>CM062917.1:51535000-54035000 GCA_031878705.1 Tapirus indicus | reverse complement strand
ACACATAAGCGTGAGGATTAGAATTTAGAGAAAATGAATCCTGTTGGTTAGTTGATATTTTGAGTAGCATTTAAGTACATTTATTTTTCATTATAAAAGTTACATTATTACATTATCAAAAATTTGAAAAATGATATAGGACCTGTAAGATACGTAACAATATAAGTGATTTTCTTTTACTGACGTGATCTCTATTATCGTGTCAAAGCTTTTGAGCTTTCTTTTCCTTTTTTTACTGTGTGCAATTCTATCATGGTTTGAAACCCAGTTTACACTCTTTTGGAGGTGTTTTTGAGCAGCAGTGACAGGGAGATTATCTTTGTTGGTTTGGGAGGAGTTTTGAGAGTCATGTTAACATACTGATATGTGCAAATATTCAGGGCAAGTTAATTCAGGTGTGAGAGGCCGTGTGGTGCAATCAGAAAGGGAGCAAGAGAGGCTGCCAGGAGAGGAGCAGTGGAAAGGGATCCCCCCGGGAGTGCAGGTCAGGATCACTTGGAAAGACAGGCACACACTCTGTCTGCATGGGGTGATGACGTGGTGAGGTGAGAAAGCATGAGCCTTGACTACAAAATAAGATTAGGTCGGTGAGGTTAAGAGAAAGAATCTGAGGGAAAAGACGTTGTAGAATTTACTCTGATTGCCTAAAGAGAAGAAAATGTGAGATAATCCCTTAAGTCAAGGAAAGCTGTGGAAGATAGTCGAGTAAGACCCACTGTTAGAAAGGAAAGAGTGTGGGTGTGGTCATTTGTTCACTCACTCACTCATTCACTCACCTACCCAGAAGGAATGTTTGAATACCTGATATATATATATACACACACACACTCAGCATGTCCCCAGGGCCTTCTTTTTGGGGGAGGAAATGAAGGCACAGTCCCCATCTGTGTAGGAGGTTTCTAGCTAGGGAGGCATTATAAGCCCACTCCGTGATTGGAGAGTGTGGAGATAGCAACCTGTGTTTGAATTCAGAAAAACCTTGTGTCATCTGCGCTGAGGAGCCATAAAGAGAAATGAAGGATGACAGTCAGGGAAAGGTAAATTTCTAATAATGCTTACAATTTGCCAAAGGTTTCTATGGGTGGAATTCATGTAAACTAAATGCTCAGCAAAACACCTTGTTGTCAATGGCCCTGGTAATGGAGTCTCTTGTTAGCATCCTTCATGATGGCTACATGAGAGAGTTGCTTGGGTTTTGCCCTTGCCTACATTAGTGGCAACTCGTGACCAAATGATTCCTAGTCTGTAGACAGTTCTGACAACCCTAGCTTCACCAAATGAAGACTCCTCATTCCTTGCTAAAAGGCCTGCTAACTATAACTTAATCAATGTAACAGGCGGCCAGAAGTCTTTAAGATGACTGGATTATGGAAAGAGGAGCTCAGAACTTTGAGGGCCATAGGTAGCTCCCTGGGTCTGACTTCAGCAGTGGAGGTGGTTACATATGTTTCATTTGTAAGGCCCTTTGTAAGCATTAGGTTATGGTGTGGAGGAGGAAAGTCAGTAAGCTTAGAACTGTGCATTGTTCAATTCAATAAACACCTAATGGATCGAACTGGGGCTGAAATAGAAGAGCTTCCAGGTGTCTTTTCCTCACCAAACAACTTTTTCTGTGCCTCGAAACTGAATACTTGAGTTGACAGTGTGCCAAGGTTTAACTGTTAGTCATATATTTTCTAGGTAAATGACACTAGCTCCCCCTTTGGATTTCAAAGGAGAAAAGGATCTTGAATTTGGGATGAGGCCCTGAGGACCTCCTTAAGTAGTGCTGACAAGTCTCCGGATAGGTTAAGGATATTCTTGATACTAGGAACTGAGCTTTCTAGCTCCACAAGTGTGCGCACACACTACCAAATCTCATGAGACCATTTGGTAACAATATATTCTGTTATGTTTTTAAGATGTCTTCTTGGGTGGCCAGAATATTAGCCATCAGCTGTAGGCTGGGATTGGGTGATACAAACTCCATGGCTTTCATGTTAAAACAGAAATCAAAGTGGAAACAGCATCTATTTCCTCTAGTCCTATTCCCTCCCCTTGTCCCCTCGTTACATATTTTCATTGCACTCGTGATCACTAGATCTATTTATATCTTGTCTTAAAGGCCAGTGACATTTGAAGGCCTATTCCTGTCCATATTCGATATTTTGGCATGAGTGGTTCCAGGAGCTTATGTTAGACTAAGATCCTCTTACAAATAAGGCCACTATCTCTGGGTCTGCAATGCTCTTTTCAGGATCTTGGGGAAGAAAGGAATAATGCTGATATGAAGATTACCCAGCTCCCTTCCCCACCCACTTGCACATCTCTACTTAGTAACTGAATGATTTGCAAGTGAGCTATGAAGAGAACTGCCCTGTCAGAGGTTTTAAAGTATATATAAGGACATTTTGCAAGAGCAGCAGAACAGAAACAAGTTCAAAAGGACAGAGGAAAAATGCTCCAAATCTGTGGCAAACAGGATTTCACTGAAATTTACAGGATTCCTTGGATATGTCTTTGATTCATGCACTGATTTCCCAACACTTTGAAACTGTTTCAAGTGGTGTTTAAAGAAATGAAAACTTTTCTATGTAATGAAAAATAAATTTTCTACTTTTATAGACAAACTGAAAAATGACTATTGCTGAAGTTGGTTTTCTTAAGCTGAGTGCTTTTTTTTTTTTAATGGGGAGGAATGGTTGTAAGAAACTACATCTTCTCTTTCTCTCTCTCTCTCCCTTACCCTCTCTATTTTAACTGCAAATGAAAAACACACTTTGTGATTTAGCCAAAGGAAGTTAAGGATGAGTCTTTGGGGAGAGGAAGTAGTGCAACTGGTTATCATGTTAATCTTCCATTATAGGAGTCGGGCTCAAAGCCAGATTTGCTGCTTATAGCAAATGAACAGAACTTGAATGGTTAAAAAAAAATTCCCCCAATCCCCAGATCTGGTGCCTGTAGGCCAGTTTGATATGTTTTCTAACATCCTTCTCCTTCACATGCACTAAATACCTAAAGTGACTGGAGATAGAAGTCAGGTTATTAGGTATGAAATACCTCCTCCTTTATTCCCCTTCAGTAAATGTCTCTGGGACCACAAGCCACCTCAAAATTGTACTTCTATGTCAGTTTTTCTGGATGGTTCTCTCCTCTTGGTCTGTGCCTCAATTCTCTTATCTGTTAATGGGGACAATAAAAGGCAAACTGAAGGGGGCATTAAGAATATAATATAATAATGATTTTAGCGTGGCATAGAAGTAGGAATGTGGGTTAAGTGGTGGGAAAAGTGTTTCCCATTTTCTATTTGATTCTAGGCTTAGTTATTGGTTTGAGTGTCTTCAAAATTCCTCTTCTCATCAGATCTCAGTTTCTTTCAGTTGAGTTCAATAATTCAGCTTAGTGATGATAGTGTAAATAAAGATTATTTTATGGTTGAATTAGCCTAACTGGAAAGGAATGATTTAAAAAACCCCAGGATGAATTGGAGGACACTAGGAGAGGGAATCCATCTTGTCTCTAGCAGCGACCAGCTGTGAGTCTTTCAATAGGTCGATTTTCTCAAACATGACACTATAAAGTTGTAGCAAATGACCTCTAAGGTCCCTGAAAGATTAAATTGAATTGACATTATTCTATCTTCCAGCCTTTGGTTCACCATAGCTTCACTTTTTGATTAATTCAGCAGATATTTACTGTGTCTACTGCATGCCAGGCCTATTCGAGAAGCTAGGGTGAACAAAATGGACAAAATTCTTCTCTTATGGAGCTGACAGTCTGTGTGAGTAGACAGACAATGAGCACAAATACATGTTTCATCAGTGTAAGAGACGTTATAAGGAAAACTAGAGCACTATACATGAGTAGAGACTGGTAGTGGTGGGGAGTGGCAGAGCTCTTATACAGGGAGGTCAGGGAAATTCTCTTATAAGGTGACATCTGGACAGGATCCTTAAGAAAGTGCGGGAGCAGGGCCTGCAGAGATCTGAGGAAAGAACAATTCAGATGGAAGGAACAGCAAATGCAAAAGACCTAAGTAGGAATATGCTTTATTTGTTCAAGGATTAGCAAAGATGCTAGTGCCTGGATCAGAGCAAGGAGAAGAGTGACAGAAGATGAGCTTGGAGAAACAGTGGGTCAGGGCAGATCAGGGCAGGCACAGAAAGACTTCTGGCTTCTCACTTTTTTCTGAGTGAGATGGGAAGCCACTGGAGGGTTTTGAGCAGAGGGGTGACATGATTTGATATACTGGTTTAAAGTATCCCTCACCTGCTGGGTTGAGAACAGACTGCAGGGGAGTAAGGGCAAAAGCAGTCAGACTAGTTAGGAGGCTCTACCAACAATTCTGACCAGAGATGACAGTGACTTGGGTCAGGGTCAGGGTGGTAGTAATGGAGGTGGTGAGAAGTGGTTGGATCCTGGGTATATTTTGAAAGTAGTGTCAACAGGATTTACTGATGGATTGAAATCCCATGTGAGAGAAAGAGAAGTGTCAGGGATGAGCCCAATGTTTTTGTGTTGGGCAACTGGAAGATTGGGGTTGCTATTTTCTGAGATGCAGAAGACTACAGAAGGAGCAAGTTTTGGGTGGAAGAAAATCAAGAGTTTGGTTTCAGGCATGTCAACTTTGAGATGCCTAATAAACATCTGAGTGGAGATGTCAGGATGGTAGTTAGATACTCAAATCTGGAGTTCAGGAGAAAATTTCAGGCTGCATATATATATATGTCATTGTACTGATATTATTTAAAGCCATGGGACTGGATGAGATCACCTAGGGCCTAGGCCAATAGTTCTTAACCTTGGCGGCCCATTAGAATCACTGTGAGAGCTTAAAACACATATGGATGACTGGGCCCCATCCTAGACCAACTGGATCATAACTCTGAGGTCAGGCCCAGGCACTAAGCATTTTTAAAAGCTCTCCAAATCATTCACATTGGAAGTATAAAAATATGAAATCTTACTCTATAGACTAGATTAAAATTTACAGTGAACTCACACTTCAGAGGGTTGAAAGGGTTGAAAATCACTGACCTTCAGAGTGAGTGTAGATGGAGAAGGAAGAGTCTGCTCTCTGCTCCCCTACAGTGTTCAGAGATCAGGAAGGTGAGAGGAACCAGCAAAGGAGACTGAGTAGGAGCTGTGTGAGGTAAGGAGAGTGTTGTGACCTGGAAGCCAAATGAAGAAACTGTTTCAAGAAGGACAGAGTGAGTGATCACCTGTGTAAAATGCTGCTCAGAGATTAAGATAAGGAATGAGAAGGGATCACTGGATTAGGGAATGTGGAGGTCAATGCTGACCTTGACAGGAGTATTTTGACATGGTGGGAACGAAGCTTGAATCTATTGCTTTAGAGAGAATGGGAGAGATGGAATTGGAAACAGTGAACAAGGGCACAGAGAAATGAGTTGGAGGGGGACTTGAGGGGATGGGATCCTGGGCACAAGTGAAGGGCTTGGTCTTAGATCAGTTCATCCTTTATGGCAGTAAAGAAGGCATTGTATGTGGATACAAATGTGGATAAACTGGCGGATCTCGTAGTGGGAGTGTGCAGAAGTTCATTTTATTCTAGTGTTGGAACTCTTGTCCTCAGAGGTTTGGAACATGCTAGATTAGTAAATCACATAAACTCTTGAGAATATGGATGCTCGTAGCCTTCGGAGGCATACAAATAGCACGTCACAGAAATAGAAAGTAAAAAGATGCTATAATAATATAACTGACTATCATGCAATATTTAAAATCATGTTTTAGAGGAATATTCATTAAATGGGAAGTGTTTTTAGCATATTGTTTAATGAAAAAAGCATGTTTCCCAAAGGCATGAATAGTATGCTCCAAATTTAAAAAATACTTATGTGTATTACATGTAGAAAAAGCCAGTGAAATCTTTTCAGTTCCATCTGGATGGTGGAACTATATGTAACTTTTATTTTCTTCTTTGTACTTTTCAATACATTATTAACTTCACATAAGAAATGTTTTTAGAAAAAACAAATTATACAAAGTAGAATGTATTCAAAACAAAAATAGAACTATTTTTTCCATTTTAGAGTCGTTGTTCACATTGGAAGTATAAAAATACAGAATCTGACTCTATAGACTGGATTAAGATTTACAGTGAACTCACACCTCAGAGGAAATGTACTCATAGGTTCTGGTTTGGCTTATTTACAGAAAATATTTGATGACTAAATTAGCACACAGCTCAGTTATCTTTCGTCTCAGAAAGGAATTGTAACCAAATCTACTAGAAATCAAACTCTGGATTGTAATTGGGATTGAATTTTTCAAAAATTTTGTTTGTTAATATAAAATGTCCAGTGTACTTGTTACCTTTGCCAACCAAAGGTGTGTTTCTAGTTCCTCCTCCTAAGATTTTGAGATTTTTCTGAGCTTCTCTCTCTATTCTTATTTTAGCTCTGAGTATAGTGCTACTTCTGGGCTAATTAGGTGACCACAGATAAGAGACTGAGCCTCTCAATTTCATAATCTTTGTTAGTAAATTGGAGCTAGCACTCTGAACTGACCTCTCATGCTTATGTCATTGTAATATGTCAACTGTTATGGCTAGCTGGTTGTTGGATGTCACCAGCCTTTGGTGGCCTTAAGCTTGTGAGCAGTGAACAGTTCTTCTGCCCAGAATATGGTCTAATTGATTCTACAATAGAACCCAAATGAAGTACAAGAATGTGCCATAGAGATGAGAAGGTTTGGAGGACTATGTGGACAGAGAGGCCTTTGGAGAACTGACTGGAGAAAAAGTACTTATTGGGGAAAAAAAATGACCGTTTGGCTGGCACAGGATAGAGAGAAAGAAGAATAATGGTGACCTCCAGTAAAATGACTTATGTTCTCCTTTGTCCCTTTCATAGAATCAGAAAGGGTTATAGACCTGGTATCACAGATTGAAAAGTTTCAGGTAAGCAGTCAACAGTTATGGGATGGAGCCATAGATCCGTTGAAGATGGCATCTGTAATAAATCATAGACTGAGGGTCTAGACTGTTGCCATCAGGGAGGCAGCATTTTATAGACGACATCAAACAGGACAGCAGGGCAACTCCAAAGCCTTAATCAAGAATCAGCATGCACCTCCAAGAAAGAGACAAGTTTTACTTTTGGTTTTTCTCAGAAACAACTTAGAAAAATCAGTGCAAATTTAATGTTGGATTTATAGGTACAAATAATATATTCTGTCATATATATGTATATATTATATAATATAGTACAGTCTTACAAGAGAATACAGAATATATTCTTACAGAATTCTATAAGTTTAGAGGGCTGAGCAAAAGCGTAGAGTCTTGGAGATGGTGCTATCATAGAATAAATATTCCTTGGAGAATTAAAAGGCACTGGAGCAGTGAGCTCTGTACTTAGTACAGTCATCAAAGCTGATTGCGGTGTATTGCTGCCAGCAGACCTCTCTGCACCAGCAGGTGCCAGGCACGGAGAGCACCGCTCCCTCAGACATTGACCCCGTGCTAGGGAATACGCTGACGCATTGTGTTTACTCCAGGAACGAACAGGGAGGCTAATGCCCTACTCTTTGAGGAGCAGCCCACGTACCATAAAGGTTTTATAGCTGTTCAAGATAGACTTCAGGTTCATTCTTTCCAGATTCATTCACAGGGAGGGAGAAAGCAAGGGAGGGGATGGTAACAGTAGAGCAATGTTTAACTCAACAGATTCCAATGTCTCAGTGGTGAAGATGATCAAACCCCCCACTCCCCACCCTGTTGGCTTCACAAACAGAAAACGTCAAGGGTGGGCACCCTGCCAGATGTTCTAGCCAGCAGCTGAACTGAAACAGACCTGCCCTGTGAAGGAAGGGAGAGAAATACAGCCAAGGAAACCCAAGAAGGAAAAAATGGCAAACTATCCCAATAGCTTTGCCACTGACCCATCTAAGTGTTTGCTAAGGTGAGAATTAGAATATATCTGGAATGTTATAGTTATTACTATTATTATAGTTCTGTTAGCTAAAATTTATTGTGTGCCAGACACCAGGTTAAGTATTTACACATACTTTCTCATTTGTTATCCTCCCTCTGTGAGCTAGGTTCTATTATTACCTCCATTTTATAGAAGAGGAAACTGAGGCTGAATAATTTGCTATCTAGTGGAAGAGGCAGAATTTGAAGGTGGATCAGTTAGATGTGATTAAAACTCAAGGTGTTTGTAGCAAGAATCAAGGAATGACATGCGCACTGCAGTTGTTTTAAGTTGCAGGTCCTCAGGATGGAAAGAAACCAATCTTTTGGCTACCATGAACTTCACAAAACTTATTTCATTTTTTCCCTATAAAGTGGATATTAATTAATTTCCCTGTTTTAAGGTAGAATCATGTATTAAATTTGGGTTTGCCTGAACCCAAAGCCTCCCTATTTCCATAATACTTTACTGGGAGGAAAAGGAAACGGAAAGGAATCTCCACTTTCAGTAAAAATGGGGGAGTAACGCATGCCAGGGAGGGGCCAAGTTCACAGATTGTTCAAATCTCATTTTAAGCAGTAGTTTCAACTCCCTCTCACGATTACTCATGAGAAATAGAGCTTCATTTGAAGTTTACTTTCTTTGAAACTGCTAATAAACAATAAAAATCTTAAGATATATGTAGGACAGAAAGAATACAAAGCCTCGTTTAAATTTGTAAATTGTTTTACAGTTTACAAAGCACTTTCTTAAACGTTGCAATGGTTCTGCCAGTCTAATTTTATGATTTCCCAGTCTCCATTTTTTTACAGTGAGGAAGCCAACACCAATCCATAAATATTTATTGCATTGCGATTATAGCAGCCACGACCATTTGTGTATCAGGGAATTAACGGTCATTGTCTTGTTGACTCTTCACAACAACATGGTAGAGTAGACAGCCTCCTTTTATTCTTTTTAAATTGAAGTATAGTTGACATACAATGTCCTATTAGTTTCAGGTGTACATCATAGTAATTCGATATTTATATACATTACAAAATGACCACCATGATAGGTCTAGTTACCATCTGTCACCATACAAAGTTATTACAATGTTATTGGCTATATTCACTGTGCTATACATTACATCCTCATGACTTATTTATTTTGTAAATGGAAGTTTGTACCTCTTAATCCCCTTCACCTATTTTGCCTATCTCCCAACCCCTCCCCTCTCTGGTTTGTTTGTTTTCTGTATCTATGGGGCTATTTCTGTTTTGTTTTTTAGATTGCACATATAAGTGAAATCATACAATATTTGTCTTGGACTTATTTCACTTAGCAATTGCAAATCATACATCTGATAAGGGTTTCATCTACAAAATATATAAAGAACTTACACAACTTAATATCAAAAAAACAAACAACCTGATTAAAAAATGGACAGAGGACTTGAATAGCCATGTTTCCAAAGAAGACATACAAATAGATAGCCTCCTCTGACTAGTGAGGAAACTGCGTTTCGGTGGCTTGCCCAAGGGCACAAAGTTAATAAGTGAAAAAGCCAGGACTTATCAAGGTTGGCCAGTGTTCTTTCTCCTACATTACGCCAGTTTTCCCCTCAAGGGTCAAAGCAGGAAAGCTGGATAATCAGCCTCTGGGTAATTGAAAGTTGGCTGGAGAATGTGAAGCACTTAGAGATAATGTTGATCTGTTTACTTTCTTTTACGTGTATCGAAACATAAGCAGAGAGCAAATGACTTATTCATGTTAGTTCTTTCGACAAATTCTTATTTGAATATTGAATTTTTCCCCCAGTTTTCAATTCTTTCACCCTAATGACTGTTTTTCATGCAGACATGTTTCTGTAACAAAGATGAAGGAAATATGGCAAATTAGAAAAGAGAGTGGAAAAAAAAAAAGACAGAGAGAAATAAAAGGACGGGAGAGCAAAGCCAAAGAAGCAAGTACATCAACAATCAAGAGACTAGAGAAAGTAATTACTATTTATACTTTGCACAGGGTAAAAACCTGGGCAGAGAGATGGGAGAACTTATCCTATGAATGAAATACAGGTGAGAGTTCTCTTGAGCCCTTTCCTTCCTGAAATGCCCTAAACCCAGCTTCAAAACAAGTTTCTGAGGTTCCAGCATTTAAATGTGCACTGGGGGATAAGATTTATAAATTCCAACTAACTTGTATTGTCCTTGTCCCTCTACAAAGGCATACATTATAATGACCTGCCTACCTCTCTATCCCTGAAGCCCTGCCCCATCCCCTATAGCTGGAAATACTTAGCTCCTTTGTGTGGGCTCAGTGCCATTCCAGACGCTTGAAACAGTTAGGATTTTGGTAAAAGCAAATAAAAGGACTCCTTAATCCATGGGTCCACGTTGCCTTGGGGCTGGTTCTTCTAAAGTTTGCTTTCATTTCTGGATACTAATACCAAGCCTACTCCTCAGATCCTCAGTTCCACTAACTAACCCTCATTAAACCATGACTTCTCAAAAATAGCACCCAAACAAATGTGAGTTTATTCTTGTCGCAGTAGGGCAGAGCATTGCCTTGAGAGTCTTAGTAGTGTCTCAGAGTGGAGAGGGCATCAGGGAAAGTTTTGGAGTCTAGTTTAATGCCGGTCTTTCAGTCTCAGGGCTTGATTAGGATTGGGTAAGGATCATGATACAATAGTCTAGGACTGGAAAATGCAATAAAGCAAGGATTTTGAAGTTAGAGATTCAAAGAGTCTTGGAGATAAACTATCATTTGGTGCTGCCTATTGAAGAGTTGAACCATTTGATGTTCATTTAAATGGGTTTTTGGGGAAGTTCCTAAAATGAGTGATACAGGTTATTTATAAATTTTATCTTCCTGGGCAAGAGTTTCTAGAACTAGTAAAGCCATGTTAGTGAATATTGGGGAATAGTAAAGTCATGTTGATGTTGACAACAAGCTGTGTGAGTGTCAGTGGTTTTGCTCCTCAGTGTCCCACCTTGTGTTCACTGTTCAGCCTGAGCTAAAAGCTAGACCATTAACATCTAGGCATTTGACCAGTCTGGGGATGGTTGTTTCTCCCTCCATACCTGTCAGGTTTTGGGGGGTTTTTTTTGGATGGATCCTATGATGGACATCACAAGTAAGACACATGGATTGATCATTTGACAGTGGCTATGCAGCAGCATTTAAGATTCTGGAGATCACACCTCTAAGAGGCCAATATTATATCTAAAGTGCTTCTACTCTGATCCACCATCTATCAGATTTCATGAACCTTTCAGTCAAGGAGTTCTAAGGCTGTGGTGGCATTGTCTAATTCTTATGTATTCTTTGAACCATCGCATTTAGATTCTCCCTATTTTTTGAGCCTCTTATAAAGAATGAAGTGAAGAGGTATGATGAGAGAAGAAAGCAATCCAAAATACTCCCTGGGGGTTACAACTTTGGTTCTCAAATCAAGACTCAGTTTTCTCCTTAAAATATGTTATCTAACAACAGTTCCTAGAAAGTAACAGTTCCTAGAGGGTAAACTGATGTACCAAAATGGATCCTAGGTGATGTCAGAGACTGTTCTGAAGGAAGGCATCAGTTTACCCAGGTAACAAGTACTGTCCAATTTTAGGTGATAGCCAGAAGGCTTTTATGTTGCAAATCCAATACCAGTCATTGGGAGCCACCTATGAACTGTCTTTGGCTACAATACTTCTATAGGGTTGAAAAATAGTGTTCTAACATTTTGGCACTACTCATCAAGAATGGTCTAGCACCAGGCAATAAAATTTGGAACACTGAGAAAATTAGGTAGCTCTAAAGCAAAAGAGAAGTAATGTGTCTTATTGTGGCACTGGCGAAAGTGATTCAGCCCCCAAATATATTACATCTCTTCCTTAGTTCTCATCCAAGTTTTATGTCTATGAAAATTCAGTTATAAAAGTTCCAGGTTTCAGGTCATATAAATGTTGTTTAGGATAATGCTAAGGAAAGGCTGCTCATATCTATTGATGTTATATGGGGTGTATTGCATGAGTTCCCTGCAATATGTATATTTTTTTTGGTGAGGAAGATTGGCCCTGAGCTAACATCTGTGCCAGTCTTCCTCTACTTTGTATATAAGATGCTGCCACAGCATGGCTTGATGAGCAGTGAGTAGGTCCACACTGGGATCCAAACCCGTGAACCCCGGCCTGCCAAAGCAGAGCACGCAAACTTAACCACTACACCACTGGGCCGGCCCTTCCCTGCAATATTTGACTGTGTCTGTTTGCAATAGCGTGGAGTCTAGAATCAGAGGTGATAATCCTTAAATGCATGAGTTGACCAGTCACTAATTCATAAGAGGAGAGTTGATGAACCCCAGAAGGAATTGATCTCATAATCATTAAAGCCAATGGCAATACCTTAAGGCATGAAAATTGAAGAATCTCTGAAAAATTTGCTAATTTCAGTTTTAGAAATTCTATTCATTCTTCTACCTTTCCTGATGATTGGGGCTGATATTGACAGTAATCTTCTGAATAAGTGGCAGAACTTTGCATGGCTCTTAAATAATAGCCCCAGTGTATTAGTTTTCTATTGCTGTGTAGCAAGTTACTCAAGACCTAGTGACTTAAAAACAACACACATTTGGGTCTGGCTCAGTGGCTCAGTTTGCACACTCCACTTCGGCAGGGTTTGCAGGTTTGGATTCCAGGCTTGGACCTACACACTGCTTATCAAGCCATGCTGTGGCAGGCATCCCGCATATGAAGTAGAGGAAGATGGGCATGGATGTTAGCCCAGGGCCAATCTCCCTCAGCAAAAAGAGAAGGATTGGCAAAGGATGTTAGCTCAGGGCTAATCTTCCTCACAAAAAACAAACAAACAAACAAAACATAGATTTATTATCTTGCAGTTTCTCTGGGTTGAGAGTCTGGGCACAACTTGACAGGGTCCTCTGCTTAGGGTTTCACAACGCTGAAATCAAGACGTTGGCCAGGTTGCATTCTCATGTGAGGGCTCTACTGGGGGAGAATCTGCTTCCAACCTCACTCAGTTAGTTGGAAGAATTCATTTCCTTGTGGTTGTAGGACTGAGAGCTCCAGCTTCTTGCTAGCTGTCAGCTGGAGGCTGCCCGAGCACCTAGCAGCTGCCCACAGGTCCTTGAGTTTGCCTGCTGTTCCTTGCCACATGGACTTCTCCAACATGGCTGCTTACTTCACGAAATCAGTAGAGTGAGTCTGCTGGTAAGACAAGTCTTATATAACATAACATAATCACAGGAGTGACATCTCTTCTCCTGTGTCACATTGTATTGGCTAGAAGCAAGTCACAGGTTCTGACTACAGTCAAGGGGAGAGAATTACACAGAAGTGTGAACACCAGGAAATGGAGATCATGGGGGCCACCTTAGAGTCCATCCACTACACTGAGTAAAATGGGTGCCCCTAGAGCAATAGGTTGGAATTCTGTAGGTTGATAATACAACATTTGCTACTGTTAGAGCTGTAGCTGTCCCTCAAGGGAAGGGTTCAATCCATCCCAAGAAGAAGAAAACAGTAGGTAGGACACATTCCAGACCCATTGCAGGAGTAGACGTATGAAATCCATTTGGAAGTATTGGAAGGAACCCTGAGGACTGGGCTTTTGTCCATGTCCCGCCTTTACGGATTTAGCAGGATCATGCTACTGACAGATGAGGCATGCACTAGAGACACCCTCAGAAATTTTCGTAAAGTTTCCCCACCAGTGTTCACTGAGTTTAGTAGCCACTTTGTCCTTGCAGGGGTGGGTAATTTCATGTAAAATTCTTGCAAGTTTCCATTTGAGGCTCTCTCATACTTCTAAGCAGCCATTCTTAGAGTCCCAGAGATTATCCTTGTGTAGTTTATATTTGGTTTTCTCCCACTATCCTTTTCTGACCCTGGATCTGATGACTGGCATTCTATGAAAGGCTTTTTGAACACCCCCCAAGATGTCATTTTGGATTATCCTAGGGTGAGGATCTTAGTGAGCACTGCTGTCTGGCATACAGAGCAGCCGGGATTTCCTTTAGCTCCTGTTATCCCTCTTTGTATGGGCCCTACCTTTATAATAGCTGTCTCCTTAGGAAGCATCAGAACACACAAAAGTTCTTTAATTTGTTGACCATTCTGAATTGGGTTTCCTGTTGGGGGTCAAAACTCTTATTTACAAAATATTCCAAAATTATGGATCATCCCCCAAAGGAGAGCTACTATCAGTGGAAATTTTCCTTTTATTTCTAGCTAACTGATAAGCTCTGGTGAGTGCACTAAGTTCTTCCATCCAGGCAGATTTTGCTTCTGGTAAGGGGTGATATTCTCACTTGATATTTCGCTGTATCAGTCTTAAGATATGACCCATCAACACATAATATTAAGTCTGGATTTTCTAAAGTGGTTTCCAACAAATCTATTCAGGGCATAGATAGTTTGTGGACAGAGGTTAAACAGTCATGAATTTCCTATTTCAGGTAATGGAAGAAAAGCAGTACTTTTACTTAAAGTACTATGATGATGAATGGAAATATGTGAGGGAGAAAATAGAATTTCATATGAGGAAAGCCTATTTGCTAAGAAGCACTGTGTGTTTTCAGTGAGCAGCAAAGACTGTATAGTATAAGGGACCATCATATTTAAAAGAAACTCTAAAACCAAGATGTCTTCATGTCCTGGCGGATGTCTCCACTGGTTTAGCTGCTGTGATTATTGAGAAGATGGGTAGGCTTTTGCCACTGGGTCAAGAAGGAGAGGTTAGTAAGCTGTTGGTCTCTCATAATTTCCTCTGAGTTGAGTCTGAATGCCAAGGTCCTGCCCAGATTTCTCATGTACAAATAGGTAGAAAGGTTTACGATATTTAGATAGGCTCAGAGTGGGAGGTTGTTGGAGAGCTAATATTAATTAGATCTGTTCCTGTTTAGATTCTCAGGGAAGAGATTTGGTTACTGAGAATTTGGTTAAGTCATATAGTGGAGCTGCAATGAGAAACCATTGAACTTGGGTCAGTGAGACTGAAGAATCCTCTTGATTGTCTCTGGCCTAGTAAAGTTTTGAATGCCTCTAATTGGTTAGGAGTAAGGGATTGACTTCCTTGGGATAAATCATATCCTAGATTGGGACATGACTTTTACATTTTCTGTAAAGGACCAGAGAGTAAATGTCTTAGACTTTGTGAGGCATACATTCTCTGTCACAACTATTCAACTTGTAGTGTTAAAATAACCGCAGACAATATATAAAGAATGAATGTGACTGTGTTCCAATAACATTTTATGTACAAAAGTAAGCAGCAGGCTGGATTGGGTTAGTGGCTGTAGTTTGCCAATCTCTGTCCTACATAGTGAAGTTACTTTGATAACATTTTGCCTTCTCTTTGGAAATATGCCTCCACTGAGCTAAAACAGTAAGTAGATAGATGGAGTCAGGCTAAGAGTTTACCTCATTTTAGAACACAACAGAGGGTCATTCACATATTGCAAAAGAGGAGAGTCACAGGGAAATTTAAGGTCCTTGTGGTCCTGGTTGAGGATTTATGAAAAGTAGCAGATGCCTCAGTAAACCCCTGGGGCCTAACAGTCCAGGTATATTGTTGACTTTTCTTAGAGAAGACAAACAAGTATTGACTATCTTAAAAGGACGCTAAAGAAAGCAGAACACAGATCTACAACTGTATAATATGCAGTCTCAGGAGGCACCTAACATAAAATAGTATTGGGGTTTAGTACTGCGGGGAAGCCCTGAATGACTATTTTATTTACGACCCTGAGGGCCTGACTAATCTATATCCCTGCCTATTGGGGTTTTCGCCTGGGACAATAGGAGTGTTCCAAGGGCCAGGATAAGGTATGAGGAGTCCTTTCTCTATTAGACTGTCTACAATCAGTTTTAGTCTTTCTTTAGCTTCTCATTTAAAAATGTTTTGTGCAAATTTGGGGAGAAATGGGTTAATATGGGTTTGGGGCCATGGAAATGAGAAGATCTTTGATTGGATTTTGATGGACCTCCATTATTGTGAAGTGTTGGATCCCTGAAAATATCACCAGGACAACTTGTAAATAAGATGAAGCTGAGTTTTTCCTAACCCAGTAAGGGGAGCACTACCTTGATAGAGTTTTAGAAGTGTCTCAGAGGGTGGGAAGACAAAGTTGGAAGATTTGTGAGTGTTTGAAATAATGGTTTAAGGTGGGTCTTGTGATATGAGGGCTTGATTAGGATTGGATAAGAATCTTGATATAATAGTTTAGGACTGGTGGACATAGAAAGATGAGGGTTTTGAGGCGAGAAGATTCAAAGACTCTTGAAAAGTAAATTATCATTTAATACTATCTATTGTAGAGATGAACAAGTTGATGTTCACAAATATTATAGTTGTTTGAATGTTTATCTTCCTGGGCAAGAGTTTCCTGGAATAGTAATGTCATTTTGATGAAGACAGTAGAATAGTAAGGCCATATTAATGCCATCACTAAGCTGTGTGGGTGTTGGTGGTTTCCATTCTCACTTTTCATGCCTAAATTCCTGGCTTGATTTCCTGTCTGCCATCCTGGTCCTTAAAGGACTTGGGTGCAGCCAGGCTGCTAGGACTACATCTTACCTTTTACTCCATTCCTTGTAGTTCACGCTCCATGGTTTTCCATAGTACCACACTCCCCACTTTCCACCTGGCCCCATCAATAATCCACTTATTTGCTGTAACTTTGTCTATTCTTTTTGGGCTTGTATCTTGCCTTTGACCACCTGTTTGACTATGAAAAACTCTGCTAAAACCTCTGCCTAGGGGCCGCCTGGTGGCACAGCGGTTTAGTCCGCGCTTGGCAGCCCAGGGTTCGCGGGTTCGCAGGTTCGCATCCCGGGCGCCCGCCCACGCACTGCTTGTCAGCTGTGCTGTGGTGGCGTCCCATATAAAGTAGAGGAGGATGGGCACGGATGTTAGCCCAGGGCCAGTCTTCCTCAGCAAAAAGAGGAGGATTGGAGACAGATGTTAGCTCAGGGCTGGTCTTACTCACTTATAACAAACCTCTGCCTGTAACTTTTTTCCAGATTCCCCAGCATGGTATAATGGATTTGAGTCTGGGCTGTGTTATTCAGCAGCTGCAATACATTTGCCCCTGTCTCATTCTTTCTTTTTTTGTCCATAGTGGGACCTTCCATGATTTCCTGACTTACCCAGATAGGTCTGTCTGGTCTCTGACTCATGGACGTCCCACAGTGGTCAGCTTTGCTCAGACAGAGCTTCTGTGCAGAAACTGATGTGAGAAAAATTTAAGCTCTAGAAAAACCAGTCTTGATGTGAAGTATATTGGATCAGTGCTATTTTTTGCAAGTAAAGTTTCCCAACGTAGATTTTAGTTCCAGATCTGCCATTATCTGTCTGTGTGATCTTAAACCAGTCACTATGCCTTCTCTAAATCTCACTTAATTCCTCAGGTTTAAAATTTTAATTGCAATTTTGACCTGATAGGAGGATGTTGCCATAATTCAGGTAAGAGATGATGATAAGTTGGACTAGCATGGTGGTAGGGAGATGGAGATAGACCCTGAGAATCAGCATTTTTAGTGTTTTCCAGGAAATTTTTATGCTTGCTGAAGATTGCGACTCCTTATATATTTTAAAGCTATGTTTTTAGGTATTCAAACTTTCACATCTTCTCTTTGGAGTAAGCCTTTTGTGTGTATGAAATATTCCTCTTTTCATATCTAATACTATTTGCTTTAAATCCCCTGTTGTATAATAGTAATATTTTTGTACCCATTTTCTCTTTGTTAACATTAGTTTGCTATATCTTTTTAACCTTTATTTTCAATTTTTCTGATTTTTGATCTGAAATTTGAAATTAAAATTTTGAAAAAAATTTCAAAAATTATTTTGTTTTGTGTGTAGCACATCTACATGAAATACAGCTGGATTTTATTCTCCCACAATCTGATGCAGAAATTTAACACAGCTGCATTTCTTGTGATTAATGAAATGTTTGGATACATTCCTGACATCTTACTTTATAGTCTCATTTGCCATGTCTTCCTCCTCATTTTCCTCATGCTCCTCTCCCTTTCCCTTTCTTCTTCTCTCCCTTTTTTTCTCTTTCTCTTTCTTATTCCTTCCCTGCTTTTTTGATATATTGATCAGATCTTCTTTATTCCATTTCTTTTCCTCTAATGGTTTGGGAGCTGAATATCCTGTTGTTATTCGTCTAGTAGTTTCACTTAAATTTTAAAGTCTAAAATTTTCACTTAAATTTATCTTATTATCTAGAGATCTCAAATTAACAGTATTTATATCAGCCCCTGCTCCCGCCCTCCCTTGCATCAAGACAAGAAATTTAGCATGCTTTCAATTCTCTCTTCCTTCTTTCAACCTGCCCATAATCTTGAATTTAAAATATTTTTTTTTCAAATTCTAAAAAACAACCAAATGGGAATTTGAATGGAATTGATTGTACAGATTAAATAAAGGAGAATTGACATCTACTATATTACTCCTTGTCAAGAATAAAAAGTATTTATTCCCACTTCTGATTTTTGCTCCAACATGTAAAGAGCTTGGAAGTTGTCTCTCCCATCCTCACAAAAAGAAAAAAGCTGAACAAACTGAAAATCATTAACTCTTCTTAGATCCATCAGAGAACTAACGTCGCAGGCAAACCAACACTCCCAAAACTGGAGAGACAGGCAAATACAGAGAATCACAACTTCCTGGCAGCAGAAGCCACTGGAGCCAGGAACCGTTAGGAAAACTTAAATCATAATTGATGAACTGATGGAGACTGAGTGTGGACTAGCTTGAGAGTTAAAAACTTAGTGGAGGGATCCTCCCACACTTTCATGAAGCCCCACCGGATTCTTCTTCAAAGACAAGATTGAAGAAAAATATCCTTATGCTTCCAGAAAGGTGGGGGAGGCAACCAATTTGAAATATGCTCAGGGGAAAAGTAGCCATTTTGGAATAAGCCTGGAGCATTCTGTTCTCTGCCTGCTCTCAAAGAAATTTACTTTACAGAGTCTCACTGAAGTAGGGGAAAGGAAATACCTAACTGCAGCTCCTGCTACCCTTCCTGTCTCTTCTGAGTGTATGTCTGTGGGGGAAGCTGAGTAGTACTTGTGAAGGTCACAGCCCAGGGGCACAGGCCCACTGAAAGAGTGAGACTCAATCATAGGATTACAGAATGCTTGCCCCCATCACACACCTTATCACAACATTAACAGAGCTCCTGTGTTATAACAGGATTGTGGCTAACAGGATTGCAAGGCTCACAATCTACCTAAGGAGTTCCTAGGGAAACTCAAACACAACAAGGGAGACAAAAACAAGGACAGTTAGAGGAGATTGAAGCCTCAGACACCTAGCTACAGCAAACAATAGACACAGTGTAACTTGTAGCCAGATAAACCCTCACACTAAAGGCCTATTTGCCTCTGTTCATGTTACCTAGCACATCATATCTGGCTTTCAACAAAATTTAGAAGGCATGCTAAAAGGCAACAACAACTAAAAATCTGAAGAGACAAAGCAAGCAACAGAATCAGACTCAGATATGGCAGAGATTTTGGAATCATCAGACAAGGAATTTAAAATAACTATGATTAATATGCTGAGGGCTCTAATGGAAAAAGTGGACAATATGCAAGAACAGATGGGTAATGTAAGCAGAGAGATAGAAATTTTGAGAAAGAATCAAAAGAATATGCTGTATTCAAAAACACTGTAACAGAGATAAAGAACAACTCTGATGGGCTCATCAGGATACTGCACTTGGCCAAGGAAAGAATCAGTGAGCTTGAAGATATATCAATAGAAACTTCTCAAACTGAAAGGCAAAGAGAAAAAAGAATGAGGGGAAAAAAACCTCCAGAATATCCAAGAAATGTGGGACAACTACAAAAAGTAATACATGTAATAGAAATATCAGAAAGAGAAGAAAGAAAGAAAAGAGGAGAGGACTTATTTGAAGTGATAATGGCTGTGAATTTTCCACAATTAATGACAGACACCAAACCACAGATCCAGGAAACTCAGAGAACACTAAGAAGGATAAACACAAAAGAGTTTACACCTAGGCATGCCATATTCAAACTGCAGAAAACCTAAGACAAAGAGAAAATCTTGAAAGAAGCCAGAGGAAAAAAACAATTTACCTACAGAAGAACAAGGTTAAGAATGCATGGGACTTCTCTTCATAAACCGGGTAAGCAAGAAGAGGGTAGAGAGAGTCTCGAAAGAAGCCCCCAACCTAGAATTCTGTATTCAGTGAAATTATTTATTCTTCAAAAGTGAAGGAGAAATAAAGACTTTCTCAGACAAACAAACATTGAGGGAATTTGTCACCAGTAAACCTGCCTTGAAATAAATGTTAGAAGTTCTTCAGAGAGTAGGAAAATAAAATAGGTCAGAAAATTGGATATGCATATAGAAAGGAAGAATGTTAGAGAAGGAATAAATGAAGGTAAAATAAAATTTTTTATTTTTATTCTTAATTTATCTGATAGATAACTGTTCAAAACAATAATATGTATTGGGTGATTATAGCTTATGGACAAATGAAATGGATGACAGCAATGTTATAAGAGATGGAGAGAGGAATTAGAAATACTATGTTATAAGATAACTGGACTACCCTTGAATTGTTATTGTGTTATTTGAAAGTGGACTTAGCTTAGTTGTAAATGTATATTGCAAATTCTAGGGCAACCACTAAAAATTAGAAAGAATAGTGGTTGATTATAGTAAGAGAGAACAGAAGAAATCATAGAATCTTAGGAATCAAAGGAATCATAGAAAATGTTCAACTAAAACCAGAGAAGCAGAAAAAGAGAGGAAGATGAAAAAGAAGCAAAGAAAAGTACAACAAATAAAAACAGTTACAAGTGTGGTAGATCTTAATAAACTATATTAATAATCACTTTAAGTATAAATGGTCCAAATATATCAATTAAGAGACAGAGACTGACAGAGTGGGTAAAAAGCAAGACCCAACTATATGGTTTCTATAAGAAACTCACTTTAAATAAGAAAAAGTTTAATTTTATATATAGTCATTTAGATTTCTTCATTATAGCTCTGGCACTCATCTTGTTAAGTTTTCCCCCTAAGTTTTAGATCTTCTGTTGCTATTCTGAATGCATAATTACTAGGAGCCTTGATTGCATAACATAAAACAGCTTAAACTAACTTTAGCAAAATATGCAATTTGTTATTAGACTATAAAGTATCTCATGGAATTCAAGGATGGGAATACAGCTGGCCTCAGGAGTAAATTGGAAACAGCAACTTGATGTCAAAACTACACTTCCTTCTTCTTTCATCTTTACTTCTCTCTGTGCATCTGCTTATTATTCCTCTTCTCTCTGTGGACCCAATTCCTCTTATTCTCCAGTTAGTAGGGTAGAAAATTTGGCTGTTGACAGTGCCTGAATTTACATATTGTATCTCTCTGTGTCTCATTTCCAATTCCCAAGGATGTGACTTGTACTGGCCAAGCTTGGTTCAGTTATTCACCCTCTGATTCAATTACCTGTAAGCAAGGATACAAGGTCACATGTACAACATTACGATGGGAAGGACTGTTGTTTGACTGTATGGATGGTAGAGGCTATTTTTCAGAATATGAGAGTCTGTGCAGAAAAACTAATGGGGCTCCACTACAGAACGGAGTGTTTCTTTCCATTAAATTTTCTTCCTAGATATTGTGTGTGTAGGAGGGAACCTACTAAACACTATACTTGTATTCTATTTTCACAGCTTTTGGCAAGAGGGACGCCTGAGAGTTCCCTTGATAGCCATAAGGGGTAATAATTCACACTTTGAGGATCAGAAGTATTTTCTCCACCTAAGGGTTGAGCCTTTGTAATTATGGGGCAACAGGTGTTTCCAGGCATGTGTGGCCTCCTGTGAACACATCCATCTGTTGATAGCCCTGCATGATTTGAAGGATTAGGTCCATCTTCCTTTGTTCTTTGAGAAAGGAAAGGAATCTTTTTGTGTGTGTGTGTGTGAGGAAGAGTAGCCCTGAGCTAACATCCGTTGCCAATCCTCCTGTTTTTGCTGAGGAAGATTGGCCCTGGGCTAACATCTGTGCCCATCTTCCTCTACCTTATATGGGACGCCGCCACAGCATGGCTTGACAAGCAGTGCATTGGTGGGCGCCCATGATCCAAACCTGTGAACCCACGCTGCCGAAGTGGAGCCACCGGGCCGGCCCAGGAGAGGAATCTTTTATGTTTGAGGGATTGAAAAGCAAAGTGACCCAACTCCTGGATGGGTTCTGGGATTGGGCAGTGGGCCAGTGGTCATGGGTTCTTCTGTAGAGAAGACTGAGCCAGCTCTGCATTGTGCCTCTGGGAGCACTGGGGTTTTGGAGGGGAATGGAGAGCTTGGGAAACCAGTGAGGCATACCCAGATTGTATGATAGTGAAAGTGCCTTTGAGTGGCCTGTTTTTGGAGGAGCTCTGAGGAGCTGGAGGTTAGGGGCCTGTGAAAATCTTTTGTAGGCAAGATGAACAATGCCAGACAGGAGAGGAGATCCAGTGTTCTGTAGCAGTATTGGAAGATAAACAACAGAGTTTTCTGTCGTTTTGGAGGGAAAGTTCTGCAGGCCTCCTTTGTAGCGCACGGGTCTAGGATAGTGCAGGAGAGACAAGGAATCTCTAAGAATGTGATACTGGACTTCTTGCCAACCTGTTACATGGGACATTGAGCTAATTCTAAAATAATTTTGAGAAATAAATATCTTGAGCTTCAAAGATTATACTTGTCAAATTTGTTTGAAATAAAGGTATAGTTTTTTGGTATATAGTATTATAAACCTGGTGTCTTACTTCCCCTCCATTTTTTTCTCAAAGGATAGACTCTGCTAATCTATGAAGCAATCAGAAGTCTAGGGTCTCTCTTTTATAGGTCTGTTCCAGCATCACTAGAATTGAAGAACTCCCCATTGCCCCCACTGGTTACAAGTGATTCTAAGTCCTGGTCTCTTGGAGGACTAATGTATTTAATCTCTCTTCTCTGCTGGAGGCTTAGGAGACTGGAGGATAGGGCAAAGTCCCTTCCTTCCCTTTTTTACTCTGTTCCTAATAGTCTCTAGAAGATAGATTGGTTGTGCGTGTTATGTGTGTGTGTGTGTTTGCTTGTTTGTTTTAAATGGCATTTTCTCCTTTCTATAACACAGGAGTATCTCTTATAGATACAGTGCATAAACAGCATAGAAACAGATGGGAACTAAGTATGGAGAAACTAGTGTTTAGAGAAGATCCATGTGGTATGTATTTGTAAGGAAGCCCCAGGGAAAAGGACTCAGAAGTCAAAAACATAAAGGTTAGGAAGAAACCCAAAAGTAGGATGCTAAAGAGCCTCCAGAGGTGGTGAGAAGCATATAGAATTGTAGAGTGGGCCAACAATGAGGTAGGAGTATTCACTATGTATACTAGAAATTGGATTGAGAGCTATGCTTCACACAAACACAGTAAAATCAAACAGAACTATTGCTAGATAAAATCTTTGGCTTTCAATTAGTGTAATACCTTGATTATGTGACAATACATGCTACTAAGGAACTTGGAAATATAGCTCTTAGGTAGGTATATCTGTTAAGCTTTTATCCAGCTACAAGTACCAGGAAACCCTACTTTAATGGTTTAAAAAAATGGAATTGATTTTTCCCACATGCAAGAGGTTTGCAGGTAAGTAAACTATATTGACTATGGTTCAGCAGCTTGATGCTGTCAGGACCAGTGTCTCATTGATTCTCTTGACCTTTCCCTAATGGTCACGAAATGTATCCAGACACTGTGTCCATGTTCAAGGCAGGAAGAAAGGAGAAAGAACTGTGCCAGGCTGTTCTGTCTGTCAGAAAAATAAACTCTTAAAAGAAATTGTTTTAGCAGAGTTTCCCTAGAAAATCGAGGCTATTGGCAAGGTTTAACTGCTAATGCTTTATTGGGAGGTCCTATCCTCAGGTAGCAAGAATGAGATAAAAGAGGAGTGAGGAGGCAAGTAAATAAAACTTGATATATTTTCATGCCAGTCACTGCTTCTCTGCACAAGGCACTAAGAGACAGAGCTTTTGTTTGACCAAGTCTACCCTTTTGTCCATGTGAGATGTCACCAGACAGGTTATGTAGAAAAACCATGCTCTAGAACAGTCCCAATAGTGGAAGAAAGGAGAGAGAATTTATCATCTGGTTTTCTCCCATTTCCTGTCTCTTATTGGTTTAAGTTCTCACCTTTCTGGATTGTTAACCTGGCCCTTTCAACAGCTACTAGGGAAACCATTGTCCATGTCCTGAAATGTGGTCCTTCCTCTGAGTTTGAGAGTGGTAGGAGGAGCCAGAGCCAGAGACTCTGGATACTGGATTCAGGCAGTAGAACTTCATACAGGATGGAGTACATCACCACAGCAACAGTTGAGATGGAGCATGTGACTGAGGGTCTGGGCGACAGGTGATACTGAGAGAATGAGGAAACACACAAGATGTATCTAATACGATATATTAACAGACTTCTGATTACAACTTACTGGCCAGATCTGTGCCATGTGGACATGCTTAGCTGAATGGGAGGTGGTAATGTGAATAGCTTGCCTAGAGCTGAGCATATGGCTGACCCTTCAAAAATTTGGATTTGAGTAGTAAGGATGATGGGGGAATAGATATCAGGTAAGTAATGGTAAGTATGCCAGGCAGTGATTTTTATCTACAATAGCAACCACTTTTCCTAAATTTAAGGGAAAAAAAAAGAAATTTGTTGGAAGAACATCAGTAGTTCTCAGGAAGGCCCAACAGGAAGGCTGAAGAACCAGGTTTGGAAAATAAGCAGGAGCTGTGGAAATCTAGGTAGCCACATTCAAGGTCATGCCACATTTGAGGAATGGCACAGTTATGGTGTTGCTGCTGCCATCCCCAGAGAGGAGATATTGTCATTGATGTTACTGCCACTGGACACTGGATGCTGCCATCTTTATCAGTGGAATGAATTAATTACTTATTTGCAGATCTTTCTTCAGATTCAAATTTCTAGGCAGAGCATCTGATTAGTTGAGCTAGGTGCTCATGCCCTCAACAGAGGAGTCAGGGAGAAAAAGTTATCTGTCACTTTCAGTTTCTATTGAGGTGGACAAGGCTCTGCTTCCCACCAAGATCACAAATCGCAAATTCTCCACACTTATTAAAGATTTCAGATGCTAGGAGGCCAAAACAAAACAAAACCTGACAAATAACCAGTACAGTCTGCCCCTTTGGCTACCCAACATCCACTTACCTGCTAGCCCAAACTCACATTCTTTCTCAGAAACAGGTTCTTGCTGAATAGAACATAACTACCTCTCAAACGAGCAAGAAAAGACTCACCTTCCTCTCAAAGTGAGGCAATGTGACGTTTCATCAGATATTGCATTCATATACATGTGTAGGCTCTTTGGTGAATGTCCATTCCTCATCCTGTTCTGACACATTACTGTCTCAATTGTCTGTGCTGTAAGGACTTTATCATAAATTTAACCATAACTCACACTCCTTATGTCTGAGACACCTCTTCTGAGTCCCATCATATCCTCTCAGTTTAACCTGTCTCGGGTACCCTTGGCCATTTTCTTTGGCTTAACCATTACTGTGGCATCAAATTGAGTGTGAGCTCAGACTGACTTCACATGAGTGTAATCCAACAGGGAAAAGTGGCCTATAGTATAGATATACAAGCTTCCTGGGCAGTGGTGAATGACTTGGTTCATTGTGTAGGGGCCTGGAAGGAATAATACAAGATGGGGGCAAAGAGAGAAGGAGGATATAGATGGACCCATGAGAGCAGACATAAAGCATATGGATCTTTATGTCTAATATTAACACCTCCAAAGAACATCCACTACAAACAATGCTCTCAACCTCGAAGCCATCCACAATTCTTCTCTTTTTCTCACACTCCACTTCCAGTCTGTCTGGAGATCTTAATGGATCTACCTTTAAATTATATCTAGAATCCGATCACCTTTCACCTCCCTTCTACTACCCTGGCCCAAGCAAACATAATTTCTCCTCTGGATTATTGAAATAGTCTCCTAAATGGTTTTAGTGACTCCAAATTTGCCACTCCCTTCATTTTATTCTTCACTACAGATTGACCTTAATTGTAAAATATAAGTCAGATCTTGCTACTTCTCTGCTCAAAATCCTCCAATGGCTTCCCATTTCATTCAAAGTAAAAGTCAAAAGTCTTACAAAGCCACTACAAGGACCTGCATGCTTTGGCTCCCTGTACACCTCTGACCTCATCTCCTTCCACTCTCCACTGAATCCACTCTGCTCCTGCCACTGGCCATTTTGTACTTTTTCCAACACTCCAGCTATGTTTCCACCATGGGTCCCTGCAGTGGCTCTTTCCTCTACCTGGATCACTCTTCTTAAGGTATCCTTATGGCTCACTTTCTCACCTTCTTCAAGTCTTTGCTCAAATGTCACCTTTGCAGTGAAGCCAAGCTTGAACGCATTATTGAAAATTTCAATTCCCATCAATGCACCAGCACCCCTTATCTCATAATGTGATCTATTTTTCCATAGGTGTTTACCTCTTCTACATAGTTCACTTATTTATAATGTTTATTGTCCATCTTTCCACACTACATTGTAAGCGCCATGATAGTCAAAACTTTTCTTGTTTTGCCAGTGCTGGATCTTCTGCATCTAGAATAGTGCCCGGGGGCCGCCCGGTGGCGCAGCGGTTTAGTCCGCGCTTGGCAGCCCGCGGTTCGCGAGTTCGGATCCCGAGCGCCCGCCGACGCACTGCCTGTCAGCCATGCCGTGGCGGCGTCCCATATAAAGTGGAGGAAGATGGGCACGGATGTTAGCCCAGGGCCAGTCTTCCTCAGCAAAAAGGGGAGGATTGGCGATGGATGTTAGCTCAGGGCTGGTCTTCCCACAAAAAAATAAAATAAAACAACAACAACAAAAAAATAAAATAAAATAGAATAGTGCCCAGTACGTATAGATGTTGGATGAATGTTTATTGAATGGATGAATGTACTTGAGTGAGGCTGTAAGTTTCCAGTCGTCCATTTCTTGCTAGTGCCAGTGTATTGCGTGAACCTCCTGTAAACCAAGCTCCAACAGTCAGATGCTCACAGAGAAATCATCAGTGGGCATAGCCTGGGTTGAGAAAGGCGTGGCCCAAGAAGGCCCTTTGAAAAAGAGGTGTGTGTTCCGGCAATTTCTAGGCTTCATTTGAAGCCTAATGATGTGTTACTGTAGAATCAGAGGAATAGACAGTAAATGAGGAAACTGAGGCCCTCGGAAATTGAGACACGCCCCAGTTTACATAGCTACTGAGTAGCAGAATTAGTGCACTTTCCCTAAACAGAGCATCAATTTACTTCCTTTTGTTAAAGCAAGGTAGAAATGAAAATGATTTTACAAATACATAGTTAGTGAGCCTGACATGTGGGTGTGCGTTTTAAAATTCCCCAAATGCATAATGTTCTTGTCTGCCTAGTTTCAAAGAGTGTTTTACATTTCTGTCATTCTGAGTGGTATGACACCATCAGGATGGCTGTGGCAGCTAAGAAAACACAGAAAGCACGTAGCGCGGAAAAAGACTCAGTCACAACAAAGGCTAGCTTTCCTTATCAGCATGAACCCAAGAACCCAGTGAGCACCCCAAAATATACATTGATGATGGCAGTGTGAGTCACTGTATGACTCACAGCTCACTGACCACTACAAAACAGAAACTTGGGGAATAATTTACTGCCCAGGCCAAAAGGACTTGAAAGAACTTTCCCACCCACCATATGAGTGATATATCAAATTAGGGATAAGGCGCCATCCCTTTCTTCTTCTTGGAGTGGATTAGTTCTCCCTCTTTGTGCATCTCCCCCAAGACACAGGGCCAGATAAGCCTCTGGTTTCACTAATAATCTTCTCTCAGTGAACCGTTCTATTCCTGTACCTGCCTTCTCGGGCTCATTCTGCAAAGAAATCTAACCCATAAGAGTGCCTCAGCACACAAAAATGTACTTCATCACTCCTCAGAGCAAGATGGCTTCTTGGCTCAGCATGTTATGCCTTCCCTCCCTCGACTGTGACACTAAACAGACCCGTAATAAACCGTCCTCAACTGCACAAGTAAGAAATTATTCTCAGGGCCAAGACAGTTTGTTCTCCAAAATCGTTTTCCTTACTTGTCTGAATCAAGGACCCAGCAATCACAATTTGGGGGCATAGAGAAGATTAGTGGAAAGGTTCATTTTTCTAAAGGAATGAAGCGTTTTAGTCTCCAACTTTCTGAGCGGGGCTGCTGTTATACTCACGATCCATGTGGTTGGGTTGGTGTCGTTATTTCTGCTTTGCCAGGGGGTCCTGAGGAGTCTGTGACCTGAGTTCACATGGGCAAGTCTTCTCAGGAGCCAGGAGCGTGCACTCTGAAGTTCCTGTCTCTGGGCTGTGCCCGACACCCGCCAGGCCATCTTCCAGGGCCTTACTGCACCAGTCCACATAGCGATGGTGACATGGGCCTCCGGTGTCAGGAGGCTGTCTGGCATCTGGATTTTCTCTCATTTAGAAGACAACACTGTTGAAAATAGTCTGTTATATCCACAAAGTGTCCCCTGCTTTTGGAGCAATGGGTGCTCTGTAAGGAAGCATGCAAGGGAGAGAGTGTTCTTCCCTCATCCCCTTTGTTCCCTCCACATTAATAGAAAGCTCTGTTTTTCCAGCTTTATTGGGGTATAACTGACAAACAAAATCACAAGATATTTAAAGTGTACATAGTGATGATTTGATGCATGTATACATTTTGAAAGGATTCCTCCCATCTAGTTAATTAACACATCCATCACCTCACATAGATGAGAACTTTTAAGTTCTACTCTCCTAGCAAATTTCAGTTATACAATACAGTGTTATCAACTAGAGTCACCATGTTATACATTAGATCCTCAGACCTTATTTGTCTTGTAGCTGAAATTTTGTACCCTTTTGCCAACCTTTCCCTATTTCCACCTTCCCCCTAGCCCCTGACAACAACTTTTGTACTCTCTGTTTCTATGAGTTTGACTTTTTTTTTTCAGATTGCGTATATAAATGATGCCATGCAGTATTTGTCTTTTTCTGTCTGGCTATTTCACTTAGCTTAATGCTTTCAAAGTCCATCCACATTATCACAAATGTCAGGATTTCCTCCTTTTTTATGGCTGAATAATATTCCATTGTATACATATCATATCTTCTTTGTTCATTCATCTGTTGATGGACACTTAGATTGTTTCCTAAAAAGCTCTTAATGGCACCAAGAAGTCATTTTCTGTCTGAGAGCTGGTGCTGCTCGGGGATCATTAGAAATAAAGTATGATTAGGGAACCTGCAGTGTTTCCCTGGTTCTGCCTGATGCAGGGGCCACCTGGCTTGTTTGCACACCCAAGGTTATTTGAATGATCCTGCAGATAAGAAGTCATTTGGTGTCAGTATTATCCTGAGAGCAAAATACACTAAAAATTGAAAGGACAACTGCTACTTCGGTGAGGTGAGCCTTGGAGCAGTTGGCCAGTATTTCCTCCTTCACTGAGATTTCTTTGCCATCCTCATCACTCCTTAAATAAGCAACAGTTGAATTCCTGCTTTGTGCTGGGGATTAAGCTAGGCTGGAGGTTCAGAGATATATACTGCCTGAAACAGAACAGGAGGAACCAGAGAGGTGAGGCAAGTCAACATCAGTTGAGAGTAGGTCCAAGCAGTGAAACTAAAATGAAGTTCAAGTCCAAAGGGCAGAAGGAAGGCCTAGAGTCAAGAGCTTGGGCAATTGTCAGGGTTGAAGCTGAGGTTTGCCTGTCTTGGCTTAGATCAGTACATATAGATTCCTGTTGAAGCATCAAATAATATCTTCATGTGGACAGCTTGGTAGAATTCACTTCTAGTTAGGAACATTTTATTCATAGTTTAAGTATGTTACATGTAATTGATACTAGTTACTCTAAACTATTGATTGATTTTTCAACTTATAAATTCATCATTTATGAAATGATATGATGTCAGGAAATTTGCTTTAAAGTAATCCAATTGAAGAAATAGGTGGGGGTATGGATGGGACAAGACAGACCACAAATTGAAAGTTGTTTGAGTTGGGTGATGGGTATATGTGAGTTCATTATTTTATTCTCTCTGTTCAGCTAGCTAAATGCTGAGTAGCACTTATTCCTTTAAAAACAGATTCCAAGCATATATGAGCCAGTACGAAAGTTTGAAAGGAACCAAACCTAGTTCTGCCATAATCTGGCTGCATGACATTTGACAAATTCTTAACTATTCTAGGCCTCTAGATGGTTCATTGTAGATGGTGATTACCTTGATTGCCTTGAGGACTTAAGGAAAAAAATTCTGTTTATCTAGAGAAATGTCCTAATAACCAATAAAATTTGAATATTTCACCTTGCTTTATCTATAGACAAAATAAATTATGTCATATGTTTGTAAATGATTTCACTGTATTAGATACTTAAGGTTTGTTTTTAGAAAACAATGAAGCTGGAAAACATGATATACATCTGTGTGATCCAGATAGGGATAGGAACAGGAACACAAATCAGAAATGAAACTTTAAGGAGAATTTCCCAAGCAATAATTAATAGAGAGAACATTGAATATGCAGATTTTAATGCAGATAATCTGACCTAGAAGTGTCTTTTTAACCAACTGGACCAAATCATCCTGGAAAGGCATGAAAATAGTTAGCATCCAATCAAGAGAATTTCTAAACAGATGGCAAAGAAATTGAAGATTTGCTAAATGAGTGCTGGAGAGATTCCAAGGGAACATGGAATGACTAATTAGGGAATTGGTTGTTGCAAAGAGAATAGCTAAACCTGGAAAATCTTGGCATTGAGTAACGTAAAGGTAAAGCTTAAAAAAGTAAGTTTGACTTCTGAAAAAAGATAGTGGATTAAACACATGCTTTACATTTGCTCCTTCCCTTAATCCCATCAAATGGCAATAAAGGAATTTTTTAAATGGGTAAACCTACAAAAAGGGGAAGATTGGAAGAGAAGACAGCAAAAATGAAATTTTGGAAGCAGGAAAGCAGATGGGAATGAGTGACAAATGCTTAGCAGACCTAAGAAAAAGGAATCCTAACCCAGCAGTGAGGAAGCAGAAATCTACCTGATTTACACAGAGGAATTCTCCAAAGACTCAGGGATTGGTGGTGCTAGATTCCTCTGGAAGTGGACATTGAATAAGGAAGATTTTTTGAAAGTCTAAGAACTATCCAGATCCCATATTGCCTCCCACAATCTGATGAACCCCCTGAAGAATAGCCATTCTTTCACCCCAGAAAAAGAATAAAGTTACTTTCTCTAGAGGGGATAAGCAGATGAAACTTCAAGTTCAATTGAGGATGGAGGTACAGGACAGAGAACGGGAGGATTTAGATATTATTTGCATCCTGGATTCTTAGGCATCCCAGCTCTCTTCCTTCCTTCATGTCCCAGAATACTGGCCTTTATTCTCCAAAGAGGAGATTGGAGACTTTTTTTCTAGGGAATCTGATTGGCCTAAGAGAAAATACCTGAAGATATTTTTAAATTTCTCCATTTAAACAACCCAACCAGATCAGCATAAAGTAAAAGTCAGAATAGGCAAATCCTCCCACACACTTGGAGATTTTTAGTGCTCCTTTCTTAAATATGAACATCAAACCAGTGAGCATCAGATGACAGAGGAAAATATTTGAAATGAAAAATTCAGACCCAAACAAGCAGAAAAGAGCAACATTGAGAAAACAAAGTTTGGAGTATTAGAAACATGTCCACAAATTCTTTGACACTTCTCACATCAAAAGGTGGAGTCCAATTCCTCTCTCCTTGAATACAGGCTGGTTTTAGTGACTTGCTCCTAAAGAATACAATGTGATGAAGTTAGGCTGTGTGATTTTTGCAGGCCAGGTTAGAAAAGGTAATGTAGCTCTTACATGACTTTCCCTCTCTGTCTCTAAACACTTGCCTTTGAGAACCCAGCCACTAGGCTGTGAAGAGAGCTAAAGAGCCATGTGGAAAGATGGCCTGAGGTGTTCTGATACAGCCCCACCTGAGATCCTAGCTAATAGCCAGTATCAGCAGCCAGACATGTGAGTAAGTGAGTATTCAGATGGTTCCATCTCCTAGCTTTTGAGCCACACAACTAATGCTGAGTGGAGCAAAGATGACATCTCACCACAGAGTCCTGGCCAAATTATGAGTTCATGAACAAAAAAATACTATTGTTGAGATAATTCAATAATTTTTGAAGTGATTTTTTATACAGCAATAGAAAACTTGAATAGACACTTTGCAGGGAGAAGACACTTAAAAAATTCATGATCAACTCTTCCTCTGATCAAGATGAAGTAACAGGGACTGAATTTATCCTCCTTCTTGAAACAGTTGAATATATGGACAAAATATATAAAACAATGGTTTTTGGGATATTGAACATCAGCCAATGAGTGACATTGATCCCTGAGAAGAGAGAGACAAATAAGGTGATACCTATAATTGCCCTAGATTATGACCTGGAGAAAGTTTCCAGGCTATGTCCTAGGGAGAAGTAAACCAAGCAGAGCCCAATGGTCTCCTTAAATTGAGAAGACAGGGCTGAAAATCCATGGAGTCCAAAGGGGCTAGACTTTGCAGGGAAGAGTACTAGAGAGAAGAGAGCTCTGGAGATCTGTAGAAGGTATGTCCCCTCAAGTACTCAGCTAAGTACCAATCAGTGCATGCTTGTGAGGAAATTATGTAAGGCCAGGGGAAAATACACCAAAAAAGATTATAGTGAACAATCCTCAGAGCTCACAAAAGGCACAGGAATAGTAACTGTCCCACCCACCAGAGTGGAAAGTCTCACAATTCATAGGACATCAGGTGGAGTACAAAAGAGGGTTTTCCTCAATTGTAGTGCAAAATTAGCCCTAGATTAAATGCTTCTTATCTGGCAAAGTTTAAAAGCACAATCTGAAAGGATTACCCTGTTTCCAAGTAACTTAACTGCATCCAAGAATGAAGCCCAAAATATTTATAGGAATACAATAATATTCAGCACCCAACAAGGTAAAATTGATCATGTATAGCATTCAGTCAAAAATTACTAGGCACACAAAGAAGCAGAAAAATATGATCCATAATGAGAAGAAAAATCAATCAATTCAAACTGACCCAAAGATAAAATTAGTTGATAAGGACATTAAAATAGTTATTATAATTATGTTCTGTATGTTCAAGGAACTGGATGAAAGACTGAACAAGTTAAGTAGAGAGATGAAAGGCATAAAAAAGACCAAAATTGAACTTGTAGAGATGAAATCTGCATTATCTAGGATAAAAAAGACACTGTATGAGATTAATGCTTATTATAAATTGCAGAAGAAAAGTTTAGTGAAATTGAAGACATCACAATTGAAACTATCCAAAATAAACATAGAGAAAAAAGACTGAAAAGAATGTACATTGAAAACTACAAAACACTGATGAAAAAATTGAAGCAGACATAAACAAATGGAAAAACATCCTCTGTTCATGAATTGGAAGAATTAATATTGTTAAAATGTCCATACTACTCAAAGCAATCATGGGTGTATACTTATCTCCAAACTTGACAAGTTGTATACATTAATTATGTACAGCTTTTTAATGTCAAAAGATAAAATAAAATAATAAGAAAACATATAGCAAGTACAACCCGTGGTTGTCCCATGTTTATACCCAATCATATAAAATATGTGCTTGTATATATAAAATATGTTGTGTATATAAAAATATAAATATGTTTATAAATATACACTATATATTGTATAATATAATATATTTTACATATAAATTTATATGTAAATATAATATATATTCTATATAAATATGAAATATATTTTATTTATTATATATTTATTATTTTGTTACATTATAAATATATAATATATATTGCATATAAAATATGTTTATATATTAAAATATATATTTAAATTATGTATTTTATACAAATATATATCTATATAAATATAATATATATTTATATAAGTATAAAATATAAACATAAAAATAAAAAATGTTTAAACCAAACCATATAAAATTCACATTAAATGTAAATGGTTTAAATGCCTCAATTAGAAGGCAGGGATTGTCAGGTTGGATAAAAAAGCAAGAGCCCTAATATCAGGAACAAGACAAAAATGTCTGCTTTCACCAGTCTATTTAACATTGTAATGGAGGTTCTATCAAGGAAAATTAGTCAAGAAAAAGAAATAAAAGTCATCCAGATTGGAAATGAGGAAGTAAAGCTATTTCAACTCACAGATGATCTAGTATATAAAAAATCATTAAGAAGTTCCCCAAACCTATTAGATCTCATACATGAGTTGGGCAGGATATGAGATCAGTATATAAAAATAAAATATATTTCTATGCCCTAGCAATGAATAATCCAAAAATGAAATTATAAAAACAATTCCATGTACAGTAGCATTAAAAATAAAAAAATATTTAGAAATAAATTTAACTAAGAAGTGGAAAAATTTTTCTCTGTAAAACTACCAAACATTGTTGAAAGGAATTAAAGAAGACCTCGGTAAATGGAAAGGTATCCCATGCTCATGTAGTGGAATACTTAATACTGTCAAGGTAACAAAACTCACCAAATTTATCTGCAGATTCAATGGAATCCTTATCAAATTTCAGCTGCTTTTTTTTTTTTTTAGCAGAAACTAACAAGCTGGTCCTAAAATTCATACGGAAATGCGAGGGAACTTGAATAGCCAAACTAGTCTTCAAAATGAATAACAAGGTAGGAAGGCTCACTTTTCCTGATTTCAGAACTTACTACAAAGCTACAGTAATCAAGACAGTATAGTACTGGCATGAAGATAGAAATATAGATCAATGGAATAGAATTGAGAATCCAGAAATAAAGCTTTAAGTTTGTGATCAATTGATTTTTGACAAGGGTGCCAAGGCCGTCCAATGGGGGAAAAATAGTTTTTTCAACAAATGGTCCTAGAACAACTGGCTATCCACATGTGAAAAAAGAAGCTAGATTCCCACTCTACACCACAAACAACAATTAAAATGAATTAAATACCTAAATGTATGAGGTAAAACTATAAAACTTTTAGGGAAAAACACATGAGTAAGTCTTTATGACTTTGGATTAGGCAATGATTTTTTAGCTATGACACTAAAAGCACAGTCAGGAAAAGAAAAATAAAGCTAAGTTGGAATTCATTAGAATTAAAAAATATTTGTGCTGCAAAGGACACCATCAATAAAGTGAAAAGAACCCCCAAAATAGGAAAATATATCTGCAAATCTTATATCTGATAAAGGACTTGTATCCATAATATATAAAGAACTCTTACAAATTATCAATAAAAGACAACATAATTTAAAAGTGGGCAAAGGATTTGGATAGACATTTCTCCAAAGATATACAAATGGCCAATAAGCACATGAAAAGATGTTCAACATAATTAGTCAACAGAGAAATAGAAATAAAACTCCAATGGAGATACCACTAGGATGGCTATAATAAAAAAGACAAACAATAACAAGTGTTGACAAGAATGTAGAGGAATTGGAATCCTCACACATTGCTGATGGGGATGTAAAATTTCCACAGTAGCTGCTGTGGAAAACAATTTGACATTTCCTCAAAAAGTTTGAGTTATCATATGACCCAGCAATTCCACTCTTGGATATCTACCCAAAAGAAATGAAATCCACACAAAAATGTACCAGATGTTCATAACAGCATTATTTATAATGACCAAAAAGTGGAAACAACCCAAATGTCCATTAACTGACAATTGGATAAACAAAAATGTGATATATCCATACAATGGAAGATTTTTCAGCCATAAAAATAAAGTACTGATTCATGCTACAACATGGATGAACCTCGAAAACATTATTCTAAGTGAAAAAAACCAGACACGAAAAACCACATATTGTATGATTCCATTTGTATGAAATGTCCAGAGTAGACAAATCCATAGAGATGGAAAGTATATTAATGGTTGTCTAGGTCAGCTGAGGGAAGAGGAATAGAGAGTGACTGCTAATGGGTATGGGATTTCTTTCTGGGGTGACAAAATTTTCTAAAATTAGATTGTGGTGATGTTTGCTTAACTTCATAAATATACTGAAAACCATTGGATGATACACTTTAAATAGGTAGATTTTATAGTATGAAAATTGTATCTCACAAAGCTGTTAAACTAAATGAATAAGTAAAAAGTGAAGTGAAAGTACACTATAACTTTGTCTCCCAAAGATGATCAGTATAAATATTTTGGCAAGTATATATTTAGACTTTTTCTTTGCTTTATCACTATACATATATATTTTGTGATTATTATTTTTAAAAGGGATCATACTATAGCTACTGGTCCAACATTTTGAAAATATTCTTATGCATTGAGAATTTTTTCATGTCAACATATACAGATTTCAATATTTATAAAGGCCACTAGTTAATCCATTCATTGGTATTACATAGCTTATTTAAACATTTGTTTTTTTATGAACATTTAGGTGATTTCTAATTATTTTTAAACAAAGAAGGCTCCAGTGAATATACATTTATCTTTGAGCAATTGTGTACTTCCATAGGATGTTTTCCTTAAACTATGATTGTCTTCAAAGTTATTTTTATGAGAGACTGGGAGAGTCTTAATTAGGTGCCACATACCATTTTAAACCGGAAGTTTTCCACATTTACTTATTAACTCTTAAACTTCATCCATTATTTGAAGGGAAGAGTTTTTCCATATCCATGAATGCTTTCACTCTTATAGAATGTAAATACTTTCACCATAATTATCTGACTAACTGATTTACATTTTAGAAATATCTAGTAAAAAAAATTGCTAGTCCGAATAGTTAAAGCTCCAAGTCAAGATACTTAATCTTAAACCACACAGTATTTACCTGTAGCTTTTATATTTTATGTTGTTTTATTGACCAAATCTTTTAAATATTGTCTTTTAAATTATTTAGATTCATTTTGGAGTTATTTCAACTCTGGGTATTTTAGTTCTATTATAAATTGTTAAATCTAGAAGCAGAAAAGTTGTAAGACATTCTTCTGACAAGTTTCTAATCATGATCTAGAAAACTCCCACTTAATATGTGAACAATTAATGTTTATTCTATTGTATATAATTTTGTCATTAAATTCATGCAAAAGGAGAATGACCCTTTTGAGATTTGAGAGAGAGATTTGCGCTGTTTCCTGGGCTGGTGCACTATTCACCTGCTCTCTAGTCGTGTTATGAATTGCATTCAACAAGAGCAAATGGTGACACATTTTCTGTCTTATTCTGTCACTCTCCTAGGTTGTCTCAAGCAGAAAAAACTATTCTCACTTTTTAATGATTATATAGAAGCTTGACTTTGGCATAGATTAAAATTTCCCCAGATGTCAGCTATGATAATTAGTATTCCAGTAGTTTGAAAGTTACAAAGTCCTGGCATATATCTCTAAGGCAGGATGTAGACTTTTTTTTCTCTAGTCAACTTTAAAAGTAATCTGATTTATAGAATCACGGATGTTCACTTTGGATGGAACCTTAGACATAATCGGGTCCAATGCTCTCGTCATATGTATAAAGACATCAAAGTTGAGGGAGATGACGAGATGTGTTCCAGGTCAAGTGGATTAGTGGCTAAGAGAGGACTAGAATCCAGGTTTGGTTTGTTTTTTTCCTTTTTCTTTATTCTCAGTTCTTTTGGTCTTTTCGTTTAAAAATAGACTAGACTTTTCAAGGTTCTTTCTGGCATTGGGATTCTGTGGAATGGATTATTGATGAGGAATTTTGATAAACTTGGCCTTGTTTCATTTGCAGTAAATTTCTGAAAGAATATAATTGTTTTTTAACTCTATAAAATACCAGAAAAATTATTTCACAATTAGCAATTTATTATTGTCAATGAGCTGGAACATGCCACTGTAAGGAAAATGTTCTTATTAACTCCTGAAAAAAACAACCCAAGAAAATTCACACACCAAAACTGTGCAGCACTGTGCTGGGGAGTTACCTGACATTCTTGCATCTTCTGTTCTGGCTCCTATGTGCTATTTTTAAGCCCTTGTTCTCTGAGAAACCACAGAGGAAGAAGAGGTGGGCACAGGCACAAGTCCTAGAGGTCTAAGTTACCTTTTGAATAGTAAATCAATCCATTGGGTCACCATGAGCCTCGAGTGTTTTCCACTGGGATAAGGAGATTCACTCTGCTTTCTGGCTGCCTTGGTCCTTTATAAGGCCAGTTTTCTTAACAGTATCTCTTTCCCTGGCATGGTGCTATTCCTAAACAATATAGTTTTCCCTTGCCTAAAGAGCTGCAGCTGTTTTGATATTTCCCAGAACCCTCTTCTCCCTGTCTCCTTCACTTGTTGCTTGGGAAAGGGAAAGCAACTTCCTTCCTTGGGGAACCCTAATCTTTATTTGTGTTTCTATCTTGAAGCGGAACTGAGTAAGTTTTGTCATGTTGTCAATCACTGTAACAAAGACAGAGGGACCACACTCTATGGAGCCTTGAAGAGGAGGGGAGTGAGGAAATTAATTGGTTAACATAGACTGAAAGTATAAAAGCCTTCTCAATGTATCATTTGTTGTTAATACCTTTCTTCATTCCTTTTGTTGGCCAGATGTTTTCTTTATGCACCACAGCCTGAGGTTTCTGCAGCTAGGGATTCTCTCCATGATTGTCTTGGTGTTCTTTCGGTCCTTTGGTAAAGGCATTTGATCTAATCATGACAAGCTGACGAGTTGGCTTCATCTCTAGAGTGGAACAGGGACTGTTGGCTGAGAAAATTGTGAATGCTGAAGCTGAGGGCAGAGTTGGCTTATGGAACATTTTATCTGTTCTCTGAGTTTCTTGTCCCAGTACGTCAACAAATTTGTTTTTGTTTAAAGACTTTCCCACACAAGTGTCTGCCAAGTTCAGAAGACTGCTTTTTGAGACTGATCTTGGTTTTCTTGGAACAAGAGCTGAGATTATATAATAAGCACAGTTGGTCTCAGAGTGAGAAAGCTGGGAGATTCTATTTCCATATACATTAGCCAGATCTGGGCATAGAAGAAAATAAGAAAGACCTGGAAACTGGGTGGGTATGGGTGGAAAGTGGCGGGAAAGAACAAGCGAAAGGAAGTTTCACTTGTGTCTAATTTTCCCACTTGTCTTTGAGGCTCTCTGGGTCATTTGGAAGTCAGGCACTGAGGCTGCAATGTTTCATGTTGAGATTGACTTTGGCCACACTCTCATTTGACTTAAATTATGCTGGTTTATTAGAAAAGAGTCTTTAGGTTCCTGATCCCTGAATTGGTAGAGACATTGCCAAAATACAGAGCAATTCTAGAGTGTACTTTTATAGACTGGACTAGAAGACTTCTTTCCTTTGAGGTGTAAAAAGCACTCCACTGTGATAATCTCGCTTGCTGGGAGCTTCTTATAAGAAAGAGGCTACAAAAATGCAATTTAATGGGCATAGACATAAGTTAGAATGTCCTTAGTGCTTTTGCAAAGTAGGAGATAAATATCCTTGTGGGATCACAATGTGTGCAGAGTTGTCATTCAGTAAGAGCTTCTAGAGTCAGGTGGGCTGGGAAATGGCTCTGCCCTGATGAGGGAAGGCATTGGCTGATCACTGTGGGATGCCCTGTGTTCCTTGAGTTTGGTTTGTAGCTTTAGGCCACAGGACAGTAGAATGAGAGGGACCTGGCAGTCTGTCAGAGACAGAAGTGTAGGAGACAACAGTGGCCATTGTGAATGCAAAATTTAGCACAGTCTTTCAGGGAGGAAATAGATGTGTGCCACGCCCACATTCATGGAGAGTAGCATTGCCTTAGCATCTTACTAACTTCTACCAATGCCAGCCAAATGTGTGATAACTCTGTTGAGGTAGGAGGGGGATCCAATAAACACACTCTTTTCCTGACTAATTTTAAGACAAAGAGTAAGCCAGATGGAAACCAAGACCCCGGCTGTTAGAAGCTTAGGTGTGTAGCAAAAAGGGGCAGTTTAATGCTAATACTTAATACTTGGAAGGAGACTAACTCAGCCTCAGGTGGTGCTGCTCCTCTGCAGGTTGCCCTCTATGGGACTTGCCCTGTAAGACTTCAGGCATGGAGGAGCATGACTGGCTCCCAAGAGGAGGAGGATGATAAGAAGATGCTGAGTTTACTTGTTCAGTTCCTCTCCCAGACTCATCAAATCAGGTAACTTACTCTATTTCCATGGTGAAAAGTAAGCCAGAAGTGCTTAGAGAAAAATTCTTGTTCAGAGAAACCAGAGGAGTGGGGAAGATGTGTTCCTTCTTCTTAACAAGTTTTGATGACAGACACCAGCATTTTCATGATAGACACCGCCAGCAGTAAGAACACTGTGGCCTTTTCAGGCAGCTTTGGGGACTATAACATAACAACAGAGAAGATAAATGTTGAAAGGATACTTATTTTCTCAGCATTATCAATGTTTTCTAAATGCCAGGAGATGTTCTGATTACATTAGCCCATGAAAATGATACATAGGTGGATTCGGGAGAAAGAGAATAAAGTTATGAAGAACAAGATAAATTCATATACAGTCCTATGAAATTCACATATCATCAAAGAACGCGGGCTGGTTAGTTGTGAGACATTTTTTGAGCACTCACAGCTCATAAAGAGTTTATATCCTAATGGAGAAGACAAAAACCAACGAATGCAAGAGAAAAGGACATTTAAAAATATAAAATTTTATTACAGTGAGAGTTAAATCAGTGATTTTGCTAGTGGGCAGGGTTAACCAGGCAAAGTTTGCATAGAAAGTGAATCTTGATCTGCGATGATGAGGAAAGGAGAATGTGGGAACAGTGGCCCTGAGGTTCCAGGCATATGGTGAAAACCCACAGAAACATGCTGGAGAGTCTGATGCCATCCAAGGTTGAACAGGAAGTATTATGATGTTATTGCCGGTGCTGCTGTTGATGGAAGGAAGATAAATGTTGTGACAGACGCCCACAAAGTTTTTGGCAAGAAATAAAATTCCATTTAGTATGATGCATTTCAAGGGAATGACCTTTAGCATCATGCAGATGTGGCATATTTTTGGCTTATTGCTGAACTATGGGGTTTGGGATCTATACAAATGTGGAAGGCATCAGGTTGAAATGAAATACACTATCTCTTGGCCAATGTAATTGACAAAGTGAAAATTGCAACAATTCCACACACACATGTTAAAACAACAGAAATAACACCCAAAATACCAGGAAGTGCTTTCTCTAAAAAAAGAAAAAGTGAGAAAAATTATTTAAACATATGCTAAAAGCTGTCTATATTGTTACTTCTAATTCTCTTCTCAGCCTGAAATCAAATGCATAGTTTCTTTGATGCGATAAGAAAAATACTTCTGTCCTTATTCACTAGAGCCAAAGTGACAGTGAGGGTCAATGAGACATCCCCAGGGAAGTTCTCCTATAGACCCGCTAATTCCCTCTATTAATACCCCAATAAAGACTTTAGTACACATTCTTGGTTTCTTGCTTTCTTCCTTTTAGCTTCTTTTCCTTTCAATTTGCCCAGCTCAAAGCTACTGATAAATATTTCTATGGTACTTATTTTTTGTTTCAATTACCAATCTAAATTTTTTTAAATGGTTCTCTATTCTTTATAAGATAATAACAAATTCATTTACCCAATATTCAAAATGATATATAAGATGGACCTATTTTTGTTTCAGCTTTAATTCTCTTATTTCATCACACAAATTCTTCAGTAAATCAAACTGATTTACTCACTGTTTCCCCAAATATCTCTTTGGATTTTCCATCCACTAGGTCTTTGCTCACCCTAGTCTCTCCTATCCCTCCCCTCCTTCTATCTAAATCCCTTCCTTAAGTACAAATACAGGTGAAATTCACATTCTGCATGAAATTTTCTCCAACACTGCAGTCAGATTTTCTTTGGCTGTACCATTCATGTGTCATTGACTGTATTTCAAGTGTATTCATAACTTTATGTTCATGTTTATACATCGTACCTCTTCAATGAGACTCTTGGGGACAGAAATCTTTTTGTGTCCTTTTTATGCCTAGCAAAATTCTTTCACATTATAGATTCCAGTGATTAAGAAACATTTTGAGAAAAGAGAAAAGGTGAAGGAATGTGCTGCAGAAGTGAGCACAGTGGGTTTCTGAGGTAGTAAAGCATTTTTGAACCAAATGATAACAAAAACATGGCAAGTATTGAGAGCTGCAGGTAAAGTTTACTTAGAGGGAACTTATAGCCTTAAATGAATACTAGAAAATAAGAAAGGCTGAAAACCAATGGCTAGGAATCTATTTCTAGAAGTTAGTAAAAGAATTACAAATTAAAACCAAAGAAAGTAGAAAGAATAAAATAATAAATATAGGAAAAATAAGTTAGTAAAAGAGAAAACAAACATAAAATAAAGAGCTTCTAAAAAGTAAAAATTTCTCTATTTGAGGAGACTAATACAATTGGTAAAGCCAGGGCAAGAATGATCAGGAAAAAGAGAGAAGGCAAAATAGCCAATATCAGAAATGAAAAAGATGACATCACTACAGATCCTATAGCCAGTAAAAAGATAATAAGATATTACAGAAATCTTTATACCAAAAATTTTGAAAATTAAGTGAAATAGATAAATGGATAAGTTCCTAGATAAATTAAAAATAGTCTCAAGAAAAATTAGAAAATCTTAACTGGCCTATAATTATTAATTAAACTGAATTTCTAATTTAAATAAATATAATTTATTTAATTTAAACTGTCTTACAAAGAAAACTCTAATCCAGATGCTTTGCTGATAAATTCTACCAAACATTAAAGAAGAAATAATATCAATCTTACACAAATTCTTCCAGAGAATATAAAAAGAATAAAGAAGACTGTTTATTTCAAGAGCCAGTATAACTTTATTTTCCCTTTATTTATTTTTTAATTCTGAAATAATTTTAGACTTACAGAAAAGTTGCAAAATAGTACAGAAAATTCACATTACTCTTTATCCATCTTTCCCTAAAGTTAACAACTTGTATAACAATAGTACAATTATTAAAACAAGTAAATTAACATTGGATGATTTTGTTAACTAAGTCACAATCCTTATTGAAATTTCACCAGTTTTACCCCTAATATCCTTTTTCAATTCCAGGATTCCATCCAGGATCCCATATTGCATTTAATTGCTGTGTCTCCTTAGTCTCATCCAATCTGTGACAGTTCTTCAGTCTTTCCTTATGACCTTGACACTTTTGATGAGTGGTGGTCAGTTATTTTGTAGAATGCCTTTCAATTTTGTTTGTTTGATGTTTTCTTATGATTAGATTGAGGTTATGCATTTTTGGTAAGAATATCATAAATGTGTCCTTTTCACTACATCATATCAGGAGGTATATGATGTTGATATGTCCTATTACTGGTGATGTTAACTTTGATCACTTGGTTACAGTGGTGTCTGCCAGGTTTCTCAGCCATAAAATTCCTGTTTTTCCTCTGCTAATTGGCAAATATCTTGAGAGAGACACTTTGGGACTATGAAAATATCTTAAGTCTCCTCAAACTTTTGACCATTGAAGAAATGATGTCTAAGACATCCACACAGAAAAGTTAGAGTATAATTGAAAAAATTTAAAGAATGCATGAAAAGAGTCAGTATTTTAAAGACAATTTTTTTCTCGATCCAATCTTAGTCAACAATTCTTACAGATTTCTTTTTTTTTTGGTGAAAATTGATAAGCTGTTTTTCAAATTTAGATGAAAAAACAAAAGACCAAAAATAGCCAAGTTGCTCTTGAAGAAGATGAACAAGTAGAATTCACTGTACTGGATATTGAAACATATTATAAAGCTAGAATAATTTATACAATATGGTAATGGTGCCAAGAGAGGTAAATTAATGGAACAGGATACTAGGAACAGACTTATTCATTTATGACTTAATTTTTGAAAAGATGGTCTCTTCAATAAATGCTGCTAGATCAATTTTATAATCATTTGGAATAAATGAAACTGAACCCCTGCCTCATACTAGACATGAAAATCAATTTGTAACTTACAGATCTCTATGTGAAAGACAAAACAATAAAGCTTCCAGAAGACAATATAAAACAATCTCTTCACGTCCTTGGAGGTAGAGAAAGATTTATTAAACAGAATACAAAAAGCTCTAACTGTTGAGGAAAGATTGATTAATTGGATTACTTTAAAATGAAGAACTTCTGTTCATCTAAGACTCTACTAAAAGGGTATAAAGGCAAGCTACTGAGTAGGATAAGATACTTGCAACACATACACTGTTGGTAGTGTATTTTCTTTAAAATAAACATCCGATTTTATTTACAAAGCATTAAAGCTTCAGTAAGAAGTACCCAAGACTAACTCTTGTCTTGTATAAAACTACAGAACATTAAAAAACAAAATGGCGGTGGGGAGGGGATGACAAGAGAGAAGAAGAGAGTATGAGTATATTGTAAAAATTGAGAAATTCAAGTTGAAATGGATAGAAGGTTTTAGGTGGGAGCGTAAATTGGCACAAACACTTTAGGAAACAGTTTAGTATATTTTATTAAAGTTAGATGAATGAATACCCTGTGGCCAAGCAATTCTACTTCTAGTTATGTACTCAACAGAAATGCTTGTCATCTACACTAATAGATAGGTACAAAAATGTTCATAGTAGCATTATTCACAATAAACCCAAACTAGAAACACCCCAACTGACAATCAAAACTAAGATGGATAAATTAATTGTGATATAATCATACAACATATAAAATGGCAGTGAAAAGGAACACCCTGCAGCTCCATGCCATGACACGAATGAATCCCATAGACATACTATTGAATTTTTAAAAAGCCAGACACCGAAGAATCATTATCATATGATTCCATTTATATAAAGTTCAAAAACAGGCAAAACGAACTAAAATGATAGAAATGAGGAGAGTTGTACCAGCTAGGATCCCACCAGGGAAGCAGAACTGATCACAATGCTACGGATGAAGGGATTTATTATAGAGACTGGATGTTATGCGATTGCGAGGGCTGGTGGGGGAGTCAGTGGAAGGACATTGCCTCTGCATTTGGGGGTGGGCCCGAGTGGCTGGGAGTTTGTAGGACCTGCAACCAGGAGGGAAAGCTGAATGACAAGTTGGGGAGAATAAGGACAGACCGAACCCTGTGCAGACACGCTAGAACCATCAAGGACAACCTGGAGCCCATGAGGACAAACTGTGTAGCTCTGTGGCAAAGAGTGAGAGAAAAATACAGACACTGTTATTATTTTTCTCTCACCCTTTGCCACAGAGCTACACATATGCCTGGCCTAGGACTGGAGCAGCTGAAGGAGGAGGTTGGTGGGAGTGGAGGAGATGCAGGCCTGGCTGGCGCCCCACGCTAGCAAGAGGAGTTAACAGATCAGTGTCAGTTTCCCATCACCTGGTGTCCTCCAGGGATGTTCATAGCAGAATCGCTACTGTTTTATTCCTGCCTTCCAAATCTTGAGCAAATTTCTCTTCTGACCAAACCCTAACCTGGGATTCTAGGAAATGTAGTTCTGGCTTAGCTACCTTAACATAGTTAAGTCACCACAAGAGTGGCTTGCCTTTGGGGAAGAGGGCAAGAGAGTTTGAGAGAAGGCTTCAAGGGGGCATCTGGCAGGCTGACAATGTTCTATTTCTTTGCCTGGGTGGTGGTTACAGGGTTTGTACTTTGAGAAAACCCACTTAACAGAACATCTAGGTTTCGTACATTTTCCTTATATTCTACACCTTCATACACACGCTCCAAAAAAAGTTAAAGAAAAAAAAAGGAGCATAGGTTTTGAAGCAAAAAGGCATGACTCCAATTACTAATCCTGCCAATTTCTGGCTGTATGACTTTGGGCAAATTATGTAATTTCATTATTAGTAATGTGGGGTTAATAATACTTCCTACCTCACAGGTTTTGTGAAGCATCAAATGAAATGATTAAATTAGCACTATGTCTGGTATATAACAAGCACACAAAAAGGTTTGCTTTCATTATTGTTCTAAACATGTTATGAGACTATATTGTTATATTTGATGAGATATATGAGTGTAATTATACATGGTAATGATAATAGTTACCTTTTTGAGCACTTACTAGGTTTCAGACACTGTTATAGTCAATTTTCATTTGAATGAATGAAATGCTCACTGAAACCTCCTAAGAATCCTTTGAGGTGTTCTATTATTACCTTCACAACACAGATGAGTAAATTGAGTCAAAAGAGGTTAAATAGCTATCCAAGTTCACACAGCTTGTAAGTGGTGGAGCCAAGGATTCATACCCAGAGCTCACATGTTTCGGTAGAAGGTAGGTTGGGGCAGGTGGATATGTTCATGTAGGCAATGTACATTAGTCAGGGCTGATTCGGTTGGAACTCAGAGAAACCCAACTCCACCTATTAGCTTAGGCAAAATGGGTAATTTAGAGGAAGATGATTGGACTACTTCACATGACTATGGGAAAGACAAAGACACAGTGAGGCCCAGAGTCCACTGGAACCAAGACTTCAAGGCCACCAGGCCTCTCTTTATCACATGTCTCATTTCTGCTTGTCTCTACGTTGTTACCTTAATTCTTGCATACTGCAAATAAGCTTCTCCACATAGCAGGAACCATGGCAGCCAACAGCTCCTGGGTTTCCCATCCCAGAGAGAGGCTGCATCTCTTCCCTTACTTCTGGGGCAAAAATCTGGAGTAAGGACTGATTAGTCCAGATCGGGTTAGCTATCAACCCACACCTATGGCTAGAGGAGCAGAATCTTATAAATTGACATGGTCTGTGTATGCAGCCCTTCCCAGAGAAGGAGTTAGAGGGTTGCTGTTGGGACAGGCAATCCCATGGATGCAGTCTTTTGACCCCCACACGGCCACATAAGAATGGGCCTTGGGCCTGGAACACTCCCTTACCTTAAGACATAGAGTCCTCACAGCTTGTGCTGGGCTGATACCCCCTTGTGTGGGAATATCTTTCTCTGTTTCAATGTGTCCTCCTTTATTCTGTTTGTGTGTGTCAAAGGGACCTGGCCCACTATTATATCTGTCCCCTGTTGGGAGGACATGAAGTTCTTCATTCTGAGGCAGAAGTGGAGTACGTGCAGGCCAATTGCTGCTGGGAGGGACCCTCTGGCCATGAGAGACCAACACCCACTCCTGAAGCTGATCTTGCTGTGTCTCCTCTATGTGAGTAAAATGTTCCATCCAGTGCTTGGCTGCGCTGGGTTTTCCCTGGTGACTCTGATACCAGGATGCAGTGAGCAGAAGTGTGTCACTTGCTCAGCAGTCACAAAGACTGGTTTCTACTATGAATGATATGGAAAATAAAGCCAAATAGCAAGATGCATGGGTTGCCCTGGTATAAAGCCTGCGTCTGCGGGAAGAGTGTCATTCCTGATCTGTGTTCCAGGACTCTCACTTGAATGATCACATTTCCTGGTAGACGAAGATTTGAGGATGAACCAGATCAGGGGTGAGAGACAGACTGTAGCTGTATTACTTTGCTGAGTCACAATCTAATGCAGGATATCTAATAAGCAAAGGAAAAGAATAAGTACCAAGAAGTCAACAATCATTCTGGAAAATAGGTTTTGAAAACAAACATACCCATAAGCTGCAGGAAGTCGTCTCTCTTTCCAGTTACTCATACTATATAGCATCTCTGAAAACTAGGGCAGGTAGAATAACAATCTATACCATTCTCAGACACTTTGCCAAATGATTTTGCAAAAATGTTTAGGGATCTTATGAAAATTAACCTTTAGATTGAAGGCTCTTTTTGTGTTAAAATATCAGTTTCTTGAAACTTTACGTTTCAATGGGAAAAGAATGTAGTTTGGGTTATGGGTCAAGTTGGGAGTATCGGGTGAAGGAAGAAAGAATGATGTCACAGTGAAGCACACTTAATTCAGGGAAAAAAAGTGCCTCATTTCCCAGAATATTTGCTAGGGAAAGGTGGAAAGAAAAGGGGGAGCTACCCACACAAATTCTGCTGGCTTACACTTGATATTCTATTACCATGCCTGAAGGATGATTTATAACAATAACATTTAGTATCAGAAATGTATTTGTAATCAACTTTTGATGATTTAAGGCAAAGAGAAAGAGACATATAATTTAAAAATTATTCCTACTTGGCCTTGGAAACTGGTCTGTAAATTAACACAAATGTTAGCATACCATATATGCTATGCTGCATTTTTTAATTTAAAATTTATCTGGGTGATCAATCTGTGACAGTACGTAGAAGCTACCTCATTTTTTTTTGATGGATGAAGAGTTTTTCAGAGTATTTAATATGAGTTATCATAATTAAACAGAGACCTATTAGGGGACATTTTGTTTATGTCCAATATTTTGCTATGACAAATAATACAATGAATATCCTTGTATGCATTCTATTTTGCCCACAGGTATTTTGCAGCATAATTTGTAGAAATAAAATTGCTTTATCAAAGTGTATGTACATTTTTAGTTTTAGTAGGTACTGCAAATTACTCTTCATGGAGGTTTTATCAATTAACATCTACTCCAGTACTGTGTACTCAGACTCTGTTAACAAAGTGTGTTATGAGATTTGTTTATCATTTTTACTGCTGGTAAAAAATGGTATCTTAGAATAGTTTTCATTTCTCTGCTTGAAAGTGAGGTTGAACATATTTTCGTGTGTTTAAGAGACATTTAAATTTCTTTTCTGTGAACTATTTATACAAAACTTTTGTCAATTTTTTCTGATGGGTATTTCTTTATTGATTTGTAGGGGCTCTTTAATATTAAGGAAATTAACCTTATGCAATTAAATGAGTTGCAATCTTTTTTTGTGTGTGAGGAAGACCAGCCCCGAGCTAACGTCAGTCGCCAATCCTCCTCTTTTTGCTGAGGAAGATTGGCCCTGGGCTAACATCTGTGCCCATCTTCCTCTACGTTATATGGGATGCCACCACAGCATGGCTGATGAGCCGTGCATCGGCAGGCGCCTGGGATCCGAACCTGCGAACCCCAGGCTGCCAAGCGCGGACTAAACCACTGAGCCACCGGGCGGCCCCGAGTTGCAATCTTAAAAAAATATAGTTCATGGTTTGTGTTTTGATTTTGTTTATGGTATTGTGTTACTGCACAGATTTTTAAAATTTTACGTGGTTGGTTTTAGCAATATATTCTTTTATGGTTTCCTCACTTAGAGAATATAAAAAGTTCCTCCATAGTTTATATTAATTTTTTTATGGTTTCTTTTTTTTTACATTTAGATCTTTGATCCATCTGGAATTAATTTTATTGTAGTATATGAGGTTGGTGTGCAATTTAATTAATTTCCAATTATAACCCAGTTATCATAATAATAAGTTTGAATAAGCAAATGTTTCCCCACTGATTCAAAATGGCATTTATAATTGACTAACTAACCCCTTATGTCTATTGTGGTCTGCTATTAGACTTTCTATAATATTTATGTGATATTTTATATTATATTTCATTTCTCTATGCATGAATTAGAATCCTGCTATGGTAGGCAGAATAATGTCCCTTCTCCCCCATGATGTCCACATCCTAATCCCTGGTACCTATGATGTAAGGTAACATCACCAAAGGGACTTTGAAACTATGATAAAGATAAAAACTTTGAGATGAGGAACTTTTCTTAGATTGGGCAAATCTTTCCTTTTCTTAGGTGGACAAATCTAATCATGTGGGTTCCTTAAAATCAGAGAACCTTTTTCATCTGTGTCCAGAGTGAGAGGTAGTTGTGACTGCAGAAAAATGGTCAGAGAAATGCAACATTGTTGGCTTTGAATATAAAGGTAGGGGCCACGTATCCATTTCTAATCCCAACAACCATGAATTTATGGCCAGTCAAGCACCTTCCACTCCCTATCCACTCCCCATGTTGTTTGGAAGCAAATCTCAGATATCATATTTCATTCATAAATATTTCAATATGTATTCCTAAATATCAGAACTTAAAAAACCCCATAGAGGTATTATCACAGCTAGAAAATTAATTTCTTTCTTTTTTTTTTTGGTGAGGAAGATTAGCCCTGAGCTAACATCTGTTGCCAATCCTCCTCTTTTTGCTGAGGAAGATTGGCTCTGGGCCAACATCTGTGCCCATCTTCCTCTACTTCATATGTGGGATGCCTGCCACAGCATGGCTTGATAAGCGGTGCATAGGTCTGCGCCCAGGATCCGAACTGGCAAACTTTGGACCACCGGAGTGGAGCACGCGAACTTAACCACTATGCCACTGGACCGGCCCCTTAATTTCTTAATATTATCAACACACTCAGTATTTAAAAGTCTGGTTGTCTAATAAAAGTCATGTATATTTTGCCATTTCTATAGTTTTTTCAATTCAGAAATGTTATATAAATGAAATTATGCAGTTTGCAACCTTTTGGGATTAGTATTTTTCATTCAGTATAACTCCCTTAAGATTCATCCAAGTTGTTGCGTGTATGGATAGTTTGTTCCTTTTATTTGCTGAGTAGTATTCCATAGTATAGATGTACCACATTTTGCTGAATCATTCACCCATTGGAATGTCATCTGGGTTGTTTTCAGTTTTGTGCTATTACAAGTAGAGCTCCTATGAACATTTATGTAGGTTTTTGTGTGAACACAGTTTTCACTTCTCTGGGATAAATGCCAAAAAGTGTAGTTGCTGGGTTGTATGGTAACTGCATGTGTAGTTATATTCCCTCTTTACCTTTTAAGTGGTGTATATAGACCATTTACATTTATGGTAATTATTGATATGTCAAGACTTAAGCCTGCCATTTGTTACCTGTTTTCTGTTTGTTCCCTTGCTTCCTTCTTCCTCTGTTCTCTTTTTTCGCCTTTCTATGGGTTACTTGCAAAATTTTTAGGATTCCATTTTGATTTATTTACAATGTTTTTGAGGATATCTCTTTGTTTAATGTTCTTAGTGGTTGCTCTGGATATTACAATATACATATGTGACTTGTCACATTCTAGTGTCAGCAATATACCACTTCTGGTGAAGTGTGGAAATCTTACTTTCATTTGGGTTCCTTCACCTTGCCACTTTTAACTATCTTAAATATCATATGGCACTATAATTTCTGTTTCAATCATCAAATGTGATTTATAAAACTCACGAGGAGAAGGATAATCTGTATGTATCCTTTTTTCTGTTCATATTTCTATTGGTCTTTCTTCTTTTCTGATGCTCCAAGTTTCCTTCTTTTATCATTTCCTTTCTGTCTGAAGAACATCCTTTAACCATTCTTCCAGGGTAGGTCTGCTAAGGACAGATTCTATTAGTTGGTCTTCACGTGAGAATGTCTTTATTTCAGCCGCGTTCTTGAAGAAGATATAAAATATAGAATTCATGATTGGTAGTTCTTTACTTTCAGCACCTGCAAAATGTGTCACTTCCTTCTGGCCTCTATGGTTTCAGGTGAGAAATTCACTGTCATGCAAATGTTTTTTTCCCCTCTATAGGTAGATATTGTTTCTCTGGCTGCTTTCATGAGTTTTTTCTTTGTCTTTAGTTTTCAGACGTTTAATTATGGTGTGTTTTGTTATGAATTTCTTTGGGTTTATTCTATTTGTAGTTTGCTTACTTTCTTAGTCATATATCTGTAGGTATATGACTTTCACCAAATTTGTGAAGTTTTCAGCCATTATTTCTTTGAATACCCTTTGAGTGCACTCTCTTTCTCCTTTCTTTCTGAGACCTCAGTGATAGGAATGCTCAGCCTTTTGTTGTGTTCCTACAAGTTCTGGAGTCATTTTTTTCAGTCTGTTTTCTCTTTTTTATTCAGATTGGTACATTCTATTGATTTGTCCTCAAGTTCACTGATTTTATGCTCTGTCATCGCTACTCCACTACTGAGCGCATCCAGTGAGTTTTCGTTTATTTCTGTTTTTATATTTTTCAGTTCTATAATTCCCATTTGATTCTTTATTATAATTGAAATTTCTATCTTGAGATTTTCTATTCTTTTTTATTTCAAGAGAATTTGTAATTGTAGAATCATTTTTATGATGGGTGCTTTAAAATCCTTGTCAGATCATTCTAACATCTTGTTCATCTTGGTGTTAGCATCAGTTTTCTCTTCTCATTCGACTTATGGTTCTCCTGGTTCTTGGTGTGATTGGTGATTTTTTATTGCATCCTGGACATTTTGGCTATTCTGTTAGGGGACTCTGAGTCCTATTTAAATCCTTAATTTTGGGCAGTCACCCTGTTTAGGTTTAGCAAGCAGCTCCTAGCCTGTTTTGTGGGCTGTGGTTCCAATGACAATTTAATTTCCAGAACTTTGTGGTACTATTTTGGTTTTCTTAGTTGATCTGGTGTCGCTAGGGCTACCAATGGTCCCTGCTGGTGCTGCCTAAAGGGACAGAAGGTGCTTCCACAGGCTGAGCTGCTGGGCACCTTGGGGTGGGGGAAGGGAGTCTCTAGCCCATGGGGATGAGGAGGCTTCCCACTGGGCATTGTTGTGGTGGGATGTCCTTGCTGGCTGCCCATCTCCCTAATGCCTCTTTGTAGGAGAAGGGAGTCTCAGGCATGGTATGGAAGGAGTGAGCTGCCCTGATTGCTTATTGTCAGCAGGACTCCTGTTTGACCCCTTGCTCAAGCTGTTAGCCTTGCTTGGTGTTGTTGTAGGACTCCTATTCCATCTGGGGGAGGAATGAGCCTACCTGGACTGCCTTCTGCTGCTAGGTTGGGAGTCAGGAAATGCAGGATGTGGGTCACCTTCTTCTGTTGGGTGGTGGAGGGATTGGTTGGAAGGAACTCTCCGTCGATGTTGTTCTTCCAGTCTTGGGGTCCTTAACCAGTCCATCTTCCTCTTTCCACCCCACCAGAATTCTTCCAGACACACCGTAGAGTTGCATTTCCTAGCTCCCTTTCGTTGGGTGAGTCCATGTGTTTAGTTCTAGCCAGTGAGTTGTGAATGGACTTGCCAATGGGAACTCTCCAGAGCTCTCTTTCCCTCTGGGAAAGTTCAAGATGGGCTCCTCCATCAGCCTGGATCTCTGAGTCACAGCAATCAGCAGATCATCCCAACTCCCTCCCCCACCCATAGATACTAAGTGTGATCAAAGAATAATCTGCATTGTTTTAAGCTACTGATGTTTTGGGGTTATTAGTAACTGTAGCTTCAGTTAGCCTATCCTGTCTGGCATAATATTAAATAACGTTTTCAGAAGAGGAATACAATTGATGTATATTTTTAAAAGCCTTGCATATTTGAAAGTGTCTTTCTCATATGAAAGACAAGTCAGCTGAGGAAGAAAATGTATGGAGAGCACTCTTTCCCCTTTAAAATTTTGTATATGTTTCTCCACTCTCTTCTGATATTTACTGTTGCATAGAAGAAATATTAGGCTACCCTTTGTAAACTTTTGTCTTTTCTCTGAATTCTTGTAGCAATTCTTCTTCAATACAATAATTTTTTTTAAAGCTCCCTAGGTTTAGGCTTCATATATATATATATATATATTTTTTTGCCTGGAATGTAATGAATCTTTTCAACATGCATGCACAGGTCTTTCTGTAAGCCACAAAATTGTTTTTTGTGCTAACTCTTTGGTTATTACTTTATTCACTTATTCATCCACTTCTTTAGTAAACCTGTATTAAGCATCTACTGTGTGGCAGGAACTGGGCTGGGTGCTGAGGATGAAGCAGTGAACCTGTCATATGATTTTAAAAATTTTTAACAGCTTTATTGAGATGTAACTTACATACCATAAAATTCACCCATTTTAAATGTACAAGTCATTGATTTTCAGTAAATTCACAGAGTTCTGCAACCATTACCACAATCCAGTGATAGAATATTTGCATCACCCCAGAAATATCTCTTGTGCCCATTGGCAGTCACTCCCCATTCCCACCCATCCCTAACCCCAGACAGCCATGATTCTAGTTTCTGTCTCTATAGATTTACCTTTTCTGAATATTTTACATAAGTGGAATCATAAATATGTGATCTTCTGCATCTGGTTTCTTTTACTTAGCACAATGTTTCCAATATTCATCCATTTTGTAATGTGTCAGTATTTCATTCTTTTTAATGGTTGAATAATCTTCCATTCTATGGATATACCACATAAAATGTATGGATTTTCCTGTTTTCAACCAACCGCCTTATGTCATGTGATGGTCACATTTTAAAAATTTGATGTATAGCTTAGAAGTCAACTTTTCAAAGGGCTACTGGTCCAATTTCCAGTTTCTAGCTGGCATTCTCCTGTGACAGTTTTGCTTTATTGAGGTGGCATTTTTCCCATTTCAGTTGTTTCCTTGATACTTAGAACTGATGAAGTAACTAAAACCATAATTTTCACAGTGTAAAAAGCTATAGAAATTTTTCCTATCTTTGTCTCTGGTTGGAAGCATAAAAATGCCCACACTAATCTTCCACCTCTTTATTACACAATTTTTCCCTAAAAGTTGTTTTCTCTGAATGGATAAAAAGATGGGCAGGAGATAGACATGTAGAATATTTCTCTGGCTGCCTCAGAAATCTGGATCTGTGTGGTAAAGAAATAGTTGTAGAATTTTCCAAGTTTATGCTGAATTTGGGGACTGAATCATGGAGCAGGAAGTGGAAGAAGTATGACATGTATTTTTACTTTTTTTCTTAGTTGGACTTTATTTCATGAGATGTCTGGGTGTGCTTTCATTTAATAAACGATGATTCCCAGGTCAACATTCTCCTGTTCCCTTATGTTTTTTTCATGGTAGGGGTCCCAAACCTTTTTATGACCAAGGAACTTACATATATTTTCTTTTTTGGGGTTCCACGTTTTAAAATATTTTTCTCCTATCAAACCATAGCTTTAAGGAATAATTAATTGCCTTCAATAATTGCCTTCAATAATTCATCAAAATCATGTATGATGTCAACCAGAGCTTCTGATAAGTATGAGATAACCAGAATTATTCAAGGAATTGATAAAATTGAAAACCAAACAAGGCAGACTGTTCACCCACTGCAGCCTTTGTAGGAAATGAAAAATTTCCATTAGGCTTGTTGAAACATCCATACTCTGTCAGAACACCCTGTTTTTAACTCTGTGAAGGCCTAGCAGTCTGGGGACCTCATGGCTGGGAATTGCTGCATCTTCAAGGATCTAAAGTGGCAGAAATTAGGCAGAGGCTGGATCAGTCAGCCTGGAGAGACAGCAAGCTCTCACTGTGCTGGTGCATATTTAAGAGACTAGTGTCCTCACTTTAAGCTTTAAGCTAGGTTAATACAACACAAGGTATATTGGTCTGACAGATTAATGTAGATTATCAGCTAACTGTGGAGAGTAACAGCATTACTTTGTTTTCAGTTCAGCATTTATCTTTAAAAAAGTACACAGATATATACTCTTAAATATATATGTATATATGAGTGTGTACACATACACACACACACACACAGAGTCTCTGAATTAGTTTCAATAAAACCTGCATCAGTGCAGAGGTACTCATGGAGTGCCTTCAATAAAAAAGTCACTGTGTGTTATGCGATAACATTGAACAGACTCCAGACAGCCTCTTATCTTAGATATACAACAACGTAGCATAACTCAAGCCTAAAGGAGAGGTTAAAGCATTAGGTAACAGTAGCAACAGTAGCATGTTAGTAGAGTAATAACTCTCCTGGAGGATAACCCAGGATGGGTTTTATTGAATTCAGTTTATTTAGCTGGGATAAACCCAGATAGGAATCTCATTTACAAGAAGGTGCTAGCAAAAGGGCAGGTTATTACAAGCACATTTAGAAGATAAGCAATAGAAAATTGAATAAAATCAGAGATAGGAAGGGAGCAGAAGTGGTTCCTGGTTCAACTTCTTGCCTTGGACAGTCTATATTCACTCCAACTAAGAAAAGTAATAATTGCCTTCTCAGACGTCCGCAGGGATGAACGGTTCTGTGAGCTCTCTTAGGAACCTGCTAAGTTACCCTTATTGACAAGGTTGCTTTATGGCTAATTAAAGTTCCTCATTTTGCAATTTAAGTGCATTTTCTTTGTTTCTCTGCTCTTTGGATAATTAGAATAATTATTCAACATTTCTTCATAATAACAATCGTTGTCATCTCTTAGCTTCCACAGCTCCCCATACCACTCAATCACTGTAACTCCTTGAATTGATGTTATTTTTCTATGTCTTTAATCATTATTTTTCCTCTTTCAAGGGTTATTGCCTTCCTTCCTTCCTTCCTTTCTTTCTTCCCTCTCTCCTTCCTATCTTCCTTCCTTCCTTTCTTCACTTTTCAAATTTAAATTTGACAGATGTTTACTTGGTTATTTCTACATGGGAGTCTTCGTTCTAGGCACTGCTGCCAACATGGGTAAATGCATGGACTCTGCCCCTTGGAGTAACTCCTGAATCTTATAGTCGTAACCAAGCTTTGTCCCAGAGATTAGACCAACCATATGGCTAGTAGAAATTCTTGGTTGACCATTCTAGTTGGTCTAGTTGGTTCCAGAGGCATCCTTTATGGCATAGAAGAGTCATGTCTCAGCTGAGTTGTCTTTGCAGTAAAACGCCATGCACTGAGGACTGTATTTTATTCATTGATAAATATTGATCAATTGAAGTTGTGTCCCACCACTCAGGCATCTGTTGACAATGTCCTGTTCTCATGGTCTACCATCAGTCTGTTTCCAGACCATGACTACCAGCCCCCACACCTCACAGCTGCCTCCTGTACCAGATCCCATGACTTAGAGTGCCTCTCAGTGCTTACCATTGCCTTCTACTCCTACATGTGGTTTCTGATGTGTGTGTGTGTGGGGGGGGGGGTGACAATGGTGGTGGTAGAAAAAAATTTGCATAAAAGGAGGGAGAATATTGTGATATATTAACAGATAAATTTTTGCTTCTAGTATTTCATTTTTACCTAGACCTCTCTTCCTTCCCTCCCGTACTTGAGTTCTCTCTAAAAATGCTCTCTTTTTAGGAGGCCTTTATTTGAAGCTGGTTGTCTAGAGAAAACACATCTACTGCATAATATCTAACTACTTTGGATGTTTCATTTTTCTCTTGTCCCATTTAAGCTCTTTTTCCTTTCCTAAAGATCATGTTTTCAAATCAGAAAAGATTCATTAAGTGTCTACTCTGTGAAAGGTACTGTGCCTGGCTCTGAGTTTGGTAGAAAATAAATACAAAAGAAGTCCTGTCTTCTAAGATCTCACAGTTTAGGGGGAGAAATAGATACACACACAAATAACTCCAACATGGAGTGGAGTATGTGAAGTACTTAGTCAATAAAAAAAGGGTTATTATTAGTTGGATTAGGTATAGACCTACTGAAGGGAGTTCAAGGGAGCAGTCACATATTTTCATTTTTTAAAATCTTCTTTCCTTAAAATCTTATAAAATCAAATTGGTGGCTGCTTTCACCAAATCATCCATTCACTCTTATTAAAAAGCAATTTTATTAAGATATAATTTAAATACCACAAGATTCACCCATTTAAAGTATACAATTCAATAATTTTTAGTAAATTTACCAAGTTGTGCAACCACCACCATCATCCAATTGGAAAAAGTTCCCATCACCCCAGTAAGATCCTTTATTCCCATTTACAGTTAATTCCCATTCCCAGAACCAGCCCCAGGGAAACATGATTTTACTTTCTGTCTTTACAGGTTTACCTTTGCAGGGCATTTCATATAAATGGAATCATACAGTGTGTGGTTTCTTGGTGTCAGCTTCTCTCATTTGGCACAATGTTTTTGAAGTCTATCCACACTGTGGTGTGTATTAGTATTTTATTCCTGTTTAGATTGCTGAATGGCATTCAAGTGTATGGATATACCAGATTTTATTTATCTATTCACCAGTCCTCCATTCACTTTTTAATCCTCTGTTAATTTTCTTTCTCCCTCTCCTCTCTCTCTCTCTCTCCTAATAAAGAGTACTATAGAAGATTATACTATCTCAAACATACTCCAGAATCCTGTCTCTGTCCATGCCCAACCCTCATTTTTCTAGGAGAATCTGACTAAAGTCTTTAAACACTGTTAGCACTTCAGGGTATCTCTGTGTAGATGGGGAGCAGGTGTGGAGGTAGGTAGAAAGTTCTCACCCATTTCACTTTTAACTTGAAGGTTAAAAAAAGAGTCTGATTCTAATAATATATTTACCTTTTAAATAGAAGAATACGCTCTGACTTTTGGGAAAAGCACATAAATGAGCCTTTGGAAGTCATCAGAACGTATCACCCACACGATTGGTTCCGCTGAGTTGGTTACCTTGCCATGACCGCTGTGCCCACTATCAGCCATATTTGAGCTTTGTGGTATGTGGTATGCACTCCAGATTTTAAGGCGTTAGAGACATTTCCTTCTTTCAGTGTAAGGCAGGGTGACCCAATGTCTCCGAAAGGTAAACACAAACGCGCTGTCTCTCGTTAGAAAGACTCATGGAGCCGTGTTTACAGTGGTTCCTTTTGTCTGCAGTGCACATATTTCACATTTTCTCAAAGGTAATGGGCTACCTGCCAATGACATTTCACAGTTCTCAAGCTGCACGGTTTCTTCAGGAATATAATTCCTCTTCTGCTTTGCCCTTTCCTCTGAGTTTTATGTTTCATCTTGCTCTGTGCAATGCACCAATCAACACAGATTCAGGCAACTCCTCATTTCTCCTTCCTTTGATGACCTTGAAGCTCTTCATCTGGCCAGTCGATCACACCCGGAGGAATGTGGTGGGACGTGCCTCCACAGTGGTGCTGGGAAGCCCAGCTTGCGGCCTTATTGTTTTACAATTTTCTCCCTCCTCCTCTTCGTGACATCCCTTCTGCTGTTCCTTTTCCACCTTAAAAACAAAAACCAACCAACCAAACAAAAACACAAGGATCTGAATAGCTTGAAATGAACTAAATTTGTCATCGTTATTACAGGAAAACTTTATACAGAATGCAAGCAGTAATCTGCTTATATACACTGCATTCTCTTACACAATAACTTCTCTTTCATCACTCCTCCCCTCTGCTTGGCAAACAGAGCAGTTCTGCCTCCTCATTCCCACCCTATTATGCACTCATGAAAAGAAGCCAGCAGAACTTCCTTTTGTTTTTATTTTGTTTGTGCCTTCCACCTGGGTCTCAGCATAGGGCAGCTGGCTGGAGGGCACCTTTTCTGGTCACCACTGCAGAGGGAGCTCTCGTGTTTTATATGCAGAGCTTGTGGCTTTCTCACAGGCTTTCGCTGAGAGTGGATTCTGTGAAAAGCAAGTCAGCTTTCCTCTGAGAAATCAAGATGTTGATGGAGACACTGTCAAAGTTTAGGGAGATATGATGGCAGATCGGCAGGCATCCCTTTACTGAAAATGTATTAGATGAAAACTCAGCTGCTAGAACCCTCCAGCCAATGTAAAGTTCCCCAAGTACTGGGTTAAGCCTCCTCACAAGCACCCTGGAGATACTGAACAAACTGCATATCTTCTATGTGCATCACTTTCCTTATTTTCAGGGATAATTACAACTTTCTGTATTTTCCTATGCCTTCTATTTCAGAAGTTCATCAAAAATTCCCAAGTCAAAGCTTTATTAAGAATGAGACTATGTTATTAAAAGTGATTTTGGAAAAACATTTACAAATACAAATATAAATGAACAATTTACCTGGATATTTTCAATTTGCAAAATGACTCCTATGCTTTTCAGTGAAAGCCTTTCTTATGCAAATCTGATGTTGCAGATGAACTCCAAATGCGAGCCCTGATTTGTGATGGAAACAAAGAATTGGAGAATTTTACAGTACTCTAATGGACATTTTAGTATTTCTCATCTGCTCTTAATTTGAGATAGACATAATCTCTCCCAGGCTAGGACTTGCTACTTTTAGTATTATTTTCAGTTGTTGGTAAAATCTTCTCAATGCCTTGGCTCCCAACTAGAACTAAGTAACATTTAGCAAAAGCTAAAGAGTCAGCCGAATAATGAAGAAATCAGGCCAATTTAGTTCAACCGTTTTTATGCCCCTTCTGCAGGTGAGGCACTGAGATGAGTACCATAGAACATAGAAGGACGAGAAAGGAACAGATGCTTATCTCAGGGAGCTAGGAGGCTAGTTAGGAATCTAAGATAGCATAGCATTTCCACCCAAGACATGAAGAAGGTACAAATAAAGTGTCTGGGTTCAGTTTAGGAAACATAAAAGCAAAGGAGGAGTTTAAAAAATACACACTTAGAAATGAAAATTTCTAGAAGGTCAATGACCAGACCTCTTTTTATATGCGTCTGGAAGCAGCAAGCTTTTATCTTCTGTGCCTCTCCCATAGCAGGTGCTTGGGTTACTTTATTAGGATGAGCAACAGTTTATGAGAGTAAGACAGAAAGAGTGTGATTTTCTTCACTGCTCTCCTAAATGTCAGTGCAAAATCCATGTGGAGGTTTGACTGTTAAAAAAATTCTATGCACATTTTTGTGGTTTGAGTTTGAGTTCATCTACAAGATTGTTTTAGAGTTAAACGCCTCCATGAAAGGGCCATAGATCTTAAGAAATAAAAGGACTATAAGCAAATGGATCCAATTCCTTGTTTTCAAATAGGTAAGTTGCTTTTCTTCCCTATTTGATGAGCACTATCCAGAGGTTAGATGTGTCCCCTAAAGTTGCAATCACAGGAAGGATAGAAACCTGGTCCTCCCAGAAGAGCACTGTTCCACCTTCCCACCTCCTATAGATGAGAAAAGTAAACCACAAAGTTGCTGTGAGTTGGTAGAAAACTCTCATTTTTGTTGGTCGCAGAATTGTGTCTTTACCATTTGGGTCCAGTTAAGCCTTTGTGTTTCGTTTTGTTGCTGTGGAAGATTTGCCCTGGGCTAATATCTGTTGCCAATCTTCCTCTTTTTTTATGTGAGTCACCACCACAGCATGGCCACTGACAGACAAGTGGTGTAGGTCCACACCCAGGAACTGAAGCCAGGCTACCAAAGTGGAGCCCGCCAAACTTAACCACTAGGCCACTGGGGCTGGTCCTCTCGTTTTTGGTTTTGGGTTTTTTTGCCTATCAATCCAAACCTCTCTATATAAAATAATACTATTCTTGAAGACCTTTGTTGCCCTCTATTATCATTATTTAAGATTTATACCACATCAATTTGCAAAAATATTTTTTAAATATGTTGCAACTGTATACACATTACAGAATAAAACACCTAAAAACAGAATAAAATCTTTTTTCCCCCTGAATCAGAGAAATAGTTAGCAGGCATCTGGGTGACAAGCACTAATTATTCCAGGGGATGGAACTGGTTTTCAGTTTCCTGGCAGATGAGATAAAATTATAAGCATGTGGAGCTATGTTATTCCCATTATCTTACTGTTAGCTTTAAGTTGGGTTCCCAAATTTAATAGAACACAAAAGGGAGAAGAAAGTATTTTTAAACAGATCTGTGGAGTAGCCTTCAAGTTTTGACTTGTGTAAAGCATTGGAGTAAAAAGAGTACAAAAACAATTACTTTCCAATACTTGTCTGCACGTGCTTTAGAAGGATGATGGTAGAGAGCATTTTTCTGAACCTCTGCACACAGTGAGAAAGTTTCTCTTTTGTGGGATGGGTGGCCCAAAGTCTTTCCCTAATTGTTTTTAGACTACTGACTTTTTTTCTCAAAAGAACATCAGTACTGGCAGCTTTTCAGCCACAAAACTATAAGAAGTGGGGTTAATCCTATTTGGATTATGATGTGGAATCAAAGTATATAATGTTTATAAAGATGCTTTGAACACTAGGAATGTTATGAAAGTGTAAGGTATTATGACTATACCAACTCCTGGTTCCCTTCTTCATTTATTTAAGGGTTACACAGGCTGTGTTTAATATCTTAACATCATGATCCTTTTAGTTGAAGCACAAGGCACACTTCAGCTACCTGAGATGAAATGCTAAGCCCTGCAGTAGAGCAGAGTCTCCAGCCTCCCTTCTGCCTCTCGCCATACAGGTTCTGTTCTGGAAATGGACCTAGTGGTGACGGGTGGGAATTCAGCCCTGTGTGCCTGTTTTTGGTGTTTGACCTGGCAGCCTTGGTCACTGATTGCTTTCCTTCTTTTGAAATGAGCCTTTTCTATTCCTTTATGATTGGGTGACAAAAATGACAAAATGAACAGCCCCAGAAAACTTGCTATGGTTCCTGAATCAGCCTTAAAAAAAAACCAAAAACCCTTCCAATCACTCAGAGTTCTGAACATAATTGGTTGATTCTCAGAAGTACAATAAAAGGAAACAAGAAGTATTTTAGTCCCTGGTTGTTTATGAATCAACCCGATTTTCTTTTTCAGATGTTGAAGGCCACAAAATCAAATTATGTGGAGCTACAGAAGGGAGAGTCCCCTTCCCATCAGTCCTCCTGCCCACCCTTCCTTCTCAGTTCTGTTAGAAGTGGGGTTTTGTTAGATTTAAGTAGAACATTGTTCAGAATTTCCAGTGGTTCCCAATCAAAGCAGGTCACAATGAAAGCTGCCTTGGAAATCACCGGAAGGGAAGCAACAGTGACAAGGAAAGCAGGTCTCAGGATACCTTTGGTGTACAGCAGTGCTGCTTCCCACCTAGTGCACAGGCTCAGGAATTCTGCTGGTCTTAGGTGGGAACCCAAGGAAGAGCAGCCTACACTCATCTCTCCAAGTAAGCCCAGGCACTTCACATTGGGAATAAAGCTGGCAAGGCATGGAACCATGGGGCATGGAATTGGATTTACGTAGGAACTAGATAATTAAGTCTGAGTCTTAGACACACACAGGACGGTGAGACAAGAAGAAAGAATGACATTTATTTTTTTCCAGAGATCTCATCTAGAGACCCTCAGTGTCCTCACTATAATGTGATTGTTAGAGAATACAGCAAAAATGTTGGCATATTGCTTGGCACAAATAGGTACGTGAATAATGTAAATTCTCTTCCCTACCTTTTTTTCCTTTTTCTTTTTACTATATACTATTATCAAATACCATAATTTTAATTTTACCCTGCAGATTAGTCAGTAACATATCTGTTGTTATTTCATGATATAAGCAATTTCATATTGCTTATACTTCTTATTTTAGGATTTAGTAGATAGCAAAGAAATATTTTTCTAATTGATAAGCTTGTTATGCAATTCCAGAAACCTCCTTACATCCAATTGGCACACCTAAGCATAAGTAAAAAAAGTAATATTTAAAATGAGAATTAAGACATATCAATTGTCAACTATGTGCAAGGCATTGTACTAGGTGCCATATATTAGGTACTCCGTTTGGGCCTCAAAACAATCCTAAATGTGAGTATGACTATTTTCCATCTCCATATAAGAGAGTAGGCTCAGAGAGATCTTACTCAAGTCTCAGAGTTAGTAAGTGTCAAAGCTGCTGCTGGAGTGGAGCTTACTCTAATCCCAAAGTGCGAGTTCTTTCCATCTCACCAAGATTGTGCTGGAAGTCCAGAAAGCTAGGGCAGGAGATCTTCTCATGGCCTTATACAAGTTGGTTTCCTCAAGAGTGTCTGAAAAAGGAGACCAATTCTATCAAATGTAGACAGGTCAGGAATGTGGAGTTAGGGTGATCCTTTCCCCTCCACCCTCCAGTCAACTGTATCTTGGCTTTTTCTGGAAGCTGAAGAGGCTCCCAGTAATAGTATTCAAACTGGGTCCTTGAAAGTGTTCTTGACATTTGTAGGTTTGCCTGGAGAACAAAATGGGGAGGGCAGGGCAGGGCAGCAGAGGTCAGATTGCAGGGAGTGTCTTCGAACCCTTCTAAGAGAGGATTCAGCATAAGGAAAGGAGTGTCAGGCATGGTGAATCTGTCTCAGTAATGGAGACAGGTTGGAGAAGGTGTAGTTCTAAGTATGGTCAGCTTGGTTTTTCATGAGCCTGTCCCTACCTTGCTGCTCTAGAGGGCTCTACACATCCTGGAGTAGGAAAGGCTATCTATATAAGAGGAGGTGCTGCTCCATGAGCCAGATACTGTAAAAAGTCACAGATACTGTAATACTAATGTGGTGTGCTGCCTACATTCATAACTGGAGGAAATGCTAAATTTCAATTAAAGGTAATGAACATAAAGATGTAATTTTCCCCCATCCTGTTTCAACAGACCCCCTAAATTCTGTCTGTGGACCTCAGATTAAGACTTCCTGCCTTATGTGTTTATGGAAAATGCCTTTAGAAAGTCCTCCACCTGGTTCTGGGTACGTTGTCTTACCTCAACACCAGTACCACCGAGCTACAGCGTTCCCAGTTTATGTAATTATGACAAGGCAATGCCCAGCCCTGTTGCAAGGGCTAGTCTGTGGACATGTGAAATGAGCCATCTCCAAAGCCTTGGAAGGCTGAGAAGGCACAGGCACAGGGCCAGCCACAAACTCTGTGTCATTTATGGGGGGCAAAAGAAAGTGCTGGTAGTTCCATAAGTTGGAGCAATACTACAAACTAGACAACTGGACAAAGACTAGTTTGGGGCCATTTCTATAAAGGATAGGAACAAGGAAAGGAAGCTAGGACTCCAATTTGAGCACAGAGTGGAATGCTGGGAAGTAGGTGGGATTTGGACTTAGTCCCAGTTCCACCCTTGACAGCTAGGTGACCTCAGGTAAATAAAAAAGTTCTCTGCTTTAGGTTTTTGATCCCCATTGGTAAAATGGGGCTAATACCTCACCAGGTTTTTGTGATGGACTCATAGGATAATATATATATATAATATATACAAAAATATAATATAAATATTATATAATATATATACATTATATATATAAAAGCCTGCTGTGTAAACTGTAAAGCCCTGTACATATATTTATTATGATCCTGTTACAAACGGTCTCCTGTTTAACTTTACTCAGAATGTATCACTGGGCAGCAGTCTCGATGCAGCTCTCTTGCTGCATTTTCAAGCTGAGGCAACTCCCATGTGGTTTATGTCACTTTGTCTTCTCTGGGGACATTGCCATGACTGGCAGCTCTGCCAAACTGGCTCTGTCACCCAAAGCCCAATAAGGGTGACCTTTGGTTCTCCTGAGAGTCCTGCGCCCGTTTTTCTGAGGAAATTCCCTTGGACCTCCTATTCCTCCGGCTTTCCCTTCTCTCAGCTTCCCTCCCTCCTCTGGCGCTGGCCTCCGTGCAAGGCCCCGGGATGGAGCGGAGGGGTGGGCCGCGGGGGTCGGGGAGAGAGTGGAATGGCGGAGGAGAGAGGCTCTGATGCTATGGCCGCCTCCCTGAGGCCTGCCGGGTGTGGTTTCCATAGAGAGCCGGCAGCCAGAGCCCACAGAATGAAGTATATTAAGTCATTCAGTTTGGAGGACTTCCTGTATACTTTTAAGCTGCCCATGACATCATTTGCTGGGTGGCTCAGAACAATAGGCGGGGGAGGGCAGAACCAAGTCTACAAAGCAACGAGAACGGGGGAGGCGGAAACAGAAACTGCCGCGGTAGAGGTGGACGTTCCGAGCTAACTGGGAAAGAACCGGGCCCCGTTTCCAAAGATGGCCTGAGAGAGCACCCCGTGGCCTCCCAGCCCCCTCACGCCCACACGGAGCCCGTGACCCCTTTCTGTGGAACAGCAGCAGCAGACACACTGGGAGAGTCACGTGACTTCTAAACGGCTCATCTATCCAAGTTCAATAAATTAGCAGCCAAAAATTTTAATCAGATATTTAATCTTTCCTCCCTGTAAGGAAGATTGGGTGTTTACCGTGGCTCTAGGCCAGGTTCATCTCAGAGAAGAAAGATGGCTTGCCGCGTCCTTGGTGCTGGGAGGCCCTGAAGTCGCTTTTGCCTGTGGATGCCCCCTCAGCCAGTGGGTTAGCCCTTGTCCCTTGTAACTCTCTGCAGTTTGCATTAGGGCTGAACAGTGACCGGCAAGGGATTTCCACATCTTATAAACACATTTGGACAGGACAAACCAAATGAAGGTCTGCAAAAATCAATACCGGGAGTCTTGTCTGATGCCTGTTCGCCTCCTCTCCTCCTCCCCTCCTCCCCTCCTCCCTGACCTCTCCTTCCCACTTTCTCCTGCCCTCCCTCCTCCTGAAGGCCAGAGTTATCCCCAGGGAGGAGAAGGGCTTGAGGGAATCCTGCCAGGGAGGTCCTAACTCTGGTAACAGGACTTACCTAACATATGAATAATTAACTGATATCTGCACTGCTGATTATGGTTGAAATTTATTAATTAATTCAACCAATAACGACTGAATTCCAGGTGCTCTTCTGGACTCCTGAGACATATCAAACAACAGAACAGATGGAAATCTCCATCCTCTTGTAGCTTCTACTCTAATGGTGGGAGACAGACACTTAACAGTAAACATAATAAACAAATTATACAAAGATAGAAGATGACAAGTGCTATGAAGAAAAGAAATGCACCAGATAGAGCAGACTGGGCATGTGTGTGGGGATATTATTTTATAAAGTCATTCATTGCAATATTCCCATGGTTGGCCCTGAGTGCTGCTTCAGTGAGATGTGAATAGATGCCACAGAGGTGGAGTAAGGAATTGGCTCCGTGGTCAAGGTGTGTCAAATAAGTCAGGGGAGAGAGGTGAGAAGCAGAGACCTTTTGGAGGCTATTGTAGTAGCCATGAAAGACCCTGAAGCCTGGAAGCAGCTGTGAGTGGAAATGGGCTTGAAAAGGCAGCAGCAGAGACACATTAATCCCAATGTGAAGCGAAGAGAGGCAGGTTGGGGAGCTTAGTTAGATGTCAAGTCTTCAGATACGGATACGAGTCATGTTTGTAGTAGTGATGGATAAAACCATCAGGGTAGAAAAAGTAGCAAGTGACAGATACCAAGAAGTGATCAAGAAGTAGGAGAAAATATGGAATAGTGCTGTATCTCAGGACTATAGCAAGCAATGGTTTTAAATCAGTGCTTCTTAGACTTTGCTCTCATTAGGATCATCTAGGGATACGTAGACATTCCAATTCCCAGAATGCATCCCATACCAATTATATCAGAATCTCTGGGGGTGGGACCCAAGAATCGGTTTTTTAAAGCTTTCCAGGTGATGGTGATTTGCAGTCAAGGCTGAGAACGAGTGTTGTAAAGCAGGAAGAATGGATAACAGCTGTGGAGAGATGAAGATGGATGAGGGTTGAAAGAAGATGGTCGAATCTGGGGACTAGGAGGGCATTAATGGCCTTTAGTAGAATAGATGGCTACTTAATGTGTGATCCCCAGACCACAACAGCAGTATCACCTAGGAGCTATTTGGAAATGTACCTCAGCTCCACCTCAGACCTACTCAACCCAAATCTGCACTTTTACAAGATTCCATGTATTTAAAAATGCTGATGTTTGAGGCCCTACCCTGGTCCAATTAAATCAGAATCTCAGGGGTGGGGTCCAGGAATTAGTATGAAAAAAAGACTTCCCAGTGACTTTAACGTTTATTCAGGATTGAGAACCATTGATCTAGAGCAGTGCTTCTCAAACTATAATGTGCATAGGAGTTACATTGATCTTGTTAAAATGAGATTCTGGGTCAGTAGGTCTGGGATGGGGACTGGACCCTGCATCTGTGACAACTCCCAGGTGAGGATGAAGTAGCTGCTTCATAGGCCACACCTTGAGTAGCAAGGCTCTGGAGCAGTGGTTCTCACAGTGTCCCTGGACAAGGACGTCAGCATCACCTGGGAAGTTGTTAGAAATAAAATTCTCAGTCCTAATCCAGACTTAGTCAGAAGTTTGGGGTTGAGACCCTGAGATCTGTGTTTTATGTTAAAGCCATCTAGGTGTTAAAGAGTGAATGAGTAATGATAAAATAGCATATCCAGGTTTATTACCCACCCCCACTTTTTTCCGGAAATTGGTAATAAATGGAATAAGAGAGCTAAAACCTTGCTCTTCAATAAAGTGAAATTTCTCCAGTGTGGTGGGAGAAGGCATGTCAAAATTCCCCTGTGCTGTTGTCAAATATCCATCATGCCCAGAACCTGTCACTTACTTACTCCCTGCTCCCCAGTTGGAACCACTCTGCTACAACCTCTCCCTCAAGGGTGTTTCCAAGGCCCGGGGAGTCCTGAGCAGGTGAGAAGCCAGATGGGAAGAAGTCTACAGAGAAGGAGGAGTATAAGGTACTGGAGGGAACTGTCAGCTGATGGCTCAGAGCCCAGAGCAAGGGGAAGAAAATGGATTCATAATCTGAGGAAGAGGGATTCGCTTTGAAAAGAAGGATAAAAACCACCTCTTCTGAGGGAAGGAGGTTGGAAGGAGGAGGGTGTGGTTGAAGAGAGGACAACTTTGGAGGAAGAGAGAAGAGTGTGCTAAAAGAGAGAAAGTGAAAATAACTGCCATCATTGACCATCTCCCTGCCAGCCATTGTATCCTCACCATCACATAAACCCTCCAGGGTAGATTTCCAGTCTATTGTTGCTGTTTAATAGGTGAAGACATTTAGGCCAAAATGGTTTAGTAACTTCTGCATGGTCACATGGATAGTAAAGGACAGAGCTGAGACTGGACCCAGGTCTTTCTGGCACCAAGGCCTGTATTCTTTTTGCTCCACCATGTTGCTGTAGAGATTGGGAAAATTAGGGGAGTTTTTACTGGATGATTCATTTATTGTTGGTTCAATAGGTGTTGAAATGAAAACCCACGGCTTGAAGAGTCAGGGCACAGGTTCATTAAGTGGGATAAGGATCTAGAGTTTCCCTTTTCTGGATTATAGTCAGACCTTTAGCATTAACTGTATAACTTCCTGTCTTGGGCTTTCTTCCATTTTTTTTATTTATAAAATGAAGAATTGGGTTTGCTGGACTCTAGTGTTCTAAGTATTTATAAAATCCCATCATTTGAAGATTCTGTGAGCGTGGAGTGCAACAGAGCATCAGTATGAGATGAATTAAAGAATCAGCGAGCAGCACTGGGCACCCCCTGAGGTCACATAGCACGGCTCTGGAGGGCAGCGAGTCCTCAGAGGTGGGTGACTTGCTGCTGTGAGTTGGTGAAAGGGTTAGAGTGAAGATGTTAGCTGCGGAGGAGATGATGGCCCGAGAAATGTCCAAGAGGTCTTTGAGGATGTGAGGCTGGCCCAGAGCTGCGGGGTTGGAATGGTGGACAGGGCAGGTCAAGGGTGTAAGGTAAACTAGTTTGCTGGTTAAAGCCATGCTGGGGTGCCTCCTGTGGGAGTCTAGGCTACCGATGGGGGTGAATGAGACATGGATGGAATGAGAAAGGAAGAAAAGCAGGAATGGGCCAGAGGTCAAATGAAGTCAGAGGCGGGAGAAAGGATAGTCGAGGAAACAGGGATGCTGTTGAAAAACCACTTTGTGATTCTAAAATAGGAGATTGTACCAAATGGTCTGTAAGAACACTTTTAGCTCTGTCTGCTATTGTATGATGCCACTGAATCGTCAGTGAATAAATGATTGCCTCACCATCCAAGGAAAGTTTCCTAAGGGAATCTTAGCTTTAGTTTGGAAATGGCTCCTTTTGTTGGGTGTTCTCTATATGGCACTAAAGCATACCACTTTAACGGGAAACATTTTGTGTTATTTCATTTTATTTTTTGATAAAGTGATGAATGATAAAGGCTGAATGATGACAAATAAGCCAGCCACTTCTACGTTTTAGGCAATGCATCCACAACTTTTGAATTAAAATGTTACAACCTCTGCATCGTTTCCTTGTATGAAACATGCGATCTCTCAATTCTTCCAAACATTCTTTCCCGGATCTTTGATTGCCACAGCCTAATTTTGTTTGTTAACATGACTTGATGAGGATGATGAATATCATATCAGGTCTGTGGACATTCTTTTACCTTGACACTAAAACAACAGTGGTGACAAAGAACAGGTTAAGGCGTAATGGATCTCCTTCTCCCATGGAATTTCCCAAAACAGAGTAGTAGAATCATCAGATACTGCAGTCAATTATTTTGAAACTTTGTTCATCATGATTGCTTCTGAAAACTCCATTATGGAAAAGCATTTACTCTAAGTCTTCTTGGTTCACACAGAGAAAGGTATCAAATGCACCATTCTCATCTTAGTGCCTCTGTCGACACGGGCAAAACAAAGTGAGGAACTAAATGACATCTGGAAAATTTGACCCATGGAGTCAACAAAATGGAAAAGTGCTGTCTTTAAGATCCTTCTGCTTTCTTTGAACATTACGGTTTGTTTGTTTGGGTTTTTTTTTCCTCTCTCCCTCTGCCCCTCCCCCATCAGTTCTTCGGTTACTTTACTTTAGTTTTCATTAATTTATTCATCAAATATTTGTTGAGATCTACTCTGCCAACTGCTACGCCAGGCACTGGAGATTTAGCAGATTTAGTGAGAGAGATGTTGAACAGTCTAATGGATTAATTATAATGAAATGATGAGGGTTATTGTAAGGCAAATATAAGGCATTATAAGAGTTTCAGACTGGTGTAAAACCAGCTCTAAGTTTGGTGGGAGACCTATCTGGGAAAGGAACGTGTAAATTAGTTATGAAGGACAAGTAATATATTGGCCAGGGATAGTGGATATGTGGAGTGCAGGGCAAATATCCTAAGTCAAGAGAAGAATATTTGCAATGTGTGAGATAGACCACGGCATATTTGAAGAACATGGAAATAATTTAGTAATGCTGGAGCATAAAGTAGAATTTGGAAACTGGTGAAAAATGATGCTGGAGGGGTAAGTAGGGATGAGACCATGTAGAGTCTGCAGCCCTTATTGCAGTTTGGGGCTGATATGATCAGATTTGTGTTGAGAAAATTATTCTTGCTACAGTGTGGAGAATGGATGGCAAATGTCAAAAAGTGAAGGGTAGAGACTTATGTTTCCAGCCATGAGGAATAAATAGGGTCTGGACTTATCCTTCCTCTGTAAACAATAAAAAAACTGGACAAAATATAGGAAACAACTATTTTCAGATATTGCACAACAGGCAGCACAGGATATAATCATTGAGAAAAGGGAAACAGCTGATGTAAGCCCTACCATCATAAAGCTTTCTGTCTGGAGGCAATTTCTAGAACTCGGAGTTCAGCAACCTTTCTGAGTTGAAGAACTCAGAAAGAGATTCAAGTTCCAGGAAGCTGAGAGGTTTAGAATTTTGGAGGCAGAGTACCCAAGAGGAGAGAGTTATTCAGAGGAAGAGTTGCAGAAATCTGCATAGAAGTTCCCTCGAGTCTTTGCCTGAGCATCAGTACACACATGCGTAGGGTGAAACCTGTGAGGCCAAGTAAGAATAGATCTCAAGGAAAGCACAATTGCTGGGGAGCTATGATACAAGTAATTTCCATAGTTCTAGCAGAGCTGTGAATCATCCCTTCAGTCAAGAGGAGAGACTTTATTAAATACTTGTGAAATTTAATGGAGACCCCAAAAAAGTGATGCCTTAGAAATGGAGCTAAATGAGCTCCAGATAAAGGCTACCTAACATCTACCTTAAACGAACTTAAAAATAAGTCTCAAAAGATCAAAACCAAAATACAAATAACACTCTACCAGAAAAAGTCCAAGAATCCTAAAAACAATGCAAAATTCAGCACTCAACAACATACGATTGAAAATGTCCAGCAACAATTAAGCAATTACTAAACATACAAAAGGAGTGGAAAATTTGACCCATAGCCAGGAAAAAAAATAAGTAAATAGAAACAGGCAGAGATAGTAGAATTAGCAGACAAGGACATTAAAATGATTATTATAAATATGGTCCAAAGTGTAAAGGAAAACATAAGATATAATGAGGAAAAAAAATGGAAATTAAAATTAAGACTGAAGTAAGTAGAAGAAAGGAAATAGAAAGCAATAGAATTGAAAAATAGAAAAACAATAGAGAAAAAGAATAAAATTAAAAGCTGGTATTTTGAAAAATCAAGAAAATTATTAAAGTGCTAGATTATGATAAAAAAGGGCATCACTACAGATCTTATTGGTATTTTAAAATGATAAGGAAATATCTTGAAAAACATCATGTCAATAAATTGGCAAACCTAGATGAAAAGGAACGTTCTTTGACAGATACAGTTTATCAAAACTGACTCAAGAAGAAATGGAAAATCTGAGAGCCTTATATGTATTAAGGAAACTGAATTAATAATTGAAAACTTTCAAACACATACACACACAAAACCTTGACCCAGATGGCTTTACTGGTATATTCTATTAAAATTTGTGCAAGAAATAGTACCAATTCTACACAAATTCATTCAGAAAAGAGAGGAGGAGGAAACACTTTATAAATAATTATTGAGGCCAGGTTTACTCTTCTACCAAAACCAGATAAAAGTATTACAAAAAAGGAAAAACTAAAGACCAGTGTGCCACATAGATTTCATTACAAAAATCCATACAATATATTAGCAAATAGAATTCAATAATGTATAAAATGATGTCATGGCCATTTGAGATAAACGCTCTCAGCAAACTAGGAATAGAAGGGAACTCTGTCAACCTGATACTGATAGAGTACCTATGAAAAACCTACAGTTAACATCATGATTAATTCTGAAAAACTGAGTGATTTCTTACTAAGTCTGGGCAAAGATGCCCACTTTCACCATTTATACTCAGCATTATAGTAAAAGTTCTTGTCACTGCAAAAAGGCAAGAAAAAGAAAGAAAAGACATATAAATTGGAAAAGAAGAAAGAATTCTGTTTTTATTTGCAAATAATGTTATTATGTTTGAAAACATCTAAAGGAATCTACAAAAAGCAAATAGAATGAATAAATGAATTGAGCAAAGTTACAGAATACAAAGTCAGTATGCAAAAATCAATTGTACTTTTCTATACCAGCAATGGACAATTGTAAATTGAAATTAAAAGTATCAACTGCCAGGGCATCAAAAAGTATGAAATACTTAGGGATAAATTTAACAAAATAAGTACAGAGTCTTTACAATGAAAACTATGAAACATTGCTGTGAGAAATTAAAGAAGATCTAAGTAAGTTAAGAGATATACCATATTTCTGGATGGGAAGACGCAATATTTTTAAAATATCTGTTCTCTTTAATGTGTGATCTAATCAATACAATCCCAACTAAATTCTAGCAGGATTTTTTTGGGTAAAAATTCCTAACCTGATTCTAAAATTTTTATGGAAATACCAAAACTATAAAACTTTTAGAAAAAATATAGATGAAAACATATCCTTGGTGTAGGCAAAGATTTCTTAGGACACAAAAAGCATAAACCATTAAAGAAAAATTTGATTAATTGAACTTAATCAAAATTAAAATCTTTTTTTTGAAAAATATTATCAAGAATATAAAAGCTCATACCAAATACTGAGAGAAGATATTCACAATACATATAACTGCCAAAAGAATTGTATCCAGACTATGTAAAAAACTTGCAAACTTACATAAAGTTGAAAAATGGTCTCAACATTAAAAATGGTCTCATCTCCATTAGCTTAAGTAGGTTCCATCCCTTGCCTCTTCCTCTGCAAAGTTATTGTTGTCACAAGTTATTCTTTTTTTGTGTTGTGAGTTTGTGACTAAATTGAAGTGTTTGTAGTTATTTTCACTGTTTTCCTTCTCTTTATCTTCTATATCACAATTAAGTATTTGCTAACCTGATCTGATAGAGAGCTGCAATTTTCTGATTTTGTCTATTTATCTCCTTGCTCAAAGTCTTGTAAACCTTTGCCTTTTTGTTTCAGGTGGGACAGCTTTCTTCATCATTTCTTGTATGGCAGGTCTAGTGGTGATGAACTCCCCCAGCTTTTGTTTATCTGGGAAGCTTTTATTTCTCCATTGTATCTGAACGATAGTTTTGCTAGATAGAGTATTCTTGGCTGAAAGTTTGTGTCTTTCAGAGTTTTGAATATGTCGTTCCTTTCTCTCCCAGCATGTAAGGTTTCTGCTGAGAAATCCACTGAAAGCCTGATAGGGGTTCATTTGTAGGCTATTTTCTTCTGCCTTGCTGCCCTTAATAATTTTTCTTTGTCACTGACTTTTTCTAGTTTTTATATTATATACCTTGGAGAAGGTCTTTTTGCACTGATGTAGTTAGGAATTCTATTGGCTTCATAAACCATACACCAAAAAACCCTCAAAATGGATTAAAGACTTTAATATAAGACCTGAAACCTTAAAACTCTTGGAAGAAAATGCAGGCAGTACACTCCTTGACATCAGTCTTAGCAGTATCTATTTGAATACCTTATCTACTCAGGCAAGGGAAACAAAAGAAAAAATAAACAAATGGGACTACATCAGACTAAAAAGCTTCTGCAAGGTAAAGGAAACCATCAACAAAATGAAAAGACAACCCACCAACTGGGAGAAAATATTTACAATCATATATTCAACAAGGGGTTAATTTCCAAAATATGCAAAGAACTCATACAACTCAACAATAAAAAAATGAACAACCCGATCAAAAAATGGGCAGAGGATATGAACAGACATATTCCCAAAGAAGATACACAGATGGCCAACAGGCACATGAAAAGATGTTCAACGTCACTAATTGTTAGAGAAATGCAAATCAAAGCTACAATGAGATATCACCTCACACCTGTCAGAATGGCTATAATTATCAAGACAAAAAATAACAAACGTTGGAGAGGATGTGGAGAAAAGGGAACCCTCATACACTGCGGGTGGGAATGCAAACTGGTGCAGCCACTATGGAAAACAGTATGGAGATTTCTCAAAAAGCTAGAAATAGAAATACCATATGATCCAGCTATTCCACTACTGGGTATTTGACCAAAGGGTATGAAATCAACAATTCAAAAAGATTTATGTACCCCTATGTTCATTGCAGCATTATTCACAATAGCCAAGATGAGGAAGCAACCCAAGTCCCCATCAATGGATGATTGGATAAAGATGATGTGGTGTATGTATATACAATGGAATACTACTCAGTCATTAAAAAAAAGACAAAATCGTCCTACTTGTGACAACAGGGATGGACCTTGGGGATATTATGCTAAGCAAAATAAGTCAGAGAAAGACAAATACCGTATGATTTCACTCATGTGGAAAATAAACAAACACATAGATAAGGAGAACAGATTAGTGGTTACTAGAGGAAAAGGAGGTGGGGGAAGGGCAAAAGGGGTAAAAGCACATGTGTGTAGTGACAGATAAAAACTAGACTATTGGTGGAGAGCACAATGCAGTGTATACAGAAACTGGAATATAATAATGTACACCTGAAATTACAGTGTTAAAAGCCAAGATGACCTCAATAAAATAAAAAATAAAAATAAAATAAAACAAAACGTTAACAGAAGTTGTTTAGATGATGAGATTATGAGTAACTTGAATTTTCCTCTTTTTTTTTGTATTTTCAATTTTTCCTTAATGAGTATATAAAACTTGAAAATTATACATTTTAAAAGTTTGAAAACAGGGGCTGGCCTGATGGCGCAGCGGTTTAGTTTGCGCTTGGTACCCTGGGGTTCACGGGTTCGGATCCCGGGCGCCCGCGGATGCACTGCTGTCAGCCATGCCGTGGCAGCGTCCCATATAAAGTAGAGGAAGATGGGCACGGATGTTAGCCCAGGGCCAGTCTTCCTCAGCAAAAAGAGGAGGATTGGCAATGGATGTTAGCTCAGAGCTGGTCTTCCTCACCAAAAAAAAAAAAAAAAAAAAGTTTGAAAACAGTCTACTTCCTCTGTAGTTCTCCTCCTTACTTAACAAAATAAAATGAATTTTTGATCTCCCAATATTTATTATAAAATGTTTCCATCTATATTTTTCAACACGTGTAGTTAATTTTCCTCTTTCTGACAAACACAATTTGAAGAGTGCCTAAGGAGATTCTAAATGGAATCCTTGCTCTATCTGGATAGGAGGGAAGATAGTCATTAATTCCTTTTTCCAGAGTATGGAGAAAAGTAATTCAACTACATAAAACCTACATGCCACTGTTTACTTTAATAAATAATGGGTAATTATATATATAAATTACATATAAATAATGGATAATTATGCATTTTCCATATAAGTTGATATTACTTGATATTTCCTAGCAATTTCATGCCCACATAGGCCTCTGACACTTCATCACTGGGCCCTTCAGAATGCAATGTAATTGTCAATAAAGATCATTATTTTCTAAATAAGTGATCTATTCATCCTCACCAAATATTCCAGAAACCTTCTCTCCTACTCTAAATTGTCCATTTTTTAAATATCAGGTGGGTTTATATGGATGAGACGGAAGTAGAGTGCAAGAGTCTTTCACTTTCAAACATCTTTCAAATCCACCCACTTCTTGTCACATCTCTCCATCCCCACTGCCACTCTTCTAATCCAGGCCACTGTCGTCTCCAACCTGGACAGAGCTACAGTCCCCTAACTGGCTCCTTTCATCAATTAAATTTTAAAAACCCTTTATTAGGATATAGTTCATACAAAATTAATGTGCACCTACTTAGCTGTACATTTCAATGAGTTTTGACAAATTTTTACCTCAGTGCCATCACCACCACCATAAAGATGTAGAACATTTCCATCTCCCCCAAATTTCTCTTATTCCCCATCCTAGTAAATCCGTTGTATGGAAATACCACAACTTGTTTATCCATTCCCTTCTTGATGGACACTAGAGTTGTTTCCAGGTTTGGGCTATTGTGGATAAATCTGCTATTAATATTCATGTATGAGTCTTTGTGTAGACATGTGTTTCAATACCCCTTGGGTAAATACCTAGGAGTGGAACTGCTGATTTATATGCCACATATGTATTTAACTTCATAAGGAACTGCCAAAATGTTTTCCAAAGTTGATGTACCATGTTGCATTCCCACTGTAATGTATAAGGATTCCAGTTGCCCACATCTTTGTCAACACTAGGCATTGTCAATCTTTATAATTTTAGCTATTCTAAAGGGTATATATTGATATCTTATTGTGGCTTAAATTTGCATTTCCCTAATGGCTAATGATGTTGAGCATCTTTTTATGTGATTATTAGCTATTTGTATATCTTTTTTGGTTAAGTGTCCAAATATATGATCATTTTTAGAAAATTATTTTATTGAGGTGATATTGTTTTATAACATTGTGTAATTTCAGGTGTACATTATTATATTCCAGTTTCTGTATACACTGCATTGTGCTCTCCACCAATAGTCTAGTTTTTATCTGTCACCACACACATGTGCTTTTACCCCTTTTGCCCTTCCCCCACCTCCTTTTCCTCTAGTAACCACTAATCTGTTCTCCTTATCTATGTGTTTGTTTATTTTCCACATGAGTGAAATCATACGGTATTTGTCTTTCTCTGACTTATTTTGCTTAGCGTAATATCCCCAAGGTCCATCCCTGTTGTCACAAGTAGGACGATTTTGTCTTTTTTTTAATGACTGAGTAGTATTCCATTGTATATACATACACCACATCATCTTTATCCAATCATCCATTGATGGGGACTTGGGTTGCTTCCTCATCTTGGCTATTGTGAATAATGCTGCAAGGAACATAGGGATGCATAAATCTTTTTGAATTGTTGATTTCATACCCTTTGGTCAAATACCCAGTAGTGGAATAGCTGGATCATATGGTATTTCTATTTCTAGCTTTTTGAGAAATCTCCATACTGTTTTCCATAGTGGCTGCACCAGTTTGCATTCCCACCCGCAGTGTATGAGGGTTCCCTTTTCTCCACATCCTCTCCAACGTTTGTTATTTTTTGTCTTGATAATTATAGCCATTCTGACAGGTGTGAGGTGATATCTCATTGTAGCTTTGATTTGCATTTCTCTAACAATTAGTGACGTTGAACATCTTTTCATGTGCCTGTTGGCCATCTGTGTATCTTCTTTGGGAATATGTCTGTTCATATCCTCTGCCCATTTTTTGATCGGGTTGTTCATTTTTTTATTGTTGAGTTGTATGAGTTCTTTGCATATTTTGGAAATTAACCCCTTGTTGAATATATGATTGTAAATATTTTCTCCCAGTTGGTGGGTTGTCTTTTCATTTTGTTGATGGTTTCCTTTACCTTGCAGAAGCTTTTTAGTCTGATGTAGTCCCATTTGTTTATTTTTTCTTTTGTTTCCCTTGCCTGAGTAGATAAGGTATTCAAATAGATACTGCTAAGACTGATGTCAAGGAGTGTACTGCCTGCATTTTCTTCCAAGAGTTTTAAGGTTTCAGGTCTTATATTAAAGTCTTTAATCCATTTTGAGTTAATTTTTGGGTATGGTGTAAGATAATGGTCTACTTGCATTCTTTGCATGTGGCTGTCCAGTTATCCCATTTGTTGAAGACACCTGCCTTTCTCCATTGTATATTCTTGGCTCTTTTGTCAAAGATTAGCTGTCCATAGATATGTAGTTTTATTTCTGGGTTCTCAATTCTGTTCCATTGATCTGTGTGGCTGTTTTTGTGCCAGTAACATCTGTTTTGATTACTATAGCTTTGTAGTATAATCTGAATTCAGGGAGTGTGATACCTCCAAATTTGTTCTTTTTTCTCAGGACTGTTTTGGCTATTTGGGTCCTTTGTTTTGCCATTTAAATTTTAGGATTCTTTGTTCTATTTCCGTGAAGAACGTCATTGGGATTCTGATTGGGATTGCATTGAATCTGTAGATTGTTTTAGGTAATATGGACATTTTAACTATGTTTATTCTTCCAATCCATGAGCATGGACTATCTTTCTGTTTCTTTATGTCCTCATCAATTTCTTTCAATAATGTCTTTTTTTATTGAGGTTACTCTGGTTTACCACATTATATAAATTTCAGGTGTACATTATTATATTTTGATTTCTGTGTAGACTATATTATTTTCAACACCCAAAGGCTAATTACCATCCATCACCATACACATGTGCCCAGTCACTCCTTTTGCCCTCCTCCTTCTCCTCTTGCCCTCTGGTAACCAACAATCTAATCTTTGTATCTATGTAATGGTTTGTTGTTGTTGTTTTTATCTTCTATTTAAGAGTGAGATCATACAGTATTTGACTTTCTCCATCTGATTTATTTTACTTAGCATAATACACTTAAGGTGCATCCATGTTGTTGCAAATGGCAAGATTTCATCTTTTATTTTATAGCTGAGTAGTATTTCATTGTATATATATATACCACATCTTCTTTATCCATTCGTCCCTTGATGGGCACTTAGGTTGTTTTCAAGTCTTAGCTATTGTGAATCATGCTGCAATAAACATAGGGGTGCATGTATCTTTATGCATTTATGTTTTCATGTTCTTTGGATAAATAACCAGCAGCAGAATAGCTGGATCAAATGGTAGTTCTAGTCTTAATTTTGTGAGAAATCTCCATACTGTTTCCACAGTGGCTGCACAAGTTTACATTCCCACCAGCAGTGTATAAGAGTTCCCTTTTCTCCACATCCTCTCCAACACTTGTTATTTCTTGTCTTGTTAATTATAGCCATTATGATGGGTGTGAAGTGATATCTCATTGTAGTTTTTTTTTTTTTTTGGTGAGGAAGATTTGCTGTGAGCTAACGTCTGTTGCCAATCTTCCTCTTTTTTTGCTTGAGGAAGATTAGCCCTGAGCTAACGTCTGTGCCATTCTGCCTCTATTTTGCATGTGGGTCACCACCATAGCATGGCTTGATGATGGTGTAGGTCCATGTCTGGGATCTGAACCTGCAAACCTGGGCCACCCAAGTGGAATGTGCTGGACTTAACCACCACACCATGGGCCAGCCCCTATGTCATTGTAGTTTTGATTTACATTTCCCTAATAATTAGAGATTTTGAACAACTTTTCATGTGCCTATTGGCCATATGTATATCTTCTTTGGAAAAATGTCTGCTCAGATCTTTTGCCCATTTTTTAATTGGGTTGTTTGTTTTTTTATTGTTGAGATTATGAGTTCTTTATATATTTTGGATATTAACCCTTTATCAGATATATGGTTTGCAAATATCTTATCCCAATTGTTAGGCTGTCTTTTCATTTTGTTGATGGTTTCCTTCACTGTGCAGAAGATTTTTTAGTTTGATATAGTCCCATTCATTTATTTTTTTCTTTTGTTTCCCTTGCCTGGTGAGACATGGTATTTGAAAATACGCTGCTAGGACTGATGTTGAAGAACATACTGCCTATGTTTTCTTCTAGAAGTTTTATGGCTTCAGGCCTTACATTCAAGTCTTTAATCCATTTTGAGTTAAATTGTGCGTATGATATAAGATAATGGACTACTTTCACTATTTTGCATGTTGCTGTCCAGTTTTCCCAACACCATTTATTGAAGAGACTTTTCTTTCTCCATTGTATGTTCTTGGTTCCCTTGTTGAAAATTAGCTGTTGATAGATTTGTGGGCTCTCAATTCTGTTCCATTGATCTGCATGTCTGTTTTTGTGCCAGTACCATGCTGTTGTGATTACTACAGCTTTGTAGTATATTTTGAAATCAGAGAGTGTGATACCTCCAGCTTTGTTCTTTTTCCTAGGATTCCTTTGGCTATTCAGGGTCTTTTGTTGTTCCATATGAATTTTAGGATTCTTTGTTCTATGTCTGTGAAAAATGTCATTGGAACTATGATAGGAATTTCATTGAATCTGTGGATTGCTTTAGGAAGTATGGATATTTTAACTATGTTAATTCTTCCAATCCAAAAGCATGGACTATCTGTCCATTTCTTCATGTCTTCTTCAATTTCTTTCAACAATGTTTTATAGTTTTCAGTGTATAGGTCTTTCACCTCTTTGGTTAAGTTTATTTCCAGGTATTTTATTCTTTTTGTTGCAGTTGTAAATGGGATTGTATTCTTAATTTCTCTTTCTGCTACTTTATTGTTAGTGTACAGAAACACAGCTGATTTTTGAAAACCCTAAGGAATCCACCAAAAAGCTATTCAAAATAATAAATGAATACAGTAAAGTTGCAGGATTTAATAATGTCTTATAGTTTTCAGTGTATAGGTCTTTCATCTCCTTGGTTAAACTTGTTCCCTAAGTATTTTATTCTTTTTGTTGCAATTGTAAATGGGATTGTATTCTTGACTTCACTTTCTGCTAGTTCATTGTTAGTGTATAGAAATGCAACTGACTTTTGTATGTTGATTTTCTATCCTGCAACTTTACTGTATTTGTTGATCATTTCTAGTAGTTTTTTGGTGGATTCTGTAGGGTTTTCTGTATATAGAATCATGTCATCCACAAATAGTGAGAGTTTCACTTCTTCCTTTCCAATTTGGATCCTTTTTATTTCTTTTTGTTGCCTAATTGCTCTGGCTAAAACTTCCAGTACTATGTTGAATAAGAGTGGCGAAAGTGGGCGTCCTTGTGTTGTTCCCATTCTCAGAGGAATGGCTTTCAGTTTTTCTCCATTGAGTATGATGTTGGCTGTGGGTTTGTCATTTATGCTCTTTATTATGTTGTGGTCCTTTCGTTCTGTGCCTATTTTATTGAGAGGTTTTTTTTTAATCATAAATGGATGTTGGATCTTGTCAAATGCTTTCTCTCCATCTATTGAGGTGATCATGTGATTTTTATTCTTTATTTTGTTAAGGTGGTATATCACATTGATTGGTTTGTGGATGTTGAACCATCCCTGCATCCTTGGAATAAATTCCACTTGATCATGGTGTATGATCCTTTTAATGTATTGTTGTGTCAAAGGATGCTTCAGGATATCTTCTGATGAGAAAATTTATTATATTTATCCATTTTATCTTACCCCCAAAACTGATGTTGTGTTATAGCTGAAATATTGACACTTTCTACTGTCTTGATTTCCTAGCATACGGGATGGTTTATATGACTATATAAACCAAGTCAATATATAAGTCAAAGTTCCAAAACTGCCTAATTTAATTCACAGCACTTACGAATTGAAATCATATTTTTTTCAAATATTACAAGATAGTGCCAAATTTACAAGATAGTGCTTCACATTATTGCTAACCTGTTCATTTGCACAACTCGGGAATGTTTTCTTTGCATTCTATATAACCTCCCAAGTGAAGGTGCTTAACATAGTTTGAATTATTATACTTTTGGAACAGATAAATAAGATACTCTGACTGGGCTGTCATCAAAGTTTTAGTTTGTTTCATTTATTTTTGTTCTTCTTGCAAATTTATAAAAAGAAACAATTATTAATTCATTCATTAGTTTTAATGTTTTTATTTGTCATAATAAGGGGCCTATCCTCTGAATTTACAGTATTCTGTGACATTTATCTTCCATATTATTAAGAGAATTTTTCTGGAAGAGCTATAAAAATATATTTTCTATAATATATCTTAGTCCCAACATCAAAAGCATCAGAAGAAGCAGCAAGAACTGACCCTCCCTCCCCAGCTTCCACTGGTTCAAGATAGAATTTTATGTGGAATCAAATAATGGCTCATGTTTCTCTTTTCTCTTTGCTTCAAATAATGCACAAGTTTACATGCTGTGGTAACCTACTTGTTTATACCATCCATATGCTCTTGTTTTGTATTATCTTGTAGTTTTTTGATTATATATATATATTACTAAATTATATGTTATTTGTGAGCAGGGACTTGTTTTATTCTTCTTTACACTCCCCCTAACTTTAGTGCCAGGAACAAAGAAGGCACTTCAAGAAACACTATCTTAATGTACAGATGTAGTTGAAAACATCAGCAGACTTTTCCATGAAATCTGTTTTGCCCAGAACTCTTTGCACTTTAGTCCTGCAGGATCGAATTCTAGGTATTTATGATACAGAATCATAAAAATATATTAAGGAAAATTATTATAATCAACAGTTTCAGACATCTTAGTGAACTCTCCTCAACTAGAGTTTTCTCTAACTTCCTAATGCTGTTGATGATTATCCCAGTCAATAAAAATCTCTCTCTCTGCATCCTCTAAAAGTTGTTCTAATAGACAAAGCAAAGTTTTCTGAAAAAAAGATAGAACTGGGATCCAACTTGTCAGGCCTTGAGGTTTACATCACCCTTTGGTGTGCTGCCCAAAAAAATAGAGTTTGCTTCAAAGAACTGACACAACTTCCAGAACAGCAAAGGGGCACATGCTGAGAGACTTTTGGTGGTTTCTGACAGCTTGATCAGACATGTCTCTTCCTTGCAGAGACTGTGTTGTTCCATAAGCTTATGGTCTTTGTTTTGCCTGGATACCTTCTAGATTAGAAATTCATGAACAAGGAAATCCTGCCCCTCCCCTGAAAAAGGGAAAGAAATAGCAGGTAGAATAATTGCCCATGTCACCCCTACTATCTCAGGCTCTATTCTTCATCTGTACCTCATTTGTTTTTTATGAATTAAACTGCCCACTTTCCTACAGCCTCCTTAGGAAGAATAAGAGAGAAACCACTTCCTCCCCTCCCACAGTTACTTGATGTCATCTTTTCTGGTTCTCCCATCCTTCCCCATTTCTCCCGCAGAGATTCAAGTCTGAACCACTGTGATGACATACCACTCTAAATTTCTCGTTAAATGTGTGGTCAGTTAAAAAAACCTAGCAAATCCTTCAATCTAGTAAAAAGCCACCATTTGAAATTTGCCCTTCCTTCCCAGATATGTTAATGCATGACTAGTTAAGTCTTATTTATAGTCATGGAGCTACAGATAGAATGTTCACTATTCAAATCCACCAATATTTTGTTGAAAACATGCATCTTTCCTCACTTCAGTCTTTTACTATGTATGCCTCTAAGTATGGTTTGTATTTCACCTTTTTTTTTTAATAGGTAGCATTGTATAGTAAGAATTGGTCCATCAGAACTGGCCTCCTGCGCAAGGAGTGGCTGGAATGACTTTTGGCAACTTATTTCTGAATATCCTACCTTATGAGAAATGGAGACAATAATAAAATTCTCAAAGGATTGTACAAGAACAAGGGGGTTAGTATATGTCATATGCATAGTGCTCTAGGCTTTCAATAAATATGAGCTCCTTTTTTCCTCTTTCTCGTCCCCATTTCCTTCTTCTCCATCAGCAGTGAACCATCCCAAAACTGGACAATCTTGGAGTAGAGCAAACACAGTGAACATATATACTGCAATTGGATAATAACAAATTGACTGTGGCTAAAGCACTGCTTGGTGGACATCACTTCCTGCCCCAGCTTGCTCTACACTCAACCCTGCTTTACAAACACTCCCAGGGAGATGCAAGCTTCAGGTTGATCCTCAGGGTCCTTCATTATCTGGATTCACGCTGCTTCTCCAATGCTGCCTCTTCTCACTTGGATCCCTCCCAACAAGGCGGGCAGAATCTTCACTGCCGCTGGAACTGAAGTGTTGCACAGCACTGTCCTGTATGTTTGCATATGTTGCCGGAAATGCCTGAAATTCTTCACTCCTCTTCTTTGTCTCCCCAAGTCCTGTTCCTCCTTCCAGATCAAATCCAAATCTTGCCTTGAGGAAGTCACTCCTGAACTGTCTCATCCAGTGCTGCCCAAGAGAATATAATGCAAACTGCATATGTAACTTTAAACTTTCTAGCAGGCATATTTTAAAAATCAGATGCAATTAATTTCAATGTTTTATTTAATTCAATATATCAAAAATACTATTTAAACCTATAATCAATGAGATATTGTACGTTCTTTTCTTACCAAGTCTTCAAAATCTGATGTCTATTTTACACTTACAGCACATTTCAATTCTGACTTGCCGTATTTCAAGCGCTAATAGCCACACGTGGAAATGGGCTACCATATTGGCAGCACAGGTCTAGTCTATCTGATCTTGCCCGTCTTTGTAATCCTGTGTCACTCAGAGTTTATCCCACGTATTTTGGCTTTTAAATCTATAAACATGACACCCTACAGCTTTGAAAACTTTGTAGTTTACAAAGCAGTTTCAAATATATTGTCTTCAATGGTCTTCACAGAAATTCCGGTGAGGATGGAAGGGATTATTGTTACCATTTCAGAAATAAAGAAACTGAGACAGAATTACCAAGACTCTAAGACATTGGGTAACTTACACAGAACTATCCATAAAGTGAAAGAATCAGTTCTTGAACCAGCACCCAAGGATCCAATACCCAGTAACAAGTTATGTTTGCAGATAATATAATAATTTACAAAGACTTTCACATAAATATCTTACAAAAATTAATCTTCACGAAACCATCTGAAGGTAGTTTATTTTTTAATAGTTAATACATACTCAAGCTACAAAATTGAAAGGGAAACCACATTTAATAGTTTCTTATATTTTTTCTCTTCTGCATAGTATGTGTGCTATTCTGCACTTGACTTTTTTCCACATAATAGTATGTCTAGTATATTAAGTACATTAGAAGATCCTTGTGAGCATACATAAAGGCCTGCCTCATTCTTTTTAACTGCAGTATAGTATTCTATGGTCTGGGTGTCCCATGCTTTTTTACCTGGTCCCTGCTGATGAACATTTAGGGTGTCTTCAGTCTTTTGCTTTGACAAATAATATTGCTGTAAATAAACTTGTGTATACCTCATTTCAACATTGTGAGTATAGCTATGGTATAAATTCTACACCAATATTTCTGAGTCAAAGTGTATGTGCATTTTAAAATTTGGAAATATTGCCAAATTCCCCAAAAAAAGCTTAAATGATTTTCACTCACACTAAGAACACATGAGTGTCTCTTTCCTCACACCTGTGAAAACTCAGTGTGTTGTAAACCTGCACTGGTGAGCTTGAGCACCTTTTCACATGTTTAAGTGTCATTTGCATTTACTTTTCTGCACACTGACCAATTGTGTCTCTATCCTATACTCTGTTTTCCTATTGAATTCTTTTTTACTGTAAGAGCTCTTTATATATTAAATTGTAATGTGAGGTATAATATTTTTTCCTAGTTCGTCTTTTAACTTTGGAATTTTTAAAAAGATTTTGGTTTTGGTTTTGCATTTGCTATTCATATAGGGTAATTTATAAATCTTTTCTTTTATGGCTTTTGAGTTTTATATCACACTGAGAATCCTAGTGGTATAGGTCTAAGTTTAATTTTTTTAGATGATTACCCAGTAACTCAATGCCATTATTTAATAATTCATCTTTTCTTTACAGATTTAAAATGCCACCCATATACTATGCTATGTTACCTTATATTTTTAGATTTACTTCTGAATTTTGTTTTCTCTTTCACTGATCTGTTTATTTTTGCACTAATCTTGATAAGACTTTAATAGCTATCAGGGCTAGTCCCCTTACCATTATCTCTCCTCCCTGATATTCTGGATTGTCTGGTATACTTATTTTTTTCACATGAATCAGCTTATCTGATGTAAAGGAACCCTTCTGTATTTTTATTGAAGTTGCATTTTATTCTTAGACTACATTTTGGAAAAGGGTTGGGGTTAGGAAAATCATCTATATATAATGAGGCTTACTACCCAATGATATGCTTTTTCATTTGTTAGAGTCTTCTATTGTGTCTTTCAGTAATGTTTCAAAGCTTCATTTTCATTTACCTATTACCCATTTTTTTCTAGGTGTTTTATATTTTTGTTCCTGTGGTAAAGAGGATCTTTTCTTCCATTATAACTATTTAAGACATTTTAATAGAAAATTTCAAACATGTCAAAAGGAGAGAGAAAGGATAATGAAACTCCTTGCACCCATCACCCAGCTTCAATAAATTTCAACTCAGCGATTTCATTTCATTCACTCCAAACTCTCTCCCTCCCCAACTCAGATTATTGTGAAGCAAATCCAAGACTTCATATCATTTCATCTGTAAATATTTAAGTACATATCTCTAAAAGACAGTAACTTGAAAAAAACACACCTATATGACTTGTTGCATCTTAAAATATTTCACAATAATTTCCTAATATTTTCAAATATCCAGTCAATGTACATATTTCCCTAATTGTCTTTAAGTTTTTGTCCAGCTCATTTGTTTGACTTGGGATCCAAATAAAATCCACATATTGCAATTATTTGGTATGTCTCTTAAGTCTCTTTTAATCTATGGGTTCACCGTATAGCTCTTTTTTATGCTGCAGATTTTCATTCAAGAAATTAGATCATCTATCCTGTAGAGGTTCTCGTATTCTGGAATTTGCTGATTGGCTTCCCATGGGGTTATCATATTCCTTCATTCCTCTATATTTCCTAGAGAAATGATCAAATTCAGATTTAATTTTGGGGGGAGGAAGACTAAATAATACTTGATTGTTTTTCTTTTTATGATATTATAAGTCAACGATAATTATTTCCTGGGTCTATTGATTCATTAGGACTTACAAAATGGTGATATTCCAATTGTATCATTTTTCTTCATTTATTAATGGAATACTTTTAACTAGAGATACTTACCTTATCAGCCATTTGTATGTAGACATTATCTGTATAATTACTTGAGGTGCATTCACATGGGAAAGACAAGATAAACACTCGATTCTTTCCATTTATTTATTAGTTTTCAAAACAACAAGTTGGTTCTTACTATCTGTCAAAGGTGACCAGTGAGATTTGTTTGTTTTGTTCTGTATCATTGTGAACACGTGGATTGTAAACATATTTGATGTGCTTTAGTCCATTGAAGTTATTATCCTCATTGATACTCAGATTGTTCTATCTTTGCCCAGTAGGAACCTATTGAGATTGGCTCCTGAGTTCTTTAGACATGATACAAGTCACTGACGGTTCTTTACTTACTAGCATGAAAAGATATTCTGGGTTTATCCTGCACAATTCCTGTTCCAGATCTAGAAATGGACATTTCTCCAAGAAGCCTTGGTTACTTTTAGTGGGAAATTATTTTTAGAGACTACCATCTGGACATTAGGGGTACTTATTGCTGTTGTGTTGGCTATTGTTTTTAGGCCTTTTCAGTCAATACAGCTGGGAAATGTGTGTATTTGTGTTTCAAAAGTTAATTTTATCATGAGTTTATGCTAGTACCTCCAGTTTAAATTCAGGACAACAGGGTTTTTACTTAACCTTGTTGATACGAAATCTGTATCTCCTTTATTTCTTCCTAAAACTTCTGGTTCCAGTAGGGAGATTATTACCAAAAAATGAGAGGATGAAAGAGTACAGTTGTATGTAAAAGAGTGGTTATAATTATGGATCACAGAATTTAAGTTGGATAAGAAAGGAAGTAAGAAGATGAGGGAGATGAAATGAGGACTGTTCCTTACTTTTATTTACTTACTCAGTCCTATACTTTTAATATCGATCCGTGTTACTGTCTGGATCTCCAGTCCATTTATTCAAACCACAGCAAAATATTCCACTACTCTGCAGCTCACTTTACTTGTATATTTCCTATGTGATGATATCTAGGTTGCCTCTAACTTCCCACATGTGCCACCAAAAACACCACAATTTATATTTTTGCTGAAGTCCCAACCAGTTCAACAATTCTCTAGGATATAACCTCAGCAATGGAATTTTTGGGTCATAAGATAGGTACATGCTCTATTTCTCTAAATTCTACCAGATTGCTCTTCAGAATGTCTATACCAATTTACACATTCACTAACAGTGCATGTAAGTTTCATTCTTCCCACATCCTAGTCAATGCTTGATATTATCCACTTTTCCACCTTTTTCCCATTCTTGTGAATGTCAAATGGTATCTCATTGTTGTCTTAATTGTTTTCCTCTGAGTACTAGTGAGTCTGAATTCTGCTTGTTAGTCATCTTTTTTTCTTTATTTATGGTGTCTTTCATTAAACAAAAATCCTTAATTTTGATGTTGTAAATAGGTTTTGTTTTTTGGGGTCTTGTCTAGGAAGATTTTACCCATTCCTATTCAACAAAAATAGTCTCTTGTATTTTCTTCTATAGACATATAGTGTTTTCTTTTACATATAGGTCTTGAATCCATCCAGAGTCCCCCCTGGTTTTTGGTGTAAGGAAGTAATCCAGCTTCCCCCCCCCCCATAAAAAAGCCAGTTTTGCCAACATCATCATTTAGTGAGTATGTTTTTCTCTTTTTATAGTATTAAAATTTGTCACATACACATAGATCCGTTCTTGAGTTCTCTCTCTCTCTCTGTTTGTTCCATTGATCTACGTATCTGTGAACCAAAATCTTACTGGTTTTTTTACTAAAGGTTTGCAGTGTATCCTGATAACTGGTAAGGAGTTCGCTATCTCTGCTCTTCTTTTCCATGTTTAACTTAGCTATATGGGTTCTTGGATATTTATTCTTTTTATTTGTTATTATTTATTCTTATTATCATATACCTTTGAGAGTAAGTTTGTTGAGTTCTGAAAAAAATTCAAGTGGAAGTTTAGTTTGCATTGAATTAGTAGATTAATGTGGTAAGAGATGACACTTTACTATGTTGTATCATTTGTGAACATGACATATACCTTCATTTCTTCAGGTCTTATACTGCTTACTAGAGCTTTACATTTTTCTGCTCACCAAGTTTTTCAAATTTGTGATTAGATGGGGGCTGGCCCAGTGGTGCAGCAGTTTAGTTCGCGCTTGGCAGCCTGGAGTTCGCCGGTTCGGATCCCTGGCGCCCGCCGATGCTCTGCTGTCAGCCACGCTGTGGCGGCGTCCCATATAAAGTAGAGGAAGATGGGCACGGATGTTAGCCCAGGGCCAGTCTTCCTCAGCAAAAAGAGAGGGATTGGCAGCAGATGTTAGCTCAGGGCTGGTCTTCCTCACACACACACAAAAAATTTGTGATTAAATGTTTGCTCAAGATTTTCATCAGCTTTTTTGGCAGCATTGTTGTGGTAAATTTGAAATCCTATACCTCTTGTTTTCATTGATGCTCATGTAGTAATGAATTTAATTCTTCCTAAACCAACCATTTATAGGACCTTCACATGGGTTAGGCAGAGGACCATGTTCCAGATCAGCAACGATTATGACACAGAGTTGAGAATGAAGAGTTCTTTCAGCCTTTATTTCTTATAAACCAACCAAAATCAGCACTGCAAGGCAGCTCAAAGGTAGTTCCTTTCCTTTTCTCCGCCTCCTCAACAGACTGCTTCCTGCTTGTCAGAGTGATTTCTTGTTCAATCTTGCCCTCTCTGCTCCTTCTTCTCCTGGGACCCAAGCCAGGTCCTGGAAAAGGCCTTTCGCCAGTTGGCACAGACCATACCTATTGATGGGAACAAGAAATTTGTGATTTTACACCTCAGGGTACATTTCTTATCTTAAAAAATGGTTGCTAACTTTTTAAAATAAGAAATTTAGCTACTTCTATCCCATCTCCCTTCTCCCACATTCCTGTGTGATATTTGTTCTCTTTGAAGATCTTCCTTCTATTCTGTGGTTTTAGATTTCAGATGCTTCTTGGTTTTGTTAATGATTGAATTTGAAGTTCTGTTTTTTATTCTTTGATGGTTTTGAGTAATTTGTGGGAAGAGACATTACTCAGGTATTTTAAAACTGGAAATTGAAGGAGATTTTTTTCTTTTTCTTTTAAAGATGAAGTAATTGAGGCCAAGAGAAGTTAAATAACTTGCCCAAAGTTGGTTAACTTTTCCAATGATTAATTAGCTGTAGGAAGAAGGAGTGAACGGGACAAAAGAATTGACTTTGTCACCAAATAAAGCCTATGTCACTTATACACTATTTTACAAGTAGAGTAAAACAAGACACAGAGAACAAAGTCGACGGCATCTTTACCAAGTTATTGGTAAGTCAGGAAATTCTCAAAAATAAATGGGAAGGATTTACACTCCCACATAGTAAAACCCATTATATAGTGATAGTAATTTGAAGAGTGTCACATTGGGCAAACCACTCAGCCCCAAAAGTTCTGAAACAGATCCTGCATTTCTTGATTTCTTTAAGAAAGCTTCCAAATTGGTGTGATGGGAATGACATTAGTGTGTGAAGATGAATTCAGGACAGCTGGTTAAATGTTTGGGAAAAACAAAACAAAAACAAAATTATATCCCTATTTCTACCCCATCACATATATTCAGCTGGATTATAGTATTAAATTAAAAAAAAGAAACCTTAAAAGAAATAGAAAGTAGGTGATTTTCTTATCTGATATTGGAGTTGGAAAGGATTTCCTAAACACAAATGAAAAAGAACCAAACAATGAAAAATATTTGACTCTATGATAATTTTAATTTATAGTTAAATAAATTAACATTGACAAAAAAGCAAAGAATAAACTGAAAATAAATATTTGAAATATATGACTAACAGATTATCCTTAATATATATAAAGTGCAAATCATAAAAAAGAAGGAAGCACACCTCAATAGAAATATTGGCAAAAGATGTAAGCAAATAATTCAGAAAAGAAGAAATATAAAATCCCAATAAATATATTAAAATATGTATTTCAACTTTACTTGTAATCAAAGAAATGTAAATTAAAACATTTTCCCTACTGAATTGGCAGAATTTAATACTCAATATTGCTGAGGTGAGAATGAATGAACAATCTTGTAGCTTGCTGGTGGGAACATACCTCATCACATCTGACAGGTAATTTGGCAGCATATATCCAAATCTTGAAAAATTCATACCCTTGGGTCTAGTCATTTCACTCCAAAAGAACTAATCAGAGATGTGTACAAAGATTTATATACATAACTTTTTGTTGTTGCAATATTTATAACACAAAAAATTGGATAAATCTAAATAACCTAAAATGAAGATTAGTTAATCTATGATACTTTACTATGATAGAATACTATGCAGAAATTTTTAAAACATATTTTAAAAAGCATTTAATGGTGTGAGAAAATGTTCAGAATATAATGTGAACTGGAAAAAGTACATTATGAAACATTACATAAAATATTTTATAATGAGATACCATTTATAACACTTAAATGTACTTATATTTTATACATTGTTCATATGGAAGCCTAAAAACATACAACAGAATGTTGCATACGTGTATATATTTATCAACCATATATTATATATTTAATAACAAAGCTTAGAATAAAAATACACCAAAATGTTAGCCATTATAATAGCTGGATGTTGATATTATATTTAACTAAAAAAATTTTTAGTTTTTACCTTATGCATTTCCAAAATTCTTTATATTGAGTCTTTTAGGGCCATAAATTATGAGCAACCTTTTCTAAAAAGAAGGTCTAACCTCTAAATAAGAAATGGAGATCTTTACTTTTTTGTGTGTGTGTGAGGAAGATTAGCCCTGAGCTAGCATCTCTTGCCAATCCTCCTCTTTTTGCTGAGGAAGACTGGCCCTGCGCTAACATCCGTGCCCATCTTCCTCTACTTTATATGTAGGACACCTGCCACAGTATGGCTTGATAAGTGATGTGTAGGTCCACGCCCGGGATCCAAGCCTGTGAACCCCGGGCTGCCGAAGCAGAGCGTGCAAACTTAATCACTACGACACCAGGCAGGCCCTGGAGGCCCTTAATTTTTAGTGCCTTTCTCCCTTAACTAGGCTGAATTGAAGCAGTTCAGCAACATTTTTCAAATGCTTATTATGTAGGGCTAGGTTAATTCATTTAAATTGTTTTTCAACTCATTTGTAACCTTGGGGTCTGAATTTAGATATAAGACAGATAAGTCAGTTTGCTTTTACCTCTCCACCGCCTGTGTTATCTGTCTCTGTAACGTCTGACACAGGAGATCTGCTCCATTCACTCAGTAAATACTGACCAAGCACCAAGTGTCTGGCAGTGACACAGCAGTAAATACGAGAAACATGGCCCTGTCCTTGTGGAGTTACAGCTTAGTTGAGGGAAACAGACAATAAACAAGTAAACAAACAATTACAAACCATGTTTACTATAAAGAAGGACAAGCATGCTGCTGTGATAAGAATAAAAGCAATGAAGTGGAAGAATCTAAGTTAGATTAGGTGATTGAAGAAGGCATTTCTGACAAGGTGACCTTTAAACTGTACTCGGAATCATTTCCAAAGGATGAGGAGGAGCTTGGCCTAAGTGCCACTAGAAGAGGAGCGTTTCAGACAGGGGGAAACTATGTGCAAAGGCCCTGAGGCTGAAAAGAGCTTGGTGTATTCAAGGCACTGAAATAAAGTCTAAGGAGTGAGCACCCAGGCCGGGTGGGAGCAGCACAAAGTGAGGTTGTGAGTGAGGTGGGCACGGACCAGAGGATATGGGGCCCTGAGGGCCAAGTTGCGAATCTTGGATTTTATTCACACTGCAGTTGGAAGTCACTGAAGAATTTTAAGAAGGGCTGGGAGTAACATTACATCATTCATGTTTGTAACTGACCACTTTAGTGGCTATGAGAGAATGGTTTGAGGCCAGAACAGTGGATAGTGGTCAGGAGTGGAAATAGAAAGACTGGTTAGGAGGCTGTGGGACTCGAACTAAGGTGGTAGAGGTCAAGATGATGCGTTCCTAGGCTGTGATCACTTTCATTGTCAACTGTACCCATCCCTTCTATATCCTGTGGGGTGAGAGTCCCATGGGCAGAGCAAGAATACTCTCATTTATGCAAGGAATGTGTGTCTCTCATCCAGGTGGCTTAAGACAGTCCTATGAGAGCCTGACATTGCCACATTAATCAGAAGCAAGAAAGAACCTTTTACCAATTGGAAGCGTCCATTAGCAGTGAGGAACAATAGTCTTGAAAGCTCCAGAGGAGATAGTTGAAGTCACCCCCTTGGGACTGCCTAACATGTGGCATGAAGAGAGGAAAGGGGTGAGATGACCATGTTGGTGCCACCGCCTGGGGACAGACGTGGTAGAAGATGCCTGCCACTACCTCCTCTGCTGCCCTTGGGAGCTGTAGACCAGAGGCAGCACCGCAGTCAGATCGCAGATGGATGAGAGCCACGCAAAGGCCCACACATGCAGCTCAAGACCAATAGTCAGTGGTAGACCATCAGCAGCCTAAAGCCCTGAACTTGTCCTGTGTCACCCCACATCAGCATGTCAATACCATTCTGGTGGTCAAATCTTGCACAATCCTGCAAATGAAATACCATTCCAGCCAGGAAGAGTTATGTTCTTACCAGGTCCCCCTTCTGGAGCCAGGACCCATCCATGGGGCCCTAGGATGACCCTATAGGTGAGAGTCCAGTTACTCCTCAGGGAATGTGATTGACCACTTATTTGGAGGTAGAGAATCCCCTATCTCAAAGGGGAAAACTGGGACAGGACTCATGCAGGTCTCCCCCCGGCTCAGGGTGCCTGCATAGCACCGCCAGCCCCAGGGCCTGAGGAAGATTGGAGGAAGGCGCTCCAAAAGGTGGGGCCCCGGAGGCACATGGCTCGGGGCAGTGATCTGCTTGCATGTCTAAAGGTGATGCTGCAGCTGCCAGATTTACAAAAAATGTATTGCAGCGATGCAGTGGGGAAAAAGACTGTCCTTTCCAATAAATTTTGCTAGAGCAAATGTGTCTATATCTGTAAGCAACTGAAACTTGATTCTCTCCTCATTTCATTCACACAAAAAAATTCCAGGTGTAGACCAGAATGTAAAAGGTAAAGCAATACAATTTCTAGAAATAAACATAGGACCCGGGGGTAAGCAAGGATTTCCTGAAAAGTACTAACCATAAAGGAAAAGATTGATTAAAATTGACTTCATTAAAATTGAAGACTTTTTTTTAATCAGAAAACACCATTAAAGGTGTAAAAAGGCAAGTAGACATGTAGATCTTTGCAATATGTATATCAAACAAAAGCTTGTTTTTATAATATATATATAAAGCACTTTTATACATCAATAAGAAAAAGGCGGACAACCCACCAACCTAATAAAAAAATGGGTAAAGTCTTGATAGGCATTTTCCAAGAGAAGATATTCAGGCTAATAAAGCATAGAAAAAGTGATCAATATTATTATTCATCAGTGAAATGCAAATTAGAACCACAATGAGAAACCACTACACATGCACCTGAATGGCTAACTTAAACATAAGTAACTGACACTACTAAAGCTTGATGAGGATGTCAAGCAATAGGAACTCTCATGCACTGATGATGGGAAATGTTTACTGGTACAACCTCTTTGGAAAGATGTTTGGCAGCATCTACCACATGTATCCCATGATCCAGCATATATTCCTAGTGGAATATATGCTACAGCAATACATATGTATGTACACGTGTACAAGAATGCTCAGTGCCACACTATTTATAATAGCCCTAAGCTAGAAACAACCCACATGGCCATCAATGGTAGACTGGAAACATTCTGGAGTATTCACATCATAGTATCTCATAAATAATGAAAAGAAAATGAACTACTGTTACATGCTATCATACAGATGAATTCACAGATATAACACTGAGTGAAAAGCCCAGCCATAAGGGAGTACACGATGTATGATTTGGTTTATTTAAAGTTCAAAAACAGACAAAACTAATCAATGGTGAGAGAAGTCAGAATAACGGTTGCATGTTGGGAGTAACTACTGGGAGAAGACATGAGGGAGACTTCTGGAATGCTGGTAATTTTATATATCTTAAACTGGGTGGTGATCATATAGGTATGGTCACTTTGTAAAAACTGGTCAGGCTTGAGATCTGTGAATTTTAATTACTCAAATCACCTGGGGTCTCAAAAGGAAGAGATATGACTGGGGCCTACCTGGGTTGCGGTCAGGATTCAGAGGACCTCTCCTGGGTGGCACTGGTGTCCATCCTCGATAGTCCTGGCACCAGATGGAGCCTTAGAAAATTTTGAGGAAGATGCTCCAAAGTGCTGGGCTCCCTGAGGGGTGGGGCCAGCTTGCCTGCTCAGGTCTAAGAGTGGTACTGACTCTCGGATTTTAACTGTATAACCAAAAGCCCAAAGATAATGGAACAATGTCTACCAAAGTTTGAGGGAAAATGATATGATCTAAAAAATTTGCATATTACTATGTTCTTATTCTTCTGTGATGACTGCAGAAAAACATAGGTATTTAATAAGTCAAGAAATGCACCAGCTATGCGTCCTTCTTAAAGGAATTGCTTTAAAAAATTCTTCTTTCAACCTAGATATGAATCAGGACATATAATTTAAACAAATAATTAACCACAAATAATCAGAAAAATTATAACTCTAAGCTGCTGATGAGAATTTTTCATAAATCAAAATATTATAGGAATCTTTTAAATATTTTTTACTTAAAAATAAAACTAAGCTTTTCTAAAAAACAATAGGATGGCAATATTAATTTGAGGAAAAATTAAAGAGCATTAAATAAATAAGAGTTATTAAATAAAAATTCCATGATGAAATATAGTAATCATCTTTTAGGTGAATTTTGTCTGTGTATAAACAAAAGTTCTTGGCAGGAGAGAAATTATCAGAAACACAACCGTCATGGGAGAATTCCAAGTCTTTGTCAGGTCATATAGAAAAAACAAGGACAAAAAATTTGAGTCATATTATAAAGTTGGATTTGACTTATATGCTTTATACTGTATAGGTAAGATGGTTTCTCAAGTTTCCATGAAACAATTATTAAAATTATGTACTTAATCACAAAGAAAATGTCAACAAATTCTAAAACATAAAATTAAACTGGTCATATTCTATGACCATAATATGATAAATTGAAAAATTACCAAAGTTTAAATAGTAATTCCTCCAACTTTGTAAATATTTAAAAAAATTTCTCAACACATATGTCATTGATAAAGTCAACACCACAATAACAGACACGAAATTTGAGTCTGCAAACCCCAGGCTGCCAAAGTGGGGCACGGAAACTTAACCAGTATGCTACCTGGCTGGCCCCGAGAATGGTTTTTGTGTGTGTGTGTGTGAGGAAGACCAGCCCTGAGCTAACATCTGTTGCTAATCCTCCTCTTTTTGCTGAGGAAGACTGGCCCTGGGCTAACATCCGTGCCCATCTTCCTCTACTTTATATGGGACGCCGCCACAGCAGGGCTTGACAAGCAGTGCATCTGTCGTGCACAGGATCCGGCCCTGCGAACCCTGGGCTGCCAGAAGCAGAGCGCACGAATTTAATCACTATGCCACAGGGCTGGCCCCAAGAATGTATTTTGTTTTTGTTTTTGTTTTTTTTTGTTTTTTTTTTTTGTGGGGAAGACCAGCCCTGAGCTAACATCTGTTGCCAATCTTCCCCTTTTTGCTGAGGAAGACTGGCCCTGAGCTAACATCCGTGCCCATCTTCCTCCACTTTATATGGGACGCCGCCACGGCATGGCTGACAGGCAGTGTGCGTCCGCGGGCGCCTGGGGTCCGAACTCGCGAACCCCGGGCTGCCAAGCACGGACTAAACCGCTGCGCCACCGGGCGGCCCCAAGAGAATGTATTTTTTAATTAGAAAAGAATACAACAGTTTTATTTTTCAAGAGAAAAATTGTTCTCAACCAAGAAATACCCTAAGTGGTGGGGTGATGTTTCTGGACAAAGGCAGAAATCACACTTCAGTGGGCACTGCCTGTATCTGCTTTTCCCTCTCCTTACCACCTTTCCCATTGGTAGGTAATTTCTATGAGAACTATTTAAGGAAGGTCAGTATTAGTGTACACTGGTTTTCACCAAACAGGATCTTTTCTTTATGAGGCCAAATGAGAAAGGACTACTTACGTACAACGCAAATCCCCTTGTCAATACCCTCCATATTCTGGTATGTTAGCTCCAACTCTTGTATTTTTAACGAGATCTTATCTCCCTCGTAGTCCAGCAGCTGCCAGATCATTTAGAGACCGTCCTGTAGTGTTTATGACAGCACAGTCAGTTGCCATGGAAAGAAGTGAGCTGTCCCCAATCCCATAACAAAAATGGGTTCAAAGCAGTTGATGTGGCCAAATTCAGAGCCTCTGTGAACCCTGGGAGTTCTCAGTTTCCAATTTTCTTGAGCTGCTGGAAGTTGTTTGTTTATTGTTAGCAACATAGAACTCTGTTTTGTTTCTTTTTCTTTCTTTTTTTAAAGAAATGTTTATTTTTTTAAAAGACTCAAAATGCTGCTAGTACACCATACTACTCTATCACAATAAGCTTTCGGTGTGTTTTAAAAACATGTATATGGTTTGTTACATATATACATGTATGTAATCTTATATTTTATATAAGATTTTATAAAAATTATATATGTATACATCTACATACATATATATTTTTCTCCATAAAATAAAAACAGGAAAACATGAAAATACCATTCCCCATATCTGAGTCTAGAATCTACTGGGAATGACAGTAAAATCCTTTATTTTGATAATTTCATGCAAGTCAAAAGGGCCACATAATTGGTGTGTGACCACCAATTGATTGTTCAGACTTGCACACCATCGAGAGTGGAAGGAGGCACTACTAGTCATTAAATAAGGATGACGTATGAACAGACACTCTCCCAAACAAAGTAGGATGTTGGGTCCCCTAAACAGGAGATATGAAATATGGGATGTGTTGTGGGTTGAACTGTGTCCTCCAAAAATTCATGTGTTGAAGTCCCAACCTCTAGTGCCTCAGAACGTGACTGTATTGGGAAATAGGGTTGTTGCAGATGTAATTAGTTAAGATGAGTTCAGACTGGAGTAGGGTGGGCCCTAATCCAATATGACTGGTGTCTTTATAAAAAGGGGACATTTGAACACAGATGCACACAGGGAGAATGCCATGTGATGATGAAGGCAGAGATTGGGGTGATGCAGCAGAAGCCAAGGAGCACCAAAGACTGCCAGCAACCACCAGAAGCTAGGAGAGAGGCATGAGCAGGTTCTCCCTCAGAGCCCTCAGAAGGAACCAACCCTGCTGACACCTTAATGTCAGCCTCCTAGCTCCAGAACTGTGAGACAACATACTTCTGTTGTTGAAGCTAACCAGTCTATGCTGCTTTGTTATGGCAGCCTTAGCAGCCTAATACAGGATGCTCAATGACTAGCCCCTGAGCAGCTCTGGAGCCAAGCCCAAGAAGTGCTCAAGACATCCCCTTTCGAGATGGCTAAGTAACAACTCTTTCATTCTTTCTTTGCTCAAACATCACCATCTAACAATGAGGAGAGCAAGAAACATGCACAAGCTCCATTTCTAATGGTGCCTGAAGACCTCTGCAGTCCTCAGCCATACAGCAAAGAAGAGAGAGGAGGGAATTCAAACCGGTGTCTGCAGAGGGCTACATGTAGTGACAAGGCGATTGACCCCACAGAATCCAGGAGTGGCGCTGGAGTCGAGCAGGTGTTACCAAAGGTTGGAGGAGGGGTGCTAACAATAAGGGGTCCCTTAAAAGTCCATGTAAGAAAAGTCCACCCCAATCCTCTTTGCCACCCAAGCTCGGAATGTAGCCAGTCTTTAACCCACAGGTAAGAGACAGGAAGATCCTTCTCTGGGTACCCAAACCCAACTAGGGGAGGTAGAGACATTTGGGAGTACCTGAGAAAGATGCAGGTGCCACCCAGTCACTTTCCAGTGAGGAGCTGCTTCCCACAGAGCTCCTCATCAGGCATTTAGCGCTCATTCTTCATAGAACTGGACAACCAGTAACACCTGGCATTTGAGGAAAGTCTGCAACATGAAAGACAGAGTCCAAAATGAGCAGGAGGGCAAAGGGGCTTGGAGGAAACAGAGACATTACAAGAGGAGGAGAAGATTTCATAAAAGCAAACTGTAATCAGCATTCTCAGATATTGTATCCATGAAACAGACTAGGATGATATAAAATGAACCAGAGTTCTTGCAAATTAAAAATAGGATAGCAGAAATAAAATATTCAGGTAAAAGATCTAGACACGAAGTGAAGGAATTCAACTGGAAAGTAGAATCAAACACATGGAGATGAAAAATAAGAGAGAAATGATAAGAAATTAAAGAATCAATCCAATGTCTTACTAATAAGCATTATGGAAAGAAAGAAAAATCAGAGAAGAGAGGAGCATATTATCTCTATAAACAAATGTTTCTACAACTGAATGACAGGAGCCTTCCAAGAGCTAAACCAGTGAATTAAAGGAAGACCCACACTGGTACATCATTGTGGAACTTTAGGATACAAGGGATTAAAGCAATATTCTAAAAATTTCCAGAGAAAGAGAAAAGGGACACTTATAAAAGGTCAGGAACAAGAATGGAGATCAACTTCCAATTGCATCCCTGGAAATTGGATGACAATGAGCAATGACTTCAATGTTATCAGTAAAAATAACATTTTCACTTAAATTTGATACCCAGTGAAACTATCAATCGAGTTTGAGGGTTGAATAAAGGTATTTTCAGACATATAAGGTCTCAGAAAAAGTTACCTTCCATGCATCCTTTCTCAGGAAGTTTTTGAAGGATGTGCTACAGCAAAATAAGGGAGTATTCTAAGACAAGGAATCCTGGAAAGAGAGGATCCAGTACTGCAGAGGTGCAAAGGGAAGGACCAGGACAACAGCTGTGCGGGAGCCTGAGTGGGCAGCCAGGTAAACTGGAGCAGGTGGAGGGGGGGTGTCTCCAGGAACAGCAAAGTGAAACTGACAGAGCAACTTCTGGGTTTGACTTTGTGGGAAATTGTATTGAGAGACATTTTACAAAGCTGTTGGAAGATTTGGACGGAGCTTCAAAGAAAACTAAATGAGAATATGAGGCAACTATTAACTCCAAGAAAAATAAAAAGTTTTACAAGAAAGAAAATTAAATCATAGAACACTACTTTGTTGGAAGATCTAGCAATATAGTAAACAATATTTTCATAGTCATAATAATGAAAATGCTGATTATGGATTTAACCAAAAATTGGGAGAATGGAAAGGGAAAGAAAAAAGGCATATAGGATAACTAAAATTTTTGTCTACCATAACAGATAATCTCTAAATGGATAAGCCAAGAGATATTAGTATAAGCATGTTATTTAGAAATACAGAAATAAATACCAGAATAAACAGCTAGAAAAGTTGAAAAGCGGTTGCCTTTAGGATATGAGGTGTGTTTGTGTGTATATAGGAAGGGAGAATGGAGTCGCTGCCTTTTTTTGTTAAAAGCTTTGTAGCACAATTTGATTTTTGAAATGATGTGTGTGTGAGTTATATTGAAAAAAATTTTTTAAAGGAAAACAAAAAAATTATGTTTGAGAAAAAAAAATCTAGAAACGGCATGTGTCAGTATGTAGACTTCTCTGAACTTAGGTGAGTGATTATCAACCAAGAGTGGTTTCTCTTTTTTTTTTCTTCTTTTTAGAGACTTTTACTTTCAAGCACTTAATTTCAGTGTTTTGTTTTCACTCCTGAGTTGTACAGAATGAAGGATATACTATATCAAACTTAAACTAGAAAACCATGCTGCCTTAATGGGTAGGGCAAGACATTATTAGATCCAAAAGACCCCTATGATCGTCGTCATTTCTATATGAAGGTGAAGAGTTGTTTAAACTGCAGATGTTGTGATATATTGTGAATTTTTTTTATTGTTACAAAGAGGATGTTATGCAAAAAGCTCTTTTGTCCCAGTCTCTGTATGGTCTATTCTCTGTTTCTAAGGGCATTGCATTCAAATTGCAGCCATAGCCTCAGCATAATTTCATGTGCAGTAAAAGCTTTAACATTCTCCTTTAAATCATGAGTAAAGAAGAAAAAGAATCCCCTTTTTATGAACAATTAATGAATTCATATATAATCATAAGCCATAAGATTCTTTTCCCCCCCTTACTTTGCTTCTTTCACAATAGAGGTTATAAAGTTGATAATATAAACTCTTTCAGGGGCATCATAATTACTAAACTTAGGAATTCAGGGACTTGATTGCAATCAGCTGAATGCTCTGTAGACTGACTATGAATTTGATCCAAGTCATGCTCAGACAATCAGGGTTATAATGCTCAGTTTTTCATTTGCCAGCAGGGTGCTATTGGTTAAGACGCTGGTCACTGTACGCTTTCCAGCCTCCACATGTATGTAAATTGAAGAGCTCGGAATACCAAGGATGGCAAATAATTTCTTTACTCATGCCAACACAGCATGAATGATAGAGGTTACCAGAGCTCTGTAAGAAGAATTACAAGACTATGTAGGTCTGAGCTCAGCTGGAAATTGCTGAGATTGATTAGTTATGTCTGTCTTGGACAAGAACTAGAAAGTGCCTATCCTTACCTTATATATTTGTCAACCCTAGATTAGATGATTTGGAAGATTTATTTCAGGCTAAACATTATTCTATTCTAGCCAATAATTTTTATTTTCTACTTTGGACTCCATGCTTTACTTTTCTTTCTCTTTTTTTTTTTCTGTTGTTGTTGAGGAAGAGCTACCCTGAGGTAACATCTGTTGCCAATCTTCCTCTTTTTGCTTGAGGAAAATTTGCCCTGAGCTAATGTCTGTGACAGTTTTCCTCTATTTTGTATGTGGGACACCGCCACAGCATGGCCGCTGATGAATGGTGTAGGTCTGCGCCCGGGAACCGAACCCAGGCTGCCAAAGCAGAGCATGCTGAACTTAACCACTAGGCCATGGGGCCAGCCCCCACCTTTTTTTTTAATAGTGCATTTATTAGAGTACAATAGATCTTTTTGTTTTTTTTGGTGAGGAAGACCAGCCCTGAGCTAACATCCATTGCCAATCCTCCTCTTTTTGCTGAGGAAGACTGGCCCTGGGCTAACATATGTGCCCATCTTCCTCTACTTTATATGGGATGCCGCCACAGCATGGCTGACAATCAGTGCATCGGCTGGCGACCAGGATCCAAACCTGCGAATCCCGGGCTGCCAAGCGCAAACTTAACCACTGCGCCACCGGGCCGGCCCCTACAATAGATCTTTTTAAAGGCAAACATTTGTATAGCACCCTTAGCCATTTAAAGGAAAGAAAAATCTGCTAAGTAGTATTTTTATGAACCAAACCAGTTCATTTTATGGAACATTACACCAGGAATGTTTGAAATATAGATTAAAATTTTTTTCTTCCTCAACTTTAGTATATTTAACGACTCCTTTCACATGGACGTAGATTACGTGTAGTTGAAGAATCCAACGACTAATACTTAGGGGAAAACGCTAGTTATTGCACATTTCTCTCAGTAGGCAGATTCCTTTGCTCTGTGTGACTTGATCAGGAATGGAGTTACTTGAAGTTACTCTGATGTATAGGTTTTCATAAAAGTTAGTTCTTTTTCTTTTTTTGTTAAGTCATGTCAATCTGTGATACTTAGAGAATGACCCATTTGAGGTAATTTGGGGAGAAAAGCCATTGTCAGATGAAACTAGGTTCTTACTTTGATGCCTCATTCCAAGTTTTTTTCCTATGGTGATGCATGTGACTGCCTTCGTGTTTGCAATCTCCAAAAGTCAGAGCCAGCAATGCCAGCCCTTTAGAGGCGATTTCCTTCCAGACATATGTCTGTTCTGCCTAGTGGTATTTGGTTGAGGGAAAAGGGGTCAATTAATAGAATGTGAATAACAGAAATTTTATCATATGATCTAATGTCTTCTGCTTTTCCAATTTGAATATACTTTTAAAATAATAATGTAGATTATTTATTTTTCCCTATCAAAATATGGAAGAAAATGTACAGGAATTAATGCAAGAGCAATAACTCAAACATCTAAGTACAAGGTACAGCTTCTCCCTTAAACATTTCAGCTGCTATCAATTACCATTTAATTGAGCTCTGGTTTCCCTTATCAGGGCCAAAGCTATTTCTAGAGGGAAAAGTCTCTAGTGAAGCTTTTTTAAGTTTAGAATGGCAGCACGGGCTGAAATGAATTGGCTGAAAACTTGCCAATTTATTCTGCTTTCTCCACATCAGGTGTTAATGGCATTTTAAAATAATTGCTGGTTCTAATTATTCTAGGTGGGATTTTATCTGTTCCTCTGCCCTATGATCTTAGGGAGTACATAGTCCGTTTCCCTTCAGTAGAGGCTGTCCAGCACCTTTTGTATACCCTTTCTGTGTGTGGGGAATCGTTTCCCTCATTGTCCCACCTCCCTCAGGTAGAAAACACAGAACTTACTTCCCAGCCACCTTTGTAGCTGGGCATGGGCATGTGATCTGCACCCCACTGATTTCTGTTTTCACATGAGATTTGCCTTATAATTTGAGGGAGGGACTCTGTAGAATCCATTTTGCTGTTGAGGTGGAGGTCCAGGCATCCAGGTTTGGGAAAAAGCAGGAATTTCAAGGTTTGCATCCTGGGCAGAAATGGCAAGATGTGGTGGGTTGGGTGCAATTAAGTCTAGGCAGCCATGCAACCAGGACACCCACTGCTTGGTGTTGGCATAACCTTTGGTCGTGTTTTCCTCCTCAGGTCAGTTTTGGACATGGTTTGAGGCATGAGAACCTTAAGCCTGGTTCTCCAGCCATCCAGCAATTCCATGAGGTACACAATGTTCTTGTAATAAACTCCTTTGGGGCTTGCTCCCTTAGAGTCAGTTTCAGTTGCCTGAAACTAAGAACCTCAAGGGATACGTTGTTCTTCCAGGAAAGTATTCTTTCTACCAGATTTCTGCCAGGAACCTTTGCATCCTCCTCTGGCATAACCAATGGAAGTATTAAGAAAAACCATGATAATGCAGACTGCACTTGATTTTCTCTGTGCCTTCCTTGGAAATTTAGCACACATTTATTGAGTACCTACCACACGAGACCCTATGCTTATGTTGGAATGAGATGGAAGGTGGTGGCAGAGCCTATAAGTAAACAAAATTCCATAGCTTTAATTGAAAACAAGTCTACATAGAATCATTAGATTATTCTTTAATTACTCTAGCAATCCCCTGTAGTCTTTTAAAAAATATAGCTTCAAGCCTCTTACAGAAATGCTTTCACTTCTTAAAGAAGATTTTTATTTGTTTTTCTTGTGCATTTAAAAAATATTTTCCACAAAGGTCCATTGATGGATAAACAAAATGTGGTATATACCTACAATGGAATATTATTCGGCCTTAGAAAGGAAGGAAATGGGCCAGCCCCGGTGGCCTAATGGTTAAGTTCAGCGTGCTCCATTTCAGCGGCCCTGGTTCAGATCCTGGGTGCAAACTTGCACCACTCGTCTGTTAGCAGCCATGCTGTGGTGGTGGCTCACATTAAAAAAAAGGAAGATTGGCAATGGATGTTAACTCAGGGCAAAGCTTCCTCAGCAAAAAAAAAAAAAAAAAAGGAAGGAAGGGAATTCTGACATATGCCACGTCATGGATGAAACTTGAGGGTATTATGCTAAGTGAAATAAGCCAGACACAAAAGGACAAATACTGTATGATTCCACTTATATGAGGTACCTAGAGTAGTCAAATTCATAGAGGTGGAAAGTAGAATGGTGGCTGCCAGGGGCTGAGGGGAGGGAGGAATGGGGAGTTGTTGTTTAATGGGGACAGAGTAGCTGTTTGGGAAGATGAAAAGGTTTTGGAGGTGGATGGCAGTGATGTTTGCACAGCAATGTGAATGTACTTAATGCCACTGAATTGTGCACTTAATAATGGTTAAAATGGTTTTATGTAATGTATATTTTACCACCATAAAAAAATACTTTGTAACCAAACAGAATATATACTACTATGAACAAGGCTAGGAAACTGATTTCTTCATGAGCACTAATCACTAGGAGACGACAGTGATGTTTGGGGGAAGAACAGGAATCTAGGTGGTGGAGGTGGGCTCTTGTTGAAGACCAGCTCTGTAATTAACTAACACCAGCTAACCTGGCCAACCCTCAGTTTCTCCATCTTTCAAATGGGTAAGATGAGGGGAGGGGCATTTCATTTCTACAGTGTTCTGACTATTTGACCTCAGATTTAGAACCAAGGTCATCCTAGACTTGAAACATTCAATTCCTCTGCTGACAAATAAACAGATCTTCAGGAAATTATACTTGTCTTCCGGAGAAATGGTTTCTTTCAGTAAGTTCTCACAGAGCAAATGCAGGCACCAACAATGTAGGCTTTTGAGAATGTGGAGTATTTCCTGTACCCATAATCCCTCTCTCCTAGAAACTATGATGTAGAAATTCAATTCCCATCCAGATTTAGAAATGCAATTCTTCAGTTACCTGATAAAATGGAAACAGGAAAATCATGTTATTATATTTTGAATCTCATAAACGAATGCATTCAAAGCCAGACTTCATTTTTAGAGCGTTATATTTAGGCCCCTACATTTAGGCCCCTACACAACAGTGAATATCGAGGCAATATTTATTGGTCCACAACTTCCCTAGGCAGATCAGACCATTTAACACAGGACTGGTGTTCAATTGGCAAGCTCTACATTACCAGCCAAGTAGTTGGGCACACTCAGTAGGCCTTCAGACAGAGAAAGCTTTCAGGGCCAATCTGGTGGCAAACAACTTCTGGGAACGAACTGCCAAGAACTATCTCAACTGTAAGAGATGTCTGCCTTAAGGAAATATGTATTGTTCTTGAAAATGCCACACCACCAGTAGGAAACACAAATGGTAGACTCAAGAGAAGCAGGGAACTGCAGACTGAATAAACAGTCCACAAACACCCACTCTCCTGAGAAATATGTGTCCAAGACTGAAGAGTCCTGGTGCAGGCTTATCTGTCATCTACCTCTTCAAGATAGGTCAGTCTTGGATGACATTCACTCTTGTCCCCAACAGGAGGCTGCCAACTATTATCATAGATCATCCACTAGAGGGTGACAACCACATATGCTTAGGGATGAATGGCCATTCCTTAGACACGGTGGTACCTGGGTACATTCCAAAGTCCTGAGTAGGGTTTCTTGAAGCTCATCAGCCTGAGTGGTTGGACTTTCACTTCTAGAATCTCCCATATGGAGAAGAGAGGAGGAAGTATGAATTTTCCCCACATTTATGGCCTGGGTTGTACCTCCTTTTCAGGCTTAGCTAAGAAAAATTTATATGTAGAGTTTTTTTTTTTTTCTTTTAAGCAGAAGGAACACCTCTCACCAGTTTAGATGGGTGATATATCTAACAGTTGGGAGATGACTTGCTGTCAGTCATTTGGGATCTTTTCTTGATACTGTGTATGGATCTTTGGGACAGTTTCAGTAAGTAGTTTCAGAGGTTACTTGGTTTTTCTGACTGTAAAATGTGGACTATTTACTATAAACCTTAGAGCAAAATTCTTACAGTAAAATAGGGGAATGTGGAACCTTTAATTAGAACCTTTTAATTAGAAGGTGGTATCTTAATATACCGACTAAAATGTGTGAGATTGGTTGGTGAGTCTGAGTCTCACTTGGGATGTGGATCTGGAACCTTGGATTACTGACATGAGAAATATTAACCATTTAACGGACACCCAGGCAGCAGGCTTGAGGCCACGCAGACACCACAGTAGCTTTCAAATCCTTTGGCTGTATTCTTACGTGTGTTCCTCCCCAACCACATTTATGGAGCAGCCATGTGGGCAGCTCTTCACGGAGCTCTGGGCCTTGTCCTTAACGTTACACAAAAATGATTCAGTTTTAGGAAGAGGTCTCAGGAAACCAGGACTTTTCAGATTATGTATGTTTAAACCTTTTGTATACTACTTAGACAAACATATTGAGTATGCATTTTTTTAAAGGGACAGTGACTTTGATATCAGGCATAAGTATAAAACGCCTACATTAATTGCTTTTATAACTCTTCCCAATGCTTCGCTGGGGCCTATGCACATAGTAAGTACTCCATATTTGTTGGATATATAATCCAGAGTTATTATAAAATTATAATAATTTTAAATAAAAAAATCCATAATTGATTGAGTGATGTGTTTATGATGCTTCTTGATGCTTCTTTCAGTTTACACAGAAACCAAATTAGTTTCATTTATAGGTGACTGACTGAGCATCTATGCATATTCATCAATGCTTCTCTTTGCCTTTGTGGTTAGTGTTTTTAGGAGGCAGTGTTTATAGTAGACTAAAGCTTTAGGAGCCAGACAGACCAGGGTTCACTGGGTTTACATTGCTGGATTTTATAAGGATTAGAGACAAATATCTGTACAGTGCCTGGCATAAAATAGATAAGCAACATTTCATTTATTAGTTATTGTTTCTAGCTGTGTTAATTATAATAACAGGTATACTGGAGAGCTAGACAGAAGACACAGAGAGGAAATGGTAGGGTGAGTGTGGTACACATCTGACCTAGGCCAGCCTGGTTATTTGCAAGTTCTTCTCTTTCAGCAAATATTTGTCAAGTACCATCAACAAGCTGCATTGTTCTAGGCACTAGGGGCCAAATGGGGAACCAGACAAAGTCCCTGCCCTGATGACCATTACCTGCTGGCTGCATGGTCGTGGAGAAAGGAGCAGCGTACCTAGCAAGATAATTTTTCAGTAGCACCTTTTTTTGTTTTTCATTTTTGGCCTGTTTCTATTTAACCTTTTTGAAAAAATTTTTCGGCAACAGACTTATTGAAATATAGTTCACATATCATTCAATTTACCCATTTAAAGCATATAATTCAATGTTTTTAGTATATTCAGAGTTGTACAACCACACCACCACAATCAATTCTAGAACATTTTCAGTGTCCCAAAGAGGAACTCTGTACCTTTTCGCAGTTACTCTTCCCTCTTTCCACCCTTCATGGCAACCACTAATCTACTTCCTGTCTCTATAGATTTACCTATTCTGGATGTTTTATATAAATGGAATCATATAATATGTGGTCTTTTGTAACTGGCTTCTATCACTTAGCATAATGTTTTCAAGGTTTATCCATGTTGTAGCATGATGCAGTACTTTTTTCCTTTTTATGACTGAAAACTTTTTAAATGTCTCTTCAATGCATATTAAATACTCATACGTTGATGGATTGATCCATTTTTTCTAGTCCTGTCTAGCTTTCTTCCTCACCACTTCCTATCCTTCCTAAGAAGTGTTTTCTGTCCTCCTCTCTTTTCGAAGGCGACTACACTCCTGCTGCTACTTCATACTCAGCTTCAACTTCAGTGTCTACTGAAATTTGGAGCATGTGGCACCTTCTTTCTCAGTGACAGGAAATCTGGTTTCTGTCCTTTCTTTCTTACCAGTCCTTTCATTTTGCATCTGTGTACCCTCCAAATGTAATAGTTCCAGGATTCTTTTAAAAACTTGGTAGAATTGGCCTTAGAATGGAAGCTTCAAATGATCTCCAATGATGCATGAACCAGCCAGAGAAGAAAGTGGTGGGAATGAAGAAAATCAAGACTGGCAGCCAGGGAATGGTCACAAAATTGGGATAGATGGGTTGTTCCTTATTCTTGTGCCCGACGGAATGAACACTTCCCACCAGGGCCTGGTACCATCTAGGACTTGAAGATATGCTGCATTTTTCCTAGCCAGCTCCAGACTCTGTTTTATTCTCACTTCCCTTCTTCTGGGTTTGGCCCAGGCAAAGCCCCCCGATAAGTTATAAATGACTTATCAAGCATTAGCGTTTAGAGAGTAGACGGCTCCATAAATACCTACTTGGCCTCATTAAAAAGCTACAGTGATTAAAGAGAATGATTAGTGTGGTGCCAGAGGGGAAAGAAGAAAATCCAACATCTGACTCAAACACGGCCAGACCTCTTCCTCGGGCAGGCCGTTGGTGTCATGGAAGAGGATCTGGCCCGCGCGCTGTGCAACAAAACGTCAGCCGTCGGCATCTGAGGAAACTCCACACTGGAGCCTGTCAGGGGAAGAGTTATGAAGAGTGCACACGTTCTCGAAGACGATTACCCTCTTGCCCTCCACGCCTCCTTCCCAACCTCCCCTTCCACTCCCTGTCGCCCCCCCTGGAACTTAAAACATTATTAAAACAGGGAAACCTATAACTGGTATGCAATGACCCTCAAATGACGCTTAATTACAGCGAAATGAAAGCCGGGGGGCTACAAATAACCAGGAACTGTCCCGGCTGTCACTGAAGAGGAGCCTGCGCATGAGTCATGAGTCATGAATTAGCCACTAAGTGTTGCACGTCCAGCCGCGGGCCGCCTGCCTCTGCCCTGCCCGGCCGTCCGGCTATGGCCTCCCACGCCAGGCCGCGCACAGAGCCCCGCGTCCCGGGTCGGGCCCAGGCGGCCGGCCCCTCCTCCGAGGCGTTTGTTGTTATTCGCAGGCGCAGGAACTCGGCGGCCCGGCTCCCCCTGCATCCCCCGGCCGTCGCTGGGGGAAGTCTCCCAGGCTGCACAGGAGACAGGCTGACTGAAGGAGCGCAGCCAGCGCGGCTGCAGATAAGTTAATGTACACAGAGAGGATGTAAATTACCACGACCCTCAGCAGCAGGACATTGGCCAGGGCCCTGTCAGGGAGAGGACAAGCGTCGGCGGGCCGGGGGCTCGCTGACATCCACCCCGAGATGGAGCCGCCAGGCGGCCCGGCCAGGGAGGACCTCTTGGAGCCAGGCTTTCCTTAAAAACAGCTGCGTGTCCCTGACACCTCCAAACTAATGCATTTTTAATCAGGGGAATTAGCTCTAGGCGTCCCATATTTTTCCAAACCCCCTCTCTTGCAGCCACGTCCCGGTCCCCGCCCCTGGTTTGGTGACTGGCAGTCCCATTATATTTCTTTATCGGCGCTGCAGTCTCCCGCTGCTCCCACCCACTCCAGACCAAGCCACCTTTGAAAACCTCCCGTACCCACCCCCATCCCGTCCTCCTCTGCCTGGTCCTCTCCAGCGCAACGTTCGCCCCCACCCTTCCCTCTGTTTATACAGTGACATCACAGCCCCTGGCTCTTCAAGGCTCGGAGAAAACAGAGTTCAAAAAGGCAAACAGAGAAGCCGGCTGGTCTTGGGCACCGGGTGAGATTTGATCCAACAGCGGCGGGACCGCACAAACGCGCACGTGCGCGCGCGCACTTTTGTGGGAGCCCCAGCTCCCTGAAATAATAAAGTCGTCGGGACATTGCTTTCCAGACAGAGTCCCCACGTCAGGCTTTTAGGTGAAATCTTGTGCGAGCCACTCAGGGGATTTAAAATTTTCTAATAGCCACGTAAGAAAAAGTAAAAAGATAAAGCAGGTGAAATTAATTTTAATAGTATTATTTAACCCAATATATCCAAAATATTATTTCAACATGTTCTCAATATAAAAATTGTTAATGAGGTATTTCATATTCTTTTTATCACACTAAGTCTTTGAAAGCTAGTATGTATTTTACACTAACAGCTCATCTCAATTTAGATACTAGTTTTTTCATTGGAAATACTTAATCTATGTTTAGATTTCATGAAACTTACAGCTGGAAAAGTTGATTCATATACCCAAGTTGTTCCAAACATGCTTAAACGTTTTCCAATAACTGAATCCAGTATTAGTTTTTAAATTTAAATTAATTAAAACTGAATTTAAATTTAATTAAGTTAAAAACTACCTCAATTGTACATTTCAAGTTCTTAATAGCCCATGCAGCTAGCAGCTGCCATATTGGACAGCACAGATACAGAGTTACTTAACCTCTCCAAGTTCTGCTCTTATAATTTTAAAATGGGGATGATAATATCTCCCTTATGTAGGATTTTTGTAAGAATTCAAGGAAATTCAAAAGAGCAATGTATATAAAGCCCTTAGTACAGGGCTTGGCATGTAGAAAGTGCTCAGTAATGAAGGCCACCCTTAGGGTTATTTTTATTCTTTCCCACTTTGGTAATCTCCCTCCCCACCCTTAAGCCCAGTGTAACATGCTGCCTTCCTGCAGAACTTGCTCTTAGGGAAAGATTGTCATATGAATTTACATTAAGCTGCCAAGAATGAACAGAGTATCCAAATACACATGTGCCCTCTGTCTCTTCTTACTAGACAATCCCTGCAACACACCTACGGCTTCATTTATTATCTGTATGCTGATCACTCTCAACTCTCTAAGTAGAACCCAGATCTTCAGAGCTATATATCAAACTGCCTAGTAAAGATCTTCACTGAGATTTTCCAAACATATTTTTAACTCAACGCACCAAAACCTGAATTGATTATTATCACCCCTAATGTGCCTCTCCTGGGCCCCCTCATTGACTTGGTGCCGCCGTCCATTCATGCCAGATGCCTCAGCCAGAATCTGGCAGTTATTCTAGGCTCTTCTCTGTCCTTCACTGTTCCCGTCACCCCTACTCCTTAGTCAGTCACCAAGACCTATCAGTTCTACCTCCTAAATAACTCCCAAACCCATGTATGTCTCTCAACCTCTGTGGCTGCTACCCCAGTCTAGGCCACTGTCATCCTTCACTTGGATATTGCAACTGGTCTTTCTGCCTCTACTTTCACATGCCTTCAGTCCATTCTCCATGCTTCAACAAGGGTAATTTTTCTGAAGCATGAATCTGATCATGCAACAACTCTGCTTAAACACTTAAATGACTGTCAGCTCTTCAAAAGGACCTGTAAGGCCCTTCATGAACTGGTCTTGCTTACTCTTTTTCTTGTCTTTCACAATAACCTTCACCACCTCCTCCCTGTCCCCTCCCCCACTCTAGCCACTCTGAACCTCTTCCCGTTTTTCTGACACACCACATGTTCCCTGATGGAGGAGCTCCAACACATGGCCACATTGGCCACGCCTGCTTGCTTCATATTTGTGTGTATCCTACAAGTCACATCTCCACTCTGAGAACATATTTTAGATGCACAGCTAGATATTTCTTCCCATTTTGCCATATGGCAAACTGACTGCTATATTTGACTATGTTGGTTTCAGAGAGTCCCCCATTTCTGGGGTCCCAATTAGAAAATGCCACTTCCCTTTCAAAAATCTATGCATACCACCTAAAGAAATCTTTAGGGATGCCAAGCCTCATTAAATGTGCACACTGGCTATTATTTATTGTGTCTCTTTTCATTCCACAACACTAATTTTTATAAAGTTTCCTTTCTTTGTTTCACTTTGACTACAGAAACCAGCTAAGAAACACTGGCACTAGGACTATCTATTGCTTGTAAAAGTTTTGCTCAAAAGGAGTGTTGATGTATATAAAGCGCTCAGCACAGGGTCGGCACATAGAGAGTGCTCCAAAATGAAGGCCACTCAAGATGATTTCTCTTCCTTTCCACTTTGGCAATTTCCCTCCCCACCCTTAAGCCCAGTGTGACATACTGCCTTCCTCCAGTGAGAAAAGCAAAGATCCTACTTTGCAGGATTAGGGGGAAGAATGGAAGGTTAAAAGTTAACTTTAACGTGGTGGGGGTTTGGGTGCCAGGCAGAAGCAACAGTGGAACATTTCAAAAACCAGCCCACAGCTTAATGAGGTCTGCCAGTGCTCTGGGCAGGCATCACTAGCTGGTTCTTCTCCCACCCTCTTTTTCTCCTGTCCCCTCTCCTCTCCCACCTCCCAGACACACACAGTGTTAGGAGTCAGCACTTGTGCCGACGTTGGAGCCAGGGGGCAACATGAGACTGGTAGATCAGGGTAGTAATGGCTAGGTATTTTCCCAGAGGCCCAAAGAGAGCAGGATTTGTATGTCTGGTTTTTGCCTCTAACACCTCCAGGCCTAGGGACGGATTCCCAGTGATCTCCTCCCATCAAAGGCCTTGATCCCAGGAAAGGCGAGTGAAGATGAAACTTCAGCTCTTCGTCTGGCTTCAGGATAAAGTTATGTGAAACTGTCAAAGCGAATATCATGTTCCCCTGGAAAGCTGTAAATTCCTTTGGCTTTGGGTCCAGGAGGTTTGTCATGTGGTTCAACGAAAGATGAGTCTGTTGATCACAGGTCGTTAGCTGTAAGGTTCTAGAGCTCGGGGCCAAGTCTATAGTGCAAGCTGCTTTATATGACATCAAGTGTAATGCTGGGTTCAAGTAATACTTAGTAAGTGCTCTCTAATTACCGTTCAAGATGAAGACAGTGAACTAACCTGGAGTTTGTTATGTACTTGCCTATTGATGTGCATTTCATCGGATTAAATAGAGGTGTTGATAAATTTTGTCAAGGGGCCTATAAACAAAAAATGGAGTAATTATAAATGCTGTTGTAATAGAACATGGCTGGAAATCTTCAGAAGGAAATGGAGAATTTCAAAAGATTTATATATTTGACTGTTCGTTGTTGGTTGGTTGATTTTTGTTAGATTCTTTATATATTGAAGTAATATTGACATTAAAATTATTCTAGAAAAATCAGGTTGAAAAGTTTACAAATTATCGTGAGTGAAAATTCCTTTCCTCTTTTATAGTTTGGTAAACAGAAACCATGCATGCTTAAATGTTTTCCAAAACTCCTTCTTTCATTGTTGTGCTTTGGATAGGAAGAAAGAAAATATTTAAGAAAGTCAATTTTGATCACCTGTAGTCACAGCATTAACTATATCTTACTAGTCTTTTGGTCCTATATTTAGCATTCTGAATTTCTAGTATTTTGTTCACACCATTTAACAAATATTTTTGCCATGCGATTACAAAATCTTTATGAATACTGTTTTTTAATGTCTACACACAGTACTATCATATAGATTTGCCACAGTTACTTAACCACCCACCTAATAATGACTATGTGGATTATTTTAGTTTAAAATAAGAGTTTTCAAAGGATTTCCTTACGAATAAATTTTCATTGGTTTCAAAGTACTGACAATATTTAATGTACATATGGTAACATTTAATCTTAATGTGTATCGTGTTGACAAAAATTAAAGAGCCAGAAGTTTTATGTAAAAAGTTTATGAAAATTAGTGCAATACCAAAAAGCAATCAATCAGTTTCACTGAAGTCCCACTTTTAGAGAAAAACTGTGGCCTTTTAGTAGAGATTCCTTGTTCTGTGAGAAGAGCCAGATAATTGAGTAATCACAAGGAGAACACACTATGGAAGCACAACAGGGAAGGTCACCCAGTATAGATGACCACGAAATGTCTCCTCGAGAGGTAACATTTCGACCGGGACCCCGAGGAAGAGGAGGGGTGGAGAACCCCAGCTGTGCTGGTGTACTCAAATACTTTGGGGGATAGCAGTGCATAAATACTTTCTAGGAGGTAATTAGCTAATATGTAAGGAGGGTCTTAAATATTTTCATGTCTTTTAGGAAAAGTAAATATTTGGAAGTAATCAGAAAAGGTAAAAAAAGCTAGTGAACTAAGATGTTCATCTTAGTGTGATTTGTAATAGGAAAAAAAAAAAAGAAACAACTTGAACGTCTACAGCTAAGGGGTTGGCTCTGACTGTGCCTGCACTAGTGTGTACACACCATTAAAAAGTGTGCTTAGAGTAATTTAAAATTGGTGAGAATATTGTTCTAAAACAAAAGAGACATAACCAAACACAATGCATAAATTGGTTTTGGGGAAAAGAAACAGCAAAAACTTCTTTGGCGAACACTTAAGAAAATTTGAATTTGAACTGAATATTAAATGACATTAGGGAATAATCATTAATATTTTGCCATGATAATGGTATTGTGATTGCATGGGAGAATGTCTTTATTTACAGGAGATGCACATTGAAATATTTAGGGTTGAGATGCCATGATGAATACAATTTACTTTCAAAAATTTCAGCAAAAAAATACATATGTACATATATATGAAAATATGCACACACACACGTATAGATAGATAAAGCAAATATGGCAAAGCATTTATAATTATTGACTCTAGGTGGAAGATATATAGTTGTTCATTGTATTTATCTTTTAAAATTTATATATGTTTGAAAATTTTCATAACAAAGAAATGCATTATGTAGCATTATCTGGAAAACTAGAAAATATGTCATAATGTTTCTGTGATTATATCAGGATGATAGATTTATGGATGATTTGTTATTTTCTACTTTATACTTGGATGCATTTTCTACAATGGACATATTTTATTTTTATTATCAATAGTTAAAGCCATATTCTATTGAGCACTTATTAGGCTCTACGCTTTCCATGAATTATTCTATATAATTCTTACAAGAACCCTAAAAGGCTGATGTTATTACTCCCTTTTTATAGCTAAGGAGACTGATATTTAAAGAGATTATTTGCCCACTGATATGTGGCGATGTCAGGATTTAACCTAGGCACAAATTATGCTTTTACAATTCAAAAATAACTTTCAAAATATTTGGTAAAATAGAAACAAACTATCTACATAACTGAAGATTTCACCCCAGAGGCAGCATAGTGACACGGATTTACAAGCTGGAAATCATGAGTCAAGCTCTGGCTCTGCGGTTCGCTGCCTGTGTGGTCGTGAAGACTCATCCTTGGAGCTGTGTGGTGGGCATTTACGCGCTCCGTCCTCCTCGCAGAGATGTCTCCGTCAGCAGTGGACGTGCGAGTGTATTGTGAAGGACAAACTGCCCTACAATGTAAGCAGTTATCGTCATTGCTCTGAGGTCCCAATAGTGTATCCCAATATCTAGAAGAATACTAGCTGTCTTTTTTATGCTTGGCCTTTTGAATTTTTTGTAGGATTTGATTCCATTGTTATGAAAACATCTTCCAGTGACATCTGTTTTTTTGTTTTTTCTATAATTGCAAAGGATAAGAATAGGAAATTCCTTCTTGTTACTTGATAAGCCCTGGCTGGGAAATCCACTCTTCTCATTGTTGAGTGTAGCTGACAACCTAGGAGTAAGTGCCTCTGGAGGATGGCCTCCATCAGAGGCAGGGGGATGAAAGAGGACTGGGTGTGTCAAGAAGCAAATCTATACAGAGTGGGCGGGCTTTCATGTCCCACTTTGCAAATCTGAACACGGTGTTCCTTATTTTCAATGTTTTAATCTAGGCTCAGGCAAAACAGTAGAAACTACAATGAACTGCTGTTGAATGGATGAATGGCTGTCAAGAAAACGTGTTCTTTTTTGTGTAATTTCCTATCACTAGCATGAAACAGTTAAGAAATTGCCATTATTGTGAAAACTTCTGCCCAATAATTCAGAGGTAAAGAAAATTGGCACAAGAACATTAATTCTCCATTTGGACAGCATCTCTGAACTTTGTGAGGTTCACCTATCATTGTTGTAAAACTCTAAAGATCAAGTTTATTTTGGAAGTTCTGCTACAACCTCAAGTATCATGTTACCAATAGCACAGCAGCGGGGAAAACAGAAAAGAATGCCGTGCTATTTCCGAATACGTATCTCTATTGTTTTAAAGCTCACAATATTTGCTTTACTAATTTGCAGGGAGGATCACAAATTATGTCTTAGGTTAGCATTTAGCATTTTACTTTTCCAAAGTAATTTTCTTAGTCAATGCCAAAGCCAAAGATCACAGATACAATCAACTCATATCTTGAATGTGAATAAATAACATGAGCTGAACAGTCTTTGACTAGGATTGACCACACTCAACTCTCAAATTTGTGTTTGTGTTTTGTTACTGATATAAGCAATGATGTAAACTTACTCATTTGGGGGTAAGCAAGCAAGAAAGTGAGATAAGATTCCCTGTGATGGTGCATACAGTCAGGTTGTGTGTTGGGGGGGAGGCAGGCAACATCACATTGTCTAATTGGGATACTCCAAAGCATGTGCAGCCAAGACAATTAAAGCTTCCCCAGCAGAATATGTCACACAAAAGAAAAGTGACACAAGGGTCTTGGAAGGATAAGGTTGTAGCCCTGGGGACACCAGAGGCCAGTGACTGGCAATAGCAAATAATGCTTTGTGATTACTGGTTGGAAGCCTACTGATAAGGGCGTTAGATACCAAAGGTCATAGGAATGTATGACAAATACAGCTCCAATTTATTTAATCTTACAAACCATAATAATCTGAGCTTGGTAAGGTTTATTTGGATTGTTTTTCTTATCTCTTTGGCTTGAAGATTTAAATTAAATTTATTTCCTTGACTTGAGTAGTTCAATTTCTTTTTAATTAGTATATATTGTGATGGTTAATTTTATGTGTAACTTGACTGGGCTGAGGGATGCCCAGATAGCCAATAAAACATTACTTCTGGTGTGTCTGCAAGGGTGTGTCTGGAAGAGAATTGGCATTTGAATCTGCAGACTGAGTAAAGAAGATTGCCCTCACCAATGCAGGTGGCCATTATCCAATCAGCTGAGGGCTTGGACAGAATAAAAAGGCAGAGAAAGGGCAAATTCTCTCTCTGCTTGGGCTGAGACATCCGTCTTCTGCTCTCAGACACTGGTGCTCCTGGTTCTTGGGCCTACAGACTCAGAAGGGGGTTTACATCCTTGGTTCTCAGGTTCTGAGGCCTCTGGGCTGAATTATACCACTGGTTTTCCTGGTTCTCCAGCTTGCTGAGGGCAAATCATGGAACTTCTCAGCCTCTGTAATAACATGAGCGGGTTCTTATGATAAATCTCCTCTTATATATATATGTCGTATTGGTTCTGTTTCTCTGGAGAACTCTGAGTAAAACATTAATAACAGCTCTAATACTGAACTAAGTGTAGTAAAGGATATAAAGAAATAAATGTCTTATATAGTACTCAAGGAGCTTGAGTCGAGTTGGTAGGGCCAAAGAAACAAGAAATGATGATTAGTATGTGGTTAGATGAGTCAGGGAGAGCTACTGAAGAGCAACTGATGAATCCTATTCATCGATTCATTTCAGTTATTCACTCGCTGTAAAACACTTGCTGAATTCCAAATGGCAACAGGTGACTGTGCTGGTGAGGAATGTCCATTCTTATCAGAACCTCACTAATTATGCAGGAGCCACCTAATCCACCATTTGCATTTGGTTTGGCAGTTTTCCTTTTCTCTATTTTTTACAATTTCCATTTCCACAGACTTAAAGGTAGTTGTGGAATGTGGCTTCCCTTTTCAGAAAATCCAGTGCCAGCATTGTTCTCTCAGGCCAGCAATTCCCAGGCTTTGATACTTTAGTTTAGTGGTGACCATTATATTTGTTTTCGTAGCGAGAAAATCGAAGTCATTTTGGGCGCTGGTTCAAGGTTACATGACGAGGGCACGGACCCCATCCCCGAACTCACTGACAAGCTCGAGCCGTAATTCATGAGCAGTGGTTGAGCCAGGAGGCGAGATGCAGCCAAAGTCATGCCATTACTGTTCAGAGAACTTGCCAAACAGGCTTCAACCTTTTAACAATGACCCCATTTCCTCACTTCCCAACCTGGAATTACGTGCAGCTTATTTTTCTTTTCTTGTTTAAAGTATTACTCTACATGATAATGGGCACTGGAACTGTCGGGGTCACCGTACCCTCCATGACTAAATCCGCAGTCTGTTCCCAGTCCTCATTTTACTGGAATTATCTGAACAGTTGACATAGTTGATCAGTCCCTCCTCCTGAAAGCACTTTCTTTACTTGATCTTTGGGGCACCATATCCTCTCCGTTTTCCTCCTCCCTCACTGGCTGCTCCTTTCCATTGTCCTTTGCTGGCTCTTCCTCATCCTTCCAACCTCCTAACATTAGAGGCCAAACCAAGGTCATGATCATTCCTCCACACCTGCTGTGATCCAGTTTTCCCCACTTCAAGAAATGGCAACTCTTTCCTTCCAGTTGTTCAGGCAAAAAACTTGATCCTCTTTCCTCTCACACCCCACATGCTATCTGCAGGAAATCCTGTTGGCTCTTTCTCTGAAATGTATCCAGAATGTGACATCCTCTCCCACCTCCACTACTTCCACCCCGGCCAAACTACCATGATTCCTTCCTGGATGATAAGAAGGAGCTTTCTCCCTGCTCCTTCCTTTGTACCTCTAAAGTCTACCCATAACACAGGTGAGTGAGCCTTTAAAATAATGTCATCTCTTGTCACCTCTGGGCTCAAAACTCTCCAGTAGTCTCCATCTCACTCAGAGTAAAAGAGAAAAGCTTTGCAATGACTTACAAGGCCTTCCATGACCTGATACCTACAACTTCTCTGATTTCATCTCCTTCTACTCATCCCCTTCTAACACCTCTCCAGCCACACTCCTACTTTCTGTTTCTCCAACCTTTTGGGAATGCTCCTGACTTGGGGATTTTATACTGTTTCCTCCACCTGCAATGCTCTCTCTCCATGGAGCCACATGGCTCACTCCCACACCTCCTTCAGGTCTTTGCTCAAATGTCACCTAATCAGAGACGGCTTCCTCAACCAATTTAAAATTGAAAACACACCCCATCCCAGCTTCCTCTTCCCCTTTTCTGTTTAATTTTTCCTACAGCACATATCATCATTCGATTTGCTATTTGTTTTACTTGTTCATCGATGTTCTCCTTCCATCCACAAAATGTAGCCCACAAGTGGACAGGGAAGTTTTTGTCTGTTTTCTTTATTGCTATATGCCTAGTGTCTAGAACAATGTGTGGCATATAGTAGGACAGAAAAATATTAATGAATAGTTTTGAATGAATGGTCATATCTTACTCCAAGGCTATGAGATGAACCAAATCTCAAGTAAAGCTCAAACCCAAGGCTCTGAGGAAGTTGTCTCCCTGACCACTTATACTGCCCTAAAAGAACAAGAAGCTGTATTGTTTTGCTTTATTTTGTTTTGATTCCCTTATACATCATGCCCGTGTACAATGTATAATGGATATATCATGTCCTTGTGTGATATACAATGTATCCATCATGTCCTTGTGTGATGAGACAACTGTCCCCTCCCATTTACTCTGCTCTATTCTTCCTCCATCATGTGGTTTCTTCAGCATAGTGTAGTCAGTTCCTTTTTAAAGAGCAAAACTACCTTACTAAAATGAGAAGAAATCTTAAGAGTTGGCCTGTATATCAGAGATATCTATGAAGCAATGAGACTGAAGCAGAATTTTTTAATTATAAAAAGCAAATAATTTGAAAAATCATGGAGCCAGGTTTTTGTTCTGTTTTGTTTTTCTCTCTTGACCTTGAGCAAACTGGACTGGTGAGTAGTGATATTATCACCAAATCTGGGTATATCAAAAGGGAAGAATGAGGTGTAGTGAGTTAGGGTAGGAGTGGAATGGGGCTTACAGATGGACTGAAGGTGTCAAGTGGGCATATTAGTTGCTAATTTAGGATCATGAAATGCTTCAAACAACAACATTTAAATATCTGGTATGGTCTGCTGTTGGGTAAAGTTCTTGGTTCTATCCTTATCACTCTGCATGTCAAAAGTCCAAGGCAGCAAAATAGCCAGAATGGATCTGTAACATCCAAGCTTGATGCACTCTAATAGGCTAATTTCTACTGGTCGCACACACGTGCCAGTTTCTGTTATGTTAACGCACATGGTCACTCATAGTTCCTTGATGTAGCTTAGCTCACTGACCACGATTTACATTACTTGTAGGTTCTGTCTAGTTGACTCATTCATTCTATCCCAATCCTTGTAGCATCCAAGCCTTCCTTACTAGTCTCACCTGCATTTTGTCTCCCAGTCCAAGACTTTCCTTTTCCTTTCTTTAACCCACTGAGGAAGCGTGAGCCAGTTCATAGCACCATAGATCACTGTCATGCTGTTGTTCCAGGTTCTGTTTGAGACAGTGCTTGCATCTCCAGCCTTTAATCAAAGTAAAGTCTCCTGAAACCTTGTTCTTCTTGTTCTTCTCACTCCTTTCAATACTTATAGTCCCATCACTGCCTATAGGTGTAGATAATGTAAAATAAGGCCCTAAACAAACAGTTTTGCCCTACACTTAATTTTCATACCTCCCCTCCCCGCCCCACCACATCTAACCTTCCTATCTTACCTTATGTAAATGGGGGATAGCTAAGAAACACCTGTGAAGGTCACAGCCTCCACTAAAAGACTGAGGTTTGATAATAAGATTATAGAATGCTTCCCTTCCCCCACATTTACCCCCACCACTGCCACCAGCAGGGCTTCAGTATAATAACAGTGGCCAACAGCTGAGAGAGCTGCAAGACACAGACTCTCTCTAAGGAGTAATTAGGGAAGCCCAGAGTTAATGAGAGAGACAAAACAAGGATGGAAGAGGGATTTGAAGCCTCTGGGACCTACAGCTACAGCAAACATTAAACACAACCCAACTCCTAGCCAGATTAACATAAAACCTCACACTGAAGGCCTACTACCTGATACATCACATCAGGCTTTCAACAAAAATTTACAAGACAAGAAAAGACACAGTTTGAAGAAACAAAGCAAGCATCAGAACCAGACTTAGATATGACACAGATACTGGAATTATGAGATAGAGAATTTGAAATAACCATGTTTAATATGCTAAGGGCTCTAATGGAAAAAAATAGACAACATGTAAAATAAGTGGGTAATGTAAGCAAAGAGATGGAAACTTTAAGAAAGAATGAAAAAGAAAGACTTGATTTAAAAAACACAGCAATAGAAATGAAGAATACCTTCAATGGACTCATCAGTATTGGACATGAATGAGGAAAGAATCAGTGAGCTTTAAGACATGTCAGTAGAGACTTCTCAAATTGAAATGCAAAGAGGAAAAAAGTAAAACAGCAGAACATCCAAGAAATTGTGGGACAATTTCAAAAGATGAGATGTATGCATAGTTGGAATACCAGAAAGAGAAGAAAGGGAGAATGGAGTAGAGAAAAGATTTAAAGTAATAATGGCCAAGAATAGACACCAAACCACAGATTCAGGAAGCTCAGAGAAAACCAAGTAAGATAAATATCAAAACGTATCACATTCAAATTGCAGTAAATCAAAGGCCAAGAGAAAATCCTGAAAGAAGCTAGAGAAATAAAACACCCTCCCTGTAATGGAACAAGGATAAGAATTACATTGGACATCTTTTCAAAAGCCATGCAAGTAATGAGAGTAGAATGAAGTATTTAAAATGTTGAAAGAAAAAACCCACCAACCTAGAGTTCTATATCCTGCAAAACTATAATTCAAAAGCGAAGGGGATTAAGAGAATGAAAGACAAATCACAGACTGGGAGAAAATCTTTGAAAAACACATATCTGATGAAGGATTTGTAGCCAAAATATACAAAGAACTCTTAAAACTTGACAATAAGAAAACAAACAACTTAATTAAAGAGTGGGCCAAAATTTGAAAAGATACCTCACCAAAGATGATATACAGATGGCAAGTAAGCCTATGAAAGGTGCTCAACATACATGTTTAGAGAATTGCAAATTAAAACAACGACACCCCACTACACACCTATTAGAATGGTGAAAATCCAAAACACTGACAACACCAAATGATGAGAAGAATGTGGAGCCACAGGAACACTCATTCATTGCTGGTGAGAATGCAAAATGGTACAACCACTTTGGAAGACAGTTTGGCAGTTTCTTACAAAGTTAAACATAGTTTACCATATGATCCGGCAATTGTGCTCCTTGGTATTTACCCAAATATGTTGAAAACTAATGTCCACACAGAAATCTTCATATAAATCTTTGTTCATAACTGCCAAAAATTGGAAGTATCCAATATGTCCTTTAATAAGTGAATGGACAAATTATGATACATCCATACAATGGAATATTATTCAGTGATAAACAGAAATGAGCTATCACTATGAAGACCTGTCACCATGAAAAGCTATCACCATGGAAAGACATAGAGGAAACTTAAATGCTAATTACTAAGTGAAGGAAGCCAATCTGAAAAGGCTACACTGTATGAGTCCAACAGTATGACATTCTGGAAATGGTAAAACTATAGAGACAATAAAAAGATCAGTGGTTGCCAGGGGTTTGGGAGAATGGGGAGGGGGAAAAGAGAGAACAATGAGTAGACGGAACACAAGGAATTTTTAGGACAGTGAAATTATTCTGTATGATACCATACTAGTAGATACATGTTATTATCATGTCAAAACCCCCAAATCTGTACAATCAAAGAGTGAACCCTAATGTAAACTATGGACTTTAGTTAATAATAATGTATCAATATTGGTTCATTAATTGTAACAAATGTAGCACACCAATGCAAGATGTTAATAATAGGGGAAACTGTGTGGGTGGGGAGTGAGGGGGTATATGAGAACTCCGTACTTTCCACTCAATCTTTCTGTAAACCCAACACTGTTCTAGGAAATAAAGTCTATTGATTTTAGAAAAATGTGATGGGGAATAAAGACCTTGTCAGACAAACAAAACCTCCAATCTGCGGCTTCTGAAACTGATATAGCCTGTTGAGTTTGGGGGACACTTGGCTAACTGTAGAGATTTAGCATATCTAGATGTGAAGAGACTTCACCACTTTGCTGAGTGTGAAAAAGTAATTATAGAGTCTGGTTTAAAAAAGTCAATATGTGTGGTTTATCAGTATAGAGTGGAGACTAGCATTTGTTGCTACATGGCTGATTCTGTGCTCGGTGCTTAACGTGTCATATTATTCCCTCCCTCCTTCCCTCCCTTCCTTTCTACTTTCCTTCCTTCCTTCCTTCCTCCCTTCTTCCTCTTCTTTTTTCCTCCCTCCCTCCCTCCCTCTCATCTTCCTTCTTTCACACATACATATTGAGTGGTCTGATACATACCACTGAAGGTACAATGTCCTCAAAGACATTTACTGTCTAGTGGAGGAGACTGACAGGAACAGGAAAGTCCAGTGTGGTGAAGTCCACGTACCTATGTTAGGGAGATTACAAGGTACCGTGGCAGCACACAAGAGGGGCACATATCCAGCCTTGTGATACAGGGAAGACTCCCATGGGAGGTGATATCTAAGGTGGGAATCTGGAGGATGAGTAACAATTAGTCAGATAAGGGGGAGGGAAGTGGATTCCAGGTGGAGAGAACAACCTCCGTGAAGGCCCAGAGATGACTGAAAGTCGACAAAATTCAGCATGGCTAGAGAGAACTTATAATGCCAGGAACTGTGGAGACTAAAGATGACGCTGGGGTGGTAAGAAAGGACCAGACCTTAGCAAGCCAGGTGAGCAATATCATGAGGACAGTAGGAAGCCATTTATGCAGGCAGTGAACCGTACAGATTTGCTCTTTCCAAAGATCTCTCTGGATGGAGTGTGGAGAATGGGTCGGGAGAATGGGCCAACATTACAGACAGGAGACTCTTGCAAAGATCTAGGCTTGAAATGGTGGCACCCAAACTAGGAATGAAGATAGCTAGGAAGTTTCAAAGGAGCTGGAGTCAAAAGATTTGGTGATTTATTTGGTTTAAGAGTGGTGACGGAGAGGAAGAAATTAGAGAGACTTCCAAGTTTTCTAACGACACATGATGGCATCTTTGAGTAGAAAACAGGCTTTGAGGTTAGAGGTAGCAAATGACGGTTTCAGTTTGGAACATTTGGTTTTGAAGAGCCTGTGGGACATGAGAGAGGGTATATGAATATGAAAGTCAGAAGAGAATTTGGGGCTGGACAAAAAGGACCCGAAAGTTGTTGGCATAAAGGTAGTGATTAAGGTGGGAGATTTATCTTGACAATAATCATTAAGACAGATATCTCTCTCCCAGTTTTCAGAGGAGGGAACCAAGGTTTGGAGAGCATAAATAACTTGCTCCATATCAGTTAGGTAGTGGTGTAGCCAGGATTTATATCTTGTGCATTCCAGGGCACACCACTGTTTCTGGGTAGATGCACTGTTTCTGAGTATTCTGATTGTATTGCTCCTATAGAATTTTTTTTTCCACTTTTGAGAATTCTGGAAAACACTCCTACTTGTCACAGGAACTCACTTGGACAAATGTCACTGTTCACAGCTCAAAAAATCCTTTTTGGAGACTAAAACAAAACATGTCAACTTCTTTATAAGAATTTCCTTTCATCTGGACAGAATGATCCCAACGATACTTGTTCTCTGAAAGCAGCCCTGAATGTCCTTCCAGTCCAGACTTGTAGTGGGTGGCAAACCTCGGCATTGCGTTGATCACTTGCCTCCTCCTGCATTAACTTGATGTGGGACCTGTCAGATAAGTGGGGGTAGAAGTGGACACCCATTTCACCTGCTGATAGAAGGCTGGCTCCATGACTGCTGGTGTTTGGCTACCTCTCCCTCTAGGACGCCCACTGATGTCACTTGTCTCTTCTTGGGGATTCCCGCATCTCCCTCCACCTGACCCACAAATCCCATATCCTTTCTTAGTCCAGAGAGCACCAGAGTTGAAGCCTTTTCTTATTTCCCATTCGGAGGGAAGCTGGATGTTCATTGTAGTGACCTCATCCCTCTTGGCATCCCCCCGCCCCCTTCCAGGCACTGTCATTTTCGTTTGCATGGCCTCTGGGGTCTTGACTGTGGAGGGACCTGCTTCATAGCTGACACCAAGACTCAAGCTCTAACCTCTCACACTTTCTCGTATAACATCTCATCTGCTGGTGGAATACATTTGTTTGTGATTACAGGCTGCATACAATACCATTGCATAGGGCCTTATGTTATGGCCCAGTGCCATGAGAAAACACATTAGTAATTTTTTATGACCCTAGTGCAACCATGCAGGATTTCCCTAAAACAGAAAACATGAAGGGATTTTATTGTCTTGCACTATTAGACATCCTTATGACTGATGTGTATGTATTAGAACTAACAGAACACAGGACTTGCCAGACATTTTAGGTTGAGAGGTTTCTGACTCTAATTAGTGAACAGCCCTTGTTTATCCGCTCTGGGGGTCGTAAAAAGCACAAGGAAATTACAAACAAAAGGCATCAAGGTCTTCAATGTTTCTCCTGGTATATTAACTTCCTTCTGGGCTTAAATGAGATACTGTTAGTAAGCCGCTTCTGAAGTAACTGTGCAATGAGAAAAATTGGAAGAGACCGGTGAATTCTCAGGGATTCTCATTACTCCTCTTTGAAAAACAGCGTGTAGCATGGACTTCCCATTAGACCGGGAGGAGATCTGGCTCTCCTATGGGGTGGGTCTCTCTCTCACACACGCACATACGTACACACACACCATCCAATCAAAATGCCTAAAGAGAGTAGTGGACTTTGATTTGGCCGTAAGAATAAATATTGCAATTTCTATAAGAAATCACTCCATTTTTGGCACTGTTAATGGTGTTCAATGTCCACCCAGGAGTTTTTTTAAGCATTTTTTGTTTGTTTTTTGGTTGTTTTTCTTTGAGAAAAATTGGTCCTGAGCTAACATCTGTTGCCAATCTTCCTCCTTTTTTGCTTTTTTTCTCCCCAAAGCCCCGGTAGATAGTTGTATATCATAGTTGTGCATCCTTCTGGTTGTCTATGTGGGATGTCGCCTCAGAATGGCTTGGTGAGCGGTGTGTCAGTCCGCGCCCAGGATGGGGACCGGCGAACCCCAGGCCGCCGAAGCGGAGCACGCGAACTTGACCGCTACGCCACCCGGCCGGCCCTCTCACCCAGGAGTTTTTGATAAACTAGCAGGAGAGAACTTGAGAGGTTCTAGGCCTCTGAGAGGAGCTACACTGGAAAGTTTTAACTACTTTTCTGTGAAGGACAAGCTAACTCTGAATCTGGCAGCTCGTAGAGGCTGCTCCACCCAGCCGGGAGCGTGTTCCCGGGGGTCCAGGGGGTGAAGGCAAGTCAGCCAAGAGTCTGAGAAGACAACAGACACCATGGAGGCAGTGAACAAACGCTATCCTATAAAAGGGTTTAAATTCAAAAAACTTGGAAAAAATAACATTGCCTTTTGAATATAGAGTACTAGTAGTTGGCAAGATAGTGTCAACTCTTTAAACTCCACGTAAATGTGCGACAGCAACCTTTCCAGACTGCATATCAGCCTTCAAAAACACGCATCCCACTGAGTGACAAAGGGCGAGACCCAGCTGAGCACTTCTGAATTAAGAGCCATGGGAAAAACGCAATAGACAAAGCAGAAAAATAAAGTCAGTGATTTGGGTTTCACATTGACTGTGCTATGGTTACAGTAACAAATTTGCCAAGGCTCAAACTTATTTAACCCCCCTTAAAAAACTAATATATTTGAGGGATACTCGGGGGAAAAGCTGTTCGTGGCATCTCACTCCTAACGGAATGGAAAAGATGGGTTTGCACTCCACCCCCTCACCTGTGTCGCATTCCCTGGGGTTGAGTGTTAGCACCTGTTGCTTGCAGCGCCCAGGGAACACAGATGTGGGCTCATCCTCAGCGCAGAATGGCATTGATGGGCAACATCTATGTGCCCTTAAAGTAATGAGACTGACTTGTGTATTACCTTTTTAATATTTGGACTCATTCTATGTTGCCATTTCTATACATTAGTTATACTGGAGGCTGTATTCTGAAAGCTATTCTGTAAATATTGAGAAGTATTTTTACCTAACCAACCAAACAATGGAAAGGAGCTCCAGCTCGCCAGCCCTTCCAGCACCTCATAGGGAGATTCTGCCAACAGAAGGAACTGGGATTATCTCAGGAGCTAACCCCAGAGGTCAGGCTTCGGGCCATCCACGCACTTGCATGTCTTTTTCCTTGGAGAAAAGATCTTTTCCCTTTTGATTCTCTGGGCTGGTGAGCGATGTGGTTAGCTAACCCCTGAGGACACACCCAGAGACTCACTGAGCAACCCCACTGTGAAGGAGAGAGGGCTGCACATTCAGTATACGGTGAGGGCGGTTACGTGGTGGTCACAGATGCAATGTGTGGCAACTTGATCTTGACCGTGTTGTAATGAATAAAACACATCCATTGCTTACTGGACCGGGTGATGCCTCTGAGAAGCATCGCCAGGAACTTATGACTGGAAGCACATTTCAGCCGTGTTTGGCTCCTTGTAGCTCAGTTTTAGTTCATGTAATCTATGGAGAGCATCAGTTGATTGGCATGTTTTCCTAAGTTCAGTTATAGTTTATGAGACATGGAAGAAAGAAACTCTGCTCACAGCTATTACCTAAGATTCACGGGACTTTGCTCAATTTGCAAATGCTCTTTCAGTGGTTGACTTTTGCTTGCTCCTCCCCGCCCCAGGTTTGGCTATTCTTAGACTGGGAATTAAATCACTGAAGTCCAGTCTTCTCAGGTTTCCCCCTCCCGGGAGAGGAGATTTAGAGTGGTCATAAGGAGATCAACTCATCCTGGATCAGCAGGCCCAAAGAGACTCAAATGCTCCTCCCCCTTCATTTTATAATCCTTCCAATAAAACTCCTCTACTTTTTTTATCCCTAGGTGGGGAGCCCTCTTAGAGAGTTCACACAGTGAGTGTGGTTTGTGCATTCAATATTAAGATCTAATCATTGTCTCTTGAGAGCTGAAAAATGAAAACACTGGATAAGAGCCCACCTCTGGCTTCATGCTTGTCGAGAACAGGATCTATTAGCCTTTTAAAGAAATACTGATAATAAAAAGCAGACTAAGTGAGCTATGTGAATTGGCATCTAATCAATTATTTTCTGAGCTTTCTGTCCCTTAAGTTTCTCAGAGCCATGTGAGCAAACAAGATTTTACTCTTCCAAGCCCTCTGGCCTTCCACAGAGCTTGGATAATATATAAACCTGTGCACGCCCCCATTCTCTTTTGGGATGTTCTATTATCGTCATGATCATAGGGAATGTCGTATTCCCTTTAATTAAAGGGTATACAATTTGGAGACTCCCCACCCTGCATTCCCCAGGCATCAAGAGGTGCAAAGCCTGAGCTTCCCTCCTGTTGCCCACCGGCTGGGCCAGGGCATCAGTGGTGCGAGGACGAGGGTAGCTGCTGGGGCCGACCCAGGGTGCCGAGAGCTCAGGCTGCCTTCTTTTTCTCACATTAGTTCCTCACTGTATTTGGCCTAGAAGTTTTGGTTGTGTGTGAACACCACCACATACTTGGAATAATACTTTTTTTCTCCCCAAACCTTTTGCCCTCTAGTTGATTTATTTCTTCTGGGCTAAAATTGGAGTTATCCTGAACATCAGTCTTGGGCATGGAGGACACTCCAGCAGTGGAGGGTTTCCTCCTCACAAATTGGTTGCACTGAATGCTCTGGCTTGCCTTTACTTCCCCTGTCTGCCATCTCATCTACGCCTCACCTTCTCTCCATGCTCAACCTCCACTTGATTTCCACTACATCTATCACTGGAAGAAGAAATACATCCATGATTTTCTGTTAGTGTGGCCAATTCCTTATTTTAGTGTGGGTGGGCCTGGGTCCCTAAGGGGCACACACACCGGGTGTTGTGCGGGCAGAGTGATGTTGGTTCTGACCTGTTATCTGTAGTCCCCACTCAGGTGTTCTGAAGCACCACTCCCCAAGGTTGTCTTTATTAACCCCTTAGAGGAGCACAGTAATGCCAAAAGAAACACGAGGAAAAGGCAACTGCAGGGTAAAGGGAAGTTTAAAAGGATTTCTATTTTTCTATTACAGAAAAAAAGCTACTTTCCAAACTTGGGCTTGACATAGGGGTGATAAGAGCCACTGGCTGGTGTCTGCTGCAAAATGCTTCTCTTGAGAAAAAAAGTAAAGGATTATCTCAGGCACCCAGTTACTCTAATTACGTTTGAATTCTCTTGAAATTAGATTGAGAAAAATCCATTTCTACATGTAGTGTGCGTTCCAGAATAAACTCAAATGCACGAGTTCCAGGCCTCATCTGAAATCTTGTTGGGTATTCCAGCCAGGCCTTGACCCTGGGGGCTGTGAGGACCAGGAGTGGCGTTACCAGCTATTGTCTATTTTGTTAGAAGCTGGAGTTGAACTTGGGAGCATGATTAATGCTAGCTCAATTTTCCCCTCCCTCCAGCCAACCACTGAAATCACTAAGGCTTCTCACAGGATAAACATGTCTGTCAGTTTTTTCCCAGGAATTCTGCTCTACTTTTTTTCCTTGTAATATATTAATTTGCCCCTTTCATCACATTGTCCCACCCACTGGCACCTTTCCCCTCCACTCTTTACCTATTTGAACCTAGAAGTCATGGTCTCCTGGGAGTCTATTCACACACATCAAAGCTCAGTCAAGGTCCCCCTAAGCTGGAACAGAGCTCACCGTTCCTGTCTTTATTCTCTGTTCCCAGAGAATTGGTTGTCTGTTTCTGGTGCTTAATCATTATTCCCGCAGAAGAAAGCAATTCTTAATATTTTTAACAAATAATTCAGGAATCTGAATAAATACCCACATTTTTAAAGAACTCGGGCCTAAGTCTTCCCCTTCCCCATGCTCTCCGGGTAGTCAAGCAACATTTACAGAGAGCCTTTTCCACGTCAGCTGCTCTGCTGGGCCCTTACTTACACTATTATGTAATCCTCACCACCAGCCTTTCTCATGGTACTACGCACATAAATGTGTTCCGGTTAAATGGACAACCTTATGGAACAGAGTTATTAGCCTAATTTTAGAGCTGGGAGGCGTGGAGTAGTTAAGTGACTTGTCCAACAGACTGTGGTTTGACTGAATTCCCCCTCTGTCTATCCCCTTTGTCTTTGTCTCATTCACATCGTTAATTAAAGCCGCCATCCAGCTGGTACCATAAACGGGACTGCCAAACACTGTGTTGTTGCTTCAGAAAGGCCCAGTGCTATTTATGGAGAGAACACGGGTGACTGACCAGCGTGGTGTTTTGCCTCTTGGCCTTTGGAATGCAGTCTACAGCATTTGCTCCAGAAAACCTCACACAGATTTGTGTTTGCAGAAAGGGGTCCAAAGACTTAATTATTTTTTGGGAGCTCTACTATTTGTCCTTTGCTAAGCAGGTCATCCTTCAGACAGAAAAAAATGCTGTGTATGACCCAGCCAAGGCTGCTGCTCAATGGGGTTGACAGCAGGCCAGAAACTCAAAGTCCTGCCCGCAGGCCTGAGCATGTCCAGAGAGTGAACTGAGGGAAAGCAGTTCTCTGTGTGCACCCTGCATGCATCTCTCTCCCCTACGCCTTTGTTCAAGCCTAGAAGAGTCATCAAAAGCAATGTCCACTGACTGTTGTTGATGGGTGGTTGCCTTGAACTAAATGAGGAAAGGGCTGCCTACCTCTTCTGACAGAAGTAGGCAAAGCAGAATCCACCAGGCATCACCAGGGCCTAGATGTTTCTATGACTTGCAACATTTCAAAATGTGTGTTTCCATCACTGTCAGTGGCAGCCGCCATATCTCTCTCTCCTGGGAGGTATATGTAGAAGTGCCATTAAGTAAAAACTTTGGAATTTCAACATTTGGTCTTTCTGTTTTCCCAACAATTGTTTATAGACATGTTCACATGACTGAGATTCTTGTTCAAAGCACCTGAGGGTAAATTACCAAGGGGCCAAGTGGTGATCCCCTTCATTCTGCAGCAGTGTGTTCTTGGGGGTCTCTTAAGCGTCCATAAGAGGAGCACAGACAGAGCTTCTTGATCAATGGGTCCATCGGAGCCATCAGCCATGCTGACCCTGAAAAGAGAGCATACCTGGAGTCCGCTGGGGTGGTGCATCAGCCATCCCACAAATATCTATTTCTCTTCATGGCGTGCAGAGGAGTGTGCTAAGTAGAGAGGCACTCGCAAGCAGGCTGTCTCCTGCTCTCCAGGTCAATCAACACCCAGCAAGGAATCTCTGCTCCAGAAGGCACTCCACTTCCAAAAGTGGATGTCAGCATTCTCTAGTCAGTCCAGACATAATTCATTTGTCCGTAATTATCAGCAAAACTACACTTAGAGTGACAACGATCCTCTGAGCTGGTGAGTCCTCTCATGAAATCAACACTGACTTTATCCTTTCTCACATGTAGAAATTCCCAATGTGTTCTCCTTTAAAAAAATCTTCAGTTTATTTGAAAGGCCACACACAGCTACCCATTTGTAGAAGTAGTTGTGCTAGATCAAATGGGAGCAAGCATTTGCAGGGCTCTGTGTGTGTGTGTGTCCTCGGTAAATGCTAGCTGCTATCACCCTTGTCACGTGGTCCTCGTTGTCAGCATCGTAGCAGGTTTTTGCTCGCCTTTGACCAGAAGTTAAATAAAGGGAGCTGAGAGCTCTGGAGTTAAAAAGCTCCTCTTTGTACCTTGGCATATACTTTCTGAGATGTAAAGTGAAGTGTACTTTGCCTCTGTTTTTAAACCAAAGGTGTTCAGATGAGCAGCAATGGACAGCTCATTTTAGTGGGATTATCCTGCATTTTAGCATCTTTGTCAAGGAACCTGAGCAACCCACTGAGAGTCTGTACTACATACTCCGTGTCTTCTTTATGCCAAAGCTTGGAAGTTAGGGGGAGAAGGGAACCAGCTTTGTTGAAAGTGTCCCATGTTCTAGGAATTTCACACATGTTGTAGGCTAGATTGTTTCCCCCCTAAAATTCGTATATTGAAATCCTAACCTCTGGTACCTAAGAATGTGACTGTATTTGGAGATGGGGTCGGTAAAAAGATAATTTAAAATGAGGTCATTAGGGTGGGTCCTAATTAAATCTGACTGGTCTCCTCATAAGAAGAAGAGATGAGGGCACAGACACACAAGGGAAGACCACGTGAGGACTCAAGGAGAAAACAGCCATTGACAAGCCTAGGAGAAAGGCCTCAGAAGAACCCAACTAGACACCTTGATCTGGGACTTCTAGCTTCCAGAATTGTGAGAAAATGAATTTTTGCTGTTTAAGCCACCCAGTCTGTGGTATTTGTTATGGCAGCCCTAGCAAACTAATACAACATACGTTATCTCAGTGACTCCTCTGCACAAACCGATGTGTCATTAACAGCACTTTGTAGATAAGAAAACTAATGATTTGGGAGATAAGTAACTTGTCAGTGGTCTCACAGGTGGCCAAGTAACTTGGCCAGGCTTTGAAACCAGTTCTGCTGGAGGATATCTGACATACGGTAATATTTTAATAAACATTAACACATTATTTACTGTTGCTATTGGCTTCAATAAGATAGTATCCAATTCAGGTAAGCACACCACCAAGAGATGACTTTTGTGTAGATCAATGGAGGTACTTCATGTAAAGCAGGAGGGAAACACATTGACTTGCTTGTAGGAGAAGCAGGAGTCGAAGTCCAGCAAATATTGTTCGACTCAGCATGAAGTTGACCTTAGCTTCTTATGAGCCATGGATTTTTCTAGAAGCCCCCAAGAAATGAAGTTTTAGATGTCAAATGTGCATTGATTTATAGTCAGAATAAGAGGCATTTTGGTGGAAATATGTTCTGTAAGGTGTTAGGGTATGTTTGCACCCACTCTAAAACCAAAAATGCTTTTGCAAATAAGATCTTAAAAGTCTTTGCCCTAGTCAGTCAAAGATAGCCCTTATAACATGGCTGAAGATTAAAGTTTATGTTCACAATTGTTTTAAACCAAGATATTACTCTCTGGCTTCTCCATCATATTTTTATTCCTTTTGTACATCTCATCAAAGCATTTTGAAAGAACAAGTCATTGAGGACAGAAGCCAAAATAAATAGCTGAGTTTAAATTACTACAGTGAAGGGACCACAGTTTCAGTGGAGCTCAAGTTATGGGGACTTTTAGTGATTCTGTGAGGTTCTAGTATTTATGGAATTGGCTTGCATGTAGATTTTTTTCTTCCTGATTTATTTCTGATTTCTAAAGTCATCCATGAATTTCTTAGTCTACTTGTCAAACTTTTTCTAATGGGCTTCTCAGAGGTTCCAGCCAGTTGACGGTTTGCTTTTCCTTGGAACTCATTAATTTCTGTCACTTGGCCTAAAGCTGGTGACCTCTGCCCAGCAGCCTGGCCACGTCGCCCATGTTTGCTACATGAGAACCAGAGGTGCCTGCCAACTCCACTGCTTCCCTCCCTGCTTCCGGAATGGACCAGGGGAGGCTGCAGTCAAATGGAAATAAAGCCAGAGTACAAATCCACCCACAAATGTAATCTTTGCTCATGTCCTTCTGGGCTGGTCAGGGAACATCATGGAGTGGTTAAGTGCACAAATTTTGGAGATGGACAGAGTCAGTTCAAATCCCAGCTGCCACCTACAAGTCATATGACACTGGGCACGTTACTTAATCAACGTGGGCCTCAGTTTCCTCATTTGTTAAGTGGAGATAACAACTACCTTGCAGGTTTGTTGAAAAGATTAAATGATACAACAAAGGTGAAACATTGAGGAGAGTGTTTGGCACATGATAGGTGCTTAATAAATGAAGACCATAAACAGAAGTTTGACGACTTTACCTAGCATAACTTCCAGTGCTTTCTGTGTGGTTGAGATTTCATTTTCATCACAGCAAAGCCTGCCTGTATTTCTCCAGAGGGGAAATACCACGGCGGCCTGATGTGCAGTTGGGACTTAACCTCACATAAGACCCAAGAATCCCTACGGAGGGCATTCTCCATGTGTTTCAAACTTGGTGCATCATCCACCAAGCATGTTCCCTCCGGAAAAGCAGGAGACCGCCCAAGGTTTGGATAAGTTCAGGGAAGCATCTGAACTTTTTGGGAGCTGTCCCATCAAAACTGGAGTTGTCTGGGTTTTGACTGCTGGGGCGAATATTCTTTTCTGTCTGGGCTTTTAAAAAAGATCAGAACATTGGGTTAGTATTCCTAGTTCTCTGTGTCATTAGAAGCTCTTAAGCATGAAGATTCCACTAATTCCAACCAGAATTTTGTGGGTAAAAGAAGTGAGTAATGTGAGAAAATGAATGAGGAGATTGGCGCTCATGGAGGGAAGTTAGGGACTTCAAGGAGAAAAATAAAAGTTATCTTCATTAGCTGTGGAGGGCGGAGGGGTTTTATGATATATGATTGTTCCCAGCACTCTGTTTTGAATCTCTCCTCCATTACATAAATTAGGGTCAGAAAGATTTGGATTTGAATTCTATTTCCAACATTCAGATGGGGTGACTTCTTACAACCTCCCCAACCCTCAGTTTCCTCACTGGTAAAATGAAAGAATTAGTAAGTATTCTGTAGGATTGTTCATTCATTCATCCATTCATTCATTCATCCAACAACGTTTGGAAAGCACTTGGTCTGGCACATAGAAAGCCCTCAATAAATAATGGCTCCCAAAAAGTTTCTGTGGAATCCTCATAATTCCATGTACCTGGATTTCAGTGAAAATTTCACATTCGCACCCCAACTTTTTTCATTTTGCTCAGGAATGTGTTCTTACCCTTATAAAAAATGCACTTGACCCCTTAGAGCCCTCAGAGAAAATTTTTATATAGAAGAATGTGTGTCTTTCTAAAATCAAACCAATATTATTGAAACTCACTAAGATGTTAGTCTTAATCTGTCATGTTTGTCAATTCACTTGCATTAACATTCATGAAAAATACAACTTAGCTACATCCAAATGCGTGTTAAGTGCCACTATGCCGCGAAATGGCTCAACATTCAGCCAGCAGGAGAGCAGTGTACTCGATGACCAAGTGCACAGGCCCCGCACACTCACCTGGCCTAGCTGCCAGAGGGCTGCAGTGACTTCTACACACATTGCCATGTCCCCCAGCGCCATGAAGGTGAGCAGAGTACATGCAACTGTTCTGCTCTCACAGAGGTGATGACTTTGCAGGGCTTTCGATACTTCCCCCAAATAGTATCATTTGCCTCACAAACTGAAATCCCTCTTTTCTGAGTCTTGTCTTTTTGTTTCTCCCCCATTTTGATTTTTGGTCCCCTTTTCTCTCAGAGTCCTGAGTACTGTCATGATTTATCCATGACTGAATCTTGCACTACTCTGAAGAAAACTATGACTTGAGTAAATACCACACATTGCTTTCATTAATATGTCACATTAAATTTAAAATCTCAAGTCCAAATCAAAAGTTGGAACTCTTAACATTGTTCATACTTTAGGAAAGTCTGAGGGCTGGGAATAATTTTTCTCATGGGCCAAGCATACACACACTCACACACCCACACACACTCACACACACATACACTGCAGCAGATTCTAACGGTTCCCAATACTTTTGTTTTTTTCACCTCCTCACCGTCATGTGTGTAGCACCCTCCCATGGGTGGCATTTCTCCTCATGGGGAGTGATTCTGGGTGACGGAGCCACATGTAGTTTGAAAAAGTACTTCCTCCCACCCCACAGTATTGAGAATCATGTTTCCAATTGTGTTGAGAGAATAGGATTTCTTCTGCCTGTTCTGATGGCTTTATTGAGTAAAACTTGGCCAGAATTGTCATGCTTTGAAGTTGAAAAAATTGGCACCTTGATCTGTTTTGGAGATAAAGGGTCTTATTGCAATTCTTTCTTGAGGGCTCACTCAGATGGTTGCCCTTGGCAGCCCTACTCCACTCACAGCATTTCCGCTGTCATCACGCACCCACCATAGTGACCTGTTGCCAGGTCAGTGATGTCCCCTGATGGTACCAGGAAACCTTCCAGCCCCTCCTTTCTGCACAGGAACAAAGAGAAGGATCACAGATAAAAGCTTGGGTTTTCTTTGTGAAAACACAATGACCTGCTAAGAGATGTTACAGCAGGCCCAGAAAAATAACAAACAAACAAAATAAAACAAAGCAAGCAGGAATGTTTTCCTTATACTCATAACATCAAGAGTTCAAATTTCCCCACAGCAAAATAAGTTAGGAGGCTCATGGGGGGAAACAGAATAAAGCAAAGCTCCTTGGGAACAATTCTGAGAATGGCTCGCTTCCCAGATTTGTGAACTGTCACCTATGAGAATGCATGAAATGAGGACATCATTCACATCCCCCATCCTTCTCATCTTCTCTGTCAGAAGAATAAAATGGACATAAAAAAATAAAAAGATATACTGGTATCACTTGCTATGTCAGGAAAGAGAGTAAAAGGGTAGGAAAAAGGAGGAAAGAGAGTAACTGATATAACAATCAAGGGCCTAAACAGAAACCTCATTTTCCAGGAGGGGAAGGCTCTGCCCAGCCCCCATGTGGGATGTGGGGTCCCTGGGCTGCTGAATTTGGGGTGGGCAGCAGCTTCTCAGAACCCGCCTTTTGAGAGTCAGTGATGCTTTCCTTCCAATAGATTTGACTAAGCTAATTATGCCTTTTTTTTTTTTAAGTTAGAAGGAAAGGGCAAGAAGATGGTTTTTGACTGCCTATGTCGACTTGTTCTCCTCTGTTCTGAGCACTACCAGTTTCTGGAAGGTGTTTCCTCCCAGCCTGGAGTTACAGGTAGAATAGCACACAAGAGAGAAGACAGAAGTAAAAATCACACTACATAATTATAATCACGACCAATGCTATGTCACTTTCTATGAACATAAGTCATTAATAGAAGGACAAAGGACTAGTCACGTCCAAATATTGAGTTTATGTTTTCGCCTTCAAGGTATTAACAGTTGCCACTGACACTAACTGACCCAGTTTCTCATTACAGCAAAATTCCATTTTTATGGAATGGATTTGGAACTAAGGTCATTTGGTTCTTTAGCAGAAAATGGCGATCAGTCCTAAGAAAATGCTGTACGAGCTGGGAAGAAGTTCAAGGATGCTCTGATTTCCACCGTGGAACCAGTCTCTTTGCTCAGAGAAAAAGGAAATCTCTACCTGTCACAGATGGTGGGAGAAGACAAGCAAAGCAGGAAGAAAGTTCGAGAGAGGAGTCTGAGTAAGTTTCTTAGCAACCTGTTAGATTCACAATTGGGGAAAGAATACTATTAATTTGGCAATATTGCTAATCAGAAACTTGAGTCCTGTTGAGTGGAAATGTATGTGCCTGAGAAAGAGTTAAGTCACTGCAGGTAACCGAGTCTGTAAAAGTTGTCCCCACGGCAGAGCTGGGCCAATCTGAAGCAGGTGGATGGCCACAGTTACTTGCTTTATGTGAGTATAGTGTTCTGTTAAATGTGATAGTAATATATCATATTTCTCCAAGAGCAGGCTGTGTCTTGCAGACTTCATCTAACTAATTCTCACAGCATTCCTGGAAAGCACAACATGAATGTGAAACTGATTTGTTCATATGTATCTGGCAAAGTTCATGATTTCCTAATAGGAAAATGTGAATGTCCCTGCAAAAAAAAAAAAAAAAAAACCTCAATAAACCAAAAGTAACTATAATGCAAAGGTAGGGAAATTTTAAGGAGTCTTTGGGAGATGTTAGAAAGGGGTGGGGTAATAAACGATGATGTAAAATTCACATTTAAAGAAAAAAATTGGGGGAGAGCTAACAGAAGACCTTATTGTGGGTGAGGCAGAAATCTTGGGTGCTTTGATGGAGAGAGAAAGAGAGAGAATGGGCAACTGATTGTATATGACAGTTCTTACACAATTAGGCATTATTTACATAGAAAAGTTACAGTCTCTTGAGATTTGGTTGAAGAGTCATCTTCAATCCTGTTTTTAATTGAAACATCTTACTGTTTATTAATAACAACATCTACCGTGTAGTGGGTGCTCATGAACCATGGCTGGGCTTATTGCATGTCATCCTCTCAATGACTCAATGGTGTCTGCATTCTTGTTATTCTCATCTAACAATGAGGATCTGGGTGCTGAACAACTTTCTGAAGTCACAGTGGTGGTAAAAGCCAGGGCCAAAGGGAGCAAAGGAATGAGATGAAGAGAAAAAAAATCTGTGTGATAGTAATAATACCTGTGTAACTCATTTCCTTCCTTCGGTCAAAGGGTGTGTGTGTGTGCAGTAACAGGAGTTGTAATGGGCCACACTGTCAATGGAGGCCCCACATACTCCCTTCCCAGGCAGTGGCTTGTGATCTCACCCATACAGGCATCACCAGCACTGACCTGGTCACCAGCATAGTCTTGATTGCTTGTCTTGGTCAGCCAAGAAGGGCTCTTCTCCCACCAGCCATTGAGTATTTCACAGACTCGCCGTCTCTGTTTCTCACAGAGCTGCACATTATCACTCAGTTGACCCATGAACTGAGTTATTACAGTCTTCCTCTGCCCAGGGACTTGGCCCAAGCTGCCAAAGGGGTTGACTTAGAAGACAACTGGAGTGCACTCATCCCATGTGGCATCCACAAGCATCCCTCCCTACTGACGCCCCGATTCCGATTTCTCCCATCAGAATGAGCTCCTCTCCTGAAGGCGGCAGCCAGTTGGGTGGCCCTGACCTCAGAGTCTAGGTCCTGCCATGGGACATCAACTCTGTGCTCCCTCAATTTCCCTTCTTTGCATACTCTGTAATTTAGAACCTCCAGCGGCTTATCTGTGCAGGCCTTAATTTCAGGTGTGAATCTGATGCTTCCATTTGCTAGCTGTGAGATTTGGGACAAGTCACTTAAGAACAGACAAACCAACAACAACTTTCTAAGTCCTGGTTTCCTGATCTGCTATATGGGGACACTGGCAGCTAACTGAAAATCAGCTTGAGTGGAAAACTTGAGTTTATTTTTTTCTAGTACCCACTTGTAGGACAAAGATATAAATAATAATAAGTCAAACTCAATCTGGGGGTTTCTTTTACAAACCAACATTTCGAACACACCTGTCCCATCTCTGTGAAGATTTAGCCTGATCTCGTATGCCCCTAGAACTACATGTCTAGTTCTATAAAATCCTTACAATTGCAGAGTGTTTTAAGTGAACGCAAATGCTGTCACAGAGGATTTTTGTAATCTTCACGTAATCCTATAAAGTAGGTAGGTTTGCTTTTTATGCCCACTGTACAGAAAAGGAAACTAAGACAATAAGTTTTGGTTTGTTTTTTTTAATGACTTGTCCTGAATCTCACAGCTCCTAAGTAGAGCCAATCTTCAAACCCACGTCTTCTGGCACTAGTCCTCAGTGCTTGTCCCACGGCCCACGGCACTGAGGTCAGTGATGACCCCAATGATGATCTAAGTGATAACTCTGAGGCTGAATGCAATTCCCAATCTTCAAAGAGAGATTCTATTTGATCATTCTATTATACCAGCAAAGTGGGCTTGAAATCTGTAGAAAGATAGTTTTCAAAAATAGCAGATGAAACAACACTGGGTTACAGAACATTCCATTTCCTAAATATTCCCATTGTAAGTCTATGCTCCAGCCATTAACACGGGGTGGGGGTGGGGGCGACCATACATAGATTTGCCATTTGGAGGAAAGAATGGAAGAGCCATCACAGAAATTTAAAACAGTACATAGCAGGAAATGAGAAAAAGCATCATATATCATAATCCTCTTTCTGTCTCCAAGGAGCAAAGTTGAAAACAGACTCCTACGGCTTTAAGAGAAACAGTCATAGTGGGAGAGAGTTACAGGTGCTAAGGAAAAGAATGTTTTTCAGGCCTTGGTTCAGGGGGTTCCCAAAGGCCTGGGTCTGCTTCCAGCAGCCCACAGCCTTCCACGTGTTTGTTATCTGGTATGTGCTTATTATTGGGTAGGAACAACGTGGGGAGGAAAGCTCTGGTCCCTTCTAGGAGGCCTTGCTCCCCGTGACGGCTCCATCACATCACCTCTGTGGGGGATGTTCACCCAAGGATTCAGGGTCATTGCAAAAAGCCTGCCTCTACCCTCTTTCTTCCTCAACCCCCTCTTTTCCCTCTCTGGCACCTCAATTTGTTCCTAATTATTTTTCTGTTTTCCCTGTTTCTGAAGAAAGGACTGGACCAGAGACCACTAGGTAAGACATACTCAGGCTTTTCCTAAATCAGGCCTCATCACTGTGAACTCTCTTCTCCATGAGAGGCAAGAAACGGATCATGAGATGAGCACGGTCCACCTCCTCCTTAGTCCAGCTAACTCTGGTGGTGTGAAATGAGTCCAAACGTTGAGCAAGCTGCCTCAGTTCCTCTAAGGAGCTTCAGTTCTTTTCACCTGGGTTTCTCCATCTTTTCTGGTTCAAAGTTACCTACATCAGGCATACTACCTGGAATGCTATATCTGAGAACCAGGGGCCCTGGAGTTCATCTGACTTCATCATTCTCAGTGTGGCACGGATCTGTGGGAGGGTTTCCTTAGTCATGCTTGTTTCTAACTGTGTTCTCTTAAAGATCAGCAATCATATCTTAAGTGCCAAATCCAATTTCCTCTGTCCATTTTCCATCCTCCTTGATTTCTTGTGGCAGATGAACCTGTTGGGAGGGTCCTATCCTGATTCTCCTCCTTCCTCTCCATATAGTAACACTTTCATCTTCTTGGTGGTTCCTCTTCTTTCTTCTTTCCTCTGATCATGGGTGTGACCCTACATTTTATACTTGGTGCTCTTGTCTTTCTCTGCACTTTATCCTTTGGTAAATTCACCAACCACTGCTTTGACTGACTCTTGAATGTCTTATCTCAAGCACCTCAATGCTCTTCATGGTAACAATATCCACGTTTGTAGTGTGGCATTTGAAAGTGTGAAAGTTGGAAAAAAAATAGAGGTGAATTCTAGATTCAGAGTTTCGTAGATGAATCGGCTGAATCCTTTAGATATGCCTGAGATCATACCATTTAATTGTGGTGGAGATCTTAGCAATTTGCTCTAACCTACCTTTCCTTCCATTGCTTCATTTTTGCATCAGCTGGGCTACATAAGCTGCTCCTTCCTCTTGATCCCATGACGACAATTTTTCACATTGTTTACTTCCAGAAAGGCACACTTCTCCTCCCCACCACCTCCATCTATCAAAACCCTACCCCTAATCCAGCATCCATGAAATATTGGTGTTTCTCTCCCATTTCTTTAAAAGAAAGTAGGGGGGAAGCCTGATTGATCAAAAGGTTACAGGATGGCCAGGAGAGTGGGACTCTAACGGATCAGCATCCTCAGGGACCTCAGTTGGACATGCCCATAGATTTAAGGGGAGAAAGGTGATGAAACTATCCACCTTTATTCTTTCTACTATCCACCTCTCCATTGCCAATATTTAGTAAAATCCGAAATACCTTTAAATGACCACATGTCAAAAAATTGTGTTATGTGGGAAGGAATTAAATGAAATCCTTTGAACTATCAAAAAAATAAAACCTACTTCAAAAGTCCAAAATATGTATTGGTAACTTAAAATGTGTAGCAAAGATTTTGACCCTGTTAAAGTTCCCTAGACAGTGACTTATTTTAGCCATTACTGAAAATCTTTCGTTTAAAGGACAACTATTTTTATCAACGACATGAATCATATGCTCTCTCTTACCATTTATTCTGTCTGCCTCCTACTTTCTACCTTACCCATTTATACAGTTGGAGTATTACATGGTTTACCAATTCTCTTTTGGAGTATTACATGGTTTCCCAATTCTCTTTTGCTCTGGTCAAATTTACGTTAGAATTTAATGTTAAATGCAAGTATGCCAGAATTATTTTTATATTTTTTCTAATTTTATATTTTTTATATTATTAAAATGTGTTGAAGAAAGAAAAATGGGAAATGGGGATTTGTGCTGATGAATAGCATTGTGTGGATACTCATAAATACCCCACAAATGAATTTCTCCTTTTAATTTATTATTAATCATCAATGTTACTGGACACAGATGCTGGTGGCACACTCTATTTTTAGGCCTTTTAAAAGTAAATCTTTGCTTAGCCTACTGAGCCACATTGTTGGTTGTCCAGAAAAATCCATATTTAATGAGAATTTGAATACTTGCATTTAACTTTTTACACAGTGGCTTGTAAAACTATCTTGACATTAGTAAAATTACACAGTCCCCACACTCAAGCCCCAGTGATTCAATGTCTGGCCTAAGTAGCTGTACTTGGAGAGGCAGAGAGAATGAGTCCACTCTCTGAGCTTGACACGAAGGCAGATCAATTACATGTCCCCCCACCTTGGGGTATGGGCAGGAGTAAGGGGGTGGAATGCGGGTACACCCAGGCCATGATTCTATGCTGCATGACACCATACTGCCCCTTGGCCTCCAGCCATCCCCCTGGCTGAGACCCTGTGAGAACCCAAACTTATTCTCACCACTAGTGAAACAACCTCACAATTATATGGTACTGAGGCTCCATCAGTGACCACATCTTTGCATGTAGATAATAGCATATTATCACAATTTAATAAGGCATTAGCAAACTTGAAATCCTGAGTCTTATTCTTTTCTTGCAAATGGAGTATGTTTTGTATCCAAATTCTAAATAGAAGCCCCTCCCCACACTCTAGTTTATGGATCATCAACCTTTCAAACGTGGAGAATTCAGTGTCTGACCCCTGTTTTGAATGAGATAATGTATGGGAAGTACCTGGTCACTGGTATATCACTGAGGGTCTGTTACTGGGTCTATTATTCCTATCACAAACCCTGAGTGTTCTCTGAATCCCTCTGAAGTTCTATGAATCACTCTGAAGTCTTGAGGATGGATGTCATGCCAGGTCTCATGCCACTGAAAATTGACCAACCTGTCTTCCTTTGCACCTATACTCTCCCTCATTGCACTTGTCATAATTTTAAGACGGGCTGTCTCTGAAGCTTGGGAAATCCCAATACCTGCACAGCCAAGAAATCATAGCTTGGACCTATTCCTTTAAAATCTGCCCCCTTTGCTAAACACTAAACTCCATTAAGGGCTGGGACCCTGTTAGCCTTGTTCCCTCATTGATTCCCTAGGGCCTAAAATAGTTCTGGCACATAGGGGACACTCAGCATTAATACTGAGTATCCTGGCTCCTGATCCAGGCCATGTCTTCTCAGTCCTCTGATTTCTGCTGTCAATACAGCTGTTCTCGTGGATTTGACACTAGTTGACTCGACCAGATCATGTGAGGCTCTTCACTGTGGGAGATTTGGCTACGACTGAGTTCCCTCCCACACAGTACCTCATGGGAGACACTGGAGGGCCTTCTCTTTTGTGGGCTTGAAAAACACATCCTTTGCACATAGGGGACAGTCAAGCTGCTTAGGTAGTCACAGAACCCTGGAATTAAGAAGTTCTGAAAACAACCATCTCATCTCACAGGGTTCAGTAAACATCCTGCGAGCACTAATAGCTACTAGTTATTGTCTTCAAAGGCATTACACAGCCTGGGATTATTTTTTTTTTAAGTAATGGAAAGTTTCTAGGATCATTTTAATTCACTTTTATATTTTTCATCTGTACCTAACTACAGACAAAAGGGAGCCAACAGTTCCTTTATGAAACTTTTTGTTGCCAAATAACATTGAGTCTTTTGATTCTGTGGTGCACACCCATTGTTAATTATGCTGATTGTTATCCATAAGAGAGTAACAAGTGGTAAGACAGACTCTGGCTCTGAAGCTTGGGAAATCCCCATTTTCAGGACAGGCAGGAAGCCACAGCCTGGGCTTTGACTGACCTTGAGCTTTATTCTCCCCTTCCTGGCCCCCTTCCTCACCTTCCACCTCCCCACACTCAAAACACATCTAACATCCCCTTGGTGTCAGTGACCGGAGGAGAGCTTCAGTAATAGTGGGTAGCTATTTTCTCAGTAATCATTTGGAAATCATAGAATTTGGAAGTGGGAAATGATCTAGAGTTCTATTATTTCATTCAACTCCTTCATTTTACAGGGAAAGAAAATGGAGTGCAGAGTGGCTAAGTGATGAGGCAAAACGAGGGCCAGAATCCAGAAGGACGAGTTAGAATTCTCCAGACAAAGCCTGCACGAGGAACCCCCCACTCCCTGGATTTTATTGTACACCTTTAAGCTCATGTGGAGCAGAATCTATAGTGAGAAATAGTTAATGGTTCTTTTGTATACTTTGATCTGAAAGCTTCCCAACCTCTAAGGTGTATCTTAAAATTAGGAGTAAAGAGAGAGAAAGAGATGATAAGTACATAATTTAGATGTTGGGTGTATCTTCTGAGTTGTACCAGAATTCTTCTTGATTTTATTCAGCTAAATGAAGACCAAATTACCATCATGGGCGGTTTTTATGAAGGGTCGAATGACTTAATTAGCTTGGGTTTTATAGTAAGCTGAAGAGATCCCCACTGACTCCTGTGTTTTGACAAAGCTCAAACACTGTTATAGATCAAATAGAAGATAATGTGAAATCTGAGCATGTCAAAATGCTACACTGAGAGCCTCCTGTAAGTGGGTAATTGAGGAGCTGTTTCCAAGCTGGACTCCTGATCCCAGAGGCTGTAACATCAAGGACAGAGATAACCACAATCTGGGGTGTCTGAGACCTGGCTGCTGGGAGAAATGGATCCTCATCCACACACTCCTGAGTATGTGATCATTCTGGCAATGATTCAAAATATCAACCAACTGCCATGCCTCTTGTAAAGTTGTCTTCAGAAACGAGCCTTCCTGCATGCTGAAGTCTTTATTGCTTTCCAAAGTCTCCAGCTTCCTTCAAAATCAACATTCTCCTTATTTATTATTGATGTTAATATCAACCACACAAAACAGTGCCAAAGTTGTTAATCTTGCTAACATGAATTGAAGCCATATACTATCATTAAACCAATATTGATTACAAATGTTTTATCTAACGTTGTGTGTGGTTGTATTTGAAACAGAAGACCTTGGTTAAGATATCAGCTGCGTGTCCTTGGAAATGACACAGTTTTTCAGAGTCTCACTGTACAATGAGAATAATAACACCTATTCCATGAGGCTTTTGCTTCTTAATGATTCCACAGGTGGTGTGTTCACTGTAAGAAGCAATTTTTGTAGAGCAATGTACATTATGTTTTAAAAAATGGAAGCATCTCCAGTAGGTGTTATGGAAATTAAACTTACAAATAATTTCAAAATTTAAACTAGAATTAGTCACCACAGAAACTTGCACTTTAACAATATTTAAAATTATAGTTTGTAATTTTGAAAAAATCTCAGACTCTAAAGGAGTTGTAAAAGTCTGACCATTTCCATAATGCTTTTGAAGCAATCAAAAGAAACAGTATGCTTATTTTTTAGGTGACTAGATAGATGTTCATGTATAAAATTTCAAATAATCCCAGCCTCGTGAATTTTAATTTCTTGGGATTATTTTTACTTTCGCCTCTTTCATTAAAATTTACTAAAGTTTTATTATAATCATTATCAGGATTTTTCCATGGGGACTTAAGACCCTGTAAATATCTCACAATTATACCTAGATGCTACATGAATGGATCAGGTAAAAACCTGCAGAAAAATCTTTTTTTTTTCTTGGAATTTTTCCAGTGGGAACAACTATGAAGAAAGAATTTTAGCAAGTGCTAAGACAGAATACATGTTCAGACCTTTTCTGTACAAAAGGATCTGCTCTGAAGTCTTGAGAAATGATCAAAAAAAGAATGACATTCAGACCCGTTGTTATTTAAAGATTCTATAAGAAAATCATAACTGTCTCATTTCTGTAGCACTTAAGTTTTGCCCTCCAAAAGGATCAAACAGATTTGTTACAGAGAGTCATGCAGCAATTTATGAATCTTTGAACATGTGTGTTTAATGGAGAAAATAGTAGACCATTCATGGATGTACAGTGGTGCTATCTATTAAATCAATCGATTTTACAAAGAAGTTAAGGATCCTTTCTGGTTTCAACCTGTAGATGTTAAGGTCTCCACCACAATTCTGACATAGAACCTGATACACCAAGAGTAATTCTCACAGCTTGCTTCAATGTGGCTGCCAGGTCTACCTAGCAGCCTCTGCTGCCTGGTTCACAGGCTATGTTTAGATAACTAGCCCACACCAGATCTGAGGGGCACGGAGGCATGTCTACTTGAAGACTGATGGATATTCTGTCCTCTCTTGGGACAGAAGGGAGAATGTTGGTCAACTTGTCTGAAAATTTCTTGCCAGATTTGAAGGACAAAGAGAGATTTTCCTCCTGAACAGAATATATATCATTTACAGAACTACATCTCAGTCCTCCAAGCCTGCTGGTTAGTTTTCAGTTTCCTACCCTTAAAAACGACGAAATGGAATGGAGAAGAAAGAGCAGAACTGTCTCCAAAACTGTCAAAGAAATGTAAAGAAACCTCAAAATCACAGTATAGTTGGTTTTTTTTTAATTAGCAAGCATATGACACTGTAAAGAGGCCTTACATACAATTACCAGCTCTCCTTATCTCTAGTAAGAATTCTATTTTGCAATAGGAGAAACTCAAGTATCAAGAGACAACTACATTCAAGGTCACACAGTATTGGATGCCTGATGCAAGATGCTGGGATGACATTCCAATGATGGAACAATTTCCAGTTATCTTTGTACAATGTATAACTGACTTCTTCAGGCCTCAGCAGCCTGGTACATAAAATGGAGACACATTACACAGAGTTGCCAGATAAACTATGGGACATCTAGTTATATGTGAATTTCAGATAAACAATAAATAACTTTTTAATATGAGCTATGTCCCATGCAGTATTTGGGACATATTGATGCTAAAAAATTATTTATTGTTTATCTGAAATTCAAATTAAACTGGATATTCTGCATTTTTGTTTTCTAAATATAGTCATGTGTCACATAACGACCAGGATACATTCTGAGAAATGCCTCGTTAGGCGATTTTGTGCGAACATCATAGAGTGTACTTACACAAACCTAGATGGTATAGTGTACTAGGTTCCATTATAATTTTATCGGACCACAGTTGTATATATGGTTCATTGTTGACCTAAATGTCATTATGTCGGTCTGACTGTATATCAACACTACACTAGCAGTAAGTAACTATTTCTTTGGTTCTATTCTCATCAGTCATTGAAGAATCGCTAATCTCTCTTAAAAACATTGGAAGAATATTCTATAGAGAAAGATTAGTCTTTTTAGCAAATGGCACTGGAACAAATAGATATCCATATAGATGGATATCTAAGAATGAAGTTGAATCCCTGCCTCACATCATGTACAAAAATTAACTTAAAATGAAATGTAGACTTAAATGTGGGAGCTAAAACTATAAAACTCCTAGAAGAGTAAATAGGAGTAAATCTTCATGACCTTGGGTTGTGACACCAAACACAGATGAAAAAAATAAAAACAAATAAATTTGACTTCATCAAAATAAAAGATTTTGTACTTCAAAGGACAGCATAAAGAAAGTGAAAAACTATCATAGACTGAGAGGAAATATATCTGATAAGAAACTTTATCTAGAATAAATAACCAACAACAGCAATAAAAAGACAACCCAAATTTCAAGATGAGCAAAGGATTTGAACAGACATTTCTCCAAAGAATATATGCAGATGGCCATAACCTCATGAAAATATGCTCAACATCATTAGCCATTAGGGAAATGCAAACCAAAACCACAATGAGATACTACTTCACACCACTAGTGTGCCTAAAATAAATCACAGACAATAGCGAATGTTCGTGAGGGCATGGAAAAATTGGAGCCTTTATTCTTTGCTGGAGGTAATATAAACTGTGCAGCCACTTTGGAAGACTTTTCCCTGAAATTATTAAACATATAGTTACCATATGACCCAGCAATTCCACTCCTAGACTTATATGCAGAGAATTCAAAACATGTTCACAAACAAACTTATACACGAATGTTCATAGTGGCATTATTTATAGTTGCCACAATGTTGAAGCATCTGAAATGTTCATCAACCGACGAATAGATAAACAAAATGTGGTATATCCACAGAGTGGAATATTATTTGGCATTAAAAAGGAATGAAGCATTGATACATGCTACAACATGGATGAGCCTTAAAAATACCATGTTAAGTGAAAGAAGCGTGTGACAGAAGACTTGTGTGATTTATATGAAAAACAGAATGTATAGTAGTGGTTTCCAGGGGATGAGGATTGGGAGGAATGAGAAATGGCTGCCAATGTTATGGGTTTCCTTTTGGTGTGATGGAAATGTTCTCAAGTTAGATAATGATGAGCGTTGCACAACTCTGTGATTATACTAAAAACACTGAATTATATAATTTTAAATGGTGAATTTTATGATATGTGACTTACATATTAATAAAGTTATATATGTTATAAAATATATGAATATGCTTTTTTTTTTTGCAAAGAGAAACACAAAAGGAATAAACCATAAACTGATGAAATTGTAAACCACAGGTGGTGAAAGGGAATGGAGTGAAAGGGATAGGAAAGAGAATGAGACTTCTCTGAGTGCAACTTCTAAATAATGTTTTGACTTTTGACCCTGTTAATGTTTCATATAACCCCAAATAAAATTGAATAATAAGTGTTGGGAAAATATGAAAATTAAATACAAAGAGAAACAAATGAACCTAATTATATCAATTTGGTGATAAAAATATTCAGAAGAAAATAAAAATTAATCCAAATAACCACTCTGACAATGACACAGAACAAGAAGAACTGCCAATAATTGATGCCCATGAGAACCAAGACCCTCGCTGTGGGAGAAGGGATGTATTAGGTTGAACCATATGAAATTGCTGCTATTCTATAGATTTTTAACCTTAAAAAGGAAATTTCATGTTATTCAATCTAATACAAATGTAATTTGAGGGAAAGAGAGGAAGAACCCTGTGCTATTGGATTGGAATTAGTATAACAATGATTTTTTAAAGTCATATTTTCTGACTCTGTCTCCTGGATGGTCCTAGAAGCAATGGCACTCTCATAGCAATGAGCACACACAACTTTTGGTTTCTAAATGCCATTTCCTTCTACAAGGAACCAAAACTCCTTAGAGAAATCACTGATTCTAGATCCGGTGGAAGAAGGCTCCACGCTCACATGCAGCATCTTACAGTGCCAGAAAGTAAGGAAGTACTCACAGACTCATTGAGATATGCCAAAAGGACACAGGGCCAACTTAGAGGGGCTCACACTGGCCAAATGTGGGACAATTTGAACATCAAAAAACAATGATGATGGTAACGGATCATTACATGTTGAATCAAAAGAATAAAATAAAAGGATGATTTGGTGGTGACAAGGGAGGGTAACCTCTTCTTTATAGAAGAACACCGGTTAATCAATGTAGAAGGAATGACAATTAGGAAATAATCATTTTGCAACCACCATTGTAGTAATTAATTTAGAGCAAGATCATCATTAGATGCCAGAGCCATTGGGTGAAAATTTGTTGGGTGTGTTGAAAAGAGTTAACATAGCAGGCTTAAGACTATTATCCTTAGAAAGGCCTGCTTGGCCCTTGGCTGGTATCTGGGAACTTGAGGAGAGTTCCCACCATTCCTAGAATGGGTAAGAGTAGCTCACTGTGCCTACACTGTACAAACCTTGTGGTTTATGCCGAACACCTGCTTTCCTTCTGGGAGTATGAATTTGGGTACGTGCTATGCAAAGGGTACCTACGTGACCAGCCCCCAATAGAGACCTTGTGCACTGAGTCTCTAATGAGCTTCCCTGGTAGACAGTATCCCTGTGTGTTGTCACAACTTGCTGCTGGGAGAAGACCCTAGGAAGCTTGTGCCTGTTTCCTTAGGACTTTGCCCCATGCACCTTTTCCTTTCACTGATTTTCTTTGCATATTTTTTCAGAATCCTGTGAGTCCTCCTAGCAAATAATTTTATACTGTTGGATGAAGTTGGGAAAGTGTGCAGTCCTTTAAAACTTATTGTGCTTTGATCTGGAATGCATTTAGGTTATTTGGGAATAGTTTGATCCTTTCGAGGCTTACTACAAAGTTTGCCGTTATACTATGGGCTGAGAACAACTCTCAGTCTAGAGATCATTTGGCCCCACGACTGAGGCAACACCCTTCCGAGGACTCCACCAAATGCACGGGTGTAGGTCTTTCCTCTCGTCTAGAAGACTATTCCAGGCTTTGTATGGGCTTTGGTGGTTTTTCCACATGCTCCTTTCCAGTGGTTCTTTCCTTAGCCTTAGTTTCCTTACACAAATGCATAGATTAGAACTCAGCCAAAGACTCAAGGGAAATCCTCTGCAGTTCATGGAAACTCTTTCTCTCTGTGCAGCTCCCTCCTCTCTGGTACTCCGCTCTGAAAATCCTGGCCTCCTGAACTCTGAACTCTGCTTCTTCAGCTCAGGGAGACCTCCAGGCTCCATGTGGGTTCCGCCTCCCTGCGCTGTGACCTTGAAACTCTCTCCAGGCAGTGAGCGGGGCTGTTCACAGGGGTCACCTCATTTGTTTACATTTTCTAGGGATCATCCTCCTATGTTACCTGTTGTCCAGTAACCAAAACTGTTATTTCATATATTTTGTCCAGTTCTCTAGTTGTTTAAGGTGAGAGAGAAAATTTGGTTCCTGTTACTCCATAATGTCTAGAAATGGAAGTCTTTAGTGATATTATTTTTACTATAAAATGAAAAAAATATTTACTTAAGAAAATTTGGAAATTACTTAAGCATAAGGAAATTAAAGCAAAATGCCCATTGATCTTTCACCAAACACATGAAATTTTGATATATTTCTTTCAGGTATTGTGTTTCCTATGATTAGCTTGCTTCAATTTAAAAAAATAAATATGATATTTAAAATTTTACATATATACAATTATATATGTAAAATTATACAATATATAAAATTTTAGTACATATAGTTTTAATACAACATTATTTCATAATCATTTTCCTATGCTCTTTCTTAGAATCATTTATAAAGCCTGGACATTATCCCAACATGTAGACGTGTGTACCATAGACTATTTAACTTTCTCTCTGCAGACAGACATTTAGCTGGTTCCCAGTTTTTGCTATTATAAATAATGAATATTTTTATACAGGTATTTTTGTTTAAATTTGTATGATTTACTTAGGCAACATTGGAATTACAGGATATAGGTATTTTAAGGTAGTCAATTCATTTTGCTGAGTTTGTTTCCAAAGGACTGTAGCATTTAGAATATTTTATTCGCCACTCCACATACATTTATGAAATACTTACTCTGTGCAGCTCATTGTGCCAGGTTCCGGTGATGTAAGATGAGCAAGACTCTGATTCTGAGCTCCAGGAGCCCACGGCCTAGTTGTGGAGACCAATATGTTAATAGATAAGTGCTGCAAAGCATTATGGGGTTCTGTATATGCACGAACAGGATGCAGTCAGTTGCTTTGGGCAGAGAAATGTGTCTCCTTCATCACCTCACACAGAGTCTGATGCAAAGTAGGCATTTAGTAAGTGGTTGTTGAAAGAAAGAATGAGAGAAAGAACGGTTAAAAGGAGTGATTGTTCAATCCACTTAGTGACTTGTTCCGAAAAAGTTTCTTAGAGGAACCTGTGATTTGTAATTAGTATTCCACTTATTCATTCATACAGTCACTTAAGGATGTTTGGCACTGTGCCAGGGACCGTGCTGAGCGCTAAGAACATCATCACCACTGTTTCTGTGGAATCTGCTGCCTGCAAGGAAGACAGATAATAAACAAGCAATTAAAATAATGGAGAACATAGGGTAGTCTAAGAGTATAGAATAGGAGTGAGCCACTTAGTCTGGGGGTCGGGGAGGGTTCCCATGGGGAGTGACAGTTAAGGCACGACTTGAAGGGTAAGTAAAAGTTAGAAAAAAAGGGGAAAGTGACAAATGGTTCCAGGCAGAGGCAGGCATATCATTCATGTACATGCAAATAAATGCTTTTCTAATGTTTGAAGTGGCTTAAAGACAGTTTATTTGCTAGATATTTTCACGTCCCTCCACCTAGCAATGTGGTTTATATGGTTCTTGGTTTTCTAAACCTTTTCTTTTATGAATAGCACAAAGGTAAACTTCACCCTGGATCCTAACCATATTCAAATTTAATGAGACCATAATCCGAAGGGTTTAACCGTGTTGCGTTAAAACCATCCTGTTTGATAAGCAATGATGTGTCCTTTCTATAGCTGAGGAAACTGAGCCAAAAGCCACGATGTGCAGGTGGTACATCAAAGGACCGGGCAGCCCATGTCACACACGTCCCTCAGGCTGTCTGACTCCACTGTGGGACCACCCCGATAAATCCAGATTGCTCACTGAGATGCCACCAAAAAGGTACATGGTATATAGAATTTATATGTGTGTGTGTGTGTGTATGTATGTGTAAACTCTTTCTGGTTATTTAGAGATCACTTATGAACTAATGCTGTTGACCAGGGCCTGGAGTTTATCTAAACTACACATTATTGTTTAAAATAACATCTTCATTCATCTGGAACTGGGAGGGAATGGGGTCTTCTGTAGAAGTATATAGCCATATAATTGAAATTTACCTCTTTAAGCACACTTTTTACAAATGTAAATGTTTGTGAACATCAACCATTCTAAAATAAATTGCATGCTCTCTGCATTCTTAAACGGTGTTTCTAACCACCATTTAACCTGATTACTCGAGTCTAGGAGCATTGACTGTTTTCTATCATTTATTGGTCATTATTAATTGTCTATGTATCTGGCTCTATGCTACATGGAGAAAACTGATAGTGGCCCAGGGCACGGGCAGTATGGTAGGAAGGGCGCACTGGGGCCAGCCCAGGAAGTGCCTTGGGTGCCATGCCAAGGAGGGGCATCTGAGGTTTCTAACAGGGAGTGGCATGATCTGCATTGGTTTTGATAAAGATTACTTAGGTAGAGTCTAAAGAGTGATGCATGGGATGGCGGGCAGAGACTGGAAACAGAGGCCAGTCAGGCGTCTGTTAAAACCACATAGAGAGATAGGTGGAGCTTTGAGTTGGTCCAGGGAGGAGAAGAGGAAGAGCTCAGTTTGAGGCAGTAGCTAAAACGAGATAGTAAAATATGGTTGGGAGCACAGACCTTCGAGGCAGATCTGAGCTGGGACTGAGGCCTTGTCCCTTACTGGCTGAAGGACCTGGGGCAAACCACTCCCCTTCTCTGTGCTTCCATTTCCTTGTCTGTAAAATGGTGTTCTTAATACCTCACAGGACGGCTACATAAGTAATTGAGATAATAATTAAGTATGCAGCTCTGAGTATGCAGTTTGCAATTTATTCTTGTCCTTGTTCTAAAAGACTCAAGGCATGAGAGCATCCATTTTAGATCGGGTGGTTTTTGGGAACACTCTTCCTGCTGGCTGTGCCTTTTTAGATGGCTTTTGATCATTCTTTCACTCAACAAATATGTTTTGAGCATCTCCTATGTGCTAGGCAATGTCTCTAGGCCTGTCCCTGCTGGCTCCAGGATCTCCCGACAACTGACTACTTCTGTTGGCTGAGGGCTCAGAAATCAGAGAGTTAACATGCTGTTAGTGTCCACAAATGCGCTGTTAGTGTATATAAAGGTGTTAGCAGATAGAGCAAGTAAGGCCTTGAAGCCTGCCCCATCACATAGAGCGCTCGGCTTTGGGACTGCCCTTTATGCTGCTCAGTGCTTTCCCCCAGACTGCTGAGTTCTCACAGGTCTTCCAACTTTCCGGAGGACCCTGTAGACACGTGAGACCTTGTTCTCCACACAGACGCGGAGCCCTGTTGGGAGTGCTGCTGAATACAGCAGAGGACACTGGCTTACACTCCAGCATTCGCCTAAGAAGAGGAATGTCTTGCAAGCAGAGGACGTTGAGAACTAGACCATTAGCCAAGGAGCTGTAGAATCCACTCCTGGAGATGCCTGGGATAAGAGACGTTCTCCCAAGCTGACTCACACACTGTGTAAAGAGAGGGGCATGGCCTGCCCAATACCCCCGCCCCAGCCTCTGTGACTCCATGCTGTCTTCTGAGTTTGGGGGGAGATTGTAGCACACATCTCCACAACGCATTACATCATCTCCCAGAGGCAAGGGCCACTAGTGAGTTTCTGCTGGCTAAGACCTCAGGGCAGGACTTGGTGTTCTTGATATAGAACAGCTGTCTTGGGAGGCACAGTTGGGAAAGAATGAAGGGTTTTCTGGGAGCCCGACTGGCTCACTGAGCAAAGGCCAGGAGGCGTTTGGTGAAGTAGCGGTAAGGCTGTGAGATGTAAACATGATTTGAGTGTGCTTCTCAGGAGTGACTGGGAGTCTGCAGAAATGACTCATACGCATCCTTTCTCCTCAGTCACAAGGCAGGAAAAGGTGCCTTGTAATATATATATATGTTTGTTTGATTCGATGGATAAACATATATCTATATTACCCTGACGATATGAACAAGTATCCATGGATATCATCTTTTTCCCTTCACAGTTGCTATTCATACAGAATTCACTCTTTGTATAGTTTCCTCCTATCAAATACCTCAATGTCCTGAAATCAGTTTCAGTTTACCTATGGAATATTTTTTCAAAGATGCTGATAGCAACACAAAAAAGCAAATGACTCCCTTTGGGCCATCTGTATGTCTGTGGAGGTGGAGGAGTTATATAATAGAGTCCTATTCTCTAAAAGCTAAAGGAGGACACACAGTGTACAACAGTGTATTCCAACTAACCTGATTGATGAGCTTGACAGAAGCTTGGGGGATAAAAACAAGTCAGAGGATAAGAGCTAGAACTGAGAGGAAAAGGTTAGTAAGGAACTTAAATGGCCACTTATCAGAAATTCTGTCCTGACTTCTCTAGCTTTGGAAGATCAATGGCTGTTGGGGTTCACCAGCTGGAAAAGAGAATAGAGGAATAATGGGAGGAAGGCAACTGGAGAAGGTTCTTCTTACCTCCCTGAGCCTCCCGATATGACACAGAAATGATCAGAAGGTGCAGTGGATTTCCTCCATGAAGCTCCCCAGCTAAAAGGTAGGCATGGTGACTTTATTGAATAAAATTTGGAATTGAATTTGATATTGAAAAATTTACATGCTGCCAAGTGTGCACAAAGTGTGTGGGGGGATGTGGCCACTCTAGTTGTCTCAAGACAGCTAGATCACACCTAATCATCTTTCAAGAATTGACTCAAATGAAACCACTTCTTCCTCACTGAAGCCTTTTCTGACTCCTCTCCTGGCACCCATGCCAGGTGAAATCTATCCCTTTGTGTCCCCACTTTACTCCAATATTCATGCAACTTTTATCCCACCTGGAACTCTGACCCCCCCCCCATGTAATTCTGGCCTGGGATTGTCTGAGTTCTTTGTGTAACCTAGCATCTAACACAGTCCCTGATACACAATAAATGATGCAAATTGAATAATTTATGTATATGCAATGTACTATCTCCATTTATGCATTCATATACAAATAGAAAAGTATACTCTATGTTAGAGAAGATACATAAACTGCATATGAGATGTATTTGTGCTTTGAAAATAGACATACTTTAAATCAGTTTTTTTCTCTAAAAGATATTATGATTCAATTAATCTGGAATAGGTGTTTTGTTTGTTTTGCTTTGTTTTAACCCTCTCCAGATGATTCAAATGTGCTGCCACCATTATAAACCACTGACAAGAGGAGAAAGGTTTATTTGGGGAAAGTCAAATTTATCAAATTTTTTTCCTTTCTTTTCTTTTTTTTTCCTGAGGAAGATTAGCCCTGACCTAACATCTGTGCCAATCTTCCTCCACTTTGTATGTGGAACACTGCCACAGCATGCCTGGTGAGTGGAGTAGGTCCACGTCCAGGATCCGAACTTGGGAACCCAGGCTGCTGAAGTGGAACACATGTAACTACTCAGCTACAGAGCTGGGCCCCAATTTTTTTTCTTTTATGGTTAGTGATTTTTGCATCTCAAAATATCTGCATACACCAAAGTTATAAAGATTTTTCTCCTATTATTTTTTTTCTAGAAATTTTATAGTTTGGCATTTACATTTAGATCTACAATCCATTTTAAATTAATCTTTGTGTATGGTGTGAGGTTGGGGCCCAGGTTCATTTATGTACAATGATTTACATGCAATCGGATGCATCCACTTTCAGTGTACAGTTTAATGAGTTTTGACAAATTTATGTACCCATGTAACCACCACCACAATCAAGATGTAGAACATTTCTATCACCAAATACTCTCTCTTTCCATTGAATTATGTAGGCACCTTTTTCAGAAGTCAATTGGCCCTATATGTGTGAATCCATTTCTGGACGTTCCATTATGTTCCATTAATCTATTTGTCCATTTTAGCTCTAATGGCATGTTGTCTTCATTAAAGGAGCTTTGTAGTAAGTCTTAAAATCAGCCCTTGAGTTGTTAATATTGTTAATATTCAAAATTGTTTTAGCTATTGTTTCTTTAAATTTCTGTATGCATTTTAGAATCAGCTTGTATTTTGATTGCGGTTGCACTGAATTTATGAATCAATTTAAGAAGAATTGATGTCAACTATATTAAGTCTTCCTCTCCATGAACACGATATATTTCTCCATTTATTTAGATTTTCTTTAATTTCTCTAAGTAACATTTGGTAGTTTTCAGTGTAGAAGTCTTTCCTACCTTTCATTAAATTTATCCTTAAGCACTTTATGTTTTTTGGTACTATTATAAATGGAATTGACTTGTTTTAATTCAACTTTCTATTTTGAGACAACTGTAAATTCACACGCAACAGGAAGAAATAATACAGGGAGATCCCATGTACCCTTTGCCTAAGGTTTTCTTAATGGTAACATCTTGCAAAAGTATAGTACAATATCACACCCAGGATATTGACGTTGATTCAGTCAAGAGACAATGTCACCAAAGGATCCCTAGGGTTGCCCTTTTGTAGCTCTACTGATTTCCCTTCTGTCCTCACCTCCTCCTTAACCCCTGACAACAACTAATCTGTTCTCTTTTTCTATAATATTGTTATTTTAGGAATGTTATATAAATGTAATAATAAAGTTTGTAACATTTGGGGATTGGCTTTTTTCACTCAGCATAACTCTTTAGAGATTAATGCATGTTGTTGAGTCTATCAGTAGTTTGTTCCTTTTATTACTGAGAAGCATTCCATGGTATGGATTTACTGGTTTGTTTAACCACTCACCCATTGAAGAACATCTGAGTTATTTCCAGTCTTTGGCTATTACAAATAAAGCTGCTATGAACATTCATGGACAGATTTTTGTGTGGACATAAGTCTTCATTTCTCTGGGATAAATGCTCGGGAGTGCAATTGTTGGGTTGCATGCTTAGTTTTTTTGTTTTTTTTAAACTATCAATCTATTTTCCAGAGTGACTATATCATTTTACATTCCCACCAGCAATGAAAAAGCGATCTCCCATTGTCTGCATTCTTACCAGCATTTATTTCACTATTTTTTATTTTAGCTGTTCCGTTAGGTGTATTGGTGATATTTGCACTTCTCTAATGCCTGATGATGCTGACTGTATATTCTCTTTAGTGAAATGTCTCCATATCTTTTCCCCATTTTCTAATTGGATTATTTGATTTTTTTAACTGTTAAGTTTTGAGAATTTTTTATATTTTCTAGATACTAGGCCTTTGTCAGTTACATGGTTTGCAAATATCTTCTTCCAGTCTGTTGCTTGTCTTTTTATCCTCTGAACAGAGGCTTTTGCAGAGCAAAATTTTTATATTGTGATCAGATCCAACTTATAAATTTCTCCTTATATGGATCATATCTTGGTGTCAAGTCTAAGAACTCCGCCTAGCGCTAGACCCCCCAAGAATTTGTCCTATCTTTTTCGAGTTTTTAGATTTATGTTTTGCATTTAAACCTGTGATCCATTTTGTGTTAATTTTTGTATAAGGTGGAGACTTAGGTCAAGGTTTGTTTTTGTTGCTGTGGATGTTCAATTGTTCCAGCACTATTTGTTGAAAAGGTATCTTTCCTCCAATGAATTGCTTTTGCACCTTTGTCAAAAATCAGTTGGGCATGTTTATGGGAATTTATTTTGGGGTTCTCTGTTCTGTTCCATTGATCTATGTGTCTATCCCTCCACAATGCCATCTTGATATGTCTTGACTACTATAACTATATAGTAAGTCTTGAAATAGAGTAGACTGAATTCTCCCATTTTATTCTTCTTTTTCAAAATTATTTTAGCTTTTCTAGTTTCTTTGCCTTCCATATAAATTTTCAAATACTCTTGTCTATTTCTATAAAAAATCTTGCTGGAATTTTGACAGGAAGTGCATTAAACCTGTATATCAATTTGAGGAGAACTGACATCTTTATTATACTGAATCTTCCAATTCATGAACAAGGTCTATTTCTCCATTTATTTAGATCTTCGATTTTTTTCATCAGCATTGTGTATTTTTTAGCATGCAAGTCCTGTACATGTTTTGTTAGATTGAAACCTAAGTATTTCATTTTGGAGACAATCACAAATGGTGTTGCACTTTTAATTTTACTGTCTATGTGTTCACTGATGAATTCAATTTCTTAATAGTTATAGTGTTATTCAAATTATCTATTTCACATTTTTTTGAAGTTGTTGCTATTTTATTTTAGTTTACTTTTTGTTGAAGTATAATTGACATACAATATCCTATTAGTTTCAGGTTTACATCATAGTGATTCAATATTTGTATTCATTATGGAATGCTCACCACAATAAGTCTAGTTACTGTCTGTCATCATACAAAGTTATTACAATATTATTGACTATATTTTCTATGCTGTACCTTACATCCCCATGACTTATTTATTTTATAACTGGAAGTTTGTACCTCCTACTCCCCTTCACCTATTTTGACTGCCTGGCAAGTTCTCCCTTCTCTGGTGACCTTCAGTTTTATTCCTGTATCTGAGTCTGTTTCTGTTTTGTTTTGTTTGTTCATTTGTTTTGCTTTTTAGATTTCACACGTAAGTGAAATCAAATGGTATTTGTCTTTCTCTGACTTATTTCACTTAGTATAATATCCTTTAGGAATGAATATGGTAGTTTGTGTTCTTTGAGAAAGTGGTCCATTTTGTCTAAAATTTCAAATTTATGTGTGTAGAGTTGTTTGTAGCATTCCCTTATTGTCTTTTTGATGTCTGCAGGGTCTGTGTGATATCCTCTGTTTTACCCCTAATATTACTAATTTGAATTTTCACTTTTTTTTCTTTCTCGATCTTGTTAGAGGTTTGTCAATTTTATTGATCTTTACAAAGAACCAGCTCTTTGTTTTGTGAATTTTCTCTATCATTTTTGTTTCTAATTTCACGAATTTCTGCTTTAACCTTTATTTTCTTCCTTCTGCTTGCTTTGAATTTATTTTTCTTTTATTTTCCTAGGTTTTGATGTGCGAGCTTAGGTTATTGATTTGAGACTTATCGTCTTTTCTAATGCAGGTATTTAGTGCTATAAATTTCACTTTCAGCACTGCTTTAGCTGTGTCCCACAAATTTTGTCATGCTATATTTTTGTTTTCATTCAGTTGAATGTATTTTTTGATTTCTCTTAAAACTTCCCGTTTGACTCATGGGTTATTTAAGAGTGGATTGTTTAGTTCCTAAGTGTTTGGAGATTTTCCTATTACCTTTCTGTTACTGATTAATAGTTTGATTCCACTGTGGTCAGAGAATACCATCTTTCTAATTTCAACTTTTCAAAATTTGTTGAGTTTTGTTTTATGTCCAAGATATCGTCTATCTTGATGTCTGTTACACAGGGACTTGAAAAGAATGTGTATTCTGCTGCTGGGTGGTATTCCATCATATCTGGGTAGATTCTTGGTATTCTGCTGCTGGGTAGATTCTATCTAATCTGTCAGCTAGATTCTGTTGGCTGATGGTATTGTTGAGTTCTTTTATATTCTTGCTGATTTTCTGTCTAGTTGTTCTATCAATTGTTGAGAGAGAAAGAGGTGTTGAAGTCTCCAACTATAATCATGGATTTGTCTATTTCTCTTTTCTGTTCTATTATTTTTTGCTTCACATATTTTGCAGCTCTGTTGTTTGGTGCATAACATTTAGGATTGCTATGTCTTGTTGGTGGATTGACCCTTTCGTTGTTACATAATACTCCTCTCTATCTCTGGTGATTTTCTTTGTTCTGATGTCTACTTTATCTGATATTAATATAGCCATATTTGCTTTCCTTTGATTAGCATTTGCACAATATATCTTATTCCATTCCTTTACTTTCAACCTGACTATATCTTGTTTGAAGTGAGTTTCTTGTAGACAGCATAGAGTTGGGTCACATTTTTTAATTTGTTACCCAACAATAGATACAAGTGACATGATATCAGTGTTTCCACCTTCCAAACCCAAAATAGAGCCATATGACTCTGCAGAACAAGTAGGTGACCCTGGAGCACATGCTCAGTGCATGTACTTCCCTACAGCACATCTGCCAAATCTCTCCGGATTCCTCTCTTAACAAAAGAGATACCGTCCCAAGGCCTCCCTAAGATCCACACTAAAAATGTCTTAGGTATGACCTAATTACCACAGTATGGGTCGTTGGTCCAAGGGGACACATGCCCAGAACTTCAAGGAAGTTCTCAACGTTAGACTTTAGGGAATTGCGGTGAGGGGTGGAAAGCTGGATGCAGTCTCTGTCCTCTCATTGCTCTTCTTGCTCTACATGGAAGTGTGAAGCCGTATTGCTTTTAAGGACATCCTCATGTGAATGCTCCTTGGCTGGTAAAAAGTGTACCATGTGGATCCCCTTCATTCTCTCTCAATATGTACTGTCTTTTCTCTCTTCCCCCCAGCAGTCTCTCCTTCTCTTCTCGCTCCCAGAGATTTTGTCCGTCTTTTATTCCTGTGCTATGGGCCTTCCCACAGCCTCTTCTAGTCTTCAAAATCTTTAAGCTTTCAGCATGGGATATGAGTCACAGAAATTTTTCTTCCACCCCCTTTTAGGGTTGAAAGACTTACTAGACCTGAGGTTGGCAGAAAGGACACAAGTTATTTTAACTCCAGGTAAAAAGATGTTGTCACTTTTTTGATTTCCTTTCAAATTTCCACAAAAAAGAAAAGAAAAGATCAGGTATCTTGCATGAATCACTTTTGGAACTTATTCTATTTTTAAAAGTGTGTTCCTGAATTTTCGCACCACCATCCAGCAATTTTCTACAAATTTAGCCTTGGTAGAGGCCATGCCCATCCTAACCTTGATTCTTCCCAATTCCTGTTTTGTTTCCTTTGTTGCAGAAGGTAGAAGGGACAGCAATTCCACTTCACTTCACTTCATTCTCTGTGTTTGGTACCTTTTGTTATCCTGTGCTCTTTGGTAGGTTTTGTTAAACCATGCTAGACTTGCTTTGGTGTGCCACATCAATCTACACAGTGGTCAAGTAACAATTAAATTCCTCATCTCCTGAAAAGGAGTTTTAATTGTCAGGAGGGGGATGAGACTGAGGACATGAAATGAACTCCTTCAATGTGGAGCTGCTGCAAAAGAGTAAATTTAAGAGACCCAGTATGAGCCCTGAAAGAGACCTCAGAAAGCCATGGTTCTTGAATTTGTAGCCTAGAGCGTGAAGTCTTGCCCTGCCCCGAAGATGCCCCATTGTGCTCATTCTATCCACAAAGTGTAAACTCCAAATGACTGGACAAATTCTTACAATTCCAACTCTATTGAAGCTGCTGCCAGAAATGGAATTGCCCAGAGGCCCAGAAGCAGGAGATGCAGAGATAGCGATGGGGTAAGCCTGGGAGCACCCCCACGTTGGCCTCCTGGCATTGCAGTCCTCACCTTTCAGCTCCCTATGCTCACCCTGCTTTCAGTATCCTTCCCTCAATCTTAAACCACAGGGCCTTGGGCCTTTGTCTTCTCTAGGCCTCTAGTGTCCCATGTCATGGCCTGACTCCCCTGGACTTCCCCAGACATGGGACCCCCTCCTGGTTTGAACTCAACAAATTGTACTGAACCCATTTAAGTTGCTGGCCCACCACCCACTTCTCACCCACAGAAGGGGTTCTGGACTCATATATGACACACCTCCCAGGGATATTGTGAGGCTAAAATGAGCTAAAAGAATGTTCTTAGTGGTAGAGGTAAAGGTGGAGATAGTTAGTGGCGGTAGAAACAGTAGATGATAGGACTGAGTAAAGAGTAACTGGCCACCAACACTCAGAGGGAAAAGCCTTGGGTTCTCTAAATTCATTAGCTCAGAACCGGCAGCAGGGATACAAGTTCTATCTCCGTGCTTGTAATGCAGGAGACTAAAGGTCCCAGGAAACCCAGCTCTCACACATGGTCACAAATCTGTGTCTACAGCCCTCTAATAGTCATTAAAAATGTTTCTGCTTATTCAGCAAGGCACATTTACTGGGGATTAAGAGGACCCATAAAACACTGCACTCTATTCAAAGTCTTCTTCAGATAAACCCTCTGAAGCTTTGAAGTATCCACTTGCCAAGGATTTTTCATTACCCCTTATCCCCTTGGCAAAGTGCCTGTGTGTGTGTGTGTGTGTGCATCTCTGTGTGTGTGTGTATGTACTTTTTTTTTTCCAGAGTCTTGATAGATCTAAAGATCAACCCATACAACAGACATTGATGGGGAATATTTTTGTTTTTGGATCATCAGTGCAGGATATCCAGACATCCCATTTATAGTTCCATCATTTTCCAAGAGTGTGGTATGCTGGGAAGGGCACTGGGCCAGGATTTAGAGACCTGGCCTCTAACGATGGCTCTGCCACCAACTCCTTTCGTGACCTCGGGCAAGTCACTCACCTTTCCAGGCCTTACATTCCTCATGTATAAAGTTAAGGGATAGACAGATGAGCTCTAAGCTTCCTTTCTGAAAGTTAAAGCTCCACCTCGAACTGACTCAGTTTTCAGGTGAAGACTCAGTCAAATGCAGTGCTTCCCACTCCCAGCAGCACCTGGAGACTGCCTTTGGGGGATGGAGGAGCATGAAAAGAAAGTGACACCAGAATTCTTTTTCAACAAGATCCATGGAACATTAACTAGTCTTGTTTTTGCATTGTGGAGGGTATGTGTGTAAGTGTGCATGTACCTGAGTTCACAAGTTTATGTGAACATGGACTCAGAAGATATTTTTTAGAACTGTTTCAAACTCTTTATAAGCAGCAGAATCCTTTCTTTAATGAAATTTTATGCAGACTCTGAACACATATAAAAAACAAGAATAGAGCTCCAGCTGTGGAAACCCAGGATCCATCTGTTTCTCAGTTCTTCCCTTCTCATCCACGTCCACCTGGGCCTCAAAGTCTCTCCTTGGAACCCGGAGCTTCTGGGCATCTGGCTGAATAGTTCACAGGGGAGCAAACCAAAGCTCAGAGAGGCAGGGCTGTGGTCACACCAACTGGGGGAAAAGCTGGGGCTTTTGAATGCCTATCCAGGGATCTTTGAACACACCATATTATAGTTCTTTTTATCACCATTAGCATAATGATTAGGTACATAATTGCAAGTGTGCCAACAGCCCCATGAACTTTCTGAGGATGGTGGAAGTTTTGAAAGTCAACAACAGTCAAAACAGCATCTGTGTTAAGATTCAGGAAGCTCTGGATTTATTATCCTTTGGCTCAATACACAGATTACTCTTTTTGTGAAACAAATATGACCTTATTCCTAAGTGCTTTTTAAACTGAGCTATAAAAAAAAGTCTTGTTTAAAGTGTATTTTGTATTTAATTAAAGAAAAGAAATGGCTCAAGAAGAGGCAAAATGAGATCTTTTCACTCGCTCATTCGGGAAAATGTTCATGGAACCACAGCGTCACGTGCAGAGCGAGCTCACAAGAAGCCCACAGAAATGTGAGGGCTCCTCGGTGGGGCCCTGGTGCACTGGATGTTTCCGGGAAAATCTGTATCACTAATCATGATTGTATAGCTCCAGGGTCCAACTCTAGATTGCAAAATATTTCCCCTTTTGGACTTCAGGTCGACAATAATTCAACTGTGTGACAACTCAGTAGGAAATGGACCTTGAACAAGAGTCATAGGTATCTTGGGTTGGCCAGAGCTGCCCAGGAAGCTCGGTGGTGGAGTAAGTAATCATATCCTAGGGCCTTCCTCTCTCACAAAACAGACACTTGCATCGTGCAACTCCAGCATATTTTGTACAAAGTCTTATTCCCACTTTGCCTCTAAGCAGTATTTGGCAGGTCTTATCAGTTCCTAATACTTTGTTCTGGTCACAAATAAACCTGCCCTGTACACTTTACAGGCAAGCTGAATCACAGACTATTAGAGCTGGAACTGGCCCCAGAGGTCACCGAATCCAATCCCTTCACTTCACAGCAAAGGAGTCAGAGAGAGAGAGGGAAAGTGACTTGACCAAAGTCACATAACAAGTTCACAGCAGAGCTGGAGCACGAGCAGAGCTGCTGTCCTGACGTCAAGGGCTTTTGCACTTCTCCATGCCTCTTCTTTTAAATTAGCCACAACACAGAGAGATGAGGTATTTTCTACAGTCAGATAACAGATTTATCGAGCACCTTCAGTGCACTAGGGAAACCCCTCAATAGGCTTACAGTCTGGAGAGGAAGACACATATTAAACAAATAATATGAAATGATTAGGTACATAGTTGCCAGTGTGCAAACACCTCTGTGAAGAAGAATCGGCTGCTATGAGAGTGTTATCTCCCAGGCTGATAGGGGCTGTTTGTGCCCAGGGTCAGACCTGATTGGTTGATCCTGTGACTTAGCAGTTGAATATGTTGACTCTTACCTTTGGTTATCTCCCAAAGGTTGTTTACATAATGTGCGGGTTACTTACACCATTCGATTCTTCTCCTCTTTGTTTCTTCTGCCTGAACGAGTCTGCCTCCAGGAAGATAGGCACAGCGAGAGAACTACAATTCGGACAAGCAATCGTATTCTCTCACGTAACTGCTTTGACAAATGGAGCAGTGAAGTGGACATTCAAATTACCTGTGAGTCCCGTGTGTTTGTGCTCTTCCCAGGACAGGGGATGATGGATGCTGGTACCGTGATATCCCAGTAATACAGTTATTAATTCCCTACATTTATATTGAAACTAAAGCAGTGACTCCAAATTGAATACTAGTGTAATTTTGAATCCTAACCCCTCCTCCTCTTCAACCCCCACCAACATGTTAGCATGCCATTCCTGTTACAACTTCTGCAAATGCAGCCTCTGCAGAGTTAGAAATCCTACCATGAATCTTTCTGGAAAATGAGCTATCATGCCTAAATTCCTTGTCATTCCAGAAGTATGTAAAGAAGCAACAGTTAAATGAAATTCCTACACATTGGGCTCCACATTGAAGAGTTAAAGACAAGACGTTTTTCTAAATCAGGGTTTGAACTTGGAGTCTGGGTTAGGACCTGGAGGAGCTCTGAGCTTGACCCAAACTCCTATGTACCTCTGCCCAGCTCGCTTTCCATCCTGAATTCTTCCCTTCCTCCTCCTCATCGTGTTCTTCAGGTTTCCCTGAACCCCTTCCTTGTTTTCCCCTTAGTCCCCAAGTTTGTTCAAGTTGTTTTCTTCTTCTGCAATAACTCCCCCAGCTTTTCCTGGCTTTCTCTAAACCCTGCATCTTCATGGGTGGGCCTATTGCCTCTCCTTTCACTTGCCAGTCTTTTCCTCTCCTCTCCTCCCCTTCCCCTAATCATGAGAGCTGTACAAAAGCTGGAACCAGGCAGTAGAAGGGGGAAAGAGCAAGCCTGCTTATCCCGGCATTTCCTTCCCCTGGCAGGCTAAGTGCCCCAGGGAGAGGGCGCTGAGCTTGCCTGGCAGACGACAATGTGTCCAAAGCAAGTTGGCCTTGAGTCAGATTCAGCTTTGGTCGGTGCTTGCTCTCTGTTGAGAAATTGGGCCAAGTTTGGCCAAAGGCCCATTCAAAGTCCAGTTCTGGAATATGCGTCTATTCCTCCTCTCCATCTCCTTTCCCCAGAGAGCACGGGAGGCCAGACAGGCTGTTCCCACATCGGGCTCTCATCAGGGTAACTTGACATTACTTTTCCTCTCCAGGAAAAGAACTAGAGTTGAACTTTCCTTTAAGCAGATCCAATATAGATTTAGAATTAGAGAATAACATCTCTTTTTACAAACAGTTTTATCATGGAAGTGTTTTCCATAGAACACGCCTATGTCACATTCAAAATATGATTCAATTTACAAATGCTTCTAAGCTACCTTGAGAAATATATTCATTGCATAAAGTAAGACCTGTATATAGCAAGTCATTGTCCAGCCAAGGGAAGACAGAACCAGCCTTGCCTGATCTCCTTGCACTTGTCCTGACAGGCTACTTCATGCTGTCTCCATCTCTTCCTGCTATCTTTTCCTGTTCTTTCCACATGTCTGAGGTGTGGCTACAAAATGTAACCAATTCACTGGAAAAATGCAGAGTAGGCATTCAATACATGTTATTAACATAACCTGATTTGAATTATATATCCAAATGAATATTGTCCTCCAAAGTAGTCATACTTTAATTTATTGCAATGATGCTGCTGTAACTTAAAACTCCATTTTGGAATTTGTCTCTTTGAATTGCTTTGGAATTACACCCAGATCCAGCTTATGAGCTAAAATTAAAAACTATAGAGAGACCTTAAAAATCGTCTGGTGCACCCCCTGACTTTATAAGTGGAGAAACTGAGCCCATAGAATTTGTGCATTTGTTTGTTCCTCCTTCATCAAGATGTTGTTACCTCATTCTTTTGTAGAATAAACGAAAAAAATGACTGCACTGTTCATCCATTAGTCATTTGATTAGTAGACTCAAATGTCTTTATTAAGCCTGCAGACATTACATGTTACCATTTATTAAAGATGGACTGTGCCAACACCTATGCATACAACAAAACACACAACACCTGTTATCACAACAAAAACACACACCAGCAATATTATAATGTGCAATTATGGAGGGGTAAACGAACTTTGTAAATTAGAATTGACTTGCTCAGAAGCGCACAGTTAAGCGGTGGCCTTGGCGGAAGACTCAAGTCACTCAGCTTTCACAGCCTGTGAGCTTTTCCTGACTCTACGGTGCACTTCAGGAAGCTGAGAAACTGTTCTCAGGATGTTAGGAATTGTCAGATGTTGTCATTCTGAAAACCAAAAGATCTTACGATTTTAAACAAAGCATTTCCCACAAACCATGCCCATATCCACACATGCACACACAGTTTACAAGAGGTTATAGAATGTCAGAGCTAGACAGGAAATTGGAGAGAAACTTTTATTTTTAAGTAAAGAGATTGAGGTCTAGAGAGATCTCAGACTTCGCTCTGAGCCTTGCAGCAGCAAGTGGCAGGGCCAGGAGTGACGTCTTCCATTTCAGGCCTGGGCCCTTCTGCATCACGCCCTGCTGAGAATTCTCAGCTGCGCCCTCGCGCTCCAGGACACCGCCTCAACCCAGGCACGTCGCTGGCCCTTCTTGACAAACTGTTCTCGTGCAGTAGAAAACTTTCTCCAAGACGACTCCTTTCAACAACACACTCAAATATTGCCTAACTTCTAAAGCTGGTAGTTTCTGCATCTAGATCTTCCCATTGACACGATTGGAGCACAATACAACTCACTCTGAGTAACTATCATTCTGAAAAACTCTAACTAACAGACAGTTTTTTTAAGTCACATGAAAGAAAACAGAAGGAGAAGGACGCAAAGGGTCTGAAATATCACCTTTCCAGCCCCCTTCTTTTACGAATTAGGGCACTGACGCAGGGAACAGCTTGCCCAAGTCAAAGCAGTTAGTTAAGGGCAGATTTAGAGCCTGAAGAGAACTCTCTCCAGCTCCCAACTCACTACTTCCTGTGGTGTTCCTAAGTCATCTCTCATGCCTCACGATCTGAGGAGAAAGAGTCTTTACTGCTGTGACTGGAATACCTCGTGGCTGTTATTAAAATCAAGTCCACCCTGCAAGAGCAAAAAATTGCACCACGTCAGAGCCTCAGATAAGATTTTGCCTCTTTGGGGGTGTGAGCACACAGGAGCAGGCCTAACATGGCCAAGCAGATGAAAGCCACATTTTTAGGGACAGGGCTTGCATTATTTGCTGTCACGACTCACATTGTGTAAGAAAATTTTGGTGGCCCAGAGAGACATCAGATTTCACTCACCAAGGTGTGCTACGGAGTTTCTCTTCTGCAAGCTGAATCAATAATCTGCCAGCTGATACGTTATTTGTCGAGGCTTGGCTCTGCACATAGCCTGAGCAAGCCACCATGAGAAACAATAAAAAAGAGAATGGACCTCATGTGCCTTTAAGAGGCATAGAGTGACTTGTTTGTGTGGCATTGTCTCCTTTTCCAGTGGACAGTCAGCTCTCTGAGAGCCAGAACCAGGCCTGAGTCATCTGTGTACCCATCACCCAGCGCAGGACGTGTGGATGGTTCACACTAGCAATTTGCTGAATGAGTAAGGAGGTGAATTTCTCCTATGAGGTAAAACGAGTGGAATAGCAGCACGAGGTGCTTCAAGTCTTTGCTCTAAATGTAATACTGATAACAGGTGCAATTGGAGGTCAGAAGAAAGAAATGGGCAGGGGCCAGCCTGGTGGCACAGCAGTTTAGTTTGCACTTTGTCAGCCCAGGGTTCACGGGTTCAGATCCTGGGCGCAGACAGACGCACAGCTTGTCAAGCCATGCCATGGCAGCATCCCATATAAAGTAGAGGAAGATGGGCACAGATGTTAGCCCAGGGCCAGTCTTCCTCAGCAAAAAAAAAGAGGAGGATTGGCAATGGATGTTAGCTCAGGGCTGGTCTTCCTCACAAAAAAAAAGGAAAGAAAGAAATGGCCAAAGATGGCTTCTTGGAAGTGTAGGCACTCAACTGGGCCCAGAAAGACGGCTCAAGTTTGGTCAGTAGTAGAAGCAGAGGTGGCTGTATTCCAGGCCGAGAAAAATAATGGGAGCAAATGAACATAAACGGAAATTAATGGAGTGGTAGAGAAAGCTTGAACATCTCCATCTGGCTGCTGTCCTAGACAGTTTCATTCAAATCAATGTGTTCAAAAATGAATGCTTCATATTTCCTCCCAAACCACTCCCTGCCCCAACTGGTAACTCTGCAGTCTAGCCAGAAACCTAGAGGTCGTTTCTCTTTCCACCCAACTAATCAGTCATTGAGTTGAAATGTTCCTGTCTTCCAAATAGTTCTCAGTTCTATTTCCTTCTCCCCATGTGAACATTCATGGCCCTACCTCGAACTGGCATTGCCTGTCCCTCTGCCATACTCCTCTCATTGGTCTCCCTGCCCCCAGACTGGCTCTGCTCAACCATCTGTACAATAATTTGCTTACTGAGACCTTTTCTCATTCCAAAAAATGTTATAAAAATTACTATACCATAAGAGATAGTGCACTGTAGAAATATATGTATCAAGGGTCAGGGTAAAAAGAAAATAAGCATAGAATAAGACCAGGCCAGATAAAAATTTAGGACACAAATGTGTGCTGTAAAGTTCTGCATGGTGGATAGTATACGAAGCATTAGTATATGGCCTATTTTTCTGTATTTGTATGTTTCACTATAATAAGGGAACTGAGGATAATGTGCATTAAGAATATTTTGAAAAATAATCAGTTGACTCAAATTTTATTTCTTGCTCTTTTGCTATTTAAATGATTTTGGAAGATTAAACTTGTACTATTGGTATTGTGTAGTATATGGACCGATAATATCTATAGTAAGGATTTTACATTTTAAAAAAGACAATATTGGTCCATACACTATACAATACCATGTAACATATACTAGAACTTCAGCTCTAATCTAGTGGCCAATAAAAAGAAGACAATACATTGAGTTACCTGATTTGCATTGTCAATAAGTTTTCTAAAAACTCATGCTCTCTGTTAAGGAGATGCAAAACATTTTTTAGCAAAAAGTTATGAGAAGAATGTTTCTCTTGGGGCCTCTTAAAGGAGACATTGCCTGACGTAGTGGACAAAACCTCAATAACACCTTTAAAACAAATGTGATAGCAAATTTCATATTAAAAATGCGATCTCTTGTACAATCTGAGGGCATAACACCAAAATACAATTTAAAATACAATGTTACAGTGGGTTTAGGCAATTCAGACAGAGTCTGCCACTCTGGGACCGTCTTTCTTGACCCAGGGCTGGGGGAGGAGAGGATCTAGATTATTTGGAGGATTGCACGAATGACAAATGCTTTAGGAAATACTTTATAAATATTAGTTTGTATAATTGACACCCTGTTAAAAGTTGGGCTTATGCTAAAAGAAAATTTTTAAAAATTACTATATTCCATGTAACCTAAGCTATTTTAAAAATATTCATAGAAAACAGACTAGTTAAAAATACACCAATATGTTAACAGGGGACTCTGGTTGGTGAGAGTAGATGTAACTTTTTCCTTATTGTTATTTATACTTTTCTGTACATTTTAACAGAATTACTTTGGCTTCTGTGTTGAGAACAGAATGGCGGGTAGGAGAGAAGAAAGGCAGAGGGAGGGAGACCATTCAAGAAGCTTCTTATTGGCCCCATTTTCAGAGACATGGGAAATGAATATGAAACAAATTCAAAAACAATGATAACAAAGTACCATGTACTTGTAATCCCAGCTATTTTTAAATGTGGATAGAAAAAGACTGGAAGAATCTGTTCCAAAATATTGTTAATGGTTACCTCTGCATGAAGAGTTTATGTGTAATTTTTTTCTTACTGTTGATTATGCTTTGGTACACTTTCCAAAGTTTCTACAATGCACATGTGTTAGTTTTATGGTTTAGAATAGTGAGAAAATAATTTTCCTCAGGAGGCAGTTCTGAGACTCTTATTGCATAATAAGAGAGAACGATTTTTCCAAAACTTACCATGTTACTCCTGAAAAAAAAAAATCCATTTGGTGACTTCCATTACCGTTGAAATAAGAGACAGGTTCTTTAGAGTGTTATGAGGCCCTTTATGACCCTTGTCTACTTCTCCAGCTCCTAACTTCTAGCTTTATCCTTTGGCAACACCAAACTCCCCTAGCTCTTCAAATCCACTGTGCTCATCAATGCTTCCAGCCTTTATTCATGCTGTGCTCTTTTCCTAGAGAACCTTCCCTTGTCATTCTTCCTTCTCCTCTGAAAGCACACCTCACTTAGCTAATGCCTTCATGATTCAGCCTCCTAGAGAATGCCCCCTTTTCTAGGAAGCCTTCTTGGATGCCTTCAGGTTAGTTTCCATGCATTACACCTTTGTAACCCCTATTGTGTTGAATTTAAATTCTATCTACCTGTCTGTCTCCCCTCAAGTGAACCATTTGTGTCACTCATCTTTGCTTATCCTGGCATGAACATTGTTCAGTATCACAGAAGTTTTTCAGAACCTTTCTCACACAGTAGATTATGAAGATCAAAGGCACCCTTTTCCCAGGTTCTTCCCAAGACAATCTTTGCTGTATCCTGTGAAAAGACAGACAATATCTGACTAATGATCAAAATCTTTTGTGATGAGAATGTGGTAGTCTTCCTCATCCTACTGCTGTCCTCCCATGTCCTTAGATTCTGTATGTGAACTCACGACTCCTGAAGCTGCTCCAACTCCTTTATTTGGTTGAAGAGGCACTTCATGTCTGGAGGACCGATCTACCCTGGGCCCAGAGCTGCTGGGCATCTTCTGTGTCTTCGAGCCCAATGCATTTTCCACCACATCAGGGGGAGGGAGGCAGTTCTGTGTGATGTTATAAATAATCAAGATTTTATTTCCTCTGAATATGGCATTCAAATATTAGCTTTCCTTTTACTAGCATCAAGTCTCTTTATCATCACCGAGGGACCAATTTCCAGTTTCATGCAAAGTTTCCTGTGTTGGCAAAGACTGCTTTGTGGTCACCAGAACCCATTCCCTCTTCTTCCTGGACCCACAGCTAGGCTACATTACCCAGCCTTCCTTGCAGTTAGGTGTCACCATGTGACTGAGTTCTAGCCAATGACATAGGAGTGAACATAAGCATCACTTCCAGGGTTGGCCCATAAAAACCCCCCATGGATGACTCACCATTCTCTCTCTCCCTCTGTCTTCCAGTGGGAGGGTGACATCCAGGATGACTTGGGAAGTTATGTTGAACACAGTAGAACCTCTCTCAGCCTAGGTACCTGAATGACTGTGTGGAGCAGAGCAGTCCTATTCCCATAGCCAATTAGACTTTGTCTGGGCAAGAAATAACCTTCTCTTGCGTTAATCCTTAGAAATTTTAGATTAGTTAACAGTACTCAGAGTTACCTTAACTTACATACCAAGCCACGCATTTTCCATGCTCTGAGCAGTGAAGGACACAGAGTATGTAGTGTTTAACTTGATCTCTTTGTGAAGTGATCATCATGAAGGGTCGTGGCTCCTCCAACAGAGAGGGGATGGTAAATCTTCCTCGTTGACACTTTTATTGTGTGAACCTAGGAGGAAAATTCATTGTTATTTGCTAGGTATATACCCACTCATGACTGCAGAGATGCTTTCTTTCCTTCTGGAACTGGAGTTGGCAACATTTTTTTTAGAAGGCCAGATAGTAAATATTCTTGGCTTTGCAGGCCATTTGGTCTCTGTCACCTATTCTTTGTTTGATTGGGTTTATTATTATTAACAACTTACAAATGTAAGAACCATTCCTACATAAGTCTTAACAAAAGTAGGCTGCAGGCCAGATTTGGCCCATAGGTCATGATTTGCCAACCCCTGTTCTGTGAGGACAAACAACATTGTACTTCAATGCCCTTCCAGGCCTTTTCTAAGTAGAGAACATTCCACAATGTATGGCCAATGAAGCCTCTCAGGTCTACCTCCACTGTCAGCCTCTGGACTCCTCAAGCACAGGGATTTTTTTCTCATCTCTCTCTCCCCAGGGCCATAGCATAAGCCTGCAGAGAGACCACTCTTGAGGAACTTTGGTGAGTGAATGAATACACAATGTGTGTGTTCTAGAAGCTATTTTTAAATGTACCCCAGAAGCTTGTGGATCACAAAGGAAACTGTTTTGGCAAGCATAAAGGATCTACTGAACTACCCCCTCTAGACAGCTCCTCAGAGTGGATGGACTGAATATATTGTGATCAGGGAGGACGTGAGGGACAGTAGAAAGAAAGCAGTCTTCAGAGTAAAACAGACCTAAGTCCCACCATTTACCAGGCATGGGACATTGGAATGCCTTGGCTGGGTGGCTTTCTGGGCTTCTATTTCCTCGTCTGTATAAAGGGGATAACTTAATCCACATAATAGCTCTATCTCAAGGGGCTAAGTATTTGGCATATAATAGGTGTTCAATAGATAGCAGTGGTGGTAAAGGTATTAACCCTAAGGACTCCTGCCTCAGGATCAAAGAGGCCTCAAGAGACCAGGAAGGCAGCCTTTGAGCTGGATTATTACTGATCCTCACCAGGCTGGGGCTAGAGCAGCAGGTCTCAACCAAGGATGATCTTAGCCTCCACCAGGACATGTGGTGATACCTTGAGATATTTTTGATCATCATGATTGGAAGGGGTGCTCCTGGCATCTAGTGGGTAGGGGCCAGGGATGCTGCTAGATATCCTACAATGCCTGGGACAGCCCCACCACAAAGAATATTCTAATCTAAAGTGTCATAAAAACCCTGGAGTAGAGGAATGAATTCCCTCCTTTGCAGATGACAGGGAAGAATCTAGAAGCCTCCATGGGGATCTGCTGAGTCCCCCAGACCTGTCCCAGCTCAGGGAGGCCCTGTCTGGAACAAGTCTGATCTTTGGTCTCCCAGTAGGAAACCCAGGGATGGACACCGTCTGAGGAAGAGACCGTCTGGGTTTCAGAAAGGTGGAACTTTCTGGAGGAGAGGTAGCGATGAAGGTCACCATGGGGTCATCAAATCATCTGTGATAGAGAAGAGACCTGTTTCTGGAGAACAGCGCCTCCTGGCTCGAATCATGGAGCCTGGGGGAGGTAAGGCTTGGTTGGAGGTGGTGACCAGATTCTGCCCTGTCATGTACCTTTTTCTCCACTTTGAGAAAGGACAAATCGTAAGGCTGCCCTCTGCTTTTCTCTTTGCAAGAATGGAAAAGAATGTTTGATGAGCTACTACTTAATGCCAGACCCTCCAGCCTTCAGGGACGGCATTTTCAGCCTGAAGACCTGAGCCTTCCACCTCGCTTGGCCCCATACACTCCAGGAGGAGTTCCTCTTTCTTCTCCATGGGAAGAACCTGATGCTGGAAAATCGCTGAGCTTCAGTGATGGAGTTTTAGGACGGGTACTCAAAGATCTCTAAAACTCCATCGCCAAAGCTCCGAGGGAACTTGGTTGGAAGTTCTCCTCCTGAGAACTTTAAACTCTTGGCAGAGTTAAGTGTGGAATAATTCAAAGGCAGCTTTCATTCATCTCCCAGAAATTAATTCAGCACCTATCAGTGGCAAGCAAGTTAGTACAGGGAATGTAGAGAGTCAAATAACCAACCAAACAGAATGCCTCAGTTTGGAAGGGTGACAAATGAATCAACGATGACAAGTCAGCGTGATGGGTGTGGGCGGGGAGCCCTCAGTGCACTACTGGAACCACAGAATGGGCACCTAACTCAGGCTGAGGGCCTGGCATGAGAGGAGGGGTGTGGAGACTTCTCAGAGGAGACGAAGGCTGAATTGGACCCTTTGTTTTTCTCCCCTCTTCTTATTTATTTATTTGTTTTCCTAGACTTCTCAGTTTGATTTCCCTTTGTCAGGCAAATTTGTACATTCCTGCAACTTCCCTCAAAGGAGTTCCCTATTAAAAGAACAGGAGGAAGGAAGGGAGGGGGGAGGGAGGAAGGAACGAAAGGAGGGATGAAAGGGAACCTATGGCAGGCCCTCTCAGGTCCCTGCCTATGACTCCCACCATTCCCTTGCATACTGGTGATTTTGACTGCAAGCACCTGCCACTCTCTGCCTTGGAGCCTTTTCTGGCTAAGGGAGTCCACTGGGTCTGCATGCAGCACAAGGCTGGAAGTGCCTGGGAGCTGAAGCCCCTGAAATAGCCCTCAGCCAATGGCAGAGAGGCATCGGTGGATCAGTATCCCAGCTTCCTTGCCCCAAGGGAGCAAGAGCTCTGGAAGCATCTACACTATCCCCCAGAGGTGCCCATGGGATTGAGCCCCAACTGTCCATAGCAGTGACCGCCCATCAACACACCTTGTTTCGGCTTCCCTCCCCACTGCCCTGCTGCTGCTCCCTGGGATCACCTCCCAGACTAGCTCCTTCCACTCAAATGCATCTCTGAGTTGGCTTTCAGCTGAAGACAAAGCATGTCCTGAGAAAAAAACACACTCGCCTCATTCTGGGGTTTCAGCCAGGGCGTGCACCCTTGGTAAGACTGTTCCTGCGTAGACACAAAGAGCAAATTTCTGCTCTTCAAGAGAACTCACACAGTTGCAAATGTCTTGACAAGTTAGGGGACTATCCGACATACTCACATGCAGGGAGGTTCATCTGGGGACAGTGGTGTTGGTACGCAAGTCAAGGTGGCCTGTTCCCACTGCTCTCCTGACGTTTGCAGCAGGGGCGCACACTCAGACAGAAGCTGTCCTAGAGATGTGATTGACATGATGGAGTGTCCCAGCTGGTCCTTCCTAATCCAGCATCACAGCATATAATTCAGACATGACTGACAATGATTCTGATGTCCCCGCTGGCAGACCAAAAACCATTTATGGCTCATTTTGGAATCCATGATGTATTTGTGAGTGCGGATGTGCATAAGGGGTGTGACTGTGTATGGTGGGAGGCATCTCTATGTATCTAATGATGCTTTAATCAAGCTGATTTTCAAATTCAAAGATGCAGTTTATGGAGTAGCAGATGACGGGGGAAAGACTGTCCCCGATTAAATGTCACATGGGATAAACGCCAAAGCAGAGGTCCCACTCTGGGAGAGTTATGAATTGACTGCACCCCTTCTCATCTCCACCCCCTCAATCATTGCTGATAGGCAGAGGGAAACCATTTTCTGCCGTCTGGTTTTTGCAAAAGTCAGGCAGTAAGCTCCCTGGGACAGAGGTCTTATCTCATGTAGTTCAAGAATGAGCACATGGCTGTGTACACTCAACAAGCCCTATTAGTACTGAATGCAATCATAAAAATAGCCCAAACGTGGATGTTTGATAACGTCCCTGCATTCAGCCTGAGTCATCGTGTCCGAAGGGCACTGGGTTCCCCAGGCTGGTGCCTCATGTCTTACAGACGAGCACCTTGGCTGATAAGCCTGCGGGCTATTGTGAAAATCACACAGTAGTTCCCAGCATCCTGCAAAAACAGCAGTTCAATCACAACTTTTTTTCCCTGGGTGTTTGACTTTGGCACTGAGTACTTTTCAAATAAGAACTATGCCAAACATCTTGTCTGGACCCTTCTACTCAGCAAGTATGCGAACAACCTCTCTGTAGCATGCCAGGGGAAGGGGGTGGGGGGAGTTCTGGTGGAAGGTATGGGAGGCTCAGAACCTTTCTCTGTAGGCTGGAGGCAGCTCAGAGTGGCATCTGGAAGCAGTACGTGGACTGAGCAACTCCAGTGCATAGCCAAGTGTGGGCCTGCCCGGCTCAAACAGCACTGAGGGTCTCTGCCACCAGGCCCCCGGGCTAGGCCCCTCGGTGACTTTCAGGGTCGGCGGTCACCGATGTTTCCTTCCCCAGGAAAAGCGCGCAGACATTAGGTGACGTCTCATTGTTGGGGGTCTGGAGCTGAATTCTCCCCCAGGACCAGCTTTGAAATCACTAGAGCCCAACAGGAGAAAGCTCACGGGGTCGAGAGTGTGTTTGTACATAAATGTGTAAATGTGCGTGCAGTCATGTGTGTTCAGGGGGGCATCAGGATGGTCGTGGGGTGGACGCAGCGGTCTGTGTCAGGAGGAGAACCTTGCATGTAGGATTCCCTGGGAAGAAGTTCTCCTCGTGAGCAAGTAAATCCTTTTCCCATGCTCGGAGAAACGGCCTCCCTGCGACAGTGAGCAGGGCCCTGGGCTGCTGGGCTGCAGAAGGGTAGCGAGAGAATCTTCCCCAAGACAAGCCGTCCCAGTTCCCAGCTGGCTTCTGGGGCTCCAACCCTCCGTGCCAACGCTGCCCCTCTCCAACTGCAGGGAAATCATCCTTCTTCATTCACAGAGCAAATTGTTCCTAGGAAAGAGCAGAATCTTAGGAGGAAATCACATCATCCGCGAGGGGAGAGCCAGTTCCTTTGTACTATTTTTCAGGGCTGCCTTTGGAGCCAATAATCTGTCACTCCTTGAATAAACAAGCACCTTATCATATCACAAACATTTATTTAACCCTTTTCTCCTGCACTTTTACCAGCAGGGAGAAGGAAGGCGGTTAGCAGGGCAGCCGGAGCCCTGTGGCAGAAATGCCAAATTCCCTGAACATTACACCCAATCTGTAAAGTGTCAGCCAACCCTTCTCTCTGCCTCCATAAAACCCCGGAGCCGGTCACCCAGACTCAAGCACCGCATTCCCACCTCCCACTGCTATTCCCATCCCCCGCCCATCTCCATTAATACCCCTCACTCTTTTGCAGACAGGCCCTTGATTCCATCCAAATGGAGTCTGGACTAATTTGTTAGGTTCTTTAGGGCACTGATGAGGGAAATGGAAGGCGGGGGGACAGGCCAGAGAGTATTTACATTTCTCCTTTTCATGACAGTCCTCTTGACGGACAGAGATGGTGAGCCCCAGCATTTTTTAATGTGTGTGTGTGTGTGTGTGATTTTTTTAAAAGGCATATTCTTGGGCTCTGACATCACCAGAAAATGGAATGAGGAAAGTATGTAAATTTCTCCAAGCTCCCACAATATCCATTTTCTCTCAGTGGATGGACTTTGTTTTTCTTTTCTGGTGTTGCTCCCACACAATGGGGCCAAAACTTGTTCAGGACAAAGAAACATATAAATAGAACACGCATGTGGTATGCAAGGGAACTCTTGGAGACCAGAGAGAGACTGTTTGGAAAGGCGTCTGGGGGCTGCCAGGGGGAACCGTGGGGTCTTGGCCTGAAGGCTTCGACAGGCAGATGTCTGCTTGTCCCTAATGTTCCAAGTCAGAAATTTCAAAACCATTCTCATTCTTGGGGACATTCTAAGAAATATTGGAATGGGTACAAAATGTAAGAGGAGAGCGTGAAGGATCTGTGTGTGAGTGAGCAAGTCTGTTGGATGTGAGATGACGATGAGCCTCATTAACAGGCTGACCATGCTTTGTAGAGCTGATGGAGTTGGTTTTCTTTCCCCTTACCACGAAGGATGCGAAATCACATGCAGTATCTCACACTCTGCATCATCACAGCCGCTCTCACGGACCAGCTGAACCTTTCATCAAACATGTTTTCCTGCATGAAGTATTCGCAATTGTTTTAGTGTCAATCATCCACCAACCAAACCCTCCAGTCGCCTAACTACGCACTACAGCTCCAGCCAAAAAGACTTTTATCAGCGTGAGTTTGAACAAACTAATGTGTGTAGGCCCTGAGCGGTTATTTTTGTTTCCAAGTCTGGACACAGAATCACTTGTTCAATTTCCTGCTGGGTTCTATCAAGCAGTTTTTACATGTAAATCTCTGATAAGGGAACTGACTAATTTATGTACGTTGCCATCTGGGTGGCTGTCAGTATTGCCTTATTTTTTTTCTGCTTCCTTTATTCCTTCTTGGTCATCATTGTCATTGCCATTACTGGTACTACCGAGTAATCCTTACTCATTGTATATTTAGAATATGTTCTTATGCTAAAAATGTTTTAAAAACAAAAAATTGCCTCCCTGAAGTTTGTGTGGGAGTCTTATTGGCTTGGATGTCTGTTTTTTACAACCTGGATTCAAAATAAGTACGCCTCAGATTCCTTCAAGTAACGTCCTTGACAATCAGAAGATAGTTAATTTAAATTAAAATTAAAAAACAGATATAATCTAAGCTACTTCCATTCTATCGATGCTCCTTAACCAGCCTCACAACTTCGGCTGGTGGAGCTTCAGTGACTCCAGGCTCGAGTCCTACAGGCGCCTGGGGCACCAGTTTCTAAAACCTGCAGGGAAGTCAATTTGTGGGTTTTTCCATTCAATAGCTTGATCAAAGAGGCAGATATTTTCACATAATTGTTAATTCTACGTGCAAATACATTGACAGGGAGGGGGGATCCACTCAGTACAAACTTGTAATCCAATATCTGGTGCTGTTCTCACACAGGGCGGTAGAACCAGCCGAAGCCAAGTCCAGAGCTGCCTCCAGACTTGTGAGCCGGGCACAGTCTTCAATGAGTCAAAGTCAAAGTCTGCGATCCCATTGGCTGGGAACAGAAATAGAATCCATCAGTTCTGGAACTTGGACAGCAAGCCAGGTGGGGCGCTGCTCCCTCATCTGGGTGGCTAGGGGAGGGCGGGGTGGGAAGTAGGGAGTATATGGGGCCAGGAGGCCCCAGAAGTGGCTGCCCTTTCTGCCTCTCCCTCCACTCCACTCCCCAACCCCATGCCTCTCCCTGCTGCTCCCACAACTGCCCCAACCTCTCAGAAGCCTTTCACTTTAGAGATTTTTTTAAGACAACATGAGACTAAATGCAAACCAGCTTCAAAAATGACCATTTTTGTATCCACTGGCAAGTCCTTCAAGGCCCTTCCTTCTCCTCGTCTTCCCTTCTCCCACAGAGAACTTTAAGTCCTTCCATCCATGGGGACTGAAGGCAAAGTATCTGGGTTTTCTTTCCCAGCCCCCTTGCCAGTCTGGCTTTTCTCCTCTGCATTTGGATGCTCTTCTTTATGGCTCCTTGCCAACACACAGATGTAAACTATTGTCTGATTATTGAAAGAAAAAAACCAAAACACACAAAAGCACACACGCCATCAGTGTTAACGACTGTGGAACTGTCTACATACAGTCAAGTCTGTGGTCTGGCGCAAAAGACAAGTCACTGGCCTCTGCCTCTCCAGGAACTTCTACTTTCTCCAAGGTTCGATTAACAACAAATCTAAGTGAACACAGCAGGCTAGGAACGGAGCACGTCTGTGCTCTTGGGGCGTTGCCGGGCATCCCTCAGTGCCACCTCCTCCCCATGTAAGTCCACTACCTCTTGGCACCCTCATGACCCTCTTATACAATCTTCCCCAGTCTAGTGGCCTCATGCTTGGTCTCCCTCGCCCTCAGCAAAACAGTGTAGCCATGCTGAGTCCTATTAATATCCTGTTGGAGTGGAGGGAGCACTGGGTGAGGAGTCGGGACGTGGCTTTACTCCCACGTCTGGACGTGGCTTCACTCCCACCTCTGGACGTGGCTTCACTCCCACTTCTGCCTACTGGTTGCATGACCCTGGGCAAGTTTCTGTTTCCTGCCCAGTTTCCTTGTCTGCAAACTAAGAGGGCAGAGCTAGATACATTCCTGCCATTTTTCCTTAAGTAAATATTTATTTAGCTCCTACTCTGTGCTAGACACTGAGGATGGAACTGGACACAGGACAAACAAGGTCCCTGCCCCATGGAACACATGGAACAGCAGGAGGAAGAGAGAAGAAAGAGAGTAAAACAAAACAAAGTCTGAAGAGCCGTGTAGCTCCAACAACCTTTGAAGGTTTGTTAATAACAGCCTGTGAATCGTCCTTCTGATTTATCGGGGGTCAAAGACTTCAGTGAAAGATGTGGGGCTCTAGTATGGAATGTCAGGCCTCCGCTTCAGGGGAGAAGTGATAAGGAGGCCTCCCTGATCCTGAGTCCCCGCCCTGGAGGACTCTTACATCTCTCCTGAAGGCTGGACCTGCCAGAGGTGCCTCTAGGTTTACATCTCTCCCCGAGGGCTGGGCATCTGTGGCGATCATTCCACCTTCCACTCCAACTGGGGGACTTTTCAGAAACAGCAGGCAAGTGTGACACAACCCCAGCTTCTAGCTCCACCCTTCAGTGGAACTATTATTTTTAGTCTCCTCTCTCTTTCCACAGCCATCTACGTACCTCCCACAGTGAGTCATTTCTGTCTACAGCCCCACGTACACATGACTCCCTGGACAGGGGGCTGGCTTGTTTTAACAGACCAACTCACTCAACTCCATCTCCACCTGCAACACGCAGAAGGCTCTGCTGTGGAAAGAGCTGTGGGTCTTCCAAAGCCACCAAATATACGCTACACAGAATGACAACCTGCCGCAGAGAGGCTGCAGGACGAAGCTGTCCGTGAGAAAGGGAGTTACCCAGTCATAGAGCTGAGCATTTTATTCCCATATTCTTTGCTCCATGTTCATATCCCGTGACCGGCACTTGGCCCCAGAGTTGCAGGTACAGGGAAATGCTCCTACTCAGTTTGGGGCCATTTTACCCAGGCACCAGGCATTGAAGTCATGTCCTGAAAGATGACACCTTGCAAGGCTGTTAGTCATTTGTACAAGACGCTGAACTCTCAAAATAATGCATAGTGAAATTGGAGTATTTCTAGAAGGTGCTGAGCATGAATTATCTATTTCTATCAGAATTTTTAGTCTATATATTTTTTTAGTTATGGAAAAAATACTTCTGAGTTGATATTTCACGCAACATGACAACAAGGACAAAAGCATTGTCACATGGATCCAGGTCAGTGGTCTGTTCATGTGGCACCAAGAAGTATGTAGAGGAACAGTATGAAGATTCTCCTTCATGTTAAGAGGTAACTTCTTTCATAAATCGATTCAATAGCCACTTGTTGGCTATTCACAGTGTCATCTCACACCCATCTCCCCTTGCCTCACTGTACCTCAGACCCAGGTTGTGTTTGTGTTCTGGTTTGTTTGTTTTATTTCAGGTCTTCTATGATCTCAGGCTTTCTTACCATAGGGCGTCCTCATGCGTTATTCCTTCTGCCTGGATACCTCTCCTCCCACCATTCTTCACCTGGTTAACTCATTTCTTGGTTCAAAGGTCTTTTTTGCCAGGGAAGCTGTCTCAATCCCTTCAGATATGGGTGGATTTCCCTGTTCCTTACTCTCATAGCATCCTAGGGTTTTCCGTTGCCCCACTTATCACCAGTGTATTTAAATGATTATTTGTTAAGTTAATTTGCTGAATATCTGTCTTCCCCAGCAGATTTTCTTGGAGGCAAACTTCACTCGTTCACTGCTACTGCTCTGACAGCCAGCACAGCGCCTCACAAATAGGAGTATTTGGGGCTGGCCTGGTGGCGCAGCGGTTTAGTTCGCGCTTTGGCAGCCTGGGCTTCGCGCGTTCGGATCCCGGGCGCCCGCCGATGCACTGCTTGTCAGCCATGCTGTGGCGGTGTCCCATGTAACGTGGAGGAAGATGGGCACGGATGTTAGCCCAGGGCCAGTCTTCCTCAGCAGAAAAAGAGGATTGGCAACTGATGTTAGCTCAGGGCTGGTCTTCCTCACACACAAAAAGACAAATAGGACTATTTTTCTCAATAAATGTGTTGATTTGGTAAGTGTCCTCACTTTCAACATTCGCAGTCTAATAAGGGGGCCAGCTGAAAAACAATACTGTGCATTCGGTGTTACTTAGAGATGACTCTGTAGATGCACAAAGAAAGCAACAAAGGATTCTGCCAGGAATCATGTGAGGGGAGACTCAACAGAAGTGGTAACATTTGAACTGGGCCTTGAGGTAGGAATAGAAGCTCAGGTGAAAAGACAGGGGAAAGAATTCTGAGCAGAAGATTTGGTACAAAAGAGACAAGAAGGGATGAAAGTGTAGAGTGAGTTCAGGGAAAGCACACAGTCAATTGTGTTAGAAGAGAGCACGACTGTCTGGGATGCAGGAAATGGTGGAGGACTTATATTTTCTGCTAGAGACTTTATATCTTAAGCAAACAGGAATAGAACTTGGAATACATGAAAATTAAATAATCAGTTTGTGGTCTAGAACGCTCTCTCTAGTGACAGAGTGAAAGACTGGAGTGGGGAGTGGATGAAAACTCTTTAGGGGGCTGTTGCAGTGGTCCAGGCAAGAGAGGACGAGGCCAGGTGGCTGGAATGATGAGAGGGACAGTCACAAGAGACTGTGGGAGTCCGGCCAGACGGGCTTGGTGTGATTAGATGTGGGGAGTGAGGACAGGAGCTCACCAAGTAAGACTGGGGATCCCAGTTTTGGCACTGGGTAACTGACATGACGTTGTCAGCTGCAACTGCGACAAGAACCTGGGAGGAGTCGGGTGAGGCCTTGGGAGCAAGATGAGGGAGGAGAGCTCATTTGGTTTTAGATAAACTGGGTTTGGCGTGTCTTTTCAGCCTGGAGGAAACATCAAGAGCGATGTTTCTCAACCTTCTTTTCATCATCACCCCTTGAGGTGCCTTTTTAGATATTTTTTTCCTAATCTCCCTGCCCACATGAAATTTTAATACCACAGCTATACTGTATATCTCTTTATATACTGTATATAGATCTATGGTTTGGACATAAAAAGAGTAAGATTTTTTAGCCCCCCAAGGACCCATTTTTGTCCCCTTGAGAATGCATGGGAGGGAGGGAGGGAGGTGGGCTGACACTATTCTGCCTGCAGGAGTAAGGAAGTCTTCACACAGAGGAGCATCTGCAATGGGCTTTGGAGATTGGGTCAAAAACAGTTTTTTAATTTAGATTTCTACTGAGATATAATTGACATTATATAAGTTTGACATTGTATAAGTTTAAGGTGTATGACAATTTGATTTGATACACTTATATATTGCAATATGATTACCACCGTAGTGTTAGCTAATACCTCCATCACGTCACATAATTATTATTTCTTTTTAAGAGAACATTTAAGATCTACGTTCTTAGCAACTTTTAAGTATATAATACAATTATTAACTATATCACCATGCTGTGCATTAGATCCCCAGAACTTATTCAACTTATAACTGAAAGTTTGTACCCTTTGACCAACATCTCCCCTTTTCCCCACTCCCAGCCCCTGGTAACCACCATTCCACTCTCTGTTTGTATGAGTTTGGCTTTTTTAGATTCCACGGATAAGTGATAAGGTACAGTATTTATCATTCTCTGTCTGACTTATCTCACTTAGCATAAAGAAGATGCAGCAGATACACACACACACACAATGGAATATTATTCAGCCACGAGAAAGAAGGAAATCTTGCCATTTGTGACAACATGGATGGGCCTTGAGGGCATTACACTGAAAACAGTTTGGGTGTTTTTTTTTTTTTTTGGTGAGGAAGATTAGCCCTGAGCTAACATCTGTGCCAATCTTCCTCTATTTTGTATGTGGGATGCCTCCACAGTGTGGGTGATGAGTGGAGTAGGTCCATGCCTGGGATCTGAGCCCATGAACCCAGACTGCACATGGAATTTTAACCGCTCGGCCACAGGGCAAGTCCATAAAAACAGTATTTTAACTGAGGTAAAATTCTCAAGAAGAGGTTGGTTTGGAGTGACAGATGTGGGAGCATTACAAATGACAATGAAGCCTCGGGAGTGGGTGAGAGTGCCAGGAGATGGGGCCCACAGAAGGAAGAAGGAGAATGGAGGGCAGAGCCCAGAGGCCTCCAGAACTCCATGTCAGCAAGACAGAGAAAGGGCATCCCAGGGGGAAAGGGGCCTTGAGATCTCGGCGTCACACAGTGAGGAGCACATGAGGAGAGGGACCGCAGATAGCCACACACTACAGGAAAGGCCAAGCAGAAGAGCTGGAAAAGTGCATGTAAATTTGGCAAATTGGCCCTTTAGTGTGCAGTTTGGGCAGAAACGTGAGTAGAAGAGTAAAATAAAGGTGAATATATATGATAGGAAGTTTAAAGCATACATTCAAAGATTTTACAGAAAGTAAAGGAGAAAGTGACTGAGTTGTGTATGGAGTTGCAGATTTGGGGGGCAGGGGTGGATTCTTCAGATGATTCTAGACTTTTTCTGCCTTTTGTTATCGAGCTGACAGCTCTCCACTGTTGTTAGTGATTCTACCTTCAGCGGCTCCTCTCTGCTCATCTAACTTCCTCTGAGCCTGGAAACCCGGACTGCCTCCTAGAACTGTTTGTGAAACTAGTCGGTGACCTAGAAGGGATCCTCCTAAGGGTTCTCCCATGTGAAAGGGGCCTGAGACGTAGTATAAGTGTGCCAGGTAACGTAGATGTGAGATGGTAAAAGAGCGAGAGAAAAAACCAAAAAAACAAACATTTGGCAGGAGGCTAATAAGTTCCCCACAGATAAGATAAGGATTTAAGTTGTTTCCAAGCTCTTGTTTTTACAATGTTGTAATGAGTATTCCTGAGCACTCCATTTCAGATATTTGTGAATATATCTGTAAGATAAAATTCTAGACGTAAAGTCGCTGGGTCAAAGGGCATGTGATTTAAAATCTTGATGCACAGAGCCAAATGCTTTCTAAGAAGACAGTACCCAGTTCCATCCTCACTGGGGAAGTATAAGAGAATCCACTTCCTTACATCCTTGCCAACACAACATACCAAATGTTTTCATTGTTGCCAGTCCGATAGTGAAAGAGTGGTATGCCCTTTTAGTTTAAATTTGCATCTCTCTTTTTATGGATGGAATTGAGCATCTTTTCATAGGGTTAGAAGCCAGTTTAGTTTTGTTCTTTGGTGAAATGTTTTAGAGCTTTTGTCCATTTTATATTTGATTATTGTTTGTACAAGTTCTTTACACATTAAGGAAAATTTGTCTTTATTCAGTGATATGAGCTGCACATGTTTTTCCCAGTTCATTATTTTTTATTCATTTACGATATTATTGTGCAAGACACACTTTAAATAGTTTTTGGCAGTAAAAGTTACCAATACATTATTTTATGGTTTCTCAGTTTTTTGTTATACATAGAAAAGTCTTCACTACTCTGATTTTACTTCTAAAATATATTCTATTTTTTATTCTAGTATTTTTCTGGGATTTTTTTTCCCGCTAAATTTTGGGTCCTTCTTGAATTTAATTGTAATAATGTGTGAGGTTGGAATCCAAGTATATATTTCTTCCCAGAGGCTTATATATTTCAGTATCGATTATTGAATAAGCCATCTTTTCCCTACTGATTTGAGCTGCCGACTTTTTTCATATACTAAATTCCCATAAATCTTCAATTTATTTCTGGGCTTTTTATTCTATTCCATAGATCTATCTATTTACTCATGTACCGGTACCATGAAGTGTTAATTGATAGCACATTACAATGCATTTTGACATCTGGTAGGACTAGTCTTACTCATTAATCATCACACCCCACCCCACCTCAACTCTGGCTACTTTTAAGATCTTCTCTTTGTCTACAATATTCTATAGTTTCTTTGTGATATGCCTTGATGTGAATTTCTTTTAATTTAAATTTAACGTTATTATTTTTCATCAATCCACCACCCCACTCTTTTCTCTTCTCGCCTTCTGAAATACCATTTACACTTTTGAGAGAGAAGACTTTCTTTGAGAACAGAGACCTTCTCTCTCTATCTTCCATGTCTTTTAACCTCTCTCATATTTTCCATTTCTTTGCCTCTCTGCACTATAATTCTGTATAATTTTTCACATTATCTTTAGTTCTCTAATTCTCTCTTCTACTGTGTCTAATCTGCTGCCACACCCATCCATTGACTTTAATTTCTGTTACTGTATTTTTCATTTCTAGAAGTTCTAGTTGGTCTTTTTCAAACCTGCTATATCACTTTTGTTTTTTGTTTTGGTGAGGAAGATTGGCCCTGAGCTAACACCTGTTGCCAATCTTTCTCTTTTTGCTTGAGGAAGAATAGCCCTGAGCTAATATCTGTGCCCATATTCCTCTATTTTTTTGTATGTGGGATCTGCCACAGCATGGCTTGAAGAGTTGTGTAGATCCAAGCCCGTGATCTGAACCTGCGAACCCCGGGCCACCGAAGCAGAGCGTGCCAAACTTTAACTGCTGTGCCACCTGGCCAGCCCCCTACTGTGTCACTTTTGATTCTTTCCTATTCCTTGCAGATATTTTAAAGCCTATCTTTCATTTATTTAAACAAAATTAGCATAGCTGTTTATTCTCCGTGTCTGATCATTGAAATAGCTGAAGTTGTGTGACTCCCTTCTGCTGTCTGTTTATTTTTACTGGCACTAACTAATAGTGTCTTGCTGTCTAGTGTGTTTGGTAGTCTTAACTGCAATGCTTATTGCCCATGAAAAATCATTTGTACAAAATCCCTGAGGCCTAGGATGCAAGTGTCTGCCGCCAGAAATATTAGAGTTTGATTCTGCCAGGTGCTTGGGAACACTACGGTTTGGTGTCACATTAAACTAGATTCATGGCTTCAAGTTTCTTGGCCCACTCCCATGACATGCCTTTGGGCTGTAAGTATATGCAAATGGTGGCCAGCGGTTCAATGGTGACATCCTATCAGGGACAGGTTTTTTTTCTTTTCCCTGCTTTGCTTAGTGTCAAGGCAACTCTCCTGTGGTCCCCAGAGGTAGAGGAAAGGGGAGCAGGTTTACCTCTGGTTCACCTTGGGGAGTCCCAGGTTAATGTGGGGTGAGAGTCTCCTATGAGACCCCCTGTCCTACCTTGGGTGAGTCCTGGCCTTTTGGTTCTGTCTTCTTCTGTTAAAGAAGAGGCTGTTAAAACCACAGCCAACTCAATTTAACCCGATCAACATGGCAAAAGCTAATTACTTGGTAGTTACTTGTTATTTGTTAGCTTTTCAGTGCTTTTAAGAAGAATTTTATTTAATATTTTATCCAGTTTTTCATTGTTTTCAGTGGAAGCATTCATCTAAATAATTGAACCCACTATTAGCAGAAATGGAATAATGCCTGTTGATTTTTCTTGTAAACGTTAGAAATAGTTCATCCAGATTTTAAAATCCTATATCTTTATTGGCTTCACATTCCACTTTCACAAGATTTTTAGGGAGAGTTGAAGTTTTTACATTAAGTCTTCCTGTATAAGAATATGGTGTGCCTTTCCACCTCTTCAAATCTTTTGTTTCTCAATAGCATTTTAAAGTTGTCATCTTCTGTATAATTTATATTTTTTGTTAAATTTTCACTTTTTGGTTAAATTTATACCTAGATGCTTTATTTCATTCTGTTATATTAATGTAAATATTAAACTTTTAAATTTTCCTCAGAGTTCTGCTTCAGCTCTATCATATAGGTTCTCATATCATATATGCTAACTTAATTATTTTCATTTTTTAGATATTATTCAAATCTATCCCTGATGGTAGAGTTGTACAAGAAAGACTTTTTCAGCATTCCCAGGTAGAAGAAATTTTTTTCCCCAATTTTATTATTAATTTCTAAATGAGTTGCTTTGTGACCAGAGAAGTTCTTCTGTACTTATTCTAATTTTGAAATTTATTGAAGTTTTTCTGTGGCCTTGTATATACAGTCAAATTTTTTTAATATTCCAAGAGTACTTTGGAAAGTATATCTTCAAGGTATAGAGTTCTATGTATACCAGTTAAATCTACTTTATTATTTACATTATTTTATGTCAATTTGTACTAAAATGCACAATAAAAGGGAATTAAAGTCTCATACATGGGATTTAAAATTTTCTCAATTTTTACGTATTCAAAATGTTGGTCTTCTGCTTTTTGACTTGAAAATAATTTGACTCGGTACAAAATTTTTTGGTCATGTGTTGAAGACATCGTTCAAATCTCTTTTAGCTCTTCTGAGTGTTGCCACAGTGAAACTTAAGACCAACCTGAGTTTTCTCAAATCTCTTTATAGGTGAATTGATCTTGCTATCAGAAAGTTCAAAGGATTCTTTTGTATCTTTAAAGTCTACTAACTTTTCTAGGATATCTCAATGTTGATTATTCTGTCTTAATTTTTCCTGCAACAGAGTAGCCCCTTTCAATCTGAATATTCTAGTCTTTTATATACGGAAAGTGTTAAAATTTCATTTAATAAAATATTCCTGTTTTACACTTTCTGTTTTCTTTTTCAGGTATATTTTATTAACTACCCACCCTTCCTATCTATCACCTTCTTGCTAATCCTTTATAGATTTTTGTTTATTTTCATTCATTTTCCTCATTCCCATCCTCTGAGTACTTGGCATGTTTCCAGCAGAACTGATATGCTTTCTACTGCTTCCATTGTGGTCTTTATTTCTAGGTCATCTTTTTTGCTAAGTTCTTTTTTCACCTGTTCTTTTTTTTTTTTTCAGGTGTACAACATAGCACTTTGACATTTATTAACATTATGAAATGGTCACCCTGATAAGACTAGTAACCATCTGTCATCATACAAAGTTACTACAATATTGTTGACTATATTCCCTATGCTGTACATTACATCCCCATGGCTTATGTATTTTATGACTGGAATTTTATACTTCTTATCCCCTTAGCCTATTTCTCCCTCCCCCCCCCCTCGGAAACCACTAATTTGTTCCTGTATCTACGAGTCTGTTTCTGGTTTTTGTTTGTTTGTTTGTTCATTTGTCTTGTTTTTATTTTTAGATTCCACATATAAGTGAAATCATACGGTATTCTTCTTTCTCTGTCTGGCTTATTTCACTTAGCATATACCCTCTAGATCCATCTATGTTGTCACAAATGGGAGGATTTCATTCTTTTTTATGGCTAAATAATATTCCATTGTATATGTATACGATATCTTCTTTATCCATTTATCTACTGGTGGACACTTAGGTTGCTTCCATATCTTGGCTATTATAAATAATGCTGCAATGAACATGGGGTGCATATATCTTTTTGAATTAGTGTTTTCATTTTCTTCAGGTAAATACCCAAAAGTTGTATTGCTGGATTATTTAGTAATCCTATTTTTAATTTTTGGAAGAACCTCCATACTGTTTTCCATTGTGGTTGCACCAATTTAATTCCAACCAACAGTGCACGAGGGTTCCCTTTTATCCACATCCTCACCAACACTTGTTATTTGTTGTCTTTTTGATGATAGCCATTCTGACAGGTGTGAGGTGATATCTCATTGTGGTTTTGCATTTCCCTGATGATTAGTGATGCTGAGCATCTTTCCATGTCCCTGTTGGCCATCTGTATGTCTTCTTTGGAAAAATGCCTATTCAGGTCTTCTGCCCACTTTTTAATCAGATTGCTTTTTTTGATATTGAGTTTTGTGAGTTCTTTATGTATTTCGGATATTAACCCCTTATCAGATATATCATTTGCAAATATCTTCTCCTATTCAGTAAATTTCATTTTGCTGGTAGTTTTCTTCACTATGCAAAAGCAAATATCTTCTCCTATGCAGGTTTTCTTTGCTTGCAAAAGCTTTTTAGTTTGATGTAGTTTCATTTGTTTATTTTTGCTTTTGTTGTCCTTGCCTGAGGAGACAGATCCAAAAAGAAATGTTGCTAAGACCAATGTCAAAGAGATTACTACCTATGTTTTCTTCTAGGAGTGTTACGGTCTCAGGTCTTACATTTAAATTTTAATCCATTTTGAGTTTATTTTTGTATATAGTGTATGAAAGTGGTCCATTTTCATTCTTTTGCATGTATCTGCCCAATCACCTGTTGTCTTACTAAATATTTCCAGAACTATTGTATATCTGGTTTTTTTTCCTGAACTCCTAATTTTAAAAGATGACTGCTTCTCTCTGTTGTTTATTTTTAAATTCATGACAATATGTTGGGTCACACATTTCATTTGTTCTGTGGCAATATTTTTTGGTGAGTCTTTTTCAACTCTAATTTGTTTGTTTTCTTGTTTCTTTCATTTGTTTTTCATGTGTGGGGACTGTGCTGGTTCCTTTTTGATTCTCATCTTTAAGTGAGGAGAGGCTTTCCGAATCAGCCATTTGTTAGAAATTTATGTTGGGGGAGGGCCAGGACTATATTCCAAGCTAGCAGGAATTCTCCTTAAACATAAGGTTTTACAGGTGAGAGACAACTTTTAGTTTCTCCTGCAGAAATGAGCAGCTGTGGGGCTGCTCACCAGGAAGCCTCTCTCCTCCCCATGACTCGCCAACACACTAAACAATGAACTTTCTACTTGTTACTGAGTATCTGAGTCAGCAGATTGCTCAGTTTTCTGGAACCCTGATCACATGACACATCCCTTTAGAGTAGTGATGCTCTAAAATAAAAGACTACAGTTGATTTGCAAGTGTCACCATCATCACCACTGTCATTGAATTCTGTAGCTTCTTCTTCAATCCAGGTTAAAGACTTGGACATGTTACCTAAGAAAGTGTGAAGAAATTTCCAGAATGGGGTAGCTTCTGGGAAAACCAGGGTCCTGTTGGAATGGCCATCAACACCCCTGAAGGTGTAAGTTTTCTATTTAAGACAAGAAGTTACCATTGTCTTTAAAAAATAAAAATCTTATCATATTTCAATTACATCATCCAAGAAGACAGACCAGCCTGGAAAATAAAAGTTACTAGCCTCTGCTAAAGCTGGGATTTTCAGGAATAAAAGCAGGAACACAAGTCAAATGGGGTTTCCAGGGCCCTATCTCAGCAAGACAGTCAGAAGCAATAAACCACAGACCATGACTGGAAGAACCGTGTAAGGTTTATTAAGCTTTACTCTATCTGTGTACTACATGTTTAAATATTTGTCACATTATGTATTTATTTTTATAGATATGTATGTATGTATCTCCTATTTGTTTTCATCAGAGAGATTCAGAGGACAGCCCTCCAAATGAAAAGTCTTGTGCTTGTTTTCTGAAACATCAAAGAAGTACCTGGAGAGACCACGGGAACATAGTAATTACATTGTGCTAAGACTGTGATATCTTATTCTTTTTAAAATTTTTACATTGAAAGGAATTTATATTTTATTTTATTTTAATCTGTGTAAATATTTTTTACTTTATTTTTATTTTATTTTATTTTGATAAAAACACTTATCATGAGAGGGGCCCGCCTGATGGCATAGTGGTTAAGTTCGTGCACTCTGCTTTGGCAGCCTGGGGTTCACAGGTTCAGATCCCGGGCTCACACTGATGCACCACTCATCAAGCCCTGCTGTAGCAGAGTCCCACATACAAAATCGAGGAAGATGGGCACAGATATTAGCTCACGCCTAATCTTCCTCAACAAAAAGAGGAAGATTGACAAAGGTTAGCTCAGGGCCAATCTTCCTCACACACACAAAAAACCAACAAAACACTTATCATGAGAACTACCCTCTTAACAAATTTTTAACTGACCCATATGTTATTGGTGACTACAGGTACTAATCATCAGGGAAACATAAGTTGAAAAAATGAGATATAACCTCACACCTGTCAGGATGGCTATTTAAAAACAAAAGAGAAGTATGGAAAAATTAGAACCTTGGCATACCGTTGGTGGGAATGTAAACTGGTACAGCCAGTTTACATGAAAAACAGTACAGATGCTCCTCAAAAAACTAAAAATAGAACTACCGTGTGATCCAGCAATCTCACTTCTGGGTATTATCTAAAAGAATTGAAATCAGGATCATAAAGAGATATTAGCACTCCTCCCATGTTCCTTGCAGCACTATTCACAACAGCCAAGATGTAGAAATAACCTAAATGCCTATTGACAGATGAATGAATAAAGAAAATGTCATAAAACATACAATGGAATACTATACAACCTTTAAAAAAGAAGGAAACTCTGCAATATGCAACAACATGGATGAACCTTGAGGATATTATGCTAAGTGAAATAAGCCAGTCACAGAAAGACAAATACTGCATGATTCCTCTTATTCATTCTTTATAACAACTCTACCCAGCATGTATGATTATCCAGCATTTTGCCAAGGTAGTACTTAAGGCTCAGAGGGGGTAAGAAATTTCCCAGAAACTTGCCAGCAAGCAAGGACCAAAGCTGGGACTCAAACACCGGTCCCCAAAGCCCTTTCAATACCATGCTCCCCGGGTGCAAACTGGTCCTACTGAGGACAGGAGAGTGAGCAGAGCCTGCAGGGAGCCAGGCCTAGTCCTGAGAAGAGGCCAAGGTCTCAAGAGGAGACTTGCCCAGGAAACTCAGGGTGCTGGGAGCTCCGTACCTCCTTCCTCCAGCCCTCAACTTTCCATCACCACCAGACAGCTGTTTGAAATACTACAGCTCCAATCCCCATGACCCTCTTGGAATTCTTCCACCATCCCCCCAGCCTCGCAGTCCCAGGATGGGAAATTGTGCTTTAGGGGGATGTATGAATATTAAAGGAAAAGTGATTATAAATCTTTTGGCAAATAGACAGTTCTATAGAAATGTGAAATAACCGTATGTTCCCATTTAACTTCATTTATAGCATTTGGATGAAACTAAGACATCTTGCCTCTTGTTTAAGACTTATACCATTCAGTATTTGTAAAGAAATCATTAGCCAACTCTTATGTAAGGCCTAAGGGAAGTTCTCTTCATCTTCATTCCATCTGCTCCAGAGGGTTTTTTTGTTTTGTTTTGGGATTTTTTTTTTTTTTTTTTTGGTCTGCTCTGAATGCCCTGTAATTGACTGGGTCCGTTACACATAATCTCTTAATTATGTGACTTACTCAAGTCAAAGGACTTCATCAATTCACCATCTCTCCAAGGGCATTTACAGGTCATTAAAAATCTAAGTTCAATGCAGTTGGCCTTCATCTTGGATGATAACATTTAACACAATTTCTTTCCACGTGTTTCCATTTTGTTATGCAACAACACCATTCTCCCACCCCCAAATTAGTGTATGCATCTCCAAAATCCAATTATGCACATAAACTTGGGACCTGTTATCTGGATAAATGATATCAATAAGTGTTCCAAGAAACTTTAACCTTAATAACTTCATAATAATTAATAGTTCCAAATTAGTCTAGAGAGCCTTTCACTAGAGCTGCCAAAAAGGGATACTGTTTAACTGCTTTGAGAGCCTTTACTCTGTTCTCATCCCACGCTTCCCTGGGAAGTTCCAAAGAACAGAGACACAGAGGAAAGGTGGACAGTCACAGGAGAATACAACGAAAGGAAGTCTCTGGTATCTACAGGCTGGACAATCAACCCTCCACTTCCCTGGGCTGGAGTCCATCCCTCTCTATTCTTCCTAAAGCTGAGGTACTTCTGTTTTTTTCTCTCTCCTCAGTGGAGTGTTCGTGCCATTACGTTGCAATTGTCCTCCCTTATGGAGTCTTTGCAGAGGCCATCAGTTAGACCAGTGTCTTCCATGGGTCCGTCACATCCTCACTGATATGATCTTCAAAGGCTCTCTCCACTCAGAGCCCAAGACCCACTCCGACTGTTGTATCCTCCAGGCCCCAAATACAAAGCATCTGGGAATCTGAGGCTCAGAAATGCCTCACCAGACTCTTTTCCTGCATCTTTAGTAACCTAACTTAGTACCAAGATGTTTTAAAGCAATCAAGTCTTCATTTACACCCGTTACATATTTGTAGACGGTCATCATGGCCCTCAGTCAAGCAACATGCTAATCCAGTCCTGCCCTCTCTCAGAAAACGCACACGAACAGTGTTCCTCCTGTTTCAGAAGGGCTTGGATGGCACCAGACAGACTCTGACGCCCTGTCACCAGAAGCAGAAAGTGAATTCGTCTTCACCCTGTGCGCTGAGAAGCTTTCCTCTTCTTCGCAGGAATTCGCAGTGCAGCCTCCAAACGTCGGGGGTAGCATCCAACGGCATCAGTCACAACGTCTCATTGAGCAGGCTGTGATACTGCTGCGGTGTCTTCTCTTCCTTTTGTCTCCAAACTGCTTTTCTGTCCATATTTCTTTTTGCTCTTATCTTCTGGCAAAATGTATGCATCTACACTTTGTAGCAAACTCACTACAGCAAACTTTGAGCAGATTCCACTGTTAGTTCTTCAAGGTCAGTGATTATACTAGTAATTCCTGTGTGTGTGTGTGTGTGTGTGTGTGTGTGTGTGTGTGAGACAAAGAGAGAGAGAGCGCCAAGTAAGTGAGTGAGTGGGAGTGAATGAATGAATAAGTTAGTAAATGAATAGAGTTGCAAAAGGGGATCCTCAGGAAGTAGGAGATGGCATAATTTAAGAAGAAGGAAGAAAATAAGAAAATCTGGTTACTATTGATGTTGTCATTAGTGCCGTTGAGTCGATTCTGACTCCTAGTGACCCTGTGTACTGCAGAGTGGAACCCTGCACGGTCTTTTTGTCCCATCCTCTCACCTTCAGACGCTGTATCAGACAATGCTCTACTACTGTTCATAGGGTTTCATGGCCAATTGTTTCAGCAGTGAGTGGCCAGTTCTTTCTTCTTAGTCTGTGTTAGTCTGGAAGCTCCGCTGAAACCTGGCCACCATGGGTGACCCTGCTTGTATTTGAAATACCAGTGGCATAGGTTCCAGCATCACAGCAACACATAGCCGCCACAGTATGATAGCCAACAGACGGGTAGTGTGGTTCCCTGACAGGAAAACAAACCCAGGCTGCAGCTGTGAGAGCACCGGATCTTGACCACTAGACCACCAGGGCTGGCCAGGGCTCAGTTTTCTCTTCTGTATGAGGCAGGTCAAACAGCCATAATACTCACCTTGCAGGATTCATAATAGAATAATATCATAAACGGCTTGCCACTGTGCCTGGCACATAGGATGCTCAACAAATGTAATTACCACTGGATGACATCCTAGCAAGTGCTAAAGTGAAGAAATTTCTTATTTTTCCTAAATATATGATATGGGTTCCTTAGATCTATTTTGTCATGTCTCCTAATTCTCATCTCCTATCTTTTAATCCTTAAGGTTTATTTTACTGAAGTAATTCCAGGACTCTTTTCAGAATTAGGATTTAGCGCTCCACATTCTCCAGAAGTGACAAAGGCAGTGTTACTTAATCCCTTTGTTGTGTCTTGCCCAGCCTTAGGAGGGTGGGTTCAAAGTCCGAAGTGGTACAGGGGCCCTGGCCCTGCTGGATCCAGTCCCCTTATATTTCCACTCTTCCCTGTTTTTGATGATGCGGCTGCAGTGGGAGCATGAACTAAAGGTGTGTGCTTCAACAGTCAGAGAAACGTCTCTCAGCGTAAATAAGAATGAGAAAGGCAAGTGAGCATTTTTCAAATTCTAAAGGGTATCATTTGAATGGTCTCTCTTCCAGAATTCCTTATCTAAACTTGAAAAAAGATTCTTGGAATCCTTTCTGCCAATAAAACTTGGAAGTTTTGCAAGAACCCCAACAGGGCAGGCATCTTAGACGTGATGCCACCATGTTGCCTGTAAGTGCAGACTGGGTCCCACCCTGTTAGTCCCATCAAAGCAAAACCACACAACTGGGATTATTCTGGACACTATCACAGTGGACAATTGGGTCAAGAATAGAAAAAGGAGCCAGGAGTGAGTTTGCTGTGAGTGGGAAAGTAGGAAATAGCAGGGCAATTTAGCTGAGAGATCTGGGGACTGAGGGCTTAATATGATTAAGAAAATAATGAATTCCCAAATTAACAGCTGTTGGCCAAGGAGACCTCAAAATAAAATGCTGTTTTTATTTAGGGTTCAATCATCTCAGCAGGGACTGGAGATGTGTGCACAAGATGAGTTGCTTGGCATGGCTGGGAGCCCCTGAGCAGCAAGCAGAGGACACTGAGTCCACAGATGGAGAAATCGGCATGTGCCAGGCCCCATGGACAGCTCTACAGGAATTGTCTCCTTTAATCCTCACAAAACCCCAGGAGTAAGTACTATGGCTATTATCCCATTTTACCGAAGGGGAAACTGAATGTAGGGATATTAAGTAACATAACGAAGCTCATACAGGGTTGGCGTTCACACTCCAGCACAGGGGGTCTGGGGCCACGCTCCTAACCACTGTGCAATCCGGCCTCCTTAGCAACTGGGAAAGTGGACACAGCAAAGTGCTGAAGGTGAGCTTGGGTGGTGGTTACCCCTGCCCTGTCCTAGGCTCGACACACGTCAGGGTTGCTGCAAGTGCATTTCCTGCTTTGGCGTGACGGGTGAAAATGAAGGGATTCCAGCATGTTTGTGGGGAAGAGGAGGGAGACTTGGTGAGGGATGGAATGTGGACTGGTAAGGTGTGTGTGTAGCACACAGACACACATCCACACACACCCACTCACCTGTCCGCGGGAGGGCCCAGGAGAGTTGGAGGGAATGGTCCTGCCTCTGCTTACACACACCTCTTTCCTCTTGACCAAGTCCACGCTGCCCAACTCCTTGGTTACCACACTCTTACTGTCCTACCCCCCAAATCCCGACCCCCCAGTGAGAGCATATTCCTTCCTATTATCTGTACATCCAGATTTCCAGTTGTAACTCGGGGCTTCATTTCTCCTCGTCCTTTGAAAGCCGCAGACACAGGGGCTTGCTGCTTACTTATTATATCCTTATGCTCAGAATCCTGGCTGAAATGGATAGGATTGAAATTCGACCACAGTAGAAAAAGGACTTATTGCTGAACAAAAGTAGCACTCCTTTTAAAAACTTTCATAGGCTTTAGCGTCATTCTGGCTTCTAGAAACATCTTCCCATGAAACTCATATATTTTCTGAGCTTAACACTTCAGTCATTATGATCACTTTACATTTCTACCTCTTCCAACTGGGTTTTTGCAACTCGGAGATAGAGTTTGTTGCGTAACAACATTAACAGCTAATAAATTAGGCTCCTGCTTGGCATTTTCCTGAGCAGGGCTGGCGGAGTCAAGGCCTCGCGGAATTTGAGGGGAATTTATTCTGAGACTGATCCTCTACTTGGGCTATGAGGTCAGGATTCCCTGCCAGAGCTGTGCTGCCTCTAATGAGGGGTGAATCTGAGATTCATCATGGTGTGTGTCCATAAGCTCTTCTCTGAAACCCTTGGAACCAACATGAGTCAGAATTTTTAGATTGCAGAGAAGAAATATGCATATACTATATATTATGCAACATTTCCCATTGGGGTCTGAGATGGCACCCTCTGATCAAACACATTAATATTTCTGTAGCTAAGTATATGAATATTCATACTAAGTGGTATAAATATAAAATATAAATAGTCTAGTTTCAGTTTACCTTTGACTATCAAATGACTTTAGATCAGACCTGTCTTTGTTGCCAAATGAGTTACCAAAACCCTTGTGGTTTTCTTTTTTTTGGATTGGGGATTTTAAGGAGAAGAGATTGTGGGCCTGTAAATGCAAATAACTGCCATTTACCGAGCATTTGTATGCTCTTTTAAGCCCAGCAAGAACTCACACAGGAAGGAACTGTTCTTAGCTTCCTGTTATAGATGAGGAAACTTCCAAGTGGAGAGTCTAGGAAAATGGCCTGAGGTCTCAGAGCTGGCAAGAGGATTCCAACATGGAGCCTCTAGACCAACGCAAGGCCTCTGTGATCCTCACCTGGTGAGAAAGTAACCAGCTTGGCCGCCTCTTCCTGAAGACGGCAGCTTTCTGTATCTCACCTGTCTGACAAGCAGGCTCCTGGCTACTTGGCGCTCTCAGCTGTCCTCACTTAGCATTAGCTCTCAGGGCTGTCAGGTTGATGCTGAGCCCCTGCTGTTTACACAGGGCCTCTCTAGTTTTCTTGCTAAAGATATTTTTAAAATAGTTGAGTGCCCCAGACATTCTTGAAGCAGTCATTTCCTTCCCTTCTCGTTTATTAATGGGCTTATTTCTTCTACTCCCCAGAGTTGCTCTGAGGCACTTGTGGAAGGCCTGTTTATTGCCTTTGGCTGACATTACCTTTCTCCTTCTCCACCCCCAACCTTATCTTCTCCCTGCCAGCAGGACTGACTCTGCGCCTTTCCTCCTTTGGGCTTCCCTCTCTTGGTCTGCATTTTCCTGGGGGGAGCCTTCCACCCTGGGGTTTTTGAGTGCTGGCCTGTGAAACTGCACGTGCTCCTGGCCTCCTCATGCTGCCAGGACCTGGCAACAGCTGTGGTGAGGTCACACTCTGGATTGAAAATGTTCAAGCTCTGTGTGAAAGAGTCTGTCGTCTTGAATGTTCTTTTGCATTTCATCTTTTCTCAGGGCACTCGCTGGGCCGCACACCCTTAGCAGGCTGGGCCTGGGGCTGGGGCTTTTCTTATTCGAGACCCAGTGCAGGATCACGTGCCACAGGGCAGCTCCTCCCTGGACGTCTGTGAGGTCGGTGAGGATTGTGGTTGTGGTCACTCGACACCAAGCGAAACTGCAGCAGATGTGGCTTCTGCTCTCTAACCCTCTCTGAAGGAGCCCCCGGTTTTCAGGCAAGACTGGCCAAAAGTGGAGGCGATACGACCTGTTAGCTCACTGCTCACCCCTTGAGTGACCTCCCAACCTCACTTTTACTTAACCACTTTTTCCTTCATGTCCTCACCTATAAAACAGGAGTCACGAGAAAACCACTCCAATCCTGGCACCAGTTCCAACATGTGGGTTTTTCCACACCACGAAGCAATTCTCAGATACCAGCTGAGTGTCCTACAATTCAACTTAATTCTGACACGATCCCCTGGAGACAGTGTCAGATCCCACAGGGTAGGGGCTCAGTCCCACAGAACTACCCCCCACCCCACACTTCAGATGCCAATTAGAAGTCCAGTTTCACCTGTGCTTCTGACCGACAGGCTATAGATTGGAGGTTCCCACCTCCTTGGATTCAATTAATTCACTAGAGAAGCTCACAGAACTCAGAGAAACATTTACTTACGTTTACCAGTTTATTATAAAAGGATATAACTCAGGAACAGCCAGATGGAAGAGATGCTTAGGGCATGGTATGTGGGAAGGGATGCAGAGCTTCCATGCTCTCTGAGCGCATGACTCTCCCCAAATCTCTACTTGTTCACTGACCCCGAAGCTCTCCCAACCCTATCCTTTTTTGGGTTTTTAGGGAGGCTTCATTATGTAGGCATGACTGACTAAATCATTGGCCATTGGTGATTGAACTCAGTCTCCAGCCTCTCCCCTCCTCAGAGGTAGGGGTGGAAAAGTTTCAATCTCTAATCACATGGTTGGTTCCTCTGGTGACCAGCCCCCATCCTTAAATTACCTAGGGCCTTTCCAAAAGTCATCTCACTAACATAACAAAAGACACTTTCTCACTCTCATCACTTAGGAAATCCCAAGAGTTCTAGGAGCTCTGTGCCAGGAACACGGATGAAGACCAAATATATAGTTCCTATTATAATCACAAGATCACAACCACCTAACCCTTTGAGTTGTTACAAGGAGTAAGGTAATGAAATGAGCAAATGTATGTGGAGCCCTCTGCACTCTATCAGCTCTCTGGACACAGAACATCCACCCCATCTCTTTTGTGCTCCAATGTGAAGTTCTAATGCCACCAAGTCGTACAAATACCAGCGCTAAGACTGTCATCTCCCACTAGTTTCTCCACCATCACTGGTGCTGCTCTGTTGTCTTCTTCACCTCATAGAATATTGAATGCCATTCATTTCAGAGCTGACAGGGGCATCAGTTATCATTAGATTGCTTCATTTTACAGATAAGGAAAGAAAATTCCATATTCTTGCCCAGGGTGGGACTAACCTACAGGTAGGGCTGGAGCTAGAACCCAAGGGTAGGGATTCTCAGTCAGTGCTCTGTGCCAAGGTGACAAACCATCCTGGTTTGCTAGGGGCTCTTCCAGTTTTAGCGCCAAAAGTTCCACTTCTCAGAAAACCCTTCAGCCCAGTTGGTCACTCGAAGCCTCTGGCATGTATAAGCCTTGTTGGTTTACTAATCAAAACAGTATGTTTGCCGTCTTCATGGCTTTTTACAGCGGGAAAAAAAACCTTCAGATGCCAATCTTGCACATAGGCAATATTTTAAGCCACTGACACCTGAAATTTCATAAAACAAGCATTTCCAGGTAGCCATGTTGCTTGTTTATACTCACCTTCATGTCGTATCTCATCTGATTATTTTAAATCTCATGAGTGATCTGTTGCTGGCTGTTCAGAGGAAGGAGGTACACTTTCAAGTTGACTGAGAATGAGTTCAATGCTGTTAATAAGGAAATTTCACCAAGTTCTAACTAACTTTTGGGAGTGCCTTACAATCCATCAGACCGAATCCTCTGTGTCTGAAAAATTTTGGCCTTCTGGAAAACATTACAAGGAACTTTGGTTGCAGAGCACACCGATGGAGTGTTAGTGCTATGCAAAGTAAAACATCGAATGATGATTTTCATCCAAATATCTCACCACAGTGGTTGTTTCCTTTGGAAGGGAGTGGATAAATCCAAGGCTTTACTTGGCCTGAAATGTGCAGGTACTCAAGAAGTGATTATTGTTCCCACAGGTTCAATCTATAACAAATGTCTATTGCATGCTTAACATATTCCTGTCACAGGTGTTGGCTATTGAAGTAAATTATGTTAAATAAGACAGAAAATAGCTGCTGTCCTCATGAAGTTCTAGTCTAGTGGGAAAGAGAAAATTCTATAATTGCATGAATATGGATGGAATTATAATTGTGATAAGTACTATGAAGCAGAGTGCTGAATGCTCTGGGAACATTTCATGGGGCACCAAATCTAATCTGATGAAGTGACGTTTAAGCTGAAATCTGAAGGATAAGTTAACCAGGCTCCAACTTGGGGAAATAGCATTCCAGGTGGGAAGACTAGCATGAGCAAAGGCCCTGAGGTGGGGAAAGGGTTTGGCATATATTAAGATATTGAAAGAAAGCCAATGGGCCACTGACTTGATAAGCACAGGAATAATATTTCAATTCCTACAACTGAAGACAACATCTCTCTACAAGCAATCGGAACCTGTTCAGTAGCTCCACTGGTACCATACCCTTGCCCTAAGAGCTTCCAGTCAGTTCCAGTGACATCATAGCATTACCATTCCTGAAGGAGACCTTGACCTCAGTCAATTTCTTCAAGCTGTGACTGGGGCTCAGAATGTGGACAAGGCTTGCCAAAAAGCACATAGCCAGTTAGAGGCAGAGTGGGAATTGCAAGTGCAGTCCTGGATTCTAAGTTCAAAATCCTTTCTACAGCATCCTTATTATTCCTCCATCTTAAGATGATTTTTTCTTCTGGAGTCTTCCACTCCCAGAGCCCTTTGGATTTGAAAGACAAAAGACTACTCTTCTTCCCGCCTCTCTTGATGTTGCCACTACCAGTACCGTCAGAGCCTGCTAGCCTGAGATGTTGCCTCTCACGCTTGTCAGCAGAATCCCAGCACCTGCAGGGGAGCTTGTGAGTGTCTCCAATGGGAGTCTCAAAAGAAGTTCTTGCATAATCACCATCCTTGGTTCTCCCTCCTGTGTAGCATTTGAAGGCCACTATTCATTTTGCAACAGTAACTATTGTGGGAGTTATCATAAACCTGGCTGCTTTGAAAATCACTCACAGCTTCACCCTCCTCTGTGTCTCTACTTCTCATTAGAGCCTATGTCAGCGTTCGTCCTCACTTGCCATGAGTCACCCACCCAACCAGACAGTTATCATGCACATGTCAGGGTAAACCCTTGTCATTCACTATTGCAGAATAGGTGGCAGGAAAACCCCACAGACACTTGGGCCTAGGTCACTAGGGAAACTGAGTATCAGATTTTTCTTTTTTCAATGAACATAAAGAAAGAACAATCATTCTTTTATCCTGATGTATCTGTGCTAGGAAACCCTGGTGCATGTTGTCCCTCTGGGAGACATAGACGGAGGCCACTGCAGGCTCCTGGTTGCAAAGGACCGCCTGCCAAGGTTTCTCAGCAATATGTGTCACTTTGTGGTATCCCTATTTTCCTCCCCAATAAAATAATAATTTGGCAGAGTTTGAGATGAAGATAGTAAATCAATACCAGATTGCAAAAGTTGCAAAAATGTTCCACCAATTCATCAAGCAGTGTCTAAGAGCTTGAGAACTGCCCAGGGAAAGAAGCACCCCTGTATTGAAGCACTTTTTGATTTGGGAAATCACTGAGGATCCCAACATTCTTGTCAAGTAATGAAAAGCCACAGAGAACAAGATTTGTTTCTAATCTTCACGGTGGTTATCTAGGTGCTACAGAAGTGAGAAGAATATTCTGCAAAACTGTGCTTTTGAAATTGCTCTTTCAGCAATCTTTCAATATCACCATGCTGGGTCTGCAGAGGCAGAAACTTATTGGAATTCCATTAAAATCTTTGGGATAGAGGTCAGGGTGAGTATCTTATTGTCATTACTACACTCTTAGTAAGCTGTTAGCTAAGAATCATTTCTAAGTTTAGGACCAATTTGCCTTTAAACCCTCAATATAAACAGGCTGATGCTCATTTAACATGGGCCCTTACTGAAAAGAGAGAATGGCTCTTTGCAAGGCTGAATTTAATTTCCAAAATGAGACAGAACTGTGAGCCTGAAAAACTGCCCTTAAGGAATGAGGTACATCCTAATTTTGAGGAAATTTGGGATAATCCTTGTAGGAGAGTTGGATGAGATTCCTCTAGTAGTGACATGAATATCTAGGAGGTTAATTAAGTTACTGTAAGCATCTTGGGGGAAAAGCAGTACAGATCTACTACTGGAAGGGAAATTAATCAGGCCATATCTACACAGGACTATCAGTGGCCACACACAGAAACCTGGCTTGAGAACTGACTGCCTGTCAGACCCTGGGAATCTGGCCTGAGGGCATACCCCCGAGAAACGTCCCACAGACTCCTGTGATGCCAGGCTGGAAGAGAAGTTCCCAGGACTGACATCTCTGCAGTTATTCTCATTTATTTTCTTCATTCTCATTGTCTCTCTCTCGTCCCCATACTTCTCACCTTCAGAAAAATTTTAGAAGTTGCTAGTTTCCTTATAGATTACTGCAAATATAAAGTTGTCCTCTGAAATATGTTGAAGAAAATGAACTTTTAAAGGACTTAAAGGACACTCATTCTTTCGTGAATGGCATTTATTCTCTTGAGCTCTGTTATAGCTTCTAAACGCTACCATAAAAGAAAATGATCTCCCGAACGGGGTGGCCTGAAGACTCTGCTCTCGGAGAGCAATGATTGAGGATCCTGGCATCAGGTGTTCCAGGGTTAGAACGAACACAACTTGGGGAGTGTCTAGTCTACCCACTACCTTTGGGGCTTAAAACCATTTCTTCAAGCCAGTGAGATTTTTCACGTTTTAGTAACAACTCTACAAAAATCCCTCTCATAATGAGATTCCCTGGGAAACTGCAGATTTAGTTTGGTTTATTTTTTACTGGTGTAGTTTTTTTCACTGTAATATGATGGTGTGTTGGTTTTTGTTTTTTCTTGGCCAAGCCCTGAAAATCAATGTCATCTCAGGAAAATAATAAAATCCACCATTGAAAACTTCCTCCATGTCTTTCCAGTGTTTTCTACACCCAAATATCCACCTTTGCCATACTACTTATCATATCCAGTCAAGCCTGGCGTGATTTGCCCTTGCTCTGTAGTTCCCTCTGTCTAAAAGACAGTCCCCTCATCTATCTCCAGCCTGCTGACTTTTCTATCCCCAGGTTCCTGCTGCACTGCCATTTCCTCCATTTCCCGTCCTCACAGTTGGGAAGACTCTATCTTTTGATGTTGCTTTAATTTGCATTTTTATAACTACTAGTGGAATGGAACATTTTCATTGCCACTTGTAACCTTTCTTCTGTGAAGGTGGTTCATGTCCTCTTGTGCATGTCCTCTGCACAGTTTCCCATTGAAAATTTGTCTATAGTAATATTTATGTGTTAAAGATATTGATCCTTTCCCTAGTATGAAAGTTGCAGCTATTCTTGAGTTTTTGGTTGGCCTTTCATTTTTGTTTACAGTATTTTTGAAATATATCCATTCTTGTGTCATCATTTAAAAAATGTATGGCTTCTGCCATTGATGCCCTTCTCATTCATTTATATTTTCGTTTTTGTGTGTGTGTGAGGAAGACCAGCCCTGAGCTAACATCCGTTGCCAATCCTCCTCTTTTTGCTGAGGAAGACTGGCCCTGGGCTAACATCCATGCCCATCTTCCTCTACTTTATATGGGACGCCGCCACAGCATGGTTGACAAGCAGTATGTCAGCAGGCGCCCGGGATCTGAACCCATGAACCCTGGGCTGCCAAGCGCAAACTAAACCGCTGTGCCACTGGTCTGGCCCCTCATTCATTTATATTTTCTTCTAAAATTTTTATGGTTCACTTTTTTTACGTTTAAATGCTAACTCATCTGGAACCAGTTTTGACATATGATTTGAGAAAAAGATTAAATCTACCTTCTGCCAAATAGATAGCCAAGTATCCCAACAAAATTTATTGAATAAACTATTCTTTCAAACTTTAAAATTACTTTTTCAAGTCCCTCCTTCAATTTCACAAAATTTCAATCTACTTTTATTTGTATTAAGTTAAATATATGTACTACTCTATTCAGATATATGTATTATATATCATATTATATAATAGATATATATTTAAGTTTTCTTTGTTCGTTAATAGTATCTCATTTGTTCACACTCAGCAAGTGAAGATTTTTATCACATTTTTTTAGATGAATTAACCGAACCTCAGAAAATTAAAACTACTTGTTGCCTAAGATCACACAGTCAGTATTTTCAGAGCCAGAATTCAAACACAGCTCATTCTGGTGCTAAGGTATATGAGCTTATAAATTATTTTCTTTTATGTATAAATATTTGAAACCATTTTATGATTTTAAAGTTCTATATATGGTTGAGTCATGAAGAAACAGATTTGTCATGACAATTATTATTATAATACTGGTAAGGTATTTAAGCAATCTTTCAGTTAGTAAAATACAGAATCATCTCAAAATGCAACACATAGAAATGCACACCAGTATGCTTTGTTTCTCACTTTTGTTGAAATAACAAAGTACTGGAATATTCATTAAAGTTAGTTTTTAACACAAAGCTGAGACAAATGAAACAAAACAAATGACCACCCAAGGCCATCTGATTTTAGTTTGGTGGGTATTCATTTGGGTAAGGATACCAAAAGGAGAGGAAAACACAAGAGATTCTGTCATTATGTTATTATATTATAGTAATCCCTATAATATTTACAAAATACCTCTACATTTTTCCATTTGATCCCATTTTACAGGTAGTAAAAAGACTTAGAGAAGATTAGTTACTCTTCAAAGGTCATGGTACTGGTAAGAGAAAACTGATATCAAGACTTGTACACTGGTCTTCTGAATTACACCAAGAACAGTATCTATTTCATCAAGATATATTTGGCTGTTACTGACCACTGAGCAGACTGAGCAAATAAAATATGTTTCCTAATACAGATTTTTAAAAATAGACTTTATTTTTTAGTAGAATTTTAGATTCATGGCAAAACTGAACAGAGATAAAGTGATTTCTCATATACTCCCCGCTCATACACATGCATAACCATCAACATCCTGCACCAGAGTTGTATATTTGTTACAATCGATGAACCTGCACTGACACAACATCATCACTCAAAGCCTATAGTTTACATTACGGGTCACTCTTGGCGTTGTACATTCTATGGGTTTAGATAAATGTATGACATGTATCAACCTTTATAGTATAATACAGAACAGTTTCACTGTCCTAAAAATTCTTTGTGCTCCTCCTGTTCATCCCTCCCACCCCTACCTGACAACCTCTGGCAATCACTGACCTTTTCACTGTCTCTATAATTTTGCCTTTTCCAGAATGTCATATAGTTGGGATCATACAATATGTAGGTAGCCTTTTAGATTGGCTTCTTTCACTTAGTAATATGCCTTTAAGTTTCCTCCATGTCTTTTTCAGGCTTGATAGCTCGTTTCTTTTTAGCACTGAATAATATTTCATTGTCTGGATGTACCACAGTTTATTTATCCACTCACCTATTGAAGGACATCTTGATTGTTTCCAAGTTTTGTAATTATGAATAAAGCTGCACTAAATATCTATGTGTAGGTTTTGTGTGAACATAAGTTTTCAACTCATTTAGGTAAATACCAAGGAGTGTGACTGCTGGACCATATAGTAAGAGTATATTTAGTTCTGTATGAAACTGCCACACCAACTTCCAAGTGGCTGTATCATTTTAGATCCCCACCAGCAATGAATGAAGGTGCCTGTTACTCCACATCTTTGCCATCATTTGGTGTTGTCAGTGTTTTGGATTTTGGCCATTCTACTAGGTGTGTAGTGGTATCTCGTTTTAATCTGCAATTCTTTAATGACACATGATTCTGAGCATCTTTTCATATGCTTATTTTCCATCTGCACTTCTTTGCTGAGGTGTCTGTTCAGACCTTTTGCCCATTTTTAAATTGGGTTATGTGTGTTTTCTTATTGTTGAGTTTTAAGAGTTCTTTGTTTATTCTGGATAATAGTCCTGTATCAGATATGTCTTTGCAAAAATTTTCTCCCAGTCTGTGGCTTGTGTTCTCATTTTCTTGACAGTGTCTTTTGCAGAGCAGAAAATTTTAATTTTAATAAAGTCCAGCTTATCACTTATTCCTTTGCGGTTGTATCTAAAAAGGCATCACCAAACCAAAGGTCACCCAGATTTTCTCCTTTGTTATCTACTAGGAGTTTTATAGCTTTCCTTTATACATTTAGTCTGTGATCCATTTTCAGTTAATTTGTTGGAAGGGTATAAAGTCTATATTAGTTTCACTTTTTGCATGTGGATGTCGAATTGTTCCAGCAACATTTGTTGAAAAGACTATCTTTGCTACATTGTATTGCATTGTCAAAGATCAGCTGCTTTGTCAAAGATCAGTTGACTATATTTGTGTGGGTCTGTTTCTGGGCTCTCTATTTTTTTCCATTGCTCTATTTGTCTATTCTTTCATGAATACCACATTGTCTTGATTACTGTAGCTTTATAGTAAGTCTTGGAGTTCGGCAGTGTCAGTCATCCAGCTTTGTTCTCCTTCAATATTGTGTTGGTTAATCCAGGTCATTTGCCTCTCAATGTAACCTTTGGATTAGTTTTTTGATATCTACAAAATAGCTTGCTGAAATTTTGATTGGGATTGCATTGAACCTGTAGATCAAATTGGGAAGAACTGATATCTTGACAATTTTGAGTCTTCCTATCCATGGACACAGAATAGCTCTCCATTTATTTAGTTCTTTGATGTCTTTCATCAGAGTTTTGTAGTTTTCCTCATAGAGATCTTGTATATCTTATGTTAGATTTATACCTAAGTATTTCTTTTATTTTCCAAAGTAAAGTTTTCTAGTGCTCCCCATATGGACACATTTCTTTAAGTTTATTCTTAGGTATATTATATATTTTAGTTGCCACACATTCACTATACAAATATTTAATCATCTACTTGGTGGCAGGCCCTCTGCTAGCTACTAATGATTCTATGGGAAACAAAAACAGACTTGGTATCTGTCCTCAGAGCATTTATAGTCAAGTGGAAGATACATACAGTAATCAAATATCATATAACTAACGTAAAATTTAACTGTATTATGAACTATAAAGGAGAGGTATGTAATACTATAAGATTACATCATAAGGAAATTTGACTGGGAAGGTCAGGGAAACTTTCTCTGAAGAAGTGAAAATTGACAGATATCTGCAGCAGCAGGCTGCAAAGAAGAGAGGAAACTGTCTTTCAGGCAGAGGGAAGAGTTATGTGCAAAGGTGAGGTAGGAAAGGAGTACAAGTTTCTGGGGAAAAGGTCAGTAGCTGGAGTACAGAGTGTGTTGCAAGTTGAACTTGGAAAGAAAGGCCTAACTATGCAGGGTCCTGTAGCACATTTGAGAATTTGGGTGTTCAACTTAGGAATGATAGGAAGCCATTGAAAAATTTTAACCAGGGGCTCACATGATGAGATTTGCTTTTCAAAAATTTACTTTGATAGAAGATGGAGAAAAATCAGAAGTGTCATGAGTAGATATGGTAAGATACTGATGAGGCTATTACAATGGTCCAGGAGAGAGGTGATGGCAGCTTGAACTTCAGTGAGGAGCTGGGAGGAAATTGACAGATTTAGTGATGGATTGAACATAAAGATGTGGTGGATGGAGGTATCAAAGACAGCTCTGGTGTTTCTTCCTTCTAAAATATTTAGAAGTTGGTGTCAGTCACAGACATAGAGAACATTGGAAAAGTCCGACTCTGGGGGGAACATCTCAAGTTTTGTTTAGTACTGTGTCCGAAATACCTTTGCTGAGTTCAAAGTACCTCTGAGACATCCCAGAAGAAACTTCAAGTAGGCAATTTGAATTTTTGTGAATGTGTTCCTTTTTGTTCCATTTTGTAACTGTTATTACTGTTAAATACGGACATTGCAACAGGCCAACTTTCTGAATTTCCTTGTTAGTTTTAATTGTTTTTCAGATGTTTTTATTTGACTTGCAACAGATATTATGTCTACAAATAATAAGTTTTACTTCCTCAGTTATAACATTTACTATCCTAAGATCTTTTTCTTGTGTTATTACTTAGGCTCGAGCCTCTAAAATAGATTTAAATAGGGGTTGTTATATTTGTCATCCTTGTTTTATTTCTGACTTTAATGAAAATGCTTCTAGTTCAGTGTGCTGCAAACTTGCTCTGCTAAATACTAATTTTCCAAAAAATGCTAATGATTCAGAGAAAAATAACAATAGGTATTAATGATGTTTTCTCTTCCAAAATGTGTTTTAATATAAATATTTAATAAATATATGTTAATATATCGATGTATATTAAATATATATTTATACATATTATTAAGGTAATTATGCAGTGATTTGCCTTCAATAAACTCTGTGGAAAGTAAAATTGTCCCTGTTTGCAGATGACATGACATTATGTATAGAAAACCCTAAAGACTCCACACCAAAAAAAACAAAAACAAAAAAACCTGCTAGGACTAATAAATGAATTCACTAAAGTTGCAGTAAACAAAATCAACATACAAAAATCAATTGTGTTTTTATACACCAATAACAAATACCTTGAAAAGAAAATTAGGAAAATAATGCTATTTAAAGTAGTATCAAAAAGAGTAAAATACTTAGGAATAAACTTAACTAAGGAAGTGAAAGACTTGTACACTGAAAACTACAAAACATTGATGAAAGAAATTAAAGACATGAAAAACTGGAAAAACATCCCATATTCATGGATTGGAAGACTTAATATTGATTAAACGTCCAGACTATCCAAAGCAATCTACAGGTTTAATGCAATCACTATCAAAATTCCAATGACAATTTTTACAGAAATACAAAAGGCAATTTTATAATTCTTATGGAATCAAAATAGACCATGAGTAGTCAAATCAATCCTGACAAAGGAGAACAAAGCTGGAAGCATCATACTTCCTGATTTCAAATTACAAAGTTACACTTATCAGAACTGTATAGTACTGGCATAAAGACAGACATATAGATCAGTGGTACAGAATAGAGAGCTCAGAAATAAATCCATGCATATATGGTCAACTGATCTTCGACAAGGGTGCCAAGAATCCAAGAATACACAATGGGGAAAGTACAGTCTCTTCAACAAACGGTGCTGGGAAAACGATATCCACATGTAAAAGAATGAAATTGGACCCTTATCTTATACCATGTACAAAAATCAACTCAAAATGGATTAAAGACTTAAATGTAAGACCTGAAACTGTAAAACTCCTAGAATAAAACATAGGGGAAAAACTTCATAACATTGATCATGGTAATTTCTTGAATATGACACCAAAAGTACAGGCAACAAAAGCAAAAATAGACAAGTGGGACTACATAGAACTAAAAAGCTTCTGCCCAGCAAAGGAAACAATCAATAGAGTGAAAAGGCAACCTGTGGAATGGGAGAAAATACCTGATAAGAGGTTAATTTCCAAAATAAGGAAGTCCTACAACTCAATAGCAAAAAAACTAATAACCCAATTGAAAAGGGGCTAAGGACTTGAATAGATATTATCCAAAGAAGACATACAAATAGCCAACAGGTATATGAAAAAGTGCTCAACATGACTCATCATCAGGGAAATGCAAATCAACATGCAATGAGGTATCACCTCACACCTGTCAGGATAGCTATTATCAAAAAGACAAAAGATAGCAAGTGTTGGCCAGGATGTGGAGAAATTGGAGCCCTTGTACACTCTTGTACAAGGCAATGCAAAATGGTGTAGCCATGATGGAAAATAGTATGGATGTTCCTCAAAAAATTAAAAATAGAACTACCATATGATCCACCAATCCCACTTCTGGATATTTATCTAAAAGAATTGAAATCAAAATCTCGAAGAGATATTAACACTCCTAAATTCATTTCAGCACTGTTCACAATAGCCAAGATATAGAAACAACCTAAATGTCCATGGACAGATGAATAGATTTAAAAAACGTGGACTATACATACAGTGGAATCTTATTCAACATTGAAAAGGAAGGAAATCCTATAATATGTGACAACATGGATGAACCTTGAAGACATTATGCTAAGTGGAATAAACCAGTCACAGAAGGGCAAATTCTGCATGATTCCACTTATACGAGAAATCTGAAATAATCAAACTCATAGAAGCAAAGAATAGAATGGCAGTTGTCGGGGGCTTTGGGGAAGGGGAAATGGAAAGTCATTGTTCCCCAGGTATAAAGTTTCAGCTATGCAACATGAATAAATTCTAGAGATTTGCTGTACAACATTGTGCCTATAGGTAACACTACTGTATTTCACACTTAAAAATCTAAGTGGGTAAATTCCACATTAAGTGTTCTCTTACCACAATAAAATAAAATAATTTAAAACTCTGTGGATATTTGAGAACACTAGAAAGTTGCATGAGAGGGCATCAAATTCCTAAATAATCTTTAATCTTTACATTTGATACACAAGCCTCATTTATTATCATTTTGTTGTCTATTTAATAATCACTGATCTATGTTATAAAGATTTACATATATTATTGTTATTGTTTATAAAGTGTTTGTTTGTTTTGTTCTGTTTTTTACTGGAGGCCATACAGAGTAGCAGTGGAGTTTGGCTGGACAAATTCCTTTCTCTGCTCTTCTGCATCCTCATCCATGGTTAATAGTGGTATCTACCATAAGGCTCAAGCATTAAATTAAATATATTTGTTAGACATTTAGCCCAGTGTTTGACATTTAACGATTAACAGATATTAGCTCTTATTCTCTTTGTACAGTGAGGTTCAACATGAATCAAAGAAGGAAGCCAGCTATAAGAGAAAAGCAGTCTTATGGGTTTCAAATCGTCTGAATCAAACAGGCCCACAGTCAGCATTCTTCAAAGACAAGGTTATCTGTCTCACCCTGTAGTTTCTAAAAATACGAATGAAAACTCTCCTAGAAGAAACAATACCCAACTTGAACAAATAAGCATCAGGTGGTAAGAAAGGTACAATGGAAGTTATTTGTCCTTTGGTTTTTCTTCCACTGTACACACTGGATGTGTGGTGTGTCTTGTGTGATAGAACATTCTCTAACATCTCCATTAGACGCCCCTCTAGGCCTCGGAGGATTTTGGAAGAAAATCTTGCTGTTGGTGATCTTCCATGTACTACTTATGGTATCTGTGAAAAAAGGTATTTTCACGTAATACTGCAATAAAAACAAAATATGGGACTAGAGGATGCAATTCAGCAGCAATAGTCTCCATGTTAACTGGATGTGAGCTAAACAGACACAAAAACAATGCTTTTGTGTTTTAATCAGTTGGGTCTTATTAAACAGCATAAAATGTAAAATAAGAGGTGTCAGTCTATTTTGATATATTTTGTGGTTAGTTAACAACTAAAATTTGTTTCCCCTAACTGTATTGCTGATTCCAGTTGTTTTAATGTTTTTAAAAATGCATATAAGTCGGGGGCCGCCCGGTGGCACAGCGGTTTAGTCCGCGCTTGGCAGCCCGGGGTTCGCGGGTTCGGATCCCGGGCGCCCGCCGACGCACTGCCTGTCAGCCATGCTGTGGCGGCGTCCCATATAAAGTAGAGGAAGATGGGCACAATGTTAGCCCAGGGCCAGTCTTCCTCAGCAAAAAGAGGAGGATTTGCAATGGATGTTAGCTCAGGGCTGGTCTTTCCCACAAAAAAAAAAAAAAAATGCATATAAGTCAACTTTTTGAGAATTTCTTGCAAAAACTATGTATCTGTATTTGCATAAATATGTACATGTATATTTTTGAATTTATTGAATGAGCTAGAATGCATAGGGTATAAGAAAGGGCGACCTTATTCTTTCTTACCACGGGTCCTTCAAATCAGTTCTTCGACTTGTTTTCCCCCACTCCTGGTTTAAATCACAAGCATGTCCATAGTTTATCCGGTCTTTTTCAGATGATGAAAGTTCAATCCAGTATAATAATTGCATATCTCCAATTTGTCATCTGAGTAAAAATGTCTCCCCTTCTCCTGTGACTTGGAAGCCTGCAGTGGAGGGGCGTGAGCTTTGGCCAACTTCTTTTCCCATACCTGGCCCCACTCCCTAATCTACTTGCAAGTTGCTATTTTAAACCCCTCCAGGATTGGGCACGAGCTGGGAGTTTGGGGGAAGTTAGAAGAGAGGATAGCCAAGAGACAGAAACGTCTTAATTGGCTCATGCATTTGTAACCTGGAGTAGATGCCCTCTGCATATGGTAGACTCCTTACAATGATGCATTCTTTCTTGGTGTACTCCTGTGAGTTCTTTAGGGCTCCCTCCTCTGCAACCCACCGTGACTATTGTAAGGATCTCTCACCTACAGATCCTTCCCTCTAACTGCTAATGATCAGCACTAGGATTTCTAAAGGTTTCTCTCCTTTGGAGTCAGCTTGTCCAGAGTCCTCCTCAAGATGATACAATAACCCAGCTCCGTTCCATTTGGCCCATAGGGAACTCATACATTCTATGCCTTGCTCAGCTCAAGAAGTCAAGCTTTTTCTAATGCAATATCTTCCCTTGGCTTTGCTATCTTGGAGCTCCTAACCAGTCACAGCCTCTTCCCTTTAAACTTTTCAGGGGTCAATCAGATATCAGTTTGTCTCTGTCTAACCAGGGGATCCATGTCAAGCTTTTCAAATGATACTCTAGAAACTCTATTTCTTGACTTGAAGATTCCTCCTCCCTTCCTCCATGGGAAAAATACATGGCCCACTAGCCGTTCCCCCAAAATAGTCAACATAGGCCTCTTCACTTACAATGAATTGTTTGTCTTCTCTTTTACAGCCTAGAGGGGATTGATGGCCTAATGCTGGCAGAGGATTTCACAATTTCTTCACCTATCCTCCATCGACAGTCTAGCACCTTCCAAGTGAAGGATGTGGAGATATACAACAACTATTGTACTTGTTCTCAGATTTGGGGGCCTCAGCTGAAACTCTGAGTCAACAGGAAGGAAAAGTCCCATCTTAACATAGTATTATACATATGTCATAGGCTCTTACTGATAGTTCTTCAATATATTATGATTTAAATCATGTTCCATGACATAATAAATTTGGAAAACACTGCTCTATTGTTTTGCTTTTAAGTATGATGTAAGCTATTGGTTTCAGATAACTTTTAAATCATATTAAGGGAGTATTCTATATGCAATTTATTTAACTTTTTATCAGAAATGGATATTAAATTTTGTTAAATGCCTTTGACATTTGTCAAGATGAGCATAAAGTTTGTCTCTTTTGACCTATTGATGTGATCAATGATATTTTTAGACTTCCCAATATTGAATCATTCATGGTTTCCTAGAGCATTATTCTTTTAATATAATGCTAAATTAGATTTGCTAGTGTTTTATTTAAGTGTTTTTTATCTGTATTCATAAATGAGCTTGGTCAAAAATATTTTGTGCCATCTTTGTCAGATTTCAGTATATGCTAGATTTTTAAAGAAAATTCCAAGAATTGCATATTTTATTCAAGTTATAGTCCTCTTTAAAAAAACTTTTTATTGAAGTATATGTATAGAAAAGTACACATATCAATTAATTTTCAAAAAGTAACCACACCTGAGTAATCAACACCCAGATCAAGAAACACCAACATCAGCACTCCAGAATCTCTCCTCACTTTCCCTTCCACTAACTAAGGCAACCTTAGAGTAAGAGTAACTCTCCCTTCCATCTAAGGGTAACCATTATCCTGACTTTCAACAGCATAGCCTAATTTTATCTGTTTTTATGCATTATCTAAATAGATTCATCATATGTACTCTTTTGTGTTCTTTAACTCACTGTTATGTTTGTGAGATTCAGCCACTTTATTATGTGTGGTTGCATATAGTTTTTTCTCATTGAAATATAATATTCCATTGTATGTGGATACCAAAAATCACTTACCCATTCTGCTGTTGATAGGCATTTAGGTTATTTTCAGTTTGAGTTTGTTACAAATACCGCTTCTATGAACAGTCTAGTGCATGTTATTTTTTGAATATATGCACATATCTCTGTTGGGTATGTACTTAGGAGTGGAATTGCTGGGTCGTGGGGAATGCAAATGGGTTGTTTGGCATTTTCTTATTATTTTGTAGTTCTTTATATATTCAGAATTCAAAGTAAAAGAATGGAAAAAGATATATCATGCAAACAGCAACTATAAGAAAGCTGAAGTGGCTATACTAGTACGAGGCAAAATAGGCTTTAAAATAAAAATTGTTACTAGAGACAAAGAAGAAGATTTGATCATGATAAAAGGCTCAATTCATCAGGAAGATGTAACAGTTATAAGTATATATGCCCCTAACAACAGAGCCCCAAAATACACAGCAAAAAAGTGACAGAATTGAAAGGAAAACTAGATGATTCAAGAGTAATATTTGGAGACTTGTATAGCTCACTTTCAACAATAGATAGAACAACTAGAAAGAAGATCAATAAGGAATAGAAGACCTTAATATAGTATTAAACCTTCATGACTTGAGTTAAGCAAAGCCTTCTCATATGTGACACCAAAAGCACAAGTGACAAAAGAAAAACTAGGTGAATTAGATTTTATCAAAATTAAAATTTTTGTGCTTCAATGGAGACCACTGAGAAAGTGAAAAGATAACCCACAGAAGAGGAAAAAATATTTGCAAATCATATATATAATGAGGGTCTTGTATCTAGAATACATAAAGGACTCTTACAACTCAATAACAATAATAATAATAATAAAAGACCCAATTTAAAAATGGCCAGTGGATATGAATAGACATTTCTTCAAAGAAGATATACAAATGGCCAATAAGCACATGAAAAGATAATCAACATTATTAATCATTAGGGAAATGCAAATCAAAACCACAATGAGATAACACTTTACACCCAGTAGGATGGCTATAATAAAAAAGAAATAAAAAGTGTTGACAAGGATGTGAAGAAATTGAAACCCTTGTATATTGCAAATGGTAATGAAAAATGCTGGAGTCACTTTGGAGAGCAGTCTGGTGGTTACCAGTCACAAGAGTTAACCATCAAAGAGTTACCATATGACCCAGCAATTCCACTCCCAGCTATATACTTAAAACAAATGAAAACATATGTGCACACAAAAACTTGTACACAAATGTTCACAGCAGCATTATTCATAATAGCAAAACATGGAAACCACCCAAATATCTATCAATTGATGAGTAGATAAATAAAATGTGGTATATCCATACAATGGAATGTTATTCAGCAATAAAAAGAAATGGAGTACTGATACATGCTACATGACGGACAAACCTTGAGAACATTACACCCAGTGAAAAAAGCCAGTCATAAAAGGCCCCATGTTGTGCGATTCCATTTATATAAAATGTCCAGATCAGACAAACCCATAGAGATAGTAGCTTAGAGGTCTCCTGGGGCTGGGGGATTTGAGGAGAGGGGTAGGGGGGGTGATTGTTAATTGGTACAAGATTCATCTTATGGGTAATAAAATATTCTGAAATTGATTGTGGTGATGGTTACACAACTCTGAATACACTAGAAACCATTGAACTATACACTTTAAATGGGTGAATTAGGTGATATGTGAATTATTTCACAATAAAGCTGTTAAAAAAAGGAACAATTTCGATCTTGAACCATTCGTGCTTACATTCTTTAAAGGATTGTTGTCCTTTAATATGTCCCATCATGCTCAGAATACACTGCTAAGAGGTCGATAAATGCTAATCAATGGAGTGAAAACGTCAGCCAAACTGGACTGACTGAGTAGACAGGATGCTTTCAGATCTCTCCTGTGCACACAGACTTAGACCAGCCCAGGGAATTCTGATGATGAAGAACAGAGCCCTTTCCTGCGTCAGATGAGAAGAGGAAGCACCCGAAACAACAAGACAGCCGAGCCACAAGCCGGTGCGCTCCTATCTGCATGGCTGATAAGGACCATCTGATGCAATGAGGCCATTTTCTCCACAAAGTCACAATATTTATTTTAACACCAGTGAATATAGAGTGTGTGTATATATCTGTGTAGCGATAAAACATTGCTCTAATATGTGCACGGGTTCTGAACAAGATCAATTCATCAGGGTAATCACGCAAGCCTATGCTTGAGAGAGGTTGTTTATATAAGGGGTTGATAGAGTACTGTGATATAAGCCTTAGAGAACCGCAGTCTAATGCTCATAATGCATAATATATATTTCACAATACAAGCATTATATAAATAATTAATAGCGTGGACTAGCGATAGCACTGATATGAATAAGAGAGAGAGTATGCAAAAAGGTCTGCTGAAATCTTCTGCTCTTAACAGTAGGATAGAAATGCACAGCTTGGCCAAGCATATCACACCTTTTGGGGACATCCTTTATCAAGCATCGCCTTGTAGGATGGTTAATTCCCCTACTCAATGACTGCTATTTCTGCAGATACAATTTTGAAGCATTTTATTTGTAAGTTTAAAAAAATGTTTCTACTGTCTACTTGTATGAAAGTCAGCATGGAAGGAAATTGCCCCATGAAATAGCGATAAAATGCAACTGTTTGAACTGCTTAGAGGCCAGTATTTTTCTCAGAAATGTCCTATTCAGAAACAGAGTAAGCTTAATTGGCAAGACATTGACTAGCCTATATGTAATTTCTCTTTCAACCATTACTCAGTGCTTCCCCAAACACCCTGCTGTCTACCTAGAGAAGAGCACTGTGCTAGTATTTAGTTCATGTCCCCAAGACCTCTCCTTCCCCTAATGCATACATATTAATTCCCATTAACCTCATTTAGAGTAAGGAGCAACGTGGGTATGAGGCGGCCAGATGGTAGCGAGTGTCTGTTATGGTATATGAGAACTCTTCCCATTATCATTCAGCCTTTATTTACTCAATGAATTCACATTGTGAGTAACTCATTTTTGAGGACTGGTTCATTTTCCTCCAAAACTACTGGCAAAGACATGAATTTCCTCATACTCTTTCCTAGAGCTAGAATTTATAATAGCTGTGAAAGACACTGAAAAAAAGTAACTCTCATAATGAATGCAGACATCTGCAGACAGAAAGTGCACTGGAGGAGCATTTGTGAAAGTGCAGTTGCTAGCAATAGCCCAGTGAGTTTCTTTCACAGAAAGGCTAGGCCCATGAATCATGTCTGCTCCCTGTCAGTCAACACCCAAGAGACTGGGCATTCCCCTGCCCCACCCCCACCCACTTAAACCTTAGTGGAAACTGAAAGAAAACCAAACAGGTATTTATAAATCTCTCTGAAGTCCTGTGATTCACCGGTGGAATCAATCCACTTCTCTCCTCAAGTCTCACCCCTTGCAGAGTAATGAAAAGGAAGGAGTCAGCTGATGGTCAACTGTCAGGCTGACACAGAGGGTTATAGGGACTGCTGACCTCACCCTCTGAATTTCTTTGTGTCCTCGGGAACCATAGTTCTAAGACTCTAGAGTTTACCATGACGATATAGCTCCTCTATTTGAGACAGAGTCAGAAAGTCTCTGTCTAAAATTTGAAGGAGCTTCCATTCTCTGAATGGTTGCTCTTCAGTAAAATCATCGTGTCCTGCTTCTGTGAAAAGTAATGTCATAGTCCTTTGAAAAGGAAAAAACTCTAGTTGTGATTTCAACAATGAGGCAAAGAACTTTAAGGTATATTTTAAAGTGGTGTTAAGAAGTCAAGAAGAAGGGAGTGGCCAATTGGGTCAAATGGTGCTGAGAGCTGAGGGAGATGAGGATGGAAAAATGTGAGATTTGTGTGATTTCTCCCACCCATTAGGTGACAGAATTAGGATGAAACCCTGAACAGCGGCTCGATGGGTCCGTCCTGAGTTGGGGATTTTCTAGGCCAGAACAATGGAGAGAGAAGGAAAAGGGATTCAAGGGTGCTTTTAAAGATGAATCATACAAATCAAGCCAGAAAGGGAGGGATGTGAGTGCATGAGGGAGAAATGAGAAAGTTAAGGAGTTAGTGAACTGCCACCCATAGATATGTTTAATCTTCACAATTACCCCCACACAGTAATTGGGGTTTAGAGAGATTTATTAACTTGCCCAAAGTCACACAGCTAACAAGAAGCAGATATGAGATTTAAACTTGCTTTGCCTGACTCCACATCTAGCACTTTAGCCACCACTATGCACTGTCAGTAACTCCCCTTCCGCCTCTGGGTAAAGGGCCAACTCTGACCAGCTGCAGCTAGAGGCAGCATGGGAGATCCCAATCCTGGACAGGGCAGAGCTGATCCACTAAGGGACTCAGTGTCCCTTTGGGGTGTCGTGATTCTGCTGTGGGCTGTGATCTGCTCACTCAGAACATGTTTACAGAACATCAAGTGACAGGATGATTTGTAAGGTCCTCATTTTATATCAAGCTTTTCTTTTATCTTTCAACATTATGTACCATCAGTTGTTTTTAACAATAGTTTTTAGATCCTAAAAACTATAAATACATATATATGCTTTGGGTTTATAACTTGCTCAAAGTCCCATAATATATTCCAGATTTAAAAAACAAAATAAAGACACTGGAAGAAGTCAAGCCAGAATCATTGTATTTGCATTTAAAAAGTCTCCCACTTGCTTAATAAGTGATTGTAAATTATCAAGCTATTCGACATCATCTATGTGTTACCAATTACCAAAACAGTTACCAATAACATAGTGACTCAGCTATTTAACCAATCTTAGATAATTTCAGTGATAATATAATGTTACTTTCCCATTGCTTTGGATATTTAAAGTAAGATTTGCAACGACTTTTTTTCCAGTTACATACTTTTTTAGTCTTTGAGACTCCTCCGGGGTAAAGTGCTCCAGGAGAATCCTGCTTCTCTAGGAAATTGTAACACACTGGCTTATAGAATCTCAGACTTGAAAGCAAATCAGAAATCCAGTTGGGGGGCCGCCCGGTGGCGCAGCGGTTTAGTTCGCGCTTGGCAGCCCGGGGTTCGCGAGTTCGGATCCCGGGCGCCCGCCGACGAACTGCTTGTCAGCCATGCCGTGGCGGTGTCCCATATAAAGTGGAGGAAGATGAGCACGGATGTTAGCCCAGGGCCAGTCTTCCTCAGCAAAAAGGGGAGGATTGGCAACGGATGTTAGCTCAGGGCTGGTCTTCCCCACAAAAAAAAAAAAAAAAATCCAGTTGGTGTCCTGCCTGGTGCAGGAAGCCTCCATGCAGAATCCCTGACCAGCAGTCCCCAGGTCCTTCTAGTCAGTTCTAGCAACTACTGTGGAAGCCTGTTTCATCTATTAACTACTGTGATTACAGCTCCCAGGGAGGAAATTGGCCTCCAGGATGAAGAACACATGGTCTCCCTAAACCTAAGTGTCTCCATGACAGGTCACTTCAGGAAGCAACTGCACCTAAATTATTAACTAAAGATGGAACATGACTTTCTCTACTCCCAATCCCCCTCTAGAAAATGTCTTCGTTTGAAGCTAACACGAGAAAGAGAGAGAGAGAATGCTGGAGGAGATTTCTTGCTGCCCCTATCAGACTGTGGATACGACGTGTGCTCTGGGGCCAATGTCGACAGGAACACCAGATTCTCCCTCGTTTGTTCTTTATCTTTACTTACTGCACGTTTTTCTACCATGGACTTTTTTATTATTCTAAATTGTGGGTGAGGTAATAGTTGGTTTTTCAAAGTGCAAAGGCTAAACCTACTGATAAACTTCAGCGGCTACCAGCGAATAAACGCCACCCAAACTGCCAAAACAATCATGACCTCACTTCCCGCACAGCGCACTGAAGGCTTCACCAGAAATTCAGACAACGAGGCCAGCGAGGCTCTGGCACCGGCCAGAGGTGGAGATAAGTGAGTCATCAAGCAGTCCTCGGGCCAGTTCTTCTAAGGAAGAAACACATGGAGAGAGTTCTTTCAGTCCATCTCCCCCATCACTGCCTCACTCTCGGGAGGCTTTGCTATCGTCAAGGCTTTGCTTGTACCAGTAAAATTTACTTGTGGGCTTTTTAGAAAGCCAGGGGCAAACATCGAACAACTCAGACATTCATTTCCTTCCCAGTGAATAGGTTTTTTGGGTGTGGTATAAAAACCTCCATTTGTAGCATAGCTTGGCCAAAAGAGCGTACATTTAATTTGTAATCCTGATTAGAGTTTTCTAAGGTGAATATTTAAGGGTTCCTGAAAGCATAAGCTTGGGAGCTCTTGAAGATCTTGAAAGGAACCATGACATCTGTGTGGTTGTAAAGTTTTAATGGTCTTGAAACAGATAAAATTGAGTTTCAGTGCCCAACGGGGACTTTGAATAGCTCTAGGGAAGGGACACAAATATTGTTTGAAGGGTACCACATACCAAGCCCAAACTGGCTCTAGAGATACAAAATTAATATGGCCTTGACCTCTATGTCTAGTCATTCCAAACACTGTGGAAAGGGCTAAGCCAGGAGAATGTACACGTTCTAGGAGAGCCCAGAAGAGAACATTTTGTCCAGCCTGAACCTGGAAAAGGGGGTCAGCAAGGGCTTCTAATGACAGGTACCATAATGGAGTCTTGGAGGAGAAGCAGTAATTTATGGATCAGGCTATGGTATGGCAGAATAAAAGAAAATAAGAATAGAAGTTAGAAAGCCTATATCTGAGATTTGATTCTCTCCTTATTACCTATGTAACCTTCAGAGAGAAAATAACTTCAAGTTTCTAACTGTTTCCCTTGTATAAAATGGAGATAATACCCACCTTGTAGTTTTGTTTAAAGGATAGGTGAGATAATTTATCCTTTATTTCTATTTCTATGTCTATTCCAGGCAGAGGGAGCAGTATGAGCAGAGTCCTGGGGATGAAAGAGGCTGATAACAATCCTCAGAACTGAAAATGTCATAATCCCTTCATCCTAAAACAGACCTGTTTCCACTTTTACCATTTCAGAAATAGAGATTTCTTACAGTTACTGTGTACATTTACTATGGCAGAGTTTTCCTTCTTCTGAAAAATCTGTCATTGAACATTATTGCCTCTTCAGTAGGTGGGATCTTAGAATCAGGGAAATATCTAGAAGCTTATTTTGCCTGGAATAAGGAGGCAAAGAGAGACAAGGCCATGGCAAGAGAAGAGGCTGCAGAAGTAAATAGGAATCATGATCCATGGGGTTCGGCTGGTTTGGAAAAGAAGTAAGACAGGATAGAGTTTATACATGTGGAGAAGAAAGACAGGCTGAAGGCTTGGTGGCCTTACTGGGGTAGAAGAACACCTGTGGTGCAAGTACCTAGAGTGAGAGTGCTGACAGGATCCTGGAGGCAGACAGAAAGTGGGTTGTTCTAACATGGGATTTCTTATATGGGGAAGTTCAGAGGAATGCAAGGAACAAGCATGGCCAAGAGGCAGATGGCTGAAATGGAGTCCAAGTGAAGGCCATTGGACAAAGAGGTCAAGAAAATGATTGGCTGGAGTGTTGGACCAGTCTGTGAGTTGGACTTTGAAGTTCTTCAAGAAGATGATGGGACTCATCTTCTTGGAGATGGAGAAAGTAGATGCCAAAGTCTTCACAAATCTTCTTCTCCTGAGTTTCCAACACAGATGAAAAGTGTCACTGTCTACCCAGTTATCCAAGCTGAGAACTTGGGCTTCATCCTCAAATCCAGTCTCTCCTTCACGCCTCCATCTAACCAGGGAGCCCAGTCACAGGGGCTATTTGTACCACAGCTTCAGACCTCTATCCAAAGGAGAAGCCACACAGAGTGCTGGTTATGAGCTTGCTCCGTACGGCCAGGCAGACCTGGTGGAGTCTTGGCTCTTCCTTTTCTAGCTGTATCAATGTGGGGAAGTGACCTACCCACTAGGCTCCATTTTCCTTGTTTGTAAGAGAGGATAATAATAGTATCTGCCTCAGAGGATTGTTTAAGTGAATTATGAGATCATACACACATGGTGCAGTGCCTGGCACATAGTAAGTGCTCAATAAATGCTAGTTGTTGATGTGGTAGTGTTGGTGGTACTTTAGAATACTGTTCCAAACATGGAAAAACCCAGAATTCTTCTTTGGTTGTAGGAGAGGAAGAACACACATCTTGGGTAAAAACTGAAGTGTATTAGGAGTATAATACAGGAAGTAATTTAGAGAACAAGGGGAAATGAGGACTGAATAGGCAGAGGGAACTTTAGAGAATTCACTGAGGATGGGAACTGATGCTGGTCGAGACGAGAAACCTGGTGGATGAGAAGCAGGAAGGTGGCCAGCAGTGGAGGGAGGATTGAATTCTGTGCCTTCTGGAGGCCCTGTAAAGGCAGGATTTAGGAACGTAGAGGATTGGCAGACCACCACTACTGTCCAGCCTGAACAAGCAGGGGGTCGGAGGGGAGGTGGAACCAAGGTGGTCTTCCAGGCTGCCTCCAAGACCAGCTTGGATTGCAGAGTCCAGGGTAATCTGCAATGCTAAGCACGGACACCAGCACCCAAGAAGCATCATAGTTACCAGCAAGGCAAATAATGGGCTCTGCAGAGCCCAGAAATCCTCAGTGTCTACAAGCACTCACCTGGTGTTTGACATCTCAAATTTCAGTTCCATACTGTAAATTTCCCCACGTGTTAACATTTCCAAAATTGGAACCTATTTTCTTGTGATTGCTTTCTTTTCCCCCAAAATGCTGTGCATTAAATCCATAGTGCTACCATCAATGGCATTTTAGACTTGAGAAAACACAAAATGTTTCATAATAGTATTAGTTAATTTAAAAAAGTGTGTTAGTTAAACTTCTATAACTTTTTGGTGTTTGACCTGTAAGTCACATACTCTGAAGAATACTGGGAAAAATAAATATTCTGACCAGCAATACCCAGTGCAGCTAATTACCTAGGGAAATTCATGTTCACATCAATTGATTGGAGGATTATGCACAGTTAGGAAATTGGCTCATTGGAGGTGATAACAGCTGAGACCCCCACTGCCTCGCCAGCTAGAGTGGACGTCTTCCTACGCCCAGCCCAGTGCTGCCTTTCCAGTAAGTCCTTCTGCATATCTGCAAGTTTAATGCACAAAAGCTTTCCTCATTCATCCTGAAGCCTTGACAAATGTGTCTTTGCTTACTGGGGTTTCAAAAAAAAAAAGGTTAGATGAAACCTGAATGAAATACAAATAGTTCTTCCTCTCAGGGATTTCTTCTTTGAGAGTTCATGCCAGAAAATGAACTTCCTTCATGACCACTAGGGAGCCCCCATTGGTGTTTGGTGTTCTAATGGCTGGAGCCATCCCCCAGGTTCCCTCTATCAATTCATGTGATTGCATATATATTTAATCAGTTTCCACCATGTTCCTGGAAAGGCATTTAGCTGGCTGCCAACAGACTCCTCCTCCTGCTCCCATCCATCCAAGAAGTCAGTTGGCAGAGCCCTCGATTCAGCCACAGGGGTTCGGTAATCCTCTCCCTCCATTCTCTCCTAGCAAGCCAAGCATCCCATTATGCTTTAGCTCATTGTTTTAAGGAGAATTGCTGCCTTCCAAAACTTACCTACATGAAATCACCCATATCCTCTTCATGTATAGGCCAGCCAAGCCAAATATTTAAAAAGAAAAAAAATTCATAGGGGCTAGCATCATTCAGGAAAAAGAAGACCCTGGGTAGAAATGAATTAAAACACAATGAATCATGGCTGACTCTGCAAATCGGATTGTGGTGCAGCAGAGAGAAGCAGCCCTACAGAGAAGGAAAATCAATTTTCATTAATGATTTTGAATGTGCCATTGGCCTTGAGTTAATATTTATTTGTGTGAGGGTTTAGATTTATCTCACCGATATGCCAGATTATTTGAAAGGGTTTTAGTGAGCATTTCCTATGTGTCCAACAGTTTTCTACATACCTAACATAGATCATGTCATTTAATTCCCGACATCTTATAGTGAGGTATTATTACTACATCTTCACTTTACAAGCAAGGAAATGGAGGTTTAGAAAATTTAAGGCAACTTGCCAATATCACACAGACGTAGAACCAGGATTTGAACCCAGACAGTCTGGCTCCAAAGCCTGCATGCCTAATCTCTGAGCTTCCTACACATTCAGCGTCAATCTAGACTGGAAAGTTTAAACTTTAGAGCAATATTTTTCAAACTAACACTCCTTTTTTGAAAAAACAAAAAAGTCCTTCTATCCTTAAAGAGACTTATTTTGATTACTTCTCTACATGTATGAAACCAATAGGCATCTTTTTTCCTTTTTCCTTTATAAAATTTTATCATGAAATCGACTTGCATTTCCCAACTTTACCGTCTTCCCTGAAATTCTGATATGGTTATCCCGGGGCATGCTCTTCTGGAGTGTGAATCACTCTTCTAGAACATTTGGGGAGACACATACTGATTGAGATTCCAAAGGAATTCTGGTCTCTATGACCTCTCCTGGCTGTCTAAATACTACTGAAGTAAGTTAGATCTTTGCTCAGCCTTCCACTTGACTTTAGCTGAGTGGTCTGGTCTTGGGGTCAAAGACCTCCTGTTGCTGATTTTTGATTGTCTAAGGGAGGGCAAGCCACTAATCCTCTCATTTGTTAACTGGAGAAAATACATGATATTTAACAACTCCAAAGGATAAATGGGGCTAATTATGGATCAACTACTATTTGGAAATAGAGTTTTTGCTTCTCAGAAGATCACCCTTAAGGGATACAAAATGCATTCCTATTTCCTCCAAGAAGACAGGTGAAACTGAAAGAGTACTTTTGCTTTTCTTCTTGCTCTTTTTGCATAATTATTTCTTTAGGGCAAGGAGCATATTGCTAGCAGTCAGCACTTGTGTGGAATTAAATCATAAACACAATAGATAAGACATGCAGTGTCAGACTGGCCGGTTTCCCCCACTCAGGAGTAGAAGTACCACGTGCACCCACAGGACTGACCCCCGCCTCGAGATCAGCGATTTATCTGTGTCCCAGTTAAAGATCGTTCAGAATTGCCATCCAGGCTGCAAATGCTAAATGGGGCAATAACCATTAATATCCTGGCTGCCTCTCAGCCTGCACAGACGGAGACTTTGCACAGCCGCCTCTCAGCAGAGGCAGAGATTCTGTCACTGCAGTCAAACATCAGAACCCCAATGTCATCATTTCTCCCCTGGAGGCCTGTGGACAACTGTGCAGGGCTTTGCACGGAGCCTGGGTGCTGATATGAGAATTTGGCCAATTTTTAAAATTCTGCCAGTACTTGAAGATTTCAAGTTCTTGCTTCTGACACTAGTGTACTACACGTGATGTTACTGTTCCATTCACCCCTGTTAGTACTACGTGTAAGTCAGCACCATGGAGAATTAAATGCGTTTACATATAACACTGCTTCCAACACTGCTGGGCACGTGTATGCTCAGAAGTACTATGTAAGTATTAGCTGTTGCTGTTGTCATCGCTTTGGTTGTTGTTGTTAGGCCAAGGACCTGGAAGGCGATAGAAGACCATTCATCAAACCTCTCTGAGGGGTGTCTGTCAGTGGAGGCTATTCCATATTTTCTCTTGGATATTGGCTGTTGTCAGGAGGCATCCACTATTTCCTTCAACTCTCTCCTCAGTTGGGTGCCTTAGAAGAATATTTATCAAGCTTTGGCCATTCATGGGATAAATTTGCTGTAACATTCCCCTTTTCCCTTACAAGGAATGGCAGTCTGGCTATCTACCTCCTTGGTCTGTCTGTCTAACTGTCAGGGAATCATGGGAATTTCCACAGCCGGCTCTGCAGAAGTGTTCCGGCTTTAATGTTTGTCAAACTATCCCCACAGGATGAAGACTGAGAGACTAAATGGGAGCACTAGCATGAGTTTTGAATGTGCCTCACCTGGGTATAAGTTCAGGCTCTTTGCTCTGGTCAAATGTGTGACTCTGGGCAAATTGCTTAACCTCTTCCAGCCTCAGTTAAACCTCCGGTTTATCCACAGAAAATGAAGAGAATAACAATTGATAGGATTGTGGTGCGATTTAGGAATAATGTGTGTAATACACATAGGACACTAACTTGGCAAATAGTTGGTGCTCAGTAAATGGTAGGTATTGTTATAATCTCTTTGCAGTGTTTTTACCATGGAATAATGCTTATGTTAATTTTCTAAAAATGCAGCATTCAAAATTATACATACATACATTATCACAACTAGGTTAAAATATGCATAGCAAAAAAGGCAAAAGGAAAAATATCAACATATTAATAGGCACTGTTTTTGGATAAACCATTTGTACAACAAAAAAATAAAATAAAATTTAAAAATAACAGCAAGGTCATATTAATTTTAATCACCCAAGCGATACCTGATGAATATATTCTCTTTATGCTCCCCTCTTCTCCTTACCAGATGTGAGCATGGTTAGGATTTTGTGTGAAGTATTTTATACCTTTGATTTTAATATATATACTCATATATATTTGCCTAAAGAAAATAGTATTGTTTTGTGTGTTTGCTTTAAAAAAGATATGATCACATATGTGTCATTTTATAACTGGCTTTTTTCACATAACACTTTGAAATCTCATGCTGCTACATATGAATTTAATTAATTCATTTTAACTGCTATGTTTAGTTACATGAATACACTATAATTCACTTAACTATTACACTTTTGATGGACATTTAAACTGTTCTAATTTTTCACTCTTAGATGCAAAGCTGCAGTGAATCCTTATATGTCTCTCTCCTTTGCACACGGGTGTTTCTTTAGATGAATCTCTTAGAAGATTGTGCATATTTTAATTGTAATAGATGCTGTTAATTACCCTGCAGAATGACTGTCCCTCTTCTCTAATTTTATCAAATTTTAAAGTGTTTTCTAATCTGATGGATTAAAAAATCATACCCCATTGGGGTTTTTTTCTTTTTCTTTTGAAATAACTGTAGATTCACAGCAAGTTGCAAAGATAGTACAGAGAGGTCTCCCTTCACCCGGTTTCTCCCAATGGCTATATCTTATATAACTATAGTACCATATTAGAACCAGAGCATTGACATTAGTATAAAGTCTGTATAGTATATGTCATTTTACCACATGTAGAGATTCATGTAACCACACCACAAGCAAGATACAGAACTATTCCATTACCACAAAGCTCTCCTTCTTCATGATCAATTAAGTTTCCCATTAAGGGAACTCTGCACCACTCTAGTGTGCTCCTCTAAACCTGCTTCTTATGGGAAGTATGTCTTTTTCTAGACATTTCTAGAAATTGAAAATTAGAGGTATGAACTCACTTCTTTACTCAATTTTAACACCAATTACCTTTTACACTCCTTTCCTGACAGTACAGAGAGAAGCCCCATATTCTCATCAGTAGTATTTCCCAAATCACTTGCTTGGACCAACTCCTTTAGAAGGAGACCTCACTTCCAAAGGTATGGAGGGATGGGAGGGTGGCTTTTACCAAGATATAGTGGGCTTAAACCAACTGAGCTGCTCTTACTAATGTTCCATGCTCATTCTCTCCTCTGCAGTTTTAAAATGGCTGTCCCTGGGCCCAATATGCCATTACCAAGTCTTATTCCTTCCCCTGATTGACTTCTACTAGTCCTCAAACTATCAGTTTAGATATCATTTGATATGATTTCTCTGGGAAGTCTTTCATACTCTCCAACACTGGATTAGGTGCCCCTTACGTGAATCTGCTCCCATAACATGCTGTGTTTACCCCTGTTTGCATCGATCACTCTGTGGTGTTTGCTGATGTCTTTTTATTTCCCATTGGACAGTGAGTCCAGGGGGAGAGAGATCAAGCCACCAGCTCAGTGCTTTGCACATAACCGCCCCTCAGTGAGTATGTTTCACGACTACATTTTCTAAAATTTAACATTTCAAAAGTTTCTAAAGGGCTTTGAAGTTCAAAAACATCCCACCCCTTGTGGTTTATTGGAAGGGATGCATACATGCCTTCAATTCACAAAACTATGTTCAAGTAAACCCAATTTATTATGGAGTTTTGTAAAACTCCAGAGCTAGGTTGTATTTTGAACCAGCTGAGAAGCCACAGGTTTCATCACACTATTATTAATGGCTTTTCTTTTTTACCATTACTATGTCACCATTGCGCCCTTTGCAAAATTCATCAAAGGCACAATCTCTGCCCTGAGGCTTTGGGTTGTATCATCCCGCCGCCTGAAGTCATCCATCTGTGAAGCAAGGGCAGTACACACCTACCTCACACGGGTGTTGAAAATTAATTAGGCAATGGTCAGCTGTCTTCAATATGAAAGTAGCGTGTAAGTGCTCATGTTCCACGTGTCTTTTCATTATACCCCACGTGCGAGCGAGGTGGCTAAGACCCCGGAGCGCTTGGATTTGCAAGGGCTTTAAATGCAGTACAAAGCTTGTCTCAATACGAAGTATCAATAGGAGGCATTAAAATGTCAGCACCTTTTCAGGGATTTTGTTAATTAAAACGGCTGCAAAGAGTATTCTGAATGAGTGACTGTGGACCAAGTCATAGTCTAAGACTTCAAGCAAACAGGAGCCTCCAGAGACCTCCAGGAGTGTAAGGAACAAGCTTTTTAAACGGTGGGTGAAGTGGTGAGAGGGGGCTCGGGGAGAAATCTGAATTTGCCCGGCACTCCCGCCCCCCAGTGCCGCAGTAGATCAACTTGACACTTCCCGGCTCTAATTTACTTCCTCCTCGTTTTGATTTCGCGGCATTCCCAATTATGCAGCTGCCAGGAAAGGAAGCAATGGAATTGCAATGTAGAAAGGACCAGGCCACTTCTTTTCGGAGTAGACGTTTCTGCACCAAGAGCCAATGGGTCACATCTTCTGCCGGTTCAGAGCTGCTTCCAGGGCAACCGAGCGCAGTCGCACGGCAGCTCAGCCTCGTTGGCTCCTCTCTTTCCTCAATGGCCACACGGTTTCTCAGCTGCCTGGGGGATCATCTATAATAGGCCATTTTATTTGGTGAATGTTTTCCTACTTACTGAAGAGTGTTCATTATTAATGACCAGAAAGGGAACTCCTGCCTCCTGTGGCAGAAGTTGATACATTTGCTTTGTATAATTGCCGTGTATAGTTAGCCATGTGGTCGCTCAGCTAAAATAAATTGCCTTCTTCCCATAAGAGTCTCCCCGAGTGTCACGGGAGAGCTAGAGGGAAGTTGGCCGCTGAGACTAATCTCTTAGCTAAGGCGATAGATGAGTCCAGAAACAGAAGGCAGATGGCAAGTTTGAGATGAATGGCATTTTTTAATGGCTTCAAAATAGCTCTGTCTGTAAACGGCTTTGCTGAATGACAACATGTAGTGCGATTTAATTTATCTATTGCTGCCATTGTCAGACCTTCTGAGAACTGTTATCCAGTTCATCTATTAGGACAAAAACTGATCTCACTTCAAAGGGGAGAAATTTAGAATGACGTGAATTTAAAAGGCAAGTAGAGTGGAAGGGTAAGAAGAAAACCCTACAATTATTTACAAATAAATGACGAGCATCCTTCCAGAGCAGCAGACTCTTGCAGTTTGGCATTTGAAGAAAGTAACTCCATGTTGAGATTTAATAGCAGAAGTTGAACTCTGAACTCTGAAATGAAATAGGCCCAAGGTCTAGGAGAGAAGGTCATGATAAAGACCAGCACACCCTGATCTGTCTCCAATTAGTAAGATTCACATTCTACTGATGAGATTAACCCTTCACCATCCAAGCAGGTGATTTGGGAAATGGTACTGATAAGAACATGGGGCTTCTCTCTATGCAATCAGGAAAGGAGTGGAAAAGTTAACCAGTGTTAAAATTGAGGGAAGATATAAGTTCATACCTCTAATTTTCAATTTCTAGGAATGTCCAGAAAAAGACAGACTTCCCTTAAGAAGCAGGTTTGGAGGAGCATACTAGAGTGGTAAATAGAAAATACTAGCATTTCTTACGAATTAGCAGATACACTCCTCCCGAAATTAAAGGATGAGAATTAAACAGAGGGAGGTGAGATGGGAGCAATAATTTTATGGTCAGAACAAAGTCACAGACCAGCCACAGAGAAAGTTGGACCACAGTCAGATCTTTTTTCCCCTCGGTTCTGATGTTGGAAGTGAAATGATGCAGAAAGCTGTTCTTTCTTATTCTGTATTACATCAGTCTTTCAAAACATACACAGGTGCTAGTAATTAGTGAGCACTTGAAATTTATGCTTGTTATTTTAATAGAGCATTATATTTGGATTGGGATCATTGACTCTACTCTCTCACTCAAATCTGAAATAAGTCTGGCTTGTTTGCTCAAATTTCAATTCAATTTTATAGATATTTATTGATTTGTTGCAATGTTCAAGGCATTTGTAGATACTGACCACACTTTATAAGCCCCAAATTGGGTCAAGAGTACTTATTTGTATAGTGAGATAAAATATTTGAAATTGAGACTGTCTCCAAAATTCCAAATTATAAGCTTAGTGCCAGGAGCTGAAAGAAAAAATAAGAAAGTTCCTCAAGAGTTTGCATGCGAAGGAATGAAATAGTTACAAGAATAACTACAGAAGGCAGAGTGAGACAAGCACCCCAAGAAGGCACAAATAAAGCTGTGTGGCTGTCTTGTGTTCAGAGTCCCAGGCCCACCACTTACTCATCGTGTGACCCTGGGCAGGTCACTGGCCCTCAGCAAGGCCTGGTCTCCACTATAAAGTGGGGATGATGATGTCTAGTCAGTAGGTGTGTGGTGAGGATATAACACCTTGGAACACTGCCTTGGAACAGGTGGAAGATGTGCTGTGGAGAAAGGAGCCGTGTCTGCATAGAGAAGACTCAGCGATGCTTCCAATGTTCCAACACCATTTAGGGTGTTCTGGGGACAAACACCTACTCAGCTAAGGAGAGCAATTGGAAAGATAAAGAGAGGAGGGCCAAGAACACAATCTTGGGCAAGGCTGACATGTGAGAGGAGGAAGTGTAGGCAGCCAAAACAGGGAGAAAGTGGTCCGAGAGTTTAGAGGAAAAGTAGAAGAGAACAGCATCACAGAAGTCAACAGAGGAAAGTGTCAGATGGGAGTGGCGGTGTCCAGTGCCTCAGTGAGATGGAGGAGAAGGAAACTAAGAGGAGGCCGGTGAATCTGGTGATTAAGCGGTCAGTGGTAGCCTTCGACAGTGATTCTATAACAAAGTTACATTTGTGTTGCTATGCCTGTGTCTCTTACAGAGGTTGGGTTTATTATGTTGTATTCAGAAGGGCTTGGCCTATTCAGGCGATGGGTCGAGGCCCTATCCACGCCTCATGAATGGGGTAGACATTCAGGTGTCAGGAAAGCTGATTATTCAGTGAGGACATTCAAAATCAGAAGGCAAGCAGGAGAGAGAACTCCTAGATCTCTCTGGGTCTCACCTCCTCGAGTCTGGACTTCAAGAGGAGTTGAAGAAGAGGTTGAAGAAGCTCCTAGATGGAGGAAAGATGCTCTCTGCCACAGCCTAGCAGGGAGGCACCCTCAAGCTGAAAGTTTATGAGGAAGCCCTACTTCATTGGGCAGAGAATTCGCTTTCAGGTTATTCCTCTGTTTACCCCAAATCTTCAGTCCCGTCTTGTTTAAAGGTTTCTGCCTGGTCTTATCTTTGCTGTGGGGGATTACAAAAAGTATTTTCTGACCTCACCTGGACAGGCGTGTTGAAGAGGGCACAGCACCCCTTGAGGCCTGAGGCAGGGTGGGGCCCTCAAAAAGAGCAACCCTACCTGGGAGCCAGGATTCAGGGGATGCCAGAAGGAGAAATGAGGAAGCGGGCTTAGAGATGAAGAGAAGGTGAGAGACTGGCAGCTTCATGGCTCCCCCCTTAATCGGCACTTCTGCACAGACATGGAGTTGGGGCGAGGAGGCACGTGGGGAGTGAGTTAGTGAGAGGGACTCGTCGCCGAGTAAGGCACTCCCCGTGTTCTCAAGAAGCCGAAGAAAATAACAGGATTTGGGGACTATCCCTTAGATGGGTGTTTGCAAGCAGAGCAGAGGTCTCTGCAGGTGAGGGAGAGTGAACATGCAAGACAGAAAGGTGATCCTTGGGGAGCTGGGAGAAGTGGGGTCCAGGGCTCAGGTGGGTGGTTACCCCAACAGTGTTGGTGGGAATGTAAAATGGTGCAGCTGTTATGGAAAACAGTATTGAGGTTCCTCAAAAGATTAAAAATAGAATTGCCATATGACCCAGCAATCCCAGGGTATTTATCCAAAGAATTGAAATCAGGACCTCAAAGAGATATTAGTCCTCCCACGTTCATTGCAGCACTATACACAGCCAAGATGTGGAAACAATGTAAATGTCCATTGACAGATGGATGGATAAGGAAAATATGATATACACATACAATGGAATATTAGTTAGTCTTAAAAAGAAAGGAAATCCTACAATGTGTGACAACATGGATGAACCTCGAGGACATTATGCTAAGTGAAATAAGCAAGTCACAGAAGGACAGACTATGTGATTCCATTTATGTGAGATATCTAAAATAGTCAAATTCATAGAAACAAAGAATAGAATAGTGGTTGCCTGGGGCTGCCAGAGGAAATGGGGAGCTGCTAATCAACAGGTATAAAATTTCAGTTATGCAAGACGAATAAGTTCTAGAGATCTGTTGTAAAACATTGTGCCTATAGATAACAATACTGTATTCTACACTTTAAAATCTGTTAAGAGGATAGATCTCATGTTAAGTGTTCTTATCACAATAAAATTTAAAAAAAAAGAGAGAAAAAGAAAAAGAAATATCTCTGGTCACGTGGAGAGAAACCTGAGTGGAAAACTAAACATAAAGAACTATTTTGTTTCATCAAGCTTTGGAAAAGTATCAAGTGCATTGTTACTGCTGTTAATGAAATATCTGAAGAAGGAATCATTACCTTCAATTGTGAGCTGATGGCTTTTTCAGACGATACCTAATTAACTGGTATCTCTCACATCAACAAAACTCCTCCCCCCAATGTTCACATAACAAACTAAGAATGGTCTAGGGAAACAGCCAGCCAGATAAGGATGGTAGTTATCACCTGAAATACAGATATTTGGTAGATGAGCAGACATTAGAAAGTGGTAAACACCCTCTCACACAAACTCCTGAAGTGATGGCAGATGGTACACTAGAAGAGTTTGTGACAGTTCTTGAGGAGTCAAGCCAAGACTATTGCAAGATGCTTATGAAGAAGTTCGATGTCATAGAATTAGAGATAACTGGCAGTCATTTTATAACTCTTGTGAGATTATCCAGTATGCTGTGAATTTGTTTATAGACAACTAATAACAAGAAAGATGTGATGGAGTTGGAAGGAAACCAGAGATCAACATAAACAACAAAGGTAAATGGAGACGCTAAAAATGCCTTGTGTGACTGGATATTCACTAAGGGGAGAGGGTGGTGAGAACACAGTTTGGATATCTGAAGATTATAAAACCCAAGGGAGGGAAGAAACTATTTTAGTTTAGAATACAAAAGTATTGTTAGATGCAGAAAGCTTCTACAATTTGGTTCCTTTCTGCCTTTCCTGGTTCATCTCCCGGTGCTCCCCTACGGGCACTGCCCTTTCTTAGGGGACGACCCTGGCTTCACTAGGACATAAAATCCCTGGGGCAGCCTTAGGTCTGTGTTGTCACTCCTGTATCCGCAGGACTGAGGACAATGTCTTGCATACAGTAGGTTCTTGGTGTGTTTTTATTGAACGAATCTATAACGTTTCCTATAAAAGCCCTACTTGTTTCAAGGTCAAATTTAATTCAATCTGACTTCTTTTAAGAAATTGTAATGCCTCCATCTAATAACATGTTTTTTATAGCTCTATTATAGTTAGTACCTTGCTTTAGTATTTTTTTTTAATACAGAGATTTCTTTGCCACTGGATCATTTGTTCCTGCTAGTTTTTGTCAAAATGTAATCCAAAGATTTCCTACATCGATTTTACCTATGGTGCTTAATTTAAAATGTTGTATGCTAGGTTCCACCCCAGACCTACAAAATCAGAATCTCCGGAGTAGGAGCCCAGAAATCAGCACATTTTTTCCGGTTCCCCAGAAGATTCAGGTGCATACTGAGGTCTGAAAAGCGACCAAAGAGGCCTCATTTATCTTATGTCTTCCATTGTGCTGACACAGTGCTTTCAATCCATGTTTATTATGTTGAATTGAATTGAGCTGAACTAAGTGGTGGCCATAGTGATGATACAACTAATTTGCTTGTTAATTTTGAAATGCAATCACCTTTACAGAGGAAATAGTACATGGAATTAAAGTTACCTGAGTTTTTCAATAGGAAAACAGAACACAAATTAAAAAACAAATAAAACAGATTTTTATGTAAATTGCAGTGATGTGAGCACACATAGAGAAAACTGCACAAAACCTAAATGTACATCTTAATGAACATTCTCAAAATGAACACAACTATGTAACCAGTACCCAGATCAAGAAATAGAACTGACTAGAAGCACAGAAGCCCCTTCCTGCCCCTTTCCTGTCACTCCCTTGCTTTTGGGGTAGCCCCCAGCCTGACTTCTAACACCATAGATTTGCTTTACTGTTTGCCTTCCTATATATATTTTTCATCTATCTATTTGCTGTCTCTCATCTACCTATATCTGCGTGTTGTTGTAGGTCATCCAGTCTCACTGCTGTATATAGTATTCCACTGCATGAATATAGCGCAGCTCGCTTATCCACTCTACATAGATGAATATTTGAGTTGTTTTCGGTTTGAGGCTATTATAAATAGTGCTGCTATGAACATTCCTGTATATGTCTCTTGGTGGACATGCAGACATTCTGTTTGGTATAGACCTAAGGTGAAACTGCTGAGTCATAGGGTTGATACGGGTCTGTCCAGCTTGAGTAAATACTGGCTCAATTTTTCATGCTTCTCTGTATTCATGCCATCCATATTGCCCTCCCACATCAACTCTAGGCTTGGTCATGTGACTTGCTTTGGCCAATGGGACAGTAGAAAACTTGATATAAGCAGAGCCCATAAAAGCACTTGCCTGTTGTTGCCTTCTCTCTTGCTTCTCTGTGATCATGTGTCCAGGCTAGCCTGCTGAAGGACGTGAGAGACATGAGGAGGAGAGCAGAGTCGTCCTTGACAAGGCCATCCTTCTAGCCAGCCCCCAGCCATCCTGCCAGCTGACCACAGGTGCAAGAACAAGTCCAGGTGAGATTAACTGAGCCTAACCCAGATCAGCAGAGCTGCCCACCTGGCCCGTAGACTTGTAGGAAACAATAAATGGTGGCTTTTTAAAGTCACTACGCTTTGGTGTAGTTTGATACACAGCAACAGCTAACTGCCATACTGCCAAACAGATTTGCAAAGAGTTCTGCCAACTGACACTTCACCAATAGTGTCTGAAGTTCTGAAGTTCCACATCCTCCTCAATACTTGGTTTAGATTAAACTATAAGAAATTGTTGATATTTGCCTATTTCTGACCTGCAAAAATTGCAGTTTCATATGATCCAACTTAATACTTTATTTTTTTCATGTTGATCATTCTTGGGAGTTTGAAACAGTATCAAATTATGGATTTAATTTGCATTTTCCTAATGACTGATGATGCTGAGCACCCTTTCATATGTTAATTAGCTGGTAATATATCCTCTTTTGTGAAGAAGCTGTTCAAGGTTTTGATCTATTTTTCTACTGGATTAGCTGCTTTTTTGGCCATTCTTTGTAGGAATGAACACACGCACACACGTGCTGGATATGAGCCCTTTGTCAGATATATGCATTTCAGATATCTTCTTTTACTCTGTGATTTTCCTTTTCACTTTCTTAATGGTACCCCTTGATGAACAGAAATTCTTAATTTTAATGTAATTCAATTTACCCATTTTTAACCTTCATGGTTGTCAGCACTTCTTTGCCTATCCCAAGGTTATGAAGATATTCTTCCATGTTTTCTTCTGAAAGCTTTGTTGGGGGGCCAGCCCGGTGGCGTAGTGGTTGAGTTCACGCGCTCTGCTTCACGGCCCGGGGTTTGCAGGTTCGGATCCCGGGCGCGGACAGACACACCGCTTCTCAAGCCATACTGTGGTGGCGTCCCATATGAAGTAGAGGAAGATGGGCATGGATGTTGGCCCACGGCCAGTCTTCCTCAGCAAAAAAGAGGAGGATTGGCAACAGATGTTAGCTCAGGGCTAGTCTTCCTCACAAAAAAATAAATAAATAAAAGCTTTGTTGTTCTGCCTTCCCTATTTATATCTGTGATCCACCTGGAATTGATTTTTTAAGTTGGTATGAGGCAGGGGTCAAGACTCACCTTTGCCCCATGTGGGCATCCACCAACCTGGACATTTACTGAAAAGGCAGTGAGCTGTAGTTCACAGTTTTCATGGGGGGCAGCAAGTATTACAGGAAGAGCTCCCACTGGAGCTGGTCCCCACTCTGCCACCAGCTCACTGGTTCTGTGCCCTTGTGCAGGTCATGAAGGCTGTCTCTGTTAGCCCACATCTAAAATGAGGAGGTTAGATTAGACAATCTCCTTCATTCTTGCCAGAAGCGTGGGATCAGGCAGAAGTGACGTAACACTTCAACTATGTATGGCATTATTAGTTCTGGAACCTCAGGGAACATATTTAACATGTCTAAGTCCCAATTTCTTTACCTATAAGATGGGAACAATCATATCGATATGTAGGGCTGTTGTGGGACTAAGAAAAAACATACGTGAAGTTCTGTACTTGGCATATTATATTGTTCAACAAACAGTACCACCTATTGTTGTTAATAGTCATGCTGGAGATATCAGATAGAATTTGCCTTTATTTAATTTCATTAAAAGTATAGTTGGTACCTCTAAACTAGTAACAGAAGTTTGCATCAAATTTGCTTGGCAGTACAGTTAACTAGCCCTCGATGAGAATCTGAATTTTGCCTCATTCTTTTCATTCCTAAGAGATGTCATTTAGTAAAGAAAGCTAGAAAGAAAGAGAAAAGTCACACAGATATAAAAATCATCTTTCCTGAAGTTGCTTTCCATCATCCTTGAACTCAAAAGTTTATCCTAAACATTTGTAGAGTCCAGGACAGGACAGAATGCCCCAACAATACTTGTCCATGATGAATTAAGGAATCTTCAGTGATTAAATTTCTACAAAGAGACTGACTCGGGACTTTCCTGACCCCCTGCCCACCCCATCGAAAGCAGCACTCCTCCGTCACTCTCATCTCACTGTGTTTTGTCTCAGAGTAATTACCACTACCTGACGTATTTCCCTGCCTTTTGGTTAATCAACTGTCTCCCTCACGTAGAATGTAAACTCCATGGAGCGAGAGCTTCATTTAATTATGATGTATTTTCAGCACCTAGAAGAATGCCTGGCATGTAGGAGACATTCAGTAAATACTGTGGAATAAGTGAATGAAGGCAAAATAAGAATCACATAAAATATATATCAAAAGTAGTCACAACATTCAATTAGGTCCATGGTATATTTAATGTGACATAGAAATCAATAATATACTCTGACTGCAATACCTCTGTCAACCCCAAACTCCAATTATTGTAGATGTTCAGTAATAACATTACCACAGAAATATTAGCCCTGTTAATAATCAACACATTTTTCTCAAGTGCACCTTTGGGAACTATAAGAAGGAAATTGACATTTCCCAGACACATATGCTATTATTGTTTCTTTCTTTAAAGAAAGAGGAAAAATTTAATAAATATGATTACTGAAAATTATTCAAAAGTCTCTTTTTCTCTTCTTTAAATAAAAGCAGATACGGGAGTCATGTTTTTACTATAAATAAATATTAAGTTTTACATGTTGACTATTAGAAAGTTGTTCAATTTTTCCTTTACCAAAATAAATTGTTAATTAAGATAGACAAAAACCAGGAAACATTGAAGTTAGTCATTTAATTTCCTTACTTATTCAGAGCTGCCTGGAGTCATTTCCTGCAGGAATTTCAGGTCTTCCCATTGAAGTGTTTTCAGCAGCTGGTAATGAAATCATCAGCTTCAGGCAGGAGGTGATACTCCAGGCTCCAATTACAAATCAGGTGGTTTTTTTATATTCATGATGGAGCCAGATCAACTTTAGAAATAAATCTAAATTCCTTCTAGAATGCTGTTTCTGCATTGCTCTGAAGAAACACTTTGGTCTAAGTGAGAGGAACTGGAGACAAGGAAACCTGACTTCTAGATTTGGCTCAGCCACTAATTAGTTGTGTGACCTTAGACTTCACCTCCTGTATAGCCTCGTCTGCATGACCTTAGAATTCACCTCCCTAACAGCCTCATCTACGTGAAGGTAATAGCACTCAAATTTTACCTGACCAAGTTGTTTTGAAGATGGAAGGAACAGTGTAGCCAGACTCCAAATGTAGCTGTCTGTGTTGATATGCATGGCTCCAATATATCCTATTAAGCTCGTAATAGTCTTAAGGATAGAGACCTTGCCTCATACTTCATTCGGTCCATCCTCGGTCAACGCAACATGCTGGGAATGCAGTAGACAACTGATAAATCAGAGAGATCAACATCTTTTGTAATATTATGAAGAAATTGGTCATAGTTCCTTACAGGTATAAAACACAAGGTTTTTTTCTCATTCCTAAGTTGCCTATATATTTGAGGAACAGAAACTAAGAAGTTAATCACACTATTATTTCTTTAAAGCATAGCAAGAGATTTGACCAAATGTGTACTATGTAACTAAATTTGGGGTGGGGGTGGGTGGAGGGTGGAAATAAAGGCATATCCTTTTCTTGTCCAAACATTTTCCTGACTGGACCAGTCACTGAACAAGGAAGGACACCAGCAATAAGCCATATTAAGAGTTTGTTTGGTTTGGTTTGGCAATCAGAAGGAAAAAAGCAGTCTTCATATTTCCCAAATTGGGTGAGGACCTACTGAATTTTGGAGAACTTCAATCAATAAACTGAAAGAAAAGTTCAAACTCCAATTTCAGAAGAAGTTGGCTACTGCAGGTTAAACTGTGGAATCGCGGATTCTCTCTGCTGTCCTCGACAGCCTGAGCTGAAGCTAATTATTGGGAGGGTCAGTGAACTTCTGAATGAAGATATTATTTGGGCAGTATAATAGAAGAGTATGAAATGCATATTGTTCAACTCTTTTGACCATATTACATTTATTGAGAACCAGAATAAATTTACACATTATTATCAGTAAAGCACTTCATTGATTGTGAACATGAAGCTGAGTTCTTTCCTATTTTGGCTAGCTATAACTGCACCTGTACTTAGTGGTTAAAAAAAAAAAAAGCTACAGGCATGTTACTGAGCATATGATGAATTATGGGTGTATGAGAATATCAAATATTATGAGTTTATGGGAATATCAAATATTGGAATGTGTTGATTCTGTCCAACAATTATTTTAATTTCATGTTCATTTTAATGATAAATTAACATAAATATCACGTTCAAGTTCTGGAGTCAGACTTTATGCGTCTAACTTCTTTATGAGCAGCATGGATTTAAGAATGCTATTGAACGTCTCTGAACCCATTTCCTATCTATAAAATAGCGATAATAATAGCATCTTTCTCAGAGAGTTAATATGAGAATTAAATGAGATAATCTAGATAAAAATTCAAGAGAAATAGGCTTGGCATATAGTAAATAGTCTGTAAATATTAGCTATTAATATTCTTGTCATGATCATTTGGATCACCACCTTATAACAAAGTACTGCCACATGATTTCATGGAATCTGTATTTCAGACCATGTTGATACCAGAAAGTACATTCATTGTCACAGGTAAATGAGGAAAGACGAGAGGTTGGAATTAATACATAAATGATGTATTTGTGCCAAATGAAGTTCAAATGACATGGTGTTTTATTGCACAAATGGTGGTTGCAAAATGGTCCAAATATAGCAAATGGATGGGAAAATGGAATGGTCACACAGCAAACCTTAGAATAGGCATGCTGAATTGTAAAGAGCCTCCATTATAGCAGTCAGTACCATATTCACATTCCAAACAGCAATTTAGTTTCAGCAAAATGCATCATCTGTCACATTAAAATAATGTTAACTTGAATATATTGGGTTTATTTGCATTGAATTGTAAACTGTTTTAGTTTCAAGGTTGTATTAGAGCTATAAGCATAAGAAGTTTATGCTTTGTTTTATACTTAAACACATTTAACTAATATTTAAAATTTTTAAGCCAACACTAGAGATGCACAAATTTCTTTTCCTTTAAGGGATCTTTATTCAATTTTGAAAACACTGACGTTTGGTAGAGTGGGGCTATAAATAATATTGGGGGCAATGCCCAATTACATGATTCTAATATATTTGCAAGTGTCCACTATGTATGGGACATTTGCTGGGCACAAACAGTGATAAAATGCAAACAATGTCTACTTCGGGAAGATAGGAGGGATGTGAGTGTGTGTGTGTGTGTGTGAGAGAGAGAGAGAGAGACCATTAACAATATAAAGTGGCACTAAGTACGAAATAAGCAGGATAGAAAGTATCAAAAAATTCAAGAGAGGGCCCAGTTGCAGTTGGCTAAGATGGTATGGTTTTGTGGGGACATGAGATTTGAACTAGGCCTTAAGTAAAGATGGTAGAAGGCATTCCAGTTTTAAGAAATGGACATCTGCAAGTAAGGAATAGTGTAAGCAAAAGAGGCAGTTGTGTTAGTTATATTCAGTTGTTTACTGCCTAATGTAGAGCAAATTATTAAAATAAAACTGTAGTAATATAAACAATATATTTTATTTGTATATATATGTATATATATGAATGCATATGTGTATGTATAAAAGTATATATACATAAATATGTGTGTGCATATATATATACAAAATATGCATATATGTATGTGTGTGTGTGTACATATATATGTATAGTTTCAAGTGCCCCAAGAGAAGAGTCAAGCATCTGCCCACTAGTCTGGCCAGAAGTTCACCTGTTGCTCCTACAGCGGCTATGAGGTAGAATCTATGTGATCTGCCACTCTTGGAAACTTCCAAGTAGCCTGGAATCATGGGATTTCCCTCATTTTGATTAGTGAACATTGCCCCAAATTGGCCTTGCAGTGATTTAACTGACCTTTTAAATGAGTTCTCAAATGCCAGTGTTTTATAAATGAGGCAGAGGGGTTTTGTCCCTGAAAGGGAACGAGGGATTCTTTGTCTCAGATTAACATAAAAATGGGTAAAATTTTATCCATGTTTAATGTTTCTCTCCATGTATTTTTCTTATACCTGTGGTGTCTACTATTGCTTATCTGCTAGCAAATTCCAGCAGATAACAAGTCAATGATCAATTAGCAAACAAATATTAGCAGAAACTCATAAAGAGCTAATTACATTGAACTGACGTGTGTGTGTTTGCATGTCCATGTTAATAATTTCATAATATGGTCATGTTTCTTGCAAATTTTTTAAATTTATGTTTTAGAATTAAATATATCAGGATTATGTGATGTTCTGCAATGAGTGTGGTGTTCTCTGTAAAGAGAACTATGATTTCCAGAAGCTTCTTCGTGAAAATTTTGAGAACCAGAGTCTGAGATGATCTACTTCAACTTTAAATGGAATGGTAAACATGTGCATTTAAACTCAGTGTCATAGATGTGTTTACTATGCTGAAACATTGTGCAGCATAAACGATGCCCTACATCAGGTCATGGAGAAGGAGCAGGCAAAGCAGACTGCAGTAGTAAAGTGACTCTGTCCAAATGAGGAGTCAGCTAATGGAGACAGTTGTATGACTCACAACAACAACAAATTTTTCTAAGTACAAAGGTAACACATACTCAAAACCTAATTGGAGATTGAATTTATGTGGTTACGGGAGACATTGTTCGTGCCCATCCCATGCTCTTTGAGTATTGCACACAGTCCCTCAGAAGGTCCCCAGGATCGTGTCTGGTTGCCCACAGAGGTACATTTATTGGCTTTCTTTTCTTCCCTGACTTGCTTCCTCACTGCAAGTCTTGGGATCACCTTTTGAATAAACACCCTACATACAAATCCTTGACTCAGGCTCTGCTTTTGAGGAATTCAAGATATTCATGCACCTAACAAATATCTCATTGATCTCTGGAGTCATCCAAGGGAAAATAATAACAATAAATATGCACTTGTGAAAATACTAATAGGCATCATTGAGAGCTTACTATATGTCAGGCATTGTAGTGAAAGCTCTACTTACAGAATCTTATTTAATCTTCAGAATAATCATGTGGATTACATATTATTTGTATTATTTTAAATAGTAAAACTAAAGCTTCAAAGGGTTAGATCATTTGTTCAAGGTCACTAGTAGATGACAGGTCCAGATTCAAACCCAAATCCTTTGTGTTTTTTTCTATAAGCTCATGCAAAGTGTGGGTTAGTCATTCACATTTTTTTTCAATCATAATTTTAACAAAACTATCCACACACAAGAAATACCTTTCTTTGAAGAGAAAGAAAGAACCCTGTATGACTGCTTCCGTCCTTCAGATAAGCTGTGCTCAACGTGCATCTTTTCAATCTCAGAGGAAACAAAAGTAAAGTAGTTATGCAATATTAAAAAAAATTAAAATTAAGCTGGTACATATTTTATTTTTATCCCAGGCATCTCATTTCTTTACTTTGGATCATAAATAATTCATTTTCTTGAGTATGCAAGTTCTCAAACAAGTAGGGGTCTGGAATCCAAGACCCTTCTGCTCTTGCTCAGCCCTTGGGCTCCCTGAGCCCCTGTGGCTCTGCTGACTGGAGAGACCAGCCGAGCTGGGGCTGCAGTGGAGGAGTTGAGAGACGCAGGTGCCAGCCCTCGCACGAGCCCTCCTCATCGGGAGCAGGATGGCAGAAACTTCTCGGTGCCCAAGCTGCCTTAGTTTCCTCCTCCATAAAACTTGGGGTTTCTATGATCTCTAATCTCTTGATATAATTCTCTAGAGATCCCTAAAGGTTTTTTTTTTTTTTTCCATTTCCTTATTTCACAAGTAAGACAGGAACACATTTTTGTTTGGAGTGAATCACCAGTATACACAATCAAGTGTGACAAGGCCCCCACCCACCCATCCACCCAGCACCGTTCCCACTCCCTTCCCCGGAGGTTTCACTGTTACTAGTTTAATGTGCATCATCCAGTCCTTTCCCATGCAAGAAACCTTTGTGTCCTGGTGGCATGATATCATGGAGCCCTCGGGATTTACCAGGTTCCAGAGTGTGGAATTATCTTCTATGTGTTTGGGGGAAATGGAGCCTGTGGCAAAAGAGAAAGTGAGTTACTAATTGGATTTATGGCCATTACTCCCAGAGCAGCCCTCTGCCCTTGGTAATCTCCATAGCAGTTCAGATAGAATCTCTCTCTGCAAAAGATCCAGAAGACTCTGTAAGGAGAAAGCTGGCACATCTCCTGCTCACCCAATAAAAAGGCAGATTGTTATTAAACTGTCCCTGAAGCTACTGTGATTTACATTCATTTTAATGGTTCTCTTTGTAGAGCAGTCCCTTTAATGGGTGATGTCCCCCGGTTCCTATTGGTTGCATTTAAAATAAATATTACACCATCTCCAGCTGCCCAGCTCTCCTTTCATGCTTTGACCTGCCACAGAAAGTACAGAGACTTGATATTTCCCCCCAAGAAACTCTCCCATGTTCAAGGTTGCCCAACACCACATTATTTGTGTAGCAGAGGTAGAGGTGGTCCAGGTACCCATCATTAGGAAATGTGGGTGTGTACTATGGAGTACAACACAACACTCAAAAGCAATGGACTAGATGGATATAAAGCAACATATGGAGAACTGAAAATCATTGAGTAAAAAGAATGAAATGTTTAGCACAACGCCATGTATGCAATTTAACACACACCCGTATGTAAAATAATGCTGTATACATTTTCAAGGATACACACACATACACACCCAAGAACATGAACCAAACAGAGTAGTGTGGTACCCCCACCGGAGAAAGAAATGAAGCTGGGAGATGAAAGAGAAAAATTAAAAACTGAAACAGACACAGCTCTTACAAGGAATGATGAATTAGGACAATGCTAAAACTTGATGCTTTGCTCCTGAGAGGTAGTAAACAAATAAATAACAAATGAATAAAAGCACAAAGTCATTTGTCTTTTACTTTTCTTTAAATTATATTTCATCAGTGAGGATTTATAGACCACATTCTAGGTATGTGACATGATCCAAGTTCTGCTCTGTGACCACGGGCAAGTTGCTGCACCTCTCTGAGCCTCCTCCCCCCGCCCCCGCCCCGCTGCGAGGCGGGGCCTTTCTTCAGACTGTGAGGCCCACCCTCCTAAAATTTGAGGTCCAAGGTCAATATCCAGACAGAAGGCAGCACTGTCGGCCCCAAGGTCACTGAGCCCTGGCCCCTGAGCTCTCTGTACCTGCCCCCATCCAAAAGCCATGTTCCATGTGCTAGAGAGGAAGCAGAGCACCGCACCCCTCCTTCTTAAACAGAACAAACAGGCCCCAGGCCGTAAGGGCCTGAGAGAATATTCCCTCCCACAGGCTGAGCAACCGAAGGTTTCCATTGCAAACAAAAGCCAGGAAAACTAGCAAAGCAGGAAACCAGACTGGACAAAGAGGTGGCCCCGTCTCCTGGCTCCCTCTGGGCCGACGACACTCCAGTCGGGTCTGAGCCTGGCCTCTTCACCTAAAGAGGAGCAGGGAAGGCTTGGCAGCACTTCAGGGGAGGAGCGCCTGGAGGAAGGATGGGAATTAGCAGGCCGAGGAGGTGAGAGGGGAGGTTCTGTCCCTAGATCTCCAGGAGGTCTGGTGGCCGCGTCCCCACAAAGGTGTCGGGGCATGTCATCAGCATAAGCACAAGAGGCCCCGAAACTGTCTGCAGCCTCAAGGCTGACTCGTGCTGGTGGGTTTTAGGAATTCTCCCAAGTTCCACTTTAAGCCAATAAAACTGCTATGGAAAAAGTGAGAAGACTGGAGAGAGAGCTCAATCAAGCTGCTTTATTTTCTTCCCTCCTCTAAAAGCGTGACGATCCCAGAGTTTCAAGTGACCACAGTGAGCAGTCTGTACCATCACATGGGTTCAATTACCGTCCATCCGGGCATCCCAGCGGCCGTCCCTAATCAGAGGGCTTCCGTGACCCGTCTGACCAGTCAGTCTGTGGTTCCAGAGAAAACCTTGGTTCTTCATTTTACATGTGTGGGTACCCAGAAACTATAAGAGGAGAGCTGCCAATGACATTTTAAAGTAAACCCAGGGAGATCAACTTCAAAAGAAAAATGTATTATTCCTGGCCTCCTCACCGTGGGCATCAACTCACACCTACTTCCTGGTCTCCACCAGAGCCTGCGAACGTCAACATCATAACAAAGGTCCCATTTCTATACCCTTTACAAAACTAAGGTCAGGCACACTGGCCTAGATTAGGTCACCTCAGGGCGTCAATCTCCACCTGGGCATGGAAGCTGAAGCAGCTTGGTACCATTTTTTTCCTTTGAACTCATGTCCTCATAGCAGCACCAGAGTTTTCCTTTGAAAATGTTAACAGACTACATGAGGTCTCTTGTTTTTCATACCCTGCCATTGGGAGAGGGAAGCTGAATAGAGGGTGTGGAAATGAAAGAATTCAACATGTGTTGAGGGCCTACTGTGTGCCAGGTGGGAGAGGAAAGGCATCCTTTTGAAATGAAGGAAAAGAAGCTGGACTGTGGGAGGCCCATGATGAAACTGAATTGGATCAGCTTTACCTGCTAATCTGCCCACCTACCCAGCAGTCTACCATGAGAATTTAGACTCAGGGGAAGGACAGACAAGGTCAAGGAATGGCCACCCTTGGTCAAGATACATATTATTTCAGGGATACTATATAATTCCAGCATGCCAGAACGTCAAGAGGGAAGAAACGGAAGAAGGAAACCAGTGAAGAATCCATCAGCAAAGACCTGTGAAAGCCTGCGATGGCGGGGGTTCCTGTCCATATAAAACCTCATTAGGCAACACAGAGGAGCAGCTAGGTGGGCTGGTCAAGCCTCAGGTATCTTAGGACATTGTACTGCAGCAAAGACAGAGGAAAAATACAGCCATGGAATTGCAGGACAGAAGAGTTTGTGTGCCGTTAATAATTCACTAAACGTTTTTTGAGCATTTACTGTCCCAATCACCGTGCAAAGAAACAAAAGATAACTGAGAAATAGCCCCTTCCCTAAGTGAGCTCATACTCTGATGGGAAGCCAACATTTAAAAAAATAAAAGGCAAACTAATTGCAATATTAGAGGTGTGTATATTCAGAGGATGTTCAGAGGCAGCAAAGCCAGGGAATCTTTCAAGTGGAATCTTCGGGAGATTTTCTAAATCCAGCTCCAATTTCCTTAGAATTTAGAAATCTTATATCCTGCCTCTGGCGTTATATTGTGTCACCTTACATTTTTATATTGTTGAAAGTTTGGAGATTTTTCTACATTTTCATGGATGTCTGGAATATGAAAATAAAAGGACGGTAAAAATCTTCAGAAAGAATGCTCATGCTAGAAACTCAACTGATGTTGGAAAAGAAAGGTTGAGGGCCTCACTTATTAGACATTAAAACCCTCTATAAAGTTAATTAAAATATGTGATAGTGATTGAGCAAAGGACAGACAATTCAGTGGAATATATAGCTCATCCGGAAACTTCCTCAGATATATTTAGTAGCTTAGTATATGGAAAAATTTGCAACTCAAATCAGTGATGAAAGGCTGGGTCATTCAATAAATGGTATTGAGTGTTATTTGCAAAGATATCCATTTTGCAAATGGATTACCATTTGCAAAAATATGATACATCTCTCCCATCACATATCAAATTAATTCCAGATGGACTAATAGTTAAATGTTTGTAAAAGAAATCCCCAAATATCTAAATAAAATATGGGTGACTATTTATACAACCTGAGTAGAGAAGGATTTCCTAAGAAGAATCACAAGGAAAGAAAGTTTAAAGGACAATGATGACAGATTTTACTCCATAGAAAGAGAGCATGTACAGTGTCACTGCCTTCCATTGACTAGAAGCCGAGGGCAGGACGGTGTCAGTGAGACGCTGGGGCAGACATGCTGACACTGGGACTGTGTGTGTGTGTGTGTGTGCGAGCATGAATGTGTTTGGCGTTTTCACTTTTCAACAATGATCATGTATCATTGTGTAATAAAAATAGAAATGTGTTGTTTTTTACAACAAATGTCTGGGAACTCAACTTTCAAAGTATTTTCCCCTTAACTAACCTCAAAAAACAAACAAAAGGTAAAACTGATATATCTCCCAGTTATTAATGCTCTTTTACATACAGTATGATGCCATTTTTCAAAATAACCCAATGAAGTAAATGATTTCATTTTTATCTCTACATGTGGTTAATGAGGATATTGGGACTCAGAGTGGTGTAGTGACTTGTCCAATACCACACAGCAAGCAAACTGAACTGTGAACCATCCCCAGTTATCCAGGTTCTACATGTGGTGTATATGCTATATCACATTTTCTTTATCCATTCATCTGTTGATAGACATTTAGGTTGTTTCCGCATCTCGGCTACTGTGAATAATGTTGCAGTGAACCTTGGAGTGCAGACGTCTCTTCAAGGTCCAGATTTCAATTCATTTGGAAATATACCCAGAAGTAGGATTACTAGATCAAATGGTAATTTTATTTTTAATTTTTTGAGGAACTTCCATATCATTTTCCATAGTGGCTGCACCATTTTGCATTCCCACCAGTAGTGTACAGGGTTCCCTTTTCTCTGCATCCTCATCAACACTTGTCCTTTTTAAATTTTTTTTTTCATAATAACCTAACAGGTTTGAGGTGATGTCTCATTGTGGTTTTGATTTGTGGGGTGGTAGGAAACTTTTGGAGGTGATGGATAAGTTTACGGCATTAATAGTGATGATGGTTTCATGGGTGAATACTTATCTCCAGACACATCAAGCTCTGTATATTAAATATCTACAGTTTTTTTGTATGTCAATTAGATCTCAATAAAGTGGTTTTAAAAACAAAGAAATAATTTAAAGAAATACGTAATTTAAATTCATACACGGAAAATTGTGGATTTCCCTATGAAGTTAGAGTCCGGAGCCATAACTCTTCATGCTAAAATATATGTTTACTTTACATTACTAACCAAAACACTTACTCTCTCCATTCAGTACATTTCCTGTCATCTTTTCTCAAAGAACCAGTGGGTGGGAATTAGTTTCACAACTGTATAACCAAAGGACCATTGGTTGGTTTTGCCGAATCAAAGGAACACAAGCTATCACGAGCTACAGAAGGATCAGGATCCTGTCAGTTTTAAATTACTGGGCTATCTGAAGCCTCCAGCATGGTAGGCCCTCAAAAAACATAAATGAGTGGATGAATGAAGATCCAGTTCAAAGGGAGGTAGGCTTCCTTCTCTTAGAAAGCAAAAAAATGCTTGCAACTTTTATTTGACACTATTTGGAGAAAGGGACCCTCATTATACTATAGTGGCTGGAAATGGAAAACTACCTAAATGTTAAGTCACTGGAGATTAATTAAATATATTACGGTCTAGACATGCTCTACAGATAATTAAAATAACATTACAGAAGTCAACTTAACAATATATCACAGGATGATTTCAGTTTCAAGTAACATAAAAGACTGAATGAAATTGACTTTAAAATAAGTACTTTTATTATCACACATATCAAAGTCCAGAGGTAGGGAAAGTTTCAGGGTAGGCTGATCTCAAACCCCAGTAATGTCAGCAGGGACCAGTTTCTTTCCAACGCTCTGCTCTGCATTTCTCAGTGGGTCAGATTTGCCTCAGGGGGTTCTCCATCACTATTTCAAGAAGGCTACAAAGTTCCAGGCACCACATCCAAATACGGACATTTCCAGAGGCCCAAAGGACCATCTCTTCAGGATCTCTTATCTATCTTCTCTCTTATCTAGGGTCAGGGAAACTTTTCTCAGGAGCCCCCAGCAGACCTCCCATTACATCTCAGAAGTGAATCATATGCCTACCCCTAAACTCATCACCGGAAAGAAGGAAAGGACAGAAAGTATTGGTGTAGATCAAAGAGGATGAACCCCCTTGGTCTTGGATATAGTTACCCACATCTGATGATGAGGAGTAAGCCTCTGAACATAAGTGATGATTGGGTATCAGATATATCAATCAGGATAGGCCAGATTACACCGCAGAAACAAACACCACCCAACTCCCAATGGTTTAAAATAACAAAAGTCTATTTCTTCTTCATGCCACATGTACATTGCATCAACAAGGGCCTCTTTTCATCGTGGTTTCTCGGATATCCAGGCTGATGGAGGAGCTCCATCTCAAACATTGCTAGTCACCTTAACATAAGAAAACAAAGAGCTCTGAAACATGTCAAATAAGCAATTAAATACTCTGGCCTGGAAGTTATGTGTCACTTCCACTCTCAGCTCATTGACCAAAACGAGGCACATGGCCCCACCCATCACAAGGGTGTCAGGAGGTATGGTCCTAATATGTACTTAGAAGGAGGGAGAACCAGAAATATTTGGCCAACAGCATCATACTAGGTAAGCAATGGGAAAATATTCACGATACTCTATTAAGTGAAAAAAGCTTGTGGCAAAAGAATATCCACTTTATTATCTCAAGTATAACTCTGTGGTTGTGGGTGTGTAACAAGCCCAAAATGATTATTATCTTAACAAACAGCGGTAAAATTCCTCTTAGAGAATGTACTGTATTTACTTAGGAAGATACCTTATTAAACCTCTTGGGGTGGAAGTATGAGCCTGAAAACGTAATCTATTGGGTGATGAGAAAAAAGGTAATAGCTAAACTGTTCTATATTAGAAATAAATAGGAATTTGGGATAAGGGAGAGCAATGAAGAAGGAATAGTAGAAAGGAATTCGAGGGAATTGTCAAGCATCATTGAATACAGCCCAAGGATTTTCAGATATCTTAAAGCAGGGTTTCTCAACAAAGGCCCTATTGAAATTTTGGGCTGGATAATTCGTTGTTGAGAGGGAGGGCTATCCTCCACACACAGCAGGATGTTTAGCAGCATCTTTGGTCTCTACTCACTTGGATGCTAGGTAGCATCTGTGACAACCAAAAATGTCTCCAGTCACTGCCAAATGTTCCTGGAGGGCAAAATCACCCCTAGTTGAGAACCACTGTATTAGAGGACTATCTAATATTCTGTTTTAAGTAATTTGTATTGCTACAATGTAAACTTTTCCCCACTCCCTGTATGCCCAAAATGTTTAGTAGAGCCTACCAGACACACAAAGGTTTTACATGAGTTGTTTCTCTTGGGACATTCAAGGAGGGGGTATGTTTACCCTGTGTGAATGGGGGGCTGGTTCACACAAAATTTCAAAGACTCAAAGGCAGGAAGAAGATAAATAGATAAATATATAAATACATAAAGTAAGAAGACATAGAATAAGGCACATTGAGGCTGCCTCTCCAACATCCATTCTTCTTCTCAATGCCTCCCCCGTCGGGTAACAGACATGTTGTTGGAGTATATGCTCCCAGCTCCAGCTCCGAAGGATGCTGGTTGCTCACGCAGGGCAATCCCAGATCTCCTGTTTTAGTGATTAGTTCGGAGGTGGGCCAATCAGAGCAGAGCTCAGGACTCTTGTTCAAAAGCTATGAGAAGCGGTGCTCTTTCTCCCTCTGAGGATGGGTGTGAGAGCCTGTGGCCCTGGTCTTGCAGCCATGAGGGAAGCCAGCCTGAGAATGGAGCCAATCAACGTACGAGAGAGAACCAGAAGATGATAGAGAAACCAAGCAGGAGAGCTGATCGAGCCAGGCATGAAACCTACCCTGCCACTGAACTTTTCATCTTTGTAAGCCCCAAAATTTCCCCTTTATTGTTTAAGCAAGTTTGAATTTGGTTTTCTGTTACTTGCTACAGAAGGCCCCCCGACTGACTAACATATGATAAATATGATGTATTAAATAGACACATATGAATATATATTTTATATATATACTAACACAAACATGCACAATTTAAAGGGCTAGACAGAAAAACATCAAAAACTGAGTGATTTAGATTGCAGGAATGTGGGCAACTTTAATTTCCCCTTTATGCTTTTCCAAATTTTCCACAGTAGACCTGCGTTAGTTTTGCTAGCAGAAAGAAATCATTAAGTATAATGTAGTATTTATGGGTGAAGCAACATGATTCTGGGATTTATTTTGAATGACCTCAGCAAAAATAAAAGGCTGGAGGAGAGAGATGAAACAAAATTGGCAAGATACTGATATTGATATTGAAGCTAGGTGACAGGGATGTAAGGTTTATTGTACTATTCAACTTTGTTGTAATTTTGAATATTCACATAAAATGATGACAGAAAAAGGAAGAGAGGAAGGGAGGAGGGAGGGAGGGAGGGAGGAGGGGAGGGAGAAAGAAAGGAAGGAAGTTTAGTTAGTTGGATGGTTTGTTCGTTAGTTAGTTGTGGAGGTTTTTCTGATTGCCATTGCTGGCCTTGCTGTGTGCTACGGTCGTCCCTAACGGGCCTGATTGTACCCATCCATTGCCTGAAGTCAACGCTAGTATTTCTTCAATCGTTTGGGGCAGTGTTATCACTACAGTGCTTTGAATGTCAACAGAAATTTCATGTCACTTATACTTCCGTCATCAAATTTCTTAAGAAACAGAAATCCAGCAATTAATTTTTCATTAATCATGCACTTAATTTTTTAATCTTCTTGCTGCTGAAAGCATTTATTGTAAAATTTTAGAAAGGTGTTAACCAATAAAAGTAGAGCACCATGTGTGATGTGCACTGTACAATAAGTAACACGAGCACTCTAACAGTGCATCCTGACTATGCCCTACAGAAGAACTGTTCAGCATCTATTTCCTGCACATTTTCCACACACACCTAACCTAACATTCGCTTCGCTCCCCACGGATGAAGCAGACTGCTGGTCTGCTGGCTGTGTGGATCTCATATGCTGAGGCATGGGCATGGCACAACTAGCGGGCACACCAAGTGACCAGCATGGGCAGCAGTATCAAACGCCACCCTTGACAAGAGGAATTAGCTGTTCTGAGCCGCTCATGCCCAGCCACACTTAGTTTTATCACTAAACAGCCCGCATGCTATTCTTAAAAGGGAGATATTAGTTGTGCTGCGTCTAGAAAGAATGGGAAAAGAAAGCCAGGAGAAGAAAATTGAGTTATTCTGGTCCTCTTTCAAAATTCTAAGCACGTTAAAGTGAGAATGCCAATCACTGCTGGACAGCCTTGGAAGAAGGTCTTCTCCCGATGGAAAATTTTACTAAATACTCAGCTTTTTGTGCACTTAATAAAAAATACTTCATTTAAAATTTTTAAAAATCAGAGAAATTACTAAACTAGACAGAAAGGCAGGATAACAGACATAAACTAGGAAATCCCAGGCAATCATGGACATGGATCATCTTGCCTAGAACCCTTCTCATATGTCCTCCATCTCTATAGTTTATCCTTTTCCAGAATGTCATATAAATGGAATCTTCTAGTAGGCAAACTTTTGAGTCTGGCTTTTCTAACTTAGCATAACTGAGATTCATCCATGTTGTTACATGTGTCAATAGTTCATTATTTTTATTGCTGAGTAAGTATTTCAGTTGTATGGAGGTACCACAATTTATCTATTAAAGGATTTGGCTTGTTTCCAGTTTTTGGTCACTATGAATAGCGCTGCTATAAATATTCATGTACAGGTTTTTGTGCGAACATAACTTTTCATTTCTCTGGGTTAAATATCTCAGAGTAGAATTGCTGGGTCATATGGTAAATGTATATTCAGCTGTATAAGAAATTGCCAGTTTTTCCGGAATGGCTGTACCCATTTGCATTCCTACCAGCAATATATAATAGTTCCAGTTGCTCTGAATGCTCACCAGCACTTGGTATTGTCAGGTTCATTTGTTTGCTTGTTTGCTTTTTAGCCATTCTAATAAGTATGTAGTAGTATCTCATTATGGCTTCAATTTGCATTTCATAATGATATTGAACTTCCTTCCATATACTTATTTGCTACCCACATATCCTGTTTGGTGAAGTGTTAAAATTTTTTGCCAATTTATATAATTGAGTGTTTGTTTCCTTATTACCAAGTTTTGAGAGCTCTTTATATATTCTAGACGCAAGTCCTTCATCAGATATGTGATTGTCAAATATTTTCACCAGTCAGTAGCTTGTCTTTTTATTCTATTAGCAGTGACTTTCTCAAAGCAAAAGACTTTAATTTTAATGAAGTCCATGTTATCAATTTTTTTCCTTTATTGATCATGCTCTTAGTATTTATCTAGAAACGTTTTGCCTAACTTGAGGTCACAAAGATTTTCTTCCATCTTTTCTTCTAAAAGTTTTATGGCTTTATCTTATATTTAGGTCTATGATCATTTTAACTTTTTGTAAAAGTTGTGAGGTTTAGGTCAAAGTTCTTGTTTTGTAAATGAATGTCCTATTATTCCAACACCATTTGTTGAAAAGATGACAGTCCTTTCTCTATTGAATTGCTTTGCACCTTTGTCAAAAATCAATTGACTATATTTGTATGGTTTTATTTCTGTACTCTTTATTCTGTTCCATTTATCTCTGTGTTTATCCTTTTGTCCATACCACATTCTCTCAATGACTACGGCTCTAGAGTAAGTCTTCAGATCTGGGACTCCCCAGACTTTGTTCATTTTCAAAACTGTTTTGGCTATCTTATTCCTCTGCCATAAAAATTTTAGAATCAACTTGTTTATATCTACAAAAATCCTTTTGATATTTTTCTTGGGATTGCATTAAATCTATATTCAATATGGGGAGAATCAACACGTTAATAATATTGAGTCTTCCAACCCATTAGCAAAGTATATTTTTCCATTTATTTATGTCTTTGTTGCTTTTTTCATCAGTCTTTTGTCATTTCCAGCATACCAAACTTGCACATATTTTGCTAGATTAGTATCTTTTGTGTATTAACCATGTATCTTGAAACATTGCTAAACTTGCTAATTCCAGGAGCTTTCTAGAAGACTCCTTGGGATTTTCTGTGTAGGCAATCATGCCATCTGTGAATGAGACATTTTTATTTTTCCTTTCCAGTATGAATGCTTTTTATTTCTTTTCCTTGCTTTATTGTTACCAGGACTTCCAGTATGATGTTGTCTGATTCCTGATCTTAGGGGAAAAGTAGTCAGTCTTTCACCATTAAGTATGTTAGCTGTGAATTTTTTGTTGATGCTGTTTATTAGATTAAGGAAATTCCCCACTATATCTAGTTTGCTGAAATTTTAAAATATAAATAGATGTTGAATTTTGTCAAATGCTTTTGCATGTCTATTAAGAGGAATGTATGGTTTTTCTTCTTTAGTCTGTTAATTACATAGATTACATGGATTGAATTTCAAACGTTGAACCAACCTTCATTCCTGAGATAAACTCTAATTGGTCATAATGTGTTTGACTTTTTATGCATTACTAGATTTAATTTGCTAACATTTTGGTCTCTAGTCGTCTTTTCTTGCTATATTTTTGTCTGATTTTGATATCAGGGTATTGCTGGCCTCATAAAGCGAGCCTCCTCTTCTATTTTTCTGGAAGACATTGCACATAACTGGTATTGTTTCTTCCTTAAATGTATGACAACATGAAGCAATTTTTGAAAGACACAAACTATGAAAGCTCACTCATCTAAGTTTTTTAATTTATTGTCACAAAGTTGTTCGTATGTTCCTTATAACTTCTATAGGGTCAGTGGTGATGTCCCCTCTTTCATTTCTAATTTTGGGAATTTGTGTCTTCTTTCTGTTTTTCATGGTCAGTCTAGCTAAAAGTTTGCCTTTTTTTTTTTTTTTAATCTTTTCAAAGAACAGTTTTTGGCTACAGTGATTTTTATTGTTGTTTTTAATCTTGGCTTATGTTCGTTCGTTCCTGTGTCTGCATAGTGTAACAGTCAGCCAATAATTAGAGAGAGATTGTGCTCAACCACCTCAAGCCAGTAAACCTCGTCCTATATCAACGGATCTGTGTGTGGCTGGAGAAGAAAATTCAAAGATCAAGTTATTTTCGTGTCTTCCCAGTCATCACTTTCCACCAGGCCCTTTTGCATCTCCTCTACATATGCACACTGCCTCAGGGTTGCTCAGGACTATGACTGGTTTGAGCCCTTTCCTATCTTGCCATGCATTCAGGCAGCCTCAGCCAGGAATACGTTTGTCCCAACCACCACCACAGCCTCTGACTGAAGCCGTTGGCCTGTTCATTCACCTGCCTCCGAGACTGTCATTCCACCAATACCTCCAATGCCGCTAAATCAAGTGAGCCTCTTTCACCTATGGTAAAGAAGCTGCCACTCTTTACTTGGCAAAATCTGGCCCTGGCAGAACCTCAGTGTGAACTGAGCTTGGGAGTGGGGTGAGGGGGAAATAGGAGCATCCACAGACCAGAAACCCACAGATTCCCACATTTCTTAACCAATGTTTAGCAGTGTTTCCAGCAATAAATGCCGCTCCAATTGTTGTATATCTTTGGTTGGTTTCTGGAGTGCTGAATGTTTTGCTGTTGTTGTTTTTTCAATTTTTCCATACTTATAATTGCTTTTCAGGGACAAAATTTGCTACTCTCTTCATTCAGCCATAGCCAGAGTGAGCCAGTAACTTAGTTTTTAACTTAGTTTGAAAAAAAGAACCTACTAAACCTGAAACTTTTAATTGAATCTCTACACGTTCTCCTCACCACATTTAATGCTATACTTCTATTTTACATGATTGTAAGTAGTGTGTAAATACTTTTTTGAATTCTGGGTTGTTTTTAACTTATTTTATATATTCATTTCAATCCATTGGCATAACTCACAGAATACCATCATGTTGACAGTGAACAACAGTGTACTTTTAAAAGTCTGCAAACACACGATACTTGCAATTTTGTATGTGGATTTGGAAGCCAACTTTGTTCTTTCCAGGTTGCTTCGGGAGCTATTCATACGTTTCGTGAAATAAATATTCTTGTCACCATCTCAGTGGCTCCTTATAGCTTCAATGAGAATAATCTCTTACAGATTGTGAAGAAATTCTAATGTTCAGAACATATTCTTGACAGGCCTCAAGACCCACACACTTATGGTAGTGAGTAACGGCAATATTTATAAAGCCACTCAGAATATGTAACTATGATTTATAGTGATTTGGATACTTGGTACCCTAATCTGGATACAGACTTTCATAACATACCCCACGCTTCCTATAAATTCTATATGTCATCTATTTATCTAGCTTTATCTATATCTATTCATCTATATATAATTAAAGTTAATTGAAATCATTGCCATTGATAATCAATATTTTATGATAACCCTAGAGAGGGCTGGATAGATTCTGGGTATCACAAGACCAAATGTGATCATTACAGTATAACTGTTAACACTTCTGCTTTTCAAGACATACTGATCCTATATTGGATAAAAATGCTTTAGACCAAAAAGCACCTAGAACCAGAATTCCATATTTCCTAAAATTTCATGAAATAATATATTTCCAAAAGTATTAGTTCTCCATTACACACCTATTATTGTCACACTAAAGTCATTATGCCTCACTTTCTATTTTCCACTCTGTTACAGCATAAATCAAATTGATTTGGTGTGGCCTAGTGGTAGCACACAATAATGTACCAGAAAAAAATGTTTTAGGAAAAGCAAAAAGAAACATAAAGAGGTGATAGTTTTCTTTTAAATCCATATGCAGTAACAAATATATCAATGCTACCTATGGATTTTACAGAAATTTTTTAAAAGGCTCTTTATAAAATTCATGTCTTAGTCCTCTAAACATATTTCATTAGTGAACTGTTTAAGGTTATCCAAAACAAACCATTACTGTATTTTAATACATTGGTTCCCCAAATCAGCACATTCTAGGCCTCATTTAGGTTTTTTTACAAAAACAATTACACAGATACTGGATAAGAGATATGACTTGTGGGCAGTTCCTATGAAACTGAAAAATTGACCATAAATTCTACAAGAACCTTCCCGCAAAATGACTGCACAAAAGCCAACAATGTGGATGGAAAATGCAGAGTCTGACCGCAGAGATAGTCCTACTGCACCATACATGGTCCCGGGTGCATCAGGAAGACTGGGCTGAGCTCCAGGCACACACTGCAGCAGACACTGGAGGCCAACCAAAATAGGCAAGAGAACTGGGCGAAGAAACCGAGTGCATTTTAGCCTCGAAGAGAGAAAGGTACAGGGAGATTTGAGAGCACTCTTTCAGTATTTGAAGTGTGGTTGTGGCAGGTTCTGTTCTCATGGCCTTACCACGATTGCTCCACCGTACCCCCTTCTTCCCTACTAACCATACAGATTTGTTTAGGTTGCCAGAGAGACCCCTTGATCTCAGGAAGGAGAGGCCCACCCAAGCCCCGGGTGTAGAAATCACGATGGGTCTAAACCAGCCATAGTACAATCCTGCGATGCATAACTACATTTTGGTCAATGACGGGCCATATATACAATGGTGGTCCATACAGCCTACGTGTGTAGTAGGCAATGCCATCTAGGTTTGTGTAAGTACAGTCTATGAGTTCGCACAATGACTTAATCACCTAATGACACATTTCTCAGAACGTATCCCTGACATTAAGCAACATACAACTGTAATCTCATTCCCCATGGCCAGTGGTGGGTCTAGAGGTGACCCTGTACCCAATTCTGGCTAAGGAGAATTTGGATGAATCAAAATTTTTGCTTACCTTTTAAGAAAGAAAGGGGTGACTGGCATGCCTTTAACTCCCTAGTTCTTTTTTCTTCCTACCTGAGGATACAGCAGAAATTGCACTAAGAATTGCAGTGTCAAAAGTTAAAAAGCACCTATAACCTTGAGAGCTCTACCAGCTGGACTGTCTACCTGTAGATACTTTGCTTTGTGAGAAGGACAAGCTCCTATTTGTTTCACCATGATAGTTAGGTATTCTGTTCATTGCAGCTAAACACACTCCTAGCTGATACTGTCATCATGGGAAGAAAAATGCATTTGGTCCTCAGATATTCTAGAAGGCAAAACTGAGACCACAGTGTGGGAGTTACAAGCAGGAAGATTTTGTATCAATATCAGAAATCATTTTCTAACAAATTGAACTGCTGGAAAACAAGGTTGCCTCTAGAGTCAATGATCCCCCATCACAACCACATTCAAGTAGAAGGTGGCTGACCACCCGGCAACAGTGCTAAAGAAGGAATCTCTGCATAAGTTGGGAGGTTCCAAGGTCCCTTTGAACTTTAATTATATACTATGCCTTTATATTTGAACAAAAGACACTATTGATATTTGCTAGTCATATATGAGAAAGCTGACTTTAAAAGGGTGACAGATATTAACAATTATTTTTCTAGATTGCTCGGGATTAAAAACAATGCCTTCTTGACATCAGGTATCTCAATACTTGAAAATATACAAATTTTGTTCCAAGTTTCTTTGTCTTGGCATTTGTGTTGAACTAAACAGTGTTCCATGATGTGTTACAGTAGATTTTATTTTAATTAAAAACTGACTGTTTGAATAAGACTGTTCTGGTCAAATTCTCATTCTGAGAACACTGCTTTGCTCTGAAGAAGTCACCTCATTTCTGACTGGTGAATGCCAACAAGCTTGTCTTCTGTTGTGGCATCTTCTCACTAGCCCCAAATATGCTGTACATTATCACACTGAAGTCTACTAAATTCTTCCTTTAATCTTGCTCAAGGATGACCCTGAATAGCTACTTCCATATATTATGACTCAGGCTCGGCATGTGGTTAACAGGGCAAAGGCAACATTTTAATTGCCAATTCTGGCTACTTTCTGGAAATTCATTATGGGTTAATTTAATGTTAAGTTTGACTTGCAAGATGGGACCCTGAGAAAATCACTCATGATTTTGTAATTTGAGTGCATGTCCAGATTCAGATCTTAGAATGTTTTTTGAACACCAGCTGTGAAAAAGGTGGCTCTTTGCAGAGACTCAAAAACAATTAAAATAGAAAGTACACTAGGAGAAGGGAGAGGAGAGAAATCACGGTAATGATGCCTTTTCTTTGTTTGCAACAGTTTTCATTTCATATGTCAGGACAGCCGTCATTGTTCTCATTTTACAGATGAAGAAGCTGAAGCTCAAAGACACACAAATAATTAACCACAGACAGGCTGAACGAACAGTGCCCTTGTAGAAGTACACATTTACTCTCCCTCATTTGAAACCTCAGGGCCACTTGCATGCAGGAATTTGTCAGATTCTAGAAAGATAATATAGTGCATATATCATTTATTAACTAACACCCACATCAGAGTCTGGGCATCCCTTTGTTACCAAACATTAATATATTTATGTAGCAAAAATGTATGAATATTCATATTTGTGAGATAAATAAAGACTACAAAGGACTTCAGATCAGTAAGGTCAGGTTTTGCAGCCCAGTAAGTTACATAAAAGCTTTCCATTTTCCGAGCTTTTTGGATTTCAGAAGTATGGAGAGGGATCCATGGGCATGTTCCAGCAGTAGGGAACTAGTCCATTTGGCTTAGAGAATTCAGTCAAAGGAGATTTCATAAAGGAAGACCTCTTAGCCAGACCTTGAAGAACCAGTAGGATTTCAAAAACCAGAGAAGTAATATACATCATCTATAAAGGAATTCAACAAACACAACGGGAGAGGTGAGGCGTGCAAGCTCTTCGGGTTATCACAAACTGGCTCCATGTGATGTTTGCCACAATCCCAAAAGGCCCAGCAGCCCACTGGGGTGACCAACCATCCTGGTCTTCCCAGGATTCTCCCAGTTTTAGCACTGAAATCCCATGTCCCAGGAAGCCTCCTAGTCCCGGATACACCAAGACAATTGGTCTTCTGTCAGGCCCATGATCCGTTTTCCTTGGTGATGAGGGTTTCATTCAGCAGAACTCAGAGTTGCCATTTGGGTTTGTGCTGCCCATGAGAGCCCTCGGCTGTGCCAGCAGTTCCCAGGGGCAGGCCTTTTCCTGAGCCAATCATGAGCCCAGGCTGTGGTGTGCGTGTACAGGGGGATCTACAGCCCAGGCACTGGGGCCCATCTCAGTTCCGCACCTCCAGAGCCAGACCCAGAGCCCACAAATGAGCATAATGAGGATTCAAATGTAGAATGCAGAAAGAGAGCTTTTTAGGTTGCTTTTTCTGTACAAATAGCTCATTCTTAGTAAAAAGACTCTCGAGTTCGAATAACACCTATATGAATTATTTAGGGAGTTTTTGTTGGTGATTTTTGATCAAAACTGTCAAGGGCCAGCAAATCCACACCAACAAATGAAAATATCAGTCGAAAAACTGAATGTTTGTGAACATCCAGATGTTTAGTGTCCTGCAGTCTCGGCCTCGACGTTGATCATTTGGAATTAAGCTAGGGTATGAGGCAATGTTCTTAGAACATTTCACACACAAAAATGTAAAGCTGGAATTAATATAACAAAATGATAAAAGCCACATCCACATAACATTTTCTTCAGAAGAAGCAAACATGCTCGAACAACTTGGCTAACACCTATATTTAGTCATGAGGATGATATTAATTACCACCAAGTGGTTTTGTTCTTTATTAATAGGACATGGAGTGGTGTTTCCTGTCTCTAGTTTCCCAGAGGATGGAACAAGAACTGTCACTACATTCTACACACACCCGCCTGAAGCCGTCATAGGGCAGCCTCCCAGAGGCTCAAGTATGGACATGACAGAGCCCAGCCAAACACCTCCCTGATCCTACACGGCCTCAGAGAGAGCGTTGATAGGAACTGTTTTCATTCCAATGGTTACCAAGCTGTACATACTAAGTGACACAACTACTATTTACAAACGAGGGTGTGTCTGCCTTGAGACATTTTTGTAATTTTCAGAAAGAATCATAACCACAACCTTGGGCAACGTAAATAAGAAAAACTGAAAGAAGATACACTGTACACTAACAATGCAGGCTTTACAAAATCTGATATCTTTGGCATCATTTCATTTTCAAGAAGACTATCAGTGACATTGAGCCATTTGTTTGTTTGTTTGTTTGTTTGTTTGTGGGGAAGACCAGCCCTGAGCTAACATCCGTAGCTAATCCTCCTCTTTTTTGCTGAGGAAGACTGGCCCTGGGCTAACATCCGTGCCCATCTTCCTCTGCTTTATATGGGACGCCGCCACCGCATGGCTGACAAGCAGTGCGTCGGCGGGCTCCCGGGATCCAAACCCGCGAACCCCGGCCTGCCAAGCGTGGACTAAACCGCTGTGTCACCGGGCCGGCCCTGACATTGAGCCATTTGAATGAGGAGGGGAGGAAACTAGGTAAGAAAGACTGAATATATTACAAAATAACCAAGATATTTTAATAGCTGCAATAAAAAATAAAATAAAATTGACAATATCTAAATAATATCCACGGAACTGTTTACCAACTACAAGAAAAGAACTTTCACACACACACAGGTAAAACTGCAAATGTCAAAGGATGACTCGTGATCTTGTCCATTCGTTCATTCATTCATTTATTCATATGTTCATGTAACAAATATTTATTCAGAGCCTACCATGTGTCAGACACTAGGGTAGAGTGTTGAAAATATGTGATAACTGCCCTCAAACAGTTCACGCTCTAGCAAGAGAGACAATCAAAGATAATCAAAGAATAATGTGGTGAGTGATGTGACTTAAATAACAGTCTTTCCCACTTGGAAAGAACTCAATAGTTTATAAGATCTTTCACACCTTTTTGTATCTTTCCACATCATGTGTTTAAGGCATGTCTCTTATGAACAGAATGTGGTTGGGTTTATTCTCCAATACTATCTGAGATTTCCTGTCTTTTAACTGAAGAATTTGTTTACTGATACTTTGACTTATTTCTACCATCTTATTTTGTGTTTTCTATCACCACATTTCTTGCTTCTTTTGCTCCATGTTCCGGTCTGATATGTGATCAAGCTTTCTTTGTTCTCTTTTGTTTTCTTCTACTGACTTGAAGCTATAAATTGTATTTCTATTCTTTTTTGTAAGTTACCATTAAACATTTTAACATGAGCTTGTAATAAAGTCAAAAGTCACCAATGACTCTATGCTCTTCTTAACAAAGTGAGGGACACTGACCCGTCCTATCAGCCATATCATTATCTAGTGTTTTAATTCCACTTTATTTTTAATCCTCTCCATTAGTCAGTATTATCATTACTGGCTTGGGTTTTTTTAATATATATCAGTGCTTATTTATTTTACTAATATGCTTACCATATTAGTAGGGATACATCCACATGGTGATGGACAAAAAATAATGTACAGCTAAAACCCCACAATGTTACAAACTATTAAGACATCAATAAAAATGAAAATTAAAAAAAAAACAAATACAATTGGTAGAATCATGTGAAAATATTAAAAATATGAGTCAGGAAAGTGTACATCTGTACGTTGTCGGTACTAAAGAGAAGCACGGCAGTGTTACTCCAAAGAAGTGTTTGTTGAGAGCCATATTCACTGTTCTGTAATCAGGAAGTGATGCTTTAAGCATTTATATATTTAAGCATTTGATAGTTGTTGTATGTCAAAGTTTCGTCCTGTTTTGATTGCATTTTAGGAAAGTAGTTTGTAGTTTGGACTTGGTATATAATGAATTAGAATTTTTCCCATTCAATATAATGGGAAATAGGCTTGGCAGTGTTTTGATTTAGATAGCCTCATTTTGGGGGAAGGAATTACTGGAGTTAAGTGGGCAATACATGTATATTTTTAATCAGCTCTTTAATGGACTCTAAATTACCTGCAATGTCTTCATTCTATTTTCACTTCTGAATAGCTTAGCTGGGTACTTATTCTAGGTTGACTGTGTTTGCCTTCTACAATTTAATGATATTATTTTGCCATCTTTTGGTGTTATTGTTAAGAATTCTGTTCAATCTAATTATAATTTCTTTGTAGGTAATCTGTCTTTTTCCTCTGGGTTCTTTTAATATTTTTTTGGTTACCTGATTTCTGCAGTTCTCATGACAATGTGTCTAAGTGTGGATTTGTGTTTATAAGATTCTGCTCAGGACCCATTCAATCACTCAATATATATTTATTGTGCACCTACTATATGCCAGACCCAGGCACTAGTGATCAGCAGAAATCAAATCAGACAAAGTCCCCGTGTTCAAGCAGCTTACATTCTGGAGAGAGGAAACAGGAATCAAACAACAGTCCCATACAAATACATTATGTCTGGTAGTGATAAGTGCTATGGAGAAAAATAAATTAAGGTATGGGAGATACTGAATTCTAAGGAAGTACTAAATAAGGTGATCAGGAAGCCCTTTTTGATAAGGTGACATTTGAGCAGATACTAAAGAAAATGAAGACACCAATTACGTAAATATCTGGGGAAAGAGCATTGTGACAGGATATGGCACATGCAAGAGCCCTGAGGTCAGAGCACGCCTGGTGTGGCCAAGGATAGCATAGAAGCCAATATGGCTGGACAGAAGAAGTGAGAGAGAGAATGGTAGTGGATCAAGTCAGACAAGTAGAGGGTGGGCAATGCACACAGACCCTACAGTCCATTGTAATGACTTTGGAAAGGCTCTGGGAAGCCACTGGAGTCTTAAACAATGGAGTGACATATGTCTAAAAGGCTCACTCACTCTGTCTGCAAGGCAGAGAACAGACATTTCATTATTGTAGGGAAGCAAGTATGGAAGCAGGATAACCAATTAGCAGGCCATTGCAGTGGTCCAGAGGAAAGATGATGGAGATTTGAACCACAGCAGTAGTGGTGGAGGTGTTAAGACGTGGTCAAATTCTGGATATATTTTGAGAGTGGAACTGATAGCATTTGCTGAATTGGATGTGGGGTATGAGATAAAGAGAAGCTATAAGCATCACACCAAATTTTGTGAACCAAGTAATGAAAAGAATAGAATAGTCATTTTCTAAGATGGGAAATTTCAAGAGGAAAAGTTTGCGAGGGTCGGGGTAGGGGAAATCAGGAGTTTCCTTTTGAACATATTAAGTTTGAGATGTCTATTAGACATCCAAGTGGAGCTGTAATGGAGAAAGTTGGATATAGGAATTTAAAGTTCAGAGAAGAGTTCCAAACTGGGGAGAGAAATTTGGGAGCTGCCAGCATTTACTACCTACAGCCACGTGACAGAGATGAGATTGCCTTAGAGAACAGAGAAGGAGACTAAGCCTTCAATGACTCCACAATTTAAGGTCAGGCGACGAAAAGAAACCAGTAGAGGATGCTGGGAAGAGACAGGCAGAGCAGTATGAGGAGAACCAAGAGAGAATGGTGCCTTAGAAGCCAAGTGAAGAAAGTATTTCAAAGAGAAGGGAGCACTCAACTCTGCCAACTGCTGCTGATTGCACATAACGAGGATTGAGACTGCACCACTGGATTTAGCAATCTGGAGATCATGAGTGACCTCTTCGTGGAGGGATGGGGATGAAATCCTTATTAGAGGGGTCCCAAGAAGGACTATGAGGAGAGAAATTGTAGATGGAGGAACATAGGCAAGTCTTCGAATGAGTGTTGCTGTGAAAAGAACAGAGAAATGGAGTATCTGGAGGAGGGTGGGGCAAGAGAAGTTTGTTTTATTTTACCATGATATGTTATTGCCATGTTTGTTTGCTGACGGTAATAAGATAGTAGAGAGGGAATAATTGATTGAGAGAGAACAATTGCTGAAGAGAGACTATGTGCTGCTTCGTTCTAATGACTCAAATTTTTCCTCATTTCTAAAATAATATCAGCCCCTCTGTCTTCAAATATTACACCTCCTTGATTCTCAGAATACTTTCATTCCAGAACTCATAATTGCACATGCATTGGGCCTCCTAAGTCTGTCATCCATATCACTAAATCTTGACTCAAATTTCCTTATCTCTCTATACTATATTCTGGGTGATTTCTTCAGCTCTACCTTCCAGGTAAAAATTCTTTCTCCAGCTATGACTAATTTGTTCTTTGACCCATCTATTAAATTCTAAATTTCAATATCTTTCATTTTTACAATTTCTATTTTGTTATTTTTCCAATCAGCTTATTCTTTTCTTATAAGGTCATTATCTTACTATTTCTATAATTTATTTCTATTCATTTTAAACATTTTTATTTTGTTCCTCTTCCAGAGTGCTTTATTTTCTCACATTAGTGGGTGCCAGTATTCCCATTTATTGCATCTGGTGACTTTGCATCGTGGTGGCCTTGTTTCTTATGGAGTTTGTAATTTTTTTAGCTTATCTTCAGCAAAAATTGTTTTTCAGTAGGAGGGTGCAAGGGTACTTTGGAGAAATTTTTATCTTTGCTTCTATTAAACCCCAGTTTTTAGTCTGACCCAAAGATATTGTTTTTATAGTCCCCCTTTCAAAGGCCAGTGGCCTTTTGAGTGCCCCATGTTGAAGGCCTCGGTCCCGGCCTCAAGACCAGGCCTTGTCACCACGTATGTATTAAAACTCTCAGCACTCAGCTCCTGAGACCTACACCATGCCCATTGCACGGGGGTCATCTCAGCACCAGCTGTAGCTCCGCCCTCTGGGTCTGAGTTCCTTTTTTGTTTTTGAAACCCAAGACTTTCCCTTTCCTTCCAGTTTAACTATATATTTTAAAGTATTTTCTGAACAGTTTTTTAATCTAACATTTTTATGTATTTGCAACAGGAGAAATGCCTGCATAGGGTCAATCCACCAAATATTGTAAACTCAGAAGTCCAGCATAAAATACTGGTCCCAGAACACTTTGACTAAACTCAAAATTAAAATTGGCCTCAAAATTCTTCTCAACCCGGGGAACAACTACCAATTTGTCAAAGTTGGCATGGGAAATGAAAACTTTTCCATTCCTGTGATATACAGAAAGAGCAAATACTTTTTTTTTCTCGGGCAATTCCGGGAAGATTCATTAGCAGATCTCTATAGATTCATAGAGAGAATTCCTGATTCCCAACCTTTAGCTATGTTTCTTAAAACTAGAGGGGTGTCTAAATGAGGATCAAAATAATAGTAACAAGTGAAGGCTCTGTAGACCAGGCTGCTTGCCTCCTCCAGTGTGCTCATACTTGCGAAAATGAAAACCTAACCCTGCCTTGGGCATCTCGAGAAGGAGGAGGAAGTCAGCATTTTTAAAATATTTGGAGCATAAGAAGTCACTGATTTTGTTATTTTTATTTTTGAATAGATGGCCCTTAGTATATCGAAAAAAATTATATTAAGAAATTACAACACATAAACATTTTAATATATGCCCAACAATACTCATATTTTTACCAGCCAAAGTAAAATAGAGGTAGCAATTATCTCATTAATATCAGAAGCTGATCAGAAACACTCATTTTAGATTTGATGCGAGCAAGATATTAAGTTCTAATTGTGTTAGGCTACTCAGATGTGGGTGTTTGCAAAAAAAAAAAACAAAAGAAACTCTAAAATAAAGGAAAAGAACAGAGATGCAGAAGGACAACAAATTCCATTTGAAAGTATAATAAAAGTCAACTTTGAATAATTGGTTTTCTACAGCTATTCCACATCAGTGGTGTTTATATAAGAGGAGTTTCCTCCACAGTCTTTAGCAACTCATGAATCACGGTTCTTACCCTCGCTCGGAGACGTCTACGGGGACAAACGAAATGAGCATGTGATGGGAGTGAACGAACCTGAACTCTCCTCTCAGCTCGCTGGCCAACTCCCACAGGCCCACGTGCTCAGGGCTCAACCTTTTCCTCGCCTTTAGCGCTTTGGGCAACAAGCAGAATATTGTTCCCAGGTGTGAGGGGGATAGCCCACTGTCTTCACCTCACCCCAATATTCAGATATTACCAGAATGCCCAGCATTCTTAGACACATCTTACATTAAATATATGACAAACTTGAGCAGCCTGTGTTGTGTGACTACGGTAGAGACGTTCACGTGGCAGTTGGAAGACCTGGGTCTCAGGTCCAATAGATAAACCTCGGAAGCTTGAACAGAGCCCCTAGATCTCCTATGACTGTTTTTTCATCTGTAAAACAGACGTCAAGGAGATTATGGGCCATTTACCTCCCAGAGCAGTTGTGAAGGGCAAAGTGAGATCACAGGCTTAAATAAGATGCAAGGTATTGTATTTATTTCTAGAACTGGCAGAAATACAAAACTAACTGACTTCCTAGCATCAAGGAAGTTGCCTGAATACTGTTTCATATTTTGGAGATCTCTCAGACTGTTCTTGCTTTGCCTAAATAAGCTGCCTATGGTCATCTCTTCAGCCAACGAGAGGTTAATATAAATCTGGAATCCTGTTTTAAACAGTTACAAATTCCTATACTCATCTTGATTAATCCACCACTACATTGGACTGGAATACTCAATAGTTACTATGTTAATAAGTCTTCTGCAAAGTATTTCCTGTTCTTACTTAATGTCCAGGAAACTTCATACACTTATCAGAGGGTGTTTTCAATATTAGAAGGGCACATCCCTTTCCCTGGATCATCTTGTTGCTGTTACAAGTCATTCTTCTCTATCATGTTCTTTGCCTCTACTTTAACACAATGTCCCCAAATCCTAAAATTGTTCAGCTCACCAACATCACTGAGAGGTCAGATTTGCAAGGATGCTTGCAGGGCAATACAGGAAGTTCAGATTTGGCTGTGCTACTAAGTGCATTGAGAAGAACACCGGTTCATGGTCACATTCAGTACAGCTGCTTGATGTATTAACTTGCATTCAGGAGTCCAAAATTTCACATGTAGCTGCTTCCTGTTTCCAGTTTTGAAGGAACTAGTCAGGTCTCTGCAACCGCACAATCAGCTTGAGGTGGTGAAGCTGGTTAGTGAGCTCTCTTTGTTATCTGCAGACTGGAACAGGGCACGTCTTCATCCTGAGTTTCTGCAAGGCTCTGACAAGCAGACAGGAAGACAGATGAGCTCTGCCTGTGGAAGAGTTCTCCTCTGTGGTTTTAAGTCCCACACAGGATGGCTAGGACACCGAATTTAAGGTCGATTCACACGAGGTCTGTCTTAGTGAAAATTATTTCCGGTCGTGATCTAGAGCTGAATGTTGCTCTCTACGGGGATTTCAAAAGGGCATAGTTTGATGCCTAAATCTGGTGCTATTCCATGATGATTAAGAATAAGAAGGGAAAAAAATCCAAGAAAACTGAAAGGCAAGAAAGAGAGAGAGAGGCCCAGCACATCTCAGAACTGATTGAGACTATAAGACTTGACCTTGACTTGCTTGACTTGAAGGTCAGAATTATATACATCAGAGAGGTGGCTGTGTGTGGATCAGATGCAGTTGGACTAATGTTCAGCTATTTTTAAGAGGCAGCATGCTACAAATGGTTAAGAATACAGGCACCAAAGCCAGACCACCCAGGTTTAAGTCAGGTCACAACGACATTGTGATTCTCACAATGACCTTAAGCAGGTTACTTGAGCTTCATGACTCAGTTTCCTCATCTGTAAAATGAACATCATAAGCATGCTTACTTCTTAGAAGTTTAAACAAATTAATGCATATAAAGTGCTTAGAATGGTGGCTGGTATCCAGAGAGCCACGTGCATGTTTACAATTCTCGCCACCATTGCTTCCTTTCAGGGACTTGGCCAATGAGCTCTGCCATGTCTCTATTTTAAAAATGTCTCTCGATTGTGGCAAGAAACTGGTGAATCCAAGACAAGCAGGCAGAGAAGAGGGAAGGAAGCAGGGCACAGGGTGGTGACAGGAGAGGATCAAAGGTGACAGGAGAGGATCGAGGGAGGCAGGAGCTCTCAAACTAGATGAGAAGGTTCAGCTGATTTAATTCAACTCAGTTCACCTTGACATTTACTGAGCACTTGCTTGTCAGGCGTGTGCTAGACAAGGGGTTCAGAGATGAACAGGATGTGATGCCAGGCTCAGCTACAGTCATTGAACCAAATCCCAGGTCAGCCAGACTCCTCCCTCACTGTCATGCCCATTTCTACCCCTAGCCCTCTGCAAAGCTGGTGCCCCCTCGTCTCCCACCATCCAGACCTTCACCTCTCCTTCAAGGACAATCCCCAGACCACCTGCCTCCTGAAGCCCACCACAGTCACTCCCACCCACCATGATCTCTCCATTTTCAGCTACCACAGCAACTGCAGTCAGTTGATATGAATTTAAGGAGGGTGACAGGTTATTAAAGAAAAGATTTCATTTCTTGCTATTCATCCTAAGTGGACTTCTCTGTCTCCCTCCTCCCTACACACAGACACACAGACACACACACACACACACACACACACACAGACATAAGCCAGGGTGCAGAGGAAAAGCCCAGGCTCAGCGTTCCAACACCAGCTCTGCAACTACATGATCTTGAAAAAGTTACTCACCTTCTTTGAGCTTCTGTTGTTCCATCCTCAAATTGGACGTGATACTACGCACCTACCTCAAGGGGCAGCTGTGAGGATTAAGTGCCTAGCTCATACTAAGCACTCCCTTAACCGTAGGTTTTCTCAGAATCAGATATTTAGTAGTTCTTATTTCATTTCTTGATTTACTTTGCCACTGACTTTTCAGGATGAAATCATATGGGAGGCTGAAGAGTGTGGAAGTTCAAAGTTGTGCTCCAAATTCATCTCTGTTTCCTTGCTGTGTGGCCCTGGGCAAGTGACATAACCTCTTTCTGACTTCATTTCCTCATTTATAAAATTGGGATACCAGGGGCCCAGCTCACTGAAGCTCCATGAGAATTAAATGAGATCACGTATGCAGGCACTTAGCACATCATAAGTGTTCAGTAAATGTTAGCAGTTGTATTATTATTATTAATATTATCTCTGTCATTACTATTATGGCTGAGCAAGAAGCAGAGGACAACTGACACCATTAAACAGAGATGTGCTTTGAGCAGCCTTCATATGCTGTGGAAACATCCTCACTTTCCTCTCATTTCTTACATTGTCCAGTGGGAAGTTGGAATTATCTGCTTGATGCCCCTAACCTCTGCCTTGTGGACAATTTATCCTACAAAGCACTTATTCAGTGTGCTGAACGTGTTTGATCTCCTTGCTTTTGACTTGCAGAACATCAAGAGGGAAATACTGTGTGATGTGTATGTAATGATGTCACGGTTTCCTTCTAAATCTAACAGAGCAGGAAAGATAATACAACGTTTAATGCAGGCTTGTTGTCTAGCTGTCTGAATGGAGGGATCCAGGCCATAAAACCGACACCATTTACCCACTGCCTTTGAAGAAAAGTAACTGTTAAACATAAAGCGGAAAGAATCTTCGGGATAACTTTATCACTATGATCAGCCTATTAGTCTAACATGGTCTAATCCTTTCCCGGACTATTTACTCAGGCACATTAAGTGCTTCTTGGTTAACCCTCGCCAGTACTGCCCATCTCTAGTCGGGGCGACATGTTCTTTAAGGGCTGTTCTTACAGAGAATGTGAAGGATACATGATCGCCTTGTGCAAAGGACAAAAAGAACATCGTGGTGTCGGTTCCAACAGCTCTCCCACGTTTTCGTTTCCAGCAAATACCAAATCCTTCCATCTTTCACCAGCTTGTGTGTGGGGAGGGATGAACAAAATGTTCTGACATGAGCTTATTTCAAAATTTCTACCAGGGAAGCAACTTGAGGGATTTAGCGGGAGAAGCTGTGGGTGTGTTATTCTGGTCATGCTTAAGGAACTTGGAAAACAGAGTCAGAAAATGGGGGCGCGGGGGGGGGGGGTGGTTATGGCAGAGATAACTCGGCAGTAAAACAAAAGGGGACCAACAAAAACCACACAACCTGGAAGGGGACTTGAGGAGACTAGCAGAGAAAGGGGGCATCAAATCGACAACTTGGCCAGAAATCTGGACACTGTAAGAGACAATTTAGCGCTGGGTCATGCCCTGGGCTGAATTTATTGCTGCTTTCCTTGTTAACTCGCCTCATGTTTAAAGTCAAAACTGCCATAGGCTCCGAGGGACTTTATCTTCGTCATTTCTATGATCTGCCTCAAAGTACATGCCCTGAGGAAAGTCTCCTCAGCTCTGAGGTTTGTTACCCCAAGTGAGGAGAACGATCCCCCTCCCATTAGAGTGAAGAAAGCAGAGATGCTCTTTTAGGAATGCTGAAATAGATTTTTAAAGGTAGTGGATTTGAAGGGAGGTTCTGAGTGAGGCTTGTGCTCCGAGGGATGAGCCACGCAGAGAGGTGGGGGAAGAACTTGGCGCGATGGAAAGGTGGCGGGGACAGGTGAGGAGGACGCGTGGAAGCCCGTGAAGGAGTAAAGAGAAGAGCGCCCGACCTCCAGGCCCGCAGGCAGAGCGGACCAGCCATCGCCACTCGGGGCTTGTGGTTGCAAAGCCAGAAGGGCAAGAGGACTTTGCGCTCCTCTTCCGCCCCGGGAGACTAAACCTTGATCTGAAGCCACGTTTTGCTAGTTCCAGGTGAGTAGGAAAGATTTCCTCCTGAGCCAAAGATAATGTTACAAATGAGGTGTGCTAAGAATCCAGCACGGACATCACCCTTGGGTGCAGAAAACGAAGAGGCCCGCCCTTCCCGATCGTGTCTAGGAAGGCGGGCGCCCAGGAATGCAACAGAAAGGCGGAGAAGCTCCATGCGCTTCTCAAACGCGAGGAGGCCGCAGTTTGTAAGGCGAAATTAAAAATGCACAACGTGCCGGCTCCGGAGGCTAATGATGTTTACACAGACATACCGCGCCCGTGGAACGGTCCCAACATTCCGCACACGGCGCGGAGAAGAGGAGGTGGGGGCGCGGCCGGGGCGCCCCTCCCCCGCCGCCTTCCTGCGCCGCAACCTGGACTTGACCCCCGCGAGCCTGGCGCGGCGCTGCCGGAGCCGCCCCGCCGGAGCCGGGCGCTGAGACGGGCCGCCCGGGCCGGCGTCGCCGCGCGCGCCCGCAGACGCCCGGCCGCGCCCCGCCGCGCGCGCCCGCCGAGCCCGAACCCGCGGCGTGCCCGGAGCCCGGTCCACTCGGGCCAGGAACTGTTTCCAATGCCTGGACCCTCTGCGATCTGGGGGGAGGAGCAGGAGGACGGTTTTGTCTCCCAGTGAGCCCTAAAAGAGGAGGGACAGCTGGACACGGGGGATCGAAAGCGGCGAAGTGGAAGTGTGCAAGCCCCAGGTCGGATGCGACTGCGAGGACCCTGGTCCTTCCCCGCTGGGTGACGCTGGGCGAGTCGCTCCAGCTCTCTGGGCCTCCATGTCCCAACTGTAAAACTGGGGCCCGGGAGTAGGGCGTTCCCAAGGTCCCGCCAGCCCTAACACTGTGATTCTAAGCCTGTCCGATTTGTCTCATGTGGATCAAGACTCCTGGCAAAAGGAAAAATAACTCCATAACAAGGAATTAGCTAAAGCGCAGCTCTAGAGACCAAAAAAGAAAAAAGTTTCAAATAACCCCAAACACTAGAACCCAGTGCACTTTGACTCTATTACTCTTTAGAGATTATTTCTTTAGTAACAAAGGTAATTGATTAGAGTTAGTGCTGAAAAAAAAATGTGCCTGGGTCATTTGTCTTATGAAGGAAACATAAATCCATAAATCCTCTGGTCTGTAAGAAATAAAACTCTCTTCATTTCCAAAACAGGCAGATCTTCTGAACAAGTCTTTCTTCTTTCTAAATCTTTGCTCTTAGCCACCTAAAATCAGTGGCTTTCTTTTCCTGAGATTCATATAGTCTTGAAATAAGGGGAGGAAAGAAAGCCCCATTCTGCAGCTGTGGCCTAGGAAAGCTGTGCCCAGAAAATCTATTTAAATTTTTTTAGAGGGTTTTTAATCTGAACCAGAATGATTTTATATCTCCTAAAAAGTTTATATAAAATAATTTATAAACTAGGTGTTATACAAATGTATAATTCTTGAAGTATCTCTGGAAAAGGAACATAAGATCTTCTAGTTACACCACAGAATGTACTGCATGTGGATGATTCAGAGGCTGGCTCATCTTTCCTCACATCCCCCAAAACGGTAACATCAACATTAAGGATTATATTTCTGACATTCACTGTTTTAAAAATAATGAGTGGAAAAGTGATTGATTCAAACTCTAGTTGTGACCAAAACAAGGTAACAAGGTGTTCAGTGATCACGAAGTATTCGAGGTGCAAAAGCTCATTGCAATTAACAGCCTCCCAGTAATCTTCCAAAATGCCCGAATGAAGTCTTCTGCCTGGTTCTTGGCTCCTCCTCCACCTTGCTCCTGCCCTCCCCCAAATGTTCCCTCTCCTGTCAGGCCGCTGTCCCTGTACTGGCCTTGGACAGGAGGAGACAGAGATGCAGCAGTGCCCACTCCACTCCTCCCCCAGCTTCCCAGAGACAGTCCTTGCAGTGGGGTGAGTTTGTTGTGCTGACCTTGTGAGCGAGGGACCCACAGAGAAGGACACTGTGTGCAGTCACTGGAGTTTTCTGGCCTCATTTGTCCATGTCCACATCCATGAGGCAGCCCAGGGAAGGGGAGAGAGGAAGTGGGAAAGGATGAATGTGAGAACACACAGGACAAAGGACTGTAGCTGCTTTGGTGACAAAGAATAATCGGACTTGCTTTTCCTCGAAGAAATTGTTTTAAATTGAAGGTGGGCCTGGTGTGTATAGCACTCTAACACCCTCTCCTCTCATTTCCGTCTGCATATTCCCAGCCTCTTCTCCTATTCAAGGCCAGTGCCACATGCTCAGGACACCAACTCCAGAGCCAAGTGCCCCAGGTCCAAATCCTGCTTCTGCTTAAGCTGTCTGGACCACTGTTTCATCACCTACAAATGGGAATGGGAATCGTTTTAGCTCATAAGAGTGCTATGAGATTTAAATAAGTTATTATATGCTTAGAACAGTGCCTAGCACTGTGTGCAGCTTTCTAAATGTTTCCTTCCATGGTGGTTTTATTCAGGTCTCTCCCAGCTGGAGGGCTGCCTGCCTTACTGCTGCCTCATGCCATTCTGAACAAGGTTCACACCTTGTCTTGTCCAGGAAGCAGGGGAGTGTCACCAGATTTGCGTTTGAAAAGATGTCATGGAGAATCTAAGAAAGTGTAGAAGACTCAGAGAAAACCCTACCGGGAAGGCTGCCATTTATTAAATCCAACTCAATAAACGCCAGTTTGTACACTATTCCATTTAAACTTTGCAATGGCCCTAAAGTATTTTTGCTCCATTTTATAAGAAGGAAATGGAGACTAAAAGAGGTTAATAACTTTCCCCTGGTTGCACAGCTATGATGGGAACACAACGATAGGTAACACTGACTAGCTGTAATGCACAAGGCATTAAATGCATCACGTGTTTTCACATTTAATGCTCGCAGCAACTCTGTGCGGTGGATACCATCACTCTCCCCATTTTGCAGCTGCGGAACTGAGGCAGCGAGGATCAGTTACTGGCCCAAAGCCCCACAAGTACACAGCGAAGTGACAGAGCTGTGGTTGAGTGCAGGCCGGCAGGCTGCCAGCCCACGGGCCCAACCACAGCACACGTCCTCTCTGCTTGTCTGCTCCCCGTGATGGGAGAGCCCTGGCCACACCGACCCCCGTTGCCGGTGGCTGCCGACACCATCCAGAAAGTCCTGGGGAACTGCAGACCTGCTGAGAGTCAGACCTGTGAGACACCCAAAGCTAGTATATATCATCACTCTGTACTCGAATCTTCAAGACAGAATGATTTTGATTTTTCTTCATTCTGTTTTTCGTTGTGGTTTTCAGGAGTCATAATATAACTTCTGTGTGTTGAGAAAGGATGACCTTTTCCTGTCATTTTCAAGGGTTCTGCCCCCTGAATATTTAAGGATAGGTGACCCTCAAACTTTGCGCGGGGCCCGAGCTGGCTCGGGTGTGGAAGCTGCACAGAGACGTGATGTGGAGCCCACGACGAATCTTCCACAAGGCTTGGGAGGAAGGTCCAGGGGCCGGGCTGGCGAGGGGAGATGCGAGAGGCACAGCTCCTCCCGAGCAAGCAGCACAGGGTGACGGTGAGCCCGGGTCAGCCTCAGCTCGGTCCCTCACTGTGCCTCTGCGCCTTGACCTTCAGCTCTCTAAAGTGCACAGAAAAACATTGCCGACGGAGGCTTCCTGCTGTTCTTTTGCAAAGTGAGACATTTGCATGTTTTTTTCCCCTTTTCTCCCAACAAGCTTACATTCAGAAGTTATTTAAAGCACTAAAAGTAAAAGTTTAACTCTTTCACCTTCCCAAAGATATTCTTCTAGAACTGAAATACACAAACATTTTGGTAACAAGGTTTTCACTCATTTAATGCTCACAGCAGCCCTGTGCTAAGGTGAAATGAATTTCCTTTGGCAATAAGAATGCAATAAGATGATCAACAAGTGTGATTTCCTGTCTTTTCACTTTATTGTGCTGTGAAGTTGGGAAGCACTTGGTTTGCTCATGCAGTCACTCTCTGAACCCACGAACACTACTGAGCCAGGATGACATTAACCCTGTTTGGGGCTGTCCCTGTCAACAGTGAGTAATAGGATACACCTCTATATAAGGAGATCATGATTTGTCCCTAGAGCTTAATCTAATTCAATTAACATATAATAAGATTCTTTGATGCTAGGTTAGCTGAACATAGGCGAGATGAAATAATAATGTTAGTTAACAGTAACATGTGCCAGGTGAGCACTTCACATGCACTAACTCATCTTCACAGCAACCCTAAGAAGTAGGTACTATTATTGTCCCCATTTTACAGATGAGGAAACTGAAGCACAGAGAAGTCAAGTATTTGCCCAAAGTCACACAGCTGCTCAGTGGTGGAGCTGGGATTTGAACTCAGGCATTTTGTCTCCAGAGACCATGTTCTTAACCACCACAAAATACCGGGTTTCTCTAGTTTAAGCAGGTGATTCATATTTCCTTGAGGGTGGAACAGAAAACACAGGCAACATAGAGGAAAGCTGAAGAGAAAAGGTTGTGTCGCCAGGCTGCCTGGTCCAGTCCTGACTCTGCACTTGTTACATGTGCAACCTTGGCTTGGTTTCTTAATCTTTCTGTGCGTCAGCCACTGCCAAATGGGGAAGCTAACCCATAGAGCTGTGTGGGGATTACACAGCAGAAAGTGTGAGAATGCTCTGCAAAGGTGGCCTTTGTTGTTATGAGTGCACGAGCCCTTTCTGAAACCCAGGGGTCCAAGTGAATTCAGAATTCAGAATTCTTCAGATTTTAGAAGAGCAGTTCAGTGCATACCTTGAATTACATAGCTCCCCCTGTGAGTCTTGGGCAGCATCCTGTAAGCAAATGCATGAATAATTCTGCAGTAATCTGTCTCTCTAAGTGGGCAAATGAAGCTTATAAGAGTGTCATGCAAGTTCAGATGTTGGCACCCGATGAATTAGGAAAACACCTGCCGTGTTCAGGGCTTTTACATTTCAGGTGTGGAGGACTGAGGGTGGCTCTCCGGACACGTCCCAAGCGGGCTGATGTCACTGGAGGGCATGAAACCAGGAAGTGAAGGGAGTCACAAGGTACAAACTCCAAGTTATAAAATAAATAAGTCCTGGGAATATAACGTACAGAATGGCGACCATAGGTAATCATACCATGTTGTATATTTGAAAGTTGCTAAGACAATAAATCTTGAAAATTCTCATCACAAGAAAAGAAATTCTGTAACTATGTGTGGTGACAGATGTTAATTAGACTTATTGTGGGGATCATTTCACAATATATACAAATATCAAATCCAAAAGAAAGCTGCAGGAGGTGACCATGGGGGAGACAGACACCAGGGGCCCAGGGAGGGAGAGTCTGGTCATTGTAGGGGCAGAAGTGACACCCAAAAGCCAGAGTGAAGGGCAACAGTGTCAGCTCGGCCAAGGAACAACAGGGACAAGCTGGAGGAAGCAGAGCAGTGGTCGTCCAGCACCGTCCTCGTAATCCCGGAGCAAAGGAGCACATGTTTGGGGATTAATGGCAAAGGCACCCCCCAAGAAGCAGAAGGGGAGCACTGGGGCTTCACCTTCCCAGCAAAGCACTCTTTTTCACCCCTCTGAAAACAAGAGGGGTTTTGTGGGACTTCTCACAATTGTGTGCCACTGGTAGCACCTATTAAGCACTTGCTGAGTACCAGGCGTTGGCTTGTGCTTTACATACAACATTTAATCCCCGAATAACCCTGAGGAGTAGGTGTTGCCGTCATTCCCGTTTTATGGGTTTAGGGCTGTTCCTAGGGTTTTGGCCCAAGATCGCGCAGCTGGTGAAGGAGCGCGGGTCTCCCGCCAGCTCCGGGCTCTTCTTGACTGCACTTCACCCAGAAGGACGGCCAAGCCCGGCTCCCACATGCGAAGCAGTGGCAGGATTAGGGGCTCAGGGCTGCCATGCGTAACGCATTTCCATTCCCACTGCTGTCGTTCAGCTCTTCAAAGAGCTGCCTGCCCTTCCAATAAAAGAAAGAATGAGAACAAACGCACACGACTGTCGAGCTTCAGCGTCCAATAGCTAAATAGACCATTTCGAACCGGAGAGTGAGACAGACAGAAGCCCTGATTGTGGTACTAAATTCAATTTAATTAAAACCATAAAGGCAAACCACAGTTTTGCAACGGGCCCTGGGCGCCCTTATTGCCTGGAGGACTCGGAGGAGCCCGGCCCTTAACTGATGGGCAGACACCCAAGTCGCCGCCATCGCTCAGCCTCTGCTACAGGCCTCTGTACCTCAGTGCGGCCAGTCACTCTTCTGTACACTCTCTCTCTTCTGGATTCTCAAGTTCCGAAGGTGGCTGGCTGGGGTCCTTTCCCATGTGTAGTACAGATTGCACTTGTGTCCCCTTTCCCCAAGAAGCCCAAAAAGCTGAGCGAAATTTTCCATTTCCTTTCCCTTTTCTATCTATTTTCTTTCCATCTCTCAATACTGTGTCCCTCTCTGCCTCTGCCTTCTCATCCTGTTCCCCTTCTTGTAACCACCTTCAGCTGACCCCAAACCTCCATCTCCCTAGAAGACCAGTGACCTCCTTGGCAAGGCTAAGCCAGGCCCGTGGGCATCGTGTGAGGACAACATAGGATGCTGGTCAGCAGTTACTCTGCGCAGGATGCCGCGTGCAAAGCAGTTACTCTGCCCCCAGCCTGCTCAGCCCAGAGGGGCGAGACACACAAGAGAACAGCCCACCGCAGTGCGGGGGATACCATTACGGCAGACGTATCACTGGAACGGGAGGGACACTAACTCTGGACGAGGGCATTGCCTAGAGAGGAGACTTTTCAGGCAGAGGGACTGCCAGGTAAGAAGGCCCAGAGAAGAGGGAGTACACGAGCACACAGACAAGTGCCAGTGGCTTAGCCAGCCAACAGCACCCTGTGTGATGGGCCCCTGCCCACCCCTGCAGCCCCATCTCTGCTCCTTCTATCTTCTGTTTTCGGCTCATCTTCCATCATTCAGTCGTATGGGATTTTTTCCTTCCTGCCTCAGCCTTTACTCATGCTGTCTGGAGCTCTCTTTCCGCCCTCCCCACCCCTCTCCTGGCTTATTCCAACTCACCATTTAGGTCTCCAAAATCTCCCTTCCTCTGGGAAGAATTCATAGCCCACCAGATCTGAGTGGCAGCCCATTTACTCATTCCTGTAGCACCCTTGGGACTTGGGTACCTAACATTTATCACACAACATTGTTATTATCCGTTCATTTGTTTGTATTCCATCCCAGACCACAAGCTCGGTGGAAGCAGGAATATTGTTTATCTTTGTCTCTCCAGGCCAGAAAGGGTGTTAGGCACACAGTAGGTGCTTTATCCAGGTTTGCTGGATGTAATATGGCTGGAGAAGAGAATACTAGGGGAATAGTGGTGCAAAATGAAAGCAGAGTGGTAAGCAGGGGCAGATCAGGAAGATTCTCAAATGCCACCCTAAAAGAGGAGACAGAACAGAGGCAAAGGCTGGGAGACAGCACATGAAGAGAATGCACGTAAGGGAGAACCCTCATGGAGAAATGTCAAGCTCTGGCAGAAATGTCCCAAGCCCTTCACTGGAACCGAGCCACAGTAAGCTCATCTCAATTTGGAAGAATTTCCTCAAAGAAGGAGAGAGAAAACCCTCGCTAGACAGAGCCATCTTGAATCCTCCCTTAGTGACAAGATAGCAGAGTCAAATGGAGGTGGCCATGACTTTGTGTCAGCAATTTCCTCATCAGTGTACAACTCGGGGTAGTGTTTGTTTATATCTTGAAACAAATGAGAAACTTCTGGAGATGTGAAAGGACATACGAGGAACAAGGAGGCTGAGGCAGTCTCATGGCTGGGACATCGTGGCTGTCACCTGGCATCTCCCTTTGATGACCATTTCCCAGGGCTTTCACTCCCCTCAGTTGGCACTGCCACCTCTGTTGGGGACCACCCTCAGATGCCGGAGCCCACCTTGCCTGCATGCAGGGAGGGCCGGGAATTTGCAACCCCAAAGGGTCGCTTTTAGCCAGACGCAGGAGAGCAAACACTGCATCCCTGTCCCCTGAGCAGGAGGATGGGGATGGGTGTGCCCCCTCCCTGTCCTCAGAGCTCCTCTGCAGGCGGAGCTTCAGATCACCTCCATGTTCAGCCTCTTTCACTTGGCTGTCCCCATGCCATGCAGCCCCTCGGAGCTCTCATACAAAACCACCTGCACGAGGGTCCTCGTCTCCAGGCTCCACCTGGGGAGCCCAGCCTGCTGCAGACAGAGTTGCTGAAGCTCACGGCGGAACAAGCGCTCTGCTGGAAGAGGTAACGCCCTTCGTGCTTCAAGCCAACCGTTCACACACGCAGTATCGCCGTCAACACCGTGGCCATCAGAGGTGAGGGCCCACACTAAGAACAGTTTCCAACCTGATCAGGGGATTTTTAACTAAAAGAAGGTATTTCAGGGGCTAGTCCTGGGATGTAATGATTAAGTTTGGTGCACTCCACTTCGGCGGCCCAGGTTCGGTTCTGGGCACAGACCTACACCACTCATCAGTGGCCATGCTGCGGCAGTGACCCACATACAAAATAGAGGAAGATTGGCACAGATGTTAGCTCAGGGCGAATCTTCCTCAGCAAAAAAAAAAAAAAGAAGGTATTTCATTTTTCACATCCAAAAAGGAGCCCACCTCCACCCCCATGAATTCAACTCCTGGTGCTTTTGAGCATTTGTAATCCGGTGTCATCCAGTGTCCTCCCATTGCCCCTGAGATCACCACCGGCCTGAACTGAACATGTCAGGGAAAGGACAGTATGTGATTCCATCCCGACTCTCCAAAGAATGGTGCAGTCTTTCGAAATGTGTCTAGAGGGAGAAAATTGTGTTTGGGGTGTGTCTATTTATACTCGAGGAAAGATAAAGTTGTAAATGGTCAGTAATTCTTGTTTTCTGTGTCAGGTATTTATCGAAGGAAAAAGTCTCAAACATTTACGGGTGGAAAGGAGAAACCTTACACTTCCATAGGTCAGCTTCAGGAGTTTATAATGCTGCGAACACACAAGCTTGCTCACGAGTTCTTCTTCCCGAGCTTTACCTTAGGCTTAAGTTTCTGTATTTTACATGGAGACACTGCCACATTAAAAGAAACTAAACAGGTTAATTAAAAAGCCAAAAACAAGGATTTTAAATAAAGAAGAGGGAAAAATACAATTTTGCATTGTTGCCCCTCAAATGAGAAACAGATAGAGATTCCTGAGCTGTTTACTTAAACCCTTAGGTTTGGCTTCAACACATGAACATTAAAATCACTTTTCAATAGTCATAATTTTTTTCCCAATCTAGCATCGGTCAAATTCAAGAGAGACTAGGGGTAGCATTTCAAGACCACGACGCCGTTCTAGATGGTAAAGCCAAGCCCTGCTCTGTGCCACCACCTCCTCGTCATCTGGCAGCCTGGTCCTGGGGTTCGGGGGACTCAGCACCAGGTCATCCTTGGTGACTCACCCCACCTGACCCCAGGTCAGCATCTGGGCTTCTGCTTCATTCTAGCACCCAAAGCCCCTCTTTGAACCTGACGCCCAGACCGTGGGGTGCATCTAACACCTGTGGGTCAGTTCCCGGGTGAATGAGCAACTCTATGACCTATAGAGTGCCAGCTTCATGCCAGGCGATGGGCCCTGCGCTGTGGGCTCACTTCTCCTCCTCACAAGTGCCCCACAAGGAGGTCAGTATCATTAACCCCTTTGTTGCCTGTAAGTTGGAAGTCAGCTGAGCCCCCCCCACTCAAGTGCAGTACTGTTTCTTTGCTCCACATTGACCCTGACACAAGCCTCAGCAGCTTCCTCTGGTTATCCCAGAAGATCTCCAACTCACTCATGACTTAGAAACTTTACCAGAAACTTGAGGGAAGAAGTCAAGAAGACGAGCACGATGCACATTGCTCAGCCTCCCACCCGCCCCTGGTTCTCCCTAGCTGGCATTCATGTCTTGGGGTGTCAGCATCGTCCCCCAAACAGGACATCACGGTTTTCCTACAAAGCACAGTGCATCTCCCAGCACTAATTCTGGTAGATCCAATTGACTACAACTGCCCACGGACTGTAACAAGGGGCTGGGCAGCCCAAAGCGTGGAGAGGCTGAGTCATTCGCTCAAGCTGGCTCAGCTAATAGGAATCCTAATGGGAATTTGAGCCCAGGTCTGCCTGAAAGCCCCACTTTCTAATCTGTCATGTTACCTCTCCATGACTGAATCACCTGCCTGGCACCTCATTTCTTCCAAACACAGGCACTGTTCTGCTCTTCCCTTTCCTCGCAGCCTTAGAGTCTTGCTGCTGATTTCATCCCAGCAGCTGGAGCCAGTTACTGACCCCTGCCATACACCGCACACACCTCCCCGGGTCTCCTCCCTCTGCCCCTGCCCTGCCTCTGCTCTGCCCACCTCCCTGCACTGTACTTCTCACTCTCTTTGATGGGGATCAATGTTTGGCCTGCCTCCAGTCTCCTGGTCCCACATTCTCTGTCTTATTGGCCTTCCTCCCACCACCTGTAGCTGGACCCCCAACCTGCCCACTGGGCCACCTCCTGTCCCACTCAGTGAGCATGGACAACTTCCATGGGGCCTTGCTGATGGTATTCACTGTTTTCAGAAGACAATGAATCTCTCATCTCTTCCTTTCTTGTCCTTCCTCTTTGCCTATTGCAGGCAAAGAATGTCTGCCTAACAAGAACGATTTGATTCTGCAGTGTCCCTAATTGCCACGGTGCTCTAGGAGGACCGCAAAGTCAGCAGTGTTTAATGGAGTGGCTGAGACATCTCTACCTCCCTTCTCACCTCATTTGCTCCACGTCGGCTGAGATGGCAGCTGCCCCAGAAAAGAATTTTGGCTGATCCATTTTCTCCCTGCTCCCTCAGACTTTCCCATGAAAAACTAAAAATAGCAACTCATTTCTGTTCTCGAACTGAAAGACAGACACAGGCTCCCACCATCTGGGCAAGGAAATGGCTGTCCTGCTCACTGTGTGGGCAGGTGCAGGGGCCCAGCCTCAGGGAGGAGCAGAGGCCACATGAAGGAGCTCGAAGGGACTCTCTGGAGGGGGCTGGTGTGCACTTAATATCCAAAAGGATGGACCACTATCGTCACAGATATCAACTCCGAATATTACAGTAGGAGTCAGAATTCTCAGACACTCTAGCAACTACTCGGGGCTTTCCGAAGGGCCTCATGTGGTGAACCAACGTATGTGTCCCTGGACAGCCAGCTGAGGGGTAGAGTTCACCACACAGGCAACGCAGTCCCCAGGCTCTGGAGGCTACAGACCAAATTGAAAGTCACCCCTGGGGGCTCTCGGCCTGTGCTGAAGAACTGTGATGTATGCAACGCCACAGCACGAGCCAAATTATGCAATCACTCCCGTTTCATCCCTCATTTCTTTCTCTCCTCCTCCACAAAGTCTTTCCCGCCTGGCCCCGCCAGCAGTGACTCCTCCTTCTCTCCGTGTCTGACTGTCTGCACCAACCATTGGGCGGTCTTGTGACATTCCCAGCATCCTCTATGCATTAATACCTACTGCATTATTCTTTAAAGAGGGGTGTGTGTGTGTGTGTGTGTGTGTGTGTGTGTGTCCCGGAGCAGGAGCTCCTGCTGGGGGCAGTGGGTGAGCTCTGCAGAGTGTTGAGGGGACACAAGCTTGGGGTCAGAGAGACTCAGCTCCTCGTTCTGGATCTGGCATGAGTGGGGGACTCTGGACAAGGGATAAGTCTCTCTGAGACTCACCTGGAAGATGTGGTCAATGATGCTGGAGTGGAAGGAAATGATCCCTTTTCAAATTTGCCTGCAATGAGGAAATTCCTTTCTCCTGGTCCAGGAACAGTTGGCAAAAATTAAAGCAGTCTTTAGAAATAACACTTTTAGAGATTCCTGGGAAGCAGTAAGCTAGAAAATGTGATCAGGGTAAGGGCCAGGATGGTGGTAAAATAGATGAGAGATGAGAGATGATGGATAGAGATAGAGATGATCGATGATAATGATAGATAGATAGATAGACAGACAGATGTTATTTATAAGCAGAGAATTAAGAAAGATTCATGTTTGGAAAGGCTGGAAAATTAGAAGAGTTTCCTGAGGTGACCCAGAAAAATCTGGAGTTAAGAGAGAAAATTGAGAAGCCCACCTGACTTTTAAAAGGCTCTCATCAAGATGTAAGAGGCCTTTCCCCAGACCACAACTCCTCAGGGTTAAAACCAAAAGATGCTGCCTGGAGCCCATAAAGTAGCATCCCATGAGTGAGGTGAAAGGTAACAGTGGCTAAAAAAAGATCTTTTAAGTCAGTATAAATAAGAAAACGGATGTCTGTGTCTTACCTGCCCATGCCCAATATCTGCTCACCCTCCGAAAGCTTTATGGTTAAAAATGGCTAACTGAACTGATGGGTCTTTTTTTCCATCTGGCTTCTGCACTCTCTCCCCTTAATTCAAAGTGGCCTCTCTCTTCTCTAAACCCTCATGGTTCTTTATTTGAATATCTCATAATATTGAACTATAGTCATTGTGCACAAACTCTTATGTTTGTCAGAAAAATGGCCCCCAGGGATGCCTGCATCCTCATCCCTGAAGAGACTTTGAAGATGTGTTAAGGACTCTGAGATTGGGAGATTCTCCTGAATTAGCGGGGTGGGCCCAATCTAATCACATGAGTCCTTAAAAAACAACAGAACCTTTCCTGGCTGTAATCAGTAAGAGGCAGATGTGAGGACAGAAGAAGGGTCAGAGAAATGCAAGCTTGCTAGCTTTAAAGACAGAGGAAGGGAGCCATAAGCCAAGGAATGCAGGCAGCTTCTAGAAGCCAGAAAAGACAAGGAAGTGGGTTCTTTTCTAAACTTTCCAAAAAGGAGTGCAGCCCTGCCCATATCCTGATTTTAACCCAGCCAAACTTCTGACCTCCAGAACTGTAAGACAATAAGGAAACTAATACACTCTCCTCACACTGAACTGTAAGCGCTCTGAGAATGGATGTCTTTTTCTCTTTCCTCATAATAGTTCCACTTATGCCTAATACACGGTAAGCAATCGATACATATATGTTGGAAGAAAGAACGAGTGAACAAATGAAGTATGTACGTACACAGCGCTGACTACCAAGGGATGGCACTGGACAGAAGGAGAGGCCACAACCTCAGGATCACAGCTAGAGAGAACAGTCCCTCGAGCCTTTGGTGGGGAGCTCAAAAGCTGCCACCAGTGACCACTTCTCGCAGAGTGGTCTGACCTTTCATCATGTACGGGAATGACATACACACAGGGAAAAAATTCCAAAGATAAGTCCATATGCAATTGAGCACCAAATTGAAGAAAGGGGTTGTGGGAAGGTAGGATGATTCTGGAGAGGGTTATGTGAGGAATGTGGACTTGATCTGGATGTTGAAGGACAGCCAGAATTTGGTTAAGTGGAGAAGCTTTGCCAGAGCAGACTTATGACTAAGAATAGTTACCTAATGGAAACGGCTGCCATCTACTGAGTTCTTCTCAAACGTCAGCACCTCTCATGCATCAGCGCGCGTAACCCTCCCAACAGCCCTCTAAAGTGGTGTAAAGGACATCTCGAGCCTTTTTGACTTTCCTGTCTTAGCCGCCCAGTGTCTGCTCCACCTTCTTAGGTGGGGGGAAATTCTCCCTCTACAAGCTTTGGGGCCATTTCTCTTGCCACTGACCAGAGGCTGCAAAGCCCAGACGCTTGCTTTCTCCTTCCCCCGCAACCAGGACATGAGCATGTGACCTGGTTTGGCCATCAGATTTTGATCAGGAACAAGTGGCAGAAGGAAAGAGGACAGGGATAATTTGCTCTAGCAGCACCACTGGTGGTGACCTCTGGATGCCAGAGGCAGCAGGTCAGGTGACTCCTCCCTTGTTTCCAGCAAATTTTCCGAGCCTGGTTTGATCCAGCCTTCTCAGCGATTCTTTGAACTACTCAAATCCGGTCAGAAAAGTTCTTTACCTAAATCGATCAGAATAAATTCCTGTTATTTACAACCAAGAACCCTAGCTGATACAGTAGATTGAAATTCTTGTATTACAGGTTAGGCATTTGAGGCTCAGAGAGGTGAAGTGACTTGCTCAAGGGCACACAGCTCAAAGCTGTCTGATTATAAAGCTTATGTTCTTAACAATACTAATCATTAAATGTTCAAAATGAGATTTGGATTACAAAAGGCTTCTTCTTCTGTGGATGCTTCAAAGACAGTACTTTTTTTTTTTTTTTTTTGGTAAGACATAATTAGGATAAAACAATTACATGGCTGGGGATAGTATATATTGGTACAACCTTTGTAGAAGGCAAACTGGGAATATGTATCAAGCCCCTTGGAATGTTCAAGCCCTTTGAGTTAATGATTCCATTTCTGGGCCTCTAGTCCAATGCAGTGTTTCTTTTTTTTGTGGGGAAGACCAGCCCTGAGCTAACATCTGTTGCCAATCCTCCCCTTTTTGCCGAGGAAGACTGGCCCTGAGCTAACATCCGTGCCCATCTTCCTCCACTTTATATGGGACGCCGCCACGGCATGGCTGACAGGCAGTTCGTCGGCGGGCGCCCGGGATCCGAACTCGCGAACCCCGGGCTGCCAAGCGCGGAATACACCGCTGCGCCACCGGGCGGCCCCCAATGCAGTGTTTCTTAATCTTTCTTTTTATCATTGCGCTTTTATTAAAGAGCCTTTTTAGACACCCTTTTCCTTATGCCCCCCACCATTTTATATCACAGATATACTGCATATTTGTTTACTTACTGCGTTTATATCTGTGCTGTATACACAAAAAGAATAAGATTTGTTTCACCTCCAAGAATCAATTTCAGCCGCCTTAGGGGAGACCATCACTCCCACTGAGAATTCATGTTCTAAGGAAAGAGATTCATGTACAAAGATGTTCAACAACATTAATTAAATAGTTAATCATTGGAAACGCATATCAAAGAGGACTAATATATCTGCCGATTTGAGTAATAGCCATTTTAAATGATTTTAACAAATAAAAACCCATCATTTAGAATTTTAAAAATACTTAATAAACAACTCAAGTCAAATTTGAGATCTAAATTGAGAACATAGAAAATTCAGGAAGTACTATTACCAAAACACACCATTGATCAAACAGACTTTTCCCAGAGGAAAAGTCATTGCCTAAAACACTTTCATTACTAAATTGTAAAAAGTAAAAAACTATTTGTGTTTAGCTCAAGAAATTTTAAAAAGGGCAATAATGATAACATTTACAAAGTTTTTAATAACTTTTAAAATGCTTGTATATTAATAGAAACTTTTAAAAATCAGGATAAAATTATATTTATTATATGAATAAAACTATAAAACAAACAAAAGTATCCATGGATTAAAATATGAACAAGACACAATATTATCATAATAGTAGGGATTTTCAATGGTTTGATTATGGAGAATTTTTTCTTCCTTGTCCTTTTTCATATATTCTAACTTTTTATAATGAGCTTGTCTTGCTTTTCAATAGAAAACCCGTTTCTATTTTCAAGGTGGGCTAATCCCCAACTGGAGTCTGGCTGGGTCATGGAGTCCGCAGGCCCCTCTCCTGGGTCATCAGAGGAACAGGCGTCTGTTCCAGGCTCTCCGCCCCTGCCTCGCTCCCTCCCTTGCTGAAGACACCCATCTCTACTCCACATGCCACATGCACCACAAACCCAGTGATGGAGATGCAGGAGCCACAAGAAGGAGAATTATCTGCGGTTGAAGCAAGTCTGCTGGTAGTTCAGGAACTTCCTTACACAAGGGGGCTCGGGTACTCAGGATCCCAGGGCAACTCTGCGGGGCCTGGCCTCAAGCCTTCGGCGGTTTTTACTGGACCATCCTAGAGAGAGGCATTCAGTCCATCACTGCCTGCGAGATAATGGGTGTGAACTCCCTTCTCCCCTGGTGCTGAGGTGACCTCATACAGCCACACCAGCGGCACTCCCCTCAAGCAGACGCCACCACGCAGGACAGTTGCTTCTAATGACAAGCATCACGCTCACTGAGGAGCCTGGGTCCTGTCAGCTCTGAAAGGGCAATGCTTTGAAATGTCATTTAGCACCCCTGGGGCATGAAGTCATTTCAGACCAAGAGTCAGATGCTCCCAGCACCGCACTTAGAGCCCAGAGGAGCCCTGGCCCTTTGCCGGGGCATGAGGCCTGAGGACAAGTGAAGCCTGGACTGTCTCTGGACTGGGTGCACTGCCTGTTTCCAGAAGGAAACACCTGCTATGGACTGAATTGTGTCCCTTAAGATGCATATGTTGAAGCCCTAACCCCCAATGGGGGTACTTGGAGATGGGCTTTTAGGAGGTAATTAAGGCTAAATGAGGTCATAAGGATGGGGCCCTAATCCAACAGGATTGGTGGCCTTATAAAAAGAGGAAGATCTCTCTTCTTATCTCTGTCTTTCTCTCTCTCTTATTCTCTCTCCTCCCACCGCTAGGTGAGAGCACCACCAGAAGGCAGCTGTCTACAAGCCAGGAAGAGAGATCTCACCAGACACCAAACCCTGCCAGACCTTGATCTTGGACTTAGCTTCCAGAACTGTGAGAGAATAAACTTCTGGTGTTTGAGCCCCCCAGTATATGGTAGTTTGTTATGGCAGCCTGAGCTGACTAAGACAATCCCCTTCTCAAGTGGGGACATGCAGATACTCCCCCTCCACTACTCAACGGGCCCCAAAGAGAAGTCTTCCCCCACTCACCCCTCCTCGGCACCCAGTGCTTAGCTTGGGCCCTCCTCCTTTCTCATGGGAAACCCCTGCATGTTCCTCAAGGCTCTCTCCACCCCAGGCTCATTCCACTCCACAGCGTCCACCATCATCTGATCATTTCCTTCCTTACCTGGGTCCATCACACACAGAACCAAGACCACACTCAAATGCAACAGGTAAGCTACTCTTGGTCTGTCCTGCTGACTGTGGCCAGCCCTCCAGAACCCTTGCTGGTCTCTGCACAGCTGCTTCCTCTCCCCAACCACTCCCCTCCCTCTTCAACTAGCTCCTCTTTGTCCTTCAGGCCTGAGTGTTGGGCCAGCTTCTCCAGGAAGTTTTCCCAATGATGCCCCACAGCCTGAACTGGCACGCCTGCCCCTAACCCTCTAGGAGCACTCAGCATATTGACTTGGAATTGTCTATGCACGTGCTGCCTCAGCCACCCACTCTCCCCACCAGGCGACTGCAAGCTCTTCAAGGTCAGGAAACTTACCCTGTCTTGTCACAGTAACCCCCATCTTCATACAAGCTTGGTGTTTATTCGATGGTCAGTAAGAGCTCCCAGAATGCAAAAGTAACCAAGCGCTTCTGCCTGGGGGTCCCACCACAGACGGGGGCTGAAAAAGCAGAGGGAGCTCCTCCCCTGCAATCAGCAATTACCCCTCCAGTGTGGGCTCCTCTTTGTTTTCTCTTTTCCAGTGTGATTGTCACCCAAAGGCGGCCATGCATTAGCACCCTCATTCAATACATCCTTAGTGAACACTAGCCATGGGCCCTCCACTCTGCTAAACCCTCGGCTACAACGTTAAACAAGACGCCATGGTAGGTGCCCGAGAGATGAGCAAACAAACACATTGCAGCATATAAAGTTACAAGGAATTTAAAAACTGGGGGGGCGCAACATCTTTAAAATGTGTAAGGAAATCTCATGGCGCTGAACTGTGTCCCAAGCATAAGCCTGCATTACCTAATGAGCTGGGCTCGCATCTGAGCACCACACCTCCTTCCAGACGCACCCCACCATCTCTCCTCCATCTCTGTTCTGTCCCAAAGCCTGTGGGGCAAGGGTCACCTCCCCCCCTTATCTGCTTCCCTGCAACCTCTGCCACCCACCTCCAGCCTTGGCTGGACCCTTCTTCCGTCGCCTCCTACGCCCTCGGAGTAGAGGGCCTGGTCCTCCCTGCAGCCCAGATGCTCTTGCACTGGCCCCTCCCTGCACTGCTCACATGGAGCCCTCCACGGCTCTAGGGATGTTCCTTGAGCCTGCTCGACAGGAACTCTGTAAGAACCTCACTCCTGCTTCCCAGCACCAAGATGCCCCAAATTGAGCCACGTGTCTTTTGTCATCATGCATTCATTCATTCACTCATTTCATTCATTGTTCATTCATCCATCCCCTAAACAAAGCATTCACCGATGATTATACTATGTGCTAAACACAAGGTGCTAAGCGTCTAAAAATAAGTGGTCCCTCTCCTCCAGGTGTGGGCATGGGACCAAAGGGGGAGGTGAGTATAGGCGGGAAGATTGCACAGGCAGCTACAGTCAGGGTAGGTATTTCATTTCTGTCCTGAGGAAAACTGTGATCTTTCCCCTGTCAGAGAACAGACTGAATGGTGGCCTCTTTCATAATGAGCAAAGCTGGTTTCCTGTGCTTCAGAAAGGTCTCCTGCAGTTCTAACAGTGAAAACATTTCTCCCTTCCAGGAAGTTGGATGGCCTCTTGCTTCCACTGTTTATGGAGTTTGATAGAAAGAACAGAAAGTTGCACTATAGGTTTAAATGCAGTGAAAAGTTTACACGAGGTCCAAGAAGGGAGAGGGCAATTCCATGGGAAGGCAGGGTTGGGGGGGAAGGTGGGGCAGGCTTTTCTGAGGATGTTGTGTTTGAGCTACATCTTAAAGAAGGGGGAAGGGCTGGCCAAGCTGGCCAGGAGCAGGTGGAGGAGGGCCTTCCAGGCCTCAGGAAGACCAGAAGCAAAGGCATGGGCCCATGAAATGTCAAGGATCTATATTCTACGTTCTATGTTAATATCTATTGCTGCCTAACAAATTATCCACAAATTTAGTGGCTTAAGACAACACATTTCTTATCTCACAGCATCTGTGGGGTGGCATTCCGGGCACGGCCTAGCTGGTCCTCTCCATCAGAGTGTCTCACAAGGTGGCAGTCAAGGTGCTGGTCAGGGCTGGGCCTCACCTGAAGGATCCATTTCCAAGCTCACGTGGTTGTTGGCAGATTTCTGTTCTTCGAGAATTGTTGGACTGAGGGCCTTCGTTCTCAGCTGGCTGTTGGCCAGGGGCTGCCCTCAGTTCCTCGCCAATTGGTTCTCTCCAACATGGCCACTGGCCTCATCAAAGTGTGCAGGCCAGGAAGGCTTCAGAAAGTCTGCTCACTGGACAGAAGTGACACCCCATCACCTTCGTCATACTCTATTAGCTAGAGACAAGTGGCTAGGCCAGCCCACACTCAAGGGGAGGAGGTTCTACAGGAATATGATCAGCAGGAGGGAGCACTGGGGGCCGTCTGAAAGTCTGCCTCCTACAGTCCACTTGGAGAATTGCAGGTAGTCTTGCGCCATGGGGGTGGTGCAGCAACACGAGGCTGGAGGCAGGTACGTGCAGACCACATGGAGCTTCATAAACCATGCATTGTCTTCTAAGAGATGAGATTCCTTCTTTTCTTTTAACACACCTTTTGGTTTGGTTTTGTTTCTCAAAATCACTTCAGCTTCTTTCCTTCCCTGAAATCCTGCCTTACATGTACACACCCTACACCATCAGTTCCCTGTCTCCTTCTCATGTTTCCATCCTCCAGTGGGTACCACAGATCCATCATTTAGACACACCTAAGTAAGACTTGAACACTCGCAACTAAAACCTATTAAACTCTCTTGACTCCAAACAGGTGACACCCCCAAATCCATCACTTAGACTTTGGCAGAAAGTTGTTTTTGGCTGTCTGAAAAACCAGAACAAATAGGGGGTGGGGGGAGTAGGTTAGGCAGGGACTGGGACACCTCCTTGGGAGCCCAGGTCTTCCCACCCATCCCTGAGTTATTCCTGATTGTGGTGCTGCCACCAGGCCTGTCGTTCCAGATCCACCATTGGCTCCACTGTTCAGAGAGAGGCCCTAGAAAAGCCAAAACTTCCCAAACCACAACCAACTTTCCCTGGAAATGACCTAATGTCATGATCCCTCATTGCTGGAAATGTCGCTGGATTGTGGTTGTCACCATGATGACTGCTCTTTCTTTTCACCTAGGATGAAAATGTCCACAGTTCTGGCTTCTAGAGATTTTTCACTAGCTTCTTTACCTTGATCACTTTTCCTGCACACGTAAGGGTGTGTTCTTGCCAAAGCTCATTTCTCTGTACTTAATAAAGCATTTTATGGGCTACTTTTTTGGAGGGAAGCCCCCGTCCTCCATCCTTTGATCTGCGACTCTGCGTGTACAGAACTTACACGTAATTACACGTAATGCGTGTAAGCATTACCCTTTCAAATATCCTTGGCCATGTCCAAAATGGAACCTCTAAGGTTCCATTTGGAAGGCCCGGGGACTCCTTGCCTGTGATCCTTAGATCCCTTTGGCCTCGATCCTTGCCCCACCCATTATTACTCTCCTAAGAAAAGGAATAACAGCTGTGATAATTCATGGATTTTGATGATTTCCACCCAAGTACTTCTTGCAATCACACTCACCAGTTACTGCACATCCATTTGGAGGATGGCCACCTTTTAAAAATGGATCATGACAACATTCCAAATGCAACAGCTTTGATCTCTCGGCCAGAGGACATCTGCTTGTCGGTTAGGACATTTTTACCTTCTAGGTTCAAGCCAACATTGTCCCCCTGCTCCCCGAGCAGCCTCCCCGCTGGGGCGTCACTCCTGATCCTTTGTTTCCTTGCCTTCATGTTATCACCTTCTCCTTCCAACACTCCTGCCTCGTCCCCCCATGTAATATTTTACCTCGGACAAATGGAAATTCTGCAGCTGACAGGCGATTGTGTTGTCTTTGAAGTGTGCTGGCTCTAGGCTAGTCTCTGGCTGGAGAAACAACTTACTGGAATTACTTAGAAGTCTCCTTTCTGCTTTTGTTTCCTTCTCTGTGTTTATTCATGGAGGAGAATGTCAGTGACCAGGAGGGAAAGTGACAGACAGTCGATTCTCCCTGTGAATCAGCTAAAGATGCATTTTCCTGCTTCCTCCCCTCCCACAAAAAGGGACAATATTGAACCAAGTCCCTCCTTCCCTAACTTCTCTCCATTTTCCAACCTCATCCCCTCTTCCTGCCAATCCCCAGCATCACCTCGACCTTGGCACTGAGGTCTAAATCAGGTCTTGTCCACCTAGCAAGAAAAGCCTGACCAGAATTTCCCCTCAAAGAAACATTTCCTGTGGGTTTCATGGGGCCCTGCTTCCTTTGCAAAGTACAGAGATAGGCATGGGCCTCCATGGGGTACAAGGAGATTTGTTTAACAGCTTCAAAATTATTATTTGCATGCAGAAGAACATGGAACAAAAGCCCCTGTGTGTGTAAAAATGCCACAGGATTAAGCCTTTGTTTGAGTCCCTTCTAAAAAGAAGTGTGATCATACAAATCAAAAGGACACCTAAGAGCTAAGTGGGCTATCGAATGACCCCATAGACTCGCCTAAGAAACCCCGCCCGGCACACAGCCTCCGTTCCCACAGTGCTCTGCTCAGTCATGCTGCACCACTGGCCCCCGTGTTTCCACAAGTTGTGCCTTTGTCTCCAATAAGGGGGTCTGCCACCAGGCCGGCTGGAGGGACCAGCAAGGATGAGCAAGGGTGTGGAACAATTCGAGGATGGAGTCAGCAGGTGCATAGTGCCTGGCACCTACAGAGACCCAGGAAATGTTACCACTTGGGCTACCAAGACCATGACCCACCAGTGACCAAGCCAGGATGAGCAAACTGGAGTTGAGGTCGCCCCAAGACTCTAGCATGTCTTAACTCAAAGAGGAAGAAACTGACAGCAAACTCTGCTGCCATCGTGTCCCCACCACCTGAGAAAGCAACGTGGTGTCCTGAACAGCGAATCTGAGTGAGGAAAGAAACCTGAGCGTTGGTGTTGTGCTCCCCTCTCCTGGAAGTAGAGTTCAGGGAGGTTAAGGTGAATGCCCAAGTTCACACAGCAGTCTGTTCCAAAGGAATTAAAAGTCTAAATTTTAGTGTATGACTTTCATTCACTCAGATGAGAGCTCTAACAATGCATCCTTGGAAGGTTTCCTAATAAAAATGAAGTCGTAATTGTAAAGTCCCCCTCACCAAACAGCATTCATGAATGCCACACACACAGGCTCCGTCTGAAGAGCAGTGCAGCAGAGTTACCCTCTGCCTGCTGGGTAGCCCTGCGTTTTCCACGGAGACCCCAAACCCCACATCGACAATGAACTTGCTGGCACCCCCCCAACACCCACCATCTCCACCACCGTGATCCAGGGACACTCGTCTGCTTCCTGGGGGTCAGCCTCAACTCCTGCCCGATTTCCCCCAGGGCAGCCTTCCCATCACTCTCCCTGCCTCATCCACCATCCCTTTTAATCCAATCTTCACACCGAAGCAAACAGTCAACTGTCCAAAATGCAAACTTCATCTCACTGTTCCTCTGCTTCAAATCCCCGATGCTTCCCAAGGGCTCGGCAGGAGAACGTCCAGGCCATCCAATGTCGCACGCCCAGCCTTTTATGCCTCGCCTCCGCCTTCATTTCCAGCCTCGTTGCTCTCATCTCCCACACACCCTCTGCCCTGCCGTGTAGAAAAATTCACATGTTCTTCATCACCTCCGTGCTTTGGCCTCTGTTATTCCCTTTTCCTACAAGGCTGCACCTGACTTCTCTCTCTTGGATGTAAGTCTACTCATCCTTCGAGGCTCAGCTCGAATGCCATCCCCTCCAGGAAGTCCTCCAGTACTGCCATAACACTTGTAGCAACTTGTGCACACCCTGATCACATTGCTGAATTAAGCCTGACGTTTCAATGTTTTCACTAAACCATAAACTTCCGAATAGCAAGGACAGGATTCCGTCCAGCTTCATATCCTAGCACATTGCCTGGACTGTTGAAGCTAGGGAAGAGATGCTGGGTTGTTAGAAGAAAGGAATCGGTTTATTGAACACCTACTATATGCCTGGCACTAGGGCTACAGAAATGAACAAAATAGAAAAAAAAATCCCTGCTCTTCTGAAGTTTATATTATAGTCTACTGGGAGGATCAGACAGCAACCAAATGCAAAACCACATACTGTCAGCCAGGGACAGGTACTAAGGGAGACAGTTAATTCCGAGAGGCGACATTTGGGCCTGGACCAGGATGAAATAGGGAGTGCCCTTTTAGGGGAGAAGAATAGGGAAGAGAGAGGACCCAGGCCCTGGGCTGGAAGTGTGTTTGGCATGTTTGAGGAACAGCAAGGAGCCCCAGTGCAGCTGGCATGCCGTGAAGGAGGGAGAGGAGAAAGAGCCGGGGTTGAAGACATGGCCAGACAACATGGGTCCTCGTGGGCACATACATGCACATCTGACAGAGGATTTCTTTAAAAAAGAAATAATAAAGACAAAATTCAAGAGGGTGGTTATATACAAGGAGGGAAGAAAGGGGGACAGGGAGGAGAATATTCCTGGGCGTCACTGTCAATATTCTGGTTCTGGGTTCGTTGGTGCCCTCCCAGTGTTTGCACAGAGGGAGTCAGTGAGTAGCAAAGCCATGCATGACCTGAAGATGATAATGTGTCATGAGCTGAGAGTGATCACCAATATTATCTGTGCACTAGGGAGACGTAAAACAAAGTAATCCACCGGGAGCCAAAACTTCCATTATTCTGAAATAATTGTCCATGTTGCTTGTACTTAAAGACAACCAAAGTCAATACCCACTTAAGTGAGAAATTCTCTCCAAAGCTTTGGAGGTTTTTTCCCCAGTGACGTGGGCGGTGTGGTGTGTCATCCCTTCCACACAATACACTGAGTAGCATGCAGTTCACGGTGTCTGGACCACAGGGTCCAGGGCCGGAGAGACTGGGCCTACGGTTCTGGGCAAAGTTCACACGACAGCTGGCCCTAACGCTGGTGCCTTGGCAACTCTGGCACTCAATGAGGACGTCAGAGCACTGTGTTGGGAGTCCGACAGACTCAAGTTCAGGTCCCGGGTCTGCTGCCACAAACAAGCTCACCTGAGGCAAATCCCCAGCCTCCCTGAGCCTCACCTTCTCGAACGTCAACCAGATGGTGTCAGTTCCCTAGGGCTGCTGTAACGAAGGACTGCAAACTGGGGGCCTTAAAACACCAGAAATCCGCCCTCCACGGTTCTGGAGGCCAGAGGGTGTCAGCAGGGCCACGCTCCCTCTGAGGCTCCAGGGAAGGACTGTCCCCTGCCTCCTCTAGCTTCTGGTGGCTGCCGACACGTCTCCGTCATCACCCGGCCCTCTCCCTGGGTGTCTCTGTGCCTTCCTACAAGGACACCAGTCACCGGAGGTAGGGCCCAGCTCAGCCAGGTGACCTCACCCTAACTAATTACATCTGCAAGGAACTTTTTTTTCCAGATAAGGTCACATTTTGTGGTTCTGGGTAGACCTGAATTTTGGAGGGACACTACTCAACCCAATACATGGAAATAATGGTACATAACTCAAAGGGCTAGTATAAGAATTAAATTAAATAATGTATACAAAGCACCTAGCACAATATAAGCATTCAGTAAATTTTAGTGTTAATACATTTATCATCACCATCATCATCATTCATCATCTCAAAGAAATGATTCTATTTCTGAAAACATTCCACTCTGCTAGCTAAGGTGACCACAAGTAAAATGGTCAAACATGTTCAAATCTTGGCTGGGCAACCTCTGGCAACTTACTCAGCCTCTCTGAGCTTCAGTTTCTTTATCTACACTAATGGAGATATATATATATACACACAACACTTAAGTGGCATTTACTATGTGGCAGGCAGTATTCTAAGAGATTTACAATATTACCTCAACCCTCAGAACATAATACCTGTGAGTTAGGTATTATTACTATCTCTATTTTACAATCAAGGAAATTGAATCAGCAAGTATTTAAGACAGTTGCCTAAGGTCACATAAGAAGTAAATGTGGAACCAGAATTCAGACCCAGGCAGTCTGGCTCCGGAATTCCTGCAAGATTAAAAGAGAAGATTTAAATGAAACACTGAGCCAGCGCTTAGTATATACGAAACTGTCAGTAAATGGTGGTCTATTAACTAGAGCCCCCTCCTCCGAACCTGCCCCCTTTGCTGACCTCAGGACGGCCTTTCCTCTTCCTCTCAGCTCTGACACTCCGGTTGTTACCTTTGTTGACATTAAGCCAGGGCCAAGTCCCCATATTTAAATGTTCAGGCTGCTCAAGTCCATTCAGTTTCCTGGTGTATCTTGCCCTCTTTTTCATCTTGTTCTCATTCTCTCCTGTGTCCTGTGACCACGGTGGCTGCAAGGGTCAGAGAAGGGGAGGGAGCCACAGCTCTCTCTGGCAACCGGTGAACAGAGAGCGGGTGCCTCTTTCCTGGGGTGGGAACAGAGTTAAGCAACATCTTAATGTGTAAGACACATCTCGGGGACATCCTCCCAGTGGGGCCACCCATTAGTGTGCTGTCCTTGACACAAAGATTCTTGAGAGGCCCATCATGGAACAAAAGCTCCCTTAGATTTAGGGGAGCCACCGCCAGAGGGAAAGAGGAAAATGCTCCCACTGAGAATGCGGGTCTGGAGCCATGATGGTGTCAGAAGTAGGAGGAGCCAGCTGACGCCTCAGCATCCGTCCTGTGGCACGGTGGGTTCCCAGCCAGTGCCCTTCCTGTCACCCTGCCCTCGCTACCTCGAGCAGGAGGTGTTCACACAGCTCTAGTCCAATTTTCTGGGATGCGGCATTAACTCCACCTGCTGCTGTTAGGCTCTGCCCTCTGATAGCTGGTGCAGCAGGAGGAGCAGGAACCCCACCCCGGTCTGGTTCTCCTCCTGCCTTTCTGGCTATTGCCAGAGTCACCGCACAGACATGGTGGCTGTCGCAGAAATTCAGTCATTAAGAGAGTGTGCATACTTACCCAGGACGGGGTACTGGGTAGATCCAATGACAACTTAAGCAACTTCTGGGCAAATTTGTTCCCCTCCCCTAACCAACGGCACGAGGACAGGCTTGCTCCAAGAGATAAAGTGAGGGACAGCACTTGGCAGACTGTGACGCAAGCAGTGTGCTGCTGCTGCTCCACCCTTCCCCTTTTGGGGTCCCGCCCTCCTCTCTCCCAGGGACCTTGTGCCCTTGTACCCTGTAGAGGCACCCACCCACTTAAACAGGCCTGCCTTCCTCCTTTCTTCCTCGGGAGACATCCCTTTCCTCGCCCCAGACTTTCGAGGGCTCTATCTCATTTTGGTAACAATGGAAGTTATCAAAGGAACAGATCCCTGCTAATTTGTCAACCGGCTGTTGGGCTGTGCCTCCCAGGTGCCATTACGTCGTCGTAGCGCAGGTCAAATGGATAAAAGATGCGGCTGGTGGAGAATCTTTAGGTAATTCCTAAATTTGCTCCTGCTCACCTGCGGGCTGCTAAGATGAAGGCAGAGTTTACACTTGATGCCGTGAGGTGAGGGCAGTTTCTATGAACTGGTTCCTAAGCCCTTGAAAGTGACAAAATCTTTGTGCTGGTTGCCATGGGGAAGCTGAACAGTGCTCTCATCCCCCCGCGCCTGGGCTCCAGCAGGGCCAGGACTTGGGTGGCTCCCCCATCACGGCTCCCCAGCTGTGCCCACTGCCAACGGCCCTCCCGCCTCCCCCTGCGCAGCCGGCCGAGTCCTCAAGACTGGCCTGTTGGCACAGGGCTCAACTCAGCCAGACATTTTCGCGGGCATTCGGAGCTCCTGAGGATTGAAATGAATTGTGCCCTCTGGGAAGCATAAATTATAACCAATTTCTTTTTCTATCTGGACTCACTTTGCTTGCCTTGCAGTTCTGTCTGAAATGCATGGAAAACCTCAAATTTTTCCTTGCCTAATGCCCTCCTCATGCTTGTTACTATATTATGAACGTAGTAAAAAAAAAATACATATATATTATCTATTCCAAGTACTTTCCATAAGTGGAATCACACAATATTCGTGTGTGTGTGTGTATAATATATATATATATAAATTCCACTTATATGAGGCACCTGGAATAGTCAGAGTCATAGAATGGAGGTTACCAGGGGCTGGGAGGAAGGAATGGGGAGTTAGTGTTTAATGGGACAGAGATTCGGTTCGGGAAGATGAAAAAGTTCTAGAGAAGGATGGTGATGATGCTTGCACAACAATGCGAACGTACTTACTGCACTGAATTGTACACTTAAAAATGGTTAAAGTGGTAACTTTGATGTTATATATATTTTACCATCAACATATAAGATGTATATTTTGTCCAAATATATACATATATATATTAGCTCAACTCCTATTTAAATACACTTATATAATTAATTTCAGGCAGTTCACGTTTTGCTTTGTGATCTCTCTCCTCCTGTTTCATATCGTGTGCCTTGGTTTGGGCCTTTTATCTCCTAAATATTTTCCGGATTTGGGTTTCACACCACCCAGAGGAGCGCCTTCCGATGAAAACCCACGGCGCTCTCCTCCTTCCGCCGTCCCCACAGGCACCCTCTTCCCAGTCGCTTTTAAGCAGAAAGCTTTACTAGTTAAAAAGAAAGTCCGTGATTTCAGTGGTACATTTAATAATTCATAAATCATGAGAGGTTCAAACAGGTTCAAAGTTTAAAAGTTTAAAAGTTTTGCTGAAGCTTTAAAGTTTAAACTGTCAGAGGCTTTGACAAGAAACTTTTCCTGTCTGGAATATTTAAGATTGTTGTGCCATATTATATTCAGGACTCTATCGTAACCTCCTCTCCCCAAATGTTTCTCCTAAGAAAGTCCTGGCGGCGGTGGCGGCGAGCGTTTTTCTCTGCGGCCCTGAGACAGCGGGTCCGGGAGGGCAGCGGTACAGGGAGGGGCCCTGGGGCTGCGGGGGCGGCTATGACAACCAGCGCTTTGGGGGAAAACACTTAGTTGACCAGAACCTCCATTGTGTGGGGATTTCTCTTTAAAAGAATGAAAATTGTAAAATGAGATCCTGGCAAATGTGTGTAACGAGGTTTTGGCGGAAGACAGTGAGTTGTGCATAATCTGCTATTTCAAAATCTGGAAGCAGAGAGGCCAAATCTTCCACTGGCCTCCAGCTGACCTCTAATATTTCAGGCGTAGTTACTGTATTTGCATGTGCAATTGAGTGTGGTGTCAGCCACCCACGCCAAAGCCCTTTTTGGAGTTTTTTGGGACAGTCGTTTCCGTTTCAGACTGTTTGATCAAGCAAGCATAGGGCATGGAGTCATTTCTGACACTCTGGCCTTGGACCCTGATGCTGCATATACTCTGTTGTTCTGATAACGTCACTATTTCTCAGAAACCTACCATGGCTCCCACTGGCCTTTCAGGTCAGATCCAAGGACTTCGCCATGAACCTCCAGTGCCATTACGCCTCACAGCAGACACTGCAGACAAGCAAACTCTCACCTCCCTCCCACCTGCCTTGCTCACTGCCGCCTCACAGCTGAGATTCTCCTTCTCCTTTTCATCAAACACTTCTTCAAAATTCTCCTCGTCCATGCGGTTCCACAAGTCATCAGCATCATCAAAATCTTCTCCTGAGTTCCAGGATTTGGTGACAGGATGTTGTAAAATGATCCCGTGCTGTGAATGTAGTAATACTGGACTCCCAACTTCGGTACCCACCCTTGGACAATAATGACCGAACTTTCACATAAATTACCTCCTTTGATCCTAACAACCTCCCATCCCCGCCTTCACCTCCTGCGGTGAGACTTCAATGCTGGGTGCTCTGCTGGCTTCTCCAAGGATTCCTAATAAAAACCCAACACAGGTTTCCAGGTCTCTCCCACATGGCCTCCTGGTGGCATCTGACACTACCCACCATTCTCAGCTCGAATCTTTCCATTCTCTCAACTTTAATTGGCTTGTTTCTCCTGTTTTTGTGCCTAACTCCACGACTCATCTAGGTCTCCGTCTCCAGCTCCTCCCCCTCCTCCCTAAGGGAGCATGGGGGTGCTCCCTGGGTACATTCCCAGCCCTTCACTGCACGTCCTCCCCTGGGCAAGCTCCTTTACCTGTGGCTTGAGCTACGACCCATATCCTAGTGACCCCAAGTCTGGGTCTCTGCTCCTCAACTCTCTCCTGGGCCCCAGTGCCACCTTTCCATCTCTCCACTGGCTCCCCAAACTAGCATCCAGCAAACTCAGCAACCATTTATTGATTACCATCCAAAATAAAAGTCAGTAAGACACACCCCCTGCAGAGTAACTCACTCTCCCACATCATCTCAAACTTGATATTTCACTTTCTTTCTGTCAATGCTCCTTCTGTATTTCGTATTTAATCAAATATCTGGCTGTCCAAAGTAGAAATCTCAGAGACACCCTTAATATCTTCCCTCCCCCAACTTTCCCATCTGATCTGAGAGTAATTCCTGTTGCTTCAACACTACTGACCTCTCTCCCATCCTCCCGCTCTTCTCTATCCTGATACTGCTTCCTGAATTCAGTCTTCCTTCATCTCATCCTAGTTATCGCAATTACCTCCTCTCGGGTTGCTTTTCCCCCAGGCCTTCCTGCTTCCAGTCTTTACAGGGACATACACGAAGACAATCATGTCACTCCCTGTCAACCGGTCCACTTTCCAAAGCTACAGTCCACACTCCTGGAAACAAATACAAGGCCCTTCCCAGTCTGACCCCCATCGACCTTACCAGCTACATATTCCAGCACAACCTCCTCCTGTCTCTCCTCACTCTGCTCCAGCCAGACAAACTTCCTTCTGTTTCCCCAGCATGCAGCCTCATTCATATCTCCACACCTTTGCAAATACAGTTTCTCCTTCCTGGAAGGCCTTCATCCTCCTCTCTGCTGGGGAAGCCCCAGTCCATGCACTGGGCTCACTCACTTCCACCATGAAGCTTTCAGGGATTCCTCCTCTCCCTCAGACTAGACCATTGCTGCACACTCAATGGAGGGCCATCACTGGACATGCTTTCCTTACTTGTCGGACTCTGGACTGCTCGTCTTTGATCCCTCAGCACCTAATACAGTGTCTGGCACTGCAGGTGCCAATCTCTCTTCTGAATGAATTAAATCTTGTGGCACTAAATCTAAACCACACCCTCTGGATAACTAAGTGCAATTAGGGTGGGAAAGCACAGTCTCTAATTCAGATTCTTTGTTTCTCTCCAGTTGCAGCCTGATAAAATTTTCACAATTCCTGGATGGTAAGTGTGAACTATTGGAGAGAAAAGAGGAGAAATCCTCCTTTAGATGGATCCTCCCTCCCCAGCAGACTCATCTACCTTTCTCTGTGGGTTGTAAAATCCATTTATCCAGTGGCACGTGTTTTAGGTGTCACATGTAACATTCTGGTTTCTACTTGAGTGGCTGTAAATCATTTTATGTTAAAACCATGGAGATATTTGCATGGTTCATAGTTGAATCTCCGTTCTGGCATATAAATTAAGGATGTCTTAGAGAAATACAGGCACTGTGATATTTGTGGGTAGGTTTTCCTTTGCTTCAATCTATGGGGAGATGGCATAGCTAACCCTTACATATGTCAGGCTTTGAAGTCAGACAGACCAGGGTTTAAATCCTGGCTCCATCAGCACGTGACCTGTAGTATGTCATTTACCCTCTCTGCTTCAGTTTCCTCATCTGTAAAGTGGAAAAACTGATGCCTCACAGGGCTGTTGTAAAGATTAAATGAGATCGTGTCTTTAAAGCATTTATCACAGAGGAAGCCCTCAATCATTGCTACCACTTACTGTGCCGAGTGTTTATATATTATGTAACTACACACACACACAAAAACACACACAGACACACAGATAATGCCTATCACAACAAAATCATTACAATGACCCTATGATGTAGGTACTATAATTATTTCCACTTTACAGATGAGAAAACTGAGACAGGTTAACTAACTTGCCCAAAGTCGCACAGCTAGTAAGTAGCAGACCTGGAATTTAAACCTAGGCAATCCGGAGTCAAAGTTCGTGCTCTTAACACCCATTAAAATGTCTCACAGTGCCTCCGTGCACTCTTCAATTTAATAAATGGTAACCATCATCATCATCATTGTCCAGGATTACCATGTCTATCTCATATTACAAAAGTGCTGTAGCTAGGCCGTCTACTCAGTCAGCCCTGGGGTGGTAACTCTGTTGCACAAACAAAATTGTATTCATCTGACAGCCTCTGGGGCTGCCCCAAAGGCCAATGCAGTGCGTCGCTTGGCAGTAGGAAATACTGTGAAGGGAGGCCTCGGGATTCCAATAGTCAAGCCAGGATACACGCTGGCGCAAAGTCAGAGCATGTGGCCCTGGCACAACTTCATCCCATTTGCTTGTTGTCTTCCCTCTTTTAGCTGGAGAAAGAGACCAATTGATTCCTGCCTCCCAACCAACTCCAGCCAGACTGTGAAATTTTGTAATTGTGTCTGTCTCGGATCAAGGCCCAAAGAAATCAGATACGGAAGCACTTGCTTGGGTTGTCCATGCATTCCACCCCTGAGCCAGGAAACGAGAACTTCTAACCCATTGTTATGGTTTTGTTGTAAAAATCACAATTACTTGTACATGTGGGATTAAATGTATGTTAGTGCCATGGGCTTGTTTACCAGAAATTTCATTTAGCCTGTGTTTTCTTTTCTTTCCTGTCATGACCGACGCTTACTGACTGTCCTTCTTTACCTATTTTCCTTCAACTCTCATCTCCAAGTATATTCTTTGCCTTGACCCCTATGAAGGGTCTGTGTTCTCTGTAATCGGTACAAAATATGCTTTCCTGAATTGTTCTTGTTTTTGGTATCAGGCAGGTCTGCCTTTCATTTCTGACTCTGTTTAGCATTAGGTAAGTTGCTTTCTATAAGCCTAAGTATTTGCATTTGTAAAATAGGTATAATAAAGAGCCCAACTTTACAGAGGTGTTGTGACGATTATATGCAATGATAACAGGAACTAACACTCACTGAGAATTAACGTGTTGATTATTGTGCTGGGTGCCTTTTCCCAAGCTCGCAGACAAAAATGTGGAAGGAAGGAAGAGATTCTAAGGTCCTATTTGGCACCCACCCTCTTTCCAGGAGCATAGCTCCTCCCTGACGGAAGGGAATGAAGCCTCTCACCTGTCAGACCTCTGCACAGAGCACTGGGGCACAGGCATCATCTCATTTAATGCTCAAAAAAATCCTACGGAGAAGGTATTGTTTCCATCCTGATTTTAGAGACAAAGAGCTGAAGTTGAGACTAACTTGCCCCAGGTCACCCAATGAATAAGTGGCAGAGGAGGTACTCTTAATGACTGTGCGATATAACAATAATAAACAGTAGCAATAATAACAACAATAACAATTAGTGGTTACTGAGCATTCTCCACATGCCAGGCACGATTCTAGAAGCTGTATGTGGATTATTTCATTTAATCCTCATACCACCTCTACGAGGTAGACACTATTAGAAGCCCGTTTACAAATGTGTAGATTGAGAGGAGAAGGTGCTAAGTGACTTGCTGAAGGTTGTGTGACAGAGCCAGAACTTGGAACCTGGTAGCCCAAATTCAGAGCAGGAACCTATCCTATCCTGTCCCTTTAAAATGAAAGAATGAAATATGCATATAAAAGGCTTAGCCCAGGGCCTGGCACTAGTAATCTTCAATATATTACTATCGCGTTGTTACCACTATGTTAATGATAGTCAATATTTTAATACTCTTCTGCTTTCCGAGGCATCTCTTCATTCATCTGTAGGGTGTGACCTTCAGGCACAAATCTGAGTAGACAGGAGCCATGTTCCTTGATTCATTTGATCTTTTCTCATCTTAACTGCCTTCTGCAAATGACAACAGCAAGGTCCCCATCCTAATCCAGGTTTGTCATCACCCCAAATTTTCTCTTCCAGAAGCCCTTCAACTAAAATGATCCCCAGAATCACTTTTTCTTTCTGCAACAGCTCTGTATTAGTTTTCTATTGCTATATCAAAAATTATCCCAAATTTAGCAGCTTGAATCAACCACCTTTATTATCTCACAGTTTTTCCAGGCCAGGAGTCTAGGCATGGCCATTCCAGCTCTTCTGCTCAGGGTCTCACAGGCTGCTAGGAGGTATTGGCCGGGCTGCTTTCCTTCTGGAACTCAGAGTCCTCTTCCGAGCTCATATGGTTGTTGGCAGAACTCAGCTCCTTGTGGTTGTAGGACTGAGGGCCCCTGGCTTCTTACTTGCTGTTGCTGGAGGCTGGCTACCGGTCCTAGAGGCCCCCCACAGTTCCCAGCCACGTGACTCTCTCCATGGGAAACCCACATCAGAGCAGTTTGCTTCTTCAAGGCCAGCAAGAGAATCTCTCCCTCCAGTCTGCTAAGATGGAGGCTTACAAAACAAAACATAACTGTGGAGTGACATCCAACACCTTTGCCATAGTCTGTTGGTTAGAAGCAAGTCACGGGTCCCACCCACATTCACGAGGAGGGAATTATACAGTTTGGGTCATGGGGGCTCACCTTAGGATGTGTTCACCACAAGTCCCTTGGCTTCAACTTTTATTTCTTCCTCACTTGTCTCAATTTCTTTTTCATCCCCAAAGAATCCCACCTCCCATTCCATCTCCATCTTCATATCCACAACAAAGCACTTTCTTACTGTGTCTGTAAAATTCTAAGATTCATTCTTCCTCTTTTTTCCACATCCGTATAAAAGTAGAAATCCATGCCAAGACCTCTCCTTCTCTCTCCATTTCACCCAAGACCATAGTTGATTCATTTTTAACAGCTTTATTGGTATGTAGTTTACATACGATAACATTCAAAGTATACCATTCAGTGTATATTTACAGAGTTCTGCAACCATCACCATAATATAATTTTAGAATATTTTTCATCACCCCAAAAAGAAATTTCATACCCTTTAGCAGTTACCGCCCATTTCCCCTTGTCCCCCTCAGCCGTAGGCAACAACTAATCTATTTTCTGTCTCTATAGATTTGCCTGTTCTGGACATTTCGTATAAATGGAACCATACACTATGTGGTCCTTTGTGACTGGCTTCTTTCACTGAGCCTAAGTTCATCAGTTTTGAGGTTCATCCATGTTGTAGTATATACAGTATTATTATGGCTATATAGGATGTTTGGAGTGCTCTAGACAAAACAGCCAGAAAATGAAGGATTTTAACTTACAATAATAGGGTTAGGAGTAAGCATCTTTATTCAGTTTTCACCTCACAATTTTTTATAAGTTACTATACATAATGTCCTAGAGGGAAGAAAAGATACGTAAGATTCAGCCATTGCCCTTAAGGAGCTCAGGCCATAGAGAAAACAGGCAAATACACAACTCACACACCACAGGGCTGACTTGTTATTCGGCATACATAAACATCGGAGGTGGGAAATGCAGACTGAACTTTCAACTCACTAGGAGAAAACAGAAGCCAAACCTAATCTCTCTAAGAAGTGAATTATTTTTTAGGAAAAAAAAATAATGTTAACCAATACTGCTTGCTTTTCGTTATATGGAGCTTAATGATTTTTAAAAATGGGGCAGGGGTTGTGTTGAGAGCTGTCCATGTCGAGCAGGCAGTGGACTTGCTTGCAAGTCCATTAAGAGAACTCCAGGGGAGGGGCAGACTTTTGCATGGGGGCTGGTGTTTGCTGTCTTGACATCAGCCCCCATGATCCTATTCTGCAGGGATGTGCTCACGAATGTGGGTTCCAAGCCTGGAGGAATTTCACTGCGATTTAATTTTTCATTTACCCAGAGGCCAGCGTTTGAATATTGAAAACATTTCTGACTTAGACAAGCTGAGGAATGATGAGACTAGACGGTTTCTGTCAGCAGGAGCAAACCTATATGTGGGAACTTTGGATGTTTCACAAAAGGGCAAGTTCAAGAATCCTTAAAACTAAGAGGTGTCTATCACATCAGCTGAAGAAAACAGGAAGATAATGAAACATTTACCACAAATGTAATATTCATTGTGTTTCCAAACATTCCTCTGGGATAAGCAAGATTCTTGCTCAAGATTTTCAGACAGGGCCTCATGATTTCAAACTCTGGTCATGGAGGAAGGCCAGAGTCTCGGCCACGGGGCCCGCCCCTCCCACGGCCAGCAGCCTGGGCCTCCCATTACCAGCTGCTGGCCACCTTGGGGCAGAGCTGTCCTCCGCAGCAGACCTGTGGGAGCCTCGGGAAGTTTCCTCACCCGGAAGCCCCTCTCCCACCTGGCTTGTTTATCTGAAATTCCACCCTTAGAAATTTATATCCTTGCTCCAATGCAGATACTCCTGGGAGAAGAAACACATCTTCTATCAGCCATTTACACCTCGGTGCAAATGTGCTTATCAGAACCTTTGCCAAAGAGTCTGTTTTTGGAGGGGAGGAGATGAAAGGAACTAAGAACAAAAAAAAAATGCCTGAGGAGGAAGAAAAAGTAACCAAAGCCACAAAAGGATAGAAAAGGAAGACAGGCTGCACCAAAGACAAACTCTGCCTCTTCCCAGGAGCGCCTGCTTGCGTGGGGAAGAGCTGACTCAAACTTGTTGGGATCAAATGGAAGGAAGGGGGCTGCGAAATAATCACCGAGATGTGGGGACGTCCACACTGAGCCTCTGGCTAGAGGGGTGGGGATCAGGCCCCTGGTTTGTAGGCAGCGCCTGCTTTTCCCAGATGGACCGTCTCAGGAGGAGCAACAGCACTTAGCGGAGCTCACCTGTGCTGCCCAAACGAAGGAGGAGGAAGCCCACAGCTGTCCCGCGGTCATCCTCGGGAGTGCTCTGTTCCGCTCCAGTACACTGCCAGGAGCCTCGAGTCACTTGATCACACACGGACTTCTTGCATTTAAAGAGAGTGAGCGGTGTTGGTCTAGCAGAACGTGATCTTGCACGCTGTGAGGAAAAGCCATGCCCCAACGCTCACACTGAGCTACTGTTTCAGACCTATCATCAACAAGGTGGCCCCCAAACCTGGCGAGTTGATTACCTGTTTATATAACATGATGATTCCACAACACTCAAAGGGGATTACAACTCAGAGCTCTCCAGTTCCACTGGAGGTCAGGGAACCCTGTGAGAAGTCGTTTTACAATTAATTGCATTAAAAAAATCCTCTTGGTTTCCCTTAGATGGTATTCTTCCCAAGAACCATAATCCACAGCCAAGCCTCTTTGATGAGCCCAAATTTCCTGAACTTGTAGCCCATTTAGGTTACTTGTGACAAACTCACAAGTAGACCGTCTCTGCATGCAGCCCAAACCTGGGATATCGATAAATAATGGTGAGTCGGGGAGACATCTAACTTCTGACCTAGATACGTATATATCCCCATCTTCATCTTTAAGATATGTTTAGATAGTTCTTTTCCCAAAAGAGTATGTGAATTGCTATGCTCAAAGAATGGGAGTGAAAGATTTACACAGGATGCTCCCCAAATAATTTCACCTGCTGAAAACACAGTTTAAAAGCCTAGAAAAGCAGCTCCAACTCTAATTTGCCTAACATCCGATTCTCATTCTAGAGAATTTCACTCTTCTGGACTCTGAGGAGGAAGATGCCTACCTCGGTGTTAAAAGATCCTTCTTGTAAGCGAATGTTGAGTGAACTGTAAAACCCATCATAAAACACTTCATATGGCTTTAGTTACTCCATAAGCCAAACTACGCCTCAGGCATACAAATCACACCTTGCTCATCTTTTCAGATGCCATGCGATGCCTAGATTAGGAGTATTCCTTTTTTCCCATCCCAGGGTTTTTTTTTCCAAACCTTTCTTTTTGGTTAGAAAGATTAAAGAATCTAATACATTTCTCTTTCTAGAGAAGACTGGTTCTGAAAGGGTTTTGAAAGTGTGTTTGTGGCGTCTGCAAGTTCCCTACCTCCCACACTCAGGTTCTAAAGCTTGAAAGAAGACATCATTTCTAGTCTGATGTATATCCAAAACTGAGAACAATGCAAGGGAGTGTATGCCATATTTCACTCCACAGTGGAGTCACAGATTTTCCTTAGACATGGTTTTAGCATAAAGTAAATTGTATTTCCAGGATTGCTGCCAAACACAACAATACAAATGATGACCAAAAACAGCAAAATGCGAGTGAACCAGAAGTGATGATGTTTCATAAGGAAATCCCATAAATGTTCTAAATATGCTTTGGTTTTACTTGAAGATTAATTAATTAAACCAGATTGGCAAAGTCCCAGCATATAAAACTGTACCAGAAGAGAATTCAATAGAAACCTAATGGCAATACAGATAATGATTTAACACTTCTTAATGCAAATATTAAGTTGTATCTCAACAGTCAATGATTCTTAAAAATGAAGCTTAGAATAGACTAATTGAGATTTTTTTGTTCTTTCGTGTTTTTTTCGTATTGGCTAAATATTTAGTAGTGACTATTTTCCAGGCTCTCTAAGTTACTCCATTTCTGGATTATAAGTTTTTCTAGCAAATCATCACATCAGCATCAAATCATTCATAAAGCGTCCATGTGAATGTGACTCCCTAATATTCTTTACCTGCTGAATGGGGGGAGGGGGCGGATAGGGGAGGAGAGGTGACTGATTCCACACGGGGACTTTGCTTGGCTGCTCCACCATTTTCTCCTGTAATCCTCACACCACCACCATGAGATAGGTACTTTCATTTCTATTTTACGGGTATAGACATTTACATTCTGAAAAGTAAATTATTCAAATTCAAACATACTGTAGGTTTCAGAAAAGGAAACAAATAGGGGCTTTAGAAGAGTATTGCTCTATATATCCTACTTCACATTGTTCAAGAAATTCCAGTGATGGCATTGGCTTAGTTTAAAACTGCTATTGACTCCTAGGCTGTGTTCTAACAGCAAGGCCACTCGGAGACTGAACGGGGGCGGGTCTCAGTCTTACAGGCATCACATCTTCACTGGGGTAGTGTTTTGCAAAAGTGAGAAAGAAAAAGTTTTAAGCAGTACTATAATACGATATTAAATCATTGAATCAAAATTATCCTTTTCCACTTCTCTTTTTTTCATTGAGGTAAAATTCACATAACATAAAATTGAACATTTTAACCATTTTAAATTGTACAATTCGGTGGCTCCCAGTACATTCACAGTGCTGTGCAAACAGTGCTTTTCTTTCAATCCTTCAGTCTGCATCAATGAAAAAAATGTCAGTTTGGTGCTGGTATATCTTGAATAGCTCTCTAATATTTGATAATTCCCCTTTTAAAAAAAAAGGGAAAGCAGGGGGCCGCCCGGTGGTGCAGCGGTTTAGTCCGCGCTTAGCAGCCTCGGGTTCGCGGGTTCGGATCCTGGGCGCCCGCCGACGCACTGCCTGTCAGCCATGCCATGGTGGCGTCCCATATAAAGTGGAGGAAGATGGGCACGGATGTTAGACCAGGGCCAGTCTTCCTCAGCAAAAAGGGGAGGATTGGCAACGGATGTTAGCTCAGGGCTGGTCTTCCCCACAAAAAAAAAAAAAAAAAGGGAAAGCAGACTTAGAGCCTTTGGTAAATAAGCAAACTAGAATTTGATAACATAAATTTGGTGTTGGATTTGTATTTATTTTTTATTTATCCTGAATTTCTATTTGTGTAGTGAAATTTTCCTTATTAAATAAATATTTAAGTAAAATGGTGAGTTGATTTAAAGAAAAAATTTCGGTAAATAATAGCATTAGTGGTACATAGCTATGGCCAAAAAAAAAAAAAAAATCCTAAAGGAGGAACAGTAATGACTGAAGTTCCAGAACCAGTCTTCCGGCGGTCGGATGGAAAGTGACAAGGAGGATCAGGTGATGAACGTTTAGAAGGAGGAAGCTGGGCAGAATGAAATAACCTGTCAAAACGTAGGGATGAAGGGCTAGGGCCTGAGAAGGCAGACACTAATAATAAATTGTAGAATGTGGCTGGTCCCGAGTCTTCTTTCCTGTTGAAAGTCCACTGGCCCAGGCTGCCTTCCGCAGGGGTTCCAAAGGCCTGGAGATCCCGGAGTTGTCTCCACTCCGAATTACAGACAAATACGTGGTCTCAGAGCAGGAGCACATCCCCTCCAGACTGGGCATGAGAACAAAGGGCAGCAAATGACGAGGGCTGTCTCCACAAAGGACAGGCAGGGAGGAAGCCCAGAGATGGGCTGAGAGAGCTCAAAGAGTAGGCCACAGCTTACCAACTGCAGGCTGTAGTACAGGGAAACTTTCCTGTCTCCCAGAAAACTGTTAAGGAAGGAGGTGAGGAAGAGCGTAAGGCCAGGGACGTGAGAGGTGATCTTTAAATGGAGTGCCTGCCCCTTTGCCCTCAGGCTTTTAGCTGAAGGCTGCAGTGAGCACGGCATGTGGGAGCGTGCATGTGTAGTGTGAGTCGTCTTCCTTCCCATAGATCTGCTCACAGGGCCCACTTGTGCAGGAAACAGACTGCATGCCTCAGAAGTGAGGCTCTGCTGCTGGAAGATCCTTCTCCGCCTACAAATCTGTTTCTAATGATTCACCATTTGTAAATGGAACTCCCATCCCAGGCTCTTCATTAGTAAGAGGTTATCAAGAAGAAAAATGGGCACCCATCTGGAGATAAAAATCCCTGATGCCTAACAGATTGTCAGGAAGATTTCCAGCCTGCTAGATGTGAAGACAATGCACGTACACACACACACACATACACACACACACACACTCCAGAGCTAGTCTTAGCCAGAATATTCATTCATTCTAGGTACCCAACATATATTAGACTATCTATCACAGGAAAGACAAAGTTCCTCCTTTGAAAATGCAAATATATATGAAAGAAACCATACATTAAGCCATCAGTCGTGTACAAATTGGTCTAACACAGTGTAATGTGGTGCTTTCCCCTAACATCTTGGCGAGATCAGATGAATTGAGGAAAATGGGAGTTTGAGCCATAGAAATTGCATTTCCTTCCAGTTACTGCCACATTTCTGTTTTCCTTCCTGCAAAATTTGTCTCACGAGTTATTCGTTGTCCCTTGACCATTTCTCCATCTCCTGTACTCAGTCCTATCCAGCTTCCACCCTCACCACTCCACTGAAACCACTCTTGTCAAAGTCACCAGTGTCTTCACATTGTCAAATCCATCGGTCAATTTTCTGTCTTCCTCCTTCTTGACTCTTGGCAGAATTTGACACAGTTGAACTCCCTAATTTGAAACACTTTCTTATCTTGGCTTCTGTAATGTTAAATTCTTCTGATTTTGATCCTACCTCTCTGGCCACTCCTTTTCAATCTCCTTCCCCTCTGTGCTACTTCAAAAAGTAGGAGAGCCCCAGGGCCACACCTCAGCTCTTTTCTCTATCTACAGACTTTCCCTGGGTGATCCCGTCTGGTCCCGAGGCATTGAAGGCTGACAGCTCCAAATTCATATCTTTAGTCCTGCCCTCTTCCCTGAGTTCTGGACTCAGATATCCAACTACCTAATTGATATCTCTAATTGTATGTCTAATAGGCATTTCACTTAATCTGTCCTGAACAGAACTTTGATTTCTCCTCCCATATTTCTTCCTCTATCTTCCCCTTCTCAATAATGGCATCAATATCCAACCAGTGGCTAAAAACAAAACCACCATATCTTGCCAAGACTATTGCCTTCTAGCTGGTCTCCCTGCTTCTGCTTCTCCATTCAAAATTCTCCAATGGCTTCCCATCTCAAAATAAAAATCTAAATACTGATCTTAGCCTATGATTTGCCCACCCACCTACCTCTCCAAGACCTCATCTCCTTCCACTTCCTCTCCATTCACTCCGCTCCTCTCCTGCCACCACCAGCTTGTCTACATGCTGCTCCTCCACCATGCCGCATGCCTCCACCCCAGGGCTTCCGCACTCTCTGTTTCCTCTTCCTGGAGCACCCTTGCCTCAGACATCAGCATGGCTTACTTCCTCCCTTCTTTGCTCAAATATCATCCCATCAAAGAGGATGCCCCTGATTATCTTATCTAAAACTAGCCATCCAAGTCACTCCTCATCCCTTCACAATGCTTTATTCACCTTCATTATCACTCCCTGACAGATGCGGTTCATTACCATCTGTCCCTATCCACTAGAGTGTAAGGTTTAGTTCAGCAGGCACTTGATCTGTTTCGTTCACTGCTCAATCCCCAGAGCCTAGAAGAGCATGTGGGACACAGTAGGGGTTAAATCAATATTTGTTGAATTAATTAATAAATCTTTATTCTTCTTTTCCCCAACTTCTCATGTTCAATCCATCTGAAAAATCATCCTTCCGCCTCAATACCAAATCCATCCAATTCTATACTAGCTTAAGCCACCACGATATCTTGCCAGGATCACTGCTTAGTGTCCTGACGGGCCTCTCTGTTTTCTCTCTAAAATCCATTCTCCAGAGAGCAGCCAGTGATGTTTTAAAAACACAAATCAGACCCCTTGTTCAAAACATGTGAATGGTCCCCATTGCTCTCTGAATGAAGTACAAACCTTTAACCCTGGTCTATAGGCCATGCATCACCTGGCACCCTTGCCCTCTCCTTGCTCGCTAAACTGCAGCCACACTAGTCTTCTTCCTATTTCTTGAACACACCAAGTTTGTTCCCGCCTCAGGGATTTTTTGCTCATGCTGTGCCTTCCATACAGACAGCTCTTCCCCAGACAGCCACACAACTGGCACCTTCTCTTTGTCCAAATCTCAACTTAAATGTCAACTTCTCAGAGACTCTCCTTGGGCATACATTTAAGCGAGGCTCCACCCAGTCACTCTCCTTCACGTGATTGTGCTTTATTTTCTTCATAACACTTATAAACATACTGTTTATTCACTTGTACACTTTTAACTGCCCTCCCCAGTAAAATATTCTGCCTTGTTCTCCATTATATTCCCAGTATACTGTATAAATAATGGCATAATTATTATTATTTGCATGTGGGTTGTTATTCATCAACTGTTTGTTCAATTGAATTAAATTTAATAGCCTTTAAAAATTTTTCTTGGACAAGTAATTTTTTTTTAGTAAAACTGTTCTAAATCTTGAGATGAATTAAAGATATCATTATTTGTATTAGTCAGACTAATAATGCTAGCAAACAATACCAGAACCATAAGGGCTTAAATCAATGAAAGCATATTTTGTATTCATTTCACTGTTTAGTGAAGATACTATGTGGGCAGCATTCCATACACTGATTCCAGGACCCAAGTTCCTACCATCTTGTGGCTCTACCAAGCCCTGCCTTCAAATCCTCCACTGCATTTTCTTCATCGGACTAGTCAGCATGCAAAGAGAAAGAGCAGGCTAAGGATCTCCTCAAAGCTGCTGGAAGGCCAGAAGTGAAGAATATTACTTTTACCCACATTCCATTGACCAGAACTAATCATATGGCTCCAACTTAACTGCAGGGAAGGTACAGGCTGCCTACAAAGAGGATTCAGGACTAGTGAGCACCTCCCCAGCCTCTGCCACACCAGCTTATGTTCTACAGAGAGCACCATGCCTTCCAGATGTCTGCCACATGAATGAGTTTGATCATCACCATTCGGTACTTGAGGTTCACAGGAACTGACAGATCAACCTCAGCAGATAGGGAAGACCAAAAGGTAGTGGTTCCTGGCCCTGTCAGGGCAGATGAACATGAAACTCTGTCAGAACAATCCTAACCCCCTCAGCATGTGCCTTCATGTTTCCCAGCATTCCTAGGAGTACCATATTTGGGCCTCAGTTCTGGCTATAACAACAGCCCAAACTTACAGTCTTCAACAGCTAATTTGAGCCTCTGAATTTCAAAGCCTCGTTTCTTGTTAAGACAAATGGATTTTGAGAGCCACAGTTTTGAGGTGGTGGTATCTTTACTGGTGGTGTCTTTCTTTCAGTTCTTCTTAGACTTAATCTACCTATTTTTGTTTGGCTATACACAATATCTTATCACGGATCTTAAGACACATGATAGTTTATCTAACGTCAAGGGAAACAGACTACATAAATCAGTTATCAATAGCTCAGGCAGGATGGGAACAAATTCAAATAGACAGCTATACCTTGTTCTAAAGGAGTGGATTTGAATATTTCCAAATTTCTTGTGAATTAAATCCAACAAGGGTGGACCACAGATCCCAGTTACATTTTTACTTTCTCTTCTCCTATCTTGGTTTCATCTCATTTTCCCTGGGCTTAATCTGTGATCTGCATCTCAGAATTGTTTCACTTAAGCAATTAATGGAAATTACAAGGCCGATAAGGATAAGAAACAAAGGTATATTTTGGAACAGTGTGGAATTTTATGAATTAAATGAAAAGATTCAAACCCTAACCCCACTCCAAGAACAAGTATGGGGGCATTAATGCGAACCACAAGAAATAAATGTGTTGAATCTTATGTGGTTCTCCTTTCATTGATTTCTTTAATAAAATTAAATACCAAATGACATCCAGCGAGACATATTTAGGAACAGAAAGCAGATAAAACAGACTAGTTGAGGAGAGAAGATGTATATAAGTAGAACAATTATGTAACAACTTTAAAGCAATCTTCAATTCACTAGAAGTAATTTGGTAAATGCAGCCGAAGCCAGAAATATTATATAGAAAATACAGATTACTGTGAAATGGGGTGAGAGCAGAAAATCTGCAGGTTATTGAAGGAAAGGCCTCATGTGGATTAGGGGAGGGGAGGAGAGGAGATTCTCCAGGGAGGGCATAGGGTAAAAGAGAGAAGAGGATGTGAGGAAGACTACCTTGCAGGAGTAGGGCATGCTGAGTGGGATGCTCTGTGGAGAAAATGGGAAAATATGATTTATTGAGCAAGGCTTGTTGTTAGCAGGCTAAGGAGTCCAGACTTCTAGTAATCAGAAATAAGCCAATAGCGTAGGGTCTTAATCAGGAGAGAGAGATGATGAAAGCAATGATGAATCTGGCAGCAGTCTGTGGGTAAATCGAAAGTGACAAGATCAGTGAAGAGGCTGCTGCTGTAATTTATATGGGACTTGATAGGGACTTGGCTCCGAGAAGTGGCAGCTGAAACTGAGACCCAGCGACAAATCCAAGAGACTCTGCAGAGAAAGGAAAGATGCTGGTGAATGACTGGATACAAGAAGTGAAGGAGAGGAACGAGTGAATGAAAACCCTGGGATAGGGCAGTGGTGGAGGCATGGAACAGGAAGAATTTATGAAGTATATGATGCACCTTTCAGATTAAATTTTGTAACATTCATTACTGAGTTAGTCATCATGGAATATTTCTTTTTTAATTTCTAATTCAAAGACACATGGTTAAAATTAAAGTTAATATTCTTGTTGGCTTTAGTTTCATATAACTTTGAAATTTACAAAGTTGGGGGGATTGAGCATACACATCACAATAGCATATAGTTGCCAGGTCATGTTTTAATCTATAACAGAATAGCAGAAGAGTGCTACATGTAATCAAAACATATTTTACTAGGACAGGCAATCAGGGCTCAAAATCAAAATGGTTCTTGAGTAAGTGTAGCTGGTATAAGACAGCTAATTGATCTTTTAAGTATCATGTAAACCTTTTACCTGAAATTTTCTGCTCTTTTTCATAGTTACTTCTGTACCAAGAAGAAAAAGGTGCAGCTGATGCCAAAATCCAAAACAAAATAGACACTCCACACAAAGTAAGGTAGACACCAGGAAAGATGTTCAAAACCTGGTGAAAAGCAAAGCAGGCAAATTTCAGGAAGAAAGAAATGTGCACATGTGAAATGAATGTAAACACAAAGATCTGCCAGGAGCGACCGGGAAAAGCAAGAGAACGAGCAAAACCTCCCCACCCACAAGTGGAAGATTTAGGAGAAATTTGTGGTAAACAGACATGAACTGGAGATCCAAAAATTAGAAATGTATGAATTAGCATGAGATAAAATATAATACCTAGCCGAGAGCTTTAGACGCTGCCGAAAGTAGAATCTTTTCTCAGATTCATGAGCCTCCAGTTTAGCAGAAAAGTGCAACCTTCAGTGCCAGAACCAAGGTGGCATAACTCATAATGCTGTGGAGCGTGGGAGAGGGCCGATGGGAAAACAAATATGCTCGTCATTAAAAAAATTACGTTCAGGATCTCTGCCATGGTATTCCCAAAGGCAAGACTACAGAATTAAGTAGTTCCCAAACAGCAACCTCACTTCAGGGTACACATCAAAAGGAGATGAAAACAGGATCTCAAAGAAACATTTGCACTCCTGTGTTCATTGCAGTGTTATTCACAATAGTCAAGATAGGGAAATAACCTAAGTGTCTGTCAACAGATGAATGGATAAAGAAGACGTGAGATATATATATGTATTTCTAATTGATCTCCAATATCTAATCTTCCCTTCTTGCTCAGTAACAGAATTCCCAAATGTTAAAAAGTCAGGTGCGGGGCCAGCTGGTGGCGTAGCGGTTTAGTTCGCGCTTGGCAGCCCAGGGTTCGCGAGTTCGGATCCCGGGCGCCCGCCGACGCACTGCCTGTCAGCCATGCCGTGGCGGCGTCCCATATAAAGTAGAGGAAGATGGGCACGGATGTTAGCCCAGGGCCAGTCTTCCTCAGCAAAAAGGGGAGGATTGACAACAGATGTTAGCTCAGGGCTGGTCTTCCTCACACACAAAAAAAAGAAAAGTCAGGTGGCTGCCTGAAATAAAGACTATATTTCCCAGCCTCCCTTGCAGCAGAGGTGTAGCCATCTGACTAAGTTTTGGCCAATGGGTTACAAGAGGAAGTGGTGTTTGTAACTTTAGGAAATGTCTTTAAAAGAAGGGAGCATGCCCTATTCTTGTGCCTTTTTCATTCCTAGTCACTGAAAAGTAAGCGTGATGGCTGAGACTAGAGAAGCCATCTCACATCCCAAAGTGAAAGCCACACATTGAGGCTGGTGACACATGAATGCAGAAGCCTGGGTCCCCGACGATAACAGAGCCACCATATCAACCGTAGATAATGTTTACTTGAAAGTGAAATAAACATCTGTCTTGGCAGAGTCTCTAATAATTGCCAAACTAATAAAGTTGCCTTTAGGATAACTAGAACTTACAGAGGCAGGACAGGCTCAATCCAAACCATGCTGGTATGAGGCTTCCAGCACTAGAAAGCTGACAGGGGCCCTTCAAAGTAAATATTAGAATAAATTTGATCAGTGTGAATGAACATGAGTTTTAGCTTGACAATGAGGAAAAAAATGGAAAGTAAGGTAGTCAAACCACCTCGTTAGACAACTGACTGGGTGGGGCTTGGAGAAAGTGAGAAAACTTACATAGCACCTTCTGTGCTTAGAAACACACAAAATTGAAAAGGTGTATTCTGCTTTTGAGCTGAAAGTGTGGAGCTGTACACTGCAATCATTAGGAGAAGGAAAGTCAGCAATGCACTAAGAGCTGCCTCGTTACAAACATGGGAGAGGATGGAGGGTGGTGCCTAGAAAAGAGGTACATTGTACATGAGGCACAAAAGCAGCAGCAATCTTGGAAAATTCTTGCAGGGCTAAGAAAGTACAGTAGAATTTTTCTAGGCAGAAATTTCACAGTTAAATCATGATGATGTTGCTACAGGGTTTTACTATAAGCCAAAAATCTGTGAGACGAAACTAAAAATGTTAAAGGAAAGTGAAGAAACCACAAGATCAAGCTAGGCAGGAAAATGGTAGACCTTGTTTTATCACACAAGTTGATGAAACACAATTTGATAAGGCGGGAGGAACGGTCTGGGGATCACAGAAAGGACTGCTCTTCAGAATTCACAAACAAAGGAAATAGCATGGTCTTGACTTTGAGTGCTAGATAAGAACTTACATAGAAAGTATGTTCATAGGAACCACTATGTAATAGTAGTTACAACACGATTTAGTTCCATATTCTGGCAGAAAACTGAAAAATCCATTCTGCAGTTACTCAACTTTAAAAAGGGAACTATGACCAACCCACAAGCAGTAAATTGGAAAAAAAGAAAAAAAGATTAAAAGCAATCACATAAAGAGAAATTAATTGAGAAAGCCAGGTTATTGCTTAAACATTACTAGAAGCCCAAGAAAAGTATTTGCCATTAATTAAAAAGATGTTTCTTAAAAAAGCAATCTATATGACCACTAACTGTTAAAAACAAACAAACAAAAACCACCTCTATTTTAGGAGGACTATCTTTTTTTCTTTAGTGTAAAGATTGACCAGTGAGAGAAACAAGGAGACACAGAGTTTGAAGGACAGGTGTAAACTGGAAATCGGCAGCAAACCTAACGGAAGTCCTGCTCAGGAGCTTCCGACACGGGGGAGAGAAAATGAAGTCTGCTGGAAGACTGTGGGACCCCTTTTGATCCTGGTACAAATGATGTGATTGAAGATGAAAGGAAAAAAGGGACTAAATGCAGTTTTTAGGGACATGTTGCCTCCCAAATTCAGTTTGGAAGCACACTAATGGAAGATATTAAATGCCCAGAATGTTCTAGACCTGGCTGACAGAACAAAAGTCGTCGGAGCCAAGGAGCAGTCACTCAAGAGTTCTGAAGGAACTGTTACCCAAAACGTCTAAGAAGCCATCATCGATGCGTGACCGGCAAACTGCCAGGGAGAGTCTCATCCACACGAAAATCCTGAAGAACGTGTGCAAATGAAACAGGAGGTTCATTACATAACAATCAACCACTGGAAGATAAAATCAACAGAAACCCTACGTACTTCTTTAAATGTGGCAAAATGGGGGGAAGTCATGCTAAGTAAATCTCGTATTTTAGGAGAAAACGAAACATGAAGACAAGGGGAACTGATGGACATAATTTATCTAGAGTCTCTAAGTTCTTTACATGGGTACCTGAACTATAATGCGGCCTGTTTTGAAAAACAAAAGAAAACAAAACAAAACTCAGATCTGACTCAGACCTTACAAAATGATGTCCTTTTTCTGGATGATTTCTCGAGGATGTGCAGGAATCTGGGTTGCATCACTCATCTTACAGCAATCCCTCCCTTCTCCAGTCCTCTCCCCGGCAGTCCTTTCTCCCTCCCTCTACACTCCGCTCTTCGCTCTCAGGGCTCCACCTTTGGCCCCCCTTACCCTTCCTCCCTCTCCGAAATCCTGGTCATTGCACACTCCCAACTCACCCCCATCACCCACCCAGACCCAGAAAGGCCAGAGCTAGCTCACTGGCATTCAGCAAGAGAAAACTCCCTTGTTTAGCCTAAACATTAACTACTTACAGTTCTTGAACTATGCTCTTGGGAATACTCAATTCATACAATCATATAAGATAGAAAATGTTTCAGAAAAAAAATTAAAACATTGTTCTGTCTTGGCACACATGAAAAAATGATGATACCAACAGCTAACACTTTTACAGCATTTACTAATGCTTTATGTATAATACTTCCTTTAATCTCTCATCATCATCATCATCACCATCATCATCATCATCATCATCATCATCACCCCCTTTTTACAGGTGAAGAAACAGGTCATACAGTTTAATTAACAGGACACTTTTCTGAACCCTGCTCTTTAGTCTGGTTCCAGAATTCACATTCCCAACTACTACACCACATGGAATCTCCTCTCTCCCCAGTGGGATTCTCTTCCCGAGTTTTCTGTCTCTGTGGTAGCCACCCCTGCATATCCACTCACCACTCCCCCACCCGCATCCACTCAGCACACTGGGCCTGATGGATTCCTGCAGCAGCCATTCCCAGCCTGTGCTTTTACAGGAGCGTGTACACTCCCCTCCACACACACACACACACACACGCACACGCACACGCACACACAGCATCTTTTCATCGTATGAGGCCACAGTGTGTTGTGTCCAGCACTTTAGCTTCTTGCCTAACAAGATTTAAAAAACAAACATATTCACACAAGAAAACAAGGAACACAAATATCCACATTTTAAATTATTAAAACAAAGGTTTTTGAGTGTATACCGGGATGTTATGAGACTAGATCTCAACATTTCTGAACTCCTGAGGGTGATATTAGGGACAAAATGTATTGGAAATCTTCCAGAAATTTGCTTCCCGTGGCTCTAAAAGTGGAAGTAAGAACGTGTCTCCTGGGCAGTCTTTTCTTGGTTCTGGGAGGGAGCAAGTTAGTGACCTCAGGGTAGTGGCCACTCAGGGTCCACGTGGCAGTGGATGCTGGAGTCTGTCCCAGGCCAGCCCTCCCAAGGTTACTAGCACCCAGGGAATTGGCAGTGAAGCAAATGGATTTTAAAAGTAGGCTGTTGGGGTCAGGCCAGTTTGAGGTGGGAGTGTGTGTATCCTGGGGGTGGGGAGAGCACTGTCGGGGCCAGGGGAAGGGCAGGTCTGACAGGAGTCGAACCCCTTTACCCTCAAAGAACAACTATGTGCCCTCCACAGTGACCCCGCAGTTGAAACAAAACCAGCAACAGCGAAGTGTTGTTGGAACTCAGCAAGGGGGTTCCTCCAGCCTCAAGGGGCACCTGGGTTCTGAGCCCAATGTAAGGAAATAGGTATAAACAAGACCCTGTAGACTACTGGCCATATAACAGAGAGAGAGGGGCTGAGAGAGAGAGACTGGATTTTCTGCTCATCTAGGCATGTGGGGAGTAGAGAATGCATTAATTTCAAAAAAGATAGGATGTGATTTTATTTGTCTCTTCATGTACATGAAATGGGTCACATCAATGATATTGGCTATTATTACAATTACTTCCTTCTCCCTCTCTTCATTCCATCTCTGAGGCCATGGCCTGGAACAGGTGCCTCCTTCAAACTTTCATGAACCAACACCATATATCACAGTGTTTGACCCTATTCTGCCATGACATCATTTCTTCATCAAAGGGGCCTTGTACTTTGGTGAGAAGTTCATGTTCTAGCCTGGTTCTCAAATTTGCAGGACCACAAAATGCATTTTATGTTTATTCTGTATGATCTGGATGGTTGGTAAATTGATTCACACTAATTAAACCCACAAGAGTGTGATTCATGAGCTGGGAGAACAATATGTTAAATTACAGAGAAAGATAAAACTGGCCTGAAAAGCAAGGACGTGCATTTGAACTGGACACAGTGTTTGGGGTGAGTAAGTTCACCCTGGAAGCCAAACAGCAAAGCAAAGCATTGCCTTGTCGACACAGAATCAAAGTGAAGATATTTGTATGTTGTCACATGATATTTCTAGAAAGCTCTGATAGACTGAGAATTTGCCTTCCACGACTGCTATGCTTGAAAAGCCAAGACCAGTATTTAGAATGAGATGTCCTGCTCCCTTGAGGATGCCAGAGTGACACATAAATTCTTACAGCCCAACCCTCATTTTTCCAATTGTCAGCAAGAGACACTCTAGTTCCATTTGTACTTGTCACTATGCTTAGAACTGTCACTTACGGGTAAATTTTATCAATTATATTTTAGTGGGTAATTTATATTGTGGTAAATAAGTCTAAGGATCATAGCACATACCCAAGAGCTGAAAGGACATCAGCAATCATCTAGCTCACTGGTTTTCATATTGTGTCCCATGGACCCAAGGGGCTGCTGAATGAGGAAACTAGAGGTATGAGGAGGTGGCTGAGTAGACAGGCTGTAGCTGACCACCCCCTTGTAAGGAGCTTGGATTATTTAAAGTGCAGAAACCATTGATATGTTTTAATATAGAGTGACAGGATGAAGTTTACATTTTAAATAACCAATCTGAGGAAAGTGCTTGGAGGGAGACAAGAGGAGAATTAGGAAGATCACGTAGGGAGGTAGGGTATTTGTCTAGGGGAGATATGCTGATGTTGGGGGTCAGGGTAATACCAGTAGAGCTGGAGAGAAGTGGATGAATTTGAGATGTAGTTAAAAGGTAGAATAGATAGGACTTGGTTAGTGAGGGAGCAGAAGTTATCAAGGATTCACTCATTTACTTACCCCATCCAGAAAATTTATTAAGGGCTTACAATGGGCTAGGCACTAGGCTGGGTGTTCAACTAGACAGGCAAGTCCCTGCCCTTCCTGGACTTCATATTCTAGGGGAGGGAGACAGACAATACATAGGCACACAAATAGGTAAAATATTAACGCGCTTGGGAAATCAATTGTAGGGCTCACATTAATTGTTTCGCTTCTCTCAGGGATCATTGTCCTGCACCACCTGTTGTCCAATCAACCAGTTGTCCAATCCCCTGAAAATCATTTCATATATTTTTTCACAGTTTTTCAGTGTGTAACATGGAAGGGTGAATATAATCCCTGTTATTCCTTCATGGCCAGAAATGGAAGTGACTTTTTCTTGCATGAATTTGACATAAGGGATAATGGAAAGGGAAGAGTCAAAACTCACCACCAGGTTCTGACTTCAATAGCACAGTAGATGATTGTGAGGCAGAACCAGATGGCTTTGGATTTATTTTTTTCTTCCATTTTCCCTTCCTTCCTTCCTTCTTTTTGTGAACATGTATTCTAAGATGTGTTTGTTATAAGATTCTTGAGAGCAGAGTGCTGGTAGAAAGGATGGAAGTCAATAGACTAGTTTTGGATATGTTGAGTTTGAGATGCCTATAAGACATGTGATAAGAGTTCAAAGAGGAGGAGTAGGCCAGAGATACCCTTGAGCACCTGGGCATATGGAGATATAGTTCACTGAGATGGAGAATCCTGTAGAAGGAGCAGATTTGTGGAGGGAGATCTAGGCCTCGTATTTTCAGATGTTAAGTTTGAAATGTCTATGACACATTCAAATTATAGCATCAAGTAGGCAGTTCGGTGTTGACATCTGGAGCTCAGAAAAGAGAGCTGGGCTGCAGATATAAATTTGAGACTCCTCAACATATAGGTAGCATTTGAATCATGAGAAAGGATGAGTTACCTCAGAAGAGAGAGAAGAGAGGGAGAAAAGAAAAAGAGAGGAAAGGAGAGGAGACAAGACAAGATGAGAGGGTGCAACAACAGGCCATGAGGAATGTCAGCATTTAGAGGCTGCACAGAGGAAGAGGAACCCTCAGAGAGAAATAAAAAGGACTGGCATAGAAGAAAAGGGAAACAGTGTATTTTCAAAGGAAAAGAGTATTACAAGAGGGAGCATCAATCAGTTCAAATGCTACTGAGAGGTCACGTAAGATGGGAATTTAAAAGTATCCAGGGGCTGGCCCAGTGGTGTAGTGGTTTAAGTTCACATGCTCTGCTTCGGCAGCCTGGGGTTCGCGGGTTCAGATCCTGGGCATGGACCTACACACCACTCCTCAAGCCATGCTGAGGTTGTGTCCCACATACAAAATAGAGGAAGATCGGCACAGATGTTAGCTCAGGGACAGTCTTCCTCACCAAAAAATAAAAATAAAAGTATCCATTGGATTTAGTAACTTGGAAGTCATTAGTGGGCTTATCACAAGCAGTTTTGGTGGGATGGAGGAGGGGAGGTTGGGCCAGAGTCAGCTGAAGAATGAGTGGGAGGTAAAGTGGAGGCAGCACACGCAGACAGCTCTTTCACAGGGAGTGGAAAAGCGGGCTAATCCTGGAGAGACAGGATGAGTTAGTAAAGGGTCGTTGTTTATTTTTAAGATACAAGACACGGAGCATATTTGGATGATACAAATAAGAGGTTACAAATGCAGAGAGAGGGATTAACAGAGGAGTAAAAAGGTCGGGCATCCAGAGCCCACTATCTAATGGCCCTTACTACCCTCCCCTGCCTGATGAAGACTGCTCTAAAAGCAGGCACCCCTCAGTTCTTCTCTGAGCCCACATGTGGCTTAGCATACAATAAGTGTTTGAAATGTTCCTTCAATACATGATGCAAATGAATGAATGAAATTTAACTGATAAAATCTGCCCTGAAAAGAGGAGCAAAGATGTCTATGTATTCAATGACCTTGAGATCAGAAAACACTTTCTGTAGATTTTGGTTAATGTCCCCAGAGTAGAAAATAAGCACAACAAAAACAGAATTCTTATTATTAATATTTTAGAGACAAGGAATGTGATTTTTTTCCAAATTAATCACAACTGATGAATAGCTACTTCCTGTGTAGATCCAAAGTCTTCTTTCAGCCTTCTAGGGCAAAGAGCAATTGCTGTACTTTACATCTGAGATCCATTCTCATTTATCAAAAAACACTTTCGTTTGGAAAGTGCTACATAATTATTTCCATAACATCTCTATATGTTGACATAGCATTATTATGCCATCAATTCTCAATCATTAGGCTAGTGATAGAATCAAATCCTGGATAATCCAAAGCAGTGAATAATAGAGTAGGGGACAGCAGGTTTGTCATCCTAATTTGGGCTAATAGCCCATGTCAACCCACTAATGACAGAGATTCAGCTCAGAAGCATTTTGTGTGGCAAGGGGTCTGCTCAGGATGTTTGAATTTCTGAGATTTATTAACAAAGTGGATCAAAAGCTGGCTGAAAGGATAGACGTGTCTACAAGAGGAAAGTTATATAGTTCAAGGACATGGAAAAGTCAAAACAAGATTCATAGACTTTAGAACTAAGAACTAGAACTGAGAAATCACCCAGTCCTTCTCCCTCATTTTATGGATGAAAATAAAACCCAGAGTGATTGTATGACTTGCTCAGGTCACACAGCAAGTCAATGAAACATCCTCACATTAAGTGGCATCTCATGTTACTCCCAGTCCATTGCTCTACACCATCTTGCATCCCCAAAGTGCTCTTGTTTCCTTTTGTCTTCTCCAGCAAAAAAGAATTGTCTTCAAATTCTAAAGGACGTTTAACAATGTAAAGAATAAATTGAAATCCAAGATAGACAAGGCGTTAAGGGAAATCCAGATTTTTGAAGCTTATGCTACTCTAGACGCTTTCCCAGCTGTTAACTCATGTAATCCTTTCAAGACCCTGTGAGGTTTTACTCCTTTACAGATGAGGAAACAGAGGCTACATAGACTAAGTAATTTACCGCAGGTCACACAACTAGGAAGTGATACAACTAGAAAAGAATTTAGGTCTACAACTCTAGGGACACTTCTCTCTCCACTATATCACACTTTAAATAAGATCACACCTTCCAGCCCAGACAGATCGTAACTCAAAGTACTGACAGATTCGGAGATGTAATTATGCAACCACTGTTGGCTGCCTTTGGGGGGAAAAACATGAAGAACAAAGAGGTGCCAGAAGACTGGAAAATAGTTGTTGATTGTGAAATTCAAGAAAGCCTAGATTCTGGGAACTACAGTTTGGTCAAAGCAAATTCTTGCTGTCAAACCTTGGCAAAATTCTAGAATAAAATTACTAAATAGATGGTTTGTGAACCACTTAGAAAAGAATGCTGTGATCACATGGAGCCAGCATGGGTTCACAGAGGTCATGATGCCAAACCGTCCACACGTCCACTAGGAAGTGAGGTAAAGCCTGTTGGGATGTCATCGTGGTCAGACTGAAAATATGTGATTAATAGGACAGTTGGATATGTTCACAACTGGGTGAAGTTGCTCGTGCCTGATATAATTCCATTAACAATTTTAGCAATGTCTTTTTTCAACTTTGAAAATTGTCAGATTTGTGGATAACTCAAAGTTTGAAGGGAGGTGTTACATGATAGAAACCAATAATCGTTTTGACAGACTGAAATGATGTCAACTCCTCTGTTTTAGATTTAACAGGGGAAAGTATAAACATTTAAGTAAAAATAAATAGATGGGTAGACAATAGATGATGATAGATACAGAAACATAGATAGATAGACTCACATAAGTTCCAAATGGAGAAAATCTGACTTGATCAAAATTCGTAGGAGAGAAAAGACTGAAGTTTAACTGACCACAAGTTCAGTACAGACCAGCAGCAGCACACACATGCCCTATAACGTGACGGATGACAGCTTGAGCTGCAGCAGCAGCAAAGTGGGGCTCACAGTCCAAGTTCACCGCTAATAGCTGTGTGACTCTAGGCAATTTGCTGAACTTTAGCCTCAGGTGCCTTTTCTATAAAATGAGTATAAGACAATGTCACGTTGCTAGTATAGAACTTGGATTACAATTCAAGTCTTCTGATTCCTCACCTGGTGCTTTTCCCATGGGGGGCTACCTTCAAATGGTTGAAAAAGACATTTTAGGAAAAAGGATTAGAATTATTCCATGAGACTTTAGACTTCTAAATATCAGATCAATAGAGGAACATTATCAAGAAGCCGATTTCAGCTCTCTTCCTGGACGAACATTGTAGCTAGCGGGCCAGCACGGAAGAGGCTTCCCAGGAGGCAGTGTGATCACAGTGTGCGAGCAAACAGGGACCCAGTACATGAGCAACTGTTGGGAGTTGTGCTGCGGGGATTCCAGCGAGACTGAAAAACAGGACCAGTGAGCTCTGAGGTCTCTCAGGCTCTCGGATTCAGAGATTACTGCGACTCTGTGTTTTCATGATTTTGCAAGTGACACGAAGAAAAGTTTTCACCAAAGAATTTATCATCATTGACTTAGCTTAGTCAAATTTACATGTGTATGAAATGACAGGGAAAGACATCCCTTTTCTCAGCATTCACCTTAAGGCGAAAGTAATAGAAAGCACAAATGATTCCGAAGTCCCACAGAATGATTCAAAGTGGCCCACAGAACAACCAGGAGTTGCTCTCCTATTTCCTGACAATTACTTCTTTGCTTTTCGGCAAGTTTGTGAAATATCATTGGCATCGTAAGTTTGTTTTGCTGCTCTGTGCTGTCCCTGCTGCAGATGCCCAATCTCCTTATGCTATCTCCTGTCCACCGACACCAGGCATAGGCAGCTTCATTCTCCTTAAATCATCAACTTATTCACTCATTCATTCATCCATTCATTCAACATATATCTATGACTCACTGCTTAAAAAAATAGTTCCCATTTAATGAACACATGTTATGTTATATACCCGGAGCTTTACACATGTAGTTCAAATAATCATCTAGGCAACTCTGGGAGATTTACACTATTTTAAGATAAGAAAATTAAAACTCACAGAATCGAGTTAATCTACTCAAGATTGCACAAATAAAAGTGATGAAACTATGCTGTTCTCATTCTTCTACATTACTGTAAGTAAAGCACTGTGTTGAGTAAGCTGGGGAGTAAGGCTACAATTTCTTCTGTCCATTAGTTTACTCCTGAATAGTGGATATTACATGCACACAGATAACTACGTTAGGAGTTTGTAGTTGGTCATTAGATACAGCAGTCCCCCTTTATTCCTTTATCCGCGGGGGATATGTTCCCAGACCCCTAGTGGATACCTGAAACCGAACATAGTACCGAGCTCTATGTATACTATGTTTTCCCGTATACATACATAGTTGAGATGCAACAGCAAAACTAGCATAAATTTCTTTTTCATTCTTCACAATTTCACAGATTGAAGATTCGTTCTTACTGTACATCTTAGCAACCTCCGCATACTATTTTTTTTTCTTTTCTTATTAAGTCAAGAACTTTCACCTTTTCATGTAAGGAAAGCACCTTACGGCTTCTCTTTGCCATATGTGAATTACCCATTTCAGTACTCTCGCACTTTGGGGCCATTATTAAATTGAATAAGGGTTACTTGAACACAAGCACTGTGATACTGTGACAGTCAATCTGATAAACAAGAGAGCTACTAAGTGACTAACAGGCAGGTAGCATATACAGCATGGACAAAGGGATGATTCACATCCCAGGCAGAATGGAGCAGGATGCTGCAAGAATTCACCTCACTTCTCAGAATGGTGCACATTTTAAAACTTAGGAAGGCCAGCCCTGGTGGCCTAGTGGTGATGTTCAGCATACTCCACCACTTTGGTGGCCCAGGTTCAGTTCCCGGGCGCAGACCTACACCACTCATCTGTCAGTGGCCATGCAGTAGTGTCAACTCATGTATCAAAAAAAAAAAAAAAAAGAGGAAGATTGGCAGTAGATGTTAGCTCAGGGCTAAACTTCCTCAGCAAAAAATAAAAATAAATAAATAAAACTTAGGAATTATTTATTTCTGGAATTTTCCACTTAATATTTATGGATTGCAGTTGACTATGGGTAACTGAAACTGCAAAAAGAAACTGTGGGAAAGGGAGGACTACTATAATACCCTTTGGATGGAAACATGATTAGAATAGCCATCTGGGGAGCAATTTGATAATATATATCAAAAGTCTTTAGAAGTTATAATGGTTACTTTTATGTCAACTTGACGGGGCTAAGGGATGCCCAGAGAGCTGGTAAAAAATTATTTCTGGGTTTGTCTGTGAGGATGTTTCTATAAGATATTAGCATTTGAATCAGTAGACTGAGTGAGAAGATCTGCCCTAACCAATGTGGCTGGGCATCATCCAATCCCTTGAGGGCCTGAATAGAACAAAAAATGCAGAGGAAAGATGAATTCTCTCTCTCTTGGGCTGAGACATGGGCAACCATCTTCTCCTGCCTTCTTGGGCATTCACACTCTGGGACTTACACCAGCGCCCCCCACTCCAACCTCCCCATATTCAGGCCCTCAGCCTCAGACTGGGACTCACACCATCAGCTACCCTGGTTCTCAGGCCTTTGGACTCAGATTGAATTATCCCACGAGTTTTCCTGGTTCTCCAGCTTGCAGATGGCAGATCATGGCATATCTCAGCCTTCATAATCACATGAACCAATTCTCGTAATTAATCTCCTCTTATATATCTATACCAGCTCTATTTCTCTGGAGAACCCTCACTAATACAGAATTCCATACTATCTGACATTAAATGACCACTTCTAGTAATTTAACTTTCCAGCTATGATGTAGTAGGTTGTAGCAGACTAATACTACCACAGAAAAAAACTAGAAAAGCTGAATATAATACAAAAGAACAACTGTTTGAGGTCATGAATGAGTTGCTTGGGCAGCCAGGACATGAGAAACCAAGACTGCAGAATGAAGAGAAGGTCTTTGAGGTAATCCCAACATTTTGCATGCAACTTGTTTTCCCCATGACATTTGTGGACTCTTGGTGGAGTGATAAAAGACGGCTGCTAAGAAGCAGGATGTCAACAGATCTTTCAGCAATCCCACAGGATTGGGGAGACAAAAATTAAAATTGGGGGAGTATGTAAAAGGTGCAAGCTTCCAGTTATAAAATAAGTCAGTCCTGGGGATGTAATGTACAGCATGGTGACAATGATTAACAATACCGTATGGCATATTTGAAAGTTGCTAAGAGAGTACATCTTAAAAGTTCTCATCACATACAAAAAAAATTGTAACTATGTAACTATTTGTGTGATGATGGATGTCAACTAGATTTATTGTGGTGATCATTTCACAACATATACATATATTGAATCACTATGTTATACACCTGAAGCTAATATAATGTTGTATGTCAATTATATCTCAATTAAAAAAAATAAAGTTCCTCCTATCTTAAATCATTAGGGCTGCTATAACAGAATACTATAGACTGGGTGGCTTATAAACAACCAACATTTATTTCTTACAGTTCCGAAGGCTGGGAAGTCCAAGATCATGGCACCAGCAGATGCAGTGTCTGGTGACAGCCTGCTTCCTCGTTGACAGCTGTCCTCTCACTGTAACCTCCCATGAGGGAGCTCTCTGGGGCCTCTTTTATAAGGACACTAATCCCATTCATGAGGACTCCTCCCTCATGACCTAATTACCTCCCCACTTCCAAACACCACACATTAGGTTTCATTATATGAATTTAGGGGAGACACAAACAAAATAAAGACAAAAATAAAAACATAAAATTGGGGGAGTATGGGTCTTAGGCAGCTAGGACTTGAGGTGGCAAGTTCCCTGAGAGAATGGAGGCACGGAAAAGTGAGCCCCCCATTGGACAATTACATTTGAGGCACTTTCCAAATTCTTAAGCTACACAGGAAAAGAGGCGGTCGTCTCACTGTACTGACGATTAATGAAAAAAAGACTAAAGAAAACAAAAGTTGGAGTTTAAGACATGCCAGGAAGGGACTGCCCTAATAAATACCTCAGGTCTTAGCTCCCTGAGAGACATCTGGAAGCACGCACCACAGGGATGAGAAACAAGCCAAACACAGACGAGCCCCACAGAGGCTGCAGCTCCGTCTCAAAACAGCCCTGCCTTAACCGCCTGTGAGAAGAGAGTGGGCCTCCTTTCTGGAGGAAGATCATTTCATCCAGAGTTTCTTACATTTTTCATACAAAATGTCTGGCCTTTAATCAATAATTACCAGCCATGAAAAGAAACAAGACCAAAAAATAAATAGGCAGTAGAAACAGACATACAGGAATCCCAGACATCGGAGTTATCAGAGACAGACTTTAAAATAATTGAAATAACTGCAATTTGTACGTTCAAGAAAATAAATGACAAGATGGAAATTATCACCAAAAGGGGAGAAGAGACAAAATGGACAGAAGCAATATATGAAGAGATAACATTCTATATATTTCGAAAACTCACAAAAGCCATCGAGGAAAAGTCTGAAATGCTCTAGAATCTAAGTAGGATAAACATAAAGAAACCACACCTTGGTATATTAACATAAAACTACTGAAAACAGAGACAAAGACAAAAATCTTAAAAGCAGCCAGAGAAAAGAGACACATTACTTTCAGAGGAGCAACAAAAAGACCAAAAAACAAAGGAATGATGTCTTTAACGTGCTGAAAGAAAATGACGCAAACCTAAAATTCTTTATCCACTGACTGAAAATATCCTTCAAAAATGAAGATAAATTAAAGACAATTTCAGGCAAATAAAGACAGACAATTCATTGCCAGCAGACTTCCATTGAAGGAAATATTATGTGGTGATGGATGTTAACTAGACTTATTGTGCTGATCATTTTGCAATATATACAAATATCAAATCATTATGTTGTACACCTGAAACTAATATAATGTTATATGTCAATTATATCACAATTTAAAAAATTAAAAAATGAAATATCAATGAAAATTCTTACATAAGAAGAATAATACCAGATAGAAACACAGAAATGCAGGAACAGAAAGTGCAAACTTGTGACATATTAATTTTGACTGTATCACCAGCAATGTTTTGTAGGGTTGGAGATGTATGTAGAATTAAAATGTATACCAACAATAGCATACATAAAGAGGCAAGAAGAGGAGATGAGTTATTATTTAGGAAACATTGTTTAACAGGAAATGGTAAGAGCATAAATTATATTAGATGCAAATAAGTCAAGGAATGATATTGTAACCTCTAAAGTAACAACTCAAAGAGTAGTAAAAGAATATATAACAAACAAGCTAATAAAAGGCAGAGAGGAATAATAAAAGACATTTGATTAAAAGAAAATAAGGCAAAAAAGGAGAGAAAAGGAACAATAAAACAGGTGAATATAAAGAAAGCAAATATTAAGAAGAGAGATATAAACCAAATTACCTCAGTAATTACACTAAATACAAAGGGAATAAAAGCTCCAATTAAAAGACAAATAACATCTATCTGTATTACAACCACAAGGACAACAAAATCAAAACACCTGTGCAGCTTACAGTATACACACCCTAATATTAGGACATGATGGAAAGTCCTCCATCAAAGAGAGGTTGACAGGAAAAGATGGGAAAAGATAAGCCATGTGAATGTTAATAAAAAAGCATTATAACTATATTAATATCAAGCAAAGTGAACTTTAAGGCAGAAATATTACTAAAGATAAAAGACATTGATAATGATAAAAATGTAAATCCATCAGGAAAATATAATAATTCTAAATAACATAGCTTCAAAAATTGAAGAACTGAAGGAAGAAATATACAATGAGAGTAGGAGACTTTAACAAACCTCTTTTTGCATAAGAAAGATAAAAACAGGCAAAAATAATAATAAATCAGTAAGGATACAGGAGATATGAATAACAAAATTAACAAATTTGATTTATTTGACATATATAAAATACTCCACCCAACAAAAAAGGTGCTCATTCATTCCAAGTACACATGGAACATCTACAAAATTGGCCTTATGCTGTCCATAAATAAATTCTCAACAAATTTCAAACTACTAAAATCATTCAGAGTATATCTGATGACCACAGTGAAATGCCCACATGTGTGGAAATTAAGCAATTCACCTTTAACAATAAATTAATATTTTAAAAAACCCACCCTGAGTCAAAGAATAAATCACAATAAAAATTAGAAAACATTTTGAACTATACTATAACGAAAATATGACATCAACCTGTGGAATGTCGCTAAAATTACGACTAAAGGAAAATGAGTAGTGTTTAATGTATACACTAGCCAAAATAAAGATCTGGAAATCAATTATTAAAGTATACATCTCAAGAAGTTAGTATAAAAACAGCACATTAAGTCCAAAAAAGTAAGAAAAAATAAAAATAACAACATGAATTAATGAAATAGAAAACAAATGTACAAGAGAGAAAAATCAATAAAGTTGGTTCTTTAAAAAGATAATGACATCAAGAAAAAAAAGGCAAAAATTGCCAAAATCAAGAATGGAATGAGAAAGGAAACATCACTACAGATTCTATAGACATTAAAAGATAATAAGAGACCTGATCAGAGGCTCCAGGTGGCCAGGTGGGGCCCAATGTGATGGGTCTGATAAGGCACAAGTAGAGTCATTGTCCTGGCACAGAGGTAGGTCTGAGGGGCATGCTGACCCACACCAGGGCCTGGATGGGGACTGCTGGCTGGCCCCACTCTGCCCACAGACCCGAATGGTGGTAATCACGGTGACAGACTGGACTCAGGTAAATGCTGCCTCGTTCTCCAGGCCCTCATCTGCCCTCACTCCCACCCAAATCCTAAAGCCCGGAGTAAGGGACACCTACTCACATCACTGCAGCCCAGGCCCCTGTGTCCAAGCCAGTGAGGTGCTCCTGGGTGGGGTCCCTATTTCTGGCAGCCAGAGTGAGGGATCGTGGGAGAGTGTTAAAGATAGAGAGATCACCATGTGTAAACACTTGGAGGTGGGACTGAGCTGGAAAGATTCAGGAGACCTGGGGTCCTTCCTGTGTCTGCAGGGAACAGAGAGTGTGAGCAGAGTCACACCTGGAATGGCAGACTGAGGAGCTGTACTTCACTGTGAGATCCTGGAGGATTGTGAATAGAAGGCAGACGCAGTCTGAATTCCGGTTTTAAGAGTTTTCCAAAGACTGCTCAGAGGCAGAACAGACTGGAATGGGCGTGATGGGGACACTGAGTTACAGGGAGGTTGATTCCTTGTTGGAGGTCACAAAACTTGTAAGCTCACAAAGAAGCACAGAGGTTAGTCTGATAGCCTGAGGTCACCTGGCTCCAGAGCTAGGCAGAGGAACAAGGGAGGCCTCAGCCCATCGAGCCCGGCCATGGTCACCTGCCTCTTCCCACAGGTTCCAATGGCTGAAGAAGCACTTCCGGAATCTACACAGGGAAGTAGAGGTGTCCCAGTCCCTCCCTGGTCCCAACCCCACTCATTTGTGGTCTCTGGGTTTGTGGTGTCCTGAGACTCTTCACCTGCTATTTTCCTAGCCCTTTGGTATGGGGACCCTGGAGATACTCCCAAGTCCAGGTCCTGAGTCCAGGACAGAGTTATATGGAGGGGCTCCTATTTCTGGCAACCAGTGGTAAGAGGTATGGACATTTATCCCCGGAACTGGTACAGGATGTGCAAATTCTTAGAGGTAAAGCTGAGCTGGGAGTGCTCAGGAAACCACAAGTTACCTTCTTTCAGGTGGGAACAAAGAGGATAGCACAAGATCTGGACTGTAATAGCTGCCTGAGAAGTTGGGCATCTATTATGGGGGCAATGGGAGGTCTTGATCAGAGAAGGGAGGTGATCTTATCCAGGTACAAATAGGCTCCAGCCGATGGCAAAGTGGAGAATAGACTTGGGGGCGGGGTTGAGAGAGGAGGTAGGGAGCCCAGGAAGAGGCTACTGTAATAGTCTGAGTGAGTACTGATGGACCAGAGTGGTGGCCTTGGAGGTAGGGGAAGTGCTTGGGTTCTGAGTCCATCATTTAAGAAAGGCCAAGCAGCTTTCTGGATGTTGTAGGTGACAGAGAGAAAAACAGGAGTCAGGAATGACTCTGGGGATTTGGGTCCCAGCAGCTGAAGAGATGAGAGCTCCACTAACTGGGATGGGCCTGAATTGTGTCCCCTTAAAATTCATATGTTGAAGTCCCAATCTCTTGTACCTCAGAATGTAACTATATTCAGAGATAAGGTCTTTAAAGAGGTTATTAAGTTAAAATGAGGCCGTTAAGATGGGGCCCTAATTTGGTATAAATGGCATCCTTATAAGGAGAGGAAGAAACATTAGGGATGCATGCTCACAGAGAAACGATCACATGAAGAGGCAAGAAAAGAGCAGTGATCTGCAAGCCAAGGAGAGAGGGCTCAGGAGAAACCAAACCTGCCCACACCTTATCTTGGGCTTCCAGCCTCCAGAATGGTGAAAAAATAAATGTTCTGTTGTTTAAGTAAAAATAATAATAAGAGAGGGTACCAAGATGATTCAGTGGGGAAAAGGCAGTCTTTTCAACAAATGGTGCTGGGAAAATTGGATATTCACATGCAAAAGAATGAAGTTGAACCCTTACCTATGCCATATACAAAAATTAACTCAAATTCAATCAAAGACCTAAACATAAGAGTTAAATCTATAAAACTCTTAGAAGAAAACAGAGAGGAACAGCTTCATGACATTGAATTTGGCAACAAATTCTTGGATATGACACGAAAGGAACAGACAAAAAAAGAAAAAATAGATAATTTGTACATCATCAAAATTAAAAACTGTTGTACATCAAAAGACACTACCAAAAACATGAAAAGACAACCCACAGAATGAGAGTAAATATTTGCAAATCATATATTTGACAAAGGGTTAATACTCAGAACATACAAAGAATGCCTACAACTCAACAACAAGAAAATAAACAACCCAATTCAAAAATGGGCAAAGGACTTGAACAGACATATCTCCAAAGAAAATGTATAGATGGCCATAAGCAAATGAAAAGATGCTCGTCACTAATCATTAGGGAAATATAAATCAAAACCATCAGATATCACTTCACACCCATTAAGATGGCTATTATAAAAAAAGAAACAGAAAAAAACAAGTGTTGGCAAAGATATGGAAAAAATGGAACCCTTGTGCATTGCTGGTGGGAAAGCAAAATGGTACAGCCACTGTGGAAAATAGTTTGACAGTTCCTCAAAAAGTTAAACACAGAATTACCATATGATCCAGTGATACCACTTCTAGGTATATACCCCAAAGAATTGAAAGTGGGGATTCAAACAGGTTCTTGAACATCCATGTTCATAGCAACATTATTTATAATAGCCAAAAGATGTACAAGTGTCCATCAACAGATGAAAAGATAAACACAATGCTTGACACGCATACAATTAAATATTATTCAACCTTAAAAAGGAATGAAACTCTGACACATACTACAACATAGATAATCTTGAGGATATTATGCTAAGTGAAATAAGCCAGACACAAAGGACAAATATTGTATGATGTCATTTATATGAGCTATCTAGAGTAGTCAAATTCACAGAGACAGAAAGGAGAATAGAGGCTGCCAGGGCTGGGGGAGAAGGAAATGGGAATTTATTATGTACAGAGTTTCTGTTTGAGATGATGAAAATGTTCTGGAAATGAGCAATGGTGATGGTTGTACAACACTGGGAATATACTTAATGACACTGAATTGTACACCTAAAAATGATTAAGATGGGCAATTTCATGTTAAGTATGTTACTACAAAAAAAGTTATACAGCGGCCTGGGTTCACTTTCCGGTTACAGAACCACACCACCCATCTGTCAGTTGCCACGCTGTAGTGGTGGCTCACATAGAAGAATCAGAAGGACTTACAACTAGGATATACAACCATTCTTGGGGCTTTGTGGAGAAGGGGAAAAAAAAAAGGAAAGATTGGCAACAGATGTAAGCTCAGGGCGAATCCTTCCCTGCAAAAAAAAAAAAAGAAATTGGAAAAAAGAAATAAAACTGTCATTATTTGTAGAGGACATGATTGTGTACACAGGAAATCTAAAACACTCCACAAATAATTAGAATTAATAAGTGAGAAGCAAGGTCTCTACTTACAAGATCAATATACAAAAATCCTATATACCACAACAAACAATTAGAAAATGAAAGTTCTTAAATTATAACATTTACAGTATAATTCAAAAAACCAAATATCTAGAAATAAATTTAACAAAATGTGGACAAGACCTCTACACAGAAAACTATATAACATTATTGTGAGAAGTTAAAGACCTAAATAAACAGAGGGATGTACCATGCACATGGACCCAATATAGTTAAGACGTTCATTCTTCCCAAATTGATCTATAGATTCAACATAACCCCAATCAAAATCCCAGCAGGAGTGTGTGTGTATAAATTGGCAAAATGATTCTAAAATTTTTGTGGAAATACAAAGGGCCAAGAGTAGTCAAGGCAATCTTAACAATGAAGAAAGAAGTTGGAGGACTTCCACTTCTAGATATCAAGAAATATTAAGTTATAGTACTTAAGGCAATGTAATTTCAGCACAAAGATAGACAGAGCACTAGAACAGCATGGAGAATCCAAAACCTGACTCACATATATAAGGTCACTTGACTTATGACAAGGTGACACTACAGCACAGTAGGAAAAGGGTGGTCTTGCTCAATAAATGAAATGCTGTCAACTGGGGGTCCAAAAGGGGAAAATCAGTTTTGACCTCACACTAGACACAAAATCTATTTCTGTTGGTTGTAGATCTAAACGTACAATAAAACTATAAATCTAGAAGAAATAATAGGAGAATGACCTTGTAGGTAGAAACAGATTTAAATGGGACACAAATAGCAATGTAGTCTGAAGGTAAGAGTGTACATTCTGGAGTCAAACTGCTTGTTTGAAATCTGATTCCAATGTTGGGCAAGTTATTTAACCTTTCTGTGCCTCAGTTTCCTCATTTGTAAAATGAGGGTAACAACAAGCAGAAGACTATTGTGAGGATCAAATATGCTGGTACACATAAAGTGCCTAGAACTCCTCCTGACACACAGCAAGTGCTTTGCAAGTGTTACGATTACTACCCTTTCCACAAACACTGAGACAGCCTCCTTGAACGGAGAGGCACTTGTTTTCATTTTGGGTAGAAACATTATGTCCAGCGCTTTGACATGCGATTTTTCTTTTTTTAACTTGGAGATATCCGTACTGGAGACAACGCTTCACAATCCACTGCATTTGTTGAACACCTGCCTGCCGAGTGCTGCACTCCGCTTGGGGGGCAGGGAGAGGAAGGTGGGGAAGATCCTTGTACAGGAGGCAGCTGACAGATTTCTTCCCAGTCACAAAAAGGTTCCCATAGAGTTGGGCAGTCAGACGTAGACCTGGGAAACAATTGGAGAATGTGACAGGACTTAAATAAGCAAGCGCTCCACTTCACAATGTAGATTGATTATTAGAAAACACGACAGCCTGTAACAGGTGCTAACTGCACACACGGATGTGAGTGTTCTAAGGAGCTGGAGGAGGGCGGGAGGGAAGGCACGGAGGAGGCAGCGACCCTGAGTCATGATGCAGAGTCCTGCGTAGTTGCTCTGGAACACAACTCATGAAAGGTGGCAACCTCCGACACTGGCATGATTTGCTCTATTTGCTTAAGAAACACCCAGACTGGAATTGCCTGGGCAGGGATTACAGGTTTGGACGACAGAGCTCTGGCAAGGAGAGGAGAAAGAGGAAGTCATCCGGGGGACACCCACCCACAGCCCTCTCCCCGCTGACATCAGCCCTCACCCCGGGTACTTTGTCAAATGATAACTCTGAGAAGCCCTTTGTATGCGGGATGGTACTTCTGATCCATTTCCAGCAAAGGAAAACGTATGCATCTTCTCCTTCCCACTTTCAGTTTCTTATTTAACCAAATTTGGGGTAGAAACCAAATACTGTCTCTCACTATCATCCAGAACTCCCCAAAATAAGATGACAATTTAAAAGAAATGAAATTCAAAAAACACATAGGCAGTTTATGCTGCTACCCCACACAAAGAAGCTGAGTTCACAGACTGACCTATCTGAGGATATATCCCGCAGTCGTTCTTAACTTCTCCCAGTCTGGCCTACTCAGTACTCCAACCTCTACCTGACTGGAGTGGTGAATTATCAGTTTGTGAATTTTCCAAGCCCCTGTTTCTTCGTCTTCTACTGGCTTCATTTTTTGCTATTCACCACTTATTCTAGAATCTCCATCAGAGGATAAAGGGGGAAAAAAGAGAGAGATTGAAATGCAATTAATTAAATGTTAGGGAAAAGGTGGGAAATATCTGAAGTCAGGGTTTTTAAAATTTTTAATTGGATTTACTATATGTCATTTTCCTTTACCCAGCCTCCCTCATTCTCAAGCTTTTAAGATTCTCCCCCTGCCGATCTTAAGGTCATTTGGGCTCGGATGTTGCTTGGTCCTAGCTCAGAATATTTGTGCAGCTTCCTGTTAGACATGCTTTCTGAGGACTTTGTTATTACAAATAATTTATTTCATTACTGAATTCCAGATGTAATGAAAGAAAAGCATATTTGAATCTTTTATCTTCCTAGACTTTACGTTCCGTATATAACTAAAATTTCTTTCCAAAAAGGGCAAAAACATCTTCCACCTCAAAATATGTTCTTCTTTTATTCTAAAAACATCTCAGTTGGTGGCACCACCATCCACTCAGTTGCCTACAGGAGAACCTGGGAGTCATCCTGGACTCCTCCCTTCCCTCACTTTGCACACCAGCAATCACAAGTCCTGTTGAGCTCACCTACTACGGTTTGTCTCTCTACCACCCTGCCTCCTCTCCTTCCCCGGAGGAACTGCCCACGTACCCCTGACCAACGCTCACTCCCACAGCAGCAGTAGTCTAGTACCTGGACCCTCGCCTCTGGTCTCCCCAATCGTCGTCCACACAGAATGATCTATCTCGAATGAGAATATATATTTAATCAACAGCTCCCCACAGCCTTTAGGATGAAGGTCAAAGGCCCTGGTGGAGCATGGAAGAGCTCTAGGATCAGCCTCTCTTTGCAGCCTCTTTGGCCACCATTCCCAGATTTGTGCTTTCCACTCTGGCAACCTGACTTCCTTGTGGTTGTCCCAGTGCCCCCTGCTGTTTCTCATCTCCATGCCTTTCTCACACCAGAAGCCCTCCATGACCCATACAGTACTTTCTGCACCTAAGTCCTTTCTGGTGCCCCTATCACTCCACTCTTAGGCTGGCGTATAACCACCAGTTCATGTGCTGTCTCCTCGCCCTGTCAGGGAGGTCTTGCCTCTACGTCAGCAGCATCTAGCTTGGCACAGAGCAGGTGCTTAACAAATATCCACCAAATATGCTGGATGAAGAGTTGCATAGGTAACATGCACATTTAAACAGTTTAGAAGTTCAGTATGTAAAACATAACATATGAAAGAGTAAAAACAAAGATATTTTTGAAATGTTTTCATTGCTTTGGATCCCAAGCACAGAACCAGTCCTTTGTTCTTCCCACAAATCAGTGGCATACAGCCAAAGCATTGGACTGCTTTTGCTTCCTGAATAATCAGAGTAAACATCTATTGCATTACTTATTAAATGCAGGTGCCGAGTGCTTCACAGGGATCGTCTTATTTAATCCGCAGAACTACCCTGTTAGGTAAGAACCATTGTTACATTTAAGGAAACTGAGGCTTAATAAAATTAACGTTAGTCGTCAGTGGAGCTGGGATTTGGAATTTGACATCTGACCCCAAAGTTCATGCTCTTGACCATTATAAATTCCATGAGAGTTAGGGTCAGAGGCAGTATATTGGTGAAAAGCATGTAGAGTCAAAATTAGTCTTGGAAATTTCTTCTCATCAGAAATCTGTATCTCTTTGGCAGGAAGTTGAACACATGTTGAAATTCATAGGCACACACTCATAGTTCAGGTGCTCCAGGCACAAGCCAAATGCCGTTCAGTTTTCACTAAAATCTTCTAGGTATTTGACTAGTCTCCTTAACAATCATTTTAGTACTTGATGTCACAGCTTGATGACTTTTTTCTCTCTCAAATCTTCATGACCCCTGTTAGCCTGAGCAAGGCCATAATTGTGACCCACGTTGGAGATGGACAGCCCATCTCTCAGGAAGCTCGGCACAGCCAGCTGTTGCACTAGAGGTGAAACCAACCACCAAGCATTAGATGAAGATGATGACTTGCATCTGGGAGCCATGGTGTATGGGAATAAAAACTGCTAGAGTCACACTCAGCAAGGTGAGATGTTTACACTGAAAGCACGTGAGAAAGCCTACTTGTGAAGCAGAGTCCTGGACCCCCATTCTGTCTTCCTGTGGGACCTGGGGGGGAAGGGGAGGCCTAATTGCTAGCTCCATTTAAATGTCTCCCTCCTCACTCAGATGTGTGCATTTTTGAGTTCATGTAAATTAAATGCACAGATGGAATGATTCCATTACCTGAGGACCCTCCCATTGCCTCGAGGGTCAGGGCATCTGATAGCGGCAATGATATCCATTTTATTTTGAGATCTCTGTCTTGTGGAAATGGGATAACTGACATGCAGTTCTTCCTTTCCTTTGACCTAAATCCCTTCAGCTGCATCTTAAAATGGTCTCCACCTGCCTTATTCTTCTCAGAGGTGGAGAACTGATGCCCTATCCCCAGTGGATCAAAAGAGGTACTTGCAACTCCTAAAACTTACCTGTGCAGCCTGTATTTCTTTCCTTTGCAATGATAAGATTAACTCAGATGTTTGCAAGGTCCTTGAACCATAGAGAGACAGATAGATGGATAGACAGGTATAGATAGATAGATGGAGAACTGAAAATATGGGGAACTGAAAATATGGGCTAATAAATGCTTTTTAAATTCCTTTAACAAAGTTTAAGGAAGCCCACTGTTTTCTCATGGGAAATTACGATTCAGGCCTTCTTTTTTCTGTTTATACTAACTATATATGGCCACACTCTAATTAACTTTACATAAAGGAGGTCAAGAACAAAAGGACTGAATTAACTAGAGGAATCATCAACTCTCACTGAACACGAAGAGTACAATGGAATCTACTATATGATTTTTTTTTTTTTGGTGGACATAGTAGCTTAGCAACACATATTTACTTCCTGTTATAAAAAAGATGGGTCCCATAAAATGAAGAGTTCCTGCCTGATGAATCATATACACAGCCTCAGTTTTCCTTTAGAAATTATGTGTTGAGCTTTAGGAACCGGAAGATGGTCACAAGCCATTCTCTTATAGGAAAAGTATATGTCAGTAACAAGGTCGAGTCTAGAAATGACAACGCTGCAGTGACAAGTCCAAAGCTCCTGGTCCATCCCAAAGCCAATCAGGGCGCTCCTGGTCCTGGATTTCAACGCCACGGCCACTCATCACAGCTGAGGGAGCCTGCCTGGCAGCAGACAGAGCTGGCTCTCAGAGGCTCTTTCGTTTTGGTTGGGCCACAGTCCACCAAAGCTAGCAGATGAGACCAGGCCTTCCCATTCCACACACCCCTCAGGCTGCATGCCGTATTCTTCAGGCTCCAGGGTTTTAAACTCTTGTTTTATTATTTTTTAATTGTGGTAAAGTACCCATAATATAAAATTTCCCATCTTAACCATTTTTAAGTGTACAGTTCAGTGGCATTAAGTACATTCACATTGTTGTGCAACCGTCACCACCATCCATCTCCAGAATTCTTTTCATCTTGCAAAACTGAAACTCAGTACCCATTAAACACTAACTCCCCATCCCTCCCCATCAGCCCCTGGCAACCACCATTCTATTTTCTGTCCCCATGAATTTGACTCTTCTAGGTACCTCATGTAAGTGGAATCATACAGTATTTGTCCTTTTGTGACTGGCTTATTTCACTTAGCAATAATGTCCTCAACGTTCACCCACGTTGTAGCACGTGTCAAAATTTCCTTCCATTTTATGGATGAATAATATTCCATTTGTCATATTTATTTTGTCCTACCTGTAGAATGTTTGTGTGTGGTGAGGGAAGTAAGAGGCTGATTATATAATTTGCCCACTCCTCTCGCCCCCCATGGGATGAACTTGATACTAGATATCACTTTGTTTTTATCACTAATGGGGTCACAGAGCATCCAGAAGAAAAGTCCCTTATACAAAATGTTGTGAAAACCATAGTTTAGACCAGGGATTCTAAACTGGAGTCCATGGTTGGGCTCCAAGAAGTTGTGAACTCCCTGAAACTGAAATCAATATTGTGTGCCTTTGTCTTTTTCTGGGGCAAGAGTCCTTAGTTCAAATGGGTCTTTGACCCGCAAATGCTAAGTATCACTGGTCTCAACTACATCTCATGAAGATTGAACTGAGAACTGGATGAGTTGTTGTCACTCCCTTCCATCTTAGCACACAGTTCCATGAGGATGGCAGGGCCAGTCTCCTGAAACCCCTCCAACAATGGAGACTCTCCACAGTACCGTGACCCCCAGAACACCTGCTGCCTGGGAGTACGTTCAGAAGGTGATGGAGTCGGCTGTGCTTGGTCTAATTACTCTTCACAGTATATAAGAAATTATTTCTGCAAAGACAGAAAAAAATTTAATACTCAAAATATTTTCACTGGATTCAATTTCAAAATAGGATAGTAACGGGAGGTAGAGAAGACAGACGAAGCATGGTCCCTGATCTTGAGGAACCTGAAATCCTGTGAGAGAAGTAGAGCTTGGACACCGTCGGTGAACATTACTAATGAACTCAACACTACTACCGAACAACACAGACACAAACCAGATGTGTGGCATCAACATGAGTTTGCTAGAGGAATTTTCGTAGGGTCACAGTCTGTTTAAATCACGCTGCCCCAATGGAGAAAATTCCTATTCACGCTAAGGTCTAGAAACAAGTCTCGCTTCCGATACAAAGTGGTACGCTTTCACTTCTTTGACAAGGAAAAGTATGCAACTGATCTCATCTTCCGTTAAAATTTGGCCACCAGGAAGCTCAGAGTCATGTTTCTGGCTCAACAACAGCAACTATGTAAGTCCAAATGATCTCCACATATTTGTTTTATTATCCAGCCTCTTCTCCCGCTCCTCATACTTGACCTGTAATTTATGTTTTCTGTGGTCTGGATTCTATTTTTGAATTTATGTTTATTTCTTCATTGTGTGTTTTCACTGCACACTGGTGCAATCTTTTGTGGAATGAGATTTTTTTTGTCTGCGATGCAGACGGTGAATGGGAGCTGGGGTAGAACTAGGAGACAAGATCAATGTCTGCCATGCTGGGTCTTTTCTGCTTCCCTCCAGATAAACTCTCCACCCTTCCCCACCCTCCTCCATATCTCCCTGCCAGGCTTTGGGTTGGCAGTCACTTTAGTGACTGAGAATGTGGCCTCTGTATCATAAAACCCTCAGTTCGAGTTCCAGTTCTGTCCCTCACTAGCTATACATCCCTGGCCAAATGACCCAAACTCTTTAAGATGCAATTCTGTCTTCTGCAAAGTGGGGACAGCACGGTACCACTGCCTAAGGCGGTTCTGAGTATTAGCTGCTCATGCACGTAGAGTGTGCAGCCCACGACCTGATGCATAATACAAATTCTCCCGTGTTTATTTTATTACTTTTATTTTACGCTTAATTTTTAAGGCAGCCCACTAAGGGGAAATCAGCTAAGATACCAAGTAAACAAAATTATAGAAGTTCTACTAAATCTGTGCATTATATTCCATATAAGAAGGGGGAAAATTCTGACAGGAACTTAAAATGCTAAATCATAAACAGCATATGTACTGTTTTACTTTTTAATAACCAAAAGTTCCAGGTTTTGAATTCCTACCATCATTGGGCCTGGGTTCAGCTCTTTTCACACATTATCTTAACGCCTCACAACAATCTCTAAGTTTAGCATAATTTCCCCACTTTGAAGATGAGGAAACTGGAACTTAGAAGGCTACTGGGCTTGCTGAAGGCCACACAACTAGGAATGACAGAAGTGAGGAATGGCCCTAAAGTCTGTGCCTGTCCGGCAGGGTCACCGTGCCTTCTCAGAGTGACATTTTCAGTGTTCCCAACATTATTCAGATGCAGCTGTTAACCAAAAACATGAAACTCAATGGCTATATCTATTAGAAAACCTCTGTGTGTTTATGAAAAAGAATTTGCTGGTTAGTGTAAGTGATGAATTTCCAACTGCTGACCTATGACATCCATTTTCATGTAGAGAAATGTATTCTAAATTCTTCATTTAAAGTTGAACATCTGTCGTGTTGGCCTCCTTCTTCTGCTTAAGCTGGTCCCTGGCAGCATGCGGGGAACCTTTGAGCCCCATCAGGGTTGCTGGCATTGGGTGATCAGCTTGCCAGGGAAGTCAGGGCTTGCACCCGTCCCCTGGAACATCTCTAAAATTCTTGTCTCCATGTGTAATGTTTGGACCGTTTCTGAGCACCATCACCCGGCCTGTATTACATCCTTGACACGTCTGCAGATACTCTGAGAGAGGTGGAGTTGAGCGAAAGAAGTAAAGCCCAGAAACAATTGAACAGTAATAGTTCCAGCCCTACACAAGTGCTATTTTGGTATCTTGGCCTTGTACCTGACAAATGGATGGGAGTTCTGAGTGGAAACATAGATGTCCATTAGTATGAGAAATCAAGGAACGGGTAGGCCCCTCATAATGCCCTCTCTATTCTCAGCTGCTTGGTCACTTGACCTTGCTCCCTCACAGGACAGGGAATATGCCACGGTCTTCTGATATCCAGACCCAACTGCCACTTTCTTGTAGCTTGTCCTTAAAATGCCCAACAGGAAAATAAAAGACAAATTATGATAACACTCACTTCAAGGCCTACAAAATACGCCGTGTACCGTGATGTATGTGCTCTTCACAGCAAACCAGAGAGGTCAGCAGGGCTGATGCTACTATGCTTATCTTACAGATGAGGAAACTGAGGCACAGAAGTTAAGTCAACTAGCCAAGGTCATGGAACTGATAAAACTCAAATCCAAGATCCAACTGGTCTGAATCCAAGCCCAGTGCTCTTTTATCTCACCATGTATTTCTTTTAAGCACGGCCACCAGTGCCAGAAGCAAAAATGCATAGAGAAGATGTGCGAAAGTACCAGGACAGGGTGCTAGAGTGAGGCACTGTCCTGCTCAAAGACCCCAGGTGGCAGCCCTGTGAACGAGTGTCTTCACCTGCCTTCGCTCCTTTCTGCTCTGGCAGCCGCTCCTCGACAGGCCTGCGGGTGTCAGGAGCCACAGGGCTGCAGCTGGGGTCTCCTTGTATTGTCCAGAACCATAAGGAAACAGGAGGTTTGATGGTTTGTCCTTTACACCACGGCTTGGCCCCTTCCCACTCCTGCCCAGCCCTGCCTTGTCCCCGAGAGCCACTGGCCACATCCCACCTGCCCTGTGAGGCCAACCAAGGCTGAAAAGCACAACTCCATATTCATATTTGTCATTTGCTGGTTTCTCACTGCTGAGGAGATAAATATCCTCTTCCCCAGTTTACAGAAGAGCAAACTGAAGCTGAGAGATAGGAATACTGACTGAGCCCATGGTGACGCAGCTAGTTCATGGCAACCCAACAAAGGCTGCCCTTGGCTTATCTCGGTTATCACACGGGCAAGCACACTGCCGGCCCAGTTCAGGTTACTGGAGACCTCGAGGCCCTGCAGAGGGCTGGTGGATGGGCCTGGGAAACAGGCCCAGCTTTCCTGGCTTCCAGGCCGGGCCTACAGCCATGGGACCAGGCTATTCCCCTTTGGTAAAACAATCTGGAAGTGGACACTGAATCTCACTAGAGCAAGCCAGGCAGGTGTGGGGGTATTTTCCAGATGAATATTAGGGAAAAGAACAACAGGGAGTTCAGGTTAATGTAGAGGTCCACGGCCCAAAATACCAAAAGGGAAAGTACGGTCATTCACAGAGGGCTTAAAAAGAAAACAAAGGAGGGAAAATTGAAACAAAAGCTATCTCATTGACAATCTGCCATTTCCTTTTTTCCAGTTGCTTTTTTTTTCTCCCCCTCTTGGGAAACTGGCATCTGTCTCTCCCCTCACCAAGCACACAACATGTAAAGACAGGGTCTGAATAGCTGGGTCTAATGAGGCATTAATAGAATGCGGCTGTGGAACCCAGATATCCACGGTCCCCGCAAGTACACCAGACTGCTCTGTCCATGGCCAGGCAAACAGGGTCCCACCTGCTTTGGAAGCTATTTATTGACACTTAGTGATTTAGACAAGGCCACAGGTTTTAAAAAAGGCCCCTTTCCTGAATTTTATTGCCTGGTTCCATATTGTTTGACTAAAACTGATTAACTTTCCATAACATTACTTACACTGAGCTTTCACTTAGCAAAAGCAAGGTTAGAAAGAGAGCTGAGAGCTTAGCATAAAACAAACAAATAAGTAAATAATCCAAAAAGAAGGAAAAGCCCCCTCTAGGCTATTTACTTTTTTTAAAATTTGAAAGAACTACTAAATTTTCCTAAAGTTGCTAAACCAAGTGAGCACTTAAAGGAGCCTGTGATGAGGCAGATGGTTCCACTCTGCCGCCAAATGAACACAGCTGATTCTCAGTTCTCCTTCCTAATGGCTGTAGCTAAAACGGACACACCTTCCCCAGCAGCTTTGGTGGGGTCATCTCATCTGATATCAAGTCTGACGGTAGGTAGGTGCGGTAGGCAGGATTTCTAGGAACAGCCCCCAAGATTCCACACCCTAATGCCAAACCCTGGGAATGTGATGAAATATCACACCATCTTATGTTATGTGGGCACAGTCGATCTCAAAAGGGGGAGATAATCCAAGTGGGTCTAATCTAGTCACATGGGCCATAAAAGCAGAGAACTTTCTCCAGCTGGTGGCAAAAGAGGAGAGGGGAAGAAGACAGAGGGATTGAAGCATGAGAAGGACTCGATGCACCATTACTGGCTTGAAGACAGAGACCACGTGAGAAGGAAGATGGGCAGACCCTAGGAGTAGAGAGCGGCCGGACTGACAGCCAGCAAGGAAATGGGACCTCAGTCCCATGACGACAAGGAACTGGATCCCCCCAAAACCTCAGGAGCTGGGAGGCACAGTCTTCCACAGAGCCTCCAGACAGGAGCCCCGCCACTGGCGTCTTGACTTCAGCGAAGCCCAGCAGAGCCCACCTACGCTCTGGACCTACAGAACTGAGAGAATAAATGGGTTTTGGTTTATGTTTGTGGTAATCTGTTACAGCAGCAAGAGGAAACTTATACAGTTGGCAAAGATGAATCATGACAGCACTCAGAGACTGGGGCAGAAACAGAGAAAAAGAAAAAAATCAGGGCAGGACTGTGGAGAAGAAAGAGCGAGGACGAGATTTCAGGCAGGGACTCACTAAAAGGCCACTTTCCGCCATTTCAAGTCCTGGTCTGGTCAACCCAGATCATCAGAGAACTAAGTAACTAGAGAAGTCTCTTCTGATCCCTAAGAAAGAGTTTTTCCTCTTTCCAAATAGTGAGGTTTTCTGCTCCTGACCGGTGGGTACCAGATTTTCATCAGTCAGGACGTTCTGCCAGGTGAGACACGAGGACAATTCGGGCTGTGTGAAATATCCACAGGCACTGCCTCCCGGCAGAGAATGCAGAACGCCAGGGCAAGGTGGGGAGGCCACCCTCTCATAGCCTTCCACCTCCAGAACCTTCCCCCAGGGCTCCCTGTCCTCTCGGCCACTAGCTCTTTCTCAACTTGTTCCACAAATGCCTCCCTGTTTCCATCAGCTTTCCTGCCTGTCACGACCTTGGCCAGCTTCAATTTCTTTTCTTCAAGGCAGTCACAATAGCTAGAAAAGAAGTATTGTTTGGGGGGGAAGTTATTTTTGAACAGTTTACTCTTCTACTCAAATCCCATCTTTTCCTTGATGTTGAGTCAATTGTAAATAAAATTGAAGTAAAGGAAGATTATGGGAGGTTTCAGGGACCTCGTGAAATTTAAAATTTCAGATTCATTCCTCTGTATTTCATCCAAGGGCTCTTACTAGCTGAGGCCAGTCAAGGACTTGACTTACTCCTCAAGTTTACTCAAACTTTCACTTCAATCCAACAAATATTTATTGAGGGTCTTCGATGTGTGCTAGGCACTGGTACTAATGGGATTCACTCACAGCAGGGAATCTTGGTTTTAACAAATAATTAAAACACAGCCACGTAATTGAGCTGGGACTTTGGCAAGAATATTGCAGAGATTGGTAGCCCCAGTATCATCGCCCCAGGGCAATTGGGCAGCAAAGCCACTCTACAGAGGAGGCGTGCTGCAGTGGACCCCAGCGAACTGCGGCACACGTAACCCAAGCATAAAATCTTGGCACATTCATTCACTCCACAAATCCTCCTTGAGCCCTTTCTCTACCCAGGCTATGGGCTGTGAGAGCCACAACAATAACTTTCTCCAGAAGTTTACATCCCAGTAGTGGGCAGTGCTGGTCCACAAAGGTGGCCCTGGAAAAGGAAAACCTGCCTGTTTAAAGATCTAGCCAAATAAAAGAATGAGCCTTTCATTTAACTGAACCCTTTTGGATATTGATCCAAACACAAAAGGAAAGGTTTTGTCTTTCTAGCTCTCCCATGTCTCTTCTTCCACCTTCCATCTCCTGGGCGTGGTCTCCCCAGAAAACTAACTCAATATGTAGACTGCTGTATCGCTTTCTTTTGCTGGTACTGGGGGAAGAACATCCAGTGGAGATGGAATTATAGTCCTGGCAAAAGGAGCAGTGTCACGCTGATGGCCCCCCACTGTCTACTGCTCAGGTAATTTCCCACTTGTGGCAGTCAGGCCATCACTGAGGAGCTTGGAAACTGCTTTTTAATGGTGAATTGTTCCCTAAGTCTTCAGAAAACAAATCTATATGTCCACTGTTTCCAGAGTGTCTTTTTCCAGAGTACCTTCTATTTCTCAGTTTATTTATAAAATAGGGATGATGTTCCATATCTTTCTGTAAAGTCTGCTTATAATGATCAGGAATACTTATATAAAGTACCTAGCACAGTGGCTGGTACGTAGCAGACAACCACTATATGTTAGGTTTTGCTGCTGTTGTGATTCATGATTATGATCATTCCCAACTGCCTTCTGAGCATTTGTACCTAGATGACCCAGAGGGTCCTCAAACTCAACATGTCTAAAACTAAACTCATGATCTATACCCCCAAACGCGTCCCCTGTCTGCTACATTCTGCTTTTGTCTAATGATACTACTACCCACCCAGTCACCCAAGCTACAATACTGTACGTCGTCTTCCCCTCCTCTTTCTCTCCCTCCTCTTCTTCCTCCTCCTGCTACCCCTTCTGCTTCTTCTTCTTCTCCTCCCCCAACCTCCTTCTCCACTTCCTCTCCCTCCTTCTCTCCACCCTTCTCATTTGAAAACGATTAATCCTTAGGTCCTAACCATTCTATGTCCTAAAGACGTCCTGAATCCATCTCACTCACACTGTATTAGTCCAAGGGTTTATTATTTTCCACCTAGACAACAGCAAAAGCCATATAACACATATCATTCTCTATTTCTACCCTAGTACAAACCATTCTCTTCACTGCATTCTGCAACTTAAATCTGATCATGACGCTCCCTTCACTAAAGCCCTTCAGTGACTTTCCACCATGGACAAAACAGTGCCCAACTCCTTGGCACACACAAAATGCCCTTCACAATCTAGCTCCTTCCTACCCTTCCAGCCTCCTCTGCTGCCACTTACCACCAACACCTGTACTCCAGCTACTCCGGCCTTCTGGCTACTCCTCAGATGTGCCATTCCTTCTCGTTCCTTCATGTCTCTGCAAATAATTGCCTCTGTTTAGAACGATTCTTTTCCATACTTTTCCACTTGGAAAATTTGATTCTCAATATTTGCTCATTCAAATATTCCTCCAAGTTGAAGCCTTCATACATCTGGATATCAGATATCTGGATCAATCTCTCCTTCCCTGTGTTCACATAGCATTTTCTAACAGCTTTATTGAGATATAATTCACATGCCATAAATTCACCCATTTAAAGTAAACAACTCAAGGAGCCGGCCCGGTGGCGCAGTGGTATAGTTCGCGCTTTGGCAGCCGGGGGTTCGCAGGTTTGAATCCTGGGCACCATCCAATGCACTGCTTGTCAGCCATGCTGTGGCGGCGTCTGATATAAAGTAGAGGAAGATGGGCACGGATGTTAGCCCAGGGCCAGTCTTCCTCAGCAAAAAGAGGAGGATTGGCAATGGATGTTAGCTCAGGGCTGGTCTTCCTCACAAAAAAAAATAACAATAAATTAAAAATAAATAAAGTAAACAACTCAGGGGTTTTCAGTATATTCACAGATCTGTACAACTATCACCACAATCTAATTTGAAAACGTTTTCATTACCCCTAAAATAAACTTTATATCCATTAGCAGTCACTCCTCCTCCCTCTGCCCCAGCACGAGGCACCACTAATCTTTCTATCTCTATAGACCTGCCTACTGTGAATAGTTCATAGAAATGGAATCATACAATTGGAATTGTACAATATCTTTTGTGACTGGCTTCTGTTACTGAGTATAATGTTTGTAAGGTTTATCCATGTTATACAGCTATGTTATAATATCCATGTTATACTTCATTCTGTTTAATTGCTGAATAATATTCCACTTTATGGATATACCACATTTTATTCATCCATCCTTCAGTTGATGGACATTTGGGTTGTTTCCACTTTTTGACCATGATGAATAATGCTGCTGTGAACATTCAGGTACAACGAAGGCTGCTCCCCAGCTGACCCCTGGTAAACCAAGGCTGTTCCTGCCTGCATCAGAGGATACTGAGCACTTCCTAAGACCACCCAGTGGGAAAGGCATAGCCAGCTGGGATCCCAGCTTTTCTCTTCCCATGCCCACCACTCTCCTTCAGTCATGCTGGCTCCTGGTTCAGTTTTGAGACTCACATTACTCTAATCCCATATTTTTCATCCCTTGAGGGCGTAAGACCTGATACATACAAGAAGACACTGCAGACCACACTTCCTTGGTGCCCACACAGAAAGCCAGAAGGATGGCTCGTCTGAAGTTCAAGGCAGAAGGACTCTCCCAGACACTCAGGGCAAACACCAATGGCCAGCAGGGCACATGCTGAAGGAGTGCTCTGTCTCTAGATTATCCTGCTGGACAATCTGGATGAATCATAAAAACTCCCATGGGCTTGTCTCCAGAATGGCCTGGAGTTCACCTCCATGGAGAATATGCCTCACCCTCTTTTGAGCTGATTAGAAATGCCAAAGCACATTCAAAGGAGAGCACAAGCCTGGCCGGTGCTATTTAGAGCCGCTGAACAGGCTACCCAGGCCTCCAAGTGCCTCCCCGCCCCCTGGCCCCGGGCACCAAGAGTGCAGGATGCAGTTCCTCCCTGGACACTTCTAGTCACCTCAGAAGTTCATGAGGTTCCTGGTGACAGCTCAGGATGCACAGACCCTAAAATAACTGATTAAGAGGTGAGTGCTATTTCTAAAAAGTACAGCCTGTTCTGTTTTGGATGCCAGGGGATTATGTCACGTTATCTGCTCCCATCACAAAGGATGCATTTCTGGCCTTCAGAGTACCGCTCCCAACGCCTACTTCACCAAGTGGCTCCTGTGCACGTTGTGGCCAGGAATACGAACCAGGCGAAAGGTAGGAGTTTCGCCTTCAATCCCAAGTGAGGGATATTCGAAAACATTCAATAAAGAGAACAGGCATTCCAGGTTGACATGTTTGCTGTGTGGGAGGAGACACCGAAACCATGAAACACATAGGACTCCCAAGTGACCTGAAACGGCCTAGAACAGAGGCTCACTCCCAGGCATGGAGAACAGCTTTTTTTCCCCTCAAGCATGTGACAGGTGACATCAGGGAAGGGAAAAGTGGCCAAGCCCTTTTGCCACTGTGCCAGGAGTAAAGGGTGCAGTGTCTGACCTCAGCTTCTCATGAAGGAGGAAGAATGTATGTGACCCATGACCACCAACCACAAGCTAGAAGTGGTGAAGAGTCCATTCAAGGCTCAGGCTGCCTGGGTTTGGATCCTAATTCTGCCACTTACTAACAGCGTGCCTTGGGCAAGGCGCCCAAACCATCCCTGCCTCTGCAGAAGGAGGTCAATGTTAATATCTAGTGTGTACAATTGTTACAAGGATGAAATGAACGAATATTAACATTTTAAACCCTTTTTAATGGCATGGCACATAAAAAGTGACATGTAAGTATTTGTAAGAAATTAAAAAGTTAGACTTCCACCTGACTCCAGAAGGATTTTCATCTAATTATCACACTGCTTCATTTCTGAGTTGATAAAGGCTTGGTACCAGCAATCAGAAATCTCTTCATGCATCAAGTTTTAGGACCAGGGGCTAAAGATACTGTGAGTGATGCAGATTTTAAAATGGAGGGGAAAAAAAGTACAATAAAACAAAGGCAGAGCCTGACCTGCCAATATGGCTAGGTGATGTGTTCAGAATGCTCCTTTCCAACCATCAGAAGGCAAGGAACACCTGTGATTTGAGGAACTCTTCTAAAAGTAAGCTTGGGAGGGAAGAAAAGGGTCTTTTTTCTCAATCTCTAAATATTTCAAACTACATGATAGATTTCAGAAATTATTATAATCGTTAGTTTCTGTCTGGAGCAGGAAGAAACTTTCCATGTGACAATGGAAGGCGGGAATATCTGTGGGTCCAAAAATATCAAATGCTCTATGACCTGTTTCAATATTTTGGGGGGGAGAATTTTATTCATTACAAAAGAAATTTCACTTTTCTGTTCAGGGACACACTATGGGCCAAATTTCAACTCTGGGCTGTGGGGTGCACCTGTGAAAACAGACTCTCCCACCTGGACCTGCCAAAGCCTGAAGCGTATGCGCTGTCGCCATCCATGGAGCGTGGGAGGGATGAGGGTGCAGGCAGGCCTGGGGGTGAGGCTCTGCCCACCAGCTGGGGCTGAGGGTGGCTGCACCAGCACTTAGAAATGAGCCTCGCACAGCAGTGTTTCTGACTACAAAAGCAGCTAGACGACATGATAGCTTCCAACCCCCTCCTTTATTATTATTTTTTAACTAAATGTGTACAGCCACAAGGATTCCCACCTCAGGAATGCTATCTGCCACCTGCAGTGGGAAACTTTTCTAGGATTTGAGTGATATGTGTGCTGGGACACGCCTCTAACTTATTACCATGTTAAGACGTATAATGAGAGAAACAGGAAAAGGTGTTTTCTCAAGAGGAACATCTCAGGAACATGAAGCCAAACACATACTCAGAGGAAACGTCTGTTAGGCTTCAAGAAATAAAAATGAACAAGAATACTTTTAAATCATGAAGAAAAAGCCCTTAGGTGAAAAGCAGGTGTGACCAGGCTCTCTTTCTTCATCAGTAAGAACAAAGTCAATGTTAAATGATATTCTGTATTTATTACTCACAAAAAGGGCGGCAACTCATTCCTTCATTTAACAAATACCTATTTGGCACCTGCCATGTGCCAGGCATGTTCTAAGTGCCAAGGATCCATGAGCGAACCCCATGGATAAATATCTCTGCCCTCATGGTGCTTACTTTCCCTGGAGGAGGAAGACCAGCGAGCGAAGCACACAGAATATTGAAAGGCGCTAAAGGCCACTGAGGAGAATAAAACACGGAAGTGGCTGTCTGTGAGCCAGGGAGAGAGCCTTCACCAGAAAGTGAACCCTGCTAGAAGCTTGATCTTGGACTTTCCAGAGTACAAAATTGTGAGAAAATTAATTTCTGTTGTTTAAGTCACCCAGTTTATAGTATTTTGTTACAACAGCCCAAGCAGACCTGATTTGGATACCAAGAAGTAGAATGTTGCTGTAACAAATACCTACAAATGTGCAAGCTGCTTTGGAACTGGGTAATGGGTAGAGGTGTGAGAAGTTTTGAGGTCCATGCTAGAAAAAGCCTGAATTGCCACTAAAGGATTGTTGGTAGAAATACAGATATTAAAGGCAATTCTGGTGAGAGCTCAGAAAGAGAAGAGGAGAGCTAGAGAGAGCCTCCACTTCTTACAGAACACATAAATAATCGTGAACAGAATGTTGGTAGAAACATAGACATTAACAGGCATTCTGGTGAGGTCTCAGATGGAAATGAGGAACATTTTATTGGAAACTGGAGGAAAGGCAATCCTTGTTATAAAGTGGATTAGAATTTGGCTGAATTGTGTTCTAGTGTTCTGTGGAAGGTAGAACTTGCAAATGGTGAAATTGGATATTTAGCTGAGGAGATTTCTAAGCAAAATTTTGAAGGAGTGGTGTGGTTTTGCTTTACAACTTAAAGTGTGAGAAGAGAGAGAAACTGAGGGAATATTTAAGCAGGAAAGAACCAGAACTTGATTTGGGAAATTCCCAGTCATTCATGTTGCAAAGAATGAGAAGAAAGTGTTCTGGAGCCGGCCCTGGTGGCCTAGTGGTCCAAGTGTGGCACGCTCCACTTCGGCGGCCCAGGTTCGGTTCCCGGGCACAGAACCACACCACTTGTTTGTCTGTCAGCAGCCATGCTGTGGTGGTGGCTCACATAGAAGAACTAGAAGGACTTACAACTAGAATATACAGCTATGTACTGGGACTTTGGGGAGGCGAAAAGAAAAAAGAGAGAGGAAGATTGGCAACAAATGTTAGCTAAGGGTGAATCTTCCCCAGCAAAAAAAAAAAAAAAAAGGTGGAAGTGCTCTGAAGAGAATACTAAGGGTGTGGCTGAAACACCATTTGGCAAGGAGATCAGTATGAGTGTGAACCAGGAATTTAATCAGCCACCTCAGAAGAAGCAAGGAAGAGATATTATACCAGCAGAAATACTGCCAGGACCAGGGAAAGAGAACTGAAAGAAGAAATGAATGAAGGCTGTTGGACTTCTTGGATTCTACAGGACTGGACAATAGAGATATTCTCCTGCAAATGTTCACTATTCTTCAAGAAAAGGGAAGAATGACCCCAAAGGTGATTCAGAGATCATCAGCACTGCCTCCATCTTGGTTTCAAAGGGTGGGGACACTGCTGTGGTTTCAACAGGCCGAGCTGCCACCACCCAGAGCCTCGGGGGTGGGACTGCCTGGCAGAGCCTTGGGGGCAGGACCCCCACCCACAGAGTAACTTGAAAAAAAAAAATGCCCACTTAGCCTTTATCTCAGGAATGCAAGGAACTAAGACTGTTGCCATGCATGTCAATAATGAGTTGATTTTCACTGTTTATCCCTCAGAAGGCAAAGCCGCCTTAAAGAATCAGGAAACTTTGAGTATAACCTGACTAAAGTTAAGATATAGGAAAAGTGCTACAGTCCTTCGTTCTGCCAGCTGAGCTGTGGAGGGGAGCACTGTGCTAAGTGAGATAAGTCAGACAGAGAAGGACAAGGACTGCATGATGCCACTCAGTGTGGGATCCAAAGAAGCCCAACTCCTAGGAACAGAGAGTAAAATTGTGGTAGGGGCTGGCCCGGTGTTATAGCAGTTAAGTTCATGCTCTCCGTTTCAGCAGCCCGGGGTTCAGAGGTTCGGCTCCCGGGCACAGACCTACGCATTGTTAATCAGGCCATGCTGTGGCAGGCGTCCCACATATAAAGTAAAGGAAGATGGGCACAGATGTTAGCTCAGGGCCAATCTTCCTCAGCAAAAAGAGGAGGGCTGGCCAGATGTTAGTTCAGGGCCAATCTTCCTCACCAAAAATAATAATAATAATAAAATGGTAGTTACCAGAGGGTGGGAGGCAGGGAGCTAGGACAGACGTTGTTTAAGGGCACAAACTTGCAATGAGTAGTAAATAAGTCCGGGAGATCTAATGCACAGTAGCGTGCATATAAACCAACAATGTTGTATTATAATCATCAAACTTGCTAAGAGACTAGATCTTAATTATTCCAACCACTAAAAAGGAAGGATAATTACATAACTTGATAGAGGTGCTAATTCTCACTATAACAGCAGCCATATTACAATATATAAATGTATCCAATTAACATGTTGTACACCTTAAATTTATACAATGTTACATATCAAATATATTTCAAAAAAATTTTTTTAAATGTGGGAAGCTGCCTCGCTGTTCTCGATTATTCACTTTTCCCTATATTCATGCTATTTGATGTGTGACTTTGTGGTTGTCGGGGGATGTTTTTTCTTTTCTTTTTTTTTTTTTTTTTTTTTGCTGTTTCTTAAAATATATAGCATTATTTGTTTTAAATTAGCAATAATAATAAAAGTGAACCTTTATTAAGTGCTTACTATATGGATGAAGTGTTCATTTGACTAACTTTTCTTACAGGATTTGTATGGAGAATTAAAGGCAGAGATTTCACATCACAAAAGCAGGATACTGTTTTAAAGTACTTAATACCCTACATGTGGTTTATAGTTAGATCCATCAAGCTTTGTTGTTTTTCTTTCTGTGATAACAGAGAAAATGTGGATGGCACATTCTAAGAGTGACATGGGTAAACTGGAGCACATCCTGAGGAAGTGACAGGATAGCCAAGAGTCTGGGAAATTAAGCCCGTAAGGACCCATTAGAGGAAGTGAAGGCGTTTACTCTAGAAGGAGAGGGATTCAAGGAAACACAAGAACTGCTTTCAAATCTCCAATGAGACAGGGTGTGGAAAAGGGATTACATTTATTCTGATTACTTCACAAGGACAAACTATAACCAATAAATGAAATATACATGATGGAAGATTTTGGATTAAAAAAAGGAAAATTCACCAACAATTCAAGCTGTCTAACAGAAGTGGGCTGCTGCCCTGTGAACCAGTGGACTCCAACTCCTGGATGTTTGCAAACATCAGAGCTTTGGAGAAGCAATTTCTAAATTAAGTAAAAAAATATACCAGATGATATCAAAGACAATTCCAAAGTAAGCTGCTATTACATCTCCAAAATTATAATTACTTTGATTCACTACACTTACTATTGAATATCAAAATATTTACTTCACATATAAATCTCAGAAATGCACCTGTGGTGAGGTCAGTCTGCATATAAGTGATATTTATGAACTTCAAATTCACAACAGTCTGAGTGAGGATGAGAGACTATTATTGAATTAATGATTCATCATTTGGAAAAGAATGAGCCTTTTGAAAGCAATAGTAGAATAATATTTAAAGTATATAAAATAAGCATGTATTGGGCCACATAATATTTATTTCTTGTGCATCTCTATTACATGTTTAAAATCATCACATCCATTTCTGACCAAGCCTCAGTTCCGTCTTCTACTGAGGATTTAAGAGATCTCGTAAAGGAGGTACTTGAAAGAAGGGGTGCGCTGCTCAGGCAAGAAGAGCCCCAGTCCTCAGCCTCAGGACCTGGGCAGGACTCTGAATCCCTGCAGGGGATGATAACAAACCTGCTTCAGACCCAAAGCACAGGGTCCCCCTCACGCCCATGCTCTCCAGGGAGGTAAATGTGACCTAAACAGAGTAAGGAAGAAAAACTCAAAAGACCTTAAATATGCCAAGAAGGGTCTTTTTTTTTTCCTGTCTGAGTCAGCAGCAGTTTGAATGCGTGCTTTAGCTTAGCTCATTAGAATGGCCTTCAGAACAGGGAAGGAGGGTGCAGTTGGAAAGGAGCAGCACAAGGGGGTCCCTGGTGGTGCTGGTCCCTTGATTAGGGTGGTGGTCATTCAAATATGCATGTGAGATAAAATCACATAGAACTACAAACACACAAATATGTGTAAAAACTGGTGAAATCTGAATAAATTTCCTGGTTTTGATATTGTACTAAAGTTACATAAGATGATACCATTAGGGGAAGCTGGGTGAAGGTTAAAGAGACCTGTGTACTATTTATGCTACATCTTGTGGTCTATAATTATTTCAAAAAAAAGTACAAAACAAAAGGAAGGAGGAGGAAGGAGAAGATGGCCCTTCAGTCACTTGCCTCTTTCATAAAAGAAGGGGGAAATATGAACAAGAGGGAAAGAAGGAAAACCCTGCAAGAACTGGATTGCCCATTTCCTGGATTCCTTGGTGGTAATAAGTCCCTAACCAGACTTCATTCTCTAGTCTTGCCTCCCTCAAGTCCATCTTGGGATATATGTTTTAAAAAATCTGATCAAGTCTCTCTCAAGCTCGCCCATCATTAACAGGGCACCTCGCCCCCACTGCTCTCCCCACCCCAGGGACTCGGCCATTGGGGGAGGCCTGTGCACACTTTGCCTTCTAACACTTCCTTTCATTGGCCTGGGGTTGATGCCCCTGCCTGGTGTACCCTTTCCCTCCTCCTTCATCCGACTCTTCCTCCTCTTCCCCTGTCCCAGGGTTGAGCTGAGTCTTCCACCTCAGTGTCCTGCTTGCTTCTGTCCAGGGGATATTCAGTTCTGTCTGGGCACCATCCACCAAGAACAGGAGCCCAATCAGTCAGAATGGAGGCTGGGCACATGCATGAGGTTTGGTTGAACCAAACATTCTAAGGGAATTTCAGAACCTCTTCTTTCTACCCCTCAATTCACCACATTGTCTTGAAATGGTATGTTCATGTTTGGTCTTCCCACTAGACTGAGAGCTCCTTACAGCAGAAACCATCTTTCTTCTCTGGACCCTTGGTACCCAGAAGAATGCCTGCTGCAACAAATCTATGTTCAGCTCCCCTGACCTAGAAAACAGACTTACTGGCCACATTTTGCTTAGAAGCAACTACTTCACATCCAAAACCATGAGGCAGGATGAGTAGCTTTTCCCTGAGGTTGTAAAAGGGCGGTCAGAGAAGTCATTGCACCCAAAGTCGGTGGAGACCAAAGGGAGAGCTGGATGTAGCATCTGAGTCAAATCACAGGAAGGCTGTGGAAGCTGCAATGCCAGAGCTGATGGCGTGGCTCCTGGCCAGGATGGGCAAGGTGGCCAGCACAGAACAGCGACCAGCCACACAGCGAAGAGGACTCCTCAGAGATCTGGGAACTTGACCAGAGCATGGTTTTCCTGAACACAGAGAGAGAAGGTCTCGCATAGCATAGAGAGAGTGACCAAATTTAGAAATGTGCTGATGCAATAAAGAGTGACAGGGGCAGAAAAGCAGTAGCAATTAAGGTAGAAAGCTGCGGCCAGCCTATGTCTGAAGACAGGAGAACAATGGAAAAAGACCCGGATCAGCAATGACACGTGTACAAGCCAAGGAGAGGGTGACAGGAAGGAGAACCGGAACTACAAGAGCTGGCCAGGCTCTCAGATTCTGGGATGATGTAGACACTTCTGTAGTCTCTTCAACGTCCCCCAGTTTTGTTTGGGTACTTCTCAATTTAGGTTTCCAAACTTCTGAGTGACAGACTCTCATCTAAGTACTGTGAAAGGAGAAACAACTTTAACTAGAGTGGAATTAGTTATCATCCCAACCTGGTTTTAATGGCTCTACTGTGACTGCCCATAATCGAATCTTCCAGGCCTCCAATTTCACAAATACTGGTTGCCCAACAGGGCTCTAACCTAGGGGAGTCTATAGATTCGGGCCTCATCTGACCTTGCAAAGGCTCAGTGACTTGGCCATGGCTTGCACCTGGAGAAGCCCTCAAGTATATGTGACTCAGGAAGACAGTTGCCAAGAAGAAGACAATTCAGCCCACTGATGCTTAAAAAAGGACCTGGGGGGGAGGGGGTGGGGGCCAGCCCCGTGGCCTAGTGGTTAAGTTCGGCACACTCTGCTTCAACGGCCTGGGTTCAGTTCCCGGGCGCAGACCTACCCCACTCATTGGCGGCCATGCTGTGGCAGTGTCCCACATACAAAACAGAGGAAGATGGGCACAGCTGTTAGCTTAGGGCAAATCTTCCTCAAGCAAAAAGAGGAAGATTGGCAACAGATGTCAGCTCAGGGCGAATCTTCCTCAGCAAAAAAAAAAAAAAGGACCTGGGACTCCTATACCTACAGGTATAAAGACTTTCAGGCCACCAGGGAAAAGCAAGCAGGTCAAGTCTGCTCCCTAGGTAACTGAGTACCTATTTGAGCATCATTTTCTAAATTTAGGGAGGCCCCACGTGGAAGTAACTCTGTGGGTATCATTCCTTTAGCGTGGAACCCAAGGAGGTTGGGGTTTTTGCATCTCGAGTGGAACTTCCGAACGTCATTCTCACACCAAGTCAAAGAGGCGTTGCCCTGAGATCTCCAACTGTGGGAGTTGGGGAATGCCAAGCCCAGGTCTGCTTTTCAAATATATTTACATTCCAAGGTAATTGAGGGGCAGTATCTGGAAATTAGTGAGGGAAAAATGTTATTTTTGGTAAATGCCAACCTCCTAACAAAACAGAGCTCCCTTTTCCTATTACTCCCTCCACAGCTAAAGAAGAAAAGGGATGGATGATGGGGAGATGGCGGGAAGAAGCATCCCAGGTTATTTTCCAGCTAGCCTTTGTGCAGTAGGTGGAATAATAGTAAGTAAAGACAAGAGTGCTTAAATAAGAGAAACTGATGAAAAAGCAAAGTTTTTACAAGCAGGTGCCATCTCTGGGCCCAGTTTGTGATTCTAAGGCTAAAATTAAAAATAATCACCCTGACAAAGACTCTGGAAGACCACTGTGAAAGTCCAATTGCCAGACCAGGCCTTACGCCAAGTCAGTGGAGATTTGCTGAAGAGCACTTCACAGGTCAGCCCCACACAGAAGGGGAAGGAAGGACGAAGATGTAGAGAAGTGCCCTCTGGAGAAGGGGCTTGAGTTTAAACACCTGAGGTTATCGCCCCCGGGGTATCCAGAGGGGTCTCGTCTGAGGCTCACTGACTCAAAGAACATTAGACCTTAGTGATTCCAGCCCCTCCATTTTACAATGAGGACACAGAGGCCTGAAAAAGTGCTGTGCTAGCCGGAGTTCAGAACAAGGCGGCAGCTGGCCCCTGGCGTGTGGGGGCATCTTCCCAAATTGAAAGCATCAACTTGGACTAACCAATTTTCCTGACCCTGAGCAGCGGGGCTGCCATGGGCTACTCCCTCCCACAAGAGGTTCGTCAGTGGCCTGTGCCATCTGCCATCAAAGGGATCCCAAACAGTCAGAGTTACTGAGAGCAACACTCAACCTGGACTTTTTTTTTTAATAAAATGAGAAGAAAAAATAAATAACCCAGAGTCTTCATGACTAACAATTTCTAACACAACTGCATTAAGTATTTGTGGAGACCCAATAACAGAACCATTTGGAAAGTTTGGTATTGTTTTCCTAAAGGCCCACGCGCTGCCTGGAGTCGACTGTGAGCTTGAAAGACTTTGCCCTGACACTTTCCACTTCCTGCTCATCCTCCTGTTACCAGGATGTGAATGGGGTGCGGAGGATGAGAGAAACTTCCTGCTGCCACACAGCTCAGGCTGGGCTGACCCAAGCTGGAGGAGGCTCTGTCCAGCAGAGCCCTGGAGGAGGAAGCCTTGTTTCCTCTTAAATCACCCAAGAGGCGGCACAGAGGAATGTGTAGGAAGTCAGTTAATTATGGCCGAAGTCACAGTCTGTTTCTTAAACATGAGGATCACAACTCCAGTTACCTTAGAGCTGGGAGAGAGGAGGGAATTGAAGGAAAGTTTTCCTCAGTCACTTGCAGAAGCGGCTGCATTGGCTGAAGAGTTGCCATTGGCTCAAAAAAAGGTCACGTGATCCTCCCAGCCACAAAATCCAGAACCCAGGGTCTGTGAGAGCATTGCCCTCCTATAACCAAAGGCCACCTGCACCCCACTTAGCTTTATGCACTGCCAAAAGCAAGCAGGAAAAAGTCTAGCTTTCAAAGCTGCTCCTCTGTAGTTCCAACAGGACCATTCAACATGCTTGGGAGGGGGCCCAGGGAAGGAAGGCATTTGTGAACCATTGTTCGCTGGAGAAAAACACACACACACTGTAAACATGTACAAATGGTCTGGGTAACTCAGTTGCTCAAGATCCTGTTGAGAACTTTTACTCATTACTCTTGTTATTGTTATTATCGGAGACATTCCCTCCTACACATCCTTCCTTGCTCCTGGCAGGAGACATGTCTTGATCAAAAGGAAAGAATATTCACTCTCCCCTTCCTTCCAGTTATGAAGGATGGGGCTGTTTGGGGTGAGGGGGAAAGTACACCATCAGAACAGTTTTCCACCATTAGTAAGGAATGGGAATTTTCATAGACATTAGCCAAACAGAATAACTTAATCCAAATAGTGACTTCTGAAAAGGAGCTACAAGGCCCTTTGAAGAGCAACTTAGGCATACTTTTCAGCAAGGAGACATTGACAACATGCTTTCTATCAAACCCATGGAAACAGGATACCACACACAACCAGGGATTGAATATTCTCAGGTAGGAATTTGCATTACAGAAGTCAATATAAATAGGGCAATCTGAAATGAGGTTGCATTTGTTTTTCCATTAAATCAGGGCTTGGTCCAACCTTATTTTGCCAGCAGTGAACCCCTGAGATTGAAAGTGAAATTTCATCCTTCAAGGCCCAGGTCCAGAGGCCACATCCTCCTCGAGGCCCTCCCTGGATTCCCTCACCAAAATAATAATCTTTCCTTTGTGATCCCACAACACCTTCCTCCTACCTCTACCTCACCTTCGCTACTTGTATAAGAGTTATTTGAACACATACTGTCTCATTCCCTAAACTGTACGTCCTTTAGAAAATGGAGCCAGTCTCAAGGACTTCAGAGTCCCATGAAATTAAATTCCAACTCTGCCTCTTAGGAGCTCTGAAACCTTAAGCAAGTTCTCTGACCCATCGAAGGCTCAGTTTCAGCATCTGTAAAAGGGACGTAATAATGTTACCTACCTCATGCGCTTTTTTCAACAAATATTTACGTGCCATGCACAATTTTAGATACTGGAGACAAAGGCCCTACTCGTATGGAGCTTTCACCCTAGAGGAACCACTGTGAGAGGGAGTAAGGAAAAGCTTAGAGACATCTGTTCCTGACACATAACAAGCGCAAAATCAATGTCCACTAAATGGATTGTTAAATGAAAAAATCAGTGAATGAATGAAAGATGTGAGAATCTTGAACAAGTTTTTCAAGATGAAAGCACAGCCTTTATTCTATAAACACCTTGGAAATATTTATCTACTTCTGGGAGTATATCCTAAGGAAATAACCTTTTTGGAAGGGATACAGTAATTCACTTTCTAAAGACTGGAAATTGGAAAAAATAAAGATTGTACTCTGAGATTTAAATTTAAAATCACACCCAAAGCAAGGAAAGGAACACTTGGAACTGATTCTTTGACTATTGGTAGAAATTAACTCTTTCACCCCTGAAGCCTAGGGTCTCAGGGAGAAATGGGGAATGTGTTTCTGATCTAGCTTTCTCTGAGGTGAGCACTGAGGTGATGGTGTTAGAAAATGCTCTTCCATCTCACATGCAAGAGCAGAATTTGGTGCATTTTGATATCTGCCACAGCTCTTCTACCCCATCCCGACCTCTCCCACTGGAGCCCCGGTGTCCATTATCAGGACCAGCCCTCATCAGTGGTCCTCTCTTCTCATTGAAGAAGGGGCGAGGGCTTGGAGAGCTGCCTTCCTTTCCTGACCCACCTTCCTCTCTCGTGCCAACTCCCATTTGCAGGAGAGTTACAAGAATTGTTTGTGCAGGGAGTGGCTCAGCCTTCCCTTTCAGTCCCTGCAGCTTCCCCCTCCTCTGAGCCTTACCGCCTAATTCCCAGCAGCTGGCTTTGTTGCCGCAACAAGTGGGAACTCTTTCTTAATGTGGCACAGAGGTGTCTGTAGGCAGCCAACCATGGGACACCGCTGGCCACAGCTGGCTAAATGTGGTTTTAGAGACTTGTTTGTGCTCTTGTGTGACTAATACTTACCTACCGGCTGGCTGGCATGAGACCTCTCTCCCACTCACCTGGCACTTGGAATACAATCTACTGGCTTCCCAGCCACTGCTTAACTTATTCATAAGGCAAGGCAGAGGGTTTGGGTGGGACTGAATAGCAGGGCCCCTGGAGGCTCTGAGGACTCAGAGAAACTGGGGCATGTTCTTCTCCTGAGGCCTTATGCCCCTCAGCTGACTGGGATAATTTAAGGGTGATCTGAATAAAAAGTAGGAAACAGGAAGGTCTTTAACGTTCTCCTCTAGTTGAACTATTCTTTGTCTATTTGCAAAATACCACGTTTAAAAAAAAAGCTAGGTTTAAATTAGTCAAGAACGTAGAGTGATAGGCAGCACATGACAGGCTTTAGGATTGAAAGAATTAGTAAATAAACAAATGAGTGAGTAAATGAATGAACTGATAAGGAAACATGGAGGATCAGGGAAGGCAGTCTCTGTATTCTAGGAATTTACCCAGCGGTTGCCCTCCACACATGTAAAATGACTAACCAACAGAGTCAATGCATTACGGTACATCAGTGTTCTGGAATACAATATTATGTGGCTGTTCAAAAAATGAAACATATATACACACACGGATATGGAAAATATCTAAGATCTACTTTGAGTGAAGAAAACAAAAGCTAGGGACGGAATAGCATGGATAGCATGCTACTGTTTGTGTGGATAAAATTTTTTTTAATATATGTTCATAAATGCATAGACTGTCTCTGGAAGGATACAGCATGAATAGTAATAGGTTGTGTCTGAAGGGGAAATAGATGGTTGGGGACTAGAGGCGGATGGAGACTTTCTTCCCACTGTGCACTTTTTCATATCTTTTGAATTTTACACCCTGTACATATATTATCTATCCAAAAAAATAGTAAATTTTTTATTAATAAAATTAAAAGAATTAGGTAGACTTTATATCTACAGAAATAAATATATCAAGTATTTAAAATGAAAAAAGAAGTCACACAAAATATATACAATATGATATCATTTCTGTTTTTAAAAATACTCTGCATGTATGTATGCGGAGATATTAAAACAAGCTGTGGGAGGGGAATGGTGAAGGGGCTTTCACTTTTTATTCTGTATATTTCTGCATTATTTAAAGGCTTTATAAGATTGTTCAGTAATTAAAAACATAAATTTAAAAACTGAGACAGCTCTATATGTACTGATCACTTATCACCTCTAAGATACAGTGTTCGGTAAAAAAAGGGACAAAATAGCATGTATATGATGGAACTGTTTTGTATGTGAACTTGCCCGTGAACGCATACAGTCCCTGTGAAAGGAAACATGTGGAACTGGCATCACTGGTTCCCTCTGGGGAGGAAAATGGTGACTAAGGGACGGGTCAACAGGGAAACTTTTTTTTACATGGTATATAACTTGCATATTTTGTAATTTTGTGCCATATGTACCTACCACCTAGTCAAATTTTTTAATTATTTAAAAAAATATAGAACTTCCTTATTAGACTAGATTACGTCAATAATAACATTAAAAGCCTAAAAGAACTTGGAAAATCAAGTGGTTCATTTCCCTCAACATTCACACAATCCCCATTCTAGAACTTTGTGTTTTCTTGGGAGCTGGTGCTTCTAGGCGCCCACGAAAACACCCCTCATAAGACCAGAACACAACTCCTATTCTCTCACAGTCATCGCCCTGTGACACCCAGCCCAGAGGCCCCACCCAGCATAAAACAACATTGAGACAAGACTAAAATCAAACTAACTCAGTATTTGCTCTAAGCAAATTATTCTAATCGTTCAAGAACTGTTTGTTGAGTGACTACTACGTGCAGAGACTGGCAACTCACAACCCCATTGTCTCTGAAATGGGTCAGGATCACGGACATTGAGGCCCACTTTTTAAAAAGCAGATTAATACAATTTGATGGAATATTTATTTTTAATTCCATGTTCTTCAAACCACAGATAGTGGGTAGAAGGTACCATCTGTTAGAATTCTCCTCTGGACAAAGTCACGATTTTATATATAAGCCCACAATTTGTCTCGACTTTTAACACATAGCTCCTAAAATAATCGCTCTAAAATTGGCCCACGTTTTCAGGAGTCCCAAAAGAAGGCCCCTCTGTTCCCACAGCGCCCACCCTAACCTAGGCTCTCGGGGACCCGCCGCTCAGCCTTCACTGGTATCCTCGCCCTGGCGACCATTTCCTCCTGTTCACTGGGCACGAGTGACAAATGGGGTGATCCACGGCTCACCCCAAATACCTCGCACTTCCTCCTGTGTCACTCAAACTGCTGGAAGGTACTCCCCTCTTGTCTACCAAGCCGAAGCCTGCAGTCAAGACTAGCCTGAACCCCAGCAGCTGTCTTCTCGCCCATCTTGGAGAGTGCTCTTCCGCACCATCAGTCCTTCCATTACATGGACGGTTCATTGTCCCCCGTCCTCGGACAGATGACTCCTTTCTAACTGTGAATTCCATGACTCCTATTTGCTGGTAATAATTACAGCGAGAAGGACTGGGGGTCTAGGAGGCAGGAAGAGAAGTGGGCTGGCAAGACAGAAGTCATGCTTTGGTGGTACAGCCTGGCAGAGAAGAGGGAACCAGGTCAGATGCACTAACGCCCTTTCACCACCTTCCTGTCGATGGGGAAGAACCACGGAGAGGAGTGGGAGAGGGGAGAGGCGGAGGAGCTTTCAACTCCATGGATCATCTTGGGCCTGGTCAGAACTCCAAGACCTGAGAGCCGGAGTGGGGTCTAGTGGCAGACATGTTGGTGCTCCACCCTCGTCCCTCCTTTCCCTCCCTTCCCTTTTCAAGGTGCTTTCAATTCCCACAGCAGCGCCCCCAGGCTCTTCTCTGAAGGACAGCCCTTGGGCTACTGGAGTCAAAGAGCAGAGAGCCAGAGGGCCTGGGAATTCTCCTCCCAGGGCAGCCCTGCCCAGTGACCCACAGGTACAGGGATAATTGCAAGGCATAACTTACATTCCAGGATTCTTCTGCAAAATGGGCTGAAGCTACCCCCTGGGGGACTTCTCATGAAGCCACACCCTTGCTTGGGGACCTCTGCTTCCTGTCCTGCTTCTCCTGCTCCCTTGTCTGTCTCCCCAGAGAGTAAGTATGTCCTTGTTAAATCACATGCATAGGAGGCCTTCTCTGAGGGCCTGCTTCTGGAGAGCTTGACCTAAGACAAAAGTGGGGGCTGGGGGAATGTCCTTGGCACACAGGGAAGGGAAGCAACATGGTTTTGTTTTGTTTTTTTAATTTCCTAAAATATCCAAGTTCTTTTGTGCTTTGGGAGTAGTGGCAGCACTAGGAGACACGAGCTAAGAGGATAGTGCTTTGACTTCTCAAGAACTTATGTCTCACTGACTGAACTGGACTGTGAGCAACCAAAGTCAAGGGCTAGTGTTAGACTTTACTCACAGTCATAACCTCCACTTAACGGACCGTCACTGTGTGCTAAGCATGTGCCATTCTCTCTCTTTCCCTTTTAATTCCCCAGAACAACCCTACATAATAGTAACCCCATTTTATAGATTAGGAAGCTAAGACTCAGAAATGAAGTAACCGGTCCAAGGTGTCACAGCAGGGACCAGGCCTGCCTTCTCCTGTTACGTGCGTGTTGAACCACGATTCTAGACGTGGTCCCTCATATGCTACCCCAGGACCTTGAAAACCATACTTGCTCAGAACTCTTTACTGATTGCTCTGAATGGAAGAACCCTCAAAATAACCAGAAATAAACCTCAAAATAAGTAGATTGCAAAGTGAAATAATCAATTTTACTAAAACCTAAAGTAATCTAGTTGGAGAAGTGGGGTTTAAAGACAGTTTAAAGGCCTAGGTAGAAAATAGATCTGAGGTCTCCATGGTTGATCTGATTTCAACTTTATAACTTTATAACTTCCACTTTTTCCCTAGTTATATATTTTACCTTCTTCTTTCCCTCTGCCCTCCCAAATAGGCCAGGTGAGAATTTTTATAGAAATGTTCTTTGTACACTTATAAAAAGTAAAAAAACACGTGAACATTGAGCTTTTCTGGCTGTCAGGAAATGGTATGTACTTTTGAAAACCAAACTCAAAACTTTTTGTGGGTCATATTAAGAAACAGTACCACACAGCTGCATTTAAAATAGATTAAAATTGGTCCCTTCGTTTTGCTTCATTAACTGGAGAGCAGTTCCATGCACTTAGCTTATTAGGTGGTTATTAATACATTTTAAACAACAGCACAGCACCATTATAAAAATACTGAGCACTATTCATCCAAAATAAAAAAAGAAAAGAAAACTCCATTTTATTTATCCAGCCTGCTGCCCCTCTCACATATCTTTGTTCTGGGCTCAAATTGTGGGTATATCAAATAGGACTGAGGCCCTTCTCTTCCCTGTGCAGAAGCAGCAGCACACCCAGTGGCTAAGGAGCAGCGGAGGCAGGCGGGTGGGGTGCCGGGGGAACAGCAGTTGGAGGGAAGGAAAATGCCAAAGTGCTGGCATGCCCAGTGGTCAAGCCAGAGGCAGGAAGAGAAAAAGGGAGACCACAGAGGCAGCCAATCAAGGAGGCAGTTGGAGTAGTAGGGAGATTGATGACATACAGTGGGTTGAGCAAATAAGTATACTGAGGCTCATAGGAGCCTGTTTCTCATCATCAGAGAAGGAATTTATAAATATTGAAAAAGAGAAGGCTAAAAGGAAAATTGAGGTATTGGATTAGAATTAGAAGTATCAGTGTGCTCTCATTTTGTGTAGGAATAGATATTGACGTTATGTGTATGTGTGTCTGTGTATGAACCAGATCTTGGGTTTCTAAACACCATCCTCCACTAAAAGGAACCAGAGAATTCCCTGCAGAAATGGCTGATTCTTAGAGTGGGGCAATGAGCCTGGAATATCTTGTTGTGCCAAAAAGTAAGGAAAAGCTAAAAGAATGATGGGACATGACTGGAGCCAGTTTGAAGAGGCTTCCACTGGGCAAATACATGTCACTCTGAGCACCAAAAACATAATGGTAGTAACAGATAGCCCGTTAAATAATAGGACTCCATGCATTCATATATATATATGATATATATATTATATATATATATATATTGTATATACAAATGATATGTATATATGCTTAATATATATATCAAGCAAATAAATGGAGAAGGGAAAGTTAAGCAGAAGAAATGATAAAAAAAAAAAAGAAAACCATTATTTAACAACCATCATAGTGGTGGTTGATTCAGAAGGGAGTTGTCAGTTGAGACTTAGGCTGATGGGAACAAGCTGATGTGATGGCCTCACAAAATCCTTATCAGTTATGAAAGGAAACTGGAAACTTTATGACAAAACCAGGTAATGGAGGTTAACATCTCCAGTGGTGAGACAGCTGACAACTTCTCAGTGCAGGGCATCATTCCATTGGATTCCTGCCAAGAATGCATGGCCTGAGTCTGGACATGAGGAGATATCAGACAGACCCAGGGGTGGCCCATCCTATAGAAGAAAGGCCTGTACTCTCCACACAAGGTCCTGAAAGATAGGGGAAAGACTAAAGAACCAGTCCAGATCAAAAAAGCCTGTAGAGGGGCCGGCCCGGTGATGTAGCGGTTAAGTTTGCACACTCCGCTTCGGGCAGCCCAGGGTTCACAGGTTCAGATCCCAGGCTCAGACTGACGCACCGCTTGTCAAGCCATGCTGTGGCGGTGTCCCACATAAAGCAGAGGAAGATGGGCGCGGATGTTAGCTCAGGGCTAATCTTCCTCACACAAAAAAAAAGACTGTAGAGACTTGACCACTAAATGCAACATATGACCCTGAATAGTATCCTGGGCAAGAAAGAAAGAAGTGACATCATTGGGACAGTTGGCAAACTGTAAATGGAGTCTGTGAATGAAATGATAATGTACGAAAGTGACTTGGATCGTTGTGTGATGGTTATGTAGGAAAGTGTCTTGCTTTGGGAAATACAGTCTGGAATAATTAGGGGTGATGGAGCAACACATCTCCAACTTGTTCAGATCAGAAAGAGACTATGTTAATTATTTATATATGTATAATATGTATAATTAAACTATATGCATGGAGAGAGAGAGAAGGCAAGAGAAAGAACCTGCAAATATAAAATATTAATAATTGGGGAATCTGGGTGAAAATGATGCAAGGACAACTTCTGCAAGTGTAAAATTATTTTAAAGCAAATTATTTTTTAAAAATAGGATCTAGGCAGGACTTGAAGTGACCAAGAGAGGAACTGGAATGGAAAAAAAAAAAGCCAATGAAATGCAAGGTGAGAAGAAGAAAGCAATTTACGACCTTTTCATCCTTGTTCTTTTTTAAACTAAATGTATTGGAAAACGTCTGAAATATAATTCCAACTAGTTCCCATGCATGCCAAACCTGACTCCATGTATTAGTACTGTGCAGTAGGACAAGCGGGGGCTCTGTGTCAGACAGAACAGGGTGCAGATGCTGAGGCAGCCCTTCCAGCTCTGTGCTCCTGGGCATATTATCTACCTCTGAGCCTCAGTTTTCTCATGTGTGAAATGGGGATAATCACACACATCTCACAGGTTGTGATGAAGATTGGACGGATCATCTAGGAGCAGACCGCTGCGGGTCCATTGTCGAAGCAAAGTTCTCGCTGAGAACTCACTCTTGTTTTGGGTTTACATTGTGTTAGTGAGTTTTTGAATACTGAAAGCTTAACTTTCACTCCTGAGTTTGTCACTTAACAGTTTGTGTTTAAAGAAAATAAAGCAATTCAAAACCTGTTGCAATTAGGGATCAGGATTGTTATACACAGAGGATGGTATAAAAGTGACCTCAGGCACATTTATGATTCTGATACCCAGTGAGACACCCATTGTTTAAACAAATTCGTAACTTGCTGAACGTTATTTATTTACCCTGTGCTTGGCAGAATGTGCAGAGCAAAATTACCTCCATCCACTTCTGAAACAAGTGTTCATCAGTCACAGTCCTTCTACTACACCCTGAAATTTATTCCTTTTCAAATAAAATGTCTGTTTCTGACACTTGCCGGCCCTATGATAGGGTTTCAATATTGACCAATATTGACTTGTCAGTTTTCTTGACCGTGAGCCCCTCAAATCCCATCTTTGTGACTCACAGAGATGTAGCCAGTGGTGGGTCCAGAGTCTCTCCAGGAGAGGATGAGGTTAACGGGGAGAACTAGGGACCTTGTCTTGGAGGAGTGTATACATAGCAAGCACACCTGAGAGGCAAGTTTAGAAAAATAGCAAAGTTCCTTTAGAATTTCACACAGAATTGGAAATAACAATTGTCCAGATCAAAAGACACTATTGAGATTACTATTGCCATTATTACTGGGTAGCTTTAGTAGGGGCTGATGGAGACAATGGAGGGTGACAAATCCACCTTTTGGCTCAGCCACTGTCCTCAGCCCAGTACCTAACACACAGCGGACTCCCATGCCAGCCCACTCCTGTCTTGCCAGCTGGATTTTAGAGACTTCTAGACTCAGCTCTCAATCAATGACAAGGCAGAGTCAGTCACTATGCCTTCACTGCGCTGTCATGTGTTACTCTCTATCCTGAGACCCTTACACTCAAAAGTAGGAGAGGAGACAAATCCACCAAAACCCAAAGAAGGTGTATAACCAATCACAGCTGTGTAGTCCTGGGTGGAGAGGGGCTGTGGGAGTGAGTGCAGGGATGGGGCCAGCTGGGATTCATGCGGAAGGAGTATGGGGGCGGGGGGTTGGGGGGGAAGGTTAGCAGCCCCAGTGCTCGTTGTTGCTTGCCACTAATTGAACACAAAGGGAAAAGTAAATGTCATTTCAGATCCTTTTGCCAAGATTAAGGTGGTCATGAGGAACCCTCTCAATTTTTTTTTTAATTGATGACACCTCCCCCTAAAGTCTAAGTGGTTGAGCCAGCCCCATATTCCCAGGTTCAGCCCTTCATTCTTTCTAGGGACAACTAACAGCCTTGACTTGCCTGTCTCTATGAAGATCTTTCGGCCAAGAATGGAAGCAGGAAAAGTAGGCTTTTGGAGGCTTTAGCAAGTAGGCCCGATGGCCAGGACACCTCCAGTGGCTACTCTGCATCCACGTTTCCGGTTCGTGGTTGCAGGACCAGGTGGCTGGTGGGAGTCACAAGCCCTCGGGTTCAGCCTCTCAGGTGCCATAATTGGTCGTCAGAGGGCCTCTGAGTCCATGGACAGACTTCTTGAAAGAACAAAAATGTCTGAAGCTCAGAATATTCTCTCCTAGCCACAGAGGCCATCCCATAGACCTGAAACACGTAACTAACTGATCACTAATCACGAGGAACAGGTTCTGTGGGCAGTGCTCCCGTACAAACACCCAACTGCCATTCGCTGTGGCTGCAGACGTCGACAGGTGAGCGCACCGGCTCTGAACACCAGGAACGCGTTGCTCTCAGACGGGAGGACGATGAGGTGAAAGATTTACGCACCACAAGCTCCCTCTCTCTCTTCTTTCTTCCTTGGATTTTTCTCTATCTTGAGTAAAGTTCGGTTTTTAGAAGATCAAGCCTGGTTGTAAACACGGTCTTTAAAACCTTTGCACTGCTTTACTGCAGAATTTATGATTTGTTTACATTTGAGGCGAGGAGCAGGCAAGAGGGGTAATCCTGAAGCCTTTGGTAGACTACTCAAAAGACAGAAGGGAATGCTGGACACGTGAATAAAAATGCTTCCTTGTTCTATCCATGATTTGTGGGTGCAGAATTCTCCCAAAGAGAGAGGTCATGCCCTAAGGAAATTGGCCCAACCAACCCTTTATAGCCATTAGAATAAGCCCCTGAGATCTTAAAAGAAACTTTCAGCAATCCAGATTTCAGGATTTGGAAAATACACGTGAGAAAATCTGAAGCAGTGCCTCAGTGGTGATTCGGGGTGTTGCCAGCACTAGTGCTTTCTGGGAACTAAGGACAATCGCCAGCATGGTGTGGGATCTTCCTTAAGTGGATGTGAAGTGGACTTGAGGCCAGGGCCACAGTGGATCCTGGAAATGTCCCAGCCACACAGTGGACACCTGGAATGAGAACTTTCCAAACAGGAACCCAGTCATGAACTGTCCTTTTGGCGAGAACTTTTGCAAGTCAGAGGCCAAAGAGAATGGTTTAGTAGGAATCAAATAATCCAAGATGTTTTTCAACGTAAATCACAAAAGATTTAAATTCCTCCTTCACAGTTACAGAACTATTTGTCATCTCAGTAACAGAAGTTTTAATATAAATGCATGGATAAAGGAGAGGAATTAAAAGACCTGGGTTCTAGTGAGAGCTCGTATACCTACTGGTTATGTGACCTCCAGCAAATGCACACCCAGCCTCAAGTTCCTTACCAATAGTGTGGGAACGCTAGTACCTGCCATTCAAAGACACAATGAGGATAAGACAGTACACGTGCAAGTGCTACGAAAGGTTAATCCTATAAAATGTAAAACACTTTTATTACTAATAATGGTGATCATGGCTATGATAAATACTTTTGAAATAAACTATCAGTCCCTCCTCTAGAATGAATGGGTTTTAGAACGGGAAAAGTTTCCCTTTTCTTAACAGGTTCACAGTTAAGGCACCCAAGTGGACAGCTGCAGCTTCTGCAGGTCAGCTTCGGCCTGTACAGCCCATTCCTAACTCAGGGTGCAGGCTGAGACTTCTCTCTTCAGAAGGAATGTTGAGGTCATGACTGGGAGCAGACACTGCCATGTTAGTGGAGGAAAACCACTGGGAGGGGGTCAGGAAAACTGGGCTACATTCCTGGCTGTGTCACTTATATTTCTGAAATTTCAGGGAAGTTATTTGATCTCTTTGGACCTCCAATTTTTAGGTCCGAAGTAAACCATAGGTTTCCCAAGTCCTTTCCAGTAGTAAATTCCTTTGATCCTCTATCAGGTAATAAGTAGATAAGTTCAAAAATGATAAATAGTTGACTTTAGGATAGTTTTTTATTGTAAGTCATATGTTAAGTAACAAAAGGGATTAAACAGATCTATTGTGAATCAATATCATGCAAGAATTAACTTGGGTTTTGTTGAAAAGATTTTTTTAGTTACCCTAAAAGTCATATCTACACTAGGCTTGTCAGCCATTCTTACAGGCTACACTTTCAGAGTGCTGTTTGAAAGACAAGATTAAAAACCTTTAATCATTGATTTAAGGAATTTGAGTAATACTGTCTGGGTTTTTACCAGGCATCTTAAATATTTAAGAGAGAATGTGTCAATATTGGGATTAAACAAAAGAAAGATGCCAGAACACATGTGCCCTGTTGGTTACTGAGATATTCCCCATCTCAGAAATGAGGTGGATTTTGTTGCCAACATAAAGCTGCCCTGGCGTCCAGCAGGAAGAAAGAGAGTAGGAAACAGTTTGAATTCATGTATGTTCTATCCTTCTTCAGGCTTCTTTGCTCTACTAATATATGTATGTTACATAAAGTAAATTGACTGGTCCTAATAGTAAGGAGGGAACTGGTTGCTTATAGGTTTAGATTGTCTCATATAATTCTAAAACACAAAGGAGATAATGTGAGTGAGAAACTCTAAACAATAAAGTTATATAACAACAGAGCGCTCGTTTTGATCTTTGATTGACAGCATGCCAAACTTCTGGAGAGCTGAAATTTCCAGGCAACCCTGAGAAGATATAAATGACTTCTGAGACATATTCAGTCTATTAGGTTCAGGATGCATTTTGCCATTGCCTAATTTCTGGAAAGCCACATCATTCACTCACAAGTACATTCATTCATTCATGCCTAATAAACCACGTGCTAGGTTGTGCAAGGTGCGTGCTGGGTGAGAGGTATCCCCCCAACTTTCTCTTATGAGAATGGGAATTTGTTGCCATGGACTTCGTTTTAGGAAAGCAGGGTGGCAGCTGAATTCTCCTGCTCTCGGCTCAGATCTCTGACGCGAGGGAGGAAAAGTAAGACGAAGGCAAACAAGGTGTCAGCTCCCCCAGAACACAAGGAGCTAGTCTGTTAGGCAGGCAGGGAAGGACACTAACAATGGAAAACTCACACTTTCTTCCCCAAAAGACATCCCTTTGTGTTTCTTTTAGTAAAACATGTTACCCAGAATGGACTGAGGGGTTTTGTCTACCTTGGGTACTTCCAGAAGAGTGCATGGCACTTAGGAGAGGTTCAAATTTTGTTAAATATTGATAGAATGGACTTAACACATAAAATGTGGCTATTTAAAAAGTAAAATTTCGCCTCAGTCTTGGAGCTTGATTTATTAACGCAAGGCCCCAAGCTCACACATGTTGTAAATTTGTCAGAAGTTACAGCTGTCTTATTAAATAAGGAACCTTACTTAGTACAGTTCCCTTATTGTACAGGTAAGGCATCTGAGGCCCCAGCTCACTATATTGACTATAGCACAAGCACTGAACTGGGAGTCATGAAACGGAAGACTCCAGGCCTACCGTCTCCACCATTTACCTAGATGGTCATCTGCAAACCTTTCCAGAAATGCAGGAGGCAATGCAGTATGCTGGTTAGTAGCTATGGGCTCTGAGTGAATTCAGGATTCACCCTGACTAACTATGTGGTCTGAATGTCTCTGAGCCTCAGTTTCTCGTCTGTAAAATGGGGATAATAATAGTACCTACCACACTGGACTGTTGTAAGGAATAAATGAGGGAAGGCGTGTAATCCCACTGCCCCCGTGAAACCAAGAAAAGAAAGACGACTCTCTGTGTGCAATCCAAGCCAGCCCAAGAAACTTCTGTGCCCCTTGTTCACTGCAAAGAAATCATAACCATCGTCAGAAGCCACCGGGTGCACTGGGAGACACCAGAGTCAATCTCTGCTGATGGAAAGCACCCGTCTCCTGGGCATCCTCCCAGCCACTGCCTTTCCCCCTGAGGAGAGGAGCCCAGAGGCTGAGGTCTGGGGAGGACACAGACAGTGTCTCAGTCTTCCTAAGCCTCTCTGCTGCAGAAGCCTGGTGGGAAGGAAAAAAATGATTTAAAAAAGTGACAAAAAGGTAAACTGGAAAGTAAAAGCATAATTGCAGTGTACTCCTAAACTCCAACACTAAAGCAAAAGGACTATTGAATAATGTAAACTTTACGTAGCATTTCCGAGAGGGGCTCATAGGGTTTCCTAGGGGGAAGAGTTTCCATTGCACCTGCCTGCAGCAACTTCAAAAATCTTTATTAGGCATTTCTCTGCAACCTTCTCATCTGCCACTCCTCCTCCACTGCCCCAAGCATTTCTGTCTCTGCTCCTACCCCAGGAAATGCCTGGTCCTACTGGCTCCTGTTTCTCTGTTGGATTTTTCCTCTTGCAACCTCCCACCTTCAAATTCTTCTTGCCTCCACTGTGTAAAGCTGGTTAGCCCCCACTACCTCATATTCCAAACCCAGAATCATCCAAAGGTGGCACAAGCAAAATGGTGTCCATCTAATAACATCCAGTATCATTAGAAGGCAACTGTGGTTACAGATAGCAAAATTTTCCCCATTACATCTTAACATTTTGCTTGGATCCCATAAGTAAACATACTGATTGATCAACTCAGCATCCATGTGACCCCTTTTCAGTGGAACCCATATTCCCCTTCTGGTATCTCCTCCTCCATGCAGTCCTCTGCCTCAGTGGAAGCAGACATTTACCCCAGCTCCAGTGGTGAACCCTGTATCTGAGCCAATTAGAGGACTCCCATCACCTTTGCCAAAATGCTTGGTTCAGGGATGGGTGTGTAACTAATCAGGGCCAATGACAAGTGACAGGAGACTTTTTGAGACTTTCTGGGAAATGAATTTCCTTGCTCTTCTGAGACAGCTATAGGATGCCAGCTTTCTCCTACTGGACATAAAGAAAGGGCCTTCACCTCGACTGCTGCCACCTGCCACAGTACAGCCCAAGGAAGCAAAGGGAATTGGGATTGACAGAGGGAAATGACTGAAAGAACCTGGGTCTTAGATAATGTTTTTGAGCCTCTGGATCTCTAGCCTAAAACCAGTCTTACCTCTGATGTCTAATTTCTTGAGCAGCTACTGTTTAAGCCAGTTTCTGTTGAGGTTTTTGTTTCTCACAGTCAGAAGCATTCTAACTGATATAGGCCCCATTTTTTCCTATGTACTGATCTTAATATCCAACTAGACCACAGATTCTTGAAGGACAGAGACTTAGATTTCTTTTGTACTTCCCACAGGACTTGGAAAACACTACATATATGGCAGGAGTTCGAGTGTTTGACAATGGGCTGGTTTGTTATTATAAGATCCTTGAAATAAGGGTCCTTGGTTTTGGTACATTCACCCTGAAGTATTAGTTTGACCTCAGACACCCATCAATAAACAATTATTAATTAACAAAAATAATGACTTTGGATATTCTGGAATTTTAACCATGTGGGAGTCATGATTATAAATTACAACTCTGAGCCTCAGGGAATTTGAACATCCTCCTCCATCTCATCTTCCATATTCCTAAAAATCAACTTCCACATGGGCAGGATCTGGCCAAACACCCAAATTTGTAGGATCTCATTGGTTTTTAATAAATGTGTTGTTGAATTTGGAAATATATCTTTAATGAAGATATTAATGACCTTTCAAGAAATAACCCTTTCAAGGTAAATTCAGCTGAAAATTCTCCAAAATCCAAGAAAGAAATAAACAGTCACTTAATTAAGCAACCAGCCAGCAAGGGGCACCCTGTTCCACAGGGTGTAGATTATATTGCTTCAGGAACCATACAGGAAGTAACATATTCAGAAGCATCCGGAGCCTTTGACAAAATCACAGTACACAGCAGCACCGTATGGTCTATATTGCAAGGATCGACTCTGACCAGACTCACTGGTATACATCTTAAGCAAACACATTTTCACCTGCACAGAAAGCCTGCTCAGAAGCCACTCACATCCTCTTGAGGCCTTCAGTAAGACTCTATATTAAGGACTAAGCACTAAAAGACCTGGCACTTGTGCTGAGCTTAGGGAAAGAAAGATATATTAATCAAGATTTCTTCCAACACATTAAAATTCTCCTGTGTTAACCCAGGACAGTGTCTGGGCAATTTATGTAAGATTTCTTGCATATTTCTGTGATCAACCTGCAAAGTTCTGTTCCAAGCTCCAAGTTCTCTCCTGAGCCTCATCCTATGCCTGACATCCCCTACCCCTCATCTAGAACTGCTTCCATGCTGTCACTCTCAGGGCTCCTGAAGTCCCTGATCCTCCGGGAGACAAGGACATTTTCAGGCATGCTATCTGAAAATAAACTTCACAGAATTCCCTAACACCTGACACCCCACAGACTGCATTTACCATAATAGAAATACTTTAACATAGGTATCTGTTAATGTCTTCAATATGTTTCTCTGTATCTCCATTGTATCACTGATCATGAGTTTCTAAACGGCAAGGATCTCACCAGATTCACTTAAACTGAACAACAGAGAAAAACCATAAAGCAAACGGGGCTTTCATTGTTCCTTCTCCTTTGTTCTGGCATGCTGCTTTCCAGACATCTAGTCAGTAGAACACCACCGACCTCTGGTCATCTGCTTCCTCTCCCTCCTTCCTCATTTCAAAATGAATCTGTCCTTTGCCCCAGCATCTCAAAGCTCTGCTCTCTGCTAAATTTTCAAATAAGCTACATTATAATGAGCATGTCTTACTATGTTATCCCATCTAGTTGACATAAAAGTAGGACAAATAACGGGAATTTGAGGTAACAGGACAAGGAGAGACATTTTGGCTCTAGGAGCCTACAGAGTTCCATCAGGTGGGTATCCATTTACTTTGTTTAAGTGTTAAAGCCAGCCATTAAAAGGGCTGGCCAAAACACCCCACACAAAGCAGAGCTTAATAGATGTTGTTGGTAACAAGATGATAACAACAAGAATCACTTTCCTAGACACACTTCTTTTACTGTTTACAAAGCACTTTCACATATATCATTTTATTTTGATAATGATGATAGATACACATGCATGGAAATAAAACCTTAGAATCCAAGTGACTCTTTAAGCATGCCACTCAGCATGTTACCATATAGGACAATGAAGCCATTTGTGGGGTTTTTTTTAAGTAATTTTGACAAATTTAGGGAAACTACTATTTTGTTTGTAGATTCACTCTTCTACTTCCTCTAGATAGGCAGAAAAGGACTTGAAGTCATTCTCATCTTATTTTCTATTACACATCCATCTCCACACCTTGGAATGTTCGTAGGAGGGAAGGAGAAGCTATTTCTTGCTGCTAAGAAACCTGATAGCAAGGCAGGGAACATGTCAGGAAGTAGTGTTCTTCGGCAGAGGAAACACTGCGACTCTTTGACCCTCAAGGACTACATAAAGGGAGACAACCCTCTTCATCCCCTCCCCCATGACCCATTACCCCATTTAGGGTGGAATTAGAGAAGTGACTTCAGGGAGAGGATGGAAGCTGCATCCAGGAAACTGGGGATTGATTTCACCAGGCATCACCAGCACATTAGACCCAATCCCAGAGATGAGTTTCCAGCGGGACCTCTATACCTTCACACAAACATAAACATTGCAGGGCGTGCCTGCCCAACCTCCAGTGGTAGTGCAATTCCTGACTTCTCCCCAAACACATACGTTCACAACTCCCCGGATTCCAACTGGGAGTAGGAGGCAGAGAGTGGAAAGGCAGGTCAATCAGATACTTAGAGATGAAACATCCCAGGTGTGAGGCCAGAGGCCAGGTGGCTCTGCATGAAAGAAAGGTGACAGATTTTGTTTATCTGGAAAATGCAGGAGGGGAGCCTGTCATACTCAGATACCTGTTTCTCTATTCTTTTCATCCAAATTAAAAGTTCAACTCCTCTAATCACTGGAAAAGATGGGATTTCACAACATCTCGTGAATCTCACAAATTCTAGCTACAGCTTACCAAAATCTTACTTTTCAACAAATACCCCAGGAGATATAAAGGCTAGTCGGGTAAAGTTTTATAGGAGGGTACCAAAGGGAGTTCAAGAGTGTTGCACAGTTCACTTTTTAGTGCTTCCAAAACTTTGCTTCACAGAATACTTGGGGTTCCATAGTCAGACTAGACAGGAAAATGCTACACATGATTCCCCTCTCATGAAAATTCCCAACGCCTGTGAGCATATTCAATGCTTTTTGGATGGATGGATAGATAGATGGATGAATGAATGGATGGATGACTAAAATAAAATCTCTATATCAAAAAGATAAGAGATAACAAGTGTTGGCAAGGATGTGGAAAAAAGGGAACCTCTGCAGACTGTTGGTGGGAATATAAATTGGTGCAGCCGCTATGGAAACAGTATGGAGGCTTCTCAAAAAATTAAAAATAGAACTACCATATGATCCAGCAATTCCACTTCTGAGTGTATATCCGAAGGAAACAAAATCACTATCTAGAATAGATTTCTACACCCCCACGTTCATTGCAGCATTATTTACAATAGCTAAGACAGGGAAACAACCTAAGTGTCCATGGACAGTTGAATGGGTAAAGAAAATGTGTCCACTGACAATGAATGGATAAAGAAAATAATAATGGAATATTATTCCGCCATTAAAAAGAAGGATATCCTGTCATTTGTGACAACATGGATGGACCTTGAGAGCGTTGAGCTAAGTGAAATAAATCAGACAAAGACAAATACCGTATGATCTCACTTATATGTGGGATCTAAAAAAACTGAACTCATAAAACAAAGAACAGACTGGTGGTTGGCGGGGGGTGGGGTGGGGGAAATGGGGAGACGTTGATCAAGGGTACAATCTTCCAGTTATAAGAGGCATAAATTCTGGAGCTATAACATACAGCATGGTAACTATAATTACAATACTGTATTATATACTTGAAAATTGCTAAAAGAGTAGATTTTAAAAGTTCTCCACACACATACAAAAATATTGTAACATCCATCGATGTGTTAACTAACCTTATCGTAGTAATCATTTTGCAATATATAAATATATCAAATCACTATGTTGTAACCCTTCAACTTACACAATGTTATATCAACTGTATCTCAATAAAGCTGGAAAATAAAATAAAAATCTCTAGCCCCTAGGTGGTTGCATCTGGGTGTGCCCACCTAGAACCTTTACGTTGCCAATAGTTCGCTTTGTGAGCGCTAAGTACCTACCGAAACAGCTACCTTGGAGACAGCTGATGCTCTCTGATGTTTAATAGTCTGCCAATCTAAGATCGCTCACATACATTTAAAACCTCGGGTCTGTTTGACACCTGCAGGCTAAACAGGCCCAGAAGAGTTAAATAACAAATTCAGCATTAGAGATAACAGACATTTTCCAGAAAAGTTACACATTAGAAACTTCTTACAATAAACCTTCTCTGGGGGAGGATGACATCATTTTAAGTAGAATTCCAGTGACCGCTACAATTCTGGCACATACTCAATACATGTTTGTTGAAGGAACACATGAAAGAATAAATGAATTTCAAACCAGCTCTCTGAGATTGAACTTGCAGACACATGTGCCAAGCTTCAGGTCAGTCACTTTCCCAGCTATTCTCACACTCACCAGCTTCATGGTACCACCGACTTGAAGAAACGATCTCAGAGAGATTGGGGTATGGACTTCCCAATTTTTTTAAAGTCTATTTGTTCCCACATCTTTATGACTTTCAGAAATTGACCTGTTGAACTTCCGGCCTCGCCCATTTCAAGGAACACAGTGAAGTCACTGAGTTCAGCTCCACGCTTAACCTGGGCGTCCTAGGAGACCTGAGTCCTGCACTGTAGTACACGTAGTACACGTAGTACACTCTGATCGTAGTACACAGCACTTCCAAATGGTTCTCTCAGCCACTGATTTGCTGACATATCAAACACATGATATCTACAAAATGGATCTGAACCCAGGCCTTTACTTCCCATGGTCAAAGAACTGATGGAGCAAAAGCAGCCAGTGAAGGGAATAAAAACAAAGTGGGGAGATGACATAACACAAATGTTTTCATCTCAGCATCTCAGTTGCTCACAGTTGGACATGGTGGCCTGGCTCTTCTCTGCACAGCCCAGTCACCCTGCTCCCTCCTGCATTGTGCTGTGCTGGGAAAGGCAGCCAGACGTGCAGCCGAGACTCACTCTGGACGCTGCACACACAGCACCCACACCCGTCCCTTCCCTGGTCCACTCCCCAGGTAAAGTAATGCATTCTGCCCAAAAGTGTGACTGGACTTAATGTCACAGGTCTTACACTTAAAAATATTTAAAATGGTAAATTTTATTTTATATATATTTTTACCACAATTTTTAAAAGTGAACAAAGAAATGTACTCATTACCAGTTGAAGAGCAAACTTAATATCTAGAATACATTAGTGGACAAGTTAGCCTTTATAATAATAATAATAGTTAACACTTATTGAGCCCTCACTAGGGCTCTTGTTTAAACACATTCAATCCACGTAATAACCCTATGTGGTAGAGACTGATATCTCCATTTCGTAAATGAGGAAACTGATGCACAGAGAGATGAAGTCACTTGCCCAAAGTCGCACAGTAGTAATAGTGGATGTACCAAGAGACCCTAAAGACATAGACAAGCAATTTATGTAAATTAATTAAAAGGCAATTTAAACATTTATGTTTATCTATTAACTATCTATAAAAATGTTCACTCCTGGTAGGGCACCAAAATGTGTATCAAGGAGAACCTAAATCTCCTGGAGATTCACATCAGCATTATCCCAAGCTTTGCAGCCTTTCTGGAGCAGTTACAGCATTCCAAAAACAACTTAGAAGTGCCACCTCTCCTTCTACCCACGTGTCAGAACATCTCTGTGTAAATGCCTCATGTGGGCTTCACACGGCGTCTAGTGGATCTTTTAGCTGACTGGGCTGCCTTTCCCCTCCTCTTCCAGTTCTGTTTCCTGAAAATACCCGAGGCTGCCATTTCTGGGCCTAATACATTGACTATCTCATCAATACAGAGTCCAATAGGTTCTCTGGAATTTTAACAACACAAGAAAGATACCCACGAGACAGACAGAAAGACCATGAGAAGAGACAATGGAAACAAACCACAGAATACTCATAAAGATAAAAAGAGGATGAGGGTACACCAGACATTACCATCCTTTCCCACATCAGAGCAACAGCATGATGCTGGACAAAAACGTAACACTGTATTTAAATTCTGATTCAACTTACTGCCTGAATCCCTCACCCTCTTTTGCCTCAGTGTCCACCTCTGTAAAATGGAAGCAAACCTGTATCTACTACACGAGTTGTTATGAGAATAAAGAGAAAATGTATATTAAAGCACTTGTTGAACTATAGAACAATATGTAGATAGAGTTATAAGTATTCCTCCTATGCAATTTGCATAAAAAATTCGCAGGGCCAGCACCGGGGCGTAGTAGTTAAGCTCACACGCTCCGCTTCATTGGCCTGGGTTCTCAGGTTCGGATCTGGGAGCAGACCTACCCACCACTTATCAAGCCATGCTGTGGCAGGAGTCCCACATATAAAGTAGAGGAAGATGGGCACGGATGTTAGCCCAGGGTCAGTCTTCCTCAGCAAAAAAAGGAGGATTAACAACAGATGTTAGCTCAGAGCCAATCTTCCTCATCCCCCCCCCCAAAAATTCATAAATTCATAAGCATCAACCCATTTCAAACACAAAAACAGATTCTGCATTAGAAAGAACCCACTTGTAGGAACATCCGACTCATCTAAGTTGTTTTAAAACTTGATGTGCAAGACCCTTACCGGATAGGATTTTGATTTCTATCCTACTCAATGTAATTTCTATTTAGCTAATGAAAGACCTTAGCTAAAATTATCAAGGGAGGTTAGGTATATATCACCAGTATCTTAGGATAAAGTCAAAAAGGATAAATTTGTGTGTGTGTGAGGAGGACCAGCCCTGAGCTAACATCGGTTGGTTGCTAATCCTCCTCTTTTTTGCTGAGGAAGACTGGCCCTGGGCTAACATCCATGCCCATCTTCCTCTACTTTATATGGGACGCCGCCACAGCATGGCTGACAAGCAGCGCGTTGGCGGGCGCCAGGGACCCAAACCCACGAACCCCAGGCTGTCAGAGCATGAACGAAACTGCTGCGCCACCGGGCCGGCCCCTAAAAAGGATAAATTTTTACCCTTTGTTGATGTCACTGAGAATGGATTGTCCCAACAGATTTTTATTCTTGAAAAATCCTCTCTAAAGTTTGCCCTCCATTTGGGAACTTCAAATATTAAAATGTAGGAATTGTCAAGGAGTTCCAATCCCATTGCCCAATGTCATTGGAGGATTATCCCAGAGGTGTTTATGAGTCACTCCCTTGTCTACAGCCTTGAATTTAACTTGGCAGGACTTGAAAAGCGCCAAGAAGTGTTGTTCAAGTGGACAGCACCCCATTCAAGCACCTGCTTAGATGCCAATATCTCCGAGTAGCAGAAGCCCCAGATACTTATCTGAAAACATGGGTGAAAGCTCAGAATCACCCGCTTCTTGTGTAGACTCTTTCCTTAGTGGTCTCCCAGGAAGCCCTACTTGCTTCTAGCATGGGTTCTACCTCCCCAGAACATCTGCTCACATCTTCCACTGGTTAACACCTTACAATGACAACATTCCACATTTGCCAAGTGCCAGCAGCGCTCTCGGTTCTCCACGGCACATGTAAAGGCATGACCCTTGCCTGGAGGGCTTGTGAGGTAAGTAGGACAAGAAGTACTATTTAGATCAGAGGCTGATAAGATTCAAATGTGTGTTGTTCCCCTCCCCTCTCCATCCCTCTGAGGGCAGATCCTCAGAAAGGAGCCAGGAGTGAAAAGATGGATCATCTGAATGATGGATCATTCAGATGAGACCCTTCCAGGGATAAAGAGATAGATATTCGGGAGGAGTCCAAGGGGCAGATTTGGGCTGAGGAAAGACAGTGAGAAAGGGAGTGGGAGGAAATGAAGACAAAAGCATAACTCGAAACCAAGCAGGGATGTTTTACAGAGACTAAGGAAGCACTTCAAAGAGCAGCCCCAGTGAGATGGCTTGAAACCACTGAGCATCTCTCTCCAGTGGGGACAGAAGCAGAAGAGTGTCACCATCTCCCCAACACCCTGTTTTCAGTTGTCACTGCTGGTACTTTCTTAAAAAAAAATACTAAATATACTAACTATACATATAAATATACATGCTAACTATACTAAATGAGTGTGTTACAACAAGCTTGACACAATGCCAAATAAATGTATATGTGGACAAAGACTAGAAAATATGCAAATATAAAAATACTGCAATCACATTAGGATGCTAGTGTTATGGGTTTTTTAATTTTTTTCAGACTTTTTTAGCATGTTTCTTACATCCATCTTTTCAGTTTAAACAGTCCTGAATGCTATGGTGGTGTCATTCATGGAGATGTCCTTCCAGTGTTAACCCAAATACCTCAGTAGGGAAGAGGACAGGAGAAGTTGTTCTCCTGTTTAAACACCCACCTATAACCTACCCTGCTTTACCACGGTAGAGGGATGCTAATTAGTAATTTCTCACATTTGCTAACGAATAAGCCACCTCCAGGAAAACTGCTCTGAGGTGGGGAACACGGGTCACTTGGGCGGCCCCCAAAGTGAGCTATTGGCTTGGAGTGGAAACTGTGAAAGACAAAGATGATAAACAGCCACTGGGACCATTTGCCTCAAATTCTGATAACGCCTCTTGTCGGCCACAGCCCCGGCTTCCCTGAGGGCCTCGTGGCTTCACCCAGCTTCCTCGCTGTTCAGTGACCCGACCTTGGCATTCCTAAGCCAAGCCTAACCATCTCACTCAGCCTTGTGTTCCTGGGTATTTTGTTGTGTAACACTTAATACTATGGATAAAAATAAGAAAGGCTTATTTAAGTGCTCAGCCACAACAACACAGCCAAACGAAAAAAAATGTCCTTTTAAAGAATCACTTTGTCATCTTGTTTTCCACCCTGATCCTAAATCTCCTATGAAAGCGCTAACTTTGGAAAAATCCCACACATATAAACACACACAGGGTTAATCTTCTCCCTCAATGGCTCACCAGTAAGGCACCACCTATTTTGCTGACCTCATTAGTATTTAAGCAGCACAAGTGAGATCCCAGGGCCAGAAACCTTGGGACACCTGAGGAAGAGTCCTGGGAACCTTGGCCCATGTCACCAATGTCACCCATGTCACCCACCAGCACAGAGCTGAGGCAAGTCAGTTCACTCAACGAATTTCTGTTTCCTTATTATCCAGAGGATGAGAACATCCACCAGGCCTCCCTAATACTATCATTTATCCATCCATTTACCAGACACTGTCATGAGAATCAGACAAGACACAGGAATAGAAAGTTTTAAAAAGCTTTGTACATATGTTAGTAATATTATTAAATAAACCAGAAAACCAAGCAAAACACATAACAGGGTGTATTTCAGGTATGTCAACTGCCCCCAGGACCTGACAGCGAGGGCACAGCTTGGGAACTGGCCTGGACTATCTGTAAACCGAGGCCCAGGGCTGCTGGGAGTCAGCAGAGCCCCTGACAGAACCACCCCAGGTCATAGCCATCTACTGAAGAACAACGCGGAAACAGCCCAGAAAACCAGAGATACAAAAGGCAGCACCCGGCCCTTCTGGGCAGGCAGGAGCCCACAGCCGGAGCCTCGAGGCTCTCATTGCAGATCAGCACAGCCCCAACTCCAAGCCCGGGGCTGCTCACTGTCAGCGGTGCGGGCCCCTGAGTCACCCACACGTCAACGCCCTGGGTTTCCCTTGGATCCCCTCCCACTGGTGTTGCCAGATGATGAGATCATGGCACTTAACAAACCTTCTCTTTCAAAAGCACCTTTTATCCGAATGGATAAAAAAAGAATTTAACAGGCTTTATCTTACTGGCTGTCCCATCTTTGGCAAAGCCCACAGCTCACATTCAATTGTTGGTTTTTTTGAGTAGTTTTAGGTTCACAGCAAAATCCAGTGGAAAGTACAGAGAGTTCCCACGTGCCCACTGTCCCCACACATGCACAGCCTCCCCCATTAAGAACATCCGCACCAGAGGGGCAGGTTTGTCACAGTCGATGAAGCTGCTCATCACCCAGAGCTCACAGCTTACATCAGGATTCACTCTTGGTGTTGTGATTCGTGACACATTCAGCTCCCAGGGAGGGAGATGGGCAAGAGGGGTTCAGAAATTCACCAACCAGTCAGTAAGCAAGGACCTGGCTCTCCACAACCAGCACGTCCCTCTCTCTCATCCTTACTGTGAAGCTTTTCTTCTTCAACCAACAAGCAAGGGAAGGTTTGATGTGTACTAACATGTGGGACAAGTGTAAAAAAAAACAGTCATCTAAACCAGTGCTTCTCAAACTTTCAAGTGAATACGTATCCCTGAGAGTCTGGTTAAATCCAGATTTTGCTTGAATAGGCCTGGGGTGGGGGCTGAGATGCTCCAACAAGCCCCTAGCTGACACTCCTGCTTCCAGACATCAGACCACACTGTGAGAGGCAAAGCCCTGGCTTCAAGGTGTGTTCATCGGGGTGGGAACTTTCAAGTCAAAAGGTTTGGGGTTCAAATCATAGCTCTGCCACTTACTGGCTGCCCAGCCAATGATGGGATTTATGTAAATGGGATGATCAAATTATCATTAGTATATTCTCATTAGTATATCTATATATATATATATTAGTATATCAATATCATTAGCTATTATCATTAGTATATCTGATTTTGGTCAATTCCCCCTTTACTCATCTTTGTAAAAAAGCATTTCAACCACTTTTAGAAAAAAGTCATACATTTTTGCAAATATTTCACAACTAATCTCACTAAGAACACCTCATAAAACCAGATTAGCATATGAGTAAATAGAATCGTGTAACCCAGAATTTTAAATACATTCCAAAAATTTTTCTTCCACTCCAGTTTTTGTGAAAAATCAAGAGACAGGATTCTCTCTGTGCCCTTGATCTTCTCCTTCAAGGCCCTGATGTGTCCTTCAGCCTCACATGTAATCAGTTGAATTAAATAATGCTAGATTTGGACAGAGCTTTGGAGACATCCCAGCCCAACTCCCTCATTTTAATAAGAAAATTAAGGCCCAAGAATATTAAGTGACTTGCCCAAAGGGACAGTTATGTTTCCTAGGAACCAGGAGAAGTTGAGTTTACATCTGTTAAATTAATTAAACAAGAAGGAAATTAGACTGAGGTGGTTCTAATGCCTTAGCAGCCTCTGTAAGCAAACCAAAACCTAAGCCTGTCAATGCTTGAAGGTTAAGAAATCGAAATCTAAGGACAACCAATCACAAACAACCAACTAGACTTTCCCAAATAAGGCAACCACTTAAGCTACAGCCAATCAAATCACGTCCTTACTTTGCTTCTGCACCTTCTCTGTAAAAGTCTTACCCCAAGGTCCGGTGGGTGGAGCACTCCTAACCACTTCCAGTTTGGTGCTGCCCGATTGGAATCGATATTTGCTCAAATAGACTCCTAAAATTTTTAATATTTCTCAGTTTACCTTTTATCACTTTCTTTAAGACAGTTTGCACACAATAAAAGACAACTCTCATGTACAGGGCCAGTGCAGGGAGAGTGACACACAACAGCACACTCTGAAACCACGTCCAAGTATAAAGGCAGCCCTCTAGTCAGTGGTTTCCAGAATGTGGGATTTCACAGGCCAGAAAGAGTACATAAATAAATGGTAATTCAGGGTGTTATCAACCTTTTACTTTGCCAAGAAAAAACCTTTTTCTGTAGTTACCATCCACTATCACCATCATCCCATAAAAGGAAAGTATTTTAATGCCAAAAAAAGAGAATATACATAAACCCAGAATAAAGGACATTCTTATAATTTTAGGTTTAGGAAAAACTCAATTATATCTCCTTATTTTTCTCATTTTATTGCAAACCAGCAATCAGAAGTGATCGCTGGTTCTTCATCTACTTTGAGTCACAAGTGCCTTTAAGAATCTGATGAAGGCAATAGTCCTTTCTCCAGAAAAATGCACATATCTACATACATACAAAATTTTGCAAATAAGTCCAGACATTTGCAGGCCCCAGGTCAAGATCACCTGCTCTTAGCTGACAACTGAGCCTCCACCTGACCCACGAGTGACTTCACCCTCTAGTCTTCATTAACGGCTCTGTGGTCTTCTACAAGCTGTAGGAGACTCAAAACAAGGCCTCACACACAGGCCCTGAGGCTCTCAACTAGGCTTCTGCAAAGTGGCATGAATTGTCATAAGAGGAATAAGAAGGAGCTTCTTCTCCTTTTGCCTGGACCCTGCCCATCAGTGATACTGCCAAATCCAAAAAGATCCCCTCCGTCCCCCCAAAAAACCCCCAAACCCAGAAGTCCTTCTGGGTCCGGGACCAAAAAGCTCCACCTGGTGGTGTAAGGTCATGGGACTCTGGGAAATCGACTAGGAAAAGAGAGGGCCACTCAGTTTATAATTCCCAAGGTCACCCAGATAAAAAGTATAAAATCATTCTACAATATTCCTCTGGCAAAGGCCAGACAAGGAAGAAGAAAGATCTTTGTTGCAAGTCTGCCCGTGTATTAAAGAGAGAAAAAGTGTATTTCCAACCTACCATCCCTCCCCCCAACCCCACCCTGAAAAGCCTGAAAATGACGGGCATACATTCTGAGGAATGCGTCATTAGGTGATTTGGTCGATGTGTGAAAATCATGGAGTGTACTTACACAAACCTAGATGGTATAGCCTACTACTTGGCTATATAGTACTAACATTATGGGACCACCGTTGTGTATGCGGTCTGTCACGGACTGAAACGTCGTTATGCGGCACATGACTGCAAAGGGAGGCATTCCCTGCTTCCTTAAGTCTGTAAAGATTCCTGGCTCTAATATCTGCAGAATTTAGGAAGAATCGGGTAGCTAAATGGATGCTATTCATAGAAATAGGTCTCCCTATATGGATTATCAACCTGTTTTTTGCAGACAAAAGCTGGGGGGAAATCCCTAATGGTGACTAGGGTGGGAGAGACATTAATAATGAGAAGGCTTTGGAGAAGTAGGAAATCCTTCAAATCATTAAAACCAGTCTTATCTGGAGAATGCCAAAAGAGGTGATAATTCATATTTAAATGTAAATGTGTGGTGGGTTCAGACATTCGGCTGTGGATTAAGTTGCCGTGGGTAACTGAAAACCGCCTTTCTGGCCCCACAAGGGGTCAAAAACACTGGGAATGCTCTCTTTCTTAATCTGGGTAGTGAGTACCTCGGTTTGCATTATTATTATTCTTTAGACTGAATATACACAATATATGCTCTTTTGTTTGTAGATTTCATTAAAATAAAAATATTTAATTAAAAAGTCTTCTCTGTTCCCATTGCCTACTCTACCTGAAGTTAGCTGAATGAGCCAATTACTAGATCATATTCGAGAGTGTCTTTTCTTGTCTCTGCCTCCTTAGGTCTCTTCCTCTGTACTTCTTCCCTTTGTTTGGCTTCCTGTTTCCTGACCTTGCTGGAATGTGAGCAGCAAACTTGCAAGAAGAGAATTGGTGAGCAGGACTCGGGCCGTCTCAGCCTTCGTGTGTTCAGGAGTGAGGCTGGGCCACAAGGACCCCTGCCCTCGCTGCCCGAAGGGAGAGACAGAGTAGGTGAGTAGAACAGGACTCCCTCCTGAGGGTCACCTACTGTGGCCTCAGCTCCAGGTGAGGGACAAGCTGTTGGACAGGCAACAAACCACAGCCTCTGGTAGCCCAGGCCCAGCACGGAAAGGGGGGGCACAGGGCGCAGGTTCTGCTTCTGTAGTCTGTAGTGCTCTACCTCCTTTCTCATTCTCTCTCTCCCACCATATAAATGTCAGCCATCGGTTCGGAAAGAGCTGCTTGGGCTTGAGGCGTAAGACCCAGAGTCAGGTGAAAAAGGAATGTACCTTTCCACTTGGGAAATAAAGAGCAAGGAGCCCCAACCCTTGGCTAAAATCAGCCCTGTCGGACACAGCTTCATTCACTCCACGTGAAAGTGGAGTTGAGACAAGTGGCTGTGTTGACCTGGCTGGTTTGCTGTAACCAACCCAAAGAAGATATGAATCTAAGGGCACATGTGACACCAAGTCCCAGTTGCAGCTATTTGGGGAGTGTCAATTAAAATCACATTTAGAACATAATAAAGTGACCCTCGGCCACAATTAAAGGAAGGAATAATTTAGAAACTCTTCTTTGAAGAGCAGAACAGTTGAAAGAAACCAGTTAATGGTAATTAACAATTTAGGGCTTGAATGAAGCCAGGTGGAGAGAGAGGGTGAGTCGTCCTAGTCCAGCACAAACGATACTGTAAGAAGAGTGGTCAGAGCCTCGTGCTCCCTCCTACCAGAGGGCCATATTGGCCGCAGTCCCCCAACCCCACACCTGCCAGGCTGTCTTCTGCAGCCAGAAGAGAGCTCTTCTCCAGTAACCCAGAGAGGCCTATTTATAGTTAGTTATATTAGAACATTATTTACCATTACTTCTATCACTGATGGTATTCTGAGTCTTTCGATATAAAGTTGTATTTTAATTATTATTTTTTTCAATATACAAGCCTTTCAAGGCCTTGGAGAGAGAGTGACAGGGATTAAAACCCAGGATTAACTAACTCATAGATGTTGACTCCAACCCTGGGATGTCCGTCTCCACTCTGACTCCTCCCAAAATTGTTCTCAACTGAAGATTCTATTTTAATTACTTTAATCAGTAAGGTACTTGAGAAAAAAACCACAATACTTCCTGTAATGATTCATCACTTCTCCCTAGAATGGAAGCCCTGCTGATTCCTAGAGGGCAGACTGTTTCAAAAGTAAAGCAAAGCACTCCATGGCCTAACCCTCCCCTTCCATATTTGACACGCTCAGAAGGTGACCACACCCTGATGTGGTTAAAAAAAAAAAAGGCAGATAAGCTCCGGGACACCTCTGAAAGTGAGCCTCTTGCCTCAAACATGCCAATGGCACTGCAGGGCTCCAGGACCTCAGAAACAACCCAAGGGAAGAGAAAGGAGCTCATTTTCACGTCAAGTTTACTCCATGTTGAGTGCTATGCTTGGCAGCTTACATAGAGCATTTCACTTAATTTCACAACCCTGTGAGATACCCCATTACTCCCATTTTATAGATGAGGAAACTTAGGTCAGGGAAGTTAAATATTATGACCAAGGTAACACAGCTGGTAAGTGGAAAAGCCAGGACTTAAGCTGAGATCTGTCTTATTCCAAAGCTTTGGTTCTTCCCACTAAACTCCACAGTTCTCTAAACTTTAAGAAAGTTAATGCACAGGGTGAGTCTACCTATCATTATCCTGGAGCTTCTGATATGAACATGTCTTTTTTTTTTTTTTTTTTTTTTGTGTGTGGGGAAGACCAGCCCTGAGCTAACATCCGTCGCCAATCCTCCCCTTTTTGCTGAGGAAGACTGGCCCTGGGCTAACATCGTGCCCATCTTCCTCCACTTTATATGGGACGCCGCCACGGCATGGCTGACAGGCAGTGCGTCCGCGGGCGCCCGGGATCCGAACTCGCGAACCCCGGGCTGCCAAGCGGGGACTAAACCGCTGCGCCACCGGGCGGCCCCTGAACATGTCTTTTAATGAGACATACTTTTAAAAAATATTTTTTAATCCAAAAACACCTATCAAGTACTCACTAGATGAATGACATCATCACATCACAGGGATAAAAAGGCATCACTTTTCTGGTCAATAATCATGTGATGTCGATTCTTAATGCTGTCTGAAAACACAAAGCCATTTCTAAAAGAGTGAAGCAATAGAAAGCTGTAAATTCCTAACAAGTCTCTGCAAATCTTGTACTAAAACAAGAGGAGCAGAGAAACCCCCAAAAAGTGAGAAGGGAACTTAAAGTGCATCAAGTCTAAATGTCCCCCATTATCGACAAATGAGCTGAGGCCCAGAAGAGCCCAGTGACTTGCCCAGGGTCACACAGCTAGACCCTGGTGAGCCAAGCCCAGACTGAGCAGATGGGAGCAAACAGCTCCCACACATCAGGATGGCACCCCTTCTACAAAACTCAGGGTAAGAACCCTAAGAAGTCCCCAAGAAATAACACAGACTACTGCTCCTGAGTGACTCAGAGCCATAAGGCCCCTCCAAGCTGTGTCTTCACAACGTCCACTTCAGTCAAGCCCTTTAACCTTAGACTGAGGCCCAACTGCTAAGGAAGGATGCCCAAACTTGTGGAATGTGATGGTTAATTTTATGTGTCAAATTGGCTAGGCTACAGTACCCAGTCATTTAGACAAATATCAGTTTAGATGTTGCTGTGAAGATATTTTTTATATGTGATTAACATTTAAACAGCAGACCGAGTAAAGCAGAGTAACCTCTATAATGCGGATGGGCCTTAAGAGCAAAGACTGAAGTTTCCCAAAGAAAAAAATCCTCCTCAAGAATGCAACACAGAAATCCTGCCTGAGTTTCTAGACTCCAACATCAACTCTTTTTTACCTTTTCGATGCCTTTCACCCATTTCTACCACCCCTACCCTCCACCTCTGGCAACCAACAATCTGTTCTCTGTATCTACCAGCTTGGGGTTTTGGGGTGGGGGGTGGTTGTTTGGTTTTTTCTTTTAGATTCTTCATATAAATGCGATCATATAGTATTTGACTTTCTCTGATTTATTTCTCTTAGCATAATGCCCTAGAGGTCCATCCATATTGTCACAAATGGCAAGATTTCATTCTTTTTATGGCTGAGTAATATTCCACTGTGTGTGTGTGTGTGTGTGTGTGTGTGTGTGTGTGTGTGTGTACCACATCTTCTTTATCCATTCATCCGTCAATGGACACTTAGGTTGTTTCCATATCTTGGTTATTGTAAATAACACTGCAATGAACATGGGGGTGCATATATCTTTTCAAGTTAGTGTTTTCATTTTCTTTGGATAAATACCCAGAAGTGGAATTGCTGGATCATAAGGTATTTCTATTTTTAATTTTTTGAGGAACCTCCATACTGTCTTCCAAAGTGGCTGCACCAATTTACATTCCCACCAACAGTGCACAAGGGTTGACTTTTCTCCACATCCTTGCCAACACTTGTTATTTCTTGTCTTTTTAATAATAGCCATTCTAACAGATGTGAGATGATATCTCATTGTGGCTTTGATTTGCACTTCCCTGGTGATTAGCGATGTTGAACACCTTTTCATGTCCCTGTTGACCATCTTTATGTCTTCTCTGGAAAAAGGTCTATTCAGTTCTTCTGCCCATTTTTTAATCAGATTGTTTTCCTGCTGTTGAGCTGTATGAGTTCTTTATATAGTTTGGATATTAGCCCCTTATCACATACTGATAATCATTGCAAATATTTTCTCTTATTCAGTAGATTGCCTTTTGATTCTGTTGATAGTTTCCTTTGCAGTGCAGAAGCCATTTAGTTTGATGCAGTTCCACTTGTTTATTTTTGCTTTTGTTGCTTTTGCTTTTGGTGTCAGATTCAAAAAATCATCACCAACACCTATCTCAAGGAGCTCACTGCCATGTTTTCTTCTAGGAGTTTTACGGTTTCAGATCTTACATTCAACTCTTTAATCTATTTTGAGTTAATTTTTGTGTATGGTGTAAGATAGTGGTCAAGTTTCATTCTTTTGAATGTGGCTGTCCAGTTTTCCTAACACCATTTATTGAAGAGACTATCCGTCCTTTCCTCACTGTATATTCTTGGCTCTTTTGTCGCAGATTAATTGACCATATATGTGTGGGTTTATTTCTGGGCTCTCTATTCTGTTCCATTAGTCTATGTGTCTGTTTTTACGCCAATTACATACCGTTTTAATTACAATAGCTTTATAATATAGTTTGAAATCGGGTAGCGTGATGCCTTCAGCTTTGTTTTTCTTTCTCAAGATTGCTTTGGCTATTCAGGCTATTTTTTGTGGTTCCATACAAATTTCGGACTGTTTGTTCTAGTTCTGTGAAAAATGCCATTGGAATTTTGATAGAGATTGCAATGACTCTGTAGATTGCTTTGGGTAGCATGGACATTTTAACAATATTGATTCTTCCAGTCCACAAGCACAAAATATCTGTCCATTTGTTTGTGTCTTCTTCAGTTTCTTTCATTAACATCTTGTTTTCAATATACAGGTCTTTCACCTCCTTGGTTAAATTTATTCCCAGGCATTTTATTCTTTTTGATATAATCGTAAATGGCATTGTTTTCTTACAGTTTTCTGATGGAGTCATTTGGGTTTTCTACATATAATGTGATGTCATCTGCAAATAGTGACAGTTTTATTTCTTCTTTTCCAATTTGGATGCCTTTTATTTCTTTTCCTTGCCTAATTGCTCTGGTGGGGACTTCCAATACTATGTTGAATAAAAGTGGTGACAGTGGGCATCCTTGTCTTCCTCCCGATCTTAGAAGAAAAGCTTTCAGTTTTTCACCATTGAATACACACACACACACACACACACACACACACACTTATATATATATTGAGAGAGCTACATATACATATATATATACATATACATATGCTTCTGTTTCTCTGGAGAACCCTGACTAATAGATAGAGAATGAATGATGTTATTCTAAGCTGCACATGGGAAGTAGAAAGCAACTAAATTAGCGAGTGTCTATCTTGTGAAGGCACCATGCTAGCACCACGACCAGGGTTACAAACTCTGCTTCTCAAAGCTAAAGTTGAGTCAGGTTTCAAGGCTGATGACGGGGCTATGAGGTGGTAATATTGTTCTCCTTTTTGAACACTGAACACTGAGGCCTAGAGAGGTTAAGCAACTTGGTCAAGTCACAGAGCTGGTGTGTAGAGGCAGGATTCAGACCCATATTTGCATGACTCCAAAGTCCACAGTCTTTCCACTTCATCACACCTCTGATTTATCTATAACGACATGAAAGTCAAAAAGGAAGGTTTTAGGAAAAATGGAGTGGGCCACAACGTCAAATCCTTCAAAAATGTCAAGGAAGGTTACACTGAGGAGTAGCTCCCTCCACTGCCCCGATCCAAGATATAACAACCAACCGAAGGCTTCCAGCGGTCAGTTCCAAAATAAAAGAATCTCTCACCTATTTGTAAAGGAGAGGGGGCACCTTTGGGAATTTCTCCTGGGAGGACACACTGGAAATTCCACCACTGAATCTAGTGGTATCAAAGAATCAGAAATGTTTGTTGTAGGCTCAAGTAATCGACAAAATGTAAATGGAAGAATAGAATAAACAAAAAGGAAGTCCTGGTAAAAGTACAAAGAATAGGGGCCGGCCTGGTGGCATAGTGGTTGGGTTCGTTCTGCTCCGGCATCCCGGGCTTCGCAGGTTCAGATCCCAGGCGCTGACCTAAGCACCGCTTATCAAGCCGTGCTGTGGCGGCATTCCATATATAGAGTAGAAGAAGACGGACACGGATGTTAGCCCAGGACCAATCTTCCTCAGGAAAAAAAAAAGTACAAAGAATAGTGTGTAAGAAAGAGTAAACGGGATGATAAGAGTTATAGAAATGTTAAATATTGTGTAATCTATGCCAGTGTGTTCTACACAAACCAGTTGGTATTTGTATGGCTTTATAAATGATAGGTAATACAGAACAGGTGCTCCCAACATAATTTTCCACAAATAAAACGCCTGTGTTCTCAAAATGAATTAAGTATAGTGGGTTTACAAAGTTCATTCAGCCAGAGTCATCATTGTCTCCCAGCCAGCCCAGCTACTGGTCGTTGCCCAGCTGATTGGAGCCAGAGGTCTTCCCTCTGCCAGATTCAACAAGAGGGGAGCAGGAAGAATGCAGTCTCTTATTTACAAGCTGTGAGGCCTGCAAAAACTTTGCTGAGTATATCTGTCCATTTGGTGATAACTGATCTCCAGGGGCTCAGAAAGGAAAGCTGTCTGAGTTAGCAAGTATAGGTGTTTGTCCTGATTTCCTGCTCGCACAATGCTTTCATTTATCCCAGTAAATGCAGCCTGACGATTCACTGGAGACCAATGGTCATCTGCACTACTCCCTGGAGGTAACTCAGAGCTGGCATCTGGGGACACACAATCTTTGAAAAACCATATTGGCCCAAGTCTCAGTAGCTTGTTAATTCCTAAACTGATTAATGAAGCAATGCTCAGAGCAGTAAGTTACCAGCCCCTGCCAAAGGCCAAGCTTTTGCTCACAGTGTTTGTTTCTCAAAGTTCATTCAGAGACCTCTCGGCCTAGCCTACAGCCAAGGCCATTGAGCCAGGAGTCTGGGAACCCGCGTTCCATCCTGACCAGCAGGACTTGACCTCTCAAGACTCAGTTTCCTCAGCTGGGCCTCATCAAGGTCCCTTCCATCTCTAAAGTTGTATGAATCCATGATTTAAGTGAATAAGTGCATTAGGAGGTATGTATTTCCTCAATCAGACAACACCAAGAGCAGGGTTTCCCACCAACACACGAACTGCCCGCAGTGCAAATAGAAACTACACGTTCCCCTAGAAAACACAAGAGAATTGACTGAAAAGAAGATATGAAAATTCAAAATGATTCTGGAAAATAAGCATAATATACTCTTAGCATACATAACCAATTAGAAGAGTTATACTAACATCAAAAATTGTGACACACGTAGGAATACACTTAACTGAGAACATGAAAAAGACTACATGAAGAAAAGTTTAAAATGCTAATCAGACACAGAAAACTATTTAAACAAATGAAAAGACATACTTCATCTTGGACAGGAAGACTTAACAGAATAAAGATATTAATTCTCCCTAAGTAAATTTAAAATTTTAATTTTATCCCAATAAAAATACCAACAGGGTTTTTCTGAAAACTGAACAAGCTGATTCTAAAGTTTATATGGAAAAGATAAATATAGTGATTAAATTCTTACTTTTTTAAACATTAATAGGAGGGGGCCAACCTTCTAAATATGTTGCAAAGTATAATAGTCAAAGTAATTTGGTATCGAAGCATGAATAAACAGATTATTGATACAGAATAGAGAAATCCAGAAATAGACCCAAATATATACAAAAATTTATATTAAATATATATCCACATAAGAATTTATACAAGAATACATATACATATGAGAATCTACATATTTTTTTAATTCCCATTTTGAATCAGTGGGAGGTAAATGGATTATTTAGGAAATGAGGCTGGGACAATTAGGTTGCCATTTAGAAAAAACATAAGGTTGAATATATACTCTACATGTTACAACAACCAAAAACAAAATTTCCAGACGGAAACAACATGTAAACCTCAAAAACAAAACCATAAAAGTACTAGAAGAAAACATGGGATTTTAAAAAATAATCTTAACAATGGAGAAGGCTTTCCTAAATATTATACAAAACTTCAAAGCCATAAAGGAAAAGATTGATAAATTGAATTACCTTAAAAAAAGAAAAGATCATCATGATTTTTTAAAAAGTATAAACAAAGTCAAATGAAAAACCAAGAATAAATATCTTTAAAATATACTTCAGATAAAGGGTTAATTTCCTTGATATGCAAAGAACTTAAATCAATGAGACCAATAACCCAATAGAAAAAATAGGTAAAGAATATGAACAGAACTGGGCAGAGTTCACATAAAAGGAAATACACATGGCTCTTAATCATAGGAAAAGATGTTCAACCTCATTCACAATAGGATAAATGCAAAACAAAACTCAGAGATATGAAATTGACAAAGATCAGAACGTTTGGTAATAGATTCATTTGACTAAAGGAAAACAGGTCCTCTTGTACATTGCCTGAGGGAATGCAAACTGGAACCTCTGTGAGAGCAATCTGGCAATATCTACCAAAATTAAAAGTAGAGCTATGTCTTGACTCAGTCAAGACACTTCTAGAAACTCATCTCAGAGGTATATTTGCATATGAGTGAAATGACACAGATATGGGATAACAATTGCAGCATTGCTCGAATGGCAAAAGATTGAAAACGAATGGTCTTCAATGAGACACTGAGGAAATAATGAACTACCCAGAAATATCAAATGAAAAAAGAAAAATGCAAAGCAATGTGTATAGTATACTACCACATGTGTAAAAAAAAATTGAGTATATATACTTGTAAACGCCTGTATATATATCGATAGTCAATGCATACAATCAAGACAAGAAATAAGTTACATCTGGGAGAGGAACTGAGTGGCTGGGGAACAGGGGTAAGAAGGGCAATTGTTTTTCTCTGTATTCCAATTTATAACTCTTGAATTTTGTACTGTTCAAGACATTTTAATTAATGCAAAGTCCAAAAAAATGCAGATTCTTCGGCCTTACACAGGACTCGCAGGATCAGATTCTCTGGGGAAGGAGTCAGGGGCTCTGCAATTTTAACAAGCCCTCTGTGCGATCCTCATGCGCAGAGAAATTCTGAGAACCCCTGACAGAGAGCATCATTAGTAATGCACACTTATCAAAATAATAATAGCAACAATGATGTAAGCAGTAATGAACACTTATTTAAAAAGATAAAGCCGAAGACACTACTGCCAAAATCTTGCACAAGTTTTCCTGAAAAAAAATCCCTTGGCCCAATGAAGCATAGAAAGATTTTACACGACAACAAAGTATTCCTTGTTCTCTCTGCTGTTCCGTTTTAACCACCAGTAACAATTTCACCAGCTTTTTATACTTTGCAAAATGCTTTACCCTAATCTTTGGAGCTCGGTAAGAGCATCGTACATAAAAAGGAGAGAAGTGAATTGCTCAAAGACAGCACAAAACCTCCCAACTCACTACTCTCCAGCCAACAACCATGCATACCCTATGTGTTCTAAAGAAACCTATAACTAGGAGATACATACGTTTACTAGGTTTCTTCAATCTAGGCATACCTGTGTTGCAAATCACAACTGTGTATTTCTGAGAGGCTAAGGGAAAAAGGGCATAGTTTCAAATCTCAGTTCTGGCTCCCCTTCTGTGTTCTTCAGTTTCTTCCCCTTTAAATTAAGATGACAAGACAATATGGTGGAGTGATTAAGAGCATGTGCTCTGGAGCCAGACTGCCAGGGCTCAAATCCCAGTTCTGCCGCTGTGTAACCTTGGGCAAGTTACTTAACTTCTCTGTGCCTCTGTAGACATCTGTAAAACGGGGATAGCACCACCTCATTCACTTGGTATGAGGATTAGATAAATCAACATCTGTGCAGCACTTTGTATAGAAAATGGCACATAGTAAGTGCTAGATAAATATTTGCTATTATTATTTCAGACCAGTCTTGGAGTGTAAAAGGAATAGAATTCTCAAAAATAAGGGTAAAACCCAGGGAAGGGGTAGAGAGACAGGGAGGAAAACTCTGGGGCAGCTAAAGAGAAGACATAGAAGGCAAGCAACAAGGAAAAGTTGGTTGTTTCCAAGAAATGAAAAACCAACTACAAGCTATCGAAGCCATGGGCCAAGCAAAGCAAAGCTGTTTTTTCCTTGTTCTGCGAACTGCTCAGCTGCCAGACATTTCCATTTTCCGGTCTGGGTCTGTATCGCTGTATAAGTTTTATATCAGGGGCCCCAGACCAAGCAGGTTTGGCGTTAGGGGGTGGCAGCACCTCTTACCAAGCCCCTATGTTCACGAAGATGACCTATGTGGCCTGAGGGAGGACTTGGCCTCCACAGATCAAAACCTGAGGTGGTAAGGGAACCAGAAGAGAGCTAGAAGGAGATTCCAATCCCACAGGCTTCCCCAGTCTTGGAGGGGCCTTAGGAAGCCCCTCATTCTCGGGGAGCCCAGACCAGACCAGAGACCCACCATTGCCTCGTTGCGCATGGGGCTGTGGAAGGGACCTTTGAGACACACCGCCTGATTTCTCCGTCTCATGGCTGCTGCGGAGACGGAGGTCCCGAGAGGGGAAACGACTTGCCCCAAAGCTAAGGGATATCTCGGTGATTATCTCACCACAGGGAACCCCTGAAGTCTGAACCGTAAGCCCTTCTGCTAATTAAACATGATTTCATCTTTAATTGCTATATTTTAGCCATTTTTTTAAATGTTCATTCTATTAAAAAAGGGAAAAAAGCCACCAAGCAAAATAAGTCTCCCTTTAACTAAAATAGTGACAGCACCTGTGGAACCATCAGTTCCCTGTGACAGCCACGGAGCAGGAAGAACAGTGAAGTAGCAGCTGTCCCGCGAGTCCCCAAGCAGATTTGGGAGAGCCATGGAGCACTTGGCGGGAGCTGGTGACAGGCTCAGACGTGAGTCTGAGGTCTGACGTGCACCCGCACCAACATAACTCTCCTCTAGAAACTATCTGCACTCATCAACCACGGTTTATTTACCCAAAGTGTCTACGAACTGACTTAGGCTTTCAGCCTACTAACATCTTCAGTTGAACCAACTGGACACCTTTCCTTTCCTCTGCAGGACCTGCAGACAGCTCTCACCTTGTCCCTAACCCCCTCTTCATCCCCCAGAGACCAGAGCAGAGAGGCCTGCTCAGAATCCAGCTCCAGCCAAAGGGTCAGCCACACAGAATCCATCCGGAGGCCTCAACTGGCCAGAGCTGCAGGCACCAAATTTTCACCCAGGGATGCTGTTTCGAAAGATTTTGTCCAGCAAATTTATTATGTTTCTCATCTAAAGTAATCAAATTCATATCTCACTGCCTGTCAGAGCCTCCAAACAACAGGCCATAACTAGTATTCCAAACTGACTTGCTCTTTCAACCCAGACACAAAACACATTTTAAGCAGCTAGAGCTGCCTTGTTCTGAATGTGTGCTCCCTGCTCCTCCCGCCCCCCCCCCCACACCTATTATTTCCCTCTCAGTCTCGGGGACGACACCAGCACACAGAGAGGACTTAACACGCCGAAGCCAGCACACTGCCCCAAATTGAAAGCAGCCTGGAATCTGGCATAGCCACTAAAGACTTGCTGTATTGCCCTCCCAGCAGCTAATTTATCTATGATCTGAAATTACATCAAATTTCCAAGGACTGGGGAAAACATTTCCCATGAGCAAGCTAATTTATTTGCAGGGGGAAATGAATGGCTCCCTTTGCTTTCCTGACCCTCCCATAGGCACCAGGAAACAACACAAAGTGACCCTGAAGAGAGACCCCAGACAGAGCCTTCAGTTACATAAGATGGCCTAAAATCAGCCATGGGTGACAGAGGACATAAATTCTGCAACCCACGGTAATGGGTCTGAGGGTTCTTTAGACTGAGGTGCACCATCTATTTAAATGCATTCCCTAGTGAGAAATGACTTGTTTTCTGTATGTCATACTTAGGGAGAGGGTGCTGAGATTGTGTATTTGGAACAAATTATCAAACTTCTGCTTTATACAATCACAGGTGAGAAAGTTACTGTTGAAAAGACCCCAATGAGCAGAGCTCATTGTGTTGACACAGGCTCCAAGAAGCCCCCCCCTCCTTCCGCCCCTCGTAATTTATTTCATGAAAGCGGACATTCTCTCTCCTTTGTGCTCTGAAAAGAACAGGAGCTTTAGCGACCTAACGGCATCTCGGGGAGCAGTAACATCTGAGACCATCTCCAGAGAAAAAGATTACCTGGAAGCCCCAAAAAGAAAAATTCATTTTCCAATCAAAGCATATTAACTCTAACAACTCCCAACCCACCAGAAAGCACTCAAAGGAATGAGAACCGTAAGAGGAGGGAGGGGAAAAAATGAGTTAGTGAGGATAATAATTTTCCCCTGCTGTCAGACCAGCCCTGTTCCGTAAAACAATCAGCCGAACTCAGACTGGTATCTCTCGAGCATCCTTCCTCCATCGCCGCCACCCCCTGGGCTGGGAGAGATCCCTCATTTCATTCTCCCCAGCCTTGTTCAAGAAGGGCAAGTGAGCCAAGGGACATCAGACTCTCACAGACCATAAACTTCTGTTACTCCACAGGGAGTAAGACATTCAGAACACCCATCTGCTAGGAGCTCCCGCCACCCTCATTCAAAGTCAAAGTAACACAACGCTTATTATGGCCAGGCGCTGCGCTAGGCACTTCACATGAATTATCTCATTTAATCCTGAGTTATATGTTATTGACCTTATTTTACAGATGAGGAAAGTCAGAGTTGGATAACTTGCCCAAGATCACAGAGCTCACGCATGCAGAGGACTCCAGACCCAGCTCTGGTAACCGTTGATCTAGCCCACCATATGGGATCAGGGCGCACGTGGGCTTCCGTGACTTCCCCAGACACACACACACCCCAGCCTGAGTCTGACTTCCAACACCACCCCACCACAAAGGAAGATTTCCCTCCTCTTAAAAGATTCAGACTGGACCCCATAGAATGGCTGTAATCTGTACATGAAAATAAGTCAAAAATGCCCCATGCTTAGGCAGCCAAAATGAAATGTCACCATTCTGTGCTATGAAAAAGCCTCCTGATTTCCTGAAATCCACCCAGCAACAAAGAAAAAACAGAGACTGTTCACATCATTTACATCTTCTGGTGAGTGTAAGGACTTCAACCTCAGAGGAGCTTTGAGACTTTGTAGCACTTTGCAAAAGGGAGGAACTAGAAAAGAAACCGTTCTGTTTCTGGGCCACAGAGTATGTTTCACCCAGAGGGAGAGAGACTCTGGACTTTTTAAACGTTTTTAAAGATTGATCCTAAACAGAATGCTTATAATCTCAGATAATGTCATAGAACACTGGGTCCTTTTCACTTATAAAAATTGTCCCCAATGCAAATTGAAAGTGATGGCTAACTTCACATACCAGCTTCAAATAAGCCAAGGTATAAAACAGCTCCAAAAGGACAATTCATTGAAAGGAAGGCCATAAGGCAATTTGCAAACATCACATGCGCTTGTTTTATATGAATATCTATAGCCACATACAGTATCAAAATGAAACTGAAAGGGAAGGAACTCACTGTACAGAAGACAAAACAATACCCTTTTTATTTTTAAAACTCTGGTGAAATAGTTTCCATATGACATCCCATTTAAAAAAAATTAATGTAAACCAACCTGCCTGTGGGTTAGTCACACTACAGAGACTTCATCATAGTGTGTACAGACGCCTAAAGTATTTACAAATGTTACCTGTTAGGTAGTAAAGTTTTGTTGCAATTTTCTAGCACATATTCCACAGTAAAATAAAGGGAGGATATTGGTGTTTCTTGTATAAAAATTCTTAACAAATGGATAAAGGCAATTTTCCTGAGAGAAGATTTGTTCTTGAAATATTTTTCTTTAACAATTGGAAATATAGAAATGGGATGTAGTTGTAAAAGAAGCATAAGAATGTCTAAGTTAACATTTTTTTTAAATTATTTAAGTACCATTAAGTTAAAATGTTTACATTCATTATAAAAAATGTTGTTAAATCTTATGCAAATGATTTAACACTGATTGCTGCAACGCAAATTGCACTTTTTAAAAAAATTATTGTATACATGGAAGAAAAATATCTTGTCTGCTACCCTGTTTACAAATTCCAACTGACTTCAGGTCAGTCACACAATATGAACTTTGAGAGACGTCAGTCACAGTGTACATTACAGTTATACTGCAGTCTTGCAAACTGAGCAATATTTTTGAAAAGAGACCTCGTGAACCAATCAGTCTCCAGAGGTGTGTACCAAATGGCCTCAAATGGTCTTCTCCGTGAACGCGTGTGAAATCTGGGTGTGGAAAAGGTAGGAAGAAATTCTGGAATAACCAAAACCGATCAGAAGAAGCACATGATTTGGGGCAATACACATAAAACCTTTTTTAAAAATCTCTCAATATTCCTTAGCCGGCAGGCACTGGTCCTAGTCCCGGTTTCTGGAAGTGGCACGGCAGACACCGCATCCCCTGGCAGACCCAGAGGCCGGCTGGCTGGAAGTGGCCGTGGCCAGGGAGGAGGCGCTGTGCGTGGGCTGCACCAGCCCGTCCGGGAGGCTCCATCTTCTCTCTGGCTCTTCAGAGACAGGGGCTGGGTGGTAAGGCAGAGCGAGGCTCTTGGGCAACACATCTCTTTCAAAACAAAGGCACGGAAATCACGCGTCAGAGGAATGTTCTGTCAGCGTACTCGCCCCGGTCTGGACTGCTGGACAAAATCACCGCAGGTAGTGCGCCCTCCCGCTCCCGGAGCCGGCTCAGGCCAGGGCCAGGGCGCACCAGGAATCCTGTCTCACCGAGGACGACGTGACTTCGGCCGGCGAGGCCAGGCTGACACCGATGTACAGCCCATCTTGACCTGAGTACTTGAGCTCGCTGCTCTCGGGATTGGTGCTCTCTCCCGCGCCAGACAGCACCGAGGCGCCCGCCTGGCGGAAGAGGGACAGAGAGAAGGGGACAGAGAAGCGGAGAGACGGTTATCAACAAATTTGTTAGGCGGCACGCTCCAGCTAGGTAAACACAGGGGCTGGGCAGCGCAGCCCAGGAGAGCTGCTCACTGGTTTGCGCGTGCCATTGACCTAACCCTCGTGATTTAGGCTCTTAGAAACACTGTCCTGTTAACCTGAGGACTCACGGCAGGAACCACTGAGCAGGATGAGCAGCTGGACACAGGTAGGAAAGGGGAACCGGAGGAAGCCTATTTGTAAAAAGTGCCAAACTCTCAGATCTCTGACAGTGAAACAAACCATATCACGCGGGTAAACAGGCCTTAATCATGCCCACACAATCTAATCATTCAAAAGAGAAAATGCAGAGCACATGTACACACACACACACACACAGAGCAGAGCCACAAGGCTTAGCAGTTATGTCCAAGTCCAAAAAGGAAAGCTACACAGTTCAGCAAGCCCTGATAAATGAAATTTTTGAGCACTGACTTCATGGAAAATTAACCCATGCACACACAGGTTGTAATATCTACCTCATTTACCTTAACTCTTTCCAAGAAGAACAGGCCATGTTTGAAGCAGACCACATTATAAAGAAAATGCTAACATCCTATATCTGTCATGATCCCAGCAATTATTTCTTGAAGCAAAAGGTCACATTTCTCTTGTTTCATTCATTCCTTCCATCCAAACAAAAAAGACCAAATAGAAAACATGATATAATTTAGTAGAATCAAACCAAAATAACTAAAATCATGTTTAGACTACAGTTTGAGAAAACAGTTGCATCTGACTTTTTAAAAAAATCTAGCCATAATCACAGACTTTTTCCTTCCAAAAGCTCAGAAGCCCGTTACTTCTTCCAAGCTTTCAGGGTTCCATTCCATAAATTACTGGATACTTGTTTTTCGACACAGGTAGAACATTTGGTACTTTTCAAAGCATTCCTTTTTTACATACACAATCCCATTAAATCCCTAAAACATCCATTTGTCTGATGGAGTTGATGTTACATACACTTCAGGGAAACACAGGGCACCAGACACAGGCTAAACTGAACGGAAGGTGTGCCGAGCCTCCACGGCTCCCCTTGGGAGCCTGGAAGTAAATGGGGGTCCTACCCTTTCCCAGATACAATCTGGTTTTCTCTCTAATCCTCACGATAACTGCATGAGGCTGGGAGGCAGGGCTTCAGGGGGTCTGACCCTGTGACTTCCTGTCTGCCCATCCCAACTTCCTCCCAACTGGACACACCAAACCCAGCCCCTCCACAGGTAACCAGTCCTTCCCCTTCCTAGCAAACATGAGGGGCTGTGAAAATCCAGCAACAGGACCCCGCACACCCAAACTTCTTTTTAAATAACACAAACTGAAAGACTTAAACTGAGGGCCTTAGGTGAGTAAAAAAGCAAATTTCACAAAATCATTGAGATGTCTAAAATTTAAAATGGATTCTTGTGAAAAGTTTGAAATAGCTAAAGAATCCTGTCAAACAAACTAAAGCTGTGGATTTGGTTACACATATAAATATGGTGATTAACTTTAGCCCTTAATTCCAGAATCTCCACTACCCCCAAAGAAATAAACAAAAGGGTAATATTCAATTACAAAAGGATTCTTCATTTTAGAAAGGAGCCGTCATACAATTAGTAGGAAGTGAACTCCCTTATAAACGATTTATGTCACGCCCAACTTTGAATTGATCTACCTATTCCTCCAAAAAAGCACATCGGCATTTATCTGACGAAATCTGACTTCCCCACAGCAAGTGCTATTTTCTGAAACAAAGAGGGTGCCTGGATTGGCCCAGGAAGCAGTCCACCTCAAATGGCCAGCAGTGCTGAGATAACAGAGGGGTCTGTCGTCACCACCACAGGTCAGCAACGAGAAACATTAGCAAGGTACCTATGAGAGCCAGGCGCTGGGACTATGAGCCCCAAAGAGACAGTCGCTCCCTGGACAAGCTCCCAGGCTGTGAGGGGAGCCAGGACACATCCACACTTGAAAATAAGACTGCTCAACTGCCTCTCACGCAGGGTAAATGAGTGGCTGGGACAGGGAGGTGGAGCGAGAGCTCAGAAAAGGAATCGCGGAGGGGAAAGGATTCCTGGGCACGGGGCACGGGCCACAGGCAGCCTGCACGGCAGGGACAGGCTTTCAAATGCTATCCTGGTTCAGCCATCAACTAGACGCAGTCACCTCCCTGAGCCTCCTCCTCAGTAATGGCCCTCATTTTCCCTACCTCAGACATTAAATGACATAATGTTTGTAAAAAGCATCCACCTGGGTCCTCATCATGTTAAACATTCCACGAAGGGAACCTATTATTATTGGTGAGGAAAGGGTGTTCAAAATGGGAGGCATGCAGGACGTGCGGAGCCCTGTTCATAAGAAAAGCCAGCAAACATTGTCAAAGAGACAGTGTGGAAGAGGTAAACTAGAAGGCCCAAAGTAAAACTTCCTGTGCCTCAGTTTCCGCACCTTTAAAATGCAAATAAGAAGAGGCACCTATGTCATAAGGTTGTTGCAAGAATTAAATTAGCTAACACATGTAAAGCCCTTACAACAGTGTCTGACGATAGTCAAGACTCCTTGAGTATACGCTACTGTTAGTATTATTAGCTACTGTTAGTTAGTATTATAGCTACTGTTAGTTTTATTGTTAAGGTTAAGGAACGTGGGCCTAATTTAATCCCCCATTCCACCCGTGGGCCCAGGTGAGTGATACCATCACTGGGTAGAGCAGCAGCAGGTACTCACCCAGAGCTCAGTGAGGACCACCTCAACGAGAACCCTATTCTAATCGTTACCGATATCTCTTTGCAAAGACAAAGCAAGGTGCTTCCACAGCATTTCAAAAGGCTCCCTGGCCCTTTTTCAAATAAGCCACATGAAAGAAATCCTAATACCCTGCATATTATTCTTACACCTGAACAATAATCCCCAAAACTACCAGTTAAAAAACCTATTTTCTTTTTCAGACAAAACTGTTAACCTCTATGGCAGGCCAGGAGTCCTGCTGTCAAAGGGCGGGCAAATCCCAGACTCTGACTGATAAGCTCCTGAGAAAACAGCTCATTTGAAATCAAAAGCAACATCTGAATCTGTCAGAAAAAAACACAAGTACTTGTGCCTAAGCCTTAAGAACTTATTTTTAAAAGAGGATACACTATTTAAACATGAACTACTATGATGTATAGCTTTTTTGTATGTCAATCATACCTCCATAAAAAATAAATTAAAATTTGTATGCAATGATCCATAACACGATCATAATGATGAGACTGTGTAACCTCATCCATAGCCGTGGGGCTATTTTCTGGTACTCGCGTTAGAAGGCAGTTAGAAGTAGAGCCACCAAAAACATACCCTACTTACCTCTGTAATTTCACTTCCGAAAACATTTTATAAGGAAAGAATTCAAAGGAAGGGAAAGGCTCCACACGGGAAGACACCCATTGCAGGTTTCCTTATAATAGTGGGAACCATGGAAATAACCTCAATGTCTAATGACACGGAGACGGTTGGGAAAAGCAAGAAACACCTGCTCAATGAGCCATTACACAAATGTTAAAAATAAGATCACGGAGCAAAACGGAAACAACTTCTGTAATGCAACATCAAGTGAAAAATAGCAGGATATAAATTCTAACTATGTCATAATTACAACTTATCCGTGCATACGCAAGAGTATTTTGAGGGAACCCAGGAGGAGGTGGGGGACAGGGGACCATCTGAGAGGGCCCAACCTATTAGCCATCTACACCTTTCTTTGACTACTTTAATTGAATGGCGTAGTACAGTCTAACCTTGGGGAAGAGTAGAAGACATTAGCACCAAAAACATGAAACACAAGCACTTGAAGGACGAGCCAGCCTGTACAGAGTCATAAAGGAGCGTGAAAAAAACAGGGAGGAATCAGAGTGTGGGCACTAACAGAGAGAAGGGAGGATCAGAAGGGGCCCCTTGCACCCCTGAAGTCACCTCCATGCCACCTGGCACAGGCTGGAGCCTGGCCAGCCATGTGGAACATGGCTCCACATAAGCTAAAACACCAAACACACTACAGGGGTTCAATGGTGTAACCCGAGCTCTCAAAATTGGTATTCTAACTACAGAAGGAGCCTGGCATTGGCACAACTCTCCTTAAGAAACCTGGCTTGTCATATTGTTCGTTAAGGCCTTTCCCTAATTGGTGAGATTCAACAGCCACCTACTGAGAATCAGTACAATTTAGGGAGAAAATCAGAGAAAACTTATTATGACCCTGGACCCAGGACACACACACAAAAATATAAGTATAAATTTCAATTGCTTAATGTTTCCCCACATTGAGTTAAATCCTTCAAATGACTTTAGTTCAGGTCACAGACATCTCAAAATAGCAAAACAGGCACTTCACTAACCTAAACCAACAAATGTTCCTGAGCAAAAGTAAAAGAGAGCACTTGGGAATGCCCACGGCAGCAGGCAGCCCCAGCAGGCGGAGGTCCTCGCTTTCTCTGATCAAAGTGCAATACGAGGGTGGAGCAGAAATCTGCCCTGTGTTTCCATTCACAGCTTATCTGCCCTCCACCCTCCCACAGACAACTGAAAATGGAGGCACTTCCTGTTGAAAGAATGTGTTATCAGCACCAGACCCAGCCTGGGCTTAGCACTGAAAGCAGGCCAGGTTAGGTGGGAGATGGGCAGAGCAGCTGGGCTGGAAATCTCCCTCCTAAAGGAATAAATGACTTCAGGAACAACTCGGGCTGCTGCAGACTGGGACATGGAAAATATCCACTAGCGTGTGAAGTAAGCACAGTTCATCTTTAGATCACCCGAATTTTTCTCCTGTGAGAATGAGCCTTCACTCATATATCTGAGACGTAAAGGATTTCTGATTTGATAAACTCTTGTAGCCAATGCCCAGCAGTGTCTGGCTCACAGTGGGCCCACCAACAATGTCGGTTCTCGTTTTTTCCCCTTACTTCGCATATCCCATAACAGGCAGGCCCAGAGACAGTCTCCAAAGGGGATGCCCACCTAGGCGGCTCTGGAAAGGCAACACGTCCGAGCAAAGAAAACCCTTAAAGGACACGGCCTCTCCAAAACAATAACATAGGCTCTCTGGCTTGTGAATTATAAACAGGAATTTCATTTTTGAGGAAGAAAACCAAAAAGGAGCAGACTGGGGTGTGCTCAGTCCTCAGCGCTGTAACCCTCCACGCAGCCTTGATCTGAAGAAACAAACACTGCAGCCGGGCACGTTGGGGGCGAGTGTGCTCACTCCCAGAGCAGAAGACTTGGACGGTGATCACACTGCCTCCCTCAGCCAGAATTCAGACTGCCGGCCTCCTCGGCCTCTAATCTGTCCTTCCGACACGTCTAAGTCAGGCTGGTTGAGGCGTTTCCTCCTGTGAGGGGAAGCCAGCCGCCCTCACTGCCAAAGCTCTCTTCTCTGTTCGCGTAAGCTCTAGGTTAGACTCTGACAGGGCTTTATAGCTGTGCCTTCCTCCGAAGAAAAATCAAAAACTAGGTGTAAGTTCCAACAAAGGAGAAACACTTTCAGATAAATCTTAACTTTCACTCTAAAAGCTATCACCATTTCAGTCTGAATGGAGGCAACAAGACCAGACACAAAAGTGACTCAATAATAGTTTAGGAGGTGACACATGAAAGATACACAAACACACACAGGTCTGTCTCCACCAGGACACGTGAAAATCATCAATCACAACAAAACCCTCTAATTCCCCCATAACAGCTCAGTAAAGCAGAAGAACATGAACACCTCCTCTTATAAGAAGGGAGAGTTGCAGTCAGCTCAGCTGATGACCTAACACAGTTTTTAACAGAATTATATTATAATAATTAGCAGAAAAATAATTTGTTACTTTTTTTGTAATTTAGCAAACAAATTCCTTGCTGAAGAGCTCACTGGCTGCCCCCTTGCGGCCTCCTGCCCCTTCTGGGCCTGAGTAGGCTGTTACACCCATACCTGGGGATGCTGCCCTTCTCAAGGAGGGAAGAACAATTCCACACACACAATCTCCTCTGGGCAAAGAAGCAAATTGTTTTATGCGTCTGCACACACTCAAACAGCAAGCATGCTGTGGTGAAGAAAGCCCTGGCTCAAAGTTTATAAGTACCCTGAGACTGTCAGTAAAATGCTGATGTACAAATATAAATTGCAGAGGGGTAGGGCTTGTCCCACAACGGGAAGTGATAAGCATACTAAAGGGAAAGTTTATCTTCTAAAATGAATCAAAATGGATGACTCTATTCTAGTCTTCAAATTAAGTGGTAAAGGCTCTTGAGGCAAGATTTAAAACCTGCTGAATTATGACCTTAACTTTCAAAAACTGGCTTTTTTAGAGATTGGATGAGCATATGAAATCTGGCCATCTCAGGGACAGGAAGCATACCATGGTCCAAGAACCAAGCAGCATTTACAAGAAAGCATTATGAAAGGACGAAGTATCATAAGGAATGAAAAATTGTTGCTATCAGAGAAATAGAAAAGTATTTTAAACATGGTTACTTTGTTAACACGATAGCTCTACATCTCTAAATCTCCCCCATTAGGAAAGTAAGGATTTATTTCTAATGTCTTGGGATTGAAAAAAAAATGCCATACAAATGAAGCACATCACTATTAACTTCCAAGATTATATTTAAATAGTGCTATTCTTGAGCTTCAAAGAGGTCTATAGGCATCTCCCACTTAGGCTGCACAGTACTCCTAAGGACCAGATGGTAGGAATTACTTTTCCTCTTTAGTAGAAGGAGAAAAACAGAGGCTTTACAAAACCTTGGCAGCTTGCTATACTCACACACAGAGCTGGAGCAAGCGCCTGACTGCCTGAATCTGTTTCCTTCCAGCTGCTAATCCGTGAACCCCTAGAATAAACGTCAGACCATATTCAGGCTTCACCACGAATCAAGCAACTAACCTTAACAAGAGCTTTAAATTAAAAGTATCTCTGTTTAATAAGATAAAAATATGATTCTGGAGCACGTGCCCCAGTTCTGGAGAAACCATGCCACGCTAACAACTACCAAAACAGACAGCATACCAAGTCAGCCAGTTTTAAACATCGTCAGATACTGACTTGGAATAGTTTCCTCGCAAGACTCCAACAGGACACGGAAATCAATACTGTTGTTTTTTGTTCACATCTTTCTTAAAAACTGAGGTCAATAAAATAATCTCTTTGTGCTCAGTCTCACAAACTCTGAGTACTGGGCCTGATACGATAGGAAGCTGAACTATGAATGATCACAGATGCCAACACCTGTCTCTGGAGATGCTTTTTAAAATTATTAAAATTTCAGAGAAAATTAACAGGTAGGTCTAAACATGAACAGAGCTAACAGATTGTATTTAATTCATTTCCATTAGATCTTCATATTGCTAGTAACTCTTTTGGCAGACACCCATGAAATGCATAATAAATTACTTTTGTTCCAGTAAAGGAATTCATTTTCTTCGAAGATTCATTTAGCAATAACATTTCAGAGCATTCTAAGCCAGATTTCTTAAATTTGGTCTTGTTTTCCCGTAACATTATTTCATGTTTTGTGACAATTTTGTATATTCTTACAGAGGCAGGAAAAAAACGGCAAAGAATCTGTAATCTGCAAAGAAAAGCTGTGTTCTGAGATGAAGCCTTCTAACCTGAGGCCATATGAAAAGGCAAATGACATTCTGCCTACACTCATTCTTTACCCAGTATTCTGGCTTCCAGATTGTGATAATGAGTCACTTACTAAATAAACCACAGTCCTGTGATAAATTGGGCGGACATATATATATTATAAAGAGTAATACAGTTTTACTGTTTTCTAATATACATACAAAGTCACTGGATATTAACATAATACAATGTATTTCTAACTACTCCTTCTTACCATCCTCCCCATGACACACGCTTGAGCGTGCATACATGCACGCGCGCGCACACACACACACACACACAAGAAAGGAGGGAAGTCTAGAAAAGGCCTTGAGATCAAAATGAAAGTATGCAAACTCCACATGCTTAAACTTTCCCTGCCAGGGTGACGTGTGACTTTCACAGCGAAGGCCAATGTGGTCAGACAGGGACGTGAGTTATTAGAAGGGGCTGTGAAAGAGGAGAGAAAGGGAGCCTGGCACACAGGGAGTGTGAAGATAAAACGCCAACAAAATATTTATGTTCATGGCTTGCAGCAAGTGGCAAGTGGGATATTAATAACTGCGATGATTGGCCAACTCCCGGGAGTGGTCGAGACATCGGCTCCAGTCCCGGCTTCAACACGGGCTTGTTTTGTGACCTGATGGAGTCACTCTGAATCCTGGTTTATAAATGAGGCAATAATAATACCTAACTGCAACTCTCTCACAGACACTTGTGGGAGATTAATGACTTTTCAACTCTTTTTTTATTCATTTAGAAAAAATTATCTTGGACCATAAACTCTGGGGAAAAAATGGATACTTGCCTATTAAGAAATGCTTTTCAATGATTTTATAAACATTAATTGAAGGCAATTTGAACATTCTAAAAAGTTCCAACTCACTTAGCACTCACTGTGTATGGATTTAAATCACACCATTAGAAAGATTTTAGCACCACTGCAATCTTGTATTTAATATTTTAAGAGAGCCTTTTTATAATCATATTAGGTACATCAACAGTAAATTTTACTACTTATTATTTTTTCTATTACCCAATTAACATAGTCTTAGAACTATAATACATTTTATCAATAAGCATAATATTTAACAAGAGAATTTATACAATGTGTCATATATTTTATCAAGAGCAAATCACTTCTCTGACACCATTTTCCTGTTTCAGTGGGACAATATTTGATGCTGAAATTATTAATCAAAATTAGTCAGATTTCTTTAAGAAAATGTTATTTCTTCTCTCTAAAGATTTCAATACCCCATATACTATCGCAGATTAATCTAGCATGCCGTAATGATAACAACATTGACTCTGCATCTGCCAGACCTGGGTCCAAAGTCAAGCTCAGCCTCCTAATTTCATAGATAACCTTGGACCTGTTACTTACCTTCTGAGCCTCACTCCCTCAAATGGAAAATTGGAAATAAAAACACCTCATTTGCAACACAGAATGAGGAATAAAAGAGAAAATGTGCACAAAACACCTGGCACATAAAAGGCACTCAAGAGTAGCTGGCTTCCTGCCTTCCTGTGTCCACTACCTTATAAAGGAGAAAGTATGGGAAAGGAAGAAAACGTCCCAAAGCAAGAGCACGATGATGAAATGCAAGACTAATCCACTAATGCCTGGCTCTCAAGCGCCCTAAAGGCTCTTGGGGAATATTCAAGCTAAGAGTGAAGCAGCAATATTTTGTTCCCCCTCCAGTAGCCTCTTGAATCAGAGCTTCTCATCACAGTCAAGTTCTTCTGAGTGCAAGCAACTCATACTCTATCTCAGTCCTTCATGAATGCACCTTTCAGCTATTTATCTGTTAGGAATTGTTAATAAGAATAGGAACTATTATTTTGTGATCACTCATAATGCCAGAGTAAACCCAAAGTGATTCAATTACTTCGAGGAAAAGATAGTGGCATATAAATTTGCTAAAAGAAGTAAGCTACATGACTAACGTGGAATTTTCCAATTTTCATCACAGGATGCAAATATTAACACATAAAATGAAACCTATAAAAGAATTTTAAATATTAACCTGCAACGTACCAAACCTTTCTTCAGAAGGCCTTATAAAGACATCTAGATAGCCTAACAAATGTCAGTCCCTAAATCACTGCCCTCGGCTACAAGCACTTAGGAGTGTGCATTAACTCTTTCAAACCACTTTCAGCAAAAGATTCAGCACCACGCAGCTCAGGAGAAGTAGGTCTTCTGACAAGGTCGTTGAATAAAGTTATTACCAAGGAGTGGCTGCAGCAGGGGAACGGGTCAGGCTAGGCACAGAGCATCCCAGAAGGAATGAGACACCTACACATTTAATAGCAAGAAACAGACCAAACAGAGGGTAAGGCCCGCCGAAAGGCAGAGAACCAGCCAGTGGACGAATCTGAGGTGAGGTCCTGTGTCAGTCTAAGGACGTCTGCCTCTCTTTGTGAAGCTGTCTATCACCAACAACGAACCACAAAGGGGAGGAAACTCCTTTCCTATCACTAACACACCATGCCTAATATGTTTCCATTCGGAATGGTCACCAGGAGGCTACCTCAAACCCTCTCACCCTGAGGAGCCCCGGGGAACAAGAAACTAAACACCATAAGCCGTGAGATCAGTGCATGTCACCAGCTCCGAGCAAGAATTTTTCCTTACTAATTGTGAGGGGAAACCCTGCTTGTAAAATGTACCAGTAGGAGCATGCTAGCATTTGTTTCCATCGTTATCAAATACTCCCAGTTAAGAACATTTTTTTTTAATTGTATAAATACTCCCAGTTAAGAACGTTTTAATTGTTGGACTCTAGTGCAGAGACAGAAACACATTTGTCACTGCATCGAGGGTTAGAAAAAGTCCATCATTTAGAAACTAATGTAGTTTGGGCCCTAGTTAAGGCTAACTTGATATTGACTCGAAACAGTTTCAAATATTTCCCTTCCACCTATTTTACCAGTCCCATCTCTTGCATTTGGCTTCTTACACCCTACACTCCAGCCACACTGAACTCCTAAAACCATGTCCCTGAAGTACCATGGACACCCATCTCTTCTTCTTCTTGGACACTTTTATTCCAATTTTTCCTCTGCAAAAATCCCACACAACTAATTCAAATTTCCTCTCCTCTCTGAATCCATTTCCAACTTTGCAGTCAGAATTCACTGCTCCCTTGTTCAGACTCCTAACGTACTTTGTCACTCATTTAAAGCACTTCCAGATCTGACCAGCAGAAGGATGTCTATATCTGCCCTCCATCACGACCGCATTATGAACAATTTGAGGTCAGGGACCTTATTTTACTCAGTTGTAAACAGGGCCTCCCATAGCACAATGCTTCTTAAATGGAGCAACGACCATAGAGCAAGGGCCAGTCAGATACAAGGCATCTCCATTTACTTCAACGTTGTATGTTTAATGATGATTTCAACATTATCTTTGCAGTTTTAATCCAAACTTAGATTTTAATTTTTTTTAAATAATTATTTATGGAGCTATTTTTAGGCTGGCAAAATATGTTCACCGATTTCTTATTTTCAGACATTGTCTTATTGTTAATTTCATCCCCAAATTAATCCTTCCTGTCCCAAAAGAAATTTAGAAAAATACCTTTCAATCTATATAATGTGGGAATTGAGCTATAAAGTTTATATATGATGTATTATATACACATTATATATTATATATACACATAGTATATATATAAAGTGTCCTCTAGTTTCATAAATTTTTAGTTACAAGTCATAGGAAGGATAGGAACATTTATAGAGTACTTATTAAATTTTATTTGGGAATTGCTGAAATAGAACACGTTACCATATTTCCCTCCTAAATAACAATAACAACAACAACAAACCTATAAAACATAACTCAGTCAGTAAATGGAATTCAATGAAAGATTTAAATATTCTTACAATCCACAGAGAATACAAATATCAAAGAAAATCTGATCTACTTAGGTAAACCAAATACACATTTTTCAGTAAATCTACATGTATGTATAAGAAAATTTTCGACAGAATGAAAGACTATTTTGGGGAAATTTATCTTTTAAGTTCATAAGTCACAAAAATTAATCAACTGTCTAGCCAAAATTAAGTTTAACACATCTCTTAACAAACACAAAGAATTCCAAAGGAACAAGACAGGGGCTATTTTAATACTGGGCTGGCATGACTTCCAGTCTTCATGATCTCATACAGAACACAAAGTGCCCTCCCTCTACCTCCAACACATACACACCACACACACACAGCCCACAACAGAGAAACTGAGTCATAAGGTAGCCTGACCTGGTGACCATTAGAGCAATGTCTCCTTTTTTCCCCAGACACGTCTAGTCAAAACACAAGGCTAAGACATGCAAATAAGTCAAAGAAATGAGGCTTCAGAGCAGTGCAAAAGTGATTTTCGTGGCACTTAGACACTTTTCCTGGAAGAATGCCAAAAGCTGGGTGCTAAGAATCCTGCCTACACCTTCATTCCTGCTGGGAGGGAGCCCTGGAGACCCTGCTCACAGCAGCAGACCACTACACGTGCCTCCCTCCAGAATACTCAGCTCTTGCCACGCTAGCTGCCACCACTTAAAAGAAGCCTGCTGGAAATGTCTACTGGTGATGGCCTACACCTGATGTCTCGGGAGGGGTTTAAAAACGAATGGCAAGTTGATACGGACCTCTGAGGGTCTTGGATACTTCCTTGCTGTAACTCACAATCACTAAGGAAAGGTGGATGAGCAGTTAACGCTGCCACTGACATCTCTAAATGGGAGAACATGTGGCCCCCAGTTCCTGTCCTCCACTGGGGGGATGCCTAAGATTGCCCTTTATTTTGTAGCTCCGTTGTCCCTATTAAACTAGGATAAATCTGCACTACTAATTTCCACCACGTCAGTCACAGGGGCCACTGGAGATCAATAGGACAGACCGGACCCATCATCACAGGAGGCTTAAACGCCCAGGCAACGAAGATGCTGTGTACCTACCAAATACAATCCTGCTCTATGGATATAACATTCTCCTCACTGACAGCACTTCACAAAACCCCATAAGCAGTCAGTCACAACACCAGCTGCCCTCCAACATCATAAACTGAGACCAAAATGGGAAAATGACACATCTTTGTCAACACAGCCGCCTTTCCCAAATGCTTCTGCCAGCTGCTCACAGATAACTCCTCCAGCGTGCTCTTCACAGCTCCTCAGCTGCCACGCTGGCCACGTGCACAAGACTCAGCCCACCCAGAGAAGGCTCTGAAAAGTGCTAAGGGACCTACGGGCACACACTGGCACTCCTTGGTAGGAACCTGGGGAAACCACTCAAGTCTACCACAGTTATTCCTGGAGGGGACAGTTTCCAAAGGCAGCTAGCAGACAGGCTTCTGTCAAGTAGGCCTGGTTCCCCACAACAGCCACGTCAACATCGTGATGGCTTCACCGGGGGGAGAAAACCCAGTGCCAGCCAAGTGCCTGCGGAGCCGGGGGAAGGGCCAGCAATCCCCCTGCCCCCGCCACCCCTCACTGGGAAAAGCTGTCAGGAAGCATTTCTGAGGCCTCCTGGGCCTGCAGCTCACAGAACCGGCTCCCTCGGAGGCTGCCTGGGCTACGGGAGTGATGGGGGCTTGCGTGGAACTGCTCTCAAACTGCCCCCCAATTTCTAAAATCCTTTTTGCTTTGCCTCCTGGCCTCTAGGGGGGAACTGAGTGCTCCTCTGAAGGGCACTAGCCAGTGAGCCGCCTAAGGTATGCTGGGTCCCAGATGAGAGATGGGACAGCAGAGCAGCTGCAGGACCGGCTGTAGAACTCCCAAAGTCCCTCTCCTAGACAGGCCAGGACAAGACCCTGTGGCTGCCTCTTCGCTGTTCTTCCCCTGGAGGGCAACTGATTGGACCTGCAAATAGCCAATTTTGAAATTTTACATCACACAACCACGGGAGCAAAACGGACTCCACCCACCATGGCTCTGAGTCCCCAAAGCCCGTTGTTGGGCAAGTATCTCTCTTCTGTGCCATTGATCATTCAGATTTGGCTTCTGCCAAGCTTAAGCTGGACTGCATCACCAACAAAAGTGACCTGGAGCTGGCAGCAATCCTCCTTTCAGCTGGGGAGACAGACACACAGACACTGAGGCCAAACTTCCAGCTGCTCCCTCAATACTTTGGAAAACCAGAACATCGTTTTGCCTCACTTAGCTACATAACTGCTTCTCAGGACTTAGGGTATCATAAAGAATATTCGTAAATAATTTTGAGCTTTTCATTTCCCCACAAGGAACTATAGTATTTACCATTTCAGATCCTTAAAGATACATCTAACCCTCCTATTAAAAAACATCGTACACCAGAGCCCACCCTTACAAAGTCTAGAAACACTCTTTAACACATCTGCAACAAAAAAACAACCGAAAAGCTTTTTCCCTTGTGAAACTCTGAACAAACTTCTTGTTGCATTAAACAAAAAGTCCAAAAGGATGAGTTGGAAGACAAAAATAAATATGAATATAATTTTAAGCACAGTTTAAAATTGTTTTAAATGTTTCATTTTTGTTTGTTTAAGCTGGTAAAAATACAACGCAAAGAGACCCACTCTGTGGTTCCCAACCCTGGTAGGAAGACACCTCAAGGGCAGCGGTTTCAAATTCACCTGAGGCGCTCCTTCAACAACACAAATTTCCAAGCGCCACCCCCAGAGACTCTGACTCAGAGAATCCAGGGTGGAGCCCAGGAATCTGTAGTATTTCAAAGTACCCCAAATAGGGCAAAACTAAATGTAAAAAACAATTACTAAGTAAATAGGGATTTTAATGCTAGTGTTCCGCCCTAAACTCGTCTCAGTATAATCCTAAGAATCTGGACCAGAGCACGCTGGAAAGTCTAGCCGCCCAGGCCCCACCCTGGATCTCACTGAGGTCAAGGGTGAGACCCGGTCATTTTTAAAGAGCATTCCAGGTAAATCTGGGAAACAGTAGGGTGGGAAAATGCTCTTCACTTGAGAAAAACGGAGTTTCAATCACAGCTTTACAGAAGCTAACTCTGGGATCTTCACAAAGACCCTGGCATCCCCGTGCTCAGGGGCATAAGTCTCTCACAAACCAAAGTGCTCACAGGTTTGTCGAAAGGCTGAAATAAGCCTGGGCACAGTGAAGGTGCGTTAGAAGAAGGCAAGGCTTCCGAGCAGAGGACAGCTGGATGAAGGAAGAATCAGTGAATACAGCAGCACAGGACATTAGGACGAGCTTTGCTTTGGGTAGATGATCACAATAAAAGGAAGGAAGAAAGAGAAGAGGTGAGTAGAGAAGAGAAAAAAGAAAGCAGGAGTTGATGTGATAAGCAAAAGCCATTTAAATGTCACTGGCAGAGTGGGATATATGAAACAGGGAGCTGGTAGTTTTTCTGATCTACACTAGAAATACAGACACATAGCAACTCAGATAAAAACCTGGAAATAAAACAATTTGAAGTACTTCAAACCAAAACTTCTTGCTTTTACTTGGGTTAATTTAACCATAAAAAAATGATATAGATCTTAATTAAGAGGTTTGTAAAGTACTTAAGTTTGTCATTTTGTTGACATTGAAATATAATTTCCTCTAAAAACTATTCTTAGGCATCAGCTAACTAAACTGAACGGTTGGTTTAGATTATTGTACTACCAGATAAGATAAAATTTGAGATAGTAGAGAGCAACCGACTAGCTTAGAAAGAGTCCATACAGTTTTCACACTTACCCCTGAGGCTGGCGGTTGTGTCGTAGGGGAAGTATTTTTGCTGCAATCATCTGAGTTAGAAGAGGTGGAAGTTGGAGTCATAGGAACAGAATTATTGCTATTACCTGCAACAGTCAAAATTAACCTCATAAATATACATATACTCTACCGTTAAGGTTGGCATACTTTACAATCAAATAGTATTTTATTATATTTACCAGAGCAAGCCTTTGACTTATTTATGTTCTTAGGTTTTCGTTTCCTGGTTTGAATTCCCTCTTTTTTCATAGCAAGCGGTCGAGGCACCTAAAAAAATGTTCACATAGGCCATGCCATAAGTTTAATAAACATTATATTGAAGAAAAAACAAACTTTAACTAAGACCCAACATCAATACTGAAAGCCCTCATTTAAAAGATCTTGGCATAAATTTCAATCCAATTTTTATACACACTCAATAGATTCCAACTACACTTTCCTCATCAAATGCAGAGATTCCTTCAGAGAAAATGGGGTGATTTGCCAGGGAGAATTTATTCAACTTAATATTATTGTTTTAAACAACTTCAACTATAATAGAGTAGAACGAATGAATACATATTTTTACTTCAAAGAGATCCGGTATCCTCTTCTTCCTACATACACAAGGTTATTTTCCTTTTTAAGATTGACATGTTTATAATATTCTGTGCTACCCTTAAAATGAAGTACAGAATCTTTCTAACTATAACTGTCAAATATATTATTACTCCTTTGTATAAATGTATTTGATTGCATGCAAAAAATTAAGACATAAACTAGTTACCGTGCATTTCAATTGGTTCCATGCTTTTTTGGTCTGAGTGTGCAGTTTTTTTAAAAAGGGGGACACTACCATGTTATCAATTCTAAAATGCATTTTTCACATTTTAGTATTTCTAAAATTGGGATATCTTAAATGGATGTATGTGATAGTTTAATTGGCAACATTTTTTTTTCTTACTGGTATGCAATAGTTTATATTTTAACTAATAGCATCCTAGCTTCAATAACATGCATATAGAAAATCAGATTTTTCACTTTCATCCCCTCTCCTTTGCTGATTTTTTTCTTAACTGAAACCATATAGAAACAAGATATGAAATGTGTATACACATGAGCAGAATATGTGGCGCACCCCGTGGAGTTTCATGTAGAGTCCACAAGCATTGCACACAGGTTCGCCCTCAGCGTTTCTGCGCCACAAAGTGGTGGTGGTGGTGTGACAGTTGGCACAGGACAATCCAAGCCGCCGGGAGGAAGGCTAGAAATAGAAAGTAGCACAAGAAAATAAGTGTACAGATATAAGTGATTTTTATATGTATATCTGACATATATGCATCCGTGTATCATGTCCCTATCATCAACAAGCATGGACCTGGTTATTATAAATAAGAGGTCCCTTGAGAAAAAAATTTCAAGTGTAATTAGATTGACCTTCCTGGACCAAGCAACTTGAGTTTTACACAGTGTGCTTGATCCCATACATACGTTTGATTTGCTCCGGGACATTACAGTAGATTAGAGAATAACAGGGAAGCAGTCACAATGTTAGCCAATAACTGCATTCACTGTTGTCAGAGGTTCAGGTATTAAGAGTCATGAAATGCAATCACAAACAGCCTGCCAATGTGTGAAGTGGCTTTGCGCAGTCTCTGATTCACCTGAAAACTGGAAACAATCAGGTCGACTTCTCGGATATGTGCAGAGAAATAAACCAGAAACTTTAGAAAGGCTTATATATATATACTAATAGAAATGGATTTTGGAAAATGTACAAAATTTTTGGAAAGAAATATATTTTAATACATTCCATAATTATCATCATGATTGCCTGCTGCCTGAATCTCTGTATTATTCATTTTATGAATGATAAGCAAATTTTACAGCATTGTTTTTAACACTGGCATTGTCTTATATACAGTGAGACTGATAATATTTTATTGACCCTGTCAGCATGGTACTCAACTTTTGTTCATACAAACGGTTAAATGGTATTATGAGAAAAGGCCAACTGTCTGGGACTGTCACTCCGATTTCCATGTCCTCTTTTATGCCTATCCTTTAACATCCTTAAATGGAATTTATTTCCTCTAAATTATTATGTGTGAATTATAAAGAATGAGAATTTAAATTAGTATAAGTTCCTCTCCAGAATGGCAAAAATCTAAATTTGTTTTTAAATTACCTAGACAGACAACTGAAAAACAGTCCCATGACTTCAGTAAAAAAAAGCTATGGGGAAAATCCAAGGACCAAAGCAAGTTGAATGTTACAGAATTCAGGGAAGTTAGCTCTACCAAATTCATTTACGAAAAGAAGTTGTAAAGAATGGACAACAAAAGTATAAATTGAGCATGTAATGAATATTCACAGATTAAAGGACAGAGATTTACAAATCCTTTGCTGGCAAATTTAAAAGATAACATTGAATTTTGCATTTACAATTCACATTTTGTTGTATTACTGTAGCATGACTCTTTCCAGACAAATTATAAAAACAAAGGGACATTGGTAAGTCTCTTAGCACTACAACATTTTTAAGAAGTCACTGCTAAGAATCAATTTGACTTTTGGTTAAAATGAATATGCTTGGCTGACAGGAGAACTATTTGGGGAACTGCTTTGCTAAAATGATGAAAACATAAAATCTTACATATCAGGGCTTCTTTTCTTTCTTTTTCTTCACGGTTCAAAGAAAATAATTTCCTAGGAGAGCACTCCTTTCTCACCCTAAATGTAAAATAAGTAAACTAGGGACAGGAAGTTTCATTTTATAAACAGGTCATTTATGACAGTTTCCAGTGGAATTTGGAGCCGATGTGAGCAAACTTGTTATCAGAATTTGCCATTATTAACAAAGAACTTTATGACCGTCAACTGCAGATCATAAGTGAAGCCAGTCCCCATAAACATGTGAAATGAAGGTGAACGGGTTATAAAAGTTCCTTGCAACAAGTGATCTCAGTTATATTCATCACTGACAAGGAATTCAAGTTACACCATAAATCTCTTATTTTGCAATGTATTACAAGTTCAAATTCACAGTGATTGGTTCTGTACTGCTGGCTAAACAAACTTAGGTTCAACATTCTATTTCTGAGAACTAAGCTAGATCCATCAAAACCATAAATAAGAAGCCCACAAGAACTAATTGACAGACACACCCTTCAATTGGTATCATTTATAACTCATTTACAAAGCATATTGGCTGACCTCGGTCACCGCCAAGACACCTGCCACACAGAAGGAAAACTAATAGATTCAGAGAAGTTAAAAACTGGTTTTTGTGGTAACAGTTATTTTTACTGGTAAGCACACAAAACAAATGGCACTATCTAAATATGGATGTTACTAGAGGAAATTTATAATGCAACCAGAACATAAATGGTTACTATTCTACCAGTTTTTCATTCAATCTCGAAAAAATGTTACCTTTCCAAGAGTTCAGCTAGATCTCAGCTCAGTGTGCCTTTCCAAACAAAATAATAATCAGCTTCATTGTTCATACATTGACTAATATATGAAAACAAGCAACTTCCTTGGAATTCTTTCTAGCCACTAATTTTTCTTTTTTAGTATGATGCATGTAAAAAAACCAAAAACCATAGGGAGTCAGGCACTGAAGTTAAGGATGCCCTCTGAAGAAAATTCTAAGCTGTGGGAGGCTGTAACAAGTTGAAGGCACATAGACTCATTAAATTAACCTCGGCCACTTTATTTTAAATGCATTAAAAACAAAACAACCGTAAAACTAATTGCTTCTCTTTAAGGTGTCAGACTTACATTGTGATGTAATTTCACTCTAATCTATTTAACACAAACAACATGTGTAGCATTTGTTCCTGCTAATTAGAGTGTAACAATTAAATAAATTACTAGGATACTTAAGATGTCTGGCATCTAACTGTAAAATATTTTACTTTAAAAGGTATTAGAGTATGAGTGCTCGGCTAAACAAATGTTAGCCCTACAGTGGGGCTTCTGAAAGCTTTAATTTATTTTCTCTAATCATTACAGCAGTAAATACCCTCTCCTTCTAAAAAAACTCACGTAACAATGACAATAAGAGATTAATCCCTGAAGAAAATCAGAATTCCCATACTTTGAAACATAGTAAAATGTGTTCCAATTGGCAAAAATCCTCAACTTGAGAAGAACGCACAGACTGCATTTTTTCCCAAGTTCTATGTAGTTCTCCGAACAGCGAGATTTCAAAATAACAAAGGTTAGAGTAAATAAATTTTCACCAGACTCAAGGGCAATCCAAAGGAGGGATGGAATTTGGAACTAAAACCTGTTTCATTCTGAGAAGAGGTAGAAGGGACCCAGAGGGACAGAATCAAAGGAACCCAGAATGAGGCTGTGCTTTGGGGAGAAAGGGGATGTGGGTTTGCTGTCGTCATATTCTATTTGGGGTGGGAGTGTTACAAAGGAGCATGGTTTTTCAAGAATAAAATCCAAACCAGACTAAAGAGTACACAGTGGAAAAATCTTCCTTCACCTGACCTGGTCGGTATACTCGGTTCTTCTTGCCGGAAGTTACCATCATTACCAATTTCTTATGACTCCTTCCAGAATTATTTCAGTGCATTTACAAGTACATCTAGAGGCATGTTAACGTAGGGTTTTGTACTTTAAAAAAAAAACCAGCACCTTATGCCTTCCTTTTTTTTTTTTTTTTTTCATTTAAGGACGTCATTCCCTTTGTGTAAATATGGAGGAAAGGCTGTCTTCGTTCCCCCGACGCCGGTGTCGGGATAACCTCACTCGGGCGCCAGCAGGCGAGCGCCGAAATGGCCGGGGAATGAAGGGGACAGCTCGGTCCCTGCGCTCGGGTCGGACCGGGCGACGCGGGGCCGCGCCGCACCTGTCCCCGCGGGGGCGCCCGGGGCGGGCCGGGCCGGCCGGGCGGGGAGCACGGGGGCCGCAGGGGAGGGCGGCGCTCGCACTCACCACGCGCTTCTGCGGCTTGATGAGGGGCCGGCTGAGGCCGTTCATCTTGCTGTAGAGGCCGCAGGCGTTGCACAAGTAGTGGCCGGTGCCGTCCCGCCGCCACAGCGGCGTCTGGATGGAGCCGCAGTTCACACACTCGCGACTCTCGGGCAGGTCCTCCAGCAGGTCTGCGGCGAGAGCGGGGACGAGAGGCCGGGTGAGGCCGCACCGCGCCCGCCCCTCCCCGCGGGCTCCCCCGGAGACCCCCAGCACCCGTGGTCCCTGTGCCGGCGACGCGCGGCCCGCTCCCCCGCCCGCGCCCTTCCCCACGGATCTTTCAGCTCAGCAGCCAAGCCAGGAGCCGGCTGTGGACGTCGTCGCTATCGATTGCTGACCGTTTGTCCAGTACTTCTGCACCCCTGTGCGCGCCCAGTAAAAACCCCAGGAAAGTCAGAGACAGTGCTGAAAGCCGAGAGAATCATCTGCCTTCTGTCTCCAAGGACCTCAGAGTTGGGATGAGCTGTGGGGAAGTCGGTTTGGGTCCCCTGACCCCTCCCTTCCGGCTGTCCCAAGCTTTTCAAAACTGAAATCCATCATAATTACAATATGCCACTTGCCAAACCCGAGCAAGCCATACAATATTAGCAATGATCACTGACCCCGCTCCAACCCACAAATATCATGGGACACAGTGACGCTGCTTTATTTACCTTTATCTCGAGTAATGTTTAAAAGTATTTGCTATATCTGCCACCTTTCTTTTCCTCAATAAAAAGTAGACAAGTGAAATTAGAAGTACTGTTCTTGGACACTTTTGTCAATTAATTAGAAAATGAATCAAGGCCTCCTCAGGTAAAAAAAGGCACTAACATTAATAAGCACCGAGATAAATGTTAAGCGTGATTTTCACGCCACAAGGACCAAACACTAAAATATTCTGATTTCAAAGTGGGTCTAATTGCTTCTATTTGCAAAATTTCTACAAACAGTTGATCCTTTACTGATTCAGAAAATCACTGAGATATTCTCAGTGCTAAATAAAGCTGTTTCCTATTTTCATACGCTAAAATTTCAACTTACACTATCGAAATAGTGTTTCTGTCATTTTGCTATTTGGTTAGTTTTCAGAGTTCACCACTAACCTAAACCTGTTAATAAAAATCTTAAGAGTCAATGGTTGTAACATTTATCACTTCCCCTTAAATCAGTTAAATATGAATAAATATTATCTAAAATGAGATGGGTACTTATTAAGTACTTTTTAAATAGACTTTTTAAAAAACAAGTGTCTCCTTCTGTTTAGGATTATTTATATTATAAAAGGTTTGAATGTTCCAATTTGGCTTCCTTTAAGAAACATTTCTGAATCAATTTTTAAAGTAAATAAACATTACACTTTAGAGTTTTATTTGAAGAGTGTGTGTGCTAGCAACCCTTTCTATTCCTCCTCATTCCTGAGCAGTTTACTGCTTGTTTCTACCATCAACTGTTTGTTGTAAAGATATTTAAATGTGTCTTTGGCATAAATACTCTTTTAATTCCATTAATACAATTCCCCGTACAAAACAAGTCTCCTTCCTCCTCAAGAAATAAGTTTGAAAGATACTAGCATCCTACAGAACTCGAGTTCAAAGTTGTCCTGGGGATACTGCAACTTACAACACATCACAAAGATTTATTCTTCTCTGCCCTAAAAGCCACTATTGACTACTGCAATCAGTAAAATGCTCAGGACTTCAAGGACACTGAAGTCAAACAAGGTATTTGTCTTTGTTGTTGACTTTAAAATGTTACCTATCAGAGCCCCTCCTGATAGAGGAGTGGGGCATTCCCTGGAGAACCAGCCCTAGCCTGGCCTCCCTCCCCCTGGCTGGGAACACTCAAGACTCCCAAGAGAAGACAGTGTGAACCCTCCAGGTAAATCTCCTCAGTCATCTGAAAACCCAAAGACAAAACTTAAAGTCCACTTGGGATAAATAAAATTTAGGAAATTTGCTTATTTTTAATTAAATAAAATCTATAGCTCCCATTCCTTCCCTATCTCTCCCACCCCTCACCCAGCAGCTACAATTTTACAGCTAACTAAAATAAGAAAAGCATTGTTTTTAAATAAAAATTACACAAAACTCGCTCATCAGTTTCCCCCTACTCATCATTCCCCTCCTGACATGGCTGCTTTGGGTGCCCCTGGGGAGTGACAGACTCAGAGGACAAGGGCACGACCAGTGACTGTCGTGCCAGGACCCTGAGAATGGAACATAGTTCAGTGGGAGCTTAGGAGGGCGCTGAGTCTGGGCACTGAAGGGCTGTGAGGACCCTAAGCTCACCCCAGGACTCCCCACAGCCCCCCCCACCACCACCAGCATCAGGGAGAGGCGTGTGGAGTGGGTTCCCAGAGGCCTCCACAGTGTGCAGGTTGAGAAAGTTCAGTGCTCAGGTTTTAGCCCTGCTGTTTGCTCAAATCAATTAAAGAGTGCCTCCAAAAACGGTTTGTTTAAAAAAATCAAAGTGGAGAAGCAGGGACTCCAGCTAGGAAACTGCGAGGAGAGGGGTTGTGTGTTGAGGTGTCTATAGCATGAGAACACCTGTGAGGACAAGCAAAGTTAGGGTCATTCACCTCTCCCACTCCCAGACTGGCTTTGTCTCAGTAGCTTCCAGCCTTCTTAAAAGATTCTTTAGGCAAAAGCTGGGTGTTCCCAAACCCCTTCCCATTTTTGGGTTTTTTTTTTCTTAACATACTCTGGGTCTACAGAAGATTTTTCTAACTTTGCAGTGTCCTACCCAGAAGGTGAAAAAAATCAGTGGAAGAATAGGCTAAGTTTAAAATGAAACCTATAACTTTCCTGCAATTGCACCCTACTGCCTCTAAAAGGATTCTCTACGCAGACCAGTTACTTTAAACATCCGAAGACTCTGATTATGGCTTTTGGACTACTTTTTTTTCTCAGTCCTGTGAAATGCTGGGGGACTAGGGGGAAGGAATATGACGATCACCCTAAGGTGGGTCACGAAACAGGCAGAGTGGCAGGATCCTGCTCCAAGTGAGGCTGCCCCTAACCCAACTCACACACCCTTTCTGATTCCCTGCTGGATTCCTGATTGACAAAAGCCTCACACCCTAACCACCATCCCCTTCCCACCCTGAATAGTCTTCCTCTTCCCATCTCTCTTGGCTGCTGGGAGACAGATGTTGGTCCCTATACAGCAGGAAGGGTGACAGGGCTCTGCTCCCTCAGGTCTCTACTCCACAGGGCAAACCTCTACAGGGCACCCACCCCTACTCGACACACAGACAGTAAAGACAGTCTCCAGAGCCAGCTTTGCAGAGGAGAGAAGAGGGAATTTTGAGGGCAAAATCTTAGAGCCAGTGGAGGAAGAGAGGAAGGGCTTGTTATCAGAAAGCCTGTGCTCCCTCCCAATGTTCCTAGGAGAGGGCTGGTCAAACCAGATCCCTCACTCTCAGGCCACTAGTATTTTCAGTATGTCTTTTGAACACAAGGTTGGCAATGCTTCACTTTATCCTAACTAGTCAGGGCTCCTAAAAGACTTGCTGTCCCTAAATGGAGCACTGAGGCTCCCAGGAAAAGCCCCGGCCAGGGGTGAGAGCACCAGATTAGATAAATCTGGCCAATGTGCCTGCTTCATCTTTGCCACCTCTGTGACTCCCACAGCGCCCCTCAAACAAACAGCCTAAAACAAAAGTTGTACCTTAGGAGGCTGTCGGGTTACCAACCAGGTTAAACATAAAGAGAGACCTGTGAAAGCACCAAGGGCCCAGAATGCTGCTGCTGAGACAAGGACTCAAGTGCCTCTGTCAGGCCAGACGACACAGTTCACTCCCGCCCCTGCCTGAGCAGAACAAAACACTGGTCAAAATGGGGTGTCTCCAGGTATTCTGACAATTATGTTTTCCCAGTTCACCCCAAATTGTCCCCAGACACCAGAATGAAAGTATGAGTCGGACTGGAAACCAAAAAATTGGTGGGCTGAACCTCTGGAGAAAGAATAGATGTGGGAGCTCCAGGACCCCTGGGTCCCAGCCTGGCAAGGGCAGGCAGGAGCAGCGGCCCCAGACCCCACCCCCCACCCCGCGCCCCCCGACCAGCTGAGGCCAAGCAAAAGGGCCCCTCCACCAGCCTTCCCTGGGACAGTCACAAGGCTGACCAGTCCAGGTGTCCTTTCTCTTCTTTCCCTCTCCGGGAGAGGGAAGGGAAGAATGCCAAATAGGTCCTTAGGTCCTTTCCCACTGTGGAGCCCTTTAAATACTCCCCTTGAGGAAAACACACACAATTCCTCACCTCTGGAAAGTTAAACTGGGTGGCACTATGTGATCTGAGTAGAGGGTGAATCAAGCGCCCAACACTCTCCTACACCCATGCCCGCATGGACTCTCTTCCATTCACACCAACTAGGGTCTGGGATGGGGCTCAGGCCTTGTCAGTTCCCTGTTGGGCTCCTTTTTCCCAGTTGCCCACTTCATCCACTATTCATCAAATCTCTCCAGCTTCTCCAAGGCACTGAAGTATACATGCGTATTTAGCCTCTTTCGTGGAAAGGAACTGAGATAGTCCGCAAGATGAAAGCGCCAGTTCAACACTGCCAGACTCTGGGTCGCGCCGCCACAGGTCTGCAAATCCCGCTTGGGGGCAGGCCGACCTTTGGGCACCCAGACAGGAAAGCCCTGAAAACAGGCCCAAGTCAAGTAGCTGCTCCACACCCCCTTGCGCCTCGGGCCCCCACCCCACGCTGCGGCGCGCCCCTTACCTGCGCTGGGGCCCCGCGGCACCGGGAGCGGGCCTCCGGCGCGGCTCTGCAGGCTGTGAAGCACCGGGGTCTCGAAGGGTCCGGCGGGCCAGGCGGGCGTCAGCGGCGCGCCCACGTAGGGAGAGTAGGGGCTCGGGTGGTGGTGGTGATGATGGTGGTACGTCCCGTTCAGCGGCCGCGCGGCCGACAGCGAGCTGTACTGGTGCTCACGGCCGCCCATCGCCGCCAGGCTGCCGCCGCCGCCGCCCACGCCGCCCGCGCCCCCGCTGCCGGCCGCCGCGTAGCCCCCCGGGTCTCGCGCCGCGCCGTTGGCCATGGGCGGGCTGGGCGAGTAGGGGAAGCGCGCGGAGACGTGCGCCGCGGCCGAGCCGGCGCTGCCCGGCCCAGCGGCCCCGCCGCCTGCCGCGCCGCCTCCGCTGCCGTACGGGGGGCTGTCGGCCGAGGCTTGGGGCCAGCCGGGGTGCGCCCCCGCGCCGCCCGCGTGGTTGGCGGGCCCGTTGCCCGCCCCCTGCAGGTACGGCAGGCCGGGCAGCATAGAACCCACGCGGGTGGTGGGCACGTAGACGGGGGAGCTGGCCGCCGCCGCCGCTGCAGCCGCGGCGGCCGCTGAGTGCACAAAGCCGCCGGGCGCGCCATCGTAAGCGGCCGGCCCCTGGCTGGAGAGGGCGGCGAGGGTCTGGTACATCTCCTCGGGCTGCTCGGGTGCGAATGGGCTCAGCTTGGCGCCGCGGCTGGACCACAGAAGCTTGCTGGCGGTCGCGGCCTGGTCGAGGTCAGTGAAGAGCAGCAGGTCCTCCCAGCTCGACAGGGCGCTCCCGGGGCCAGCGACCCCGGGCGCCGAAGGTCCGTGTGGAGCCCCGAAGGGATGCGAGGCGTAGGGGCTGAGCAGCAGCGAGCGGGCCGGGTGTCCCGCCGCCGCCTCCGTGTCGAGCTGCGGCGTCCTGCAGTTGCCGGCGCCGCCGGGGCCGCGCTCCCCACCCCGGGAGCAGCAGGAGGAGGAAGAGGAGGAAATGGGGGAAGGCGGCGTGGAGAGCTCCCGCGCTGGAAAGGCTCCGGAGTCGCTGGCGTCCGCAGCCGCGGCCCCGAAGCGCTTCGGCAGGCACCAGCCGCCGTCAGTCAAGGCCATCCACGGTTCGGCGCCACTCCAAGCTGACTCCTAGCTCCTGAGGCGAAGGGGTGGGGCGGGGACAGAAACGGGAGGAGAAATAAAAAGGAGTTACCAAAAGCCCAGGCTGTACAACATTTCACTTCCATTCCCTTTTCTAGCTAAGACGACTCCTCAATGATCTCTTTTCTGCCCTGGGCGCGGGGGTTGGGGAAAGAGAGGGGAATGGAGCCTGCGCAGCCACCACAGGGTCCTGCAAACACCAGGATACCCGCCCTCCCTCACCCGCACCCGCACCGCTCGGGTCCCCTCGCCCTCCCCGCCCGCCCTCTCCGCAGCATCCTTCATCCGCGCGCGTGCCAGATCCCAGAGGTGACTACGAGGCTGGCCGAGGTTTCCCTTCCGCCCCATTATCTCCCTCTGGGCCGATGGCACACAAAAGAACTTTTTAAGTAGCTGTACGTGTCGGCGCTGCCGTATCCCGCCTTTTTGCGGGTGCCCCTCGCCCGGAATGCTTCAGCGTGAGGGTTGCCCGCGTGAAAATCATTAGCGCAAGAAAGGCAACCTGTCCCCGAAAACGAAACCGCCGCGTTCCCATACTGGCTCTCCCAGAGCTTCCCGGACTGCGCTGACGAGACGGAATACGGGCCCCAGAGAGAAATGCAACTCAGCCCCAGGAAGGTGGGGCGCCGGGGCGGGACGACAGTGTCGGACCTTCCGGGCACAGTGAGGGGTGCCCGCGGGGCCGGCGTCTCACGCCCAACACGCGTCCCCGCGTCCCCGGCACACCTTAGACACGGCTCGCGCCTGCAGCCACCAGCGCGTGCGCTCACACCGGCCGGGCCACCCTGCCCACCCCGCGGTCATCGCCAGCCACGGAAAGGCCAGACCGTTCCGGAATCGGACGTAGCGGGGTGGAGCGGAGCGCAAAGAAAAGGAGGGGGAAATGCAAGGGGGGACGTGAGACCGCCCCGGAGCCGAGGCCACCCCAAGGGGAGAGCAGGAAGAATGACAGGGAGACTCGGAGGGGTTGGGGGAGGGAGGCGAAACGCAGCCGAACTGGCCTCCTCGGGGCTGCTTTTCCAAATCGCTTCGGCTCATCGGAGATAACCACACTAAAATTAATGCCCACACACAGACCCGGGATAGATAGCAAGAAAGCAGTCTCTTTGCCCGCTGACTGCCGGCTCCCGCCCCTTTGCGCTGAGATAACTCGAGATAAGGCTGCGCACAGATAAGCGCTTCGGGGAGAGGAAAAGACACCAGAAGTTGGTCCGCGGTGTCCTGGGAACCTGGCAGCCACTACAGCCTGCCGGAGTGGAGAGGGGAGACTCCCTTGGAGCCGACCGCGGCCCGCAGAGGACCGGGGAGCCCGAGGACGAGGGGCCCGCGACGGGTTAGGGGTAGAGGGGAGGAGAGAGGGGAGCACGAGCAAGAGAGGAAGCAGCCGAACCTCGGGTGGGCGCTGCGCATGGAGAACAACCGCGGCAGAGGGTGCTTCCGAGCGCGGAGAGAGGCCGAGGGCGCCGGCAGACGAGCGCGAGTCCGGGGTCTGCGCGGCGCTGCTGGTGAATAAAAAGGAGAGAGGAGGCGCCTCTTACTGCTCTGCCGGAAAACTGCAGCCTGCGCTCCTGATTGGACTCACCGAGCCCTAAACAAACAGCGCTCGCCGAAGGGTGCCAGGCTGTGGGTCGGAACTGCGCTCTGCGAGCAGCTGGGCGCTGGAGGTGAAGACGAGGAGGAGGAGGAGGGAGCGAGGGGAGGAGAGAAAAGAGGGTGGGGAGGGGACGGCGGGAGGCGGGGGGAGGGGAGCGCGCAGCCCCGGCAGACAATGAGCGCCGCGCAGCCTGCGGGTGTGGGCTGAGCCGCGAGCACAGTACTGGGAGTGGGGGCAAGTCCGTTGAGGGGGCGCCGGGCCCAGGGACGCCGGGGGAGGGGCGGAGGTGGCAGAATGCCTGACCTGGCTGGCGACCCACACCCATCCTGCGGCGGAGCACCTTCCTCCGCCCCCAGTTACGCACACGGCGGGGGGGAGTGACACGGGAGGAGATGGCCGTGCACGGCTCCGCGCAGCCACCGCGGCGGAGGGACACCCCAGGTCGCCGATGAACGCGCCCCCAGAGTGAGGGGCAAAGTGCTCTGCTCCGCCGGCTTTCCCCGCGCCTCTTTCTACATTAAATGACCTTTTTGTTCTGCAGTTGTGTGTGACCGACCTTAAACTTTCCTCGACCCCCTCTCGAGACCCTGGGCTCAGGTTGTGGTGGCCGTCGGGAGTCGAGTCTCCTATGATACAGGAAAGAAGGAACTCGAGTGCCCAGATCCCTCTCTCTGCCCTGCTCTTTAGAAATACACTAAATTCCTGGGAAGTTTCTGCAAGTTCACATCGGCACTCCCCAGCTAACCTGTGGGAACTTTTAACTCGAGGTCGTGGTGTTCGTAAAGATTAGTCCGTGAGGGGCGGGAGCAGAATGGAAAAGGGCTTCCAAGCCAGTCGCTCCCGGAGATGCTCCCCGAGTTTTGGTGTCCCGTTTGCTCTGAGCTTTCCCTGGAGAATTTCAGGTAAGTCTCAGATAAGCCGATGGAAAGAGGGGGGTCACCGTCCCTGGACCCAGCGCGAAATACTGATTCCCCACCCCCACCCTCACATACACACCCTTTCTTCGCTCCCTCCAAATGGTTATCACAAGTGTGTACAAACTGATACGGTCCTCAGCGGGCAGAGGGACTGGAAATGAACGTCGCGGGGTTATCAGCGCCGATCTGTCAGCAGCGAGCCGCGCGGCCGCAAGTTCGTCCGCGGCAGGAGCCGTGATATATGTCTCCTTCCCTTTCGCTCACGAAGAGGATTTCTTCCGACAGACGTGACCCCGAAGGCTGCCGAGAAAGAATTTTAACTAGGGCAGGAGCAGTTGTTTGGTGTGAATGGATTTTTACACTTTTTTCCCCCAGGTAAATCGAAGTAAATGATTTTCTAAAGGTCAGCCTCCCTGAAAGCGTTTGGGCTGTTTGTTATTTATTTTATTTTTGTGTTTTTTCCAGTTGAGAAAGGGAAAGGAGCCTAAGCAGAGTTGAACCGGGGTAGGCAGGGGCATTGTAAAATGTGGGGTCGAGAGACCGTGAGCCCTCGTCGTAAACGTGTGTGTCCTCTCGATATAACAGTGAGCTGTGAACCTGCGTGTCCTGGGAGGAGAAGGGGCCAGGGCCTGGCAGCGCGGGGCAGGAGGGCGCGGAACCAAGCAAGTTGGCGATAATATATATTTTTTCAGTCTTCGTTGCACATTGCTACTAAACACTTCTGAATTTTAAATTGCTACTGAGAAGGTCCATAAACCGTTCTCATCCCATTTAGTCACTTTTATTAGATTCCTCTGTGCCTCCCCCGTTCTCTGCGGCGGCTCCCAGTTTCAATGTGGCCGCAGTTCGGAAAGACTGAAGGTGGAAAACTCTGGAACGGAGACTGGCGACTGGAGCAGGATCCCGGGGCTTTAAAATTTAACCTGAGTTCGATCGAAGGCGACTACCAGAAGAGAGAGCGCGGTGTCTGCCGTCCACTTACCTCCGACCAGGGCTTCGAATGCCTTTCTTTTGATTTTTACGTGAGTTCCGACCAAATTTTCAAGTAGACTGAATATCGCGGAAGCTCATTTGTAAGCAGTTACAGAAATGTGGGCATTTGATTTCCTTTGAGTCCAACTGGTTTTAAATGTTTCTCAGGTTTGCTCTTAAAAGCGAAGTTTTCTTTTTTAAATTCATATCTCAGTGAGGAGATTTCTAATGAAGACGACTGAACAATTCCTTTGGCTGAGTTAGAATCCAGGCTGTGAACGGCCTCCAAGCCTGAGCCCAGAGGAGACCGAGCCCAGGCGAGGACCTCATTCCTGCTGTGCGCGTTTCTTTATATTTGCAAGTACGGGGTGTCCGTGTGAATTTCCTTGGTCAATAGCTAACCCCCAGGGACCTGCTTTTCCCGCAGCTCCGCCTTAGCGGTAAGAGGGCGCGCTGGCCTCGGCACGGCTGGGACAGAGGTGAGCGACGGGACAGACACTGACCGACTCCGCAACGTGCGCGTTCTAAGGGTTCGAGCATTTTACCCTCCAGATTCCCAACCTCTTTTTCATATTGGCTAAAACAAAGAGGAGGGGGAAAGGTTATTTCTCCTCTGCCAGGTCACAAGTTGTTTTTTGGATTTTTTAGACTGGGTTCCCAACCAAAGGAGAGAATGGGTAGTGAAATGTTTTTCTTGTCAGTTAACCTAAAAATAAAACAAAACTGTTTAACCGGTAGAGTTTATTCGGACAGAAAGCCGTGTTGCCTGACCCAGTTTGCAGTTTTCCCAACGCATCGGCTTTGGTCCTGGGGACATCTCTGGGAGCGGCACGTTCTCAAAGCCACCCCCCCACGGGCCGGGCCCCAAGCTCGGGCGCTCTGAGCTTCCTCTGAGCACCCCAGCTGGTCCCGGAAGGCGCGGAGAATAGGGGGTGCAGAGGAAGAAGTGCACCCCAAACTAGGGAGAAACCCAAGGCCCCCATAGTGCTCCAGGTAGATAGGCAGACTTTCAGAGGTTGTTCTGTTTTCTTTGTGAGGATTTTTTCCTTTCTTTTTTTCCTTTTCTTTTCCTCTTGCCTGTCTGTTCTTTGGGGATTTGCTAATCTGGAACGAAATCATTTCTCTCTGGACTCCTTAGACCCAAAGAGTGGCCCCTCCGGAGCAAGCAGTCCCTCCCCGAGCCGCCTTCCTCACCCTCGGCCAGTGGCTGGCTCCAGGGCGCGGCCTGTCCCCAGGGCTGATTTATTTGGGCCGCGCCACACCACGATTCGCGATTCGAATCCAGCCGGAACACAGCAGCCAAGTGGGCAGGGGGCGGGGGCTTTGCTGCCAAACGCGAAAGGGTGTTTGGGGACCCAGGCGTGCGCTGCTTCTGAAGGAGCCTCGAGACCCGGGCGAGGACCCGTCTTTAGCCCCGCAAACTTAAGCTCATTATGTTGTCATCTCACAAACCTCCTGGCTGTTCCAGAGACGTTTCAGAAAGAAAAAATACAATTTCTGACTTAATACATAGTTTTGAGTTTTTTTAAAAACCAGATTTATGGGGCCTTCGCGCTTATACCATATTTCTTCCTGTCCCCGGGACGCTTTGGCCGAAGGACACGGGTTACTTTGGCGTCCCCCACCCCCGCCAGCGTCCGGGCCCACTAGCCGGGTCCCGGCGGCGCGTCCCCCACTCGGCGGCTGTCAGTCCGACGAAGATCGTCGCCAGGAGTTCTGACGGTGGGTTTTTTGTTGTTTTGTTTGATTCTCGAAAACTCAAAAAGACTCTAGAAATGTCAGGTGGTGGCGGACGGAAGCGCGAGAAATGCGGAGCCTAGAGGTCGCCCCAACCCCCAGCCCCGGCTCCCCGCCCCTCTCCCCGCCGCCAGTTCCTTTGGGAAGGAACGCGCCGCGCCAACGCCGGGCCGGGCGGTCGGAGTCGAGGCCGGGAGCGCGGCGGCGGCAGGCCGGACCCGGCGGCCCCGCGCCCCGCGCCCCGCGCCCGCAGCCCCGCGCCCCGCGCCGGCAACCCCGCGCCCCGCGCCCCGCGCCCGGGCCAGCCCCGCGGGCCGTCGGCGGCCGCCAGCGCGGCTCGGAGGTGGGCGAGCGGCGGCGGCGCAAGAAAGGTCACCGCGGTGGCATTCCGCTCCGCGCGCTGTTTACGTGACTTAATGTACTTCTTAGGCCGCGGGTAAGTTAGGGCCGCGATAAGGGGGCGGCCGGGGGAGGGTCGCTGTAAAAGCCCGGCGCTGGGCGCCTTCCAGCCCTCCCCTCATCCATTAACCTTTTTACTTTCTTCTTTCCTCTCTCTTTTAAAGCTCGTTATCTAGGCCACCCAATGACCGACGAAAGATTTTCCCTCCCTGCTTCTCCCAAGGCCGCTTTAAACCAAATAAATTTAGCTATTAAGGGCCAAGATGTCTGACAAAAGATCGAAAGGTGTCTTTCCGTGGTCGCTTAAAGAAGCGAAGGAGAAGCTTGTGGCTCTCTGATCCCGATAAAGACATTCCGCACCGGCGCCGGCCCCCTCCCCGCGGCCTGCTTGAGCCCTGACACCCTAAGATCCCCACTTCAGCGGCCCAGGTCGGATGGGCCGGCGGGACCTGTGGCCGCTGCACCGGGCATGTGGAGGTCGCCGGGCTGCCGGGCCTGGGAGTGCCGGGCCCTGGGGTCCTGGGGGCCGTGCAGCTCCAGGCCGGAGCTGGATTCCCAATACAACCCCCTGCACTTCGCAGAGAAACTAAACCGAGCTCGAGGGGGCCTAAATTACCAACCCATTTTGACTATTTTCTGATACTGAATAATACTACAAAGCCCAACCACTCCTAGCTTCCCGCCCCCACTCGCTGCGGTTTTGCCGAGGGGCACTGTTACTCCACATCTCTGGTCCTCGGGAGCAGACCTTCTTTTGAACCCCGGTTAGAACGTGGTGGGCAGAACCGGGCAGCTGGATTAGGCTGAGGCTAATGGGGAGGGTGTGGACCCTCAGACTCACAGAGTGCAGGTGGGAGGCAGAGGTCCAGTCATTCAGTCATCCTCAGGTTGGGTTTGGTTTTGAAGAGTGGTATTTATTATTAGTATTAATTACTACTGGCATCACTACATAAAGCCTGGAGCTGCCAGCTGGGCTGAGTCCCTGCCCCTGGGGTGATCCTTTCCCTTTCACCAAAGGTGAAGCGGGGAATATCCAGTTTCCTGATCCAGGACTGGAAAGTGGGCTTGGGGAGTAGGATGCCACGTTTTGGAGTTTCCTCTATGGAGTCGTTTGTCCTCCCCTTAAGTAGATGGAGCATTCCCCCGCGCTCCAAATCTGAATAAACCTTTTCTACCACATTGACTGTGGGAGGATAAGAAGCTAGGGGTTGGGGGTGGCTTCCCTGCAGTGGGGTTTCTTCCCAGCTCTTCTGCCTTCACCCATCTGTTCTCAGTGAAGCTGGAGGCAGGGCTCTGAATTCCAAAAGTCAATCCAGCACCTTCAGCTTCTGTCTGTCACCTCATGCTGGCCCCTGTCAGTGAAAGATGCCTCTCTTTTCTCATCTCCCCCTCCACATAAGGTGAACTCTGAAATCATCCACCTTATCTAATCCTTCCCCTTTCGTCCAGCCTCTGGGATGGGAAAAATCAGAGCATCAGAGGGAAAGGGATCAGTTCTGCTCCCAAGCAAGTGAAAGAGATAGAGAAAGTTCCAACCCACTAGACAGGCGGGACCTGTGCTTTCCCTGGATTCTGCTGGTGTCACTCAGTGTGCAGGCAATGCGAATTCTAGGGTCAGGGTCCAGATGCCGCTGCCCCAGAGCTGTCTCAGCTCAGAGACTTTTCTGACTGATTTTATTTTGTTTTGTTTTGCAGGGGGCGGGATGCTAAGAGGCAGCAGAAAAAGGAGGTGATAGGCTTTTGGAGATTGGTTAAGTAAGTAATGCTCCTTCCTGAGTCAAATAAACAAAAAAAGTGCCCAAGGAATAAAAAATTACTGCATTTGCCACCCAGAAATATGACTTCTCCATTCAGCTATGTTGCAAATATGCAGAGAATTAGGACCAAAGAGTTGTCTACCCATATGTGGTCCTCCAGGTCCCTGCACATGCCCAGCAGCACTGAGTATGCACTGCACATAGAAAAACTGGAAGAGTTAGCCCCTAGTTTTGAAGTGTTTACAGTCTAGAAGGTTGGCACTTCTGTAAAGGCAGGCAAAGTACCACAGACGACTTCCAAGATGAAGAGAGATGTCTGAGCCTTTTTTCTTTCTCTAGTAAAGCACCCAGGCTCAGACTGTCCTCTAGGCTTCACAGTAAGTTTGAAAAGAAGGGAGTTGCTCTAGCTCACACCCTCAGGGGATTTCTGGGAGCCCAGACTCCGGGCCAGCCTGCTTGGGTTTAAATCCTGACCCCACGACTTACTAGCTGTGTGACCGGGACAAGTTGCCTAACCTCTCTGTGCCTGTTTTCTCATCTGTAAAATGGGGATGATCAAAGTACTCCCTTACAGGATTATTGAGAAGATTAGAAGATTTCTTACAAGTAAAGTGCTAATAGTACCTGGCACATAGCAGGCACTATATAAGTGTGAACTGTTATTTCCAATATCTATATTGTAATAGATTCACATATACTACACCAATTGCAATTTCTCATGTGACTCAACTGTCCCCTGGAGCTAAATTAATTCCCAGCAAAGAACTTCTTTGAGTGCCCATTCAACTTTAAGACTGCGTTCACTAGAGGTCTCAGGCTTTTCCTGCGTCCTAGACGTGAGGACTTTATTTATTGCATTATGGTAGGAAAGGGGGGAGGAGGGAGGTGAGACAGAAAGGTCCTTTACTTGCTTTTGGTTCCTTTGAAGAGGAAACATTCCTTGTTGTTCCCCTTGCAGATGCCAGCAGCAGACCAATATCTTCTGCAGGACAAAGATAGTAATCTTGAGGCTCATCCTTTGCTTGAGAAAAGAATCCCAGTCCTCAGCAGCACCCTCCCTAGGAACTTCATTCTGGCAGTAGATAGGAGTGAATTAACAGATGGGGCCATGAAGGAGGGCAACCTTGAGAACTGGCGTTAGATAGAAAGGGGAGAAAAGAACTAATTGAATTGACCTGGTCGTCTAAGTATCCTTCTCTCATGCTTTTTACCTTTCAATTTGGTACCATACTATATGTAGGACACTTATTCTACTTTAGTCACATTTTCTTAAGGAATTAAAAAATAAAGATCTCTGGGAAGCTATGGAACACACTATTTTTTCCCAGTTTTGTTGAGAATGGAACACACTATTGGTAGAGGAAAATGTAGGCCATTTCAGACATTTTTCAACTGATTTTCTCTTTTTTTTTTTCTTATACCACCCCATCTTCTAAAACAAGATCTAAACCTGAATCGTGAAAAAAAAAGAAATCCATGGGACATAACAAAGAGTACTGTTCTCTAGATAACATGACAGGGAAAGAGATTTGTTTTTCAGAAGGCAGAGTCTGGAGGGAACATGAAAGTCTTCTCTCTGCGGGTTTTCAGCCGGGTTTGTGCCCAGAGCCTGTTTTTGTCTTGTTTCTGACAGTCCTGATCTTCTCCACATTTGATTTACTGAGTGCTGTCATTTCTCTGCTCTTTACTTTCACAATCACACATTCAGACCTGATAAAGTTCAAGACCCTGAATACTTGCAGCTTTCCCAGATTTACAGTCCACCTGCCCCCCACCCCAGCCAGCAGTCCCAAGCTGATTGAATCCTCATGGACAGAAGCCAGGGGGGATCAGCAGAGAGCCAGCAGGTCCGAGACGGTTGAGTCCACGGGGAACATTAGCCTCCATGTCAGCTCTGTTAGCCAAAGCAAACCTTGGTAGCTTCCTTCCCCTAGAAAGTAATTGTCAACATCCTCTCGTTTTAATTCCAACTTCCAGTTTGTAACCTGCCTCTGGGCAGGTAAGGAACCATAACTTGCAAAATTTAGAATTGGTGAGAACTAGATGCAAAATCATGGTCAGCTTGCATGACTGCCTGATTTTCTTTGGGTACACTAAGCAGCCTTGTGATCCAGGGCAAGCCACTTAACCTCTCAGTGCCTCAGTTGCTCCACCCATAAAATGGTAGAAATAGTACTTTCTACAAACATTAATCACCAACTAATGACTTGGGTCCTCTTCCCCAAGCGTAGCTCTGTCAGGGCCCCAGGAAGACCACTAGCATATGTCTGATCTGGCTCTTTGGATTCTGTCAGGTTAAATACAAACCTGCAAGTTAATCTAAATACTATACCAATGTGCTAAACAAAAGGAATGATTCATCTCCAGAGACTGAACAGTTAACTTAGGCTCAACTTCCAAACCACCGAAATGTCTTCTGAAGGAGGATGCTATCTAAATAAACTATTCTTTGCCTATAAATGTATAATAAGCCAACTAAATCACAGAACAATAACAAAAAGCAATCACTGACGGTGAATGTCCTTATTTCCAGTATGGTTACTATATGGGGACTTCATATTTACTAAATAAGTAATTATTTTACATGATTTAATGTCTTCACTTATCTTAAACTATCAGAATTTTCTGAGTGAGGTAAACATTTTAGGTAAACATTTTTTTTCTTTAAATCACTCTTCCAAGTCCATGGACTGAAAAACGTGTGATTTTTTTTTTAGCCTTTAAAATTCATATTCTAAAGAAAGCTAAACTGTCATGATACCTAAGGGAAAAATTGTATTCACTGTCAGGGAAGAAAGTAGAATTATTGCCTACCTTCTTCAGAAGGCTTTTTTTTTAAAATCTATCCAGTCAGGAGACACCCATTAGAATATATTACGATGTTGCTTTTTCCTGACCATAATAATATTCACCTCTAGAGAGGTGAATAAAAATAGAAACTTGACTTAATGGATATCAAATAACTTTTTCTGGCTACTCTTGAGCCAGATTACTGCTATTTATAATACCACAAATTAAACGCATGCAATTATCCAACAAAAACAGTGTGAATATTACACCGTTTTTAAAGACTGACTACCACATAGCCGGTGCTCAGTAGACTCTAGCCAAAAACCACAGCGTGGATCCACAAATAAAGCTGTCAACCTTTGCATTTCAAAGGCATCTTTCTGTAGAGAGCTCAGCATGCTCTGGGCAGCAGTGCAACAGGCTTGGTGAATAGGAAAGAGCCTGTCCACTGGCTGAGCTGGTGGGCCAGCAGCAGAATCTGTCTACACCTCAGCATGGAGGCTAGATTAAGCACCGGCTATGGAGGTTGAGAGGATAGAGGTCTCAGTTCAAATCCCGGCTCTGCAGCTTGCTCGCTCTCTGCTTGTGTGTCCTTATGCAAGTTCCTTAATATCTCTACTTCTCATTTTCCTCATCTGTAAAAAGGGGTGGTAATAACAGTAGCTACCTCAAAGAATTGTTGCGAAGGCTAAATGAGTTAATATTTTAAAAGTGTTTAGAAGAGTGCCTGGCTCACCATGCAGGCTATTTGAACTGTTTGATAAATAAGTAAAAACACAAACTTCTATTTCAAGCCACCTCTTAAGGGGAAGGGAGATGAAGGGAAGGAGAGGAGTACCAGGGGCTCAAAAGAGTTAGGTAGGAAGGTGATCAGAGGGGTACAGAAAAGATACGGGAAGCAGCCTTTGAGAATGTCAGACATTTCCTACTGGGGATTATTTAAGATCATAAACTCACCCTTTCTGTATATGGCACCTTCCAATATGCTCTCTTCACAATGTGTGCCAATAATTTGATCTGTGAACGGGGGCATAGATTTTCATCTAGCAGATCACGTTTATATCAGAGGCAAAAGCAAAGGTTGCAGAGGCAATAAAACTCTTTCAGGGTGCAAATCTTTTAATATCTAACAAATGTAAAAGGTTCTTCTTTATCTGGCAAATTTGGTAACCTTTCTTACTTGAGGAAGCACTGCACAATGGCTGGAACTTGGCCTGGGATTTCGGCACCTGCACTGCTCTCATCAGCTCCCCAAGTTGTGTCCACATTCTCTGAAACCCGTCACAAAACCAGCGAAGGCTGTCACGTGTTTCACCATCTCACAGTGGCCCTCTTCTTTCTCCATCCACCCCACCACACTCCCACGATTATGGCTGCCCCCTTTATGCTCAGGCAGCACTGTGACACGTGGTAGGTCACAGGGAGCTCATCTTCACTGCGTCCCTGTGCTCCTCTCGTCTGTGAGACCTGAGGGGCACAGATCATGTCTATTCGTCTTTGTATTCCCATTGACACCCACAGTGTCTAGCACACAGCACTCACAAATTGCTTGTTGAATAAACTGTTGAGTGTGATAATACTGAAAGTTTTAAGATACAATCCTCCAAGCCCAAAGCACAAATCTCAATATTATCAACATCACACCATTCTACACTAAAGACAATGATCTCTGTATACAACTTTTTAAAATTTTCTTCTGCATCCTCCTAAATAGAATCCTCAGTCAGAAGGTTTGAATGTCAACTTTTGGGGGCTTTCTATATTAAATAGAGTTGATTATCAAGTGATATCTTTACAAGTTATTTTCTGATCCATTAATCCTAATACAAACAAATCCTGACTATAGTCTATGGAAACTGGCTAATCCCAGGCATTGTAGGATTGGTCCTTAAAGGAGCTGTTGTGAGGCTGTTCTTGCAATAGGGCGTCATTCCTTTCCTTACCAGACTTTGTCTCAGATTTTGTGGACTTCATATTTTAGTACATTCTACTTCATCCGACTTCAGAATACTCTCCACATTTTTTCTCCTAATTCACCCACTTAAGAATATTATATTGTCTGTATTCAGAATTCTGTATTAGCCAATAATTTAGTAAGCCTATTAGAAAGCACACTTTAAAAGAAGAATTAACAGCTAATAGTACAAATCAGCAAGAATTTATCAAACATCAATGACATCTCCAGCACCCTCAACATGAAGCAGAGGTGTGACTTCCATTTTCCATGCTGGACACACACTCCTCTTTTGTTTCCATCATTCTGATATAAAGGAACAGATTTCAGTATTGAGAGCAATTGCCTTTTGCCATTAGGTATAACAAAGGAACAGACTTATGACTGACACCTACCAAAAATACGATAGGATAAGGTCACACCAAAAAAGAGAAAATAGTACAAGAAAACAAGTGTCACTTCTGAAGGGCTCATTCAAATACAATGTCAAGTTCCTTTCATTTTTGCTCAACTCAATTTAAGAATACTATCACTTATATTTTCCATTGTGTTGTTCAGGGTAATCCACATTTCTTTCCATTGGGGGTCATGTGTGAGAAGTGATGCCCTATTTGGAGAAAACCAGCCATCATCCACACCGAGGGTCCTCCCTCCCTGGAAGCCACCAGATACACAGGAAACAGGGCAAGATATGCTAAGGAAATTAAGTTCAAACACTCCCACACAACAATACAAAGGTGGAGCATCTTACAAGAATACTGTAGATAAAGTTTCTACCCTACAGAACTTTTTTTAAAGAATTGTCACCATAAATATCCCACCTAATTAGATGCACCCCAAATAGATTCATAGGACAGACCCAGACCCACATCAGTTCAGGTGTACTTCTTCTATTCCATAACATTAAGAGCAAATGTCAGTGTCATATTTTCTCTTATTTGCCTCATCTCTCACACTGATACAGGGACTGTGGGCTGGAGAAATAAGCACAAGAAGAATTGTCTTTCACTTCCTCCCTCTACGTACCAAACCAGGGGCTCACTGAAGAGGGATTATTTCTGGACATAACCCTATATAAGTCATTCAGGGAGAGATGCAGCATCCAAACAGCTATTCTCTTGCCTACAGAGCAACTGCCAGGCCACAGCACAGGGGTTCTGGTGCGACTTCTTTGTAGGTGATCATACAATGAGGAACAACAGGGCAGAGAATAGGAATGATGTGGAAGGAAAAATCTATTCCAGTCTGCACCCTCTGATACTCAAGGAGGAGAATGAGATCTATTGATTTCTTTTGAATCAAGATATGGAGTTGGACAGCCCAAGGCAGTGCTATGAAATAGGTCAAAATGCCTTTGGTCCCTTGTTCCCATACCCAGTGCTGTGTAACCAACAGGGACTCTCGTTAGTCTACTCCATACTCAATCCTTCCCTTCTTCCCTCTCCCAGCAACCTACCCCCAAATGGGTGGCCACTGGCCTGCTCTAAGCTACTGTGCTCCTGGGAGTTAATGGGCTAATAACCAGCTCATCAGGGTGACATACTGTTGTTTCAGTGGGGGCTTTGTGTAGTACAGTTTCTTAAAGGAGTGATTGGTGGAATTTTGGACTCCTTGGCAGTCCTGTGGGAGAGATTTGGGGGCATGGGGAGGACATCTCTTAGTAACATTTAATTCCTACCACTTAGACCATCAGCTACCATAACTATAGGCAGGGTAAGTTTTGCCTAATCATGATTCCAAGCATGGAACTTTTCATTTCAAGGCATCTCTGCACTTATTTGATCACTAGTTTTTCAATCTGTAACTTAAGTGTTGAATCAAAAGTATCATGAAGCATTACGTTTTTGTGTTGAAACCATCTGAAGATGGCAAATATCTCTACTCTTAGAAAAAGTGCCTACTTTGACTAACCCATGGGTAGAGAAGGAGAAAATTACTATTTGCTTTTGCTTAGAAATGTGAGCCTGTTTGGATCTCTTGGGTTTCCATAAAACTGATGAATCAAAAAATGAGTTTGCTGTAGTAAGTAAAGTATTCTGTGTATAAATATTTACAGGCAAGATGCGAGCACTATGGTAGAATTTCAAAAATGGTTAAAATAATGATGGCAAATCCTCAACTGCTATGAAAACAAACAAGTTACAGCTACTGAATGGGAAATGAACAACCTTTAAATGGCATATTATTCAAGAATGCTGCCCTATTACATTGTATTTGCTAAAATGAACCAGTAACAAAGAATCATAGAATGTTAAAGCTGGAAGATGCCTTAAACTTCATCTAGTATTACACCCTCATGAGAAACCTGAAACCCAGAGGGTCCCCAAAAGTTCATTTGTAAGTTGCTTATTTGGAACTTAGAGCATATTTTCTCATAGAAATAATGTGATAAACCATGGTTAAAGCCCAAAATACCACTCCTCCTTTCCTTATTGTACAGTATTGCATACTTGAACTGTATTGTTTTCTTTGTTCACTGCAAGTGTATACCAGTGATCTACATTCCTGATTAATATGAGCACTTGACTCCCATTCATAACACCATGTCAGAAGGAAGACATGGCCCCTACAAATGGGTCATCTGATGCCTAGATACAAGACACCTCCCACCCTCTGTAAAGGTTAGAATGTTTTTGGTTCCAAGACACACAGACTCTTCTCTAACTGGATTGAACAATGAAGACATGCATGTGTTCATGTAAATGGAAGTTGAGTGGGGCAAGCTGCAGAGTCATTTTAATCCAGAAGCTCCTGCTCTGTCTCTCTGCCACTCCATTGTATGTGCCTCTCCCATTTGTTGATTTCATCCTTAGGTCACTTCTCTCAGGTGGCAAAAGGACTGTGATAGTTCTTGTACATCCTATAATGGCGTCCAAAAGAGAGAGACCCCGGTCACAGAATTCCAAGCAGGAGTCCTGAGATTCACCTTGATTGGATCCCATAAGTCATACGCCCATCCCTGAACCAATAACTTTAGCTTGAGAATGGAATGGACTGATTCAGTTAAGCCAACCAAGAGTTGGAGGTGAGGTCGGCTCCCCTCAAAGTACATGGGTGATGATGTAAACTAAAATGAAAATGTGTCCATCGAGGTGGGTGAAGGGGAGAAATGGATAGGTAACCAACAATATCCACTAAACCATCTTTCCCTGTTGACCCCAGCCCCAGGCATTGAGGGAAGGTATTATGTGGCATGGTGGAGCTAAGGAAGCTAGATTAGCAAGGGAAGGCACACAAGTGTGGGGATCAGAGGAAGGAAATGGAAATGTTCTACTTCTGTTCACTCCATCCTAGAGTACAGTCTACCTCCATCCTCTAGGAGCCCCAGACCGTGGATCCCCACTCTGTGTCTCAAATCCTAGCTACTGAGACCTTCACTCCAGCTTAGAACTTCTGGATCTACCACCACCACTAGAAAGGAAAATGTCAATAGAAGAATAAATCTTTTTCTTGCATCATTTAGAAGTAGCTACACGTCTTCCATTTCCTCTCCATCCCACTTCCTTGTAAAAGGGAAACTTAAGGGCCCTAGAAATATGACTCATTCTTTGTCCCCTGACAAAATGACTTTGGTACCCATTGATTTCCCAGCATGCTTTGGGATGAAACTATGGTGGCTTTGGATCCACTTTTGATGATCTGTCTTTAGTTAGTCTTGCACTAAGAATTGCAAGGTTTAGATAGCATGAGGCTATCTAAAGAAATGTACAAAGAAAATGGGATTAATACTGCTTTCCCACCTACCCTCACATTAATAAAAGTACATTTACCCAACTCTCTACAGAATATCCTCTTTTTGACTAGTGGTGGCTACGGTGCTCATTCATGAGCCATCGAGCTGTAAAATGTAATAAATAGACCTGTGATTGGAAAATAAGCTGGAATTGGATTCATGACAATCAATGAAAACACAAAAGTAAAATAAAGAAAGGGTCAGTTACTCAGGCTTCTCAGCGAAATTGTCCCACATAAAGATTGATTTCAATCTCACTCCCACTGTACTTCAAAAATCCCACTTTCTAAAATGGTGGTTTCCCACTGAAAGACTGGCTCAGAGCCCAGGCCTCTATCTCTAGAGCTTTCCACAGAGTTCCGAGTAATGCAAGCTTTGCTTGACTGGAAGCCTGGAAATAAATTGTTCTATTTAAGGGTTAAATTTAAAAGAGTTAAGTCATTGTATTTCAATAATAATAATACTTTAGAGGTTCATAATGGCTCACAGTCATTTAAAATACTGACAATACAAAGACGTGTACGTGGTATCTGCAGGAGCGGAAGGATGTCTGCAGTGGGCACTGAGCAGACCTTCGGTCTGACACCTGGTGTCCGAGGCAGAATACACGGTGGCAGAAAAAGACAAGCATCAGATGGAATTTTCTTTGTGATAAAGGCAAATAATTTTTAAAGTTTTGACTTTTATTATATATTATTTTTAAAAATAAAGTTTTTGTTTCAGAGTGAAATAAAGGTATTCCTGAGTAGAAGTGAATGTTAATTTTTTTGAAAAGTACTCTCTCCTTTTGACTGATTCCTCTCCCAAATATTTTCTCCTTTTAACTAGCATGATTTTATCTTTTGTAAAGAGAAAATAGTTTTTAATTTCAGGCCATGCACAAAGTGACAGCAATCAGCCTAACAATATTAGTTGTTTTGTGTTATTTATCACTCAGTTTGGAGTATCATTGCTTCTTCACTTTATCTAACAAGCTTTTTCTTACAGGACGAATGCTCTTTCCTCACTTTGGGTTGAGGTTTCCAGGCATGTTTTCCAAATTATCCATCACCCTGTGGTTTCTCCGACCCTTCACAGGGGCCCAGAGTTGAATCTGGAGGAAAAGGTTAGTTCACTGCCGCCACACTGGAGGCTCTGGAAGAGGAGAGGAGTTGTTTTGAAACCCTCATTTCTCAACCTCCAGCATTTAAAAATATATGGGACACTAGCAAGTGGACTTAAATGGATATAATCTTTTTGGAAAGTAACTTGATCATCAGCTTTAATAGTCAGAGTTTACTGTAACATTCCAACCTTATCTCCAAAAGTGGCAAATTGTAAAGAATTTATAAGCCTCACAGTAAGGAAATGGTTAAATATGGCACATCCACACAATGGATCATTCTATTGCCATTAAAAACATGTTTTTGAAGAACACTTAATAAATGAGAAAATGCTCATCTTTATGGCATAATCATCTCTAGGGCTGGTAAGATAGGGAGAGCTTTAGTTTCTCGTGTGTGTGTGTGTGTGTGTGTGTGTGCATTTCTCTATTTTACAAGTTTCTGCAATGAGCATGTATTGTTTTTTGAAATAAAAAAAATTCCAGGAATTCAGGAAGGCCCAGGCTGGACCCTCGCCCTGGGTGTGAAGTCTGGCTGTCAGTGGGTCAGGGGATCAGTCAGCAAATATTTATCCACTGCTTACTTTGTGCCAGGCATAGGGACAAACACTGGAGACACAAATGACTTAAAACAAAACACCACCAGCCCTGAGGGGCGCCTGGGCTGAGGCCCTTGGAGTTCACAATGAGTTTTGATCATATGAACAAATGTGGCTGCTTGCTGTCCCATCGGTTGACTCAAATTTCTGGAACCCTAAGGAAAAGAGACTAGTTTAACAACAGATATATTAGTAACTTTTTAGAATCCAAGATACCAATCACCGGAAAGCCCACCTAATCTAAAATTTCTTTCTCCTACATGCTGTTTTTAGGAGAAACAGGTAAATGACAAGAAAACAAGATAACATAGAAGATGAATTTTTTTAAAAATCAGCTTATCTCCTACCTCTTTTTTTGAAGGGATTACGCAATGAGACTTTCTGTTCACACTAATGTGAGATACTGTCCAATTTTAAAGAAGTAAATACTGTTCCCTTGTCTTTCTATTTGGATTCTTTGAAGAGCAGTGATCCAGCTACATATAGTAATGTTTCAGTTACTCAGAACCTCTTAACTATTCTGGATAAGTGGAAGATTTCGTATTTAGAATTAAGGTTGTCATCGAGAATTCAGCTTGAGATAAAAATAATTTTTATAATTTATGTCTATAAGAAGCTTCTGTTTTAAACAACTATTATTGTTGTTTTCTGCAAGTAATAGATTGGATTATAATGGGTGAAATTGTACATAAAATATAATACATTTCAATAAAACGATAGTCCTATGGATAACATTTTGTTCAAAAGCAACATCTTTTCTTGAAGGTACATCATGTTCTCCATACACAAATGGAAGCCTTACAATATTTAGAGCAGTCCCAGATAACAACTAAAAAGCTCGAGGCACCGGACTCGAGTCCCATTCATGCCACTGTCTGATCCAGAGCGCTGCGCCTACATCCCTTGTTTCATTTTTCTCATCTATAGAATGGAAGTGGCAACTGCTACTTCTTTATTACTTTGCAGTGATGATTTAAGGATAAATAATATATTAAAAAGTGCTTCTGATTCTTTGGCAGAATGAGCCATAATTAACTGAGGAGGACTCAGAGAATTGGGAGTCAGTGCAGCTACATGAACATGCTCAGTCATCTCTCTGCCTCGTCTGGGCAGCTCCACCCTTGGTGCGTCCCATGTGTTTTGATAACAGGAGCAACACAGAACGAGCGGTAGATAAATATCCTCTTCTCTTGCTTTAACAAAAGGATGACCTAGGGCTGTACAGGTAAGGAAATCTATAAAGCCGTCCAAGGTAAATTATAACTAATAACCATAGAAAGAATAATGAAAATAGAAATTTACCATCTGGAAAGCACCATAGTAATAATTGGTTCAGGGAAGAATCATCAACGAAAGCTAAAATTAGTCAGTGAAAGTATGATGAGAAACAAGATTTTGACGTAGTCTCAAAGTATGTTTCTATAGTACTTACTAGGGAAAAAATCGTAGCTTTACAGTGGAGAAGCCTGACAGATGCTGCCTTAACCAGGTGATTAAAGTTAGCCTTCCTTGTAATGAGACAGATGGACATCACATATAGATGTTCTGAGAAGGACTCAACATCACTATGGTGTTATGAAAAATCCATGAGAAAATACAAGACAACCCAAATTGAGGGTCATTGTATAAAATAATTGGCCAGTACTCTTCAAAGGTATCAAGATTGTGAAAGACAAAGAAAGATTGAGGAAGTATTCTAGATTAAAGGAGGCCCAGACAGCTAATGCAAACTGTGATCCCTCCATGGAGCTGGGACCAGAAGAAGGACTAGTGGAACAACTGGTAAAATCTGAATCAGGTCTGTAGTTTTGATGAGAGCATTGTATCAAAATTAATTTTCTGATTTTGATCATCCTACCATAGTTCGGTAAAATGTTAATTTTGGGGAAATCTGGGTGAGAGGTATATAGGAATTTTTTGTGCTAATTTTGCATTTTTTCTTTTTTTGGTGCATCTGAAAAAAAACCTGTCCAAGGTAGGCAACTAGATAGAAATGTCTTAAAGTCATTTTTGGGAAATTGAGACTCAGAGGAATTAATGTAGCATGTCAGTGTGTCTCAAAAGGCTCCTCTTAAGAGGAATTAGAGATGGAGAAGATAATTTAAGAAGTGGTTTTCATTTCCCTTTGCCAAACATAGAATCATAGAATCTCAGTACTGGAAGGAAACTTAAAGAGAATACTGATAAGGAAGAAGCCAGCCACAACCTTAACATCCAACAATAGGGGAATCATTCATTATGCTTCACGCACTCCATGGACGTACCCAACCTTTAAAGGTTATCCTTATGAGAAATCATGTAGCAAAATGGGAACATGCTTGTACTATAATTTTATTCCTTTAAAAATCAGGATGCAAATTATATGTACACTTTCTAAATCCTACTACCTAAAATATGCATACATGAAGAAAGACAAAGGAAATACACAGTGAATTTGGTTAAGATGGTGGGATTGTGGGGAGATTTTTTTTCTTTTCCTTTTTCCAAATTTCCTATGATATTTTAAATTTCAATTTTTTGTGTGTGTGAGGAAAATTGGCTCTGAGCTAACATCTGTTCCCAATCCTCCTCTTTTTGCTGAGGAAGATTAGCTCTGAGCTAACACCTGTGCCCATCTTCCTCTCTTTTGTATATGGGACGCCACCACACATGGTTTGATGAGCAGTGCATAAGTCGCACCTGGGACTCGAACCTGCGAACCCCGGGCCACCAAAGGGGAGCGTGTGAACTTAACCACTATGCCACTAGGCCAGCCCCAAATTTCAAATGTTTTTGTAAAGAAAAAGTGGAAGTTCTAATTTTAAGCCAAAATTTATCCTCCTCTGTGATAAATTCTAACCCTTTCACACAACTGCCTTGCCTACACCCCTCAGCCAGATACTGGGGACTTCTACATGCCAACCTGCCCCAGCCACTGGGCCACTCCCCCTGGAGGCAACCAGCCTTCCTAGGCTCTTGCTGCCCTGCATTTGATGTAAGATCTTTTACGTTTGGGATGTGAATCCTGGGAAAGCCCCTGAGTAGCTTTAACTTCACCGAGTTTGCCCAAAATTCACGAGGCATTGTCTCAGTTCCCCTTTTTCATTTTCATTCCTCCCCTGGGGCTGAAGTTTCACTCCCCTGCTTGGCTGTTACTCTAACATAGTGCCTGGTCCTTGCCAGTCCCCCCTCCTCTTCTGGGAGCTGAACTCTATTCCCGTTGCATTGGTTTGCTCAGGCTGCTGTAACAGAGCCCCCCAGACTGAGTGGCTTAAACAACAGAAATGTATTGTCTCGAAGTTCTGGAGGCAGAAGTCCAAAATCAAGGTGTTGGCCAGGTTGTTCCTCCTGAGGGCTATGAGGGAAGGATCTGTTCCGGGGCTCTCTCCTTGACATGCAGATGTCCATCTTCTCTTCATGTCTCTTCACATTGTCTTCTCTCTATGTGTGTCTGTGCCTAAATTGGCGTCTTCTTAGAAGGACACTAGTCATTGGATTCGGACCCACCCTAACCCAATATGCCATCATTTTAACTTGATTACATCTGCAAAGACCTTATTTCCAAATAAGGTCACATTCTTAGGTACTGGGGGCTAGGACTTCCACATATGAATTTGAGGAGGGGGGACCCAATTCAACCCGTAACACCCACATCCCCAGGTACTGATGGAGGGTGGCTCCCAGTGAGATTAGACCTCCTGCCTGTGACAGATCAACATGTCTCTGGTCTGATACTTTCTAGAGACTCCCACTGCTGAATTTTTGATCAGAGCCCTTTGAACAGACTCGTGATCCTTAGCTACAGGGAGTTATTAACCCGGCTGGAGGGCTGTCCCCATGGGTGACAGTCGAGTGTATCTGCCCATCATAAAGATGTTTCCCTTATCACATGAATTTCAACATTATGTTTGTCAATGAAAAAAAGAAAGTACCGTTTGATTCTCTATTGTCTCAGCTGTTGTACATTTTTAAATAGTTATAAAAAACAGTTTCTTTTTTTGTCACTCACTTATACAAAGAAATTTTTTTTAAACTTGACTGCTTTCTCTTTTTTTTTTGAGGGAGATTGGCCCTGTGCTAACATCTGTTGCCAATCTTCCTCTTTTTTCTTTTTTCTCCCCAAGGCCCCAGTACATAACTGTGTATCAAAGTTGTAGAGATGTAGCTCTTTTATGTGGGACACCACCTCTGCATGGCTTGATAAGCAGTGAGTAGGTCCATGCCCAGGATCCGAACCGGCACACCCCAGACCACCAAACCCCGGACCGCCAAAGTGGAACACGCAAATTTAACCATTACACCACCAGGCAGTCCCCAGAAATTTTTTTCTTGATGGTGATTATTGAGAATTTCAAGAGGTCATTTTTAAAAAGTCTTGGTTAGGAAATACATGTAGCTATTTCAAGCATAAAAATGAATCTAAAAATGTTATGTTCATGAAATGGTCAGATTTCCCATTAAAAATTTTGAAAAAATTTAATTTGGATGTTTTATAAAACGTGATATTTAATATTTTCCGCATTACCCTCTGACCAAATAGTATGTAGTAATTGCTTTAATGTTCTGATCCTCTCTTTCTAAATATTCATCTTTATGCTCTTCAACGGGCTTCCACTTAGTTCCTCTACAACACACACCAATCTCCTTCCCTGCCTCACAAGGATGCTTCTTTTGAATGGGGCGTAGATTCGATTTCCTCACTGTACGTCAGCCTTGAGTGCCGTTCACATGGTTTCAGTGAGATCAACATGTTTACACCTGGTAGTGTGTATAATCCCAGGTAGGAGTGTTATAATCCCAAAATGACTCTGCTTGTTACCTATGCCCTGTGTGTTTGTACACAGACATCTAAGGCTCTAAGTATTGTTTCTGGTCTCCTTTCCAACTGTTTTCTCGTGTGAATCACTAGGCACCTCCTCATCCCTTAGTCTTTCTATGTTATGCCTATTATTCTTCAGAGTAACTGGATTCACAGATTTACCTGGGTGCTTTCCTCCCTTCCCTTCCTTATTCTCTTTTCAATCTCTATGGATAAATTATTATTTATCCAGTAAACTCCTGGGCTGATTATTTTTTCCCAATTTTGTGAGATGCCCTTCATCCAAAACCAAAAGTCCATCATTTTCATACCATAACAACCCAGAATCAAGATCCATGCCTCTTAATTTACTGAAACAAAACCATCTTCAAGGCCTGCCGCTCATGTGTCAGACCTTCTCGCTTTCAAACTTACAAACGTCAGTAGTAAGATACAAAGGAAATAACCAACTGGGCTCCCAAGTCCTGAACTTTATTGTCTCTTAGAAATGCTTCCTTTCTTTTCTGACGAAGTCTTTTACTCTCATAGGAGGCAAAGTGATCATTTTTCAAAGTCCTAGGTATTATCTTCAAGCAACCAGTCTTTTCCACTCATTTCAGCCAATCCATTGTCCTGTGAATTCTTCCTCCACAAATGCCTCTTGGATCTGCCTCATTTCTATCTCTACTGCACTGCCTTAATTGAAGCCCTCATTATATGTATCCTGTTTGAAACACTGCAGTGTCTCTTTTAAAGTTTAGTCTCCACACTGCCATCAGAATTGTTGCCTGATGCTTCTCGAAAACTGTCAATAGCTCTCATTACTACACAGTGAAATCCATCACCTTTGACAATATGGCCCCAATCCTCTTTTCTGGCTTCATCCTACATTTTGTGCCAATATTCTTGTGCAAAGTAAGCAACTTGCAATTCCCTGAATGTATCATGTAGTTCTATGCTTTGGGGCCTTTCCCCATTCTCTGGTTACATAACTATTATCCATCATTCAGAGAACCTCCTCTGATTCTCTTCCTTCCCCATGCCTTGCCAAAGTTAACCTCTCCTTCCTCTAGTTCCTCTTTGAGTTCCCCCACTATATGTCTGTCACCTGGCACATAAGGATTGCATCATCATCTTTTCTCCATTTTCCCCAGCCCTTGACTCAGAGCCTGGCACATAATAGGCTTGAATTGTTAAATTTCCAAGAATTTGTGAGCTTGTTGATCTTACATTGGTTGCTTGAAATTAGCCATGGTGGAAGTATTTGCATCATGGAAAACGACAACGCCACAATAGGAACTTTTTCTTTTAAGAAGCAATAGCTACTTAAACATTTACCAGCCCACCACTGATCGTACAAGTAATACGTGAATGCAATGAAAATCAGCTGTTCTCTTTAGTACCCCCCATACCCAATCCCAGTCTCCTCCCCAGGACTAAACAGCGTGGTGTGTATCTTCCAGACCCCTTTTCACATGTTTTATGTGCTACAATATTTGCTAAGTTTAAGCCTGTTAGTTCATTGCTTCTTATCCATGAAGCCTTCTCAGACTGCTCCTGCCATCACTATTGTGACTTTCCTCTGACCTCCTTCAGCACCCACTACATCATTTCTAACTTTTGTGTGCCTTGTGTTAGTAAGATTTTAATTTATTTGGAGAAAGGTATCATTCATACTTTAAATGCCTGTATTTTCTACTGAACAGACCCTCATTAAAATGAATAAGCTCTGGGGATCTAATGTACAGCATGGTAACTATAGTTAATACTGTACTATATACTTAAAAGTTGCTAAGAGAGTAGATCTTAAATGTTCTCACCACGCACACAAACATGGTAGTTATGTGAGGTGATGGTGTTAACTAACTTTATTGTGGTAATCATTTCACGATATATATGTGTATCAAATCATTATGTTGTACCATTTATACAATATGTCAATTATATCTCAATAAAACTGGAAAAAATAAAATAAAGTAAAAAAAACCCAGACCTGCAAAAATGTCAATTATTTAATTCTTGATCCAAACCTGCTAGGAATCATCCAGTGCTGTCTGAATATACATAAGTTATGAAAGTATGCAAACAATCATAAGTACATTTGGGGATTTTTTTTCTTTATTTTTATATAAAGGGCAACTTCGAATTTCTCAGGGTACTGCAGTGCCCCAGCCAGGAAATAAAAGACAAGAGAAGAATGCTATGTTTTCATCTGCTGGCATGTCTTTAGTTAGGTGAGGCCTCCATCTCTTCCTACTCCACTCTGCTGCCTGGAGACGCACAGTGTAGGAGAGCCTCTGTGCTCTAATACTAAGCAGCCTTTCCCTGTGGGTGTGGAGCTGCCATCTGACCAGCAAATCTACTCTGCTGTGCCCAGCAAGACACTGTGCTACAGCTTGAGGGCCAAAGTGAGACCCCAAGCTTGGGTTGCACACCTAAATTTCAGATACAGAGGAGGTCATGTCCAACAAGTCCAGTGCAGCTGAATTTCTCTATGACCCTCGGAAGCAAGAAGAGTGGGGATTCTTCCAGCAACCCCTACTCCTCTCTATGCCACAGCCCCTCCTAAAGTGAGACCACCTCGCCATTCTATCTGAAGGACTGAGAAAAAGGCTGCAGTATATTTAAATAAATTAAGCAAGCTAAGCCAGCCCTTTCCACAATAAGATTATAAAATTTAGTTATCTGAGGCGAAGTGATAGAGGTCACAGCTTTTAGTCCTTATGAGTTGTTTTCTTAAGTGATAAATGAAAAAGTTAAAGAAAATATGGAGATGCACAGGAGGACCTAGCCTTCTTGATTGCAATATGAGAAAGGCAGTTCAATTTTCCCCAGAGATGAGAAACCATAGCTATGGCTACCCTATACTATCAATCACTTCAGAGTCATCTGGAAAAACTAGAAGATGATGTTCTCCTTGAAGGAGAAATGAGTCTTGCATCCTTTCTTTGTGTGTGGGGAAGACCAGCCCTGAGCTAACATCCGTTGCCAATCCTCTTTTTTTTTTTTTTTTTTGCTGAGGAAGACTGGCTCTAGGCTAACATCCGTGCCCATCTTCCTCCACTCTATACGGGACGCCGCCACGGCATGGCTGACGGGCAGTGCGTCAGCGGGCGCCCAGGATCCGAACCTGCGAACCCCAGGCTGCCAAGAGCGGACTAAACCGCTGCGCCACCGGACGACTCCCAGTCTTGCGTCCTTTTAAAAGTCTTCCTTATATTTCAAGTGTCTTCCTTCACTTCTTTTCAAATAAGTAAAAAGGGCTCATTCCCTTTCATTCAAAACTTAGTTGTAACAATTTAGGTTAATTATATTACAAGGCTCATTTCCACTGGATTCCAGGAAAAGGGAAGCAAGTTATTGCTAGAATACAAGGGCTCAAGAGCTCCCTGAAGCCAGGGACTCCCAACATGTGCATTACCAACACGAAGGCTGACACATCAGCAGAGCAATTCTGAGAAACTCATCTGCCTTTGAGTCACCACTACACTCCTCAAGAAGGGTCCTTGACAGCCACCAGCCCTGGCAATCATTTCATTTTTCTTTCCCAAAGGAGCTTAGCCGACCCCCTTACCAATTTCAGAAAACATTTTTGGCTTAAAACTTTTAGTGTGATCAGCTTCAGTATCTTCCAGAGCCAGCCGTACATCGTGGATGGATCTTCCCCTGGCGCCTGGGCTTCTCTCTGCTCAGTCAGAATCACTTACTTCATCATTGAATTGCATTTTCCCAAATCTACCAGGCCTTGTCAAATTCCCATACCCTCATCTATGCTGCTCCCTTTGCCCAAAATCCACGTCTCTGGACTATCACCATTATCAGGCCATATTATAGTTTTTTTGTTTGATGGTTGTTCTTTTCCAATAAGCCATGAGTAGTCTGAGCTCAAGAAGCAGGATTCACTCATTTTTGTTTTTCCAAAGGCTATCAGAGTGCCCAGCACACAGTAGGTGCTCAATAAATGTCAACTGAAAGAATCGGGGAGTCCAGGTGAAGGATATCATGGTGTTCATTGTACTATTCTTTCCACTTTTACATAGGCTTGAAAATTTTCAAGAAAAAAGTTGAGAAGAAAAGATGAATTGAAAGGTCACTAAATCTCTGAGTCACAGAACCTAGGATGGTTAAGTCTGATGAGTTTAGTCCTTCCCAAAGAGCAGCAGTCCTACCAGAATTTAAAAGTCCTTTGATTGTTTGCAGGTGGTTCTGTCTGTGTGTGAGTGTGCACTGGAGGGGGTGGGAGGAATGGTCAGGAGCTGCCAGGTGAGGACAGGACTCCTGGAGTAAAATATCCCCTCTTCCGACAGGGAAGGGAGCTCCTCCCCAGCCTTGGGTCTGCCCAAGGAAGACTTGAATGAGGACATTGTAAGTGGAGTGAAAATCTGAGATGCAGAACTCCACCCACCCCACACCCTGGGAGCAATAGTTGTATACACTGCTCACAGGTGCAGTAAATCCGCCCCAGGGAAGTGGCCACCAGGGATATCAGCACCTCGCCCACTCCACCACAGGGATCACTTTCCCAGGTTCAGGCCCCCCTGGTACCAGGCTGCATCTACTAATCTGAGTAAGTCATGACCTTCATCTCACCCCACCCATGGCCTTGATCTGGCCTTCCCACTACCACACCCCTGAACCTCTATTTTGGAGACTGGGAGCACTTGAATTGTTTGTCACTTGAAAAATTAAGAATTCACAGTATATCTTTGCTCACATTTTAGAAACCTTTAGCCCCAGGACTCAACCTCTTCTTCTCTTAATGTCAAATGGTGACCTTGTCCCAGTGACCTGGCCCCCACCACACCCCCAAGCCCTTCCTAATAGTTCCCTCCTCTGAATAGTGGCCTCTCTCTGGTCGACGTCAATAGTAGCCACAGAGAATCCCTTGAGGGGTCAGAACTTACCTTGAGAACCCTTATCTAATGAAATTATTAGCTATCATCTATTGAGTTCTAATAGCCTGATATTCTGCTAAGCACTAATAATAATCATAGTATTAGGTATTTACTGAGCACTTACTATGTGCAGGGACTGTGGTTAGTGCTACCTTAATTTTCTCCTTGAATCCTAACGTAGATCCTTCCTGGTGAATGTTGTCTCCATTCTACACATGAGAAAACTGAGATGCAGAGAAGCTAATAAGTGGTTGAACCAGAATTTGAAGCCAGTCTGTTTTCAAAATCTCTGCCCTTCATACACTAAGCTAAAGTGCCTTTTCCTAAGTAATTTAATTTGAAGTGGAATGAGTAATTTGAGTTCTAAAATAGTGTCGAAAAGTGGGCAAAATTTAGCCCCCTGAAAGGGTGGCATTTCTGTTCTCTTGAAAAGCCCCACATTTTATTCCTTTTCTTGAAATGGTAATACTGTCTGTCCTAAAGGGGTGAGGCCAGCCACGCTGCTCCCAAAACCTCCCAATACCACAAGCAAGGGCTGGGGAAAACCCAGCAGTTTTGCCCCAAAGGCTCTGGGCGGAAGAATGCCTGGGAGGTGTCAATAGTGGGGTTGAGAACAAGGTCATTCATTCCCCTCAGCTCTAACATTTCCTCTGTGGCCTCAGTTAAATCATTTGATTTTTCTATTCCTTACCTTCCAACTTACAAAATCGCCTAATTATACTTGTGTGATATATTTTTTCTAGTCATTTGGAGGATTAAAAACCAGTAATAAATATAAAAGTATTTTAAGGCTAAAAATAATTATATAGATTTTTAAATATGTATATAGATATTACTAGATAAATCACAGGTTATATTAGTGCAAAACTTAAACCCACGTTTCTGTGTGCATAGCCAGTCACCTGATGGACATGAGACATGCTAACGGTGAGTGTGTGCGGTTCTGGGAATGAGGTGTTCATTTCCATTACTGGGGTTCCCCATGACATATAGCTCCTCTAAATTTATTTATATTAATTCTAAAGTCAAAAATGAAAAAAATATGTTTCTTAAGTACTTACTAAGTGACAAGCACTGTGCTAGGAATACAAAGATGAATAAGATAGGATTTTTGTTCTCAGAATATAGACTAGCAAGAGAGACAAACATGGAAACTGTGTGTGACTAATTAGGAAAGAATGTAAAGGGCTTTTAAAACACAGATGCTGGAACTTATGAATTAATGAGGGTTATGTCATTTGAATCGACACCTTTTCTACCTCCTGAAGGAAGGAGGAAGTTGCCATTGCTCAGAATATTTGGGGGGATTCCAGTGTGAGAATTGTACTCAGATTTTAAGGTTCCCTGTCTGAGTATTTTCAATGGCTGCAAATATTCATCCTTTAAGAATAAATTCAATTTAAAACATTTTTAAAAGAGCCTGGAACATCCTGTCATATCAGAAAGTGAAAAAAGCTATCAAGGAATTTTAGAGTCATGTTAAAAGGACATAAAAGCCAGTTTGAAGGGGCCCAAACTAGCCAAAGATTTGACCACTTCTGCATCAAAAGGATAACTGCATTGGATTGAAACACATTGAATGTGGTTAAGTCTTTGACATCCTAGTGACACTAAAAAACAAATAAAACTCTTTGTTCACCTGTGAAAAATACCAGAGAACCAAGTTATTTTGAAAACTAGTAGACGAAACGTTTAATCTGCCTTTCCTACATAAACTGTATCTTAGGGCAAGTAAACAGTTGAGGGAGAAGAATCTCTTCATCCAACTAATGGATGAAGAAGTAGTAGAATTCGTCACCATTTTGCAAGCCCTAATGAATTCGTTTTCTAGGCAACGACCATCAATGGCTGCAAACATCATAAAAAGAGACAACCAGACATTCTGTACTTTCTAAGGGAAGTATACATGGCTACCTATGAAGTAATTTTGATTTTAAAATATCTGAATTTTACCAAGCCTCAGGAGCTATCAATTTATAGGAAAAACAAGTGAACATGTTTAAAAAATGACAGGGATGCAATCAGTACAATCCAGAGTATAGTACTACTACAGGATAATAACTGTTCTCTTCAACATCATGCACAATAATAAATCTAGGGTGAGAAAGGAATTAAACAGAAAACAACTTAAAAGCGACATATGAGACATATCACCAATTACAATGTATAGATTTATTTAGACCTGAATTAAAAAAAAACACACACACATTCATAAGACAATTGGGAAAATGTGAATGTTGACTAGGCAGTTAATGAAATTAAATTATATTTTTTAGATCTGATTATGGTATTGTGGTTATGTTTTTTATTCCTAGTTTTATTAATTAATTATTATTTAATATTTTAATAATTAATTATATAACATATAATTATATAAATTATATAATTTTTATTTTATCTTTATATTTTAATTAAAAACTAAAAATATTTTTATTTTATTTATATTTTTATATATAATAAAATATAAAAATATATTAAATTAATAACAATTATTTTTCTCAATTTTATTGAGATATAATTGACATGTAACATTGTATTAGTTTAAGGTGTACAACATAATGATTTGATATATGTATATACTGCTAAATGATTACCACAATAAGTTTATATAATATCCATCACCTCACATAGTTACAATTTTTTTTCCTTGTGTATGTTTGTGTTTCGTTTTTTTGTTTTTTCTTTTTTTTTTTTTGTTTGGTGAGGAAGATTAGCCCTGAGCTAACATCTGTGCCCCTCTTCCTCTATTTTATGTGGGACACTGCCACAGCATGGCTTGATGAGCAGTGCATAGGTCCACGCCCGGGATCTGAACCTGTGAACCCCAGGCCCCTGAAGCAGAGCGTGCAAACTTAACCATTACACCACCGGGCCAGCCCCCTTTGGGTATGTTTTTTTAAAAAGAGTTCTTATCTTTTAGGATGCAAACTGGAATATTTACAATAATTTTTATTTTTAAGACACAACCGGAAACAAAAATATTTTAAATGACTCTTCAAATGTATGGTCAACACAAGCATTTTTAAAGCCGGATGATGTTATTTGAGTAAAAGTCTTATGTGGCTAGTACATCTATTCTGCAGACAAATGCAAAAGAGACATTTTCACCAAATGCAGTATTTTTGGAAAAAGTGTTAATCTTTGCAATGAGATACCACTTTTCACAAATCAAATTAGCAGAGATTAAAGAAACATAGAAAAAATAGCATCAGTGAAATTTTAATGAGTAGAATCACATGGTGCTGATAGGATTATATATTATAGCAACTCTTTGGGAGAGCAATTTGATAATATACATTAAGAGTTAAAAATCTCTATGCTCTCTAACTCACTAATTCCACATCTGCAAATAATTTGAACTATAGAAAAAAATTATGCACCAAGATATTCATTGCAGCATTTTAACAATATCCCTGAATTTAAAATTACCCAGTCCTGCAGGAGGAAAAGGGTTAACAAATTTTGATCCTATAATAGACATCAGAAATGATATTTATGATGAATTTTTAGTAATATGAAACATGCTTTTTTATGTTAAGTGAAATAAGATGGATACAATATTTTATAAGGTTTACAACTGTATAGTTTTACTTATAATATTTAATTTTAATTTCATTTCACGTTTACAATTACATATTATATAAAAGAATATGGCAATTTTGAAATGTTGCCTTTTTCCCACTCATTTTATGAAAAACAATTTAACTCTTCACAAACATCATAAAAATAGTATCTTTCCTTTAAGTGACATTTTTTAAAATGAACCTTTCTTGACATTTATACCTACAGAAGAGTATAAAACGATGGTTTTATTGTTCAATAAATTTTCTCTAAGAGACCACAGACCCGTATGCACCACTCAGAACAAGAAATCAAACATTGCCAGTGCCCCCAAAGCTCCCTCAGAGCCCCTCTCAGTCACTACCCCCGTAAAAGTAACCATTACTCCAACTTCCATCATCATAAATAAGTTTTGCCTAATTTTGAAGTATATAAGCAGAACCATAGAATACGTACCTTTTTGTGTCTGTTATTTTTGCTTAATTTACATTTATGTGATTCGTCCACTTTGCTGCATTTAGCAGTTTTTCTTTCTTATTGCTGTGTACTATTGTATACCCTGGTATAAACATGGCATATTTATCTATTCTATTGTTATGGACATTTTACTGTTTCTAGTTTTTGGCTATTACAAATGGTGCTACAATGAAAGTTCCTATATGTGCCTCTTGTTGCACAGATGTATACAATGGGTATATATCTAGGAGAGGAATTCATGGTTCTAGAGTGTATGTGTGTTCATTGTTAGTAAATTCTAACTAAAAGTTTTCAAAGAGTTGTGCCAGTTTACAGTGTCACGAGGAGAATATGAGAGTTCCAGTTCCTCCACATCCTCACCAACACTTGGTGTCATCAGTCACTTTAATTTTTGTCATTCTGGTAGGTGTGTAGTGGTATGTTATTGTGGTTTTCATTTGTATTTCCTTTATGATTAATGAAGTTGGACACTTTCATACATTTATTGGCCATTTGAATATCTTTTGTAGCAATATGCCCATTCAAGCCTTTTGCCTGTTTTTGTATTAGGTTGTTTTTTTCTTACTAATTTGTAGGAACTTTTTAATACTGTGGATATGAGTCCTTTGTCAGATACTTTTATTGCAAATATCTTTTCCCAAGAATGTCTGTGTCTTGCCTTTTCACTCTCTATATTATGTCTATGTTGAGTTTTTAAAAAATCATTATGTGGAAAAAATACAGCATAAATAACCTCAAAATACCATTTTTGATATTTTAATTGGTGAAAATATGTTACATTTTCCTTCTCATTTTTACTTCTTAATATTTTCCTAAATTTTTATTTCTCATTATAAAATAAAATTTATATTTAAAAAATGTTAAACTCTAATGATGAAATCATTAAATGCTAATGATGATAAAGTAGAAGGAAAAAAATCCAGGAAACCATTTGATTTTATTGTCTGAAATGAAGAAAGAGTTTCTATTCTTATATTGAAAAACAAGACTTAAAATAGAGGATTCCTGAAATTCCATAGGAAAGTCCTCAGGTGCTAGAACTGAATGGAAGAGGGAGCCTCAAAGGCAAAGCCGTATCTATCTAAGGGGGATCCTGGGCTCCTCGCTTCCTCCATTTTCCTACAGGACAGGCACACGCGGGGTCAGCACTCCCCTGACAGACAGGCAGGTGCTTAAGCAAGCTCCTGAGACACTGTGTCCTTCTCGGGACCAGAAGGACCTAAAGCAAGTGACAGATAGAGGGGCAGGCTGGTGAGCCAGAGCCCTCCCGGTCAAACTTGAAACATGCTGTCCGGACACTGGGTGAACCTATTACATATCTTTATGTCTTAGAGCTTTAGGTCAAACATGAGACCATGTGTTTAAAGGAATTTAGATGCCACGTCTACTTTCAGTTTTCTTTCCTGGAATGAATTAGAAGATCCGATTATTGAGGAGCAAACTGGTGGAAATGAAAACTATTCAGACATGTGGTGAGCCACACTGCTCCATTAGGAGCGATTTTTAATAATGCTAATCTTGCCCATTTGTGCTTGGACACATGGCACAGCTTCCTTCCTCTGCCATTCCTAAAGGGTATTTTTATTTCTTCATTTGAACAGAGTAGTTTTATGTGGACACATTTTCCTACATTGCTTCATAACTCTGGGAACATATCCTTGACCCGGAAAACCTTTTTTTTTTTTTTTCTTTTATTATGACATGCAGGGATTTTGGAAACTGCTGCTGACTGTTAAGAAATAATAGTAATTCTGTTTTGTTCTATTTTGTCCCCCTAAACACTCAAAGAGGCCCATGGATTTCCTCATTTAATATTTCCCAGCCATCTAAATCGACAGTTTCCAACTGTAAAACAGGGAGGACGAGACAGCTTTGGAAGATGCTTGGAGACTCCTAAGTCTATCTTCTTCATGCTTCTATGATCATAGTGACACTTTTCTTAAAGTTTCCATATTTAAAAGGTTGAAGCAAAGTTCAATTTCATCCATGAAATGGGTTAACTCTTTGAAAGTATTCATGTTTGAACCTAGAAAGTATTTGAGAAAGATGCAGGGTGCTGAACAGCTCGAAGGGGCCAAGGTCTCCACATCCCTGGCACACCCGGATCCTGCCTGCCACAGTTCACGGGATGAACACCCTCCCTGGAGTGCAGCACTGGTGTCTCAAGGATGCAGAACCTGCACCTGCACCTGGATCTTGCCTCAGCTCCCCTTTCCCAGCCGAGGAGGTGCTGGCCACACTCCCCTCTCGTGTTCCCAGGCAAGGAGCAGCTCCCCACCCCTTTCCTCTGGTCTCCTCTCCAGGCTGACCAAACCCTTCCTTCCTACCTAAATATTCACAGAGCACCAGCACAGACTTCGGAAGCAGGAAAGTCACGTGACCCTAGTGCCTCTGCAACCCTCTTATATTCCTCCCTAAGGTCCACTCTGAAGTTTGTTTTGTTTTTGTTTGTTTTGAATTAGTTTTGTTTTTTACATTCTCTCTGTAACTGTGACAAGACCAAACCTTGTCAATGATAAGGTGTGAAACTGTCCTCTGTGTGACTTAAACTAAGATTTTCCTAAATGTCTTACACTTTCAAAGTAACGTGAATGCTGTCAGCAGTTAAGCTGAGCAGTTCGCCCCTCAGGTTTTCCTTTACAACATTACCACCAAGACATCTGTCAAACCAGTGACTTAGAGGGATGACAACAGATATGTGAAAAGACTCACTGGAGCCCCATGTGGAAGAGGGTCCCCGCACATTCCATCTGGGCTCTGCCGCCCCGGGCAGCTGCAGCTCCACCCACACCAGGCTGCTCAGAAAACCAGAGGAGTCAGGGCTCAAGCTCCCCATCTTCTTTTATGGACTAACTGTAAAGAAACGGCCTACAGCACCAACAGCTAAAAGGTAATTGCCTGAGCCTCTGGCTCTCTCAAGACCTAATTCTCCTCCCCTCCCTTTTTCTTATGTCTTCTACAGAAACACAAGCCAGACATACTTAAAGTTCAGCCACCAAGAAGAACAAGTAAGTCCCCAGCTCTCCCTAATTCTGATTCTCCCGTCATCCATCCCTGGAGATCCTTTCTCAGCGAGGATGCTGTAATCTTCACTGCAGTGAAATGTGCCCGTCTTCTCTGGAATACCCCAGGGTTCTCTTTTTCTCTTTTGCTAAGTACAGAACGACACTCGGGCAACTCCACTTCCATCACTAAGATGTGTGTGCAGGAGAAAGGGGCTGTTTTCCTGCTCTCAACTTTCCTTCCCATTGAAGGGACTGGAAGCAGGCATGTGGGTTGGAAGAAGGGATGAGTTAGAAATGCTGGTACTGCGGACCCTGCAGGAAGAATCTCCCGTGAGGAAGGGCTGCTCCTGACTTGTCAGAGCATCCCACATTGGCTTATGTGTCTCCGATCTGCTTCATAACCCCTTCGTCTTCCTTGCTCAGTGGGTGGCAGACGGGGGAGAGGGATGAGATGAGATGCATTTTTATTCGGGTCAACTCCAATAAAATTAATCAAGGGCAAGCAAGGTGCTGGAGGTTGATTTCAGAAAGAAATAGTCTGCTGGAATCACCTTCTTCTCTGTTCTCAGTTCACCAAAGGAACTACAAAACCCCTGGGACTTTGAGCTCTTCAGGTCATTCTAACAGGCGGCCAGAGCTGAGAACTCCTGGAGTCACTGTATTTATTAATAAGACTTTTAAAGGTATTTGATAAAACAGCATTAAGTCAGTCTATATGCTTTGAGTATATTCAAACAGGTACCCTCTGGAACACTCTCCCAGCCCTGGAGCCAATATGTCAGAGAAGCAGCTGTCCCTGGCAGGGTGCTGGGCGCCCACCTCCCTCCTTCCCCCGAATGTGTTCTTACAGGTGAACTCTGCCGCAAGTGAACTCTGCACCAAAGGGAGGAAAGATGTCTCAGAAGAACAACACTAAGCCAGAGAGGGGCGGAGCAGCACAGGGCATCTGCCTCCTGCCCCTGCCCCTCCTGGATCAGGGTGCTGATTATTATGGGATGATTCTGTGTATAAAAGTCATAAGTCTTTTACAAGGAAGCTATTAGTTGGAACCTCATAATTTTCCCTTTCTGGGCTGCCTCATGGGTAGGAATTCAGATGCAGAAAGAGAAACGTCAGAATTTCATTCCCATTTTCTTTGGCACTCCAAGTGACATATTATTTTTTCCCCCTGAGCTTAATGACAAAAGTCCAGCTAACTCTGAGATATTTACACCCCAGGGAAGCCAGGTACCACTTATCTCTTAGGGAGAATGGGCCACCACATCACACGAAGCCACACACCCTCTCAGTGCTCCTCTGGTGGAAGCAGGTTCCCCAACCTCGGACTGGATGCCCGCAGTACTCTGGACTGATGACCAGGGGCGATGCCAGTCACCCCCCAGCACGAGGCCATCTCCAGTGTATCCACGGCAGGCAGGAAACCGCAAGAATCTGGTCTCCTCACTACTGGGCTCAGCTATCTTGTCTGCTATCTTTTTACTGTTTAGATATAGTAATGGTTTTCTTTCATTCACTCACATAAATCAAGGAGGCCCAAGTGTTCCAGATAACTCTAGAGAAAATAAGTGTGGCAGCAAATCATACAAAGTAAGCTGCAGCATAGTGTAGGAAATGCTCCCCACAGAGCAGCCATGCGTCTCAGGCCTATGGGGAGATTCCCAATATGTTTATAAAGCAGGTCCCTGCACACATATAATGCTAAACGTCAGGTTAACACTAGCCTGGAGACCTTCAATCCTCAGAAGAAATAGAAACCATTGAAAATATACACCTGAGCAGAAATCAATTTGATTTATAATGTCAATCCCGGACATGTATTTAGAATAGCAAAGGAGCCAACCACATTTACTTGTTAAAAAAATATGCCAAGGGGCCAGCCCGGTGGCACAGAGGTTTAGTTCGCACTTTGGCAGCCCGGGGTCGCGGGTTCGGATCCCAGGCGCTGGCGGACGCACTGCTTGTCAGCCATGCCATGGCGGCGTCCCATATAAAGTAGAGGAAGATGGGCACAGATGTTAGCCCAGGGCCGGTCTTCCTCAGCAAAAAGAGGAGGATTGGCAACGGATGTTAGCTCAGGGCTGGTCTTCCTCACAAAAAGAAAAAAAAATGCCAAAACTCTTCTTTTGTAAAAATGTATTTTAATATGACCAAATATATATTAAAATTAATAACTAATCTATGGCTAAGGTCCTCATGAAGGGACACTTTAAATGTAAGTCGGTATGGTACCAGCATCATTTCCTTTCCCCACCTGGACCACGCTCATCTCAACTATCTACTAGATAATTTTGGATATAGACAATGTGATTCAGTCAACATTTGTTGAGGACCTATATGGGCAATACTTTTGGTCTTGAAAACAGTTTAAGGAATATCCAATTTAACCCCATTTGAGGACACTTTGGTCCAGAGAAATGCGTGTCCTCAGGTCCCCACATATGCCTCACTTAGCCCATTCTGCCTGGTTAGTGGGTGACATGAAGGAGGAGCACAGCCTCAGAGCATCTTCATGAAAATTGCTTAAAGCGCCCGAGTCTTGGACCCCTCATCTGTAACGGAGATGCAAAAGCCTGCCTTTCGGGGTCGTTATGAGGCTTACATAAGATTCTTCAGATGGCTTGACATGTAGCGAGTGCTCAAGAAATATGAGCTCCTTACTTTCTTCCTCTGTGTTACTCTTTTATCCTCATTATCCTTTGGATTTTCTTACCCAATGGGCTTTTAAAACACCTCATAAATATCTTTTTGATATACTAAAAGGTCTTAATAAAAATAACAAAATAAGGAAATCGCGCTTCGGCTTATTATGAAATATGGTACTAGAAAAGTGACTTGAAATTGCGAGTTCTAGTTGTATTTTCCCCCACACAACAGTGACCACCCTTATCCATGGAAGGTACAACACTAAATGTTCAAACAAGGGAGAGTCCATCCCTGCCCTGCAGGGTCTGTATGACCTTGCTGTTCGCCTTCTTGGATTCTGCACGGGAGGAGAGCAGCAGGTTTGGACTCAGAAGGGCACTTCTGCTGTCTAGTTGCTGAGAACGGCTGGATGCAGCTGGGAACTTTTCAAGTGCTGATGGCAAGTGCTGGCCGTGACAGCGCTGGCTGGGAGTAACTGCCCCTACATCACTGCTCCTTACTGCCACTCCCTCCAAACCATGAGAAGCTCCCCCTTTCCACCTCCCTTAGTAAAGTTTCCACTGATCTTTACAATGTGATCTTTATAATGTGAGGGTTCCTAGGATGACACCAGGAAAGGGAGTCCTTGGTTTCAGTTTGGGGACATGCATCTTTCTTGGAAGCTGAGCTCTTGGTTGCTGGACCAGAGCCATTGCATTACCTCCTCCCACAGTGCAAATGAGCACCTCGAGTCAACGAGAGGTAAGATCCTAGTAGAACAAGAGCAAGCAAGAAGAAGGCAGGCAAGCCAGGCTCACGGAAGAGGGACACTGCCAATGGAAGGATAAGTGAGGACCCTGGAAGTCATCCCAAGTGGGGACAGGTGTGTGGTAATCAGAAGAACCAGATTTCTGCTTGAAATTTCACAGAACCATGAGTTAATTGAAAGCAGTACCAGAATAATTACCAGATAGGGAAGATGGTAAAAATAAGATAAACCAATCTATAATATTTAGATAAAATTTTAATAATATCTTCAGAAAGTACGCTTTCTCCAGGCTCACTGAAAAGCTTAACATGAGTATATTTCCCCCAAATCTAAATCATCTGGGCAAAAACATTTTCATTTTGCTGCCCTGGTTCCACATCTAATTTTCACAGCCTTCTTGTGCCATATTTTGAATGTGTTTAATGTCACCTTCTGTATATACAGTCAGAGTGCTGCAATGTTTTGTTATTATTTTTAATTTGAAAAACTCATTTATCGCTCATTGGCTTATAACTTTAATGTCTTTTATTTAAAAAATCAAAATTAAACAAGCAATTGCTAAGCCTTTGCTCTTGAGCAAATATGGCTTCCAGGAAGTCAGATGAATTGTGTAATGCAATATTGAGTGTTTTCCTTATTCAGTCAATTGTACTTAATTTTTCTAGCTAAAAAATGTTTGCATTTACACAAACATTCATGTCTGTCACTTAACTATACCTACATGTTTAAAAGCTTAAGAAATGACATCCAAAAGAAGGCACTGCACTTGATGAAAAGGACTCTGAGGAACTGAAAAGAGAAATGTGAAGGAGGACTAGAGTAATTATCCTGGGTGCTACTCTGGAGAGGACGGCAAACGGATCGGCATCAGTAAGAACATCACCATCATACGGCTGTCTCTCCGTCACCCGGGCCTACCTGGTCCACTCCACCCTCCTAACTCATCCTTGATACCGCTTTCTAACAGGATCCTGGCTCCCCTTCACAGGTTACCTTGGGTGCTTACTGAGCACAGGAAGTTTACCAGACGACCTTTAAGTCCTTTCAGCCTCATGAAGCTCTGGTGCAGACCGGAGGCGGTTGGAGCTCTCCCCCACAGTCCTGTCCGTGCCCCCGAAGGCGCTGGCCGACTTGGAGTCAGGACCAGCGATAGCAGGAACATACCTGGTTCCCTCTACGAGGAGAATACTGTAATTGTCACTTATAGAAGAGGAAACTGAGGCTCAGAGAGCTCAAGTAACTTGCCAAGGCCACAGGGCTCATTGGGAGAAAAGCCAGGATTCTAACTTCCCTCTGCCCGACACCGACATCCCTGCCTCCCCCACCCCACACCAGCTCCCTCCGCCAACGCACCCAAGAACGGAACCAGGCTGAGGTCCTCTTCTTAGTGCTTCTTTGAACTATCTCTGCACTTACCTGGGCGGCCCCAGGGCCTGACGTGATGGCACACTTATACTTTTCCCCTGTTTCCTTCCTCTTTCCTCTGGGTGATTCTGAGTGGTAATGGCGGTGGGTGGTGAACGGCAAAGTGAGTTGAGGAAGACAAAATAACTAGGCCAAAAGGGCCAAAGCAGCCTGTGCCTCAGCACCGTGGGGCCCTTCTCTCTCCGTTTCGGGAGGAAGTGAGATGCCTCTGCAGATGGATACAGGAGCAGGCCAGCAACCATGGCTGTGCTCACCACTTCCACAGGAACCACACCTGGGGCAACCAGCCCAGTGGTCAGTCACCCCTAAGGTCTTCTCCACCATGTGAAGACATTATCAGGCCTGCACCAGATCCGCCTACCACTGTGAGATGGGCAAGTTCCTGACACCAGGCCCGGGGCAGAATTCCAAGGTTCTGGAAGCTCCACTGACCCAGAGCCAATGCCTGGTGTCCTCGGAAGAAGCCTCTAAAACTTTATGGTGGTCTGTTCAGGACACACATGGGGAAAGCGGGGTTTGCAGTTGGGGACCTCAGAGGAGGAGTGAGCCTACCCAGGTGATCTTGGGAAAGCCATGATCCCAGGAGTGCCTGCCCTAATACACACGGTGGCCTTGCTCAGAGGCCACTGCAAGAAGGTGCAAATGAGCAAGAACTCGATCACTTGAAAATGGAAGGAAGGTGAAAGGCCTAGCCTGGAAAGGAGGAGCCAGCCCTGCCGAGGGACGAGGAGATTGTTTGTACAGGGCTAGGTCCCAGCAGCACCATCTGTCGGTGAGCTCACTTCACTAAGGACATTTCACACGGGATCAGTCAGGTGTTGTTTAAAAAAAGAAAAAAGCTGTTCAAGGACGTTTCTCGTGCAGGGTTGATCACATGAGACAGCTTCAGGGGACCGATAGGGGCAGGAGCCCCGAGCCTTCCCCGGGACCAGACAGGCGGGCTCTGCGGACAGGGGGGTTCAGTCTCCCAGGACCTCGTTTGGGCAGGAATTGGACTGGCCAGAGCAGAGAAACCTTTGGAAACTTTGGGCTCAATGAAAGTTTCTGGATGATCTTTCCCCTATACCCTAAATATTCTTCCCCATCCCCATTTAAAATATATACAAATACACACAGATTACACACTGCATTTGTAGTACGTGCCTCAAGATTTTGTTCGTTTTGGGCGAATGGGGCTGGGCCAGGAGGCTGGAGACTGCAAGGCACTCTGCCTGCAGAGGGGCCGGGACGGCCGGCGCTGGGAAGAGGGTGCCGGGACTCTGTCCTGAGAGACGCCCTCAGACAAACTGTATTTCCACTAAGGAAAGGAATATAGTCATTCCAAAGGTTAACAATTACCACACCGTGGGTCAAAACATTCCACAAATAGGAACTTTGAGATCTTTTGCTCCTGTAACGAAGTGTTTTGGGTACATAGCATATTTCCTCTCAATTTTATCCAAAGAAGAAATAAGCCTTGAAAGAGAAGAAGCTTAATTTTGCTTATATCCACAGATAATAATAATAATAACTCATTTATATTTTCATTAGAATAAGTTTTAGCGTTGATATAACTTTATAGCTAATGTGCTCAGGGCATCTTTGCTGTCTCCTCTCACTCCAGGGACACCAAAGTGATTGTCAGAAAACACCAAAGTAATTCCCCCTGTGTACAACCCTCAGTGGCTCCCATTTGCCTACAGAAAAAAGGCCAAGCTCTTTGGCACGGCACATAGTCCTGCCCCAGCCTAAGCTTCGACTCCTTTTTCCATGGTAACTGGAACAGGCTCTGTTCTTTCTTCCTTAACCTTGAGCATGCTGTTCCCTACTCCTAGAATTGCCCTTTCTCCTTTATCTATCTTCTGAACTCTCACCCTTCGGGATTCTGTTCTAACATTACCTCTTTTCCTGATAATTTCTCATTCCCAAAAATGTCAATTATTCTCCTCTCTGTGTCCCCACTGTGTAACTTAGTATATGTACCTCACAATGCATTTAGTCATTTGCCTATCTGTCTCTGCCACTACCTTGTGATCTTAGCAAACGGGAGTTTGGTGTTCGCTAGTGGATAGCTCTAGAACCCAGCACAGGATATTACAAGTACTGTCTGAGCATCACTGTGCTGCAAAATGGAGACAAACAATACCCCCTCCCAGGATTTTCATAATTTTAATATCATATGAGTAAGAGGTCTAGCTGCCTAGAACGTAGTACCTATCCATTAAAAGTGTTAATATGTTCATTAAATGAATGCTTGAATTTCACTTTATTAAATTACCCTCACACGGTCATGCAGAAAATTCACTTGATTAATTTTGCCCAAAGCTGATGCGATAAGAGCAGGCAGCAGAGCCTCGGAACGAGTTCTGGAATGTTTGGGCCTCATTTCTGAATCACTTCGCCCCTTTATGGCTCAGCTTCCCATGCTCTACAAATCAGCTGTGAGTATTAGTCACCGGCTCGCCCCACAAGGCAAGCAGGTCCCATAGATAACGTTCCTGGAGTTCTATCAGCAGTGCTGAGGACTTACTAGGAGGCAAGGACAATGGTGGATACAGAAATAAATCAGCTTTTTTCCTGGCTCTCAAAGAGCCTACAGTTTCATGCGGGCAGCAGAGACATACACAAGGGACAACGACACAGCTAGAATTTGGGGAATGTTATAAGAGCAGTAGAAGCAAACTACGTTCACGGCACAAGGGAGGGAGAGAGGAGTTGTATCCGAGGGGATGGCAGGCGGGGCTCAGGTGTATTCTGTGCCTGCCCTGGACCCTGTGTGTTACACAGGTTATCTCGTTTAAATCCTCCAGTGAGGGGAAGGGTGTTAGCCCATCTTGGAGATGAGCGTGGAGACTCAGAAAGGCTGAGTAACTTGCCTAAATCACACTGATAATACACTAGGCTTCAAACGCGGGCCTTTCCCATTTGGATGCCACATCAGCCTGAGCCCCAAGCACTGGGAACGCCTCGTGGAAGTGGTAGGACCACAGCAGAGAGGACTGAACATCCCAGGTCGAAAAGATGACATGGGCAAACATCCAGAGGGCAAAGTTTGAAGAAAGGGATAGCGTGTGTGTGCGTGTGATGGGGGTGTGGGAGGAGGGAATAGTGGCTGGAAAAATGCTGGTAGACTAGTAGATTAGGGCCAGATCACAGAATTCTTCAAGTTTCAGGCCTAAGATAATTTTTTTAATAATGATAATGATACTCTAATAATAATGCTACTTTGTGATTATTGTAGTGCCTTTCTGATGACCAACTTAAAGATATTTAAAATCTATGATGTCAAATTTCTGCTACCATTTACCCCATTTTATGGATTGGAAAACTGAGATAACGAGCATTTTAGTAACTTGTGCCAAGTCATGACGCAGGAGGCACCTTGAATGCCTAGTCTCTGGCCATCTAAAATACTCTATACAAAACTTCCTCGGTTTCCTCATATGTGAAAATGAGATAACATCTACAGGGTTGTCTTGAAGAGCTTTTCAAACTTTGCAAGATAACACAGAGGAGGATGTGCAGATAGAGAGACAAGCAAGTACTTCCTGTAATCCTGGAGCTGTCATTAGGGCCTTTTGGAATAGGGTCCTAACGTTCAGAGAGGTTTATCTGGAAGAGAGAAATCTGCGACTCAGCGCGGCCGTGCTGGTGGGCACTCGGGAGAGGAAGCCGCCACCTTTGCACATCTGAACCACTAACAATGACTTTGTTGCTGAATGTGCTACTTTGCTCCTACTAGTAAAATCTTGTCAAACAGGAAACAGGTTTTTAAGGCAACAGGGTCCCTGTGAGTTCAAACTTCTGCTTTCAAATGTTCTTACAAGATGCACAATTGGCACAGACTTGCAGGAAATATTTAATTGGAATCGGAAGGCGCTGGCTCCACGGGCCTTGTTTTATATTGTCTGCAGCTCCTGCTGAAATGACTTTGGTGTGTAAGCACCAGTCACTCATTTTTATATTTGCCAGTGGGGAGAGAAACCAAAACAGACTCCAAGGGTGCTGCTGGGGCACAGACACAGTCTCCACAGGGTTAGGAAAAGAAAGGGGAGAAAAAACGTTGGATGAAAATGACTGTTAGGAAAGAGAGAGGCTGAGACTGAACTCAGAGTGACATATTTATGAGCTCAGTATCAGTTGCTTATGCTGATAAGCGTTGGTCATTCAAGGAAGGAAAAGTCACCTTTGTGTATATAAAATATACAAGATTCATAGTCTGAAAAGACTGAACAGGAAAGCATTAGGTAAATAGAGGATATCCCTTAAAGTGTAATGTGAAAATTAAATTACTTCAAGGAGGAAGAAAGGAGGCGTTTCTTTCTGAGTCAGATGTTGAGAAAACTGACAACTCCTTGATCCGGAATTAAGGTGAACTGGCTTTCACCTTTTGTGGCCCAATTCTGAGAATGTAGGGAAAAGAAATTCCTCCTCCCAGAAAAAGCCCTTCAGCCCCCGTTTGTGTGTCCCCCGCCTGGATCAGTGTGAGAGGACGGGTTTGAGAGTCACCTGGATTGAGGTTTGCCTCTCAGATCTGCCTTAACTGGCTCGAGGAGATTCTCCATAACTCCATTTCTTTACTTGAAAAATACGGATCATCATAGCACTCGTCTCCCTGATAGTGTGAGGATTAGGTGAGAAAATGCACTTGAGTTGCCTGCCACAGGGCCCGGCATTCAGCAAGCATTCCATAAAGGTAAGCTATTGTTACCATTATACCATAGAACACTGGTTTTCCCAGAGTTTTCCAGTCTTGGGACACCCCAGAGTTTTGCAATTATCCCAACCGTGTGTCAGGAAATTCTCCCAATGCCCTCAAAGAAAGAGATTTAATTCTAAAATGCATGTTGCAGTCTAGAGCACTTTGGTAGGTGAGGGTAGGGGTGGGGCTAGAAGAGCATTTCCTGGAAATTCCACATGATTTAGTTTCCAATCCCCAATCTACCTTGACCCATGGAAATGATCCCCTTCCTTCCCCCACCCTACGCCTCGGTTTTTAGAGTATTCAATGGTTTCTGGATCAGGCCTCCCAAAGGAGATAAAGGTTTTTCTGCTGCACTCCAGCTACCCCTAAACCTTCCCCATTCTTTACTCCCTACTTCCTCTAGGAACCTGCAAGATCCTGGTCTGATAAGCAGCCAGGCTTTGCATATCTCAGAACCCACCCTCACCCGGAATATTCACCTCCATAATCCACCAACTGACCTGTCCACATTCAGGCGCTATTGTAGGTTCCTGCCTGATGATGGCTTGTGACAAATGTTCTTCCCTCTGGCTGGGTTAGACAAGATATTCTCAAGAAGAAAAAAGACCGGAAAAAGGCTTTATCTTTGTCGACTTTTCTATCACACAGGATAACCTCCCGTCAGTTTGCATCACCGAGCATACTCTTGGAAGCCCCCTCCCAGAGTCTCCTGCTTGTCAACGAGCTGACTGCACGGAGTAAAAGTTACTCACAGAAGCCGATTTTCAGATCTGATATAAATCTCCTTTTCCTTCCTCAAGCCCCTCTGTGATCTCTCCCACAGTAAAATACATTTCGAGTTTGATTTTAAGTCACGGCCTCATAACTCCTCTCATGGGATTCACCCCGAAACGAAAACCTTGGAGGCATCCTAACACTTCTCTTTATCTCGTATCCTTCCATCCATCAGCAGACTCTAATTTGCCTCCATACATTTTCAGAACCTATCCCCTGCTTGTCCCTCCATTGCTGCTGCGCTGGTCCAAGCCACCACTGTCTCTTACCTGGTTTACTACAAGAGTCTCCTACCTGGGCTCCCCTTCTTCCCCGCCTCTCTTGAGTCTGTCTCCACACAGCAGCCAGAGGGCTCCTTTAAAACCTAAGTCAGAGCATGTCACTTCTCTGCTCAAAACCCTCCAATGGCTCCCCACCTCATTCTGAGTAAAGGTGAAATCCCGGTATGGCCTACAAGGCTCCACATCACCCAGCCTCCCTATGCCCCTCTTGTCTCATCGACTGTTCTCCCCCTTGTCAGTACCTCGGCAGCCACACTGTCTCCTTTTAGTTCCTCAAACGTGCCAAGCATAGTCCTACCTCAGGGCCTTTGCACATTCTATCTGCCCAGATGGTTCTTTCCCCAGATACCCACATGGCTCACTCCCTCACCTCCTTTAGCTCTTTACTGAAATCTCACCTTCTTAAAAAAGCTTTCCCTGACTACTTTATTTAAAATTGCAACTCCTGCTCTTATATCATACATATTCATTTCCTGATTTATTTTTCTCCATATCAAATGCCACCACTTAACTAGTATATATTTGATCATTTATTTTGCTGATTTACCTCTCACCTCACTAGAATGTAAGCTCCAGAAGGGCAGGGTTTTGTCTGCCTTGGTCCCTATCCTCAGTGCCTGGCACCCACTAGATGCTCTAATCATATTGGAGCTCAATAAATAAATGAATATAAGATGAATGCCCTTCATTCAGTGCCTTGGTGCTCTGGGGGACTGGCACAGTCGTTCCAGTGAGAATGGGAGTCAGACAGAACTAGTCTTGTCATCTACCGTTTACCAGCGAGCAAGACAGCTAACCTCAAAACCTTAGATTCTTATCAGTAAAACGGGAATGAAAACAGTCCCCACTCCATAGGATTGTGTGGCTAAACAATTTACAGAAAGTGCTTTGCCCAGTACTTCAGTAAGTGCTAGATATATTTGTTGTTGTTGCTATTATTCTCAGATGTCATAAACACCCAAAGTAAAACTCTTCAACCACAGGGTGAAAGAAAAAGAACATGGAATCGTTTTTTAACTAACTACCAAATGGAAGAGTGGCTGCAACGAAGGAATCTGTTGGATTTCTCACTAAAAATTGCTGCATTCTCATTGTTATAAAGTACATCGTTAATAATATTCTTAGAGAAGCAAAAAAGTGCATGGCAGGAAGTAGAAAAATATTTTCCAACCACTGCAGATTACCAAACAGACTCCCTGCATTAATCAAGCATTTTCTTCTTGCAGTGGGGTAATCTCAAGTACATGACACAAGATAAACACAGAGCCATGCTCCATTAAATTTATGAAAGGATGTTGTTTATTTTTATCACATTTATTAGACTTGAAAGATATCCTTTAGTTCTCAAATCCACATCAGCGTCCATGTTTATTTCTGGGTTGCTGAGTGCTTTAACAAATAATAAAAGGCTGACCTTTCACCTCTTGCAGGCTGGTCACATGCCAGAGGGCGGAGGGTGTAAAATGGTTAGGGTGGCAGTGCACTGCACTGATGTGTTAGGGTTTTAAAACAGCTCTTTCGGGGAGGCCGGTTGGTGTAATGGTTAAGTTTGCACACTCCACTTTGGTGGCCTGGGGTTCACAGGTTCGGATCCCGGATGCAGACCTACGCAGCACTCATCAAGCCATGCTATGGCAGCATCCCATATACAAAATAGAGGAAGATGGGCACAGATGTTAGCTCAGGGACAATCTTCCTCACCAAAAAAATAAATAAAACAGCTCTTTCTGGTGGTTTAAGGCAACCTGAAATTCTGTAAGATTCAGAAAACGGGAGTGGTTCTATCCGCTGGCAGAAATGATCAACTCAGCTAGGCTGTTGGACCCTCACTCGGGCTTCTCGGGAGTGGTAAGGACACTGTTCCTAATTCACAGCAGCTTAGTGCTCTGTCACTGTGAGGGGAGCGGCAGAGAAATAATCCTAATAACCCTTCTCCAGCTGCCTCCCGCCCTCCGCCCTCCCCTCCCAGTACTGCTGTCTTCCATTCTGGAGAAGTCTAACGAATGCAGAGGTCATGGTCAGGACAGTGGAAGGGTGATCATGCAACCGTGATTCTATCTGGCAGCACTACGACACACTCATGCATGTCCTTGTCTTGGGTCCCTCTGCTCTATTTCTGAGCTGAAAAGGATATTAGGGAGTTGTTAGGCAGTGAAGATTTCTCCAACTTTTATCCTTTACTATCCCCTTGATATCGAAAGTATCAAAATTACTAACTCCAAGTAAAAGTGAAACTGGGATCTCAGATATTTTACTTTTTTTTTTAAGGAAGACAATTTGGTAGGCTCAAGGGTAAATGCTGTAGGAGGGTTCAAAGTATTCTCCAAATCCTAAGCAACAGGCAGGGCATGACTAACGCACTGAGGCTGAGTAGGGCAGCCCTGTGTGCTTGGAGATTTCTGCATCTTGTTCAAAGAACATCTGCTGCTAGACAGGCAATTCTGCAAGCTTCACCTCCATCCCACTACCACTTCCAATAAATGTCCTTCCTGAAAGATTTAGTCCAGGACCAGGCCAGTATCCTCCTCCCCTTCCCCTCCCCCTACACTCCATGCTATCAAACCTCCCTGGCTTATTGCTCATCCCAAAATCAACCTTTCTGCACCTTCACACCACAGTGAAGACTGGCACAGATGTCTGTGATCAGGTCCTCCAGGAAAGCCACTGCTCCCAACACTGTATCAGTTAGAGAGTCTCCCAGAAGATACCCAGTCTGTTCCCAGAAACCCACCCCCACCCCCACCCCTCGGCCATAGTGGGATGACGACTAGCTTTCCAGTCTGAAACCTGATTGTCACCACTCTTTTGGAGTTAGGACCATAATAAGGCGATAAGCAGAGTCTGGAAAAGATAGTCTTCATCATTTACCCTTCTAAGAAATGGTGAGGTCTTTGCATTTCATCTGAAAGAAAAGGTCACCCTGGAGAAGCAAGACTCTGAAAAAGAGACAGTCCTCCCTCAAGCCTGGGAAGGCTCTCGTCCTCAGGGAGAGACATTTCATGATCAAAACAACGTTTAATCTGACAAAAGGATGCTTGAAACTTCCCGACCCTGCTAAGAACGTGATGATGTAGGGAGCTATGTCAGGCAGGGTTTCTAATTTCTCCTTTCGTCCTCTAACACTCCTGGAGCCAATGACATTTTGGGGACGAGCCCCGTGTGCTGTAAAGCACATTAGACCCATTCAGCAGAGGTGTAGCCGCATCTCCGGCGACTCGCTCCGCCAACCCCAGCCCCAGTGTCCTCAGCTGTAAAATGGAGACATGGGGCTCGATGAGCTTTAGGATCTCTTCTGCCTCCAAGTTTTGTGATTCTATGAAAGCAATTACTTCCCCTGTTATGGTTTCCGTCCTGGAGTGAGTTCATCAGAGTGGAAACTGGTGGCCCCCAGAATCTAAAAGGTCCTCCCCAGAGTTGCGTGTCCACCACACTCAGAAAGCCTGCCCCTCAGGAGTCAGCGCTGAAGTCAGGGCCCACCCAGGAGCCCCCCACGGGAAGGAGGGAGCCTCCCGAGGGTTAGCGACCCCAGCCCGAAAGGAGACTCCTGTTTTATTGATGAGAGTCCCTGAGATGGGTCTTTCCTTGTCTAACAGCTCGGTCGTTTAATCACACTCTTCTTTTTTTTTAAACTACCAAGTCTTTTCCTCAAAACTAAGCAAGGGGAATAGCTGTGGGTCAGAGGCACAAGAACAAAGGACACCCTCCCCCAGAGAGGAAATCCAGAAAGGATTATCCTTTTTCAAAGGTACAATAATGAAATACTTTCCTTCCCCTGGACAGGCAATTTAACAGGGTTCAGTGCAGGGGGAACAAGATGCTATTGTCTGATTTAATTGGCATAATATCTCCCCCTCCTCCAATGATCTGCTAAATGCTTTCTGCTTGAAGATGAATCCCTTTCAACCTGGCACCTTTCTTCTTGCCCAGGCCCCTCACAGGCCTCCAGAGGGGACAGCCCTAGCCTTTGCCCTGTGCCTGCCTCCGTGTTGGAGCTGGCAGGCGCTTGTTCCCAGGGCTCTGCAGGCCTCTCTCTGGCCCTGTTATCTCCACCCCTCACCTCCACACAGCATGGGCACTAGACTAGTCAACAGAGGAGCAGCCTCTACAGTCCCAACAAGTCATAGAATTCCAAAACTGGAGTCCCTTCTGGATCTTCACTGAGACTGCCGCTGCAATGAGGAGAGTCCGGGGGTGGAAACCCACAGGCGGAGAATTCTGTCATGAAAAGCCTGACCTTTTTGTCCCTTGGTGTGAAAGAAAGGGAAGAGTTGAGTAATCGACAGAGTCCTGCTGGCCAGAGTTTGCATGACCCAGTTGATCTACCTCTTTGGTCCCTCTTCCTTATTGCTCTTGCCAGACACCAGCCAGCTATCCCCTCAGCCAAAAAGGTCACGTCCGCTCCACCACGGCAAGGCTGGGCGGGTGGTCCCTGCTGGTATCCCCACCACCTTCTGGCTAAGAGAACATGGAGGCAAGCTGTCCAGACATCAAAGCTGCCTGCCTGTCCATCTGGGAGCCTTATTTCCAGAGGAATTTGAGAACAGAGAAATTCCAAAGGGGATCAGGTGGTGGGTGGGAAAGTGTACTCTCACAAGGAGAACAATGGGAAGTCCAAATATCAAGCAGACAGACAGCAGAAGACACTTGCATACAGAGCCACACTGTTCCCGGCCCAATTCTAAGCTTTCTTGATAACTAATCTAATGTACCTCCCACCCCACCCATCCCTGAATCATGCATACTACTGAAGAAGACTCTGAGATCTCAGGTTAGAACTTCAACCCGGTAATAAGTTAATAAATTTCTAAAGCTCAAATTAAACCTGTTCATGAGATCACTGTTCATTCCCCACCATCTTACCTCTTCCCCATTCACCCCGTTTCAAAAGGAAAAGAGGATTGAAATCTCCAGGGCTTTTTTAATCAAGACTTTCTGTTCAAGAGCTTCTCTAACCCAACTTGTGATGACAGTGCTGGGCAAGCGTGTCTCAATACCCCCTCCTGGTGAGCCGTGAATCTCCGGGAAGACCAGCGCTCTGAATCAGACTGTTAAACCTGAAATGAATTACCCAAAGGAGACGGCAGCTTTCAATGTCAAGAAACATGAGGCTCATAGGTGTTTTCTTCTTGTAGTGTTTGGTTTTTTGGAAGTCTGGAAAGCTCAGAAAGACTTAGTCAAATATACCTATAGAAATGGGGGAATTTCTAATATTATCTTCCACTTTTTCAGTTGGAGAGCACCTTTCATCAGAACTGAATTTCACACAAGATACTTCATATTTCCAGACCAAAAAAAGATAACAAGAAAATAAAAACTAACTCAGGAAAAGAGGCCTGTTTCTCTTTTTTGGTTGGAAGAATGCGATGAGTCTTCATTTTTAAATTTTAATTCTGAAACACAAGATTACACCATAAGCTGCCCAGGATAAAGCCAGCGGCATCTACCTGTGTATCAGCCCACCGTGATACAGATGATTTGGTCTACAAGCTTTGGTTTTTCAAAAGCTCTAGTGTGTCAAAGAAAGGTCATATAGGGTCATGTCTATCAAAGCTCTCGAGTTCTGATTGGAAAAAAAATTTCAAGTGTTAGATTTTTCGTTCTTTTTTCTTCTTTTCCCCCAGTACACTTTTCTATGATGCCTGTTTCTTTTCTGTGAATTCTTGATTTTTTACAAGCTTTGGCCTTTCTGCTGTCCTCCAGGGCACAGTCACAACTTGGTTCTCCTTTCATTTTTCCTTATAACAAGGATGTATTAGTTCCCCTTTTGTAGACACCACTGACCTCTTTTATCTTGAGGTAAACACTTTTATCTCCTCCAACTATCTTCCAGGTTTTTTGGTTTTTTTCGTATACTTCTTAAATCACAGAAAATTGAGTTGCTAATTCTAGACATACCGTTCCTGGTATTTATGTGTTGTTTACAAAAAAAGACAATGGACAGGGGGCAGGTAGTAAGAGAGATTTTAATATTTAAGCATAGATTGGGTTTCAGCTGGTATTTCTCTTCTCTGTCTCATTGAGGGTTTTAACATCTTGTTCCAAAAATGTGTTCTCAAGGGAGGTTAACAGTAGATTGTCAAGTACTTCTGATGCTACTCTGAGTTAGCAAGTTCCATAATTAACCAATTTAATGGGGGAGTTTATAGCCAACATTTGTTGCTTTAACTGTAATTTGGTTCTTTAACATGAGGCTATGGCTCCGGTCTGCAGGAGGCTGAGTCAGCAGCCCTGGCACTCTCTCAATTTGCCATGTTACTTGGGGTAATTCATTTAGCTTACTGGGTTTCTGTTTCTTCATGCAAAAGTGGACTTGCTTTCTGCCTGCCCACGACTCAGGGCCACTGCAAAATTAATAGAGGAGCACTTGTAAGAAAGAAATGGGAATCATTCATTTACTTGTTCAATCTGTTTCCTGTGGTCCTGACGTGTGTCTCAGTCACCTTACCTGGCACAGGGACAAGGAGGTGGGATGGGGCCGGGAACCTTAGACAGGCTTGTGGTGTCATCGAGTGAGTCTCACTCAGGTCAGAAAAGGGCTCGGGGACAGCTACGGGGTGGAGAGAGATGAGAATCTCAAGTGGCCCCGGCTGTGAAGGCAGGAGAGGTTCTGCATGTGAGCAAAGGGCCTGGTTTTAAACGCTCTGAACTGTTGAGTGTGCTTATCATTGTCAAATAATTATCAGTTTCAGACTGGGGGGACTCAGGCACCACGGACTGAGAGACGATCGTTCCGATCTGTCGTGAGTCCAGGTGCCTTTGTCAGCCAACTGAATGTACACGATTGATGTGGAATCATCTGTCAGTTTCTTTTTATAGCCCATATCATATGATATGAAGTGTCAAACTACTCACTTCAGAGAAGTATTTGATTTTGAGATAACACTATAGACGATCATTTAAATTTGTGCTAGAGACTCATGGGAAATACTTTTTCGCATTACGGTGGGATCCTTCACTTTGCTGTTTTAAAAAGCAATAAATCCCTTAATCATCTCAACTGGTGAATTAAAAAATGTATCTAATCCATTAAAAAGTCTGGCATGTGTTAGGTTATTAGTCATATATGTACCTGGAGCCTTTAGGATATATTTAGACAGAACTTATGTAAAACATCTACACTAGGGTTTTTCATTGGGAAACCCTGCTGTATGCCCCCGGGAGAGGATTTCTCCTGGCTGATGTTAGAGACTGTGCAGCATCTCTCACCTGCCACAACCTGGATTGAACATAGACATGTGGAGAGTCAGGGGTCCCTTTAGCTTGGTCAGGCCGGGATCACCAGGTCCTCAAGACCAAGGCAGGATTAGGAGGGCTTTGGAAACATCCAACACATTTATTCTGATATTATCTATCTATATATCTGCCTCCCCCCACTAGACTCTCCTTGAGGGTAAATATTTCATTCATTCATTCATCACATTTACCTCTAGCTTCTTGCTTTGTCCCAGGCGTTCAGTAGCTGCTCAAAAACTGTTGAACTGAGCTAAAGTCCAAGTCCTGGGAGGCCCCAGGTCAGATGTTCCCAGCAGGCCCTGGTGTCTCTCTGGAGGAGAAGGAGGAAGCCTTGGTGTTCTCCAAGTTGGAGGTAAGGTTCGCCCTCCCCTCTCCTCCTCACTGATGTTGTGATGAAAGTGCTGTCACCTATCTACAGACACTTAGTTTAAGGCCATCCTGCACCCCCATCTTTAACACCCCAGCTTCTCTAATCACAAAGATTAGGCTGAGCTGCTGGACAAAGGGCACCTGGTTCTGTGCAGCCCGCCTCCCTGGTTCTCCAGTTCCTACTAGCCTCTTTGAATGAATGATACACAGTGGGGTCTAAAGTTCTTCCTCCCCTTTTCTTCTGGAGTAAGGTCCAAGGGGCACCGTGAGAAGCCCCTTAACCCCAAGTCCCCTCAGCAGGCCCGGCTTTGGGGGACACGACCTGTGCCATCCTGGTGCTTAAAAGGACCCCACGCTTGGCTCAGGGCTCTACTGTTGCTGTCTTGAAATTCTTAATTTTTGAACAAGGGGCACTGCATTTTCATTTTACACTGGGTTCTGTAAATTATGTATGTCTCTCAGGCACAGGGCATTAACAAGAAAATGGAAGGGAAAATCAAAGTGTGCTTATCAAATAATGTCTTTAAATAGAAAAAAGGCCCCAAGTTAACTTTCATTATTGGCCAGCTTGTAAACAGAAAATACCTGTAAATGCAAATTTGGCGGAAAGGTGTCTTTTCTTCTTGGATGAAAGCCGGTAAGCAAAGAGAACACATTCGTGCTGCCTGTGGCAGTTTCTGAGTTTGACTCAGAGGTTCACTGGCAGGAAGCATGAGAAATTTAAAAGTTGTGGTGGTAGAGTAGTGGGATTAAGGGAAAAATTACTTTACCTTAATTTTTTTTAATTAACCCTTAATTTAATGGTAAATAGACATTTCAATGGAAGAATCATGGGCTTCAAGGAGACCATGAATGGAAGGTAATATAAAATGTACTATGGAGTTAACCTGAGCCTGTAGAACCTGCCTGTCATATTTTATCCTCGCAGTTCTCCCCTGCTCCCCCAAAAAAGACGGTTACAGAGATGAGGGTCCAGGAATCTTGGCTATTTATATCTTTAATGTCTTGAAGTGTTACAAAGGAAAAATTACTTGAAATTTCCAGAGGGATTTTGTAAGACATTGTATGTTTGCGTGTGTTTTTCCAGGTTCAATTTCTAAGCTACACAAAAAACCACAGCCTTCAATTTCAAGTAAAAGGAGATGGGAGTCAGATTACTGGGTGTCCTGGTGTAGAAATTCTGTCCAGTCAGCTCATTCCCTACACCTGTCCCCATGAACACGACTTCTATCAGTCACCATAGAATTCTTCATCACCTTCTATAATGAGTTTTGCAGCATTCACTCAGAAAAGATTTTCTTTAATAGACTTTTTACTTTAAAATAGTTTTAGAATTACAAAAAGTTTGCAAAAGTGGTACAGAGAGTTCCTATATACTCCTCATCCAGTTCCCCTATTGTTAATATCCTCTGCCACCATGGGACTCTTGTCACAACTAAGAAACCAAGGTTAGTACATTACTCTCGACTGGACCCCATGCTTTATTCTGATTTCATTAGTTTTTCCACCAGTATCCTACCTCAGTTCCAGGATCCCATCTGGGATGCCACATTGCATTTAGTCATCATGGTCTTTAGTCTCCTCCAGTCTGTGACAGGTTATCAGACTGTTTTTGTTTGTCAATGACCTTGACAGTTTTGAGGAGTCCTGGTCAGGTATTTTGTTGAATGTCCCTCAATTTGGGTCTATCTGATAATTTTCTTATGGTTACACTGGAGTTATGGGTAAGACCACCACAGAGGTGAAGTGCCCTTCTCATCACATCATATCAAGTGTACATGCTATCAACACAATGTATTGCTAATGATATTGACCTTGATCACCAAGCCAAGGTAGTGTTTGCCAGATTTCTCCACTGTAAAGTTACTCCCCCTCCTCCTTCTTGCCATACTCTACCCTTTGCAAGCAAGTCACTAACCACTGCCCACACTCAAGGTGGGGAGGGGCGGGAGGAGAACTTAGCTCCACCTCCTGGCAAGAGGAGTAGCTATGTAAATTACCTGGAATCCTACAAGAAATATTTGCCTCTTCTCCCCTCATTTATTTATATCTCTATGGACTCACGTATATTTATTTTATACTTTGGGTTATAATCCACTACTACATTATTTATTTTGTTGCCCAAATTGTTCCAGCTTTGCCATTGGGACCTCTTTCAGGTTGTTTCCTGTGTCGGTTTGACCGTTCCTACTTTGGTTTTGTTTTGTTTTAGTGCTTTCTTACTTTCCAGCACCTCAGGATGCTTCGGGCCTATCTTGTATTTCCCTGCCGCAGCGTTAGCATCGGCCTTTTCTCCAAGGAACCCTTGTTCCTTTTGCTGGAGAATGGTGTTAGAAACCAAGATCTGCATGCTGTATTCACCCATCATTTTGTTCCTACTCTAGGCATCAACCCTAACTCAGTAACTCTTCTACTTAAAAATCTCTGTAGTTTTGATTATGTGCAGAACGAAGTCCAGATTCCTTGGCCTTGCATCAAGGCTGTCTCACAGTTAGCTCCCCATTCAGCTTCCCCAGGCAAATGGGTGTCTCATACCTCAGCCAGATACTTCCACTCAGCGTCCTAAACTCCCAGTACCTTCTCCCACCTCCCCAGCTTTGCTTATTCACTTCCTTCGCTTGGCCCATCCTTTCTGTACAATCTCATGTCAAAATCCCCCCTAAAATGCTCAGGATAATTTCTCCTCTTTCCCCAGCCTTCTGAGTCTCCTCAGCAGGAAATGATGATTTCTTCCTTTGAAATCACAGAGACACCAGGCTTACATGTGAAAAGCAGGAACAATCTGCAAAATATTTTGAGATCTCTGGTTTCATTTAATTCTCCTACAACCTATTTTGCAGGTGAAAAAATTAAAGCCCAAGATGGTAAAGTGACATTTCCAGAGTCACCACAGCTAATAAGTGGCCAAAGCCAAGATTAGAACACAAGTCTTCTGATTCCAGATCTGATGATCTTGTCATCAGTGCACTTGACCTTGCACTATCTTTATCAGATGTCTGTGATCTCTCTTACTTGATCATAACCTCCATAAAGATCAGAGCTGTATCCCACATATCTTTATATGACTCCCAGCACCTAAAAACAGGTTTGGATGTTGATAATTATTGACTAATAAGTGAATAAACAAAATCTCTCTTAAAACAAAAAGGGCATATCAATTTACTCTTCCATGAGGAATATTGGGAGCCTGCTGTCTCTCACCGGCATCCCTTCCATCCCCAGCATTGCAGTTTCTGCTTTTTGTTTTGCTTTTATCTTTGCCAACTTTACAGGCAAAAACAAGGTCACATTGTTGTCTTAATTTGTGTCTCTTGATTACCAGTGACTTTGAACATTTTTCATGTATTTACTGGTACTGGATAACTCTTCTATTTCATTTCCCTGTCCATTTTTTCATTAAGGCAATGGTGATTTTCATAATAATTTAAAAGAGCTCTTCATGTATTAAAATCATTGCTCACTTGTCATTTTTTGCAAGTATTTTCTTCATCATTCAACACTTCTTAATTGTATTCATATGTTTAGATGTACCAAGTTCTAAATTTATGGGAAGAATGTTGATCACAGTATAATTACAGGAGGAAAAACTAGAAACAGTATAAATCTCCAATAATGAGGAATAACTAAACAAAATACAGTGCATCCATTTGACTAGAATGTCATTCATTGATTTTTTTTAAAAAACATGTTTTTTAATAAAAATAAAATACACATATATTTTCCTTTCCTTTCCACCAAAATATTAGATCAAAAAGTATATAACTAAATATACAGTTATGACCCCAACTTAAAATATATATACTCAATTAGAAAAAAAAAGCTGAAGGTAAATTCACAAAATTATAAGCAATGGTTACTTTGGGGTTATGGAATCATAGGCAATTTTTATTTTCTTCTTTAAGTATTTCTGTTTTCCAAATATTCTACAATGAACATATATTTACAAATAAGGAAAAAGTGTGTTATTGTTAAACACCATCAAAAAGTGCGTGTTTGAGCCAGCCCCAGTGGCCTACTGGTTAAGCTTGGCAGACTCCGCTTCAGCGGCCCAGGTTCAATTCCTGGGCACCAGCCTACACCACTCGTCCATCAGTGGCCATCCTGTGGTGTTGGCTCACATACAAAACAGAGGAAGATTTGCAACAGATGTTAGCTCAGGGCGAATCTTCCTTGGCAAAAAAAAAAAAAAAAAGTGTCTTTGAGGGTGCCAGGGTTTTTAGGACGCGTCTATAACTCCCATTTGCCAAAGAGAGAGAACCGAGGCCCAGGGCAGCACAGCGTCTTTCCCAAGGTGACCCAGAAGTGTAAACTCTGTGGGCCTGCATATCCAGAGAGTTGCTTGGCAACCCATGCCCCCCTAAAAACCTCTCAATACATATATTCTCACACATCACACACAGGACGCATCTAGATAAGAAAGTGGGCGGTGTCTGTAAAGCTCTATAGGAGTAATCAAATAAGAGATGTAGCATAGACTGCAGATTCCCAGAATCGATGGTGTCCTCATACCCAAAACATCACCACAACCCAGCATTTACCATAAGAAGCCAAACAATTGTGCCTCTTATTTATCAAGGCATGCAAAAGTCACATTTCTCAGTGACCCCCTGGGGGAATTCATAACCTGCTAATCCCAGCCAGAGCATTCTTGGAAATGCCACCTGCCTAAGCCAGCCATTCTGAGAAGAGAGGCGTGGGTCACAGTCATTGGTGAGGGAGCTCCATAAGCTATTTAGGGATGAGTGTTTCTGTGAGAACACTGGTGACTGGTGAGGATCCCCTACGGGAGTGTGGCTGTCTCACTTAGCTCAGGCTTGGCAAAATCTCATACCATTCTCCTTGCAGGACTCTGGCCTTCCCCTCTCCTCCTACGGCTTTCTGATTTTCAGAGAAGGGAAAGGTCCTAAAGAAGGCTTCCAGACACTGGGAGCCAGAGAACTTTCTCACCCTCCCTGCTCTGCTTTAAATCTTAAGGGTGGGGAGAGAGCTGCTGACCCTTGCAGGCTGTGTTCCCAGGATCTGTGTCAACTGGCTTCTGTCTGGGTTCAGCAATGGCCGACTATATTCCGGTGGGAGCTGGGGAGGAGGAAGAGCATGTCTCTCCCGTCTCTGCTGGTAGGGGATGCATCTCCTCCAGCTCCAGCTCCTGCCAGACAGACCCACTGTGGTCTTAGCTTCTGCCAGATGAGTAATGCCACCTTCTCCTCTTGTCCCTCCAGCCTGGGGTTGTTGTGGCTTCCTGCTGTAGCCAACCTCTTGCCTGCCTCACTGTCCCCTGTTTGGCTGCTCAGCCCATCCCTTCACCATGTAGCCAGTTCCTGGCACTGCAGTCCCTCTGTTGGAAATACTCAGAGTGGGTCCTGGCTTCACTGGCTGGACACTCGCCCTGGCAGGAATATTGGATACCGTCTAAGTGGCCTTCTGTCCCATGGGAAGAAACTAGTCTGCACTGAAAGGAACCACTTGGTGGACAAGGAAGGCTTCCAGTGAAAATGAGCCTTGCAGCTGGCCCCGACTTTCTCATGACTGGAGCATTGAAAACCACTGTCATGCTGAATCACCTCACACGTGAAGACATTTTATAACCTACCTGCAAGAACTGGGCAAAATGTGGTGGCTAATGTTTTTTAAAGCTTGCTAAGGTTTTTCTTCCAAGAAGTCTAAGAAACCCTGGAAAAATCAGTTCTGTGGCTGACTGTATGGAGACTTCCACCTGAATTCAGTACACGCGCAGTCACCCCTGAAGAATTTCCCGTTGGGGAAACACCTTTGGCACCTCGTGGGTCAGAGGTTGTTCAGCCAAGGTTCAGTGTGACCTCATGGAGGAGCAAGGAAGGCAGAGGAGTGAGGGAACCATTTATGGTGACCAAGTATACTCCAGAGCCTCTAGAGAAGGGAGCCAGGGGCGGCCTCCACCACCTGTGGCATTCACAGGCCTACAAGCAGGACTCAAGGGAAGTGGGTGGCCCCTCGGTGGCCAGGACACCAGCCCCGGGCGGGGCGCTGGGGAGACAAGGAGGTCTTTTCTGCAACTGTGGATCTCCTGGACCGGGAGGAACAGCAAGTGCAGGATCAAATGAGTTTCTCCTCCTCTAAAGTGCTCTGCTGACTGAAGATGTTTGACGCCAAGGCCCAGAGGGCACATTTGTCAAGCTCTCAAAAAAATAGGAACCAGGATCAAAGCAGAAGCACTTTCCAAATATAAACATTTGTCACCTACATTCACTTTTGATGTGCCCCGTTTTGAATATGTCTCTCCTTTATAAGAAGGACAGCTTAATCTTTCCGTACACACACTCGGGTCCTTCAAACGGAGCCCAGGGACAATTTGGGTGGGTGGGGGGAGGTGGGAAAGGAAGTTCCAGCCGGGCAAAATAAAAGAGAGGAGGAGAAAAATCCCCCCAGAAGAGTGAAACAGGATGGAAAGACGGAAACTAGCATTGTGAAGCCCCTGGCATTTTATACATTACCTCATATTTTCCTGCAGATTACCTCTGGAAAGAGGGCATCATTATTCTCATTTTGTTTAAAAGTTTAAATCACGGGGAGTGGCCAGAAGGGGTGAAGGGATGCATTCATATGGTGACAGACAAATAATAAGGTACAACTAAAACCCCACAATGTTATCACCTATTAAGACATCAATAGAAATTTTTTTTAAAAAAAGAGTTTAAATCACATATCCAAAATAGTTCAAGCTTGTAAGAGCCGAGTCAGAATTTCTTCCCAGCTGTATCTGACCCTGCAGTCCTTGCTGCCACCTGTAATAAGTGGCCTCAGCTGAAGAAAGGTAAGTGACCTCAGGTAGGCAGAATGTCCGTTGGACACTCAGCACCCACTCACATCTATGTATCTGGAAGGTACCATGTGTTTAGAGCTGGAAGGCACCTCTATGGTCCTCTAATCCAGCTCTTACCTGAGACCTGCTGCCCAATGCCAGAAGCACAGCACTCTAGTTCTACTTTTGAAACTGCCCAGCTCTGCCACGTGTTCCTAAAAATGGCACAAAGGATCTATGTCTATAAAATGAGCATATACCTGCCGTCTACGGGTGGCACAACATTTCCTTCATCTAGAACACTCCTTCCTTGCCCGTCCAAACCCTACTCACTCTTGAAAGCCCAGCTCAAGTATCCTCCCTCTCCACAAAGGGTTTCAGACCATTTCAGCACCCATGGACCACCCACTATCCTTTTGAATTGTGCTGTCTTATGTTTGTTCTCAAATGGTTTTCATGGATCAGCCCTTATCCTTTAACTGAATTGTAAACATCCTGAAGGAAGAGGAGCAAAGGGAACAAAATCCAGCAAAGGATGTAGGCCATTCCCTTCTTAGAACCAGGCTGTCTGCTTGGAAGCCACTGGGAGTTGCTGCTAAAAGAACAGAACAAGCAAGGGCAGAGGATGAGTGGTGAGGGGTCTGCCCTCCCTCAGAGTTAAATGGAGTCACTGCCAGTGGCTGGCTTCTCCTACTGGCCTAGGCAAAGGAAAAAGAGAAACTAATTTTCCCTATCATAAATCATGACCCTCTAGAGCCTCACTTTCCAAAAGAGAAAGAGACAAGGAATTAGGATCTAGAAAGAGGAAGATGGGCCAGAGGTTAAGAGGAAGTTTCCTCCAATCTGTCTCTCTGACCGGGTGCTGGTTCTGGTTTCAGCCTTCCCAAATGAGAAACTTTCTTCTCTTTGCTTCCCCCGAAGTGCGCATCAGCCTGCACATTCATTTAAAGGCCAACCCAGAGAGATTTACACTGCCCTAACTGTGAGATACATAATTATAACAAGAGATCAGGCTTAATTTAGGAAATTTGGTAATTGTTGAGTGTGGTAAATCATCTTTAAAGCAAACACACTTACAGTCTTAGAGATAAAGTTCATTCCCTTGTGATGAGGTCGTTTCATGGAATGCTACTAGGTCCCGGGCAGGGTTTCAAAGCCGTTCAGTTCCCCTAGGTGAGATAGAGCTGCTGGGATTTATGGGAATGTTGGCACCCAGGTGACACGCTGGATAATCTTTAACAGAGGAAGTCTGTCTGGTGCCTGCTCTTTGTTCCAACTCCACTTTCATATTTGAGAACCCTTGTGATATACTTGCTATTCACAGCCACATTTTGGACTGTCACGAGCATGGTCTGGCGTTGGACGCTGAGCAAATAAAGCACCCCCCGCCTGAGTCTCCCTCCCTGGAAGCCGACAAGGCAAGGGAGGAATTTGCTCTCTACCCAGTAATATTTTGCAGAGGCAATGGGATGCGTTGCTAAAACATATTTTGTATAATTTTCTTAGGTAAAATATGATACATTTGGGGCTCAGAACATGTTTTGCAAGTCTGGCTGCTGGTGTCACACAACGTATCCCTTGTAAAGGGCAGTTTCTCCACGAGGACAGAAACTCTAATCCAGACAATTTCTTGGAGACTGTTAACAGAGAAGGATGCAGGAGTGTTTGAGACACCAAGCGATTTGACTTGGAAGCTCTGCGTCTTTCTCTCCCTTTGAGATACACAGAGAGTATACACGGGAGTGGGTGGTTAAACCAAGACTGACTACCAGCCACTACTTTTCATCTACACGTTAGCTGAAGCCGGCTGTACTTTATCAATGTCAACAACAGTACCCAAGACGGCTGTGAAGCCCACGTCTCTCTCCCAGTGCCCCTTCGACTGAGTTACTCAATTCCATTTGTCATATTAGTTAACTGGAAGTCCTTCGAGAGCAGGGTCTGCATTTCCATCACTATTCTGGCACCCCCATAGGATGGGCTCAACCACTGCTTACTTAATAAATGATTGAAATGAAAGGCGCAGCTATTTTTCAGTCTAGAATGGCCATTTAGCATCACTTCTTGCAACAAACATCTATTAAATGCCCACCCTGGGTTAAACACGGGATGCAGAGATAAATGAAACGTGATTACTATCATCCAAGAGACAGTGGGGGCAGGCAGATTGGGAAGCAGCTATGAAAGAATTGCTACAGGAAGTCCAGGCAAGGAGTCGGGAAGATGGCTGGGCCCCTCTCCCTGGAGGGAGAACATGGCCAAACTCACCACTGGGTTCCTGGTCCTGCAGGGGGCTCACCCTTCTCACAGAGGAGACCCCCTACAGACAGCACTGACGGAGGCTGAGGCCCGCAGCTGGCGCCAGTGGACAGAGCCAAATGCTCTCAGCAGCCCCAGAGCCAAGTGAAGCAGGAGAAACGAGACTGTCACACGGAGCGTGTGAGTCCACAGACTTGTGCCCTGAGCACCGGGAAACCCAGCACCATCAACACTGCCCTCAGGGCCCCTGCTGCACTGCCCCCACAGTGCTCACCAAATGCTCTCCTATGGGGTGAGACTTTGGGCAACTAGGGGGCAGGGAACAAAACCTATAGGTATGGACACCTCTGAAGGATCAACAATAGAGTGAGACCCAGCACAGCCCAAGTTCACTGAACACGAAACTAGATGCCCCGGGGAATAACGACCTTCCCCAACAACAAGCTTTTTATCAGCAAATGACTTTGCTACCAAAGAAAATAGAAGTCATTATGGAGGTAATTTAAGGATTTCTTTCCTAAAGGGGTTTTCATTAGACCACCAGTTTGGTAGAAAAATAAGTATATTCCTTACGTATCATGACATAGATGAGTCCTGAACTTCCATGAGATGAGGCTTCATCCTTCCTCAGACTGTACACCTGCTGGGCTCAGCACTCTTATGTGTAAGAAGGATTGAACTGGGCGATCTCTGAGGTCTCGCATCTAATCTATTAGCTTCTCTGCCCTAACAAATCGTTTCCCCAAAACCCTCTATCAACAAGGCTCAATGTTGGCTTTTCATTCAACTGCTATTTGTCTTCATCACTAAAGGCCTTTCTCAAAGACAAAGAAAACTTATAGGAAAGAAAAAGTAAGGAAAAGGAAAAAAGACCCAATAATCTCCTCACCCAGCTATTTATCCATCACGGTGCTTTATGTAGAGAGTGATTTCCCTGTTATATTTAGATTACAATCAAACTGTAAAAGAACTGTTATCTCTCTCTTCCTGCTTTTTACTTTAAACTCTGAGACCTTTGTCCTCCTGTATTAGAGAAGCTGTAAATACTACAAGAGAATGTTTACATTTTCGAAATCCATTTTCCTTGATCATTTGTCGAAGGAAGAAAAAAATCTTTGTACCAACACACCAATTCATTTTGACTTTGTAAAAACTGTTTTCCACAGAAATTATATTTTACACAAAGTCACCAGAAGGTTGCCCTTCCATTCAGCAGCATTTCATTTCTCCCAGAGGCTGCTTTCCATACAGCAATGTTTCATTTCTCTCAACTTTTGTCATAGTTTTGCTCTGTCTCTCTCTCAACCTTTCATTCTCTTGTCCTTGACAAGTCCCTGATAGAGCTGGAAGCACTCTCTAAGTTGGGAAGGAGAAAGGCAGAACTTGCCCTTGTAAACTTGATTACATCTGTGACTTTGTTACGGATCTGGGGACTGGGAGTTTGTTGCATTCTAAATTTGTAATTAGTGTTAGCGTGGAATTTATTTCCAGCCTTTTTAAAAAATAGGCTCGGGGGGCCAGCCCAGTGATGTAGTGGTTAAGTTTGCACACTCCACTTCAGCATCCCAGGGTTTGTGGGTTCAGATCCCAGGAATAGACCTACACACCACTCATCAAGCCATGCTGTGGCAGCATCCCACAAACAAAACAGAAGATTGGCACAGATGTTAGCTCAGGGACAATCTTCCTTGCCAAAAAAAATGGGTTTGATAGTCCTTCCTAAGAATTAGAAAAATCCCAATCTGGCTATTGAGAAACCAAATAGCAGCTCTCACTTGGTCACTGGGAAAGCAAACACCCAGCAGGAGAAGCCTTTGATGGCAGCAAAAGGTGGAGTGAGAGACTAGCAGAGGAAATCCAAGGGAGGTGTTTGACAAGAGCCTTCAGGTGAATTTCGGCCGTCCCAGGGAGAGCTCTGTGAAGGACTGTACTTGTACTCCCCACATGCACCCACTCAAAGTGGCGACACTCCAGCAATTGAGATCAGAATGTCCGCCAACACAAGCTCACACAGAGCACCGGCCTTGGCAGGAAGCAGCCACATGCGAGTCACATGACGTGAGTGAGACGGTGGAGGCAGGATGGCGGTGACATCATCATAACTCAGTTGCCAAACTACTCAGACCCTCACAGTCATGGAAGCAACTCTGGAGAAGGCGTTTCCTATCCATTATAAATGGAAGAACTCGGAGGGTGGCACTACGTGACGAGCCCTAACTGGAGGCTTCCCTTCATTCTAAAGCTACTTCCCAAACTTCTGTGGATGTCATACCTTACGTCTTGATAGGTCAAAATAGATACCTTTATCCACATCCAGAAGAACATTCACGCCCAGCTCACATTACTGAGACTACAGTCATGCGCCACATAACAACGTGTCAGTCAATGATGGACCACGTGGACAATGGTGGTTCCATAAGATTAGTACCGTGTAGCCTAGGTGTGTAGAAGGCTATACCATCTAGGTTTGTGTAATTGCACTCTATGATGTTCACACAATGACGAAATCGCTTAATGACGCATTTATCAAAACATATCCCAGTCGTAAAGTGGCAAATGACTGTATTGTTAAAAAGACCCAGTTCAGTCAACCACATTATTGCATGTGACCCTATGAAAAGCCCTGTTCTTAGAGTGGAAGGCAGAGGGGAGAAAGGAAAAGGGACAAGATTCAGCCACTGTCCTCCAGAGGATAAAACAAAAATAATTAGAGTATAGAATGAGACCATGGATAAATGAATCTGGCACATATTTGGTGCTCAATAAGTATTTACAAAGTGAGTGAGTGATTAAATAGTAAGAAAATAAGTATTTTAGAAGCACAGAAGAGAAAGTGATTATTTCTGGCTGGGGACATCCAGGGGCTGACATTTAAATTTGACCTTGAATAGTGGCTAGGAGTTTCTCAATGATAACGTGAAATCCATTCCAGGTCAGGGAATAGTGCGAGGAAGGAACGGGGGCTGAGAATGTGAACGTTCACAGCAGAGTCGCTGGTGGTCTGTTAAAGAGGAGCAGTGGAAACTGGTTAGGGTAATGATAGGGAGCTTTGAGCTGGAAAAAGGAAGCCTCAGACGCCAAAGCCAGTGGGACTTGGGGGGACTTTTTTTATTGAAGTATAGATGACATATAAATGTTATATTAGTTTCAGGTGTACATCATAGTGATTTGACATTTATATACAACGTGAAAAGATCACCACAGTAAGTCTAGTTACCATCTGTCACCATACAATGTTATTACATTATTATTGACTCTATTCCCTATGCTGTACATTACATCTTCCCTCCCCTCTGGCAACCACCGGTTTATTCTCTGTATCTACGAGTCTGTTTCTGTTTTGTTGTTTCTTTTTTAGGATAAAGTCTTTGAAGCTCATCAATTGATCAATCTATTTGTAAAACAGTGTTTAGTTCACTATATATGTTGGCCTGCACCATTCCAAGGCCTTCGGAACAATCCTGTAATGAATGCTTGAACCAAACTGGACTTTCTACAGTCAGTGTGGCCCACATTGTCATGAAGGACGAATTATCACTGCAAATAGAAAAAGGTGCAGCCTCTTGGCCCAGCGAGGATGAGGAAAGGGAGGATCTAACTCCCTGACAATCCATGGGAATCCAAAAGCGGCCAAGGTTTCCATTGAATCCAATCTAATTAATAGTTATTAAAAACCCACAATGCTCTGGGCATTCTGATCTATGCTACCAAGGGCCCTCCAGAAGCCGATAGTCTAGTAGGGGACATTCATCACTAATAACCATAACGTGCTATCATGACAGTGGTCCAAACAGAGTACCATCCAGGGTCATATGAAAGGACTATTTGGATTTGGGTGCCTTGGGAAGAAGTTATGAAGTCAGTAGTATCTTTTAGGCAGGAGCCTGGGACCTACCATTAGGAAGTCCAGCAAAGGCCTAGCATGGTGGTTCTCAGCACGGGCCGCACATTGGAATCACTTGAGAAGCTTTCAAAATTACTCATGCCCAAGCCCATCCCAGAAATTCTTACTCAAATGATGTAGGGAAAGTCCTGGGCATCTGTATTTCTTAAAAGCCTGGTGATTCTAATACACAGCCTGGGTTGATAACTACTTCTATAGAGCAGAAGCATGCTGCGGACTTCTGAGGAGGAGTGAGCTGCAGTTTGGAGAAGTTGGGCATAGGAGGTGAGCCGGTGGAGCAGAACCTGCAGAGTTGGGAACACACAGGTATTAGTGGGCCTTGGTGCCTATGATCCCATCCCCACGTATTGAAAACATTCTTCTCCTCGGACACATCTCTGCCCTGTTGTCTAGGACAGAAAACAAAAGGAAAAGCTGTTTTCCACATCTCAACCCTAGAGAGAGTCCTAATTTGGTAATTGCATGGCATTTTTCACCAGTGTTTCTAACCAATCCTTAGATATAGGACTCATAGATATAGGAAGGAGAGTAGAGAGAAAATGCAGAAAGATATTTTATTTTATCTTAGCAAAAAGAGAAACAGCATGCAGTTAGAGGAGAGCTAGAGAGATGAGTATCCTAAAAAGTACTCTTTCCTCTCTCACCACCCCTCCCTCCTAATACCACCAAATAGTGCATAACAGAGCGTGTATACTCTCTTTGGAGTGGCTGTTCCTCAATATTCTGGAGGAACCAATGCGTTTATCTGATATTAGGGGACAGGACCAACTGTTCAAATTATATCAGGCTGAACTTAGGAGCCGCAGACTGTACAAATCAGGAAAGTCTTCATTCAGCAGAATTTACTAATATTTGCTCTGTGTGCCAGGCTCTGTGTTTTAGGGACTTGAGAACACAGTGCTGAGTAAGTCTTGGCCCTGCCCTCAAGGAGCTTTTCATCTAGTGGAGGAGACAGACGTGTAGACAGACAGAGCCTCGCCTGTGATTGGGGTGGCACAGGATTCTTACCAGGGCACACGGGTGCGAAAGCTGGACAGTGAAGAAGGCTAACAGGAAACGATTGATTTGGAATATGGTGGAGGAGAGCTCTATGTTCCCTGGACTGCCAGAAAGATGAACAAGTGGGTTCTTGAGCAAATTAAACCTGAACTGTCGCTGGAGGTAAAAATGATAAAACTGAGGCTGTCCTACCTTGGGCACATCATGAGAAGGCAGGATTCTTTGGAAAAGACAATAATGCTGGGAAAAGTAGAAGGCAGCAGGAAAGAAGACCAAATATGCGATGGTTTGACTCCATAAAGGAAGCCATAGGCATGAGTCTACAGAAGCTGAGCAGTGCTGTTGAGGACAGGACATTGTGGACATCACTCATTCACAGGGTCGCCAGGATCAGAGCTGACTTGACAGCACGTGACAACAACAACACGGGAGATACACCCCAGCCAGGCCAGGGACTCCAAGTAGTCAGACATGGAATGGGAAGTGTAGTCATCTAGGCAGAGGAGACAGCAAGAGCTAAGGCATATGAAACCTGACAGAAGACAGAGGAGTGACCAATTACAGGAACTAGAAGCAGTTCAGTTAAATGCGACAGAACTTAGAATGCCAACGATGAGCTTATTTTTAAAAATGAGATTGGAGAGAGAAGCAGAGTGAAGTCTAAACTTCACTCTTGGGCAGCGGGAGGCCAGCAAAGGTTTTTAAGTAGGGAAATTACATGATCAAGGTCTGTGTTTCAAAAGATAACTCTGTGGTTTGGAGGCTGGATCCAGAGTGGAGGCAGGGAGAGCAGCAGCCAGCCAGGGAGAAGAGAGCCGGCAGCCTCCACACAGATCCATTCACTTGACCAACAGGAGTTGATTGAGCCCTTACAGGTTCAGTGGGGATCGAGGCTAAATAAGACCAACTGGGGCTACTGTCAGTGAGCCTGCATTTTGGGGGGAATTATTAAAAATGTTAAACAAATGATTACACAAATAATTAATTACAATTGTGATGAATGCTAGGAAGGAGAGGTACAGCATGCCAAGAAAAACATAAAAGTAGGGGACCCCAGCCTGTTGTGGGGTATCCAAAAAGACTTCCTGAGGAAGTGATATTTAAACTAAGATAGAAAGTTGGTTTGGCAAAGGTGTGGAGGAGGACAGATGGAAGCAGAAGGGCCTGGGTTCGAGGTGTTGTAGCAAAAGAAGGTACATGTGAAAAGGGCCTAGGGGATAGGGGACCTCGCCAGGGGCCCAGTGCAGCAGAGCCTGGGGCACCAGAGGCACAGGGGCAAGATGAAGGCTGAAAGGTATTCAAGAGCCTGATGGGCAGGACCTCATGGCAAACTGAGTGAAGACTGTGGTCTTTATTCTAAGGACGAAGGGTGGGTTCGATGGAGTAGAGAATGTCACCATCCGATCTGGAGATTACTCCAGCCACTGGGTGAAGGGAAATCAGCCAACTTGGAAATATCAAGGAACTAGAAGTGGTCAGAGTAGAGTCTAGGACAGACACCAAGGCATAACAGCATGTTAAGGACCCTAGAGGAAGAGAAGTCCAGGGAGGAGACGGTGAAGCAGCGACTGGAGAGGCAGGAAGAAAACCAGGAGAGAGTGAGACCAAGAAGCTAAGGGAAGAATGTTCATTGTAAAGTCAGGTAAGATAGGGGCTGAAAAGTATCTGCTCGATTTTGCCCCAAGCAGGCTGGAGGTGACCTTGGCCAGAGCAGTTCCAACCCAGGGGGGATCCAAACCTGATTCCTGCAGTTTGAGGTGTAAATGAAATCGAGGAAGCAGAGACTAGAGTGTAAACAACACTTGCCTGAAGCAGGGCGATTAAAGGGAGTCGGGAGATAATGTGAGGGCTCCTTGTGAGGGTCAAATGGGATAATGCATGTGAAAGGGCCAGGTAACTGCTGCTCTGTGACAAACTGGCTCATTACTATTAGAGCCTGAAGTGGTATCCTATCCACTCCTCCAAGCGCCATCTTCCTGTCGCCTGGAAGGGCTCCAGGCTCTGCACACACCATCCCCTTCACTCTTCACCGCAGCCTGCGACAGCGGGATTATCGTTCCCCTTTATAGATGACAACACGGAGGCCCAGAGAGGCACTTGCCCTCACGGTCACCAAGTCAGGATTAAACCCAGGTCTGTCGGCCTGTGAGGTCTGTGCTCTGTCCAGTACACTGCACAAACAGACGTCTCCCGAAAACCCGACTCCCCGTGGGATTGTGGCTCCAGTACCTGGACTCTGATCGCTGCCTCTCTACTCCTTAGGTCGGTGGGGTTAGGCTGTGTGGTGGTGACATGCGTGAAATTTGGATTCAGCCAGACCGGAGTTCAAATCCTGCCATTATCACTTATTAACTGTGGGCTTTAATTTTCATGTCTGGGGAAAAAAAAAAGAATTATAAAAAAAATGTGGGGGCCGGCCCGGTAGCACAGTGGTTAAGTTCACACGCTCTGCTTTGGGGCCCGGGATTCACAGGTTCAGATCCTGGGCGCAGAACTACACCACTCATCAGGCCATGCTGTGGCAGGTGTCCCACATGAAAGGTAGAGGAAGATGGGCACAGGGCCCACCTTCCTCGTAAAAAGAGGAGCATTGGCAACAGATGTTAGCACAGGGCTAGTCTTCCTCACACACACAAAAAAAAAACTGTAGGTTTTTTTGAAGAAAATTTAATCATGGGCTCAGGTGGGGGAATGTTTATAAAGTGTTTTGCCCAGTGTGGACACAAGAAGGGCTCTGTAAATGGCAATTATTAGTATTCCTATTGTTTCTCCCCAGGCACCTGCGCAGGAACCCGAACCCAGACTTTCTCTCCAACAGCATAACTCACAAGAACCAAGTGCAGCTGCAGCGCCCGCCTCACCACAAACATGAGCTGTTTAGATTTGGACCCACACTGGCCACCTCATGGGTCATTTCAGGGAAGTCCCCTGACCGAAAGAGTCTCTTTCTCCATCACCTCCCCCATTGGCAGGCTGTGACTATGGTTCTTGGACAAGCTTCCCCAGGGCTCTTCCAGAATCCCCTATTTAAATGCAGTGAAGCCAGGACAGTGACCTCTGACAGACAGAAAGCAGGCAGGAGGCAGAGAGAAATCCATCGTGTCAGTGCTAATAATGTTAGAGCTTTAAGGTCCTGTGCTCTGACCTTCACTACCCCATTGGACTGGGGGTAATTCAGCTCTCAAGCCACTCCAAAAATTATCACATAAAATTGACGATTCCCCCCACTCTTTTCTGTATCCCATTCATAGGAATGAACATAGTCTTCCATTTGATGTGTATCTTTCCAGACCTTTTCCTATACACACAAAAAATTACATGCAGATATTTGAGGATGATACTGTCCAAATTTTTCTCCAACTCACTTTCTCACCTGATACCATGGACATCCTGCCATGTCAGAAATACAGATCTACTCCCTTCTTGTTAATAGTTACATCATTTTCGGTGGTGTAAATTTCCCCAGGTCTTTTAGCCATCAGCTCCAATATCTACTTCTCAAAAATGGCATTTCCGTGAGATAGAATCCTGGAAGTGGAATTCTTTGGTCAAACCCGTTGTTAAAAGCTATTAGTTAATACAAGAGGGCCCTCTGAAAAGGCTTTCTTTTCCTTTCCAGGTCTGGAGCCCAAGGACCCCAGGCCCAGCTCCCTCTCCACGACACCTAGGTGAGATTGTGATTGAGCACAGTCTCCCCAGGAAAACAACGGAGTGATCAAAAGTAGTTAAATATTGTTGAGAACACTTTGTTTAAGAAGGCACATAATACATACTGGGAAGATGTCTATCTAAAATGACTGAGCAAACAATTACTGAGCACCTGTATTTTGCCGCCTCTGTAAGGTGCTGGGGATAGAAAGACAAATAAGACAGCATGCCTGTCCTCATTTATTCAGACTGGAAGAAAAGGCAGATCTGGTGACAGTAGAACAGTCGCGCGGGGCTGCAGGAGAGCATAAGACAGCCAGAGACATGTTGCAGAACAGACTCGAAGAAATTTGGTGTGCGAGTGACTCAGAATAAGAAAAGAGAGGGAGGAAGGTACCAGATCCTTAAGGACTCTGAATGTCATATGAGGACATTTACCTTTTACCTTTTCCCCCAAACTATTGGAAACTATTAAAACCTTTTAATCTGGGGAATGACATGCAGATTTTCCTTTTAGGAAACTCACTCTGGCTGAGGGATGGAGAATGGATTGAAGGCCAGACCAGACATGAGGAAGTGGGCTAAGATGTCACAGGTTCTGCATATAGACACCGGGGAAGGGCCCCTCCAGCCAAATTGGAGAGCTTTCAAGGCAGAAGAGTGGTGTGGATTTCATGCCTTATTGGACTGGGAGGTGGGGACTGGGAGGTAGAGATGTGATGGATGAAGAGTTTCTTGAAAGGTACATTTCAGGTCACCAGGAAATATACTGATTTTGCTAATGTATGTAGTGCACTGCTCTTGATGAAACCCGATCAGGGAGGAGCTGTAAGAGAGCCCTCAGTCTGCCGAAGAAGAGTCTGGTAACAATGGGGCAGGGAGTACAATTTAGGGCAGAGCCCTGGTGGGGGCGGGGGTGGGGGGCAGTTGCTAGAAGAAAGCAGGAGATAGCGGCCCTGCTGCGGGGGGGGTTAGGGGGCGGGGCTGGGCTGGTCCTCTCTGACCCGGGGCCCTACCTCCTGATCCAGCTGATGGCTTCCCTTTACTCACTTTGTAATCCCTTTAGCAGGACAAAGGGTCTGAAATGTCCACAGCCTTTTTGGAGGGGGAAAACAAACTAAAGCAAAACAGCTGCTGAAGTTTTTCTGCATAAGAGACCATTGCTGCGATTAAAGTGATTGTGGAGAAATATGTGCTTCAGCCCCACAGATTTCACTGTCATGTATATTTTGGAAGAACTCTTAGACCCCCAGTTTTCCAGGGACCCAACTCTGAGAAACACTGCCCTCAACTCACAAGGAGACAATGGACTTCTCGCTGAATCTGATGCCTAAAGTTTTCCCTCTGCCCCAAATCTAATCAGAAACTTGTTTTCTGAGGCCCAGGAATGAGCTCACCCTCCAAGGGTGTAATTCAGTATCACACCAACCAAGAAGGATCACAGGACACCTTCAAGCATTGGCCAAGCACTCCCAACACACTCCAGAGACTCACAGAGGCCAGCATTGTAGTTCCCATCCCCCAGAAGATCAATAGGAGCCAGTCTGTAAACAGAGCCTCCTCTGCTCCTGTGAAGCCACACAGGAGCATCTAAAGGAGCGTTAACAACGCCGCTTTGTGAGGCTGCTGGCATGGCGCCATCTTGCTTCTCACTCCCAAGAGGCGGTGAACAGTACCGGCTGCATATTTGTGCGTAAACCTCAGCACACATTTGGGAAACGCCACAAGCTATTTGAGTAGTTCATTTGGGGCTGCAGGTTCACCCCAGGCAGAGGCCAAAGCCCCACAGGGTGGCACAACTGTCGTCTTTCCTCTCTGCAGGGGCCACTTTTTTATGCAAGTGAACTGGTGCCTGGTCTCATTTGAATGAATGGAAGCAAAAATAGATGAGTTGAGGCAGGGGGCATATGGGGCAGCCTCCGGTGTCCTTTTCCACCCTACAAGTCTTGAGCTTCACACAAAGACCCTCCTTTAGGCAGCCAGTCTGTGCCAAGTCGGTTCTGTTTTCACACCTCTGTATAGAGATAAGAGGTAATGCTTGGAAATCACATAACCAAGTTGCGAAATGAACTCGATCAGCTAAAATTGACCATTTTAGCTGCCAAAGTGGGAGCTAGTTTGGTAGGACCTCAATGGGGCCCCTGTTTTCCTTCCTCTTCACCCAAGAGCAGCACATTTCTATCAGCCTCCAGTTGGCAGGCCCATTGGCTGAGGCTGAGAGAGAATGCAGGGACCTGTGCTCAGTCAAGTGCACCAATGTTCACTCACGGCCTTTTGGAAAGCACTGGGGTTAACCAACACCAGGAAGCTTGCTTCTGACCCTCCCAGCACTACAGGCAACTGCCCCGTTGGCAGGCAAGACCTCTTAGGAGCTCAATTACCTAGACTTTGGGGGTTTTAGGGGACAAAGGCTAGATGCTGAAGGGTCTTTGGATCTCTGATCTCCTGAATACTACTCTCTAGGACACCCATAGCTCAGAAAAACGTTGTGTGTAGGAATCTTGCACTCAGGACCCACTCCCAATCTATACTTGATCCACTTCCTGTAACAGGATGGGAGGAAGCCCATACCCAGGTGTGTAAGCAGAAGCTGTAGGGAGGTACAACCCAGAAAGAGACAGGTGTTTCAGTCTGATCCTACCCAGACGGCTCCTTTAAATCTAACCCTGGTTACAGACTCGCCTCCTCCTGGCACCACAGCTGCCTGTCCACTCCGGCCAGCCTCCTCTGCTAGCCAGTCAGGCTTCGGAGGCTTCCAGTCCCCGGGCCAAAACTGGCTAATTACAGCTCATCACTGAAGTTGTGCTAGGATCAGAATCATCATTCCCGTTACTATCATTGAGCTGGTATTGCAATGTTTAGGGCATCATCAACTTCATAGACCTTGGGCTCAGAGATGGAGGCCTCCACAATCCCTTGCACAAAGAACATTTGTTGAATGAATGGGAAAATGGGTGGATGAGGAGTCTTTCCTATCATTAAAATTGAATGAGATTAAATGCCAATGCCTGCGCAGAGCTAACCTGAACGTGGCTTCCCTGGGCTGGGAGTGGGGTGGGAGCATGGATAGGGAGGTGAGTTTCCGGCTGCTTAGCTTGCTCGTGCATCAGTGGATAGGCACCAATTAACACCGAATTTGGATAGGAAGCCTGGTGGAGACTCAGAATGTCTTCCTAATGTTGGTTGCAACTGGTGACCGCCACTCAAACAATCAGAAATGAGTGGCAGAACACCTCTGCTTCGCCTTCTTTTCTCCCAGATTCCGTGGTCTTGACCACGGCCCTTCCTTGGGTAGAAGGCGACTCGCCAGGCTTACACCACCCTCTACATCCTTATTCCCCCTTGCTTAGCAGAACTTGATTCTCCTCTCAATTATTCAACAAACATTTTTTCTTTTTTTTTTTCTTTTTTTTGTGTGTGAGGAAGACCAGCCCTGAGCTAACATCCGTTGCCAATCCTCCCCTTTTTGCTGAGGGAGACTGGCCCTGGGCTAACATCCGTGCCCATGTTCCTCCACTTTATGCGGGACGCCGCCACAGCATGACTGACAGGCAGTGGGTCGGCGGGCGCCCAGGATCCGAACCCGCAAACCCCAGGCTGCCAAGCATGAACTAAACTGCTGCGCCACCGGGTGGCCCCTCAACAAACATTTTAGAACAAGGGACTCGACTCCCATCTTTGCTCAAACACTACCTTTTATTACTATTGTTATTATTATTATTCCAGGGACTCCACGTACTGAGGATCCTGTCTACCAAATAAACCGCATTTATTAGAAAATACCTCTTTGCAATCAGCATAGATGACCCATTTCACCATATTGATAGATACAATTCTAGCCAAAAGCAAAGGATCTGAGTCTCTTTAGCTTATGCATCTTATCCCAGATCAGTGCATTAAATTTGGACACAAATTTTGTGATGCAAAATTTTGATAATTTTATATTTTTACATTTTGCCATTTGTAATATTAAAATGACTTGGAGACCTCCCTCTCCCCCCACCACCCACCCAGTATTACCTAGAGATTGCAAATTAGAACTGAAGACCATCATTTGAGCTGCTCTTTAAGGGTGTGAGGTGTTTGAAACTTGCAGAATGGAAAGAATTCTTTTCTTTTGGTTGTCTGGCATAAGAAAAACTAGTGGGCTTAGAGGCAGATCTTGTGGAAAACCAGTCTCCCAACTCCCCAGCCTCAGGCTACCTCCTTCCCATTCAACATGGCCCAAGTGCCGGCTTGCAGAAGGAGGTCCCACAGAGGTGGGCTCACTTCACGTCAGGCCCTCCTTCGCCCACCTCTTGTGAGAAGAATTTGTGCCTCAGGTGGGGGCAGTTACAGTAGCAGGGACACGAGCAGCATTTAAGGCCCTCTTATCTGGCCCTAACCTACCTTCCAGAGGAGCTTATCTCTCCCCCCACCCACACTACTTATTTTGCAAACAATCATCTAGGGGAAAATCTGGGCCAGACCACTGTCTACAGTGGTAGGGAGGGGGAGGTTCAGAACTTCCGGGGAGGGGTGGGAGTGGCCTGAAAAACATACTATGATAATTTTATATGTGGAAAATGAAAACCAATGCCTACTGCTGTCCCAATACAAATTACGGAAAGAAAAGCTCCATAAAATCTTGGCTAATGGAGGGCTACAGAAGATAACCAGGGACCAGCCCAGTTTGGAGGAGTAAATCAGTATCTGCAGGAGTGTGTGTGGGAGTGGGGAGGGTATCCAAAGGGGCAAGGTTGAACAAGACCTCTTTCTCCGGCAATGGGGTCTACTCCCAGTCCCTGGGCAGACCCTGCATATCCCTGCCTCCAGCATCTACTCAGTCCGCGCTCCCTCAAGCCCTCCACCCCTTCTACCAGCCCCCAGGCTACCCCAGCTCTGACCAGCTCTCTGAGACCTCCACCCTCCTCTGAACACTGTATTGGCTGACCAGGCTGGCCCTCAGCGCACATTTGCTGCCTGGCATCATCACTCCCGCAGGCGCTGAGGGCGTCTTGAACACTGTTATGTAAGTGTTCGTGGTTGGTCTCTTCAATTTGACTTTTAATTTATTCAATATCTTAAATGTCTCTAAAGTCCCAAAGGTAAGCCCCAGAACAAGTTCAGAACCTTTTAAGTGATCTCATAGCACCCTATACCTTTTTCTTTGTAGCACTAATTTTGATAATTAAACTTTTGACCACAAGGACTTTCTTGGTTTCGATCACCAGTATAGCAAGTTAATAGTTACTGTTTACTACAGGCTCATTGTATGTGCTCTGGATCAAACACTGCACGCAAGGAGCCTTGCACACATTATTCACGTCAACTCTATGAATTAGGTATTATTTTCATTTTGCAACCTAGGGAATTCAATCTTTAGAGGGGTTTCCCAACGCCGTCCAGCAAATACATGTGGAATCAGGATTGGAGCTCCAGTCTACCTGATTCCAAAGTAGGGATCTTTCCCCTGTGCCATCTGCCTCTTATGCCTTTGTCTGGGAATACTGTATTTGTTAGGTGAATGAGTGAATGAAGGAATGACATGACATTTAACAACTTACCATCCACATTCCCAATGTGGAATATGTCACCTTCAGACTCTGTTTTTCTGCTGTCTTTCTTCAGACTCTTATTCCCAACCCTTTCCCCTTCTTAGGCCTCCAAGAATACATATCTTTGTACATACGTTGTGCTGTTTTGTGTACATATTTTTATTTATTTATTTTTTGAGATTTCTATGTGTGCAATTTATTTATTTTTAATTGAAATTGACACACAATATTCTATTAGTTTCAAGCTTACATCATAGTGATCCGATATTTATATATATTATGAAATCATAATAAATCTCATTACCATCTGTCACAATACAAAGTTATTACAATATTATTGACTATATTCTCTAGGCTGTACATTACATCCCCATACTTATTTATTTTACAACTGGAAACTTGTACCTCTTAACCCCCTTCACCTATTTTGCCCACTCCTCAACCCCTCCTCCCTCTGATAACCACTAGTTTGTTTCCTGTATCTATGAGTCTGTTTCTATTTTGTTTTGTTTTTCAGATTCCGTGTATAGTGAAATCATATGGTATTTGTCTTTCTCAGTCTGACTTATTTCACTCAGCGTAATACTCTCTAGGTCCATCCATGTTGTCACAAATGGCAATATTTCATTCTTTTTTATGGCTGAGTAATATTCCATTCCACATCTTCTTTATCCATTTATCTATTGATGGACACTTAGGTTGCTTCCATATCTTGGCTATTGTAAATAATGCTACAATGAACATGGGGGGCATACATGTCTTCAAATTAGTGTTTTTGTTTTCTTCAGATAAATACCCAGAAGTGGAATTGCTGGATCATATGGCAGTCCTATTATTAATTTTTTGAAGAAGCTCCGTACTGTTTTCCATAGTGGCTGCTCCAATTTACATTCCCACCAACAGTGCACAAGGGATCACTTTTCTCCACATCCTCGCCAACACTTGTTATTTGTTGTCTTTTTGATAATAGCCATTCTGACAGGTGTGAGGTGATATCTCATTATAGTTTTGATTTGCATTTTCCTGATGATTAGTGATGTTGAACATCTTTTCATGTACCTGTTGGTCATCTGTATATCTCCTTTAGAAAAATATCTACTCAAGTCCTCTGCCCATTTTTTAATCAGGTTGTTTATTTTTTTGATATTAAGTTGTGTTAGTTCTTTATATTTTTTGGATATTAACCCATTAGCAGATGTGTGATTTGCAAATATTGCCTCGCATTTAGTAGGTTGCCTTTTCATTTTGTTGATGGTTTCCTTTGCTGTGCAGAAGCTTTTTAGTTTGATGTAGTCCCATTTGTTTATTTTTGCTTTTTTGGTCCTTGCCTGAGAAGACTGGTCTGAAAAAATATTGCTAAGACTAATGTTAAAAATCTGACGGCCAGGGGCGTGGCGTAGTGGTTAAGTTAGCGCACTCCGCTTCTGCCGCTCGGGGTTCGCAGGTTCGGATTCCAGGCACCGGCTGACGCACTGCTTGTCAAGCCATGCTGTGGCAGCGTCCCATATAAAGTAGAGGAAGATGGGCACGAATCTTAGGCCAGGGCCAGTCTTCATCAGCAAAAAGAGGAGGATTGGCAACAGATGTTAGCTCAATGCTAATCTTCCTCACAAGAAAAAAAAAGACTGATGTTAAAAAGCTGACTGCCTATGTTTTCTTCTGGGAGTTTTATAGTTTCAAGTCTTACATTCAAGTCTTTAATCCATTTTGAATTTATTTTTTATATGGTGTAAGATAGTGGTTCAGTTTCATTCTTTTGCGTGTGGCTGTCCTGTTTTCCCATCACCATTTATTTTTTTTTTCTTTCTTTCTTTTTTTTTTTTTTTTTTGTGAGGAAGACCAGCCCTGAGCTAACATCCATTGCCAATCCTCCTCTTTTTGCTGAGGAAGACTGGCCCTGGGCTAACATCCGTGCCCATCTTCCTCCACTTTATATGGGACGCCGCCACGGCGTGGCTGACAGACAGCGCGTCGGCGGGTGCCCGGGATCCGAACCCGCGAACCCCGGGCTGCCAAGCGCGGACTAAACCGCTGCGCCACCGGGCGGGCCCTCCCATCACCATTTATTTACTGAAGAGACTATCTTTTCTCCATTGTATATTCTTGTCTCCTTTGTCATAGATTAATTTACCATATATGTATGAGTTTATTTCTGGGCTGTCTATTACATTCATATTTTAATTTACCTTAATGATAGAGTGACTAGAGACCTTGTTCTGTTTCTTACTGTTTCAACCAACATTTTGCTTTTTAAATACATTCTGGTGTATCTATATCAAATTTCTTACTTCTAAATGCTAGACAGATTTCCATAGTTTATATCCACCAGTGATGATGTATCTCATCCCCTAATGTTTGACACCTCAGTTGCCTCTCTTCTCTTCTCCACCACCACACGCAACACCCCAGTGCACTTTTAGTCCTGTCTGAGGCAGGCTCCATTTTCCCATGAGCATGTCAGGCAGGTTGCATCTGGGGATGAGGCTGAGGGAGCAGGCTGCCCTCTACTCTCTGACATCTTGGACTGTGATAGGCAGGGTAAGGAGTGGTCTACCAATCCCTTTTGGTTTTATGTCCTCAGAATCTGAGTCTCCAAGGAGACCTTCAGAAAGAATTTCTACTGCACGGTGTGATTTTTCCTTTCTTATGCATATGAACCTGTCCTGTGTACTGCTAAAAGTCACTATAACTTAGTGGTTATGTGGGCAAATTCTGGAGACACACCACCTGAGTTCAAATTCCAACTTCACCATTTACCAGCTGTGCTCAGTTTCCCCATGTTTCATTTTTCCCATCTGTAAAATGGGGATGCCATAATAATAGTAGCCACCACACAGGGTTGTGGCGTTTAGAACAATGCTTGGCAGTAGAAAGCATTTAATAAATGTTGGCCCTCATTGTTCAAAATACATATAGAGTCTGAACCCACAAAACCATACACATAACTTCTGTTACTGTCAGAGTAGAAAAGTTAAGACATTAAAAGGAAAATAAAGAGAAACAGAAGATGTGTCTGGTTACACCAAAGTAATTCTCTTTGTAATCTCTAATGACAAGGCCTTTACAGGCCCATTTTGGTCTTCTAAGACCAAACACTTAAGTATAAACAACAGAACCCCAAAGAAATCTGTTCCCTTCTCTCTGTCTGGCTCTGAGGGTTTTACAACGAACGAGTTCTGGCTCCAGGAGGACCCTGTTCCCCCTAGTGTGTAAGATGTTCTTGGCTATCACCATTAGTTTTCTACTTCTTTGCCACTTTTCCATGCTGGAACCTTGAGAGTTTAAGCTGGATTCAGAACAGATGGGGTCAGCCCCTGGGAGCTTGGGAGCTGACACTGGCTGTAGAGAAGAGCTCCTCCTCTTTCATGTTGTGACTCGAGAGTGACTCAGGCCTGACAGCCTTGATTTGGGCCGTATTTAGGAGGCAGCTCTGGTGGGGCTCAAGCCTGAAATTTATGGCTTGTTTGTCCTGGATCCATGCAATATTTTTTCTCGCCTTGAAGATGAAAGGGTTACTATTCCCCACACTTCCCCCACCTCCTGCATTTTGTAGCATGTAGGCTTCTGCAGTGTCCCTCTTATAATCTGGAGAATTAACTTCTAAAGGATATGCTTGTCTCCCTAACCAGCCATGGCTGAAGGCCCTGAAATATAAGACCCTAAAAGGACAATGAATGGCTTTCTGAAACACGTCTTCACGTTTCCTCTATCATGTTCTTCCCACCCCTACGACTAGTATTTGTACTATAAACTCCATGGAAAGAGCTTTGAGTGGACAAAGAGAAGTCAATACTTCTACAAAGTTATAAATTCCTTGAGAAAATGACTCGCCTCTTGTATTTCTTTGATCCCCTACAGCGCCTAGCACAGTACCTCGTACATAGTACATACCCAGATATTTGTTGATTGATAAGATTCCAAGACTTAAATCAGAGTGAATGGACAACATTTTTCTAAGGAAAAATCAATGGGTTCATATGCAAAACATTTTAATTCTCCTTATCAGGAGGAGTCAAAATTCTAATTTGCATTAAAATATTTAAATGTAAAAATTGCAGTTTTTGTAAACTATTTTATAAGTTTTGGGATCTGCCTTGTGAGGTGAATTTGTTTGTTTGTTTGTTTGCTGACAAACATTTATCAAGTTCTCATACATGTCAGACACTGTTCTGGACATTAGAGAAACAAAGATGGAGACATTTCCTGCCCTAAATTCACAGAGTGGAGACGGACAGGCCAGCAAGCAATTAAAATCTTACAAAGTAAGCACTTTGCTGAGGGCATCAGTAGATTTACAGGAGAGGGTGCACTGAGGTCCTGAGGCTCAGGAGCTGATCCGGAATTGACTTGGTATCGTGTGGAATCAGAACACCTTGGTGTCAGCCCAGGAGTAGGATTGAGAGCGGGGCCCACGGTGGACCCACACCCAGCAGCAGCAAACCTTGGGTAAGCCACTGAAACTTCAAATTGCAATTTGCTCATTTTAAAATTGGATGACGACCCCCAAATTCCTAATTTGCTGAGAGAATTAAAATTGCAGTTTGAAAACTATAAAGTGTACACAAATAAATTATCTGGAAAAGAAGTATGCTAACAGGACCTACCTGGTAGAACTGTTACAAGGATACATTTATTTCATGCATATGGGGTGCTCAACACCTTGAAGAACTACAGAAATATCTGTACCATTCTAAAATTCATTAACTTCCTATCTTCTCACCTTCTCCAAGGTTAAAGCCAAAGTCAAAGATGAAAAGCTGAATATTGTCCCTTTCAAAGTGCTTTATTTTTGTGCAGGACGTGAATCAGAGTTTGGTCAAATCTCAGGGAGGAGATCTGGATGTGGCTGACATTGGATAAATTGGCAGCAGCACTGGTTAACGTATTTAATCTACTCAACCTGCGAAGACAAAAGTCCTATGAACTCATCTCAATGCTAATCAGATTGAGTGGAATTTCATTTGACACAGCCTGATTATTTGAAATGTGCAGTGATCTACGAAAATAAAACAAAAGAGCAAAGTAGAAAATGGCTTTAGATTCCCAGCCCACAGCTACAGCTGTGAGTTAAAGTGCCGCACATCCTTTTCTGGATTGAGACTAGAGTCCTCGTGTCTTTTCCTAACCTAGGTCTTTCTTGCTGTTCAGGTGTCTACACAGGCCACTCCCAAAGAGGTTCTTTATTCATGTCCCTTCAGTATCAGGACTGAAGGGATGAGCGCATTAAAAGTAGGTCAGATACTAGCCGGCCAGCAATAGCGAAAATTAAATGCAGGTGGTGAACCCAGTGACTGTTTGTGCTCTCCACCCTATTCAGTTAAAAAATAGTAAAGGATGAAGGGAAATGGGCTTAAATTAAATCAAATGGACTTGCTAACATGCCCCCATTTTCTCCATTTCCTAATCCTTTTATAAATACCATTGAGATGGGATTTGCTTTTAGACTGATTATGTGGCTTAAAAATCAGCATAATTACAAGATATTTGTTGAAAGGAAATTCCTCATCTTGGCTGCTTGGTTTCCTTTCCAATACTGAGTGGTGGATGACCTGGCTGGAACCAGTTCCATCTGGGACCTTCCCCAAGCTTCTCAGAGGTAAGGAAGACTTCACCATAACCTCACAATTTTTAAATGAGGAAACCAGGACCCAAAAGAAGGCAGATGATTTTCCCAGCAACTCAGTGGCAAAGCCAAGAATGGGGCTTCTTTTTTTTCAATGACTTAACTTATTGACATTAATTATTGTTCACGTAAAGCTAGAAAATGGGATCTTGAAAAAACCAAATTTAAATAAAATATCCCAGAGCCAATATTTCAATAGTAACATGAATCAGGTAATAAATAGCTCCCTTTGATCAAGAATGAGGCTCTCGACCAAAGAATTTTTTGGATACGGAAAACACAGCCTTCCTCCATATCGCCACTTCCCTTTTGGCCTCAGAATGGATCTACTGGGATGTTCCAGGCCAGGATTTTTCTTGTTCTTTCTTTGGTCCTCCAAAAAGATTCCAGAATTTCTAGCATCCATCATCATTATATTATCAACAACAATCACTTGCTGATTACCATTAACGACCTTTGTATGGGCCTGAAAGAGGAGCAAGATAAAGTCTTTCACAGAGCTTCAGTCTGGATAACATGATCTGGGATTAGGGGAAACATTATAATAATAACAATAATAATAGATTTATTGTGCCAAGTGTTAAGTGGTTTACTTATTTGTCTCTTCTAATCCTCACATTAAACTCCACACCCATTTTACAGATGAGGAAACTGAGACCTGCTCAAAGGTCATAGAGCTTGAGTGATGACACACGTGTATCTCACCCCAGAGCCCATGCACTTCAGCACTAAATGGTACTGTCTCCCGTAGGAGGGTGGGCGTGGGCGAGGGGGAAGGCCTGAGAAAAAGGAATAATATGAGTTCTTTCATCAAGGAGGGCCCTAAAATATGCTATATCATACATACTATTTTACAATTATTATAATAATTACACAGTCTCATCTTACACCCCAGAAAACAGTTTTTCTCAGCAAGGACTGTCACTAGGAAACAAAGCCCCTCTTCACAACACCCCTTCACGTTGATTGGATATTTTAATGTATTAATGTTCCCTTTGTGTGCACAGATCCATCAAAGAGGTTTTTTAAAATTTCTTCTTATTCTTAATAAATTTATTGAATACATATAACATTTCTGAGTACCAAGCACACTTCTAATCATCTAATCCTCACAATAACAAAAAGAAGGAGGGACTTTATCATCCCCATTTTGTAGACAAAGAAACTGAGACACAGATAGGTTAGGCAACTTGCCCAAAGTTACACAGCTGGTAAGTCATGATACTACTGGATTCATATCCAGGCAGTCAGGCTCCTGAGTCCAGACTTTAACCACTACACCATGCTGCCTCGTACACACAGTGCAGCTCCCTGGCGAATGTCAGACGCTAACTCGCCCTATGGGCTATCGAGTTGCTTTGCTTTGCAGAGTTGTGTAGAGTTGGGAGATTGCTTGTAGAAGTGGCACACAGGGCTGCTTCCTAAGTATCCTCCCTCCTCTGGGCCCCTCCACGGCCCCTTATAGAGCTCAGGTGTCCAGCCAGTTTTTAATAAAGAGAAGCTGAAGTGAATGAGCCAAAATGTTTGTGAAGGTCAATGTCGAAAGAAGGGCCTTCAGTGTTTCCTTTTGCATGTTTCTTCTGCAAGTAAACAGACATTTGGATCACAAAAAGCTGCTGGGAACGTGGACCAAGGACAGTCAGGGTGCAACTCAACATTATTGAGAATGTTTTAGGTGGAAAGTGTTTTTTTTTTTTAATTTTTTTGGAGGAAAATTACAAAATAGCTTTATGTACAGTCAAATGGGACTTTTTCATTATTCCCTCATAATGCTCTAAATTTCCCAGTTGGTTTCTGGTCACTTCTAAAGTTTTGAAATCATTTAGTCTTTGTGGAAGAGGATTTTCTTATAAATATCTTTAATCATCAGGACTAATTTGTTTTTACACCTTCAGAAAATGGCTTCACAGTGTAAACCAACTTTACTAACAACTGCTTGACTGAGTTACTTTGTTATTATCAGAATATCCACGAAATGTTAAAGCAACATTTGAATCAACATTTTACTCAGATTCTAACTCGAATAGGAGAGGCAATGGGGAATCAGGAATGGCTGGTTTTCTTTCTAAGCCTCAGACTCAGCAGTATGGCAGTGATAATCATTCTTACCTACTCCCAACTTTATTCCCAGGATACTGGAAATGACTAAGACATCAGATGGTAAAATATAATACCCAGGAAGTTAAAAAGTGACTTGTTTGTGTAGACTCTTATGAAAAATAGACAGGAGCACCTGAGAGAGAATATACTACAGCAAGCCCTCACCTTTTCATTGGCTCTTCACACAGAGGGGTGTGGGCTTTAAGCTGATGCCTAAACACTTTAGCCTAGGCAAGCAATGGAGAACTGAGTACGGAGATGGGGTGGAAGAATCTCAGATAATGGTGTACAGGTTAACGAGTATGAGGAGGAATAATATTTTATGTGATATGTAGAATTGTGAGGGGAAAGAAGGGCTTTGAACATTATGTTCAAGACTATGGTTGTGGTACATCGTTTGCAAAAAATGCTGAGATAATTTCTCCAGCCCCGTTCAGACACCCTTTTGTAATGTAACTTTGCCACTCCTCTCATTGAGAGGTGAAGTGTGTTTGCCTACCCCATGAATCTGGGCTAGACTTTGACTTGCTTTGACCAACAGAATGTAGCAGAAATAACACTGTACTATTTCTGGGCCCAAGGCTTGAGATGCCTTACAGCTTTCACTCTTGTCCTCTTGTGAAGCTGTCCCTCTGAAGAAGCTCAGGCCAGCCTCTTTGAGAATGAGAGACCATGTGGAGAAAGAGGCCAACTACCAGCAAACACCAATCCCAGGCATGTGAGTGAGGCCATAAGATCAGCCAGTTCCAGCTTACCCACCATCTGACTGCACTCATATGCATGACCCCAGGTGAGACTAACAGAAGAACTGCCCAGCTGAGGCCAGCCCAAATTGCTGACCCACAGAATTGTGTGCAAATAGGTGGTTATCATTTAAAGCCACCACACTTTCCAAAGGTTTGTTATGCAGTAATAAACAACTGATATAGAAGTTGGTACTAGAAGTGGGGTGTTGCTATAAATAACCTAAAACAAGTGGCATTGGCTTTAGGACCAGGTGGAGGGCAGAAGCGGGAAAGTGATGAGGAAATTGTTCGTGAACTAACTGCACTAGAAAAGCATGAGGAAACTGCTATGGGAGACTGGGAGAAAAGGCCATCTATTTTATGTAGTGACGGCACAATTGGCAAAATGTTGCCTGCAGTAACTGGGAAGATAGAAAATGTATCTAACGAACTGTGGGTCTGAGTAAGGAGATTCTGTCTTGGAGAGAGAGAGGGAGAGAGAAGGTCAAGAAGGAACTACTCAGTTTGCAAGCAGAATTTAGAGGGCAAATAAAAGGCCCAGTATGTGCTTGATTGAAAAATAAAATCATTTTTTATCTCCAAGTGTCTCCAGTTGGCAAAATATTCTCAGAGTAAGAAACGGCTTCAAGAAAAATACAAAACCAAAGGTATGGCTTAAAAACCCTCTGTCAATAACCTAGTAGACACTCTCAGCTGGACGAAAGAGCTCTACAAATCTTAAAGTCATTTTCCGACAGCTGTTTGACTCTCTGCTCAAAGCAAAGAAAGGTGTATCTACTAGAGTGGACTACAATCTGACATACTGGAAATCCACACAGTTTTTAAAAGATTCATACTATATTAAACTAAAGAGACAGAGTCTATTCAAAATGAAAAGAGGCTTCTGGGTCTCCAACTTTCTGTGGGCAGGAAGCAAGCTGAGAAAGTTATTTAGCTGGAAACCTGGGCAATTCTTAAAGAAAAGGAATTAACATCTCAGGGGATGGAGCCAAGAGCCCAGGGGGCAGAACCACAAGTCAAGGAGAACAATGGACAGGGGAACTACTTCCAGGAAACAAAACTGGGTCCTAATCCCAAAAATTCCCTGCCGGTAGAGTACAGGGACCTGAAATAGAGGGTCCAGCTGGGTTTCAGATTTGTCACGGAGCAGTGACTGCCACGTGTCTGTAGTTCTTCCCCTTTCTGAATGGGAATGTTGACAGTGGTCGTCTGATCTCTCTCTCATCCTGTAAACTAAAAATACGAATTCTCTGCACCATTCTGCCCCTGAACATACTATGGTGCTTTTTATGATGTACTAGAGGAGGCTCATTCAGATCTGGACCTAATTTTAATCACTATATCCTAGACTTCAAGCCTGATGCCCTAATCAAATGAGCCTTTTGGGGATGAGTGTTTTTTTTTTTGGAGAAGGAATGTGATTCATTATGGCCAGAGGTGGACTTTGGTAGATTATTTGCAAAAATGGACACAATAATTTCTGCTATCTCTGTATGCACATCCCTTTGCAGTAGGACTTGGCTGTGTTTCCCATCAAGAGGTAGAGCCTATCTACCCACACTTTGAATCTGAAGAAGGCTTCAGGAGATTGTGGCAGAAGTGCAATGTTCAAGTCTAGACTTTCAAGAGACCTGGCAGCTTCTGCTCTTGCCTCCTTGGAATGCTGCCACCTTGTGAAAAGCCCAGGCTACCCTCCCTGAGGATGAGAGCTCATGAAGAGAAAGGCCTAGCTGACAGCCAGTACCAACTGCCATACATGTGAGTGAAGCCATCTGAGACCCCTCATCCCAGCTGACCCACAGTGGACCCAGGCAAGACCAACAGAAACCACCCAGCTGAGCCTGACCCAAATTACTGACCCACAGAGTCATGAGTAAATAAAAATGGTTATTGTTTTAGACCATTTGGGGTTGATTTTTTAGACCATTTGGGGTAGATAACTGATAGAAGGGGAAATGTCTGTCACAACAGTAAGACTTTTTCTCACCTTCCTTCAAAATAGTTCCTGGCTCACTATGAAGTGGACAAAGTTAGGAGGGGCTCGGGCCCGAGTAGCAGGGCAACCACTGTGTGCTGGTGTGTGGGTTGAGTTCCTCTGACTCTCCCAGGAGGAGGGAGGAACATGTGTGCATGTAGCTCTCCATTAACTCCTTTTCAGAGTCGGGACTTCCTCAATAGTGGGTAATGGCCGTAATAACAACCTGAGCACTTATTAGTGTCAGACGCAGGGCCAAAGCATTTTCCTTGGATCATCTACTTTAACAATAGGTCCTATTGTACCTATTTTCGGTTGAGGTAACTGAGCCTTAGAGAGGCTATTTTGCTGGAATTCAAGACTAGTCTCACCCCAGAGCCTTAACCACTGTGGTAAAGCCCCCGCTTTGCTGGGACACAGACACAAGTGTAGAGGCAGATAGGAAATAGTGATTCATGTGCTGTTCAGAGGTGCTGAAGGTTGAACATGGAAAAATCACTCAGAAGGTTCTTAACTTAGGTCGTCTCTTTTCTCCAAACCCCATACCCCAACCTGGTTATTTTACCAGTTTTCTGCAGCTGTGATATCTTTTGCAAATTCCTTCTAAAGCTTCACCCTAAATTTAGAAACTCTGGGGATCCCTATTGTAGCCACCATGTAAAGAAAATGCAAGCCAGCCTGAATTGTGGAAGGAAGACAGCTGTTCATTATTTCTCGAACACAACGTTCTCACCAACTCCTTGTCACACTTTTGGTTCTTTTGCTCCTTGCCAACCTACCAACAACTAGAAAGACAGCCACCTCTATTTGATTAGCAGCTATTAAAATTACAACATGAATTCAGAATTCAGAACAGGAGCAGAGACCTGGGTACATGTACTACAATGAACTCCACAAGTCTCCTGTACTGGAAGGCTTTATTTTAAAGAAACGTGATATAGAGTATAACTGATGCTTCTGGCTGTGCTGTGGGTCAAGTTCAAGTTCTCTGACTTACAGCTCCCAGGGAGAATAGCAAGAGAGAAATGGATAGGAGGGAGGAAGTTTAGTAGTAGAATTAGGGAAAAAATAAAAATTAGGAAACAGAGAAAAAGGAGATGATGGGAGAAAAATTAAAGAAGATGGGGGGGCCGCCCGGTGGCGCAGCGGTTTAGTCCGCGCTTGGCAGCCCGGCGTTCGCGAGTTCGGATCCCGGGCGCCCGCCGACATACTGCCTGTCAGCCACGCCGTGGCGGCGTCCCATATAAAGTAGAGGAAGATGGGCACGGATGTTAGCCCAGGGCCAGTCTTCCTCAGCAAAAAGAGGAGGATTAGCAACGGATGTTAGCTCAGGGCTGGTCTTCCTCACCAAAAAAAAAAAAAAAAAGAAGATGGGAACAGAAAGCGTCCATTTAAAGAAAAAAGTGAAATAAAGAAATGAGAGAAAATATGGATCACTGGAAGGTGAGGGAAGGGAGCAGAAAGAAAAATCGGGCTTTAGTAATGTGACAATTAAAATATATTTTTAAAAATAAGTCATGGGGATATAATGTACAGCACGGTGACTATAATTAATAATACTGTATTGTATATTTGAAAGTTGCTAAGAGAGTAGGTCTTAAACATTCTCATCAGAAGAAAAAAATTTTTGTAACTGTGTGGTGATAAAGGTTAACTAGACTTATTGTGGTGATCATTTCACAATATACAAATACCAGATTTTGATACAAATATATTGATACAAAGATATTGATACAAATATCAATATACAAATTATATATTTGTATATTTTGTTGTACACTTGAAACTAATATAATGTTGTAAGTCAATTATATCTCAATAGAAATATATTTTTTAATACTCTGTTCTCCACATTTCTCCCTCCCACCACAAGGTAAATGGAAATATAGATCAGCATCTTCCACTACCAACACACACCACGCACACACACACACACACACACAGAGTGATAGGGAGAGGTCAGGGGGCCTAGATTCTGTGCAGACATATTTTGTGGTCTAATTCCCTGATGTTCCCTTTCCTCTCCAAGAGACCTAGAGCCTTCCAGGTCTCCTTAGCAAAGGGCAGATACACTAGTCTCTGCTGAGCCCTCTGATGTTGTCATCTTCTAAACATTTTCATAAGATAGCAAGTTAGGGACCATGTGTTCAAAGGGAGGATTTAGTTTATTTACAGATTCATATCAGTGGGTGGTCAACTTAGTTTGAATCTTGAGAGAAGACAGGAAAACAAGAAAGCTGGCTTGCTTAATCAAAGGTTTTCAAGTATCCATTTGGAAGATGTGTGGAGTTTTGAGGAAAATCCCAAACATATTTTCAGAGTCTGCTCCTCCATTCGCGTCCCACATGACCCTCAATTAACACCGTGTGCACCTCAGATTTTACTTCTCTGAGACAGAACAAATGAGAGAAGATTCTACAATAGCTACAAATGACTTTTTAACAAATATTTTTGACAGTTTAAGGAGCTATTTTTGTCTTTTCCCTTAAAAAATGTATTTTCCCAAAATAATTGAAAAAGAAATACCAAGAGTTATATACTAACTTAGAGCACTAAATACCAGCACCTTCGTCTTCCAACTTTTAATGTTGGCAAAGTTTGTATACTTTTCATTGAAGTACAGGTTGTAAGATACCGAAATTACATAAATTTTTTAAACTTTCCAAATGTCCAGAAAACACAGCAAACAAACAAGAAATGCTAACAAAAGCAAGAAACAGCCTTGGTGTCTTCATTTCCTCTGTTACACCTCCATCCTCCCCCCACCTCCATCCTCACTCCTGGCTTCGCTGCAGCAGACAAAGAGAGGGGTCTGGGTGTTGAATGAGATTCTGCCTTTATAATCAGAGCAGACAGAGAAACACCACCACCATCTGGGTCCTACTCAGAGTCGTAACCGGAGGTGCTGGTGAGATGTCTAGGTTCCCATGGGCCTTCAGCAAACACCGCCTTATTCATCACCACACTCATGTGGGCAAAAGGAGCAGAACTATTAGGATCCTCTTTTCCACAAGAGAAAAAACGAAAACAGAGTGGTAAGGAGCTGTGTCAAAGGTCACACACACTGTGGGAAACCCAAACTTGCAGCAGCACTGCAGAGCTACAGGTCCAGAGCCCAGGGCCACTGGCACTGACACGAATAGTCCTTAGCAGCATCAAGCTCTCATGTTACTACCAGTCCGCACCTTGGGCCTCACTGCCAGCTGCATTTCCTCCATGACGAGACAGTACAACTTAGAGTGTCCATTAACTCAAAGGTACAGGAAGAAGAGAAGGAGAGAAGGAGGAAGGACACTGGCATTTTTCTGCAAGGCTTTCAAATTTTCCCATGCCATATGAAACAAACGTTTTGTGTAATTTTCCAGTGACCTTGATTAAAGATGTTATGTAATTCAATATAACTGCAGCTTGAAGAAATTAAAGGCCACGCCAAGCTTATCAACTGTCTGGACCTGGCTGGAGATCCAGAAACATTAAGCACTCGGGACATGGCCAGCTTATTTCTGTGGAGTCTCTTCCTTCAGGGTCTCCCCTCCTTTGCCTGGTACTCAAGGCCTTTTATCATCTGTTCCTGGTCTACCTTTGTCACTGTCCCAGCCACTGCCTGCTTGCATGTATCATTGGCTCCGGCCACCCTGCTGGCACAAGCCCACCACAAGGCTTCTGTATAGCCTTCCAGTCCCATTTTCAGCTCTCTCTCTCTCACATTCCCCAGTTATCTGAATCTGGCTCCTTCTTCGGAATCCAGTGGACACACTCCTTCTTGGAGAAGGCTTCCTTTGCCACCCCAGTCCTCTGAACTCCAAACATTTGTCCTGGTCTAGGTCAGACCCTGGCCAAGTGGTAACCTGGGTGTGTCCTTGGCCTTTCTGAGCCCCTTCCTCCTTAACATGACATCACATACCCTCCTCAGTGGAGTTTTGTGAAGATGAAGTGAGGTAGTCCACATAAAGGGCCTAGCACAGTGTCTGGAACATTGGTGGCCCCATAAATGCATTTTCCTGTCCCTGTGTCAGGCCCAGCATGAGGCAGAGGGAGAGGGCGCAGTACGTGCCTGACATTGCATACGGGCAATGAGCGGACTCGTGTGACTTTGAGCACATTTTTTCATTTCTCTGTGCCTTACTTTCCTCATCTTAAAAATAGTGTTGTTGATAGCATCTCCATTATAGCCTATATTATGAGCTTAAAGGAGTTAATGCCTAGAAAGGGCTTAGCACGTTGCCTGGGCCATAGTAAGTACTCAGTAAGGCTTAGCTATAATGCAGATGTGGGCCAAGGGAATATCGTGGTGAGCAAGACAGACGTGGTTTCTGTCTTCATGGAGTGAGTAGTAGATAAGACACAAATACACTTGCTCTGCAGTGTGATTCACTTGGCATTGACATATGTTATCTTGAGTTGTTAGTTATCTATTTACATGTATGTCTTGTACCCTACTGAGATGGTGAATTTATTGAGGGAGGAGGGCCTGGACCCAATTCTGCCCTGTCCCCTGCTCTGCCCAGAGTGTCATATATATGGCAGACATTCAATAATATTTATTACCTAAAAGATTGATCTTTCCTCTGCAATAAAAACTTTATTATGAAGATCCTATTCATTAACAGGATCTCTGGCTCTCTCGGTGTGTTCAAAGCAATGCGCAAAAAGTTAACACATAACCACCGTCCTGTGGACACCAGCACCTCCGAGTCTCTCCCACCTGCAAATCCATCACCATTTGGTTCACTCGCATCGAGCTCAGACACCATCAGCCTACAGCGACAGTCGACCATTGGTCCCCCTGAATTGCATTTTTCCAAAACAATAATGACGACACACTATCGCATTTAACCCTGACAATACACTACAAGGCAGGGACTGTTACCATCCACATTCTGTTGGTGGGGAAACCAAGGCTGAGAGAGCTCAATGCCACGAGTGAGTGGTGGAGCTGAGATTTGACCCCGGGCAGTCTGGCGCAAGGGGGAGCATGCCACCCTATGCCAGACAGCCTGATCTCGTGACAGAAAGACAGCCTGGCCTCCTCTCACAAGAAGGCAATGACATATAAGAACCAGTAACAGGGCACAGGCCCCCTGCAAGCCCCCAAGGGAAGATCTTTATGGCAGAGACTTCTTTCCTCACAGCCGTGGTGAGAGACAGCCCGTGTCACAGGTGGCCATTTTCTCATGGGGCTCATGGCAACTGGGCTGCTTGTGCTTGTCTGGAGAACCCTGGCTCAGCCGCTCACCCTGGGCCCTCACCAAGGGCCCCCACCCAAGGCCCCCGCTCAGAGTCCCCACCACAGCCCATCACCTAGGGCCCTCCCACCCAGGACCCCCACCCAAAGCTCCCACTCAGGGCTCTCACCAAGCCTTCCCCCCGCCCAGGGCCCTCTGGAGCAAAGACACTGACCCACTTCTTCCCTCCTTCCCCTTGGACCGTCTCTTGTTGGTGATTTTTTTTTTTTAATTTATGATTTTCAGCCCAGCCGGTTGTTAGCCTGCTATGTTTGGAAATGGTAGATGATTAAACCTCCTGGCCAGGTGTAAATGCAACCTTTGTCATCTGGAGGCTGGGAGAATTACCCTGCTGGGCTGCAACCTCCCTCTGGCTCTGAACCTCCTGCTGCAGCAGACCCTCTCAAGGCCAAGGTCTGCAGAGCTTAGGCCTCCCAACCAATTTCCCTGCTCTGAGACCAGCCCAGAAGCCAGAAATTTCAGATATGCCAACATGGTCCCAAAAACACTGAACAGAGCCTAAATTTCAGGGGAAACACAAAGTCTCCTTTCCCTCTTTTTTTTTAGGGAATTTTTACCAGGTAAATAATAAAAATATGTAATCATTGACTAGGCCTTTCAACCTGAACCAAAGATACGTTAGCAATCCTGTTGCCAATAAATATCTCCACTAGGCCCTTACTTTGCCTCAGTAGCCGTGCTGTGGCCTTCGGGGTCCAGCTGTCCACTCATCCACTCAGATGCGGTTTCTGGCTTGAGCCCTAGGAAGCCACAGCCAGGAAGACAGGCAAGAATGCCCCCAAAGCAGCATCTCGAGGAGGCCACTTCTAGAAACGGGTACACAAGCTCCTTCCCTCGAGGAAGCCCCTACGGTTAGCACCAAAGCCTGACCACAGGCCCGTGAGAGGGAGAGGCCAAGTCAGCACTCCCTGTGCAGTGAAATTGCTAAACCGAGGACAGGAAGTTCTGGCTTGGCGTTAAGGGCACCAGCAGCCCAGTGCTCCTGGAGAATCAGCCAGAAGCCTTCTGTTGACTTTTTCAGGCTGAGTTCTCACCAACAGACATGTGCTTCAGGAAGGCTATTGCTGAGCAAACAGCACGCAGCGAGTAGACTCTCCGTGCACATTCCCAACACGCTGGGCTTGGCTACAGCCCCAGGTGAGCTGAAGGCCGCGAAACCTGTTCTCAGGCTGCTTTCGTCCGTCAAAGTCCTCTTTCAGGAGCTGGGTGGCTTTCGCTGAATTTCAGTGTAGTTTGGGCAGAGACGTAAAAGTCTACTTCTCTGTAGGCAGGAAATGAATGTTTGTCAAAGGCAGAAATAATAAATCAATTAATCAATTAATGTGTGTTTAGTGAGCGTCACCCCGAGCCCGGCCCTGAGCAACACTCTGTGGGAGACTTGGGACCCTCCAGCAGCAGCAGACAGATGGGGGGACAAAGTTAACATTCCTGGGATCATTGGAAACAAACCTTCGCTAAACTATTATCCCTGCACTTAGAAATTTGCTTTAACTTTGTTCCATTTTAGACTTTGCAATTTATGTTACAGATCACATGGCTCTGTGAATTTTGCAAAGGCTTTTGGTTGAAAGCAATACAACTTTAACCAGAAACAGGAGGGTGACATTCTGTAGCAGTGGCAGGCACCTTCGATATGCAAGCAAAGAAGGAGGCTTGAGAATGGGTTGGAGTGGCTAGTTAATGGAAGGTAGGAGGCAGATGTGTGGAGAGGAGAAAGGAAGATCTCGGGCAGTGGAGGGAGCTGCCTGGGACTGGAGACAGCTCCAGAAACTGCAGGGAAGGGTTTCCTTCAGGGTGGAGTAAGAAACAAGTATGTAGAGTAGGGAAGAAGCACACCCCAAAGGGCCTTGAGGTTGCTAACATTCCTTTAACAGGAGGGGCGTCATTAAAGACGTGTGTTTGGAGGACTAGACTGTGGCCATATGCAGAACTGGTCACAGAGGAGAGAGATCAGCCTCGGGATGTAAAGTGATGGGGGTGGAAAAGAATTATCTTAGAGACATTTTGAGGAAGCAAAAGACGGAATGGTGACAGAATGGGTGCCAGGCAGAATGTAGGAAACAGCAGCAAGGGGAAGGGAACGCCATGCTGACTCTCTCCTGAGAGATGGGGTGGTTGGGACGATGGGGTCAGGATAGACGGGAAGGGACGGCGATAAGCAGGAGCGGGAACTTCGTGGACATCTCCTGAAATCTCGGTGCCTGGCGTCCTCTCAGCAGCCAGAAGGACTCCCCAGTCTTGCTCTCCCCTACTTCTGACCTCGGGATCTCCTTTTCTCCTGACTCTCAAGTTAACCTCATCTTGTCCCAGATTTCTCTCCTACTCAGTCTTTCCTCCTCTTCAAATCCTCGGTTATTCATTTTTGCGGAAGAGACAATATTGCTGAATAAAAGATACGTGAATGAGATTGTTCTCAACATGGAAACCAAAGCTCAGACACTATGGGGAAGTGCATCTTTGAAAGTTTCAATGATCCATTTCTACAAGACCACCCCTCAGAGCACACCAGATTTTTATACAGGCAAAATCTGAATTAAAAAATAGACAAGGGTATTCTAAAGAAGAAAAGAGCGGGGAAAGAAACAACCTGAGGAGGTGTTCAAGAAGGAATGTGGGGGCATTGGTGGCAAGCAAGGGAAGGTAAGACTTCAGGGGTGGCACAACGCCCAGGAATGATTTTTGTCCATAAAGTCCCTGCACTGGGAGGGAGGGAGATTAGGAAAAACAGATCCCAGCCCGGCAGTGGGTGACTGAAGGACTGAATGCAGTGAGGGAACGAGTGGCTTTAATGTGAACATTAATATACTGATCCAGGCATATTCGCTGCCAAGCACTGTGCTAGGGTGGAGGGCACCAACCTAGAAGAGGAAAACACAGTCCCTGTGCTATGGGGACCCACTGTTTACATGAAGAGACACAAAGACAGGTAATCCAGACAATGTGAACTGTCTTGTAAAAGAGATACGTTAGCAAGGGACTGTTTCTCTCTGGAGGAGCTGGGAAACTGCACGCATGAGGAGACGACTGAGCGGGAAAAGGGGGATAAAAACATTCACGTACGTGTGCACACACACATACACATATAAACACACACACGCACACATACATACACATAAACACACACACACACATACAACAAAGATGCATACAGAACCCACCAAGTCAAGGGTAGACGGAAGCATGTTGCGGGCCATAGGCTTGGCATGTACAAAAGCAGGAGGGTACAACAGTGTCTGTGGTGCTCTCAGAGAACTCGGAAAAGTTCTGAGAGGCTGGAACATCCGGTGTGAGGGGAGAAAGCCAGGGAGGAGACTGGCGGTCCCGGGATGCCGTTAACTGACAGTGGGTACACAGGGGAAGCAACCTGGATGGGGCGGGGAGATGGTGGCAAAATAACGAATTCTTTGGGGCAGGCTTGTCCATCACCACCTATCTCTTCCTCCTCCTCCCAAAGCAGCCTGAAAGACCCTCCCAAAGCCCTGTCACTTGATCTACCTATTTTCCAGAGAGCAAAATGGACAACTAAGCATGAGACGGGATTGTCCTCATCGGAGAGCTTCAGATGCTGGCATGGTAACTTACAGCCAGTCTTCACTTTGGAAAATGACTCCAAAGTGGTCAGTATTCAGTCCTGTCCTAAAATGTGGCACTCCTAATCTTCAGTTTAAAATTATTGAGAGATTCCGGCAAAGGGACAGCATGACATTCTAAGATATGTTATAAATTCAACATGTGTTGAGGGGCATTAAACAAATGTTCATCAAATGAATGCCAGTAATGACTTGACGCCAGGCCCTGTGCAATATGTACAACAGCAAAATATAGTCCCTGCCCTCAAGCACATGGCAGTCTAGTGAGAAAGACAGGTGTGTAAACAAATAGTCACAGTGAGATTGCTGTCATATAGGAGAAAAAGCAGACATATAATAAGAGCTCTTTATTGCTGAAGTACAAGGGGCAAGGGGGCATGTGGACGAAGCCTACCGGGGACAGGGTGCCAGGCTGAAGAGGCTGACCTCTATCGTGGAGGCAGCAGGGAGCCACAGCAGAGTTTTAAGCTGGGGAGTGACATTATCAGAACTGCATTCTGGAAAGATCACTTTGGCAGCTCTGCAGGCAATAGCTTAGTTAAAGAAGATTGGAGAGAAGCTAGGCCACCTGGGAGGACGTTTCAAATGTCCAGATGATAGATGTTGGCTTTTTGAACCAAGGGCGTCCCAGGATGGGGCAAAAAGGAGGGCACACATTTAAGAAATATTCGGAAGGTAGACACAATAGAGCTTGGTGACTGATCTGGTACAGGTGCAGGGTAGGGGCGTGTCAAGGGGCTCCCTGGTTTCTTGTTTGGGTAACTGGATGTTTGGTCAAACATTACCTAGAGAGGAGACCCAAGACAAAACGCAGTTTGAAGTGGGAAGGTGAAGGGCAGGAGGGAAAAGAAGGAATTCCGATTTGGACACAATGAATTTGAGGAGCTGAGAGTCACATAAATGGAGGACCTGGGAGGCAGCTGGATACTCAAGACAGCAGGAAACACAACCGGGGCCAGCAGGCTCACTCGCTGCATAACCTTGAGCGAGTGCCTCGGCCTCTCGCAGCCTCAGAGTCCTCATCTGAACAACGAAGGAGCAGATTTGTATGTGATTCTAGCGAGCACAGAAAGTGCATCCCTGGGCTGCTGGTGGATGCCTACAAACGAGGTTTCCCTCACATCAGAGAGAGCGTCTCAGACCCACTGAAGCCTCTGCACGCTGTGCCACACAGAAAGTGTTTTCCACCATATCTTTCACCAGAAAGAGCCCTAGATTCTGGTTCCCAGGCTCCTGAACACGTCACTTGGGATGCCAAAGTAATTCTCACTCAGCCCTGACACCGCCGCTGGATCCCACACTGGCCCCCAGAGCTCTCAGGTGCCATCTTCAACGAGGCCCTGAAAGGTGCTCTCTGCGGGAGTCCTCCCTCTCAGCAGCCTTCAGGTACCACCGCTGAGTAAGGGGAACGGTGGTGAGCTCTCAAGACAACTTCTGTGCCTCTGGAGCCCGTCAGCAGCCACCTCTAGGTCTGGTCCCCTCCTGGCCTCCAGCAGAAACAATTCACCATCTTCACTGATTTACTAAGTATCGGAACTCATAAGATGCCTTTACATTTCAACAAATAGAATAGAAACAATTGGATATCCATATGCAAAAAAAAAAAGATCCATACTTTGTACCATACACAAAAATTAACTCTAAAAAGGATCATAAACCTAAGTGAAGAACCTAAAACTACAAAACTTCTAAATGAAAACATGGGAGAAAACCTTTATGACCTTGGATTAGTCAAAATATTCTTAGTAAGACACAGAAAGCACAAACCATTTTTCTAAAAAGTTCATAAATTGGACTTTATCGAAATTTAAATGTCTTCTCTTCCAAAGAATGTGGTTAAGAAAATTAAGACAGGTCACAGACTGAGAGAAAAGATTTGCAGTGACATAGCTGACAGAGAATTGGTGTACAAAAAACATAAAGAACTCTCACAATGCAATAATAAGAAAACAAACAACCCCAATTAAAAAATGGGCAAAATATTTGAACAGACACTTCACCATAGAAGACATATGGATGGAAAAAGAGCACATTAAAGGATGTTCAACATCAGTAGCCATCAGGGGAATGCAAATTAAAACCACAATGAGATACCACTGCATCCTTATTCAAATGGCCAAACCAAAGAAAGAATGAAAGAAGGGAGAGAGGAAGGAAAGGAGGGAGAGAGAGAGAGAAATAGAGACAGAAAAAGAAAGAGAAAGAAAGGAAGGAATTTACACAAAACCATGAACAGGAATGTTTATAGTGGCTTTTGTTCATGATGTAAAACTCTGGAAACAGGGGGCTGGCCCGGTGGTGTAGTAGTTAAGTTCACACGCTCCACTTTAGTGACCTGGGGTTCACAGGTTCAGGTCCTGGGTGCAGACCTATGCACCATTCATCAAGCCATGCTGTGGCAGCATCCCACATACAAAATGGAGGAAGATTGGCACAGACGTTCGCTCAGGACGAATCTTCCTCAGCAAAAAAAAAACTGGAAACAATCTACTCAACTAGTGAATGGATGGAAATGCTGTGGTACATCCACACTCACTTCCACACTACTTACATCCACACTACTTAGCGATAAAGAGGACCAAACTACGACTGCATGCGGCAAGACGATGGATCTCAGATGCATTACGCTAAGTGAAAGAAACTGGACCCAAAGGCCACGAACAGTAAAATTCCATTTATGAAACATCTTGGTAAAGGCAAAACGGTCGGACAGAACATAGATCAGTAGTTGCCTGGGGCTGGGGGTGGGTCTTGATGACAAAGGGCACAAAGGAACTTGTAGGACTGATAGAAATGTCCTATATCTTGATTGTGGTGGTGGTGATACACTGTATGTATGTATCAAAATTCCTAGAACCATTTCTAAAATGGGTGAATTTTACTGTATGTAAAGTGTATTTCAATAAGTCTGAATTAAGGGGAAACAAAATACACCAAATGGCACTTTTATGGGATTTCCTTTTTCACCTCCAAGATAATGTGTTTATGCACGTTGTTCACCAAACTGCCCACATCAGTCGGGGCAAGTCACATCTTCTTCGCACAATGGGATGGACACACTGAGGCTGAAAGGCTAAGCAGTGAACTCCAAACAAGCCTAATCTTAGCTCACTCTTCCCAGGTGTGTGCCTCCTCTAAGTCAGACATTCTATGAAACCTCAGATGTGTGTGTGCACGTGTGTGTGTGGACACATTCACACACCCCAGAGGTTTGGACCCAACAACCAAGAGGTGTCTTTGTAGCCCTCTCGTGCACTGCTGTTGGAAATGTAAATAGGTACAGCCCTTGTGGAGGGAATTGTATTAAAAGCACTAAAAATGCTCAAACACATTCACCCTGAAATTTTACTTTCTCCTAGAGAATTAATCACTGTACAGGAAATAATGGTAAAAATGGTACCTTATAAGAGTATCACAATGTCTAAAAGCATAGTCAAGCTAAACTGGCTGGTTTGAATGCAACTCTACCACTTACTAGCTGTGAGACCATGAGGTAGGCTACTGAACCTCTCTGTGCCAGAGTTTCATTATTGGTGAAATGAGGGTAATAATAGTACCCACATCTTAGAGTTGTTAGGAGATTAAGTGAGATGACATATGTAAAGCAATCGGCACTGCTCCTGGCCCATGCTAAGCCTTCTAAAAATATTAGCTTTTGTTACAAGCTGAATTGTGTCCCCCCCAATTCATATATTGAAGTTCTAACCCCTAGTACCTCAGAATGTGACTATATTTGGGGACAGGGTCTTTAAAGAAATAGTTAAAATGAGGTCATTAGGTAGGTCCTACCCAATAGGACTGGTGTCCTTAGAAGAAGAGGAAATTTGGACACAGACAGGTAGGGAGAAGACCATGTGAGGACACAGGGAAGAGGTGGCCATCGAAGTCAAGGAGAGAGGTCTCAGAAGAAATCAAGTCTGCTGACACTGATCTCAGACTTCCAGCCTCCAGAACTTTGAGGAAATAAACTTCTGTTGTTGAAGCCCCCAGTCTGTAAACTTCGGCACAGCAGCCCTTGCAAAGGGATGCAGCTTTGTGTGTGTGTGTGTGTGTGAGGAAGAACGGCCCTGAGCTATCTGCTGCCAATCCCCCTCTTTTTTTTCCTGCTGAGGAAGACCGGCCCTGAGCTAACATCCGTGCCCATCTTCCTCTACTGTATATGTGGGACGCCACCAGGGCATGGCTTGACAAACAGTGCGTGGGTCCGCACCCGGGATCCGGGCCTGCGAACCCCGGGCTGCTGCTGTGCAAACTTAACTGCTACGCCACCAGGCCAGCCCCCAAACAAATGCAGCTTTTAAGTCACCAAATAGGGGAACTGGTTAAATATATTTCGGTATAGTCATGCAATGATCTGCTGTAGCCATTGAAAACAATGCTCTCGGCATATATTTATTGATCTTTAATAACATATTATTAAAATGAGGAAAACAAACTATAAAATAATATGTATAGAATAACATTTTGTTTATATATGTGTGTACATATAAATAAATAAAATATCAGAAGTGTGATTATCTTTGAGAGGAAGAATCATGAAGAAATTCTTTTCTCTTTGTTTATTTGCAGTTTCTAACTTTTCTATCATGAACAAAGATTGCTTGCACATTACACTATATACATATGTATAATGTGTATAATTACAATATACATATATACGCTTTTGAAGCCAGTCACCCTGAGGTGGGCCAGAGCTGATGTGACTCAGCAGGGACCCCCAGACATGACCTGGAGGAAGAGTCGAGCGTCAGTGGGTCGGTGCGTAACTTCAGGGCAGAAGAATGTGGGCAGGTCATCAGCATTTGGAAAAAAACAAATCAATCAGACCTGGAGAATTCATTTCTGACCAAAGATTCCAGCACAGATTCAAAATAGAGCTGCTCCTCTTTCTCTCTTTCACTGCCACCAGCCCGTCCCTCCCCACGTTCCTGTCTTTCTGGAAAGCCCACGGGTTATAAACACAGTGTGCCAGGCTCCAGGGGCCAGGAGCAGCCTGCAAGACATTTAGATTTGCCCCTAGGATTAATGACTTCAAGAAGCGTTTGCCAGGAACTCTTCAAAGCGGGAACAGAAGCTCTGGAGCATTAAATATAAATAAATCCTTAGTCGATTGGTTTCTTCCTCGCTTTTCAAAGGGCAGTTTACTTCCTGGATTATCATTACAGTAGTCTGCTCTCCGGAAACCAGGATTATTCAAGTGCCACAGCTCAAGTTGGGGCAAAAGAAAAAAAAAATCTAAAGATCCCCTTGTTATAGACCAGCCGTGCCCTGTGTTTCCCCGTGCTTAGCCCGTGTCTGGAAGGGCAGGAGCAAATGCATTATTGTTGTGTGTGCCCCCACCTAAGGACGCTGTTTTTGACTGCACACTGTATTTTTCTCCCTTTGAGGTGTATTCATTCCATTTAAGAAAAAAAAAAAAGCCCAGTTTCTATATGTTAACAAGAAAGCAGTTGTCCCTGTACCTAAGATGGGGATTCAATTCAATAAATATTTAATGACTTTCTAGAATGCTCCAGAAACTGTGTTGAGGCCAGGAAGAATACCGTGATTTAAGACCTGGTGCCCACTGTCAAAAAATTTGCAATCCATTGGCAAACATGAACAACACTACGAGGCAGAGGAAATAGTTGTCACAACATCATGGGTTTTTAACTGAGACCAGCAGATGGGCTGCTGGTCTGTGACCTGCAGACCTTGCTGGAAAGGTTGTACGTGTGCCTAGACATCCACCCGGAGGAGAGGGCCCACACGTTCCTTGGTTCCCAAAGGACGGTGGGGCCCACAAGGTAGGAGACCCCAGGAACAAAGGTGGGGAGACACATTCTGACACTCTTGCCCCCTGTGGCATGGTGGTGGCAAAGTGAAGAATCACGAGGCAGGAGCGTGGGGAGTGTGGATGTTCAATTCAGTTTCAGGAAGACCTCTTCCATGTTCTGATGGAGTCCTCACCTTATCACCTCCCCCCCACGGGCCAACTGGGAGCTGGCAACATCAGGTCCTGGCCTTCTGGCAAAGCGCCCATGTTGAAAGACTTTGGAGGAGTTTTTAAAGGTGTCCGGACTCCTGGTAACATCACTGCTGCTGTGAAAGGCCTCCCTGCCTTCCTTGTATTTGGTATTTCTCATGGAATTTTTTTTTTTTTTTTGTATTCTGTTTTTCTTATGGATATCTTAATAGCTTATAACATTGTGAAGTTTTAGTTGTACATTTTTGTTTGTCAATCACCATATAAATGCTTCCCTTTACGCTTTGTGCCCAACCCCCTCCCCCTTGTCCCTGGTAACCACCAAACAGTTCTCTCTGTCCGTGTGTTACTTTATATTCCACATGTGAGTGAAATCATGCAGTGTTTGTCTTTCTCTCTCTGGCTTATTTCACTTAACATAATACTCTCCAGGTCCATCCATGTTGTTGTGAATGGGAGAATTTTGTCTTTTTTTATGGCTGAGTAGCATTCCATTGTATATATATACCACATCTTCTTTATCCACTCTTCTGTCATGGGACACTTGTGTTGCTTCCACTTTTTGGCTATACTGAATAATGCCGCAATAAACATAGGGGTGCATAAGCCTCTTTGGATTGTTGATTTCAGGATTGTTGGATAGATACCCAATAGAGGGATTGCTGGATCTAAGGTATTTCTATTTTTAATTTTTTGAGGAATCTCCATACAGTTTTCCACAGAGGTTGCACGAGTTTGCATTTCCACCAGCAGTGGATTAGGGATCCCATTTCTCCACAACCTCTCCAACATTTGTTGTTTTTTGTCTTGGTGATTATGGCCAATCTAACAGGTGTAAGATGATATCTTAGTGTAGTTTTGATTTGCATTTCCCTGATGATTAGTGATGTTGAACATCTTTTCCTGTGCCTATTGGCCATCTGTATCTCTTCCTTGGAAAAATATCTGTTCATATCCTCTGCCCGTTTTTTGATCGGGTTGCTTGTTTTTTAGTTGTTCCGTTGTGTGAGCTCTTTATATATTATGGAGATTAACCCCTTGTCAGATATATGATTCGCAAATATTTTCTCCCAGCTGGTGGGTTGTCTATTCATTGTGATCCTGGTTTCATTTGCCTTGTAGAAGCTCTTCAGTCTGACGAAGTCCCATTTGTTTAATTTTTCTTTTGTTTCCCTTGTCCGAGTAGACATGGAATCCGAAAAGATCCCTTTATGACCGATGTCAAATAGTGTACTACCTATATTTTCTTCCAGGACTTTTTTTTCCCTTTCAGGTCTTTGATCCATTTTGAGTTAATTTTTGTATATGGCAATAGAAAATAGTCTACTTTCATTCTTTTGCATGTGGCTGTCCAATTTTCCCAGCACCATTCATTGAAGAGACTTTCCTTTCTCCATCGTATGTACTTAGTGCCTTTGTCAAAGATTAGTTGTCCGTAGATGTGTGGCTTTATTTCTGGGCTTTCAATTCTGTTCCATAGATCTGTGTGTCTATTTTTGGTTTTTGTTTGTTTTTGTGAGGAAGATCAGCCCTGAGCTAACATCCATGCCCATCTTCCTCCACTTTATATGGGACGCCACCACAGCATGCCTTGACAAGCGGTCCATGGCCAGGATCGAATCTGCAAAGGCTGGGCCACTGAAGCAGAGCACACGAACTTAACCACTGTGCCACCGGGCCAGCCCCTGTGTGTCTATTTTTGTACCAGTACCATGCTGTTTTGATTACTATAGCTTTGTAGTATATTTTGAAGTCAGGGACTGTGATGCCTCCAGCTTTGTTCTTTTTTTTCAGGATGGCTTTAGCTATTCAGGGTCTTTTGTTGCCCCATATGAATTTTAGTATTCTTTGTTCTATTTCCATGAAGAATGTCATTGGGATTCTGATTGGAATTGCATTGAATCTGTAGATTGCTTTAGGTAGTATGGACATTTTAACTATGTTTATTCTTCCAATCCGTGTGCATGGGATATTTTTCCATTTCTTGATGTCTTCATCAATTTCTTTCAATAGTGTCTTATAGTTTTCATAATATATGTCTTTCACCTCCTTGGTTAAATTTACTCCCAGATATTTTATTTTTTTGTTGTTGTGATTGTAAATGGGATTGTCTTTTTGAGTTCTCTTTCTGTTAGTTCGTTCTTGGCATATAGAATGCAACTGATTTTTGTAAGTTGATTTTATACCCTGCAACTTTGCTATAGTCTCATGGAATTTTGACCCACATGAAAAACATATTCCGAGAATCACAGGAAGTCTGTCCACAATTCTAAGGTGGTTTTCCTTGCCGCAAAGAGTGTTCCTGAAACTCCAAGTAAACTTTGGAACATGATACCAGAATCACCCTAGCCATCTCCAAGGTCCACTTTCCCAACCCTCAGTGGCACATGCTGGTGACGGATTCAATTTGTGATCTAATTGGCTAGGACAGGAGACAAGTCACACTCATGGGAATGTTCATTTGGGGGCTTTAAGTACAAAGGAGAATTCCTGACCTTCAAGGTGTTAAAAAAACGGGTCTTCCCATCTCGTCAACTTTATTTTTCATTCTCTGTCCAGCAAATAAATACCCTTTTCTTGGGGATTTTCCACATGCTATTTCATTTACTTAGAATGCCTGTTCTCTTCTTTCTGTTGACCTGTAAGCCATTTTTCCTTCGAAATCTGACTCAGAATGTTCATGCAGCAACACTTCGATCATACCTACCCACCTCTGATCACCCCACTGCTTACACTCCTTGAAGGCTTGGTCACTCCAGATTCACCACAGAGAGTGGTTGATGACGTCTCCATTCGTACAGATTTATCTAGCAGGCATTATGTGCCATGCACTGAAACAAGGAATTTGATTTAAATTCTACATCAATCCTGCAAGGTAGGATTATTATTACTATTTGACAGATGAGAAAACTGAAACTCACAGAGGGTAGAAAAATTGTCTAATGCAGACACTGAAAGCCAGGATTCAAACCCACCCAAGTCTAGTTGTCAAAGTAGTCAGTCTTGGACAGCACTTAGTGTGGCCGGCCATGGCCGACTTCCCTGTGCATACAAGAGCTCTGTAAGAGAAGAACCATTGTTATCCCCATTTTACAGATGAGTAAACTGAGGCAGAGAGGTTAAATACTCAAGGCCACACAGCTAATACCATCAGAGCTGCAGTTAAACCTGGGCTGTCTGACTTCAGAGTTTATGCTCTTAACCATTGCAGACTTCGAAGGTATAATGTCAAAGTTCATCCTTATTCCTCTAAACCACAATATTCATTTATACTCCATCTGTTGTTTTGTGAGGGAATAAAGTCTTTGTAACACATGTTTGCTTTGTTTCAGCGACAAAATCACAAATTCCTTCACGTATGCATTTCCTTAACAGGAGATATTAAAGGCCCGTGGTTGTCCAGGCTCTCTGGCGTGGGCTCGTGTGCCATGCCCACCATTTGCTGAAGGTTCTATGACTCTTCTATGCTGGGGGCCTCCCACACAGTGCAGCAGGGTTGAGCACAGCAGGCCCTTAGAAACAGCTGTAACTGGATCTAGGCTGCTGCTTGTAAGAAAATGTACTGGAGAAATAGAACCGGTCGATGTAGCGGCTGGTCCAAGATCGAGGGAAGTATAATCCAGTTCTCCTCGGAGAATTGCTTTCTTTTTCTTGATGGATTTCTCCTCCTAAAACACAGTTTTCATTTTGTCTTTCTAGGGAAAAGAACAAAGAGGCTGTGTATTTTGAATTGCATGAGTAACTTCCATGCCAGACCAAGAGCTTCCATACATGGACGCTGCACTGATGCAGCCTCATTCTCTATGACCCCTCGGTGTGAACCGTGAGTTTGTTCATTCGTTTATTCATGCAGTCATTCAACAAATATATACTGGGTGCTTACTTTGTGCCAGGCACAGGTCTAGGCACTAGAGATACAGTAAACAAAACAGATAAAGTCCTTGCCTCATGAACTTACATTCTAGTTGGGAGAGACAGACAACAGTCACATCAATACTATACCATGTAAGGTGATGGTAGGTGCTACGAAGACAAATTAAACAGAGAGAAGGGGCAACATAGGTGCTGGAGATGAAGTCACTGTTTTACATGGTGTTGTCAGGGCTCCCCATCTGAGAAGGTGATTTTTAAGCAGAGATCCAAAAAGGATGAGGGAGTAAGACATGTGCAAATCTGCGGGAAGAGCATTCAGGCACCAGAAATAGCAGAAATAGCAAAGGCCCCGAGGTAGGAGGGTGCTTAGCTTGCTTGAGGAACACCTAGGAAGAACTGTGGCTGGCACAGCACAGGCCCGGGGGACAGACCCTGTGGAGCCTGGCAGGCCACTGAAAGGTCTTTGGCTTTTACTTTGAGTGAGATGAGAAGCCTTTAGAGGTGTCCAAGAAGAAGTGCAGCCTGCCCCAACAGGGCTGTAACCTGACCTCCTGCTGGGCCCCCATCCTTTCCTTCCAGGCCTTCTCAGAGCCTTTGCTCAGCTGGACCACTCCTCCACCCACTCCCAGCCGACAGATCTAGGGGATCAGCTCTTCATTACCCATCCAGATGGGAGGTATCATTTTTTCTTTCTAGTTCATGCTAATCTTTGCTTTTTCTGAGCTCTTAGTAGACATACAGTCCAACCAGTGATCACTTCACTTGTGGAATCCCCGACAAGATTATGACCTCCTTGGGAGCAGGAACCAATCTTGTCATCTCTGGCCCACGTAGTGCCAGGTGGTTGCCAGCCATGGCCTGCAATAGGACTGTAACTGTCCTATTAGAAAATTCTGCTGATGGGGCCGGCCCGGTGGCATAGCGGTTAAGTTTGCCCGTTCCACTTCAGCGGCCCGGGATTCGCCGGTTCGGATCCTGGGCGCGGACTTACTCACTATTCATCAAGCCACGCTGAGGCAGCGTCCCACATAGAGCAACTAGAAGGCTGTACAACCGCCTACTGGGGGTTTGGAGAGAAAAAAGTAAAAGAGGAAGATTGGCAACAGATGTTAGCACAGGGCCAATCTTCCTCCAAAAAAAAAGAAAAAGAAAGAAAGTTCTTCTGCTATTGACCTGAGAGCCACACCCCTGTGACTTCCACCCTCAGTTCCAGTTTTGGCCTCGGGGACTGCATAGGGCACTTTGAAGTTCTCTTCCACCTGGCAGCCCTTGAAAGCTGCTGTGGTATCCTCCTTTCACGTGTGTCATCCTCCTGCTTCCCCTCTCCTGTGGCTGATAACTTCCATATCCAAGTCCCCAGGCTAGACCCAACTCCCGGGTCCAGTAGACAGCTCCACCTGGATCTGGTCCAGACTCCTCGCCATCATCATGCCCACAGTCAGGCTCACTGACCTCGTCCTAAAATGTGCTTCCCCCATGTGCTTTCTTTTGGTAAAAGGCTTCATCCGGTCACCCCCTGCGGGAGGGGGACAGCCTCTGCAGCTCCACGCCTGTTTCCTTCCATCCCCTCCATGTCCTCTGCCCACCCCCTTCCCTCCACCCTCACCGCTGCTGCCTCAGCTGAGGCCCTCACCATCTCTCCTCTCGACAGTCAGCCTGGCTTCCCTCCAATCAATCCTCCCCCTTGCTCCTTGGGTAATGTTTCTAGAAGGCAGGCTTGTCCTTGTTACTCCCCTGCTCAAAGCCTTCCCAGTGGCTCCCTATGACTCTCAGAATAAAGACCAGACTTAGTCTGGAAAAAAAAACAAAGGCCGCCAGGACCCAACAATCCTGCTTACTCAGAACTGAGATTCAGCATCTCGACAGAGTAGAAACACAGAATAAAACTAAGAAAGGAAACTATAAGGGAAAAAGACCCACAAGTGTCCTGATTAAGGTTGAAAAATATAAGCTTACATGGAACAGAATAAGGACAATTTGACTTAATAGCTATTCCTGAAAAACAACCACCCTGGGGGTTTCTGACAACTGTAGATTCAACATGTGACAACAGCATGATGTCACCATCCGCGAGACTGCAGCTGGCTGGTCCTCTCTGTGGGTGGCATATTTTAAGTGGGATGTTGGCATCCTGGAGTTTTTCCAGAGGAGGGTGGCTAAGATAGTGAGAGTCTGCAGACCTGGCCAGGTAGAGGACTTTTCATTCGTTTGAACTCCGTTCAAGCCAATTGAAATGTGTCCTTGGCCATTTTGTGCTGCGCTTTAAATCACAAAAGTACGTTATGAAACTTAGAGAGCTTCAAGGTCACCCTGGCCCCAGGACTCTAGCTCCCCCTTACCCTGCTCACCTTCCCCCATTCTCCAGAGCACTCATCTCTTTCTGACATATTATTTGATTTCCTTATTGCTTATGTTTATTGCTGTCTGGCTTCCCCTGCTAGCTCATCACCTCCACGAAGGCAGGGATCTTGGTTGGCTTCATTCACTGATGGATCCCAAATGCTGCAACAGTATCTGGCACATAGTAGGTACTCAATATATAAAGGGTAGATATAACATATATATATATATATATATATATATATGACTATATAAATGATGGTCTAGTGGAGACAGACATGGAATTCTGCCCACCAATTGTACTAGCTCTTCCTTTCAGCAAAATTGAAAAATATACCTTCTATATTTTCACCCAAGTTGCTAAATGTTGGAAAGTATAGGGCTACACGTATGCTCTAAGAGGTACATCCAGGGATATTCATGGTCACAAGGTCAGATATAGCAAAAGATTATATGCACCGACAGAGGCCTGGTATGCTCATGTCATAGACTATCATCCAGTCATTTTTTAAAAAAAGTGAGGCACACCTATAGGTGCTGATTTAATATGATCTCCAAGAGGTATCATTAAATTTAAAAGTGGATTTCCTTCTTTTTTTATGGCTGATTAAATCCTGCCTTTTGCAACAATATGGCTGGACCTTGAGGGCATTATGCGAAGTGAAATAAGTCAGAGAAAGATAAATACTGTATGATCTCACTTACACATGGAATCTGAAAAAGTCAAACTCATAGAAACAGAGTGGAATGGTGGTTGCCAGGGGCTGGGCATGGGGGAACCGGGAAGATGTTGGTCAAAGGATACAAACTTGCAGTTACAAGATGAGTAAGTTCTAGAGATCTAATGTACAGCATGGTGACTACAGTTAACAATACTGTATTATATACTTTAAAGTTGCTAAAAGAGTAGATCTTAAATGTTTTCACAACAAAAAAAAAAGTAATTATGTGAGGTGATGGAGGTATTAACTAACCTTATTGTGATGATCCTTTCACAATATACACATGTATCAAATCATCACATTGTACACCTTAAACTTACACAATGTTACAGCCAATTATATCTCAGTAGAGCTGGGGGGAAATGGAAAGTGCAAAACAGCATTTACTATGCTTCCTTGTTTTGTAAAACTCTGCAGGAATTTCTCTATCAGCCTTGCCCCTCTTTTACTTTTGCTTTGGTTTTGGTGGTCACACTGATATTCATTTAATGGGTATGTTTAGGAATAATTGAACTAAACATTAATTGAGCACCACCATATGCTAAGCATGTGCTAGAACCTTTAAACATCTTATTTCCTTTAATCCTAGGACATAATGATCACTGTTCCTGTTTCACGTTGAAGAAATTGAGACTCAGTGACTTGCCCAGGATTACACAACTCCTGGATTCTGCTGGACCTTACCCTTCCATCTCAGCTCCTCTGTCAAGGGCAGAGTTTGGCCGTGCATTTCTCTGTGTCTCCTCCTGGTACACAGACCATGCTGGGGGCCACCACACTGGAGCATCACGGCCTTCAAGGAGCTCTGGCTTCCTGGCTTGGAGGAGCCTGGCCAGCTCATCCCCTCTCCCCTGCAGAGGTGTGGAATGACAAGGTATTGTCACAGCCCTGTCAGAAAGCAGGAGTCCGCAAGTCTGTCTCTCACCTGCTCAGGACACAGAACCTTGCAGACACACACGTCTGCCCGCCCAGGCGGGAGACCTGCCACCAGCCCTGCGACGTGCAGGAGACCTGGTGTCAGCCTGTTCCCCTGGCCTCCCCACCAGCAGTTGGGTTTCCTCTCCTACCTCAGGGCTACAGGGAGGAGAGACGCCTCATCCCATCAGGGCAGCCTCAATATCAAGGCAAGTTCTGTTATGTCTAAGGCAGAAGGCCAGAATTTAGTTAATTTTATCATTGTAGGTGATTCAACCATTTTAATGAAAAGAGGGGACCTTGGGCGGGTGGCGTCACAGATAACGAGTGTGGACACGGCAGCAGATGGGTGACCTTGTTCTGCCTGTTAACTCCTTTCCTTCCCCTCTGCCCTTCCACACCCCCTCCCTTGATTTCATTTTCTAGTCCAAGGTTTTAACACCAGGAGGGGAAGGAATAATTAGAGGCCGAGCCTTGGAAAATGCTGCTTCAGGGCAATGACATGTGCTCAGCGGATCTGTGGCCTTCAGGCAGGGCCCAGCTGGATGCTCCCCAACATCAGGCCTGGAGTTCACAGGAGGAAGAAGGCAGCCAGCCTGGCCCCCCAGGGGAGGAGGATAAGGCCGGCTGCAGGGCCGGGCCGCCTGTCTGGGCTGAGGCACTCCAGGAGGTATTAACCCAGGTGGCTCAGGAAGTGAGGGACCACTGCTAATTCTCAGCTGTGTTAATTCAATCCCGGTCGACAAACATTTATCGAGTGCCTGTTATGGACCAAATTCTATGCTAGGGGCTGAGGATTTGAAGAGGAGTGAAAACATCTCCACCACCCACAAAAGAACTGACGTGTGATTGTTTGGGTTGACAGAGCCCAATGGGTGACTTGCCCAGGGATCAGAAGGGAATTACTGGAATAGACTAAGAGCAAGAAATGAGCCCAAGGATCCAAAATTAGAGGGACCACTTGTCCCCTGGAAGCCCCAGGTCTATTCAGATAGCGGGGAAGAGCCACATCAGGCAAGGATGTGGAAAGGCTTGGAGGGTCCAGCAAGTTCTATATTGTAAATATTCTATCCCATTACCCCCTTAAAGATGTCTGTGTTTCTCATCTCATAAGTCCTAATTTGTGGTTTGAAAACATGTTTTCCTGAGAGAATTGGCATATGACTGTGTATGTGTGTGTGTGTTGTTAATGTGCTTGAAAACCTACTGCCTCTAACCAGTTCTGTCTCTGACTTACACCCTGAGAAGTTTATTCGCCACACACCTCTGTTAATTCTATCCATCAAAGCGGAAACCCGCTGTGTAAAGTTTCAAGGGTTCTATACTTGACGCATTTAAAACATGAGACAACTTCACTGGCTTATATGTTAGCAGATGATGAGGTACTCTAAATGTATTTTTCCAAAAACAATCGTTTCCCATATGTAAGTAATTTTCCAAGTCATTGTTGGGGTAAATTCCTGGAAATTTTCAAATAAGGGAGTTTCATTTATTTGGCATTATTGGTTTACAGTCTGTTCCACACAAGTACCTGCACAAAAACTTTGTTTGAGCTAAAATATGCCTTCTGAAGCAGAGTGTGCTGCACATTATCCTGAAGATGAGGGTGTTACTAATTACATAATGATTGTACTCAACACTGTACAACATAATGCCCCCAAGTGCTACTGAAGGGCATCAAGCTGTTTTCCTCTACAGTGACACTGAACTTATTTTTTCATTTTATGCTTATTTTTTTATCATTTCTTTGTCTCTTTCTCTTGAGGTTAGGCTGTAACTTTAAAAAAATACTTTTAGCATTCCAATTTATAACACCTACTTTGCTGCTGACATGGATAACAACAATAATGCTAATATTAATAGCTATTGATTAGGCAGTTACATATACCTGGCACTGTGCTAAGCATTTCAGAAATATTTCTTCATTTAATCCTTATAACGCAGCAGGTGCTATTACTATCCTCCATTTACAGATGAGGACACAGAGGTTTAGAGAGAGAAATTAACCTGCCCTTCTTCACACAGTAGGAGGCAAGGGGGGAAGTTAGGCTGTTCAAGTTCAGAGCTCGTGGTGCTCACCACTCTGTACTGAGTTCTTCTGTGGCCTGGTCTACCAGACAATTAAAATCAGTTACAAATGTTTCTAAACTAAGAGTTCCTACCTCCAAGTGAGGATCTATGAATCTCTCCAATTCATAAAGTCCCTGAACTTTAGTGGATATCCTTTCTTGGCTGGTTTCTTTGTCCTCAAGCATAGTTCAAATAGCTAAGATTGCTGAAAAAGTGAAACTGGCTAACTGAGGTGAGTTTTTTTTTTTTTTTCTGGAATAATATCTCACTTTTATATAGCACCAATCCTAGAATTTGTTCAGAAACATACATATTGATCACCTTATTTATCTTTACAACATCTCTGTGATATGCCCTTGTTAAGAGGCATGACTATGACAGCTTTACAACTTTTAAACTGAAGTTAGAGACATCAAATGCCAAAATAAGAATCCACAAAAATCATGGATGTTCATACTGACCCCAACATCTCCTTGACCCATTGTCCCAAACTACAGGACCACTTGGCCCTCGGAAGCCTGCAATCTGCTCAGATACCACTAGGCAAATATTTGCTCTCCTTTTCTGTTCTTTTTCACTTTTTTCCATTGCTTCCTGACAACGTGTGAGGCCCATGCCAGGTGCCAGAGGCGGCTTTCTTCCCTTCCATTCCTTCCCAGTGTAGCTGCTGTAGAATCGGAAGGGGGGACAGACTTGGTGCATGAGAGGATCTTATATCTTCACCCTCTCAGCAAATGGCTATTCTATTCTTCCAGTTGCTCAGGCCAAGCCCTTGAAGTCATTCCTGACTCCTCTCTTTCTCTCATGCACCACCTCCAATCCGTCAGAAAGTCCTGTCAACTCAACCGCTCGAAATATAGCTAGAACCTGATCCCTTCTTAGCACGTCCATGGTGGCCACCTGATCCAAGCCATCCTCACCCTCCCACATGATGACAGTGGCCTCCCAGGTGGCTCCTGCTCCCACCCATGCCCCCCTGTCAGTTCTCCAACAATAGCCAGAGCAGTTCTTTTAAAAGTTGTCAGACCATGTCATTCCTCTGCTCAAAACCTTCCCATGGGCCCCAGCTCATGCACAACAAAAGCCAAAGGCCTTTCAAAGGCCTTCACCTCCCTGCCCCTCGGCTTCCCCAGCCCACTCCATCACCCGCTCCCCTCCAGCCACACTGGCCTCCTCTAAGGCACCCACTGGTGACGGCTGTGTGTGTCTTTCCAGTGTTCAGGGTTTTTTTCTTTAATATCAAGCTTGTGACCTGAAATGAACACGGGATACTGTAAAGAGCTGTACTGTGGTCCTCAGAGGCCTAGGCAGTGCTTGGCTCTCCTCACGTACCCAGCAAGGGGCCTGAGCAGCCCCCACCCTGGGCACCAGAGTCTTCCCTGCATCAAGCAGGTGTGCTTGCCCCTCCCTTGCAGGACACAGCAAACATTGGTGGCGACAGTAAGGACACACTTTCTTTTTCTATTTGCTGTAGGTGGCAGAATGCCCGGGACCAGCCCAGCACTGGCATTTCAGGGAGAAATTCCAGACCAAAGAGACAGCTAGAGAAAAAGGGAGACATGGAAGTCCCTGCAGGTTTCAACAGTTATCCTTCAAAGCAGATGGCAAACGGGAGGTTAACAGGAGGGCTGGAGGGCCGGCTCAGGCCAAAACAAAGCCAAATCAGAAACAAAGAGCTGGGGGACTGTCTCATAGGCCAGCCTCCACCAGGGGTCAACATCTGGGTGCCCAGGCAGCTTTCTACCTGCCAAGGCCAAGTTCCTTCTCCTGCCTCACCACTTCTCAGTGTCCAGGGTTGGCGGGGGTTGGTCAGCTGACAGACCAGGTCCTCTCCATGTCTATGTCTTAGGCACATCACACTGCACCTGGCACACAGTAGGTGCCCCAAGTGTGCCTTCTTGTGGAAGGAGTGAGTTAAAGCTGGTCCTGCTTCCTGCCTCCCTGCTCCCTGCCTCCCTACCCCGACCCCCTTTTCTTTTGATTAGGAACCCAGGGGCCCCATGCCTTCTGTGTTCTCAAGGCCCATTCCTCTGGCAATGCAAAGGACTACTTCCCCTTCTCATCTTCCTGTCCTTTTGGAAGGACAAAGGAGTCCTACAAAACACTGTCTCCTGGAGTCAGGAGAATTCCTGGAATGGGCAGGGACCTCGCCTGAAAAAGAGAAAGAACTCTAGGTGAAGGCAGAGGGGAGCAAGGGGTAGATCAAAGAGAGCCTGGACAGGGTCAGGAGTGGGGAGTGCTGGCAGGGAGACAAATGAGGCTCCGGAGGGGTCAGCCGAGGGACAGGCGTGCCTGCACTCAGATGCACAGTGACAGCACAGGAACCCCACAGAAAAGTCTGGTCATTGCACAGAGACAATAGATGGAAAAGATAAGAGAAGGTGTAAACTAATAGAGACAAGGACTGGCCAGAGATAACAGTATCTCTCTGTAATTAAAAACGTACAGCCTTGCCATCTCCAAGGTTGGTGGTGTCCCAGACTGTCCTGTGTCCAAGCTGGGGTGGGAGCTAAGGCCCAGGAGGGGCAGAAATCCGTCCAGTTAATGATTAGCTCCCAGCTGAAGGTTTGGAAACTGACTCATCTTCATCCCAGGCAGGAGGAGTACATGAACCAAAGTTACCAGAGATGAGATAGGCGACTTGCCTGACTCAGGGAGAGCCCCTGGGAACCTCAGGCTTTTGATTGGGATCCTCACTTCTGAGGGGGGCCAGGGTAGGCCCTTCTTTGATTTTTCAGGGTTTTTTGTTGTTTGGTTGTCGGCGATGTTAGTGAAAGTGGTCGCTTTTAATTTTGGTTCTAAAATTCTAAACTCTGTCTCAAATACTGATTGTATTTGAACTTGATTTTGCCAGTTCCACACCCAAAAAGTGTGCTCGATGGCAATTACTGGCAAGATTCATCTGCCTACAGTCCGAGCTAATGAAATAGCATGGGAAAGACAATAGATTCTAGAGCTAGGCTGCCTGGGTCACGTCCTGCCTTGTCCACTTGCTACCTGTGTGACTTAGAAAAAGATACTTGACCTTTCATAGGGTGTTGTGTGTGCCTAGTACATAGTAAGCACTCAACAAATGCTAGCTGTTATTATCATCATCATCGTCATCGTCATCATCATTTTAATTATTACCATCTTTCCCCCACGACCTGGGAGCAATGCCATGAAATAAGTGCAGACCTCTTTTCAAAAATCCCATTTCCTGTCTGAGCATTTCAGAGCCCTCTCACTCCCTCAGCACAAATGTGTGTGGATGTATCCTACAACGGCCATTTCAGAGGGCTATACAAAGAAACTGATATCTCAGATGTAAGTTGTGGGGGCTGGAAGAGATGACGACAGACTCCAATGCACACTGTCTATAAATTCCTGCATCCTTCTCTCTCACTACTCACATCCACTCCTTCATATATCCTGTCTAATCCACCTCCAAAATAAACCCTGACTCCACCCACTTTTCTCTACCTCCACTGCTGCCCCCGCTCCAGTCAAAACCACCATCATCCCCCACCTGAACTACTGCAATAGCCCTCTGACTGTTCCCTACTTCCATTCCTACCTGCACCCCTAATCTGTTTTGCATGCTGCATGTACAGTGATATTTAAAAGCTGTGACTATAGAAACTATGTCACTCTCCCACTTAAACCTTCCACCGCCAATGGCTTTCCATTGCACTTCAGATAAAATCTCAAGTTCTTAGCTGGCTTAAAAGACCCCGTATGCCTGGCCCCTGACCACCCATACAATCTCATCTGGAGCCACACTCCTCCTTGTCTACCACACTCCAGCTTCACGGGCTTCCTGTCAGTTCTTCAAACACTCTTTCCTCCTCTTCAAAGGCCAACTCCTTTTCAAGTCTTAGCGTCAGTGGCATTTCTTCAAAGACGACTTCCCTGGCCACCCTCTCTAAATACCTCCCAACTCTCCGCTTTTACTCTCTTTCACAGCGTCATGTTCATTTTCTCCATTGTGTTTATTTCCGTAATTAGATATTTATTTGTTTGTCAATTTGTTTTTTCTTTTTTGTCTCTGTCACCATGCTGCACCAATGTGAAAAAAGAGGCCTTACATGAACAATGAAGAACTGAGGAATATGAATAATTAGATCTCCAGCATTTGAGATCCTGGGGGGAAGGAAGGGGTGGGAGGGAGGCAGAGAGAGAAACCTATCAATTTCAAAAATTTGATTCCAAAATGGAAAATTAAAGACATTTTCATTCAATTCTCTTCTCAAAATAATTTTTTTTAAATCTCAAAACAATGAAAACAAGAAACTAACACAAAATTAGAAATTCAATGAAACTGCAAGATCTTCAAACAAAAATATAGGAAGAGCAAAAGTTGATGGAGAAATGATGAGTGACTCAGCCCAAAGGAGAAAGATCAAACCTAAGTATTTTGCAGGGTGTGGTATATGGGATAGGCAGCAATCCTATTAATTTTGCAAAACCCCAAAAATGCTCAAATATTAGAGGCAGCAGTTGATACAGAAGGAGGGGATAAGAGAACAGTGCTGAAAACAGAGGGATTGCTTGAAAGTCTGTGTAAGAAGCAGTCAGTTCCTCACCTCTACACTGTACAGTCAGGCAAAGACTCCTCGGCATCACTTCTCCTCTGCCCCATCCTTCCCCATAATGACCTTAGAGAGTTGTTCTCTGGTGCAGTAAAACAAAAAAGGCTTTATCTAGGAAGTTCTACTTCCAAATATAGGAAAGATATAAAAAAGTGCAAGTGTTATAGGATGAACTGGGTCCCCTCAAAATTCATACGCTGAAGTCCAACCCCCAGTATTTCAGAATGTAACTACATTTGGAGATAAGATCTTTAAAGAGGTGACTAAGTTAAAATGAGGCCATTAGGGTAGGGCCCTAATCTAATATGACTGGTGTCCTTATAAGAAAAGGAAGAGACAGCAGAGATGCACAGGCCCAGAGGAAAGGCCACGTGAGGACACAGTGAGAAAGTAGCCATCTGCAAGTCAAGGAGAGAGGCCTCAGAAGAAACCAAACCTGTCAATGCCTTGATCTTGAACTTCTAGCCTCAAGAACTGTAAGAAAATAAATTTCTATTGTTTAAGCCATCCAGTCTGTGGTATTTTGTTATGGCAGCCCTAACAAACTAATACCGGAAGGGGGGAAATTATTAAAGAAATAATATAAGAAAATTTGAAAGACATGAGTCTCTGGATTGAAAAGTCCAGTGCCAAGCACAAAGAATGAAGAAAGACCCACACCAAGACACAGCATCACCAAATTTCACAAATAAATATAAATATATTCTATTTCACAAATTATATTCACAAATAAATATAAACATTGCAAATAAATATAAATATCATGTGTGAGAATGGAATCAAACTTTTCAACATCATCATTTGATGCTAGAGGATAATGAGGTAATATCTTCAAAATTCTGAGTATAAATTACTTTCTACTTGGAATTTTATACCCAGTCAAACATCAATCAAGTGTGAGAGTAGAATAAACATGTATTTTAGATGTTTGAAGAGACTGAAATATACTCCCTACTCACCCTTTCTCAGGAAGGTACTGGAGAATATGGTCCACAAAAATGAAAAAGTAAATCAAAAGAGAGTGAAATGTGGATCCAGCACGTGGGGAATCCAGCAGAGAAGAGAAGGAAGGAAATTCCTAGGATGAGAGTGAAGGGGAGTTACATGACATCAGCTGGATAACCACAGGCCAATCAAACAAACATTTCAGATTAAAGCAGAAAGTCAAAGGCTCCAGTAGAAAATGTAACTGAGAGACATTTACACTTAAGAGTAAATGTGGGTGAGGGAAAACTTAGACATTTAAAGAAAACTAAGCAGATAAAATAAACCAATCATTATTAACTCCAAGAAAAGCAAAACTTGAACAGGCAAAGAAATGTGATCAGAGTACACAATTTGGTTTGGCCATGAATAGAATTTACAAATCCATAATAATGAAAGTTTGAATATGAATAAAATCAGAATTAGGACATGATTATGAGAATAAGGAGAGGGAGAGAAGAGTTTAAATGAGCTATTATTCCATAATAGGAAGCCAATAGTTAATGTCTAAAGTTGATGAATCAAGTATATCCATATTGCTTAGAAATATGAATATAGGAGACAGACTTCCAGTTTGATCACAATTGAATAATAAGTTTTGGATTAACTCTATAACCTTAAACAACTATAAAACTAAACCAAAGATATGAAACAACTCTTTTTAGGCATTAGACAATAGCACAAGGATGTAGTCCTTGAGAGGAGGGAAATACACAAAGTGAGTTCCACATTCATCCCAGTTTTCTGCTGGGAATACCTTCCAAACCAAGGCAAAGACAAGTAGAGCCAAATAGAAAGCAGCAGTCTTTCTGGGTGAAGGAAAGAGATTGGAGTACAAAGCTGCAGAGGCAACTAGAATTCACATGGAAGGGTAACAGAGAGGAGGTAACTGTGCAGAGGAGAAGTTCCATACATCTGCACAGAAGTCTCCTTGAGTCTTCAGCTAAATATTAAGTCATACATGCACATTGTGAGATTCTGCAAGGTATAGCAGGCAACAGTTCTGGGGGCATATGAGCTGAACAGAGAGATTCTGGAGATTGGATAGTGTTGGAAGAATTGGAGTTCTAGCCAGCCAGATTGGAGAGATCTCACTGAATATCCCAAGCATTCAGTTGAGACTCCAGAAAGACCACACTTGGAAAAATGGCTACTCGGGCCTAAGAATAAAGGCTTGGCTAGACCTAGCCTAACAAAAACTTAAACTAAGCCTTGGTATGATCCCACTGATCCACCAGGAAAGTAACTCCCTTCCAGAACAAAATTCAATGCATTGTAAAAGAAAACAACAAATCTAGACTACCATAAATAGAGTGCACAATGTCCAGTAAACTGTCAAAAATTATTAGATGTGTGAAGAAGCAGGAAAGTGTGACACATAACCTGGGGAAAAAAGTGTATAGCAACAACTCAGAGATGACACAGATGTTGCAATTCACAGGCAAGTACTTTAAAACAGCTATTATAAATATGCTTAAACATTATAAACAAAAAGATGACACAATGAGTGAACAGATGGGGAATCATAGCAGAAAAATGATAACTATAAAAAACAGCCAATCAAAAATTCTAGAACTGAAAAGAAATTAATATCAATTTTGAAATGGAAACTTCACTGGATGAGCTTAAATCATATTGGAAACCACAGAAGAAAGCATTAGTGAACTTGAAGATAGGTCCATGGAAACTGTCAATACAGAACAGAGAGAAAAAAAGACTAAAAAACATGAACAAAGCTTCAGTGATCTCTGGGACAATGTCAAGTGATCCAACATAGAGGTAATTGGAGCCTCAGCTGTAGAAGAGAAAAGAGAAAAAAATTTTTGAATATGGAATGGCCAAAAATTTCCTAAATTTGATGAAAAAGTCAACCTACATATCCAAGAATCTCTACATACCCTAATCAAGATAAAAACAAAGAAAATCATACCTAGGCACATCATGATCAATCTGCTGCAGACTAAAGATGAAGAGAAAATCTTAAAAGCAGCCAGGGGTCGGGGAGGGGGGGGAATGATACATGATAAACAAAGGAACAACAATTTATAATAAGAAGTAAAGTGATCTAGGAGACAATGGAATAGCATAAAGTGCTGAAAGACAAAACCTGACAACCCAGAATGTTATATCCAGTGAAAATATCCTTTAAAAAATACAGGTAAAATAAAGACATTTTCAGACAAACAAAAGCTGAGAAAACTCATGACCAACAGGTTTATATTATAAGAAATATAAGAAGTTCTTCAGGTGAAGGAAAATGATACCAGATGGAAACAGATCTAGACTGGGGAATGAAGAGCTCTGAAAATAGTAAATAAAAAAGACTTTTATATAATAAATTAAAAAAATACTTTTCCCCTTATTTTTAAATGTCTTTAAAATACAATCAGCCATTTAGTGCAAAAATAATGACAATGTGTTGTGAGTTTATAGTATATTAGAAGTAAAAAGTATGCCATTATGTGTAGTAAATGTATGTAAATAGCAAAGGATAGAAGGAGGGTAAATAGGAGTTTACCACTATTCTAAGATCCTGACGTTATACATAAATGGTACAATATTAACTCAAGGTAGATATAATTTACTGTTGCATAACAACCACTAAAAATAAAACAATGACGTATAGCTAAAAATCCAAGGGAGGAAACAAAATTGGATTTAAAAGTATACTTGATTATTCCAGAAGAAGTGAGGAAAGAAGGATGAGAATAACAAAGAATAAGTGGGACAATTGAAAACAAATAGCAAAATGTTAGCCTTAAATCCAACCAAATCAATAATTACGTTAAATGTAAATAGACTAAACACTTCAGTTAAAAGGCAGAGATTAACAAACTGGATAGAAGTAAGACTAACTGTATGCTGTTTACAAAATAGATATAAAATATAGAAACATGATGTAATTACCAGAATAAAGAGCATAAAGAGTAGAAAGTGGTTGCCTCTGAGGAGGGAGAGAGGAAAAGAAAAACTATTGGTTCTTAATATGCACCTTTTTAACACTGTTTGTACTCCTAAACCATTTGCTTGTAATGCCTTGAAAAATAGTTTTAGAAATGGAAGGAATTGTTCTGAGAGCACTTTATAAGTTGGGTCTTACCCTTTGTGATTTTTCGAGGCATTTAAAAATTGCAGTGAGGTATAAAAACAGAGAAATAAAACCATTCTACCCAGAAATGCAGATGGATCATAATCATAATATTATTTGCTCACAATTTCTAGGTAGAGAGTTGAGGTACAGGCTAATATAATGACTTAACCAGAAGCACATAAACCCAAAAACAGAAACAAAGAGTGTTTTTTCTTCAGTTCCTCATGCCAGCTGGAATCCATTGAGGGTCAGACTGTAATCACAGGCATTCTTACTTAAGCCCCCAGCTACTCCAGTGATGGTCAAGTCTTACAGACACTAGGGTAACCAATAGTTTTTGAATACCCATTATATGCAAGGCCCTGGGCTAGGCATTACATGGGGGACACAAGCATAAAACACAAGTTAAAAAGGATTTCCATCAGTCTCATTTGACTGTATGCTTGGACGTCTGGTTTGCTTTGGCCAATGGGATGTTAGCAAACATAATACAAACAGAGGCTTAAAAGGTGCTTGTGCATTGAGACTTGCACACTCTCTCTTGCTGCTTTTTGAACACAGTAGCATATGAAGAAGCCCAGCCTGCGGGTGATATATGACCCAACCAAAACCCAGCACTAACCATCAGGCATGTGAGTGAGGCTACCTTAGGCAATCTAGCTCCAGCCAAGCTGGTGAGTCAGCCTAGATGAGACGAGCAGAACTGTCCTCTTGGGCCCAACAAAAATTGCTGATGCACAGAACTGTGAGCAAATAAAATGGTGGCTCTTTTACGCCAATAAATTTTGTAGGTTGATTATGCTGCAGTGGTTAATTGATATGAGTGGGATGATCTGGCTATCACAGGAACATAACAGCATGCCTTGAAGCCCCATCTTTTCTCTTAGAAGATTCTAACTTCATACAAACTGAGCCATATGTGACTTCCCCAGCAGTTGTATAGCTGCTTCAAACCTTCCCAACTTGAATCCAGGCTCTCTTCCTTCGACACCTAACATGACCTGAATAGGAAGAATCAGTCTCTGACTTTTAAATCTCTAAATTAAAATTTTATTTAATTTTTGAATGGATAATGTATAAACATTTTGAAAAATCTAACTATTCTGTATTAGGGTTCAATCAGAGAAGCAGAGCCATTAGGAGGTACACAAACACATACACACACACAATAAGGGATTTGTTACATGCAATTGCAAGAGCTAGTTAGGTAATCTCTGTAGGGCTATTGTCTTCACATCTGTTGCGAGAGATTGAAGTCCACAAAAAGATGGATGCAGAGTAGGGGAGAGCAAAGAGAAGCAGGAACCCACAAGTACGTGCTAGAACCCATAAAGATGGATTGAAATATGTGTCAATTCTCACTGCCTCTGATGTTGGTGTTCTGCAAGAGAAGCTGGTCCCCTTGTCATACAGCCAAACACAGGATTCAGAGTTGGCTCAGAATTCAGAAAAGCTGAAAAAGGATCCAAGGGAAGGTGAGCCATTCCAGGCCTGGCTGCTGCCCCACACCAGCAAGTGCAGCCACAGATAAGCGACAATATATTGAGCTGCAAAATAGCTTCTGTTTCACTTCCACCATCCAAAGCTCACTCAGTAGTCTTTTTTTAGGGCCTACTCTAACTGGAACATACAGAAAAGGGAATTCTGGGAAATACAGTTCAGCTTAGCCAAGTTGACATATGACAAAGTTGCCACCATAAAATGTTCATACTGAAAATTGTCTTCCTACCCTCTACCCTCTCAATTTTCCTCCCCAACAAACAACCAGGTATTAGTATTGGTTTCTTGTGTTTTCTTCTTGAAATATTCTATACACATATAAGTATACATAAATAGCTAGTACTTGGAGTATTTTACACAAAAGATCACATACTACACCTATTGATCAATATCTTGCTTTTTTTAAACTAAACAACATATCTTGAAAATTTTCCCATATCAGTATAGGAATAGTTGCAATGAAGTTTCTTTCATATACTAAATCCACTTTAATGTCCACAATTTGTAAATTCATTTTATACCTTTTGTGCATCTGCACATTTTTCTGTCTCTGTCCTTGGTCATTGGCTGCATCTGAGACTGTTGTGTGAGGGCCTGATAAAGTAATCTAACCAGCAATTTAATATTTATGGGATCACCCTCTAAAATGCTCATCAGTAAAAATGTTCTTAATGATATAGCTGCAATTGTCAAAAACAAAGCAACATGGAAATCTATTGAGAGATAAAACAAGTGGTTAACAAAGCTGAAAATCATTCATTGTTCTGCCATCTTAATGTTACATTTTCCAATGGCAGACCTTGCAACTATCAGACAGAAGACCAGCTATTTGAGGAAAATGTGAGACCCCAAAGAAAGGTAAATTGGACAGATTTTTTCCCTAAGCATATTCTCATTGATTTTTCCATTATTGAGTGTTTGCTTAAAGGCCCTTTCACCCTTCATCCCCAAGGTTTTTATAAACATCACATTCTCTTCACTCGTACTTGAAAGATGTGGCCTTCTCTGGAGAGGAAATATTTTTCTTTTAGGAATCATTGTTTTAAAATATAAACATAGAAGGTCTTGACTCAGAGCACAATGGCGGTGGGGGAGGGCAGGATAAGACACATACACAAAAGAAGAAAACACAGACTCACTCGTAATAGTATATCCCAAAGTGGTTTGTTGTGTTGTCCTATGAAATCCCTCAAAGGGCAGGAGAGACCCGAGAGGGGCAACCTCCCTGCCCCAGAGCATTCCACTGGACTTTCCTGAGCCTTTTCTGATCCTCCAAGTTCCTTCTCTCTCAGCCTGTGGCTCTAGAAGGCATTTACCGGATGGTATGTTGGAAGGTCCATATTGCAGAGAGTCAAGATTTTGAGCCAGAAAGGAGAGCAGTCTCAAGAAATAGTATGAAGTCCCTTTTGGCCAGAACAAAATATAGAAGCATGAAAATAGGAGAACTGGTTTGGAGTTGGATTAGAGAGACCTTGAAATGCCAGACTTGTAAGAAGAGAGTGAAGTTACTCCATACAGGCATAGGCCCCAAAGAACGCCTCAATAGGAAAATGCCTGATTAGGGACCTTGGGAAGGGACTAATATTAACAACCATTTTATAAATGGATACACTCAAATCTGGATGAGGAATATTAGAATTAGTACTTGAGAGTGGCTGATTTCCAGGTCTGTGCTTAAGTGATCTAGTGACTTGGGCTACTTACAGAGCTCAAAAGATTTACAAACACATTAGGAAGGCTCAGCAGAGCCAAAAGCCAGTGGTGCTCCCCAGTCCCAGGCTCGGGCTCCTTCACAGAAAGGCTGCAGCAAAACCGAACCATTGGCCCCTGGCCATGTAATGAATCAGCTAGAGTGAGAATGCCTCATGAGCAGAGTCCAAACAAGCTCCCATCGGGGCCTATGGACAGCTCCTAATTAATAGACTCTTGGCCCACAAGTACGAGTAAAAATGTTTGCAACAATAAAAGGAAGGCAATGATCACAATGGGGGAGGGGACTACGAAGAAAGCAGAAGGAAAAACTATGATGGGAAGATGGATCCAGGTCTAAAGTTAGCTGGTTGAGCAATAACTCATACCTTTATTTGTTCAAGTCAGATGCGAGCAACTACATAAATTTGATCTCTAGTTTTGAAATCCAGTCTATCCAATAGAATATGAGAAAACAATAGTGTTGACAGGATTCAAAAATACAGATAAATCTCCAACAATTCATTCGTATTTTGTGAGTACGAGCTTGCTGCATTACTAGTGCAGGGACTGGGAAAAATCAAGACTGGGGCTACCAGATCGATTGAGAAGTGAGAAGTTGTGCTCCAAAAAAGATGGCTTCTGAGCTTCTGGAACTCTAAGATTTCTAACACACAAGCCTTCTCAGAAGTTTTTTCTTCTTCTCTTCAGTTTTAGAGGGTACAGGCCCACAGACGAGAGGGGGCTTGGGGTTGGTGTCTAAAGTGCTGGTAGATTAGAAGAGAGGAGCCAAGAGCACAGAAGACAAGAAACGAACTTGAACTAATCGGGAACAAGACTTCAGAAAATTTGGAATCTTCCATTTGTTTTTACATTTGATATATTTTCTTGTTGCCCATATTTAGCATAAATTTTAGCACACTCCAGCCTGATAATGCCCTCATGTACCAGAGAAATTTGTAATAAGGAACGTTAACCTTTAGAGACAGCAGTACAGTCAGTACAGACAGCGGCACAGACTTCCATTGGCAATTTGTTGGTGTTCTTAAAATGTGTAAGTTGGCTTTTTGGAGCCTATAACACCTCTCATAATAGAAATGGTGTTACAAATGGAGATTATTTCCTTGAGCTAGCTCATAAAGCCTATTTAATAAAGTTCCTAAATATCTTGTGGGTATTTGCAATGAAAAATATATGATATTGGAAATGACTTTTTGGCAAATGATGATGTTTTAACTATGGGTTACACTTGAAGTAAAATTACAAAGGCTACCCTGGGAAATTAACTTGTAAAAGTGTTTTCAAGGCAAAAGGTGTTCTGAATTCCATCTTAGAACTTGGAACTTCAGAGAAAGGTACACACACACACACACACACACATCTCCCATGTGCTGCAGCAGAACATGCCCACTCAGGGCATACTTCTTGTTCTGGGGGACTCTAGTGGGAGAATAAAGCTGGTGGTTCTCATGTGTAGGATGTTTCTGTGTCAGAGATTTTTAATTTGGAAAAAAAGCCTATTTCATTTCTTAAATGGTAAAGGAAAATTTAAGTCAAATTCATATCTTTCCTACATTTCCTCTTAAATCTTATATTATTGCCATGCTGGCCAGGCTGAGCTTTCCGTTTGGAAGGATGCTGGGAACTGTGTCCCTAGGAGAGCCGGTTCAACTCCTTACCAGCTGTGTGACTTTGGACGGGTACCCTCACTCTCCTGGGCCTTAATCCACTCAAATTAAAAATGAAGGCAGTAACATCTGATACGTCTTCCTCACGGAGTTGTGGTAAGCACCAAACGAGATAATAATACTGCCTTCTTTTTGTGTAATACTTCAGCTTTTTTAATGTGTTCGCACATTTTACTCTCTTGAAACTCTGGAGGAAAGCTCAGTTTTTAGACTTCAACATCCTTCATGAAGTCAAAACAGAAGAAAATATGTAAGAGTCCCAGGGCAGTTTGCAACTCACACAGCCAACCACCACACCTCTGCCTGCTCCCACCCCTTGTTGCCTTAATATCAGCTGGTACCAGGAAAAACACTATTTTTTGTTTCTTCTTCACTCCTAGTGAAAGTTCATAAAGGAGCCCAAGGTTTTGATTGTGGAGAGAGTTAAGCAAGATATTATCTTCACTCAAACACTTTTACAGATAAGTTTCCTTACATCTCCAGCAACACCCACAGGATATGACCCATTTATGCCCATTCGGGTATTATATGTGTTTAATGGGTCCCTGTCAAATCAAAGAGCCCTCTCCCTTCACCCAGTGACAACATGCAGGGCTGCCCTGATGCCCACGATATGATGAATTCTTGTCTGACTTTCTCTGTGGTCACTCTCAACTCACACCCTAATGGAGACACACCAACCGCACAAAGGAGTCGTGACTCAAACAGCGGTCAGTGAGACCAAACTCAACTGTGTAGCCACTTAGTTACTCATAAATCACCTTTCTTTTCTCCTACTCCTTAAGACCAGAGTTCACCCTTCCCAAAGCAAGTCCACGTCCTCCTTCTGAGTAATAGGTTTGACAGCCCCAACTCAAACACAAGCCTGCCCTGTGCACAGACTTATCAGGGCTGCTTGGAATGGACAAGGGAAGGTGCAGAGGGAGAGAACAATGGCACCCTGACTGGAGAGGCAGGCGTTATCGGCCTGCCATCGGAACAGGGCCGGCACTTGTTTTCCTTTCTGTTGAGCGTGTGAGCTGGTTCCAGTGTACAGTACCAGGCGGTGTAAAAGGCGGTTGCTGGGCCCCTCTGTTTGTGAGGGCTGTTGACACAAGGTGGAGTCCAGCTGATGGAGGCTGATTCCTGCCCTATTTTTCTGATAGCCATAAATGAGACGAACACTCTATACGGGCCCCTTTTCCCAGAGCTTGGGTGCTCCATCTTTTTGGAGATGGACGCTTTGTGCATCCCAGGAAGAGCTGTGCTTTCCCCTCCAGCGGAATGATGTGCAAGGTCACTGGAGAGAGCACATTATGAAGAAAAAGTATTTTAGGGAAACATCACGTACAACTGGTACCAAAGGGAAAAGAAAGTAGGAACTTGAGAATTGCTACAGAACTTGAGGCCTTTGGCTCTTTGGCCAAACCCTCATCTCGTCATGAGACCTACCAGACAAACCAAGGAAGGGCCTGACACCCACCCTAAACTTTAGCTTTAAGGCCAGAATATGCCTTGAAATATTCCCCATGTCCTGTAGCAATTCACACAACCCATGGATTTGTGAGGGATCCCACTAGAAACTACTTGGATTTTTCTGCCTATCTTTCCTCTGGGAGAAATAAATATTCCAGTTCAATTAGAGATTCCATATAGCCTGCCTCACCTGATTCAGGGCCCTGTGGCATATAGTTTAGCAACTAACCTTATTCCTAGCCTAAACTTCTTCTTCCTACTTCAATATCCCATTCTCTTGCAGTTCAGTTGTGTATTTGTAAGCTACTTGAAATTCTTATTGGAATGGGGTAAACCATACGCCAAAATAAAATATGTTTAGAAAGGAGCTTTATATGCCCTTCCAGGATGAGATTTCAGACAATTCTAGGGGAAGTTTCTTCAAACTGTTTGAAGACTTTATGATGGAGGAGTTTGGAAGTGGAACCAGGTTTTGGGGACTTTGGGAAATTGGGAGGAGTGTAATTTTCCTTTAGGTACAAATACAAGTCATGAATCCAGGTCTTTTCTGAGCTAGCTTGGACTTTGGTCTCAAGCTGAAATCCCAGCTTATTCACTTACTACCTTGCAAAGTGGGACAAGTGACTGGGCCTCAGCTGTGCCCCCTGTGAATGTGTAGGTCACATCCACAGAGAACAACGGGCATTAGCGAGTTCATGCATGTTACTGCACCTGGCCCAGTATGCAGTGGATTAACAGATGCTCATCTCCTCTCTCTTCTGTCTTCAAGTTACTCTCTCTTCTTCACCCTGCAGCAATGCGTTTTCTTTAAACTATGTCAGAGAATCAAGCCAGAAAACAAACAGCATGTATGTTGCCACCAAATGGAAAGAACATTTTGTTCATTGCTTTTTTAGCGTGAGAGCTGAAGTAGAGGTTAAGAGAACAATTCATGGAGCCAGCTGGTCTGGATTCAAATTCCAGCTCCATTTACAAACTCTGGGCCTTGAGCCAATTACTAATCTCTCTGGGCCTCAGTTTCTTCATCTATAAACTGGGGGTAGTACTATAAACATTGCATATGTTTGAAGAATCAAATGAGATAATCCAAGTGAAGTGCTTTACTTAGTGTGTAGCATATAATAAGCACCCAATTAACGTCAGCTATGGCTGGTATTTATTACATCATAATTATTGTTGTGGTTATTATTGATTTTATTGTTATTGTAATCATCACCATTAACCAAATTGGTATCAACAAGAAATTTATTCAACTCCTTGAATCTCAAATTTACTGTCTTAATATTTATTAATAGTAGTAGTAATATTGATAATGATTTTCTCCCTCTACCTCCTGTGGGTCATTAGCTGTGATAAAAGTATGTGTTACTATTTAATTGGGATCAGGCCTGTGCTAGGTACTTTCCATGCATTTCCTCATTGAATCCTCAAAACAACCTATGAACTCAGGCACTTTTATTTTCCCATTTCACAGCCAATAGAAAAGATTTAGTGAGAGGAGAGATTATTTAACCTAGATCACACTGTAAGTGGCAGATATGAGAAGTCCTAAAACTAGCTGGGCTTCAGGACCCAACAGGATTAGATCAATGATAGTTCCTAACATTCCCTTCCAGCTCCAACATCTATTATTCTAAACCAATCATAATTCTGCTTTATAACTATCTGCTGAATATGCAAATATATTGGAGTGAGTCTAATGTACAAAGCTGTTGCGACTTTTATAAAAGTTTTTGCTCCAGCAAATTCTATGTAAATAGGCTCAATTCTGTCTGTGTCTCTCCTCCCTTTGCTCTGAAAGCATTTAAAGAACTTTTCCTCCACCTCAGGCACCCCACCCTTTCTCAAACCCTTCCCGCCTTTCCAACTTCTCCCTTCTGCCAACAGTCCACAACCTCCCCTCTTCCCTCTGCCATACCTACTCCCAGACCCACCTCGCATTCCATCTGCCACCAAGTCCTAATGGCTATTTCTCTGAACATTGTCAAGACACACTTCCAACAAGCAACACCAGTCTGAGTTCAAAGTTATTTCAAAAATGCTGAAAGGAACTCCCCAAACGCAAGGTGCTGCTCTTATCCTCTCCACATAGATCCATACACCGATTATTCCTTCCTTGAGGACGAGGATTCTTACACGTTAACATGCATTCAAATCATCCAGGAATCTCATTAAATGCAGGTTCTGATTCCCGGCTCTGGGGTGGGGCCTGAGATTCTGCATTTCTACAAGCTCCCAGGGCAGGTGCTGCTGGTACCTGCTGGTCCCTGATCACACACCTTATCTCAATTATACCTCTCAACACCCCTTAAAGGAAGGCATATTGCTCACAGCCTACAGATGAGAAATGGGCTAGGAGAGGTTAAGAGACAGACCCAAGGTCCCAGAGCAAGTGAATAACGGAGGAGGGAACTGAAAATAGCCAGATCTTTTGGACTCCATACAACAAAAAAGAAAAATATATATATACACATATAGGTGTATATGTGTGTGTGTATGTGTATATGTATAATGATGTTGAAAATATTTAATTGTCCATCTTATTTCAATAACATGAATACTCATAAATGACAGGAGAAAGCTTTCTTACATGTTGTCAGCACTTAATAAACGTTAAATCTGTAGGTGTGAGCAGGAATGTATGGGGACCTGTTACATGGGAGGCCTGTTCCTTTCATTATCAGCAGGCCCCAAGGAGGCCTTTCCAGAAGTTTTTCCTTGGAACGCCACACTTTACTTATGTTACTGATTAAACTTATTGACTCTAACACCTTTTTTTCTCTAGCAAACCAGTCCCACAGAGAACCTCACAAAGACAGGCATTTCATAATTAATTTGAATTATGAAAGTAAGAGTGTGAATAATAGGGATCATTAATGGTGAGTCACTGCCAGCTCACAAAGTAGGAACAGGATGTTGTTAAGTCAGCAAAAAAGGGGACGTAGCCTTCGCTTCTCCAAGGGGGAAAAATCTCTGCAGCAGCCATAAGCTAGTTCGATGCTGGACGCCTTTTAGGGGCCCTATGATCTAGCTGGAATACGTGTGTAGGGTGGGAGGGAAGAACAGGATGATACAAATTAAACAGAAAACACGGAGGATAAAGCAGCAAACACACAAGAGATTACCAGCGAGCAGCACCCCTGTGAGTGGAGACTAGATGCCATAAGAGCCCAAAGGAGCAGCTTGTGGGAGCTGAAGTGGACAGGAAGATATGGGGTGTGGGCAGGACTTCAGCTGGAACTTGAAGAAATAACGGGATTTGGAAGGAATGGCATTCCAGACAAAGGCCCAGGGAACGGGGGAGTGAACCCAGGGTATTCTCAGGAAGGGGAAGAGAGGGAGGAGAGATCCCTGCCCAGGAGACAGAACAGAGAAATCTGGGTGGGTAGGCAACTCACCAGGTGGAGGACTGAACCCTTGAGGTCTTTGCCAGCCAGGCCAGTTTGGTCATCACAAAGTAGGAGTGTGAGTTAAGAGAGGCATCAGGCAGGGTAATAAGTAGTAAACAGGACACCTGCAGTCAAGAAAATTGGCTTTGGACTCTGGCTTCACCATTTAATAGGTAAGAAATGGGAAGAATCACACCTGTTTGAGTCTTAGATACTTTCATCTATAACTTGGGCATGACGATTGTTTCTTATAATATTTTTTTCAGCAGGCCTAGTGTAAAATAGTAATAATAAGCAAAAGAACTAGGTGAAGGGGATGCTAATGGCGCAAAGGAGGGATGGAGTGATGGGTAGGTGGGCACCTGCTGGGCTCTGACACACAGGTCATTTTCAGTTTGGTGACCCACATCCTGGTCCCAGAGCTGGTCAACGGGGCACTCGGTCAGCTGCCCCATGTCCAGTATATCCCCAAGGGGTAGGGGGTGGTGAGAGCAGATGGAATAGTCTAGGGCTTTGTCAGAGATGGCAAGCTCTCCAGTGACAGGCTTATCCCAGGGCCTTTCTGGGGAAGGGGAAGGAATTAAGTCCAAACAGGCCTGGAGAGGCAGAGACACCAGGGTCTCCCCGGCACCTGCCACAGCTCCCTGCCCAGGGCCTTCCAGGGGGGCCAGAGAGGAACAAGGACAGGCAGAGCAACAGGCCACTACAGGCAGGACCTTCTCTTCTTTGTGAGACATGAGCCAGGGGTCCAAGTGAAGGATATTCAGTTTACCTTTTTGTTAACAGATTAGATGAACAAACAGCATGAGGCCTCTCAGAACAATGGCCAAAGAAAGGACCAGGCCAGAAGGACATGAGTCCAGTTCCCGCTCCTAAACACAAGGACGAAAGGCCACCTGGGTGAAAGGTCTGTGGCTGGGCTGGGAGTGACCTGCAGCGGCTCAGGCCCACTCCTTCTGGGTGGATTTCAAAGGCTCCCCCTGGCCTCCAGGCTCAGAGGACAGTAGCCTTCAATGATTCCTTATTCAGTAAGAAGTAGATTCTGTTTAGAAAACAAACATTTCCTGCATATCCATCCAAGTGGGACACGTTTGCATAATTACACACTTATCATCACAACAACCCTCTCATTTAGTCATGTTTAATCCCCGTTTTACAAATGAAGACACTAAGGCTCAGAGAATTTGCTCCAAGTCCCAGGATCCAATCCCCAGTCTCCCTCCTGCCCGGCCCACATTTTTCCCAAGATGCCAAAAGCTTTTTCGCTTCCATTTTTTCATAGCCATAGGCAATGCTCGGGAACTTGTTCTAACATGTTCCCTTCTTCTGTGTTTGCCCATCAGGACACACCTACCATTACGTCTTTAGACTGTCCCCTGTGCTATTCCCAAGGAGCCATATTACCACCATTGGCACTACTATCAATAAAAATGGCTGTCATTTATTAAGCATCTACTGCGTGCTCAGTACACAAGCTTATATATACAATCTTATTCAAGTCTTTAATTATACCTATTCTATATTGGGATACTGAAACACAGAAAGATAAACCCACTTGCCCAAGATCGCACAAGTAGTAAGTGGTGAAAATGGGATTTGAACCCAAGAACTTTGAATCCAGAGCATGGAGTTTTAAACACGGGACCTGGTGCACACACGTACACACTCCAACCTGTTCTCCCTATTTCCTGTCTTGATCATTTTGGAAATGCTCATAAATGACAGGAGAATGACATTTTGAAAATGGTCAAAACAGGGAATAAATATGTGACAAATAAACTTATCCCAGGGCCTTTCTGTGGGAAATGGCATCACCCTCTACCCAGCTGCTCCAGCCAGATAGCTGAATCATCTTGACTCAATATATTTTCAGATAATTGTGAAACAGGTAGAGTCTTATTTAAACTAACCTGTGATTATTCTATGCAACAGAATTTGGATCCATTAAAATGGTGACGAGTCTTCCTAAGCTGTACACATCAGTCTCTATCGCCATGAAACACTTTATACAGATGACACTAAACCTAATTCTCTGCCAACAAGCGCAGTCCCTCCTCCAAACAAGTGAGCTATCCAGCCTAAAATAAATAGAAACTTTTATGACTAGCCACATTGTTTTCACTTCTAAACAAACCTACAGGAAGACCGCTCATTACCAATATATTTGTCAATTGTAAATTGCCATCATTAAAACCAACAAAGTTTAAACCTTTCAAGTGTTTGGAGTTTAGAATTTGGGGAGTTGGGATGGGGGTTGGAGGAGGAGGTGGCATCCTTAAAAAGAGTATGGAAGAAACCTCCATCTAATCTAAGAAAAAATTCCGAACCTTTCATTATCCGTGTATACCTTAGTGAGAACAGCAGAATGCAAGACAAATTATTATTCTAAAATTTATTGGCATGACATTTTCACCAGGGGAAAAGAAATGGAAACTCTGGCTCACCCATCACAGCTCAGCTCCCCAGCTCGGCCAATGGGAAGTGCATTCCCGTGTCCATGTGGCCTCCATGGCATGGATCGAGGCCAGCAGTGTCCACCCAACAGCAGCTCTCAGCGTCGCAGCCCCCTATGTTCCCAGGACTCACCCTCCACATCCTCTACAAACTGCACAGATTGATAAAAAGACACCGTCTGACTCTCCAGTGTCCTAACGCCAGCCTTGCCACGTTTACTTTCATCCATATTGTAAACATTCCCTTTACTTAGCTGAGACCTTTCATATTAAAGTGCTTGGAGCCAGGCAGCCTTCTGGTGTTCAAGACCTGAAGTGCTGGAAGAAGCTACCAGCTTCCACTGAAACAAGCGTGGTCATGGTCTGATTTTGAAAAGCTCTTTGGCTTATAGCTTAAGAAGCTCTCAGAGCCTAGAGAAGGGAATTGCCAAATGGAATTAAAACAGTGACTGTTCTGTGCTGTCTGACACCACTGTTTGCTCTGTGGTTTACTGTGCCCATGAAATGATACCCGCTGACCTTAAGGTCTGCACAAAACTGAGCTGCTCAGGAAGTATGTAAAGCCCTTTTCTCCGAAAGTAATGTTTTAAAGTATACATCAAAATACTGTTATGAACTTTTTAAACTTTGCAAAGCTATTTTCACGGTACAGAGATGTTCATGTGAAGAGAATTGCATCCTGTAAAGGTGTTGCTCGGCTAAATGTTACAAAATACTTGAAAATAACTAAGTATGAGAGGCAATCTCAAAAACCAACAGCCATCTTAAAATGAAGATGACAAGTACTCTATCCACAAATAATCAGAAGATCAGTAGATTTTACAGATATTAACATTTCTATCCTTTCCTCAATGCTTGTTTATTTAGCTGAAGGCCTATATGTGTGATGTCTTGTTAGCATATCAAAAGAGGGTTGTTTGTTTTTTTACTCGCACAATGACGAATTCTACGTTTTCATTCTTTTGGCAGGGGGAGTAGTTTGAACATGCTGTAGTGGAAAGAGGAAGGGTTTTGAAAACAGAAGGCTCTTAATTCAAATTCAGATTTGACATTTCACTCTCTGTGGTCTGGGCAAGTTAATTTCACCCCTCTGAGCCACAGTCTATTCTTCTACAAATCGATGTCACAGGTTTGTAGTGGTGATAAAATAGCATGACAAACGTTGGGCCTGCCATGCAGGAGGAGCCCCATACTTTCTCTAACCCTTCCCCGTGGAAAGCATCCCTAATCGGCAGTCTGCCTTGGTTTTGGAGGCATCACCCACAGGCCTCTGACCTGAGAATCTGGGTCACGTGAGGCCTGATCACTCGGGGCGGCGCTGGCCAGGCCCAGCATTGCAGAGATTCCTTCTATTATTCCCAAATTCTTCTCATTTTTTAACACTCTCTGTCCCTTTCCCCAGGTCAAAGGAAAGGGTATGATCTCCTCAATAAAAAACAGACTTATTTTTTCCATCGGCCTGCTGAAGACGCCCTGATTGCCCCTCTGGGTCCTGAGGAAGGATGTAAGCACTCGTCAGGGACCCCCCACCCAGCTTTCTTACCTTCTCTGGCTGAAACCTGGGTTGGTCGTTACAACTATTTTTGTGGGATTTTAAAAAATAAGATCTGAAAACAAACAAACAAATAGCTATGTGTTTGTGCTGTCCTTGGATCTTTATGGTTAAAAAGAGATGATTGGTTTCAAGTTACACATTCCTTGTATCCTATCCACCCCTCAAGTGCTAGCTGTGATATTTGGTAGACTACGCGGTCCGACCTATTGACCCAGGTCCTAATGTGCCCACGATCCAGCTGGAAGGGCCACTCTTCTCACCGGCTTTGCAATCAGGGACTGACAACCACCCAGCCAGCCACCCGTCAAAGTCCCTGCTGGTGACTCTCTCCCCCAGCAAGCTGCCTCCCTTCCCCCACTTTCCCAAACATCTTGGGCATCTCAAACAATCCCAATTACACTCAGGTTGTTTAAACAAACAGCAGCACAATTCTCCAGCCCAGAGCCCCAGCTGAGGGATCCCCCTGGGCCCACTCTCACCACCTCCACCCCCCGCCCCAAACCACTTTCAGGCAAGAGCAGCCAGAGCAGAGACAATGGCTCAGCGTTAACAGTGGGCAGTTTTACTCATCTAAATGTTTGCAGACACTTGGTAAAGTGTCCCAGGCCAAGTTTCTAAAGGACAATACCTCCACGCTGCGTTTGTTTAAGCAGGCAATCCCAGATAAGAGGGGGGTTGCCTCCCCTCTTTAAAAGCCAAGAATGCAAGACAGAGGCTAGAGGCAATGCTGTGGGAGTTTGGGGCAAATTCCACTGGAACAGGGAATACCTGAGTCCCTCTCTCCACTTCCACCCTCCCTTCAAAGAATAGGCACTATGGAGAATGTGCAATCCGGGAGTTGGTGGGATTTTTTAAGTATTTTCCGAATAAGATGACAGGGACAGGAAAGGGTACAATTTTCAATTCTGCACCTGGGCTGGACCTAGGAGATCCATGGGTCCCCATGGAAGGACTGAGTATAGCTTCCCCACTGGCCAGCCCACATCATGTGAAATCCCAGTCAATGTCCAATACCTTACATTTCCTGTTGGCATGTTGGCAAAAAAAAAAAGAACCTATCATTCCAAGCTCTAAGTGTTCCCAGGTCATTTCTGCAAGGACTGCCACCAAACCTGTAAGGACCAACTGACAGTTTCATGGGTACCGTTCACAGCTCATTTACTCACCCAACAAATATTTATAGATTATCTATTTAGACCAAATCCATAATAGTACAGGGGTCAGGAACAAAGGTGAAGTCTAGACTCTTACATATGATAGAAAGTGATAAGTATCTTAAGAGGAGCAAACAAAGACGAGCTGGGAGTTCAGAGTAGAGATGACTTCTGGCTGAGTGGAGGTGAGCTGATGGGAGAAAGCTTCTCAGAGGAGGAGCTGTTTGAGTCAATGCTTGAATGGCTGTGGTCAGTGGAGCCAGCTCCATCATCTGCCTGTGGACAGGCTCTTCCCCACATATTTCTAGTTTTTGCTACTTCTCCTTAATCCCTCCTTCATTAAAACAGAAGTACTTATATTTTCTGAATCACAGACTTAGAGAATGTCTTGGCCTTCTCTGTCTTCAGAAAAAATGTATATGTACTAAAATATGGCACACAGTTTCAGAAGATGCCCAGACTTATCCAGGAACCTCACGTCAACAGTCCGTAGGATTGAATGTTGGTGTTGGCAGACCCATTTTTGATAGTAGAATTGAGAGAAAAACAAAATATCCATGTATCTCTCCTTTACATTTTCATCCACATTTTTTGCATTGAATAATATATGTGGTCTCTGAAACCCTAAAGGAGAAAACGGCTTCTTCACTTTCCATGTCATGGGAAAAGCCCATTGATCTGAAGTGCAACACCTCGGGAGAAACCAGAGAGCACCCGGATAGAAGGCTGTCGTATTTCACCTACAACAGCCCATCTGACCTTTTGTAACTTCTTTGGGTTGCAAATTCTGAAGCAGGTTTTTCTAAAGCCCAAAAACTGACACTGTGAAAGTGTCTTTCACAAAGGAATCCAAATCAGACTTCAGCGTTTCTCTTCTACCACATCTGAGAGCCATGCAATCAGGTGGAGAGATTCTGACTTAACGGTGTTCCAGCAAGATGGGACAGTGTGTGGTTCCGAGCCTTGTTCAGGTCTGCACGCCACACACGTCGTGTCACTGAAAAAAGTCAATGACTGAAGGAGTGGCCGACGGGTTTTATGATAGATCACATGGGACAGCTACACATGGGATTTTAGTGAGAACAAAAGTTCAGGTCACTTTATGCTACAGTTCATTCTGGAACACTACATGTAAATAAAATAGATGCTTTAAAAATTAATTTGATTAGCTACTTAAAATATATATACCAGACAAGCTCATAATTTAAAGATATTAGACTATAAATCCTGATAACACCGAAAAATATTTTTAATTAAACTTTTAAGATAATTGTAAATTCACGTGAAATTGTAAGAAAGAATACAAAGAGATCCTGTGTGCTCTCTACCCAGTTTCCCAGAATGGTAACATCTTGCAAAACTATAGTACAATATCACAACCAGAATATTGACATCATTACCATGAAGATACAGAACAGATCCATCACCACAAGGATCCCTTCTGTTGTTCTTTTAGAGCCACGCCCATTTCCCTGCCAACCCACCACCTACTTAACTAAATCTGGCAATTACTGATCTGTTCTTCATTTCTATAATTTTGCCTTTTCAAGAGTGCTATATAAATGGAATCATATAGTATATAACCTTTCAAAATTGGTTTTTTTCTCCTACTCAGCATAATTCCCTTTGAGAGCCATCCAAGTTGTTGTGTGTGTCAGTCGTCTGTTTCTTTTTATTGTTGAGTAGTATTTGGTGGTATGGACGTACCACAGTTTGTTTAACCACTCACCTGTTGAAGGACATGTGGGTTGACTCCAGTTTGGGGCTATTAGGACTATGGCTGCTATAAACTTTCATGTACAGGTTTTATGTGAACACAGGTTTTCATTTCTGTGGGATAAATGCCCAGGAATGTAATTGCTGGGTCACATCAGGTTTAGTTTAAGAAACTGACAAACCATTTTTCAGATTGGCTGTGCCATACTACATTCCCATCAGCAATGTATGCTGGTTTTCTGTACATCTTCACCAGCAGAAATAGTGTTGTCACTACTTTGTATTTAGCCATTCTGATAGGTGTCTAGTGATATCTCATTGTGGTTTATATTTGGATTTCCCTAATGGCTGATGACATGGAACATCTTTTCAGGTGCTTATTCACCATCTATATATCCTCATCAGTGAAACATCTCTTCTTGTCTTTTGCTCATTTTCTAATTGGATTGTTTGGTGTTTTTACTGTTGAGTTTTGAGGGTTCTTTGTATATTTAGATACTAGTCCTTTGTCGAATATGTGGTTTGCAAATATTTTGTCCTAGTCTCTAACTTGTTTTTTCATTCTTTCACATGGTCTTTCATACAGTAAACGTTTTTAATTTAAATGAAGTACAATTTACCTTTTTTTATAGATCATGCTTTTGATGTCTAGTCTAAGAACTCTTTGCCTAGCCCCAGATCTTGAAGATAATCTCCTATGTTCTTTCCTAAAAGTTAATTGTTGAAGTCTATGTGAATTTTGACTTAGTCTTTGTATAAGATGTGAGACTTAAGATGAGATTCGATTTTTGTGGGTTTTTTTGGCCTATGATGTCCAATTGCTCCAGCACCATTTATTGAAAAGACTATCTTTCCTCTGTTGAATTACTTTTGTACTTTTGTCAAAAATTTGTTGGGTGTATTTGTGTGAGTCTATTTCTGGGTTCTCTATTCTGTTCCATTGATCTATGTACCTATCTCTCTGCCAATGCCATACAATCTTGATTATTATAACTAGATAAGTCTTGAAATCAGGCAGACTGGTTCTTCCCTCTTTATTCTTTTTTCAAAATTATTTTAGCTATTCTAGTTCCTTTGTCTTTCCGTATAAATTTTATAGTAATTAAATCTTGCTGGAATTTTGATAGAAATTGCACTAAACCTGTATTTCAATTTGGAGAGAATTGACATCTTTACTGTGTTGAGTCTTCCAATCCATGAGGCCTTTATTTAGATCTTGTCTGACTTCTTTCATCAGCATTTTGTAGCTATCAATATACAAGTCTTGTACATATTTTCTCAGTTTTGCATCTAAGTATTTCTTTTCTTTTTGAATGAATATAAATAGTATTATATATATTTTTTGTTTTCATTGCTAATATAGGGAAATACAATTGATTTCTATATGTTTGTGTTGTATCCTGTAACCTTAATGAATTCACTTATTAACTCTAGGAAGTTTTTTAGATTCTTTGGGATTTTCTCCATCAACAATCATGTTATCTGCTAATAGGGACAGGTTTATTTTTGTCTTTTTAATCTGTGTGCCTTTTATTTCCTTCTCTTATCTTATTGCACTGGGTAGACCTCCCAACACTATGTTGAATGAAAGTGGTCACAGTAGACATCCTTACCTTGTTCTCAATCTTATGGGGAAAACATTCGGTCTTTCATTGTCAAGTCTAATGTCAGCTGTAGGTATTTTATAAATGTTCTTTATTAAGTTGGGGAAGTTCTCCTCTATTTCTATTTTTCTGAAAGTTTTTATCAAGAATGGGTACAGAATTTTGTCAAATATGTCTTGATAGACTTGATTGATATAATCATGTGATTTTTCTTTTTTAGCTTGTTAAGATAGTAGATTCCATTAATTGATTTTTAAAATTGTCAACAAGTCTTGCATCCCTAAAATAAATACCACTTGGTCATGGTGTATAATTATTTTCATATATGGCTGAATTCTATTTGCTAACATTTTATCAATTTTTGAATTCATATTCATGAGGACTACTGGTCTGTAGTTTTCTTTTTTGTACTGTCTTTGGTTTTGGCATCAGGGTGATACTAGCTTCAGAAAATGAGTTGGGAAGGGTCCCCTCTTCTATACTCTGGAAAAAAGTTGTTTAGAATTGGTGATAATTCTTGTTTAAACATTTGATAGACTTCTTCAGTGAAACCATCTGGGCCTAAAGACTTCTTTTTTATAGGAGGATTAATTATGAATTAAATTCCCATAATAATTCTAGGGCTATTTAAATTATTTATTCTATGATGAGTTGTGGTAGTTTGTGTTTTTTTAAGAATTAGTCATTTCGTCTAAGTTGTCACAGATGTAAATTTATGGATGTAGAGTTGTTTATGATATTCCCTTATTGTCCTTTGGATGTCTTTAGGAGTAGTGATAGCCTCTATTTCACTCCTGATATTGAAAAAAATGTGTCTTCTCTCTTCTTTTGTTTGTCTCTTATGCTAGAAGTTTGTCAATTTTATTGATCTTTGTAAAGAATCAGCTCTTTGTTTCATTGATTTTCTCTATTGTTTTTCTGTTTTCAATTTCATTGTTTTCTGCTCTCATCTTTATTATTTCCTTCCTTCTGCTTGTCATGGGTTTATTTTCTCTTCTTCTTCTAGTTTCTTGGGGTGGGAGCTTAGATTATTGATTTGAGACTTTTCGTCTTTTCTAATGTAAGCACTTAATGCTATAAATTTCCCTCTCAGCACTGCTTTAGCTGTATCTTGCAAATCGTATGTTGTATTTTCATTTTTATTCAGCTCAATATATTTTTTTATTTTCCTTGAGGCTTCCAAAAACAGACTTTCCTCCTTGTGTTTAGTTTCTAAGTGTTTGGAGATTCTCCTGTTACTTTTCTGGTCTTGATTCCTCATTTGATTCCAACGTGGTCATAGACACTTGGTAGGATTTCAATTCTTTTAATCGTATCTTTACATTTATCCCTACATGTATCTTTAAATGCATCTTTACAGGTATCTTCAAATGCATCTTTAATGTATTATATATTTTGTAAATTGAGTTTACTTAAAAGTGGTCTACCAATATCCCTAAGAGTTTATTTGCGAGTACTTACAGCTTCCTCTTTACCTGAAGACACTAGCCCCTTTAGACTTTTTATTAAATAAGGCTATTTGCCAGAGCAACCAACTGAATCTTGGATGAAAAAGTCTGTTTAATCTGCAATCTTTGAACAAAAAAACACTGTCAGCTCTAAATATCCATCATTTGATGTCACATCTTCCTCTTGTACCAGACTGTTCTCCAAATGAGAGAGAATTGGAAGATGGCTAGACAGAGGGATCCATGGAAGGGTGAGGGTCTTTACTTTGCTAAATATCAACTAAGGAGGGCCATAGCACATACCTCCACTTTCACCTCTCTATCAATCTTAGAAAGCCAAGCACAGGAAAAAAGAAAGTTTAGGATCATTCTCCAAAAAAGCCCCTAGTTTGTAAGGAATGTAAAACTGAGGAAATATTTTCCAAGAAAATTGGTAAGATCAAGAAGAGGGCTAGGGACAAGAGAAGTTGCCCATTCCTGCTATTGGCTTTTCTGATTTTGACTGCCACAATTTCATAATAGCAATCTATTAAGTCACTCTCGTCTCTGAAAATCCCTTGATTGAGTCTGAAGCCCAAGTGAGCCAGCCCTGCACACCCTGTAATCTGTATTCCCAAAAGAACTTGTTTGTTAACTGCAATAAAAAACAGAAGCCTGCACCCATACCCTTTACTGGATTACTCAGAGCGGGATGGGCGCTGATTCACTTCCAAAGGCTCTAAGGAGCAGGCCAGGGATGTTTTCCCAGTAGAGACCCACCTCTCTGCCCACAGCCCCTCCTGCTTTTCCCCTCCCAGGATAAACACAAAGCAGAGACCAAGCTCCCAGCGGGATGACCTATAAGTGACCCTTGGACTGACCTAACACTCTGGTCACTCTCACCGACAGATTTGTTTATCTTGGAACCTCGGAGCCTCTGCACCCAAAAGCTTCGGCTGTAGACTCCAAGTCCTCCCAAGTGAGCTGTCAGTCACAGCGTTAAGTGTGTGCAGGACAGTTGCATGATAGCCTGAGTTTATTTACCAAAACCTGATGTTTATGCTGTCCAGCAACGAGTAGGGGCCATGGGCTGCTGAGTTTGGTAATTGGGGAGCCAACTAAATGTCTCCATCAGGCATTAGCCCTCACACTACACAATTATCAGTGGACCCTGATAGTGTGTCTCTCCCTCAGAGACTAAAGGTCCCAGGGTGATCCAAATTTGGCATCTCCAAAGGAGGGGTCTGTGGTGAGGCCATTCCCCTAGAGCTTATTTTAATGAAACATAAGAGACACGGCCACAACTGTGGCTTGTCTGACGGGACAATGGCGAACTTTACTCGTGATAGTGATATCTTGATATTTACCTAAAGTAAAATACCGATGTTGTCCCTAGTTTGTGCACTGGATGGAGTGATGATCAATAAATCCAAAAACAAAGATGGATGTAAAAATTTTACTAAATTCGTTTCTTAAATAGATTTTCTTTTCCCAGATACAATCACTTAAGGACACCCAATCGACAAGTAGAATTCTGTACTCCTGTTCACATAAGATTAAGCCTAGTCAGAGGATTGAATTCATTCTTCGTCAGGCCCATCCCTATGGTTTCTTTAAGGATACTGTTTTCCAATGGCTAAGGAAGGCAAACACGGATTTTTAGATAAATGAGGCCAAACCAAGAAAGATGACAAGGTTGATTAGAGAAATGGGCTTTTTCCCCCTCCTAGCAGAGGATTTCAAATAGATCTGAATCTTCAAGGAATGCTTTTATTGGGCGGACCAGATGAGGAGGGTGCGAACAGCCCCTTCAGAGGGCAGTGCAGAAGGAGGGCTCTCCTCCCCTTTTATCCCATTACAGTCCTGCTGGTCAGGGACTGAGAAGGCCCCTCTATTATCAGCCTTGGCTTAAATAAACCTTCTGCCGCTGCACCCAGCCACCTCCCTCCAAGCTGCAGGTCCCATCCATCACTGTCACCTCTGCAGAGTGGCTGCCATGACAGTTCATGATCATTAACCAGCCCTGGTGTGCTTTGTGTTAAAGTTAAGACACATCAAACGCAGAAACTCCGCAGTTTCTTAAAGTCACAGGAGACACGGGTGCATCAGGGTTGACCTCGGCCAAACTTGACACACAGCTTTGACAGAAGGGGAAAATAAGCCCTGGGTAAGAATGCCTCAGTATCCCTTCTCATCCCTCCTCAACTCCACTCTCAGGGGCAGAAACCAGGTAGAACAGGAGCAGCGTGAGAACCGGGCTAAAGAGACCGACGAAAAGAAAGCGAGCAAGGGATGTAGCAACACTGCTCCCTAAACCGCGCCCCCCACCTCTCCCACCCCGCTCCTCCCACCCCGTTCCCCCCTCCCCCGCTCCCTTCCCCACCGCAAAGGCTGCTCCCAGAGAGATGCTCACAGTGAAATACCTCCCTGCTCTCCCTGGCGCTCTCATCTTCTGAACCATTTCACAAACCTTACTCGTGGGCTCAAATCCCCGAAAGCCATGCAGGTTGAACAGTGTCTGTCTCCATTTCACAAAGGTTTACAATACACAAGTAACAGAGTGCAGGAAAGGCGTTGGTGTGTTTGGGTGATCCTGCTGACAGTTCATGACTTTTCTCTGAGCCCACTGTTTAATTAAGGCATTTGCTTTTCTTATCGTGACTTTTTTGCAACGAGGCCCAGCTTAGGGAAACGACCTTGAGAGGCAGTTTGAGAAGGAAGGGGGAGCTGACTCTGCCAACCAGTATTTAAAAATTAAATAACAAAAAGAGAGAGAAAGGAACAAGCCATAGCCACCCTGCCGTCAAAGTGGAGAAGTATGCATGCAATTCCTCTATCCCCTTATTCATTCAAATGACATTTATTCAGTCCTTCTCATGTGCCCAGCATTGAGTTATGCCCCAGAGTTATAAAGAACAAAAAGTGGGTTAGAACTTTTAAGGAGCTTAGCGTATAAAGTATAAAGATAGACAAATAAAATGTTTACAATGGAGACAGGCACTAGGGGAGCAAAAAATGGAGGGGGATCAGGACAGGATGCATCAAGAAGGCCTTCCAGGGGATGTGGTCAGTTGGCTGGGTCTTGAGGTATGAGCAAGAGTTCAACAAAGTAGGAGGATGTGTACCAGCATGTGCAAAGGCATAACATTAATGATAGCTAGCACTATTAAGCATGGACTAAAATCCAGGCGGGATACCCAGCGTGTTCTAGACCTTGCAGCAGCCAGAGGCCACGGGAGGCTATAAAGCACTTTTAATGAGGCTGGTCTGAACCGAGATGTGCCATAAGAGTAAAATACACAGAGATTTCAACAACTAGCATGAAGAAAAGAACATAGAGCATCTCAGTAGTCATCTTTATCTTGACCACATGTTGAAATGATAATATGTTGGACACAGCAGGTTAAATAAGATATATTATTAAAATTAATATTTCCTGTTCCTCTTGTTTTTTTGAAGTGGCTACTGAAAAAAAATGAAATTACACATGTGCTCACGTAAGTGGCTCCCCTTATATTTCTACTGTTGTAGACCGACTCTCTTTAGTCCTCCCAACAACCACACGAGTGTCGTATTTTCACTTTTTGGATGGAAAATGAAGGCCTGGTGAAGTTAACTGCTGCACCTGCCGCTCACAGCCGGTAAGGAGCAGGAAAAAGGAAGTTTTCAAGGGTTCAGTGCGTACGGGCAGTTCCCAGGCTGGAGCGTGTGATGTGGAGATAGAAGGGTAGGGAAGGGAGCAAGAACGAACACAGTAAAGCAACTTCATTTGATATATTTTTGTGTGTTTGTTGTTTGAAAATTCAAACAATATAAAAGAATAGAGTGACATGTAAGGATCCCTCCACCCCCACCCATTTTCCACCATTTCCTTAATTTCCCTGAGAGGTATTCAAGGCATAACAAGTATGTATACAGCACTTGTATTATATATATGTAATAAAACATATATACATAAGTATTATACACATAACAAGTATATATACATTCTTTTTATATATATAAAATCTCCCATCTTGTACAAATGGACTGGCTCCTTTTTTAACTGTTTTATATACGGAACTAATAAGATTTTGCTGGCAAAAAAAGGTTCCTCTGCTTTAAAAATACTTTTAAAGCTACTTACTATATAGTCTCTGAGGCCCCTTTGTGCTCAAAAATCCTTTGACTTTGGAGTACAATTTTGTTGTTTGGTTCTGCTCTTCCACCATATTATTGGTCATTGGTTTAATTTATTTGATGTGAAATTTTCATCCAAGAACAAAGCCCTTCCTTACAACATTGCTCCTGTGGGAAAATATGATTCCCTTTACAATAGGTCACTTTAAGATATAGAGTAGCTCCCTTGAACATAAAATGCTCAGTTGCATAGTGTTTTTGCCTTATGTATTTATGAATACAATGGAAATCAAAACAAAATTATTTCTTTTTACTTAAAAAGAAGAATTAGGCCTCCTGCTGTTCAACTGCATGCTGGCTTTTGCTTTACCCTGTGTATTGATAACGTTTCAAACCCCAGTCCAGCCTTTTAGTAGTGCAGGGGCCTTAGGTATATTCTTCAACTTCTCTCTATCTTAGTTTCCTCTTCTAGAACATGGGGCTAATATCTACCTTGTGGGATGAGGAGGAATAAGTGAAATAATAAGTGTAAGGGCGCTTAGTTTAGCTCCCTGAGTAAACACCAAAAATTAATGTAATTTACTATAATTATTATTACTATCATTATTACTGTACTTATGTTTATTGACCTCTACTATGTGCATGTCATCTAAAATGGGTAAATTTATTGCCTATCTCATAGGACTATTTTGTGGTTTAAAGAAAATAACACATATTAAGCCCTTCTAGTACCAGGGGCATGCAAGCATTCAATATTATATTATATTCTTGTAACTTACATCTTATGAACTATAATGGCCTGATGTTATAGTTGTATACTTACAGTATTAAATGTAAAAATGAATCACATTATCAAGCTTACATTCTTAATGTTATTCTAAATTGTTGCTACCCTATGGAAGTATTCTAGCATTGTGTTTGGCTTTTATGCTCTTAAAGATGGTACTTAATATATCAAATCAATTCTTTTTTTTTTTTTTTGAGGAATATTGGCTCTGAGCTAACATCCATTGCCAATCTTCCTCTTTTTCTTTTTTCTCCCCAAAGCCCCAGAACATAGTTGTGTACCATATTTGTAGAGTTGTAGCTCTTCCATATGGGACACTGCCTCAGCCTGGCTTGATGAGCTGTGAGCAGGTCCGCGCCCAGGATCTGAACCAGTGAACCCTGGGCAGCTGAAGCAGAACGGGCAAACCTAACTTCCATGCCACTGGGCCAGCCCCTCACATCAATTCTTTTTTTTTTTTTTTTTTTTTTTTTTTTTTTGTGAGGAAGACCAGCCCTGAGCTAACATCTACTGCCAATCCTCCTCTTTTTGCTGAGGAAGACTGGCCCTGGGCTAACATCGTGCCCATCTTCCTCTACTTTATATGGGACGCCACCACAGCAGGGCTGACAAGCGGTGCGTCGGCAGGCGCCCGGGATCCGAACCCGCGAACCCCGGCTGCCAAGCGCGAACTAAACCGCTGCGCCACCGGGCGGCCCCCTCACATCAATTCTTAATATGCCAAAGAATACAACTTTCTTTTCCATGCCACTCAAGGTCCTCGTGCATCGCACCTCCTTATTTAAAACCCTCATCGTAACTGAGACCAGATCAATTCTAGACAGTGTTTTACAGCAAGAGAAAATGAGGGTCTGGATCATCTTTGGGCATAATTTAGTACTCCTTCAACAAGCTCCTCACCCCACACCTCCTTCACCGCAGGCCTCTAGGTTTAGAAAAGTGGTTGTCAGACCCTGGCTCTGGTTTGTAATTGACTCTAAAACAGCCTGCCTGTGGCTCACGGTGCGACAGGGCAGAAACTGGAGTTATCGGTGGGCGACATCAGGCCCAAGCAGGCCCTGAGAAGCTGCTGCACAACTCGGGGGCCTGGGTGTCAACTTTGCCGAGGGTTATGTCGTGCAGAGTGCCCTCTATAACTACAGGCCTCTATAACAATATAATAATACATGGGTATTATATTTTTATTTACCAGCAGGAAAACACATTACTCTATTTTCCATTCACTCTATTTTGAAAGGACAAAACTAGAGCCAAGAACCAACTGCTTGAGGTTGGAGCTCCCCAAGACAGAGGGGCAATGAGTCAGCACCACCCCTGCTTTCAAACCCACAGGGGCTTATGCTGGGAGACGGGGTCCAAGAGGACTTAGGCCCTCACCAAGGTCCAGGCGAAGTCAGTCAGCTGGCGGCCACTGGACAGTGGTTAGACAGCATTGAGGATGTTTGCCCCAAAATCTTAATAAAATGTTACCCTAAGAGAGGCCTAACTCTGTGGTAAGCATGATAAATGGACGTTGGTGAAACTGGTAAACATGGGACAAGGGGAAAGATTCTTTTCTTTTCTGCCCTCAGACTGCAAACACAGTCAAACAAATGAATGGGAGCTTCCAGCGGCTTTCCAGAAAGCCCCATATAGCAGTGGGCTTGAAACCACACCTTGGGAAGTCTGCATCTGAAAGGAGAGATGTCAAGTTTCTGAATGAGGGACAAGGCTTTTATTGACATTGTGACATTCTATTTTGGCATCTCCCCCAGTGCCATTATTTATGGAGTCGTGCTTTTAAGTGTGGACTTACGTATGTTTGTACCTTTCATCCCAAAGGGATTTTCACAAATCCTAAGAGCATCCCCCTGAGGCGGGTGAGCAGAAGTGCTTAGGCTGTGTCCCAGTGTTAAGGCACTGCAGGGGCAGTGGGAAGGCAGAGGGGAGACAGTGCCCCTACTGTTGCCAAAGGGAAGTTCCGAGCCTCTGCCCTTAGCAACCAGGACACAGAGGGGAGAGGTTAAAGTCCAGGAGGTGAGCATTACCTCTCCCTGGCCCCTGGTCACAGAACCATTCCTCCTCGGGGCCAGCTCAGGGAAAACTAAGGAAGCCACACAAAGGTGGCTTCCTAACATAGCCAGTCACACTCACTATGACACACTTGTGGTGGGTCTGGAAACAAGTATAACCACTTTGGAGGCAATTTGGCAGTGGCTACCAAAATGTAAATTTGTGTTTCTTTTGACTCGGCAACTCTAGAAATTCACTCTACCAGCATACTCACCTAAGTGTATAAGAATATTCCCTACAGCATTTTTATTTACTGTAGCATCTTTTTGTAAAAGTAGAAGCTAGAAACAATCTAAATGCCTATCAAGAAAAGAAAAAAGTTAAATAAATTATGGTGCAGATAAATCTATACAGCTGTTACAAGGAATGAGAAAATCTATATAGAGAGACAGGGGAAGATAATTGAGATTGTTCTAAAAACACATTCAAGATTACTAATAAGTCGTACTCTGCTACCCCTACAGTTACACTATTTGCATGTTAACAGGAGCCAAGGGTGCCTGGATTGAAAAGAGGTGAACCCTGTGGAGTGGAATTTGCAGCTATCCTTAGGCTACAAGAGAGGCCTTAGTGGGGATAAGACACTCCCATAGGAGCAGAAACCACCCAGTGGAGGGAGCCCTTGTTCTGCTGACCCCTAAGTGAGGCTTCTTTGGTTTCTTATGGGGTGTGCGGGGCAAGGGGACCTCAGGAGCATAGTATCAGATTATGAATGCATCGTGATCCTGGTTCATAACACTCTATCTTCATTGGCTCATGCACCTGCTGTTATTTGGTTAGTTATTTCTAACAGTGTAATAAGCACCCTCAAACCCACTGCCCAAAATAAAAGCAAGCAACTGGACAATAACCCTCATCGAACCATATGACCCCATCCTAGCCCCCTTCCTGCCCACCTGACTCCCCGGTTCACCATTCCCTCCCTCTCCCTTATAAATAGTTGTATTGACTGTATATGTATATTTTAACATATACACTTCTATTTTAGTTGTTTTTAATTATAAATAAGGGTATTATGCTATTTGTAATCTTTTGGAACTTATTCCTTCACTTAATATATGCTAAGATTCATTCACATTGTTATATATTGTTTAGTTCACACATTTGAGGGCTGTATAATATTTATTCATCCACTCTCCTTGTGTTTCCAGTTTTTTGCTGTTGTGAACAGTACTGTTTAATCATTCTTGTGTGTATCTTTTATTGTTATTGTTGTGGTTATTATTATTAATTATTATTATGCAAGAGTCGCTCTTTGGTATATACCATGGAGTGGAACTGCTCTGTCATAAACCTTGTAAACAATCCACTTTAGGAAATAATGCCAATCAACTTTTCAAAGTGGGTGTACCAATTTACACTCCCATAGCTGTGTGTTCTAATGGCTTTCTGTAGATCTGCATCCTCTCCAACACTTGTTTGTTACTGTCAGATTTTTTGATTTTTGCCTGTTGAAAGGATGCAAAACGGTGTCACAGTGGACTTGATTTGCATTTCTCTGACTACTGAGAATACTGGATATCTCTTTATGTGTATATTGGTCGCATGTATTTTCTTTGCTGTGAAATGCCTGCTTGTGTCTTTTACACACTCTTCTCTTGGGTTGTTTCTGGTCTAAGTAGATGGAAATGGAATGGAAATTCCAGGGGAAACATTTTTATTTTTATTATTTTATTTATTTTTATTGAAGTGTAACTGATATAATATATTAATTTCAGGTGTACAACATAGTGATTTGATATTTTTATACATTACCAAATGATCATCATGCTAAGTCTAGTTACCATCTGTCACCATACAAAGTTATTACATCATTATTGACTATATTCCCTGTGCTGCGCATTACATCCCCATGACTTACTTATTTTATAGCTGGAAGTTTTTACTTCTTGATCCCCTTCACCTATTTCACCCATATGCTCACCTCCCTCCCCTCTGGCAACCACTAGTTTGTTCTCTGTATCTGAGTCTGTTTCTGTTTTGCAATGTTTGTTTGTTTGTGGTTTTTATATTCCACATAAAAGTGAAATCATATGGTATTTGTCTTTCTCTGTCTGACTTATTTCACTTAGCATAATACACTCTGGGTCTAGCCATATTGTTGCAAATGGCAAGATTTCATTCTTTTTCATGGCTGAGTAATATTCCATTAGATAGATAGATAGATAGATAGATAGATAGATAGATAGATAGATAGATAGACAGACAGACAGAATCTTCTTTATCCATTCATCTATTGATGGATTCTTGGGTTGCTTCCACATCTTAGCTATTGTAAATAATGCCGCAATGAACATAGGGGTGCATATATCTCTTCAAATTAGTGTTTTCATTTTCTTCAGATAAATATCCAGAAGTAGAATTGCTGACTGTGTGGTAATTCTATTTTTAATTTTTTGAAGAGGTTTTCAATAGTGGTTGTATCATTTTAAATTCCCACCAACAGTGCACAGGGTTCCCTTTTCTCCACAGCCTTGCCAGCACTTGTTATTTCTTGTCTTTTTGATAATAGCCATTCTGACAGGTGTGAGGTGATATCTCATTGTGGTTTTGATTTGCATTTCCCTGATGATTAGTGATGTTGAGCGTCTTTCCATGTCCCTGTTGGCCATCTGTATGTCTTCTTCAGAAAAATATCTATTCAGGTCCTCTGATCATTTTTTAATTGGATTGCTTTGTTTGCTTGTGTTTTGTCTTTGTTTTTGTTTTGTTTTTTGCTGAGGAAGATTTGCCCTGAGCTAACATCCATGCCAATCTTCCTCTATATTTTAGTACATGGGCTGCCAGCACAGCATGGCCACTAACAGAGAAAGGTCTGTGCCCTAGGACCAGACCTGGGCCGCCAAAGCAGAGGGCACCCAACTTAACCACTAGGCCACTGGGGCTGGCCCAGATTGTTTGTTTTTTTGATATTGAGTTATATGGGTTCTTCATATATTTGGGATATCAACCCCTTATTGGAGCTATTATTTGAAAATATCTTCTCCCAATCAGTAGGTTGCCTTTTCATTTTGTTGATGGTTTCCTTCACTATGCAAAAAGGAATAAATTTAACTAAGGATATGAAAGATCTATACTCGAAAAACTATAAGATACTGATGAAAGAAATTGAAGATGACACAAAAGGAAAGATATACCATGCTCACGGACTGGAGGAATTAATATTATTAACATGTCCATACTACCCAAGGCAATTTACAGATTCAATGCAATCCCTATCAAATTACCTATGGCATTTTTCATAGAACTAGAACAAATAATTCTAAAATTCATATGGAACCACAAAAGACCCTGAATAGCCAAAGCAATCTTGAGAAAGAAGAACAAAGATGGAGGTACCATGCTCCCTGATTTCAAAATATATTACAAAGCTATAGTAATCAGAACAGTATGGTATTGACACAAAAGCAGACACATAGATCAATGGAACAGAATAGACAGCCCAGAAATAAACCCACACTCATATGGGCAATTAATCTACGACAAAGGAGGCAAGAATATGCAGCAGGGAAAAGATAGTCTGTTCAACAAATGGTGTTGGGAAAACTGGACAGCTACATGCAAAAGAATGAAACCGGACCGCTTTCTTCACCATAAACAAAAACAAACTCAAAATGGATTAAAGACTTAAATCTGAAGTCATAAAACTTCTAGACTTTCTAGAAGAAAACATAGGCAGTAAGCTCTTTGACATCAGTCTTAGCAATATATTTTAGATATGTTTCCTCAGGCAAGGGTAATGAAGAAAAATAAACAAATGGGACTACATTAAACTAAAAGTTTTTGCAGAAGAAACATTTTTAAACACAACTCATTTTCACCAGCCAGTAGATGGGCGGGAGGGCCGCACAGAATCATAAGAGGCTGGTTTTGATAGAGAGAATTCGGCAAAAGTCTGAGCATGAAATCCTAAGCAGCCAGAGACACCAGGAGGTGAGTGGGACTGGAGGGCAGGGACGGGCTGGAAGGTTAGACCAGCTATATCAGATTCTTCCCCTTTCCTGCAAATTCTTCCCCTTTCCTGCCTTGATACCTACAGCAGCAGCAAATCCCCAGTGTCCTGTGCCAGGTGCTTCCCTGCACTTTCCACAGCACCCTGCCAGGAGCCATCAGCACCTAAATGTTTGGTGTCACTTCCGGTGAGAGCAGAACAGCAAGTTCAAATTTCTACTCAAGTCATTTGGCAACCAAAGTGATAACTTTAGTTCTGCTCCCCAGCCATTAGGAAACGAATTGCCAGAGGTTTCTGAGTAGTGAGGGAAGAACAACATATGCAGACACAAATTTTTCAATTCATACATAGGAAACTTCAGGCCCAGTTCTTTGAAGAAAATAGATTGAGGGGCCGGCGCAGTGGCATAGCAGTTAAGTTTGCGCACTCGGCTTCGGCAGCCCTGGGTTCACAGGTTGGGGTCCCGGGCTCAGACCAAAGCACTGCTTGTCAGCCATGCTGTGGTGGCGTCCCATATAAAGTAGAGGAAGACGGGCAAGGACGTTAGCCCAGGGCCAGTCTTCCTCAGCAAAAAGAGGAGGATTGGCAACGGATGTTAGCTCAGGGCTAATCTTCCTCACAAAAAATAAATAAGTAAATAAAATAAAAAAGAAAATAGATTGGAATTCAAGAGGAGATAAAAAAATAGGAAGCATGGAGCATGCTATTCCCAGGAATGACCACTTCCAGCTCTGGTCTAGACCAAACCATTTTAAGCATCACAAATCACTCCCTCACCCTATTCCGAGGTTGCAGCTTATCCTTCGTTCAAGGAGCCGTGCAAATCCTCCCCCAGAGCGGCCCTCGTTTGGATCTAAAGAGACCACTTCCTGTCCTTCCCAAGATCTCCAGTCTCAGTCATGTCATCTTTCTTTAATTGTCAACTAATTTCTTCCTTATGACCTTATAGGTCTTTCTCCCCACCCCAGTCTCACAGGCTCCCATTCTCATTCCTCCCCATCTTGCCAGCACCTCACGTAGCCCTGACTTCTCTAGCCATATGTGAAGTGAGGTTAGAGTAACCTACCCTTGACTTAGCTCCTGAGCATTGGGTCAAAGACAGCCCAGGAGGGACATGAGCCACCAGGAGGGAAAGAGAAGGTGCGGCTAGAATTGACCATGAAGTCTTTAGTTTTCCTAACTTTAAATGGAAATCATAAAAGAAAGTGCTTTGAGCAGTGAGGTATGTGTGCGTGTGTGTGTGTTTATTGTGGCAAAATATACATAAAATATAATTTACCATTTTAACCATTTTTAAGTATACAGTTGAGTGGCATTCAGTACATTTACAGTGTTGTGCAGCCATCACCATCATCCATCTCTAGAACTTTTTCATCATTCCAAACTGAAACTCCATACCCATTAAACAACAACTACCCATTCTCCCCTCCCCCAGCCCCCAGCATCCACCATTGCACTTTCTGTCTCCATGAATTTGACTGCTCTAGGTCCCTTATATAAGTGGAATCACACATCTGTCCTTTTGTGTCTGGCTTATTTCACTTAGCAAAATGTTTCCCAGATTCATCTCTGTTGTAGCATGTATCAGAATTTCATTCCTTTTTAAGGCTGAATGATATTCCACTGTGCACATATACCACATCTTGTTTTTCCATTCATCCATCAATGGACATTTGGGTTGTTTCCATCTTTTGGCTACTGTGAACAATGCTGCTATGAACGTGGGTGTACACGTATCTGTTTGATGAGTAGTGTTTTTAAACATTTAAAATTACATTTTTCTCCAGTGCACAAACTACCTTGTGTCTATCTGAGAAGCTAGTAAAAACTGACCAACGGGCTAGGTCACCACATCACAATGAGATCAGCTTTAAGATAGGAGCCAAGGACTGTGCATTTTCCAGGCTCTTCACAGTTCCCATCGTGCTCAGCACCTGGGGTACATCCAATTACTAAGGACTGCTAGGGACACAGGCCACACACATCACGTGGGTGCCTGCCAAGGCTAGACCTCACAAACGGCCAGCAAGGCGTGGGTTATCAGTTCTTGCCACGGCCTGGCCTCATCAAAAGGTTATTTAGCCCTCATTTTGATTAGCCAAGTACTTTATAATCATTTATTTAATAGATCTTTTCCACCATCAACAACCATCATCCAATATGTGGACATAGAGTATTTAGATAGGGAGGGAGCCAATTTCAACTGGGGTTTATATGCAAATATGAGTGCAACCATAGAGACCAAACTTGCTCTGCTCTTGAGAAATGTTTCAATTTAGCTAAGCATAAATGTTAAATTTGCTGTTCTGTTAGTGAAGCCCTAGTCCTGAGCCTAGCATGTGGCCCACTCAACCTGACCATGGCGTTCAGATCCCACCATCCAGAAGGATGGTTTAAGAGCCATGAGCCTGCACTGACTCCTCCCTACGCCCTCCCCAAAACTCCTCAGAGCTTAGAGCTTGTCGTGGTAAAAGGACAATGGGGTGAGGAGTACAACCCATAACAGCTGATCCCAAGAAGGTGAACTAAGTTGATGTAACCACTGAACAACCTGCCACAACGACCTCATAAGACCATCCGGTCGCTCAGTAAGGCCAACACATGGGGCTTTCAAATCCCACTCCGCACTGCAAACTTCCAGCCTGTTACTGATCCCTGACCTGTGGGGTTACACAGAGTGTTAAATTCCATTTTCTAAAATAAGCATATGTTATATTTTAAATGAAACAGATGTAATTCTTATTTGAATCATTTTTAACATATAAAAACCACTTTCTTTGGTGGTCATATTAATTTTTATGCCACATATATTACATTATGCATTTTATATGTTTAAAGTATTTCACAATTTTAAGAATTAGTTTGCATGCATTAGCTGTACTTGTCCTATTATTTTTCCTGTTTTTTTTTGGCCACAATATTCCCATTACACATTTCCATATTATACACTGAAATAGTGACTTTTCTTATGAATTCCATTTATACATCACTGGCCTAAGAAACAAGGCACCAGAAGGTAGCAAGCAGGTGCCAAAAAGTTCACTTATACAAAAATTATAACACATTCTTATTTCACTATCTGAAACAGAAACTGAAAAGACAACATAAGATTGTTAGTTGGTAATGGAGAATCTGCACTTTGCAGATTATGAGTAACCAAACCTTAATAACCTCATTTAGTACATTCATTTTTTCATTAAGCATCTATTCAATGTCTTTTATGCAAGAGGTCCTGAAGCTGCCAAGACAAATAAGAACCCTGCCCCAAGGAACCTCACTGTCAAGTGATTCTATACACTAGCAGTTGGCAAACTTTGGCCCACAAACCAAATCCAGCTCACATCTTGTTTTTGTAAAGTTTTATTGGAACACAGTCATGCTCATTAGTTTACATATTGTCTGTGATTGCTTTCATGCTACAATGGCAGCATAGAGTAGCTACAGCAGAGACCATATGGCCCATAAGCCTAGAATATTTACTATCCAGTCATTCACCGAAAATATTTGCCAACCCTTGCTCTTGAGGAAGGAACCCACTATGGATCCCTTAAATTTTATTTATTTTTTGTGTGTGTGTGAGGAAGACCAGCCTGAGCTAACATCCGTCGCCAATCCTCCTCTTTTTGCTGAGGAAGACTGGCCCTGGGCTAACATCTGTGCCATCTTCCTCCACTTTATATGGGACGCCGCCACAGCATGGCTGACAGGCAGTGCATCGGCGGGCGCCCGGGATCCGAACCTGCGAACCCCGGGCTGCCAAGCGCAGACTAAACCGCTGTGCCACCAGGCGGCCCCTGGATCCCTTAAATTTTAGAAAGTTCTAAGAAGACTTGGCCCCACTCCCAAATGCTCTGAGAACTCAGAGAAGATGCTCTTGCTACTCAAGGTGTCATCCACAGACCCACAGCATCAACATCATCTGGGAACTTAGAAATGCAGAATCTCAGGTCCCACCCCAGAACTATTGAATCAGAATCTGCAATTGAACAAAATCCTCAGGTGATTCATATATACATTAAAGTTTGATAAGCACTGTTTGCATTAGTCAGGGTTCTCCAGAGAAACAGAACCAATAGGGTGTGTGTATAGAGAGAGAGATTTATTTTAAGGAATTGGCTCGTGTGAGTGAGGGGTGGTGGCAAGTCTGAAACCTGCAGGGCAGGCAGGCAGGCTGGAAATTCCAGCAAGAGTTGACGTTCCAGTCTTGAGTTGAAGGCAGTCTGGAGACAGGATTCCTTCTTTTTCTGGGGACCTCAGTCTTTTCTCCTTAGGCCTTCAACTGATTAGATGAAGTCCACCCACATTATGGAGGGAAACCTGCTTTACTCAAAGTCTACTGATTCAAATGTTAATCACATCTAAAGAATAGCCTCATAGCAACATGTGGACTGGTGTTTGACCAAACAATTGGGCACTACAGCCTGGTTGAGTTGACACATAAAATCAACCAGCATACTTTTCTAGGTGGAAAACTTAGAGGTCAGAGAGAAACAGGGGTAGACTTGTGACCAATATGTAAAATTGATGAAAGTGGATCTTCTGTAATCGTCAAATATCCTTTCTTAGAATCTACCTCAGCCATGCATGTCTCTTCCTAGCCCCCATACCAGGTACCTCATGAGGAGGTACACTGTCCAATAGTGTAGCCACCAACCACATGTGACTGTCGTTGAGTGCTGGACATGTAGCTAGTCCAAACTGAGATGTGCTCTAAGTGGAAAATACACACCAGATTTAAAAGATTTAGTATTAAAAAAAATCTCAATAATTTTATATCAATTATATGCTGAAATGATAATATTTTAGGTATATTGGGTTAAATAAAATAGATTGTTAAAATTAATTTCACCTATTTCTTTTTTTTTTTTTTTTTTTTTTTTGTGGGGAAGACCAGTCCTGAGCTAACATCCGTTGCCAATCCTCCCCTTTTTGCTGAGGAAGGCTAGCCCTGGGCTAACATCGTGCCCATCTTCCTCTACTTTATATGGGACGCCGCCACGGCATGGCTGACAGGCAGTGCGTCGGCGGGCGCACGGGATCCGAACCGGCGAACCCCGGGCTGCCAAGCGCGAACTAAACCGCTGCGCCACCGGGCCGGCCCTTTCTTTCTTTTTTTAATGTGACTACTGGAAATGTTTAAATTATATATGTGACTCACATGATATTTCTATGGCCAGAGCTGCTCTAGATCCTTGCTACTTGTTATGGACTAAATTGTGTCTCCCCTTCAAATTCATATGTTGAAGCCCTAACCCCTAGTATTACTGCATTTGGAGACAGTGCCTTAAAGAAGTAATTACAGTTAAATGAGATCATATGTGTGGGGCCCTGATTCGATAGGACTGGTGTCCCTATAAGAAGAGGAAGAGACATCAGGGATGCAGGTGCACAGAGTAAGGGCTATGTGAGGACACAGGGAGAAGACAGCTACCTACAAGCTGAGGCAAGAGTTTGTCACCAGAAACCAAACCCTGCCGGCATCTTGATCTTGGACTTCCAGTCTCCAGAATTGAGAGAAAATACATTTCTGTTGTTTAAGCCACCCAGTTCGTGACATTTTGTTATGGCAGCCGTAGCAGACTAACACACTCCTCAAAGTGTGGTCCATGGGCCAGCAGCATCAGGATTACCTGGGAGTTTGTTAGAAATACAGAATCTCAGGCCCCACCCCAGACCATTGGAACCAGAATCAGCATTTTCACAAGATCCCCAAGTGCTTTGAGGGGCCCTGCTCTAAAACACAGGCCAGCTTTCAATAGGATGGAGGACGTTTGTCAGGGATTTCTAAGATGGAGGAAGAAGGGATATGGGAGAGGTGTGAGGTGGGCTGGCAAAGTCAGAAAGCTTTGCCTGGTGGCCTCTGTCTCCTCAGGGAGATCAAACATGAGCAACTAACACTGGGGAGAGCCCTAGAATACAAGTACCCAGCCCAGGGAGTTTTCTCTTTCTGATCCTAATGATTAGAATCACTGCTTTTTAGAGCTGGAGGTGAGCCTTCAGGAAATACCTAGTTCACATCCTGGAGCGGGGCTCTATGGCTGATCCAAGGCCATCACCAGGGATGAGAATCTCACCTCCTCACTCCCAATCTAAATTACTTTGCTACTGTTTAAATTCATTCAGAATGAAAATTCAAACAAATAGTCACAATTCCAAGAGCCTCATGGGTCAAGATTTTTTTTTCTTTTGATGCAGAGAAGCCAGTCCTGAGCTGGTCTTGGGAAAGGAGAGAAAATGGGCGGAGTCCCACGGACCTAAGTGGTGAACGCACACTCTAATATCAACCACATGTTCTCTGCACGTCTAGTGGGGATCCCGCACTTCTCACTGCAGGTTTTCTACTAAAGGTTACCATATGCCATAGGAATGTTTCACCACCACGAACTGGCCATATAAACTGAGAGCTTTAAATTACTGCACAGGCGGAGCGAGTTAATCTACGCCTTGATTATCTGTGTGTCTGGCTATCTAAAGACATCCCTGGCACAGAGTTGTAACTCATGACTGACTTGCTAGTTTGAAATATAGATGTGTACCTCCCTTCATAACCCCCTCCTTGTGCACACACGCACTTAGATGTGCGTTACAGTGGAGCTTGCAAATGGCTTGAACGTATTCTCAGGTCTGTCCTCTTGTTGAAGAAGTGGACCTGGGAAAATCATTTAATTCCTGAGTCTCAGTTTACTCACCTGTAAGAATGGGAATAAGACTTTTCTTGTGGATTTTTTTCAAGAATTAAATGAGAAGATATAGAAAACGCACATGGTAGGGTCTCAGTCAGCGTTGATTTTCTTTCTTTCCTTTCATCCTTCCTTCTCCTCCTATTGAAACGGAGATGTTTTCCATACACGATGCTGGCAAGATGAGGTTCTTTTCTCCTGCCCAGTAAAAGGAGAGATTATGGGCAGACAGATACAATGAGATGGTCTTCAGGGGCATTGATTGCTTTGATTGCTTTATTGAGCTACTCAGTATTTTTCACAGTTATCAGAGAACATAATTACCACAAGTGGTAAACAATGGAGAGCTATTAACAAAAAAGATAAAAGCAGAGAGAACAATAATAATATAATCATTGCTTTGTACTAAAATTGTAGCTAGTGATCTGTGTAGCTGAATGTTGTATAGACTTTGAATGGACATCTCAAGGTCTGGCTATTTCTCTTGACATAAATTTAGAAGGTAGCACTTGCAGAGTACTTTAGAATCAGCAGGAGATTTTTTTTAAATCCCAACTATATTTTTAGAATGTCCTTGACAAATAGGGTCTGTCCAGGTATAGCACGTTAAAATATTGCTCTATTATTTCAGGTGTCAAGCACACTTAGATGAGAAATACAGTCCCTCCCTGCAAGAGCAGATCATGCTGGCTCTTGGTCAGCCTTGTGGCTCTCCAAGTGGAGGAGTAGTCCAACTGGGCCAAGAGCCACAGCCAAGGGGGAGGAACGCTGGCCTGTCAGCCCATCCCTGGACTTCAGGTCTTGGGAATCCAGAGGCTGTCTCTCTAAGGAGCTGGAGACAATAAAGAACCCATCTGAAATATACACATGCCTCTTCCCATCTATTTCTGCAAACTTGTCCCTAAATCACCAGAAAATAAAAATAATACTTACTATTTATTGGGCCCTTAACTATATGCCAGAAATACATTAATTCATTCAACCCTCAAAACAATCCTATGAGGTAGGAAATATTGTGTCCGTTACACAGGTTAAAAATTGAGAGAGGTTAATTAACTTGCCCGAGTTCACTCAGCAGCAAATGGTGAGCTGAGAATTGAATTCAAGTTTGGCAAGATGCTGCTGCTTCGCCCATCAGAGGCATTTCTTCAGCTCCTTAGAGTTTTAGTTTTTACCTGTTTTACAAATTTATTATATTTTCCTGGTATCTCCTTTTCCTTCAGATAGGAAAACACCCAGGACGCTTTTCAAAATAGTATTAACACCTTCACCTAAATCAGAAATGAGTACTTTGTTTTAGCTAAGGAGCTTTGGTGATCTCATCCCATTTTGTAAACATTCTTGCATTTTTTAATACCTACATTTCATCCTCTTTCTTTCACTTCTCTAGTCTTACAAAGGTGCTGCCTTGGCCACCATCTACTATAAATTTATTCATGTATTTGAATGTCCACTGAGGGTCTGTTCTGAGTCAGGCACTGTGTTCTTCCCTGGAAAGATAAATATTAATAAGTTCCCACCCTCAAGGTGCTCCCAGTCTAGTGGGGATGACAGTCATGCAAACAAACAATTTCAATGCAGTTTTATACACTTGTGGCCACTATGATACACTTACAGTCAAAGCTGGAAAAACACAGAGAATCCAGCAATGGCATCAGCTTGGAAGCACTGGTGAGTGGATAACATTTCAGTTGGTTCATAATGGTTGAAAAGGTGATAGCCAGGTATACAGCAGGGAGCAAGCATTTCAGTAGGAGCAACAAAGAGAAGGCATAATCAGGCCTGGAGTATTTCAAGAATTGCCTGTGAACTTTGGGATATGGGGAGCAGAGGTGCATAGGTGATGGGAGAGAAGTTAGGGGAAGAAGTCCAGGTCAGGTACGCCAGGGCTCTGTCCCTCACTCAGAGTCTAGACTCTATACTGTGGGTGAGGAGGTACCACAGAGGTTTTACAAGAGGAGAAACATGATGAGATTCTTCTTTTAGGAAGGTCCCCTGGCAGCAGTGAGAGCTCTTGCCAAGAAGAGAGAGACTGATGAGAGGGAAACTGATAACATGGCTATGCAGCAATCCAGGTGCAAGAAAGGCTTGATTGGAGGGAATGGAGATGGGGACCACATCTGAAGACATTTCTGAGTTAGCATTGACAGGATGGAGAGTAGCCTGACTGTGAAGGATTCAGGAGCTGACTTCAGGCCAACTCTGACATGCCTTACTCAAGAGTCTGGTGGATGGTGAAATTATTAAATGAAATAAGGCATCCATAGGAAGAGCAAGTTTGAAGGATGGGGGGATAGGGTAAGGAGTGTAAAATATAAAAGAAAAAATTTAAGTACCGATGCCTCGGTCCTACTCCCAGAGATTCTGGTTTAATTTGTCTGCAGTATAGCCTAGACATTGGGATAAGTTATTTAACCTTTTTAGGTAATTCTAACGAGAAGCCAAGTTGAGAACCACTGTTATGAAGAGAAAAGAGAAGACAGAATTCTCAGAAATACCACAATTTAATTTGTAAGAATAGCCCAAGTCTCCATTAATAGGGTATTGATCAAGTTAACTACATGATTCAAAATTCAGCCTGAGGTTCCAGGTAAGATGGAATAATCATACTCTACCCTGTCTCTCCCACTGAAAGCAGCTATAAACCAGGGCAGAAGGCCTGGAGCAGCAAGTTGAGGAGTCTGTAAAGTAAACGGTAGCAGATGGATTGGGAAGGAAGACCAGAGTTCAAAGTACCTCTGAACCAATGGTGAGTTTACCATACTGTTAGCTCTGGTGTTGCCCAGCCTAGACACAAGGTCGCCTGAAACTGGAAGTGGACCCCAGGAGAAACCCTCTGGTTCTGGCTCAAAGAACAGGAAAGGGGTCTCCTAATGCTCAAAGAGAATGGGAGAAATCCCCTGTTTTCCTTTTGGTTTTTCTTCTGGATGGAGGATGGAAAAGGGGACCCCAGGAACCAGAAAGTACCAGGGACACTGTAACGAGGAAGGAGTTTGGGAAAGTGACCTGACAAAGTTGTTGATCCATGCCTGGGCTTACCCCTAAGTGGCACAGTGTGAATCTGACCCTGAACGGTATACCAAAAGCTCTGAGATGGAACCATAAACTGAGATAGACCACCACCCACATCCAACACTGGCCACAGGGTGGCACACATGCAGGACAGACCTGAATAGCATTGCAAAGACTTTGAAAGTGGACCTGGCATTGAAACCACAACTCATAGAAGGCTGGTTGGAACTTACTAAACTATAAAATCAACATTTTCTTAAACAAGGACTTAAACAAGACCTAGAGACTCATAATATTCAAAATGTCCAGAATACAATACAAAATTACTCATCATATGAAGAACCAGGAAAATCTCGTTACATGCTGAGATGACACTGACTTTGGAAGTACCTGACAAAGATTTTAAAGCAGCCATTATAAAAATGATCCAATAAGTAAGGACAAACTTTCTTTAAATGAATGGAAGACAGACAGTCCCAGCAAAGAAACAGAAAATATAAAGAAAAGTCAAATGGAAGTTTTAGAACTGAAAAACACAATAACTGAAATTTTAAAATTCACTGATGGGTTCAATGGCAGATAAACATGACAGAGGAAAGAATCAATGAACATGAAGATAGATCAATAGAAATTCTCCCATCTAAACAACAGAAAGAATAAAGATTTGGGGCAAAAATAAATAAACCTCAAGAATTTGTGGGACAATGCCAAAAGTCCTCATGTTTGTGTCATCAGAGTCTCAGAAGTAGGGAGGAAAAAGTGCAATACAGAAAAAAAATTGAAGAAATAATGACTAAAAACTTTACAAATCTGGCAAAATACATAAAACTTACAGATTTGAGAAGTTCAGCAAATCGTAAACAGGATAAGCCCCCAAAAAATCCAGGCCCAGAACATTATAATCAAATTACTTAAAACTAAAGACAAATTGAAATCTCACAGGCAACCAGAGAAAAACAACATATTACTTCTAGGGAACAATGACCCAGATAACTGCAGACATCTCATCAGAAATCAGGGAAGCCAGAAGGAAGCAGAACAGCATGTTAAAAATACTGACAGGAGGTCCAGCCCTGTGGCATAGTTGTTAAGTTCGGCACACTCTGCTTCAGTAGCCCAGGATCACGGGTTTGGATCCCAGGTGCCAGCCTACACCACTCATCAGCCACGCTGTGGTGGTAACCCAAATACAAAATAGAGGAAGACTGGCACAGATGTTAGCTCAGGGACAATCTTCCTCGACAAAGAAAAAAAATACTGAAAGGAAAGAACTATCAACCCAGAATTCTATATCCAGGAAAAATATACTTCAGGAATGCAGGTGAGATAAAGATTCTCTCAGAACAAAGAAAGTAGAATCTGTTACCAGCAGACCTGCTCTAGAAGTACCTTCTTCAAACAGAAGGGCAATGATACCAGGCAGAAACTTGGAACACCAGGAACGAATGAGACGTAACAGAGATCCTGAAAGTACGGGTAAACATTATAGCCTTTCTTCTCTCAGGTTCTTTAAACTCTGCTTAATGCTTGAAACCAAAAGTATAACACTGTTTGATATAATATATGTAGGTGTAATACACAAGAACTATAAAATGAAGCCAGGAGAGTAAAGGTCCTATATGGAGGTAAGGTTTCTGCTTTCCACTTGAAGTGGTAAAATATTGTAAAATGTAATGATGTGTTTTATAGAGCAACCACTAAAAATATTATACAAAGAGATATAGTAAAATAAATAAACAAAGTAGAATACTAACAAGATTCAAACAATCCAAAAGAAAGCATGAGATGGGAAACAGAGGAACAAAAACCACAGGGAACAAACAGAAAACAAAATGGTAGGCTTAAATAAAAACATATAAATAATTCATTAAATGCAAATAGTCTAAACAAATCAATTTAAAGAGATTGACAGAACGGATTTTTTAAATGACTAAATTATGTGCTATTTTAAAAGAAACTCAAAACAAAATGGAATAGGAAGATTGAAAGTAAAAGCATGTAGCATTTATCCCAGAGAAATGAAAACTTATGTCCACATAAAAACCTGTACATGAATGGTGATAGCAGCATTATTCAAAACAGCCCAAAACTAGACACAACCCAGATGTCCTCCAATCAATGAATGGTTAAATAAACTATGGTACCTCCATACCTTGGAACACTACTCAGCAAATAAAAAGAATGAGCTATTGATACACACAACAACTTGGATAGGTCTTAAGGGAATTAAAGTGAATAAAGCCAATCTCTAAATGTTACATACTATATGATTCCATTTATAGAGCACTCTTGAAATGACAGAATTATAGAGATGGAGACAGATTAGTACTAGCCAGGGGTTAGGGAGTGGAATGGGAGGGAGGTTGCTGTGGCTATAAAAGAGTAGCACAAAGCATCTTTGTGATAGAGCAGTTTTGTGTCTTGACTGTGGTGGTAGTCACATGAATCCACATATGATAAAATTTCACAGAACATGCATACACACACATGAGTGCATGTAAAACTGGTGAAATTTGAATAAGGTCAATGGATTATATCAATGTCAATTTTCCAGTTGTGATTGTACTATAGTTAGGCAAGATTGCAAGATGTTACCATTGGGTGGGACTGGGTTAAGTTTATTAGTTTACTAGGCTCCCATAACAAAGTATCACAGACTGGGTGGCTTAAACAACGGAAATTTATTGTCTCCTAGTTCTGGAGGCTGGACATCCAAAATTAATATGTCAACAGAGTTGGTTCCTTCTGAGGGCTGTGAGAGAGAATCTGTTCCAGGTCTCTCTCCTTGGCTTATAGACGGCTGTCTTCTCTCTGTGTCTTCACATCACCTTCCCTCCATGTCCAAACTTCCCCCTTTTATAAGTACACCTGTCATACTGGATGACCTAATGATCTCAATTTAACTTGATTATCTCTGCAGACTCTGTCCAAATCCACACATTCTGAGGTACTGAGGGTTAGGACTTCAACATGTGAATCTTAGAGGGGACACAATTCAACCCACAATAGGTATATGGATTTTTCTCTGCTATTTCTTACAACTACATCTGAATCTACAATTATTTTAAAATACAAAGTTTTTAAAAAGAGGAAAATGGAAAAAGATGGAAAGAATTGAAGTTATACAAACTGTTCTCTGATCGTAATGGATGTAGACTAAAATCAATAACAGAAAATCTCCAAATACTTGAAAATTAAGCAGCATACTTCTATATAATCCTTCGGTCGAAGAGGAAGTCTCAGGGAAAATAAAAAAATATATTGAACTGCATGATAATAAACATACAGCATATCAAAATTTTGTGAGAGGCAACCAAAGCAGGGCTTAGAGGGAAATTTATAACATTAAGTGCTTACATTACATTAACTATGTTACATCTAAACTATGGAATATCATCCAGATGTTAAAATATTGAAGATATAGAAGGAACTCTACAATGTATTATTAGACATAAAACTATAAAAAATTATATATAGGGACCAGTCTGGTGGCACAGTGGTTAAGTTTGCATGCTCCACTTCGGTGGCCTGGGGTGCATAGGTTCAGATCCCAGGCATGGACCTATGCACCGCTTTCAAGCCATGCTGTGGCAGGCATCCCATGTATAAAGTGGAGGAAGATGGGCATGGATGTTAGCCCAGGGCTAATCTTCTTCAGCAAAAAAGAGGAGGATTGGCAACAGATGTTAGCTCAGGGCTAATCTTCCTCACACACACACAAAAATTATATATAGCATGCTACCTTTGATAGGAAAAGAGGGAGAAAATCAGAATAACTCACATCTGCTTGTTTCTGCATAAAGAAACACTGGTAGGATACACAATGAACTAATTAGGTACCTATATAGGAGGAGGAAAATGGGGCAGATAGAGCAGAGGCAGGAGTAAGATTTTTCAATGTATACCTTGTTAATTGCTTTCCCTTTTAAAAAAAAAATTGAGGTGAAATTCACATAACATAAAATTAACCATTTTAAAGTCTACAACTCGGTGGCATTTAGTACATTCACAATGTCATGCAACCACCACTTTATCAAGTTCCAAAACATTTCATCACCCCAAAAGAAAACCCTGTACCCATTAAGCAATCACTCCCCATACCCCCTGCCCCCAGACCCTGGTAACCACCAACTGCTTCTATCTCAATGGATTTACCTATTCTGGATATTTCATATAAATGGACTCATCCAATATTTTTTTGTGTCTAGCTTCTTTCATCTAGCATAATGTTTTCAAGTTTCATCCACATTATAGCATGTATCAATACTTCATTCCTTTTTATGACTGAATAATATTCCACTGTGTGTGTGTGTGTGTGTATATATATATATATATATATATATGCCACATTTTGTTTATCTGCTCATCTATTGATGGACCTTTTGGCCATTGTGAATAATGCTGCTATGAACATTCACGTATAAGTATCTGTTCAAGTCCCTGCTCTCAATTCTTTTGGGTATGGATCTAGGAGTGGCATTGCTGGGTCATATGGCAATTCTATGTTTAACTCTTTGAGGAACCAAACTTGTTTTCCACAATGGCTGCACCATTTTACACTCCCAGATCAATGTACTAGGGTTTCAATTTCTCCACATCTTTGCCAACACTTGTTATTTTCTGTATTTTTCATTATAGCCATCCTAGTGGATGTAAAGTGGTATCTTGTGTTTTTGATTTGCATTTCCCTAATGACTAATCATTTTGAGCATCTTCTCACGTGCTTATTGGTCATCTGTATATCTTTTTTGGTATCATTTTCTTTTTGCGAACCCTATGAATATATTATCCATTTGAAACCAAAAAAAAATTTTTTAAGGAAAAAAAGTAAAGACCAGGCAGAAGAGAAGAAGAAATTAGAACACTACGGTAGGCAGAATAATGGCCCCCAAAGATGTCCACATTCTAATTCCTGAAACCTGTGAATATGTTACCTTACCTGGCAAAAGGGACTTTGCAGATGTGATTAGGTTAAGAATCCTAAAATGGGGAGATTATGCTGGATTATTGGTGGGCCTGACGTAACCACAAGGGACCTTATGAGAGTGAGGCAGGAGGTCGGAGTCAGAAAAGGAGATATGATGATGGAAGCAGAGATCAGAGAGAGACAGCGAGACTTGAAGATGGAGGAAGGAAGCCATGAGCCAAGGAATGCAGGCAGCTTCTAGAAGCTGAAAAAAGCAAGGAAACAGATTCTTCCCTAGAGCTTCCAGAAGGGATGCAGCCCTGCTGACACACTGATTTTAAGACTTTTAACTTCCAGAATTATAAGATAATAAATTTACATTATTTTAAGCCACTGAGTTTGTGGTAATTTGTTTCAGCAGTAATAGGAAACTAATACAACCGCAAAGGTCCTGCTCCCTCCAGAACAAAGTATTGCCTGATAACCTCCTCATCAACGCTTCACTCTCAGGAAACACAACTGAGTCTCACATGTCTTCTAAATCCTTGAAGGGGGAAAAGCGAACCACAGAGGGCAAAGTCACATTGTCCTGTGAGGTGTGAAAGATGTCAGTGGCAAAGCACTCCAAGATCTGTCTCCTATATGTCTTCAGAAGGAATGCTGAGCTCTAAGTCTTGTTGGATAGATGTACCTGACAGCAAGGACGCCAAAGTCTTATAAAAGTTGTGAGAGATCATTACGCTCCACAGAGATTGAGCAAGATCTGCAGGAACCAAAGCCAAGGGTCTGCTTTTTCATCCCGACCAACAGTGTTATCACCTTCAGGTGGGAGCTGTGAGACCGACAAGATTAAAAGCAGCTCTCCGTTTGATTCTGCCTCCCTGCCCATTTCCCAGAGCTCAGCTGTAACTCCCAGCACCTGTCCATCCACAGGTCATTCGTCAGCTGAAATGTCTGCATGTGGTTTTGCTTCACATCTATCCTCTTTCAAAGCCCCAAATACGCTTTGCACCTAATGCGTGTAATATGTCCGCTTTGTAGAGTTGGCCCACAGAGGTAACTCCATGTGATAAAAGACCCAATAGCAGTCTGGGTGGCAAGTCCAAATAGCTGATGGCCTATACGTTTTTCCCACCACTTTCTTCTTCAGCTGGATGAGGATACCACCATCACTGTCACCACCTTCACAGAAAAGACAGCCTTGGATCTAAGCCAGCTATGACCTAAAACTCCACTTAAAACTCATTGAAGAAGCACTTGAAGAATGTGGATCTATGACTAGGGGATAGGCTTGAATAAAACAATGTAATATTTCTTAAAACCCAAAAGACAATGGTTTCTATTTAAAGGGAAACTACTCAGTATCAGCCCTAAGAAAACTTATTCTCCAGAATGTGGAATTTCGTTATTGATAAGAACAATTAACAATATTTATTGGGCACCTGCTGCAGTAAAACTGTGGTTGTCTTGCTAGCATAAATTCCACCCCCTTCCAGGCATGAAGTTTGGGTAGGATCTACTAAATTTAAATTTACACCCCAGCTCAAGGTGTGAGCCCTGATTGGTCGGAGCCAATCCATTATTTCATCCCGCTTGCTACGGTGATTGGTTCAGGGATAAGCACCCAGTGCATACCTGAGCCAATCAACACTCGGGATTTCACAGCTACTGGTTCAGCGTGTGACAGCACATGATCAAATATAGCCTCCTTAGAAGGAAGCCCAGGATTTTTGATCCATGGTTGGAGGAGAGACATCCTCTCTTTCTTTCTGACTATGATAAGGAAGCATGCGGTCCTGCACAGCAAGGGTATCCATCTTGCAGGAAGGAGAGAAGCAGTCTGGGAGGAGGCCAACATCTTGAAGGGCCTGGCAACATGGTTGGGCAATTGGATTAAAAACACCCTGAAGCCTGTCCTCTGGGTTTTCAATGACTTGAAGCAATAAACCCCCTTGTCATTTAGCCCAGTTTGTGTTAGGGATTTTCCTGCCTAAAACTGACCACATCTTAACTCATGCGCCCACTGTACATCAGGCACTGTGTGAGGGGCTTTCACACATCCTGTCTCAATTAGTCTTCACCATGACCCAGTGATGGAGGTTTTACTGTCCCCTTTTTACAGACGTCGGGTGCACTATTCAACTTCAAACAGTGAATGAGTGGTGGAGCCAGATCTGTCCATCCCTCAGACTTCTGCTTTCCACCGCATTCTACTGGCTCCGACTGTAATACCTGTGGGCACAGGGTTTGGAGGAGACTCCCCAGAACCACCCTCTGCAATAATTATACAGATAAGTTCCAGGAGAGATTGTTCCTGTTGTCATACAAGCTGCTATATTTCATATCTGGCATCTCATTTCAGTAGTTGAGTATTTCTTACAAGTGTTGATGAATCACTGTAAATATAGCAATTAATACGTCTCTCATTACAGAGGCACTGCAGAAAGATCTAAAAGAGCTCTCGATGGCATTTTAGGCAGCAGAACTTAACTCCACGATCCCCAAAGTAACCCTCTGTCTAATATGAATGTATCTAACCTTAGATATAAACCTGCTATATAGGAAGTCACTTAAAATTGTTTTCCCATTTGAAAATTGGGAGTTAATCACATGAATCTACTTCAAACCCAGAAAGGTTTGTGAGTAGGATCAGACTTTGAGAAAAGTAACTTGACTAGAAGCTAAGGGCTCAGTTCTTTGCAATACCAGACTCTGAAATAATACCCCATTAATGATGAGAACAGCTCTTCCTCCAATGGGGCTGGTCCCGTCCCTGGATTGTTTAGCCAGAATTCCCAATGGGAAAACAAATTAACAAAACATTACCACTGTAAAATGCACACATGTATGTATAATTCCTTGAAAAATATTCGAGGGGCTTTTCAGCCTGAATGGAAATGAAAGGGTTTCAGAGGACATTGATCCAAACCTGATGTCCGCTGCTAAAGAATCCTACAATAGCCCTGCCCCCAGCGTCTGCTTGGACACCACCAGTGACAGGAGATGCACCGTGTTTTATGATGACCAACGCTTATGTCAGGCATTTTTATCTGGTCCAAAGTGCCCTGTACGTTGAACCCAAATCTATATCTCCATAAGAAATAGGCTTTGAAGTTAGTCAGACCTAAGTTCAAATGACTGTTCTACCAGTTCCTCCTGGGGACCTTGGGCAGTTGCTCAACCCCTCCAAGCCCCAGGCTCCTTAGCTATAAGAACGGAAATGGTAATTCCTACTTCTTTTTTGTGTGTGTGTGAGGAAGACCAGCCCTGAGCTAACATCCGTTGCTAATCCTCCTCTTTTTGCTGAGGAAGACTGGCCCTGGGCTAACATCCATGCCCATCCTCCTCTACTTTATATGGGACACCACCACAGCATGGCTGACAAGCAGTGCATCAGCAGGCGCCCGGGATCCGAACCCACGAACCCCAGGCTGCCAAGTGCGAACTAAACTGCTGCACCACTGGGCCAGCCCCGTAATTCCTACTTCTGATCGTTAATATAAGCTTTAAAAGAGATATGGTGCATAAAGTGCATGGCAACTATTCCCAGCAGAGAGGAAGCTTCAGTAAGTGGTAGGTATGATTAACTATCACCCCCGAGGCTATTGAGTGGGGTTGCCAGATGTAACAAATAAAAATGCAGGCAACCCAATGAAATTTGAATTTCAGATAAACAACCAATAATTTTTTTAGTATAAGTGTGTTCCATGTAATATTTGGGACATACTTACACTAAAATATTATTGTTTATCTGAAATTCAAATTTCACCGGGCATCTGGTATTTTATCTGGCAACCCTACTATTGAGCCAGTGGGACCATCAAGGTTGAAGCAGGGATGGGACAATGAGGGAAAAAATCATGAAGTCAGAGAGAGGAGAATATAAAGGAAACAGGGATGTGGCAGCAAACCCACAAACTGTGTGCAGAGGCGTTTACCTGGGGGTACCTCTTGCCTGAGGAGAACCAGGCTCCAGTTGCTTAAATGAACACCCAGCCATATGCAGATGTCCATAGTTCACAATTTCCTCTCCCTCTGAAGATTTTTATTCTTGTAAAAAATCAACCTTAATAACCATCACTTAAGTTGGATCACTATATAACTTACTATTTATAACCCTTATATTAAGGAAACTCCAGTTCAAAAACTTATCAAGGGTCTACTTTTTCCAGATCCTTTCATTCAACCTTTCAAATATTTTTCAGGCATGTATCTTATCTCACCTATCATGCTAGTGGCGGAGGATGTAAACTGAGCCTAAAACAGGACCCCATCTTCAAGGGCTTTACTCATTGTCTTGTGCAATGGTCTCCCACATTTTTTTTTTTATCATTTGCCCCATCAGTTTAAAAAAAATTGAGCAGATGAGAGCATATCCCCTCCCATGCTCCAATCCCGGTCTGGAAGCCACTGGGCTAATGGATAAGAAAGATCTGTAAGCAAATAATTTGCATACAATGTGATAACTCCTGTAACTAGGATATAGCTGGGATGTTAACAGCACAGAAGAGGGAGTGGGGAGCTCTGATGGGAAGAGAAGGAGGAAACCTTCTTGAAGGTAGTGACCTCTGGGTGAGACTTGAAGGGTAAGCAAGACTTTGCCAGCAGACTTGGGGATAGGGGATGCTTTTCAGGCAAAGAAAACAGTCTTTTTGAAAGCACAAGAGTAGGAAAGAGGATGACATACTCAGAGAACCAGGAGCAGCTGGGTAGGGTTTACACAAAGAGTGTAGTTGGTAAAACAAGAGTTAAATGCAATCAGAAGAGTAGGTTCCAGAGCATGCAGTGCAGATGAAGTCTAGGAAACAATGCAAGGCTGGACTGTGAAACGCTATGCTCACATTTATATATTAGAAAGATCACTCTGATGGAGATGAGAAAATTCTTAATGAAATCTTAGAAAATGGAATTAAAGCAGTATATTACATAATAGACTATTACGTCCAAATAGCATTTATCCTAGGATTACCCAGATGGTTCAATATTAGAAAATCTATTAACATGGAAACTTAGATTACTTTTTAATAAAAAATATTCATCCCAATAGATACTAAAAATCCATTCAATAAATTTCCAACTTGGAAAACTAGGACACTCTTACACAATAAAGAATATCTACCATAAACACATAGTCAATAGCACATTAAAAGTATTTCCATTAAATCAGAAATAAAACAAAAATACCGAATACTTGTGTTATCACATCATATTGTGCTAAACATTTCTAGTCAATGAAAAAAGACATTAAACAAAAACAAGCCCACAGAGCTAGTAAGTGGAAAAGCTGAGCTTTAAACTCAGAGTCTTCCCTCCTAACCGCTGCACCAGCCTGCCTCATAGCAGACCTGCACCAGGAGCTGTAAGGACAGGGCGAAGCTTAAGGCCATGGCCTCAAAACCTTAAAATACAGGTTGGGACAAATAAGGACACATTAAAAGGGTAAGAAACAGCACAGTTCACTAAATGCCACTAGGCGCTTAGCCTCACACCCAGTACCTTGTGAGCTCACATCCATCCGTTCACTCATTCATTCAACAAATATTTATGGAGCACCGACCACGTGCCAGGCATGGTGCTGGGCACTGGTATGAACAACACAGACATGGTCTCCACCGTGGCGCTGAGTCTAGGAAGGAGAGTCAGATGGAAAACCTATATAGACAGAAGCTAATTACAGATTGAGGTAATATGGAGGGAAAGAACAGGGTGCACTGAGAGAACGAGAGAGGGAATGTATTTCAGGCCCAAGGCACATACAGCGGAAGCTTCCCTGAGGAAGCTCCATTCGAAAAGAGAGCCCTAAAGGATGTGTAGGAGCCAGCTGAGGGAGGAGCAGGAGAGAGCAGAGGGGCCTGAGAGGAGGGGGAGAACCAGGAGAGTGCAGAGGGTGGGGGAAGGCAGGGAGAGAGAGGGTTAAAAGGTGAGAGGTCAGCCTGCCAAATGCTGCCACTCAGATGGAGACTGGAAAGTGCCCTGAGATTTGGCCACTCCGATATCCTGCAGTCCTGGACTACAGCAGTTTCAGAGGCAAGGCACTATAGAATCGGTGTTCCTATCCTCATCAGAAAAGGCATTACAGGGGATACTTAAAGGAGGTGTAGATGCTCCAAAAAGACAGCAGGAGTAGGGGGGCGCCCCTTGCAGAGGGGAGAGGTCTTGTGAGCTAAGCCTCAGATTCAAACCAAATAAGATGACACCAGCTCAGCCCTGTTCAGTGAGCCCTCGCCCTCCACCCCTGTGGACCATCCACTAGAGACCAAGTCCTAGGCTGAGGCCTTTGGGTTGGGGCCTTGAAATAGGCATCTGAGTGTACACAGACAGAAAATTCTTCGTGAGTCTTAACACATCAGTCAGATGGTCGGAAATCGAGTCTACGCCCTGATGTCTCCTGACAAACAAGGGTGCGACATTAAGTACTGCATCCCCACACTTCTTTCGACCAGCTGCACTGTCTGGCACAGTGCGAGCGGGCTCCAGACCCACCTTGCCCCCATCTCAGAGGCCCTGTCTGGGCTACATCTCACTCATTCCTGGTTAATTCTGAGTCTGTATTTGAAATCAATACCGACTTGTTGTGGGCATGGTTTGGAGCTTCAGTGACAATCTCTGGAAATGATTTATGTTCTCTCCTCGTCCTCAATCCTGGGGTTGTGAAGACCTTTGGAATTCCAATACCTTAAAGAGACCCAGCCTGTGCACACTTGAGCAAGATTCCTGCATGTGAAACAGCAGCAGGGTGTGTCTTAAAAGAGGCAGTCACTACAGAAAAATACCCCTTTTGTAGCTGCACTTCACTCCGGCCAGAAGAACGCCTTGACATTGGAGGTGGAGAAACTGGGATGAGCAGAGCGACAAGTGGGTAAAGGAGGCCAGAGGCCACTGGAGACTGGAACTTATCTGTGATTTTGCCCATGGGATTAAGTTTGGGCCGGCTCTGTCTGTGTGGGTGTTGGATCTCAGTGCCAGACTCTCCTCTCCCAGGTCAGTTTGAATAATAAATGAGCTGACACCTGGAGCCTGGGTGACAGCCCTTCAGAGGGAAGTGGGGGAAGCAGGCTGAGTCCTGTAGGAAGGAGCCTGAGTGACAGACACCTTTTCAGAGAATTACCAGCACCAATGAGCACCGACAACCACCTTTCCCAGAGAAGGCCTCGAACCCTGGAATTAGGGTTGGAGAGAGGCAGGGAAACCCAAGGCCTCTGTGAATTATGAACTGGAAAGGCTCGCCACTCCCCAGCCCTTTCCCCCTCAGACACTAGCCCCATTGTTAGCGAGCAATTTGGCAGGTACTCTAAAGTGGCTAAAATTTGGCACATCCTCCAAAGCCTTTCCTGGTCAGATCAGGTGATGTTTCCCTGAGACGTGCAGAGAAAGAGAGGATTACCTGCCCCCTCCCCCTTGGAGGCAGGTGAGAGTAAATCCAGTTAACTGACCAGCGCCATCAGTTTACAAATAAAACAGAAGCTATAAAAGCCGCCTTTGTTCAACTGAGGCTGCCATCCTGGCGGGGAGGTTAGATTCCCAATTTGTCCTTTGTCGGAGGATTAGCAAAGCCTCATTGTTTTAATATTTATTTATCAATTTGCATCTTCTAGCAGTTTCAACCCAACTCAAGGCCTCTGATCCCCATGTCCTGGCTCATTTCACCTCCTCTACCAAGGGGCTGACAAAGCTGGACTAGAGCACACCCAACATGATATGCATGCAAACCCCTACCGTTCCTTCCGCCCAGGTTCAGACTCCCTGGCCTTCCCCTGGCCGTGGAGCGGAAGGTACAGCCCTGTCAGAGGAGAGAAGGGGTGGTTGCTCCAGACAAGGGGATCCTCTCCTCACCTGTAAACGTGCCATCTCTACACAGAACTCCGCACTCCATCAATACTGTGGAATATATGGAGTCCACTTTTGACGCCAGCCAGACCTCAGGCGGTTGGGCAGGTCTTACCCCACCTGGGGGTTTCCTTTTGATTTTGCCGTGGTTATGAAGGATCTGAGAGGGGTGGAGATGACCTCCGCAAAGCTGACAGTGTGCTGGACAGAGTTATCTGGAGGGGCTGACCAATCGTTATCACATTCCTCCCTCACATAAAGAAGATTATGTATTAAGCACCTAACTGTACACAATTCTCTACAGGGAGAACTATACATCTCAATACCTTCTCACCTAGGATACTTTGGCCTAAGACTTCAGCTTACTCCTTTGCTTTAAAAAAATTATCTTATTTTTTTAAAGCTCTACTATTTTTTCAAAGTTGCAAAATTATTTTTCCATGTGAAAGCGCATACAGGGCCAAATTTCATGAAATAAAATAAGCGAATAGTTCCCCTACATTGACCCTCCCCCAAGGCATCACAGAGGAGTGCTCTGGCTTTGCAGGACACAGCTGGAAACTTCTGGATTAAATAAGAGGGTCTACATGCCTTCCTCCAGCTCCCACAGGTCAGATTATTCCTTCTCCTATCCATTTTCCCCACCTGCCATTCATCCCACCTGATATCAATCCTGGTCTTGCTAACTCCTTCTTTGCATTTTCTAAGCATCACCAGACGTTCTGGAAAAACTTCTTTCAAAATTTTCATCATGTCACCTCTCCACCTTTAGTAAGATATTCAAAGTCCTTCACTACTTGGCCTTACCTTAATATTTGTTTTCTCTTTCACCGACCCCTAAATGAGACTTTCACCTCCTGATGGTCTTAACCACTCACCATCCTTAAGCAGGACTTGCCAAGACCTACCTCTTCGTCTTTGTTCAGGGCAATCTTCACGCTGAGGATGCCGGCTTGTCCACTTGCCACCAGCCCCCGTCACTTCAGCCTCTAAAGCCCACCCCACAGACTCTTGCTGCTCTGTGGCATCTTCCACAACCACTGTGTGTGCTGATACCGGCTCACGGTGTAGTGTGTGTTCGGGGGTCTGGGACTGTGCATTCATATTCTATGAGGCTTTATCTGTATCAATCCTGTGTTGACAGTATATCCCTCCAGATCCATTTTGCATTTGCTTCTACCAAGTGCCCCAGGGGTAATATCACTATTTTTGCATTAGTCAGTTGGCTTGGGGGCAGGGAGCCTCCTGGACCACATATTAGTATCTATTCAACATCAACTCATGTGAAGGACCTATTGTTATAGATTCTCACACAGCCGATTGTACCCTGATTCAGGCCAAGTTCCCCTGTCATCTTACTTTGCTGGCAGGTTAATTTCCCCTCCTCAATTCACTGAGAGTGTGGCTCTCGAGTGTCCCAGATTTATGCAGGTCTCAGATCCCCTCCAGCCCTTGAGGATTAAAGCCATGCTTCTAGGTTAGGGAGACCACCAGCCCTGCATCCCCAGAAGAGGACAACATCAACTCAAATGTACACCACTTTGTTTTTCAGTTTCCTCTTCTTTTTTTGGACCTTGAGAATTTCCTTTATGTTTTTATGAGCTCACTTATACCATTTACAATATTTCTGTTATATTTTATCCAGAATTTTCAAGTGTTTTGTAGTGAGGGGGGGCAGAGTTCAGGCTATTATATTTGCAATATTTGTGTGATTGTTTCTTCAACTAGAGTATAAGTTCCCACGTATTTTTTTTGTATTGACAAGACATTCTCACATATTGAGGTATATGGGGTAACTATTTGGGTTCAAAACTGATTCGGCTCGAACTAAAAAGCCTGACTTATGGCCCATCAAACATAAATGGTACATCTGCTTAACCATTAAAGAACACACTCTCTTAAGATAAGAATGGGTACTTTCCCTCCTACACCCTATTGGTAACACCCTGTTGGTAATGCCCAGATTAGTCCCTTTCCTGACAGCACGGTCATGTTGACCTGCTAATTTGCAACAGAATACCTTCTGAAATTTTGATGAAAATGTATCCTGGGTGTGTTTAATGTATGTTCTTTGTTCCAAAAAGATATAAAACTGTACTGAAAACCATGCTTCTCTGGAATGCTTTCTATGGCCTTCCTGGGTTATAATACTCACTCTGGCTCAAGTTAACTCACTTTATTTCTCTCATCTACAGAATGGTTATTGGTTATTTTGCCTCGACAGTATTATACACATAGCATCTAAAACTGTGGCAAACACATATCAAATGATCAACAAACATTTGGCGACTGAATGAATGAATGACACTGCGCTATTCCTTATAGAAAGATGGCACTGCTTTAGAGTCATTGGGATCAATCCTGACTCTCCTACTGACCAGCTGTATGACCTTGGGCAAATTACTTCTCTGAACCTAAGCTTTCTCGTGTGCAAAATGGAGACAATCCCTATCTTACATGGGAGTTGGGAGAATAAATGTATTTCATGCAAGTGTCTGGCTAGCGCTCAGTTATAATGTGAGTCTGGAGGACACACACTGAATGTTTCCTACTTAGTGATAAAGGTTAAGTCTGACACATAAAAAAATCCTTCTGTTATTCTTTGTAAAAGTTTTGCCAATACTCGTGGCTCTAGACTGGAAGCAAAGAAACAAACAGTTACAGAGGGCCTACTAAGAGCCATCATATATATTTTTAAATTCCCTCCAAAACCTGATCAATCGTGTGTTATTCTTTTTCTTTTCAGAGAACTTCAGAGAGGTTAAGTGACTTTCTAGGATTTCCCAGTAAGGCAGAAAGAAGCATTTAAGCCTAGATCTGTCTGACCTGTGTCAGATACCATGAGCTAATTAGATGATAGAAGTGTGGGTATCAGGTATGTCTGCTGCCTCAACTCTAGACAACTTCATTAACCAGTCATAGGAGCAATTTGGAAATAAAGACAAAAATATAACCACCAAATCTCTGCCGTCCAAAATTTCCCCCAATCCCAGGTAACCTAGCCTCCACAAACAGCCAGCTCCCCAAGGCCTCCAACCATCCTGAAGATCTCGAAAGCTGTGATTGAGATGGTTGTCTCAGCTTCCACTTCTCTCCAAGATGTTGGCAAGGTCTTTTGCCCCCATGATGGGAGACAAGAGGTTGTGGAAGCAGAGAAAAAACAACAGGGGTCTGCATTTCCCTCCATATCCAGACTAAAAAGAAAGTTAGCTACAAGAATTAACGTACCGTGTTTATGGTTAACCACGTTAACATGAGAAGACATATTAGCAAACTGGTTAAGAGCAAGGCTTCAGATGCAGGTGGCCCTGGGTTTGAATCCTGGCTCACCACTTACTAGCAGAACCAGCTAAGTGAGTTACTGAGCCTTAGTTTCCTTACCTATAAAATAGGTCTAAGGATATTCATCTCACAAGATTATTGTAAGGATTTAAATAAAATAACATACATGAGATGCTCTTACAAGTACCCGACACTTAGTAACCATTCAATAAACGGTAGCTATACTACCAATAATAATAGATAACATAGGAAATTTAAAGAACTTTACATACACTAACTCGTAAGTCACAACATCCCTATGAAATAGAGACTATTAGCTCTGTTTTACAAATGAGAAACTGAGGCACAGAGAGGTCAGGCAACTTGCCCAAGGTCACCAAACTAGTAAGCAGCAGAGAGAGAATGTAAACCTAGAGAGTCAGCCTGCAGAGTCCAGACTATGCTGTGCTGCCTCTCAGTTCTCGTTGCCATTGTTTTCCTTATCATTATCGGTGTTAATACCATTCAATGCTGGTGAAACTGGGGGAGGCAGAGACGGACAGAGCCAGCAAAGAAAACAAGAGCTCTAAGTTCATCCGCTGGGGGTCCTCAGACCAAGCCAGGAGACCATAGTAGCGGGGTGAAAATCTGGACACACCCAGCCAAGCCTCAGAGAGTTCAGAGCCTCTGAGGCTGGGAGGCTTCTATCCATCCACAAATTGTATCTGTGCTCTAAAAACGCTGAAACGGGCTCCAGGCGTCAGGAAGACAGCAGAACAGACCCCAAGTATTTGTGAGCAAATGTACATGTTAGGTGTTATGTTAAGTACCAAGTGAGGTTTCCAAAGACATTTAACTAGGAGCTTAAACCTTAGAGGGGAAACATGCCATCACCCATGAAAAGTTAGTGCTTGGAGAAAACTTCTTGGCGAAGATAGGGTTAAACTGGCCTTTAGCATGGGAAGACAGGGGACCAGTAGGAATATTCCGGTGGGCACTGGGTAGGTTCCTTTGGAGCTGCCACCTCATTGGCTTCATTGAAAAACTTTGGTTCACAGAATGGCCCACTCAAGGCAGCAGGAGAATCACCCCAGACCTGCCCTGGGTCAGCAGAGTCACCTGGTCTGAAACACACCAAATTTCTCACTTCCTTAAGAGCATCCCTGGGAAACACTAGGGTGAAAGGTTGATTTGGAAATAACTAGGTTCCTGGCCCTGGAATTTTTTGACAAGATGGATTCAGGAAAAATAAACTAATCTGTGCAGCAGGGTCAGCTGTGGAATCGTGATAGAATACTGGCCTTCATTGCAGGAAGGGAAAGTGCTCGAAAGCCCCTTCAATGAGGGCTCTGGGCTTCAGGAAACGCTGTGTCTTGGCCTCTGCCCCTCCCCACCCCCGCCATTAAACCAGGAGGGGGTGGGGTGGTGGCCCCTTGGCTTTCTTTTCTGTGCTGTTCTAGACAGTGAATACTCTTGTTTACTCTCATAGAGAAATCTTCGTCCTATTTTAATGTAGAAAGAATTAAGATTGGAAATATTTTGTTTCAGTAGAACTTAATCCAGATGCATCTTGGGAAATTCTAAAATTCAGCTTGGAGAAAATGGATTAAAATTATACTTGATTAAAGCAAGAAAGTTAAAACAAAAAATAATAATTTAAAGTCCAAGAACTAGCCCCCTTCTCTTTTCATCTTAATTGAGAAAGAGCTCAGGAAATGTTCATGTGTAACCAATGTATTTTTCTATGTTATAATTATATTTTCATTCATTTAGTACTGGGTTACTATCAACTGGTATTTTCAAACTTCAAAACTTCAAAAGTAATTCTCCTACCAGTTACATCTACATCTACACTTTTCCCTGGAATCTTCAGTAGAGACCAGAAACCTCAGAGGAAAGAAAGGAAACCCAGATAGAACGATGAAAGATGTTCTAAACTGAGGGCTTGGAGAAGCTAACTCATTTTTTTTTTTTTTTTGGAAAAGTCATTAGTATGCCAAGATAGAAAGTGTAATCCCCAAAATGCATCTGAATTATTAATTTAGCAGGATTAAAGAAAAAAAGGTGACCTAGTTGTCATTCAAATTTAGTAAATTACCCATCAGATTACAGAATAGGCTCCTGAACCTGAAGGAGTCAGGGTTGAGTGGATACAAAGCGAGATGGGAAAATGTGGGCTCCGTTTGAAAGGCTCTCTCAGCTGGCTAAACGCGCTGCTCGCTCAGGGAAGGAGACGACTGGGAGCCACAGCAACCCCACAGCCCAAGATCTTCCCCACGCTCTAACACGGCTCAGTGCGAATGACAAGAATGGGACTGACAAGAAGTTGATTGCACAGCTACGTCTCACTGGTTCTTACATCTCAACAAGAAGTTGTTTCCATTGAGAGATAATTTACATTAAAATTTACCCCTTTAAGTATATAGTTCTGTGACTTTTGCCAAATCTATATAGTCATGTAACCATTCCCATAATCAAAACATAGAACAGTTCCATCAATCCAAAATACCTTCCCAGGCCCCTTTGCAGTCAACCACTCCTCCCTGCCCCTCCGCCCCTGGCAATCACCATTCTGTTTTCTGTCCATATAGTTTTACCTTTTCCAGAATGTCATATCAATGGAATCACATGGTACATCATTTTTAAAGCCTGACTTTTTTCACTTAGCGTAAGGCACGTGAGATTCATTGTGTTATTGTGCATATCAGGAGTTTATTTCTTTTTCTTGCTAAGCAGTATTCTGTGGTATGGATGTACCACAGTCTGTATAGGCATTTGGGGTTGAAGAACATTTGGAGTTTTTTTATCAGTTCAGGCCAATCATGAATCAAGCTGTTATAAACATTTACATAAAGGTTTTGTGTGAACATAAGTTTTCACTTCACCTGTGTAAGTACCTACAAGTGTGATTGCTGGGTTGTATGGTAAATGTAAGTTTCACTTTATGAGAAACTGCAAAACTGTTTTCCAAAGTGGCTGCTCTTTTTTGCATCCCCCTCCCGCCCCCACAGCAACGTATGAAAGTCCCAGTTGCTCCTCATCCTCATCAGCAGTTGGCACCGTCAGGGTTTTTCCGTTTTGTTTTGTTTTCTAATCTTAGTCATTATAATAGGTGTGATATCTAATTGTGGTTTTAATTTGCATTTCTCTAACTAATGATAACGAATATCTTTTCATGTGCTCATTTGCCATCATATATCTTCTTTGGTAAACTGTTCTTTTGCCCACTTTTTAATTGGTTTATGTGTTTTCTTATTGAATTTTGAGACTCTTGCATATTTTGGATACAAGTCCTTTATCAGACATGTGATTGGCAAATATTTTTTCCCAGCTTATGGCTTCTCTTTTTATTCTCTTAGCTGTGTTAAGCAAGGATCTTTTTACTTCAAGTTACACTAAGTAAAGGTTCGGGTTTGCTCTACTATGTTCATGACAGAGACTAGAAGAATCGGTCAGCACAAAACACAAATGGCGATGGCAAGTTGTTCTCCTCATTTGGGGGCACTGTCTTGCTCCCATTACCTCCTAGGAGACAGCACACCCCCTGGGACATAGTGCACACTCAATAATGAATGAAGTATGGGGCCACCCAGGAGAGTGCAATGGGAGATACAGGTGGAGAGGAAGGCAGGGGCCAGAACTTAATGACCAGGCTAAGAATTGTAAACTTTATCCTGTAGGCAGTTGGGAGACCCTAAAGGGTTTCAAACAAGGAAGTAATGAAATAGGGTTTGCATTTTCTGAAATATCATACTGGAAGTAGCATAGAAAGTAGATAGGAAGAGCAGCGACACTAGTAGTGAGACTAAGGAGAAGACCATTGAACTTTCCCAAACAAGAGATGATGAATAGCTAAAATACAGATAAAACAGCAGGGACAGCCAGCAAGGGGCAGATACAAGGGATATTAAATCAACAGGATTCATTTTGTCCCAACATCATATGAATTTGAAAACTTCTGACCAATGCATATCATTACGAGAAAGAATGGAGCAATTTGGGGGGGCCCGAATGTGCGTCACATAATTCTTCCTCCCAGACCACATACAAACTTAGACACATCTCCTCCTAATTATCCCCCCAATTAGTCTTCACAGCCAAGTTGCTTTTCCAAAAAAGGGTCCACTTGCTTTTTCTACTTCCTCATCTTCATTTTATGCCTCTTGAACTTGATGTGTGAATAAATCACAATTTACCTTGAGTCAGAAGCCCAAGTACATTCTGCTAGGATAACAATATTATTGAAATTAAGTAGTTAATTTAATGATCCATGTAGGACAGATTCAACACGAATATATGAAATAAGCAATCCCCTCTTTTTATGCTGCCCAATCAAATCCTATAATCACTTCTCCCTGCCCTTGTCTGCTCACTCAACCATTGTTCAAATGCACACAAACCTTGACATCTGAAGTGTCAGGACTCAGAGCAAATGCAGTTGGGATGTTGCCTTGCAGACATCAGCTCTCAGTGGACTCGAAGAAAGCAACAGAAAGTGTCAGGAAGTAGCTATTGCCCATAAAATATCTTAGGCTGGGACAGTAGGAAATCTTTAGGGGGACAATTATTGTATTTCCAATTTAAGTGCCTTTGAGACAATGCCTTTGACACTAGTCTTTTTCTGCAGCCTATTGTTGGCAACCTGATTCACTATCAAGATAGCGACAGCCAAGGCAGGTCTGGTCCTGGCTCTGCTACTCATAACTCTGAGAAGTTACTTAATCCCTCTGGCCCCAGTGTCCTCATCTACAGAAGGGACTGGACTAGAACTAGATCATCTTTAAGATCTGATTAAATGAGATTCTGGTTATAAATGTAACTTCGGAGGAAACATCCTAATTTATAACCATTGATCTTAGTGAATTAGGGCAATAAATGTCTTGCTAAAGATTTAAAAGAATGAATGCTCCTTTATTGTGCCAGTGGGGCAAATCAATACTTTTGTTGATCCATTTACAACTAATCATCCAGAACAAAGAAGAAAAATCTGGTGTCTGTTAACAAAGTCACCTTTTTAAGAGAAATATCCAAATGCATATTTGCATGCGAGCCACAGCTAAACATTTGCTACTTAAAAGCCAAACAAAAGAATTGTTAATTACTCTTAAATTCTCTGCAGCCATCATACCACCTCTATCACTTATTTAATGATAGTTCCAAAGTCCCCTCTAAAAGAAACTTCAACACACACGCATACATATAAATGTTTTAGAACTTGGAGAGGTATAAACTATGTAACTTTTTTTTCCTCACAATAATCTCCAATAAAGAACTGTTTTATGTGGTCTGTTAAATTTCCAGACTGTAGAGATATGATTTCTAGAGACATAATCATTAGAACAAAATCCCATTACAACAACATCAGATATAGTTATGTAGATTCAGATATGTAGTTATGTATAGTATATACAGATATAGTTACATAGACTTAGTAATAGTAAGATTTCACCAGTCCTCAGCAGACAAAATCCAGGACCTGAACATTTATTTGACCTTAAAATGACATGTAGAAAAAATTTTAGTGTTATCAGTGTCATACAGAGACATAAAACATTAAAAATTTTTGTACATTCAAATCTGTTCACTTTTTTTCTCCTTTATTATTTCCAGGTTTTCAAATTTCCCTTAAAATTTTTTCCCAACTCTGAAGTTACATGAATATTCTACTAAATTTTCTTCTAATATTTTAATTTTTTTACATTTAAGTCATTGTATCTGGAGCTTATTTCTGAACATGGTGTAAGAAAGAAGTATAACTTTTTTCCCATATGGAAATTGTTAGTATGCCAGGATTGTTTATGAAATAAATCACCTTTTCCCCCACTGAATTGAAATACTACTTTTATGATATATCAAGTTGCTATATATTCTTTGGATTATTTCTGAACTCTATCCATTTCAACTGATCCAAGTATATTTTTTGCAGTATTGCTTGTATTTACAAAAACTAGTAGGAGAATGGATAAATAAATTATGGAATGTCCATATCACAGAATATTATTTACCTAGGAAAAAGAATGAATTTATAAATATTGGTCTGGACAGACAGCCATGCATACTATGTTTTCTTTTAATAAACAATTTGCAGAGTAATGATTTGGGAGCTAGAGCCTTCTATAACCGAACATATTTGCCAGAAAAGTGTTTACATCAATTATTTCAAAGAGTTATGATGGGGAAGGGAAAGAATATTAACTTTATAGATGTCTGAATTGCTTAATTTGTTGAAATAAGCAAGTGTGAACTTTTGCAATTTAAAAATCCAATAACATAAAATTTTTTTAAATCCTTATTTGTCTATGTGTCAAAGTCTTTGTTATTTATTTGCATCACTAAAATTAAGTAGAGGCACAAAACCCAGAGGCCATAAATAAAGTAAAAGACATATTTAGCTATATAAACATTAAGAATGCTATTTAGCAAAGAAACATCATAAATAAAGTTGCAAAAGGGAGCTCACTGAGAAAGACTATGGAGGATATATGAGAAAGAATATTTCTCACATAGAAAAAGAGGTTTTATAAGTCAGTAATGAAAATACAAATAAATAATAAAATGGGCAAAGGTTATGAGTTAGCAATTCACAAGAAAGGAAATACTCGTTAAATTTTATATATATGTATATATATGTAAACATATATATATATACACACACTTATAAATAAAATGTTAAAATAAAAATTTATGTTTCACCCATCTCCAAAGAATTGACAGCAGCAGCCCCAGCTGCCCCATTAGAATGTAATAACAACGCAGCACAAATATCCTGCTGGAATGAGGTACTGAGAAACACAGGCCTGGATGGACCCCATGGCTGGGGTACTATCAACTTGACTTCTTCCAGTGCTGCTTATTTCTAAGAGTTTAAAGAAGAATTCCTGAAGCAGAGTTGCCTGGTGGAGATCATGCCTGAAAAAGGAATGATCAACAGTGGTTTTATGGTGCCCAAAGTCTCTGCCCTGGAGCTTACTCCTCCCCTCTCCCTACTACTCACATAGAAGGGTCTGGCCTTCATCCTTTCCCCGAAACACATTACCAGAAAGAGAAGCTGTTATTCCCAGGCGAATATGAGCTCACAGGAACAAATAAGTAGACATCTGAGAAGAACTTCCTTAATAGACAAACAATAAGCTCACCAATATATACCATGTAAAGTAGAATTGAAACACACGGATCAAAAATTTTAAATATTATTATACATAAGGAAATATTGGATTATATTAGAACGAAAAAGTAAGAATTAAAAATCATAAGAAAAAAGTAGAAAAGTTGAAGATGAAATACATAAAAACTGAAATAAGGAATATAATAGATAGAAAAAATAACAGAAGAATGAATTAGATAGAGGAACTTTACCAGTAGACAACAGGAAAGGATAAAGACACATTAAAAGAAATGTTAACATATTTGAAGGATAGACAATATATCAATGTCTAATAAGAGTCCCAGAAGGACAGAAGTTTTTTTAATGAAAAGCAGAATGTAAAAATATTATGAAGATAAATACTAGAATTTTTTTAAAGAATTAACTCTCTCCAATCAAAAAGAAACTCTAAGATTTTATTTTAAAAATAAGATCAAAAAAATACATTGGCTATAAGAGAAACAATTAAAACAGAAACACACAGAAACATTGAAAAATAAAAAAATATGAAAGCATAAACAAAATAAATATGAATCAAGAGAAAACTAATGCAGCCACCTTAATACTAAGAAAATACAATTTAAGAGAAAAAATACCAGAAGAGAAAAAAGAGAGCAATATATACTGAAAAAAAAGGAGAATGAAAAGACATAACCACTAAAAACATATATGCACCCAACAATACAATCTTAACATATATAAAGCAATAACTGACAGAACCATAAGGAAAAATAGCTAAATTAACTATTATAGTTGGAAATTTTAACATACAACTCTCAGAAACTAATAGATGAAGCAAAAAGAAAATAAGAAGAGATATTGAAGATCAGAACAGTACAGTTAACAACCTCAAAGTATTAGATATATATAGAATTCTACATTGAACAAACAGTAAAACACATCCTTTTCTTTTTTTTAATTTTTTTAAATTGAGGTAACATTAGTTTATAACATTATATAAATTTCAGGTGTACATCATTATATTTCAATTTCTATGTAGACTACATCATGTTCACCACCCGAAGACTAATTACCATCCATCACCTTACACACGTGCCCTTGACTCCTTTCACCCTCCCCCCCCTCCCCCTTCCCCTTTAGTAACCACTAATCTAGTCTCCATATCTATGCATTTGGTTGTTGTTGTTTTTATCTTCTACTTATGAGTGAAATCATATAGTATTTGGCTTTCTCTATCTGACATTTCACTTAGCATAATACCTTCAAGGTCCATCCATGTTGTCGCAAATGGCATGATTTCATCTTTTTTTATGGCTGAGTATTCTATTGCATATATATACCATTGTGTATATATATATTCTTTATCCATTCATCCATTGATGGGCACTTAGAATGTTTCCAAGTCTTGGCTATTGTGAATAATGCTGCAATGAACATAGGGGTGCAAATATCCTTTTAAATAGGTGTTTTCATGTTCTTTGGATAAATACCCAGAAGTGGAATAGCTGGATCACATGGTAATTCTATTTTTAATTTTTTGAGGAATCTCCATACTGTTTTCCATAGTGTCTGCACCAGTTTACATTCTCATCAGCAGCATATGAGTATTTCCTTTTCTCCACATCCTCTCCAACACGTGTTATTTCTTGTCTTGTTAATTGTAGCCATTCTGACGGGAGTGAGGTGATATCTCATTGCAGTTTTGATTTGCATTTCCCTGGTAATTAGGAATGTTGAACATCTTTTCATGTGCCTCTTGACCATCTGTATATCTTCTTTGGAAAAATATCTGTTCAAATCCTTTGCCCATTATTTAATTGAGTTGTTTGTTTTTTTGTTGTTGAGCTATATGAGTTCTTTATGTATTTTGGATATTAACTCCTTATCAGATATATGATTTGCAAATACCTTCTCCCAAATGTTAGGTTGTCTTTTCATTTTGTTGATGGTTTCCTTTGCTGTGTAGAAGCTTTTTAGTTTAATGTAGTCCCATTTGTTTATTTTTTCCTTTGTTTCCCTTGCTTGGGGAGATATGGTATTCAAAAAGACACTACTAAGACCAATATCAAAGAGCATACTGCCTATGTTTTCTTCTAGGAGTTTTATGGTTTCAGGTCTTACATTCAAGTCTTTAATTCATTTTGAGTTAATTTTTGTGTGTGGTGTAGGACAACGGTCTACATTCATTCTTTTGCATGTGGCTGTCCGGTTTTCCCAACACCATTTATTGAAGAGACTTTCTTTTCTCCATTGCATATTCTTGGCTCCTTTGTCAAAAATTAGCTGTCCATAGGTGTGTGAGTTTATTTCTGGGCTCTCAATTCTGTTCCACTGACCTGTGTGTCTGTTTATGTGCCAGTACCATGCTGTCTTGACTACTATAGCTTTGTAGTATATTTTGAAATCAGAGAATGTGACACTTTCAGCTTTGTTCTTTTTCCTCAGGATTGCTTTTCCTATTTGGGGTCTTTTGTTTTTCCAGATAAATTTTAGAATTATTTGTTCTATTTCTGTGAAAATTGTTGCTGGGACTTTGATAAGGATTGCATTGATCTGTAGGTTGCTTTAGGAACTATAGACATTTTAACTATGTTAATTCTTCCAATCCATAAGCATGGAATATCTTTCCATTTCTTTGTGTCTTCTTCAATTTCTTTCAACAATGTTTTATAATTTTCAGTGTACAGGTCTTTCACATCTTTGGTTAAATTTATTTCTAGGTATTTTATTCATTTTGTTGTGACTGTAAATGGGATTGTATTCTTAATTTCTCTTTCTGCTATTTTGTTGTTAGTGTATAGAAATGCAACTGACTTTTATATGTTGATTTTGTACGCTGCAACTTTATTGTATTCATTTATTATTTCTAATAGTTTTTTGGTGGATTCTTTGGGATTTTCCTATATATAAAATCATGTCAAATGCACAGTGACATTTTTACTTTTTCCTTTCTATTTTGGGTCCCTTTTATTTCTTTTTCTTGACTGATTGCTCTGACTAGGACTTCCAATACTATGTTAAATAAGAGTGGCAAAAGTGGGCATCCTTGTCTTGTTCCTATTCTTAGAGGGATAGCTTTCAGTTTTTCACCATTGAGTATGATGGTAGCTGAAAACATCCTTTTCATGTCCATGTGGAATATTTATGAAGCAAGACCATTTATTAGACCATAAAGGTAGCCTCAATAAATTCTGTCTCTGAAATAAAAAACAATATGGTTTCTTTAAAATACTACATGTATTGAAACCAAAAAGCATATTATAAAATAATACTATGTTTTGCAACTAAATAGCATTTTAAATGACACTTGATTTTAAAAACATTAAATATTTAGAATTAAATAACAAAACACTCTATGTCAAATTATGAACACAGCAAAAGCAGTGCTAGAAGAAAATTTATATTTTTAAACACATTTATAAGAAAATAAGAAAGGTTATAAGCAAATGAGATAAGAATTCACCTCAAAAAATTGGGGAAAGTATAGTAGAAAAAATCCAAAAAAGCAAAAAGGAAGGAAATTATACTAAAGATAAGGACAGAAATCAATGAAATGGAGAACAAAAATAAGAGAAACTTAACAAAACTAAAGGCTGTTTTCTTTTAAGATTAGTCATATAGCAAACCTCTTGCAAGAATGATGAAGAAAAAAGAGAATATTCAAATGAATAAAATATAGAACTGAAAAGGATGGATAACTATAAACAAAATAGATTAGAAAATAATAAAAGAATATTATGAACAACTATACACTAATAAATTGTAGACCAAAATGAAATGGATAAATTCCTAGAAAAAAATGAAAGAAATTGGTGTTGGGGAAAATAGAAAATTTGAATAGGCCAATAAATAATAAAGAAATTGATAAGATAATCAAAAGCCTCCCCTTACAAAAAGAATTTACCTTAAATTATTTACTGATGAAGTCTACCAACCTTTGTACAATTATTCCTATATAAGTTGTACCAGGAAATTGAAAAAAAAGGAACAGCTTTGTAGTTCATTTTATGAGACCAGTATAGTCTTAATTCCAATATGAGATACGGACATGATAAGAAAAGAAAATTATAGACCTCTTTCACTTATGAATGTAGTTGTAAAAATATTAAATAAAACGATAGCTCATGGAATCCTAATCAAATAAGGTTTATCCCAAGAATGCAAGGATGGTTCAATATATGAACATCTATCAAATTAATTCACCTCACTAACAGAGGTAACTAACTACACTAACTACAAGAGGTAAATTGCATAATTTCAAATGATGAAGAAGAAGCTTTTGATAATATTCACCACTCGTTTTTTTTTTTTTTTAAGTCCTAGCAAACTAGGAATAGAAGGAAACTTTCTTTCTTTCTTTTTTTTTTTTTTTTTGTGAGGAAGACTGGCCCTGGGCTAACACCCGTGCCCATCTTCCTCTACTTTATATGGGATGCCGCCGCAGCGTGGCTGACGAGCAGTGCATCGGTGGGCACCCGGGATCCAAACCCGTGAACCTGGGCTGCCAACCGCAGACTAAACCGCTGCGCCACCGGGCGGCCCCAGAAGGAAACTTTCTTAACTTTGTAAAGGTTATATAGCAAAGCCTTCAGTAAACATTATACTTAAGAGAGAAATTTTAGATGTATTCCCTTTAAGATGAAAACAAGATAAGGATTCTCACTATCACTACGTCTGTTGAATATTACAGTGGAGGTCCTGCCCAACTCTACAAAAGAAAAAAGAAAGAGGGGTAAGAATGAAAAGAGAAGATATAAAAATAGCATTATTTGGGGCCGGCCCAGTGGCGCAGCAGTTTAGTCCGCGCTTGGCCGCCCAGGGTTCCCGGGTTCGGATCCCGGGCGCCCGCCGACGCACTGCCTGTCAGCTATACTGTGGTGGCGTCCCATATAAAGTAGAGGAAGATGAGCACGGATGTTAGCTCAGGGCTGGTCTTCCTCACAAAAAAAATTAAAAAAATAAATAGCATTATTTGCAGATGATACAATCATCCATGTAGAAAAACTAACAAAACAATCAGCCAAACCATTAGAACTACTAAGAGAACTCAGCAAAGTCATAGTATAAAAAAGCAACTTACATAAATCTATAGCATTGTTCTACATCAGGAATGCGAAAACTAAGATCCTGTGGGCCAAATCCCCTCTAAGGCCTGTTTTTACAAGGCTCCACAAGCTAAGAATGATTTTTATATTTTTAAAAGTTTGTAAAAAACCAAAGAATATTCAACACTATCTTATGTGACTACAAGGCCTAAAATATTTACTATCCGGCCCTTTACAGATAAAGTGTGCCTAACTCTGGCCAAAACCAATGATAACCAGCTAGAAAACCTAACTTTGAAAAATAGAGTACTATTCACAACAGCAACAAAAATCATACAATTTCTAAGAAGTAACTAAATCAAGGAAGCATAAGTCCTCTGTGGAAAAAAACTTTAACAAAGAATGTATACAATGATCTGAATTAATGGGAATATATTCCACGCTCTTGGATGGATTGCCTGAATCTCCCCCAAATTAACCTACAAATTCAGTGCAATTCCAATTGGACTTTTCCAGGAATTCAATAAGCTTGTTCAGAAATTTATATGGAAGCTGTTTGTGACAAAAATTGGCAGTTTCACACGGCTCACCCTAATAAATGAATGCTCCCTTATCTCCCTTTCTTCCAAGCTTCTGATACCCATTCTGCAAGTTTTGATGCTAGTGCTCTCTCATTCTCCCCAGAAGATATCAAAGGAAGGTTTTTTCTTTAGACAATGACCAGGATATTACTTCTTCAAATGGTTCTTAAGTACCTTTTGGACTGGAAACATGAAGAGATTATAGTTGTCCAGTCATGTCACCAAGAATAATACCCAAGGTCATTCATGCACAGGCAAGGAAAACTTTGTCACAACCACCAGCTGGCCAAGAGCAACTGAAAGATGTCCTGTGGATTATGAGTGGGGTTCTAACTTTAGAATGTTAAAATGGGGGAGATCCATCTTAGAATTGATGCATATAGTAAAATATTAATAATCAATAAATAGATAATATGAATAAATAATAATTTTTTTAAGCATTTAGTAGAAGTTTTAAGGGCAGTGGATGCTCTCAGTGCCACACCCACTACCCCCTGCACTCCACTTTCCAGCACGTGCCTCTTACTGTAGCCTACACTCAGTTGGTGCCTGTTCACAGGGCAGGGCAAATGGTGTCGGGAGCTAACACCCCTAGGAACAGCTGTCAGCCAACAATGGATGGGAGTTAGAGGACAAATACCTCAGCTTTCTCGCACTTCAAGGCAGTGACTCTGAGGCTAGTTCTTCATTGTCCCCTAGAGTTTCCAGGGGGGCTTGAGGTCCGACTGCCAAAAGCAGTAGCCTGCTCAGACACATCCTAGAGTGGCTTCCTTCTCTTCCCTCTAGCCTTTCCCCACTCTCTGACTGATGCTTCCTGAGATCTCTTCCCAAATAAACTACTTGCACTCAAATCCTTTTTTAGTGTTTGCCTCTGGGGAGATGCAACCTAAGAGAGTGAGCAAATCTTACCCAGGAACCTTGCAGCATTTAGCCACCATGTGACACAAAATGTTCATGAGCATCCCTCCCCTCTCCCCACCAAGAGTGAATCTCTCTTTCCTGGGCCTTGAACCTGAAAGTTGACTCCTCCTACCTTCTCTCTGCAGTCCATGCCCAGTCTTCCCTTTGACTTCTCAGCTTCTCTCCTCCCCTTCCCATTCCTCCACCCCACCTTTCCATCCCTCCTCTTTATAAACATGACTTTGCTTCTTTTCTCTCCAGCAGTTTCTCTCCAAGAACTGCATTTTGGGATACAGTGAGCAGAAAATTGTCTATACAGAGCCTGACCCCCTGTGGTGGAGAGGAGGTGTGTTCACAAGTTTTAAAAAAAAATTGAATTTAGTTAAATAATATTAAATGAATAAGTAATTTTACCCCTAAGACACTCATGTTTAACAGTCAACATACATCAGAGATGTTCAGAATACAGGGAAACTTTGCATGTAACATGCTAGCAAGCAAATCTCCTTAAGTGGTCAAGTAGAATTATCAAAAGGTGTGGAGATACGAAGATGTTAAAAAGCGATGATGAGATATCAAATGGCCAACAAGCATATGAAAAGACGCTCAGCATCACTAAAAATTAAGGAAATGCAAATCAAAACCATAACAAGGTATTGTGTTAGTTATCTCGGGCTGCCATAACAAAATACCATAGACTGGGTGGCTTGTCAACAATATTTATTTCTCACAGTTCTGGAGGCTGGAAGTCCAAGCTCGGGGGGCCAGCATGGTCAGGTTCTGTGAGGGCCCTTTTCCAGGTTACAGGTGGCTGCCTCCTTGTATCCTCATATGGTGGAAAGAGTAAGCTAGCTCTCTGGTCTCTTTTTATCAAGGGCAGTAATCCCATTCACGAAGGCTCCACCTTCATGACTTGATTACTTTCCAAAGCCCTATCTCCAAATACCAGCACGTTGCGATTAGACTTTCAACATACGAATTTGCGAGGAACAAAAACACTCAGTCCATAGCAGGTATCACCTCACATCCCTTAGGACAGCTACTATCAAAAAACCAGAAAACAGAAAATGTTGGCAAGGATGTGGAGAAATTGGAACCCTTGTGCACTATTGGTATGAATGTAAAATGGGCAGTTGCTATGGAAAACAGTACAATGGTTCTTCAAAAAAGTAAAAATAGAACTACCACACAATCCAGCAATCCCACTTCTGGGTACCCAGAAGAATTGAAAACAGGTACTAGAGCAGATATTTGTATACTCATGTTCATAGCAGTATTATCCACAGTAGCTAAAATGTGGAAGCAACACAAATGTCGATCAATGGATGAATGGATATACATACAATGGAATATTATTCAGCCTTCAAAAGGACAGAAATCCTGTCACATGCTACAACATGGATGAACCTTGAGGACATTATACTAAGCGAAACAAGCCAGTACAGAGGGACAAATAGTGCATGATCCTACCTATATGAGGTATGTAAAACAGTCAAACTCATAGAAACAGAGAGTAGAATGGTTGCCAGGGGCCGTGGGGAAGGGGAAACAGGGAGCTGTTGTTTAGTGGGTATGGAGTTTCAGATTTGCAAGATAAAAAATTCTGGAGACTGCAGAACAGTGTGGTATACTTAACACTACTGAACTGTACACTTAAAAATGGTTAAGATGGTAAATTTTGTTACGTGTATTTTACCACAATTAAAAATAAAAATAAAATGGAATTGCATCTTTTGAACTGAAAGAGGAGGCAGACCTGAAAATTTAAACGTTTCTTACCTTCTTTTCTGCAGTTCTACCTTAGTATTAATAAACAAGATATGTAGTCAATAAGCGCCTGAGATAACTCTCTATGCAAGCTCTGCGCCAGACCCAGCTCTCAGCATAGAGTGGTAACAAACCTCACAGAGTACAAAAGCTCTTCCGAGCAGGGACTATTTCTTACGCCTGCTTCATGCTCCCTGCGGCTCTGATCATTTATTAGAGATTAATAAAAGTAACATGGGCTATTTTGCTCTTTTTTTCCTAATAGAAAGGAATAACTCATAGAAAGAGGGACTCTGTCAAATACATTTGGTTGGAAATCTCTTATTAAAATAAAAGATTAAAGCAAATATCTTTTTTGTTATAATGATCCAGTAATATAAAAGGCCACAAAATTAAAAGCACACAATGGCTTATTGCTGCACCTAAACCAAGGGTGGTGATGTTTATTGAATTATTAAATAAGCAATTATGATAACCTACGATATTAAAGAGGGAGTTGTGTTGGTGAAGACTAATGTATTGTTCTCAGAGGAACTGCCCGAGAGGAGAGCCCCCACCCGCTTTGTGCCGGCACAAATGGGTTTGACCACACCAACGAGTTTGTTCACAAATGCCATATTTAACAAAAGAACAACTTGTATTTATTCCCAAAATTTTGTGGAAAAAAAAAAGAAACACCTTTGCACTTCCATCCCACCAGGGAATAGAGTTTTAATGAACACACGAAGCAACTAGGTGACATCTTTATCAGCCCTCATAAACCCTGATTGAACACACAGCGATAAAGCCTGTTTAAACTGTCCTCCTCCTGATAACAGGCCTGGAGTCGGCACCGGCCTTAGCAACCGGCCAGGAAAAGAGGCCTCTCCAAAACCCAAAGTGCAGGCCCGATAGGCGCAGGGAGCCACAAAAATCTAAAGCTCTGGGCAGCTCTTTTATTTGGGGGTGAGGGTAGGGCGGTGGGTAGGTGGGTACAGGCCCTTCCCCCTGGTTTTCTTGGAAGGAAACCTTCTTCAGAACCAGTTTCGGCACCTGGGGGTGAGGAAGAGGCTGGAGAGAAAAGGGTGCTTTAAGCCCTAGTGACCTTTAGCATTTACATCTACAAACACAGAGAACTCCAGAGGGGTGGTTTTAAAGGATTTGGGAATGGCCAGCTCTGGTTTTCTTTCCACCAGCATCATAAATGAGTGAAAGGTACAGACATCTAAAAAGAACAGGGAGCCATGGGATTTTTCTAATAAGCTTTAAGTCTGATTCCTATAGCCTTTTCCGCTTATGCTCTAGCACATCCAATCACTACTTGCTTCCTCAAATCCCATCCCCTGCCCTCCAACCTTCCCAATCCAGAGCCCACAGCGACCCCCACAGGCATCAGCAGCCAGCGCCCTTGGTGGGGGAGCCTGTCATTCTGCGAAATGATGGCGGCTGGCCTGTCTCAGCAGCCACACCTAGAGAAGGAGGACGTTCATCAGGAGACGGAAGATCCCCTTCGCGTGCAGTAGTGGAAAATGCTCTGAGCTGGGATTCACGTCCCCTGGTTCTAGTTGCAGCCTTCTCCCACTAATTGGCAGTCCTTGGGTACACCTTGTAACTTCTCTGGGCCTCCCTGTCTTCAAGTTGGACTGAAGGATCTTTCAGATGTCTTTCAGGTCTAAGATTAAATGATTCCGTTAAAAAACATTTTTCCATGTTCCCCTAGGCCTCCCTCTCCCCTAACTTTTGATAAAATTTAGTTACCACAATGGGTTATCTTATAGGTCAGGACGAAGCATACAGTAGGTTATTTGCTACATCACTAAGAAGTTTTCACAATAACCTCCAACACATGGATGATGATAAAATTTCCCCTCTTCTCCCGCCACCCCCAACACTGGACATGCCTCCAATGAGGGCAAAGTCAAGCCCCTAAGATGCCTTCCTGAAGGCCAGTAACATAGAGCTTTGGCAGAACAGTAGTGGAAGGAAGTTTTACAGCTGGGAAATTCCACTGTCCTATGGAAAACACCTGGCCTCTGTGATGTTCAGGGACCTGTATCTTCAGATGAGTTTGCAAAAGAACTTTTAAGCTCTTTTGACCCAGGAGGTAAATAGGAAGCAAGGTCATCTCTAGGGAAACTGGGCTTTAAGATAATAAGCTGTCTTTTGAGCTATACCCAGCACATGCTCCATGCCAGCAATTTCCCTTGAGCATTTACATGGAATTTTATATTTGTAAAGTGTTTCCCATCACTTTGCCATAAGTCTACATCCCCACAACACTATGGTTAATATTATTTGCAATTTTTTATAAAGAAGGGATTTTACGCACACAGAAAAAGCAAGCAAAGTGACGAAACTAATAAATACAGTAGCCCCCCTTATCTGCAGTTTCACTTTCCGTGGTTTCCATCACCCATGGTAAACCACGGTCTGAAAATATTAAATGGAAAATTCCAGAAATAAACGATTCATAAGTTTTAAAATTCACGATGAAATCTCACACCATCCTGCTCTGTCCAGCCAGGGACATGAACCATCCCTTTGTCCGGCAAATCCACACTGTAAATGCTACCCAACCGTTAGTCACTTAATAGCCAATTCTGTTACATCCAGATGTACTGTTGCTATATCACAGTGCTTGTGTTCAAGTAACCCTTATTTTACTTAATAATGGCCCCAAAGCACAAGAGAAGTGATGCTGGCAATTTGGATATGCCATAGAGAAGTGATTGTGGTTAATGTCTTACTGTGCCTAATTTATAAATTAAACTTTATCATAGGTATGTATGTGCAGGAAAAAAACATAGTATATATAGGATTTGGTACTATCACGGTTTCAGGCATCCACTGAGGGTCTCAGAACATATCCCCACGGATAAGGGGGAACTACTGTACTGAGGCAAAGATTCCGGTTTTGTGGTTGACAATCTTACACACATCAGTACACTGTGTGCATTCTTCAAACCCAAAACTAACACAGCAGATGTGATGACCATGAATGTGTTTTTGAGGGCGATGCAGCAGAATAGCCGAAACCCCAGCTCCCTGGGGCAATCTCATGTAGTCACCAAACCTACAGGAGTTCCTGGGAAGCTCCCAGAGGAGAGAGGACACCTGGGATCTGCTCTGAGAGACACGGGGGCAGTCAGCACACTCAAGTACCGAGCCATCATAATATTCATGCATCATAAGGGAAAGAAGTAGACCTCGAGGGAGGACCAGGTAATCTGCTACTATTTCCTTCTGGCCCCCCTGCAGTCAGAGAGCATTCCTCGTTCCACACTCTTTCTAGACTTAGAGTGCTGATACAATTTATCATCCAAAAAGGACATTTGAAAAGAGGACTCTATTAGTTATTACAACAGGCATCAGCTAGGATTGGCCCAGGCACACAGGACATCCAGTCACCCTGTCTGCACACCTGAAGGAGCCTGGGACATTCATTCCTATCGCTTAGAAGCCGTGCCTCACACAACTCAACCTAGATTATTTTTCCAGATTTTCCTCTTCTTTATGGAAATTCAATATGTCCAGGTCTGGACTATTACAATTTTTTATTCATTCCTTCCTTCAGCAAATATTTATTGATCCCCTACTATGTGGCAGGCACTGTGGTATCTGCTCGCCCTCAAGAAGCTTGTGGTAGAGTGATGCATAGATCGGGATTAGAATCCTGGCTTCACCTTGGACACAACACCTAGCTTCTCTCAAGTTTCCTAACCCGTCAAATGGAGATAACAAAGTAACTACCACATAGGACTGCTGTGAGGGTGAAATGAGTCTGTGCGTGTCAAGTGCCTGGCACAGAGGAAGTGCTATGTGTTACTGTAATCAGCAAGAGCCACCCGTTTCTGACCTAACCATTTCATTTATAGTAATTTTTCTCCCAATACTTATAACACAGCCCAGAAAACACTCACCTCATTCATTCAGCTCACTGAGTGGCCCGCGGATGCCGGACACTAGAGAAGACACAAGAAAGCATAAATAGTGTAAATCTCAGCCTCTAGGGAATTTTATGGTGAACAGAGGAGGGAAGACATTCATGTCTGGAAATGAAAACAACCACATGAGTATTACAAAGTCAGTGCTTGAACACACGAAAAAAAAGAAAAAAAATCAATGCTTAGTAACTCTGACTACACATTAGAATCATATGAAGAGTTTTTTTTGTTTAAAAAGCAGGGACCCTACCACTTACCAAGTAAATGAGACTTTCTAGGGGTAAAGCAAATAACACAGAACATTGATAGAAGAAGTGTTTCACCCATCAGTGAGTGGGACATGGATAAACTGTCAAGCCTTTGCAACACTCAATCGTAGAGTCTCTGTCAGGATTTTTGAGGGTTTTTTTTTTTTTTTTTTTTTTTTGTGAGGAAGACCAGCCCTGAGCTAACATCCGTTGCTAATCCTCCTCTTTTTGCTGAGGAAGACTGGCCCTGGGCTAACATCCGTGCCCATCTTCCTCCACTTATATGGGACGCCGTCACGGCATGGCTGACAGGCAGTGCGTCGGTAGGCGCCCGGGATCCGAACCCGCGAACCCCGGGCTGCCAAGCGCGGACTAAACCGCTGCGCCACCGGGCGGCCCCGTGGATTTTTGAGGGTTTACTATGTCTCACACGTTGTACCCAGAGCCCCGTGGGTTGTTTTGGTCCAAGGCAGCTTTGTGGAGGATAGAACTTGAGCTGGAGCCGTGGAGGACGCTGGGGTTCAGAAAGAGAGAAAGAAGCAGGGCTTTCCATGATGCAAAGAAAAGAATTTCAGGAGTGGAGGTGCATTTTTGGATTGGGGACACATAGAAGAATGAACAGATTTAAAAGTAAAGCAGGGGCCGCCCAGTGGCACAGCAGTTTAGTTCACGCTTGGCAGCCCGGGGTTCGTGGGTTCGGATCCCGGGCGCCCGCCGATGCACCGCCTGTCAGCCATGCCGTGGCAGCGTCTCGTATAAAGTAGAGGAAGATGGGCACGGGTGTTAGCCCAGGGCCAGTCTTCCTCAGCAAAAAAGAGGAGGATCGGCAACGGATGTTAGCTCAGGGCTGGTCTTCCTCAGCAAAAAAAAAAAAAAAAAAAGTAAAGCAAAAAATCTTATGTGTAGATCACATGTCCCCTGTAGCCTGTAGGTATCACCAAAAAAAAAGTGTATTCATCCAAAAAAGGGAAAATTTTCATCTTAAACTGCAAAATGTATGGCTTTCTAAGCATAAACAAGCAGGCCACCCTATGTTCTCACTTCATGGGGCTTTCTTTGTGTAACTGACTATATTCATAACACAAGCTACAGTGAAACTCCATGGAAAATAAAGCAAGAGTAGATCTGAGTGAATTTCTTCCTCTTTGTCCTTCCTATCTCCTGACCTCTGTTGTGCTCCCTACGAAACCAGCAGTGAGTTCTCAGGGATCAGCCTGGAAGCAGCACTTTGGAATCTTAAATTTGACTTTTGGATAAACAAGAATAAAAGAACAACAATCAGAGAGAGAGACAGAGAGATGGAGATTATTAGATTTTAAGTTACAAAAATAAAATAAAAACATGGCCTCATGCAATGCAGACTCTCTCTCTCTGAGAGAAGTTATATGAACTAGGGTGAGAAATGGAACTGTGAGAAAGCCAAGATTAAACAGGCAGGAAATAAACCCATCGTGTCACACCATAGGATTTTTAAAATAAAAATTCTTCATTCAGCCTTAGTCCAGGGAAACCCAAATCTCCCTCCTCATCCCCCAACAAGGCTGAGTTAGACAGGTAGGCATGTCCTGACTTGTTACACAACTGTTTTCCAGGCTCCTACAATGTGTAAGACCCTATTCAAGGCAAGGAGGGGAGAGGAGACCAGCATACCCCCCCTGTGAGACACTCTTTCAGTTAGAGATTGCATTTCTTCTACTATCTTCTGTTGCAGTCTGATTTTTTTTCTATCATCTCACTTTGATTAAAGTACTCAGGGTAACCCACTGGCAGTGCAACCCTCATGTACTGCGCAAAGTCTGTGCTAATTCGTAGACCACCCTGAAGCCTCTATTCATAAATAACACTGGAATTTCACATCATAGACTAAATGTCTCTACACGATCCTCACAGCAACCTTATGAATTAGCCATTACCAGCATCATCACTGGACCTATAGGAAGACCGAGGGTCAAACGGGTTAAGTAGATGACGGCTACTGGTAAATTTGGCACAAAATTCCAATTCTAAATCCCATTTCTTCCCACTAAAGTATTTTATTCTGTCTCTTTGGGGGAGTATTTAATTTTCTCTCATGTTGGGGTGAGCGTGGTAGAGAAAGAAGCCACATTTCAGAAAGTTCATTTTGTTCCCATTTGTTGGCTCCCACTGACATCTCTCACACCAGTGCTAACAACTTAAGGCATCTGAAAACTTTATCTCTGCTTTCATGCACTCATTCTCTTCCTGCTAATGTGGAGGATTGTGTCCGCTCTGCCGGCTAATCTCTAATACTCAAGCTGCCCTGGGGTGGACCCTGCAGAGGTGATCCCTCACCTCTCCCCACACAATGACGAATTGTCCCAGAAGTGTGATGGACCAATTTCAGGAGCCAAAAGAACAAAAACCTAGAGAACTTAGTAATCCTGCAACAACAACAAAAAAAGCAAACTCCAAGTATTATCAAGGGTCAGGCCCAAGCGTGGAGACACTCCAGACTCTCGTGTGTTGGAATTCCCATCGAGACCTTCAGCCGTCCTCGCTGGGTTTTCAGTCTATAATGTCTTACAGATTTCAGGGCTGGCCTCTGACAGCTCTGACACATCTGAACTAAGGCTAACCTCAGCTAGTTACTTGAAAGCCTGATAAGTTATACTATACCTGTCAAAGCCTTTCTCCGCTGAGATTCTCTCCCCTTCTCCAACAGGGCAACAAAAAAAAGGAAGAAAATGTATCTTCTTCATTTGACTGGCATAACCTCCTCTGCATAAGATAATTGCTGTTTTATTATTTCAAATCCTAAATCATAACAAAAAGAAAATATAGACCGCTTCGTTGAGGGGAAAACATATCAACTCAATTTCCTCCAACTTTAAAAAAGTTGTAGGCCTCTTTTAGAAAATAAATTCCAGATTTGAGCTGGATAGGAGAGAGAAGAAGCAATGTCCACATTGTCAAAAAATGAGACAAATCAACTTGCCCCTCCAAAACTTTGACAGGGTCTCTCTAATGTTCCCCACAGTGGAAGTCATTCCCACTATATTGTCACCGTCTGTCACCCATGAGAGGTGATTGCAAATGCTCACCCCAAACACCATCTTCATGGCTGTGCACATTGCTGGCCCGAGTCAGTATCTGTCTAGTAAGGAACCCAGAGGAGATCAGAGGGAAGGTCCTGAAAGAAAGGAAGAACCCTCTTCACTCATCTGTCCCCAGTCCTGGCTGGTGGAGATTTTACATTAGATTACGGAACATTTCAGAGATTAAAGACTTACCCAAGTCCAGTCAGGCATTACAACAATCATTCATTAGTCAGATCAGTAGACTTTTGGAAAAGGAATATATCATGAAAAAACTAAAATCATAAACAAGAAATTCCACCCTTTGCTAACTCTCTGCTATTGTAAGACCTTGAAAACATACTTTTCATCTTTAGTCACAATTCCTTACCTATAAAAAAGAGGAACGCCTGCACCTTCCTTTCAAGAGTACTGAAACAGGAAGTCATTTTAAAACACTATCATAAGAATTGCATAAATGTCAAATCACAAATGATACTACAAATGATTTATTTCTCAGCGAATAAAATTACCCCAGCTAGACAAATACAGTTACAAAAAGAGGCTTGTAAAGAGTGCTTTCAGGTTAGATCAGCACAAATGTGCCAGGGACATGGGGCTGCAGAAGGCATCCCTGCCCTCCAGAAGCTTCGTCTCACGATACCTCACTTTACTAATGATTTTTTATGTTTCTTACATGAATACATTCTCATTTCAAAATGTAAACAAAAACGTTTCTGAAGCACCCCTTTTGCGCCCCCCCTCCCATCCCCCCAGCCTACCTGTCTTCCCAAATGGATCTCCAGTTAGCTATTTGCTCTGTGTCCTGCGGGGCCGTGTTCAGGGCATTTACTTGCGCGTGTGTATATAGTATCAGACTTTTAAATACACAGTTTCTTTCTCAAGGATGAAGATATTTGACCTGAGGCACTTAAATATTAATGTGAACCTCTGGAAAAGAATTTAATCTCTGCAGCTGGCTTATGCCTTTTACACAGTAGAACTAACTCCGCGATAATTACAAAAGAAACCGATACTAGTCTTAACTCTCAATTATCCGGGGACTCCTTTTCCAGTCTGGGAGCTCCCGAGCCCTCTCTGCTTCTCCAACTCGACTTGGGTACCCATGTTTTAGCCATTTTACCTCTCATCAGAACTCGCCCAGAAAGTAAACTGGTTAGATTCACAACACTGTGCGTGTAACAGTTGTTATTATCCCTTTCATCCATGCATTCAAAAGCAGAGAATTTGGAAATTATTTTTTCCCTAATTGTCTAAAATAAGATTTGAATTTGCAAATTCTACTTACTCACGCCCCACGGCACCCTTCCTCCGCTGCCCATAAACACTGCAGACAATCAAGGTTTGGCTTTGGTTGAGATTTATAGGGGAACATATCTGAATTTCCCTCTCTACCCTGGTCTGCTAACGTCCAGTTGGCTGACGTTCAGGGCAAGGCGCCAGGCCTATATTTTGGGGAAGGATCATCCAGAGAGATAGGGGCGGATGTGCTTTGGCGGACGTGAGAGATCTGGCGTGTGATTTTACGTGCTGCGGGGTAGTGTTTCTGAAACTCAGTACATGCGCTTAGACGGCTGTTCATCATCGTCGCGGAACAGCCAGGCAGCGCTGACTTGGCACCAGAGGCCTCCTGAATGTCTCTTTAAAATAATACTTTAGTGAGTGGCCTAGGAAGTGCTTAATGGAGTGGCGCTGCGTGGTACTAATATGTTATGCTGATACTGGCGTTTCATGGGAAATTAGGATATTTTCCTGTTTCTGACAATCAGAAAGAATTCTGGAAAGACGTAAGATACATTGTATAATTGTTTTCATTTATTCAGTGAAAACAATGGCAAGCACATATTATGAAATAAAACAATATTTCTTGGGCTAATAAAAATGAAGAGGAAAAAAGAAATTACTTTAGAACTTTGTCTTCACGCTGCCTTTCTTGCTTTCTCATATAATTCACCAATGGGGAAGAAGGACATTTTTTACCACTCTTCTGAACAAAGCTGTCTTGCCTGCTGCTTAAAAATCTTTTAAGGAATATTTTCCACCCCAGGTTTGGGATTTCTCATTTGTGATGATAGATTCTGGCAGCAGGTTTTTGGAAGATGTATCTCTATACTGTAGAGTGAAACCCCAGCACTTCATTTAGCCAAGTATGGTATTTTGCTGTCATCAGAACAGATGCCCGTGTATCACTCAAGAGAATAATGGGGTCCCAAATATTTTTAAAGGATCCAAGTAAAGCACCTGGGGTCAGTTTTACAAGAAGACGTCAGCAAATATAGAGCAAGTGTGGCCCCTTGTCCCTTAAAATCATCTAGTGCCTTGCAAAGTTCAAGATGGTTTGATGAAGTGTGTGGTTCATCTTCTGATTCTGGACAAGGAGTTTGGTTAAGAAAAGTAACACCATCACTTCCAGAGATTGCCTTCCTGAATTTCCTGTAAATTCATCCTGCGTCAAACCAATGACCTTAAAGACCCCTTCAGATCAAGAATTCTCAGGCTGCCAGCGGGGTTTTCCCTACTTGGCCTTTACCCCAGCTACAAAGTTATTAGAAGATTAGGGAGGAGAAGGACGGGTGAAAGGAGAGGGCAGCATGCTGTCGAGGGGATCATTCACTTCTCCAATGTCTCACCTCACACAGAGCCCAGCCTGGTTCAGAGAAGTTGGTTTGGGGAAGCAGACACAAGGCTGACACCACAATGTCATGTTTTTTACAAAAATGAGAAGTCATTCCAAGTGTAGCATTTTAACCAACGGATGACTATTTTCCGTCTTCTTCATCAATACCTAAGTTACTAAGAAAATAATTTCTTTGACTAAAAATAATAAATCACAGTAGGTATCTCTTCCCCTGTTGTGGGGATTAAATGAGATAATAATGCAGGTACACCCTTGACACAGTGACTGGCCAGAGTCAACAATGAATAAATGTTGGTTAGTGATTGTTGGGCAACTCACTTTTGTATCTTCTCTTTAATTCATGGAGCAATTTCACATCTTAGTTCCCTTAATCCGATCTTTCAACATGTATTTAATGAATGCCTCCTATGATGGGCCAGGCTCTGCTCTGAGCACTAGTACATTAATGAACGAGGGAGGAGAGGCCCTGCCCTCACAGAACTTATGCCCAACTCGGGGAGTAAAAGAGTAAAGAAGAAAACATGGCAGGGTGGGAGGATTGGGTAGGAGGGGATGGGATCTGCTGTTGCATGTGGAGTCATCAGGGAAGGTGTCTCAAGGAAGGAGACTTTGAGCAGATGCCTGAAAGAAATCGGGGTGACCCCTGCGGAATCTACGGGAAGGGCATTCCTGGTGGAGGGAACAGCAAATGCAGAGGCTCTGAGGTAGGAAAGTTCTTGGCACATTCAAGAAGGAGAAAGGAGGCCTGTGAGCCACAGTCGGGTGGGGGTGGTGAGAGACTGAGGGGGACACATGGGGCTGGAGTGTGGGGCAGGCTTTCATTTTCTCTGAGGGAGATACAGGGCCTTTGGAGGCTCCTGAGCACAGGAGACACTTGATCTAATTTCCGTGTTAAACAGAGCCCTCCAGCAGTAATGTGAAGAACAGACTGATATGGGGTAGGGGCGTAGGGCAGATGACCAGGGAAGCCATTGTGAATCCAGGCAGGAGAGGGTGGCTGGGTCCAGGAGAGCAGTGAAACAGCGAGAAGCAGTCAGAATCTAGACAGATCTTCAAGGGAGAGCCCACAGGATCGGCTGATGGTTCAGAGTTAAGGAAGGAGAAAAAGAGAGAAATCCAGGATGACTGACGCCGAGGTTTGGGCGTCAATGGGAAGGTAAAGTTGCCCTTTACCGAGATTGGTAAAACTCCCCTATCAGACAGGTGTCACGAACATGCCCATTTTACAGATGAGGAAGCTGAGATACAGAGAGGTTACCTGACTAGCCCCAGATAAAGGGATCCTCACTGACTTCAGACGTAGACAAGGACCCAGCAAACGCAGAGCCTCATAAGCTCAGACCTTAAATTAAATTAGCAAAGTAAAAGATTTTTAAAATTAAGTTTCATAAAAATCAGGTAATGCTACTTTATTTCTGAAGGATACTCATTGCTGCTAGATGCCCACCCCCATGCCAGGAGGGAAGATGACTTCCTGAAAGTCCTGGCAGTTCCTGTTCTCCTCGTGGGGCCACTCTTCCACCATGGAAAAGGAATTAACAGAGCTCCTTCCTAAAAATACCAAACCTGCTCCTGGATCTCCACACAAACCACGGCTGCTGAAGCCCCATCGTTAGGATAAGAGAAGAAAGCTTAATCGCTCTGGAGCTTGGGGAGAGGCAAACGCAGAGACTGCAAGGCTGTGTCTGGGTGAGGAAACCTGTAGGGACAGGATTTGGGAGTCAGAGAAGAGAACCTGCACAAACAGAGAAGAAACTCACCAGCTGAACGACTGAACGAGTCATCAACTGGACCACGCGGTGAGTTCTGTCACTATCCCCACTTTCAGAGGAAGAAAGCAGGGCCCACGGAGGTGAGGGGACTTGGCCAGGCCTCCCTCAGCCTGTGATGGCAGAGCCAGCACTGAAGCCAGGTCGGGGTGAGACTCCAGTCTGCTCTTCCCACGTTTCTACGCTGCCTCCCAGGACAGAAACAGAACAAGGTCGGACGTACCCAGACGCAGCATGACTGCTTGCATTAGGGGATACTGAGTTTGATCCAGCACCAAGTGCCCCCAAACCTCGCTGCCTTACAAAGTAAGAACTTTGGGGAGGGGGTGGAGGATCAGTAACTAGATTCGGACTGCCATCTTGTCAAAAACCAAAGCTCCTAACCAGTTAACTGGAGAAGGAAAGTTGCTTCAAATATGAGCTGCAGAGTATCAAGAGCCCATTAGCAAGGTTGGAGGGACTCCATTAGAATTTCTTCAGAAGATAACTCTACCTTCTCCACCCAGTTAGGGACTCTCCAGTCTACTTAGGGGGAAGTTGCCAAGAGGATTGGTCCTCAGAGAGGAGACAGAACTGCATCAATCAAATAAGTATTTATTCAGTGCTGACATGCCCAGAACTGTGATAGGCCAGCAAGAAATCCTGGTCCCTGTCACCAATTTGTTTATAATCTGGCTAAACAGAGATGGACTCACATAAAATGCTTTGTAAGCAATCCGCTAGGATTTAACCAGAGGCTAGCCCGGAATGGGTACTTAACAAATAGTTGTTTCGGGAATTGTTTGCTCAGACTTGCAGGAGTTCAGATAGAGGAGAGATCCTTAGGCCTTGAGTTGCTGGGAAGACTCCGAGGCTGGGGGTCGGAATGTGGGCTATGTGCTTCATGGCGGCGGTTTTAGGCCAAGAGAAAAGTATGAGCAAAGCTTCTATCACCACTGAGTCCTGGGGAAAGTGGATAATTGACCCAAGATGGCTGTCTCTTCTTAGGTCTCTCAGTTGCACACTCACTTCTGTTGTGCTGTGGACGTTCCCTGATCTTCCTTACTGATGCAATGACCCATGGCCAAAAAGAATTGCATTTTATCCAAAGCAGAGCCTGCAATATTGGAGGGTATCGGGAAATCCTGAGACTTGCCTGCCTACCGTTGCAGAAGTCCTGTCACTAGGTAGAGAAGGTGTCCTTCTTAGCAGCAGGCTATGAGTGTTTCTTTGCTGTGCGCTGGCACATGCCCTTTGAGCTGTGGGTAAGGCTGGGGCCTGGGTTAGTTCTCTAAGGATGAATACACGGGCATTTACCCTAAGCTAAAGTTGCTTAAGCTGCAGGGCTCTCACTAGACAGGCCTCTTCCAAGCCTGGGAAGGGTCCAGAAGTGTGTTCATATGGTCACATTGTTTGTAAAATAGGCGAAAGTAATACATCTTAGCTTCAATCAGTTCAGACCGCCTTGTGTTTCCACTCTCACTTTTCTTTTGCTTCTCTGTGTCAGGTGGCTATGGGGTAGCCCTGCATTTTTGAGATGAGGCATGTGGGGCTACATTAAGGATACATTTATTCCGGGTTAGTTGGCTACATTGATGTGGCTTGCAGTTACTTCTATGTATACCTAAGTTATTGCTAAGCCACCCTGGTATAGACATGGTCTCCAGAAATACCCCCTTCTCTCTCCCCACCTGGTGTTGTGACACAAAGAGGTAGGGCCAGAGGGGATATGGCAATATGCTGTGTCCTGTGGCACCTGGCACCTGATGAAGTACACAGGTCATGGAGGAGGAAAAAAGGTTTGAAATGAATGCAGCCAGAAATTGGCCTGTGAAAAATCCTTCCAATCCTCAGACATGTAAATGGTAAGCCAAAGATTCAGTTCTCATTAACACCTAGTCAAAATGGACACTCTCTCCTGTCAAGATATGGGGGGTGGGAGAGGAACATTAGATATGTCAGGGAGTGGCTTAATAAAAATACGTTTCTTCCTGGATTTGGAGATGTTTGTAGTCTTTTTTTCTAATTGTGATTTGTTGTGATTTATTCTCTCATTCTAAATAAAAACTTACTTTAATGTCTACTTTTGTATTTGTGATTTTTCTATTGTTGTTCTAAAGAGGATACCCCAGATTATATAAGCTCCAGGCCCCACAACATCTTGATCCACCTCTTGAATGTCCATATTAGCTTATGTACCCGAAAATCACTCTTGCTGGAACCACAGGAGACATTCTGTCTCTCTGGTGGAAAGGCAGTGTGTTATGATGGTTGGGGGCAGGGACCCTGGGGCCAGACCGCCAGGGTTCAAATGCCACATAAAGCATGAACCAGAGCACCTTAGAAGTCACTTCATAAGTGTTAAATATATTATTATTGCTTTAGGTATGTCAATTCTTGTCCTAAATACTTATTCAGATACAACAATTGCAAGATACAGAATTTTAAGAAATAATTTGTAACAGTCTTTTAAGTAGAGCAATTTTTAACTAAAACACCAGGTTAAATGTAAAGAATGAATTGAGACTTTGTGCTTATTGCATCTGTTTCACCCCACATGGTAGCATGAGGATAGAGTGCAGGTCTCAGGTGAATTCAGCCGGAAAAAATCAGCGTGATAGAGAGAGAAGAGACCATGTGAAGGTCAGAGGTCCACCCAACAATAGAATGATCCTCGCTGCCCCAGCGCTCAGCCGCGGAGTGGTTCGCGGCAGTAACAGGTCTTCAGTTCACTGAGAGGATTTTACTGACCCCTTGTGGGAGAGAGAGGTGGGTGCAGCCAGTGAAGATCCCAGTTTGGGGATCTTATCTTCCTACAATCCTTCAGGGAAAAATTCAAGGAGCAGAAGGGTGAAATATGTTACTGACTGCCCTGGTTCTTCCCATTCAATTTGAAACTCTCGTTTACAGCTACTTCTCACATCAATTTTTTTCCCTGACACCCTTCAGAGTCTCATCAAAGGCAGGAGCTGTGTGCTATCAAGAATATGGCCTTTGGTTATTTAAAAAAAGGGATGGGAGAAAGAAAGGAGGAATGGAGGGAGGAAAGATAAGAAAAAGAAAACCAATTCTGGATCCTAGCACAGCTACTAGCTAAATGAAAAACTATGAGCAATTTGTTTAATCTCTCCAAGCCTTTCCATCCTCATCGGTAAAAATGAAACTGATAACCCTAGAGATTGAATCAGATGATGTGATTAAAGTACCTGTGTGTGGCACACAGTAGGTGCTAAATAAGTGTTTATGTTGCTATAATTAAACCTAGTGATGTCATATTTACTCATTACCCTGATGCTTGTTTGACAGTTATTTCACATTCCTGTATAGAACATCTTTTAAAAAGAGAAGGAAAAAAAATAGAAGTTTCTCTTCAATGAAATTTCCTCAGTTGAGACCAAGTTTAACACAGTCTCTGACAATACACACAGATAGACTTCTTGTCTAGGAAGCTTGGCTTCCCTTGTGCAAGCAGAATTCCAGAGGAGGAAGGGCGTTGGAGGGGGGCACGGAGAACACAACCTCCCCTCCCCGGTGGAGCCAGCAGGACGATCTCAGGCTGTGGCATGTGTCTTCGTTCATCTTCCCATAGGAAATGCCTGAGATACCACTCAGAAGTATATGCTCTTCGCTATGACTGGAAGGAGACAATTCCTATTTTCCCAACCTGCAGTTGAAGGCTCCTAATGTTGAGGAATAAGAAGCCCTCGGCACCCCCAGGAGGGTGGGCTCTCCCAAGCAGACAGGTAGTAAGATGGAGGGGGTGGCACTGGATGAGCACATAAGCTAACTCTTGCTTTTTCCCACAGAAGGTCCTAGGGGCTGGGTGATGCCTCCTCACTCTTCTCTCCCTTTCTTCCCAGAGGAGGGGAGATTGGGGCTGAAGGATAACAGACATCGAATTAAACTGAAGAGACTGGGTTAGAAGAAACAAACCTGCCTGGCTTGGAATAACTTGGCCAGATCCCTGGAATGATTGTCACAACTGTCCAGGCAACCCTGACCTCCCAATTCATCAAGCCAGAGCAGCCCAGAATCGTGACTCTCTAGGCCACTCTCCCAAGGTCCCTAAGCTCTGGAACAACCACCTCTCCTACTTTTCCTTTCTTCGTCTCCCTGTACACAGCAACAGAAAAAAAAAATCTTCTATATAGTAAGATATTGAAAGTCATTGTTATTAGAATGTGACAGGTTAGGTGGAGACCTCATGCACAGTATGCATATTTGTATTTTTAAAAAATAAAAGGGGTGCCGATATATACATGTGTGTATTTCCTAATATTAAAAAGAAAACAATGGAGGGTCAATAAACCATAATATTATTTATAGAGGAATGGAGGGTGGAAGGGGCAGGAATGGAAGCTAGACCTCTTTGAATGTATCTTATTTTGTAGAACTAACTTTGGAACAATGTATATATTTTACCTAATTTAAAATGAAATTAAATAAATTAACAGATAAAGCAATTCCTAATATCCAAAAGTAAAAGTAAACCTGTGTACCCAGTTGGTAACATAACTGCACAGATAGAGCTATTTCAAGGGACTTAGAGTAATCTGACTAAACATCCCCAGTGGAATACACCCTAATGATAAAAAGAACTGCAAAAAAAATTTAACTGTTTTCAGAAATCATATTGTTGGTGATAACATGAACATTGTTATTGTGCAATAAAGCAAATACATTTTTAAATGGTTGAAAAGAGATGTAGAGGCTAAGTAAATAGCCAGTAGTCCTGAATTTGAATTGGAAGGTTCAGTTTGAACTCATGGTATATTTTTTCTTAAAAATGTTCCTAGCTCTTTCCACTGAAAAGGCCAAAAGCAATGACCAACCCAAAGGCACTGACACCCCTAACGCTCGTATTGTGGCCTCTGTATGCCATTTCTCACTGAACAGAATCAGGGTTCCTTGGAGCAGTGTTCCACTCCATGTCTGTGCAGGAAATGTACAAGATGAGGCTGGAAATCTTGTCGTTTCAGAAAACGAGGAAGCTCTCAAAGATGAACAGGTTTGTGTCACTAGAACTCAGAAGCCAACTGGAATAACTTTCCACTGATCAAATATGGGACAATTTGAGCATCAATGAGGACAATAACTGCAAGATAGTAAAACATATAAAATACGTTTAAATCTGTGACTTTATAATATTTATTTTAAAACTTTTTGATCATCTTTGGAAAATGCTAAAGACCAACTCATTAATCAATTAAACCAGAAATAATTAGTCCCTGACTTTCTCTAGCAGATCTTATGAGTAAATATAGCACGTTGAAACAAAGCCCTGCTTCACTGCAACAACTTTGGAGGAGAGGGACCACCCGATGGCTGGGAAGGGAGGGGAACTCAATAAATCCTGGTTAACAGGTTGGACAGGTTAAGATGATGCTTTGAGTCTCAGGCCAAACTCTCCATTTCCTGGAGAAGAGCCTTGGCAGGCAGGGACTCTGCACAATACTTGTGGGGGTCACTAATATTCTTTTCTTTTTTTTTTTTTTAAATTGAAATACAATTCACATGCCATAAAATTCACCACTTTAAAGAGTACAATTCAGTGGTTTTTTAGCATACTCACAGAGTTGTGCAACCATCATCACTATCTAATTCCAGAACATTTTCATCACCCTGAAAAGAAACACTGTAACTGCTTGCAGTTATTCCCTATTCACCCCTCCCCCAAATCACTGGCAATCACTGAAATCTATTCTCTGTCTATATGGATTTGCCTATTCTGGACATTTCATATACAGTCATGTGCTGCTTAACACCAGGGATATGTTCTGAGAAATGTGTCCTTAGGTGATTTCATCGTTGTGCGAACATCATGGAGTGTACTTACACAAACATAGATGGTACAGCCTACTACACACTTATATTATATGGTACTAATCTTATGGGACCACCGTTGTGGTGGTTGTTATGCAGCGCATGATGAGAAATGGAATCATACATACGTGACCTTTTGTGTCTGGCAGTTTCTCAAAAGATTAAATATAGAATTACCACATGACCCAGCAATTCCAGCCTAGTTAGATACCCAAGACAATTGGAAACATATATGCTTGTTTGCCCTCTTCTTTAGGGAGGTTTCTGTTGAGATCTTCTGCCCATTTTTAAATTGGGTTCTTTGTTTTCTTACTGCTGAGTTTTAAGTGTTCTTTGTATATTTTGGATACAAGCCCTTTATAAGATGTGTGTTTTGCAAATATTATCTCCTTATGGCTTATCTTTTCATTTTTTTTAACAGTGTCTTTTGCAGAGCAGACGTTTTTAGTTTTAATGAAGTCCAATTTATCAATCTTTTCTTTCATGGATCATGCTTTTAGTGTCGTATCTAAAAATTCATAACTAAATCCAAGGTCACCTAGATTTTCTCCTGTGTTATCTGCTAGAAGTTTTATAGTGTGGCATTTCATAGTTAGGTCTATTACCCATTTTGAATTAATTTTTGTGAAAGGTATGAAGTCTGTGTCTAGAATTTCTTTTTTCTGCATGTGTATGCCCAGTTGTTTCCACATCATTTCTTACAAAACTATCCTTTCTCCATTTCATTGCCTTTGCTCCTGTGTCAAAGATCTATTGACTATCTGTGTGAGTCTATTTCTGGGCTCTCTATTCTGTTCCATTGATCTATTTGTTCTTTTGCCAATATCACAGTCTTGATTACTTTAGCTTTATAGTAAGTCTTGAAGTCAGATAGTGTTCGTCCTGTAACTTTGTTCTTCTTCAGTATTGGGTTGGCTATTTTGGGTCTTTTGCCTTTCTGTGTAAACTTTAGTATCAGTTTGTTGATATCTATAAAATAACTTGCTGAGATTTTGTTTGCAACTGCACTGAATCTATAAATGAAGTTGGGAAGAAGTGACATCTTAACAATACTGAGCTTTTCTGCCTATGAACATGGAATATCTCTTCATTTATTTTGATCTTTTTTGATTTCTTTCACTGGAGTTTTATAGTTTTCCTCATATAGATCCTGTACATATTTTGTTATACTTGTACCCAAGGATTTCAGTTTTTTTGGTGTTAATGTAAATGGTATTGTTTTTAATTTCAAATTCCAATTTCTCATTGTTGATATACAGAAAAGCAGTTATCTTTTGTATATTGACTTTATATCTTGCAGCCTTGCTATAATCACTAATTAGTTCCAGGAGTTTTCTTGTCAATTCTTTAGGAATTTCTACATAGACAGTTGTGTCATCTGTAAACACAGTCAGTTTTATTTCTTCCTTTCCAACCTGTATACTTTTATTTCCTTTTCTTGTCTTATTGCATTAGCTAGGACTTCAGTAAAATGCTGAATAGGAGTGGTGAAAGGGGACATCTTTGCCCCATTCCCAACCTTAGGGGGAAAGCATCTAGTTTCTCACTATTAAGTGTGATGTTAGCTGTAGGATTTTTGTAGATATTCTTTATCAAGAGGAGGTTCCTCTATTCCCAGTTTGCTGAGAGTTTTCATCATGAATGTGTTTTGTTTTTTTTTTTAATCATAAGTAAGGATTTTGTCAAATGATTTTTCTCAATATGCTGATACGGTCATATGATTTTTCTTCTTTAGCATATTGATGTGATCAATTACATCAATAGATTTTCAAATGTTGAACCAGGCTTGCATACCTGGAATAAATCCTACTTGGTCATGTTATATAATTTTTTTATACATTATTGGATTCAATTTGCTAATGTTTTGTTGAGGATTTTTATATCTATGTTCTTTCCCTTTCTTGTAATGTCTTTGGTTTTCGTATTAAGGTAATGTTGGTTCTGTCTTTACTTTCTGGAAGAGACTGTAGAGAATTGGTATAATTTCTCTCTTACACGTTTGGTAGAATTCACCAGTAAATCCATCTGGGCCTACTGCTTTCTGTTTTGAAAGGTTATTGATTATTGATTCAATTTCTTTAATAGATATAGGCCTATTCAGATTATCTATTTATTTTTGTGAGTTTTGGCAGATGGTATCTTTCAAGGAATTGGTCCCTTTCATCTAAGTTATCAAGTTTGTGGGCATAGAGTTGTTTATTATGCTTTTAATGTCTCTGGGATCTGTAGTGATGGCACCTCTTTCATTTCTGATATTAGTCATTTGTCTTCTCTTTTTCTTAGATAACCTGGCTATAGGTTTATCAATTTTATTGATCTTTTCAAAGAATCAGCTATTGGTTTCCTTGATTTTCTCCATTGCTTCCTGCTTTCAATTTCATTGATTTCTGTTCTAATTTTTCTTATTTTTCTTCTGATTACTTCGGATTTAATTTCTTCTTTTTCTAGTTTCCTAAGATGGAAGCTTAATCATTTAAATCTTCTCTTCTAATGTATACATTCAATGCTATAAATTTCCCTCTAAGAACTGCTTTCACTGTATCCCACAAATTTTGATAAGTTGTATTTTCATTTTCATTTATTTTGAAATATCTTTTAATTTCTCTAGAGACTTGTTTGACCCATGTTATTTAGAAGTGTGTTGTTTAATCTCCAAGATCCTTGGGGTTTTCCACCTATCTTTCTGTCATTGATCTCTTAATTCTACTGTGGTGTATGAGAGTACTATGTATAATTTCTATTCTTTATATTTATTTATTCCTTTTCTAATGCTCTCCCTTTCTTTATGTAGAGCCGAGTTTCTGACCAATATTATTCTCCTCTCTGAAGATCTTCCTTTAACACTTCTTGCAAGGCTAGACTACTGGCAACAAATTCCTTCTTTTTGTCTCTCTGAGAAAGTCTTCACTTCTCCTTCACTTTTGAAGGATAATTTCACTGGATACAGAATTCTAGATCAATGGGTTTTTTTCTTTCAACATTAAATATTTTGTTCCACTCTCTTCTTGTTTGAGTGGTGACTCAAGAGAAGTCTGATATATCCTTGCTCCTCTACAGGTAAGATTTCCCCCACCTCCCCCAGGCTTCTTTCAAGATTTTCTCTTCATCTTTGATTTTCTGCAGTTTGAATGTGATATGATCATGTCAGTTTTTGGTATTTATCCTTCTTGGTGTTCTCTGAGCTTCCAGCATCTGTGGTTTGGTGTCTATCATTAATTTGGGGGAAATTCTCAGTCATTATTGCTTCAAATATTTCTTCTGTTCTTTTCCTCTTCTTCTGGAAATCCCATTTTGCATATGTTATACTTTTTGTAATTTTCCCAGTTTTTGGATATTCTATTCCATTTTTTTCTCTTTGCATTTCAGTTGTGGAAGCTTTCATTGACCTCTCTGTAAGTTCATTGATTTTTTTCCTCAACCATGTCTATTGATGAGCCCATCAAAGGCATTCTTCATGTCTGATAGTGTTGTTTATTTCTAGCATTTACTTTTGATTCTTTTTTAGAGTTTCCATCTCTCTGCTTACATTAACTATCTTTTTGCCTGTTGTTCATTTTTTCCATTAGAGCCCTTGGCTAGGAGTTAAACTGTGCTAGTTTGCTGCAATTGTACCAGAGGCTAAATTTTTCTCTGGTGTCCTTGTTTTTGTCTCCACTACTGTCTTTGGGTTTCCCTAGAGACTTCATATTAAATGAGGTCTGAGACGTGCCGTTCTTTCAGTTCTAATCCTGTTACTATGCAGAAGCCCCATTGATGTGATGCTAAGAAAGCATTCTATAGTCCTCTGATTAGGTCTCAGTCTTCCAGTGAGCTGTCACCTTCACAAGTGCTTCTCAGTATTTTTCCCCTTTAAGTGAGACAGGAAGGCTACAAGGGGGCTGGAGTTAGGTATCTGTCTTCCCCCAAGTAGAAGCCTAGAGTGGGCTGGAGTTTGGTATTTTTTCGGGCTGTGGCAAAATCGTTTCCCTGAATGGCAGGCCTTGTTCAGGTGAACAGAACACTCTGGGGGTCTGTTAAAATGGCTACTTTCCCCCTCCTCCTGCCAGAAGCACAAGTGAATTTTTTTCTTCACTGTGAGGACCTTGTAGGTCTCCTGATGGTAAAACTTACAAAAGTGTGGGGCCCCCTGGAGGTTTTAACTCTCACGTTTGTACTGAGCCTCCAGCAATTTATCAATTACAGTTTAGGGTTTCCCACCCTAGTAGTGGTTACAGTGGGTTTTGGCTCCCGGGCTTCTGCTCCGGTAAGCTGTGATTCTCTGTATCTGCCTGTCTGCATCTACAACTTTTGGAGCAGCGGCTTGCCCTGTGACCTCAATTCTCTGATAGATCAAGGAAGAGTTGTTGATTTTCAGTTTGCTCAGCTTTTTTCTTATTGTGAGGACAGGGGTGTCAACTTCCAATCTCCTTACATGCCAGACCGCAAACCAGAAGTCCAAACTTGTTTATAAAGGATAATAACTATCAAGGTAATAAGGAGACAAGATTGAAGTGGGAAAAGACTGTCATAGTGAGACCAGGTAGAATGCTTCTGAAATTATCAGGAGTTGCTGGTAAGCCCTTGACAAAAGCATTGGGAGTGGAGATGAGGACTAGATTCAACAGATGTTTCCAAAGAAGCAATAACAGGATCGAGTAATAATTAGAGGTGATAAAAGTAGTCAAATATGACTGAAGTTTCTAGTTTAAGAAACTGGGTAATAATACCATTTATTAACACAAGTATATTGGAAATAGTCAATTTAAGGTTGGGACATATTAGGTTTGAGGTGCCTGGGTATCTATTCACATATGCCCAAAGGAAGTTGGAAATATGAAACTTAGGGTATAGAATCAGGAATCTTCCAAACATATGTATGATAATTGAGCCATAGTAATGGTATATAATTCATCATCAATATAGAATATGAAGATGAATAAGGAACAGCATGTAACATAACAGCATTTTTATAGATTAGGGGTATCATTACTTTCTTCTAGAAATATTCAAAATTTTGAGCAAATTATTTCGAGATTCATCCCAGATTAATAAACTAGGAACTGCCTACATACCACTTCTGTTAATTTTGGTGGATTTAAGTTAACCTCTCAATGCAACCAAATCATTTATCTAAATCTGTTGAGAACATTTTCTCTATATGTAGAATATTTAGTAATACAGGAACAAATTCCCATCTATACCTTAGCGGGCAAAAATAATACCCCCTGCCACCAAAGAGGACCACTTCCTAATCCCTGGAACCTATGAATATGTTATGTTATATGGCAAAAGAGAATTAAGGTTGCAGGTGGAATTAAGGGTTGCTTATTAACTAAAATTAAAATAGGTTATCGAGGTGGACCCAATGCTGTAACAAGTATCCTTAAAAATGGAAAAGTGGGGGCCAGCCCAGTGACACAGCGGTTTAGTTCACGCTTTGGCAGCCCGGGGTTCGCCGGTTCGGATCCCAGGCGCCTGCAGAAGCACCGCTTGTCAGCCATGCTGTGGCAGTGTCCCATATAAAGTAGAGGAAGATGGGCACGGATGTTAGCCCAGGGCCAGTCTTCCTCAGCAAAAAGGAGAAGGATTGGCAACGGATGTTAGCTCAGGGCTACACACACACACACACACACACACACACACACACACACACACACACACACACACACACACACACACACACACACACACACACACAAAAGTGGAAGACGCAATGTCAGAGTGATGCAATGTGGGCCATTGCTGGCACTGAAGATGGAAGGGGGCCAAGGAACATGGGCTGCCTCTGGAAAGAGCAAAGAAATGGATTCTCCCCAGGAACATCCAGAAAAGAACACAGCCCTGACAATGCCTTGATGTTAGCCCAGCAAGACTCATGCCAGACTTCTGACCTCCAAAACAGCAAGATCAAAAATTTCTATTGTTCTAAGCCACTACATTCATAGTAATCTCAAGTAGCAATAAGAAACTAATGTAATACTCTTGTACTGTAACATATATATTAAGAGCATATAATCTTTCTGAACTTCAGTCTTTCTTCAGTATGGTTTGGCCATGGTCAGTAACCAAATGCTCTGATTTTATTGTTTCTTTATTTTCCTATTAAATCAGGGTTAACTTCACCTATAAAAGCTTTTCCCAAACTGTATGTCAATGTTACACTTAAGATATTAATTAGTGTTCTGTGGAAATGAAGGAGAGAGAGAGGAAGGGAGGGTAATACTCTTAAATATAAAGAAATAATATTTACATCGACTTGAAAATCTGCCTTTCAGAAAGCTGCTAAATCTGAGAACGCAAGGACCTGGTATGAAGGGGCACCCAGAGCATAATCACAGTCCTCCTGATTAGAGCGTTAGTGCAAAGGCAGTCCTGCCCCATGGTCTCATGGACGTGTCATCAACTTGGTGATCTACGGTCTCTGTTCCGGGTCTTGTCTTATTCTTTCATATTATGTTTATCTTTCTTTTTTTCCCTTAACAAAATAATAAGTTTATCAACTGGTTTTGCTATGAAGGGAAAAATTATCAGCCAAATGTTCATTCTTCAGCAATTTATCTGAGCGATCATTTTTGGTGTTCTACTTTAATCCATGCACTCACTCTATCTTATAAACTCCTGTCACTGCTCTGCAATGCACTGTGGAAAAGTTTTCATTGTCAGTAAGTTTGGGAAATGCTACACTATAAGCATAACAAACAATTTTAACTTCTGCAAAGGATGAATAACCATCAATGATAAAAAAATAAATCAGATTTTCTAAAATGGCTTTATTTTAAAAACCTATACAGAGTTTTGATTTAATAAAAAATATTGCCATGAAATAGCTAATTATACAGCAACAGAAATAAACCCCAAAATACAATTAATTAGAGGTTATCCAAAAATAAATCCACAATTTTGAAGTTGGAATACATGTTTTCAAATCAACAAAAAGATTTTGTTTCAGATGGTTTTCCTCTTAAACATACAAGATACACATAATTAATTTTTTGAACTAAAACTAGACAATCTCTCAATAACTTCACAAATAAGTGCTTCTATTAACTTGGAAAATAACCCCCAAAGCTTCAATTATTGATGCAGTCACAAAATGCTAACAAAGCCAAATAAATCATTGCTTTAAAACGTATACCTCTTGAAAATGAAATCTACATCTGAGTTGTGAAGAGGAATAAACTTTTTATAGAATAAGTTGAGTCTTCCTGACTAGTTGATTTTTCTATCATTTATCCTATTCAGACTCCTTTCACAATATATCTTAATCCCAAAAGAGTGTGAGGTGTTTGGCCCTTTAGACGGAGGTACCTTCACTGCCAACAACTGCAATGAGAGCCTTCTAGACGTGGACAGCTATGTCTTACATTGAGTTGGAGGTGTATGTCCTTGTTTCTCAAAGACATAATAATTTCCTTCCCAATAATAAAAGATTTGACGTGCTGAGGTTTGTTTTCAAATGCCTTAAGAATCAAAATGCATGTATACGTCTACAAAGAATAGTTTCAAAAGAGCAGAGCAAAGCATTATATGATATTACATCATAGGTTTTGTTAATGGTAAATGTTTGCATTTATTTTTAAAAGCTTAGCTCTTGCTAAGCATTTTTTTTAACAAACGCTAATAAGTAAGAATCATTTTGCCATATAGAAACTATATGCACAAAGAAGACTTTAAATTCAATCAAGGTGAAAGGTGAAAACACTGGAATAATACAAAGCAAAACACTGCTATGAGTCGAACTGCTTTCCATCACTGAGTATACTACATTTAGTATGACACAAGCATACTGAACCAAACAGAAAAAGAATGTTGTGGATTCAGTCTAAGTAAGACTAGCATTAAGAATGACATGCAAGTTGTGATTTCCTTAAAAAAAACTTTCTTAACCAAATCACTTGAACAACAGGTCTTTTTTTATTTGAGGGGAAGGTAATCTGTATACTTTACTATCTGTTTACTGATAATTTTCATATCGAAATAGCAAACTGGATGAACCCTATCTCCTCCTCCCAGATGCTACTTAAATATGACTTTGCATAAAGACTTAACATAGAATTACTTTTCTGGTAACAGTGTCATGGCCATAAATAATCAGTTTTTAAAAAAACAAACATCAAGTGCAAATCTAGAGAATTTCCTTTAAAGAATTACCCAAACCCAGCACACGTGTAGTACTGCTAGTACACAAGCTAAGCAATACAACTCATACATGTGTGTGTGTCACAACACACACACCCAAGACCGCCTTCTACGGTCTCAGTGGTGTTGCCAAGTTAATAATTCTTTCCAGGCACTGAAGAATCATGGAGATGGATTTTCCAAAATATAATTAACAATTGCTTAAACTGTCAAAAAGCCCTGAGTCAGAACTTTAAATAGCTTCCTGAAATTACAGATTTCAGACAAAATGGCACTTTTTTATTTTATAGAAAATCACAAGACCATTTTGCTTTTGGGAGGAAAAAAGTCATGTTTATGAAACAAATCAAATATGACTATAAAGGAGAAGTAAAATATTCAGCAATATTATCTTTCTTACACATTTTGTACATATCAATTTTAACTTGTATTTATGGATTTAGGCACCAAATTGATATGGCAACTCACCTTCCTGTACCTGCCGCTTAAATCTTCAACAAAATAAAAATCTCAGTTTTAACCTCAGGTTTCCATCTCCTCCTTAGTCACAAATATGAATAAATGCTGGAAAGTAATACTCTGACAGAAAAGGAGGTAGAAAATGCCAGTGTAGCAACTTACAATTTTAATTCATCAGCTCCACTATCTAGTTCATGTTATACTCGAGTATCTCCCACCCCAAACATTTGTCAGTAGACTGAGGCTCAATCTACAGGGTTTGCCCCCTCACTGTAGCAAAGCAATGTACACGTGAGACAGCATTAAACAGTTTTTCCTCAAATTTAACGTTTTAAGGGAGTACAACTATAATTATTAATACTGTTATAGTTTTTCACATGTATATGTTAAAGTTCCAAGGCTATATATAATTATCAAGTAAACCAATAAGCACTCCTACCATAATATTGAAGCAAATAAAAATAGGCTGCCTTTCTGAGAGAAAAAAATATTTTAAAACAGTTACAAGTCAACCTGAAGATAACTGATGTCTTCAACAAGGCACAAAATCTGTGACAATCCACTACCTTCCCAACTGAGTAGCAATTCAAAGCTAACCTAATCCTAATATTTAAAATGTGCTTCTCTCCTCTAATTCAAAATGAAATAACCCTTCCAATTAAGAGACATTTAAAACCTACTCAATTACGATCGATGATAATTGAGAGGGAGGGAAGACATTCTGTCATCCCCCCAAATTTTAGGAACTTGATGTTTACCACGACTTTAGATCTTGCAAACACAAATTATTAAGATAATTCAGGTGTTTCTTGATTTATATTTAATCAAAATTCTATTCCCCTGGGGAGAGGCAGGAAAGAGTTGTTGTTTAATGGGTATAGAGTTTCAATTTTGCAAGTTAAGAAAGTTCTGGAGCTCTGTTTCACAACGTGAATATGCGTTAACACTACTGAACTGTACACATAAAAATGGTGGTTAAGACGGTAAATTTCATGTTATGTGTTTTAAACACAATAAAGAAAAACACCAAAAAAATTCTATTTCAAAATTCAATTTTTACACAAATTATTACTGAAAATATTTTAGACACTCTGAGAGAGTAAGTGCTTTTCTTTTTGGATTCCTCCTTTAAAGCAAGCTGTATTAAAATCTATAATTTACAAAGCAATTGTCAATTTATGTACACTAAAAACTGGCTGAAAGACCCTTTCTACTGTTCAATTAAATACACTCTCCACTTACCGCTTTGCTGAAACCTACATGATTCCCTTTTTTTCCTCTAAACTCAAACACTGGCTTTTCTTCCTTACTTGCTGCAACTCCCCACTATCTTCCCTATCCTACCCCATAACTAGTTCTCTTAGTTCATAAGTTTAATTAATTCCTACTCCAAAAGGGTCCAAAATTCATGATAAAGAACAGCACTTCAGCAACACACAATTAGACAGTATATTTCTACCACACAAAAATGAGCCAGCAAGCTTTGAAATTTGAATTGGACAAATCTTAAGCAGCATGCAATTCATATGTGAAAATGCTCTTAGAAGCTAAAGCTATCAAAGACATAAATTTAAGAAGTTATTTTCAACATTATCAATTAATTTTATGCCTCAGTAGTGAGCTGGTCAATTTGCAATGTTTAAAATCACAAATAACCAGGTGTAATTCGCCCAGCTAAACTGACCCTTGTCTAATATAATATTCCTATACTAATACAAAATGATCTTTCCCTTGAAAAATTTTCTTGCTCCCAACAAAATTAAATATGTATATAGTACAAGCAGTAAGAATGTTAAATTATGTGAAGAAAAATGATTAGAATAGCACCATCTGGTAAATTGTGTGTGTTTTGAGTCACAAAGCTGGCAATCTTAGAAGAATAAAGGAGAAAATGTGGTAGGAGTGAGGGGTACAGAGAGGGAATTCAATTACTACTTTAATGACAAATCTTCTGAAATATTAGGAAGCAATATCTCAGTACCTTTGGATTCCTTCTTTTTGACTACAAATTATCTCAAATACACAATGGCTGCACGATAAATTCTGTACATGCTAAGATGGTGACCATTTTTCTCAGTGTTGTATATCTAGCCCCTGAAACCCAATAAATATGTTTTTGAATAAATGCATGTCAATTTTGTCTTTTTAAATGATTCTATGAAACTCAAAAGCTCTTTTGAGGCACAAGATAGAGAGATGGTAATGAGAAGGAAATATACCTAACTGGGAAAAATACTGCTGAAAGATACATCATAAGAGGTAGCAGTTTCAGAGTTAGAGGAGAGTCACTTAAACAATTAAGTTCTTAATCTTATTCTCTCTCACAAACCCAAAATAAATTTAGAATAATTTTTCAGGTGCTTGAAAACATCAATAGAGAACATTTTTTATTCATTAAATTTCAGTGGTACAAATACAGAAAATCCACAAGTACATAGCACTATAATTATAGTGGCTTTATGACTTTTGCAATAGTTTATAAGTTACTATATTTTTAATATGGAGGAAAGAAACTAGTCTGGAAGGTGAAATTGCCTTTTAGGGATATAAGTTATAGCACTACTGCTCAGAAGACAAATAAAAAGGATTCAAGTAGAGCTCTAGACCACAAAATTCTCTGGTTGGCCAGACTGTGCGTGAGTCAGCCAGGTGCTCCCTCTCCTTACCAGGTGATCTAGTGGAAAAGAGATGGGTGGCCTACGGCATGGAAGAAAAGGAAAATCCTGACAACGCTGTTTTCAAATCTGAAAGAAAATAGTCTGTTTGTCTCCTTATGTGAACATCATCAGTCAGATGTTCTATCTTTTTAACTTCGATATATGGCTTAAAAATAGACTCAGTGGTCCTTTATTAGATAACTGAGTAGAGTCAATATAAATTTTCAAATTTAAAATTTCTAAAAATTGTACTGTTCTAAATGAAGTGACTCAGCTGAACACACATATTGAGTTACTGAGACTACAAAAATCAGACAGCAAAGCTCACCACTGTTCTCAACAGGACTTGCAAAGGCAGCAGCCATTAAATAGCCAGAAATATGATGCTATGAGAGCTAGAGACTTTGTACTTTCAAATTTAGTTGTAGCAGAAAAACTGAAAGAAGAACCAGATTCAAAGGTGGAAAAAAACTACAAAAAAGATAACTATCCTTAAGAGTAAGCTTATACACAGTATATAGTAGACACTATTGTAAACAGCTGATATTTTTATAATCTAGCAGCAATGAACCCGAAAACACTTATTTATGTGTATATTCATCCTAGACATTATAAGATTTTTCATTCAAAGGAGAGAAAATGATTAGATGCTCTAAAGTCAAAGTTTGACTTTAAAAAAAAAATCTACAGGTAACCAGACATATTTCTGTAAATGTCCTGGTCACTCTTTCTATAGTAAGCATTTATTATTAGGCTATTTACTATGTCTTAAATATTGTTGGCAGTTTAAATAATATCCTTGTCTGTAGGTATAGAGAGAGACTCTTTTCTTTATAGTAAGCCTTACTATTTGAAAGAGAATGGAAGCAAGGCCTATGATGAAGGCCTAGAATCAGTAACACTGTCAGAATTAACAGATATGGAGAAGAAAGGATTGCTGCCTTTGGACAATGTGTTATCCTTCTCAGATCGTGGGGTACTACTCGGTACATCAGAAAAGCTAACTGGAACCTCAGAGGCCCAAATAGGGCAGTATCACTTCGCTGGACAGATCAAGCCTGGATAAGTAACCACGGGGAAAACTGAGGTACACTTTCACAGACATTTTCTTAAACGCTGGGTGAACAAAACAGTGTATAAATTAATACTAGAAAGGCAACTGTTAATGGGCAGTTAATAGGTACTCTTCTATTGGATACTTCCCCCCTGCCCCCCACTTCAGTTCCCCACTATGACTGCTTATTTTTCCTTTTCATGTCTATCAGTTATTTTGAAACTGGCAATTTGATTCAAGTTAAACAATTTTCCTTTTAAACCTAGAAAATAAGCTAAATGCAAAGTCATTCTATGCTTCCATTTCCTGTAAGAATTCAGAAACAATCATTTAAATAACTTTGTTATCTTAAAAAGGGAATGCTCTCTTTAATATTCCTTAACGATGTAGAACTTGTACTATAATTTTATTATTTAATATATGCGACATAATGGTTTGACTTGCCCCTTTCATTTGAAGCATGACTTTTCTGAGTACCTGTGTCAACTCACTGTAAAATCATGATAAACTAAAGGATAGCTCATCATAAGGAAGTGTATCTTTTGAGGTCTAAAAAATTTATAAACTATAAGAGAAAATGCAACAAAAACAAAAATAATAGGAGATCCTTAAAGGATTTTCCCTCTTAGAAGCCAAAAGTAAATTACCTATGAATTACACAGATTTGATGTCTCACATTAAAGAAGAAAAGAAACCCCACAGCTTCAAACACTGTTTTGTAGAGTTTTTCAATTCTGGTACATTTACAATCTAATTACACTCTAGTAAAGAAACTATGATATTAAAAATTAATTCATTAGAACCTCCGACTAGCTTAAAAGCTTATGAAGATTTCATGACCAAATATTTTAGCCAACAAAACACACTGAGTTTCTTAGTTAATACAAAAGAATCCTTCGTTCAATAGCTTTGCGACAAATAGGACATTCACTCATTCGGTCTCCACAGAGCTGGCATGTTCCATGGCCACAGAGGAAGATCATATTCTTCAGACGGTCCAAACACACAGGGCACATTGTCTGGAATGTGATAACAAATAAAGGTATAAATGCTGAGAATTTTATACTTCCAAGTGTAACATGTGACAACTCTGAAACATCATACATTTTCTTTTGTTCTTTTAGTCAAATAATCTTTTGTTGCTTTAAAATTTTTTTTAATTTTTAAATAGTTAAAATGTCATCCCTATAAAATAGAAATATTGGTTGAACTGTCAAGACAGTATAAAAGGCACTACATAAAATAAATACTATATAAAACAAAAATGCAAATGCAAAATCTAATAGGAAATGGATGAAAATAGCTCCATTCAGTCTGATTCAGATTCCCCAACTCGACACTATGGGGTTCTTGTATGAAAATAACACAATGTATCAGCCTTTGGGGAAGGGGGGAGCAGCATAGAGATGTTGCAGAACACATACTAAACACTAGCTAGACGTGATACAACCTCAGTTCTATTATCAGTCCTACTTTAAAAAAAGAGAAAACAGGCTTAGTGGGGTTAAAAACTTCCCCACAGCAAGCCATAATGCAAACTCAGGTCACGTGGCCCCAGAGCTCTTGCTTTTAAACATTATGCTGCACTGCATTACTATCCATGTAGATTCCCTTAGTTAAAAACAATCAGCCTTATTTACATATTAATAAATGTAACATTATGAACTCAGAAGAACTTTAAAGTATGTTAGGTATATTTCTGTGAAAACACTCTAGGAAATCATGTATTTATTCACAAAATACATTTTACATTTTATATATATATATATATAAAACATATATATATATATATATGTTTGTGTGTGTATGTGTGTGTGTGTGAGGAAGACCAGCTCTGAGCTAACATCCGTTGCCAATTCTCCTCGTTTTTGCTGAGGAAGACTGGCCCTGGGCTAACATCCATGTCCATTTTCCTCTGCTTTATATGGGACGCCGCCACAGCATGGCTGACAAGCACTGCGACGGCCAGCACCTGGGATCTGAACCCGCGAACCCCAGGCTGCCAAAGTGTGATCTAAACTGCTGCGCCACTGGGCCGGCCCTATATTTCATATTTATAAAAATATATTTTATCTTAACATATCATAATACTTCATTCTGAATTATACTTTTCCCAAATAACACAGAAATGAATTAATTAAACAAGAATGTCTTGATTAATAAACTAGGCCTAAAATCTATATGAAAATGTAGTTACCAACTTTGACAATACCAGAGGTCATTATGAAAAAAACAAACAAAAAAGGGAATTGTAGTCTAACTTGTTAAGCCTACCCTTCCGAAGTAAATTTTCAAATTTATCTATCTTAAAAGTTTTAACAAGCAAAGTGAAAGAAATCATATTTTTTTAATTTTAAAAAAGCCAAACCAGTTGTTTTTTTTTGAAGATTAGCCCTGAGCTAACATCCATTGCCAATCCTCCTCTTTTTCTTTCTTTTTTTCTTTTGCTGAGGAAGATCGGCCCAAGGCTAATATCAAAACCCATGTTCCTCTACTTTATACGTGGGACGCCTGACACAGCATGGCTTGATAAGTGTTGCGTAGGTCAGCACGAGGGATCCGAACCTGCGAATCCTGGGCTGCTGAAGTGGAGTGTGTGAACTTAACCAGTACAAAACCGGGCCAGCCCCCAAACCACCTTTTTAGTATCATTAAAGTAATTCCTTTTCAGGGCTGGCCCGGTGGCATAGTGGTTAAGTTTGCACACTCCACTTCGGCAGCCTGGAGTCCACGGGTTCAGATCCCTGGCACGGACCTACACAACACTCATCAAGCCATGCCGTGGTGGCATGCCACATACAAAATAGAGGAAGACTGACATACATGTTAGCTCAGGGCCAATCTTCCTCACCAAAAAAAAAAGTTCCCTTTCCACCAAATTTTTTAAAGTTCTATGTAGTTAATTAATACTTCTTATTTCCAAAAGTAAACACATCTGTGCAGCCTGGGTTAAGTTACTTTGTGATTGATATATCCCCCATAGCACATGAAATTAATTTTTGTCTGTTAAAGAGGCATTGGGGTAATAGAAAGATTGGAGATTTAAAATAAAAAGAGTTATTCAGATGCTTTCTCTTGGTAACCTTGAAGGAGTCCCTGCAAGAAATCCCATCATTCCCCAGAAAATGAGTTTTGTTATAACTGTTTAAATACTTTAGTGATAAAATACGGTAACAAAGATTATTTAAGGAAGAAGAAATTTCTTTAGAATGTTTAACTTTGGATAAAGGTAGGCTGAATAATTATTATTTTAGGATCCATATAGGGCTCAGTTAAGTGTCATTATTCATTATAAGAACAATATTAATTCATAATTAGGAGATAAAATACTTTTCATAGAACCTGTGTTCAAAAATCAGTTTTACCTTTCTGTGTCTTATGGGAAAGGAACTGAGATTCTAAGGAGCTTCAAAATTTTTTAAATGTTTTATTTTATATGAGAATGAGCTAAATATGTTCCTGTCTTAATATTCCTACATTAAGAACTTGTAAATCCATATTTATCTTTACTTATTTACTATATAACAAGTATTACTCGATGCTGGATTTCAAAAGAAAAACTGGCCCAATCATAGCGTTTTCATCTTTTCAAACAGGTTTAAATTCCTAAGGAATATATACATTTAATTCTAAATGAGTCACCCTAAGGGTCATTAGTTATCCTGGGTCACTATCTCGTGACTATGTGGCTTTCTTCAAATTCAGATAGAAAAGACAAGAGTGATGACCGACAACTGCACAGCAACGCTCACGTGCCTGCCAAACTGAAGAAACAACACCCTTTGCTGCTCAGTCCTTTCAATTAAATCACATTTAATTGTTGGGTCAAATGTTAAGGTGAAGAAAAAAAAAGACTTTCCTACCATATATCTACAAGTTTTAGCTAACTTCTTTATTTTATTGTTGCTTTTATTAGATACTGAGTAGATATAAAAGAGTACTTCTGTTAGTATGTATAAGATAGAAAGAACAATATAACCACCATTCAGTTTAAAGCACGGAACGGACCCTTTCTTTTGAAGCCCCTCTGTACCTCCTCCCCAGTCCTTTCCATCCACCCCTCACTGATAATCACGATTCTGAATTTTGCATTTCTCTTTCTCTGCTTGTCTTTACGGTGTGCATGTACACATGCACACTGTTGACCACGGGTAACGGAAACTGCGGTGAGCAACACCACTGATGAGGAGGAAAGCAAACTGCAGGGTTCGGTACTCTCTGCATTTTCCTGGATCCACTGGGGGTCCCAGAATGCATCCCCTGAGAATAAGGGGCGACTACTGTATGTGTGTGTGTATACATACACACACCTATGTATGTACATATATATGCTTTTCTCCTTTTTAATGAAGTGTCACATCTACACAGAAAGTACACAAATCATAAGTGTACAGTTTAATAAAAGTTCACAAACTGATCAAATGCATGTAACTGACACTTAGATCAACAAATGGAGTTTTAGCACTCTAGACACTTCCCTCATGCCCCCTCTCAGCCATCCCAGCCAAGAAAACCATTACCCTTGCTTTTGAACACCATCTGTATGATTTTTTTTCCAAGTGTTCATCCTCAAACAATATCCATTTAGGTTTATTAGATAACGACAAGCTTTTCCAAAGTGTTTTTACTAATGTATATTCCCACCAGCACTGTATGAGTTATGGCTGCTACATGTTCTGCCTGAACACTTGATACTGACAGTTTTTTAACGATGAGTTTTCCCCTCATTCTGGTAGATGGAAAAAGGCATCTCGTTGTGGTTTTAATTTTCATTTCTTGATTACTAATGTGATTAAGCATTTTTTCATGTTTGTTGGTCATTTGTGTGTTTCCTATTTTAGAAAGTACCTGCTTAAATCTTCTGATCAGATTTTACCTATTGCAAATATTCCAATACTACAAGTGATACACTAATATGAACCACACACACTACAGAAACACTCGTAGTTTTATAGAAAAATATGAAACGCCATTCTTAGAATCCTTGTTTACCATGAAGAAACTATTATTACCTGCTCTTTAATGTCCTGTAACTGCTGCTGCAACTTTTGCACATCTGCATTGACATTGGTATTATCCTTGTCCTTTTGTAACACTGGAATATTTCCACTTGCTATAATATAGATAAATTTTAATGTTATGACTGTTTTCATAAAACAATGATTTTTTATTTCTAAAACTATTAGTTTTTTAATTTAAAAAACACAATACTGTTATTAGAATCCTCTTAAAAATTTTTTTCACATGTAGACGACACATACAGTAGTGACATTCATGTTATACTCCTTCATTTATAATCTTCAGAAATAAATAGCTTTGCACATTATTTTCTAATTATATTTAACTCAGACAACAATCTACACATAGACTTTTGGGTTTCCCAAGGCTCTACTTGCTTCCTCTGGCAAGCTCACAAACACATTTTATGCTTCTTTTCTCTGTTCCTGAATTGTACGAACCCAGGAAGGTAAGCAGCACAGCATTTTAGCTAGTTTTGGCAGCAATAATTATCTTCAAGTCTCTTAGATGATGTTTATGATAACACACAAAAACCTAGCCTCCTTCCTTTATGCCCGACTCTCTTTGCTGTTACTGCTCTGAGATGAGGATCTCCATGAAAGAAAGGCCATGATCAGTGGTCTGCTAAATGGAGGGACATTGTTTATGTCACTTTTCCTATTCTCTAGATTCTTGGTCTTTTACTCTAGTCAATCTGTCCCTGGGATTTTTATTTTGCTCTATCGGTAATAAAGACAAAAAGCCCTAGGCAGAAGTGGCTATGCTAATTTTCTTCCTCATCTGTACATAGAACAAAGAAATCAAAGATACCATCCAGCTTATATCTAGTGCAAAGACGAAAAATATTTTTACACAGCTGTACTATGGAAAAGGTTGAAGGTAAACAATTCACTTTTCACATTTCCATTTGTTCACTGCGTTACACTTCAGTTTATAGTTACTCTGTCCCAAATAATTACTATTCCACAGAATACTTAAATGCGTTAGGTAAACCTGCTATATAAAGGAATGAGGTTAATACTTGTGTAAACTAAAAAAATAATTTGTAATATGATGTTCCCCCAAGATACACTAAATTTCATCTTAATAGCAAATTTTCTTTAAGGAAGAATATAACAATATTCTTTATATCATACATGGAGGTTTCTTAAAAGACTAATGTTTAAAGTGCTATAATCATACTGCAAACAAAAGAAATATAGTTTCAGGTTTCCTGTAATGTAGCAAGAGCAAAACTCTACCTGTTTCTCTGTAGATTCAAGTCACATACCTTATGTTACAAGGCCAACAGTGTACTTACATAAGAAGAGAATTTCCTGAAAGTCCCAAGAAGAAAGCAAAGTGTGAAAAGGCCTAAGAAAATCTACTTACAGATATCATCAGTGGCATCTTCTGAACTTTTCCCTCCACAGCACATAATGAAAGGCACTCTTCGTTCAACTACTGCCCGACACTGCACACACTTTTTCATCAGATTAGCACAGTCTGGGAAATAGCAACACAGGAAGTGAGCTACCACCTTAGCATAACATGAACTAGGTGGTAGACAGGGAGGAACTTAGAAAAGCCTATTTGTTGGGCTCCCCTCTGTGTTCTTCTCTTTCTGTGTGGCCAAACACTTGTTTTCCAAACCTTTACTCCTTTCACCTACCTGTGAATTGCTTTCCTTTCATTTGAAGTCCCTGACTCTCCCGGCCCCAAATCTTCCTTTGCCTTTGGCTGAGGATGGTACATAAGGCGAGGGCTTTGACCATTTTGGTCAGTTACTCAGTTTTCCTGGGTTCCTCCCATGTATACATGGGAGAAGCAAACTTTAGTTTGTTTTTCCCCTGTTAATCTGTCTCATGTCAATTTAATTCTTAGATCAGCCAGAAGAACCTAGAAGGATAGAGGAAAATTTCTTCCCCCCCTACAGGATTTACACAAACCTAGATGGTATAGCCTGCTACACACCTAGGCTAGTCTTATGGTACTAATCTTATGGGAGCACCGTCCTATATACAGTCCATCATAGATCTAAACGTCATTATGCAATGCACGACTGTACTACATCTAAAGTTGTTAATCAATCATAAAATAACACACAGCACTTCAACATATTCTTTCCAATTAGCATTTATTATGAAAGCATACTCCATATCTTAGCCTATGTACCAAGTGTCTTCGTCATTTCAAAAACAGAAAAAATAACAAAAACTGTGGCAAGATATCCAGGGATAACTCGTGACAAGACAGTCAACTTGAACAGAGCACAAAACCACTGCTGTGGACAAGGTGGGGCACACACTCCTAAGAGTGTTTACACCGGTGGACAGAGAATCATTCTCAAGGCCGACCTCATGACGAGGTCTCAACAGAGACGGGTTTGACGCCGGCCCATGAAGGATGCACTAGGTAGGAGATAATGCGGGAGAAATCTGGTTTGGGATTCGTCTTTAATCTGAGAACAGATTTTTTCCTTAAACTTAAAGGATTAATTTAATTGCCTCAATACATAATCACAATTATCTCAAATTCTTATAACTGTTAAGTTAGGTTGTTATATTGTTTCTATAAAATCTTTCTTCAGTCCCTCCGAAAAGGATATAATCTCTCCTTCCTTTGACCTGTCAAGGCATCTATACTCGTCAAAACTCCAATACTCTGTTTAACATTACTGTGGTGTGGGTACTAACTGCTTTATTGCATACTCCTGGAGGGAGGGACATTTTCTACCTCAATTTCATCTTCCCCAGCAAGTAAATATTTAACAACATGTCTGTAAAATGGAGAAAACAATCTACTTCTTAGGGTTGTTGTGAAGATAAATGAGGAAATACTCAAAAAGAGATTAAAATGCCTGGTGTAAGTTAAGAGCTCAGTAAAAGTTAGCTGTTGCTCTTGCTACATTTTAAAGCAAAGACAATGTAAAACTTTTGGGAAACTCCTGGGGAAAATACACTAAGGCTCTAGAATCTGTTACCAACTACTAACTATAACTAGCTTTCAAGCGTCTGTAGGTATCACTTTGGTCTGTAACAGGGGTCAGCAAACTACAGCCTGCAGGTCAAAGCAAAGCAAACCAGCTGCCTGTTTTTGTAAATAAAGTTAATGGCAAACAGTCTGGCCCATTTGTTTACATGTTGTCTGTGGTTGTTATTGCACTACAATGGCAGAGTTGAGTAGTTAGAAAAAGCTGAGTAGTTACTACAGAAACCATGTAGCCCACAAAGTCAAAAATATTTATCATTTAACCCTTTAAGAAAAAGTTTCTAACCCCTGGTCTATGAAAACTCAAATAACCTGAGTCTTTTTACTTAAGACAGACTTCTCTCTCTCCATGCCCTCTTGACAGTTGATAACAGCCATTATACCAGCCTTTGGAAAACAGAAACAGTTACTAGTGACAGAATGTTACAGTGGAAAGCCTTGATCCTTTCTTTAGTTAATGAGCTGCCTGTCAGAATGAAAAAAACACTAAGGCTTAAAGCAAATATGTGCCAATGAGAGTCATCTGTCATACAATTTGTACCTTGCTTTAGTCAGATATTATATTAAAAATCAACACCTACTGACTGAACTTTTCTATAACAGGAAACACCATGCTTTACCTTGGGCGCATTTAATAAGTAAGGTATAAGTTGTTAAACTTGTTTAAAATCCATCATCGACAAACGTAAAAAGCAAAAGGAAGAGGAGAATATTAATACTGAACAGTGCATGAACTTAAAAAGAACAAGGGGGATATATAAAAGCAAAGTTTAAAACATCTCTTAAACTTGAATATTATTCTCACAAAGAAAAGATATCCATAAGCTCTCTTGACATAGAGGTTAAGAAAGGTTAAGAAGGCCGGAAATTATAGACCCAAATAGTTGCTGTGGGTGCTTCAGTAGTGGGGAAAGTACTTGAGAGAGGCAATATTAAGGTGAAGACAAAGGAAGATGTGCTAATTTTATATGTGAAAAAAAGCTAGACTAAATGTTTCAACATTCATTTTTGGAAATAAATTTCTATTTTGTGTGAGAAGAGATCTTTTGTGCTAATACTAAGGAAATCAAAATTCAAGCTGGTAGAACACAGCATATTCAGTCTTCTCTAACGCCCAGGGGCAAGGAGGAAAATAGGTGACATTCTAGTACAGAGAAAGAAATGGAAAGTACTACGGGCCCACCAACTTTTTGTTCATGAGTTATCACACATAAAAAAGTCAAAGATATAACTTGTTTCACTTTCTATTTTTATAACAATACTGAGGAAGTTTTATATAGGCTACTTACTCTCACAAGCACACATGTGTCCACACGGTTGAAAAAGAACAGCTGCTTTCTTGTCAGAGCATACCACACATTCTTCAATCTACAAAAAAGAGGTTACAGCACACGCGTGAACATCTACAGATAAATCTAGTAACTCTAACAGTTCCTTTTGTATCCAAATGTATTTCCTCTATAAGGAAACACTCCTAGGCACAGAGGAGTTTCACACACACTGCTCTGTCCTTTACTCTCTTGGTAAAGAGATTTTGCATCTTTGTATACCCCAGCTTAACAGGTTCTATTTCCACTTTAGTCTCCCTGTCTGTCCTAAAGAACGATATAGAATTCCTCTGAAGTCAGGAAGACCAAAGTAGACTTCAGTTTTCTTTCTTTTTGAAAACTACTGAAAAATAAAAAGAACAAATGACTAAGATAGATTTCTAATATTAATAAAAAATCTAGCCAGATTGCAAAACCCAAAGGGGATTTTTCTGTTTACCCACATTTAAGGAACTCTACCTAACATATCCTTTTCCAGGACTTGGTCAATTCCCCCACACTGGCTGGAGCCCAAAGCTTTGGACTATTCTCTCTCCCAGATCTCTAAAGACACAAGTCTTCCACAACCTACTCATAATTTCCCTTAATTTTACCTCCTCTTCATCTCCACTTAACCTGAGTTTTGAGTGTGTAACTATTTCTTAGCCTTGGCTCTGGCTTCTTTTACCCCCACCCCACCAAACTGCCCTTGGTTTCACATCCATCTTTCACCTATTCTTCTCCCTTCTGACACCCATTCACATTTACCCATATCTTGTGCCATTTAATGTTACTGTCCCAAAATGATGACTATCACTCACCTATAACTTCACCTAAACAACCAAATACTGCACATGCTCTCTCTCCTCTATGGACTTTCCCAACTTATTCCTTGCATAGTTGGAGTAATGTGGAAAGCAGTAAGACACAGTTGGTCAGAATCTTTATATTCCTGGATTCAAATTCTAGTGCCAATACTAATAAATTACCTAACATAGTTGAGCCACAGCTTTTTTTTATCTGAGCGTTAAAGAACAATCCCTCTTCACAGAGTGATGATGAGTAAATTAGAAGATAGGGAGTTAAGTGACCCAAATTCAAGTATACCCTCGAACAATTCTAAATATGAGATAGTGAGGGCCTAACTGAACTAAGACATAGCAAATGGAAGAGTAAAAAGAGTTTTGAGAAATATTTAAGAAGACTTGGTAAATAATAAAATGTGGGGAATGGTGAAAAAATCTAATGAGATATCTGCTAAGTTTCTAACTTGACTAATTGATTCAAAACAGCTGAAAGAAACAAATTTCAGTCTCCTACAGCTTACAGGACTCATGACTAGGGTGTTCTTTCCAACTCTAGGATGACACATCCAGGCTTCAATCTCATTCAAGGTCAGGCTACAATGAGGGAGTGGTTACCTTCATTACACCAATCTACCCCCAGACTGCAAACACTAAGCAGTACACCACCAGAACGGCAGGTGGGCGCAGAAACAGGAAGACCCTGGAAATGGATGGCCAAAGGACCTGAGGTGGGTATACTAATTTTTCATAGCTCCTAACAAAGATTTTCCTTTTTTGTGTGTGTGTGTGAGGAAGACCAGCCCTGAGCTAACCTCCATTGCTAATCCTCCTCTTTTTGCTGAGGAAGACTGGCCCTGGGCTAACATCCGCGCCCATCTTCCTCTGCTTTATATGGGACGCCGCCACAGCACGGCTGACAAGCGGTGTGTCGGCAGGCGCCCGGGATCCGAACCCGCGAACCCCGGGCAGCCAAGCGCGGACTAAACCGCTGCGCCACTGGGCCGGCCCCAATTTTCCTCTCTCTTAAAGGAGACTGGGTAAGACTGAGGACCATGGCTAAGTTTCAAAGGTGTGTCAGTCAGCTATACGGCTGTCTAGTAAGCTAAACAGAAAAGTAGGCACAATCTGGGTTAAAAAAGAAATGAAAATCCTGGGGCTGGCCCGGTGGTGTAGCAGTTAAGTTCGCACGCTCCACTTCGACGGCCCAGAGTAGGCTGGTTCGGATCCTGGGCGCAGACTGACGCACAGCTCATCAAGCCATGCTGAGGCAGCGTCCCACATAGAGCAACTAGAAGGATGCACAACTGTGACATACAACTATCTACTGGGGCTTTGGGGAGAAAAAAAGCCAAAAAAAAAAAAAGGAGGAAGATGGGCAACAGATGTTAGCTCGGGGCCAATCTTCAAGAAAAAGAAAAAGAAATGAAAGTCCCAAATGTTAGCAAGTAGAGAGATGGACAAAAGTGTCAAGAGCAATGATGGCAGGGAGGTGAAACTCTGATGATCTAGCCACTTGTACATAAGCATTTTCATATAAATATTTTAATAACTATATGTGCTAAGTACTGGTCAAAGATTAAAACATGACAATGAAAAAATATAAATTAGATACTATGTGTAACATGTTTAGTTCAATGTCTAATTTAAAATTAGTGCCCAATACACGACAATTCTCTTCTCTATATAATGATGTGGTTTTTAAAATCATTCTCAATTCAATTGTCTATGTATTTGAGCTGTTTATAAAGAGTTTAAAATAATCTAGCAAATTAATCTAATAATTATTTACTTACCCATTCCCCTATTTTTATATATATATAAAATCTTTGTAACCATAACTTTTTCCCCCTTTTGGATTTTTTCCTTAGGTTATATTTCCAGAAATGGGATTACTATATCAAAGCATGTTTACTGTAAAGGTTTGTATATATATTATTGGGATAAAACCTCAAAAACATGAATCCATTTATTCTATTCACTCTCCAGCACTGTTAAGAGATTGCCCATTTCCTCTTTCCTGGCTAGCATTTTTTTAAATTTATCTTTGCTAATTTTACAAGAATGGCTAATAATAATTCACAGTTTTTTAATTTGTATTTCTTTAATTGCTAAAGAGACCAAGCTTGTTTATTCTCCCTCCCTCCATATACTAATTCTATAATTCGTTTTACCTTCAGTGAAGATGTTCATTATCTTTTAACCACTTGGGGTCACTATTTTCTTTATATTCAAAGGTTCTGCAACCAACCTGGCAAATCTGTTTGGTGGACATGTTAGTTTTTGTACTTTTCTACAGGTTTGAAAATTCCATAATTTAAAAAAAACCAACTGAAAGCTTACTAATTCTTGGAATTCAGAAGTGGTCCAAAAAGAAATGACAGCATATTCTTTCCTCTCTACCTCCCTGTTCCATCAACCCCTCCCTGTAGACATTGTTGTTAATTTTGTCTGTGTACCATACACAGTGGAAGGACAGGGACTTAAGAATGAAAAGAACTGTGTTGAAGACCCAACTGTCAGTGTTCTTCTTTGAGCTTCAGTTCTTCCAATCTTAAGTGCCTGGAGTTGGACTAAATGATCAATAAGGGCTGTTCCATATGTGACACTCTGCTTTTGACAACCTGGGGCTCTGAACTCACTTTACATCTCTCTGAAAGCACTGACAACATCCTATATGGCAGAGTAGCTTTTAATCTAAGTCATAGTTGCCAAGAGATTACAAATTTTTAGCAAGGAATTATATACACCTGTCTTGACTACAATACAAGTACTCAATAAAGGTTTGTTGAAATAGGGCTTAACCTAAAAAAAAGTTTCAAGCACAAGAGCAGAATACATAGACCAATCCAAAAACAAGAGAATGGCTTAAATTTTTATTCTTTCAGATTCTTTCCCAAACTGTTACTTTACAAGCAGGTAACTAAACTAAATTATAAATACCAAGTAGAATGATCCACATTAATTTATTAAGCAGGATTGACACAGATACAATGCATGTAAAATGCCAACACAGTGCCTGGCATACAATAAGTGCTGTCAGTTCATCGTCCTCGGGTTCACAAATAGAGTGAACAGCTACACACGTACTACTTCCCAGCGAAAAACAACTTCCTTGTACTTGTTCCTGCACTGAAAGTTTTACCAAAGTTATATTCATTTGGATCATAAAAAACATCCAGTCTTGGAAGGTTCCCTATGAACACATAAGACGCACTTGCAAGATAACACCTTTTAAGTCACTGCCAGCTAATTAATTATGAGAATTAGTGCCAACTCCTTTCTGATTAGTGAAGGTTAATAACAGCTTAGGAAACGTCAAAAGAAAAATGAAAAGAATAAAAGAAGGAAATGAAAAAAAGTATAAACTTTACAAACGAAACCAAAGAAAACCAACATATCTTTTGGTATAAGCTATTCATCTTGAGAGAAATCATTTGTAAGAGACTTAAATCTCACTTTATACACACATAGCCACACACGCACATTAGGAAAAACTGAAAAAGAAAATTATTTCAGTAAACCAAAATGAGTAAGATGGTACAGTTATGATAAAGGACTAAGTTACATGGAAAAAAGAATGAAACCAGAAGCCCAGAAAAGAATAATACTTCTCAAAAACCAAAAGGAGTCAGATGAGATAAGTTCAGACTGGATTCAGAATTTGGCACTAACTCCAGAACAATCAGACTTTATTTGCCTCCTGGTGGGTGGGATACAATATAAAATGAGTAGCATCATCTGTGAAGTTTTTTTGCCAAAAATGTGTAAGCTGACCCTAATCAAGCCATTAAATCAAACTTCTAGTTTACAGGAAACACAGAGAATTCAGAAACAAATTAAACAACGCCATGATAAAACAATCAAATAAATCCAGAATGTGTGACATGACACACACACACACAAAATCAACTGGTCTTTGACAAAGATCAATACAATACAAAACAGTCCATGCATTCAAAAAAGTTGAAATGTATAAGCAACTACAATACAAAGTGGAATTAAATACATCTTTCAGTTATAAGAGACTTCAAAAGCAAAACAGTAGATTATGTTTATTTTTAACTACTATAGTTTACATATAAGAAGGAGACTCATGATTGGTCTCTAGATAAATGTATAAATTATACATTCCTATATTTAATCATTCTTAGGAAGAACAAAATTAAACAAGACACATGGCATCATATAACCTTATTAACTGAAGTCTCAAAGAACTTCATAAAATGATAAAATATTATATTAAAAATACATTACCTTTGTCCTGGATTGAACTTGTTCTTTACAGATGAGGCATTTCTTGACTCGTGGAGAACATAAAGAACAGGTAGCAATATGTCCACATGGGCCAAAAAGAGTATCTCTCTTCATATCTGAGCACACCATACACTCTTCTAAGGTTTCAGAATCATTACTAATCATAGAAGGACTTCGAGAACCCACTTGGCCACTAATAAAAGAAAATAATTCTAATCAAGCCTATCAGAATATTTATGTTACAAATTCACTAATTAAAATATCTTTAAAAACATGTAGAGCATCATTAGTATATGTAAAAACAGCTTTAGTTATGTTAAAAAATTAACCTTTAATATCTGTATGTGAAACACTGTATATTATTCTTTTTTTATTTATATACATCTCTGCATCTTTACATACTTCTAATACCATTCAAATTTCAAATGAACAAATCCTCACCCAGTGGAATAGGGTGAATCTCCTTCTAACAAAGAAATCAAAAACATTAGATGAAAAAAAATTTAACAGAAACACAGTTTCACTCTACATAGTACCAGCTGAGGAAGGCACAGGAATCAAACAAAATCCTAGCGAGAGCCCACGTCAGTTGTCCTAACTGCAGACAGAATGAAGCATCACCTGAGCCCACAGCCGACAAATAGGGCACTTTGGAAAATGTCACTGCAGCTGCTGTTCTGACATTTCTTTAAAGTGTATCTTTAAGGAGCATAAAATTCTATTACAGAAAGACAGAATGCATCTATAGATACTTATACAGAGAAAGACAGAATGCATCTATAAATATATAGACACAAGACAGAGAAATACATATAAATGACGAACTACTACTAGAGAAAAGGGATACTCCATTTCTACTATAATCTTCAGAAACTCATGAACACCTGTGCACGTGTGCGCACACACACACACACCCCCAAAGCGGTTTCATCTTAGACCCTAGTGTTAAAGTTATTACTACAGTAATTATAGTGCCTTGTATCTATATATTTTCAGATGCATTCTGTCTTTTTGTAATAGAACTTTATTCTCTTTAAGGATAAACAAAGAAATGTATATACCTCATTGTATTAATTTCCCTATAATATAGCTGTATGCATGGATTCCAAAGAGATGTTATTTCATCACTACACACAAATTATAAGAGGCAAAGGGATACAAAGGTCAAGGGACAACTACTGAAATGATCAATGACAAGAACCAGGTATAAAGGGCAATAATAGTCATACAGCACTGTCTGGATGAAAAAGAAATGAGATGTACCTTTTTGAATGTCTATAATATTTCATAATAAGAAATTTAATTATATCATAAACAATAATTAAAATCAGTGACATATTTTACTTTTAGAAAAGAAGTGTGAAATGATTTGGTTTTTTGGGGGTTTTTTTTTGGTGAGGAAGATTCGCCCTGAGCTAACATCTGATGCCAATCTTCCTCTTTTTGTATGTGAGCTGCCGCCATAGCACGGCCTCTGACAGACAAGTGGTGTAGGTCTGCACGCAGGAACCAAATCCAGGCCGTTGAAGAGGAGTGCGCCAAACTTAACTAGTAGGCCACCAGGGTGGCCCTAAATGATCACTTTGAGAGAAAATTCCAACAGGAATTCGTTCATTCATTTGTTCATTCTTTCAATCCTTCACTGATACTCATGAATTGTCTGTCAGGCACTGTGCAGGGTGCTAGCATTATTACAGAGTTTATGTGAGATATACTCTGTTGGTGAGCATGTAAACTCCCTCTCTTTGAAAGAGTCTATTAAAATTTTAAATACATACATAATCACAGCATTTTCACTAGTGAAACTTTTCCTTATAAATTTCTCTAACATACAGGAGTACTGAAGATCAGACTGGTTTAGAAAAGTTTCTTAGAACTTATATATAAAGCATCATATTTAATAATGTAGACAATACAATACGAGACATGCTGCCTATAGGAAAATTTTTAGAGAAGAAAGGGTCAATGCAAAGATAGAGGAAGAGCAAAGACAAAGACATTTTCAAGTAATTAAGTCCTCCATTATGAAACCACATGATATTTTATATATAGAATATTAAGTTTTATGATAAGAAATAATACAAACCTGACTTTTTCTTTATGACACTTTGCCAGCGCTTTGCAGAGACTTGGATCAGGACAGAGATCAAGTGGCGACTGACCCTTCTTATTTCGAATGCCAAGGTCAGCACCATTAGCAGCCAAGAAACAGGCAATAGATGCTGCACTCTTCTTCTCTGCCCCCTGGGTACCAAGTCCCATTATTAACTGAAACCAAATGAAGTGAGTCATTAGTTTCCCCTGAGGAACCTGTTATCAACTCTTACCACCAAATATATCCATGTAAAGGCAGGGAAATGCGTCGCTCTGAGAAATGTGTTGTTAAGCAATTTCCCCACTGTGTGAACATCACAGAGTGCACTTACATAAACCTAGATAGTATAGCCTTCTACACACCTAGGCTACATGGTACTAATCTTATGGGACCACTGTCACATATGCAGTCTGGTCCGCCCTTGACCGAAACATTGTTATGCAGTACAAGACTACAAATATACGAATGTGTGTATTATATATAAAAATACATGTCTGGGAAAAACTTACAGACTATATAGATATGGTGGACATTTGAGTTGCAGTCCTAAGAGCCATTTCCCCTCCCCCCCTACCCCCAATTTTCTCAGGCATATAGTTTGAGAACTGACCCACTCTCCAGTGTTAGAGATGGACCAAAGACGACTCAAACCAGTCAGGTATTCACCTCATCTATGTGATTAGCTCAAGGATGACACATAACTTAAATCAGGTCAATTTAAGGCCAATAAAACTCAGGAACAGGACTTCCGATAGAGGCATTGAGGAAACAGTACTCTCTCTTTCCTATTCAGTTTGGCTCTGGAGCTGCTTGCAACCAATTTCAAACAAAAAGGGGAGAGACAACTGAGGAAAGAACCATACTAGGAATTAAACCAAAAAATGAAGAATGAGACAAATCAGGCTCTGATATCATCCGAGCTACTGATTCAAACATCTTATTTGAAAACAGTCATAATAATCGCTAACATTTATGGAGCGTCGACAATGGACCAAGAACTAAGCACTTTCCATGAATTAACTCATTTAATCCTTACAACCTTATGGAGGTAGTTACTCCCCTCCCCTCATTTTAAAATGAGAAAAATGAGGCACACAGGAGTTAGAGAATTTACCCATGATCATAGAGAATGACAGCAATTCTCAAACATTCTGGTCTCAGAACCCCTTTACATTCTTAAAAGTGATTCTAAAATTCACAGGAAAGGTGAAGGACTTACAATAGTCAAACAACTTTGAAAAAAGGAAAATTGGAGAACATTATACTACCTGACTTCAACATTTATGATAAAGCTACAGTAATCACAACAGTGGGCTGGTTTCACATAGCTAAAGACATAGCCCAACAGAACAGAATACGGGATCTGGAAAGCCTTCACATATATGTTTAAATGATTTTGGATAAAGATACAACAGGCAATTCAGTAGAAAAAGACAGTCTTTTCAACAAATGGTGCTAGAACAACTGGATAGCCACAAGCAAAAAAAAAGAACTTTGATCCATATCTCATATTATATATATAAAAATTAACTCAAAATGAATCATAGACCTAAATGTAACAGCTAAAACTTTATAAACTTCTAGTACAAAACAGGAGAAAACCTTCGGTTTGGCAAAGATTTCTCAGACAGGACAAAGAAAGCATAAACAATGAAAGAAAAACTGATAAATTAGACTTCATCAAAATTAAGAACTTCTGCTCTTCCAAAAACACTGTTAAAAGAATGAAAAGACATGGGGCTGGCCCAGTGGTGTAGTGGTTAGGTTCACGCGCTCTGCTTCAGTGGCCTGGGGTTTGTAGGTTTGGATCCCGGGGGTGGACCTACGTACTGCTCATCAAGCCAGGCTGAGACAGTGTCCCACATACAAAATAGAGAAAGATGGGGACAGATGTTAGCTTGGGGCTAATCTGCCTCAGCAAAAGAGGAAGACTGACAAGAGACGTTAGCTCAGGGCCAATCTTCCTCACCAAAAAAAAAAAGAAAGAAAGAAAGAATGAAAAGACAAGCCACAGACTGGGAGAAAATATGTGCCTATCACATATCTGATAAAGAACTTGTATTCAGGTTATATAAAGAACTCTCAAAACTCAATGGTAAGAAAACAGCTCAAGAAAATAATGAACAGTTCATCAAATATGTGTGGGTGGCAAACAACCAAATGAAAAGACCTTCAACATCAGTAGTCATTAGGGAAATGCAAATTAAAACCACAACAAGATATCACAACACACCTGTTTGAATGGCTAAAGTTAAAAAAGAACCACGAAACAACTTTAAGTAAGAATGTAAAGCAATATGTGACTAGTACTTAGTTCATAAACTAAATTTCTACCTGTGTAGCTCTGATAAAATATTTTATCAGAGGCAGGTTAAATTAGCATAAATAGAAGATCTTACATTAAATGAAGATTATGTTAACTCACTGTGTTTTTGGATGGCTCCCAGGCTGCATCGACCTTCCCCACATCTTGCATATCTTGGAGCTGACGTAGCTGAGACAAGGTGTGATGCCTCAGGGCTTCATGCAAAGGAGTATCCCCGTCCTTATCCTGAATATCTAATTTGGCACCTGCACGGACCAAAAGCTAAAAGAGAAACACATCTCATTTTGCTAAAGAATCCCCACCCACAAGAAATTACAACATATCTGTAGCAACAGTGAGAGTGCCCTGGACCTACCTGAAGGAGTTGCCACTACTCCTACTAAAAAATACCTAATTATTTTTATGTATTTGCTTCCTACCACTCTATACTCCTGTGGCTCCTTACAAATAGTGGTGAGTTCTGGTTATTCAAATATATCAAATTAGAAAGAACAGAGAGAAACGAGAACCAATATGTTGCTTAATTCACCAACTCTAAGATCAAGATAACTGGGGAAATTTAGGACAATTTTTTTCTCCTTTTAATTTCAGATATGTGAGTCGGGATATTTTAAGTACTTCCAATAGGACCAAATCATAATGTTCAAAATTCTTCTATTATCTAAACAAATAAGCAAGTTATTATTTATTTCACTCTCTTTGGTCAACTTTCTCCAAACGGATGGTCACGTAAGGAAAGTCCAAATATCAGTGATAAATGAAGAATTTTTAGCAAGAGAAATTTTAAATACAATAAATGTGAAGTGTTTGCTAAACTACAACCTTGTACATAAAACACATAACTGACATATTTCAATAGATATTTTAAATACTATATATAACTTTAAGACTTAAATACCATATATAACTTATGGTGCTTTAACAATTTCCTAATCCTTTCTACAAATGCTATCGGAGTTTTAGAAAAACACCGTACAAAGAAACCAATCTCAAGCATACAGTCTTACCTGTCTTGGCAAATTACTTTTCTTTTTTTTTTTTTTCACTTTGTTCCAAAAAGGTTACATAAAATGTCACTCTAGGGCTGTGTTTCTCAAATTTGAACACACATCAGAATTACCTGGAGGGCTTGTTAAACCACAGATTGCTAGTTCCCACCCCTGGAGGGTCTGACTGAGCTGGTCTGAGGTAGGGCCCAAGAATTTATTTTCTACCAAGGTCCCAGGTGATGCTGATGCTACTGGTTCAGCCTCCAAACTCTAAGAATCACTACTCTACAAAAAAATTTCAAACAGATAATCTTTCAAATATTTTGTCTAGAAAAACCAGATTAGTAAAAGAAAAATACATATTTCAGCTTTGTTGGAATCTGCAGCAAATGTCCGGCCAAAGTTTTTAGTAATAGCTCACTCTCAATTATACAAATTAAGAGGGATGTACTTTTAAAACTATTGTATATGTTACTTTGAAATTCTCTGATTTAATATTCTGGGATTTCACAAGTCTGGCAACAAGACTATAAAGACTTTGAATATCAGAGTTTTAAGATTTTTCCCTATTATAAACTAAAACTCTTTACCAATTGATACAAAATATTAGCCTAAAATCATTATTTTTACATCAAACTATGCCTTCTGAGAAATCTAACATTGTATCATTTAAATTTCAAGACATTCTAGAACTCTGGTGAAAATACAACTGTGAGCTAAGAGTCATGTTAGTAAACACTTTACCCTCACGATCTGGGTGTGCTGTCGTTCAACAGCAAGGTGTAGGGCAGTTTGCTGGTTCACATTCTGGATATCCAGGTTTGCATTGCCCTGAAGAAGAAGAATAAAGTTTACAGTTAAAATGTGACTCAGTGAAAAACACTAAAACTGTAACTCTTTGTGAGGAATAATACTGGACACTGTTGACCACTCTCCTGTCTCCTAGCTGCTGGGACACTGTTCTCATATGGTAACAGCTTCAGGTAATATAGGAAGAACCGGATGGGGCAGCAAACTTTCTGAAGTAGAACAGCAAGTTTAAAATAATTATTTTCATTATGGTGACTCCATCTAAGGACAGTTGAAGGACAAAGTACAGGACAAAGTCAAACATAGTTTCCTTTCAATCTCCATTACAGAGCAATGGAAATATTTCCTGAAAAGCTTTATTACCGAGTCTGCATATTGGATTTAGATTTATATTAGTGACCTAACAGGGTCACTTCCTCTTGCTGCATAATTGAGCTCTTCCCCATTCAGTGAAAAGGAACTTTGCTTGATGTTGAGAAGAAGACAATGCTTACTTACTATGTAAAAATACTTATTAAAGGAAGAACAGAAAGTCCCATCAGGGTCCTGAGATAGCCAAAGGACTATAAGGGAACACATGATGCCAAGGACAGAGGAAAGGGACTGAGAGGCAAAAGCACTGAACTGAGCATCAGGGGACCTGGATTCAAGCGCTGTCACTCATGAGCTTTGTAAACTTACACAAGCATTATACCATTTTATGCTGATTTCCTCAACTCCAAAATGGTAACAGCACAACCTGTTTTACAGGGTCAATGAGAGGATTAAGAGAGATAACATGTAAGGCTGCCTAGCACAATGTCTAGTATAATAAAAAAAAAAAAATTGAAATTAAGGGCTACAGATTAAAAAGAAACTTTATCATTCTTTTTATGGCTTAGAACCATTCATGCCCTGTGATTACAAGTCTGATACTCACCTACCTGTGTCCTTGCTGGGAGCATCAGGTAGACTGAAACTCCGGTAATGCCACAACCTATTCCAGAAGATGGGAGTTTCAGATTTGTTTTTACTATTTATGTTTCTTTGAGTGCAATATGAGGTACTGATCTCAGCTTGTTTTCTTATCATGTCTGTTCTCATATAAATGCAGAAAGTGAGGGATTTCCTTTTTAAGTTTTCTGAACTTTTCTATCATTTAGATTTTCCAGAGTAGCATTCATCATATGAATGTACACAATTTGTTTATCCAGGCACTAGTTGATGAGCAACTGGCTTGCTTCCAGGTTGGAGCTATTAAATAAAGCTACTATAAATACTTAGTATTTGTGTGGAAATGTGTCCTCAGTTCTCTTGGGTACATACCTAGAAGTGGGATTGCTAGGTTACATAGTGAATACATGTTTAACTTTATAAGAAACTGCCAAATTGTTTTTCCAAGTGTCCGCTTTGAAAACACCAGCAATGTTTGTGAACTGTAATTGCTCCACCTCCTCATCAACACTTGGTTTTTAATCCCTGTAGTTGATGATTAGCAGTTATCTCATTGTGGCTTTCATTTCTGTTTCCTAACGACCAACTGTAACTTAAGCAAGGTCACAGGACACGTGGTCAATATATCAAAAAAAATGCATTTCTATATACTAGTAATATACAATTAGAAATTGAAGTTTTAAAACAATTTACAATAGCATCAAAAAAATTACTTAAAAATAAATCTAATATGTGCAAAAACAATCAAACTACCAAAAGACTTTTTAATAGAAACTAATACTCTGATTCTAAAATATGGAAATTCAAAAGATCTAGAATATTAAAGTAATTCTGAGAAAGAACAAAGTTGGAGGACTTACTGTAGCTGATTTCAAGACTTACTACAAAGCAACAATAACCCAGACGGTGTGGTATTTGCTTAAGGTCAGTCATTTTGGATTTTGGATGAAAAGGAATTCGTCATAATTAACAATACTTCTAATAGAAATAATTTTAATAACAAAGGCTTACAATGGCAGGGGAAAAGTGTTTAACTTTTGAATTGTGTGTGTGTGTGTGTGTGTGTGTGCTGAGGAAGATTCACCCTGAGCTAATCTGTGCCAATCTTTCTCTATTTTGTATGTGGGTTGCTGCCACAGCAATGGCCACCAACAAGTGGTGTAAGTCCGTGCCCAGGAACTGAACCTGGGCCACTGAGTACACCAAACTTAACCACTAGGCCACAGAGCCAGCCCCCATGAACTATCTCTTTATCTAAATTTCTGTAGTTTATGGAGTGTCTTATCTTATGATCTGGGACTTAATTACACATAATGTACTATCTACTAAATTTTTCTGCTATTTCATTTTTTTTCCTTGAAGTCAGGGATCAGATAATTCTTTGGTAACTTCAGTGCTTCTATATGGCATATGCTTGATTGAAGCATTTAAAAAGTTTGCTGAATATACTAAAACATCATAAAACATTAAGTGCAGAGTCATCTTATTTCTGAGATGAAGGAAATGACTAAGGTGAGCCTGTGTTGCTTTCCAGCCACAGATTCCAGAGGTCCATCAGCAGACATGAACTGAATCCCCAGATCCTGGCTACAGCCTGGTGTTACCTGATGGCAACCAAGCCACACCAGCCTAGATAACAACATCATGGTTCTTGGTCCCATGGCTGATACTTCTACAACAGTGACAGCAATTCTGGGAAATCCCTTTTAGTTGATGCCCATTTCGTTGGGCCAAACCAGGAAGACTGTCCAGAGGGAATACTGAGCTGATGGATCCACCCTCACACACACACACACACAACCCCCTCCCTCTATTTAAGAAACAGTATTAGGCAGAACACTGAATATGCATATATCTGAATTTGCATCATCATGGGATTTTATTGTAACCTACTAATAGGTAGTTATGAAGTAACAAATGAATGGCAATGGTCCAAAATTGTTAAAAATTATTGAACTGCTTTTCCTACCTGATGTACCAACAGTTCAGCCACTTCTACATGATTATTAAGGGCAGCAAGATGCAAGGCAGTATAACCATCATCTTTCTTCTCATCCACAATCCATGGTCTTGGTAATTTAGATAGTAAAACACGCATTGCACTGAAAATCAAATTTACATTATTTTGATATTTACATAATTTGATACTTAATTAAAAATTTTCTTTTAGAAAAAATATTCAAAAGAAACTTCTGAAATCAAATGAAAATATTCCTCTTTAAGAAAATTATGCCCTTGAGACAAACAGAAATTCAATCTTTCTAAATCTCAAATGTACAGCTTTTGATATTTTAAGAAGTAAACAAAATATCACTATTTGGAGAACAGAAGCAAAATAGAATAAGAGGGATACAAAAGGGAAACATTATGAGAGGGAAAAAAAAAACCAAAGGAGAAAAAAATATACCCTAATAGGGACACAATTTCAGCTTTGTGGAATCTCTTAGGTTCAATTTGAATAGTACATATTAATGAAAGAGTTAATAAAGAATAACCAGCCCATTAAGTCCGTGTCCCCACTTCAGCGGCCCAGGGTTTGCAGGTTCAGATCCCAGGTGTGGACCTATGCACCACTCATCAAGCCATGCTGTGGCAGGACTCCCACATATAAAATGGAGGAAGATGGGCACGGATGTTAGCCCAGGGCCAATCTGCCTCAGCAAAAAGAGGAGGATTGGCAACGGATGTTAGCTCAGGGCTAATTTTCCCCACCAAAAAATAAATAAATAAATAACTAGGTAACAACAATAACAAAGCTGGAAAAACAGTGATAATTAAGACAAATTTTATGTAGCTGGCAAATTATCATGAACTCTGCAGAGTTAAAAATCTGATATATGTCATTTAGTAGTGCTAAATCCAGTTGACAGCAAAACACATAAAATGGTCATTATAATCTAATATTTAAAATTTAAGAATTGGTAACAAAATATTTTCAAAGCAAAAAAGACAAAGTTATCCTAAAGAACACCAAAGATTAAACCATAAAAGAGCAGAAGAACTAATTATCAAGAAATGATACTTCTTGACACAAGAATCCTCAACAAAATATTAGCTAATCAAATCCACCAATATATAAAAGGGATAAATATCATGACCAAGTAGATTTTATCCCAGGAGTGCAAGGTTGATTTAACATTCAAAAATCAATCTGTGTAGTTTATCATATCTATGGAATAGAAGAGAGATACCATATGATTATTCCAATAGATGCAGAAAAACTATTTGGAAAAAATTCAGTACTCATTTGTGATAAGACAAAAACAAAATCAAAACACTATAAGCCAAATAGGAGAGAAGGCAACTCTCTTAATCTGATAAATAGCATCTACGAAAAACCTGGAGCTAACATCATACTTAATGGTGAAACATTGAATGCTTTCTCCCTAAGATCAGGAATAAAGTCAGGATGTCCAATCTCAAAAAAAAAGAAATGATACTTCTTAAAGAAAAAGCTATCCTACTTCCAAAAAAGAAAAGTGAAGTTGGAAGCAACTTTTCTTAACACACATCAGTAACTTTTCTTAACAGAAAGGTTTTATGTGGAAACTCAGAATACAATTTGGAAAAAAGCCCCCTTAATATATTTATCCACCAACTGCTTTTTTTTTTTAAGACTGAGACCTAAGGTAACTGTTCCTGTAAGGAGTGTTGGACTTGGCACAGACAGCAGTGATGTATGTATTAGATACTGAATCTTCCCCCACACCTAAAAAAGGCAGTAAACACAGAAAAGTTTTTAAAATTGTTCCAATAGAGTAAAAAAGGGCAAGAAATAACAATAAGATACATATTGGGATAGTTTTTCCTAAGGTGATATATACAAGAGATAAAAATTTGAAATAGAGAAATGTTATAAACATATGGAGAAAATAGTCTGAAGATACAGAATAAGAATGTGTGTAAAATGAAACTGTTAAAAGTCTATAAATGAGACTATGGCCTAACATGACCCAGAATATGTTTCCTTAATGGCAGTGGTCTACGAATCCCACACAGGAAGTCCAAAAAGTTTGAGAGTAGGCTTTGGAGTATGCAAGAACCTCTAAAATTGTACTAAAATTTGGAAGCGTATAGCTTTTATCAGATTTTTAAACAGGTTTATGATCCAAGTACACTGAGAAACACAGCTTAAAGACAGCCTTCAGTGGTTGTTATTGAAGTTACAATCACTGTTTAGGGGTGACAGACTTCTTTGGAAAGCTACGGCCCCAGAGAAATGCATGTAAAAATCCTTACCTACAATTGTGAGGGAGTTTACAAACCCCTAAATCCCATTCATGAACCTCACACAAAGCTAAGGTTTCCTGCTTTAGTTCGTTTTCAGTAATTATAAGGATTCTAATCTTCCTCATTCAGTGGATTAAAATAAAATACTAGATATTATGTAGACTTGGACTCAGATTCTTAACGGGGAAAAGTGCTGCTGCAACAGTATACTACTGAATGTTTGGATATAACATAATCATGATGCTAAAGCCACACATTAACTATTACCATACACATATGACCACGTGAAAAACAGAATTTATAGGAGTTTTACGACTCTTTTGGAGAGTTTTGAAGATGCAAGTATTAAATCATGTGAAAAAAGTTTTATTAAAAACAAAATGTAATCATTGAAAATAATATAAACATATTTTATTGATTTAAAGAAAAATTGTCATCTATGTTGACAGAAGTGGTTGGTGTCAGAGGATGTTAACAGTTTTAAATCTTCATTTTTCATGACATGAAATCAGTAGATAATGTCTACAATTGATAAATTAAGAAATTGCAAGGCCAGCCCGGTGGCATAGTGGTTAAGTCCTCATGCTCTGCTTCGGTGGCATGGGGTTCGCAGGTTCAGATCCTGGGCGCAGACCGACACACCACTTGCCAAGCCATGCTGTGGTGGCGTCCCATAATAAAGTAGAGGAAGATGGACACGGATGTTAGACAAGGGCCAACCTTCCTCAGCAAAAAAGAGGAAGACTGGCAATGGATGCTAGCTCAGGGCTAATCTTCCTCACAAAAAAAAAAAGAAAGAAAGAAATTGCAGGATAAGCTGCAAGTTATTGGGGAGGTAGAGGAGGAGGACAGAGATAAAGAGGGATAAAGCAGAAGACAGTTCTCTTTCATTATAAGCTTTGTAGTACTATTTGACTTAACTATGTATACGTATTAGTTTGATTTAAAAAATGTAAGTTAAAACACTAAGATAATATTTGGGCTTACTATATTAAATCTTTTTAATTTGCAACTTTACTCCTTGTAGCCAAGATATACAAATGTTACAGTAAGTTCTAAATTACAAAATGTGGTCCACACTAATTTCATCAAGTTTTTTTTTTAAGTCACATTATTGAATAGATATTCCTGAGAAGTTGGTTCCTATGGAACCATGTTTCCCACTGTCTTCCAGTCTCAGAAATACCTTCCTATATTACACTGCCAATAGCTCAAAGGAAGGACCGAGAAAGAGGAGCAATTCATCTTCTGACTATAGACTGTCTGCTGAGATGGAGCCATCACTTACTTGTTCTTTCAGTCTTGCATTTCATAAGTGAACAAGCTAGAGAAAGCTGAGGTCCCTCAGAAAGAAGAGCCAACGGCTCAGAAGGTTACTAAGGCATTTAAACAGAAATAGATATGTATTCTTGAAGGCTTGTTGCCTCTCTGCTCTCATTACTTCATGTCTTTTTGCTTTTTCCTGTCTTAGTACAATATGTATAACTAAACTGCCAGAACAAGGGAAAGGTTCCAGGCTACTGTTGGAAGTGACAAAATAATCCTCATCCCTTCTACATCATATTCTACAAAATAAATCAAATCCTAATATTAAAATGCAAAATTCAGATTTTTCAGGGAGCAAGTTTCATATCAGAACAAATCTATTCTGTTAATTAGTCCCACTTACAGAAATGTTGTAAATTATACTATAGAATAACCATATTAAAATCTTTGTTCCTCTCGAAATCCTGAGAGATTAAGAAAGATACCATAAAAATGAAAATTTAAAGATATCTGACATTAGTTAATCCAAATGCCTCATTTTAAACTAATTAAATTATATTGCTAGCAAGGTATTTTAAAGAGAAATGGTAATTTCTGATTTCCCATAGAAACAATGTTATGTTGGCAGATAAGGTGAAGACAACAGTTAATTAAGTAAACATACAGATAACAAGTAGAGAAAAAGAGATTTGTAGCAGAGGAGATCCAGAAGTCCAATTGGGATAAAAATAAAAAATAATAGAGAAATCACCAGGATGGAATTACAGTAAAAAAGATGAAAATTATGTCTTTTTCTGGAAAACAATGATTGGTTAAAAAGCGAGAGAAGAAATGGTTTGTATGAAGCCTGGAGAAAGAAAGAGAAAAAGAATTGGTCAGTGTATCACCAGCATTATCCAAAGAGAAAGTTCCCTGGCAAGCGATCCCAGGATTCTAATTTGCCCTCCAGCAGAATCAGTAGAATGCTATCAGTTTTCAGTACCTCATCATATGGAAAGTTACCGCAGGTTGATGACACTGTCTATTAAGATCATCCAACCAATTGTCTTGCTCACCAATCAATTTCCAATTTTAATTTAGCTTTTCATAGATTTTTTTCTCACAGTAGGGGGAAAAAAACCTACTGATCAGCTGGTGTATAATCCATTTAGCATAATATTTCTTTTTGTAAATGGTAATTTGGCGTTCTGATCTAGACATCAATCTCTTACAAGCCAATTAATGTTAATCATCTCAAGTCTAATTACTTCTGGACCTATAAAGCTGAGGTCCATATCCTGGCCCTGTGAAGCCCCAACTACACACTCTCACATCTCTAACTGCAACAAATGGTCATGATTCATATCTACTACCAAAACTTTCACAGAAATCTCTATAAAATATCATAAGGTTGCCATAAGAATTAAATGAGATAATGTAAGTAAAACATTTTATTACAGAGTCTAAAAACTCTTCAATAGTGTTATAACAACTCTAAGATTACAGACCTATAACCTACAGAGTACAAACCCCCCTTTTCTCCTTTCCTCCTCCCAGAGTTCTTCCCATATTCTCGATTTTGGTTATTCTCATTACCATTTAACCAGCCCCCCAAGTCAGAAACCTGGGAATCATTTAGACCCTTTCCTCCCTTCTTACTCCCACATTCGATTTGTCCTGTTGATTTTCCCTTCTAAGACTAAAACTCTTCTTCCCCATGGACCCCAATATTCTGTAAATAGGCTTTCTTTACCTTTCCTCTGGATATTTGTAACAGCCCCCTTCCAAATCTATTCTCTATACCCACCCCCACACAAATCTGACCATTTCACAATTTTCACAAATTCAAAATTATCAGCATTCAAATAAAAAAGGCTTCCCTTTAAATAACTAAATCCTTTTAAGATAAGACTGGTCTTGACAAAAATTATTCTAAAATATATTCTCTTGCCTTAATGTATCTTTAAAAGAACAAGAGACTAAACAATATTTTGTTGCAAAATCAACTCGTGATTAATTGGTATAAGCTGTGGAGAAACACTGCAGATAGCCCCGAATCAAAATTAATGCAAAAGTCAACTGTCAACTAGCCAGGAGTGACATTAATTTTTGTCATTGCTGTTTGTAAATAAACTTTTTATTTTAGAACTGTTTCAGATTTACAGGAAATTGTGAAGATAGTACAGAGAGTTCTTCACTCCTATTGTTAACATTTTACATTGGTATGGTACATTTGTTACAATTCATGAACAAGCATTGATTAACTACAGTCCATACTTCGTTCCTATTTCTTTAGTTTTTATTTAATGTTCTTTTTCTGCTTCAGAATACCACATTACATTTAGTAGTGAAGTCTCCTTAGGCTCCCCTTGGCTGTGACAGTTTCTCAGACTTTCCTTGTTTTTGATGACTTTGGCAGTGTTGAGAAGTACTAATCAGGGATTTTGTAGAATGTCCCTCAGCTGGAAATTGTCTGATGTTTTCACCATGATTACACTGGGATTATGAGTTTCGGGGAGGAAGGTAACAAAGGTAAAGTGCCATTTCATCACATCAACGGTGCGTATTATCAATGTGACTTATTGCTCTCCATGTTAACCTTGATCACCTGGCTGAAGTAGTATTTGTCAGGTTTCTCCACTGTAAAGTTACTTTTTCCCCCTTTCTACACTACAGAACACTATATTATATACTCTTTGGAAGGAAGTTACTATGCACAGCCTACACTTAAGGAGTGGAAAGTTATGTTCCATTTCTTTGAGGGTGGAGTATCTACAAAATTATCTGGAATTCTTCTACACTGGAGATTTGGGATAGACTAATTTTAACAGAAAACTATAACCCTCTTATCTTAAATAGAAAGCCACTAATTAATGTTCATTCCTGACCTTCCCGCCCAAAAACCAACAAACAGAAACAAATAATACAAGGCCTCAAGAAAAGAGCCAATCTTTGGGCCCAGCCTGCAAGGTGAGCTAAGGAGAAGTTAAACAGAATAGTCCCTGGTCCCCTCACCCTCACATCAAGAGCAGCTCTGAGCAGAGAACTGATTGGTGGTTACCAAGGGGAAGGGGGGTGGGGCGTAGGCAAAGGGATGCATCTACATGGTGACGGACAAATAATAATGCACAACTAAAACCCCACAATGTTATAAACTATTAAGACATCAATAAAATAAATAAATAAATAAATAAAATATAGCTAGTGAATAAAAAAATATAGACTGAAGTTTCAGAAACCAAAAAACAAAACAAACAAACAAAAAAAAACAACAGAGCAGCTCTGAGCAGCCTGTCTCATTTTTTTCCATGGGATAGACAATCTTAGGAACCCACAACAAAACCATGAAGGCCAGGTGCAGGCTGTTCCCTACAGCACCTTAGTTAATGAAGAGGAGACTGCTGTTATCCTGCAAGCACGGAGGCCCACAGAGTTGCTGGGATAAGGGTATTACCCGTTCAATAAATCAATCATTTTATTAAGCCAATAGACTCTCACCTCTGGAACATAGCATATGACATTTGGAGCTATTTTTCCTAATGCTCAAATACTCTTCTTTATTTCTCACTCTGGTTGTTTTCCAAGAGGTTAAGGACATGGATGGTTTAAAGATAAGATCTTACTACCAGTTAAGCAGGCATTTGTGAATAGTGCCAAAGAAGCATTAAGTTCCGGAACAACTAATAGTGGTGCCTAGCATAATCCCTGGCACATGGTAACACTCAAACGTTTGCTGAATGATGAACAAATGAGTTCTAAGAAGTAGAGGGGACAAGCAGCTGTCTGCATTGGTATGTAATAGTCAAATGGCACTGGGTCCATTTTTAGGGCCTGCAATGCTTTGCAATCTTTCTTCAGAGACAGGCAACATTTTTCCAAACAAATCATACTGTGGAGGCCTTACATATTAGTATTACTTAATGGAAAAAAAAAAAAAACCATTAGAATAGCCTTATAACACATATTAGGTATTCAATAAATGCCTACAAGTTAAAGAACAATCCCTCAAATAACAGTAAAAGCACACTGGTCCAGAATACCATTATGGAAAGGAATCCAGTTATGGAAAGGAACTTAAGAAAGTTGATCAATCCCAAGTAGAAGTTCTTTTGGGCATGCTAAAAGCAGGTTAGTATGTAACAGTCTGAACACATTTTTGTTCAATACACATTCCTATCTGAATGGATGCAGACAAGAAGTCTAGGAGGATATATACCAAAATGCTATCAATGGTTATCACTTTAATAAATGAATACTGATGGTTTTTTCTCTCAATGAAAGAACTACAATGAATAGACATTACTTACATGTTTTTTTAATTCTTTTTTTGGAGTGCTTTTATTTTTTTCCCACAAACTCTTTTCTGACAGATAACATAAAAGGTTCATTAATTTAGTTTAAATTCATTTGCTAGAAATTTGGTAATGTAGTAGAACTTAGCTCAAAATGACAATACAGGGTGTAGAAGAGCTGTACAGGTGAATACTCGATCATTTTTAAACTAAAGACAATTAAAATTCTCTCTTAAATGACCAGTCCGTCCCTATTTCTCCTTCTATGTTGTAAGCCAGGGAAACCTATTTTGCTCATCTTTATGTCCACTTTGTATATCTAGCATAAGAAGCTCAAAGTTTTGTTGCCTAGAACAAATGAAGAAACAATCAAATGAACAATCATTCTGCTGAATATACTGAGGCAAGGATATTAGCAATATACTATATTTTTGGTGTATACTCCAGTCCCCAAGAGCGGTTAACTCCCTAACTGATTTCATTATTACAAACCAGAGCAGCAGCATGGCATGGTGGTGAACAGCTCGGAGTCTGAAGCCGAACTATCTGGGTTCAAACTCTGGCAATAGCAAACTGAATGGCTGGTAACTTGAACAGGTTACTTTAACTTCTATGTCTCAGTTTTCTCATCTATAAAATGTGAGAAGAATCACAAATCCTACCTCATAGGGTTGTAATGAAAATTCAAAAGGGCTTAGAAGACTGCCTGCCACTTAATACATTACATATTAATGTATTAAGTTATATATTGACATAATTATACAATACATTATATAAGTATATACATATACATATATACATATATAATTATATAACACAGTACACTATATAAGTGCTGGGGGGAAAAAAATCTCTGTTACAAAATAGTTATCAACTATGGGGCAATTTAGAAACCTGAAAATTAACCTACCTTACAGACTCTGAGACATGTGTCATCTTCTCACAATATGTGTAAAATTATTTCAATATCTAGGAAAGTTGGTTCTTTAAAACTGCCAAATATCTAAAGAAGCACTCTTTATGTCACTGTTTTAAAATAGCTATCCAAAATAATTAAACTGCTATGGTATTAAATGCTGAAGATAAAAAGAATGTCAAGGGGCCGGCCCAGTGGCAAAGTGGTTAAGTTCACGCACTCCAGTTTGGCAGCCCAGGTATCACGGGTTCGAATCCCAGGCACAGACCTGTGCACTGCTTATCAAGCCATGTTGTGGCAGGCGTCCCACATAAAGTAGAGGAAGATGGGTACGGATGTTGGCTCAGGGCCGGTTGTCTTCAGCAAAAAAAAAAAAAGAGGGGGATTGGCAGCAGATGTTAGCTAGGGGCTAATCTTCCTCACACACACAAAAATAATAAAAATAACTAAATAAAAAGAATGACAAGGGAAAGCTTCCCTTGTAGGAGAATGAGCTTATAAAGCTGATAGTGGTTTTTCTTGATTCTTTTTTTTTTTTTTTGAGGAAGACTAGCCCTGAGCTAACATCCGTTGCCAATCCTCTTTTTTTGCTGAGGAAGACTGGCCCTGGGCTAACATCTGTGCCCATCTTCCTCTACTTTATATGGGACACCGCCACAGCATGGCTTGACAAGCGGTGTGTCTGCCCAAGCCCGGGATCCAAACCTGCAAACCCCAGGCCACTGAAGCAGAGCGCGCCAACTTATCCGCTAGGCCACCGGACCGGCCCCATCTTGATTCTTAACTGAATCAATACTTAAGAGAATGTATTTGAATTAAGAACGAGGTAGTTGGCTTCTCTTGGGCATTTTTTAGGTTTGTAAGATCTTAAATTGTATGTCCACAAGTCTGTTGGATTTGATGTTATTTTTTCTTCTTGGTTAAAAAAATAAATTTCAATATTAAAATTTATAGTGAATATGCTATTAGAATTAGAGCAAAAGTATCTTTCCTTTGAGACATACACTATGTGGCAAAGTCATAGATAAGTTAATGACAACTTCAGTCTGTGGTAAGGTGTGAAATGATCATGCCTAAATGCTATTTCAGAAAATTAAAGAGGAATGACACATAGAAGGGAGGAAAAAAACACATTTCACATTTGAAAATGAAATAGAATTTAATTAATAATAAAATATATTTTAATAGTTATATATGTACATAGAGTTTCAATATAAAGGTACATAATTTCTCAAAAGTATTCCAGACTCTATTTTCCACCTAAGCACTATGAAAAATTAACTAAATGTGACACTGAATTAAAAGTTTTAAGTAGCATTTCAAGATTTCATTTACACACTACTGTCTTCTTCCTTAACCATCTCTCTCCACCTTCAATATACAGGTTCTACTTACCGTTTCTACATATTTTTCATTTGAACATTATTCGTTAAATTTAAAACGCATGTATAGCAACAACTAGCTCTAAAGATAACACTACAAAATCCCTTCAGGCCTTTAGCTGTGGAAAACATTATCCATAATATTTTTTACCAACAAAGAATCAGGTTATGAAATATATTTTGGCAGCAGAGGGATTTTACTTGTTCCATATCTGTCTAAAGACTTGCTACAAGCCAGGGTGATTTTTCCTCTTTCCTTTTTTCTCTGCAGTGCTTCTAAGTATAGTGACAGCCGCATCAGGCTTTCCTAGTCTCGGCGCAAGCTCAGTGAAAATCTGGGAAATGTAACTGGAAACATGAGAGACCGCTTTATTTGGCAGTGCTTTAAAAAAAAAAAAAGGGCAGGACAAATGGCAAAGCAGTGTTTGGACTGCAGGATGAACAATCAATAGGCAGAAAGCAAGATAGAGGCTTCCTCAGCTTTTGGATCGACAATCGACAGCTGAGAGACTATTTTTTGCTATGGTTGACTAAATATGGTCAGGGAAGAGAGAGGCACAAGAGAGCCTGTTTGCCTGGGAGTGCATGTTTCAAATGCTTAGCTGCCTATAAAGCTGTAACAGTTTAGCCTGTGGCTACTGAGGGAAGAATATAAGTTAACCTCTGTAGTGACCATGTGGAAGTCCTGACCTTGCTTGCAGACTTGACCTCTGGATATGACAAGGTAGCTTCAATATAGATCTACCATTTAATCCTGGAAACTAAAAACCAAAAAAATCTCACAGCAAGAAAGATGCAGAATATTTCCTGAGAAGTCAGAAGAACCCAATGTATTCTGGTGGGCAAAGGAAACTAGGGTGAATGTTTACAGTTACTTGGGGGGAGTGAGGTGTGTTTTGTTTTTTGGTTTGTCGTTTTTAAATTATAAAATTAACTTCCTGTGCAACTTTTCCCCTCTCATGAAGCATTTCATCTGAGAAACAAGCGAGGTTCATTTTCTTGGCCGTTGTAGCAACCTTCCTTGGTTGCTTATCTTTCTGTACAGCAGATACAAGGCACTCATATCTGTGCAATACTAGCAATACGACATTCCAAATCAAATGGCCAACGCTGATTCAATTCTATTGTAGTTTTTTTTTTTTTTAAGAGTAAGGGAAGGGAGAGGGGAAAGATGGCTGATTTAGTTTTGTTTGTTCATTGTTTTTCACATTTATCTTAAAAGGTAACGTTCTGTGTTCACTGATACTTCCCCCTCACTTCACCCGGCTCATGAAAAGAAGTGCTGAATCAGCGAACAGAGTGAAGGAACAATCAAGATGAGATGGCTGCTGCTGATGTGACTCTAGGTCATTACCTCTCTTCCTGCTGCAAATGCTGCACGACACTAAGCTTACAGGTAACAGAGCACCACAAGGCCTGTACTTTTAAGGATGCTTATGACTTTCTGCATGCTTACCTATTATTGACTCGATACATGTTTTTATTGTTAAATTACATTCTATCTGGGCATAGCCTAACTTAGTTCAAGTGGAGAGCTTATGTAATATAAAAAAAGAACGTTTTTCAAACATCACGGCTGATAACTCAATCTCAAAGATGTACAAATCCATTACTGTCATTTTACATTATTAAAGATTTAGTTTTTATTGTTTCAGATTAAATGATTTTGCATCCCTAGTAAATCACATCCTGCTTCCAAAGTATGCCATCTTTTAAAAAGTATTAACTGTCTATTTCAAGGTTTAGTCAACCAACAAACTTGGCGGATCACAAAATACTTGTTAATGCTTACTCTTAGTTGGCCACAAAAATAAATCAGAACGTGTATGGTGAAATTCTAATGCTGCATTGCTGAAACTGCTGTGGTATTGGGCTATCTACTCCTATGTTCTGATTTGCTCTCTATGAGCTGCACTAGCTTTTTATCACAGGCTGCAGAAATTCTACTTTCCCTGTCTTTTTTCCCTCCTTTCCCAAACCTGAAAATTTCTTACGGTTTTCTTTTAAATTAACTTTATAATACCACAATAGTTAAAGGCGACACACCAACTATAATTTCTTTTTTCATGCTAAATGATCAAGCTAAACCCCAGGTGTTCATAGGCTAACACCTTTCAGTTCTTTTAATTGAGACTCTGGAAAAATTGGCTGTTCTGGCAGTTATCTTTTATATTAAAAAAATTAAAGAATCAAAGAACTAAACTCATCAAAATTAAATATTTATACATTTATTTGAATTTATATTTAACCCAAATAGAAGCACCAAAGTGCAAAATTCAGGTTAAGTAACTAATAAACACAAAGGGGCAACAAAGAAGTTTTCAAACTATCATGAATTCTCATCTGTGACCTTAAAAAAAACTAATAAAAAATTCATCATCATTAAAAATTCAGTTCACTCACACTCTAAGTTTTTAATAAGATATCTAGTTTGTAAAAAGAATTTGCACCAAATTAATTACTATCTATTTGTAGGCTCTAGAAGCAAACTACAAAATCAGAAGAAATTCACTCTGAAGACTGAAGAAACACTACGCTGGTCTTACCAATTTCTGAAATACACTGTAAAACTCCACTGATTCTATGAATCTCTTGCAAAAACCAAACCAGGACAAAGTTCAACAGATAATGTTTAGAAGTATATGTCCACCAAGAACAAGGAACTATAAAATGGCACTAATGTCATAACTTCAGGTAAATTTATCAGGTTTAGTCTTCGATAGTCTCTGCAAATGATCTACCATTGCTCTACATCAGTAAGCTGAATGTTTTACTAACAAATGGGAAAATAAAACATTTCATGTTTTTACAGCTAACAACTTAGTAATACCTACTCAGAGTACATACTTCTTTATGTACCCATATGGACATACAATGCTATGGAATGTAAAGAAGTATGTATTTTTGGTAGGCAATAAACCACCAAGAGGAAACTAAACTGCAGCTAAAAGAAGCCTGTGCTTCTTTCTATGTGAATGACCTTCATATGATAAATTAACCTAGCATCAAAGAGATGACCTTTGGTAATACTAACACCATAAAAATGTACCTACTACTTACAGATGGAAACTAAATGTCACTACGATTTATATTTTGTGAAGAAAAAAAGTTCTACTGAAGTAGATTTAAAATTATCATGAAACTCCTTTTAAATCTTAAGTTTAAAACATACTACATTTTACATTTTTAAATTAAGTACTCATGATTAAAATTTGAACACAAAAAAGAAAGCAGTATTACTAGCACAAAAGAATGAGGGATACACATGACCTATTTTCTGTCTCCACAATTTGATCTTAAGTATAACACAGTAGTAGGGTTGACTGATTTGTTAAGAAAAATAAGATATAACAAAAGGTGATTTCATTAAGATCAACAGCTTGTCTTCATATTCTGATAAATTTTTAATTTAATAATATTAGAGGAATTTCTGAAGCAAATTTTGTTATCGCTTTTCTTTTTTGAAAGCTACATAGTCATAATTCTAAAAGACTTTTAAGTAAAATTCTACTCTCAAAAAAAAAAAAAAGTGGTCCTTGTCCTTTACAAGTTTATCATGTCCTTAACCCAGTCTCCACTTTAAACGCTGTTAGTACTTAGAATAAATTAAAACATAAGATTAATGCATGAAAAATGACAAAATTCTGGGCCACAGCTATAAGTCAAGAGGGCACATCAGTAACAGACTGCCAAATATTTTTTAAAAATTAATTTATTATCTATATTATCCTTGAATATGCTCTCTCCAAAGGGGGCACATAAAATAAAAACACTACAGTCAAGAAATCAATTTACACAGAATAACCATCTTTTATTGGTATTATGCAACTACAATTCAACTATTATAAACATGATAGACCCACTATTTATAGCATGTGAGAAATATAAAAATACTTTTTTGTATTTTATACAAAATTTATTTTGTATAATATATATTTATATATTAATAAAAATTATAAATAATAAACACTAGCAACAATTTATAAGCAGTACCTGTTTTAAGCTATGACACTTAGAAAAAAATTCTAATACTAATATTCATATATCCTGATCATTTCTTACTAAAAGTATTATTTTAACCAGAATATTTAGACATGTGTAAAAAGTATAATATTTTAAATTTTTTGTGTGTCACAAGTTGAATAGAAATGGCTATGAGATTAACTCTAGTTAATTTTCTCCCTGTTTAATAAGACAACTAGATAGTTAATTGTCAAAAGATGATTTTCATTTTATCAACAGATTATAAAGAATGAGAGAATGACTCAGATATGGTAGCATGTTAAGTTATTGTATGTTTATTGGAAATTATAAAAAGCTCATGATTTTAAAATTCTACATTTTCAAAGAAAAAATTAGTTCAAAGCTTAACTCACTTAAGCATAGCCCTTCTTTTTGATCATCCACAAAGAGAATGGCAATGCTTCATATTCCATTTGTTAAGTTTAAAGTACATGCCCTAAACACCAAAACCTGAAAATATGTATCTCAAAAGTAGAGGTTCCTCTATAAAACTACTCAAAAGGTATTACCATACCCATGTTTTATAATGAACAATTATATTCATTATTCTATAGATATAAAGTTTTTAAGAATTACTTTAAAACATCCCAGTGCCTAAGAATCTTGTTGCTATATTAAGAGTATAGGATCCTTACAAAATAAAATGACAGTATCTGTTATTCATTTTAAAAAATAAAATTATACACTGATTCTAGTGCTTACAAGTTTAACTTAACATATCTAAGAGTATTTTCAATCACTCTAAAATGTCACATCCATCACTTAGATCAGCTGTTCATTTTTAACTGAGTACATATTAAACTCTGGGCATCTGCTGACACTGGTGTAACTCAAACATTTCAACTGTCTCTCTGACAGGGATAACAGATGCTGACATTATCAAATGCTGTACTATTTTTTTTTCCCATGGCCTCTCCTTGCCCCGATATGGCCAGTATATGAAACTGAACTGCCATCCAAAAGCACACTTGAGCAACTGGATCTGCTAAACAGCTCCCATATAACTAGTAAAAATAGAAGCCAGTTTTATTGCTATCTTCAGCACTTAAGTCCAGGCAATTTAACACCTGTTTCACTTCTATTAGAATAAATGATGGAAAGAATTGTAGTTACATTAATTTCACCAGCAGCAAGACACTTCCCAACCAACAGATGCAGAATATACTTAATATGAGAATTGTTTGAATATTGCCTGAATTAGTGTTGACCTTCTCCCAGTTTAGTTCAAAACAGTAACTATTTCTTTACTCTTTACATTTCACTGAGAGCATTTCCCTTATAGGCAAACTACAATTTCTCAAACTTTTAGTTTAAGCAAGTATATTTCAGAAGACATCCCTTCCCGATATTGAAATGCAACACTGAAATCACATTATAACAAAAATTTGCTGTACTGAGTTTTAATGGTAGATTTTAATATACAAATTCATGGATTGTAGCTAACCACCACAAGTCAACGTATTATTAAGCTGAGAATGAGAACTAAGCAATCTGTACCCAAAATGACAGAGAATTCTGTCAAGGAAATAGATCTTTAAAAGGGCGAAATTACTAACCGATGATTAGTAACACTACATAAGCAAAAACAAAGAAAAATAACCTGGCATGCACGGTAGTTCCTTTCAGCACAAGTCGAAGCAATACACTGCATACACGTGTGATCTATTTATAAACCAAAGGGCAGAGGTACTTTCTTAAGGCCACTCATATTCCTCCACCCCCTGTCAGCAACTTGCTATTAGTCCTCAAGTATAATACTAAAAAAAGCAGTGGCAGCAGAAAGTGTGACTAGCAGTACTCTTCCCTAACTATTAGCTTATTTACTTAGTTTATTGCCTAGAGATAAATAGAAAACATTACTCTGAAACACATCAAGGTCTCTCTGTTCCTTTAAATGTTGTTGGTTTTGAAACAGGTTATTGTCTACATTTAAGAATTAAGCAAAGGTATTAAAAACCATGATGTACACTGATAATTCCTTAATGCATTAACAACGTATTAAAGAGTAAAGACTTCTGCACTATTAAAGTAGGAAACAGTAGGGAAAGTGCCTTCAAAACAGAAAATTTCACAATTCAATGACCGAATTACCCATATGAGACTCTAACATTTGTAGACGGTCCATAACCATAACTTTACAAATAAAAAGCATTTTAACTGTTCTGGATCCCAAATTAGCAGCACTGCAATGCTTTGCTAGAGCTGGTAAAATGGAACCAAATCGCCTCTTCAATGGATTTGGTCCCCTTCAACCAGCTGTAGCTATGCATTGATTACTACAGGACAACCAACGTTTTCATTTATGAATATCAATCATATATCAACTAATTTCAACTTATGTAAATTATTCAGATTGTAGTTTAAATAAGAAAATTTGTTACTGTTAATTCCACTTGGAAGAGCCATAGTGGTTAATGACATTTTTTAAAAGCTTTATGAAAAATGTGTGGATGACTTAAGGATTTCAAATAAAATAATTTTACTTATATATGGTCTCTTGGTATTAAATTTCTTATCCTTTAGAAAAGAAATGGTAATGATATCTAGACTGTGCCACATAATAATAATAATAATAATAAACTTCCTTCAAAGGAAGAAAATATCTAGGAAGTTCACCTGAAACCATAACAGGAATGCTGCAGTGTGGTTCACATGGACGTGTGCGTGTTTTAAATTAAAGAAAAATATAACATTATATAAAATAACACTCTAGAAACATTGGGTCACTGTAGTCCATAGGATTAGCATTTAATTTTACTGCTATATACCTGAATATTGACAGGTAAGGTAAAAAAGGAGATGACGATACTGCAGAGTATCTTGTGGAGAGACTTAAACAGTAAGTACCTAATTCTTCTAACCCTGAACCAAAAGTTTCTAATCCTCAAAAAAGAAAGAAAATGCTAGGCACTGCTACTTTCTACTCATATAGATATTTCACCTCTCCATACTTGTTTCCTCAGTTGTAAAACGAAGATCTCTTCTAATAACATTCTATGACTCTCCTCACTCTTTCTGTCTTCTTTGTCCTTCACAAAAAGTAGACATACAAGCCTCTCTCTCTTAGTGGAGAGAAATGAAGGAAGAGGAAAATGACAAGTGATCCAACATCCTTCTAATTTTCTTACTGACTGCAATAAAACTACAGATAACGTAATGTTCTTTAATAGAGGCAAACATGCAGAGTTAATGAAGGGTTACTGATGGCAAGTAGTATTGAAAACCTAGATGTTCACACAATCTTCAACTCCTGACCACTCCTCTATTTCAAAGTAAAGATCATCCCCTAAAAGAATGTGGGCAAAAGAAGGTATATATAAATAAATCTTATCACTCCATTCAAGTTCATAGGCCGCCTTGCTCATATTAATTACATCTCGGTCAGTCACATTCAATATATTTATATATTACAAGGTACATAGTGTTTGAGAGTAGATGTATGGACACATAATGAGAGAAATTGGACAAACTATAAGTATACTATCATTTAATAGACTCTCAGCCACTTTTTATATACAGTCATGTGCTGCATAACAACGTTTTGGCCAACGACAGGCCGCACATACGACAGTGGTCCCATAAGATTAGTACCAAACAGCCTAGGTGTATTAGGCTACAGCATCTAGGTTTGTGTAAGTACACTCTATGATGTTTGCACAACGACGAAATCACTGAACAATGCATTTCTCAGAACATATCCCCTTCGTTAAGCAATGCATGACCATAAAGCACTCAGCATGCTCAGAGTTTATAAGAAAAGAAAAACATTAAACAGCAAGATACGGTCCAGATTATCAAATCTTCCTGTATTCAACATAGTCTCATTTACCAGATTATATTTCAGAATTTAAAAAGTTAAATAAAGGTATCATAACGTTCTAGAGGGAAAATACGAGTTGCTCACATATTCAGTAAGACTTAGTAAGTGTCTTTGTGGGAATAGAAAGATAAGTAAATAAGAAATGCCTGTGAAGTTATCCTAGCACTAACCTGAAAACATAACATGTATATCACACTGTGTGGTTCACTCATATTTTACTGTTAGTTTGCACATTCAATTTATACTAAAGAAAAATTTGTAAATAACACTACATAAGGTAACTTTATAATATTGTTATCAGCACCTCCAAACTACCTATCAACTGTTTTTTGCCAGCTCTGCAGAGAATACTAATTTATTTTCATGTCTGTGAGGGAGCTCTGAAAACTTAAAGGCAGCTAAAAGTGCAACATCCTCACAAAAAATACCTAAGTAATGTGCTAATTAATGCTAACCCAAAGAAATTTAGTTTTCATTTTTAACAACAGAAATGATTTCTGCTCTTCATTTAAATCTGAAATTTTACCCATATACAAAAGAAAAGATAACATGTCTAAACTCTAGGGAAAACATCTCTATAAATATCAAATATCAGAATACACAAACAGCATTGTTCTTAGTTAAGATTTCTTAAAATAAAAAACTACTATACTAAAACATATTGTAACTGCATTCTAAAATGCTCCAACCTTTATAAAGCACAACCAAAGTACTCAGTGTCTCATAGCAAAAACATAATTCTCTTCCACAGTTCTGAAAGGAATCATTTATAATTCCTTTCTCTTAATGTCTTTATTTCAGTTATTGTCATATTATGAGGAAACATCAAAATCAGCTTTGAAATCTGGAATCCATATTGATCTGCAGCTTTGAAACCTAAATTTCAAAGTACATTCTTCAAAAATATAGGACATGTAGACATATTTTTGATGACCAGGAAAATTATATTTTCTTTTAGAAAAGCATATCCAATAATTATTAACTCTACTGTGTTATTGACTTATTGGTGAAAAAATATTACTGTCAACTAAAAGCAAAGCTAAGGAACAGAATAATACTTAAATTCCACATGTGTACACATGCACATACAAATTTTGGAAATTTTTCCATATTACTAACCATAATAAATCAAAACAATTATAAGTAAATATTTGTGCTGGTATTAAACTTTTTACATCAAAATGATGTAAATAATTTACTGTAGAAAAAATATATACATTCTAATAAAAAAACTCAAAAATAGCTAAGAATTATACTAACTAGTGTCATCAATAGCCATTAAAATTGACTATACATAAAGTCTAACAGTTAAGCCAAGAATACTGAGGAAGTATAAGTGCAATATAAAACAAAGATCACAAAGAACAAATTAAAATATTACCATTCAAGGTAATAGATTCATTAAGTTATATAAATTATTAAATGCTTATAAAAAAGGAGAAAACATTAGCACATTTGTTAACCATATTTAATATTTTATCCAAAAATGCGAAGTTCATCAGGTTGTGGAAATAAAAATGCACTATATCTGGTTTTCTCAAATAAGTGTTACAGCCAAACACTTTTTTAATTCGGAGTACACCAAAAATGCTTCCTTCTGTCTTATGACATCACTGGTCAGCACAAGGAAAGAAAAGCCAATTTTAAGAATTAAGAAATTTGGTAAGAAAGAAAGAACTCAAACAACCCAATTTGCAATTACAACTGATATATAAGTTGTGTTATCTTTTGATACTCTTGAGTGTCCAATTAAAATCATACTCTCTATCTGGCAATCTACATAAAATGTCTCAAGGAAATAGGAACAAAGAAGTCATGTGGCTTTAACAAAGCACCACTTTGTTGTAGAAGGAAAACGATTTTGCTCCTTTTTTTTTTAACGTCATCTGACGCCAATTATCTGGTGGGAGGAGTCACTGTTATAAATTTTCAGAGGAATTCTCAAGAATAGAAGAAACAGAATGAGTTTATTTTCTCCTCCTTGTATATAGCATTATTAAATATACTACTTAACATTATTAAATATACTACGCCTACTCCCAATAAAGTGAAACAGTTCAACATATTTGAAAGTTCCTCATTTCCTAAACACTTCAATTTTCAGTTTATCTTAAACTTTGTGATTCAACACTGTAACCTAAATTCCCTCAATAAAATCTCTTTTTTGACCACTCTAATCTGGAGTAATTGCTCTGTTTGAACTCCTAACACAGTTTCTCTACAGAATTTATTTTGTAATTGATTATAAAGACTCTTGTGATAACTAACACTCTGCTGATTATTAAATTAAGACTAACATTTATTGAGTCCCTATTATAGTGGGAAATATACAAATGAATATGAGGGCCCACACTTTTAAAAGAAAGAAACATAAAAACACACATACTAAGGGACAGCACAAAGCAGATTATAAGTGCAATATAATAAGAATACAGACAAGGAAGTATAGGGCAAATAGAAAATAATTTCAATGATGAGATCTAGGAGTTCTGGAAGAAAGATGGTTAAGATAAAGAAGGGGGATAAGGGCATCCTGTCGAAAGAAAATACTCAAATAAATGAAGGAAGAAAGCAGACTATTTTAGGAAAGGAGAGTAGTGTAATGTAGCTAAAGGACAAAGTGGGCAGAGGGTTTTCAATTAGTGGGAGATAAAGTTAGACAGACAGGTGCAGAACACCCCAGAAGTGAGTTTGAATGCCAAGTCCAGGTGTACAGATTTTATTCTACGTACAATACGGAGCAACTGAAGATTTGGGAACAGGAGAGGGGAGGCATTAGATCTAAGCTTTTAGAATGATAATTTGGTAATTGTCTGAAAGTTAAATCAGAGAGAAGACTGAAATCAGGGACAACAAATAGAAAGATACCGTAACGGTCCAGGTAAAAGTGGTAAGTACTTAGGTAAGCAACAATGGAAATAGAAAGAATGGAATGGATTGAAAAGACTTGTAGAATAAATGGAATTTTAGAACTAATTGGAAGTTCAGAATTAGTGAGAGAATAGTCAAAGATGACCCTAAGCAAAGAAGGAGACAGGGGAGTGAGGTATTAATACACTCTTAGTTAAATCATTGATCACCCATGTGCTTCAGTCTTGCCTCACATATAGACCATAATACAGAAAAAGTAGTATCAAGTGATTAAGAACTATGATTCTAAAGTCAGATAGACCTTGCTCAAGTTCCAGCTGCTCCACTAGTCAACTGTGTGATCCTAAATAAGCCATCTCTTTATAAGCCTCACATTTTCATCTATAAAATGAGAATATTAACACCTACCTCAAAAAGCTGTTCAAAGGATTAAATGAGATAATGCATGTAAACCACTCAGTAGAGGCCTGGCATGTGCTAAGTGCTATCATCATCATCATCTTCATCTTCTATTTGAAAGGCAGGGAACATATAACACTATTTTGTCTCCTTCACAACTTGAAGTGTTGTGAAGTGTTCAAATATTTGTAATTTGAAAAAACAATCAAGACAATCTAAAATATGATCATTCACTTCATCCTACATTGTGTACCCATTTTTATGGGTACCAACAAACAATAGCAATAAAATTCTTTTGTTCTCTGTGCTCATTCTCTAGTGGTGATCCTAAGAAGCTAAAAAATAGCAAAAAATCAGAAGGAAACATGATAGAAAAATGCAATATAGAGCCAAAGAATAAGAATTCATGGTGACTACAGTTAATAATACTGTATTGTATATTTGAAAATTGCTAAGAGAGTAGATCTTAAAAGTTCTCAACACACAAAAAATTTGTAACTATGTGTGGTGATGGATGTTAACTAGATTTATTGTGGTGATCATTTTGCAATATGTACATATATCGAATCACACAAAAAAATCTGTAACTATGTGTGGTCACGGATGTTGACCAGACTTATTGTGATGATCATTTTGCAATATGTACATATATCAAATCAATATGTTGTATATCTGAAACCAATATAGTTATATGTCAACTATATCTCAACTTAAAAAATTCAGGATAGATTAAATTATCAAAATAAACTTCAAAGTGAGTATTTCCTTTAGTCAAAATATGTAGGAACGATTCAACAGCAGACATCTAATGCAGAATTTTCTAAAATGCTTCTCAAGGTAAAGTTATTCTAAAACATTCATTAATGGAAAGTTTTAGGCTAAACAAAGCTAAGCATTTTACCTTTATGTGGGATTTTCCAGATATTTTATGAATTCTGTGATTTCCCAAAAGTCTTTCTCAAACTTTAACCAGCAAATGCTTTTTTCAGTAGACCACCTACTGTTATATCAACGGTTGGAAAACATCTATACTAGAAGTTTATATAACTAATTATTAATAAGGAATCAGGTAACTTAGTAGTTATTTAGCCACAAGTTTAAAAAAATAATTACTATGCAAATGGAGAACATGATTAGAGGGCACCCCGAGAATGATCTTGAAGCAACATAGAAATGAATTTTAATTAAACCTTTAGAAGCAAGTATTCCTGATACTTTATATCCATATTTAATATATATTTAAATAGCCATTTCGTAATACTTGTATTAGTTTAACAACCAAAAATATCATATAAAACTAATCTGTTTAATGAAGACATAATTTTCACAGACCTTAAAATGATTTAAAATACTAAAATGAGCCAAAATTATTTCCTCATCAGTATCAGAAAAAGAGAACCAACAGTAGGAAAATACTTTTAAATTGCATACAAGACAGTAAAAGGTGACATCTTTACCTGGGATTTCCTCTTAGTGCAGCATGGTGTAGAGCATTAAATCCATTATTGTTTGTAATGGTAACATCTGCTCCAGCTTCCAGAAGAACTGCCAGGATATCATCACGTTTCTTACTTATTGCATCATGAAGAGGGGTATCACCTTCAGAATCCTTTTTGTTTTTTTTTAAGTTTAAAGAAACTTTCATTAGTTCTTCTTCAATCAGTCATCACATGTAACATTAATACTTATATTGAACTACTAAACAAAGAAACAAAAACAGAAGCCATATCCAACAACCATGAATAAAATATGCTGTGTGTCATTAAAAAATGCAGGCAAGAAACATTAGCCTCATTATAGTAAATAAACTCATACTTAATCTAGTTGGAAAACACTATAAACAAAGAAAAATCAAAGAAGTACTCTCAAACATAATTCAGCAAATAACAAAAATTAATGATTTGGAAAAGCTGCCCCCCCAAATTCATTAGTTTAAAATGGCCTGCTATACCATATTCCTACCATTTATTGTTGTACCTCAAAATTCCATACCAAACCTATACCAGTCTCAGGGCCTCATAGCAATGAATTAAAAAGTCAGTGGTTCTCAACCTTAGCTGTGCTGTAGAATCTGCTGGGAAGTTCTTAAAAATCCTGATACCCAGGAGCCAGTCCGGTGGCATAGCAATTAAGTTCGCATGCTCCACTTCGGCAGCCCAGGGTTCATGGGTTCAGATCCCAGGCACAGACCTACATACTGCTCATCAAGCCATGCTGTGACGGCATCCCATACACAAAATAGAGGAAGACTGGCACAGATGTTAGCTCAGGGCAAATCTTTCTCAGCAAAAAGAGGAGGATTGGCAACGGATGTTAGCTCAAGAGCCAAACTTCCTCACACACAAAAAAGAGGAAGATTGGCAACAGATGTTAGCTCAGGGCCAATCTTCATCACACAAAAAAAGAAAAAAAAGTTAAAGAAAATCCTGATATCTAGGCTGCTCTTCAGACCAACTAAACCAGAATCTCTGGGGGTGAGACCCATCAGTAGTTTTTCAGAGCTCCTCAGCTGAATATATTGTGCAGTCATGGCTGAGAAGCATTAATCTAAATGTTTTCAAAGGGCAGGAAAGTAGCTAGTTGACTCAAAGTGAAAACAAATGTAGAAGAAAATTTGGCCGTCTCAGTCTACCTTTTTTTCAAGATGACTACTTTTTTCCCATTAATCAACTGATTTAGCAGTCAGTTGTCATATATTATCAGTCACCTGCACAAATGGATAGTTTAGACCTCATTCATTTCATAGTTTCATAAACACTATTTTCAATAAAGCCATATATAGCCTAACCTATCGCACATACCATGGCAGCCAAATCCAGCCTGCCACCTATTTTTGTAAATAGTTTTTTTGGAAGACAGCCACACACATTCATTTACATATTATCTATGGCTGCTTTCACACTACAATGGCACCACTGGATAGCTGTGATAGAAATCACATGAAAGCCTAAAATATTATCTGGCCCTTTACAGAAAAAGTTTGCCAATCCCAGGCATATATTCATCCACCCACATAAGAAATTCCTAATACATACTCAAACCAACAATCCACCTGCTATCCTCCTATTTGGTGGCACTAAAAATCCATAGACTCCAACTTGAGATGGGCTCTTAATATGGTTGGAATAAGCTCCTACAAGCCCTGATCTGTCCTGCCTTCTAGTCCCCACAGTAGCTATTCCAAACCTGTATCATTCTTCTCAACTACCCTTTCTATACCTACCACTCCCCACTCACTCTCAACAGATGACTTTGCCTCCCATTTCAGACCAAAAAAAGAGTCAGCAGGTATAAATTCCCTACCCACTAATTCCTCCCCCATCCTCCAGTCCTGCCATCCACTTAGAAGCAGTCAGTTCCAAAATGGCTGTACCTCAGAAATTTTGGTCTGTAATAACCATCTAGCTGAACAAAATCTCTGATTCTTTCAGTTCTTCTCAAACCCTCAGTTCTCAGTTCTTCTTCTTCATTACTTCTCTAAGATCTATCCAATTTAATTCATCTGGTTGCTAAAACTTTGGATGGAAAGAATCACCTCTTAGGGATTAGATCCTACTGTAAATCAAGCCTAAAACCCTATATATTTTCCAAAACAGAAAATCTTCCAAGACCAGACTAATGACTAGACCAAGACTCTAAGATAAATTAAGCTACAATTAAAATAATTTAGTTAGTTATGAAATAACTATTATGAAATGCAGCCAATTACACTTCTTTAAGTCCCCACCCCCACCCCCCAATATAAAACTACTGACACTTTCTTAAAAAAGCCTTTTCTAAGAAGGAATAGCTGCCAATTTTATCACATTCTACACCCCTGGCATCATTTACTATGACTGATTATAAAAAAAACAACTGATAACAAAGGAATGCTTACCACAGAACCCAGTACTTCCCTTTAATAAGATTCTAGCAATACCAGCAGGATATATTTCTTTAAAGGTTTTACCTGAAGACTGGGATGACAGCCAAAGTCTAATAAAGTCTTCACAACTTGAAGATGACCTTTATTGACAGCGATATGAAGTGGTGTCTGTCGGCGCTTGTTGCGAGCATTCAAATCAGCACTGCCTCGGTGTAGTACTTCTATAACAGCACCTTCGTCTCCAAAAGCTGCATGATGAACGGCTCTATCTCCATCTTTATCCTAAACATCGGCATTTAAATCTGAATTAGTGAATATTTTAGAAAGAAAAATAAACTTGAAGCTATAATTCACCAAGAACCAGATTAATGTGAGAAAAGGAAACACAGAATGGAGCCAACAAAATAAGCAGAAATTCACTTGAATAGTGAATAACTCCAAAGACAAATCATGAACCTGGATCAACATATTATGTCACACATATATTGGACCAATAGTTTTATCAGAATTGTTCAGTTCTTCACTACTCCTAATTTATCAGCCATGACGGTAAATTAACATTAGGAAAATGTTAAATTTATGATACAACTATATAAACTTTCCATTTAAAAAATTTTACAACGACTTTATGTTATACACCCTTTTTTATTTTATATTATTCCATACTCCATTTCAAATTTTAACACCCAGAAGTAAGCCTGCTCTGAGCCCTTCTCCAGAGCAGTGGTTCTGAACCCATGATCCTAGCTCCTGGTGGACTCTACTTTTTGCCAGGGGTTTGAAAATCCATGTGGTACTCAGGATTATTTGAACTACTTTTCAAAGATAACACAGACGAATACTGCTGTGATTAAATATATTTAATGTGTTTAAATACATTAAAAAAAAACAGTTGCTGATTTCAAAATAGTTTTTGGTCTTGGCATACTTTCTCAAACAGAGGTTAAAAGTAAAGCCGCTCACACAGGAGTCCACAACAATTTGACCACCATGCTGGAAAAGGTAGGAAACCACGACGCAGGAGTACTTCCACTTTACAAATATTCCACTTAAACCAAGTTAGGAGTTTTTGTTACCTGTCAACCTTGAGCATAAAGAAACTAGCAAACTATCACATGAAAGATTTTAAGATTCAACTCTTGTGTCTCTGCACAGCATTATATTAAACAACCCAGAAAAACAATTTATGTTTGTGTGTGTGTATCTTAACCTCTCTAGTAACACATTTCAATATTTCAGAATCTTAGATTTAAAAAGATCTTCCCAACCTCCAATCTGGATTTACCTTCTGTTACAATTTTTAAGCTTAACTAGTGGTACTCCTTCCGTTAAGAAAGAGAACATCGATCTACTCGTGCTCACCGAATGCAAAGAGGAATGATGTAGGAAGTGTACCATGGATTTACGGTTGTTAGAAAACTGCTACTGAAACACTTTTATGCAGGTCCCGTTAACAATTTATTTATGTTAAAAAAAAGATTTTCGCAAATATAGACACACTAAAAAAAAATTTATTTCCAGGTTTTTCTTCTAAATTAGAAAACCTCAGTTGCACAAAGATCTTAAAACAGGTTTTGTTGCTTTCTTTTGGATTCATCTTAGGTATTTCAAATAAATCTAAAACCTATAGCTCGTTATTCTGTCTGACACTGGCACCAAATGAGATGTTGAGGGACGTTATAGCTGACCTCCAAAAGGTTACCTAAAAGGATTTGTGAAGGGGCCTCAAATTAAATCTAAAACTGATCTTGGTTCTTTCTACCCTCTTGTCTCCTTCTCTTTCCTCTTAACCCTCCAAAACCTGCTCTTGTTCCAGTCTTCTCTATCTTAGCTGATAGAACCACAGACCATATGGTCAACAAAACCAGTATCTGTAGGTCATGCTCAGCTACTTTCTTTCCCTGAGCCCCTATATGCAAACACCAAATTCTATGGCTTTTACTCCTCAATTTATGCTCATATCTATTCTCTTCACCAGTTCTACCACTAATTAATTCAGGCCTTCATTCTCACTCACCTGACCTACTGCCATAGCTCACCCTCCCTCCACTTTATTCTTATCCCAATCTGTTCTTCACACAACAGACAAAATTCTCTCAATAAAACATAAAATTTATGTTTAAAACTCTTTAATGTAACTGTACTATACAGAACAAACCTCTTTTAAAGGCTACTTCTGTGGACCATTCCAGACTCATCTGCTGCCATAGTTTCTTCACATAAAAAACTCTTATCATCTTATTTGACTCCGTATATTCATATGCTGCTCTCCAGATTTCAATGCTCTCATTTATCACCTCGTTGGCTTGAGAACAGACATCCTTTAAAACTCAGCTCAGGCAATCCCTCTCCTATGAAATGTGAATCAAGTTGACAACAGTGATTCCATTTAGTACCCTGGACTCCATCTTGTCAAAAATATGAAATTGTGCTGACCTTGCTCACTTGCCAAAAGGGAGTTATTTGCTGAGAAGGGACTCTCTGAAGGACTGTGCAAAAATATATTTTGGTAGCAACAAGATGTCCTTGAGTATGCCAATAAACTGTAACATAAATCTACCCTCCCTAACAACTGAGGTGATTGTCTGGGCTCTCCTTTTTGTTAATAAAATCTCCTGACTTTTACTCCTCAAGGGGACAGTTTTCTGGCTGCTGAAGGAAGCTGTGTTCCCCAAATTGCAATTCTAAGGCCCCAAATAAATGTTCCCCCTTTGTTCTGCAGTTGCCCCTTTTCCCTTGACAGAAACTTCCCCTGACTCTCACAAAATTAATTTCTCTCTCCTTCTATTATCTCACTTATCACACTACAGTACAATTATTTGTTTCCAAGTCTGTCATTTTTTTGTGTGTGTGTGAGGAAGACCAGCCCTGAGCTAACATCCGTTGCTAATCTTCCTCTTTTTGCTGAGGAAGACTGGCCCTGGGCTAACATCCGTGCCCATCTTCCTCTACTTTATATGGGAGGCCGCCACAGCGTGGCCGACAAGCAGTGCATCCGCAGGCGCCCGGGATGCGAACCTGTGAACTCCGGACTGCCAAGCGCAGACTAAACCGCTGCACCACTGGGCGGCACCCTTCCAAGTCTGTCATTTTTATTTGACTGTGAGTTTCTTGGCATCTACAGCGGTGACGTAATCATCTTTATTCCCAGGACATACCACAGTGCCTACTAACTAGTAAGAACCAAAATGGGTGTTGAATTGAATCCTTAATATGCCTTAACGACAATCATGCTTTTTTTAATGATTTTTTATTGTGGTAAAATACAAATAACATGAAATTTATGGTAACCATTTTTAAGTGTACAGTTCAGTGGTATTAAGCACATTCATACTGTTGTGCACCCATCACCACCACTCATCTCCAGAACTCTTTTCATCTTGCAAAACTAAAACTCTATACATGTTACACAGTAACTCCCATTCTCCCTATCCTCAGCCCCTGGAAACCATCATTCTACTTTCTGTCTCTATGATTTTTGACTACTCTAGGTACTTCACATAAGTGGAATCATACAGTATTTGTCTTTTTGCGATTGGCTTATTTCACTTAGCACAATGTCCTGAAGGTTCATCCACATTGTAGCATGAGTCAGAATTTCCTCCTTTTTAAGGTTGAATAATATTCTCTTGTACATATATACCACATTTTGCTTAGTCATTCTTACACTGATGGACACTTAGGTCACTTTCAAGTTTTAGCTACCGTGAATAATGCTGCTATGAATATGGGTGTACAAATCTCTCTTTGAGACCCCACTTTCAATTCTTTGGGGGATATACCCAGAAATGGAATTGCTGGATCTATTTTTTAATTTTTTGACAAACCACCATGCTGTTTTCCACAGCAGTTGTACCATTTTACATTCCCACCAACAGTTCACAAGAGTTCCAATTTCTCCACATCCCAGCCAACACATATTTTCTGTTTGATGGTAGCCATCCTAATGGGTGTGAGGCGGTATCTCGTGGTTTTGATTTGCATTTCCCTAATGATTTGTGATGTTTAGCATCTTTTCATGTGCTTATGGGCCATCCATATATCTTCTTTGGAGACATGTCTATTCAAGTCCTTTGCTCATTTTTGAATTGGGGTTTTTTTCTGTTGTTGAGTTTTAAGAGTTCTATTTCTGGATATCAACCCACTATCAGATATTTGATTTGCCAATGTTTTCTCCCATTCTGTAGGTTGCCTTTTCCTGGGTGATAGTGTTCTTTGGTGCATAGAAATTTTTAATTTTCGTGAACTCCAATTTGTCTATTTCTTCTTTTGTTGTCTGTGCCTTCAGTGTCACACCCAACAAATCATTGCCAAATCCAATGTCATGAGCTTTGTTCTATGTTTTCTTCTAAGAGTTTTATACTTTTAGCTCTTAAATTTAGGCCTTTGATCTATTTTAATAGAGTTAATTTTTGCATACAATGTTAGGTAAGGGTCCAACTTCATTCTTTTGTACCTGGATATCCAGTTTTCCCAGCACTATCGGTTGAAAAAACTGTTCTTTCCCCCATCAAATGGTCTTGGCACTCTTGTCAAAAATCATTTGACCATATATGCAAGGGTTTATTTCTGGACTCTAGTCTATTCCACTGGTTTGTGTGTCTATCTTTACACAAGTACCATACTGTTTTGATTACAATAGCTTCGTAGACAGTTTTGAAACGAGGAAGAGTAAGTCTTCCAAACTTATTCTTTTTCTTGATGGTTTTGGCTTTTGGGTACCTTGAGATGACATACTGAATTTTAAGATGGATTTTTCTATTTCTGCAAAAAACATTGCTGGAATTTTGATAGGAAATTGCATTGAATCTGTAGAACACTATGGCTAGTACTGACATCTTAATAGTAATTATTCCACTCAATGAACATGGGATATGTTTCTATTTACTTATGTCTTCTTTAACTTCTTTCAGTAATGATTTATAGTTTTCATTGTACAAGTCTTTCACCTTCTTGGTTAAATTAATTCCTAAGTATCACATTCTTCTTAGTGCTATCGTAAATGGAGTTGTTTTCTTAACATCGCTACAGATTGCTCACTGTTAGTGTATAGAAATGCAACTGACTTGTGTGTGTTGACTTTGTATCCTGCTACTTTGCTGAATTTAATTCGTTTTAAAAGTTTTTCATGGAATCTAGGTTTTTCTACATATAAGATCATATCATCTGTGAACAGAGATCATTTTACTTCTTCCTTTCCAATGTAGATGCTTTTACTTCTTTTTCTTGCCTAATTGCTCTGGGTAGGACTTCTAGTACTGTGTTGACTATAAGTGGAAAAGTAGGCATACTTGCCTTATTCTGGATCCCAGAGAAAATGCTTTCAGTCTTTCATCATTGAATATAATGGTCACTGTTGGTTTTTCATATATGGCTTTCATTATGTTGAGGCAGTTTTCTTCCATTCCTAGTTTGCTGAATGTTTTTATCATAAAAGCGTGTTGAATTTTATCAAATGCTTTTTCTACATCAATTGAGATGGTCATGTGTTTTTTTTCCTTCATTCAGTTATGTGGTGTATCACACTGATCAATATTTGAAGGCTGAACAATCCTTGCATTCCAGGAATAAATCCTACTTGGTCACGGTGTATAATACTTTTTAACATGCTGCTGAATTTTGTATGTTAGTATTTTGTTGAGAAATTTTGCATCAATGTTCGTAAAGGATATTGGTCTGTAGTTTTCTTTTCTTATAGTGTCTTTGTCTGGCTGTGATATCAAGGTAATACTGGCCTCATAGAATGAGTAAGGAAGTGTTCTCTCCTCTTCAATATTTTGGAAAAGTTTGCAAAAGATTGGTCTTAGTTATTCTTTAAATGTTGGGTAGAATTCACCACTGAATTCACTGTCAGGAGAGTTTTTATTACTGATTCAATCATCTGACTAGTTATAGGTCTATTCAGATTTCCTGTAATATCTTCATGATTCAGTCTTAGCTGGTTTTGTGTTTCTAGGTTGTTTGTCCATTTCAACTATGTTATCCAATCTGTTGACATACAACTGTTTATACTACTCTCATATAACCCTTTACATTTCTGTAGAATTAGTAGTAATGTCCTCACTTTCATTTCTGATTTTAGTAATTTGAGTTTTCTCTTTTCTTAGTCCATCTAGCTAAACATTTGTCAATTTTGTTGATCAAAGAACCAATTTTTGTTTTCATTGATTTTCTCTATTGTTTTTTCTATTCTCTATTTTGTGTATCTCTGCTTGAATATTCATTATTTCATTCATTCTGCTACCTATGGGTTTAGTTTCTCCTTTTTTTTCTACTTCCTCAAGTTGTAAAGTCAGGCTGTTGATTTGATAACTTTTTTTTAAATATAAGCATTTATAGCTATAAATTTCCCCCTTAGCACTGCTTTCCCTGCATCCCATAAGTTTTAGTATGTTGTGCTTTTATTCTCATTCATCTCTAAGTATTGTCTAATTTCCCATGTGATTTCTTCGATTCATCCAGTTGACTAAGAGTGTGTTATTTAATCTCCACAAATTGGTGTATTTTCCAGTTTTCCTTATATTATTGATTTCTAACTTCATCACACTGTGGTCAGAGAAGATATTTCGTATGACATCCACCTTTTAAAATCTACTGAGATATAATTTGTGACCTAAACATGGTTTATCCTGAAGAATGTCCCAGGTGCACTCGAGAAGAATGTGTTTTCTATTGTTGTTGGGTAGAATGTTCTGTATGTCTGTTAGCTCTAGTTGGCTTATTGTGTCGTTCAAGTCCTCTACGTTTTTACTTATCTTCTGTCTGGCTGTTCCACCCATTATTGAGAGTAGGACATTGAAGTCTCCAACTATTATTGTAAAAGCTATTTCTCCCTTCAATTCTGTCAATTTCTGTTTCATATATTTTTATGGTCTATTATTAAGTATGTAAATGTTTATTATATCTTCTTGCTGTATTGAACCTTTTATTAATAAATAATGTCCTTCTTTGTCTCTTATAACCTTTCTAATTTAAAGTCTTTTGTGTAAAATTAGTATAGCTCTCTTTTGGTTACTACTTGCATGGAATATCTTTTTCCATCCTTTCACTTTAAAACCTATTGGTGTTGCAAGGAAGGTCTAGTGGTAACAAACTCCCTTGGCTTTTGTCTAGGAATGCCTTAATTTCTCCCTCACTTTTGAAGGACAGTTTTGCTAAATATAGGATTCTTGGTTGATAGGGTTTTTTCCTTTTAGCACTTTGAATATATCAGCCCACTATCTTCTGGCCTCTAAAGTTTCTGATGAGAAATCTGCTGAAAATCTTAAGAGGATCCCTTGTAAGTTACAAGTCACTGCTCTCTTGCTGCTTTCAAGATTCTCTCTTTGTCTTTGTCTTTTGAAAGTCTGATTATAATGTAGCTCAGTATGGGTCTCTTTGACTTCATCCTACATGGAATTCACTGTACTTTTTAGATGCTTATATTCACGTCTTTCATCAAATTTGGGGAGTTTTTGGCTGTAGTTTCTTCAAATAATCTCTCTGCCCCTTTCTTTCTCGTTTATGCTTCTAGGACTCTTACAACGTGTATGGCAGTCTGCTTAACGGTTTCCCAAAGGTCTCTTAGGCTCTCTCCATTTTTTTTCAATCTTTTTTTCCTTCTGTTCCTCAGACTCAATAATTTGCATGGTCCTATCTCCCAGTCCACTGGTTCTTTCTTCTACCTGGTTAAATCTATGAATTCCTCCATGAATGTTTCATTTACGTCCTTGTACTTTTCAGCTTTAGAATTTGTTTTCGGTTTCTTTTTACATTATTTATGTTTTCATTGATATTCCCATTTTGTTCACACATCATTTTCTTGACTTTCTACACATCTTCATTTAGTTCTTTGAGCATCTTTAAGACAACTGTTTTAGAGTCTTTGTCTAGTAGTTCTAACATCTGGTTTTTCTCAGGTACAGTTTCTGTTGATTTATTTTTTTTTCCTTTGAATGGGTCATTCTTTCCTGTGTTTTTGTAGGCCTTATGATTTTTTTGTTGAAAATGGGACATTTGAATCTAGTAATGTGGTAACTATGGAAATCAAATTCTTTCCCTCTCACAGGGTTTGCTGTTTTTCGTTTTGTTTTTCACTGATTTAGGCAGTCTTTGTGCTTACAGCCTGAGGTGTAAACTTACAGTCTTCTCAGGTCTTTTCTAAGCCTACATCTTTCCTTGGGCACGTGCAGTGACTTTCTAATTTCCCTTACATATGCTGGTGCTTTTGGGTGTCTTAGTCTTTAATGCCAAGCTCCCAAAAGGAGAAAAATGGGAGGGGAAGAGGAAAAGGGCACAGACCCTTAAATCCTCTGGAAGTCACTACAGCTGACAAGGAAGGGCTTGCAACAATGGGAGGGTGGAACAATGGCTGCCCACCTCTGTGTCTGCACCTCCATGATCAGAATTAGTAATTAGCGATCAGAACACAGACCTTGATATTTGTAGAACAGGGTACTTATTGACCACCCTGCCTCCTGCAAGCTGATCCAGGAACACATACTTAGCTTAGCTGCCTGTCACTGGGCTGGAGGGTGGGCTATGGGTAGCTCCTGCTGAGCTAAGAGCTGAAACTGACCAAAATTAATGGTAATTAACCTCCAAGCCTTCCCTTGAAAGTAGCAATCCTTCAATAGAATCCAGAATCCTAAAACAGTTATATCAGAAAGATTCTGCCAGTGCAGTTGTTGTTTGGGGGCGGAAACAAATTCCTAGTACCTCCTATTCCACTATCTTCCCAGAATCCTCTCAGTAACCATCATGATTTTTAAAATCAGTGGAATTAAACATTTCCTGAACCCACTGACATTTTCAGTAAATTAGTTCAACTATTTTATTATTCCCAAATATAAGAGGTAATATTGTACTTCATCTTATTTTCCTTAAAACTCATTCAATTAATCAAGATGCTGGTATTCTGATCATATTAAAACCTCAACAGGATTGTTTGGAAATAGTGTATTCTGGTTCATCCATTCATTCATTCTTTCAATGAGTATTTATTAGGTACCTACCATGAGCTCAGACTGTTCTAGACACTGGGAATACAACAATGGGCAAAATAAAGTTCATGCCCTCATAGTTTACATTCTAGTGGGAGAGAAAGAATACTATAAACAAATAATAAATGTTAGGTAATAAAGTGCAAAGGAAAAAATAAAGCAAGGAAGGATTAGATAGGACAGCCAAGAGATGGCCTCCCAGGGAAGGTCTGAGTAAATACCTGAAAGAAGCGAAAACCATGAGGCTATCTGGGGGAAGAGAAGTATGAAGACCAGGGTGGTGGCAGCAGGAAGGGTGTAAATTGTTTAAATTTTGGATATATTTTAAAGAGCCAACAGGATTTAATGATGGATCAGATTAAGAATGTGAAAAAAAAGAGGAATCGATGATTCTTAAGACCCAACCTGAGCAACTAGAAGAATTTATTGGTAAGGGAAGACTGTAAAACTATGGTATGTTGCCTTTTAAAACTTGACCTTTTTTTTTTTTTTTACTGAGGAAGACATACCCCTGAGCTAACATTTGTTACCAAACATCCTCTTTTTGCCTGAGGAAGATTCACCTTGGGCTAACACCCATGGCCAATCTTCCTCTATTTTGTATGTGGGTCGCTGCCACAGCATGGCTGATGAGTGGTGTAAGTCTGTGCCCAGGAACTGAACCTGGGCTGCTGAAGCAGAGTGCACTGACCTTAACCACTGGGACACTGGGCCACTGGGCCAACCCCTAAAACTTGACCTTTTTTGTTTGGGCAATCTCAGATTTTAGTCTGCCTTCCTGCAAAAGGCAACTTAAAGACTGTTTTCTGGGTCTTATAAATAGAATCTTCCTTTGACATGGCATGTTTTAATAGTGCCAGTTTTGGGGGGAGGGAGGGTGCCAAGGTGGGAAAGTGGGGAAGTCTCCAGTCACAACCTCAATTAACATGGATCCCTATGTATACGAATTCCTAGAGCCATTGTGGAGGTTGGTATTCTGAGTTCTGACTTGTTTTAAGAAAATAATTTCCTTAAACTGATCAGTCTTGAAGCCCACTTGCCCTCTGCTTCTCAGTTTTACAATTAAATAAAATGTTCCTGCAGTTTTGTTTTCATTAATTAGATAAGCAGAATCAGAGAGAATTAGTATCTGTTTCTTGAGAAACTATACTAACTTCCGCCAGTTGGAAAGAAATGTTTAATTAGAACAGTCAAACACAGGTAATAACAACACCTTAAATTCCTATGGTGTTGTATACTATAAATGGTATGTTAACTATTGCCTTTACTCCACATCCCAGCCCTTTAAGTTATCATAGATGAGGAAACTAAGCTTTATACCAATTAAACTTTCCATCCAATACCATTTTAGACAGCAATAATACTATTAAAACTTGGGTTTTCTGATGAAGTTTAGTATTGTTCTCTGCTATTAATCCTCTCCATTCAAAATAGTTTTCATTAACCTTAAATGATAAAGCCACCCCAAGTTTCCTGATAACTCCAGTACATATTTGTATTGTATTTGAAAACTTATTGTAAAAGACACACTTTTCAAAACTGGTCTTCCATTCAATCCTCCACACCTTTACTATTACACTTTATCAGTAGGAAAATGATATTGAATCCCTGGAGGATCTAAAATTAGCTCACCTATATCAACATGACTTAAGATCTCACAGTCCTTGGTGCCTTTACCTATACATTAAGGAGGAAGGTAATCCTACTGTACTCATTAGGTCATACATGGAGACAACCAACATTCCAAAATAGTTCTCTGAGTTTTCCCTAAGAAATAGAAAAAATAAAATGTAATCTTGTCACACAGGTATGATATATACCAATAATTCAGTTTGATAACAGCTTAAATCAACTGAAAAAAATCTGCAATAGTCATCTATACTAGGGGCCAAAAAACTTTTCTCTGAAGGGCCAGAAAGTACACATTTTAGGTTTTCTAAGTCATACAGTCTCTTATCACAACCACACAACTACTCAACTCTGCAGCTGTAGCACGAAAGCAGCCATACATAATAACTGAATGAATGAGTGCGTTGTATTCCAATAATACTTAACAATACAAATTGGAGGGCTGGATTTGGCCTGCAGGCTATAGTTTGCAACCCCTGCTCTATATTATCTTGAGCCCACTTCCTAATGCAGGTGAAAACAATGAAAGGTTACAGAATGAGATATCAAGAGAACAAAATATATTATTCTCTTTATTCTTCAGCTAACCTCAAAAATTTCAATAAAATTAGATTTTTAAAAATCACTGTTAATCATTATTGTTTTTAGGTATGTTAAAGGTATAATAAAGTTTAAAAAAGAGCACTTATCTTTTTAGGTTACATACTTATATATTTACAGATGAAATAATATGATATCTGGATCAGCTTCAGTATAATTCAGTGGAGGAAGTGGGAGGTAAGGAGGTACTGATAAAACAAAATTGGTCATGAAAAATAATTGAAGTGAGTTAATGAGTACATAGGATTCAATATACTATTCTACTGTTATAAATGTTTAAAATGTCCAATAGAAAAATTAATAACAAACTGGCAAATAATGAATCACAAATTTAAGTGCATCTGTAAAATTAACCATTTTCTCTATCTTTTAAACCAGGGTTTCCCAACTTCAGCATTATTGACATTTGGGGCCAGATAATTCTTTGTTGTGGGAGCTGTCCTGTGCACTGCAGAATGCTTAGCAGCATCCTTAGTTTCTACCCACTAGATGCTAGTAGTATTCTCCCTGTCCCTCCCTGACCAGCTGTGACAATCAAAAATTTCTCCAGACATCTACAAATTAAATCTGCCTACAACAGTTTTTAAGATAGAAAATGCACAGAATGGGAATCCAAATGAGGATACATGGTAGAAGTCCACATGCATCTCACCGCTCTAGTAAAGACAGAGTTTTCAAACTGAAAGATAAATTATTTACAAACACTAGACTACTGCACCTGACTCCAACTCCAGTCTTACTATGTTTATAGTATTAACTAATCATTTGCTTTGTATTTGAGTTCAATTAAGGAAAAAGGAAATCTACTCTTGAAAAAAAGTGCCAACTTCATTCCCACCCCAAAGCCGCACCCCCATTCTGCAGGGCTTCTCATGTGAACAAGAAGTTTTTAGAAACACAAATTTATTGATAGCCGCATATTGCCAGGTTTAATAATTAAATTCTGAATCAGAAAGCATACTTTTTAAAAAATTAGGCAAAAAGAAATTTGGTTTTTCAGCCTCTTGCCTTATTAGCTATAATCAGAAGGGCTTTGATATTTTAGCAGTTGTTGCTATTATAGTTTCTGGACTCACTGAATTAAAAATGAGATATTCAACTCAGGGGATTTCACTCCATTTCCCCAGACCAGACTAAAACAATAACAAAATAAAGTAACTGCCTGCCATTTACAAAATATTAAACTTAAATTAAGTCTTTCCTGCATTACCAAAAAACCTTATAACACATACTGGGTTCCTAAATTCACAACCAAGAAAGATGTGACTTAAAAATTACTACTATAAAAGCAAACTCAAATTACATAATCTCTTTCGTAAAGATATCACAGTAATAAAACTATCATATAGTTTACAGATGTCTAATATGCTAATTTAAAATTGAAGCTCTTCCTAGGCAAAAGAAAATTTCAACATCAAAGATGACTTATTTACACCTACACCACCACTGGCTCTGTAGTAGCTATCCAACAACTCAAATTACATACAATTAGAGAAAAAAGCAAAAATAATGTAAGACTTCTCTTTTCAAATAGGTGTCTTTAAAATTTTTTAATTAGTAAAAACAGGCTGGTCCACCAATTTAGCCCTCAGAAGTTCAAGTCTTTTATATTAAGCTTCTTCAGATGGGAGCATCATTTGGACAAAATTGCAACATCTCCCTAGTCTAAATTTGATCAGTTTGACTTATTCCTAAATATCTTGCATTTGACTAAAACAAATGTAATTCTAACATATATTTTAAGTAATGAGGCTATAGTTAACTACAACAAAGGAAGCCATCCTTCACACCACTCATACAGATTCTCAACTGAAATTCCAATGATAGTAAAAACTATTTATTTCCCTTTAATAAGAATATACTCTAAATTAAATTAAGCACATATACACACATAGAGCAATAAACATGCACCGTAAAATCTTCCAAGATCCACATTAAGGTCAAGAAACAATAAGACTAAACAAATTCTAATTTACTGGTTGCCTTTTGAGGAAAAAAAAAAAAAACACACAAAGAAAGGCCTCTGAGTGTCACAGATCAGGAAAAATCTTGGCCCAAATGATCTATACTCCCCTTCCCTTAACTTCCCCACTACAATTCTTAGAGGAACCCAACTGGACTCCCAACAGCATTGTGGTCCTATAAATATAAAGGTAAAGGGAAACTCAACTCCTATCTTCACTTAGGGTCATGCCTAGAATACTGAAGGATCACAGAAAAACAAGACACGTTTCAAGCTGTCTTTTGTCAAATTTTTGTTTTCAGTCAGAACAGCCTTAAGTGAACATTAAATTTCAAGAATGAAAAAAATCCATCTCATGATATAGAAGTACCATTTCTAGGACATTAATTTTTACTTAAAATATTTTTCAAGCTTAGTTTAATTACCTCTGCTTCTACATCCACATTTTGCTTCAAAAGTAACTTCAAAATGTCAACATGTCCATTCTGACTAGCAGCTTGCATAGCTGTGTGGCCAGCACATTGTCCATTTACCTAAATTTAAAAAAAGATGAAGGAATGTCACAAACCAGAAAGCCAATATATATATATACATAGTGTAGGTTTAAATCTAGCACACTGTATGATTCTACGAAAATAATTGAGGTTGGTGTTCCATATATCCTAGTAGAGATCACCAGAAACTGTTCTAATTTAGAGAAGGGATGCAGGCATTTTTTTAAACAGATGTAACTTCCATTGTTCAAAGAGCTACGAAAGAACTGTTTAGCCAATCTGCAAAGCTGAAAAAAGAAAGAAAGGAAGGGAAAGAGGGAGGGACGGACAAAGGGAAATAAGTTACATTAGTTTTGTATATTTACTTCTATTTGGATAATTAAATCTCAGAGCCTATGTTTCAATGAAAAAAGGCAATGAGGTGAATGGAAAACTTTTAGAAAAGATACTATCTACTACAGTATAAATAAATTCAATTTGACAAATATATTGAATACCAACTGCAAGCAAACCACCATGAAAGATACATTAATGAGTTATATACATTATTTATATATCTATATTAATGAGCTATATATAATTATTCTATTTATAAAGCAGTAATTTCCAACCTTTTCTTCACCTCAGATGTTATCCAAATGCATACCTACCCATGGACATACCCAAGGCTAAGTGCAATTTCTTATTCTCACTGCATTCACTCCCAACCATAAACCCATAAAAGATGGTTAAAAAATGATAGCCTGACCACACATTTATATCCTATCCTTCCTGAGACTACATTAAGAAGACAGTAAAATAATTTAAAATGTAAAAAGCCATAAAGACGGGGCTGGCCCGGTGGCATAGCAGTTAAGTTCATACACTCCGATTCTGGCGGCCCAGGGTTCGCAGGTTCAAATCCCAGGCACGGACCAATGGACCACTTGTCAAGCCATGCTGTGGCGGCGTCTCATATAAAGTAGAGGAAGATGGGCATGGATGTTAGCCCAGGGCCAGTCTTCCTCAGCAAAAATAGGAGGATTGACAACGGATGTCAGCTCAAGGCTAATCTTCCTCACCAAAAAAAAAGCCCTAAAGACAAAGAGAAAGGGAGAGCTAACATCAGAAAACAAGAAAAACAACACATTTTTGAAAGAAAGAAAGCAGACAGAGAAGTCCTGACTTTATAGAGACGGGGAAGACAAAGCCTGGGAACCCCAGACAAATTCAAAGCCTGCAAATGCAGGCACATCAAAGGGCTAACAAGAGAGACCACAGGTATAAATCTGATGTGCAGTGGCCACACTCCAGGCCCATTCCTCAAACTCAAGGACATGTATCAAGTCCCTAGGCAGGAAACAGGAGGTTTCTTCCCTCAAACAGCTGAACAGCCATAGAGAACAGACCCCTACTTGATGGCATTTGGCAATCTCCAAAAGCTCTACACACAGTCACCACGACGCAGTCAGTCAACAAGTCCTGCCCAGGTAAAGAGAGCTACCAATCAGCCTTTTAATATCTTATTGAGATATGAACGGACAACCAAAGATTAGAGATTTTAGGAAGATCTCAACTACAAAAAAAAAGACAAAATAAAATAAATAATTCAAAAAAACAAAAAAAGAAATGACTCTGGAAGAAACGAATTGAGAGAAGAAAAGAAAACTTTGGGGGGAAAAAACTTCAATTAGATATATTCAAGAATTCTTTACATCTAAAAATCAAGAGGAAGATCCTTTGAAAAACAGGAAAGCTAAAATGAAAAAAGAAAACCTCAGAAGAGCTGGAAGATGGGTAGATATGAGTCAAGAGACCATTGTTTTTCAGTATTATGAGACTTTTTAAAGTATAACCATATATATATACATATATTTGTGGTACAAACAATCATACCCAATAAAGTTTTAAAAAAAGAAAGTATATCCTTGTAAGAGTGTTTTTTAATTAAAGGATGTGTTGTACTTGTTTTCATGACCTCTTGACATCTTACTAAAACAACAGTACAGTTTTATTTTCTTTTAAGCCTGAATCCTCAAAGATAATTACAACTAGCAAAACAGAAAACATACACACACTCACAGACACATGCTCACACATACACAGCAAGCTGGAAAGCAGACTGAAGACTACTGTGAGAAAAACCCAGAACAATCCTTTCACCAAGGAAACCCAAAAGGCTCAGAATTGATGACTGGATGCCTCTGGATATGGAAATAATGTGGTGGTGGTGCTAAAGACAAACACATTGGTTGATAGTCTGTTTAAAAAAGCACTTAGACTGATACCAAAGCCAGACAAGGACAATACAAAGAAGGAGAACTACAGGCCAATATCACTGATGAACATAGACACAAAAATCCTCAACAAAATACTGGCAAACCGAATACAGCAATACATCAAAAAGATCATAGGCCACGATCAAGTGGGATTTATACCAGGGCCACAGGGATGGTTCAACATCTGCAAATCAATCAACGTGATACACCACATTAACAAAATGAAGAATAAAAACCACATGATCATCTCAATCGATGCAGAGAAGGCATTCGACAAGATCCAGCATCCATTTACGATAAAAACTCTCAACAAAATGGGTATAGAAGGAAAGTACCTCAACATAATAAGGGCCATATATGACAAACCTACAGCAAACATCCTACTCAACGGGGAAAAACTGAAAGCCATTCCTTTGAGGACAGGAATAAGACAAGGGTGCCCACTCTCACTGCTCTTATTCAACATAGTACTGGAAGTTCTGGCCAGAGCAATTAGGCAAGAAAAAGGAATAAAAGGACTCCAAATAGGCAATGAAGAAGTGAAACTCTCACTATTTGCAGACGACATGATCCTATACATAGAAAACCCAAAAAATTCCATCGGAAAACTACTAGAAACAATCAACAACTACAGTAAAGTGGCAGGGTATAAAATCAACTTACAAAAATCAATTGCATTTCTATACACTAACGATGAAAAAACAGAAAGAGAACTCAAAAAGACAATCCCATTTACAATTGCAACAAAGAGAATAAAATATCTGGGAATAAATTTAACCAAGGAGGTCAAAGACCTATACAATGAAAACTATAAGACACTATTGAAAGAAATCGAGCAGGACATAAAGAAATGGAAAAATATTCCATGCACATGGATTGGAAGAATAAATATAGTTAAAATGTCCATTCTACCTAAAGCAATCTACAGATTCAACGCAATCCCAATCAGAATCCCAATGTCATTCTTCAAGGTAATAGAACAAAAACTACTGAAATTCGTATGGGGCAACAAAAGAGCCCGAAGAGCTAAAGCAATTCTGAAAAAAAAGAACAAAGCTGGAGGCATCACAATCCCTGATTTCAAAATATACTATAAAGCTACAGTAATCAAAACAGCATGGTACTGGTACAAGAATAGACACACAGATCAATGGAACAGAATTGAAAGCCCAGAAATAAAACCACACACCTATGGACAGCTAATCTTCGACAAAGGAGCAAAGAACATACAATGGAGAGAGGGAAGTCTCTTCAATAAATGGTGCTGGGAAAATTGGACAGCAACATGCAAAAGAATGAAAGTAGACCATCTCCTATCGCCATATACAAAAATCAATTCAAAATGGATCAAAGACCTGAAAGTGAGACCTGAAACTAGAAAACTCCTGGAAGAAAATATAGGCAGTACACTAATTGCGATTGGACATAAAGGGATCCTGTCAGATTCCATGTCTACCCGGACAAGGGAAACAAAAGAAAAAATAAACAAGTGGGACCTCATCAGACTAAAGAGCTTCTACAAGGCAAATGAAACCAGGATCAAAATGAATAAACAACCCACCAGCTGGGAGAACATATTTGCAAATCGTTTGTCCGACAAGGGATTAATCTCAGTAATATATAAAGATCTCATACAACTGAGCAACAAAAAAACAAACAACCCGATCAAAAAATGGGCAGAGGCTATGAACAGACATTTTTCCAAGGAAGAGATACAGATGGCCAATAGACACATGAAAAGAAGTTCAACATCACTAATCATCAGGGAAATCCAAATCAAAACTACACTAAGATATCACCTTACACCCGTTAGAATGGCTATAATCACAAAGACAAATAACAACAAATGCTGGAGAGGTTGTGGAGAAATGGGGACCCTCATTCACTGCTGGTGGGAATGCAAACTGGTGCAGCCTCTATGGAAAACAGTATGGAGAGTCCTCAAAAAATTAAAAATAGAAATACCGTATGATCCAGCAATCCCACTCTTGGGCATCTACCCAATGGACGTGAAATCAACCATCACAAGAGGCGTATGCACCCCTATGTTCATTGCAGCATTATTCACTATAGCCAAGAAGTGGAAGCAACCCAAGTGTCCCTCGACTGATGATTGGTTAAAGAAGATGTGGTATATACATACAATGGAATACTACTCAGCCATAAGAAAAGACACAATTGTCCCATTTGCAACAACATGGATGGACCTAGAGGGTATTATGTTAAGTGAAATAAGCCAGAGAGAGAAGGACAGACACTGCATGAACTCACTCATATATGGAATATAAGTGAACACACGGACAGAGAGAACTGATTGGTGGTTACCAAGGGGAAGGGGGTTGGGGGGGGCACAAGGGGTGAAGGGTTACATCCACAAAGTGATAGACAAACAAAAATGTACAACTAAAACCCCACAGTGTTATAAACTATTAAGACATCAATTAAAAAAATGGTAAAAAAAAAAAAAGAATCCCTAGACTATAGAAATCAGGCACTGTTAAGGGTGGGGCAAAGTACTAAACACAGAAGTTTTATATATATATTACATGCTGAATGCTGAGAACCCAGGCGCTCTTCCCTTAATTTGCATTCATAAGACTGGCAGCCAGGTTTAGCAGGAGAATCAAGACACCTTTCTGGGGAGTCAGACCAGCCCAGGAGAAAAAACCCAATGACCAATACCCAGGAGTAACCCAAGAAAACATTCAATCAGATCACCCTATAGTGAAGTCCAGAGCTGACAAACACACACACACACAAGCCTCCAAACAAGCCTTTTACTGCCCATTTTTATAGATGCGCAGTAAGAATGGACAACCAAGGATCACCAGACATCTGAGGAATGGACTCCAACATGAAAGAGACCAAAACAAACAGAAAAAAGTAAGTTCAAGGAGACAAAAACTAAGCAGGGACAAGAAAACTTTAAAGAAAAAAAATAGCCCACAATTAACATACTCGGTGATTAAAAGATGATATTGCATCCCTTGAATATGAACATGATACCATAAAAAGGAATGTGAAGGGCCAGTCCCGCTGGCCTAGCGGTTAAGTTTGGCGCACTCCACTTCGGCAGCCCACATGTGGTAAAATCTTAATAACTGTTGAAATGTAATGTTCATTACACTATTCTTTTTTTTTTTTTTTTTTTTTTTAATTTTTTTATGTGAGGAAGACCAGCCCTGAGCTAACATCCATTGCTAATCTTCCTCTTTTTTTTTTTGCTTGAGGAAGACTGGCCCTGGGCTAACATCGTGCCCATCTTCCTCTACTTTATATGGGACGCCGCCACGGCGTGGCTGACAGGCAGTGCGCAAGCGGGTGCCCAGGATCCGAACCCGCGAACCCCAGGCTGCCAAGCGCAGACTAAACCGCTGCGCCACCGGGCCAGCTCCCCATTACACTATTCTATTTTTGTGTATGCTTCCAAATAATTTTTAAAATGCTCACATCCACATCTGGTCTTTTTAGCAAATCTTCCACTTTAGCAACATCACCATTGGCAGCAGCCTTAACTAATTCTTCATTGAGGTCACCAGATTCTTGGGTTTCAAATAACTTCTTCAAGAGCTGGGAGAGTCTTTCTGTAAAGCATCAAATAAAACTGCTAATATAGGAGGATCTCAAATCTTCACTACTAACAGACAAGCATTACCCATGTGCCTATAACATATACTTTTTCTTTTTTATTATTTCTATCATTAATGTTATTTTTGTACTATGCTACAGATATTACCCATACAAGTTACAATTATTACCATATAAAGCTGCAATAATTCAAGCCCATAAGTATTCCCAGTTTTCTTCAATTCATGTATTTCAAGTTAAAAATATCAGAAAAAGTAGAGTTACACACAAATAATATTTCAAGATTTAGAAATCATACCAAAGATATTACAAATGAACATACTACAATGGGAGTATGATAATGTTACAAACTTCCTTTCAGGTCTTAAGCATATCACACCGACTCTCAGAGCTCAATGCTACAGACCTTAAGAATAAATCAACAGATCAATGATTCTGATTCAAAAGCAATGTAATTTCTATGATATCTTGGCAACTATTTTAGGGACAAACCAATTTTTAGTTGAAAATGGACATTCAAGTGTTAATAACATAATTCAAAGGTGATGATGACTGGTTTTGACTAAAACAAGCAAGAACCACAGATGTATTTACAGAGACCCTTTTATAACATATTTTTTTTCTAAATAGAATTAATCAGTAGAGAACCTACCCAGTTCCACTCCTTAATTCTTGGGTCTACTTATTGGAAAGCAAAGAAATCACGAAGTGGGGCAGAGGACCAGCACTAAGTCCACATTGTTTGAGAAAAGGTTATTAACCATCTTTCACTCTTTTAATTCATATGTAGTCAGCCTGTTGTGATGCCATCTAACCTCAAGGTAAAAATAAACATCCCCTGATTTAAATTTCAAGCACACTAGCAAATTACAGCAGGAAAGAAGCAGAGGAAGTAGAAAGCAGCACAAAATAAAACTGGAGGTCACCCAATGTTTTCCTTTATTATTTACAGTTATGGTTCTGTCTTCTTTTCTGGATGACAACAATATACATACAATAACTTGTCATTTGTTACAGAATGAACTGAGTCTATGTATATAAAGCTGGAGCACAGGGAGGAAAGACTTTGGGCAAAACTCTACCCATGGGGGCCGCCCAGTGGCGCAGCGGTTTAGTCCGCACTTGGCAGCCCGGGGTTCGCCGGTTCGGATCCCGGGCGCCTGCCGACACACCGCATGTCAGCCACACTGTGGCGGCGTCCCATATAAAGTAGAGGAAGATGAGCACGATGTTAGCCCAGGGCCAGTCTTCCTCAGCAAAAAGAGGATTAGCAACGGATGTTAGCTCAGGGCTGGTCTTCCTCACCAAAAAAAAAAAAAAAAAAACTCTACCCAAGTATCCAGCGTATTCACATCTCAACATGGTTTTCTACTCATTGAGGCACGTATAAGAAAGGGGAAAAATATGGCTGATATGTAAAAATATCCAGAAAGAAAGCCATCTGCTAGCAATAATGTGGGAAATATAGAGAAAACAGAGCACTCTAAGAAAGTGATGGTTCTTTGGCAGAAAACAAAAAAGCTCTAATTGAAGAGTAGAATGTTGAATTTCAGCTATCTCAGATTTGATGTGGAGAAGCCCTTGAACTTTTCCAGGGCATACCTCAGCCAGAACAAAGGTTTTTCATTGTACGAAAAAAGAAAAAAATCTTTAGTGAAAGTTGAAAAGGCAGTTAACATTCAAGTGAGGTTACATGATCAGGGAGAAAACCAAGAACACATACGACATAATCTGTATATGAGAATAGGGAATTAGCAAAGGTTCTATTGTAAACCATATTACTTTTAAAGAAACACGACACAAAACATACCACCAGATGCATTGCTAATGGCTGATCCCGCAGATGCCACCTTGGAAACTGCTGCTGGATTATATGTCCAAGATGTTCCACAAACTTCCACCTTTAAATCACTGTCTGAATAAATCTGTTGTACTCGGCCAACTTTACCTAAGGTCTTTAAAAGAAAATTAGATTCACATTTCTAAGTCTAAAGTATATATACCATAAAAATCAATCACCAGCTTTTACATGTTTAAAGCATTAATTTTACTTCATTCCTAATGAAAAAACTTTTAGAAGATAATCATATTCAAAGAGGTTATTTACTAGTTACATACTTTAAAGAGCATCTTTAAAAATATTTTAATAAAACTACTATACTTCCACAAGAATATAAAAACAAAAATAAATCATGACAGCCTATCTTATTCATAAAGTTCACAAAATCTTGTTTTTTGATATTCAACCCTTCTTTTTTTAACCTCACAAGATATATCTTGAGAACTTGTAACTCAGGAAGTCCAAAATCCATCATCAATCCAGCCTAAACAAAAGAAAATCTGATTTCTAAAAAAAACTATTTAAATCAAAAAGGGCTCAAAGCTTACACCCATGTTTAAATCCTTTTTGGAGTCATGCCTGATTCCAAAACAGAAATGTGTAGAAATAATGCTTACTAAATAAATGAAATAAGCAGGGCAATCAGGTGCAGAACACAATCAGCAGCAGCAGCTCTTACCACGTGGCAGATAACTGTTCCAAGAGCTTTATCTGTACTGACTCACCTAATATGTGTAACCCTGAAAGTTAAGTGCTATTATTCGCCCCACTTCAAACTCAGGTCCAAACTCCATCTCTTAAATACAACAGAATAGCAAATAATACCAGAAAACTGGTGAAGAATAGTGATAATATCTGACTACTTCCTAACAGAGGAGAAATTGCCCTTGACTTGTTTTTCTCTTTTGACCCTCTCCACATCATCAGACCCCAACTTCTTGAAACTATTCCCTTGATTTCTGGATGACAGTCTAATCTTTCTGCCTGGTCCTTCCCTTTCTCCACTCACTGACTTCTTTTCCTTCTTCAGGTCTCTAAATCTATTCATTCTCCCAAAATTTTATTCCTTAATTTTTTTACTCTCCTTTCTTAAAAATTTAATCCACTTTGACAACTATCATCTCATTTCTAAAGACTCCAAAACATACTTCTCTAGCCCTGTGTTTATCCCACTGCTCACCCCCAACACACTCCAATTTTAACTTCTCACTAGATATTTTCACTTGGAATTTTCCACCGTCATCTTAAACTCTATGAGGCTGCATTCTTTGTTTTTTCCTCCTTAACTGTTCATTATGGAAGACCTCAAACACACAAAAGTAGACAATAGTATATTGAATCCTCACACACCCATCAACCAGTTTTCCCCTACCCATTCTCCCTTCCTGTATTATTTCATCATGTAAACCCTTTTTCTAAAATATAATACTATTATCAACCTACCCAAAATTATCAATAACTCTACAATAACATAAAATATCAGTGTTCAAATTTCCAACTGCCTCATAAATGATAAATATTTTAAGTTTAAATCAAGCTCCAAATAAAGTCTACATGTATTTTTTTTTCTTTGCAAATTATTTGTTGAAGAAACAGGGTTATTTGTCCTATAAAGTTTCTTACAATCTGAATTTTGCTAATTGGTGTAGTTTAATAGGTTCATCTATCTCTGAATTTGGTAAGAAATCCTTCAAGTTGGCTGCTAGATCCTTTCAACATGACCTAGAAATCTTTGGTGGCTTCCTCGCTATCTGATATGAGGCTCATCTTCCTCCCCAAAAGCTAGAATTAGCCATTTCTCCAAAGAGCCCTGGATCTTTACAAAGGGAAAGGCTATTTCAAGACCATAATCTGGGCACTAAAGTTGGTTATTGTTACTGGACTGGTCATTGTTTCTAGGCCTTTTCATGAACAGAGCTAGGAAAAAGGGGGGGTTGTTTTATTGTGTTTTAAAAGATGAAATCATAAGTTCAAACACTTCCAATTAGAATTCAAGACTACAGGGTTTTTACTTAACCTCTTCGGTATTACCTCTGTATCTCCTTTTCCCACTCTAATCATTCTGGTTCTCAAGGTCACTGGGGATAACAGAATTAAAATTATCATATAACTACTCATTTGTTTTTTTGTTATATTACATGTACAGTGATCTCAGAATAACAATATCAACACTATCACAAACAATAAGATTTCTGAAAATTGTTAAATATTTCTTTTTATATGCAGTTTTGTAGGGTATATTCCTCCTATAAGGACATAAAGACAAATTACTGTGTTTAAAAATCACTTGGAATTTCCTCTCTGTACAGTTATGCCAACAGGAAACACATTTGTTTCATTTCATTTGGTTCATTCGTTTCATTTTATTTTCCACTTTAGGAATTTTTTTAATTTAATTTTGTTATATAATTGTATAAGATATGTATGTAATTTCAGATTAAATCTATAAAACAAGACACATTCAAAGACATCTCCCTTCTACCTCTGTCCCCTATATCACATTGTTTTTATACATGAACGCTCTTTTTTAACTTTATGGTTAATCCCTCCATTGTTTGCTTTCATTAATATAAAGTTTACATTAAAACTTTATATTAAACTATACTGTCCTAATAGTTACGTTTATACTTATATATTACATACTCTTATTCCCTCTCTTCTCCCCTAATAGTTTAATTTTAAATAACAGTATTTAGTCCCAATTAATAATTAAAAAGCAATGAAACAGCTTATTAAACTTTCCCTCTGCTCTCTGCATTCCCATCACACTTTTTGACAGTTGTACTTTATCTACATTGTGAGAGCTTATACCCATTACAGACTCGTGGTTCAACAAATAAATATATATTCAAGGATCACCACCAGTCCTTCAGTAGGTATCTCTGCAGTCATTTTGCTTGTCCGACTAATTCTCTAGATTACTCAGAAAAGGCTCATGGGAACAAGACTCACATGTTCACAGAAGTCTGTAGCCTTTATGCTTGAAAGTCAGTTTGGTTACATAAAAATCCTTAGCTTATATTTTTATTTCCTTGAGTACCTTAAATAAATGTTATTTCACTGTTTTCTGGCATAAAACATTGAGATCAGATTTTTTTTCTTAACAGCAACCTGATTTTCTTTCCTTTATAAGTAACTTGACCTTTTTCACTAGATACCCAAAGAATTTTTTCTTTTCTTGAAGATTCCTTTATCTTACCAGAATATGGCTCACTGTTTGGTGTTCTGGGTCAGTTTTCCCAGATATGAAATGTGTCCTTTTAATATTTAGTTTCAAACCTTTTAATTTCAGAAAAGTTTTTCTAGAATTACAAACTTTAATATTTGTTATATTCCATTGCTTTGGTTTCTGTTTTTCCTTTTTGCAAGGACTCCTATTACACATATATTAGATATTCTATATTTGTCACTTTCTCTCAAATACTTTTTATCTTTTTGATTTTAAAAATGTTCCTCCTCTTTATCTTCTATTTCTGTTAAGGCATTATCCGTTGTATTTATTTGCTCTGTTTTGTTTCTAGCTTATTCTTCATTTCTGAAACAATCTTTTTAATTCTCTCCTAAGTTCTATCACCTCATTTCTAATTATGATTTATTTTATTCTTTCACATCTTTTACCATTTTTTAAATTTCTTTTAGCTCATTTTGCATTATTAGATTTTAGTTTTCTGTGTGTATCTTTCTCGTGTAGTTTCATTTGTCTGTAGAGAAGTTATTCTATTATTCTTTTTCTCAATAATAACTGTGTATGGGGATTCAACCATGATCCCTTTCAACTTTTATTTGGACATACTCTTTCCTTTGTCCCTACTGTCTCTAACCTACTCAGTTTGGTTTCTGTTCCCAGCACTTTCTTCTCAATGGAGGGCTCTGCCCTGGAAGGCAGCTTTGGCTGATTAGTTCTGAGAGTTTACAGACCCAGGCTGCTCCAGTCCCTTCAGACTTTAGCACAGACTATTGCTCTCACCCCAAACTGGAGTCTGCAAGAGTCCTCTCAGTTTCAGTTGTTGCGACCACACTAGCCAATGAACACTTGTTAGCTATATTGGAGTTCCCCTATTCTCAGGTCCATCTGATGCCCCACGAATTCTCTCTGCTGCCATATAGACAGATGCAGATGCAACTGTTAGTGGTTTATGTCTACTCATTCATATTTCAGGGCCCAATAGGCTACTCTCTCACCAGGGTTTGATACAGTTGTTTGTGGCTTTTTTGGTTATGCTAATCTAGTTGTTGACTGTTTTTATCAAGAGGATTTGAGAAGATTCACATCTATACCACCATTACTAGAATTCCAGAAATTATCTAGAGGTTTTGCTTATATAGCAGCTTAATATGGGAGACAGAGTACTTAGGTTTTTGGGTTCAAATTCCAGTTCAGAATCTTAGCTCTGATTTTCTCATCTTTAACATAAGGATGCCATACCACCACCCACTTATACTATTCCTAAAACAAATAAAGTCTGTATATACATGTAGTTATGTGTATACATGTACATATACATCATCTAGCACAGTGCTTGGAGTAACTAGGCACTCAACAGACGGAAGCTGCTGTGGGGTGTCATTGCTAAGTAGAAAAACAAAAATATCTTGACCATGAAAAATCTTAAAACAGTATATATAGCTCCTATAAAACATGTCAAAAGATTACATTTAAGTAAAACCATGCTATAGTGAGGCTTGAAGTATATCAATACATTTTTAAACCAATTTTAATATCAAAAGCAAACAAAGAGGGATTACACAGAACTTAATTTTTTTGACAAAAATAAAGATTCTAATATATATAGTCCTGAAAAACATACACGACTATCATTTATTCAATATCTAACTAAAGCAATAAAAAATGTCAGCAGCATCTGTAAACTACGAAATGTGTTTGAATGAAAGCACTATAACAGAGATTTTTTTCTTCTGTTTTGTTCACTATTACATCTCCAAAGCCTAAAAGGCACACTGTGCTAAAGCATCTGCTGAGGAAGTAAGGCTGGAAGAAAGGATGGACTGATGGAGGGACAGAACATCATGAAAGACAGGGAGGGGGAGTGGGCAGAGAGCTAAATGGGGCAGGAGTTGGGGCTGGATAGGAAGACAAGGAGGTGTTGGCCAGGACGGCAGACTGGACAACACAACGGGGGGGTGGGGGGTATGGGATACAAAGAGGGATGGGAGGGGAGGTACATGGGACAAGAAGGAGGCACTGAATGGGATGGGTTTTGGGGGGCAGGATTTGGGACTGGATGAGACAGGAGCAGGGAGTGGGCAAAGTGGAAAGCTGAATAGGACACAGCAAGGTGGAAGGAAATGGGATAAAGGGCAAGGCAGTATGGGGAGTAGCAGGATGGGATAAAAGGACAGAAGGGAGTGACAGAGGGAGAAAGCGAAGGATGGACGAAAAGAGGACAAACAAATTTTTTTGTTGTTGCTTAACATTTGATTAAAAAATGTATTGACTGAATAAATAAAAAATTAAACTGTAGTACTTTGGGAGCAAAGCCACCTCAGAAGGTACACATTCTGAGTTGCCCTTCCATGCTCTAAGTTTTAGAGGGGCAGAGCCCCAAGCGAGGAAAGCAGCAGTAGTCCAGCACTGCTAGTGATGGATGAGCACACTGCTCCTACTTCTAGCGCCAAGTATCAGGAAAGCATCTGTTGCCTTCCCTACATTACCTTCTCCACTAACAACTCTATCAAAAAATATTAACTGAAGGGCCGCCCAGTGGCGCAGCGGTTTAGTCCGCGCTTGGCAGCCCAGGGTTCGCGAGTTCGGATCCCGGGCGCCCGCTGATGCACTGCCTGTCAGCCATGCCGTGGCGGCGTCCCATATAAAGTGGAGGAAGACGGGCACGGATGTTAGCCCAGGGCCAGTCTTCCTCAGCAAAAAGGGGAGGATTGGCAACGGATGTTAGCTCAGGGCTGGTCTTCCCCACAAAAAAAAAATATATTAACTGTAGCTCTTTTTGAACCTTCTTGGACTAATTTAACTGGAATAAATTAGGAAATGAAAGCCATTAAGTATGCCTAGCTGCCAGTGGAGAGTACAATTCTCAAAAGATTATGCTAACTTAGTTTCTAAAATTAAAGTACTTTTAAAAACTACATAAGCACGGTATAATTCCTAGTCCAAAACTATTTTATAGACACTTACTGGGAGCATAGCTTCAGCCCATTCTCCGTGTCCTCTTTGTAGAAGTTTAATTCTTTCCAGATCGTAACAAACTTGCACAAGATCACCCACTTGAAACTGTGAGGTGCCTCCTTCTGCACCCTGAGCAGCATCCCCACTTCGGACAATGTTTGCTTTAGTGAGAACAGCAGGATTGAAGGTCCACCTGAAGATCAGAGCCAAAACTCAAAATGGGTAAGTTTACTTAATTTGAACACAACACTCTTAATTAAACATTGCAGGGAGAAAAGCCTCATAAGACATCAAAAGAGTAAAGCATTCCTTTCCAATTACATCCTCAATGATTTGTATTTCTTTTTATAATTTTACTATACAAATTTGGGAAAAGAGTTATCCATAATCTCACCACCCTAATATGATATACTTCTGTCTAGATTTATTCTCTTACATGTTTTAAAACATTGTTATAAAAGTAATAAGCACTCGTTAAAAATTAAAACATTCAGGAGGTGACGTCAGCATCATGGCGGAGTGAGATTCCCTCTTTGAATCTCTGCCCCCTACGACACAACAAAAACATCATTCACATTCCAACAGAGCTCAATCAAACACTACGAAGGACTTCTGAGAAACCCCTGCTGCCATACATCGGATGGTGGAGGCGCGGGAAGCCCAGGAGGACGGGAGGAGAGGTAGGAGGTTGTACTCCCCCTCCCCAGTCGATCGGCAAAAACAGTGCGGTTCACGGACAGAGGGGGGAGGGGCGGCCCACAGCGGGGAAAACTATCGCCATCCAGGTGCTCTCACAGACTGTCGCGAGATCCCCACTGGGAAGCGACGACGGACTGCTTAGGGGGTGTAGCAAACACCCTAAGAGAGCCAGAAAGGACACCCACGGGTCAAGCAGGAGAAAGAGAGGACCCCTCCCCCCACACACCCGGCGTTTCAGCATAATCCCTCCGGGGGCTGCAGCTGCCTCAGAGCAAACCGCTCGCGATCTCCATCTAGTGGCAGCAGGGGGAAACTGCAGGACTAACTTTAATCATGAGGGGTAAAAATAAAGCCGTCCCCGTCGGATCCTTGCGAAAATATGTCAGGGCTACAGAGCAAAAGGAAAATGACAAACACCCAGAAACCAACCCTGAAGGCACAGAATTTGATAACCTGAATGAGAGAGAATTCAACACAGCTATCATAAACAAGCTCAATGAAATACAAGAGAACACACAGAAACAAATCAACGAATTCAGGGATTATGTCACAAAAGAGATTGAAACCCTAAAGAAAAACCAATCAGAATTATTGGAGATGAAAAACAAAATCAACGAGATAGTGGAAAAAATGGAGTCTTTAAAGAGCAGAACTGACAATATGGAGGAACGAATTAGCACTATTGAGGATAGCCACGCAGAAATGCTCCTGGTAGAGGAGGAGAGAGAGCTAAGACTAAAAAGAAATGAAGAAATTCTTCGAGAAATATCAGACTCAATGAGAAAAAGCAACATAAGGATAATAGGTATTCCAGAAGGAGAAGAAAGAGAAAAAGGAGCAGAGAGTTTGTTCAAAGAAATAATAGCTGAGAACTTCCCAACCTAGGGAACGAGAGGGAAATAACAGTGAATGAAATCAATAGATCACCTAAATATATAAACAGGAATAAAAAATCATCTCGCCACATAGTAGCAAACTTGAAGAATACCCATGACAAGGAAATAATATTGAAGGCAGCTAAACAAAAAACCAAAATAACATACAAAGGAAACCCCATCAGGCTCTCAGCTGATTTCTCAACAGAAACTCTACAGGCTAGGAGAGACTGGAATGATATATTCAAAATCATGAAAGACAAAAACCTTCAGCCGAGAATACTTTATCCAGCAAAAATATCCTTCAAATACGATGGAGAAATAATAACTCTCCCTGATAAACAAAAGCTAAGAGAGTTCGTCACCACAAGACCCCCACTACAAGAAATGCTCAAGAAGGCCCTTAGGCCTGAAAAAAAACAAATGAGAAAGGGGATACAAAGATTTCAGCAAGGAGAAAAGCAAGGAGACTAAACCAGAAAAAAATACAGTTGGAAAACATCAAAAATTAATTCAAGCTCATCACTGGAAACACACATTCATGACACAATCTGGAATAAAGAGATAACAAATAAGGAGGGGAAGAGGTAAGGGATTGAACTGACCCAGCCTCAGGAAAAAGGAGGCATCTGAAAATGTTCTTTCTTATCCAGGAGATCGCTTATATAAACCGCACGGTAACCACTAAACAAACAACCAGAAGAGAACCACACATGACAAATAAAGAGAAAACCAAGAGAATGAGCATGCAGAAATACCAAATTGAATTTGCAGTCCGAAACACAAGGGACAAGAAACAAAGGAAATGCAAAAGAACCAGAAAATGAACAATAAAATAGCAACATTAAACCCTCATATATCAATAATCACTCTAAATGTAAATGGATTGAATTCTCCAATCAAAAGACACAGAGTGGCAGGATGGATTAAAAACCAAGATCCAACAATCTGCTGCCTCCAGGAAACACATCTCAGCTCTAAAGACAAACACAGACTCAAAATAAAAGGATGGAAAACAATACTCCAAGCTAATGGCAAACAAAAGAAAGCAGGAGTAGCCATACTTATATCAGACAAAGTAGACTTCAAGATAAAAAAGGTAATGAGAGACAAAGAAGGGCAATATATAATGATAAAAGGGATACTTCACCAAGAAGACATAACACTTATAAATATCTATGCACCCAACACAGGAGCACCAAAGTACATAAAACAACTGCTAAAAAACCTTAAAGGAGATATTAACAATAACACAATAATAGTAGGGGATCTTAACACCCCCCTTACATCAATGGATAGATCATCCAGACAAAAAGTCAATAAGGAAATAATGGACTTAAACGAAAAACTAGATGCAATGGACTTAATAGATATATACAGAGCACTCCACCCAAAAAAAGCAGAGTATACATTCTTCTCAAGTGCACATGGAACATTCTCAAGGATAGACCATATATTAGGAAACAAGGCAAACCTCTATAAATTTAAGAAGATTGAAATCATTACAAGCATCTTTTCTGATCATAATGCTGTGAAACTAGAAATCAACTGCAAGGAAAAAACTAGGAAAGGGACAAAGACGTGGAGACTAAACAACATGCTACTGAACAACCAATGGGTCGTTGATGAAATTAAAGGAGAAATCAAAAGCTATCTGGAGACAAATGAAAAGGAAAATACACCATACCAACTCATATGGGATGCAGCAAAAGCAGTCCTGAGAGGGAAATTCATAGCAATACAAGCTCACCTTAACAAACAAGAAAAATCACAAATAAATAACCTTAAATTGCACCTAACAGAGTTGGAAAAAGAAGAACAGACAAAGCCCTGAATCAGTAGAAGGAGGGAAATAATAAAAATCAGAGCAGAAATAAATGAAATTGAAACCAAAAAAACAGTAGAAAGGATCAATGAAACAAAGAGCTGGTTCTTTGAGAAGATAGATAAAATTGACAAACCCTTAGCCAGACTCACTAAGAAAAAAAGGGAGAAGACTCAAATAAATAAAATTAGAAATGAAAGAGGAGAAATTACAACAGACACCACAGAAATACAAGGGATTATTAGGGAATACTATGAAAAACTTTACGCCAACAAATTGGACAACCTAGAGGAAATGGACAAATTCTTGGACGCGTACAACCTCCCAAAACTGAATCAAGAAGAAATAGAGAATCTGAACAGACCAATCACAAGTAAAGAGATTGAAACAGTAATCAAAAACCTCCCCAAAAATAAAAGCCCAGGACCAGATGGCTTCCCTGGAGAATTTTATCAAACGTTCAAAGAAGATTTAGCACCTATCCTTCTCAAACTATTCCAAAAAATAGAGGAAGATGGAATCCTTCCCAACACATTCTATGAGGCCGACATCATGCTGATACCAAAGCCAGACAAGGACAATACAAGGAAGGAAAACTACAGGCCAATATCACTGATGAACATAGACACAAAAATCCTCAACAAAATATTGGCAAACCGAATACAGCAATACATCAAAAAGATCATACACCATGATCAAGTGGGATTTACCAGGGACACAGGGATGGTTCAACATCCGCAAATCAATCAACGTGATACACCACATTAACAAAATGAAGAATAAAAACCACATGATCATCTCAATCGATGCAGAGAAGGCATTCGACAAGATCCAGCATCCATTTATGATAAAAACTCTCAACAAAATGGGTATAGAAGGAAAGTACCTCAACATAATAAGGGCCATATATGACAAACCTACAGCAAACATCCTACTCAACGGGGAAAAACTGAAAGCCATTCCTTTGAGGACAGGAACAAGACAAGGGTGCCCACTCTCACTGCTCTTATTCAACATAGTACTGGAAGTTCTGGCCAGAGCAATTAGGCAAGAAAAAGGAATAAAAGGACTCCAAATAGGCAATGAAGAAGTGAAACTCTCACTATTTGCAGACGACATGATCCTATACATAGAAAACCCAAAAAATTCCATCGGAAAGCTACTAGAAACAATCAACAACTACAGTAAAGTGGCAGGGTATAAAATCAACTTACAAAAATCAATTGCATTTCTATACACTAACGATGAAAAAACAGAAAGAGAACTCAAAAAGACAATCCCATTTACAATTGCAACAAAGAGAATAACATATCTGGGAATAAATTTAACCAAGGAGGTCAAAGACCTATACAATGAGAACTATAAGGCACTATTGAAAGAAATCGAGGAGGACATAAAGAAATGGAAAAATATTCCATGCACATGGATTGGAAGAATAAATATAGTTAAAATGTCCATTCTACCTAAAGCAATCTACAGATTCAATGCAATCCCAATCAGAATCCCAATGTCATTCTTCACGGTAATAGAACAAAAACTACTGAAATTCGTATGGGGCAACAAAAGAGCCCAAATAGCTAAAGCAATTCTGAAAAAAAGGAACAAAGCTGGAGGCATCACAATCCCTGATTTCAAAATATACTATAAAGCTACAGTAATCAAAACAGCATGGTACTGGTACAAGAATAGACACACAGATCAATGGAACAGAATTGAAAGCCCAGAAATAAAACCACACATCTATGGACAGCTAATCTTCGACAAAGGAGCAAAGAACATACAATGGAGAGAGGGAAGTCTCTTCAATAAATGGTGCTGGGAAAATTGGACAGCAACATGCAAAAGAATGAAAGTAGACCATCTCCTATCGCCATATACAAAAATCAATTCAAAATGGATCAAAGACCTGAAAGTGAGACCTGAAACTAGAAAACTCCTGGAAGAAAATATAGGCAGTACACTAATTGCGATTGGACATAAAGGGATCCTGTCAGATTCCATGTCTACCCAGACAAGGGAAACAAAAGAAAAAATAAACAAGTGGGACCTCATCAGACTAAAGAGCTTCTACAAGGCAAATGAAACCAGGATCAAAATGAATAAACAACCCACCAGCTGGGAGAAAATATTTGCAAATCGTTTGTCTGACAAGGGATTAATCTCAGTAATATACAAAGATCTCATACAACTGAGCAACAAAAAAACAAACAACCCGATCAAAAAATGGGCAGAGGCTATGAACAGACATTTTTCCAAGGAAGAGATACAGATGGCCAATAGACACATGAAGAGATGTTCAACATCACTAATCATCAGGGAAATGCAAATCAAAACTACACTGAGATATCACCTTACACCGGTTAGAATGGCTATAATCACAAAGACAAAAAACAACAAATGCTGGAGAGGTTGTGGAGAAACGGGGACCCTCATTCACTGCTGGTGGGAATGCAAACTGGTGCAGCCTCTATGGAAAACAGTATGGAGAGTCCTCAAAAAATTAAAAATAGAAATGCCGTATGATCCAGCAATACCACTCTTGGGCATCTACCCAATGGACGTGAAATCAACCATCACAAGAGGCGTATGCACCCCTATGTTCATTGCAGCATTATTCACTATAGCCAAGAAGTGGAAGCAACCCAAGTGTCCCTCAACTGAAGATTGGTTAAAGAAGATGTGGTATATACATACAATGGAATACGACTCAGCCATAAGAAAAGACACAATTGTCCCATTTGCAACAACATGGAGGGACCTAGAGGGTATTATGTTAAGTGAAATAAGCCAGAGAGAGAAGGACAGACACTGCATGAACTCACTCATATATGGAATATAAGTGAACACACGGACAGAGAGAACTGATTGGTGGTTACCAAGGGGAAGGGGGGTGGGGGGGACACAAGGGGTGAAAGGTTACATCCACAAGGTGACGGACAAACAAAAATGTACAACTAAAACCCCACAGTGTTATAAACTAAGACATCAATATAAAAAAATCATAAAAAATAATAATAAAAAAGAAATTAAAACCTTCAGAAACATATAAAGTGAAAGTTCCATTTCACACAAACACACCTGGATCACCATTCCCCACCCTACTAGAAACCAATGTCAATACTCCAACGGTATCCTTGCAGATCATCTATCAATATGCTGAGTGATAATTACAATGTAGAGAGAGTTGTTTTCTTTTCCATAATTGGGACCATCATATACATATATATATACATATATATATAATATATATAATTATTTTGTGACTTCTTTCTCAGAGAATGCATCTTGGAAGATTTATTTTTCAATGTCACAGACATTGATCTACTTATTTCAATTTAATGGCTACAGAATATTTCATAGCATGGATATACACTAATGTACTTAACCATCCTATTAACTATCATTTAAAGTATTTCCAAATTTTCACTATTACAAAAAATAATATAAAGAACATCCCTATATATATATACCTTAGTGCACATGGGGTCAGTATGACGTTAGAAATTCTTAAAAGAACTACCTCATCAAAGTATATATTTGTTCACAATTCTGATAGTTACAGCCAAACTGCTTGCTCTACAAAGAGTACCCCATTCCCCCATACCATTGCCAACCTCATGGATAAAATAGTATCTAGTTTTAACTTGTCATGCTTGGATATTTTACATGATTATAATCATTGTATCAAAACAAATTTGGATTCTTCTTTCCTATACACAAGCATTTTTCTATGCTGCTCCCATCTTCATAACCAACATTTTACAGACTACTTAATATTCCACCACATAATTGTACCACAATGTAGAACACATTTCCCATACTCCCACATGGCACTCCAAAGGAAAAAAGGTTCCCTAGTCAAATAAGGTTTTATTTTTTTTTTTTTTAATTTTTAATTTTTATTGATGTCTTAATAGTTTATAACATTGTGGGGTTTTAGTTGTACATTATTATTTGTCCATCACCATATGGATGCATCCCTTCACCTCTTGTGCTCACCCCCTCAAATAAGGTTTTATAATATGGCATATTATATCCTCCTGTCCTTAATTCAAAAGGTCATTAGCATATAAGTGACTCTGAGAGGTCACAACATATAAAAATCTGTTTATTAAATTCCTGTAACCATGTAAGTAAATTTTTCTTTCTAAGGCAACCACAAAGAGAAAGAAGGGCCTTTGACCAATTAGGAATAAAAATCAGATACACAAAGTTTTCTTTTCAGCCTTATCCATCACAGTGCCCTTTACCTTACTCCCAACATTCCAAAACTTACTAGACCTATTATAGCGCCTGCATGCAGCAGTATTTACTCAAGTTGTTCCCTCCGCCTGCAGTGCTCCCTGCCCTGCTGAAAACTGAGTCGAGCTTTCAAACTTACTCCAAACATAATTTTCTCTCTGAAGTTTGCTGATTTGCCCAGCTGAAATGACCACTCTTCTTTTGTACCGTTAGAATACCATGAATACTCACCTATCAGAATTAGTTACAACCTATTTCTGGTTTTGTCTATCCAAACTAAAAGGAAAACCCCTTCAAAGCAGGGTACCCTGTCTTAATTGTCTTTGTAATCCTAGCACTAATCATTGGGCCTAATACTGGATAAGCACTTAATAAATTTTTGTTGAATAAATTTTAAAAATTATTATTTTCTAAAGATCAAATGTCATATTACTGTGAAAACTATTGCCCAAGAAAGAATTTTGATCAAAAAAGAATTCTGCAAGTGGGCCGGCCTGGTGGCGCAGCAGTTTAGTTTGCACTTGGCAGCCCGGGGTTCACCGGTTCAGATCCCAGGTGCCCGCCTACGCACTGCTTGTCAGCCACGCCGTGGCGGCGTCCCATATAAAGTGGAGGAAGATGGGCACGGATGTTAGCCCAGGGCCAGTCTTCCTCAGCAAAAACAGGAGGAACAGCAACAGATGTTAGCTCAGGGCCAGTCTTCCTCACAAAAAAAAAAAAGAATTCTGCAAGTAATAATCCTAATTTGTGTTAACCTAACATTTTCAAACAACAAACAAGATAATATTTAACAAAATGTGTTAGTACATGCTAACCTGAACCTATGTTAAGATTTTTTTCCTTCTTTTTATTAACAGCTTTATCAAGATGTAATTCACATTCCATACAATTCACTCATTTAAAATGTGTAATTCAGTGGCTTTTAGTATATTCACAGAGTCGTAAAACCAAGCACCATTATCTAATTTCATTTTCTTCACTGAAGAAAGATACCCCATAATAATTAGCAGTCATTCCACATTTACCCCTCTCCTCAGCCCCTAACAACCAGTAATATACTTTCTGTTTCTATGAATTTGCTCATTCTGGACATTTTATATAAATAAAATCACATAATATGTGAGCTTTTGTGACTGGCTTCTTTCACTCAGCATAATGTTTTCAAGATTTATCTACGTTGCACCATACGTCCGTACTCCCTTTTTATGGCCAAATATAATATTCCATCGTATGGATATATCTATTTTGTTAATCCATTCATCAGTTGATATACATTTGGGTTATTTCCATATTTTGGCTGATGCCATGAATAATGCTTCTACAAACATTCACGTACAGGTTTTTGTGTGGACACACGTTTTCAATTCTCTTGGGTATAAAACTATGAGTGGACCTGCTGGGTCATATGGTAACTATATATTTAACATTTTGGAGAACAACCGAACTGTTTTCTAAAACAGCTAGACCACTTCACATTCCTACCATCAAGGTATGAGGGTTCGGTTCCAATTTCTCTACACCTTCACCAACACTTGTAATTATCTGACTTTTCTATTCTAGCCATTCTATATGTGAAATGGTATCTCACTATAGTTTTGAACTGCATTTCCCTAGTAACTAATAATGTCGAGCATCTTTTCATGAGTGTTACAGAATGAACTGTCTCCCTCCAAAATTTATATATTGACGCTCTAACTCCTAATGTGACTGTATTTGGAGGTAGAGCCTTTAAAGAGGTAATTTAGGTTAAATGAGGTCATAAAGATGGGGCACTAATCCGACAGGACTGGTGACCTCATAAGAAGAGGAAGAGACATCAGAGATGTCTTTCTCTGAGAATGCACAGAAAAAGGCCATGTGAGGACACAGTGAGAAGGCAGCCACCTACAAGCCAGGAAGAGGTCTCACAGGAAACCAACCCTGACAGCACCTTGATCTCCGACTTCCAGCCTCCAGAACTGTAAGGAAATAAATTTCTGTTGTTTAAGCCACCCAGTCTGTGGTATTGTTATGGCAGCCCTAGCTTATTGGCCACCTCTATATCTTCTTTGGAAAAAATGTCTATTCAAATCCTTTACCCATTTTTCAGTTGTCTTTTACTGTTGAATTGTAAGAGTTCTTTATATATTCTAGATACAAGTCCCTAATTAGACATATGATTTGCAAATAGTTTCTCCCATTCCATGGGTTGTCTTTTCACTTTCTTGATAGTTTCCTTTGAAACACAAAAGTTTTTAATTTTGATGAAGTCCAATTTATTCACTTTTTCTTTGGTAGCTTCTGCTTTGGGAGTCATATCTAAGAAACCACTGCCTAATCTAAGGTCACAAAGATTTACATCTAGGTTTCGTTCTAAGAATTTTGTAGTTTTAACTCTTACATTTAGGTCTGTGATCCATTTTGACTTAATATTTGTATATGGTGCATAGCAGGGATCCGACTTCATTCTTCTGCACGTTGATAACCAGTTGACTCAGACCATTTTGTGTGTGTGTGTGTGTGTGTGTGTGTGTGTGTGTGTGTTTGTAGCTTTATTTTTTTTAATTGTGGTATAATTGACATATAATATTATATTAGTTTCAGGCGTACAACATAATGATTCGATATTTGTATATATTGTCAGCACCATTTGTTGAAAAAACTATTCTTTCTCCATTGAACTGAATTGGACCCTTGTCAAAAATCAATTGACCTTAAATGCAAGAGCTTATTTCTGGACTCTCAATTCTATTCCACCAATCTACATGTCTATTCTTATGTCAGTAATACACTGTCTTGATTGTGGTAAATCTTGAAATCGGGAACTGTGAGTCCTTCAACTTTCTTCTTCTTTTTCAAATTATTATGGCTATTCTGGGTCCCTGAAATTTTCACATGAATTTTAGGATAAGTTTGCCAATTTCTGCAAAAAAAGCACTAGGATTTTGATAGGAGTTGCAATGAATCTGTTGATTAGTTTCAGGAATACTGTCATCTGTTCTAGGTTGAATTCTGTCAAAAAGATATGTTGAAATTCTAATCCCCAATACCTCTGAAGTGACCATATTTAGAAATAAGGTCTTTGCAGATGTAATCAAGTTACAGAGGTCATATTGGATTAGGGTGGGCCCTCAAGTCAATGACTGATATCCTTATAAGAAGGTCACGTGAAATTAGTTTTTGATCATTTTCTATGTAAAAGATTTTAGAATTTCCATGAGCTCAATTAACTTCCTTCTATGTCTCCTCAGGGTTCCTTCCTTATGGATGGTTAAGCTACAAATGTTGTGTTGATGAAAATAAAATAGTAGGCTAGGAGATTGTTTAGGTCTCAAATGATCTCCCTATGACTGTCTGAACTTGACTAATCAGAGATTGATCTGAATGCATGTGAAACTAAAATTTGTACCCAGAAAAAAAAAAAGAAGAAAGTCATGTGAAGACACAGGGACACACAGAGGAGAAGGCCATGTGAAAGACAGAGCCAGAGAACTGAGTGATGCATCTACAAGCCAAGAAAAACCAGACTGCCAGCAACCACCAGAAGCTAGGAGAGAGGCACAGAACAGATTCTCCCTCAGAGCCTCCAGAAGGAACCAATCTTGCCAACACCTTAACTTTTTCCTGCCTCCAGAATTGTGAAACAACAAATTTCTATTGTTTTAAGCTACCCAGTTTGTGGTAATTTGTTATGGCAACCTAGGAAACTAATACACAATCTAAACAGTATTAAATCTTCTGATCCATAAACATGAAATATCTTTCCATTTATTTAGGTCTTCTTTAATTTCCTTCAACAGTGTTTCATAGTTTTGAGTGTACAAGTCTTGCACAAAATTTATTCTTAAGTACTTTATTATTTGTGATGCTACTGTAAATAGAACTGTTTTTAATTTCATTTGCAGATTGCTCACTGCTAGTGTACAGAAATTGATTTTTCTATCTTTATCTTATATCCTGCAACTTTCCTGAACTCATTAGTTCTAACAGTTTTTTTGTGGATTCCTTAGGTTTTTCTACACACAAGATCTTGTCACCTGTGAACAAAAATGGTTTAACTTCTTCCTTTTATTTCTTTTTCTTGCCTAACTGCCCCAGCTAGACCCTCTAGGACAATGTTGAATAGAAGTGGGGAGAACGGACACTCTTGCCTTGTTCCTGATCTTAGGGGAAAAGCATTCAGTCTTTCACCATTGAGTATGATGTGAGAAGTTGGATTTTTGTCAATGTCCTTTATCAGGCTGAAGAAGTTCCCTTCTGTTGCTAGTTTATTTAGTGTTATTATCACGAAAGGGTGTTGGATTTGGTCAAATGCTTTTTCTGTGTCTCTTGAAATGATCACGTGTATCCTTAAGATTTGAACACAACAGAGCCAAGTCTATACTTTGGTAAGCAACTTAATGTTAATTTTTCTTATTCTATATATAATCCCTCCCTTAAAGAACCTCAGACAGTTAGTTTCTTTATATACATATCCATAATAAAGCTTTGACAATTATTCAATTTAACTACTGTTTTTTCTTTAAAATACTGCAAACATACTAGTAAACTGGATATATTTTGGTCCCTGGGGGCAAATAAATAAAAGGCACCAGGCCAGTCTCAAAAAAAACTCACAAACTACCTAAACAGATGAATAGCATAGGGAGGGTAAGAGAGGAGGTTCCCAAAGCATATAAGCTCAATAAAAGACGCAGAGGAGTTAATCAGAGGAAGAGGGAGAAAAGGAGGAAAGCGTATTCTGAATGGAGGGAGTGGTATGTGCAAAGGGATAGAATTAAGGAAATGCAGGCAATTCTATTTTGCCAGTAAGGATTAGTGTGTGCATATGTGTCTGTGACAAAGGAGAGCTGTGTTACCAAGAGATGACCCTGGAGACATGGGCCACAGTAGTTTAATTTTATCCTTCTCATTCAGGGTAGATTGATATGGTCCATTATGAACACAGAACTTTTTAGCTATACTTGGATCTAATACTGATACAACGTATTCTGCTCCCTGAAGGAAAAAAAAGTGCACAGAACATTGTATCATAAATATATTCATATAAATTCACATACATACACAACACACACACTCTCTCTCTCTCTTTCTCTCTCTCTCTCTCCCTCTCCCTCTCCTTATCATCTGTTCCACTTCACCTTACTAACATATTCTGGATTTTTATCTACTACGAGCCAGCTTTAAGGAGACTTTGATTATACCACATTACTTGCTTTCTTTAAGGCTCTTTCCTGTATATACTAACTTTATTTGCCATTACTGAAAATTAAGAAATATCACCAACCTATTGCCACTCGGATACTGTACTACGATGTCATGGTCTTCATCAATGCCACAAACAGTTCCAGTTGTAGTTAAAGTCTCAAACATGCCATCAGTCCATCCTCCATGACCATGCTGCAAAGACTGTACAATTTCTAGGTCAAGATCTATATTTACCAGGTCACCAATTTGCAATCCACCAGGATTCCTGTTGCCATTCTGCTCACCTGTAATTGCAGAGGGAGTTGACAAAGAAAAAGGAAAATCACAGCAACAATATGCAACTGCATTATTTTTACACAAGAACAAGGCTCTAGATATTTCAGTTTTAGTTACCACCTAATCTTAAAACGTTTTGAGAATACACTGTAAGTATCCGATTCTAGAACTAGAGAGCTTTAAAAAAAAACATCAGATTCAAAAATTGAAATAATGTGATTTTTTATAACAATGAGTGAACAGGAGTTGAACCCTTAAAAGACTATGCAACCCTATATCAGAACACAAAGTTCTGGGTGTTGAAAACATTCACTTTTCTGCCTGGATGACTATCACTGCATCAGAACCATGATAACTAACTAGAGAATACAAAAGAGAATCCTAGAATTATTTTTTTCTCTGAAATGCTTAGAACCATTTTTTACCAAATGGTTCTTGTGATTTTTGCCTAAAGAGCATTTTTAAATATTTCAAAGCCCATTCCCTAGATTTTCAAAGCTAGTTGTGAAATAAAGGATTCATGATCATAAAACACTATGCTGAGGGATCCAGAACATGTGTGTTGATGCTACACTTTTCTTGTGAAGGTAAGACACAACATGAAAGTTTCTGAAAGCAAGAGATATGGATGAGCTCATCAAAACATAAGCATTTCTTCTATACTCTCTTTTAAAAAAAAAATTAGGGGCCAGCTCGGTGGTGCAGTGGTTGTGTTCGGTGTGCTCCACTTTGGAGCCCAGGGTTCATGGGTTCAGATCTCAGGTGCAGACATACACCACTTACCACCCATGCTGTGGCAGCATCCCACATACAATATAGAAGAAGATGGGCACAGATGTTAGCTCAGGTCAATCTTCCTCAAGCAAAAGAGGAGGATTGGCAACAGATGTTAGCTCAAGGCCAATCTTGCCCACCAAAAAAAAATTAAGATATGCTGCAAGAAAACAGCACTTTTTGGCAAAAAGACAAATCAAATGATTTGGAGAGGAGAACACAGAGTTTGCATGAGAAAGGAAGCATTCAGAGACTAAAGGTTTGATCAGAAAAATGTGGTAAATGTTCACCATGGCAACAATAAAGAACCTATAAAATGAAGGTCGTTTTGATTTTCTTGTTCTTTTCATTTTAATGATACATGAAATTAAATTTATTATATTACCTTAATCTTGGAGCCATTCTACTAAGAAGGCAATTTTACAAAAATTCTAAGAAACTTATAAGCATTAAATTGTTAGATTCTAATCTCACTAGTGCAAGAGATACAACCTTGATAATCTAACAAAATTTTTCAACAATAAGTTTATGAAAGACAAAATGTATTATGACATATAAATCACCTACAAAAATCTCAAGATATGACAACTCTTTCAGAGTCTAAATAAATCATTAAAAAAGAAGAAATGCTTTAAAACCAAAATAAAACCAAAAAGTTCTCTCTCTAAATAGCTTTAATGGTAACTAATTTTTTTAAAGTCCAACTAAAAAGTCCAATTTAAATATTTTTCTGATTCCATGAACTCTGACCCATTACTTAGTAATTTCCTCTAGTCTGCTAACTCACCTAGCACAGGACAGTGATCTCTGTAGAAAGAACCTCCTTTGGCATCCTGGACACACTTCAGATCAGACTAAGAAGAAGAAAAGAAACCAGAAAAATCACCCTTGAAAACGTCAAGTATAGGTCAATACCTAAAACAGGCATTCAGGACATACCCTCAGCAGAAGTCAAGAGTAGTTCTGGGTTGACAGTCTCACTAAACATTGCTTTCAAAAGCAGCCATCAAAAACTATAAACTTGATCTTCAGATAGGCCACACTTTATTTTTAGCTTTCTTTTAAAGTTCAAAATTAAAATACCTAGATCTTTTACCATTATATTTTCAAAAACACATGCTAAAAAAAGGATTATAACAAATACCTAGTATTTAAAACGTACATAACACATCCCATTTTAAAGATACTTTTAACAAAAAAAGCTCAACTCATTTGATCTTTCTAATCAATTTTATGAAATATACAAGGCAGGTATTAACTCATTTTATAAAAGAAATTACCCAAAACTAAACAGCCAGAAAGTAGAAAAGGATAGAACCAAATCCAGTATATGATTTCTTGTCCGGTCAATTTTCCTATATACATCAACTATTGTCCTTATTCACCATAACTTGGTTAACTCAAGTCCCTTCCCAGTCAGCTTTTACAAGAAAACAAATTATTATTTAAGTATCTGAATGGGAAGGCAGTTGTGGTATAAACAAAAGTACAGAAAATATGAACTTAGAAGAGCAACCTTGAGGGTTACTGTGAAAATTTAGAAGTACATTTCCTTAAAAGTGCCTAATAGTACCTGACATACACACACACACACACATATATATATAGAGTAGACAATTAGTATATACTTACTCTATTAAGGAAAGGAGCTCCTTTATACATACACACACACACAGAACCCAACTCTCTTCTACAGCCTTCTTTGCCACTAGAGCATCACATGTAGCTCAATCTTAGCCAAACAGACACATGGGTCAAACTGTTTTAATGTGATACTTTAACCCAGCAATTCCACTTCTAGGAATCTATCCTAAGGAAATACACCCATAAATGTGCACACACATAGGCAGGAGAATGCTTACTGAAATACTGCTTGCAACAACGGGGAGAAAAAAAAAAAAACCCAGATACCCATCAACAGAAATTTCATTAAATAAATAATGGCATAACCATTACAGAGGAGTACTACTCAGCCATCAAAAAAAAAAAAGAACGGGATCAATCTATATATATATATACTACTCATTACGCACCTAAGCACATAAAGCACTAAGGCTTCATTTGAAGCAAGCTAATAATCAGCCGGAACCCTCAAGAATCCACAATTTAAAAACAGGGATAGACATGAAGATAATAAGGAAAAACTGATAACCAATGCTATATACAATTATAAAAATTAGCAAGTAAAGTGTTTGTCTAGATTCACATGCCTGGCTTTATATATAAATGGGAGAAATTAAAGCAAAGGGACAGTGGAGTATTTCTTCTCCTCCTAATGAGTGGCATAAAATAGTTGGAAACAAATTAAAGAATTCTTTGAATGAGAAATACATTCAAGATGGAAAGGATATAAAAGGCATTAATATTTTGGCATTGATATAATAATTTAATTTTTACGCTATGAATTAAAAAGCTGAGGTCAACACTTGAACAATGATCCCCGAAGCACAGAAACATAGGGTGATCCATTGAATAAACCACCATTATTCTCCTATGCACTTCAGTAATTCAAAGTGTTTCTAGGACAATCGTTTTCAATTATCAACACTACATTTTAAAAGTACGGGGGAGGGGATGCCTGGTGGCGCAGCGGTTTAGTCCGCGCTTGGCAGCCCAGGGTTCGCGAGTTCGGATCCCGGGCGCCCGCAGACACACTGCCTGTCAGTCATGCCGTGGTGGCGTCCCATATAAAGTGGAGGAAGATGGGCACGGATGTTAGCCCAGGGCCAGTCTTCCTCGGCAAAAAGGGGGAGGATTGGCAATGGATGTTAGCTCAGGGCTGGTCTTCCTCACAAAAAAAATAAATAAATAAATAAATAAAAAATAAAAATACGGGGGGAAAAATCTCCTTAAAAAATCATTTTAGGGGCTGCCCGGTGGCGCAGCGGTTTAGTCCGCGCTTGGCAGCCCGGGGTTCACGGGTTCGGATCCCGGGCGCCCGCCGATGCACTGCTTGTCAGCCATGCCGTGGCGGGGTCCCATATAAAGTGGAGGAAGATGGGCACAGATGTTAGCCCAGGGCCAGTCTTCCTCAGCAAAAAGGGGAGGATTGGCGACGGATGTTAGCTCAAGGTCGGTCTTCCTCACAAAAAAAAAAAAAAAAAATCATTTTAACACCTACTGTAATTTAAACTTTTATCAGCTACCAGAACCTAGAATACAAATATACCATAAAAATCTCATTATAAACTATTCTCAATGTCCATGCCAAGGAGCAGCCTTATAGATGATTCTAAATCTTTCTGACAGATTTTAGTAAATAAACTCCCGACTTACATTTATAAGGGATCAGCTCTACACAATCAATATATAACAAGTTACCAAACATTAACTGAGGGCAAAATCATATTTACTATTAAGTAGTTTAAACAAACAGTAAAAACGTAAAGTTTATTAAACTCGCACTTTACAGATTTTCCCTCCTACTGCATATTCATGATTCAGATGGCTGTATCCTGACAAAAGAAAAAAATTAAATAAACAATAAGGGCTATTTTTATTTCCCTTTTTCCATCCATCCAATATTGTCATCTTTTGTGGTTCTTACTACTTACCATGCCCTCAAAGCCAACTCTGTAAAGGTTCTTAGCACCATTATCCCAAAGAACATAGGCTGCACTATGTGGGCTCGATGCACTCCAGTCCTGGATTTCCGTTACCTAAGGGAATTTTTGGAGAAAATAATTTTTTAAAAAAGAGGAGAGGTTAGTTCTTTTAACTATATTTAAATCTTAAAAATCATTTCAGCTACCACCCTGTGTAACAAGATCAAGAAAAAAACTTTTTGCCAAACATGTCACTTCTAACCTCTTATTGAATTATAATGAGAGACATTTTTCCAGAATTATAAGGTAATTTCTAAAACCACTGTAAAAATTTTAAATTGGGAGGCTTAGCAATTACAGTAATAGATTATCAGAAAATACACACTTCAATACAAAATTTTAAATCTTCACTCTTTAAAGAATAGTGTATTCTTTTAAGCCCATTATGCGATACAAAATTTTAAATTTTTAACCAAATACCCAAAACGATTCAAGATAAACCTGCTCTCTGGTCAGCTCAAAGGTGAGAAGCTCAAGGCTCAACGGCAGTGTTCAAAGAAGACTTGAGTGATTTTGCTCCTCCAGCAATATCCCTTAGTTGCCCCAAAAAGCAAGCCATCTAAGCTAAAACACCATGCCTACAACAGAAACCCAAACACAATCTCTAGGCCCCACATGCCACCAGACTGATTTGTAAGCTCATTTGATATTAAAAAAGAAAAAACTCCAGTTGCTATTGCTTAAGGTCCAAGAGACAACTACACAAAAATGACATACAATGAGCATTAAACCTGGGGATTCGCAAGTAAACCAGTTTAGAGCTAAGAAGGGGAAGGTGCACACATGCAACTCATTACTTTTCTCCATCTTGACACCTATAATCAGCCACCCTCCATAGTTACTTAGAATGCCAGGCTGATGCTAAATATAATTTTTCAGGCATGACCTTAAAAACAGACTATTATTTCAAGAAATATATAGTGACCCTTTCATTTTTATCCTGTACTAAAGAAACAGTTTGGTAAGTTACATATTTTTTGGTGCTTTTGTAGAGATAAAAGGTTTCCTATTTAAGACTTAATCAAACATTTGAGAAATACTTCAAATTGTTAGTAATGAGTCCATTTATCCTTTTTAATTTCAAAATAAATCATACATTGTTAAAATATAACATATGTAAACCTTAAAGAATAAAAAATGAAACAAAAACCAGCCTAAGATAAAGAATATTACCAGTATTTTTCAAGTCCCCCGTGTGTCCCTCACCAGTTCCATCCTCCTGCCTCCCAACTACCACCCTGAATTTAGAGTCCAACACTGCCTTGCTTTATGATTTTTACAACTAACCACCTGTATAACCTGACAAAGCAACAGTTTCTAACACTCTAAAGTGAAACATGCAATCTTTAGCAAAATATTCCTTCTGATTCTAATATAGTCAGATTCTACTTCATTTGTTTTAAAAAATGCAATGCTAGATTAAATAAGTTTGTATTTTTATAAGGGAGACAAAAAACATTTAACTAAAAAACAAAGACTACGCATTTTATTTAAATCAAATTTATCCTAAATTTCAAATTACTTGGGATATAAGCAAGTTCATTAGTCAAGCTCTGAATCACTAAATGAAATTCCTTAATTTGTTAATATAATTTGATTTATTATTGAGGGGGAAACAAAGTGGAAGACAAGAAAATAACTACATTAATTTTATACTTTCAATTCTGATAAAGATACACACGCAGAATGGCTGTTAAAACCATTAGGTAAAAGGTTGCTGAGAAACTCCATAAAGGATCAAACTAACAATACCTGCATCCACTGATCAATCTTAACATCACTAACAGGAGGATAATCAAATTAGACTTTATGTGCCTCCTGATGTAATGCAACAAAAAGTACACAGCACCACTTAAGAGGTACTCTTCCCAAAATAAAATTGAACCTGAATCTAATTAATCAAGCCTCTACATCTAACAACTAGTTTATATGAAATACCACGGTTAGAGGACTAAGTTAAAGAATGTTATAAAGAATCAACTGGCCAAATCAAAAGAACCTGATTTCTTCAACAAATGACTTTTTTTTTTGCAGGGGAAGATTTGCCCTAAGCTAACATCTCTTGCCAATCTTCCTTCCTCCTTTTTTTTTCTTCCTTTGTCCCCCCTAAAGCCCCAGTACATAGTTGTGTACAGTTCTAAGTTCTTCTGGTTCTTTTATGTGAGCCACTGCTACAGCATGGCTACTGACAGACAAGTGGTGTGGTTCCACACCTGGGAACCGAACTCGAGCCGCCATAGCAGAGCGCACCAAACTTTAACCACTAGGCCATCAGGGCTAGCTCGACATTTTTTTCAATGTTGGCAATTTTTGAAGTTGGGTGATGCGTGCATGGGAATTTGTTATACTGTTCTTTCTACTCTGGTGTACACTAGAAAATATATCTAGTGTACCTATATGAAACACTTAACTGACATATATTCAAAAGCATTTGTAAAATGAAAAACAGCCTTAAAATACTGATATAGGTAGTGGTGCTTAAGAAACCCTTTAAGAATACACTACACACTTCCATGATGTCTTTACATCATGTCTGCCAAAGTCTACACTCAACATGTTTATTTTGGTGTGTGAACACTGTTATCACCATGCAAATCAGGGTACATGTTGGCATGTGGTGGGCCATAGACTGCGTTAGTACTGCAACATCAGCCTGGGTTGGTATATACCCCATAACACAGCTCATACTAGCCATACAGTTGAACACATGTAGTAATGAGGGTGGAGCAGGTATCTTAAACCTCAAAAAAAAAAAGAGAAAAGAATACACTACACATTATTCATGCGGGTTACACCAAGGGACTGGGACACAGCAGCCAGCACTGAAGGAAAAAGGGGGACTTAGAAACTCTTCATACACATACATGATCAAAAAGTCAGACAATAAAAATTACATTTGATCTCAAACGTGTTTAAACAATGTTACCCTGAAGATTTATTATCATATTAAGTTCCCTCACTCATAGTCACATGTACAAGATGGTTTCATTTATTTTTCCTCATTTTGTTCTTAAAATGTAACATGTATTAAATCATAACAAACCAAAAATGTAATACTGACAAATCAAAGCTTCAAGAATGCCTACTTTTTATCCCCTAAAAGTGCCAATATAATAAAACCCCAGAAAGTTCCATTTACATGGCTTCAGACTTGAACAGCAACTGCCTTCAAAAGCTGATGAAGAAAATAATTTCCAACCCTCTGACCATATAATTAACTGTGGGGAAGAATATAAAGTTAAAACGATTTTTAGAATGAAAGCATTAAAAATTTACTTCTCGTTCACTCTTCCAAAAGAAGTTACTAGAATGTGTACTCTACCAAAGGAAAGAGTAAACTAAGTAAGATAATATCATGAAATACAAAAAACATGAGATCCAGCCAGGAAAGAGGCAAAGGCATCCATCAAAAGAACTTCCAGGGTGACTGCTGGGCACCAACAGTGATCAAGGGCAATCTGTCCAAACTGCAGCCATGTGATTCACAGGCCAGAGAAGTTGAAGGCTATCTTATCACCAAGATCCCTACTGCCATTGTACCATTTTATTAACCTGAGGACACAATGCCCAAGTGACCCTGACCCAAGTTCTCAAGTGTACTTGGCTTGCGGACTAGATAATGAAGTTCCCATTCTCCCCTCCATCCCCCATTCCCCACCATCTAGATCAGCTGAGGTCTCTCATCTCACCCCACAGAATATTCTGCTTTGACCTACTCCTAAAATTTTGAGGTGGACCATGGTAAACTTAGAAGCAAAATACATAGTAACCCATCCCCTTTGACCATATTCCTGCCCAATGCCCAGCACTTGGCCCATACTTCTGCCCTGCCTGATATCCAGACTGTGTTGAGCCCTCAACACACTAATGACCTTGCCCACTGACTACCCCAGAAGGACTCTTTTAAACTGCCAGGGAAGCAAGACAGGGTACCCAGGGACTCTATTCAGTTTATACTCTCCTGGAAGCTTTCATCTAAAAGTGGCAATTCTGCTCTGTCCTTACAAAAGCTAGATTTGTGCTTGCTACTTGGTTCTTCAAAAATTAAATCCTAAATGTTGTAGCACTAAGTGATACAACAATAAAGAAAAACAATGGAATAATGACAGCAAAATTCAGTTGCCCTGGGGGGCTTACAACTGAGAAAGGGTAAACACAAGGCTTTTAAATGTACTCATAACATTCTATTTTTTAATCTGTATAGTGGGAACAAAAGTGTTCATTTTTATTACTATTCTTCAAACTTTCACATACGTTTTATACATTCTTCTATGTGATAAAGGACTACTATAAATGGTTGTGGAAGTTGTTCACTGCACAAGGGGCCTCGCCAAGGAGGAGAGGAGGGGCTGAATGTACAGCCTGAGTGCCCCTTACCAAGACCCTATGCACTGGGGCAAGGCTGCTCCTGTGCCTACCTCCAAAGGGTGCCTTTTCTCTGCCATTAGCTAGCGAAGCACGTCCTCATAGCATTCCATCCTTCTAGGGGTGGTGCCTTTTCCAAATTCACACTGTTCTCTTTTTCTTTTTAAAGCAGTGCTTCTCAAACTCTAATGTGCATATAAATGACTTAGGAATCTTGTTAAAATGAAGACCCTAATTTAGAAGGTCTAGGAAGAAGGGGAACTATTATTACATTTCTCACAAGCTGTCAGGTGACACCAATGCTGCTGGTCCAGAGGCTACCCTACAGTCACAGAATTTAGATTTATATTTTTTGTCTATCTCCCCTAATTAGAACATAGGTTTCAGGAAAGTAGGAACTTCATTTATTTTGTTTATTGCTATATCCCTGATGCTTGAAAGAGAAACCTGCACATAGTAAGTATTTGATAAATATTTACTGAATTTAAAAAAAAGCAAAAGTTTGCTTCCTTAATAAAAATTAAGTACTTAAAACATAATAGCTAAAATACATCTGTCTGACTTCCAAACATTAAAACTAGAACTTATCATTTAAAATGAGATCAATATAATAACGATACTCTGAATTTAGGAAACATCTATTTGAAAAAACATTTTAAAATCTTAAATTCAAAACAATCTATATAGCACCAAATTGCACAAAAAAGGTTTTCGAGTTCCTGTGAAGAGTTCCTCAAATGACAGACTTTAAAATCATTCCTCAAGGCTAATAACAATTTTTTCAAGAAGGTAACAGTGATGAAATGTGACATTTCAGTACATCTAGCATCTAGCATAACGCAGAGTATACATATTCGATATTTGTTGACTAAATCACTGAATGAATAATCAGCAAAGGCAACATAAAATCCAAAATAAAACCAACAACCCGCTTACCTTAGTATCTCTGGCTACCCTTCAGTTAAACAGGCTATACAAAATTCCCCTCAGAACCACCACTATAACTGACCCCTAGACAGCTTGGAGGATAACAGAGTTAGTGGAGTAGATAACAAGGCAGCTGCCTATTACCCCTCAGAAACAGACAGGTCTTTGAGGGAATGGAATATAAAACAAGTAAATTCAAATGAAATTTTAATATCAAGAAGGTCAAGAGCATGAGACTGCTTAGGGAGGACTGGTCCAAACAGGATGTTCACAAAGGCATTCTGGGCAACAAAATGGCAATATGAAGCCTAAACGTAAAATCTACCCAACAACCTTCTCATGGAATGCCAATATTTACCACAGAGTAGGAACAATCTTTTTTCTCCCAGAAAAAAAAAAAGTGAAGATTTAAAAGAATATTTTTGGCATAGGAAAAAAATGGGCCAAGAAATTCAATTATAGTAGCGATAAAAATCTCCTAAATAAACAATATTCTAGAATAACATGATGAATCAAGAAAAAAATTTTACCTTTCCTCTACGGCCATTTCCTCCATCCTGATCTTCCCACTGCCAGTCCACCCCTCGTACCACTCTGGCACCTGCAAAGATCCCTCTGGCTGTAATCTTCTTAGATTTTCTACGAGACTCTAACAGAACCCTAAAAATAAAATTATTTTCAAATTTATATAAAATAGGTAACAGTAATTTATTTTTTAAAACAAGATTGTAAAAAAAGGGTTATTCTGAAAATATAAAAATTTTTCTTTGTTCTGGTTAATACTGTAGCAGTATGTGACAGAAATACCTTCTACATTCCATAGGTGATGATGATGATGATGACAGTATAGGTTAAATAATAACAGCAGCTAATATTCACTGAGCTTTTACTATACATAAAAGCACTTACAGAGGCATAAAGTCTGTTCCACTCCTTAAAAGGAAGATACAAGGAAACTGAGTCTCAAAGAGGCAAGTGATTTGCCCAAGGTCACAAAAGAAAAACAGTAATGGATCAACACATGAACCCATTCTAACCACTTCAGAATATCACCAAAGTCTTCACTACTTTAGAGATGGCAAACTCAAATCTCTACAATTGTCCAGCAAGTAATATAAATGAGGGCCTAAGAAAGACAGCACCACAGCAATGACAAATGGCAAGTGGCACTTCACCTCAGGCTTAGGAATACAACAGGGAGTGGTAGAGACTTTGGTGAACTCAACAGCGTGATGTCTAAAGGGTGCAGGTGCTCCTGTACTTCAGCCAGTTGTTGCCATGCTGGCAGTCTTCTGGGTGTGTGTGTGTGTTCAGAATTCATAAACAGATTTTTATGTGAAATCACCTGATTTTAAAAGGTTAGCAATTGTCCAAAAATTTAGAGCACTGGATACGCCAAGCAAAATACATCTATGGCCGGGGCTGCCTGGTGGCGCAGTGGTTAAGTTCGCGCTTGGCAGCCGGGGGTTCGCAGGTTCGGATCCCTGGCTCCTGCCGACACACTGCCTGTCAGCCATGCCACGGCGGCGTCCCATATAAAGTGGAGGAAGATGGGCACAGATGTTAGCCCAGGGCCAGTCTTCCTCAGCAAAAAGAGGAGGATCGGCAGTGGATGTTAGCTCAGGGCTGGTCTTCCTCGCAAAAAAAAAAAAATACATCTATGGCCTGGATCTGACCTACACTAAACTGTCTCCAAGGCATTACACACCTACAAAAGACCATGAACCTTGAAAAAGACTCTACACTCACCTATCTGGGCCAGCTTGGTTCTCCAATGTCATCTAACCTTTATTCTTCTACATCCTTCTCATTCATGAAATCAGAAAGATTTGGGTTTTTTTCCTTTTGTTTTTCTACTTTATGTCATTATTCTATTCATTTTTAGAATGTCTTTATTATACCCTAATTTTAAAAAATTGTAAGCAAAAGACAAAAATAAATAACTTGTTCAAAATTACTCCGTTAACAAACAGTAGGACCAGGATTTGAACCATCCGACATCAAAATTCACTTTTCTACTACTCCTGCTGCCTTCTTACGACTGGCTCAATTCTTGCTTCTACGTGTTATCCATATCTACATGAGAAGACTCAATCACCTGAAACTCTGCACCCATTCACAATTAATACTCCTCTCTCTTTGCTCCTAAGACACTTAACACGTATCTCTACATACAGGCCAAAACATCACATGATAATCACTGTTGATCAAATAATCCCTTAACTTGTCAACTCCTTAAGAACACTGTCACATTTATCTTCAAATGTGCACAAGTATAGTAGCTACGCTGTAGACTTAATAAATGCCTCTTGATTCAATCAATGGGCCCTAGTGTTCATCTGGTAGCAATTAATAGAATAGAATGCATAGTGAGAAGAAAATAATCAGCCTCTCTTGGGCTGCCCTTGCATTTCCAAACATTGAGTAGTGCCAAGTCTGTATACTAGAGAAAGAATAGCCCAGATTATCTTGGAATAATACATATAGCTCCGTCTTCAGAGAGCTTTTTTCTCACTATATTAGTAGGCCTGGTCCATATCTTGCCTGCTATCTGCTACCTCCTGACTAAACTAGCTATTAGAAACTATTTCCTAATCCTATTTTTAAGGTTGAATAGTATAAAAAATTTAACACAGAAAAGGAATTGCAACTGAAGAAAAAATTGTTTCCCATACCGCTCACTTCCTGGTGTAGTAATTCTATAAAAGCGATGCCTTAAATGATGTTTATCTCCATGATAACAAACTGTACACAAATCATAATTTGTACACTCCGCACATTTCCATCGAATGCCAATGATTGGTTGCTGGCGGCAGGTATCACACATGGTTCCATCGTGCTTGATGCCTATTAAAACAAAGATATATGCTTACATCAATTACAAGTATTATTTACTTGAATATTATTCCCTAAGGGGAAAAATAAGAACACAGCATTTCCTAAAGTAGGAAATAATATTTCAAATGTATTTGAAATATAGTTTCAAAACCTAGAAGTCACATGCATGCCCATGTGAGCACACATATACACAGCATATAAATAGAGAAAATCTGAAAACCCACTCCAAACTGCTGACAGTGGTTACAGGTACACAGATGTGGAAGGGGAGGGCACTTCCACGTTTTGTTCTGTATACTTTTGAATTATTTAGTTTTATTACACACATATTATTAATTTCATAATTTTAAAAAGAAACACAAGAGATATCAGTTTTATCCTCTCAGATTGGCACAGATGAAAAATAATATGTCAGTGCATGTGAAGATGGTTTCAAGACACCAGACAGATACTGCTGACAGGGAAATATAAATTGATACAACCCTTTGGAAGGTATGACAAAACGTTTCAAATGCCTTAAAAGACTTTGACACTGCTTTCAAATTTTTTAAAAGGTGCATCCAAAGATACTAAATTGTATGTGGTAAAAACAAAAACTTAACATAACTGATGTCGAAAATATGGGGCTATTTGTGTAAACTATGATAATTCATAGAGGAAAAATCTATGCAGTTATTAAACCATGTTGTAGAAGAAATGTTACTGACATGGTGAACTATATTATTATTTTATAAAGCAGTTTGCAAAGAATTACAGTATACCACTTTGGTAAATAAATTACATAATACATATAATACATGTGCACAGAAAAACTAGAAAGATAATCCCCAAAATGTGCCATGGGCTTACCCTTTGTGGTTTTCTAAGTTTTCTACAATGAATATGGATTAATTCTAGGAAGCAGCTGGGTGAGTTGGGGTACTTAATACGCAGTATAAGCATCGGAGATGCTGGTGTATGTCACATAACTAAAATAAAAGCTAATATAAACAAAAAACATGAGGGACTCTAAGCAAATAGTTACAGAAACCAACTTTCAAATAGTTACTTTAGCAATATGGTATGGAACTGCTACTTAGAAGTTTTTATTTCTTTTAATCCATACACTAACTGAGCTATTCCATGCTTATGAAAAGAAAATACATACCTTATCTAAGTACACTCCTCATTGCCACATACCTGAAGTTAGAGTCTAATCTGTTCCACCACAGGAAAGCACCATGACCAAAAACATCATAATTAATATCAAATAACAGTAACAGTGAATGTCCACACGATGGTTAAGTTTCTGAACAAGGTCTAAAATAGTCTCCTATGTCATCACAAAAAGTAAAACGCACTAAACAAATCGGTATCCACTACACATTTAGAGGTTTATCCTAAACTATCTGCGCAGCTCTTCTAATGAGAGTTGGTTGATGAAAGGCAAAGAGAAAATGTATCCCAACCTCCCCACCTGACCAAAATGAAAAAAAGTCATTTTCAGCTATCCTCCTATTTATATATTTTTCATCTCTGAATTCATTTTCCATAAAGTACAATGATGACAACATTCATGAGTTCATAATCTGAGTACAGGCTTTCTTTAAAAGGAACCTTTTAAACACACAATGATAACTGGTAAAAAAAAAAAAAAAACAAAACCTTTTATGATTCATGGTTTTAAAGAATACTTCAGGAAAACCACTAATCCACACAAAAGCACATCCAAATCCTTTCTTGGTTCCCATAGTTCAAATGCCAACAAAGCTACTGAACAGCTGTGAAACAGACTAAGGCTGAGAATTGGAGAAAGTAAACAAAGCAACCCACTCCATTACCAAAAATGAGCACTACGGAATTTTTAATGAGAATGCAATTAATTAACTTTAAAACAAAAGTTGATATTTAAAGAAAACATAAAACAGGAGAAAGTGCATTAAATAAACAAGGCCAAGATTTTACTGATCTCTTACTTGGGTAGCTTTTTTGTTTCCCTTTACTACATCCACCCAATTCCTTCTCATCTAAAACCATTCCCTCCTAGACTAAACTTCCTTAGCACTGGTGAGAGTTATTCCTTAGTTTTCATTTCATAAAACTTAATTCCCTAACTAAACCTATTAGTGCTTTTTCTCCTTCCTATAGAATACCACATTACCCTAGAGAGTGAATGCTCTTTCCCTTTACTAAGCTTTATGAAGACATCTGCCACCGTTAAATGAACCACCTGATGATAGCTTTTGACTCATTCTACTAATACTCAAATGACCATCTGCTCTACGTTTTAGTGGCATCTCGCCTAAATTCAATAACTTAGAGAATTTACACAGTTTAAGTCTTTCTGTTGGAAAATTTTATGAGAACATAAAACATGCTAGTCAAGATCAACAGCCATGTGTTCTTAAAAAAGCCATGAAAACAGCTCCAATTCACAAAGCACTGATTTATTTAACTAAAATGTTAAATTTCTAGATAAAAAAGATGACTAAAAGAGAGAACTAAAGTTCTCACTACAAGTAGTTCACTCTATGAAGCACTTCAACGTGGAACAAGAATATCTAAATTATCACGTTGTATAACAGCAAAAGAAACAGTAAGCAATATAATTGTTCACTAACAAGAGAGTGGAAATATATATTAAGTATACAATGGAATACCTAAAATGAATGTTCAACAGCCACACAATTCAACATGGATGAATCCTTCGACCATAATGTTGAATTTTTTAATTATACGAGAATACAAAATGTTGCAAAGTACTATATATTGTTTACAGATATATATAAACACAGCATAAATGTAAAGAAACCCATGGAAATAACTAATTTCTGGATAGTGGTTACATTAGGAGAGAAAGGAAGGGAATGAAATTGAGAAGAAGTACACAGAGTATTTCAAATATATTAGTAATGCTTTATTTCTAGATGGGTTTGAAGGTATTTATTAACCATGTATCTACTTGGATATCTTAAATATCATGTAATAAAATTTTAAACATTCTTAAAATAAATATTAAACATCCCTAGTAGACTAGTGTGGTGCCCTATTTAGGAGATTTCACCTAACATTAAAAAATAAAGTCATTAACCAGTGTTTAAACTAAATTACTTATTGCGGCATAACTGTTGACGTAAGTCAACCAACCAAGAAATCTTATTTCTGATTTATGGATTCATTCAACTTTAACCCTAAATCAATGTGACAAAAAGTTTACAAAGAATAAAGAGGGTTAACCAACCAGAGTATGCATCTTATTCTCCCTGAACCATCAAACTACTTACTGGTTTAGAAATTGTCTCAAGTGTAATTAAAATTCCTAATGAGAGTGAGGCCTTTGTAACCTGCCAGCTGGTTGGTCTATTCCACATTCCTTACTCTTGAGAAATACTAAATTAATGAAAATAGGTTTGTTGTTATTAATAATCCTGGTCACTATTCATTAGTATCAAGCTTGGTGTTTCACATACATTTTATTTTAACTTCCTAACAATACTAAAAGGTAGGCATTATTATCCCCATTTACAGTTGAAGAAACTGAGGCTCAGAGAAGTAACCTGCCTGAAGTCACACAACATGAGTCAGTAGCAGGCCAAAATTCAAACCCAGGTGGGTCTGATTACAAAGCTTGGCCTCTTATGCTCTTCACTTTACCAGGGTTTTTTTCATACTTAACTCTGATCTTATTTGAAAAATAATTACATATCTAGGGCATCATGTTCCCCATTTGACCTACCGAACTCAAAATATCTTATTAAATCCTATTCTAATGTTCAAACAAATCTCAAAGACATATATTTTAAAAATTGTAAAGATTATCTATTTTTAGTTAATTTCAATAGTGTAGCAGAGTGAAACACCATCTACTTCCATCCAACTCTTGTTATGCATTAAGAAAATGTCTTTGAAGGTCTCACCCAAAATCTACAACTCCCTCAACATATCTTTTCTATTGGACAAGTTATTCTCTTTTCTATTTTTGCAGCCTCTGCTACTCTACTTTATTACAAGCTTGCTTAAAAAAATTGCAATCATGCCCCACACGGTCCAAACAAAAGACACATGTTGCCAAATTAGGCATGCAATTGGCAATTTTAGAAACATATTTGTTAATTTTTAGCACTTGTTACACAGGGGTAGAAAATTAATGAAGTCAAACAAAATTAATAATTTTATCCACTTTTTTTTTTCCTGCTAAAAGGTAAAAACTCATTATTTCATTTTAGAAGCAAAACACTTGTCAATGTACCTTGACCTACTCCAACTTCATTTTACAGGTGAAGAATTAAAGTTCAAAGAGACTAATGCTATAAAGTTGGGGGTCCGGGGGCACGAACAAACTGGATTTGAATCTCCACCATCAACTTGTGAAATCTCGGGCAAGTTAGTTCATTTCTCAAGCCCTGTTTTCTCATCAGTAAAATGAAGGTTATCCAACAGCATTTTTACAAGAATTAAATGAGATAAAGTATGTAAAACACTTAGCATAGTGCCTGACACATGACTGGAGCTCAGTAAATGTTAGTCCATTCTCCTAGTTAACAGGCCCACTTGGTAAAATCTAGAATGAACAAATACCTGGATTTCCCTACTAAACTAATGCATTTTCCACTACTCCATGAAGAGAGACTGGGGGAGAGGGGTGAGTAAGGCACCATAATGTAAACTATTACAATCTCAAGATTTTATGATTATCACTAGCCCTGCAAAACTCCCAAAATTCAAATAATGATTTTAATATCAGAAAGTTTTCACTCCATTTCTTGCTTTTTTAGGAACAAAATAATCATCAAGAAGATAAATCCACCCCTGGAGAAAACCAAATACTCATATCAAGAGCATGCTTAGAGAATATAAACTAATTCTAACCAAAGCAAGTATCTACAAAAGTAAATGTGCTTAAAAAAAAGTATTCCAAAGCTAAATATGAATGTCTGGACTATCTGCTGTGTTCCATTATCTCCTCCACTAATTTAAACCCCACCTTACCTTAGGTGAGTTCCACAAGTTCATTTATAAGCCAGTTGTTTAGAATTCAGAACCCATTTTCCCTCAAAACCAAAGTTTTAAAGATAACTTAAGTACCAGACTATTTCACAAGAACCTGTTTACTCTACATAGAGCTAATCTATGGGCATACGAAGATAAAAATTGTTACTGTATTCCTAGTTCCATCTGAGGAGATGGTTCAATTGCTGTAATCCAGATATGATGGTAAAAGGGGCAAGCTAAATAGCAACGGGAAATATGAAAGCACGTGAGTTAAGAAATGGGTTTAGGAGACTGAGGAGGAATAATCTAAAAAAAGCCATTTTCCTACAGGTATTTAAAATGCATAAGCTCCTGCTTGGTGACTTAGAGCAATGGTTTCCAAAGTGAGGTACATGACCCAGGAGATACAGAAGATGATCCTTTGAAATGTAAGAGAAAATAATATAAGTCCACAATCTCTGATCTGTAATTCCAAAGAAAACTCTTGAGTTTTTTTGTAAATTAGCAGCAAACTCAGTGGTAAACCATGATCTGAACAAACAAGAGGCTATATACAGTATGTAATCTTTATTTATCCCCTTAGTATAATTATTCATATGCTTCACTGCAGAAATATTAAGGTGTTTGATTACAAAGTGCTGCTGAGGACCTAAAGTGGGTGTTATGTACTATGTGGCAAACATACCATACTACAGTTCTAAAATCCAAAAGTTTATAAACTCAGTCCCAACCACTGTGAATAAAAAGTTGTGGACTTCCATTAAAACATTTAGTTGTTTTTTTGTTGAGGAAGATTGGCCCTGCCCTAACATCTGTTGCCAATCTTCTTTTTTTTTTCTTTTTTCTCCCCAAAGCCCCAGTACATAGCTGTGTACCATAGTTGTAGAGTTGTAGCTCTTCTATGTAGGATGCCACCATAGCATGGCTTGATGACCGGTGAGTAGGTCCACCCACGCCCAGGATCCGAATGGGCCAACCCCAGGCCACGGAAGCAGAGCACGCGAACTTAACCACTATGCCACTGGGCCGGCCCCAAAACGTTTACTTTTATATATATTTTTTTTTTCTAAAAATCTAACAATGAAACTAGGTTTTACTGTCAAGTAGTCAGTTGACACTAGCACCCTCAGTGGGTCCCTACAAAAAAAATCACACGTCACCCCAGGAACACCAGATGCACTGGGGGTGAGTGGGAGTTGAGAGCATGAGAGCCTAGCATTGTTGCTCACCTCTGGCACATTAAGACAGCTGCAGCTTTTTTGTGCCTAGTTAGATTTGTGGGGTGTATCCTAATGACACAAAACCACATGTTGTTGATTATGTTGAGACAAAATGCTTAAGAGTCAAAATTAAGAATCAGTTCCATATTTTCTTTTTACAAAATAATGTGTTCCAAAATTGCACACATTTTCTGTGATAAAAAGTAGTTGTTAGTGGTATGCTCTTTAGAAGACTTCTTTTTTAATTATACCTATTTAATCTGTTCCTTCCAGGTAAAGATGAGGTCTAACAATAAAAGAGAAAATAAATGCTGTCCAAAAGAAACTAGAGTGAGCAATGTGAAAACTGATGTTTGGAGATGTTTCCATCATCACATGGTCTTTAATGCTGAAGTGATGTGTATCACCAATAAACTTTCACATCTGCATCCTTAAAAGAAAATAATTTTCTACTTCATTTTAAATCCAGTGGATTCTGAATTCATTTATTCAAAACATAAAAATGAAACACCTTCCAATTCATTTGTAAGAAGTGATCAGCATCAGAAAAAATGAAAAATTATCAGCTAAATTCCAATGAAAATTTTTACTTAACTGGTAAATGGATGGGATAGAAAAATAAGATTGAGATTTGGCAAATACATTGTATTACTCAAGGGTTCAATCAGGAGACAGAAACGCCACCAATCCACCACCTCTAAAAATAGGGAAACAATGAAAAAAATGGGATTATTACAATGTAAGAGGCTTAAAGAAGGGGTCCCATAGGGCTGGAATCCAGATCTTTAAAGAGTCTGCGACTGGCTGGTGTTGCGGGGGGGATGGGGGGGGCACACTGAGGCTGTTTCTGGTACTGTGGAAATAAGCAAACTGGAATCAAATACTGACACTGAAATCCTGCTGAGATGATACAGACAGGAAGAGCAAACAAAAACAAGAAAGAACAAGTCCCTTCTCCCCCTCAGCCTTCCAGTCTACTTCCAGCATGCCCTCTTGGCAGAGCCAACAGGGATCCAGCTAGCAAAGGAGAAATATCATGTGCAGAGTCCCTGCCCAGCCTCACAGGGCAGAGTACAGAGGGTGGGTTTGAAGTCAAGAGAGAACAGCTTAATAATCAGCATACGTACATCAGAAATGCACCTCTTCCCTTTGGATCTATTATCTACCTTTGTGAGATCTCCTAAAAGCTGTAGCATCCAGCAAAATCAAGAATGGAAACAAATTGAATTTAGAATCAAACTTGATTTACTAACATATTTAACCAAGATTTTCAAAAAGAATGAAGAAAAATCACATTGCTCTCATTTTTTAAAAAATATTTTGATGAGAAGCAAAATACCAAAATACCACCCTGAAGGTTAGATCCTTTCAGTCTTAGTGTTTATCCTTTTTCTACATATGCTTTTCCATAAATAATTTTGTCTTCTTTAAAATTTACATAAAAAACAGTATTATCTACAGTGTCCCTTTGAAACCTACTTTTTCACTTAACACATATATGGTCAATACAGGCTAATTCTTTCATTTTAACTGCAAATATTTTATTGTATAAGATGCATGTAACATAACATACACATTACTCTACATATAAACTTTTAGTAGTTTCCAAATTATTGCTTTTATTAAAAAATACCACAATGAATTTCTCTATACACATCTCTTTATGGATGTGTGACTGAGATCTCATGGAAAAACACGGAGAATTTGCTCAGTTGCAGGATAATGTGCATTTTCAAAGTTGACAAGATGTTGCCAAATTGCTTCTCAAAGTGGTTGTACCAATTTACAATCCCACCAGTAACTGGAGAGCTCTGATTTCCCCATATTCTTTATCAATACCTACTATCTTTAGACTTCTAATTTTTGTCAATCTGATTGGGGTGAAAGATATCTTTTCTTAATTTGTATTTCCCAAGTTAGCTGTGTGAATAGTTATTAGCGCTTTGCTCTTAAAATCAAATCAAATTTTCAAAGCTAGAGGAAAATTCATATTTAAATTGATCTAACCCATTTATTTTATAGTTAAAGGAAAAAGCCAGCTAGCTGGCTTCTAACTTCTCAATGAAAATTTTCTCCCACACCAGGTGATGTAATTATCTAGGTCGCCCTTGACCACACACATACAAACATGAATATTGATAGGCCAATTATTCTCATAAAACAAAAGCAGCTTTATAAATGAGGTGGGATTTCAGTAATTTGAATATTGGGTAAGATCTGACAGTTTAGTAGGTATGACAATGTCAAAGGTAGAGCTTGGCTTCAAGAGTGGAGGACGACTGGGACTTTGAGCCGCTGTTTGGAACAAAGAAAACACAAAAGATTAAGAACCCCAATAAAGTAAAAAAATAATACCGTGACAGTAAAGGCTGACCAGCTGGAGCTGGAGAATCTAACAGCCTCATGTGCAGTTCAACTACTTGCTTTGACAGCAAAAACTCTCTTTCACAGGACTGATATATTTTCTATAGGAGGCTCAACGTAATTATATATAATAAACTACCTATTAGAGATTGTATACACACACAAACAGAAAAACCATTGCGTTCCAACAATAGTCTTACGTTAAGTTAATCAAATAACCACACCACAGACTAGCATAAGTTACTTAAATTTCTTAATCAATTTTCCCTCAGAAAAACTGGTACAAATGGTGACATTTCTGAAATACTATCCTATAAATGGAAGACAGAATGAGAGAGAGAGAGAAAAGTAGGAACTGACTGTTCATCTCTACATCTGCTATTCACCAGTTTTATGACTGGACACGTTTCTTAATCTCTCAGTTTCCTTTTATCTGTTTTAAGATAATATCTATCTAACCTCAAATCAAATGAATCAAAAGCTCTTTGAAAAGAGCATTTTATTCAGAAAATACTCATTCAGAGCCATGACTGCTGGAAAACAGAGATACAAGGATCACTCACCCATATACACACACCCCTTCCTCTCAAACTAATCTAGAGTAAAAGACAATTACAACACAGCATACCTGTGGCAGTAGGTAGAAGCAGAGTGCCCTGGGATCACACTGTCTAGCAATTAAAGAAAGTAGAAGAAAGATCCTGGTGGGTGGCTATCTGGACACATATTAAAAAAAAATGTATCTTATCCAACCAGAGGGATAAGGCACTAAAGTATAGAACCAGAAATAGACATTAAGAAAGTATTATATTTGCAAACAAATACATATATTAGAAAGCTATTTCATGTTCCTTTATTTCAGATAGACACACTCTTCTCTTCTCCCTGCCCAATAATGTCAATCTCTAAAACTGAAGACATGTATTACTGACAAACAATCAAGGCTTGGAATCAGCTGAGGGGAAAAGGAGACAACAGAGAGCCTGGGCATCTCAAGTGACAAGAAGTCACTTAGCATCTTGCTATTCGAAGTGTGTCCAAGAGCCAGCAACACCTGCATCACCTGGGAGCTTGTTAGAACTAATTTCGCTGAATCCCATACCTACTGAATCAGAATCTGCATTTCTAAAGGTCCCCAGGTAATCTGGGTGCTTACTGAAGTTTGAGAAGTACTGATAGAGGAGTTACTAGTTGACTTCTTGAGGTCTTCAGTTCAACCAAGCTGCAATCTACAGGGAGGATTAAAACTACATGGGCTTTCATCACTTAAAACATTGTTTTAGCAGATGGAGATAAAAAGGGAAAGACAATTTACACAAGTCTTTAAAATAGATAGGATTTGTAGCAAAATCAAGTTTTCCCCACAGGCGCCATCAGCAAGAAAAATCTCACAATATTTCATCCCTTCCTGGTCTGGCATCCTAATCCTATTCCCCAAACACTGTTCCCATAAATCCTGTTTTTTCCTAATGCTCTGTCCCCTGGTAATACTCTTTTCTCCTATAGTTCTAGAAACAAACCAGAAGAGAAATAGTGGGCCTCAGAAAGGAAAAGCTAAGGATTATTAATTCATTTCATTTTTTATCCAGGATGAGCACTTTTCGACCTGCAATTCAGTATTGACATTTGAGAAGTGTGTCCACATGTGACCTAAGAAGCACTCTTGGCTACGGGGTGGAAAAAAAGGACAAAGAACTGCCCCAAAACAGCCTGGACCAACAATACTGGAAGCTAGTTTTGAATAAACCTAATCCCTCTAACTTTTTGTTATCTATACCCAAAAGGGTAGAAAGAACCTCAATTAGAAACCCAAAATCATTTTCTCCACTCTTTCTCTGGGAACAATACAACACTGTACTCACATGACCACAGAACAAGCATTAAGTAAAAACATATTTCTCTCCAAGTCCTATAAAATCAGTACCTAAAAGATAAAAGGTCAACTATACCTACTTGATAACAGACTTCACAAAATTAACTCCAAACTAATTCAACAATAACATATATATATTTCCACAATCTTCTTGCTCATTACAAATTAGCCAAGTATACCTGGACATAAGATAAAAGTTATATCATTCAAATATATACTAAATGCTCCTCTTCTCAAGGTTTGACTATTCTAGACCATAAATTTAAACTTATCATGTGTCACCTGAAAGAAAAAAATAAAGCTTATATGCCAAAATATTCCAGACCCCACATACAACCCTCAGACAATCTCCAACACACAGTAAGAGATATATTCACAATGACCCAACCACTACAGAATCCTTAACTCTCAGAAAAGTTTCACAGAATTTATTTTAAAGGTCACCCATTGCTTAATTCCCAAACATACTGCAATAAATTTTCTGTTCATATAATGCTGGTATAAGTCAGGAACAAAGAATGAATCATCAAAGACAATCTCAGTTGTCTTTCTGGTAAATATCATAAGACTTTTTCAAATTAACTATAAATATGTCAAGCACACAAAAAGGCATAAAAATTTAACACATCTATGCACCCACCACCCAGTTTAAAACATAAAACATTACCAAAATAGTCACACCCCCTGGGGTACTTCCATCAACTGCACTCCACCTTCCTTAAATGTAAAGATATCCACTCCCCTGAATTTGTCATTTATCATTACGTTTTTGGTATACTTTAACCACACACGTACATAACCCTAAACCAATGAGTATCAATTGGGGGCAATTTGGCCCACACAGGGGATATCTGGCAATGCCTAGAAATATTTTGAGTTATCATGACTGCAACTAGTGGGGAGAGGCCAGGGATGCTGGCCTACAATGCACAGGACAGCCCCCTACAACAAGGAATTATCTAATCAGTCCAAAATAACAACAGTGCCAAAGCTGAGAAACCCTGCCCTAAACAATAAACAGTACTGTTTTGCACTTTCACACATCATAGGTTTTCAAGAAACTTTATTTCCTTGCTTTATTTGCATAACATTAATTTTCTCTTCTGTACAGAACTCCACTGTATAAATTCACACAGTTCATTTATCCATTTCTCCTGTTATGCACATTTAAATTTTTTCCAATTTTTTGCTTTTACATATAACACTGCTGTGAATATTCTTATACAAGCCTCTTGATGCTCAATGAGAGAGTCTCTCTAGGGCAGTAATTTTCAAACTGTGGTTCCTGAACCCCTAGGCTTGTCCCCAAGACCCTTTCAGGGGCTTTATGAGATCAAAAGTATTTTCAAAATAATACCAAGATATTATTTGCCTTTTTCAAGTTGGCACTGCAGTAATGGTGCAAAGCAATGGTAGGTAAAAATGCTGGTGATTTAGCCAAGTTAACACCCTCATTAATAAGACATATGGATAGCCTGTACCTCCTGATATAATGCACTAAGAAGGGCAGAACATTACATCTATGATATTCTTGCCCAAAATACATAATCTGAATTCAATCATGAGGAAAAATTTAAAAATCCCAATTTGTGGGATATTCTATAAAATTATCGGTCAGTGTCAAGGTCACGAAAGACAAAGAAAGACTGAGAAACTGGCCCAGACTGGAGGAGACTAAATGACAACTAAATGCAATATGTGATCCTGGATTGGATCCTGGACCAGAAAAAGGACATTAGTGGGACAGCCGGTAAAATTTGAATAAGGTCTGTAGATTAGTTAATAGTATTATATTAATGTTATTTTTCTGGTTTTCATCATTGTATTTTGTAAGATGTTAACATTTGAAGAAAGTGTGTCAAGAGCAAAAGGGAACTCTTTTAACTAGTTTTGTAATTTTTAGTAAGCCTGAAATTACTTCCAGATGAAATGTTAATTCTTTTAACTATTATGTAAATAAATGTCAAGTACTGTATATAATAAATTTAGTAAATATTGAGAATGTAAAAAAATGCCAATAGACATTAATTATTAAATATTTTTAAGAAAAAAGATAAGAAAAGAAAAACATTGTAAGTAGTAGTATAGTTCTGGAGCAAAATCAGAGCCAACAGCTTGCGATTTGTACAATACTTAAAAAAAAGAAACTGAAGAAATTAAGCCATAGAAAGTAAAATACATTTCAACAAGCATTTCATAAGAAGGCTAGCTATTCTATATCTAGAAATGCTTTCAAAATGTTTGCTAAAAGAATCAGATGAACAAGATGAACTGCTACACACAATAATTAAATAATGTGTAAAATTATCTCGTAAATTAAACTAAGATTTTTAAAAGTTACCTCTGGAAAACACCTGCTTTTACTGCTTTTTTTCATTTACATGTAAATGAAACTATTTACATGACAAACTCCGAACTACAAAACATATAGACAACATTAACATCCCTTCAAAAACCACTGTGGTACAGGATATGTTACACTTTACCTTTACCCTGGAAAGATATTTAAATTTCCCCATAAACCTATAATTACTGATCCCAAGACGTCTCCAAATTATTGAGTTGTGGTCAAACTTTAGCTTGAGCTAGCATGATGAAATTTTAAGAGTTTGCAGAAACAGTATATGCCTCATACACTGTTGCTAGGAGTGTAAACTGGTAAAAAATGTCTTCCAGGGCAATTAGTCATATCTATCAAAATGTTAAATACGTGTACCCTTTGATGCAGCAGTTCCACTTCAGAAGTACTCAGCACATACGCACAAGGATGTAGGTATAAAGATTTATTCACTGCATCATTGTAAATAAGAAGACCTGAAACAATATAAATGACCATTGACAAAGCACTGGTTAAATAAATTACTGCATCCAGTCACTGGAATACTATGCAGCTATGAAAGAATAAGGTAGACTTATATGTGCTAACATGGGAACCATCACTAACATGTATTATTAAGTTAAGAAACAAAACTGCAGAAGAGAATATAATTTATTACCATTTGTGCTTTAAAAGGGTAGCAGATTTACAGTATACTAATATATATGTTTGCAAGGAAAAGTATTCTGTAAGAATACCCAAGAAACTAGTAACAATGGCTGCCCCCTTTTTGTACCATTGAATCTTTTCTTTTGGCCCTACACATACATCCTTTTCAACGTTTAAAAAGCCAGCTAAGAAACACAATCCTACGAACGATCTACTCAAAAACAGACTTGGCTAGTGTTAATTTCCTTTTTATTGCTAACAATAACTACGTACCCATTTCAGAATTTGTTAGACTTTGTCAAACTCAAACATAAAGCCTTAGAAGTAGCTTATTTATGCATTCTGAAAAGTATGAGCTCTTAAATTTGAACTGTTTTCTAATGAATAGAGTATCAAGGATAAATCTATGTGAAAATGAATTCGATTAAAATAAATTAGATCTGTATTTTGCGAGAGCAAGCCTTCGGTTTATCACATGACATAAAAATTCTAGATTCAATAACAAACATCCTTCAAATATTGTGAATCAAGGACACTGACTCATCGCTGTGTTAATGGATAAGTCTCTGACATAACCTTACAAATGAAACGAGGTGCTAACAAAAAAAAGTGTCAGGTGTCCCCCATGCCTATCTTCCACTTCGAAGAAGTACTTCTTCTTCCAAACACAAAGAAATGGTTCAACAGCTTAGACTGTTTTTCCCTCTATTGGTATAAAGATATAAAATGAAACAATTCAGATGAAAAATCATTCCACAGGGTCCCAAGTAGCATTCGACTACTGAACTTCAAGTCCTTCTACGTGTTAAAGGAAGAGAGAGGAAAAAAAAGATACCTCAACAAATCTGAGATAAGAAAGGCCCCTCGGCAATTGTAACCGGTCAACTGAACACCATATGGCAAGGCAAGCCTCCCTTCAGACAGTTATCACTTAGAGGCTGATTAATTTCAATGGCTTATTAGACAGGCCTCTCCAGACCCCTTCCCTAGGGGAGGAGGGGGAGGGGGAAGGGGAGGAGGGGGAAGGGGAGGAGGGGGAGGGGGGAGGAGGAGGAGGAGGAGGGGAATTGTCTGTCGTCTCCCCGCTGCTTTGTGCCTTCCAGGCTTGAAAGCATCCTGGTGATGGTACTGCCATCATTTCCCTTGGGGATGGGGGAGGGAGGGGTGCCTTTTAGGCAAGTTTTTGTTTATCAGATATTGAACCTAAAATTCCCTTTGGCTCTTTCCTTTTCCGCTTACTCCAGCCAGGCGCTGCGGGCGAGGCGTTCCACCGCAGGGTTCTCCGAGGCGGCCCGACGCCCACCCCGGCCTCGCCCCGTCCCCCCACGCGCGCAGGCCCGGGGCCAGGTGGCCGCGGCTTACCCGTGGGCGCGCTGTCCAGGATGCGCAGGTCGTAGGCCCCGGAGCAGCGGTAGTTGGCGGCGGTGCCGTTGTCCCACACCACCACCACCTCCTCGGGGCTCTCGAAGCTCCGGACCGTGCCCACATGGCCCTCGCCGCCGTCCTGCTTCCCCCACTTCCAGTCCGGGCCGCGCACTACCCGGGCCCCGACCCCTTCCACCATCACCCGGTTATTCCGGGAGTTACTCATCGGGGCCCGAGCGGCGGGCGCCGCCGCTGCCGCCGGGGGACCCGTGAGGGAGTTGGGCCGTTGCCGGACTCTCGGCGCCGGCGGGGGTGGCAGCGAGCCCCGGGGGACGTGGGAATAACTCACGGGGGCGGCGGCGCGGTCCCCGCCGAGCCCACAGCCGCTTCCCAGCCGTCGCCGCTGCCGCCGCCGCGCCCCCGGCTCGGGCTGGAGGCCGGCCCGCAGCGGCTCGGAGGCGGCGGCGGCGGCGGGCAGGCAGGGGGGAGGGTGCCGTGGGCGGGGACTCCCCCGCTTCCTCCAGGCTCCCCGGCCGGGCTACAGCGACAGCCGCCAGGAAACCACGCTCTCCCCCGGCCGGGAGCGCGGGGAGCGCAGGGGGCCGGGGGAGGCTAGCCCGGAGCGGGCGGTGAGAGCGGCGGGGAGCAAGCTTAACTGCCGGCCTTTTTGCTCCCCCGGCCCCTCGCTCCGGGGTGGGCGCCCGAGCACCGGCGCCGCCGCCTCCCCCGTGGCCAGCGGTGGTACCTCCCTGCGTCCGGCGAGCTCCCGGGCCCAGGTGCCCCCTTCTCTCTGCCCCCGCGCACGCCGCCGCGCTCCGCCCCGCCACAGAGTCCCCGCCGGGCGAGTGCGGCTCCACATCCGGGTACTGCCGCACCCAAGGCCGGAGCAGCGCCTTCTCTGAGTGACTAGCAGGGGGATCCTCAGCAACAGCAGGGTGGGGACGGTTCTGGAGAGCCTCGCGACCGGGTAAAGAAAAGAGAGGAAAACCGATGCCTAAGCGTCTCTCCGGGGCCCAGTGAGAGTGCGCATGCGCGCGGACCGGACCGGGGCGGGGTGGGGGAGGGATAGACGCCCAGCCCCAGCCTGGGGCGACGGCGGGGCAGCTCCCTGGAGCTGTCGCCTCCCGTTGGTGCGGCGCGCCCCATTGGCTGTAAGGAAAGGGGCAGGGCAAGGAATTGCGTCGGGCCGGCCTGGAGGTAGAGCTGGAGGAAGTGAGGATAGGGATGCGACCCGGGCTGCTGAAACTGGGTAGCTATGGTGAGGTCAGTCTTCCATTAAGTTCTAGTGTACCTGGGTGTACTAAATGTGAATTTGGGATTCCGTGTTGTTTTAGTCTTTTTTTTTTAACGGGGCAGGGAATAGGACAGATTATAGCGTAGATTAAGGGCAACGTGTATTTTTGTATGTGTAAATTGAAAACATTTCAAATCAGAGCGGATGATTAGTGATGTGTTTAAACTGAGCAGAACTGAATGATGTGTCTTGCCTTCCTGTGGAGTCAGGGTGGTAGGCTCCAAACAACGCAAGCTCCTGGGAAAGAGTTTACAAGCACCTCGCCTATTGAACCCCCCCTACGACAAAACTCTGCCCCAATCGCAGAATACAACCTTGAAAGAAGAATAAGAGGACTGTAAGAGTGGTTTCTGGTTCCTATTACTTAAATGACATTATGTTGTGTAGAATTTAAAACGATTGTTTCACAGCCCAGCACGCATGCGTTGTCAGCACACTTGCTTTTCCTGAGTCAAGGTAGCGGCGAATACTCCAACAGAATCAAATAATCAAGTGGAAAGAAAGGGAGTGTAAAATGTAACCAATGAATTATTATGTGGTGGAATCAATAAAATGTTCTTAATTTTTCATGTTAATACAACTAACAGGAAAATACCAATTTGGAGTCCCAAAGGCCAAAGAAAGCTAATTTTAGAAACTAGTTAAAATATTTGCTCAAAATAGGCCAGCCAAATTTCTAGTCTGTTTCAGACATTTTCATCCTGGAAATTTTAAATGTTTTTGTAGTTCTATTGCCAGAACTACTCAACTGCAACTGTTCAGTTAAGGTCACCGTTAAGTATTCCTACTCTGCCAACTCTTTCTTCTCTCTCTGGGATCTTTTCTGGTTTTCTTCTTTCCTTGTTAACCGGTTAAACTGATCATATGAATTAATAAGCTGATAAAAATTTTTGTGAAAAAAATATAGCCACTGCACAGTTATACTTGTGGTTGACTTTGTAAAGTAAGTTGACTTAAGTAAAGGCCAACTGAGATGTTAAACTTGATAGTGCAACCTTGCATTTTACATCACAGTACATTAATAATGGCTTTCCATGTGTTTAATTGTGTTTATCTCACCCAGGAAGGTTTTACACTTATTAAGACATAGCCTGGGCTGGCCTGCTGCGTAGTGGTTAAGCTCACGTGCTCTGCTTTTGTGGCCTGGGTTCGCAGGTTTGGATCCCAGGCTCAGACCTATGTACCGCTAATCCGGCCACACTGAGGCAGCATCCCACATACAAAAAAAAGAGGAAGATGGCACAGATGTTAGTGCCGGGCCAATCCTCCTCAGCAAAAAGAGGAGGACTGGCGACAGGTGTTAGCTCAGGATCAGTCTTCCTCATCAAAAAAATTAAGGAAGCAGGACTGTCCTCACCACAGTGTGAGCTAAGGCTCTTGCTTCCAGTAAAAAAAAAAAAAAACGCGGCCTAATGTTTAGATAGGCTTTTATTCTTATTACCAGAGATTAGTTGTAACTTTGAATTTTATTTACCCGTTAAGAGGAAAAGGATCTTAAGGAGTGATCTAGCCCAGTGGTTTTCTTTTCTGTCTCCCCCCACCCCAAACCCTCTGTTCTTACCCTGTACTTAGGATCTGTTAAGGGAGCTAGGTACTCTAGATGAAGCGATATAGCAAGGCAGGAACCTGCCTGTAGTCTTTCCTTCCTCCTGCCTTTGCGGGGCATCTACAGAAAGTCGTCAAAACCTCTGGAGTACCACTGAGCACAAGTATGAAAACCTCAAATTAGCCCAATCCCCATATTTGATATGAAAGTGAGGCCAGGACTGATTAAGTAACTTGTCCAGGAAGTTGAGATAGAGCTAAAAATCATAACCCATCTAATTCTGGATGTATTTCTCTATATTAAACACTCTCTTATCCATCCATCCCCTTACACATCCATCCCCAAATACATTGTGAATTTATAACACTACATCATGTTGCTAAGACTGTTTCAAGGCCCTTAAATCAATACAGTTTGCCAATGGTCTCTAAATGTTTTTGATTATACATCCTTTCAGTACAAAATTTTTGAACATATACTTCCAATATATGTACTTATTTGTGTATAAATTATATATTTACTACCAAATTACACATGTAATAAAACATACTCAAAAATAGAAATTATAGGGGCCGGCCCGGTGGCGCAGCGGTTTAGTTGGCGCTTGGCAGCCCAGGGTTCGCGAGTTCGGATCCCGGGCGCCCGCCGATGCACTGCTGGTCAGCCATGCTGTGGCGGCGTCCCATATAAAGTAGAGGAAGATGGGCACGGGTGTTAGCCCAGGGCCAGTCTTCCTCAGCAAAAAGAGGAGGATTGGCGACGGATGTTAGCTCAGGGCTGGTCTTCCTCACAAAAAAAATAAATAAATTTAAAAAAATAGAAATTATAAAAGGATTAGATATAAAATGTATAGAAAACTTCCATACTTTCTTTCCTCACTCCAGTAGATCATCTTCTGCATGCATACATGTTTGAATTGGTATTCTCCAAAGGAGATGCACCCCACTTTGGAGGTCACCATGTCATATATGAGTCTGTCATGTTTAGAACCTGGTCATTTTGCACATATGTTTGCTTATCTGCCCATTAGTTCAGAAACATTTAGAGTCATTCAAAAGTGGTAAGCTTCTTATTCCAACCATAAGTAAGAAAAATTAAATAAATCCTTGCCCCAGAAATGAAGTAGTTTTGCTATTCACCTACTATTCTACTACCATGAATGAATTTGTGGCTGCTTTACAGTCTACAAAAAATGTATAATATTTGGAGAGTAACTTTATTAGAGTAACACTATCTGCTATGACAGACCCCAAAACACATAAAGGCTTAGACACAATTTTTGCTTCCCATTCATGTAATAGCTTGACACTCTCTTCCACATGGTGATTCAGAGACTCGTGCTGTTGTTCCACCATCCCTAAGGTTATCCATGTCTAGCTTACGAAAGTAGGAAAAAATGTAGAGGAGGGCATACTCACTTCTCAAAAGTATTGGCCCCCAAAATGTCACTCAGTCACATTTTGTCATCTAGAATACAGCCACATCTAACTGAAAGGGAGGAAAAACGTAGCTTCTCTGGCTGCCCAAGAAGAAAGCTGTATCAGCTAGTGTCCACTTAGGGAAACACAGACCACTCTAAACATTCAAACGGAAGGAATTTGATACAGCAAACTGTTTGCAAAAGTGTTGGAAGGGCTGCAGAAGCAAAAAGAGATTAATAACGACTGGGAAACACTATCCCCAGGGCTAAAGGAGCAACAGAGAAAATGACGTGACCTCCATGATCACTGTGCCATTGAGGCTGCTGAGGTCGGAACTGCTGCTGTTTTGCAGTAAGCCAGGAGCCCACACTCACACTGAAGCTGCAGGGGACCAGGAGCCTAAAGTTGCCTACCATTGTCACCACCACTGCCAAAGTCGGAGCTCCATGAGTGCAGGGCACATTCTGCCACTGCATCCCCTGGAACTGCCCTGCCTGAGTAGAAGCCCAGAAGCTGCTAGAAGCTCCACCAGAAGCAGGGAACAAAAAATGGCTTCTCCTCTCATAAGTTGGTCTCCCATTAGTCTCTCTAATAACATAAATAGTCTACTCTTTTGGGTCCTCAGCACCATTCTCACCATTCTACCACAAGTAAACTTCCACATAACACCATCATGCATCTGCCAAACAGGATGCAACTACTCCACTTGAAATGAAGATACCTTCACCCCTCCTCCCCAGAAAGAGAAGGTACAAAGTCCTGTCCATTACCATATCCATATCTATATCTGGGAGATAATTCCACTTCTAGTTCAGCCACTATCCCTTCTGGATACTGTCTAACCTACATTATAAAGTTAACAACCACCAACAAAATTGACAGACATTTTGCTAGACTGACCAAGAAAAAAGAGAGAAGACTCAACCACCCACCTAAACTCCTTATATAAAATAGTGGGGTCCATTGATGGATGAATGGATAAAGAAAATGTGGTGTGTGTGTGTATATATATATATATATATATATATATATATACATATATATATACACAATGGAATATTATTCAGCCATAAAAAAAGAATGAAATCTTGCCGCTTGCAACAACATGGATGGACCTTGAAGGCATTATGCTAAGTGAAATAAGTCAGACAGAGAAAAACAAATACCACAGGAACTCACTTATATGTGGAAACTGAAAAAAAAAGAAAAGCCCACGGATACAGAGAATAGATTGGTGGTTGCCAGAAGTAGGGGTTGGGGGTTGGGTGAAATGGGTGAAGGGGGTGGCGCAGCGGTTTAGTTCGCACTTGGCAGCCCAGGGTTCGCAGGTTCGGATCCCGGGCGCCCGTCGACTCAATGCTTGTCAGCCATGCTGTGGCGGCGTCCCATATAAAGTAGAGGAAGATGAGCACGGATGTTAGCCCAGGGCCAGTCTTCCTCAGCAAAAAGAGGAGGATTGGCAACGGATGTTAGCTCAGGGCTGATCTTCCTCACACACACACACAAAAAAGGTACAAACTTCCAGTTATAATATAAGTCATGGAGATGTAATGGACAGCATGGTGACCATAGTTAAGAATACTGTATTGCATATTTGAAAGTTGCAAAAAGAGTAGATCTTAAAAGTTCTCATCATAAAAAAAAAATTCTGTAACTATGTATGGTGACAGATGTTAACGAGACTTATTGTGCTGATCATTTTGCAATGTATACAAATATCAAATCATTATGTTGTATGCCTGAAACTATTGTAACGTTATATCAGTTATACCTCAATAAAGAAAATGGGAAATAAGAAGGAGAAAAATGATTGGTTTTACACATAACAAGTGTTGCACATTGAATCGTGGCCTCCAAAAAGATATGTTGAAGTCCTAGCGCTCCCCGCCCCCATACCTATGAATATGACCTTATTTGAAAAAAAGAGTCTTGGTAGACATAATCAAGTTAAGATGAGGTCAAACTGGAATAGAATGGGCCCTAAATCCAATAACTGGTGTCTTTACAAGAAAAGGAGATTTGGACACACAGACATATGGAGAAGGGCATGTGACAATGGAGGCAGAGATTGGAGTGATGCCCCTATAAAACAAGAATGCCAAGAATTTCCAGCAACCACCAGAAACTAGGAAGAAGCAAGGAAGGATTCTTCCCTAGAACCTTCAAAAATCATGGGCCCAACACCTTGATTTTGGATTTCTAGCCTCCAGAACTGTGAAAGAATAAATTTCTGTTGTTTTAATCCACCAAGTTTGTGGTAGTTTCTTACAGCAGTCCTAGGAAACTAATACAAGAAAGAAAGAAAATCAGCATAGCTGTTACTGTCCTCATTTCTATTACTGGTCATAAGGCCATAGTTGATATTTATAACTCCCTCTTTCCATTACATAGCCCATATTTCCTTTTCCCCTAGCCAGCATGTCAACTGACTAGAGTCCCATACCAGGCAGGTATTCCAGATCTTCATTCCTGAAGGACTTCATTCTCAGTCCTTAGTGGGTTGTTGTAGTGTGATAGTTAATTTTATGTGTCAGCTTGACTGGGCCATGGGGTACCCAGACATTTGATCAAACATTATTCTGGGTGTATCTGTGATGGTGTTTCTGGATGAGCTTGACATTTGAGTAGGTGGATTGAGTAAAGCAGATTTGTTGTTAGTACTGTCAAGTTGATTCCAACTCCTAGCGACCCTGCATACAGCAGAGCAGAACCTTGCCCGGTCTTTTTGCATCATCCTCTCACCTTCAGACGCTGTATCAGACAGTGCTCTGCTGCTATTGATAGGGATTTTTTGGCCATTTTTTGGGGGGGAAGTGGGTAGCCAGGTCCTTCTTCCTAGTATGTCTTAGTCTGGAAGCTCCACTGAAACCTGTCCACCATGGGTGAATCTCCTGGTATTTGAAATACTGGTGGTATAGCTTTCAGCATCACAGCAACATGCAACCACCACAGTCTGACAACTGACAGAAAAGTGGTGTAGTTTCTTTACCTGGAAAAGAACCTGGGCTGCGGCGGTGAGAGCACTGAATCTTAACCACTGGACCACAGGGCTGGCCAAATCAGCTTGCCCTCTCTAATGTGAGTGGGCCTCATCCAGTCAACTGAATAAGCATTCTATAGATTAGAGAAATAAGGTGAGTTTACTTGAGCCAGAGTGAGGATTATAACCCAGGAAGGCCTCAGAAAGCATTCCAGAGAAGCCTGGTTTTCAGTACAGTCTTATATCTTTTTAGAACAAAGAACATACATTAAACACACCAGGATACATTTTCATTAAAATTTCAAAAAGCATTCCGTTGCAAATTAGCAGGTTAACATGACCCGTGATGTCAGGAAAGGGACTAATCTGGGTGCTGCCAATAAGGCATTACCAATAGAGTGTTACCAATAGGGTATAGGAGGGGAAGTATGCATTTCTTATCTTAAGAGAGTATGTTCTTTAATGGTTAAGCAGAGGTACAATGTAGTTTGATGGGCCATAAGTCAGGCTTTTAGTTCAAGCTGAATCAGTTTTGAACCCGAATAATTACCCCATACACCTCAATATGTGAGAATGTCTTGTCACCTAAATAGAACAAAAAGTCTGAGTAAGAGACTCCTGCCTTACTACTTCAGCTGGGACGTTGGTTTTTTTCCGGCCTTTGGACTCATCCCGAAACATCGGCTCTTCTTGGGTCTTGAGCCTGCAGGCGTTCAGACTGGGACTTACACCAGTGGCTTTCCTAATTCTTAAGCCTTTGGACTCAGACACAGACGTCAGCTCTCCTGGCCTCCAGCTTGCCAGCTCCTGGTCTTGGGGCTTCTCAGCCTCCATAATCACATGATCCAATTCCTCACAATAAATCTCTTCATATATATATAAAATATTTAAAAATTATATATTTTATGCATATATACGCATCCCATTGGTTCTGTTTCTCTGAAGAAGACTAACTAATGCACATAGTTTGCCATTAAATTTTACTAGAACGTAAATGAACAGTACTAAAATGTGCCCCAAAGAATCTCTAGATTCCAAAAACAGTCCTTTCTTAAACTTTTCTGTAGCAAGAATCCCACTTCCACCTGACAATCGGGACCAATCACTCAGTCAATACAGTAATTCTCTTCTTTACTTGTTGGTTTAGTGGCTTGAGGAACCCAAAATATTCGAGTATTAGTCTCCAATTCCAATTCAGTGGAAATATTTTGATGTCTCTTCGTGGAAACATTCCTCCCTGGGGAAATAAGTTCTTTAAACCAGTAAAACACAAAGTTGTAGAAATGAGAATCAAAAAAATTTTCCAGGGTATTTATTAGTATGATAGTGAAAAAAGCCATGTCAATCCATTGATTCCTGAACCTATCAACTATGACTATGGGAGCACCATATATTGGTCACATGTTCAAAGCATATATTTCATTTGGTATTTTATGGTCAGGTATTTTGTTTCAACCACAACATGGGAGCAAACAGAAGCTATTTCACAAAGGGAACATACTTATTGACAGAAGAGGGCATAATTTTACATTAAAACCCTAGAGTTTTACACTGGGATTTTACTATCAACATTTGACAGAGCCTCCATATAGTGTCCTCATCTGTCACAGATATGTAACCACTTTGGCTCTGCTGGGTCACATGGCCCACATGGCAGAGAAGCTTGCCCTGCAGCCTGGGCCTGCTGCAGAGTCTTCTCTTGCTTTGGGACCTACTCAAAACTGGATTATGGGACAGAGCAATACAAATGTGATGTATCTTGCTTCTAAAACCCAAAGATGCCCAAGTGTTTTACCTCTTTCTTAGCAGTTCAAGTGGCAATTCACAGCAACTTGCCTTTTACTTTAGAAAGGATATTCTGATATGCCCCATACCACTGGACTCCTGGCAACCTCACGAAAGTGATAAGACCTAAATTTTCTTGAAGATTATCTCCCATCCACTGGCATGCATATGTTTTATTAAGGCATCTAGGGTTCTTGATACTCCTGGCCCACCAAGTCAAATCAATATAATGCCGTAACAGTAATGGACCAGTATGATGTCCTGTAGGATGGTAAGACAATCAAGGTCTCTATAAACTAAATTATGACAGAGAGCAGTAGACTTTACATAGTCCTGAGGAAAGACATTGAAGTTATGCTACTGCTCCTGCTATGTGAAAGCAATGTTTGTAATGATAATTGTCAAGTGACACTGAGAAAAAATCACTTGCCAGAATAACAGCTGGAGCTGCATGTTGATACATTCCGTTAAAGAAGCCATGTCTAAAACAGTAGCTGCAGTTGAGTCACAACTGATCAAGTTTACAATAATATACAAGAGCCATCTTCCTTTGCAGGCTAAATAGGAAGTTAAATAGGGAGGTGATATGAATCACTATCTCTGCATTTTTCAAGTCTTTGATGGTGGCACTAACCTCTGCAATTTCCCCAGGATGTGGTTTTGCTTTGGGTTTATTGTTTCAGTAAGAAGGGCAGTTACAGGACTTCCATTTGGACTTTCTTACTGTCATGTCTCACTCCATAGATCAGGGAGCCAAGATGCACATTCTTCCAGTTGCCAAGTATGTCTATTCCAATTATGCATACAGAAACTAGGGAACTAACTGTGGTTATCATTATACAATGTACTAGAGCCAAAACTGGATTAACCATGTGACCTCCATAAGCTACCACTCTGACCAATGGATTCCAGTGGCTTCTTGGGTGCCCACAAGGATTGGCATACTCATAGCTGGTATATGGGAATTTCTAAAAAGGAAATTTCCCTTTCCTTAGTGCCCATTCACTCTGGAAAATGGCTGCTGGTACCTTTTGGGGAGAAGAAAAGGGGGAGGGAGAGTTATAGGATAAATTTTTGGCTGTGTCACAGGGTCATTTCTCATGAAGACCTAGCCTCCTCTTCATTCAAGGACCTGTGAAATGACTTACATCCATATACTGGATGAAAAGCCATGGCTCTTCGCTGTGGTGACTCAAAACAGGCCTCTGCCTACTAGAGCTAGAGTTTTTCTGATTATATAGATCAAAAATTACTTAAGGTGCCCGTTATTTAATTCACTCTGGTTAATAGCCACCACCAAGATCTATGTGAATTAAAACATGTGACTGCCACTCTGGTCTTATTGCCCATTTTAGTAAGTGCATTCACCTAGGCTCTGGTGGTTTAGCACTGGCACCTAGCCTCTGTGATGCTGGCTTGAAATCAAGGAACCTATTTCAATGAGGAAATCGCCCATCATCATCCCTGACCTGTAGATGGCAGCCGTCAATGACCATTTTAAAGACAATGATGATCCCCTCACGAATGTATTTCTCAATATCTTAGTGAAGAGAATGTCCTCTGGGACAATTTTTCCTGCTCCGGGAGCTTTGGGGCTCCTCCCTTGAAATTATATCAGGGAAGTTTTGACATCTCCACCTACTGAAAGTAGGCCACCATTAAGTCCAGTTTTCAGTCAAGTGACCTGCTGCTTGAACTACACATTGTATCCAAAAACTCTGGTAAGTGCTCCCATGTTAATAAATTCGACCCAGTCTGATGTTAAGTTCTATTCTTTTTTGTCTGGCACTTGTAGAATCCATTTCCACACATATTCTCAGGTCTCTGACAATATAAATTTGCAAAACCTTGCAATTTGGGGAGTGTTTATAATCTATCTTCTCCTAGGTCAAACAAAGAACTGCTTCAGATGAATTCACTACAGGGTCTTCAATCAAGGGAAGGCTAATCTCCTCAGACATGGGGAAAAGGAGTGTTCTGGTTGGCAAAGAAAGCTCAGAGGAATGAAATACTACTTTTAAATAAAAGAGAACAAACTTAATGCACACAACAATTTGGATGGATCTCAAGGACATTATCTCAAAGAGTTACATACTGTATAATTCCATATATGTAACATTCTTGCAGTGACAAAATTATGGTGATAGAGAACAGATCAGTGGTTGCCAGGGGTTAGAGTTGAGGAAAGGGTGTGACTATTGTGGGGTAACACAAGAGTTTCTTTGTGGTTATGGAACAGTTCTGAATCCCGATTGTGGTGATAGTTACTTGAATCCACACATATGATAAAATTTCATAGAACTGTACACCTCCCCAAAGAAAGAGTGCATGTAAAAACTGGCAAAATCTGAATAAAGTCTGTACCTGAGTTAATAGTATTGTACCAATGTTGATTTCCTACTTCTTACAAGATACTACGATTACGTAAAATATTATCATTGGAGAAAACTGGGCAAATGTGCATGAGAACTCTGTACTATTTTTGCAACTTATTATGAGTCCTAAACTATTTTAAAATAAGAAGTAGGGAAAAAAAAGAAGAATCTAAGGGAGACATGGGGGTTCAAGTTTCTCAGATTTGTCTGAATCTACCCAAATGCCTTCATTCTAAGTCTCCGGATCCCACTCTTTCCAATCTATGCCCCAACTTTTACATAGAAGGGATTCTGGGTCCTCAATCATATCATTGCACTGATGAGTTAACCAATCCTGGTACTTCCTTGTTTCTCTGCTTCTAGATTTCTTTTATATCAGATAATTAATATCCTTCTTATTTAAGTTGTTTTTAGATCCTTCTTATTTAGTTGTTTTTGTAACTTGAAGCTGAAAGCAATCCTGACTAATTCAAATTCTCTACTCATAATTAAATATATTATTTAAATTTACTCTCTAGTGACTTACATCCTCTTCCATTCTAAAATTATGTTTTCTAAACAATTAAAACAATGTTAGATTAGTTGGGACCTTTTTATTTCAAGGGACGGAAAACTCAAATCGGCTTAACCAAAAGAAGAAATCTATTAGATTATATAACTGGAAAAACCAGAAGTTCTAGACTAATGTGTGTATTGACTTAGGAGCTCAAATAACATCTTTCGGATTCAGTTTTTCTCCAGTTCTCATTTCTGCCTTTCCTTTTCTTGGCCTCCTCTGTAGTCACCAAGTGACCTCAAGCTCCTGGCTTCATGTATCCTTACTGCTGGAAGTTCCAGCAAAAAAGTGATCCCTCCTCTCCCAACATTCCCAGCAAAAGTCTCCTTGTGACACAATGACTCTGCACGGACCATATACCTATCCTTGAATCAAACTCTGAGGTCATGATAGGCTTAGATTTCATGTCACCCTTGAGTTGGCTGTGGTGTCAGCTCTTCTCAGAGCACATGGCCCAAGAGCAGAAGCAAGGAAACCAGCATAAAGAAGGTGGAATAAATGCTCAAGAAAAAAAGTTTTGGAAAAAGAATACTAATGATTATATTGGAACATATCTTGCAGAGTTTAAAATGAAATTGTTTGAATTCTGAGATTCAAACAGATTTAGAGGAAATCATGTGACATTTTAGATAGTATCAGCCTTTGAACAGAAACAATGTGAGGGAATGAAATGAACACTGAAGTCAGGAGACTTTGGTTCTAGCTTAACACTGAGGCTTACTAGCTCTGTGGGCTTCCGTAAACCACCTAACTTTTCTGGTCCGAGCTGCCTCACGTGTATGACAAAGGAGTTAATATTTGTGCATATAATGGTTCTTGGTTCATTTTTTAATATATCGGAACATGCTTAGGTTTGAGAAGTGCCAAGGGCTGCTGTCTAAGGAGTCACTGCAAACATTTGTGTGGCCCAACTTGTCAGAAATGAAAGCATATTAGGCGCCATAATCTTTGACCTGTGTGCCAGGCTGGCTCTTGAAGGCACTCTGCTCAGAAGGAGGAACAATATCAGCCTCCCCCCAACCCTAACCCCTCACCTGCTGCCTCTCAGAATCTGTCTTTGGGAGCTGAGACATACTCGCATAATCCCCACAAATTTTTACCGACACCTTGGATCCCAATGAACACACAGCACTTCTTTTCCTTTGTCCTCCCAAATTAAATTTACCAACAGTGAGAACTTGAGGGATGCAACAAGATTCTGATGAAATCTTAGATTTGTTTTGTTTTTTCCCAGGAAGACTTTACAGAGAAATTTTTTCCTTCCTGTTAGCATGTAGTCAAACACTCAACATATAAATTCCAGCAACTCCTCATGTTACCATGAACACTTTTGACTGTTTTCAGGCATTCCACCACAGAAAAAAATGCAAATTGGCAGTGAGCCCAATTATAATTCCTAGTGCCAAACTGTACAAACTTTCTCTTCTGTTACTTCTCTACCTCCAATATCTACCACAATTATAACATTTCACTGGAATATTCTATTGGGAAGATGAGAAAGTTTTAGAGATGGATGGTGGTGATGGTTGCATACCAATCTGAATGTAGTTAATGCCACTGAACTGTACACTTAAAAATGGTTAAAATGGTAAATTTTATGTTATGTATATTTTGCCACAATAAAAAAAAGAAACAAGAATTACAATATGATCCAGCAATTCCACTCCTAGGTACATACCCAAAGGGATTGAAAGCAGGCACTCAAACAAATATTTGTATGACAATGTTCATTGCAACATTATTCACGATAGCCAAAATGTGGAAGCATTCCAAGTGTTTATCAACAGATGTATGGATAAACACAATGTGCCATATACATATAATGGAATATTTAGCCACAAAAAGAAATGAAGTTCTGATGCTACAACATGGACGAACCTTGAAGATATTATAATCAGTGAAATATGCCAGACAGAAAAGGATAAATATTGTATGATTCCACTTATATGAGGTATCTATAATAGAAATTCATGGAGACAGCAAGTGGATTAGAGGTTACCAGAGGGGTTGGTAGAGGGGGAATGAGGAGTTATTACTCAGTGGTTACAGAGTTTCTGTTTGGGGTGACGAAAAGGTTTTGGAAATAGAAGTGGTGATGGTTGCACAATATTGTGAGTGTAATTAACGTCACTGAATTTTACACTTAAAAATACTTAAAGTGTCGGGGCCACCCGGTGGCGCAGTGGTTTAGTTCACGCTTGGCAACCCGGGGTTCGCGAGTTCGGATCCCGGGTGCCCGCGGACGCACCGCCTGTTAGCCATGCCGTGGCGGCGTCCCATATAAACTAGAGGAAGATGGGCACGGATGTTAGCCCAGGGCCAGCCTTCCTCAGCAAAAAGGGGAGGATTGGCAACAGATGTTAGCTCAGGGCTGGTCTTCCCCACACACACACACACAAAATACTTAAAGTGTCAAATTTTTATATATATATTTACCACAATTTTTAAAAAATTATAGTATAATATACTAAAAACTATTGAATTGTACACTTTAAACAGGTGAATTGTATAGTATGTGAATTATACTTTAGTAAAGCTGTTTTTAAAGACAAGACAGAGATTGGCTGAATGGATAAAAAATAAGTAAAAAACATGATCCAACTATATGCTGTCTATAACAGATTCACTTTAGAATCAAAGACACAAATAGGCTGAAAAGTGAAAGGATGGGAAAATATATTCCTCATGTATTATTAGTTCCCTATGACAAATTTCCACAAACTGAGTGGCTGGAAACAATGGAAATGTATTCTCTTGCAGTTCTGGAGACCAGAAGTCCAAAATAAAGGATAGTTCCTTTTGGAGGTTGAGGGAGAATCCATCCCATGCCTCTCCTAGCTTTTGGTTGCTGTTGGCATCCTTGGCATTCTGTGGCTTGTGGATGCATCACTCCAATCTCTGCATCTGTCTTCATACTGCCTTCTTCTCTATGTGTCTCTCAAATATCCCTTTCCTTTCTCTTATAAGAACACCTGTCATTGGATTTAAGGCTCACACTAAAACTAAGGTGATCTCATCTCAAGACCCTTAATTATATCTGCAACAAAGATCCTATTCCAAATAAGGTCACATTCACACATATCAGGGGTTAATATTAAGACATTTTTTGTAGTCACTATTCAACCCACTACAACATGCAAATAGTAACCAAAAGAAAGCTGGGAAGCCAGCCCAGTGGCATAGTGGTTGGGTTTGCATGCTCCACTTTGGCAGCCTGGGGTTCACGGGTTCAGATCCCAGGCACAGACTTATGCACTGCTTATCAAGCCGTGCTGTGATGGGTGTCCCACAGATAAAGTGAAGTAAGATGGGTACAGATATTAGCCCAGAGCCAATCTTCCTCAGCAAAAGGAGGAGGATTGGCAACAGATGTTAGCTCAGGGCTAATCTTCCTATATAGAACACCCCACCCAACAACAATAGAATACACATTCTTCTCAACTGCACATGGAAATTTCTCCCACCATACATTAGGCCAAAAAACAAGTCTCAATAAATTTAAAAAGATTGAAATCATACAAAGTATCTTATCTGGCCACAATAGAATGAAACTAGAAATCAATAACAGAAGGAAACTTGGAAAATTCACAAATGTGTGGAAATTAATGTACTCTTAAACAATCTGTGGATCAAAGAAGAAATCAAAAGAGAGATTAGGAAATAATATAAGATGAATTACAAAAACCACAACATACCAAAACTCATGGAATACAGCAAAAGCAGTGCTCAGAGAGAAATTTATAGCTGAAAATAATTACATTAAAAAAGAAAAAAGATTCCCAAATCAATAACCTAACCTTATGCCTTAAGGAACTAGAAAAAGAAGAGCAAGTTAAACCCAAAGCTAGCAGAAGGAAGGAAATAATAAAGATTAGAGCAGAGATAAATGAAATAAAGAATAGAAAAACAATAGAATCAATGAATCCAAAATTTGACTCTTTGAAAACATCAACAAAATGGACAAACTTTATGGTAGACTGACTAAGAAAAACAGAAGATGCAAATTCTAAAATCAGATTGAAAGTAGGGTCATTACTGCAGATGTTACAGAAATAGAAAGGATTATAAGAGAGTACTATCAACAACTGTATGCCAACAAATTAGATAACCTAAATGAAATGGACACACTCCTAGAAAAACACATACTATCAAAACTGACTCAAGAAGAAATAGAAAAATTTGAACAGACCCATAACAAGCAAAGAGATTGAATCAGGAATTAAAAACTTTCTCCCAAAAAAGGCCTAGGAGCAGAAGCCTTCACTGGTGAATTCTACCAAACATTTAAAGAAGAATTAACACCAAATGCCTCTCAAACTCCTCCAAAAAATGAAAGAGGGGGAAGCGCTTTCTAACTCATTCTATGGCACCAGCATTACCCTGATACCAAAGCCAGAAAAAATCAACACAAGAAAGAGAAACTTGAGACCATTATCCCTTATGAATACAGACAAAAAACTCCTCAACAAAATACCAGCAAACTTAACCCAGCAGCACAGTAAGACGACTATATAGCATGACCAAGTGGGTTTTAATAACCAGAATGCAAGGGTGGTTCAACATATGAAAATCAATCAATGTACTGTTACCAGAATGAAAGTGGAAAATATCACATAACCATCTCATTTAAAGCAGAAAAATCATTTGAAAGTATCCAACACCTTTTCATAATGAAAACCCTCAACAAATTAGGACTAGAAGAGAATTACCTCAACATAATAAAGCGCATTTATGAAAAACCCACAGCTAACATTATACTCAATGGTCATGGCTGTAGTCTTATCTGAGGTTCAGGGTCCTCTTCCAAATTCACATGGTTGTTCAGAGAATTCATTTTCTTGCAGCTGTAAAACTCATGGAGGCTTGCTTCTTAAAGGCCAGCAAAAGAAAGAGTCTCTGACTTCTTCCATGTCTGACCACTGGACACTCTTTCAAAGGGCTCATCTGATTAAGTCAGGCCTACCCAGCATAATCTTCCACTTGATTAACTCAAAGTCAACTGATTAGGGACCTTAGTTACATCTACAAAATCACTTCACCTTTGCCAATAAAGTTACATAATCACAGAAATGATACTCCCATATATTCACATGTCTCACCCACACTCAAGGAAAGGGGATTATACAAGGGCGTGCACATCCAGGGGAGGAATCTCGAGAGGAAGACATCTTAGAATTCTGCCTACCATAGGTTGTGGTCTTTGATGAGGTAGGAAAGAACATTGCCTTCACCTAGTTTTGGGTCTCATGCCCTCCTACCTCCTCTAGGACCATATCCCCGTCAATCACACAATGTATATAGAGTTAAGTTTGGAGGTATACAACTAAGAGCATACTATTCTCTCTTCCTTTTTTTTTTTTAACTTAAATGAGTCGCCTTGCTTAAGAACTGATTTTAGCACATCCTGGCAGTGTTTCGCATGACCACTCCACACTTGTCTACTAGGGGTACATTTACTTGTAAACAAGCTATTTGGGAATTAACGGGGCAGGGTGTTTTCACAGACGTCAAGGTAGCCAAAAATATTTCTTTTCAACTAAATATGATCAGAAAGCTGCATCTTTGCATGAGGGGAATTATATTGAAGTTCTATTAAGATAATTTTGATCTCAATTATTTCTATTGAAACCCATATGATATTTTCCCCCCCTCCTACCCTCCCTTCCTTCCTTTCTTCCTATATATCACTCTATCTTACAGAGTATGTATTTGGCTTTCCCCTGGGGAAGGAAGAAGAGGAAGCATAAACTTTGTGTCCATCCAGTTGGGTTATAGTCTATAAATTAATCCTCTCCACAGGAAGGTATTCCCAAATGACTGCTGTTACCTTGGAGGAAGCAGGCTAATTTACATCCCTATTATGGATACTACCTGGCTGCCATACCCTGAATCTAATAAACACAAATTAACCTTGAGGGAAGCTTTGAGCAGCTTTTTGCTCAAGACTTTAGATAAGTCTAAACAGTGCAGATGGGGAGTGGGGGCTGGGGACCACAAACTCATCTCTCCACTTGACCACTTCTTAAGCCTGCAAGGAATTCAACTTGATTCTTCCCTAAGCCTCTACAGGGGCACCACATGTACATTCCTTCTTTCCAGCATGACTTTTTGCCTGTTACTTGATCCCTTCCTTATTTTTAACTCCTTTTCTCATCCTGAAGTCTCTGGCCTCAGTTCTTAGGGTACAGTGCTCCTCCCAAAGAAATCAATCAGTTGGAAACCAGACTGTTAGAGCTAAGGTTGGGCTTTGTTGGTATTAAGGATTGTTGGTGCTAAAAATAGGGCTACAGGGGCAGCCCGGTGGCGTAGCAGTTAAGCCCACGCACTGCGCTTCAGAGGCCCAGGTTCGCTGGTTTGGATCCTGGGCACGGACCTACTCACCACTCATCAAGCCATGCTGAGGTGGTGTCCCATACAGAAGAGCTACAACTCTACAACTATGATACACATCTATGCACTGGGGCTTTGGGGAGAAAAAAAGAGGAAGATTGGCAACAGATGTTAGCACAGGGCCAATCTTCCTAAAAAAAAATTGGGCTACAATTAGCACAATGATAAGTATTAGAACTGAGGAGTTTGGGGTCATAGTTTTATTACACAGGTTTATTAATAAATAATTTGGTGGCATCTGGAATTTTTATAACAATCCACATAGAGCTACAATATATATATATTTTTATTGTTGTCTTAATAGTTCATAACGTTGTGAAATTTTAGTTGTACATTATTGTTTGTCAGTCACCATATAAATGCATCCCTTCACCCCTTGTACCCACCCCGCATCCCCCTTGTCCCTGGTAACCACTAAACAGTTCTCTCTGTCCACGTGTTAGTTTATATTCCACATGTGAGGGAAATCATGCTGTGTTTGTCTTTCTCTCTCTGACTTATTTCACCTAACATCATACCCTCCAGGTCCATCCATGTTGTTGCGAATGGGATAATTTTGTCTTTTTTTATGGCTCAGTAGTATTTCACTGTATATATATGTACCACATCTTCTTTATCCAATCATCAGTAGAGGGACACTTGGGTTGCTTCCACTTCTTGGCTATAGTGGATAACGCTGCAATGAACATAGGGGTGCATAAGCTTCTTTGGATTGTTGATTTCAGTTGGATAGATACCCAATAGTGGGATAGTTGGATCATAAGGTATTTCTATTTTTAATCTTTTGTGTGTGTGAGGAAGACTAGCCCTGAGCTAACATCCATTGCCAATCCTCCTCTTTTTTGCTAAGGAAGACTGGCCCTGGGCTAACACCTGTGCCCATCTTCCACTACTTTATATGGGATGCCTCCACAGCATGGCTTGCCAAGTGGTGCATCTGGCCGCGCCGGGGATCCAAACCTGCAAAACCCCAGACAGCTAAAGCAGAGCATGCGAACTTAACTTCTACGCCGCTGGGCCAGCCCCTATTTTTAACTTTTTGAGGAATCTCCATACTGTTTTCCATAGAGGCTGCACCAGTTTGCATTCCCACCAGCAGTGAATTAGGGTTCCCATTTCTCCACAACCTCTCCAACATTTGTTGTTTTTTGTCTTGGTGATTATAGCCATTCTAATGGGTGTAAGGTGATATCTTAATGTAGTTTTGATTTGCATTTCCCTGATGATTAGTAATGTTGAACATCTTTTCATGTGCCTGTTGGCTATCTGTATATCTTCCTTGGAAAAATGTCTCTTTGTATCCTCCACCCATTTTCTGATTAGGTTGTTCATTTTTTGTTGTTCAGTTGTGTAAGTTCTTTATATATTATGGAGATTAATCTCTTATCAGATATATGATTTGCAAATGTTTTCTCCCAGCTGCTGGGTTGTCTATTGATTTTGATCCTGGTTTCATTTGCCTTGTAGAAGCTCTTTAATCTGACGAAGTCCCACTTATTTATTTTTTCTTTTGTTTCCCTAGTCTGAGTAGACATGGAATTCGAAAAGATCCCTTTATGACCAATGTCAAATAGTGTACTGCCTATATTTTCTTCCAGGAGTTTTATAATTTCAGGTCTCACTTTCAGGTCTTTAATCCATTTTGAGTTAATTTTTGTGTACGGTGATAGAAGATGGTCTACTTTCATCCTTTTGCATGTTGCTGTCCAATTTTCCCAGCACCATTTATTGAAGAGACTTTCCTTTCTCCATTGTATGTTCTTAGCTCCTTTGTCAAAGATTAGCTGTCCATAGATGTGTGGTTTTATTTCTGGGCTTTCAATTCTGTTCCATTGATCTGTGTGTCTGTTTTTGTGCCAGTGCCATGCTGTTTTGATTACTATACTTTGTAGTATATTTTGAAGTCAGGGATTGTGATGCCTCCAGCTTTGCTCTTTTTTCTCAGGATTGTTTTAGCTATTCAGGGTCTTCTGTTGCCACATACGAATTTTAGTATTCTTTATTCTATTTCTGTGAAGAATGTCATTGGGATTCTGATTGGGATTGCATAGAATCTGTAGATTGTTTTAGGTAGTATGGACATTTTAACTGTGTTTATTCTTTCAATCCATGTGCATGGGATATTTTTCCATTTGTTTATGTCATCATCTATTTGTTTCAACAGCATCTGATAATTTTCATTGTATAGGTCTTTCACCTCCTTGGTTAAATTTATTCCCAGATGTTTTATTCTTTTTGTTGCAATTATAAATAGGATTGTCTTTTTAAGTTCTCTCTCTGTTAGTTCATTATTAGCATACAGAAATGCAACTGATTTTTGTAAGTTGATTTTGTATGCTGAAACTTTGCTGTAGTTGTTGATTATTTCCAGTAGTTTTCCAATGTATTCTTTAGGGTTTTCTATATATATAAAACCATGTCGTCTGCAAAGAGTGAGAGTTTCACTTCTCTGTTTCCTATTTGGAGTCCTTTTATTCTTTTTCTTGCCTAATTGCTCTGGCTAAACCTCCAGTACTATGTTGAATAAGAATGGTGAGAGTGGGCACACTTGTCTTCTTCCTGTTCTAAGAGAAATGGCTTTCAGTTTTTCCCCATTGAGTATGATGCTGTCTGGGGGTTTGTCATATATGGCCTTTATTATGTTGAGGTACTTTCTTTCTATAACCATTTTGTTGAGAGTTTTTATCATAAATGGATGTTGGATCTTGTCAAATGCCTTCTCTGCATCAATTGAGATGATCATGTGGATTTTATTCTTCGTTTTGTTAACGTGATGTATCACGTTGATTGATTCACGGATGTTGAACCATCCCTGTGTTCCTGGTATAGATCCCACTTGGTCATGATGTATGATCTTTTTGACATATTGCTGTATTCAGTTTGCCAATATTTTGTTGAGGATTTTTCCATCTTAGGAATGTTGGCCTGTAGTTTTCCTTCTTTGTATTGTCCTTGTCTGGCTTTGGTATCAGGGTGATGTTGGCCTCATAGAATGTGTTAGGAAGTATTCCATCTTCCTCTATTTTTTGGAATAGTTTGAGAAAGATAGGTTTTAAACCTTCTTTGAATGTTTGGTAAAAATTCTTCAGAGAGGCCATCTGGTCCTGGACTTTTATTTTTGGGGAGGTTTTCAATTACTGTTTCAATGTCTTTACTTGTGATTGGTCTATTCAGATTCTCTATTTCTTCTTGATTCAAATTTGGTAGGTTGTATGAGTCTAAGAATTTATCCATTTCTTCTAGGTTATCCAATTTGTTGGCATATAGTTTTTCATAGTATTCTCTTATAATCCTTTGTATTTCTGTGGTATCTGTTGTAATTTCTCCTCTTTCATTTCTAATTTTATTTATTTGAGCCTTCTCTCTTCTTTTCTTAGTGAGTCTGGCTAAGAGTTTGTCAATTTTATTTATCTTCTCTAAGAACCAGCTCTTTGTTTCATTGATCCTTTCTACTGTGTTTTTTTTGTTTGTTTGTTTGTTTGTTTTGCTTCAATTTCATTTATTTCTGCTCCAATTTTTATTATTTCCCTCCTTCTGCTGACTTTGGGATTTGTTTGTAGTTCTATTTCTAATTCTGTTAGATGTAGTTTGAGGTTGCTTATTTGGGATTTTTCTTGTTTGTTAAGCTGGGCCTGTATTGCTGAGTTTCCCTCTCAGGACCACTTTTGCTGCATCCCATATGAGCTGGTATGGTGTATTTTCATTTTTGTTTGCCTCCAGGTATTTTTTGATTTCTCCTTTAATTTCATCCATTATCTATTGGTTGTTCAGTAGCTTATTGTTTAGTCTCCACATCTTTGTCACTTTCCCAGTTTTTTCCTTGTAGTTGATTTCTACTTTCATAGCATTATGGTTGGAAAAGATGCTTGTTATCATTTCAATCTTCTTAGATTTATAAAGCCTTCCCTTGTTTCCCAAGATATGGTCTATCCTTGAGAATGTTCCATGTGCACTTGAGAAGAATGTGCAATCTGCTGTTTTTGGGTGGAGTGCTCTGTATATATCTATTAAGTCCATCTTGTCTAGTTTCTCTTTTAAGTTCTCAGCTATTATTTCTTTGAACAAGCTCTCTGTTCCTTTTTCCCTCTTTTCTCCCTCTGGAATACCTATAATCCTTATGTTGCATTTCTTAGTTGAGTCTGATATTTCTCAGAGAATTTCTTCATTTCTTTTTAGTCTTAGCTCTCTCTCCTCCTCCATCTGGAGCATCTCTACATCCCTATCCTCAATAATGCTATTTCTTTCCTCCACATTGTCAGCTCTGTTCTTTAAAGATTCCAGATTTTTCTTTATTTCCTCCATTGTATTTTTCATCTCCAACATTTCTCTTTGGTTTTTCTTTATAGTTTCAATCTCTTTTGTGAAGTAGCTCCTAGACATTGAATTGTCTGTCCGTATTTTCTTGTAATTTGTTGAGCCTTTTAATGATAGCTATTTTGAATAATCTGTCATTTAGGTTATAAATTTCTGTGCCTTCAGGACTGATTTCGGAGTGCTTGTCATTTTCCTTCTGGTCTAGAGATTTAATATACTTTTGTGTTGTGCTTGAGGGTGTGGTTTTATTTTTCCTCATCCTGAAGACATCTGGTCACAGCTTCCACTTGCTGCCACTAGGTGGCGGTCAATGTCTGTGTGTCCTGAGCCCGCTGAGATCTGTGGGTGCTCTGCCCAGACTGAACCATGGCTGGGCTGAAGCATGGCTGAACTGGGGCATTGAGCTAGGGTGCTACATGCAGCACAGCTGGGGCACTGCACGCTGCTGAGCTGGGGTGCCAAGCTGGGGCACTGTGTGCCACTGGGCTGGGGCACCACACACCACCAGGCTGAGGGGCTGAGCTGGGGTGCTTAGGTGGGGTGCTGAGCTGGGGTGCTGAGTACGGCTGAGCTGGGATGCCAGTGGGGGGTGCTTACTTTCATCTCCCTGGGCCCAGGGGCTTCTTGTTCCTTCCTCACTTTCTGCTCTCCTGGGGTGTTAGTTTGATGAGGACACCCCTGCAACTGTTCTGTTCTCCCTATGTGAGAGTTTCCCATGGGCTGTGAGGAAACTTGGAGAGTGAAGGTTTTCCCATGGAAGGCCACCCCTCCCCCGCCTTTCTGAGAGCCACATAGTCTCAGTCTCAGGGTCACTGTCTTTGGGGGTGGAGAAGAGCTTTCCTTACCTCCTTCCACTTCCTCTAGGTTTCCAGCACCACTGCCATCAGACATAAGGCTGCGTGGGTCTTTCAGACATCTTATGTGTAGTATAAAAGACCTCTGTTAATATATGAATGACCTTTTTGTTGTAACTTAGTGGGGGAGAGTTTAGGGAAAGGCTCACTCCACCATAATGCTGACATCCCTTCCTACAATATATATTTTTTAATTGAAAGTAACCTAAAATTTTTTGTTTTTTTAAGTGTATGTCTCATGATTTTCAGTCCTGGCTTTCTCTGTAAGTACAATCCTTTCTGTCCTCTGCCTGATTTCTGTTGCTGATTTGCCATAGAATTGAGGAGGTTAAGGATATAGGGTGTTTTCTATTACAGATAGGATTTTGCTTTATGCAAAAAATTTTTTTTTTTTTTTTGGTGAGGAACACTAGCCCTGAGATAACATCCATTGCCAATCCTCCTCTTTTTGCTGAGGAAGACTGGCCCTGGGCTAAAATCCGTGCCCATCTTCCTCTACTTTACATGGGACGTCACCACAGCATGGCTGACAAGCAGTGTGTCAGCCAGTGCCTGGGATCCGAACCCACAAACCCTGGGCTGCCAAAGTGTGAACTAAACCACTGCGCCACTGGGCCGGCCCCAGCTTTATCCAAAATTTAAAGAAAAAAACCCAGAAACATTGATAATTAAGAAGTTTATTTCCTCATAAAAACCCTCAGTGCGTCCAAATAAAAGAGTTATGTTCTGAACTCATCTTTAAATTAACGTAAATACAGATGGATAGATACAGAAACAACTATAGATATGTGTGTGTGTGTGTGTGTGTGCATATATATATGGGTTAGTACACATAGATGTATTACCTAACTCTGTTGGCTAACAGGGCCTAAACACAATGACACTCCAGTAGCAACAACCACATCCAATGCCCAGGTCTTGGTTTCTAAATACCATTCCTCAGTAAAAGGAACCAGGGCATATTACACAATATTTGGGAAGAAGTGTTCCTGTTTAAAACTTGTCTTTCATTACATCTTAGAATGTTTTGGCTTTTTTTTTTTTTTTTTTTTTTTTTGTGGGGAAGACCAGCCCTGAGCTAACATCCGTTGCCAATCCTCCCCTGTTTGCTGAGGAAGACTGGCCCTGGGCTAACATCCGTGCCCATCTTCCTCCACTTTATATGGGACGCCGCCACGGCATGGCTGACAGGCAGTTCGTCGGCGGGCACCCGGGATCCGAACTCGCGAACCCCGGGCTGCCAAGCGCGAACTAAACCGCTGCGCCACCAGGCGGCCCCCTGTTTTGGCCTTTCTTACTTTTAGCTATACATTTTTCATGTGATTTACTCCTTTAAAACTAGCTTTGTAATTTTTTTAAAAAATTACTTTTTACTGTTTAAAAAGTAATAAATTTTCATTGTGACCATTAAAAAAAGAAATATAAAGAAAAAAACCAAAAATCTCTTAATGAGTTTCTTAATTTGAATATTGATTGAAAGACTTGAAATCTTTAACTTATTTAAAACATTCCTACAACAAGTACATTGGTAGGCAAAAATGAATCATCAATATTTATTAATCTTTGAAGATTTTTATAAGACCTTTTTATAATCTCTATTTGTTTACTATTGCTGCATAACAAATTACCATAAATTTAGCAGCTGAAAACAACACACGTTTATTATCTCACATTTTCCGTGGGTCTGGGGTCCAGGCACAACTTAGCTGGGTCCTCTATTTGGGTCTCACAAAGCTGCAGTCACAATGTTGTCCAGGCTATGTTTTCATCTGGAGGCTTGACTGGAGAAGAATCTGCTTCCAAGCACATTCAAGTTATGGCAGAATTCATTTCCTTAACAGTTTTGTAGAACTGAGGGCCACATCTTTTTTCTGGGTGTTAGCTAATGTCCACCCACAAGTCCTGGAGGCCACCACTAGTTCCCTGTTATGTGACCCTCTCCACGGGCAGTTCATGTGGCTGTTTGCTTCCCTCAGGGCAGGCAGGAACCTTTGTTACCGAACCAAGTGGGCTTGCCTCCTGGTGAGTTAAATAAGACTCTACACCAGTGGAAGTTGTCTCACAAAGTAAAGTGTATTTGCAACAAATAGGAGGCCATGAAGAACCATTTCCAAAGTCATGGCGTCCCCAAACAAAGGGAAGCAGGAACTTTTATTTCCGTTGGGAAATGAATATTCAAAAGGGAGAGGCAGGTATTCACCTGCACAGGCTCAGATGGAGAACATGCTTCCACATAATGAGGTCTAAGCTCCTCCTGGAGAGATCTTTGCATTCGAAATAAGGCAAAGGGCACGGGCATAGCTCTTGTGGTGAGGCTTGGTCAGTTTCAGGATGGTTGGTGGTTACATCCTCTTAACATACAAAAAGAAAAGAAACAACTTGGAAAAACAGTTAATTGCTTCTAAATCCACCTTTGAGTTTCTCGAGGCACCTAGTTGGTGACACCTTTAGCTCCAGTCCACTAAGCTAAGGTCATATAACATAATGTAATCACAGGAGTGGTGACATCCCATCACTTTTACTATATTCTATTGGCTAGAAGTAAGTCACAGTTCCTACCTGCACTAAGGGGAAGGGATTATACAAAGGCACGGACACCCCAAGAGATCACTGGGGTTCATGTTAGGGTCTGAGCTCGCATTTCCTCATCTAAATTGGAAGTAATAGTTCATGTCTTAAGGAAGATTGTGAATGTTCTTCTAATAGAAAAGAAACTTGAACATCTTCCATCTCAACCATCTTATTTTATAGACAAGGAATTGAAGCTAAGACAGAGTAAATGAGGGGCCGGCCCAGTGGTGTAGTGGTTAAGTTCGTGTACTCTGCTTCAGTGGCCTGGGGTTTGCACGTCCGGATCCTGGGCGAAGACCTACGGACCTCTTATCAAGCCATGCTGTCGCAGACGTCCCACATACAAAGTAGAGGAAGATGGACATGGATGTTAGCCCAGGGCCAGTCTTCCTCAAGAAAAAGAGGATTGGCAACAGATGTTAGCTCAGGGCCAATCTTCCTCACAAAAAAAAAAGAAAGAAAGAAAGAGTAAATGATTTGCCTAAATTTGGTGGATGAGTTCAGAGTTGTTTACTCCCAGGTCAGCACATTTTCTACACACTGTGATGCCTATGAAGTAACTCATTTTATTTTATGGTATTTTCACTTTAAGTTTAAGCAAAATGAAACATACATGTATTTATTGGTGGGCAGGGCAGAAGGCAGGGGCAGGCATTATAAAGAAAGTCGCATATAAATTGTCAAGTATGGCAACCTCGACATGCATTTGCGTTTTCTGGGTGTGCTCAAGTACAATAGCCAGTGAGTGAAAGAGAATTACGTTGAGGGGAGGCTAGCCCATACGTTATTTCATTTAGTCATTCCCAACAACTCTATATTGAAATTATTGAAAAGTTGAAATTATTATTCTACAGATTAAAAAAACAGGCACAGTGAAGGTGACAGTTATTCTGGGTACTGGCAACCATCAAGTTGCAGTGAACAAATCAAAGCCAAATAAATTTCTCACTTCCGGCCCACCCCATTTCCCTGTCACTAATTTATATCATTAATTTACAATCCTGTGAAATTTGTCACAGTATACACAGCCCTTACCTTTTTCCTTTTGCCTATTTATGTCTTGCCACTCTTGGTACCTCTTGGTGGGAGTAACTCACAACAGATTGTTAAATCTTGTAACCCTTCTAGATGCTTATCAGTATACCCAGGGTTTAGTCATGTGGCCATAAATCAGCCTAGGAGAACCTACTTTATAAATGGTTTCTTGGCTGTACATTAGCTAACTGTAAATTTCCGTGAGTCTATAAGTTCAAAGCATTAATGAAACACAAATAGGCTTTTAAAATTTTTCAATCCCGATTTCTAATCTTAATCTTCTCATTTATTTTCGGGAACCACTTCTCATCTAAGGCACACTTAGCTACTAAAGAGAGTCACAGAGAAATTTAAAGTCAAGTATGAACGTCTTCACTGTTGAATGTTTATAGAATACATTTTCTCTTTTGATAGTCGTCAGGGCAACAGAACTTCCTGCGGAATGTAGGATTGTTTCACTATGTAGTGCATTCTCCTAACATATATTCGGCATTAACTTCTCAAATCTTTAAATCCAAGACACCCTAAACCGCTAGTTTACAGGAAGGACTAACCAACACCCGCCGCTGTGCGGACTCGTTCAAGGTCACTGGGGCAGGTGCCCACCCCGGGACCTGAACGTGGGCTGCCAGGCCCACTTCCCTCTTCGAAGTCGACGCCCGCTCTCTCCCCACTTTGGGGTTTACCCAGGCTGACTGCGACCTGGCCTAGAGACCCCTGTCCGCCCTCCCGGTGGCCGGGCTTGGAACCGCGCCTCTGGAACGTCCCTGAGTGGCTGGCGGAGGGGGCGGCTCCGGGGAAGCCGGGCGGAGCCGGCGACGCCCGGAGGACCGAGCCACGCCCCCCACCCCCGGGCCGCTCGGCGGCGTCTGCTGGCAGAAGCCGCGCTCTGCCAGGCAGGAGACGCTCCGGTCCAGGGCCCCGGCGGCGCCGCGCCCGCTTGCGCCGGCTGGCTGGCTGCTCGCCGCAGAACCTGCGCTTCGCGCTCCCCGGGCCATGCAGCGCTTAGCCATGGACCTGCGGATGCTCTCCCGGGAGCTCTCCCTCTATCTGGAGCACCAAGTCCGGGTTGGGTTCTTCGGTTCGGGAGTGGGCTTGTCCCTGATCCTGGGCTTCAGCGTCGCTTATGCCTGCTACTACCTGAGCAGCATTGCCAAGGTGAGCTAGGGGTGGCGCGGGGGCCGAGGCGCAGGGCCGCGGTGGCTCTGCCGGGATCGCCAGCATCGGGAGAAGCCCGAGGCTGCCTCTGGCGGGGGCGGGTGGCTGGGGCTGTCCTGTGGCGAGCATGCTGCTCCCTAGTTGTTGTCCTTTCCCCGGCATCTGATGGACGCCCTTTGAGCGCTCCCGGAAAAGCCGGCCAGCCGCTGCCCGCGGGTCCGGCCCCGGTCCTCGGACTGCAGCCCGGACCCTGCTGACCTCGGCGCGGGCGGCGCTGCCCTGTGACCATTCGCTAACCCTGCAAAGCTGCTCGGCAATACTGTAGCACTTTTGAGAATTATTCCTTTATCCCAACTCTCGCGTTTCCCTCAAGGGGTTTGATAAACCAGTCTTTAAGTCCGTTGTGACTGTGAATTATTTGCGTCCGGCTTCCAGAGGAGATGTAATCGGAGGGATTGCGCGCGCGAGGGACGAGTCTGTGCTAATTTCTGGTTTACAGTTGGCAGAAACTTTGCTCTCTTCTGGATCCTTCACTGACACTAGCTTTCCCTACAGAAACCCCAGTTAGTGACGGGGGGTGAGAGTTTCAGCCGCTTCCTTCAGGACCACTGCCCCGTTGTGACAGAACCGTACTACCCGACGGTCTGGTGCTGGGAGAGTAGAGGACAGACACTGCTGAGACCTTTCATCACGTCCAAGCCCCCGGTGCAGTACAGGAAGTAAGTAAATTTCCGTTTTCAGTCATTTCTTCAAAATCATGGTTTTTTGCATACTCCCAGTTCTTGGTTAGTAAGACCTCTGGTTTAGTAAGTAAAAGGAAAACAAAGGGGGAATGAAAATGGAAGGTATGTCCCCCACCCCACGCCCAACTGCAGGAAAATATTCAGGTATTGCCTTTCACCTTTTTTTTTTTTTTTGGTGCCCTGATGTAAACGGTTTATTTCTAGGATAAGAGAAGTGTGTAGGGGTTACTCTTTTCTAATTTGTCATGCATCTGTCCCTGAGGACCTAAATCCTTTGATGATATGCACCAATTCATTGATGCTGGGAGTGGGAATGGGGGAGAGAATGCCAGTTAATTTGGATTTTGTGTGATGGACTCCTGTAAAAGGACTTCATATTGATAAGCAAATGGGTTCTTGATGATAATGTCCTTGAGGTGTTAGAGATAGGGTCCAGAATATATCAGTAACCAGGAGATTTAAATGGTGCCTTTTATTAGTTTCCCTGAGTCATCTAGTTTTTCTGGAGTTCCTTTTGTTGAATGGAACTTAAATTCATAGATACTATGTGAGAAGTACTTTAAAATATTTAAGAAGCAAATTTTGTAATATACTCTGTGGGGAGGCTGCATTATTGAGTCAGAGATCCAGAACAGTGATCAGATCAGCATTTTACTTATTCATAATTCCTTATTGAATTTTTTGGGTGACCTCAATCAAATAGGGGTTAAATGCTGGATATTTTAGAATAATGAGAAAATGATTAAGGTACATATTCGAAGTACTTTGACATTCGCTTTTATCTACTACCTATTACTGGTGTTGGTGGAGATACTTTATGGTACTAATTTCATAATATTCTTATACTGAAAGAAAATGATATAAGTGTATGTGTTAGTGAATGCTGAAAAAAGTTATTTTAAGATGACCAAATAATGTCATTTATTTATAGAATTAAGACATGTATGTCAATTATTATAAGACATATATCTCAATTATAATGTTAAGACATGACTTGAAACACTTAATGAGTAAGTCTTTTGAATTATTTCTCTCAGTGAACTTATTAAAACTGCAGATGGAGGACAGATTTCACTGGACTGGTTTGATAATGATAACAGTAAGTGTTATATGGATGTCAGCATCAGACCTACTGTCTTATTGTTGCCTGGCCTCACCGGAACAAGCAAGGAATCATATATCCTTCATATGATCCAGCTTAGTGAAGAATTGGGATACAGGTACCAGTGAAAGATTGTCTCCTTTTTTCACTTAATTCGTTCTAAGTGCAAATATTTCTATGTGTGTGTGTCAGAAATACTTGTTATTTCTTGCTTGGATTAAGCAATCCCCTAAATTATTATTTTTCTCTGCTTTCTATTTTCCCTCTTGTTTCAGGAAGATACATTACTGAATCATCTCACAGAAAGTAGCACTTAGTGTAGTAGGCACTCAGCAGATTTTGGTTGAATGAATGAATGAAATTAGAATCATCTAGGAATTGACATAAGAGCCAGGTCTGAGAAGCAGTAGGCCCCACTGAAGGGGTGTGCTATGGAAAACAGCAATTACAAACCCCTGAGAGAGTACACAGTGGCCCTCATGTCACACTCCATATTTGGGCCCTGGATCCACTAATCTTGTCTCATTGGCTCGGATCCCAAGTGTAAAAAATATTCAGAATCAGCTTGTAGGTCATCCTTATTTTTCCAAGGTGATTCGTGCCTCTTCCATTTACCTGAGTTTGCAGGTGCACATGGTTAGTGTCCTGTTGATGATGCCATAGCGTTTTTGAGTAACCATTGTTCAACTCAGTCACTAGGTGCAACTTAGTGTTTTGCAAGTGACTTAGCAACTTTAAGATTCAGGTTCAGCTCTAAAATCTTAAAGCAGTGTCATTGTGAAAGGTACTGCTTTTCTGTGCCTCAGTGTTTTTAGCTGATGGTAGTTATAATTGGAACACTCTACTTAAAATGCAACTCAGAGTTGTATTTTTGTTAAACTTGAACCACCTGTTTGTGTGAAAAACTGATGTTGAGTTTATATTAATAAAACATTTTTATTTAAAGGGGAAAGTGTCATAATAGCTCATTCAACTTTAACAAGTAAACTCTGATCTTTTACAGAAAAAGCCCATTTTGTCCATGAAGTGACAGTGTCTCAGAAGCTTTGATATGGTGTTCCAGAATTATGGTTCCAGTGAAATTTGCACTAAGCGAATTCATCATTATACCATGTTTAACTACCACCCAGTTAGATGTGAGGCTTGATTCCAGTTTTTTGCTAAAACTTAGTCATGCTCAAAAAGTACAGATCATAAAGCCTTTTGTACCTATTTAAATTGCTGGTTCTGTGCTTGGCCTGGGCTATCTCCCAAGACTTAGAAAGTGCTTTTAAGAACAGTGAAGTTGAAACTGAAGGACTGAATCCCATAAGCCCTGGAGTTGCTAGTACACATGACTTTCTTCCATCACTTGTAAACGTTGCCAAACTTTATTACCACGACTGTCATTACACTGTGCTTCAAAGCTGTTTGAAGGTTCTAGCTTCTCTAAGGATTAAAATCTCTTCTATTGATTCTGAAATTTTATTGAGAATGTATGATATAAGGAAGGCTTTGCACTAGGTACTATGAGGAGATACAAATAGTTGTGACCAGCTGTCCTTGTCTCAAGGAGCCTTGAGAGGGGAAGGCTGGACAGGTCGCTGTCAACTGCTTGAAGATTCAGCTTATTTGGGTTTAGGGAACTCTAACACTGAATCAGACTGGGCTTGAAGGTAGAATGCATGAATAAGCAATGGTCAATAAACTTTTCAATGGCCTTTGGGCCTATTGCCATTTATTTTTAACTGCAAGGAATTTCTGAATCTAGGTGAGAGAGGGTGTATCAGCTTTTGCTGTATAATAGACTATCCCAAAACGTAGTGGCTAAAAACAGCCATTTTTCTCATGATTCCATGAGTCAGCAATTTGAGCTGAGCTCAGCTGGGTGTTTCTCTGGTCCGGGCTGGGATCATTCATGCATTTGTGGTCAGCAGGCAGGACAACTCTGTGCTTTGGGGGCCCTCAGCAGGGATGACTCACCTCGGCTCCATGTGGTCTCTCATCCACCATCAGGCTTGCCCCAAGCATGTTTGTTTAGTGGCAGAGGGTTCTAAGAGTACAATAGTGAAAGCTGCAAGGCTTCTTGAGGCCCAAGCTGAGAACTCGCACAATGTTGCTTCTGCTGCATTCCAGTCAGAGCAAGTCACATTCTAGTCAAAGCAAGTTACGTGGTCAGCCCAGGGTCAAAGGGTAGAGAAGTAGACTTCACCTCTTGATAGGAAGATCTATAAAATATTTTTCCAATCTACCACAGACAGCCAGGTAGTTTCAAAGACCACTGAGGTAAAAAATGGATCTGAAATTTTCCTCAAGGCTGGGTTGAGTCATTAGGTCACAAAATAGGTCAAGGCATTGATACTATAGCGTAGGATCTAGTAGATAACAGAGCTTGTGGAAGGCTGTGTAATATGGGGGATGTGCGTGGGCTTTGGAGCCAGGCCTGGGTTCAAATGTTGGAACTGCCACTTACTGAGTGACCCTGGGCAATTAATTTTTAACTTCCCCAATCATGGTTTCTTACTGCAGAGAGTTTAAATGAATTAGAATGGGTGAAGTACTTGGTTTAGTGCCTTGAACAAAGTGTGTCTTTAGAAATGTTTATGTCTTCTTCCCAAATCTTCTATTCCCTGATCAGACTAGAACATTTTTTATGGTTTCAAGAGCAGGTACAAACAAACCTACCTCTTGGGAAATATAAGTATCTAGTTCCCTTATAGGAATGCTTGGATATTATTATAATGTCTCTTATACAACAGAGTTTCCTAGGCAGTATGAACACCCCAATATCATGGGGCACACTTGCCTTCGGGCCCCAGTTACTATCTTCTTTAAAGGTTGAGTGTTTTGGGAGGGTCATGAATTCTGTCAGGTCACCAGGGAACTATTGATGCTTTACTGGTGAGATATGATTTAGACATTAGAGAGAACCTAACTCCTGGCATGTGGACAAGTGAAACATAGGGTTTACTGTTGTTGCTATTAAACAGATTTTTTTTCCTATACCTGAAAACTAACAAAGACACAAAACTTTTCTGTTAAGTTTCACTAATTCAAAATTAATAGTGGATGGGATGGAAAGTAAGCTAAAGTTTAAGATAATTGTGAGCAAAGGTTTTACTAAGTCAAGGGTAAATAGAATTGAATGGGGAGTACTTGGCCTGCCTGCACGTTGTCCATCTTCATTGGTAGAGTACAGTATGTACTCCCTGAATAAACTTGCCCCTGAGAGGAGAAAAGAATTACTGAGCCAGATAGCCCCAGCCATTCTTCCAAATTTTGTCATTCTTCCAAATTTTATCAATCAGATAAGTCCTCCATCTTCTGGAGAGTGAGTAAATTGAGAAAGGCTAGGAGGCCAGGAGTGTGTTTAGAATTCCTCCTCTTGGAAACCAGAGGACTAGAGAAAAAGTTGTTCCCTCCAGTAAGTTCCACCCATATGACTGATAAAGTAGTTAGAAATCTTATCCATTTATTCAAGATTTCATTTAAAAAAAATCTCTATTCAGTAACACAGCCTAATAGATATTGTTTTGTGTAACTGAATAATATCCTGTTTTCTTAAATCTTTTTCCCATTCTCTGAATTAATTTCCAGCACTACAAGTAAAATCAGGGAGAAAAGCAGTAACTCTGAGAACATCCAAATCATCTTTTACTTTGACCTCTTTTATTGAGAGCCTTCATCTACCAATTTATTCCACCCCGAATTAATATTAAAAAGAGTGACCCGTCCAGAATTATGTAATAAGAAGTTCATTGAAATCTAGGTCAGTCATTAAGTATTTTGGTACTGTACGGTATCAAAATCTGTATTCCCAAAGAGCATACAGTCTAGTTGAAGTGACAAAGAGTATGCAGTCGTAGGGAAGAAACACATTAGAGGAACACAATTGGCTGCAAGTGACAGAAAATTCAAAATAACAGTGAGTTAAACAAGATACAAGTTTCTTTCTCCTGTAACAATCCAAGAAGGTGGACTGGGGCTTGTGTGGTGCTCGTAGTGTCAGGAAACTAAGTTTCTGTTATCATGTTGCTTCATAACCCATGGCTGCTTCAGCTTCAACTATCACATCTGTATTCCAGCACCCAAGAAGGAGAAAAATGGAGACTAGAGAACACATCAACTTCCTTTAAAGATGCTTTCCAGCACTTGTGCACACCACTTTTACCTGTATCACTTTGGCCTGCTGTTTCTTAGCTGCAAAGGAAGCTGAAAGTGAAGTCTTTATTTTGGGCAGTCATGTACCCACTTGAAATTGGGGGATTCTGTTAGTGAGAAAGAAGAGATGCATGGATACTGGGAGATAACTGGCTGCCTCTAGCACTGAGTTGTCGGAGTGTTACAAGTGCCAGGATTCTGGAATATGAGAAAAACCAAGCAAGACATTTTATGGAGGGAAGGAATAGTATCAGATGCAGCTGAAAGGGCAAGGAGAACAAGGATGGGTATAGCAAACTTTGAGAAGATTCAGTGTAGCAATGAGGAAGGAAACCCAGCTGTTGGGGGTTAAGATGACCTCAGGAGACAAGAGCAGGAGTGGATCATACATTTGACTACTTTTACTTTCAAGTCTGGGGTTTGGGCATGTACATTTTTGATTTAGGGGAAGTAGCACCAGTGGATACTAAGCTTTAGGTAACATTAAGCTTTTCCTGAAGCAGCAGAAGTGCATTGGCGGGTCATCTACAGACTCTTCCTGAGGGAGGAAGGAAGGGGAGGCTGCACTAAGGAGAATGAGGCAGTGAAACAAAAGAGCAGTTCTGACTACTCGCCAATCTAAAAGCAGTATCTTAGGTAAGAAGTCGTTTTAAATTAACACCAGAATGTTTTAATCTAAAAGTATTTTTATTATTTTTTGTTAAAATAATTTGGTTTTTAAAATTTGAGAATGAGTCAGTTTAACTGATTATTCATGAGACTGGCTAGATGAAATAATGCTTATTAGAAAGCATTGAATGAAGATATTTCTGGGAAAGGTTATGGCGGGTACTGACAGGTGGTCCCGTTCTCTAGGGAACTAATTGTTAGATGTTCCACTATGAAATGATACCTCAATTAACAAACTTTCAGGGCAAAGATCTTTTTGTCAGAGCTGGCATATACTCCAAGGGTACTCTGTGTTCAGCGCAACCGTCTTCTGTGGAAAAAGAGACGTTAATGTTACTAGGTTAGACAGCATGAGGCAGCACAGTGAGGTGGTTAAGTGGATCCTTGAGTCAGATCTGCCTGGATTCTGATCCCAGCTCTGTCATACAGTACCTGTGTATCTGTGGACAAATTATGTAATCGCTCTGTACCTCAGTTTTCTCATCTGTAAAGATACCTATACCTCACAGGCTTGCACCTAATGTACATGAAGAATGTTGGCCCATAATGAACATTTAAAAAAGTATTAGCTATGAAACTTAAAGGAGTGAATCAGGCCATCGTCTGGCTTAGGGAAGAGCCTCACTCTTTTAGTCTGGGTCAGATGGAAATGAGGTACTTCCTCCCTAGATCCCACAGGGAGAAATAAAGAAATGCCTTGCTCAGGTGGAGTGGTTGCTAGAGTCTACATCCTGGGACAGCTACATGTTTCTGACTCAGTTTTGAGTAATAAAGTTGCCAGCAGTGACCTGTGACACTGGAATAATTCCTGTTAGTTCAGAGTGGTGTTAATGCAGAGCAGGTCTGTTATGAAATAGGGTTTTCCTGTAGGCTAGTTCAACTACGTCTTTAGTTGACCGATTCTACAAAGATACCAAAGAGATCCAGTTAGAATCCAAATGAGTAAGATAAAATATGAGAACATCAGAAAGCAACTGAGTAAATGTTAGAGAAAATGGGAGAACTAATGGGAAAAATGTTAGAGCTAATGGAAAAAATAAGATTCCCATAAAATGTTGTAAGAGATTGCTGAAAGAGAACTCTTGACATTAGCTGTATAATAAGGTTTTCAGCTTCCTCACATTAAGGATAACTTTGACTCTTTTTTTCCCCTTCTGGCCACTAGTTTTGAAATACTATGCCTAAAACATAAACTGTATTATTTAAATATTAACTTGTTGGTCTTTTTTAAAATTTTAATTCATAGGGCCACTTAGACTTTATTAACAGTAAGAGATAACCAGAATTGCAATTTTGGTTTCCTATAATTAAATTTAGCTTTGTTTAGTGCCTACCACATGATAGGGCCAATATTAGGTGCTATACATAGGCTATTTTACTTAATATGCACCCAATTCCAAGATATATATTATTATCCCTATTTTACCAACCAAAAACAGAACTACAGTGTTAGTAATCTCACCAAATTAGTTAGTGTGTGACAGGGTTAAGATTCAACTGTCCAGCCTTGTTACAAATAAATGTATGATTTCTTTTAGGCTCTTTGAAATGTTGATCATTTTTGAAAACTCTTCTGTACTACTTTTTTTACACCCTTGGATGTCTCAGGCTCTTAGCTTGGGAAAAACTACCTCCTCAAATCCTGTGATTGTTGTCTGTTGGGATAATGTAGACCTGCAATATCATAGGACTCAGTTTTATCAGGGAAATTTAAGACTTGACAGGCAAATGAGTCATGTTTCCCACTCAGGAAATAGATTTTGTAGGGAAAGAGTTGATCAAGAGAATGAGGTTCTTAAATTATGAATTAACTTTTACTGTTCTCCATTACCGTGTGATAATCAGGAGTTGCATAGTAATATAGTCAGTGATGTATTGTTGTTATTTAATGTGTTTGATTTCTGACACTTCACATTCTAGAAAAAGGTATATGAATTGTTTTAATCTGTTTTAATATCCTCATGTCCTTAGTGAGGTTGGAAATGTTCAGGTATTACCATTTTTTTAAAAAGAATGTGTATTATGTTGTTAGATGTAGTGTTATATAAATCTAAATTAGGTTAAGATAGTTGGTAGTGTTATTCAGACTGTTTACATGTTTGTTTTTTGTTTTCGGGGGTTTTTTGCTGAGGAAGATTTGCCCTGAGCTAACATCTGTTGCCAATCTTCCTCTTTTTTTTGCTTGAGAAAGATTAGTCCTGAGCTAACATCTGTGCCAGTCTTCCTCTATTTTGTATGTGGGTTGCCACTAGATCGTGGCTGATGAGTAGTGTAGGTCTGCACCTGGGATCTGAACCCCCAAACCCAGGCTGCCAAAGGGGAATGCACCAAACTTAACCACTACGCCATGGGGTCAGCCCCCAGACTGTTTACATCTTTACTAATTTTTTTATTCTTGTTGATAGAAGGATGTTAAAAATCAACTATGATTGTGGATTTTCTATTTATCCATTTAATTCTGTCAATTTTTGCTTCATGTATTTGGAGGCTTTGTTATTAGTCACATATATGTTTATGATTGTTAGTCTTCCAATGAATTAACTCTTTTACCATTATGAAATGTACTTCTTTATCTCTAGTTGTGATGTCTATCTGATATTACTGTAGCCACTCCAGCCTTCTTATGCTTACCACTTACGTGATATATCTTTTTTCATACTTTAACTTTCAAAGTATCTGTATTTTTATATTTAAAGTGTATTGCTTATAGATAGTATATAGTGGGGTCTTGCTTTTTTATCCAGTCTGAGGGTCTCTGCCTTTTAATTGGAGTTTTCAGTCCATTTACATTTAATGTAATTATTGCTATGGTAGATATTACATTTACCATTTTATTATTTGTTTTCTGTTCCTCTATTCCACCCCCCACCACCACCACTTTTCTTTCTCTCTCTTTTTTTTTTTTTTTTTGTGAGGAAGACCAGCCCTGAGCTAACATCTGTTGCTAATCTTCCTCTTTTTGCTGACAAAGACTGGCCCTGGGCTAACATCCGTGCCCATCTTCCTCTACTTTATATGGGACACCGCCACGGCGTGGCTGACAAGCAGTGCGTCGGCGGGCGCCTGGGATCCGAACCGGCGAACCCCGGGCTGCCAAGCGCAGACTAAACCGCTGCGCCACCGGGCCGGCCCCTCTTTCTCTTTTTATGTCTGAGTTTTTGTGTGTTTATCAGATTTGTAAATTTTGGGGCCGTTATTTTTCAAATATTTTTTTGCCCCATTCTCTCTCTCCTCTCCTTCTGGGACCACAATTATTGTATGTTAGATCTTTTGATATTGTTCCACCAGTCACTGAAGTTCTATTCATTTTTTAAAATCTTTTTTTCTCTCTCATCTTTAGATTGGAAATGCAATTTGCAAATCCAGTGAAATTTTACTTCAGATATTGTATTTTTCTGTTCTAGAATTTTCATTTTATAATGGGTTTTATTCCTCTGCTGAGATTTTCTACTTTTTAAATTCATTACAATCCTAATTTTCTTTATGTCCTTGAGCATAGTTATAAAAGCTGCTTTATATCTTCATCTATTGTAACATCTGGACCATCTCAGAATCAGTTACATTGATTATCTTATCTCTTAAATATAGGTCATGTTGTCCTGTTTCTTCATGGTCTAGTAATTTTGGATTGGGTTCTGGACAATTTGAACGATCCATTGTAGAGGCTCTGGATTCTGTTATATTTTTCCAAAGAGTACTGATTTTTGTTTGTTATTTTATCAGGCAGATAACTTGGCTAAACTCAAGTTAACTCAAAGCTAAAATTTTGTCTTTTCTGTGGTAGACAGCAGCTAAAATCTCTGTCCAGTTTTTATCTTTAATTGGGCTGATTGGAGTCTGCCTCACATATAGAGGAAGGGCCAGCCAGAGCTTTGGGCCCAATTTTTATCCAGAATTCAAGACTCTCCCTCTGTGCCTCTCTTTTCTGCAATTTCCCTCTCATTTTCTAACTGCTATTGTTGCACCAAACTCTGTTTTCTGGTGTTTTAAGCCCATGAAACTGAGCATTTCTATCTGACTTTGATCCATCATTGAGTAATACCAACCTGTGCCTCTCCTCAGGCAGAAACCTGTAAAACAGGAAACTTACCCAATGCCATTTTCTTTTTCCAAGTGTCAATTCTCATTCAGTTTCTGCCTGCTTTAATTGTTCTCCATTGCCTTTATATTTTGTCAAGAGTTTATAGTTATCATTCCAGGAAGGGTTGTCCCAATAGGATCTGCTCTGACATTTCCAGAAGCAGAACCTCCTGTCATCTTTTCTTAAGCTAGGATTTAAAACTCTATGTCTTTTTTGGTCCTAACCTATTTTCCATTCTTATTTTCTATCATTAACTTGTGTGTAGCCATGTTTCAGCTAAGATGATCTATTTTCTCATCCATTAGAAAAGGTTATACATTTCTACATTGTGTCTTTGCTCACATTGCTCCCTTCAACCCATAATATATCCCACACTTTCCTTCTGCTGAAATCTTTACTATTTTTCAAGTCTCAGCATAAGATCTATCTGCCTTCTCCATGAATCTTTTCCTAATCAGTTTTGCCCATCCTGACCTCATGTGGCTTTATTATCTATACTACTTACTGGACATTGAATTGTATACTGCCTTGTGATATCACTTTTGTTGTAGACACTAAACTGAAAATATTGTGCATATCTTTTCAACCTAACTAGGTTGTACTCTCCTTGAGGCCAGGAACCTTATATTTTTATTTCATTTTTCTCCTACAAGCTCTAACTCAATCTTTAGTTCTGTAAACATTTTGTAGAATAAATTTTTGAATGAATGAATCATCCAATGTTAATATTCATGTGAAGTACTTAGAATGTGATCTGGCACATAGCAAACACTGATAAATGTTACGTTGTTATTATTATCTGAAATCAGTGTAGTGATCTCTGAATGCTCCTCTCACTCTACCCTTTGACTATTATATCTGTTCTTAGACTCAAAGACATGTGGAATCTTAGAACTGGAAAATATTTAAGGCTGTCTGGTAAAATCCCTTTATTCTGGTAGATCACTGGACTTGAGCAGATTCAAGGCTATCTGGTCATCCCATTGTAACAGTGGTTCTCAACCAAGGGGACTGTAGACAGCCCCCATTAAAATGAATTATTTGGTCCAAAATGTCCATAGTGCTAAAGACTGAGAAATCCTGTGCTATAAGTAACCCTCAGCTTTTTATTTAACCTTCATTAAAAGAGACTCACCTGCTTCCCGGGTTAATATGTTCTGTTGTCACAGAAAGTTCTTAATAGCAGATTTGTTCTTTATTTGGTATTTTTTCTCTTTATTTATATTTCCCCTGTTTTGAGAAGAAAATTTAAGTACTTAAAATATGTAGGAAAAATAAGTTTTGCAGAACAATTTTCCTCACATACATACCCTTTGAAATTGTTTGGGAGAAACTGTACAAATTATTTGGAGAGAGCTGTTACAAAGTTAACAGAGGCTTATCGAATGTCTTAGGAATAGGTGTTTCACACCAGCTCTTTCAGCTTTGTATGTAAAGTGTTCCCTGATGACTCTCAGGGCAAAAAAGGGGTTAAATGAAAAAAGAAGCTGGTTGCTTGTCACCAAGTGGAGTGGGAGAAAGGGACAGAACGGCTGCCCTCATTCTGCCTTCTTCTGTGGCTGCTTTGCTCCCTCATTCTTCCTTATCTCTCTGCCTCATTTCCAAGGCTAGAAGTATATACAGTGATGGCTGCTACTGATTGCACATTGTCAGGAACAAAGGCCTATGGAGAGATCAGTGCAGTTCCTCCTCTAGCAAGAGATACCAGAGCTGTGATCCACTTTTCAAAGTTGTCTAAACAAAAGTGCAAATATCCCAGTCTGCAGTTTGGAAGAAAATCCCAGATGTATAGGCTGCTTTTTCATGAGTTTGCAGATCATCTTTTTCTTTCCCCTCACCAGTTCTGTTCCCTTCTCTCAATGGCAGTCACATGATAATATCTTGCCCCTGAAGCCATTTTTATCCTTCTGTAGTGTTTGCACTCTACAGAAAAGTGGTTCTTTTCTGAATGACTAGGATCTTCAAGGTTCAAGATCACAATTAATTTTAGCCCTGATTCCTGTGTTATACCAGTGAATACAAGTGGCTAACTTAAATTTTACTTATGTCTAGTCTGTCTTGCCATTCTTTTTAGCAAGAAAAAATTAAGGATTAACTGACCCTACTGTAACTTTTCTGCATGTTTTTATAGCGTATTTAAGATCTTTCTTTGATTAGTCAATGAAACGTAATATTTCTAGCTTTTTCTCAAATCAGATTTCTGAGCTTTTTAAATATTTCTCTTCTTTCAGTTGGGCCTAATAAAATTCTCTGTATGACCTTTCAGGTGCAAGAAAGAATTCCTTTGCAGAAACATATACTGAATACCACACTGAAATCTAACCCCCCTGAGAGGAGAGTCAGAGTTGTAAATGTTCTGTAAGGCAGTCATTCCATCAGTGATGGACTGTACAGTGATGAGCAGCACGCTGAAAGAAGGGAGTCAGAACATTTAGTGGCCTCGATTGACTGAATAAGTAAGCAGACAAAGACAAAATGAATTTTAATTAACATGAATATAGATTCAGTAAATCAAAGAGAATCTGTGCAGATGCGAGTCGGAAATTTGTTTGAGGATGGTGACCAATACATGTCTAGGGTTATAGTTGACTGAAAGTTACGTGAGAGTGAAATATTTTAAGTGCAGAATGACTTTTTAAAGCTAACATGGTGCTACAACTACCGTTGGTACTAACAGCTAAGGGTCATTGTGTACTTACTGTGAGCCAACACTGCCCTAAGCCGTTTACATGTGATCACTGACCCAGGAGAGGCAAACAGGATTACGCAGGTAGTCTTTCCTCCGGTACGTCAACTGAACACCAAGCAGTAGCATAGAGGGGGCCCATCCTACCAGCTGAGGTGCCAGGCTCCTTGCAGCTCTACCTGTGGCAGTGTTTTCACCTCAGGTAAAATTCTTGTCTCCATGTTTGCTGAGCCTTGAGGGAACAAGAGCTGTTTCTTAGGATAGGAATAGATATTTATTAATGTTACAAATAGAATAGGTAGAGGACATTTTTTTTCATTTGAGGCAAAACATTTAGATTTGACTTGTATTTAGAATTGCTTTAATAACACTTATTGGAAGCCTACACATATGCATAGGACGAAGTTGTAAAAATTGTGCTTTTGGTAGGAAAACTTAACATCACTTCACTATACAGTTTTCTGATTTGAACCCACATGTTGAATTTAGAGAACTGGAAATGTATTTTAGTTCATTTAGATAAAATTATCAACATTCTCATGCCTTGAGGACAGATTTTTAAAAATCTTTTAGTGCTCTAGAAGAGTGCTAGTAAGATGATTTTAATATTATATTGTGAGCAAGAATCATGTGTAAAAATAACAAAAACTACTTTCCTGGTTTTTAGATGTGTGGTTTTTAACAACAGAGGAATGGCGGGGGAGACTCTCTTGGTAAGTAAATTTAAATTAATGACAACAGCTTAATTTTTAAAACAATCATTTCCAGTTTTATAATGAAAAGTACATTCTTTTTTTATTTAAAATAGCTCTGATTATGTAAACCATACAAGTTCATTGTGGAAAAATACAGATAGAAAACAAAAAGAAAATTTACAAGACCCATAGTTACACAACCAGGGAAATCCCCTTAGTCTATGTTCATCCAGATTTTATATATAAATAAAACATATGTAATATATTTCTATTTTTATAAAAATTAAGGTTCTATTTTGTAACAACTTTTGTACTTACTATATTTTAACATCAAGAGATATTTATCTATATCCTTTTTAATGCAAAACACCTTTTGTTTAAAAATTAACTAGTAGAAAACAAATCAACCAGTGTAGTGATGCTTCTTTTCACTTAAGAAATTCAGTTTTGTCATGAAACAGATTGACTGTATGTTATATGCCTATTTGCCAGCCAAAGTTTACATAGAGGAAATACTGTTTAAATCCTTTTACTTAAATCAGCTTTTTTTTCCTTCTAACCCTTGAAGTTTTTGCTGGGGTAGAAGTTCTTCAACCTCTTAGAAGATCGTCACTCTATATGTTGCTAAACTTATGAGTTGGAATGAGAACTATTACACTCACTGAAATTTTCTTGAAGCTTTTCAACTTTTAGTCCCTCACCACTTCAACAGATCAAAGGCAGTCCTACCAGAATTGAAAGAAACTTTATTTTTGAGTCATTGACAGAGAATGATATTAAGACTATAAATAATTAAGTCATGCTGGAAGTGAAAATTTACAATCCTGTCACTAATGTCAGTACTTGATGAGAACTTGGGAATAGAAAGAGCTCTTGCACTTTGCTTTACAGTGACTTAGGCCCTGGAGGGAATCAAGATCAATATAATTTCAAAAGCTAAAGTTATAAAGTGTTTATGGTCTTACTCAAGTGCCTCATAATAAATAGTTTGATGTGAAGGTTCACATCCCCTTAGTTAGTCTAGCCTTTAGGAATCTTCTAGACAGAAGGTAGGCATTCTGAAGGGGAAAGTTTGAATTTGTCACCAGACAAATTGTTTTTGAGCAGCTCTTGTCTGCTGTGTATCCTTCTAGGTGCTTCCAGGAAACAAAGATGGAAAAGACATGGTCTGAGGCTCTCAAGAAAATAACGTGCTGCAAAGTCTATTAGGTCCCATAAAGTGAGGGACAAAGATCTGTTCATTCAGCAAGGCTGCGTTGTGTGCCTGTCACACCAGGCACTGTTCCAGGCAGTAGGGTGATGACTGTACACATTATGAGACACAACCCTAACCCTGAGGAGCTTTAACTTCAGTTGCAGGAGAGAGTCAGATGCATAAAACTAAGTGCAATAGAGTGCTAAGTATAACCGGAGGAAGATTTTTTAAGGCTACAGAGCATAAAGGGAAGGAGTAACTAACTGCTTTCAGGGAGACAGGAGAACACCATTGTGGAGGTAAATGTGAGTTGGATCTTGAAGGCTACGGTATTGAAACAAGAGAGGAGATAGAGAAGCTTTCTCAACATAAAAAGCAAGGTATTAAAGAGCGTGGAATAGCAAGCACGTACTTTTGGAGGGCTAATGATGATGATAATTTTATTTAATATTTACTGAGTCCTTAGAATATATCAGTTGTCTTTTGGTACTTAATGTTCAGCAGTAGAAACCAACCCAGTGGTTTAGGTAAGCACAGCCACCATCATCCCCATTTTGCAGATGAAGAAAATGAGGCACAAATAGGTTAAGATTTTGCCCTCGCCAAGAAATTCAGAGCCAGGATTCAGTCCCAAGTCATCTGACTCTGTGCTTATGTTCTTGTACTCCCTCTCATTATTCAGGAAGTGACAGAAATTCTTCTAGAAGAGGTAGGACCAGATTTTGAAGAGTCATGTGTAGAATCACCAGGAACCTAGTATCAAACCATTGGTTATTTTTTTAAATTTCAGCTTTATTGAGGTATAATTGACATATAAAATAATTTGATCCTGGTCATGTTTTAGAAAGAGGACCATGGCAGTGGTGTATAGAAAAGAGCTGGAGAGGATGGAGGCTGGAGGCTGGGATACCTGTTAGAAGGCAGTTACTGTAGACCTACCCAGAGTTTGAAAGCAGATGTAGGAGGCCTGAAGAGGAGAGAACAAAATGAGGGGTGGTCATGGGGCAGAAAGAATAGTATTAATGGTATCGTGGGAAGTGAAGAGAAGGGAGTCAATGTTGACATTTCTAACTCTGCTGACTTGTAAAAGGCTAATATGGTAAAAGGTAATATTTACTGAAATAGGACATTTAGGAAAATTTACAAGATTTTGGTGTAATAAAAATAACAAATTCAGTTTTAGATGTTTAGGGTGCTTTTAGATTATCCAGGTGGAAATTTCTAGTAAACAGGTGGATATACTAGACTGGCCCTGGGAGAGATGTAGGGGCTAGAGAAAGAAATGGATTGTTAGTGTGCAAGTGGTACTTGGAGCTTGGGAGTGGTTGAGATTGCTTAGGGAGAGTTTGCAGAGTTAAGGGGAGAGGTCTGTGGATAGAATCTTAGAAAACAACGAATAGGAAGGAGGAGAGAAAAAGAGAAGGAAGCTTGAAAAACCTTCTACCCTTACCCTTTAAAGTTAATCAGAAATTTACTTTGAAAGAATGCAGCAACCCAGTAACTTTTAGCCATACACTTTAATTGGATTTTTGAAAAATCTCCAAGAACACTTGGAGTTCTTACAAAGGGATAGTATATAGATAAACTTCTTTATTATTATTTTAAAGAATTCAGTGAGTTCTAAGAGGATAAGAGTAGCTTGGTCTCTGAAGTCATATCTAGTACCCTGGATTGAATTCTGATGAACTAGTACTTCCAGCAAATATCTGTATCATAAAGGCTAATGTGATCTAATTTAAGAAAGAATAAGGATGTAAAATGACCAAAATGTAATTATAATTATATTCTTTTAGAACAACTGCTTTAAAAAAGAAATTTAAGGGAGTAAATTAATTATAATGTAATACATCCTTCTTGTACCCTAATGGATCACAAAAAATGAGATGCCAATATTGATTATTAGAGCTAGCTTTGATATTTAGATCCCTTAATAACCCTTCTTCTTTCTGCCTTGGAGCCGTGAACAATTATTGTATCAGACTAGAGGAACTCTATGTTTATTTATACCTCACCTTGTTCCAGAAAGGATTTAATGTAGCTCAGACCCAGAGTAAGTAAGACCTTAGGTGGGCATAAAAAACAAAAACAAAAGATGAATCAGCAAAGATCAAACAGGAAGGAACTGCCTCTGCCTGAAATGAACCTAAGAGAGCTAGCAAAAGTGAAATGGGATTTAGGGTAAGCAGGTCTCCTAGGAGTGGAAGAAATGCAAAAGTAAAAGGTTTGCTGAAATATGTTGGTGATAGGTTTTATAGGGATTACTATGGCTCCTGCAAAGCAGGATAAGAAAGTAGAAATTTCCCACCACCATGTTGTCCTCGTTTCCAATTAGTCATTGCAGGATTGAAAGCCAAAAACTTTGCTCGCTAGGAAATGAGAAGCCTGCACGTTGCCCTCCCTGGGGCTGTTAGCTGTAGGAGACAGATAGTCTGGGTCTCAGTAGACTGATCCTCAGATATTTCTGCAGGGTTCTTGGAGCGCTTGGAGTAGAGGGTACGTTTTCTTCCTCCCTGCAGATAGGTTTTCAAGGATAGCAATCCAGGAATCCAAGTTACCCACAAACTCCCTAATATTAATGATTACTTTGTGAATTATCATGTTTCCAGCTTAGTTGAGGAATGATAATTTACAAAGAACTCAGCCAAAATTGAGTTTATTGAAAGCTACCTAGGGGTCCCTTTCCTTTCGGTTATAGGGTCATACACAATTGTATGTCCCTAGGCCCAACAAGAAAACCCTCCTAGCCATTTTGGAAGATGGTCTGGCAATTTCTCAAAAAGTTAAACATTGAGTTACCAATAATCCAGCAGTTCCATTCCTAGCTATATACCCAAGAGAAATGAAAAGATATGTTCACACAATAACTTGTACACAAATATTTATAGCAGCATTATTCATAACAACCTAAAGGTAGAAAGAACCCAGATGTGCATCAATGGACAAACGGATAAGTAAAATGTGGTACATCCATATCATGGAATATTATTCAGCATTAAAAAAGAGATGGAGTACTGATACATGCTACAACATGGATAAACCTTGAAAACATTATGTTAAGTGAAAAAGGCCAGTCACAAAGTATTGCATTTTGTATGATTCCATTTATATGAATCCCTTCTCTTCGCTTCCCACAATACAATTAATACTATTCTTTCTGCCCCATGAACACCCCTCATCTTTGTTCTCTCCTCTTCAGCCCTCCTACGTCTGCTTTCAGTACTCAGAATAGGCAAATCTGTAGAGACAGAAAGAAAGCAGATTAGTGGTTGCCTAGGGCTGGGGGAGGAGAATGACTGGTAATGGTAGGGAGTTTCTTTGTAGGGTAATGAAAATGTTCCAAAATTGTGGTGGTGGTTGCACAACTCTGAATATGCCAAAACACATTGAATTGTACATTTTAAATGGGTGAATTGTATGGTAGCATGTCTCATAAAGCTGGTAAAAAGAAAAGCCTCCTTCAGAAACTTTCCAGTTCAAGTTACAGCTGGTTCAGCAGGTGAGGGGGGTGGCCAATGGGGGAGTGAAGCCAGAAGATAACTTTAAAGCAGTGCTGCTCCAAGCGTGGTTTGTGGACCAACTTCTGCATCAGAGATTCTGTGATACCAGTCCCTGACAGGATGAGGGGCTGCGACAGAATGTAAACCAGCTTCAGCTCCAAGCACTCTGTCGAGGTGAGCAGATTTCATTTTTTTCTCATAGCAATCCTCTCTTGTGAGAGAAGCAGCACGCTGATTTATTTTCTGACGCCAGCCCCTTATCTCAGCCTGGACTGGCACTTTGATTAGCTCTGCCTCTGAGACCCTCTAATCCTAAAATCCTCATTTCGTACATGAGGATGCTCTGGAGAAGCAGGGTGACTGGCCTGAGGTCATAAAGCTGAGTAGTGGTCTCAGAGCAGACACTCAGACTGTCCAATCAAATATCTTAACCTTTCAGCACTGGCTTTAAGTCAAGTCGGCCTGAAAATCTGGGGGTGGAGATAGAGAGTGGTTTCAAAGAGAGGGTTCTTGCCTCAACCTCAGATTCTTTGGTGGTTAATTAAGGACACAGATCTAGAGAAATCTGCTCTTGTTTCCTACTGAGCTTTTTAACCTTAGCTTTTTTTTTTAATTTTTATTGATGTCTTAATAGTTTGTAACATTGTGGGTTTTAGTTGTACATTATTATTTGTCCATCACCATATGAATGTCCTTCACCTCTTGTGTCCACCTCCCACCCCCTTTCCCCCTGGTAAGCAACAACCAGTTCTCTCTGTCCGTATGTTAATTCATATTCCACATATGAGTGAAATCATGCGGTGTTTGTCCTTCTCTCTCTGGCTTATTTCACCTTAGCTTTTTCATGGAAGCTAATGGAATAGGAGGGATGTAGGGCTCTTTCCCCTCAGGAGCCCTGTTTCTTGCAGGTGGGGATTCAGAAGGGATTAAGGACCTCCCTTATGGTCTGAGAGAGGAGGAGCATCTAGGACAGGGCCAGCCTGGGCACAATTCAGCTGTCAGACTTGTATCTTCAGGCACCCCCTTTCCCATACCCAATACCTTCCTATTCAACAACCATTGTGTCCCACCCAAGTGGCCCTTTCCTATGTGCTCCAAAAATAACTTCTCTCTCCTCCCTCTATGCCCATCAGAACAACCCAGGAAGGTTGATCTCAGCCAGACGTGAGTCTGAATGCACTGAATCCTTTAGAATTTTCTCCTAACATTGATAGGTCCAGCTCAGTAATATCAACTGTTTTAAGTGGTGGGTACACAAAGAATTGTACAATTCTTTATATTTAAACAATTTTCAAATAAAAGAAAAAGAATGTTTACTTTTAAAATTTTAGGAATAGTAATAACAATAATTTAATAGCTAGCTGTCATTTATTGAATGTCTTATATGTGTCAGGCAATGCTATAAGGAATGAGATGCTTGGCAGTACTTCCCCGTGCAGTGCAAGGAGTCCCTGAAGAACTAGATTTCCCTCTTCCCAAGTCATTCTAGATAGGTTTTATCATTCTCGTCACTGTAGCCTCCTCCTCTCTTGGCTCAACTCTTGCCCTGTTTCTTTCTCTTCAAGCAGTTGGTTCTCAGCCCTGGCTGCACATGAGAATCCTCTGGGAAGCTTTAAAAAATACTGATCCCTGGACTCCATCCCCCAAAGATTCTGATTCATTTGGTCTTGGGTGGAGTCCAGGTGTCTGCAATCTGTCTTAACACACTCCAGCGAGTCAAATGTGCAGGCAGGGCTGAAAACCATCGCGAGGTGGTGGGTAGTCCTGGATGTGGCAGCCTCCATTAGGACCCTGGCCCAGGTGAGCCATCTCTGGCCCCAAACCCAGCCAGGAGAGAGCATGAGATTTGCTTCTTAGGAGCCTGGACTGAGGATAACTCCTGTCTGCCTGGCTGACCTACTCTAAGCCAGTAACAAAACTGTGCTCATTTATTGGTGTAGCTTGTGTAGCATGACTGCATAAGCATGTATCTCCACCATCTAGAACATTAGCAGGAACATGGCATATGCCCTCTCAGGCTCAGCATTGGCCAGGATATTTCCGGGGGCCCTTTGCTTTGTGGTTGGTTATTTTAAATAATTAGAAAAATCACAAATTTAGACACTTGGTCATTTTATATGTCTATCACTGACTGGGTGAAATGATTATTTATTAAAGTGATAGTTTTATTTATGTACACATACTTTTGTTTTCTCTGACTCCTTATTTCACAAACTCATCTTCCAAACATAAGATCAATTTTCCTAAGAATGATTTGGGCAGTTTACTAGGTACGGACTGGGGTGGATAGAATGAAAACAAAACAAGGATAACAAAAACACACTGTAGAAATCAGTTAAAAAGCATAATTAGTTCTATTATAAAAGGATTATTCCTTTTTGGGGGCCTACATTCCAAACAAGAATCACAGAGTTCATTTAAGCAGCATCTTATCAAATATTTGAGTACAGATCATTAAATATTTGAGAGAGGAAGACTATAAAATGAAATATTCTAAGCACCTGATGATTATCAAGATCTTACAATAAAGTAAATGTGAACCTTAAATGATCTTTAAAAGGACATTGCTTGTCTTTTTCAGTTTTCATTTTTTATGGACAGAAAACTGAAATCTTTTTACTAGATGGCCCACTTCAGTACTGGATGAGTGGCAGGCAGTCCCAGAATTGAGAGAAGTGCCGTGGGTTATGGCTTCTACTGCAGATTGGCAAATTAATCAGCTCCCAGAATAGCTAGGGAGAGTCAGACTACCTGATTAAGGGTGAATTTTAATTTGTTTCTAGACAAAAAAAAAAAATTTTAATGAAATTTGCATTTTAAAACAAATGATTTCTAAACCAGGACAAGAAAATTCTCTTTTAGGTTAGGGAGAAATCAGTTTGTCTACTTTTTGAAAGGTGATTAAGAAGGATACATTAGATGTAGTCCATAGATAAATATAAAATATATGCTTTATTCTTTTCCCTTCTATTATATATGAATAATTAAGAATTAATTTTACTTCATTATTCTCTTTAATGCTTTTTTAAAAACTAACCCCTAACAGCCGTTAAACAAATTACTGTTGTTTCTGTCTGATCATAGTTGCAGTTGAACAGTTTGAACAATCTTGGTTTGTACTTATTGTCAAATTATTCTATCTAACTTATAAAATATTTATGCCCAAACATCTGCTGGAAGGTTATTTATCCTTTAGATTTTCTGCATTTTTCCAGAATACCTTACCCATCCTCATCTCACTCTAAAAGGCGTTTTCACCACCCAGCTGAGTCCTGCCAGGTCTCCCTTCATCTCTTTTCTGTTTAGGTGTGGCTTACTCTACCTCTGTTCTGGAAGCATGAAAAAAGACAGGAATTACTGCAATAAGATAGTCGCTTGTTGCATTAGTAGCCCTAGCAACTGAGAATTAGCCAACATTTTTTGTCTAAAAAGCTGCTAGTTGTATCTTCAGACCTGAAGAAAATTCCTGCCAGGCCAGCCAATTCAGTATATTGCTCCCATAAGTGTCTTTGTTGTGTGTCCCGGGTGAATCCTTTCTTTAACAGGACTCAGGTCCTGTGAGGAAAGAAAGCGTATGATGTTTCCTATTGGAGCCCATCAAGTAGTAAGAGGTTGTGTGGTATAACCACCTAGTTTTGCATATCAGAAGTTGCTAATCAGGTCTTCTTATTTTCAGTCCTGTGTGTTTCAGTTCAATTTGACGAGTATTTATTGACTGATGGTCAGAGGTGAGTAAGATAGTAATAGAGAGAGACTCACCTAGATAGTAAGGGCAGGCAACAGCTGGCCAGAACAATTAGAGGTAGAATTGGGAAAGGCTGTGAGATCCTGGAGAACAGGGGCCAAGTCTTTTGTCTGACATTTATTCAAGGCACGATTTCAACAGGCAGAGTTGACAGTGAAGGACCCTTGGCAGATGATGTTTATACCGATGGCAAGGCCTAGCAGGCGAGAGAAAAGTAGTGTCCCATTGACCTGAATTCGTACACATGGAGAAATAATAAAATACATAGCTAGAAAGGTTGCTTGGCCTGTTGTGGAGGGCCTTGAACAGTTGGCAGAGGAATTTGTACTTAATTCGGTGAGCAATGGAAGGCTAATGAAGCCTTTTTGTTTGTTTGTTTGTTTTTTGTTTGTTTGTCTGTTTGTTTTTGTGGGGAAGACCAGTCCTGAGCTAACATCCATTGCCAATCCTCCCCTTTTTGCTGAGGAAGACTGGCCCTGGGCTAACATCTGTGCCCATCTTCCTCTACTTTATATGGGACGCCACCACGGCATGGCTGACAGGCAGTGCGTCGGCGGGCGCCCGGGATCCGAACTCGCAAACCCCGGGCTGCCAAGCACGGACTAAACCGCTGCGCCACCGGGCGGCCCCGAATGAAGCCTTTTAAGCGGAAAGACTGTCATGAATAGAGCTGGAAGTGTTCTGTAGGAAGATTAATTTAACAGTGAGTAAGAGGTACAATTATGGATGGTTATAGGGAAAGGCTGGGAATTAACCAGGTTAAGAAGTTATTGCAGCTGTCCAGGTGAGAGGTAAAAAGGCCTGGTAGCAGAGAAAATTGGTGCCTTACCTCCTTGGCACATTCCCATGCACGCCTACCTGATGACCTCCAGCTGCAAACACCTACATCTCTTCCTGGGGGCCTTCTCTAGCCACTGGAACCTGCTGGACCCGTGCTCAGGCAGACCAGAGAGTGAACATCCCCCAGGAGCAGCCTTCAACCAATGCCCAAAGGGAACCAGTGGATAAATAACCCACTCCCTTGCCACTTGGCTGGGATAATCTCGAGCCATGTTCAATACAGTCTCCCAAAGTGCCCCAAGGGGTTGAGTCCCAGTCACTCACAGCCACAGACTCATTGGTAACATATACTTTATTGACTTCCTACCCTTCCTGACTCACTTCACCACTCCCTTATTGGCGCTTCCTGGTATCACCTTCCGAATGAACTGCTTGCACTCACATCCTTGCCCTTCTGAGAGAATCTAACCTACCAGGCCTTTACTACAATGGAAAGAAGGGGTTTCCTGTGCTTCCTGCAAGAGATACTGAGGAGGAAGAAGCTACAGGACTTGGCAGTTTATTGGCTGTGAGGTTAAGGGAGAAGGCAATGTCACCTACAGTTTTAACTAGGAAAATTTAGGTGTCATTTATAGAAAAATGGGAAGTTAGGAGAAGCATTGGGAGTTGTCATGAAAAGAAAGGGTTTACTTCTGGGCACTTTGAGTTTGAAGTACTGAGAGAACATTACAGGGAAGCTGCCTGCTAGAACTTGGAAATTTGGATTTGGAGCTCAAGATGAAGGTAAGAGAGTGGAGAAGTAGGTTTAGTCATTGCAAGGAGGTGGTTGATGAAGCTACAGAGGTGGGTGAGACCTTCAGGAATTGGGTATTGACCAGAGGAGCAGATGCAGGCCTAAGGCAAAACTTTTGGAAATGAATACTCACATTTGGGGTTGTGGGCAGTGACAGGAACTGGGCAGGAAATGGAAAGCCAGAAGCAGGAGAACAGGATAGTGCCATTGCAGAAGCCAAGGGAGCAGCCAGCAGGAGGCAGATCATGCTGAAAAGACTCTAGATTTGCTGAGTTCTGGCAACTTTGATCCACACCAGTGTTATCAGTTTTGATCTTAATGTAATCCATTTGGAAAAAAACATCTAAGGAAAAATTAGCTCCTGTATCTGAGTGTACCAGATATTGGTTTATTTACTAAGTCCCTCATGGAATCCCAGTGCTTTACAAGAATTAGTTTACTTATTACAAACATATAATCCAGGTTCTGCTTTTTTGTGACCTTTGGCAAATTGCTCAACTTTGCTGAGCTTCAATTTCCTCATGTGTAAATAAGGAACCAGGTGCTATTATGGTCCTTCCTGGCACTAGGATTCTCTGATCCTAATAATTTTCCATAGGCTATTTTTCTCGTACCCTAACTCTATGTGTATGTTCGTGTGTATGTGTGTGTGCATGTGTACATACATGTGCACACATACTTCACTTCAAGTCTGCAATGACAAGAGTACATGTTGATGACTGTCATAAATAATTCAGAAATTTTAAAGCTATGCAGTGGGAATAGACTCACATGTAATAAAAATACTGAGTAAGGATGATTTCTTTACCTGAATTCTTGAGATAAATTCTGCAGTCACTATGAATGGGCTTGGTAGTAGATATTGTTCGATTTAGATTTTACATTGAATTTGTGCCCCTCAAATGCATTTCATCACAAAGTATTTTTAAAAGTATCTCAGATTAGTCACTTATTAGCTGTTAAGGTGTTCCAGGAGTCATTTAACCTCTCTAAACTCAGTTTCCTAGTTATAAAATAGATATAATAATAGGATCTTCCTCAGGGTTTTGTGGACAGAAATTTAATTATTCAATACATATTACCCCTTGTAAATACTGTCAAGTTAACATTTGTCTTTTGGAGAGCTTCATATTTGCAGATCTCAAAAAGATAATCGTAGGCAATAGGTAGTGTTTTAGGCTTGAGTTTAATAAGAGGGATCATTGAAAATTGTGATTTTCTTGGGCTACTCAATAGTGGCTCAATGGTAGGTGACACATAACCTTCCTATTGCAATCATGATTTATTGGAATATTAAAATTGGGATGTCACAGATAACTAGTTTCAGTGTTTTTATTAATGTTACCAGATTCCTCTCCTTGTTATTAAATTTCTGGTTATTTTATCTTACATATACTCTATTCCTACACATACTCTCACATATATCTACAGATCCTCCCAGATGTCAAATAAGGTATCTGTGAAGCTTTTCTGCTAGACACAGAACCCTTACTTATGAAGTTCACATGAAAACCATTGGGTTTTTTTTTTTTTGAGGAAGATTGGCCCTGAGCTAACATCTGTTGCCAATCTTCCTGCTTTTTTGCCTTTTTTTTCCTCCCCAAAGCCCCAGTAGATAGTTGTGTGTCATAGTTGTGCATCCTTCTAGTTGCTTTATGTGGGACGCCGCCTCAGCATGGCTTGATTGGTGTGTAGGTCCGTGCCCAGGATCCGAACCAGCAAACCCAGGGCCGCCAAAGCGGAGCGCATGAACTTAACCGCTACACCACTGAGCTGGCCCCAAAAACCATTAGTTTTAATGCATTATGTATTGAGGTATAATAAGCTTTACATATTTTAACATCTTGAGTGTCTGTTGTGGTGTAGCGCAGCTGGGACTATATGAATGTATTACTGTAAAAGAAAATATTTATTTAATAAATCAGACTGGATATTGCTTTATCTAGAATGAAGGCAGTGCCGGAAAACCACACCCCTTCATTGGTAGATAGCACTCAGGATAGAGAAAACAGTTCCCCAATTAGAAAGGAGCCACAATTTAAATTTTCTGTGGCATTATTGGAAAGCCTTTTTTGTTTTCTTGCTTGTTTTTTTAATAAAGAATTACTTTGGCTTTGTCAAGCATAAGTCTTTTTTTTTCTATATAATTCTTCACTTTTTTTCCCTAAATTGACTCTGTTCTTGTTAAGTTGGAGACACAGTTGAGTATGGTATTACATGTCTGTTTAATTTAAGGTATCTATATTGGTCTTGCCCCATTTCTGTCAAGCCTTCCTTGCGTGATTTTGTTAGTGCCAACTCGAATGGTGTTGACTTTAAATGGCATAATGTGCACTGCAAGATATGAAAGTTATAAATTATTATTACTAATAGTATGTGCAAACAAAGGTTATTTTCTCATATTTATGCTGTTTTTTACATTTCTGCATTATACCAATCGTTAACCTCATAATTTTAATTTTTGTGCTTTACCTGTCACTGTCTACAGACGCCAAGGACTTACTGTTGTGCTAACACTGAAGACTTGGAGACAGTTATCCACCACGTGCACAGTCTGTACCCTTCTGCTCCTTTTCTGGCGGCAGGGGTTTCAATGGGAGGGTAAGGTTTTTCCTTTCTAAAATGTCTGAGAGGGAAATGGTCTTACCGACTGACTCTTTCAGAAGACTATAAGCTACGTAGACATTTTAAAATAAATGTTTGGTTATTTTTATCCTATTTTACCATACGTGGTTGAAGGAATGAAGGAATTAATTCAGGTAAATGTTAATATTTTCCTTGACTACTGGTTCTGTGGTGAAAAGGATACAAGTATCTCCTTGGGGTGCTCGGGATCTTGTGAACCTGAAGGTGTATCTGAACCCCATGAAGACGATTTTCAGCACTTGGTAGCTGCCATGTTGACCTTCAGATGCCCTGAGGTACTCCCAGCCATTCCTGTGCCTGTGTTCTCCCGGACCCCTCAGGAAGCTGGACTTGTAGCATGACTTTCATCACTCCAATTATTTCTAGAAATAATCACTTACTGCTCTCTCCAGCTGAAGAGGCCTTCAAAATTGTTTTTCCCCCAGTGGTGTTTGGTTGTTTTGTTGCTGGGCAAATAGACCTACTCTGGAATGCTCTTCTAGAACCTGTGAAATTTTGTTGTTAACCACCTACTCCAGCTGTGATTTTAAGCACATGAATATTATTATAATTTTTGCTGCTTGCAATTACATTGGGGCTTATTTGGAATTTTTATGCCATGTTTATATTTAGGGTCCTTTCTACTAGTAATTGCTTATATTTTTTATTCTAATGATAGTGAGCTTAATAAAATCCAAAATTTTTATTGCCTGGCATTTTACTATGCTTAGATTCCCTAAACCATTGTCCAAAACTACTTTTTAAAATCAGTAAACACATGAGATAGAAAATGATATTTTTTTCTTAATTTTGTAATTGATTTATCTGTCATTTCAATTTTCAAAACATCTTAGGGGCACATTTACTTGAAGATGAATAGACTTTGCAAATGATAGACTCTGAAAAATAGGCTTTAACCACAGCTTTCTAGATTCTGATAAACATAAAACTAAGAAAAGAATACACATCTTACATTAGCATGGAAGGTCTGACTTGACCTACTAAAGGAAGAAATCTGAATCAGTGCAGAAAACCCGGGCAGAATCACTGAATTGTGCTTAATGGACAGTATTTCACTTCTCTTTCCTTTGCCCCATGATGTGAATCTTAAAGGACAGGCTGCCAGCTGAATTTTTTTCCCTTAATCATATAAATTCTTGACTTTTTTAAGGCCAGACTTTACATAAACAGGCCCAGATTCTCTATTCAGAAGCTCCTAGAAATGCCTATTCGTGTTGCATTGAAGCCTGAGTGCCTGAAGGCAGAACTTGACAATTGTCCTTTGCAGCTGGCTGAATATTAATGTCTTGTAAATTGTTTGAAGGAAGCACCCTTTCTAGTTGCCTAGCACTGTGACAGTTCCCAAGTGGGTTTCCCTCTTGGGGATGTATTTTAAAGTTTGACACATTTTTTTCTTTTGGAGGTGCAACAGACAACAGCGTAGACTGTCAAAGATCCTTATGGCCAGTGTCCCCTGTAGACTGGGTTATCCCCAAGCCTGTGATACCTGGGGCCAAGTAGGGGCTTTGAGCCAGAATTGAGTCCAGCCAAGGAACCTACACTGCTTTAGACCCATTCAGATTCCAGTCTCCTCATAAGTTGGTAAACAAGTTTAAAAAATGTATGGAGGGGCCGCCGGGTGGCGCAGCGGTTTGGTTCGCGCTTGGCAGCCCGGGGTTCGCGAGTTTGGATCCCGGGCGCCCGCCGACGCACTGCCTGTCAGCCATGCTGCGGCGGCGTCCCATATAAAGTGGAGGAAGATGGGCACGATGTTAGCCCAGGGCCGGTCTTCCTCGGCAAAAAGGGGAGGATTGGCGACGGATGTTAGCTCAGGGCTGGTCTTCCCCACAAAAAAAAAAAAAAATGTATGGAAAATTCCAAGTATATATTAAAGTAAAGAGTAGAGTATAATGATCCCCCGATATGTACTCATCACCTAGCTTCCATAATAATCAACTCATCACACAGCTTCGATAATTATCAACTCGTGGATAATCTTGTTTATCAGTATCCGCCCCCATTCCTTCCCAGTTCTGATTATTTTTAAATATATCTCAGATATCATTTATAAATATTTCAGTAGGTATCTCTAAAAGGTAGTCTCTCTTAAACAAACGCCACAATATTGTTATCACAATTGAACAAAACTCACAAGAATTCCTAAATATCATCAAATATTCAGTCAGTGTCCCATTTTGCCAATTGAATGTTGGTTGGTTGGTTGGTTGGTTCATTGGATTTTACAGATTGTTTGAGTCAGGAGCCAGATAAGGTCCATACATTGGGATATGCCCCTTGAGTCTCGTAGGCTAGGGTTCTTTCTCCACCTTCCCTCTTATTTTTTTTTTTGTAATTTTTTTCCTTTGGTGAAAAAATGGAGTCCTTCTCCTGTCAAAGTAAAACAACCTTTTTTGGGATAACGTCTTGACGTTATTTTGCTTCTGAGTAATAACCAAGAAGTATCCCCACCTTCTTGGTCATGGCTATGCCTGGTCCTTCCTACTCCTGAGAGCTTCCCTTCCAACCCTTCCAATTTGCCCATTATACCAGTTTCCCACAAATCTCAGACTTTCAGCCAAAAAATAGGGCCACCAAAACTAGGACCCTGGCATGAACCCTTTGCAGGAGAGTATTATCCTTTAAATGGCTTAGTGAACCACAGTACTGTATACAAGGAGTACAGTCATTTTGAAGAGTCATCTTCAAAAACAAAATCTCCACTTTTGATCTAAAACGTTATTGCATTCACCCTGCTAGCTAGCCATTTGGTTTGGAAAAAAGAATGAGAGAGAATTTTTACCCATTTCTCGTATTTCAGAACCCGGGCAATTGGAGAAATAAAGAACGGAAAATATAATGAGAAACAGAACTTAGGATATCATCCTTTCTCTTCATTGGCAGTGTTAAACTTAGATTTCTGACATTGGGATTAGATTAAATACCATTCTTGTTGCTCTTACCAAAAAAGAACCAGATTAGAATCAGGAAAATTGATAGAACAAAAGGAAAAGAGGAAAATATATGAAAGGAGATAAGAACAAACAGGAAGGAGTAGGAAGAGAAAACAAGTGACTTTAGGGGCCATTCGCTCTGCCACGACTCAGAAAGTCTGACTTCAGACTGCGGAGCCCTTTAGAGATTTGCTGTAGGTGCAAAGAGGCTAGGTAGCTGGAAAGCCTACCCAGGCCGATTACCCAGAATCTCCAGGGTGAGACCTAGACATCTGTAATGGTTTTAAAAACTCCCCAGGTGATTCCAGTGTGCAGCCATGTTTGAAAAACCACTCCTTCTGTGCTCTTTCATCTATGCCAAGTGTTGGTAAATCACAGCCCACAGGCCAAATCTGGCCAGCTGTCTGTTTTTGTATAGTCCAAGAGCTAAGAATGGTTATTGTATTTTTAAATGGTTGAAAAAAATCAAAAGGAGAACACTATTTCATAACATGAAAATTATATGAAATTCAAATTCCAATGTCCATATATAATGTCTTACTGGAACATGGTCACATCCATTCATTTATGTATTGTCTACAGCTGCTTTCACACTGTAGTCCTAGAGGTGAGTAGTTGCAACAGAGATTAAATGGCTGGCAAAGCCCAAAATATTTACTGTGTAGCCCTTATAGAAAAACACCCCTCACATACTAAATTAAACATTCAGCTGGAGGGCCCAGGGATTTGCGAATTTTTAATAAATCTGCAACATCATTTTGAAAAAGAAAACCACTCTTATGGTGGATTTCTCTCATGTTTTACTTCATAGAAGGATACACATATAGGCAGTAACTGTATGCTTTGTCCCATTCACAATAGTCAACTGCAAGAGAAATAAGTATATGAATGTAAAGAAAGAGTGATGATACTTGCATGCTTTCCCAAGATAGAGGACTTAAACACTTTTTATATTTTTCTTCTCCACAGTTAATGTAAAGTCCATAGTTAGAAATGGGATGTCTCAGGGCCAGCACTGATGGCCTAGCGGTTAAGTCCGGCACGCTCTGCTTTGCGACCCAGGTTTGGTTCCTGGGCCTGGACCTACACCGGTTGTCTGGCAGTGGCCCTGCTGTGGTGACAGCTCACATACAAAACGAGGAAGATAGGCAGTGGATGTTAACTCAGAGTGAATCTTCCTCAGCGAAAAAAAAAAAAGAAAAGAAAAGAAATGGGGTGTCGAGAGATATAACATATTCATCACTGAATTTACTGTTTCTTCTCATTTTAGAATGCTGCTTTTAAATTACCTGGGCAAAATTGGGCCAAAAACGCCTTTGAAGGCAGCTGCAACTTTTTCAGTTGGTTGGAATGCTTTTGCTTGCTCAGAGTCCTTGGAGAAACCACTGAACTGGCTGCTTTTTAATTATTATTTAACGACTTGCCTCCAGTCTTCAGTTAATAAGTGAGTCATCTTTAAAACCAGATGTTGCCAAATTTTTTGGATTACATGCCCCAACAGTAAAAAGTTTTAAAGCATAACACTGCTAAAATATGTATATTTATGTTTACATTATATACATTTACAACTACACGAAAATATTCTTTATATTGTAAATATGTACAAAAATAAAAAGATTTCAAGTATAAGCTACAAATATAGATAAAAGCTGTAACGTTTCTTTCTGTTCCCCAGTGGATTATCTTGTACAACCCCTACGGTATGTGCCCCCACTTTGAAGATCGCTGTTCTATCACTGCTCTAGATTACTCTAAAAGGCTAAAAACATTAGTGTTGAATAACATTATGGGCTATTTCCCTGAGTCTTCTACTTGTTGCTAATCTTATCAATACCTAAATCTCTCCTAAGCAGTATGTGTTAAGTATTTTCAGTGCTGAGTACTATGGTTCCTTAAGCATGTGCCTACAAGCATAGTATGTTTTAGAGGCTTCGGAGAGTGCAATTCACTTGGGTATTCTCAGCCTCCACAGTTCTTAATGTTACCAAAATACTGTCTTTGCATTAGTTTTTCTGGAATTGTTTGTGCATCTTCTAAGAGTTAAATAGTATAATAGCAAAGAACATAGAGATGTTTCTGTTTATTTTTTGATAATTGTTACCATGCATTTTTAAGTGAATTGGTAAATTTAAATATAAACTCTAAATTGAAAGTATGGTTAATTTGTGCGTGACTTATTGAAAATCATAGCTGTCCTGAAAGTTGACACTGAACCTTGGATTAATCTTAACCTATTTGTCAAATTACAGATGGCAATTATAAAATATTGCTAAAAATACTAAAGAATCATCATATCATCAGTTACATGTGGTCACTGAAATGGGGGACAGTAGCAAGAAAAGTGAAGAGAATGATTTGAATTAAAATACAAGAAAAATGACCAACATTTGAAAAATAAGAATATGAAAATATAAATTCTAATTTTCAGTATAGCAATTTTAAAAATAATGTCTTCAGGTGATTGATCCCACTGTAAGCTTCTGGCTTAAGTAAGGCCTTTTGGCCAAATTGGTCTAATAGCAGCAGTGTGGAAGTACAATTTGTTGTGAAACAACACTTATGTTTATTATTACAAAACTAGTTCATTCCTTCTCAATTAAGAAAAAAGTACTTACAAAAATGTTGTCAGGACAAATATCAATGTACTCCTACTGTGTCTGATTAAGTAAATATTTACTGAGTACCAACTTTGTGCCCTGTGCTAGGTGAAGTTATTTATTGTTATTATTTTAGGTATGTTTGAGATGGGGATGGCCTTAATTTTTTACTTTTGAAATTCTTTTGTTCCAGGCACCGGCATATGTTTGTAAAGCAGATTGACATGGATCATGTCATGAAGGTAGGAGGGAAAATTCATGTAATACTTTTATTTCCCCATTTGATTCCAAAAATAGATAGAATCTGTTTTTGTTTTTCAGGCTAAATCCATCAGAGAGTTTGATAAGCGATTCACTTCAGTCATGTTTGGCTACAGAACAATCGACGATTATTACGCCGATGCCAGTCCAAGTCGTAGGCTGAAATCAGTAGGGATCCCAGTGCTATGTCTGAATTCTGTGGATGATGTTTTTTCACCCAGCCATGGTAAAATTAATACCTTTGTATACATTTTGACATGAACTACCAGTTTTAAAATATTGTCCTTGTTAAGAAAATAGAGTAATAACAAATGAAATGTCAGTCATATCCTGTTTTCCACTGTGATAAACAGAAAAGAATAGCTAGGTACTCATAATTTAGTATCTAAATGTCTCAGATCACTTGAAACGTTTTCATAGACCCTTATCCAATCCACTGTGAGAGCCTCAGAACAAATTAGGACTCTCAATATTTTGCTTGTTCTCATTTTTATAACCTTACTTGCTTATCAGATACAGCAAATGATGTTCTTTGGACAGGTTATGTTACAGTATCTCTGCCTCAGGAGGACGTTGTCATCACTTGCCTTTTCTTCCTGAGGTCCCTATACAGAAGGCTTTGGAATTTTTCTCCCCTTTTAACCTGAAAGAGAACTTGAGACTTTATGAACATGATGTCCTCGAATATCTCAATGAGTGTAGCACATTCGGACTAGAAGGTCATATTTGAAGGGAGATAGTCTTTGTTTTCACCCTGGATATTGTGTAAAGGAAAATTATGCCCAAATTAATTTCCTTGCTCTCTTAATTCAAGAAATATGGAATTTGGTAGCAAAGATACAAATGCATATGTGTGTACATTGAAGCAATATAAGATGATTAGATGTAGTCGTACTGTCTTAAGGATCAATAGACTTGACCTCAAATTTTTTTCTATTGAAATTTCACAAAGCTTTTTATAAAACTTTTCCTGCTTATTTCCCTTCTAAATACTTTTAAAACATTTTCCCCCAAGTACTTCATTAAAAAAATTATTCTAACTACAAACATAATACATATGTATTGTCAAAATTTCAGAAAATCCCCAAGGTATGTAAAAAAACATCACCTATCATCTTTCTAGGGGCTATCACTTTATTGTGTGATTTCTGATTAATCACAGGTAATTTTAGATGGCTGGAACTTCTGTCCTTTGACCGCAAATCAGAAAATGAAACTGTGAACTTTAATATCAGTTGAATTACATGGTGATTGTTTAACCTACTTTCACTGATTAAGGAAGTCTAGTATTTCTTTGTCTATTTTTATATTTCACTGACCCTTCTACCAACAACAATTTCTCAGCATTTAACCTGACCTACTCAACTCAGGTTTAAATTCATTATTTCCTTTTCTTTCTCAAGCCCTTGAAATAGTGTTGCCACATTAAAGTAGCGGACGATTGTCTGCATTCTGAGAGCGCAGGCAGCCGGCGTCTTTCACATGACTCAAATGTGGCACAGCCTTTTGTTCTTCTGATATGACTGTGACTGTCAGTGTTAGAAATTCCTGAGTGTATCCAGAGTGTGAAATTGGGGCTCTTCATAATTCCATTAGAGGCAAATGAAGCACTCTAAATCTAAGCCCTTAAAGTAAGGTGAAAAAGGAAAAACAAAAATAGCATCAGTCTTTCGCCTGCCCCCCCAACACCCTTAAGCTCTTACACCTGATCCCAAAATAGGAGATGTCTATTTTTAGGTGTGGCTGGCTAAGGATGTGAGTTCAAGACCCCTTTTAGACAAGGACTGGACTTGCTGTGCCCTGATTTAGGGTCTCTAAGTTTATCCTTCCGGGGCGGGGGGGCAGTATTGTGAAGGGTCAAACACAGCATCATCTCAGCAGGCAGTTTGGGCACGGCCACAGCCCTGCCTTGGAAGCTGCTCAGTTCTCCGGTTGTGTCAGCTTCCTTTCCTTCCTTAGACGGGCGAGGGGTAGGGAGATCTTACCTTTCATGAGCTCATTCACCCCTAAGACTTTGCCCAAGATATTGGGCAAAGATATTGCATCAACCATGTTATCTTAATTAGGGAGATAAGATTTAATAATATCTGAAATCAAAACTCATCTCATGCCTGGTTATGATCCCTTATAGATCTTAAAGCAAAACATTTTCACTGTTTGAACTCTAAGCATGGGAAAAAAAAAAAACTATGATTCATATCCTTTAGAGTAAAGTTTTTACTCAGGATAGATTTTGAAGAGCAAATGAAAAGACTGTCATTACTGATGAGTTATTTAAATAGGCAACTATATTTTCAAAATAGTTTTTCTTTCTCCTGACTATAAAGAGAACTAGAGAAGGAAGAAGCAAAAATAATCACCAGTGTTTCACCACCCAAAGATAAACAGTTACCACTTGGGAGTATTTTATTCCATTCTTTTTTTTTTTTTTTTAATTTTTTTGCTATCTATATGTCTTTTACTATATAAATCATATTTATAATTTTGCATCCTTAATACAGCCACCAGTTGGCCCCTGGAGTCTAACTTTTTGTAAAGTTAACCAAAGTCACATGTAATGAATTTGTGACTCTCACAAAGGTAATAAGATTAGTTGTATTTTTTTCCCTTCGGTAACATCTAAGTGGGAATCTTGTAGCAAAATGTAAGTATTCACCTTTCCTTGAATTATTTTACTTAAATTTCTCAAAATAAGACTGGGCCTATACTTTTGTGTTATGATTAAACACTGGGATTGATTTTTTCCAAAAATGACGGTCCAGTACATAACCATAAACATGAACTAGAGCTAAGGTGGTTGATATAAATTAGTCAGACTTGTTCCATTAGCCATACTCATTACAAATATTTATTTGTTTAATAGTGTTTTGGTTTATAATGTTGGAAATGATAAAGGCATACATTTTTCCTAACAAAAACTGATAATATATTTTTTTCTCTCTCCTACCCCTCTCTTATTGCCCCCCCGTCCCCCCCCCCCACCCATTTTTCCCTAAGCTATTCCAGTAGAAACTGCTAAGCAAAATCCTAATGTTGCTTTGGTCCTTACTTCTTATGGAGGCCATATTGGTTTTCTGGAGGGAATCTGGCCAAGGCAGTCCACTTACATGGATCGAGTCTTCAAGCAGTTTATGCAGGCCATGGTTGAGCACGGACATGAACTCTCTAGCATGTAGTTGTTCAGATGCATTTTGTCTGAACTACCGTGTAAAGGCAGCTCAGGTTCATGCACAAATTCTAACGACTGTATATAAAGCAAATAAGCCAGCAAGTGGGGAAGAGGTCCAGAAGCAAAAACTACTTTTTGAGGAAACAAAACAACTTTGTAGCAAGAAATGAAATATAGATTTAGATTGTAACTTACGTAGATTTTATTTTTACTATGCCTTACCAAGTATGACCTTAAATAAAGTAGTACAAACATGGAATTGCACTTAACCAAAACTATTGTGTAAAAAGATTTTAATTCCTCAGGGTTTTAATTTAGGCTAGTATTTTTTTAGATTATTCATTTTAGGTGATTTAATGGTATTTTAATAGCTGTTAAAAGATTTGGGGTGTTTGAATGTCAGTTATAAGTTGGCACATTCCTAAAGGTATTCATACCTGATGATGATAATATGAAAACTGAAATAAGATAAAATACAATATGTTAAATATTTTATGTATTCTAACTTTAAAAGGCAAATGCAACAATGTTAGAGTGACTTCTATATGTGCTCTTTTACTCTGATAATTTTAAATTAAAGCTAATTTATGTTTTATAATGATTATAGTTTACAAGCTTATTTTTAAAATAGTGTATGTGCATATGTATATATCATTATATTAAAATAAATTCTACCGTTTTAAATTGTTTCTTTGTGAGCTTTTATCTACAAAAAAGTAACCCCTAGAAAATAATTGATGATACTTTCATGAATGCATTAGTAAGAAATAGTAAAACTCTTTTGTTACACTGTTTCTAGAATATTGGGCTCACACCATTCCTACCAATTAAAAATACTTTCAGCTACAGGAAACCATAACAGTGACTTAGGAATGATGATATTTAATCATCTTGCATCACAAGAAGTCTCCAGGTAGGCAGGCTAGGGCTGGTGTGAGATTTACCAGTGTCATCAAAGACTCAGTCTCTTTCTGTTTCCACTCCATTCTTAGTAGGGTAGCTAGTTATCTCCTAGACACAGGATGGCTGCTGCAGCTCCAGACATCACATTTGTGTTCAGAGAAGGAAAAGGGAAAAGGAGTGGGGCCAAACACATCTGCCCTTTTGGGAAAGTGAAAGCTTTCCCAGAAGACTTTCACTTATATCCATTGGCCAGAACCGAGTCACATGACCACCCTGATTGAGTAGGAGGCTGGGAAATCAAGAATGTAAACTTTTCCAATTGTAGTAGAGGCAAGCCAGGGAGAGGGGATCAGCAATGGTTGTTAGGCTAGCCAGCAAGTATATACAACATTTTGTCTCTCCCTTTTTTACAGTTTGAACCTGTTTATAAAATATGTATATTTTTGCCCCAAGTTTCACATTAAGAGAACCATGTACCAAAAAACCTTATTAACACAAAATTGTTTACTAAAAATGTCACCTTTTGGAAAGTTCCTGATAACGTACTGTAGACTTCCTTATAATTATGTCTAGGATAATTGCACTGATAATACCAGTGCTTTCTTGGTCTGTTGAGCGTATATTCTGATTCAGTAGTAATGATTACTTTCAGTCTGTGTGGTTCAGCTGGAGCTAACTCTTCCTTTCAGTGTTATCTTCTAGATTTTAAACAAATTGTGTCAGGAAAATTATCTACCCATTGGCCAGTACTGGAATAGGGGAGATAGCTCCTCACTTCCCTCTACACACAAAAATTAATTCCAGCTAGATTAAAGAGATAGATGTTTTCTAAATCCATAAAAGTACTAGATGAAAATATGGGAGGCTATTTTCTCTGTCTCCTCATATTTCTTTTGGTTATTGTCATCATCAAACATGCATCCAAAGCCTTCTTACAGAGCATTGTATTTGCAGTAGGGATACAAATGGATACACTGGTTTTCTTTTCTTTCTTTCCTTTTTGACAGAGTCCTGTACATTTTTTTATATCTTGAGTTCAGTAAATACACACGTTTTATAGAACAATACTTACTATGTGCAATATTCATGGTGCAATACACTCATATTTTGTAGCCCATCCTCTTCTAGTCTGATCTATTTTATTCTTTTAACTATCTCATTTTCACTTTTAAAAGTGAAAAATCTTGTTAATTTTTAAAGCTGGGGCATGGCTATGGGATTTATTGCATTATTCTCTCTACCTCTGTGCACAGATTTTTTTTATTACTTTTTAAGAATCACTCCCAAAATGCACTTTTGAGATCCACTAAAGGGTTGCAAGCTGCAGTTTGAAAAACACTGGAATTCTAGATGTTACTAGAAGTTAAAGAAAGAAGTCATTATTGTCTGTGGCAGTTGTCATGCTTAGTTGTAATAGCTTCTTATCTGTTTTCCCCCAGCAGACTGCAAGCACAGTGAAGACAGGAAACATATCTTTGCTCTCCATTTTATCACCCGGGGCCAGCACAGTGTCTGCCTCATATAAAGTTTATTATTTATTAATGCTACTTAATAATACTTGAACCTTAGGCCCTGACCCTGATGGAATGGTAGATGTTACATGCAAATCAGGAGCAGGGAGAGGAGAGATTTTTGCAACCTCTGTCCAAATCAGAACATCTGTTAAAGCAGCCTGTTTCCCCTGCAGACTTCACAGTCAAAATGGTAATTTTTTAAATCTCACAGTTGCTCTGAACCTAACAAAGCTCTGGTCACAAGGTAAGCACTCAACTTTTTCGAACTTAATTTGGAGTCAGGACAATTTGCAAGGTCAGGTGATAAAAATACAGTACTTAGGAAATATGCTATTTTAACTCCAGTTCTCACTTAAAAAACAGTCTTTTAGCCCTAACCTTTTCCGCAAAGAAGCCAAGATATAGAATAGAAGCTGATGTCCATCTCCTACGATATAGTATTGATGTCAACATTGACACCTAATAAAAATTGCTGTATGTAATTGGTTTTACTGTTTTGCTTTTAAATTTTATTTCTAAACAAAGAGATTGATATTTATATAATCACAGGCCATGTGATGATAAAAATGTTTTCTGTTTTCATCATATGCATTATAAAGCTGTGAGTTCTTCAGTTCTGCTATTTATCCCTATTCTCAATACTGAAACTGAGAAATACTTATTCTGGCTCTATCCTTCAACCACCTAAATGTGGAAATTACTTTGAAAACAGTGAATTTGACAAGAATGATTTACCTCTCTGAATATTTCTTTTAAATAAAGAGATCAAATGATCTCTTGGATCAAATGAGAAAGACTTCACTGTCACTTAAGACCGTGACTCAGTATTAATTTGTTACTGAACGATTGTGTATTTGTGCCTTCTGTAAAGGGTTATCTTCTCCCCAGAGTTAGACGCGCTCTGGTTCCCAAATTTTGCAAGCAGCATAATAATCGTATCTACTCCATCTGTACTTCTGGTTTATTGTTGATCATATTATTAAGGACTCAATACCAGCTGGATATGAATAGACAAGCTAGCAGTATATTAATAGATCCAAATGATCACAAAAGAGCATTATTCTGTTTTAAACTATCAACGTACTAATTGGTGTCTGTAAATTTTAAATATACCATTTATTGGCTTTGCTTTACCTGTAGACAGACACAAGCATTTCAGATTTTTTTCTCTGTTTTTCCAAGCTCAAAATGAAGCAAGCATAGTACCTGGACCTGGGCCCTGAATAAAGTTTATTTCTCTTAATGCCATACAGAAGTGTTCCAGTATGGCCTTTGAAACCATGGCTTCTGAAACTATGGGTTTTTTTGGTTTGTTTTTTTTTTTTTTACCAGAGTTAAAGAGACCCTTTCAGGGCCAGCTCTGTGGCCTAGTGGTTAAGTTCAGTGCACTCAGCTTTGGCAGCCCAGATTCAGTTCTTGGGTGCAGATCTACACCACTCATCAGCAGCCATGCTGTGGGGCAACCCACAAACAAAATAGAGGAAGAATGGCACAGATGTTAGCTCAGGGCAAATCTCCCTCAGCAAAAAAAAAAAAAAGAGAGAGAGACCCTTTAGAAACATGATGAAGAATAAACTATTATATATGTTTTCATGATATATATTCTGGAATATATAAATATATATTGTATATAAAAATATATAAAGTAAAAAATGCCTAGTATTATCTATATTTACCTAGAACTCTTTATAATCATTAATTATAGTTCCCAATATTTTTAAGATCATTTTTTGGGAAAGAAATTTGAATTCAGAGCACTTTAATTCTTGGCTTTGAAACTAACCTACCATTTGACCTTAGGCAAATCATTTATCCTTTCTAGGCTCCAGTTTCTTCATCTATAAGGTGCAGATGGTAATATCAATGTTACAGAGATATTATGAAGATTAAAGAGATAATATATATGTGAAAATGCTTTGTGAACTATTAAGTGCTATAGAAGTGTAAGAAGTTGCTATGAAAAGATATTTACTGTCATAAACCAAATCAGAACCAAATGACATTGTGTTACTAGTATAGCTTTCTCTATGAAAAACACATTGGTTTCAGGGTAGAGAAAAAAATACGTGTTGGTATGTAGGGTGATGTTACTCTTGATCCCTTGACTAAGGTGATGCCTGCCAGGACACCTCTGTAAACTTACTAATTTCACCTTTGTAATTACTTAATAGTGCAGGGAGGGAGATACTTTGACTATGCAAATATCCTGTTTTCTTTTAAATTTCTGTCAACTCACTGGTAGATCTTGCCTGCAGCAATTACTGTGGTGTTCTGCTGGTGATTTTCTATTTCCCATATTCCTTCTATGTTTATAATTGTAATTCTTATGAAAGAAAGAGTTGTCGCTTCTCTCCCTCCACCCCTGCCTCCAACTTTATTTATTTGTTTACTAATATCAGTAGAGAATCATGGATAATTGTTTTTACTTTGGGTTATAATTCAATACTGTTATTTTGTTGTTCATGTTGTTTCAACTTGGGAGTTCTTTCTGGTTTGTTTCCATGTCTCTTTGATATACCTATTTTTGTTTTTAAGTGCTCTGGCACCACAAGATGCTCTAGGTTCATCTTGTATTTTCCCTACTCCGGCCCCAAAATCAATTAGTTCTCCAAGAAGCCCAGGTTCCCATTGTTAAAGAATGGCATTTAAAAACCAAGATCTAGGGGTGGGCCCAGTGTCATAGTGGTTAAATTCAGCATGCCTCACTTCGACAGCCTGGGGTTCACAGGTTCAGATCCTGGGCTTGGACCTGCACCATTCATGAAGCCATGCCGTGGCAGCGACCCACATACAAAATAGAGGAAGATGGGCGTGTTAGCTCAGGAAGATGTTAGCTCAGGGCCACTATTCCTCAAGCAAAAAGAGGAAGATGGGCAACAGGTGTTAGCTCAGGGCCAATCTTCCTCACCAAAAAAACAAATGAAAAAACAACAACAAAAATATCTAGATGCTAGATACGCTCATTCTTACTGAGGCCCCATCACTTGTAGCCTCTCTCAATGGAGTGAGAAAAAAATATGTATAATGCATAAACACACACATCTATATTTACCCATCATCTGTAAATAAACATAAGTCCATATTGATACCTCTGACTCCAATTTAGCAGCACAGAATTAACTCTAGCCTCCCTCTTTCCTTATTTGTAACTTCTTTCTCCCAGTGAGAAACCTGGCTCTGATTATGTACAATATATTTACTTACTTGTTGCACAATACAAATAAAAGTAGATTACAAATAAAGTAGTTTCAGAAATCCCAACCTCCACTCCTGTGAGAAAAATTTACTAACTCCTTCCGGTGTTGTTACGTGACTCATTTGTAAGAAAGTTAGAGTCATTTGTCACCATCTGCATTCTGTCCTCCTGTCCACATCCTGGTGGATTTTTAAAATTTATATGAAATTTACTCTTTGTGGCAAATATTTCTATGGATTTTAACAAATGCACAGAGTTGTGTGTCCACTACCACAGTTCCATATGCAATCTTTCTGTCACCCACCTAATTCCCCCATGATAAGTACAGAAAACTATTCCCTCCACCCCTCAGACCCTGGCAACCAATGATCTGTTTTCTTCCCCTATAGTTTTGCCTTTTCCAGAGTGTTATATAAATGCAATCATGCATTGTGTAAGCCTTTTGGGCCTGCTTCCTTCTCTTAGCAAAACCCATTTAAGAGTCACTTATACTGTGTGATTCAATAGTTCATTCCTTTTTATTTCTGAGTAGTATTCAATTGCATGGATATACCACACTTCATTTATCCATTCACTGGTTGAAGGACGTCTGGGTTGTTTTCAGTTCTTGGTGACCATCAAGAAAAGCTGCTACAAACATTTGCACACAAGTTTTTGTGTGAACATAAGTTTTCATTTCTTTTCGGTAGATACCTAGGAGTGAGATTGCTGGGTTGTATGGTAGATGTATGTTTAACTTACAAGAAACTGACCAACTATGTTCCAAAGTGGCTGTATCATGTGCATTCCCAACAGGAATTTATGAGAGTTCTAGTTGCTCTGCATCCTCACAGCCTTTAGCATTATGCTTTTTGTTTTTAATTTTGTCATTCTAATAGGTGTTAGACAGGTAGCTATTAAAACTAAAAACGTCAGCTCAAGTTATTCAAACTACGCAGATGTGTAAATTTTGCCATTACCCCAAAATGTATCAAAGAAAAATGTGAAAATATTAAGAAATAGAAACTGAGAGACAGAGGAAGATATGGGAATAGTTAATTTAAGATAGTTATTTTTATACTCTTTCATTTTCCTTATTCAAGCTGCTGGAAAGATAAATGGTACCTTTGTGACCAACAATAGGCAACAGTCCTCTGCATAAAAAGATAAGAAAACTAGCTAATGGCCCAAATATCTGACACCTTCAGCAACAGCAGGAGGGCTAGACTCAAGCCCATTTTCTTTTCCCTAATTTTTCACAACACCAATCATTGGACTTTTTCCACTTACTAAAGGTAAGCAACAAGTGATACCTGCCAGTCGGGAGGCATTCCACAGATGCACTCCCTATGTTATCAAATAAAAGTGGAAATACCCAAAGCGTTAAAAACAAAAGTGGTGGTCCCTCCTTATCTGTCGTTTCAGTTTCCACGGTTTCAGTTACCCACAGTCAACTGTGGTCCAAAAATATTAAATGGAAAATTCCAGAAATAAATAATTCATATGTTTTACATTGCTCGCTGTTCTTTTTTTTTTTTTTTGTGAGGAAGACCAGCCCTGAGCTAACATCCATTGCCAATCCTCCTCTTTTTGCTGAGGAAGACTGGCCCTGGGCTAACATCCGTGCCCATCTTCCTCTACTTTTATATGGGACACCGCCATGGCACGGCTGACAAGCAGTGTGTCAGCGGGCGCCCAGGATCCAAACCTGCGAACCCCAGGCTGCCAAGCATGAACTAAACCGCTGCACCACCGGGCGGCCCCTGCTTGCTGTTCTGAGTAGCATGATGAAATCTCCCAGGACGGGAATCATCCCTTTGTCCAGCAAATCCATGCTGTATATGCTGCCTGCCCATTTTTCACTTAGTAGCTGTCTTGGTTGTCAGATCACTGTCATGGTATCCCGGTGCTTGCTTTCAAGTAACCCTTATTTTACTTAATAATGGTCCCAAAATGCAGGAGTAGTGATGTTGGCAGTTTGGATATGCCAAAGAGAAGCCATAAAGTGTTTCCTTTAAGTGAAAGGGTAAAAGTTCTGGACTTAATAAGGAAAGAAAAAGCATCATATGCTGAGGTTGGTAATATCTACAGTAACTTTTATCACAGTATATTGTTATAGTTGTTCTATTTTATTATTAGTTATTGTTGTTAATCTCTTAATGTGCCTAATTTATAATGTAAACTTTATGATAGGTATGTATGTATAGGAAAAAACATACTATATATAGGGTTCGGTACTACCTGTGGTTTCAGGCATCCACTGAGGGTCTTGGGACAGGCACCCATGGATAAGGGGGGACTACTGTACCACTCTCAAAAACAAGCAAATATAAACTATGCCTTTGGAAATCAGGACAGCACTTACCCTTTAGAGGAGAATAGTAACTGGCAGGGAGCACAGAACTTCCTGGTTGCTGTCAATGATCTGTCTCTTAATCTGATAACATACGGTCCATGTATGATTTGTGTACTTGTTACCAAGCAATGGACTCACTGTTTGCTACAATCTGAGCCAATCAATCACGAGTTAGGGGTTGAGAAAAGAAGTTTAATTACATTATATTAGCCGGCAAATCAGAAGACAGGTGACTAACGTCTCAAAAAACCCATCTTCAAGGATTACAGAATCTTGATGCAATTCTATAGGGAAAATGGGCAGTAAGTGGGGGGTGGGGTCCAGAGATATTGGTCTCTAGGCATGATGGGCTCCAGGCATCACATTGTTCTATTCTTCGGTCAGCTGTGATGGATACTTGTAGGTGTGTTTCCCGCCTGTGGTCAGCCTATTCCTGGAGAGAAATTCCTAGAACAAAGTTTTAATTTACCAAGCTATTGGGGAGTACATACATAAGTGGAGACCATAAATCAGGAGAGCATGTGAATTTTTTTACAGTACATGCAGAATAGTGAGTAGTCACACAGAGGATGGGCTGGGGCCATTTAGTGTAACAAGATGGCCTCGCTTATGCTTGCTTACATACTTTTCTGTATGTATGTTTACAGAAAATTATATATAAATTCCAACTTCCTGGCACTTAAGTATGGTGGGCTGAGGAAAAATTATTGCCAAGGGCCTGATCTTCATTTCTACCATGTCCTTGGTTTCTATTTCCTCTTTGGTTTCAGTCAGAAGTTAAATTAAAAGGAAAGTTAAATTCTCTTAGGTTTTAGGAAATTATTTATAGGTCTTCAGCTATGCTAAGAAAATAAACGTTAAATGTAATGACTATGTGACGAAATTATAAAACTTTCTAAGTAATAGAAAAAAAGACTTGAATAGAGCCAGCCCTGGTGGCCTAGTGGTTAAAGTTCAGCGCTCTCACCACTTCAGTGGCCCAGGTTCAGTTCCCAGTCATGGAACCACACCACTCATCTGTCAGTAGCCATGCTGTGGCAGTGGCTCACATACAAGATCCAGAAGAACTTACAACTATACATAACTATGTACTGGGTCTTTGGGGGGAGGGGAAAGGAAGCATGGCAACATGTTAGCTCAGGGTGAATCTTCCCCAGCATAAACAAACAAATAAATAAATGTTTAATTTAAAAAAAAAAGACTTGAATAAACCAAAAAACATGTTTCAACATGGCAAAAAATGAATGTTGTAAGTTATTCCCAAATTAACTTACATGAGCAAACCAGGTTTTTGTACCCATACATCCCTTTGTGCTCACTGCTTTCTCACTGACCACACAGTTCTTAGGTAAGTCTTTCTTGGATCTGAGCACTGCTCTCTTTGCATTTTGAGCTCCTCAACTTTATCATGTTCACTAGTTTTCTGTTTCTGTTTTGCTTTCTGGTATCTGGTTTTGTTTGTTGAGGCTTGTTAGTAAGTCACCCTATTTTGTTCAAAAGGGGGAAAAACACATGATTCCCTGTGTTTTGGAACAGCTGTTGGAAAACAGGGCCCCTCATAGTCAAGATGTCTTAGGGAATCTAAAGGTGAAATGGGTTCCACCTGGGTTTTGGACGAGGATCTTGTACCTTTCTGGAAAAATGGGTGAACTTTTGGATAACTTGGAATTACAATTGTTATTTTGGGAACCTTTGACTTAGATGATGTACTGTAAGAGGCATTCTTAAAAGAGAGGATTCCAAACCTCTCAGAGACAATGGAATGCATTCTTTGATTGAAATGCAGAAGCTTCTTAAAGACAAAATGACTCCAAAAATATCTCTAAAAGGATCCTTACAGCATGCAAATACAAAATCTTTAGTAAAAACTCTGGCTATCTGATCAGATAACCTTAACTTAGTCCATCCGCCAGAATGGACACAATTTAGATCCAAATATTCTTTTGAATTTTGTACCTGAGACATGACTAAACTTTTTAAAACAAAAGCTATAGGATCTCTGTTTGTGTCTGTGTTTATGTACGTCTGTGTACTATATTATGCGTATGTGATATTTATAAAGAGCTCTTTTTAATTGGCTTAAAGAAAATTAAGCATTTATATTAATCAAGTATACTCTCAGAAATATAGAAATTAACCCAAATGTTTTCAAGTTCACATGATCTGGGAACATGTGAAAAATAAAAGATAGTTTACATTTGTTGGTTTAATAAAAGCAGGCATGTCTTCAAAATTTGTCAACAAGAAAAATAACTGAAGATGATTGTTAGCTGTTTAATATCTAATCCAAGCATAATTGTTAAAAGCAAGTAATTAAAATAAAAGTAAATAAGACAAAAGTTTGTACTAAGATAAACTAAATAATGGATATTCATTGAATACCTAATTTTTTTCTAAATAAGATAAACATTAAGTACTACACATAAGTTTATCTACTTTAGGCTCTTTATTTTTCTAAAGAGAGACAAAAGACATTTGGGTCTATTAATAAACATATTTTGTCCCACATTAAAAAATTTACTATGTGGGAAGGGTAACCCATATGTTAGATGCAAGTCTAATTAGACGCCCAACTAGACGCTAAAACTCAAATTAGAAAGTTGGAAGAGGAGCTGAGAATAAAGAAGGATGTGTGACAGTCGTCCGCTACTCTGCTAGCTTTGGGGCTAGCAAATAAGGTGGGAAAACAGGATAACAAGTTAGAGAACTTAGCATGCCATTTTGCAAAGCTAGGAGGACACAAGATCTGGGTGCTTGTGACAAAGCCTGATTAGGATGCTAAGCCTAGAATCTCTGGGAAAATGATGAGAGTGAAGAGGAGAATGTTGTGGTGATTGATGAGGAAACGGATAAAACACTTCATACTGTTCAACCCCTAATACAAAGAAATATTTTAAACAGCAATTACCCCAAAATGCCTAAGAGAAAACTTACATTTTTTTCTCTGTCCCTTGAAGTTGTAAATCTTATCATGTCTTTAAAATGTAAGCACCCCAGGAGATAACCAAAATATTGCCCATAGAGACTGAAAAAAAGAAAAAAGGAAAGGAAGCTTTAAAAATACAGACTGCTGTTAAAGTTCCTTGCCAAAAGTGATTTGTAAAACAGTTAAGATTCTTACAAAACTACTAGAAATAATAAGGATGAAAGAAAATGACTGTATATGAAAAGTAGAATGTATGTTTTTGGTAAAAGAAGGTATGAGGACTAGAGATGCATTTGTGTTGAAGGAAAAAAGAATACTTTTGTCCCAGAGTAAAATGTTGTTCCAGGATTAACAAAAATAATAATAAGTTGCAGAAAGTTTGTGGAAAAGGAATATTGAGAAAGAAATTTTATGTATAGTCAAGCTAAGATTGCAATGGATTTATTTAGGTTAAAAAGAAAAAAAAGGAGAATTTTAATATCAAAAGTACACTGGTGGGGCCCGCCTGGTGGCGCAGCAGTTTAGTTCGCGCTTGGCAGCCCGGGGTTCACGGGTTTGGATCCTGGGCGTCCGCTGTCGCACTGCTTGTCAGCCATGCTGTGGCGGCGTCCCATATAAAGTAGAGGAAGATAGGCATGGATGTTAGCCCAGGGCCAGTCTTCCTCAGCAAAAAGAGGAGGATTGGTAATGGACGTAAGCTCAGGGCTGGTCTTCATCCCAAAAAAAAAAAAAAAAAAAAGAATCTGTTCTCCTTGTAAAAGGACACAATTGGACAAATCCTTGGCTTGCCTTCCTAGCCTCAAGAGGCTTTTGAAAGTCCAATCTGCGATTCCTCATGAAAATTTCCAGCAAAGTGGATTTAAAAGAGCCTATATAGTCAATCACTATTCTTGATGTTGCACTTATGTAAATAATCAGGCCAAGTTTGCTGAAACTAGAACTAATTTGCAAACAAGTTAGCTTACTGTGGTTATGTTTGATAGAAATGCAGATGATTATGGAGAGAAAAATTACATTTCAATAATATAGCTTTATGGATATCAGATTCTAGCACTGTTAATTGTCTCTGAGGTTTTGTTTTCTACCTGTAAACTGGACTGGATCCTGAATTCTTCTATTTCCTCCAATATTTGGCTAGAACTCTCCAAACTAACATTTCCAATTTTCTCCCACTCTTTTGACTTGGAATCACTATGAAGCTAAAACTCCCCTTTTCCTGAAGTCATGCAAACTAAAGCTGGAAAATGTGATATAAACTCCAGAGAAATCACCACAACAGCTCTGTATGGACAATCTTCATGTCTGTTGCTATGTAGCCACTAAAAAAGATCACCAAAGACATTCAAACTTCAAACCAGGAATATATGTCAGATTGCCACTGCATGCCCTCATTCCATCTGAAGATACTTAGAATCTGACCTCTAGAAATCTTCTGAACTGGCTGCTCTCCAAACTCAGACACTGAATATATAATTTGCTTGAATTATTAATCCTTGTTTATCTTTTGTTTCCATAGAAATGGTTTTCATTAAATTACCTAATTACTCACACCATATAGAGGCCTAATTTAGGTGGACGCTCACCTGCAACACTGCTTTCTGAAATAAAACATCCTCAAGTTCATCCTATCCTAAGTAATCATAAGAATATGTGATTGCTAATATACCATGTTGCACCTATGTCAATAACAAAAAAAATAATTGAAACCCATTTGATTTATTTAGTTGGTTAAATCTTGGCTCCTGGAATCTCTGCTCCAGGGAAATTTTCAATCCTTGGCTATTGCTCTCCTTATAGTCATAATATTAGCCTCTCTAGTGCATGATACACTCTTGAACGTTTTAAATACCTGTCACTCACATGCCAAATGGTGTCCATTAGGATCAGACAACTGAATGAAATCAACAATAACCATATAAATGATGAAGACTGCGACTACATGGCCCTCTGGCCTGATGACTCAACCAGTGGAAACAGCGAATATGTGATTCTTCAGGCTGACTACATCAACGGTGATAACCAAGAATAACGCTGCACTTGTTGGTCATACTGTCAGCCTGCTGAGAGAATGACCAAAAGGGGGGAATTGTTAAAATAAAAAACAGAGACCAACCTTGAAAAATCCCCTGAGCAGACAAAACCAGTTTAGTCATACAAAGTTTAATTTAGCTTGTTTTGCAAGACTAACTTGACCTGGGTCATTTCTTGCTTATGTCTCTGGAAATCATAAACAAAACTTAAACGGTTTCCTACGGTTCATATGAGATAACCACTGACCAATTCCCTGTCATTTTGGAAAATTCTAATATTATAACCAATCACTGTGAAGAATCAACATCACTGCTTTCTCATTATATAAGCTGCTTTATAACAATATACTTCTCAGCATCATTCCATGTTTTGGTTGAGTGTTCCCAGTTTGCAAACTATCTTTTTGGTGTGTGCACAATAAACTTTTACTAGTTACTACTTCAGTGATTCATTGGTTTTACTTTGGCTATTTCTGCACATTTGACATGGGCATAAAACATAACCAGGAAAATTTTAAATATCACTTGAAAATTGATGTGTATCTTCTCCCACTTCTAATTTTAAGCTCTGTAAGCAGAAAGAGGACTAAAACTAGTTGATGGGCATGAGTTGATATTATAGGTATGTTTAATGTACTGTTGCGTTGGCTATCTGTAATCATGGTTTTCATCGGCACTATTACTGGAGAGAACCAATCACCAGGAAGTGAGGACAGGGCAAAATGGTTCTCTGATTCATAAACTCATAAATATGCTTTTTAGGTTTATTACATTATAAATCATAGCTTTTGCCCAGATTGAACAGAGTATGGAACCTATGCATTTTCTTGAACCAAAGGGAAAAAGGAAGAGTATTAGAATATTTTGCAGTTATGGATTTTGAGCCACTTATAAAGCATCTGACAAAAGGAGTTGGAAAGCCTGGCTTTTTGAAAGCTCTTTCTTCATCCCCAAACCTTAAGGTGAAAGTATTATTAAGTCATGATAAATAATTTATAATTTTCATTCATATTTAGTTTTTTTCCTCTATAGACTTTCCACTCCATTTCTCTTTTACTCTAATTAAGGCATAGCTCTTATAAGAGAAACCAATTGCTTATTTAAACCTCATTTCTACATAGGAAGAAAAACAGTGCCTATCTATTGTATACATCACTAATCAAGAAATACTTTCCCCATGTTTTCACCCTACCTGACTCTTTTGAAATGGGGTAGAGCAGTGGCAGGTGAACTATTATGGTTCTAAAGTTCCTGCCTCCATCCCCAAAGTCTTCCAGAGAAAGCTCGGAGTACCTGACCTGCAACCTACTCTGAGAATAAAAAGGTTAAAAGCATCTGTTCAAAATTCAAAATAGCTTACTCAAAGGTGAAAGCTGGCTGAAACAGCCATCATATTCTCCAGCCATTTTAGGAGGGCTGATTGTTTTGGAGAGGGGTCATATGATTCCATAGCTCCTAAAAACTCTCCATCATGACCAAATATGCAGCCAAAAGGGTCCACCAATTAATTACTGGACTCAATCTATTAGAATAGCATACTATTTTTCTCTGAACAGTATGATAATGTTGAAAAAAAAATCCTGATTTTGGAATGGGAAACCAGACAGAAGATCTGCCCCTTTCATTTATGAGCTATGAGACCTAGGAAAAGACATTTAATCTCTCTGAAGTTTAGTTTTGTCATCTGAAAATGGGCATAATATGCCATGCTATCACTGAGAATTATTATCAGCATTAAATTATATCAAACACTTGAAAATGTTTATTAACCAGCAGAGTGCCACTAAAAAGTTAGATATTATTAGTTACTATTACTATTACTAAAGTATTAATACTCCAAAAATTAATATTTATCACCAAATACTATTTAAAGTGCTTTACACGTATTTATTATTTTAATCCTTCCAAGATACCTTTCATGTCTGATAGATGGGGAAACTGAGACACAGAAAGTTTAGGTAACTGTTCCAAGATCACTCAAAAAGTGAAGGGAAGAGCCAGTATTCAAACTCAGAGTCTGGCTCCATGACTCCCCTTTTTAATCACTATATTACACTGCTTAAGAAGCTGCAAAGAACACAAGAATGAAAAAGAATATGAACGCCACCTAATGAAATATTTTTGACAAAATATTAAACTTGAAGCAGATCAGTCCAACTTGACTGAACCTCCATTTTACAGGAAATTCAGAGGACAAAAGAACATGTTAAAAGACCACACGCGGATACAATCAGCAAAATGAAGAAGTCAGGAAACTTTATAAACTGTGAGGAAAAATCCAAAACAGAGGAAGAAAATAAAACAACTGTAAAAATATCATTTATGAGGCAATTGGAGAAATTTGAACACTGCCTGGATATTGGGTAGCATTTTTGTGCTTGAGAATGACATTGTGGTTATATTTTAAAAACAGCACTTACCTTTCAGAAGTACACACTGAAATATTTATATAGATGAAATATCTCAGATTTGCTCCAAAATAATCCTGTGGGTCATGGTGGGGGGTAAGGGTGGGGAGGTGGGTGATAGTATAGATGAAACAAGTTTGGCTATAAGTTGATAACCATGGAAGGTGGGTCATAACTATGTGGGGGTTCCACGTACAATTCTATTTTGCATATGTTTGAAAGGTACAGCCATAATAAAAGTGGCATATAATTCCCCTAGGAATTAGGAAATTATAATCCTATATATTCTATTCTAAGGCAAATAATTAATCACCACCTACTAGACCACTTCAGAATCCTGCTGAGAGCAGTCAGTGCAGCAATACAATGAAATTATTCACCAAGTAGATTGGAACACACCCCTGGTGTTCACAGGTGCCTCACTCCTTAGCCCTTGGGGGTGCACTGTCACAACCAACGTGCTCTGCTATAAACTCATGTGCTGTTTGACACATATACAAAGGTTAGCCAAACCCCGATTTAAACCTCTAATGATGTATAGAATTGTTGACCTTAAACAAATAGCCAGTTATTCCTCCAGCAAAAATGGCCTTATTTGGGATAAGCAAAGAATTGCAATTAGGGATGTACTGAGGTGAACCATAGGCAAATCAGGAGAGACAAAGGAAGGGCCTTGCTTTTATTGAGCAACAGGGGAGTGGGGAGGGGCTGTTCTAAATGAAAGTCCATTGGAGGAAAGTAGCAGTTCAGGGTGGCCACAGCTTCTCGTTGACTGTGCTGTTGCCAGGAGGGGAAAGAAATCTTCCTTCAGTAGTAAAGTGGTTGCAATTCCTGCTGGAGATGCAAGCTTACGTCTCTTCCTGTTTGGAGTACTTGACAATACATATGATAAAGCGTGAGAGCTCTCCCTACAGGCCTTCTCAACTCCAGTTTAGTCAAGGTTTCTTTTATTAATTTCCACAGAACCATTATCTTGATGATTCACCCTGTCTCTATCAAGTTAGCTGAGCAAACAAGATTGGCAGGAAAAATATAGTACAGAGCCTAGATAGTCTTTTCTACTAGAACCTGTATCCCTTGGGAATAACATTTGGCAACAGATAAATAGAAAAACCAATTTACTATGGATTATTCTAAAGAGATTTTTTTCTTTTCTTGCAGAACAAGAAGTTCAGAGGAAGACAGTTGCTGGCATTGATTCAACACCTCAAGAATGTCAGAGTCTAGGTCTCCAATTCTCTTGGACTTTTCCTTATTGATAAAAGACAGATGCTACAGCTCCAGTCATCCCATCTGTATTGCAGTGAGGAAGACAGAAGGGATAGAGTAAAAGGCCCAATTCAGATGAGTCTGTCCCTTTTTATCTGAAAATAGTAGCTTTTCCAGAAGCCGTCATAAGAGGTTTCCATTTACATATCACCAATTAGAGCTAGGTTAAAGCGTTCCCACTAAGTACAAGGTGGGTGGGAAAATAAAGGTTTTAAAACTAGACACATTTCTCTTCCCCCCAAAATTGGGTTCTGTTGGTAAGAGCAGAGAATGGATATTGGATTGGTGACTAACAGTGTATACTACAGAACCCGTTTAACCTGAGGTCTCCAAAATTTCAGATTTTCAATTTTCTGGCTTTTGGTTGACCTCAATCCATCTTTAAATAAAGCAGGGCTGGATAGACAAGTAGATGTATATATGCGTGTATGTCACAAATATGCATCAGGAATTCATGACCAAATTCATTTATTATGATCTTATCTGTATCTATATTGTGATGCTTCGGGGTTTCAAAAGTGCCAATTAACAATAGTTCATCTCTGGGTTTTGAATCAAATTGAGAAGACAGAGTCAGATTACCTGCTTTATTAGTGGTATAGCTAGATTGAAGAACATAGCTTGGATTGAAAGATAAAGTGGAATGCCTTTCTTTCCCCAAGGCACACTTTAGGACAAGCTTATGGGAACAATTGGGTGCACAGAGCACACTTCCCCAGTGTGTGGATCACACACAGAACAGAAAGTCACATAGTGTGGAGGACATCCATGCCTGCCTTTTACAGATGCCCCTAGGGAATGTCAACAGAACACAGGCTTCCTTGGGGAGTGAGGTAAACAAAATGACCAAGGCTTTTCGACCCTCAATATTTTATGGGCTTTGTTCTATTTTATGGGCTCAGGCAGGAATATAGAAAGAGGAAGAGAAATGTTGACCCTATATGAAAGATAATTTTAGGTTATAATTTTAATATTCCTTGAGAGTTGTCATTTTATAAGAACATTTAGTAAAGGTTGGGAAACTATTATAAAAACATGATTAGGAAACTCAAGCACACTATTTCTTATTAAATATAATCAGTAATAAGTCCGAAATAAATAATAATCCAAAAAGACCTTGGCCTAAATAAACATGCTTCTCATTGAAATATGAGATATGTTCTTAGCAGAATATGTTCTCAGCAGAATGTTTGCTTTTTCTAAGTTGGATGCCAACAAAACATCTACACATACAGAGGTTGTCGATATTACACAAAAAAGTGTAAATATATGTAGAAGACAGACTCTGACAGGAAGACTGCAGTTTAATGGGTGGGAGAAACTAGATTAGAGGTGAACATGATTAGTGGTGAGTAGATATGCAAGTGCGAAGGGGATGATTAAGATAGAAGATGTAAAGAATTGGTTCTCGTGATGGTTAATTTTGTGTCAACTTGACTGGGTTACAGGGTGCCCAGATATTTGGTTAAACATTATTTCTGGGTGTGTCTATGAAGGTGTTTCTGGATGAGATTAGCATTTGAGTTGGTAGACTGAGTAAAGCAGATTGCCCTGCCCAATTTGTGTGGGCATGATGCAGTCCAGTGAGGGCCTGAATAGAAAAAGGCAGGGGAAGACAGAATTTGCTGTCTCTGCCTAACTGATTGAACTGGACATCTGTCTTCTGCCCTCTGACTGGAACTTACACCATTGGCTCTCCCAGGTCTCAGGTCTTTGGACTTGGATTTACACTATTGGTTCTCAGGTCTTTGGACTCAGATTGGAACTACACCACTGACTTTCTTGGGTCTCCAGCTTGCAGAGGGCTGATGGAGGGACTTCTCAGCCTTCATGATTGTATAAGCCAATTCATTATAATAAATCTTTTTATATATAAATACCTCCTATTGGTTCTGCTTCTTTGGAGAATCCTGACTAATACAGTTCCTCCAAAAGTTTACTGGTTTCCTTTAATCTACCAGTACATTAAGATTCATATTAGCCAAACCCCTCAGATGATATACACTATTTCCAGCAAGGAGAAACAAAAAACAATGATCAAATGCTTTAATTGTGCAGAGTTAAGGGAAAATACCCAATAAAAACAAATGCGAGGCCCCTGGCTCAAATCTTAAAACTGCAGAATAGAACCTAGATTCAGATCGTGCAGAGTTATAGATCGGTCTGTGACAAGCAGATGTGGAAGTGACTCTTGTTTAATTGGAAACACCCTGCTGGAGCCTGTGTCTTCAATGAAATTGCAAAATCTCCTCCCTGTTTTAGAAGGCTCTTGCTGGAAAAAAGGTAGCTGCTGAATGACAAACTGCTTGGAAGTTCTTGTCAGTTACTTTTCCATATTTTATTTCGGCTTCTAGAATGAAAATATTTCCTTGTTATGGAGAGAAAGGCTGATTTTTTCAGATGCATCAAATTAACATGAGAGGTTCCCCAGAGTGGAAGGCTCAGAGAGGACTCTCTACTCAAATGGTCAGCTCTGCCACTATGAAGGCTGTTTATAGTAGACAGGACAATCGTGGCCTTAGTTGCCTAGCAGTTTCCACTGTCCAGGACTTACTTCTCCCCTACAGCCAGTAGACAAGGGGCAATTATTATGAGACTATGGCAGTGATTTGGAACAAGAGCTGTTAGGGAGGTTTTGTTTCCAGAAGCATGTATCTTGTTGGAGTCCTATTTCAGTCACCAAGATAATGGATGACTTCTCACCTCCTTTCCCAGGGACAGGCCGATTTAGTGTGATGTGTTTCCTCACTAGTTGTCCTGGGGTAGATGTAGGTAAAAATCTCATTGATGTTTAATTTTTCTGAGCCTCATTTTATGAAGGTGGAAATGCTGTCTTAGTGATTTTAATATCATTGTCATGTTTTAAAATGTAGCAATATTCTTGGAGGAAAAAATTGCCATTCAAACCTAGAAGGTACAGTGTTTAGTTTCTTTAATTTGGCACAACATGGATATCACATTTCCTGTTGTTATGGCAACACAGGATACAAATAATATCCAAATGTCAGATTGGTTGGTAAAGATGTTGGAACCCTTACACATTTCTTTTTTTCTTTTTTTTGTGAGGAAGATTAGCCCTGAGCTAACATCTGTTGCCAATTCTACTCTTTTTGCTGAGGAAGCGACTGGCCCTGGCCTAACATCTGTGCCCATCTTCCTCTACTGTATATGGGACGACGCCACAGCGTGGCTTGACAAGCCGTGGGTTGGTCTGCACCCGGGATCCGAACCTGCAAACCCCGGGCCACTGAAGCGGAGCGCCCAAACTTAACTGCTATGCCACCGGGCCGGCCCCCCCTTATACATTTTAGACATTGTTGGTGGGTATGTCAAATGGTATAGCCAGCCACTTTGGAAAACAGTCGAGCAGTTCCTCAAAGTGTTCAACATAGTTACCACATGATCCAGTAGATCCATTCCTAGATGTATATACACAATTGAAAACATACATTCACAGAAACTTGTACATGAATGTTCATAGCAGTCCAAAATAGAAATAACCGTAAATGTCCATCAACTGATAAATGGATAAAGAAAATGTGGTGTATCCATATCATTATTTAGCAATAAAAATGAAGTACTGACACATGCTACAACTTGGATGAACTTTGAAAACATGATGCTAAGTCAAAGTCGTCAGTTCCAAAGGACCACACATTATGATTCCATTGATACGAAATGTCAATAGGCAAATTTATAGAGACAGAAAGTAGATTAGTGGCTGCCTAGGGTTATGGGGGGACAAGGGGAATTGGAGAGTGATAGCTAAGGGGGATAGGATTTCTTTTTTGGGGGTAATGAAATATGATTATGGATGCACAATTCTAAATACACTAACAGCCATTGAATTGTACACTTTAAATGGGTAAATTGTATGGTATGTGAATTACATCTTGATAAAGCTGTTTTTTTTAAAAATATATTCAAGTGTCAGTAAAAATTCAAGCATATTCAAAGACTTAAAAATGAAATTTCAGAAAAAATAAGGTTTAAGATCTAAAGAAAAAAATTATAATAAAATTATTTAGAATCAGCTATTCTGTTTATTAACTTGCACTACACAGTATCTTCCAACACTGAGAAAGATATAATTTTCTATACCAAGTCAACTAATTTAGTTATCAGTTGCAGCAAGTTATCTCAACGTATTCACCAGAAAGAAATACTACTTAAAGGTCCACATTCTGTAGGTGTTTGTCATTGGATCCCCAGTGCCTATTCTCAAATGGAGTTTCCTCACATTCTTCAGGAATGTGACTCCCAATATTTAACAAAAAATAACTACATTCGAACACAATTTCCAAATACTGTATAGGAAAATTTTCTTGTCATTCTGTGCTTCAACAGACATGTCAACATAGACCTTGGTACACTACAACTTAACTAAAGTGAAAGGTATCACCTTTTACCTCTCTGTTGATAAAACAAATAGCCAGAGGTAGCAGAGTGGGTAAAACTTGAATTGTAGAGGCATTAAGAGGATGAAAGCATAGATTGTCCCTGGACAGTTGATTCTGAAGGAATTTGGTCCAGGAAGCCAAGAAGTGAGTGCCGGCCAGAAAGCCTATGAATGAAGAGACCTTGTGAACCACTTACAGCAGAGGGCTTTATTAGTTTCCATACCCATCACTCTCAACTCCCAGGACCTGCATCAACCAACCACCCCAAACCTACTTCCAATTCTGTAGCTTCATCCTGTCAGGACCATACCAAAAGAGGCCTAGCTTATCAATCCAGATAGAAACAATGAGCTGTTTATCCTTCAAGTAAGAACAGAGAGAGAAGAGCTTTTCCCGGGGAGGTGGGGAGATGGTCATGGTGTGCAATACCAGTGTACAAGGGCTGACTGTCAAAATTTCAGAAATGTTGTGAGCTGGTTAACAGCACTTTGGTTGAAATTGCCATGGTAGAGAAGTCAGCAAATGCTACAAACTGTTAAATGGCTGACAGTAGATGGGCCTCTGAAACTTTCCTAGCAAGCTTTAAGTTTTACTAACCAAACATACATATGGCAAATGTCCACTTGTTATGCCCACACTCACCAACGTCATTTTCAGAGATAATGTAGTTGAAGTATTAGCACTTGGATTAATATTTATTTTCCGTTAGCCAAGTTTTCAAGCACAGCTTTGAAAATTATATTTTATATAAAAAACACACAGAAATAGTAAGTCAGCAAATGCGACATTGTTAAGCAGCTGACAGTAGATGGGCCTCTGAAACTCATATGAAATTGATGTTTTTTTATAGATCAAGACAATCAAATATTAGCAATTTCATATGGTTCAACGTAAGAACACCCATCACCCAGCTTAAGAAACAGAACATTACCCAGTTGAAACTCATGTGTCCCCATCTATCACACTCCCTTCCTTCCTTCCATCCCTTAGGGGTGATCGCTCTCTTGAATTTATCAACCATTCTCGTGCACATCTCTAAACTTTAACCACGCATGTCAGCATTCTTAAACAATTTTATATGTTCCTTATTTATATAGTATTTTTATAGAACACTATATGCATTCTGCTACTTGCATTATTTGCTCAATATTGTTTGAAACTAATCCATGTTGATGCAAGCAGCTCTAGTTCATTTTCATTGATGTATTTTACTATATACATAAACAGTTTAACTCTTTTCCTGTTGGACATTTAGGTATTAGGAATTTTTTTTTTTTTTTTTTTTTACTATTATAAAGAATACTACATTCTTGAATATATCCCCTTGGGTAAGCAGCAAATTTTTAGTTTTCCATTCCCTGATTCTAGAGATGTTAGGTAGCTTTTTTCCCATTTTATTGGACTTTTCCTCTTGTGGGAATTGCCTGTCCATATTCTTTTTTTGTGTGTGAGGAAGACTAGCCCTGTGCTAACATCTGTTGCCAATTCTCTTTTTGCTGAAGTAGACTGGCCCTGGGCTAACATCTGTGCCCATCTTCCTCTACTTTAATATGGGACGCCGCCACAGCATGGCTTGACAAGCAGTGTGTTGGTCCGTGTCTGTGATCCGAACCCGCAAGCCCCAGGCCACTGAAGTGGAGCGCACGAACTTACCCACTACACCAACGGGCCAGAACCCCGTCCTATCCATATCCTTTAGTCACTTTTCTATTGGATTGTCTCTTACTAATTTAAGGGAGTATTTTATATTTGGATATTAATTCTTTATTGGTCATATGCTTTGCAAGTATCTTTTTTCACTCAGTGGACTGCCAAAACATTTTTTTTACAGTGGCACTATAGTGTATTTGCCATTAGCAAACTACAGTCTGCAAGCCAAATCCAGCCCTCTGCCCATTCGTTCACCTATTGTCTGTGCTGCTTTGAGCAGAGTTGAATAGTGGAGAGACATATAACCCCAAAAGCCTAAAATATTTACTATCTGGCCCTTTACAGAAAAAATTTGGTGACCCCTGGTCTATTCTATAAGTAATTTACTTAACCATTCCTCTAATTTTGGACATACACAGTTGTTTTCCTTTTTAATTAAGAAATGTGATGAGGGGTCAGCCCTGTGGCGCAGTGGTTTAGTTCATGCTTTGGCAGCCCAGGGTTCGCAGGTTCAGATCCTGGACGCCTGTGGACGCACTGCTTGTCAGCCACACTGTGGCGGCGTCCCATATAGAGGAAGATGGGCACGGATGTTAGCCCAGGGCCAGTCTTCCTCCGCAAAAAAGAGGAGGATGGGCAACGGATGTTAGCTCAGGGCTGGTCTTCCTCACCAAAAAAAAAAATGTGATGAGCATTTTTATGACTAAACTTGCGTCAATTTTTTCCCTTGGACTCAAATGGAATCCTGGATCAAAGTATAGAAAAAAGTTTTAAGGATTTTGAGACATCTTGACAAACTGCCTAAAGTTTTTCAAACTTACCTTACCATTAACCTACTTCAAATGTTCTTCTACCTTCAATAGCAATAAGCACTATTAAAAAATTTACTTGATAAATCAAAAATGAAATCTGGCTGAAACTGCATGGGTATCAAGATAACCTCCTCTGATTTTAATATTTTACAGTATTTGTTATCTCATAAAGTTAAGTTCCCCCACTCCTTCCTAAGTCGTTTCTAGAAAAACGATGAATCTAGAGCCTCTTCATTCTTCAGAACGAACATCAGAACCAGTTTACCAGTTAAGAATACAGGGTTCTTGGACACAGACTTGCATCTAATTCCCAGCTCTGCTGCTTAAAAACTGTGGAACTTCAGGCAGTTACCTAACCTCTCTGGGTTTAAATTTTCTTTCTGCAAACAGAAAACACCATCTGCTAGAGTTGCTCTGAGGGTTAAAAGAAATATCATGTGAAGGGCTTAGCACAGGACCTGGCACAGAGTAAGCACTCCAATATTTGTCAAATGACAGGAGTAGTTAATATTGTCCACTAAAAACTTTTTTTGGCAATTCCACTAAATCTATAAATCAATCAGAAAGACCTGGCACAGAACAAACATTAAATACCTATTAGTTGACATACTGTCAATAAAGAAGTTACTCAAAAATTCGCCAAGATAATTGCATTAAACCTATAAATTGGGAGAATTTGTATCTTTACACTGTTCAGTCTTCTCACCCTGGAATATGGTATTATTCTTGGTTGTTTTTTTTTTTTTCCTCCCTAAAGCCTGAGTACATAGTTGTATATTCTATGTTTTATGACTCAGGAATTAAAAAAAAAAAAAGCTAGAAACTAGAACTGATTTTTTTTTTTTTTTTTGTGGGGAAGACCAGCCCTGAGCTAACATCTGTTGCCAATCCTCCCCTTTTTGCTGAGGGAGACTGGCCCTGGGCTAACATCGTGCCCATCTTCCTCCACTTTATATGGGACGCCGCCACGGCATGGCTGACAGGCAGTGTGTCGGCGGGCGCCCGGGATCCGAACTTGCAAACCCCGGGCTGCCAAGCGCGGACTAAACTGCTGCGCCACCAGGCGGCCCCCTAGAACTGATTTTTGCTGCTGTTCCACAAACGCTTAAAGAGGGGAAAGTCACAAAGTTCTGGAAAAATGTGAAAAATCTTCATGCTCCTTGCAGATTCACAATGCGTTATCCTTTAAAGACAAGGTGGTTGGAATAATTCATATGGCTCTAAGAGCCATATGAACCACACTATAATTTCTCTAGTTCAGGGTCAGCTCCAGTGGCCTAGTGATTAAGTTTGGTGCATTCTGCTTCAGCAGCCCAGGTTCGGTTCCTGGACACAGACCTACACCACTTCTCTATCAGTTGCCATGCTGTGACAGTGGCTCACACACAGAACAAAGGAAGACTGGCAACAGATGTTAGCTCGGCAAATCTTCTTCAGCAAAAAATTAAAAAAAAATTTCTGTAGTTTATCAAATCAATTTTTAGATGCACTTATTTTATCTACTACTAACAAAAACAAGTTTGCTGACTTTAAGCTTGATACTAAATCTAAATTTATGCCATTTAAGATACATCTCAATTTCAGAGATTTTAAATATATTTTAAAAATCCATCTTAGAATTGGTGAAATAGTTAGAATTCAATTAGAGTGGAATAAAATCTCTTCACTATAGTAACAAAATACATAAAATACCTTGGTATAATCTTACCAAAACACGTTATGTACGGTCAATCTTCATTAATCATGGATTCTGTATATGGGAGATTACCTTCTTGCTAAAACTTATTTTTAACTCCAAAATCAGTACTTGTTTGTGGTGCTTTCACGGTCACGCATGGACACGCATAGAGCAACAAAAAATCTGTCACCTGATATGCATGTCCCCAGCTGAGGTTGAACAAAGCGATACTGTCTCATTTCAGCTCTTACTGCAAACAAATGTCCTTTTCATGGTCTGTTTAGTGCCACATTAAAAATTTTTGTTGTTTAAAATGGCCCCAAGCCTATGCTAGGCACAAAAAGGCTGTCATGTACCTTTTGGAGAAAATACGTGTTAGAAAAACTTTGTTCAGGCATGAATTATAGTGCTGCTGGTTGTGAATTCAAGGTAAATGAAACAAAATACATTAAATAAGGTGTTTTGCAACGGAAATACACATAAAACAAGGTTATGTATTGATCAGTTGATGAAAATGTTGTGACCAGAGGTTCACAGGATTCTAACCCTGTATTTTCCCTAGGAGCAGTGACTCAGTATTTCCTAATTCAGGGTTTACAGCAACTTTACAGACAAAACTACCACAAATAAGAACCTATTGCATTTGACATCTAGAGTCTTTGCTATTATTCTTTTGTAAAATGAATCTTATATATTATATACTAATCTTAACCAAAATATATGAAATACACAAAATTTTAAAACTTTCCTGAGAGGGAAAGCTTGGTCATATAAATGGAACACTACCATGTTCCTACACAGAAAATAGTAAATATTGCAAAATTTCTCTCCCTTTTCAAAAGTATAGCTCTTTTTTGTGGATCCACAAGAATTTTCACATTAAATAATGAAGACCAATATCAGACATACTTTTTCTGCTGCTGCTTTTAATTAGAATGTCTCTAGAAAATGTCTGCTATTGGTTTAAGACGGACTTTCTTCATCACGTTATCCTCTAATTTGGGTTTTCAGGAATGAGTGCAGTATGTTATTAAATGTCACTGTGACATTATGGAGGATCATGTGAATTGTCTGATTGCTGACTATATTAATACATTTCAAAATACTAAGCCATCCTTGCAATAACATAATTATAATAGATTAAAACATGCTGTGAAATTTGATTTTCTATTATTTCACTTATTGTTTTCTACTTAAACTCATAATAAATTTCTTAAAAAAACCTGGGGGAGAGCGAAAGGGGTAAAGGGACACATTGGTATGGTGATGGATGGCAACTAGACTTTTGGTAGTGCACATGATGTAGTCTAATACAGAAGGTGAAATTTAATGATATCCACCTGAAATTTATATAATGTTATCTCAATAAAAAAACAAGCTAAATTTCACAAATAAAACTTTAAGCTTTAAAAGACATCAGATGTGTGCGAAATGCAGCAACACTAAGATCCTATCTATATACTTTTTTTAGGAAAGGGGGCAAGAGAAGCATATTACAGTCTAGTCTTTTCCTATTCATACTGCAGTGCTTCCATTATAGCTAATAATGGCAATCAGCTCAGACAGCTTTTTCTTCACATAATTTCTTTTCACATAAAAATGAAATAACGACCTCTAGTGGAATAAACCCAATCTAGTACCCATTGTAGTTTAGTATTACATTTAAACCGTATTACTAGACTGGTTTCACACTGGGAACATCTAGACGTTAAAACTCAAAAAATAAAACATAGTTAAAATCTTTTATGTTACATTGGCATTTCACTTAAAATCAAAATGAGCTGCCATACACACTGCTTTTAAAACAGACAAGATAAGATGAAGTACTCTTTAGCATCAGAGTATTCAATGTGCAATTACGTATCAATATTTAACCCTACTTCCCTTTTAGCTTATAAGCTCCAGGAGGGCAGGAGTCAACTTATGTTTATTCACTCCTTATGTTTATTCACTCCTTGCACCAGGTCTTTTCCGTTTGTCCCCTTCAAATCTCCTCTCCACCCTGTTGCATTACTAGGCTGGCTCCTTTGCCTTCTGCTTGGGTTGGAAAAGGATGAGAGACAGACACACACACACACACAAATGCTCTATTTACATAACCTTCTTACAAGGCTTAAACCTTCTTTTTTGATAACAACCTTTGCAGAAAATTTCTTTCTTTTTTAAAAACCAAAACCCCACATGCATAATTAAACGAAAATACAGATTTAGTTCCCTCCCAATCCTCAAAGTTAGGTTTTTCCTTATCATACAAACAAACAGTAGTAAACTTTATAAGGACTGTACACAGAGAGGTATTTTTCTCTAAGCTTAATCAATTAAAACTACTTTTTAAAAATTCTTATTAATAATTAGAAAGAAACCAGTTTTGCTGTCAAATAAAATAGGTCTTTTTCCTTTTGTTCTTAAAACCTTCTTGTAAAAGTATTTGATAAAGGAGCCAATGACAGGTACATTCCACATTAAGAGGTTTCAACACTGCTCACAACTGATAATCTAGTGAATGTTATCTGCAGTTTCAACTCAGGAGAATGTAAAACTATATTCTACTGAGAACTTAAAAAAAAATGAAACAAGGGGCCACCCAGTGGCGCAGCGGTTTAGTTCGCACTTGGCAACCTGGGGTTCGCAGGTTTGGATCCCGGGCGCCTGCCGATGCACTGCTTGTCAGCCGTGCCATGGCGGCGTCCCAGATAAGGTGGAGGAAGATGGACATGGATGTTAGCCCAGGCCCAGTCTTCATCAGCAAAAAGAGGAGGATTAGCAACGGACGTTAGCTCAGGGCTGGTCTTCCTCACAAAAAAAAGAAACAAAACAAAAAAACCCCATTAACAATGACAACAAAATGAATGAGTCCTGAATTAGAAGATGACTATCATCTCCTACTAAGTACCTAAGTCTCCATGGAGCAAAACTCAGAAAAGGAGAATCGATTTTACACCCCATTCCATAGGACTTTAGTTTCTGAGGTACCAAAAAGAACTTATTATATCACTTGTAGGTAAGTTCCACAGAATGGAGCCAAACTAAAACAAAATGCATGCTCAGTGCATGTGAAGTAAAAAGGTGTATATTCCACATACATTCATAAAAGAAATATTGTAGTTCAAAAAATTGCAAGTCTGAACTAAGAATGGAATTATTCTGGGACTGCCTAGTAGTAATGCTTATTAGCTTGTACTGAGCTAATATCATGAATATATATGAACTATTAAAATTTAATTTGATATAGTCAATAGACAACTGTCCTACATTTATGTTTATTAAAAACTGACATAAACAAACAAAACCTGTACAAAAAAGATCCCAAATCACATATCACTTTGAAACAGTAATCTTGAAAGACATTATCGCCTAGGACCCCCTCTCCCTCTGCCCCGGCCACGTCCTCTTCCTCTTCCTCGGCCTCGGCCTCTTCCTGCAACTGAGGGAGGAGAAAAACAAAGTAAGGTAAATTCTCTTCTGCACTGATGTTATCTGGCCACCACAAAATGGTATCTACAGTAAAGAAAACTTTAACTCTGCTTCTCTTAAATGTGACCTCAGAGTCAACCCTCCCAACACATTATCATGCAGAACCAAGAACTGTTGGCCTACAAAGATACTTTGTTTCGTTTGAATTTATTTACTGAGAAATTCATCAAATATAAAAATATTTTTCTTTGTATCATGTTTCAAATTCACCACAAAATGAAATGCAAATGATCTGAACCTCACACAAGGTGGAAGAGATATCATTATCAATGGAACACAACATGAACACCATGTGCCAGATTTTTTGTTACTGAATAGAATCCAACCAAGCAAGTTTATTCAGAGCCAAGAAAGTTTAAGATATAGTACATCGAATAACCACCTCAAGACTCTTCAGAATCTCAAATCATTTGATCCAATCATAACCTAGTACTCTAATCCATATGGCAATATCCCTATCATGTACTCATCCAAACTCTACTTGAATATCACAGTGACAGCAACTGATCTCCCAAATGAACCTATTTCATTGTCAGACAGCTATGAATATTACAAAATCTTGACATGGAGTTCAAGTCAGTCACATTCTAAATTTCTACCCACTGTTTATAGTCTTACCATTCAAAGCAATAAAGAATAAGTCTAGGACTTCTGTTAAAACAAGGCATATTAACAACACTTATCTCCGATTCCTTCTGAAATACTATTGATAATAGAAGAGGAATGAAAATGATAAATATCCATAAGGACAAAAAAAAAAAAAAAAAAGCAGACAAAACACAGTGGTTGAAAAGATTTCAACAAATTTTTAAGCCAGAAAGTAGACTGAGAACTGAAATGTTTAGTAAAGGAAGACCAGCTCCTAAAAGATCTAGGACCACGGAAGCCAGGGGTGAGATGAGGAGGCAGGGCGCTGAACACAGGGGAAAAAAAGATTTGACCATCCTTATGTGGAGCAGTAGACTGGCCAGTCCTCTTCCCCGTCTTGCAAAGCTAATGATTATTTCCCTGACAGGTAGGTAGGAGAGAAAATATAAAATAAATGCACAGATATTGAAGCAAAAAGTTTCAGATTTGAAAACACTTGCAAAGTGAATAGCAGCAAAAGGCAGAGAGCTAAGGGGAAAGAAGAGGGGGACTAAGTCTGTGTTTTTCAAGCTATGGGTTGCAACCTGAAATTTTTTTTTAACTGAAAGAGAATAGGACAAAAAACTTGAGGGCATTTGCATGAATTACGACTAAGTAATTCTTCCAAAGACTTTTGTTTCAGTTATATGTATGAGTGGGTCATGATGCAAAGTATATTTCTTAGTGTGGGTGGAAGGCAGAAACAAGTCTCAAAATCATGGTATTACGTGAATGTCTAGAAAACACCCAGCTCTTTTCTCCTGCCCTGCTCCTATAATGCTGGCTGCCAGACATAAGTCTCCCAGGTAGGCAAATGGAATCTTTTCATGAGAAAACCAGCTCCAGAAAAGACTTCCATATCCAGAAAATTTGAGTTTCCTCAGTGAAAAGGTCAACTCACTTCTAAACTGCACTACAGTGAAACCCACCCGCTGAGGAGTCCAGCTTCCCTTCCCAGAACTTCTCTTTTTAGGGCCTTTGTTAAATAATAGATGGCCAAAGTGCAAGATACTTAAGTAAGGTCTTCAACATAAAAGATCAAAAAGAGACCAAAAAAAAGAAACCATAGAAAACAAACAATACCAACTATAGACTAAAACTTCAAAAAACCAAAAATATAATTAATATCCTATACAATATTTTTCAGATTAAAAAAATTACACCCATAAAAGAACAGGATTCTATGAAAAATTATCAGAGTACAAGGAGGCTTGAGATGAACTATAAGTTATACTAAAAGGTAAGGTCAAGGAAATTTCTCAGAAAATAGAACAAAAAGACAAAGAGACAGAAATAAGAGTGAAAAGACAAGACTGAGAGAATCAGTTGGAAAACCCAATTATTAAGAATTCCAGGAAGAAAGAACAGAACAAGCAAAAGAGAAGAAATCTGTCAGTTATACAAGCAAATTTCTTACCTCTAAAAGACAAGAATATCCATATTGAAATGGTCCACCAAGTACTCAGAACAACAAAATGGAAGGGAAAAAAGTTAAGGGCAAGCAAAGATCCTATGCCAAGTTATTAAGAAATCGCAGAAAAACAGGAATAAAGAGTCAATCTCCAAATACTGCAAAGTGTGTAGGGGGTGGAGGACAAGGCCATACACAAAGGGATGGGAAGTAAGAACAGCATCAGCCTTTTTAATAGCAACACCAGCAACTATGATAAATACTATAAGAACTCATGGCAAGTATAGGAAATTAAAAAAAACAAAAACAAAAACAAAACACCTGTGTTGTTCGCAAAAGTTTATATTTTCAATAGTGGATTAGGGTATAAATACACCATTCACAAAAACATTTATACTCCTTCAAACTTACCAGCTTCCCTTTTCTTAGATTTCACCTTCGGTTCAACATCCACAAGTAGTGTATCCAGAGGCAAGCTGTCTGGCAAAATAAAATACCGAATGTTATTTCCTCGAATACTCAGTGTTTCCAGCTGTACAGGTTCTCTGTTCTTCAGGGTCATCTTCACAGCTTTAAGATGTGTATTCATGCTGACATCTACACCTAAAGGGAAAAAAATAGGGCAATTATTAGCGTGATAAGGAAGGCAACCAATTAATCTATCAAACCACAATAAATACTATATTACAAAAGAGTGCTATTTGTTCTGCTACAGTGCAAGTTTCTATGACATAATTTCGTCCAATTGGTAAACAGAGGAATAATGTCAGTTAAAATCAGAAACCTTTCCTTCACAGAGATTTCCCCTAGCACACTAATGTTTTGCACAGTTAGGTATGCTTACAGAAGTGCATGCAGCAAGCCCTGGAGGAACCCTGACTGGTATACATGCCTTATTCCCAGTGTCCCCATGTATCCTATCTCAGGGTTGGCAACGCTTATTCCATGCTTCTCTCACTGTCTCTATAACTTCCTTACGCCTAATTTCACCAAGCTATCTTCATCTTAGTTTTTAAAATAAAGTCCTATATGTACCGTAGTATTTTTCCTTATTACTAGAAATTTAACATGTCTTTCTAACTGTGCTTTTTAGAAAAGGATTGTTACTGTTTTTGTTAATACTTTTTTTTAAGTGATTTTTTTTTTGTGAGGAAGACTAGCCCTGAGCTAACATCTGTGCCCATCTTCCTCTACTTTATATGGGACACCGGCACAGCATGGCTTGACAAGCAGCGTGGCGGTCTGTGCCCGGGATCCGAACCTGCGAACCCCAGGTTGCCGAAGCGGAGTGTGTGAACCCAACTGCTACGCCATTGGGCCAGCCCCCTTGTTAATACTTTTGATTATCAAGTTGCACAGATTTTGAGTGGTCTGCCTCAAACTATTTTTCCCATTAAGCCATTATTTTTAGTATGAGATTTTACAAAATAAAAGCAGGGTTGTCTAGCAAGAATATGTGGTATTACAGTAGAAATACCTGATTATGGAGCCTTTCCCAATATATGTGAATAAACAGGAAACTAAAAATCTAGTTAATTTCTGTCCTTAGAAAGTTAAGGCCAGAAACATGAATTCTTTCAACTTTCCCAACATTCACCTCAAAATTTTCAGTATTATTAATCTTTTCCTCCTTGCTCCCAGTCAGAGGAAGAAGAGGTCCTCTTCTTTCCCAAAATTAATATGCTTTTGATACATTCCATCTCCTTGAGGACCTTGATCCATCAAGAGAGAGGAAATAAAGTAAGATTTATGAGCTCTTTCTGTGTTCCAGGAACTGCATGCTAGGGCAGTTTAACTTAATCCTCAACATCCCTCTGGTAGATAATATGATTATCCCCACTGTAAAGACTGAAATATTCACATAGGATCCAAGACATTTGTAACAGTGGTTGTCAGTGGGGGAGAGAATTGGCTTTTTACTGGATTTTGCTACCCCAGTTTACTAACTTTTCCTCTGGGACATCATTTATTAAGTGCTTACTGTATGTTAGGCAAATCTTGCATTACATTATTTGTGAGTGGGTGTGTCTTCCATCCCTAGATTTTGAGCTCCTAGAAGGCAAGAACACTCTGCTTCCTCCACAACATGTAACACAGGGCTCAGGAGAGAGCAGACTAAATCATTGCTTACAAAATTTTAACAGGACAGCAATTACACTTCCTCAGTTATGGTCACAGACTGTATCAAAACCTTACAGTGTACTGATTTCCTTTCACAGCAACTGGTGTTGCAAAATCCTAGTGTACTTACAAATAATACTAACATTGTATATTTCTCTTGGTTTATTCAGATGCTGGATCTACACGTTAAAAAACTATTTGGAAATCTTTAACATAAATATTTCAGAGAATGGGACCATATGCTAAGATAAAATTTTCTTTCATCAATTCTTTCGAAATTTTGCAATTTTGGGGGACATCTACTATGAGTGAAGAAACACAATAGCCTTAAATATAAAACTAAATATACAATACCATTAAAGCAAAGAGTTAGGTACTTAAGAAAAAAGATAAAGGAAATAACTTCAAAATGTTATGCTAACAGTTTTTGTCTTAATGAGGCAAAATTATGGTTCTGCGCCATCTCCTCCCCATTTCCCACATATTTTTTTACTCAAGATACTCAGACATAGACACCCCACCCTCTGTCTTCAAGGACTTTACAATCTAACAGAGAACACAAAATCCTAAAAAGTAAAATATATGTTGAATGAAGCAACATTTCAGGCAGAGAAGCACACACATAGGCGAAGGTATAAAAGGCACAAAAGCAGGAAAACAGGGGTCACATATAGTTTGGTCGTAACACAAGTACTTAAGGTGAGGCTTAAGTAAGAAGGTCAATGAAATAATTCAGACGAAAAGAATGAGATCTATATGACAATAATGTTCATTAAGCAATCAAAAAAGAACTCTGACCTGTAGGTGAAAAAGATCAAAAAAAGAAGTGCTATAAAGCAGTTCAACTTCCATACCTGTGATTGTTCCATGGACCTGTGTTCCATTCTTTAATTCAATGGTTACAGTTTCGTGACTCAATTTCATCAAAAATCTATAGACAATAGAAATAAAATGATAAAATTTCACTTTTAACACTTTAAAATGTTTATTAAATCAAAAAGGTGAAATTTCTAGACTTTGAAAATCTGCTAGATGTTATCTGCATCAATTCTTATTAATAATCTACATAACAATTTCAGCTTTCCCTGAATTATACCCTTAACATTTATGAAAGAGAATAATAACAGAAACTGCCATTCTGATTCTCTAAATTATACTGGTAGTCTAGTGGTTAAGATTCAGTGCTCTCACCGCCACAGCCTGGGTTTGATTCCCGGTGAGGGAATCACATCATCTGTCCGTCAGTTGTCATGCTGTGGCGCTTGCATGTTGCTGTGACACTCAAAGCTATGCTACAAGTATTTCAAATACCAGCAGGGTCACCCATCGTGGACAGGTTTTAGTGGAGCTTTCAGACTAAGACAGACTAGGAAGAAGAACCTAGCCACCCACTTTCAAAAAAATTGGCCACGAAAACCCTATGAATAGCAGTGGAGCATTGTCTGATACAGCGCTGGAAGGTGAGAGGATGGCATAACAAGTAGGGTTCCACTCTACTGTATACAGGGTTACTAGGAGTCAGAATCGACTTGATGGTACTCACAAAAACCATTACATAGCTTAACCTCCAATCCAGACATACAGATCTAAAAGTCATTATATGCCACAAAATTGAAATCAGGACATTATAATTGGTAGTAAAAGATTACATGCTTATTGTACATGTCTAAACAGAGTAGGGTAAAAGGACCCCTTTCTAACTACCTCCATATATGCAGGGATATTCTTCTACTACATTTTTATATGCATTTATAGGCATATACATAAAATTTGTTTTTATATAAATTGGACGGTACTTTAATGACTTCTATAACCTGTATGTCTCATTTAGCAGTTTATATTGAAGACATTTCCATGTCCATATATATATATTTTGTATTACAAATTCATTATGCAAATCCTTATCAATACTAATTGTTACCAACCTCCTAAGTTTTTGTCAATTTGACAGGGGGGAAAAAGGCAATTTGCTTTTCCATATTACTTGGGAAGTTGAATATCTTTTCACGTACATGGGAAATTTAGATTTCTTCTGTGAATTATCTATTCACATCATTGACATATTTTCAGTTAGGTTGACTTTTTCTTTTATTTTCTACCAGTTTGTCATGGCCACTCAAGTTTGTGATTTTCTTTAGTCATACAAGATTTTTCTTTCATTTTTACGTTGTTAAATTTGTCAATCCTTCTTGGGTATGTAATTTATTTAGGAAGATGCTTCCCATACCAAGAATGTAAAAAGTCTTACTTTCTTCTCATGTTTATATTTAGAGTTTTAATCTACCTGGATTTCACCTCTTTTCTGTGCAGTGTGAGATAAGAATCTGCCTTTATTATTTTCCCCAATTGAATAGCTAGGTGCCTCAATAAATGTTTACTGAATAATCCATCCATTCCCCACTCCATTTAGTCATTTGTTCTCTCCTAACTTTTTATTATGAAATATTGCAGAAAAAAAAAGTTGAAGGGTTCACAAATTATTAAAATATTGCTATCTATGTGCCTCCCCCTCGTCTACGCACACAACTTACACTTTTACCATATCGTGAAAATAAGGGGCAGGCACTTCACCATGCATTTTCTAATGAGGACATTCTCCCAAATAACCATAATACCATAATCACATCTGGGAAAAGGAACAATAACCCCCAAATATGATCTAACATGCAGTTCATATCCAAAATTTCTAGTCCATAACATGTACTTTGTATACCCTATCTTACAGAGAAACTATAGGTACTACTGATTACTAAGTCCAAGAAAATGAGTAAGGAAGAGTTAGGCAGGTTCCTTTCAAGAAGAGTCCCAACCTCTGTTAAAGAATTCTAGGAGAGCTACTGAAAGATTTTCATCAGTGGAGTGGAGTGCCAGAGTCATATCATAGTCACATTTTAAAGAGAACCTGGGGCAAATGTTCAGGAAGATATACTTTAGAGAGACAAAAGACAATCTCTACGAAGACAAATTAGGTGGCTAGAGTAGTATATAGGTTAAAGTTGCAGTAACCAAGACACAGAAACAACAAATAGACCAACGAGACGGAATAGAGTCCAGAAATAGACCCACATTTATATAATCCATTTTCTACACAGGTGCCAAAGCAGTCCAGTGGGCAAAGGAAAGCCTTTTCAACAAACGATGAAATCCGGTAACAACATGGAATAATTAAAAATTCATATAGAAAAAAATGAACCCAGACCTCTAACTCACATCACTTACCAAAATTAATTCAAGATCACACCTAAATGTAAAAGTTAAAATTATAAAACTTTCAGAGAAAAACAGGAGAATATCTTCATGGTTTCAGGGTAGGCAAGGGTTTCTTTAGCAGTACACAGAGAGCAATAACCATAAAACAAAAAACTGGTAAATCAAGACTTCCTCAAAATAAACTTTTGCTCCCCAAAAGACATTACCTTTTAAGGAAATAAGCAAGCAAACCACAAACTGGGAGAAATAATATCTGACAAAAGACTAGTATTCAAGATATATAAAGAATTCCTACAACTCAATAATGAAAAGAAAACACAATCAAATAAGACATTTCACAAAAGACATATAAATGGCCAATAAGCAGGTGAAAAAGTGCTCAATATTATTAGTCATTAAAAAAATGTAAATTAAAACCATGAGACACCACTACACAAGCACCAAAATGGCTAAAATGAAATGGTCTGACAAAAACAAATGCTGGTGAGGATGTGGAGCAAGTGCAATTCTAATACACTGTTGGTGGGAATGTAAAACGGTACCACTCTGGAAAACGGTCTGGTAGTTTCTTTTGAAATTAAACGTCTACCAATGCCACGATCCAGCAACTCCACTCCTAAGTATTTACCCAAGAGAAATGGAAAAAAAAAAAAAAACTTGCACGAGAATGTTCAAAACAGTTTTAAACAAAATACTTAACTCTTAAACGTACAATGGACTACTATTCACTAATAAAAAGGAGCAAATTACTCATACATGCCACAACGTAGACGAATCAAAAAGAAATATGTTGAGTAAAAGAAATTTTACACAAAAAGCATACATACTGCATGATTTAAAATATATGAAATTATAAATATATGTAACTATAAATAGATTCAGACTGGCAGGTACTGAGAAAATGTACTTTAAATTCTGAGATTTTTTCCTCCAAAAGCTTTAGCTGAAATAACAATGGACTAAAAACTAACCTTAAATCTTATTCCAAACATACTAGAAACTATCTACCCGTCTGTCTTCATCACAAAACATAAAGTTCCAACAAGGCAGGGGCTCTACCTTCTGAAGAAAAACACAACTTACGAAGTCAGAAGTCCATCCCCGATTTAAAACATTTCGGAAATGGGTTTCGGTATTTCCAAATAAACTCCTGCAACTTCTAAGTACTTTTTAAGCGCGATGTTAGTTTCATCACGAAAAGCGGGTCAACTTAAACTTCTTTCGCGAGGGGCATACAATTTTCCTTTTCTTTGTCTCCCACGTTCTCAGGGAGCGTGGACCTAGCTACATTTGCCGGTTCTGGGATCTGAAAGGAGCCAGAAAAGTAACCTAGACTAGAGCACGAGTTCTACTAGATATGAAAATCGGTAACGAACCGAAAGTAGAGCGTGTAAGCCTAGCGCTGCACTTCTAAGGCCTCTAAGACACTAAGTGGGAAGAAATGGCTCGGCCTTACAACCAGACACGCGGGATCCCCGCGCGATCCAGTCCGAAGCCCACGCCCGAGCGCCCGCGGCCAAAATGGGTCGGGAGTGGCGGGCGCCGAAGGCCGTTAGCAGGCCGCGCGCGCACGCGGCTTTCGCGCCTCCTGGAACTGGGGCAGCCCAGCTTCCGGCTCCCGGCCCAAACCTTCACGGCTCCCACCCCTCTTGGTCACCTCCTCACCTCACGAGCTTCATGCTAGCGGCGACGTCGCCCTTTCTGTCCGAGAGTGCACAGAACCCAACAACCGGGCGCCGAAAGACAGGGAGTATGAATGGCCGGAAACGCCTACTGCCGGGGCTCCGACGCAAAGACCGCGCGGAGCCCTCGGGACGCACGGCGGAAACGCCGACACCGGCTGGGCTGCACTCACTTCCGGCGCGAGTAGCCCCACAGCGGACCCTGGCGGCTGGAGGTGTACGTTGCGACTGCTGAGGGCGTTAGGGCTAGTCTAAAAGGAAATTTCCTGCAAGGGGGAGATTTGAGGAGATTAAATCCAATTAGTAGGCCTGTCGCCGTCGCACTTTGGCACGACAGGGCGCCATGTGTTGTGCAGCACTAAATATATCCCTGAACGAAGGGAAGTTCTGAGAGAAGCCCAAAGGATTATGCTAATTCTGCTCCAACACCAGCAACCTCAGTATTAAAGTACCTGAAGAAAATCACACGATTTCGCTATTTTCACTTTAAATTCTGACCACAAACCTCAAATAGGTACTGCCCAGAGACTGTGTTATGCTTCTATAATAATCTCGCAAACTATTTCATATCTTCTTTCCTCTTTCTGAAACATTTTACAGGCCGTCACCCAAATCACTCTCTGCTAATGTTTCATACTTTGAGAAAACAGAAGTCATCCTTCTGCTTTCCTTCCTATTACAAGGGTGGAAGTATTGTTGCTTCTTTCAAAGGTAAATTCTTTTTCGTTGCATTCTGGATCCCATCTCTCATTTTCTCAAGAATTTTACTCCTTCAGTTATCCCCTTCTAACTTGAATCATCCATTTCTCCTTCTCTACTGGATTTTTTTCCATTAGCAAACAAAATTATCTGAGAAACAAAACAAAGTTCTCCTCTGCTGCAGCTCCAGCTACTGCCAGATTTCTATCACAGAAAAACTTCTTGAATCAGCTGTCTATACTTGTTTCATCACCTCCAATACACTCTTCCAACTACACTGAAATTGTTTTTCTAAAGGTTATCAAAACCTCCAAGACAAACTTCTATCTTCATCTTACTCAATATATCAGAAGCATTCAACACAAATACTCCCCTTTTGAACACCCTCCTCTCTTGGCTTCCAGGATGCCAAGCACACCTGGTTTTATTCTTATCTTACTAGCTAGTCTTTCTAGGTCTCCTTAGCTGCCTCATCCTCTACTGAGCCATTACATGTTGGAGTGCTTTGGAGCTTTTCCTGGGTGTAGTCTCCTTATGGATACTTTCGCCTGTAGCCTAGGTGATCTCCAAAACCATGGCTTTAATTTGTATCTCCAGCCTGGACTTCACCTCTGATCATCAGAACTCTTGGGTGTTGTAAGCTCATCAAACTTTAATAGGCATAGGACTCACCTGGAGGAAACTTTAGAATGGAAATTCTGATTCAGTTGGTGAAGGGTCTGAAATTCTGCATGTCTAACAAGACTTTAGGTGATGAAGATGCCCGTAGTCCATGGACCACCATTTGAGTAGCAAGACTGTACTGGACATTCATGTGTTGTCTTCTCAATATCTATCCCCCTCTCTTCCCAATAGTTCCTTTTTTTTTTTTTTTTGTGAGGAAGACCAGCCCTGAGCTAACATCCGTTGTCAATCCTCCTCTTTTTTTTTTTGGTGAGGAAGACTGGCCCTGGGCTAACATCCATGCCCATCTTCCTCTACTTTATATGGGACGCCGCCAGGGCATGGCTGACAAGCAGTGCATCGGCGGACGCCCGGGATCCGAACCTGCGAACCCCAGGCTGCCAAAGCGCGAACTAAACCACTGCGCCACCGGCTGGCCCCCTACAGTTCTTAATAGTGTCCTGGTGATCCATGTGGTCTTAAGGAAGCGGACTCTACCCTTAACCGTCAATCATCACATTCCATTACTTGTCCACAGTGGGCGTGGGATGTAAGTTGATCCAATCAGACCTTTGCAGGGAATACTCTTCCCTTTTGGATGTGAATGGAGAGATAGTAGCCTCTGGAGTTATTGGGAACTCCCTTAGAACCAAGAGTAGAACCAGTCTTAGGAGAGGGTTTTTAAAAAAAAAAAAGAAAAACCATGGTGATATTAATGAATGCCTGGATTAAAAACAATGCCTAAATGTGCCAATTTAAATTATAATTAAATTTGTTTTATATATATTTTATATATTTAATATGATGTGACATTTGTAAGGACTGCTATGCTCCAGATTGTGGCCATACAACACATATAGTGGAATAGATCACTCAGAAGCAGAGGCCTATTTTGTGGGAATGGAAACTTGTGAATATGGTTTGTGTGTGTCTATGCCAGAATTTAAGTTACTAAAGATGAAGTGGTTACACACGAAAAGAAATTCCACCAGTTGTCTGACAATCTAAAGGTGAAGGAAGATATAGGTCAGATACTCTGGTAGATAACCAGCTTTAACCAGGTCAGCAGTCTACTCCTGACTTTTCCCAATTTAAGCTATTTTTGGCATATGTCATTAAAGTATATACCTATATCAGGGACTGGAGGTGGGCGTGGGGGCGGAGGCAGTAAACAGGCTTTTGCTAAGGAACTCAGTGTATGGTGATGTGGGGAGTGGCCTCACCCATTTTGTTTTTTAAACCATAGAATCTCCCTAGACTCAAGTGACAAGCAGCTCAATAAAGTTTTGTGGAAGATGTCAGAAAAACATCAGGCTTCTCAAACTTAGAGCACATTTTGGTTGTACTTGGCTTCAGAAAGCGAGGTCAGGAAGGGAAGAATCTACCTACAATCACCTCTCTTCAGATTCGCAAAGGCAAGAGTAGCGATTTAGCCATCCTCACAATTCTGCAAATAAGAAAAGAGTAGCCCAGACAGCGTTCAAAAGCAGTGTGGGAACCACGAATCGTAGTGATAGAACACTGGATTCTATCTTTAGAGGCTTCACAGAGCCAAAGCTTGTCTGAATACCCGCCATGACTAAATCTAGTGGAACATTCTACAATTTCTTGTCGACGCTTGTGCTTTGATGCGCAAGGGGGAAAGTGTGCACGGAGAAGGTGAAGTCCTGCATTTTTTGGAGGCGACGGAGTCCAATGCAGGGGAAGGAGAGGGTCAGTTGCGTCCTTTTTTCTTTACATTGGTCCATGTCGAAGATTAAAGGTATTTGAACTAGAGGTCGCAGAAAGCAGTACCCGCAACCAACAGAAGAAGCGGGGGCGACGAATTTCCACGACAAACCACCACCGCTGCGGGCGTGGGTGACGTTATTCCAACAGACCACCCGGAAAGGGCAAGCGGCTGCCACCAGGGGGCGCCGCCGCTTCCTCGCGAGGCGCCCACCCGCGGCGCGCGCACGCGAGGCCTCCCACCGCGCCTGCGCCGAGCATGGACGCAGGCTCCCTTTTCCCCGACGCCCAGCCGTCCGGGCCGGGGTGAAAAACTGCGTGACACGCAGCGAGCGTGGCGGCCATCTTCGTCTTCTGGGCACGTCAGCTGAGACGGTTAGGGCTGAAGAAGAGCGTTGCGCAAGCGCGCCCAAGACGGTCACAGGTAACTCCCATCTGTCGGGCGAGGCGTCGCCGTCGTCGCCGGAAGTTTGGCGTTTCTGCGCCGCGGGAGAGGCGGCGGTCGCGACAGAAGCAGCTGAGTGTCTCCTAATACCCGGATGTGAGGCGGTCGGCTGGCTCGCGTTGGACCCTCGGCCAGGAGTGAGGAAGGTACGCGAGCGTCCCCACCGTCCCCGCCGCCTGCTGTCGCGCCGCCTGCATCCTCGCCTCCCTTTTTCCAGCCTCTCCGGAGAGCCGGCCGGTTCTCCCTCTTCCTGTCCCACCCTCTGTGTCGCGTTGTCTCGCACGCCTCTTCCTACTCTTTTGGTCCGGGCTCCTGGCGCCCCTGGGAGGGGTGGCGGCTCGGAGACGCAGTCGCCTGAGGGAGGCAACCAATCTGCGCGTCTCAGCTGCCCAGTCGTGGCATCACCTGCCGCTGCTTGCCAGGCGGTCAGAGGTAATAAAGGGGCCGTGACCTAGGACGGGGTCAGGCCGGGGCTCCCTGGGCGGCCGCGAGGGCTCCCAGAGCCCGGAGGTAGCTTGCAGCCATTGCGACTGCTGGGGCGGTGAGGGCGCCGGCCCGCAGGTAGCCCGGGCCTCGTCCCCGCCCCCGGCGTCTCTCCCTCCCGGCGTCCCCCGGAGCCAGCCCCACCAGCCAGCGCGGAGCTGCGGTCCCTGCGGCTTGCTCTCCTGCCCCCGCCGTCGCTCGCTGACCCGGCCTGAACCCTGAGGCCTGTGCAGTCTGCGCGGCGGGAGATGGGCATGTTGATTTACCAGTCTTCAGCCTGGGACCCGGGTCCAAGGTCATAGAGTAATTCGGGCTGGACAGGGGGCTCTGGGCACAGGTAGGCCTGCTCTGGAATAGAAATGGGTGTATTGAGGGCCATAGTGAAGTTTCTAGAGAGAGAGAGACGCGAGCAGAAGGAAATTGGTTCTCGATTTCATCACTATGCATAAGGTTATTTTACTACAGGAGTTTGTTTTACTTACGCAGAATGGGATAGCAAGTCCAAAAATTAGAGAACTCTTCCATCCCCACACCCCCAACCTTCCTCTCCTCCACCTCTCAGTGTTTAGTTCTGAAAACCCGGCGTGTACGTATTTTCCGAGAGAGCGGGGCGCAGCAGGGATGGAGGAAGGAGTTAAATCGTTGAGATTTGAGAAGTGCTGTGAACCTTGTTTTCTGTAGCCTTTGGATAGCTGAAATGGAATAATTGCAGCACAGAGTATCTGAATAGTATTATCGAATGATATTTCAGTAAGTAGTCTTTGCCGAAACCAATAAATGCATGCTCCTTAGTGGAATAGTAGGATATTGGGTGGGTTTTTTTCCCCTACCTAAACATTAATTTTTTAAAAACTGGGTAAAACACGATTTCAGTTTAAAACATTCTGGTTGCAGTAAACTATGCTGTATTCAGCCTCTCTTCTGATTAGGTCCTTAGTTTCTGCTTTACACGGGGCACCAGCACCAATGGAACTTTTTTAATTTGAAAAGGTTAAAAAATTCTCACCGTGGAATTAGATATGAGTGCAGGATGAAAAGTGCTTAAAAAGTGCTTAATTTGGAAGCTGCAAATTCAGGCCTAGGGCATGTGAGGAAATGAGAAAACTAACAGAGACACTTCCTCCTTTTAGGCAGATTGCAATGTATGCCTCTTAGGTCATATGCGTGACTTTGGAAATACTCTTCTTAGAATAAAAATTGTGCTGGTTTACGAGCTTCTGCCCACCTCATTCATTCCTGGCTGAGAAAGGTATGCTATTGTTTCTCATTGATCAGTATTATAATTCTGTAGTGAACAAGTAATTTTTTTAACATCAGCCCCATGCAAGGTTTTGTACTAGGCATTTAAATCGATAAATTATACTTACAGAAGAACTGAAAAGGACCCTAATTAATGAATGCCATTGACCCCCTTTGCTGGATGGCACTTTTTAGCTTGGTAATTCATTACAGCACAAAGCTGATTGTGTTTATTCTAATAATGAGGGTGACTAGCGTTGTACAATTCAAAATAATGGATTTTTTAAATAGTTAAATTTTTTTCATGACTTTTATTAAGAGATTTATATTACACATAGAGTTCTTTGAATCACCTCTACTGAATATGATCAGAAGTTTAGATGGTAGTTGTGTAACTCCAGTAAAATTGTTATAGATAATTCACTTACGGGTTAACCCTTCGGAAGCTCAGACTTTTGTGTTTTTCTGTGCATCTTTTTTTCTTGGCACAGTGAAAGTTCTTTGGCTCTATTTCTGCATAGGTTTTGTGTTACAGCTATATTATGCTGCTGTAGTTACTTTTGGCAAATATGTCATTCTGCTAACCTGAAAATCCTGTCTTTTCGTTTTTGAGGGGGCTGTATCTTACACTTAATTGCATTACAGTACGTCTGAAGAAAGCAAGGTTCATGTCCTCTGCTCTCTTCAGCTTACTTTAAACATTTATGGCTGCATATGTGAGATTCACAGAGATGACAACTCTGAATATAAGTAAAAATGTGGTGTTAAGTATCACTTTAACGTAGTGGTTCCCAAAGTTTTTGGGCAGGATCTCTTTACACTCTTAAAAATTATGTGAGACTCCAAATAGCTTTTGTTTATATGGGTTATAGCTATTGGAAGTTATTGTATTTGGAATTAATTTAAACATATTTATTAATTCATTAGAAATAACTAATAAACTGGGGCTGTCCCCAAGGCATAGTCGTTAAGTTCACCATACTCCGCTTCAGAGGCCCAGGTTTGTGGGTTCTGATCCCCGGCGTGGACCTACACCACTCGTCAGTCATGCTGTGGTGATGACCCACATGCAAAAATAGCAGAAGATTGGCACAGATGTTAGCTCAGGGCTAATCTTACTCAAGCAGGAAAAAAAAAAAAAAGATTGGCAACAGATGTCAGCTCGGTGAATCTTCGTCAGCAAAAAAAAAAGCTAATAAACTAATTACAGGGTAATGTAAGTAACATTTTTTATGAAAAACAATTGTTTTCCAAAACAAAAAAAAAATTAGTGAAAGAATGGCAACTGTTTTACATTTTTGTAAAACTTTTTAATGTTTGGCCTGATAGAAGACAGCTGGATTCTTCTATCAGATTCTGCATTCAGTCTGTTGTTATATGTTGTTCTGGTTGAAGTATAACTTTGAGATATGTTGGGAGGAGTACTTTAATAACCTCTTGAGATAATTATGATATTCTTTGATGCTACAACAAAACTCCACTTCTTAAAGGGTAGTTGCAGTGTGGACTCTGAAGCCATGTCTGTATACTTTTTGTACAATGTTGGACTGAAGTTCATTGGTGTGTTTGCACTTTGAATTGATCTTTTTACTCACTTAACAATTTTGATCTCACAAACCCCCTGAAAGGGTCTCTGGAATCCTCATGGTCCCCATGCCACACTTTGAGAACTACTGCTTTAATGTAAATAATAGAATGGTTTAGAATTAATGTAGATATTGAAGTTGAAAGTGATAATTATAATATGGAAATGGAGTTGTTAAGTAGTTAAGTGAAACCAGGATAAGGTAAATATTTCTTTTTTTATGCTCTTTTCATCAAAAATATTGTATCAGTGATATTATTATGGCTAATTATTATTATAGCTAATAATAAGTGCTTTTCATGTTCCAGGAGCTGTTCTAAGGACTTTATATTAGGAAATGTTTATATTGTGTCGTCTTTATTGATGGTTAAGAGAAAGACTATTATAAGAGTTTATTTTTTTCCCTACAGATAGTACAGTCTTTCTCACATATATTATTCCTTTTTTTTGCTGAGGAAGATTAGCCCTGCACTAACATCTGTTGCCAATCTTCCTTGTCTTTTGTTTTTTGTTTTTTTTTTTGCTTGAGGAAGATTAGCCCTGAGCTAACATCTGTGCCAGTCTTCCTCTACTTTATATGTGGGTCACCACCACAACATGGCTGATAAGTGGTGTCGGTCCGTGCCTGGGATCCAAACCTACGAACCCTGGGCGTCCATTTGGAATGCGCTGAGCTTAATCACTATGCCATGGGACTGGTCCCTATATTATTCTTAATAATGCAGATACAGTTCCATTTTAGAGAATATATATTTCTTAGATAATTTCTCTATAAGATATTTGAGGATAGGGAATATGCCTATCCTCAGCATCTATCTCTGTGTATATTTAACGTATATAGTTTTAGACTATTTTAGGCCATCAGAAAATTGAGTTTTTAAATTAAAAAATTCTGGTAGTTAAGAAGATAATCTTGTTAATGTGAAAATTTGAAATTTACTGTTTTGTTAAATCAGTTCAACTAGTATTTGAAAGTTTGTTGTGACCCCAGTCACTGAGTGAAATTTTTCTTCAAAAACAAAAATAGGTAATAATTTTTGGAAGACAAATTTAGGCTTATTTAAAAAATCTGATACATATTAAAATCTGTATCATTTCAGATTCACTTTTTTGGTAATAGCTTTGTGGAGATATACTCTACCCTTAAAGAATACAACTTAGTGGTTTTTCGTATAGTCACAGAATTGTGCAACCATTACTGCTGTCTGTTTTTATCATGTTTTCATCACCCCCAAAAGAAGCCCCATACCTATATTAATATGTCACTCCTCATTTCCTTTCCTCACCAGCCCCTTACTATCACCGATCTACTTTCTGTTTTTATAGATTTGTCTATTCTGGACATTTCATAGAATCATACAACGTGGCCTTTTGTGACTGTCTTCTTTTACTTAGCATAATGTTTTTAAGATTCATCCCTTAAGGAATGTATCAGTGCTTCAATCCTATCTATGGCTAAATATAATAATTGCATTGCAAAGGGTTCCTGGACCCAGTTCTAAAGTGGGTGTATGGAGGCTTCCCCATACCAACAAGTAGTTCTCAGATACCAGCAGGGTGTCTGAAAATTCAACTCAATTCTGTTACTGTTTATCTAGACATAGAATCTGGTTCCACAGGTAAAGGGCTCAGTCCCACAAGACTACCCTCCACTTCAGAGGCCAGTCACAAGCCCAGGTGCTTCTGACCTACTGGCTACAAACTAGAAGTTCCCATGACCCCCTTCTTGGGTTTGATTAATTTGCTAGAATGGCTCACAGAACTCAAAACCCATTTACTCACTAGGTTACCAGTTTATTACAAAGGATAGTAGTTGAAGAGATACATAGGGCAAGGTCCTGAACAAAGGAGCTTCTGTCCTTGTGGAGCTTGGGGCATGTCGAGGTGTTCTGGCTTCCCAACATGGAAGCTCTCCGGAAAAAAAGGGCTGACATTCTGTCCTTTTGGGTTTTTATGGAGGCTTCATTAGCAGTCATGATTGACTAAGTCATTGACTATTGTCTATTGATTCAACTTCAAGCTCCCCTCCCCTCCCCGGAAATCAGGGGATGGAAATGAAAGTTCCAATCCTTTGATCACGTGGCTGGTTCTCCTGGCAACCAGCCCCAACCCTTTGGTGGGGTCCAAAAGTAAGTTACCTTATTAACATAGCAGAAGGCATCTTTATGGCTCTCATCACTTAGGAAATTGAAATTCCAAGGGTTTTGGGGAGCTGTGATCCAGGAACCATGGAAGGAGACCAAATGTATATGAGAAATATATTTTGATCATCTGAATGACCAAATATGTTATTTTTTATAAATCACAATATTGCATCCATTATATGTATGTACCACATTTTGTTTATCTGTACTTCAGTTGATGGACATTTGGGTTGTGTCCATTTTTTGGCTATTTATGAATAATGCTATGAACATTTGGGTATTATTGAGATTCACTTTTGAGCTTTCTTAGTGTATTTTGCATAAACAGTATATAGTTTCTTATTTCACAATTAATAAGTATATTCATTTTTAATGGGAAAGGTTCAAACTGCATAAACATATAAGTAAAATGTGAAAGTATTCCTTCATTCTTTGTGTACTCCTTCATCTCCATCTTTTACCACCCTAGGGTTAACCACTGTTTACATTTTAGTGTGTATTCTTTTAGTGTGTTTAATATCTTAGCACACTTATGTATGACACATTATCTCTTTCTTACAAAATTATATTTATGCTGTTTATACTGCATTTCTGATGACTATCAAAATTCTATCTTCGCATTTTATTTTTTCTCTTTTGTGCATTTGGGCTGTTTTAGATATTTTTGCTAATGTAAATGCTGCTGTTGTCATTGCTGTTATATAAATTGTCTTTTTTGGATGGGGGGCTTTATTTTTTTGATATTGGTGTATGGTAGTGCAATAAATTGTGGCGGACAGACATAATGGAATGAGTTGAGTGTTTGACAGTTCAGTTTAAGGTCTCTTTAAGACAAGAATGGAGATGTCCGGTATGCTGTTGGGTATCTGAGTGGCACTAGGGATTGAGATTTGTGTTGGGGATATTCATTGTATATAAACAGTTTATAGGTAGTAATTAAAAGTATGAATATAGATGAAATTATCTAGTGAGTGTCTTGTGATGAGAAGACAAAACCTTGGGGAATGTTAATTTATAAAAGGCCAGTGGAGGAAGAGAATTTAAAAAATTAAAGAAATTGTCCATATCTAGCTTTTTTAGAGTTTTAACTAATGTTGACTTTTACTGAATACCTATTGGGAATCTACTGAGAAAATTACAGGAATTTTACAGTTTGTTTTTCCTATTAAGATGATTAATTCTGAAAACAATTTTTATGGTGGTATTTCTCCTTCTCTTCTTAGAATAAACTTTACTTGGTGATAGTGGGTATCTTGGTGCTAAAATGTTACTGACTTGGGGCTTATAGTTTTCTTTTTAGCTTTGTTCTTAAGTTTTTGATCCCCAGCCATATTTGCCACTTAAAATGACTTGGTGAGCATGTTACCCATGTATATTTTGGAGCCATTTGTAATAGAGAGATTTAATCTTTGAATGTTTAGAAAAATTTATTAGGGGCAGTACCTTGTGTTATTGTGTGTGTTTTCTGTTGCATTCTCTGTTAATGGTCTATTGTCGCTTCAGTTGTGACATTTTATATGTTTTTGGTTAGTATTAATTAGTTTAAACTTTATGTTCCTTAAAATGTTATTTATTTATTTATTTTAAACTAAACCTAAACTTTATTCACTCTGAGCTAGTGAGTCATTTCACAGGGTAGAAATATGTCCTTTTCTTTTTTTTTTTTTTTTGAGAAAGATTGGCCCTCTGCTAACATCTGTTGCTAATCTTCCTCTTCTTTTTTCTCCCCAAGGCCCCAGCAGATAGTTGTATGTCATGGTTGTACATACCAGGGTTGTACATACTATAAGCCCCAAGTCAGTAACATTTTAGCACCAAGGTACCCACTATCACCAAGTAAAGTTTATTCTAAGAAGAGAAGGAGAAATACCACCATAAAAATTGTTTTCAGAATTAATCATCTTAATAGGAAAAACAAATTGTAAAAAATCCTTCTAGTTGCTCTATGTGGGACACTGCCTCAGCGTGGCTTGGTGAGTGGTGAGTAGGTCCACGCCTAGGATCCGAATCGGCGAACCTCAGGCCACCAAAGCGGAATGCGCAAACTTAACCGCTGCGCCACTGGACTGGCCCCCTTAAAATGTTTTTTAATCTCTAGGTATTTATTTGGCATTTTGAATTTGAGAAACACTTGGATTACCTTAAATAGTGGGTGAATGAATTTGCAGGATATACAGAGAAATGAAGAGAAGTCTCTATTTTGTAGAGCCAGATCTTGTGGAAGAAGAGAATTAGGAATCACCAAACATTTGGCCTTGCTGAAAACAAACCAGGCCTTACAGAAACCTGAACATAGTTCAGGACTCAAGGTCGCTGAGAATAATAGTGCAGCTCTGGCGTTTGGTTTACCTTCTTGTAATTTCCCTAGCTAGAGGAATTAAAACAAGGAAGGCCAAACAGTCAACCAGTGGTAATTTTGCTTCCCAGGGGACATTTGGCGTTCTCTGAAGATATACTTGATTATCAGAACTGAGGGTGGGGCGCTACTGGTATCTAGTGGGTAGAGGCCAGGGATGCCGCTGCTCAACATCCTCCATGCACAGGGCAGCTCTTCCACAACAAAGAATTTATCTGGTCCAAAATGTTAATAATGGTGAGGTTGGAAAACTTTGCATTATAGTCACTATATGTAGGCTACTCTTGGGTCAGGAACCACCGTTGATCTAATCAGCCATGGGGAGCAGAGCAGGGTTAGGAGGTTCAGAATGTGACTATTTATAAACTCCCTAAGGCTTTTTTTTTTTAAGCACCCGTGGGCATGGTAAAATTTTCAGAAAGGGATTATGAACTTGACAAGCCACCAGACTCAGATTTTCAGTAAATATTTCTTTTATCTCTTGGATGTGGCAAAGGAATTGTGCAGTTGAAGTGGAATAAGAATTGGTAGGTTATTGGAGTTAAGGAGATTAAGGACCTGTGGTCATTCATGTGTACTTTATAGCCCATGATGATGGTGATAGTTTGGTTTGAGAAGAAAACTGTGATTGAAGAGTTTTTGATGGTCAGTAGATTACTACAATGAGGAAAGATAGAAGATATAACAGCAGAACGTTATAAACCTTAAAAGTAAAGTGGAAAGAATTTTGCATAAGAGACAAAAAATTGCTGTGCTGGGAACACTGTAGGTCCCTTGATATGATATATATAACCTGCTTAGGAGGTATATCAGTTCCTATGTCTGCCGTAACAAATTACGACAAACTTGATGGCTTAAAACAACAAAAATTGATTTTCTCACAGTTCTGGAGGCCAGAAGTCAGAAATCATGCTGTATGCATGGCCACGCTCCCTCTATGGGCTCTAGGGGAGAATTTGTTCCTTGCCTCTTGCAGCTACTGGTGACTGCCTTTGCATTCTTGGACTTGTGACCACATTACTCCAATCTCTGCTTCTGTTTTCACATTATTTTGTCCTTTCTGTGTCTGTCTCCCTACGTGTGTCTCTTATAAGGATACTTGTTATTGGATGTAGGGCCCACCTGGATAATCCAGGATGATCTCATTTCAAGATCCCTAATGTAATTATGTTTGTAAAGACTCTTTTTCCAAATCAGGTCACATTCACAGGTTCCAGGGATTAGGATGAGGACATACTTTTTTGGGGGCTACCATTTAGCCCACTGCTGGAGAGCTTTAGGGAAAAAGGGATAGTTTGGAGAGAACTATTTTTCAGTTAAATCTAGGAAGTAGAATTTGCATTATGTGAAGAGATTGAAGGTAGGAAGCTTATTTTCACTGGGAAAAGGTTCATGTGGGCTCCCAGTGGAAAGAGTTAAGAAAGAGGGAGATCAGCAGTGGAAGGAGAGTCAGGAGAAAGATAATAAGGGAAAAGATAACCGATATGAGGGCCTTTAAGACTGGATCTGTGTGGATTGAAGGTCTTCAGTGTGAAAAGTCTGATGCTGTTGGTAGACCTTGTAGTCTTTGTTTTGTGCCAGGTTCAAGCTGAGTTTTGCTGAAAAGTTATTCTGTTATCTCAGAAGAGAAATCTTTCCCAGATGGTTAGATGACCTTCTGAATTTGCACCAGTGTTTTATACAACTGAAGAAGCTTTTTTTGTTGCTTGGGGAAACAGCCCTTTAGTAAATTATTTTGGAATTGAGAGGTGTACTGAGCTGAAATCTTCTGATGGAATTACTGCACCTTGAAATGGCTAGAAGTTTCCAATGATGTTTGATATACTGAGAGCGGACTGGCTAAAATAGTCCTAGGGTTGTGTAGAAAAAAGGGTGTTTAATTTTAAGAAGTGTTTTTTTTGGGGGGGGTGGTTACAGTGAGGTGATAGGGTAATTGTTTTTGTCTGACTGATGTCATATATTAATAGAATTCCTAAAATTCAATCGTCTCTGTGTTCCTTTTATCAATTTTACTTGGTAGTGGTAGACCATTTGGCTGTGCTTACGTTCTGTTAAAAATGCCTAATTTGTTTTAATTTAGGCTTTTCATATCTCTTTTTGTATATGAGATTAGGAGTATGTGTGTGTATGTGTGCTTGTGCACATTGTACATGTGTGCACACTAATTGTGATGTCAGAACAGATTTTGTATTATTTTGGGTAACTTGTCTTTTGCTGCATTCTGGATCAAAAAGATTATCAGTTCTTTGAAAGCAGAGCTGTTCCCTCTGCCTGGAACACTTTTTAGCCTCAGGTGGGAATATGCTTAATGCATTCAAGGAATAGCAAGGGGGCCAACATAACTGGAGCAGAGCGAGCAGGGGCCAAACTAAGAAGTAGTTAATAGTTAACTTCGAGCCTTTGCTTTTACTCTGATTGAGATGGGAAGTCACTGGAGGGTTTTGAGCAGAGAAATAACAGAGCCCGACTTAAATTTTAAAAGGATCACCTTGGATGTTGTGTTGAGAAGAAGCTGAAGGGGAGAGGGAGTGGAGGGACAAGGCTGAAGGCAGAGTTGCCACTTAGGAAGCTGTTAAAAAAATCCAGGTGAGGGATAATGGTGGCTTGGACCAGTGTGGGTAGTGATAGAGATGTTAGGTGGTCAGATTTTGGATGTGTTTTGAAGGTAGTAGAGAGGGTTTGTTAATGATGGATTGATTGGATATGAAGTTTAAGAGAAGAGTTGGGGATGACTCCAAGGTTTTGCGCCAAACAATTAAAGAATGAACTTGCTATTTACTGAGATGAGGGAAATCCTTTGGCAGCTTTAGGTTTAGGAGGCAAGATTAGGAGTTCAAATATTGATTGTTAAAGTTTCAGATGTTTAGTAGCCCAATAAAAATCTCTCTCCAGATACTATTCCTACAAATTAAAAAATTTTTCATCTTGAATTATATTCTCTTGCGTTTCTAGATTCTTTTATCTGTTCTCATTTTCTTTGACCTATTGAGTCAGTGGGGTAAATAATTTTTAGGTTTCCATTTTGGAGAGATTTTAAAATATATTTTACATGTACTCTAAATTTAAAAATTGGCTAAAACCTTTATATGCTAATAAAGCAGACCTGTTGAATGCCGGGATAAATTGACAGACATGCAATGAAAATTTTCAAAGTAATACATGTACATTGTTATTAAAGTCAAATTGCACTAAAACCCTTACAATGACAAATATTCCACTCCTCACCTTTCCCCATCTCCCAGTACCTTTCTCCAGAAGCTACCTCTTTCACTTTTCTAGTTGTTTCTCTTAGTATCTAGCTCCATATTTTTGGTGGCATGCAATAACTGCTATATTTTGATTTATCAATTTCAGATGTTACTGACTTTCTGCCTCCATAGTTTAGAATTTAGTTCTCCTACTTTCTTTTTTATATCCCCTTAGCAGAGTTATATTTCAGTTATTGGTTAAGCCAAAAGTGAGTGTTGATATAACTATGTAAGTATTGTTTATTGCTGAGCTAAGTATAGTCTTCTGAAACTATATCCTCCTTTTCTTTTTCCCTGGAGTTAGTAATTGCCTCACTTTTCTTTTGCCTAATTTTCTAAGATGCTAGGGTAATTTTTTCCCCAAATGTGGCATGCCTGGCATTAATACCCATACTCAAACATAGGTCCAGTCCCTTCCCTATCCCATCCCCACTAGCCCTCAAGGTTCCTTTTGGGATCTTTCATCCATCTGTTTCATTGTGTATTAGTTGCTCTTCTGGCCTGTTCTCCAAAGGGTTGGAGCAGTTAATACTGCCATCAGCCACACATTACCTCACATTCTCACCTCAAACTTTTAAATTTTAGCCATTGTGGTGGTTGTCCATTGCCCTTTTCTTCTTCATTGTCATTGCCTTTGCCATTGTCTTTGTCCATTTTTTTCTTCAGTAGGCTGTTTGTTGGTTTGTAGGTTTTTTTTTTTTTTTTTACGTAATCTGTGGATACTCATCCTTTGTGAGTTGTGTTTCATGTTTCACATTTTATGTCTATAATCAATCCATTTGACATTGACTTTAGTATATGGTATGCGGTAGGGAGACAGGATTGCTAGATTGAATCTACTCTCTCTATATACATGAATCTGATTTCTTGGCACTCTATTTTGTATCATTAGTCTGTTCCATTGGTCTATTTGTCTATCCCTAAACCAATATCATGCATTACTGTGGTTTTATAGTAAGTGTTGATATCTGGTAGAACAAGTTCACTCACCTTGTGTTTTTTTTTAAGTGTGATTTCTTATGGGTTATGTGGAATAGATTTTCTTAATTTCCAAACATCTGGGCATTTTGTACCTGGAGTTTTGGGTGTTATTCATTTCTAGTATGACTGCATTGTGATCAGAGAACATACTCTGTGGTATCATTCCTTGGATGTTTGTGGAGACTTGCTTTAAGTCCTATGTTTGGGGGCATTTTTGTAAATGTTCTATGTATGCTTGAAAAAAATGTGTTTTGCAATTGTTGGGATAATGTTATATATCTATCCATTAGGTCAAGTTTAAAATTAATTGTTTTGTTTAGATATTCTGTATAGTAAGTGGGGTTTGTTTGTTTTGTCTGGTTGTTCTTTCAGTTGCTGAGAGGGGTGTGGCCAAATCTCTGTTAGGATTTTGCATTTGTATATTTTCCTTGTATTTCTGTCAATTAGGGGACTATAAATGTCAATTTGGGAATTGTGTATTTTTAAACTATATTCTTGGATAAATGCAGTTTGATATTGTTATATCTTCCTGTTGAATTGAACCTTTTATTATTATGATATGACCCTCTTTAATATTGCTTTTATCTTAAAGTTCTTGTTTTGATATTAATGTAGATATACTAGCTTTCTTTTGGCTAATATTTGTATGGTTTCTTTCTTTCTCTTTCTCCTTTAAACCTTTCTCTAACCTTATGTTCTAATTATGTCTCATAATCTCTGTTTATCTAGAGGATTTGATCCATGGACATGTAATTTCTGATATATTTGGGGTTAAATCTATCTTATTTTGTGCTATTTGTACTGTCTTTTGTTTGTTTTTCTGTCTTCATTATTAACATCATATCACTGTTAAACATCATATCATGGGGGTGGTGGTGATGTCAAATCAGTCTTTTTTTTTTTTTTCACCTGCAACTTAAAACATTAGCCACCACCTTTGCCCTTCATACACAGTGGAGGAGGAGAAGGGGAGAAAAGAAACATAAAACAGCTGCTAGCTATGGGCCTCTCTTCTGCAAGTGGTAATGAAGCCTAAATTAATAATAATGGTTACCTTCTCTATCTACCTATATTATTTTGGTTTGTGCCAGCACTGGACTGGATGAGTTGTTTTTAGTTTGGTGGGGATATTCATTCTGTGGGATCTGAGTGCTTGGTTCTGTCTTTGTTGTCTGTTGACCAAGATACTGGAAAAAGAGGTTTTAAGAGGTGCCCCAGTGAATCCTCTAAGTTCCAGAAATAGTCATCCTTGCTTTCATTATGTAGCAGCAACCCCAGTATTAATCACGCATGACTGCCTTCTCTGCCTTGGGCAAGTGACCTGCCCAAGTGACGGCACGGTCTCAGTATCCAGTTATCAGAAGCATGATGGTGTTTGCAGACCTGCCCAGGAGTATGAGTTAGGGTATAGCTGAGCAGAGTGAAGAGAGTAGATTCACCCTAGCAGTCCTGTCTCCCTAAACCTTTGACTCCTCCTTCAGCATACCCGGGAAATGTGAGCATTTCTGCTTCATTGACTAGGCCACTATTGAGTCGAGGCTTCAATCAGTCAAGCTAACAGACTATTTAATGCCGCTCCCCTGTGCTCTAGAGCAGGAATTGATAAACTACTTTGTCCCTTGGGCCAAATTTGGTCAGTTCTCCTCCCCTCCCCAATCCCCAGAAATGGTTTTACATTTTTTTAAGAGGTGTAAAAAAAAAAAAACCCAAAACAAAGAAGAATATGTGAGCTACTATATGTGATCTACGAAGGCTAAAATATTTGCTCTCTGGCCCTTTGCAGGAGAGTATAAGGTGAGTCCACCCAAGACAGTAAATGGTCTGATCAAGCTTCGTATTCCATCTTCGTTGGCTTATTACTTTTAGAATCCACTCTTGTATTCCAGACTTTTGCTGATGGTTAGTGTAGAGATTGTTTCTTCCTATAACTGGTCTCTTATATCTCTGGACTGTGTTGGGATTTAATTCTCATTTGGCCAAGGAGAACTGGTATTTCCTTTCGAGGCACCTGCCCCAGGTGTAGTAACTGAAAGGTTTTTACATAGGAGAAGGCTGGTTGGGGGTGGGGTTCCTATGCAGCCAAGGAACATTCAGTGGGATTTGGGAGTTCTGAGTTCTCAGCCTCCTCTGTATCTGCCTAGATGTCCCCACATTTTTGTCTTGAATTCCCATTTACTACCCACCTTGTCAAAAAAAAAAAAAAAGCCCACTGGTAGTGTACACAGCAGGCTGGGAACCTGTATCATTTCTAGCAGATATATACCTAAACTAATGCTAGTTTTCTGGTTTTAATTCTCTAGATCAGTATTAGCCCTGTCCATTAAAAAAATGCAAGCCACAGGGCCGGCCCGGTGGCGCAGCGGTTTAGTTCGCGCTTGGCAGCCCGGGGTTCGCCGGTTCGGATCCCGTGCGCCTGCCGATGCACTGCTTGTCAGCCATGCCGTGGCGGGGTCCCATATAAAGTGGAGGAAGATGGGCACGGATGTTAGCCCAGGGCCAGTCTTCCTCAGCAAAAAGAGGAGGATTAGCTACAGATGTTAGCTCAGGGCTGGTCTTCCTCACAAAAAAAAAAAAAAAAAATGCAAGCCACAAATGTGAGCTATATATGTCATTTAAAATTTTCTAGTTGCCACACTAAAAAAAAGAGGAACAAATGATAGTAATTTTAATATTTCATTGAACTTAATACAGAAAAAATATTTCAACATGTAGTCAGTATACAAATTACTGATTAGATAGTTTACATTCTTTTTTCATACTAAGTCTTAGAAATCCCATGTATATTTTATGCTTATAGTATATCTCAGTTTGGACTAGCCACATTTCAAGTGCTTAATAGCTACATGTTGCCTATGGATACCGTATTAGACGGTGCAGCTCTAGATTACTGTTTCTCAAACTGTGCTCTTCAGAATAGCCTTAGGGGCCACTGTCCTAGTGGGCAGATGTTGACTCAGGTATGTGAGTTTGGTGGAGAGTGAACAGAAATAGCAAGTAGCAACAGCACCTTCTCCTCCTTTCCCCTTCCACTAGTTCCCCTCCCCCCCTTCTTCTTAACATGGCTTTACATTTTTAACTTTTAGATAAACTTCCAAGGCTAAAATACTTAAAAAATTACTGCCTGCAAGTGGGCTTAGAGTTGAACTCCCCTTATAGAGTTTGATGCAGCTGTTCTTGAGGCATTTTTGTAGTTTTCAGGATTCTAATGCCGGTAGATAACAGTTAGGGTCCCTCTAACTCTTAAGATACCACGGTTCTATATGTTGTCAGATCCATCATTTGTAAATTGACGTAGTTATTATTTAATAACTGGGGTACAAAAGTGATTTGGAGCTTATCTTCTAGTGGAGGACCTATGCCATATACAAGTCATGCATAACTTCACGACGGGGATACATTCTGCGAAATGCGTTGTTAGGCGATTTCGTCATTGTGCAAATATCTTAGAGTGCACTTACACAAACCTAGATGGTATATAGCCTACTACACACCTAGGCTATGTGGTACTAATCTTATGGGACCACTGTCACATACGCGGTCCATCATTGACTGAAATGTCGTTATGCAGTGCGTGACTGTAAACAGATACGTCCTATATAACCTGTAAGTCCTGTATTAGAGGCATAATAAACATTTGTGTATTGAATAAAAAAACTATATGATCTCATTCATAAGTAGAAGATAAAAACAAGAACAAACAAACACAAAGAGACAGAGGTTGGATTGGTAGTTACCACGGGGGAAGTGGGGAGGGAGAAGGGTGAAAGGGACCATTAGGCACATGTGTGTGGTGATGGACTGTAATTAGTATTTGGGTGGTGAACATGATGTAATCTATGAAGAAATAGAAGTATAATGATGTACACTTGAAATTTATACAATGATCTAAACCAACGTTACCTCAATGAAAAAAAAAATTAACACCAGTCCTTAACAAACTCTTCCAGAAAATAGAAGAGGAGGGACTACTTCTCAACTTATTCTATGAGGCCAGTATAACCCTGATATCAAAACTAGGCAAAGACATCACAAGAAATGAAACTACAGATCAGTATTTTTTGTAAATATGCACATAAAAAATCCTCAACTAAATGCATGCAAACTGAATTCAGCAACATAGAAGAAGGATTATACACCCTGATCAAGTGGGATTTATTCCACTAGGGGAAAGATGCTTCAGCATATGAATATCAGCCAAGGTGATACACCATGTTAATAGAATAAAGGGAAAAAACCCACATGATCTCCTCAGTAGATGCAGAAAAAGCATTTGACAAAATCCAACTCCCTTTCATCATAAAAACTCTCAACAAACTAGAAATAGAAGGGCATCTGTGAAAGGCTTATATCTAACATAATAAATGGTGAAAGACTGGAGGCTTTCCTCCTAAGGTCAGCAGTAAGACAAGGATGTCTGCTCTTGCCCCTTTTGTTCAGCATTGTACTGGATTCTAGCGAGGGCAGTTAGGCAAGAAAAAGAAATAAAGGCATCCAGATTGGAAAGGAATAAGTAAAACCATTTCTGTTTGCAAATGACATGATCTTATATGTAGAAAATCCTAAGGAATCCACAAAAAAACCTATTAGAACTAATAAATGAGTTCAACAAGGTTATAGGATACAAGATAAATATACAAAAATCAGTTATATTTCTGTATATTATTGATGAACCATCCCAAAAGGAAATTAAGAAAACAGTTCTTTTTATAATAGAATTAGAAAGAATCAAGTACTTAGGAATAAATTTAACAAAAGAAATACAAGGTTTGTACACTGAAAATTGCAAAACATTGTTTAAGAAAGTTGAAGATGATCTAAATAAATGAAAAGATATCCATGTTCAAGGATTGGAAGACTCATCATTAAGACGGCAATATTTCTCAAATTGATCTACAGATTTAGTGTAATCCCTATCAAAATCCTAGCTGACTTTTTTGCAGAAACTGACAAGCTGATCCTAAAATTCATACCGAATAGCCAAAACAATCTTGAAAAAGAATAACAAAGTTGAGGGACTCACACTTCCTCATTTAAAAACTTACTACAAAAGGAGGCAAGAATATACAATGGAGAAAGAACAGTCTCTTCAGTAAATGGAGTTGGGAAAACTGGACAGCCACATGCAAAAGAATGAAACTGGACCACTATCTTACACCATACACAGAAGTTAACTCAAAATGGATTAAAGATTTGTGTGTAAGGCCTGAAACCATAAAACTCCTAGAACAAACATAGGCAGTAAGCTCTTTGACATAGGTCTTGGCAATGATTTTTTGAATCAGACACCGAAAGCAAAAGCAACAATAGCAAAAGTAAATAAGTGGGACTGCATCAAACTAAATAGCTTCTGCTGCACAGCAAAGGAAACCATCAACAGATTGAAAGGCAACCTGCTGAATGGGAGGAAATCTTTGTAAATCATGTATCTGATAAGGGGTTACTATCTAAAATATATAAAGAACTCATGTAACTCAATAGCAAAAAGACAGTCTGATTAAAAAATGGTCAGAAGGTCTGATAGACATTTTTCCAAGGAAGACATACAGATGGCCAACAGGTGCATGAAAAGATGTTCAGCATCTCTAATCCTCAGGGAAATGCAAATCAAAACCATAATGAGATATCACCTCACATGTTAGAATGGCTATTATCAAAAAGACAAGTGTTGGCAAGGATGTGGAGAAAAGGGAACCCTGTGCAGTGCTGGTGGAAATGTAAATTGGTGCAGTCACTGTGGAAAACAGTATGGAGGTTCCTCAGAAAATTAAAAATAGAACTACCATACAATCCAGCAGTTCCATTTCTGGCTATCTATCTGAAGAAAATGAAAAACACAAACTCGAAAAGATATATGCAGCCCTATGTTCATTGCAGCATTATTTACAATAGCCAAGATGTGGAAACAACCTAAGTGCCCACTGATGGATGAATGGATAAAGAAGATGTGGTGTGTATGTCTGTATACATATTACTCAGCCATAAAAAGAATGAAATTTTGGCATTTGCGACAGTGGATGGACCTGGAGGGCGTTATGCTAAGTGAAATAAGACAGAAAGACAAATACTACGTTAATTAGGTTCCTGGACCCAGTTTACACGTGTGTGGAGGGGGGAAGGGGGGCTTCCCACACACCACCAAACAATTCTTCAACACCAGTAGGGTGTCCTGCAATTCAACTCAATTCTGACACTATCCACCTGCAGATAACATCAGATCCCACAGGTTAAGGGTTCAGTCTACAAGGCTACCCCCATCCCCATAACACCTTTCAGATGCCAGCCAGTCGCAGGCCCAGGTTGTTACCTGTACTTCTGACCGACTGTCTATAAGTCAGAGATTCCCACGACTCCTTCCTCTGGTTTTATTAATTTACTAGAGTGGCTTACAGAACTCAGAGAAACATTTTACTTACTAGATCACCTGTTTATTCTAAAAGGATGTAACTCAGAAACAGCTGGATGGAAGAGATGCACAGGGCATGGAGCTTCCATGCTTTCTCTGAGCACGCCAAACTCTCCAAATCTCCCTGTGTTCACCAACCCAGAAGCTGTCTGAACCGTGTCCTTTTGGGGTTTTATGGAGGCTTTATTACATAGGCATGATTGGTTAAAGCATTGGCTGTTGGTGATTGATTCAACCTCCAGCCCTTCTTCTTTAACATAACAAAAGACACCTTTATCACTCTCAACATTTAGGAAATTCCAATGATTTTGGGAGCTGTGAGCCAGGAACTGGATGAAGACCAACTATATATGAGAAATATATTTTGGTCACCTGAAGGACCAAATATATATTTTTCTTATAAATCACAATATCGCACTGTATGATCTCACTTAGGTGTGGAATAAAGAAAAAAAACAACCCAAGCTCATAGATACAGAATACAGATTGGTGGTTGCCAGAGGTGGGGGGTGGTGGCGGGATGACAAAAGGTACAAACTTCCAGTTAGAAAATAAATGTCGTGGAGATGTAACGTACAGTGTGATGACTATACTTAATACTGTATTGCATATTTGAAAGTTGCTAAGAGAATAGATCTTAAAGGTTCTCATCATGAGAAAAAAAATTTTTTTGTAACTGTGTGATGGGTGTTAACTAGACCTATTGCGGTGATCATTTCGCAGCGTATACAATATCCAGTCATTATGTTGTACACCTGAGACTAATATCGTATGTCAGTTATACCTCAATAAGAAAAAAAACTTACTACAAAGCTACAGTAATCAAGACTGTGTAGTACTGGCATAAGATCATATGGATCAGTGGAACAGAATTGAGAGTCCAGAAATACATGCATATATTTGTGGGCAGTTGATTTTCGACAAGTGTCCCAAGACAATTCAGTGGGTAAGGAATGGTCTTTTTAACAAGTGGTGCTGGGACAACTGGATATCCACATGCAAAAGAATGAAAGTTTTAGCCCTACATCACACCATATACAAAATGAACTCAAGATGGATCAGAGATCTAAATGTAAGCCTAAACTTTTTTTTCCCGTTTTTATTGATGTCTTAATCGTTTATAACATTGTGGGGTTTTAATTGTACATTATTATTTGTCCGTCACCGTGTGGATGCATCCCTTCACCCCTTGTGCCCACCCCCTACCCCTCTTCCCCCTGGTAACCACCAACCAGTTCTCTCTGTCCATGTGTTAGTTTATATTCCACATATGAGTGAGATCATGCAGTGTTTCTCCTTCTCTCTCTGGCTCATTTCACTTAATACCCTCTAGGTCCATCCATGTTGTTGCAAATGGGACAATTCTATTTTTTTTTTATGGCTGAGTAGTCCATTGAACACACACACACACACACACACACACACACACACACACACACACACACACACACACACACACACACACACACACACACACCTTCTTTATCCAGTCATCAGTAATCAGTAGAGGGACACTTGGGTTGCTTCCACTTCTTGGCTATAGTGAATAATGCTGCAATGAACATAGGGGTGCATAAGCCTCTTTGGATGGTTGATTTCATGTCCGTTGGGTAGATGCCCAAGAATGGGATTGCTGGATCATAAGGTATTTCTATTTTTAATTTATTTTTTTTATTGATGTCTTAATAGTTTATAACACTGTGGGGTTTCAGTTGTACATTTTTGTTTGTCCGTCACCATGTGGATGTAACCCTTCACCCCTTGTGCCCACCACCCACCCCCCTTCCCCTTGGTAACCACCAATCAGTTCTCTCTGTCAGTGTGTTCATTTATATTCCATATATGAGTGAGTTCATGCAGTGTCTGTCCTTCTCTCTCTGGCTTATTTCACTTAACATAATACCCTCTACGTCCATCCATGTTGTTGCAAATGGGACAATTGTGTCTTTTCTTATGGCTGAGTAGTATTCCATTGTATGTATATACCACATCTTCTTTAACCAATCATCAGTCGAGGGACACTTGGGTTGCTTCCACTTCTTGGCTATAGTGAATAATGCTGCAATGAACATAGGGGCGCATAAGCCTCTTGTGATGGTTGATTTCATGTCCATTGGGTAGATGCCCAAGAGTGGGATTGCTGGATCATACGGTATTTCTATTTTTAATTTTTTGAGGACTCTCCATACTGTTTTCCATAGAGGCTGCACCAGTTTGCATTCCCACCAGCAGTGAATGAGGGTTCCCGTTTCTCCACAACCTCTCCAGCATTTGTTGTTATTTGTCTTTGTGATTATAGCCATTCTAACGGGTGTAAGGTGATATCTTAGGGTAGTTTTGATTTGCATTTCCGTGATGATTAGTGATGTTGAACATCTTTTCATGTGTCTATTGGCCATCTGTATCTCTTCCTTGGAAAAATGTCTGTTCATATCCTCTGCCCATTTTTTGATCAGGGTGTTTGTTTTTTTGTTGCTCAGTTGTATGAGATCTTTATATATTACTGAGATTAATCCCTTGTCGGACAAACGATTTGCGAATATTTTCTCCTAGCTGGTGGGTTGTTTATTCATTTTGATCCTGGTTTCATTTGCCTTGTAGAAGCTTTTTAGTCTGATGAGGTCCCACTTGTTTATTTTTTCTTTTGTTTCCCTTGTCCGAGTAGACATGGAATCTGAAAGGATCCCTTTATGTCCAATCTCAATTAGTGTACTGCCTATATTTTCTTCCAGGAGTTTTATAGTTTCAGGTCTCACTTTCAGGTCCTTGATCCATTTTGAATTGATTTTTCTATATGGTGATAAGAGATGGTCTACTTTCATTCTTTTGCGTGTTGCTGTCCAATTTTCCCAGCACCATTTATTGAAGAGACTTCCCTCTCTCCATTGTATGTTCTTTGCTCCTTTGTCGAAGATTAGCTGTCCATAGGTGTGTGGTTTTATTTCTGGGCTTTCAATTCTGTTCCATAGATCTGTGTGTCTATTCTTGTAACAGTACCATGCTGTTTTGATTACTATAGCTTTATAGTATATTTTGAAATCAGGGATTGTGATGCCTCCAGCTTTGTTCTTTTTTTTCAGAATTGCTTTAGCTATTCAGGGTCTTTTGTTGCCCCATACGAATTTCAGTAGTTTTTGTTCTATTACTGTGAAGAATGACATTGGGATTCTGATTGGGATTGCATTGAATTTGTAGATTGCTTTAGGTAGAATGGACATTTTAACTATATTTATTCTTCCAATCCATGTGCATGGAATATTTTTCCATTTCTTTATGTCCTGCTCGATTTCTTTCAATAGTGTCTTATAGTTTTCATTGTATAGGTCTTTACCTCCTTGGTTAAATTTATTCCCAGATATTTTATTCTTTTTGTTGCAATTGTAAATGGGATTGTCTCTATTTTTAATTTTTTGAGAAATCTCTATACTGTTTTCCATAGAGGCTGCGCCAATTTGCATTCCCACCAGCAGTGAATTAGGGTTCCTGTTTCTCCACAACCTCTCCAACATTTGTTGTTTTTTTGTCTTTGTGATTGTAGCTATTCTCATGGGTGTAAGGTGATATCTTAGCGTAGCTTTTTTTTTTCATTTTTATTGATGTCTTAATAGTTTATAACATTGTGGGGTTTTAGCTGTACATTTTTATTTGTCCGTCACCATGTGGATGCATCCCTTCACCCCTTGTGCCCACCCCCACAACCCCCTTCCCCCTGGTATCCACCAACCAGTTCTTTCTGTCAGTATGTTAGTTTATATTCCACATATGAGTGAGATCATGTGGTGTTTGTCCTTCTCTCTCTAAGCCTAAACTTTTAGACTCATGGAAGAAAACATAGATGTAGATCTTCCTGGTCTTGGATTAGGTAATAGTTTCTTAGATATGACACCTAAATCACAGGCAACCAAAGAAAAATTAGGTAATTGGACTTCATCAGATTAAAACTTTTGTGCATCAAAGGACTATATCAAGAAAGTAAAAAGACAGCCGACAGAATTGGAGAAAATATTTGTAAACCATACGTCTGATGAAAGTGCAGGTAAAGAATTGTTACAACTCCATGAAAAGATGTTCAACATCACTAATCATCAGGGAAATGCAAATCAAAACTACACTGAGATATCACCTTACACCGGTTAGAATGGCTATAATCACCAACACAAAAAACAACAAATGCTGAAGAGGTTGTGGAGAAACGGGGACCCTCATTCACTGCTGGTGGGAATGCAAACTGGTGCAGCCTCTATGGAAAACAGTATGGAGAGTCCTCAAAAAATTAAAAATAGAAATACCGTATGATCCAGCAATCCCACTCTTGGGCATCTACCCAATGGACATGAAATGAACCATCACAAGAGGCGTATGCACCCCTATGTTCATTGCAGCATTATTCACTATAGCCAAGAAGTGGAAGCAACCCAAGTGTCCCTCAACTGAAGATTGGTTAAAGAAGATGTGGTATATACATACAATGGAATACTACTCAGCCATAAGGAAAGACACAATTGTCCCATTTGCAACAACATGGATGGACGTAGAGGGTATTATGTTAAGTGAAATAAGCCAGAGAGAGAAGGACAGACACTGCATGAACTCACTCATATATGGAATATAAGTGAACACACGGGCAGAGAGAACTGATTGGTGGTTACCAAGGGGAAGGGGGTGGGGGGGCACAAGGGGTGAAGGGTTACATCCACAAGGTGACGGTCAAACAAAAATGTACAACTAAAACCCCACAGTGTTATAAACTAAGACATCAATAAAATTTCATTTGTGGATTACAGAAAAAAAAGAAAAGAATTGTTGCAACTCAATAAGAAAAAGAAAAGGACTGATTTAAAAAGTGAGGAAAAGGTTGGAATAGACATTTCTCCAAAGAAGAAATACAGATGGCCAATAAGTGCATTAAAAGATGCTCAATGTAGTCGTTAGTAAAATGCAAATCAAAACTGTGAGATACCACTTTCCACGCAAAAGCATGACTAAAATTTAAAAAAATAATAATAAACGCTGGCAAGGATGTAGAGAAATTGGAACCCTCATACATAGCTGGTGGGAATGAAAAAAGAAGGATGCAGCTGGTTTGGAAAACAGTCTCTCAAGAGTTAAGCTTAGAGTTACCATATGGCCCAGCAATTATACTTCTAGGTATATACTCAAGAGACTTGAAAACATGTTCACATAAAAGGTAATTCAGGTTTGTTCATAGCAACATTATTCATAATAGCCAAAAAGTAGAAACAACCCATCAAATATTCCATCAGTTGATGGATAGGTAAACAAAATGTAGTATATTTATACAATGGAACAGTATTCAGCTGTAAAAAACAAGATATTACTGATACATGCTACAACGTTATTTGAACTTTGAAGAAATATTATGCCAGTGAAATAAGCCAGTCACAAAAGGCCACATGTTGTACGATTCCATTTATATGAAACGTCCAGAATAGCCAAGTCCAGAGTAGCCAAATCTGTAGAGACAGAAAGTAGATTTGTAGTTGCCAGGGGCTGGAGGGAGGGGGGATGGGGAAAGACTGCTAATGGGTATGGGGTTTCTTTTTGGGGTGATGAAAATATTCTGGAATTAGATAGTGGTAATTGTTGCACAACTCTATGCTAAAACCCACTAAATTGTACACTATCAACAGGTGAATTTTATGGGATAAGAATTATAAAGCAATTATAAAATGGTTTTTAAAAAATCACTTTAAACTTAAAATATGTTAGGTGTTGTACAATCTAAATATTTTAGTGATTAAAATTTCAGTACATTTTATTATAAAGCACTGTGGACACCTGGGTATACTCTTAAATTCTTGGATACTTTCTAACATGTATCTTGTAAAATATCTTTCTATAGTAAAATATAAATGTTGTGGGTTTTCTGCTGTCATTTTATGTAAAGTTTGATTGTTGTTTTTTGGCCCCAATATTGACTTCATTAGGATTATATTAATAAGCTAGCTCTGGATTGTAGGGGGGAGTCTTGTCACCTTGTTAACAGGTTGGAGAATGCATTTTGATCCTTGCTTGCAAGATTTTATGAGGGTTGTTAAGTTGTATAATGCTAGATTAGTGATGATTTAGCATGTAGGGCAAACTAAAGTGAAGTGATTCCTAGCATACCTGAACAGATGATTGGCAATTCCTACGGATTTGTATATCAATCTACCTCTTTTCTAAGGTGGGTCTCAACTGCCAAATGTTGTATTAAAATATTTAGAAATTGGAAGGAAAAAAGTAAAGTAAGGTAATTCATCATTTTTAAAACTGGAATTCTTAGTGCTAAAGTAATAAAGGAAATTAAATGAGCTTTCTCTGTTTTTTCAAGTTATTGTACCTCTGAGACTTAATCTTGGGTAAAAAATTAACTGCAATATGTATTAGTTGGCAATCACTGTATGAGAAACTGCCCTAGAACTCCATGGCTTAAAACAGCAATTAATTACTCTTGCTTACACATCTATAGAGCAGCTGTGGATTAGGTGACATAGGTTAGGCTTGGCTAGGCAGCTGTGGGTTTGGGTGGGCTTTCCTTCTCCCTATTGGTTGTGCTTGGCACCTCATTTGGGGTTTGCCTCATTTCTACTCTTTGTGTTTATTCTGGGGCCTAAGCTGAAGGGGCAGCATCTACCTGGTGAAACTCTTCTCATGGTGATGGCATAGGTACAAGAGGGCAAGCCCAACTGCACAAAGGCATTTCAAATTTCTGGTGTGCATCATTTCTGCCAACATCCCATTGGCCAAATCAAGTCAGATGGGCAAGGCTATGGGGGCAGGGAAGTTTACTCATCCCACCATGAGGCCAAAGTAAGGCATATGGCCAAGCTCAACATCAGTTGGGAAGGAAAATTATACTCCTTCCATGGAGGTGGGGGTTGGAGTAGGAGGTAGTGGTTATTTTTGAAGAAAAACCAAATCTACTGTATGGTATGAAAATGAGGTGGTGATTATATTGCAGTTGTGTGATGTTTTGCATGTAATAGTGAAAAATTGTCACATGGCTATTGTTTACTTAGTCTAGCTTAGTCTAAGTTGTTTTAATATATCAGTTAATAAGAATACTATTTTTGTATTCTCATGTTTTTTTAGAAGATTGTTTACTTTAGCTATAGAATTTTTTTTTTTTTCAAGATTAATTCCCAACACACAGAAAGTTATTAGAAGCATCATTCTTTGGGAGCATCATCAATTGACTTAAAGAAAAAAGTGATATGTGATTCCCATTTTAGTAAGGTAAGTGGCTTATACTTTCTTCATTTAGTGCCTTCTGAGATGATTAGTCATTGTGACAAATATCCTTTATATTTTCAGAGAAATGTAACATTTAAATTTTTTGACAAGGTTATATGTCTACTTAATAAAACATTTAAGTGGGTGTATAGTGAAGAGTAAGCTTTTTTCACACTGACACTTGGTCCCGTAGTTCTCTTTCCCAGAAATCTTCACTATTACTAGTTTCTTTTGGGTCCTTCCATACCTGTTGTGTGCATATGCAAGCATATGTTTCTATACATTTTCTTCTCGCACTGCCTCTCTTTTCTCTTTTCTGTTTTTACACAAAGGGAAGTATACCCTGTTCTGCACCTTGCTTTTTTTGGTTTAACAATGTTTCTTGGTTGTAGGTTCATAGCAGTTACTTACAGCTCTATTTTTTGGACAGCTTTATTCAAGTATAATTTATGTACAATAAACTGCACCCTCTTAAAATGTACAATTTGGTGGATTTTGACAGATTTACACACTCTTGGAACTACCACCACAATCAAGATATAGAACATTTTCATCACCTCCAAACGTCTGTCTCTCCGTCCGCCCCTGACCTCAGGCAATGACTCATCTGCTTTCTTTTTTCTGTAGATTAGTTTGCCTTTTCTAGAATTTCATGAGAAGTGGAATTACACATTATTTACTCTTTGTATCTAGCTTTTTTCACTCAGCATAATGATTGTGAGTTTCATCCATATTGTCCAATACTTTGTTCCTTTTGATTGCTGAGTTGTTTTATATTATATTGATACACCAGATTTTGTTTATCCAATTCCCGTGACTTTTGGGTTTTCAGATTTTGGTTGCTGTGCGTAAAGCTGCTTTGAAGATTTTTGAACAAGTTTTTATGTGGACATATGTGGAATGAGTAGGATTCTTGCCTAAAAAAAATTTTGTCTACCTCAGAGTCTCAAAGATTTTCGCCTTTCTAGAGTTTTACATAAAACTCTTCTAGAGTTTTATAGTTTTTCATTATGTCTGTGATCAGTCTCAAATTATTTTTGTGGGTTGTATGAGAAGGGTTGTTGATGTTCTTTTCTTTCTTTTTTTTTTTTTTCTAGTTGGATATCCAGTAGTTCCAGCACCATTTTTTTCATTCATTCTTTTCCCCATGGATTTGCTTTGGCACTTTTGCCAAAAATCAATTGACCATAAATGTATGCGTCTGTTTCTGGATTCTGTATTCCATTGATCTCTGTGTCTGTCCTGTTGTCAGTATTACACTGTCTTGATTACTGTAGCTTTATAGTAAGTCTTGAAATTGGATAGTGTCAATATTGGAAATTTGTTGTTTTTGAAAAAAGGACTTTGGGGCTGACCTAGTGGCATAGTGGTTAATTTTGCATGCTCTGCTTTGGCAGCCCGGGGTTCACAGGTTCAGATCCCAGGCACAGACCTATGCCTGCTCATCAAGTCATGCTGTGGTGGTGGTCCACATACAAAATAGGGGAAGATTGGCACAGATGTTAGCTCAGGGCCAATCTTCCTCACCAAAAAATTAATTAATTTTAACAAGGCTTTGACTATTGTACATGGTTTTTGCTTTTCCACATAAGTTTTAAAATCAGGTTGTCAATTTCTATATAAAAAGCCTGTGGGAATTTTGCCTGGAATTGAGTTGAATCTCAGCTCTGCTTTGATATGATTGCATGGTATTCTATTGCATGAATGTATCCTCAATTATATAGGCAGCTTATAGTGATGGTTGGTTGTTGGGGGTATTCAGTCTGTTGATACAGTGTTGCAAAGAATTTTGTATTTACTGTATTTGTGTCTTTGTGCACTTGTGCAAGTATATGTGTAATATAAAGTCCTGGGAATGGAATTGTTTGAAATTTAGCATTTATAATTTTGATAGATGTTGGCAAGTTATCCTGTATAGACATTGAATCACCTGCAATAATGTGAGAGTACCTATTACAAACCTTTGCCAGGACTGTTTTGTTAAACTTCTTGATCTTTGGCCAGTCTGATAGGTGAAAAATGGTATTTTGTTTTGGTTCTAATTTATATTATTCTGTTACTATCACACCGGTCATCTGTGGTTTCTTTCCTGTGCATATATTATGGTGATTAGCTCTCGCTATTTCTTGCCAGTATTTTTCCCTCAGTTTTTTCTCTCAAATTTGGCTTCTGAATTTTCTGACAAGGCTTGAAAGCTTTTCCCGCTCTGAAAATAAATATTAAAATTCTCCCACATTTTAATCTCTTTTTTATGTTTTAGTTTTTAATGATTAAATTTTTCCTGGACATTACCTCACTCTTTAACCAGAATTACTCAGATGATTACCTAGTTGTACTAACACCAGTTGTTGAGTAATCTTTTCTTCATTAATTTGAAATTAATGAAATTAATACCACTTTATATGTACTAAATTCTCTCATGCATTTGGGCCTATTTTTGGAGTCTCTGTTCTATTCCAGTAATCTCTTGTCTGTTGATGTGTTGGAACTAAATTGTTAATTATTACAACTAAGTGTATTTTAATATCAGCAAGCACAAATGTACACTCCATTACTTTTTAAGTTGATTTTTTATGTGTGTGCTATTTTAACTGGTATGTGATATTTTCTTCTATTATATATTTCAGCTGATTATCTTTTGTTTAAAGGTTTTGAATTTTTAATGTTTATTTTTTCCTATTCACATTACTGAATTCACATTTTCTGTTGATTGTCCTGAATTTTTTTCTGCAAATAGTAATTTTCTATCTTTCAATTTTTTGTTTATTATTTCTTTCACTTGCTTAATTGTATCACCTCTGCAACACTGTTAAAAAAATACTTGCTGAATTTAGTGGGAGACTTCTTGTGTTACCACATATAGCATGATACTTTTTTGGTTTGTACACTCCAAAAGTTGACAACACTAAGAAAAATATGTTTGAAAATATCCTCAGTCCTTCAACTGCCAAGTCATTCCTTTTATTGGCATGAGTAAAGAATCAAGAGTGGCTACATATTAAGTATATCTGTATTATCAATAGCAATTCTTTTTAAAAATTCTTTTTAATTGTCTAATTTATTCATATGAACTTCAGTAAAGACACACATTATCTTTTCTTGTTTTCTTTTTTGCTTCTGAATTCACTCCTCTTCCTCTGATCCATTTTAACACATTGATTTTGTGGTGCACTTCTCTAGAAGATGTGTGGAAGGTAAATTTTTGAAACCCTATGTGTCTGAAAATATCCTTAGTCTAGACTCATACTTAATTGTTTGGGCATTGAATTCTACTTTGGACACAATTTTCTTTCAGCATTTTGAAGGTTTTCCCATTATCTCTCTTCTGCTATTGCTATTGAGAGAGCTGACGTAATTGTGAGTCTTAATCTTCTGTATGTGTTTGAGAGTTTTTCCCCCTTTGAAAGCTTGAGGGTCATCTTCTTGTCCTTATGATATGCTTTTAAAAATCTTTTTCTTTCATCCATTGTGCTAGATGCTCTTGGCCCTTTTAATCTGGAAACTCAAGTCTTTCAGTTCCAGGAAAATTTCTTGAATTCTTGATTTTTTTCAGTGCTTTTTCTCTGTTTTCGAAAACCCCAATTACTGGACTGTTGGACGTTCATGGCTGGTCCTTTACTTTTCTTACCTTTTGTCTCCTATTTGCCAGCTCAGTCTTTTTGTTCTACTTTATAGGCCTTCTCCTTACCTTTATCTTCTAATGCTTCTGTCAACTTTTTCATTTCTTTTATGTTATTTTTAATTTTCAAGACGTCCTTTTTGTACTGTGAATGTTCTTGTATATTTGTTTCATGGATGAATTAGCTTATTTTTAGTTTTGTCTCTGCATAGTTTGTTTTTTCCAAACTGTTTCCTGTTTTTTTAATTTTAAGGTTTTCCTCATGTATGTGGTAATTCTTGTTTATCTGCTCGTGGTTACAAGTGAGACATTAAAAACTGAGAAGCTGGGTGTGTTTGGATGGTGGGTGGGCTGGTAGTCTCCTGACTGTAGGATTGTGAGTGAGTGGGTGTGTGTGTGTGTGCAATTCATTAGTTTCCTTCCTAGAAGGTATAGGCTTAGCTGCTGTTTCTAGGAGTCTCTGAGTAGGCAAAAAGGGCTTTGGATGGAGGGGAGTGGGTTTCAGCAATCAGTATGTGTACTCCTATTTATTTGCTCTGTTGTCAGTATCATACTTCTTCCCTCAGTTGTGACTGTTGAACTCCCAGACCAAAAACCTTTTGTTTTACTCCTTCCAGAGATTTATACCTCCAGTCTTCAGGGAATGTTGCAGGGGCAGTCTTCTGGGTGCTAGTAATTGGAATGGCAATCTGTGTGTCTGTTTGCATTTTTGAGTCCCATTTTCTTCCCTGTTTCCTGTGGAGCCTGGTACTGCCAATTCCTGAGTCTTGGAGGATTCTCTGGTTTAAATAGAGCTGCTTCTCAGCTTTCCCCATTTCCAGTTTAGGATTCAGGTTTCTTGTGTCTGGAGGTTAGTTATTATTTGTCCTTCTTTGTAGCTTTCATGCTTTTTATTTTTATCATACTCTTTTGTTCTTTATCCTTTGGATTTATTGTTTTGTCTTAATTTATTGCTTTTTTTAAGTAGGCTTTACATGAGAGTAGAGGTAAATGTGTGTGTTTAAATCTGCCTTTTTGACTTTCTCAGTTTTTTCTATGTATATAGTTATTTTATGTGCACTGTTTTTCCTCAAAATAGGATTTCACTTTACCAGTTTAACCCATTATATGTGCGTATAATGGATTGTTTTTGTGTTTAAAACTTTTTTCTACGACATAAAATGGATGCATACTATTCCATTGGATGCGTGTCCAACAGTTTACTTCAGGTGAGAAATGCTAAAATTAAGTGCTATGTATAAAGTGATCTCTGAAGACTGATGGTAGGACAGGGTAAAATTATGAAGTGTTATATATGACGACAGGTGATTGAATGATTACATCTCCTTTGTACCTTGTAAACATTTTGAAATTCTTTTTCTTTTAGGTACTGTGTAATGTGTTAAGAAGATATATAAGGAATGGTTTTGTCAAATTTTCATGAGTTATGGTGGCTGAAAGATCAATTCTGTCTTGTGGGAAAAGAACTGTAAGTAACCTCAAGGAATAAACTAATTTCTAACTATTCTGTGCTTATATAAGACAAGTTATTGGTTATTTATAAGACTGTACTTGGTATACTTTATTCTGTTAGCCTTAAGTATACAGACTAAATAATTCAGAAGTTAGTTTTAAATCCCAGGTATTTCTATATAACGTTAGCATTGTTATATTTCTTGGATTGTACAAAATTTAATTTTAATTTTTTTTATTTTTCAGAAATGGCAGCACAAAAGGAATTCAATATTAATAGAGTATTTTATTAAACGAAAGAGGTTAGATAAGAATTTTAAACCAACAAACTCAGCAAACAAGGAAAAAAACTTGTTAGCTGTAAGACATGTTTCAAATGAATCAAAGTTCAGAAGCTGTAGACTTCAGAAGAAAAAAGTTTTCAAAAACTTTGTCAAAACAGATAGGTCAGTGATAACTCCTCCAGTAATAGGGCTAGGTCTGAAAACCAATTTTAGTTGAAAAATTAACAAGACAGATTGAACCTGAATTAAATTTTTTAAATAAAAAGTTCTAAAAATATCAAATTAGAGTTCAATTTTCCTAAAATTTCTATTGCCTTGTCCAAAGTAAAGCAAATATCTTTCAGCCTTCATACCAGCTTTTCTCATGTCCTAGGGATGACAGAAACCTTACTTGAAGCAAACTAGTATTTTTGTTGAAAATGTATATCAGCATCAGTTAAAGTCGATTTTTAAGAGCTGTTCTTCAGTAATAATACTAGACATTCAGCATTTGCATCCACCAGGACACGAAAAGCCTCTCAAACACTACTCAGAAAAGGAGAACCTTACTCAGGAATGATGTCCATTCAGGAGAAATCAAAGGAAAATTCCTCCACTGTTATTAAAAAAAGTGAAGATAAGAATTTAGAATTACAAATTCAAGGTTCTCAGAGGAATCTAGCAAAAAAATCAGTTCCAAAGGAAGCTAGAAAATCAGTGGTTAAATCTAGTGAAAATAAAATAAATCAGCCTGAATTAGGAACATGCATGAGTACAAGGTCAGCAAAGGCAGCATCCAATGATAAAAAAGCTAGTAAATCCATTAATAAAAATATGGTGACTGTGAAGGGACATTCACAACAAGAATCTACAAAAAAGAAGAAATTGTCTCAGAAAAAATCAGTGCATGAACCCCCTAAAGCAAATGAACAGCTTAACCGGAGATCGCAAAGGCTACAACAGTTAGCAGAGGTTTCAACAAGGTCTCTGCGTAGTAGAGAAATTCAGGGTCAAATTCAGGTGGTTAAACAGAGTTTGCCACCAACAAGAAAAGAGCACTGTAGCAATACTCAAAGTAAATCTAATAAAGTTAAAACATGTCAAAAGCATGTGAAAAGAAAAGTACTGGAAATGAAGTCTGACTCTAAAGAGGATGAAAATCCATTGATTAATGAGGTAATAAATTCCCCCAAAGGAAAAAAACGCAAAGTAGAGCATCAGACATCTTATACTTGTAGTTCTGAGTGCATAAAAGGATCTGAAAAGTGTCTTCAGAAGAATACTAGAAAAGAGGAAACAAAATCTGTGCCTGTAACTTCTTCCGAGATAAAAAGGTCAAAAATGGCTACTTCAATGGTCTCCAGAAAGAAGGAGATAAAGTCAGTTCACACACAAGTGAACACTAGTGCAAAATCCCAAAAAAGTCCACAGCCATTAGTGCCTGAACAAAGTGTAGATAATGAGCTGGAGCAAGCAGGAAAGAGCAAACGAGGTAGCATTCTTCAGCTCTGTGAAGAAATTGCTGGTGAAATTGAGTCAGATACTGTAGAGGTAAAGAAGGAATCTTCACAAATGGAAAGTGTAAAGGAGGAGAAACCGACAGAAATAAAACTGGAAGAGACTGATATTGAAGGACAAATACTTCATCAGAAGGAAACAAATCAGGAAGTTCAATGTAATCGTTTCTTCCCCAGTAGAAAAACAAAGCCTGTGAAATGTATACTAAATGGAATAAACAGCTCAACTAAAAAGAACTCCAACTGGACTAAAATTAAACTCTCAAAATTTAACTCGGTGCAGCAAAATAAGTTGGACTCTCAAGTTTCCGCTAAATTGGGCTCATTACGAACTGGTGTTTCACTACCAGTGTTAGAAATGCATCATCCAGTGACTCAGAGCACACTTATAGGGACAAAACCACATGATAAAAATATAGCTTGCCAGCAGGAAGAAATGAAAGAAATTAATTCTGAAGAAGTTAAAATTAATGATACTACAGTTGAAATTAATAAAACCACAAAAAGGGCTCCTGAAAATTGTCATTTGGATAATCAGATAAAACCATGTCCTGACCCACCAGTGGATACTCAGATGAAAGATTCTTTTAAGTCAACACCAGATAAGGTAATCTATTTTCATTATGCACAGTAGAGATGTCTGAGTACTTTCTAATAAGAAATAAGTGTTTTACAACATATTTCAGCTTAAGTCATAAAAGACTGAAGAGTCATTTGTTAAGGTGTCCTATTCAGTTGTTAGCAAGGGTTTTAACTAACCGAATCTTGTAGTGAGTGATAGAACTTGCTGACTCCTTTAGATGTCTCACATTTACATGAATGCTTCTCATTGTTTCCTCATTTTCACTCTTCATTTTTATTTTATGTGAAGCATAAACCTGTTGAATTCTAGCTTTTCTTTTTCATTTAGCACACTAATTTGTTTCCTTTTTCTATTAATTGTAACCACAGAAACTATGTTTCATAGTGACTTAAATGTAGCACCTAAAGTTAGGCCCAATTCTGACCAAGTTGTTAAAATTAATTTCAGCTGGCACAAATCAACCTTTTTTTTCCACCCTGATGAAATTTAAACATTAAACATTTCTAGTAGTAGGGATGCCTTTTGGTTTGACTTATGTGGCCTTTGAACAGCTGACAAACAAAATGTCTGAAAGATGTAAATAGTTCAGTCTTCAATCTAAGAAGAAAATTGTAGTGGCCAAGAATTTTTAAGATGGAAAAATAAAGTGGAAAACAGAATCTAATAGCTGGAAGAAACTTGAATGATTGTCTGAAGAAGTAGTTTTGAAACTCTGTAAGTTTGAAACTCTGTAAGCTCAAATGAATTGAGCCCATTTCTTTCCAAATTAAATCATAGGTAAAATACCAATGTATAAAACTAATACACAGAAATTTTATGTGTGTAGAACTCTGGAGCTCTATAATACAGATTTTAAAAACCCCACTAATTTGTTTCAGTTATTTAATTTTATAATGAGAAAACTGAGACCAACAGAGGAATGTGATTTAGGTCACATGCTTGGTGGCACAAATAGGATTAGAATCGAGGTGTTCTGATTTTCAGCCATCATTCTTTCTACAGCAACATACTCTGAAGATTAGAAGATCATTTGAGAAAAAAATCATCATGAGTAGAGAAAAAAGTCAAATTACCCTAAAGTTTTGGGAGCAATTTAAAGTTCTCTTTAGAGGCATTTTGGTCTAGGAGCATATATCAGTGATTGAGGAGTCTGGGCTTTATTCCAGAAGCCACAAAAATAGATCGGCATTGTCTATTCTTGTGGACTAAAAATCAAAGTGAACTTAAAGGAAACAGACACCACATGGTACTCTTAGACTTTGTTTTCTGTACGAACGAGAATGAAAGCATCAATTAGAAGATAATTATTCAAATAGGGATAGTAATAGAAGTAAGTAGTGAGTGGTGGTATGAGGAGTAAGTGTGGCTGCTTGCAGAGATGGAGTGGCTTTCTATTCAGGGTGTGTCTTTGTCAGCACATGGATATCTCCACTGTAAGTGTAGCTGCAGAGTGTATTTTCTAACTCCTTAGCTGCATAAATACTTGTCAAAACTCAAAAGACAGTTTATGGAGAATATATTGAAGAGTAAAAAGTGTAATCCATTCCTTTGGGCTAAACTGTACTAGAACAGAGATACGTCGACCATGTTATTTTGACCATCTATAATGCTTTTGCTAAAATATACTTTGGATTCATGTAGTCCCGATGTCTTGAGGAACATTATGGGAACAATTCTATGAAACTTGTGTTAAAAATTTTATTGGGCTAGCCCCATGGCCTCGTGGTTAAGTTTGGCGCACTCTGCTTTGGCAGCCCAAGTTCAGTTCCCAGGTGCAGACCTACACCCCTCATGAGCAGCCATGCTGTGGCGGTGACTCACGTACAAAGTAGAGGAAGACTAGCACAGATGTTAGCTCAGGGCAAACCTTCCTCAAGCAAAAAGAAGAAGATTGGCAACAGATGTTAGCTCAGGGTGAATATTCCTCAGCAAAAAAAAAGAAAACGAAAAATTTCATTGACATTTGAAAATTCTTGACTATTTCAAAGATTCAGAATACTGCAGAGAGCAACATTACATTCATGTCTATCACCCAAATTTGACAAAAATCAATGTTTTATTGAATTCTGGTCTTTTAAAATAAGAAAAGTACATTACAGAGATAAAGATCATATCTCCCTCTTCTTTCCATTCATCTCTCTCCCCTGAATTAAATGTGCTCCTGAAGTTGGTTTGGATCTTTTCTATTTCTATTTTTATTATTTCAGTGTACATGTGTCTGTATATATATATTATAAAGAGTACTTAACACTGTTTGTGTTTTAAATGTTTACATAAATGCTAACGTGTGTGTGTGTGTGTATTTTTGTTTTGTTTTTTGCAACTTGGTTTTGTGCAGTCAACATGGTTTATACTTATTGATACATGGGTATTTTAATAGCTGTAAAGGAATATACCACAATTTATTTATTTACCTCTGTTAAAGCACTTTTAGGTTGTTTCCAGCCTTTTCATCTATATTAGCAATGCGATCGCTATCACAGAGTGATCAGGAAATGGGGTGAGCATGTCAGTTCAAGACATTTGAGTGCCTGCTGCATCCAAGACACTGTGCTAGGGCTGTAGAAGATAATGTTTCCTGCCTTTAAGGAATTTACATTGTAGTAGTCCTTTAGAGATTTCTCTTCATCCCATAAACACTAAGAAGTGAGGTAGCTTAGTTCAACCTGCAGCTTTTGTTTAAATGAACATGGCCTCTTTGTTAGACAAGGGAGAGCTTCATATGTCACCACATTCTACACTATGAGTTCTGTTATTATCCACATATTACAGCTGAGGAGAGTGAGGCTTAGAGATTAAGTAACTTAACCTGAGTGACATTAAGTGATGGAGTCAGGATTTAAACTAATATTGGCTTGTTTCAGAGTCTAGCTGGATTTATGCTTGGGGAGGTAGGAGAATGTAAAAACAAACTTTACATCATTGGAAAAGTTTCTGTGGCTGCGTGTAATTTTGCTCTTGTAATTATGGTGTCAGTCTCAGCAGTACTGAGAAATTATGATGCTTTATAAGGCTAAGCATCTGATAGGCCTTCTGTGAAGTCTTTGGGCTGAATTTAAATTATTCGCACTTCATGAATTTTAAAGCTCAATTATTTTATGATTTATTTTTTAAACTGGTAACTAACTTCTTATTAATGGAGATTAATTAGTAACATCTTTGTTGTTTTTAATTTTTCTGCTTTTTCAATGACAGAAGGTAATGTTCATTTTTTCAAAAATATATTAAAGAATAATACTACATGTTCGTTGTAACAGTCACAATACAGATAGATATACACACACAGAAAGTTAATTGTTTCCCTCTTTATTTCCATTTCTTTGAGACAGGCAATGTTGTTAGAGTTTGGAGTATTTTCTTTTGGTAGTTACAGAGTATGTGCTTTGTTTGACCAGGTTCTGATTTGGGGGCTTTTAGGAATATAAAGATAAATATAATATGGTCTTTGCTCTTCAGAGTTACAGAAGATGAATCAAAAACAACTGATTTAAAATAGGAAGTGATAAGAGCATGAAAGAAATAGAGATGAAGTACAGTCATGTGTTGCTTAATGACGAGGACACATTCTGAGAAATGCGTTGTTAGGCGATTTTGTAGTTTTGTAAACATCATAGGGTGCACTTACACAAACCTAGGTGATGGTGTCGCCTACTATACACCTAGGCTAGGTGGTACTAATCTTATGGGACCACCATCATATGTGCAGTCCATTGTTGTATGTCGGTCCATCTTTGTGTATGTCATCCATTGACCAAAACTTCTTTATGTGGGGCATGACTGTAGGTGGAGAATTATTCCAGATTTGGGGAAAGGGGATGGGAAAGCTTGGGGAAGGCTTCATAGAAGAGGCTTGATGTTTAAGTAATGAGTTGTTTATACTGGGGGTAAGGTGTTTTTTAGATCATCACTATCCAGTGGAAGTATAATGTGAGCCACATATCATTTAAAATTTTCTGGTAGCTACGTTAAAGAAGAAAAAGAAACTGATAAAATTAATACATTTTATTTAACCTGTCATATAAAAATACTATTGGTTCAACATGCAATCTATTTTTAAAATTAAGAAATTTTTCCTTTTTTGGTACTAACGCTTCAAAATCCGCCGTGTGATATACATTTATAACACATCTCAAATCAGTCATACTAACCACATTTTAAGTGCTCAATAGTCAGATGTGGCAGTGGCTACTCTATTGGACAATGCAGGTTTAGATAGATGAAACTCAGAAAAATTATAGAGCTAAGCAAATATGGAATATGTCTGTGGGAGAGGTGAAATTTTCCAGTCTACCATGAAGGGAAATAATAGGAGTTGATGGTGAGAGGACAGCTTGTGGGGAGATAATGCTAAAATTCACTGAAAGTATATTGGGATAAGACCCAAAGGTTGATATAAAAACAAATATTAAAATTTTGAATTTAATGTGTTCAGAATTTCAGCCTCTGTTTGGAATCCAAGCTTGAAAACAATCCAGTGGAAAATACCACTACTGTTTCAACTCTGCTCAGTCAAGCGAAAATTGATACAGGGGAGAATAAATTTCCAGGTAATACATTGAAAATGCTATTTGGATTTCACAGTGTTCAGAGATGTTTTTGTCAGTATGACAGGAAAATTTATTGACTACCATATAGGCCTGTTAAATCCTTCTTAACCATTGTTTATGTTTTTCAAATGTATGATTATCATTCTTTGAGGGAGAATTGCTTCTGTTGAAATGCTTATTTAAAGTAATAAGTATGATTCTTTGAGTTCCTACTAGAAGTTCTTTTGTTTTTAAATCTTTTGTTTGTGACTTAGTCTCTGCAGAAGTGTTACTTAATGAATTGCTTACATTAGTGATAACAGCTTATTCCTCAAGTATAAATGACTATTTATGCTTTACCACTCCAACTTTTTGCCTTTAATCCTCAGTTACTCAATTTTCCATCTTACTGATTTTATCTTTGACTTAGGGATTTAATAAGTGCTGCAGTTTGTCTACTTATACCATACAAAATTTTTGTAACCCTGTGAAAAATTTTTGGCAATGTATTATTTGAACTGTTGAATGGAGATTTGCTCATCTATATCACATGAAGCACCAGGAGAGCTAGAAAAGAAATTCCTAATTCCTGTTTTTGTCTCTGCTAAAGGAAAGGTATACTTGGAGCACAATATTGAGGTCAGATGATTGCTTTCATTGCTTATCATTTAACCTTCTCTGTTAGTGGGAGAAGGGGAAGTATAATATGAATATGAGAAATGCATTTATTTATTAGAAAATAAAATGAATTGATTATTGCATTATTTGATTATTAATGTGATTAGAACTCCAGAGACTACAATATTTTTAAACAAAGAAATGTTTTCATTTATTTCCATTTAGAGATTGTATAATTATGCAGACATTTACACAGTTTCCTTTATTATTAGTGCTAGTAATTATTGGTGAAACTAGAGGCAAACTCTTAATCTACCGTTAGTTCTCTTTGTGGCTCTGTAGAACCTTTCTGCTTCTTCTCTGAAGAGTAATATTTAGGAAGGGGGCTCTAATTTTATCAAGTGGTCTTTATTAAAAATAAAGCATTTAGGGCCGCCCGGTGGCGCAGCGGTTTAGTCCGCGCTTGGCAGCCCAGGGTTCGCGGGTTCGGATCCCAGGCGCCCGCCGACGCACTGCCTGTCAGCCATGCCGTGGCGGCGTCCCATATAAAGTAGAGGAAGATGGGCACGATGTTAGCCCAGGGCCAGTCTTCCTCAGCAAAAAGGGGAGGATTGGCGACGGATGTTAGCTCAGGGCTGGTCTTCCCCACAAAAAAAAAATAAAAATAAATAAATAAATAAATAAAGCATTTAGGGGGCCAAACCAGTGGTATAGTGGTTAAATTCACACACACTGTTTTGGTGGCTTGGGTTTGTGGGTTTGGATCTCGCGCGTGGACCTACACCACTCATCAACCATGCTGTGGTGGTGACCCACATACAAAATAGAGGAAGATTGGCAGCGGATGTTAGCTCAGGACGTATCTTCCTCAGCAAAAAAAAAAAAAAAAAAAAATTAGTGCATTCAGGTTTTTTTATTTCTGTATAATGATTTTCGACGATTAGGTGGTGAGCTAGTGCAAAGCTTAGTATGTAACCCATCTTCTTGATTAAATTACAGATTCAGCTCCCAAGCAGCATAGTATACTCAATAACCAAACATCTAAGACCAGTGATAACAGGTAAGGTATTAGTTTAATTTAAGTGTAAGTATGAGAACTTAAGGATTTTATACCTGTAAGTTTTGAGTTTGGGGGATTTTTCCCTAAAAAGTTGTGCTCGTCACCCTCAGTTTTTCACGTAGAGAGACAGTGATACAAATTCTCTTTTCATTGTACTTTTTTCTCTGCCATATATACTGTTTCATAGCTTTTGTTTTTTTACTTAATGTATTACGGGCATCTTTTCTACCTTCCTTTCCTCATTCTTTTAAATTCTACATTAGAGTTCATTGTGTGAATATTCTGTTGTTTATTGAACAGTTCTCCACTTTATAGACATTTTGGTTTCTAGTTTATTTCTCCCAAAGAAAGTCCTGCAATAAACTTGTGTCTTTGCTCATCTGTGTGACTATATCTAGGATAAATTTATAGCTATAGGACTTAACCTACATTGCCCGTTTCCCTCCAAATTCTTTTTATACTCCCTGCAACAGTGTTTGAGAATGCTCCTTTTCCCAAACCCCTTGAAATACTGGGTATTATCAAAAGTGTTTTCAGGAAAAGTGTTTTCCATAGATAAAAAGCTTTTTGTTCTGTCCTTAAGGTCGGAATTAAATTAAATCTTATTTTGTTTCACTGATTACCAAAAACAGTATTTAGGACAAACTGTAGTGACTCAGATGCTAAAGCTTAAAACTCATTTAAACTACAGTAGATGCTGCAGTTTCTTGTTAATTTGTTGAAAATTAGTTTTCTTGGGTTCCCCCTTAGATTTTTAAAAGATTATTTTCCCCCCCTGGAGTTGAAATTGGCCAATGTTGTCTAGAAAATAAGTTCCTTTTTTTCCTTCCAGTGATTTGAAGTGATCTGGGTCTATAACATTTAATAGTTTTTGTTTGTTTACTTGTTTTTTATAAGAGAGACACCACCAAATCATTCTTGGCCTAAGTGTAATTCCCGTTTGGAGATAACAATTCCAAAGGACTTGAAACTAAAAGAAGCAGAGAAAGCTGATGAAAAACAGTTGATCATAGTAAGTATACAACTTAACCTTTTTGGTGAAGTGTTATAAGCATCTTATTTAAGCACATTGTTAAAGAATAAATCCATTCCTTTTTTCCAAAGAGCCTTTTTTTGTCACCATGAATCCTTATTATAGAAATAATGGTGGTATCATTACAAATCCCGTGCCCCCCCAAGTGGTGAGTCCATCCTGTAACAAAATAATAAAAATTCAAATTTCCATACTTCTAGTTTTATTTACAACAGATTGATACTTTATTTCACATTTGTTGCTTTCTTAAATATGTTATTTGATCACTATCTTCTTTTAGTAGTTGATTTAAATATTAACATAACATAGAGCTTAATACATAAAATGATTTTAAATATCTATATTTTAGTACATGTTATAATTTTAAAACTACATTTTACAGGAAGATAAACCAGTAGTTAATTTGCAGTAGAATGTAAGTACTCTGCAATTTGGTGGCAAGGTGGGAAGGAGGTTGCTGAACCAGGTTCGTTTTGCCAGTTGCAAGAAAAGCCAATCATTGAGGTGACAAGTTTGCAGCAGAGAAAGGCTTTATTCACAAGGCAGCCAAGCAAGGAGACAGGAGAAGAAATCTCATATCTGCCTCCCCCAAAATGGGGACAAGGGATATTTATGGGGTAGGGGGCAAGGTGGTCTGAAGTGTGGGGATAGATGATTGGAGGTAAGGAGAAGTGAGGTAATTGGTCATCTGAGCAAGCATAGTCAAGCTTCATGGCTCTTCATAGGATGCATGTTCTCAAACTAGTGGTGTTAACATGGTCTGAGGGTGGAGGTTTTGGCTCCCTGACCTCAGGAGTTCACCAGTTGGACACCCGTGCAGGCACAGTTGGTAGGTTGGTAGTCTTAAACTGGCCTGAACTGGACAGGGGGTTGACTCCTAGTTCCTGATAAACAACTCAAACATCCGTTACCACGGGGACCCATGTGCCAGGGAGATGTTATCTACAGGGTGGGTTTTAGTAATGCATTATCCAACTACTTTTGCAAACACACAACTAAGTAAGTATAGTTAAAGCAAGTTGGCCCCTGGTTTCAAAGAGGGAGATATTTTGATTGATTAGAAATCTAATTTCAATGAGTGAGCACCGTATAAAAAAATGAAGGGACCCAAAATAATAGGGACATTTAATGTAGTTCCAGTTGACATAATCAGTAGGATTTTTTGGGACTGGATGATTGAGTCTAACTTTAATATGGGAGAATAACTTTCTAAGAATTGTCTAGAAAATTTTGGGAAGGATTAGTGAGGGAAAAAGTTGTTTCATCAAATTTAATAATGTTTTTGCTGTCAAAGCAGTATGATAGTGAAACAGGATTTGACAAATAGAATCTAGAGCTGCGCTATCCAATATAGTAGGCACATGTAGCTGTTGAGCACTTGAAATGTAAATGATTGTCAGAATTGAGGGATGCTCTAAGTAAATATACTTACTGCATTTCAAAGACTAGTATAAACAAAGAATGTAAAGTATCTCACTAATAGTTTTTCTTGTATTTAATAAATGTTGACATTATAATATTTGGGATATGTTTTGTTAAATATATTATTAATCTCACCTGTTTGCTTGTGCATTCTTTAACATGGCTACTAGAAAATTTAAAATTACATTTGTGGATTATGTTTCTATTGGATAGTGCTGGTCAAGAGTTGATGATGATGATGATGTTATAATCATGATAGTAGCTAATACTTTTTGAATGCATTGTTCCATGTACTCCACTCATATTAATGAAGTTAAGCCTTATGGAAAAAGTATGAGATAGGTACTACTATTATTTCCCATTTACCAATGAGGAAACTGAGGCAGAAATGTTTTCTCATTACTATGAAAATTGCCTGCTGGAAGAGATATTTGTATACCTATGTTCATTATTCACAATAGCCAAAAGGTGGAAGCAACCTAAGTGTCCATCAGTGGATGAATAGATAAACAAAACGTGATGTATTTGTACAATGAAATATTATTCAGCCTTAAAAAGGAAGGAAATTCTGACATATGCTACACCATGGTTTGAACCTTGAGGACATTATGCTGAGTGAAATAAGCCAGTCACAAAAAGACAAATATTATATGATTCCACTTATATGAGATACCTAGAGTAGTCAAATTCATAGAGACAGAAAATAGAGTGGTGGTTTCCAGGAGCTGGGGATGGAGGGGGGAATGGGGAACTGTTGTTTAATGAGTATATCGTTTCAGTTTTGCAAAATGAAAAGAATTCTGGAGATTGGTTGCACAACAGTGTGAATGTACTTAACGCTACTGAACCATACACTTAAAAATGGTAAATACTATGTTATGTATATCTTACCACAATTACAAATTTTTTTTTAAACTCCTTGAAATAAATTTCAGGTAACATTTTGTCAACAGTTTGAAACCTTTAGAATGAACTTCCCTTTAGTTTTATACATAATCTTTTATTTACCATTTGATTTCTCTTGGCTATATTTAACCCTAGTTCTAAGGCACTAGAGATATTGTTATCTTAGATCCTTTTTTTCCAGTAATTAGTTGAAATTGCACAGTTTTAAAGCAGAAAGAGTAAAGGGATTATGTTTTCTTAGTTTATTATTCTTTTTTTTTTTGTGGGGAAGACCAGCCCTGGGCTAACATCTGTTGCCAATCCTCCCCTTTTTTGCTGAGGAAGACTGGCCCTGGGCTAACATCCGTGCCCATCTTCCTCTACTTTATATGGGACGCCGCCACAGCATGGCTGACAAGCAGTGCGTCGGCAGGCGCTTGGGATCCGAACTCGCGAACCCCGGGCTGCCAAGCACGGACTAAACCGCTGCGCCACCGGGCGGCCCCAGTTTATTATTCTTAAAGTTAGACCATATTGCTGTAATTTTCTTGTTGAATAAGGACGAGAATAGAAAACATTTTGTAAACAGTTACTATCCTATAGCACAAGTATGAATTACTGGAGTATAGGTGATTGTAGTTAGTCTTTCATACTTATGGCAGTTAAGTATGGCAGTAAATATAGCAGTTATAAAATATGTGTTAGTTTTCATTTATAGAGTATTTGCTATTTGGGGCTTTAGGATTAAGATGGTAATGTTAAAGATACTGCTCAGTTCCTTTCAGTTATTAAATGCTATGGAACGAGTGATCAGATTACTAAAATGGAAACAGTGCTTAATGAAATTACACACAGATTTCAGTGATTAACATCTTAGTTTTTGTAATCAGCACTGAATGTTATTTATTATAGATTAAACCCTTCTCACTTCATGTTCACATTATAGCTTTAGAGGCTGATGTTCTGGAATTACTCTTTTGAAAGAAAAAAAAAAAAACCTTTCCTTTGTGTTTTATAAATAGGATGCAGGACAAAAAAGATTTGGAGCAGTTTCCTGTAATGTTTGTGGCATGCTTTACACAGCTTCAAATCCAGAAGATGAGACACAGCATCTGCTCTTCCACAGCCAGTTTATAAGTGCTGTAAAATATGTGGTAAGTAGAATTCATGGCTTCTAAAATGCAGAATCAGATACTTAGGTCAGGATCTTAAAGAGATGAATTGCCAAATTCATCGTTGAAAAAGTTTTGTTTTTAGAAAACGAACATATATGAAGCCCTTGTAGTATATTATACTGGCTTATTTTAAAACAAAGCTAAAACATAAAAACCAGCTAATTTATTCTGACTGGTTTATATTGTGGGATTTTTTATTTAAGTTATATGTTTTTAAGTAGTTATTATATCTCTTCTAACAAGTAATGCTGTTCAACTTGAGTATTTTAAAAATTTCCTTTGATTTTAATAATTATTCGTTGATAAACCTATTTAATATTCATATAGTTTGGCACTTTTTATTTGGGGATTGATAGTGATACATATATTATATCAAATAGATGGTTTTGGAATTTTCTTTACCTTCCCTTTGTTTTTGTGAGAGTTTTTCTTTATAAAATTAAAAAAGAAAGATTTTTGAAGGTTAAGACGTCAGAATTTGTAGTATACTAAAAAAAAAATCCCACAAAGTAAATATGTTTTAGTATGTATTTTTAATGTATGTGCATTTGAGACACAATGAGTGTGTGTATATATATATATATATATATATATATATATATATATATGTATGTATGTAATATTTGTTTCTGGAAATAGCAAAATTTTAAATAATTTTGAGCCATTTCAGATATCTTGTGAAAATAGTAATTTAATGTAATTACTGTTTACCTGTATCTGAAATGGAATCTATTTTTATTCTATACATGTTACCTTCAGTACTGTACACTCACATTAATAAGACCTCCAGGATATCTGAACTGAGATCACCAATTCATTTCATGTAGGGTTTTATATGGACACCAGATGTTGGATTTTTTAAAGATCTTTATTGGCTTCAGTTAAATTGGTATCCTTACCTTTGGTTGAAGGGGTCATATTCATTATTTCGTTTATCCAGTTACTTCTACCCAAGATAGGTGGGGTTTTCTTTTTTTTGGTTCCCTACTGTTAAGAGCCTTGTGTTCGTTATTTTATCTGCCTTTTCCACACATACGCCCTCCTACCACTTAACTAAATAAAATATAAGGTGTGTGGACATAGAATATCTATAGCTACATATTGATTTATTGTTTGAAATTTGTACTTTTCCAATTTGACTATGTTAATATTCTTAAAACTTGAAGAATAGTTCTATCAGGTAGCTAAATTGTAGAATACTTTTGAGGCAAAAATATTTCAGTTTATTTTACATACATGAATCTGGTAGATTGAATGAGTTCTCAATTTACATTATTTGATTTTTGTGATCAGTTTCCTAAAATTATAAGAAGATTAGGTTTAAAAGGCTTAATTCTTCATCTTAAGGGAAGTTCTTAATTTCTGAGAGAAATAGTGACATTCAGGAAATATGTCCTCTGCTCTTCCACAGTACCAAAGGAAATTGGTTTATGGAACAAGGTGGAGACATCACCTTCTAAACAAATTCTGACTCTTGCAAAACTTTAAAGCAATGTAACAACTTAGGGAAGATTGATTCCTGCCCCAGCGCAGGCCCAGGCACTCCCCCCCCAACTCCCCCCCACCCCCGATGGGACAGAGCTCTGGGTTATTTTATTTATCTTTGAAATAAGCTCAAGAGAAGGAATTGAGTTTAGCAGTTGGCCATCCTTTGCTAACATCAAGGTCAATATTCTCATCTTTTGCTGTTTTCAAATGTAGTTGTACATATAGAGTCTAAGGTAGAAATTCCTTCAAAACCATGTAGTATTCTTTTTTAGCGTATGGCGAGAGGATAAAAACATACCTATATTAACGATGTTCTGCTGGATCACAGCTCTGGATTTTGGGTTGTGACCTTAAACATTTATTGGCACCTAGTGTTGTGCTTTGTATTAAGCACTCTTAGGTGCTCGACAAAAATCTTTTTTTTTAAATGCTAATTTTATCTGTTGTGTATGTTTCTTGGAGAGAAGCACATAGAAAAGAAGTCATTTGGTGCTCTAGCTTTAATTCATTTTAAATGGACAGTGTTCAGGGACTGGAAATAAAATTTTGTTCTACTTAAAGACTATTTAAAAATAGAATAAATTAGAACAGTGAGGTTTTTTTTTTTATCATTTTAATCAAGCATTCTTTAGAAAATAAGTAACTTTTACTTAGGTTAAAAATTTTCCTTGGGGGCTGGCCCAGTGGCGCAGAGGTTTAGTTTGCGCTTTGGCAGCCCGGGGTTCGCGGGTTCGGATCCCGGGTGCCCGCCCCGACACACTGCTTGTCAGCCATGCTGTGGTGGCGTCCCATATAAAGCAGAGGAAGATGGGCACGGATGTTAGCCCAGGGCCAGTCTTCCTCACCTACACACACACAAAATTTTCCCTTAGACGTGGTAATAATCTGTGACAGTTAAAAATGTCTAAAGCCTGTTTTCAAAAGATTAAAATAATATTTAAGTTATATAGTAGAAATTGATGCCCACAGAGCCTATTTTTGGTTGACTAAAATATTTTCTTTTTCTTTTTCTTTTCCTTATCCTCTTTGGTTTGGGGTAAGGGAGAGAGTAATGGTGCTCTCTTTCTCTATTTCTTCGTTTTACCCCGTCTGCCTCATTGACACCATTTGAGGAAATGTATTTTTTCTGACACATTAGAAACTATTTAGGAAGGAGTCTCTTAATGCTTTAGGGGAAACCTGGACTTTGGTTTAGAGCTAGGAACACTTCAGTTTCCCTCCATGAACTAAGGTACTATTTCCTATAGGTGTGAAGAGAAAGTAGGAAAAACCACCTGGAGCATTGAGCCATATTGCCAGGCCGGGAACCTATCTAGAACTCAGCTGTATTTTGAGCTTTTAGTAATGCAGAAGAAGAAGAATGTTTGGGTTCTTTGCGGAGAAACTCCTAACTTAATCCTTTTTTCCTCTCTCCTTCCTTATCTACTTTGAATTAATTAACATCTGACTGAATGCTCTGTGGAGGGCCCTACTCTCAGGGTATATGATATGTATGCCCTTGCCTTCAAGTTTAGGAACAAAGCCTGAAAGAAATGAAAAGTTAACAATAAAATATTTAAGTAACTATTAAAGTAATAAATCAATTTTAACTATTTAGATTAAATTATAAATTAGCTTTGCAATTTAAAAGTGATAATTACTTTGGTAGAGCAGTGATCACAAGAGCGGTTTGTTTTCATGGGTGAGGAAGAGTTAAGATTTGATTTTTGAAAGTAGACCTATGGAGGTCACCTATGATTGATAGCATAGTATAACTAAAGCATAAAAAAGCTTAACATCTTTGTGGGGAATAATGAGTAAATCTTTTTTACTGAATCAGAGATTTTTATAGGTGTAATAGACTAAAAAATGCATCAAGTCGGATTGTGATATTTTGATTTTGAAGACCATTTGGACTTTTATTCTTTTTGTTCTTATAAATGTTGAAGAATTTTGAGTGTTGTGAATGATACAGTTAAGTTTAAATAATGTTGAAAAAATATTTTGGTGGGGTGTAGGGAAGGAAATAATATTTCAGTGGCATATAGGAAGAGAGTAGTTATATGTGTGAGATGTGTGGAATGCTGAATTACTATGACATTGGTGGAAATGGGGAAAAAAATTGATGGCACGAGAAACTTCGAAGAAAGATTTGGGAGGAAAAAAAAGAAAGATTTGGTGGATCCCTGATTGGCTACAGAGCTGCACTATCTAATATACTAGCATTAAACCACATGAAACTAAAAATGCTGTTCCTCAATCATGCTAGCCAATGCTCAGTAGTCACACGTTGCTAGAGGCAACCATGTTAATGTAGATGAAGGACATTTGTGTTGTCACAGAGGGGTCTGTTGGGCAGTGCTGCTACAGAAAGCTGAGTCAGGGAAACCATACTTAACCTTTAGTTTCTTTTTTGTGAAATTTGAATACATATGAATTTACTTCTGTATGCTTTTTCTGTATTCCTTTTGAAGGTGATTAGGAAAAAGAGGCAGCAGAGTGTTAAAGAGAAGTAAATAGCAGAACAGGAATAGAGATTTTAAAGTCTTGGGAATGGGAAGGGAATCGGAAGTGTTGACAAAAATAACCAATAACCATTCTGTAGATAGGAGAGAGAAGGTGAATTTTACTTGAGCCATGCTGACGACTATAACCTGGGAAGGCAGTCTTCACAAAGGATGAAAGTGTTCTGGAGAAGCATGATTTTCAGTACTGTTTTATACCTTTTTAGAACAAAGAACATATGTCAGACAGGCCCAGGATACATAGTCATCAAAGCTTTAAAGAGATACTCAGTTGCCGATTAGCAGGCCAACATGACCTTGACATCCGGGAAAGGAAACCTATCTTCTTAAACTGTCATCATGGATACTGGCATCCTAGAAAAGGACGTATGTGTCTGTATCTTCAAAGAATGCATTCTTTTACTTTGAGATAATGTTTAATACATTCTTTACTTTAATTGTTAAAGCAGATATACAATGTATGTTTGATAAGGCCATAAGTCAGGCTTCTTATTTTAGGCCAAATCAGGTTTAAACCAGAATAGCTACCCCATATGCCTCAATGTGGGAAAATTTCTTATAAGGAGCAAAGTAGCTTTGGCCCTTAGAACTGTACTCTGGCATCACTGGGGAATAGGGAGCAGGTATACTTGTATCAGGTACTCAGTGTCAGGTCAGAGAATTTGGTCTGAGTTTCATTGAGTTTCCCTGCTTAAAGGTAAGGCTGTAATACCCTGTGCTGAGAAATAGTCTTTAGAAACAGGTAGGAGTTTGTTACATAAAAATTACCAAACATTTAATTTCTTAAGCATCTGGGTTTTTGTTTCTTGTTTTCCTGACCCTGATTTTTAATTTTTCTACTTCATTGTGTCTTAAAGACTTAGAATATTATGGTATATAAATATAGGATGGGAGCAGTGCTTCCAAATCTTAGAAAGTAATTTTGCTTTGGGTTGGGGGAGCCATATAGTGGAGGAAGAATGCCTTTCAAATGAATGTTACATGCAACAAATTTTTAAAAAGAATTCACAACTCTGGGGAGGGAGAACCTGTAACATATCTAGTGGCAGATAAAAACTTGTCCAGTCTGTTCTGCGTCTCCTTTTCCCTATTCCAGAAATGGTACCACCGTCTACTCTTTTCCCCAAGCTGAAAACTTCAGAATAATCCTTCAGTTTTCTTTTTACTGCATTCCCTGTACTCCATCCATTAGTAAGTCTCCCCTTCAAAATAGATTCCAAATCCTCCTACTTTTGTCATGTCCATTGCTACCACTCTGAACTGAGCTGCTGTCACTTTTTGCCTGGACCAATTGTGTAATGCTTTCGTAACTGGTCTCCCAGCTTCCATCTTTGTTTCCCTACAGTCCTTCTCCACGATGTCCACAGCAGTCTTTTAACAACTTAAGTTGAGATTATGTCTTTCCTCTATTTAAAATTCTCCAGTGAATTCTCATCACACACAGAATAAAATCTAGGTACTTTCTCATCAACGCCTCACACACTCCAGCTTCTCTATTGTCATCTAACACTCTTCCCCTTACTTGCTATACTGCATTCATATAGCTTTTCCTTCTGTTCCTAAACCACTCAAACCACGTTCCACTCTTTGTTTATTTTTACTTATTTGACATTTTCCTGGAGTGTTTTTCTCTTGAATCTTCATGCACTGGCTTTCTTCATTCAGAGATGCCCTCCCTGACCACCCAGTACAAAATAGCTCCCCCGTCCTACTTTATCTGTATTAGTTTTATTTTCTTAGATAATTTATCACTCTCTAGAAGTTTGTTGTGTGTATCCTCCACTCGAGTTGAAGCTTTATCAAAGCAGAGTCATTGATAGTCTGTGTATCACTCTAAAGAACACCTGCTAATGAGCAGTAGGGGCTCAACAAATACACTGAATTAGAATGAATTTTGATCTGAAACCATAGAACAAGAGTGGTGAGTCTCAGTTATCTTATATAATAATGAGATGAAGTGAGAAGATTTCTCCAGGCTTTGGTAATACTGATATATGTTGATTTTTAAATCATTAGGGATTGATAGTATAAATATCTTTTGGGGGACCTGGAAGATATTGTGTATATTCGATACAAGTTAGTAAAAATAAAATTATTAGTAATGTACTTCAGAATATGTAAAGCAGCCCAAATTAGAATTCATTATGGCAATTAGAGGTTTATTAACTAGGTTTGCATATGGAATTACATACCTGACTGAATTTAGGTGCTGTTAAAAAAACAAAATTTGAGCCAATTAAATTTGAAGATCTACTTGGCTTTATTCAACAATTCTGAATTGGACAGAATCTCATCTAGTATATAGGAAGGTTCTTTGAGGGGTTATACAAAATAGAGGGTTTTTGTAGGCAGAAACTGGATGGGACAAGAACGTTATTAGCAAAAGGAAAGAAAAGATTATTTCAGGCAGGGTTCCCTTCCCTTAAGGGGGAAGTTGGGAGTCTTATCAGGCAGATTACCTCACTAGGGCTGACCAGAAAATTCCAGACTGCTTGGTTTAAAATTCTACGCTGGGGGGCCGGCCCAGTGGCGCAGCGGTTTAGTTCGCGCTTGGCAGCCCGGGGTTCGCGAGTTCAGATCCCTGGCACCTGCCGATGCTTGTCAGCCATGCTGTGGCAGCGTCCCATATAAAGTAGAGGAAGATGGGCACAGATGTTAGCCCAGGGCCAGTCTTCCTCAGCAAAAAGAGGAGGATTAGGAATGGATGTTAGCTCAGGGCTGATCTTCCACACACACACACACACACACACACACACACACACACACACACACACACACACACACAATTCTGCTGGGAGAAACTGAAACTGCTGTTAACTATTAGGTCAGGTATGAAGTCTTGGTGGGGCTTAACATAAATGACTCCATTTTGGGCTTGTTTCTTTTTAATACTGCTGAAGTGGTTTGTTCTTCATTTAGAGAAATAGTCAAAGTAATTTAACTCTTTCTTACTAAGATGTGTAAAAAATTATTATTATATTATTATGCAAGTGGTTTTTCTTCAGTTTGTATTTAAAGTTTTCTGTAAAATACATTTTCATTTATATATGAAAATAATGCTTCTGATTCTTCTATCACAAGATATACATCTTTGAGAATGTCAGTTTCTCTGCTGAAATCCTTCTTTTCACAGTTTGTCTATCTTGCCCTTTAAAATCTTTAACATATTTATAATAGCAATTTTAAAGTTTTCTGCTAATTCAAACATTTGGATCATCACTGGGCCTATTTCTATTGACTTTTTCCCTCTTGATCTTGGGTCATAATTTCTTATTCATATCTGTGGTCTCATTAAGTTGTTTATTTTTTTAAAGACTTGATCTTTTAGGGGAGTTTTAGGTTCATAGCAAAATTCAGCAGGAAGTATAGAGAGTTTCCATATATCCCCTGCCCCCACATATGCTCAACATCCTGCACCAGAGTAGTACATTTGTTACAATTGGTGAACCTGCATTGACACATCATTATGACCCAAAGTCCGTAGTTTATATTAGGGTTCACTCTTGGTGTTGAACATTCCAAAGGTTTTGAAAAAGGTATAGTGACCTGTATTCACCATTATTATACAGAATAGTTTCACTGCCCTAAAATCCTCTGTTCTCCACCTGTTCATCCCTGCCTCCCCACTAACCCCTGGCAACCACTGATTTTTTTAGTTTCCATTGCTTTGCCTTTTCCAGAATGTCATATAGTTGGAATTATACAGCCTTTTCAGATTGACTTCTTTCACTTAGTAATATGCATTTAAAGTTACTCCATATCTTTTCATGGCTTGATAGCTTATTTCTTTTTAGTGCTGCATAATATTTCTGTTGTTTGGATGTACCATAGTTTATTTATCCATTCCCTTACTGAAGAATGTCTTGGTTGCTTCTAAGGTTTGGCAATTATGAATAAAGCTGCTATAAACATTTATGTGCAGGTTTTTGTGTGGACATATATATTTTCAACTCCTTTTTGTACATACCAATGAGCATGATTGCTAGATCATATGGTAAGAGTATGTTTAGTTTTGTAAGAAACTGTCACACTCTTTTCCAAAGTGGCTGTACCATTTTGCATTCCCACCAGCAAAGAAGGATATTTCCTGTTACTCCACATCCTTGCCAGCATTTGGTGTTGTCAGTGTTCTGGGTTTTGGCCATTCTAATAGGTGTATAGTCTGTCTTATTGTTGTTTTAATTTGCATTTCCCTGATGACATGGTATGGAGCATCTTTTCACATGCTTATTTGCTATCTGAATATCTTCTTTGTCAAGAGCATGAGAAGACAAGCCTCAGACTGGGAGAAAATATTTACAAGACATATCTGATAAGGGGCCGTTAGCCAGTATACACAAAGAATTCTTAAAACTCAACAATAAGAAAACAAACAACCTGATTAAAAAATGGGCCAGGCACAGTGGTTTAGTTCGCGCTGGCAGCCCGGGGTTTGTTCGGATCCCAGGTGCCTGCCGATGCACTGCTTGTCAGCCATGCTGTGGCGGTGTCCCACATAAAGTAGAGGAAGATGGGCACAGATGTTAGCCCAGGGCCAGTCTTCCTCAGCAAAAAGAGGAGGATTAGCAATGGATGTTAGCTCAGGGCTGGTTTTCCTCACACACAAAAAAAATGGGCCAAAGACCTGAACAAACAACTCAGTAGCGTCTTTTGCAGAGCAGAACTTTTTAATTTTAATGAAGTACAGCTTATCAATTCTTTTTTTCATGAATTTTGCCTTTGATGTTGTGTCGGAAAAGTCATTGCCATCCCCAAGGTCATCTGGAGTTTCTCCTTTGTTATTTTCTAGGAATTTTATAGTTTTTTGTTTTACATTTAGGTCTATGATCCATTTTGAGTTAATTTTTGTGAAGGGTGTAAGGTCTGTGTCTGGATCCTTTTTTTTTTTTTTTTTTGCATGTGGATGTCTAGTTGTTCCAGCACCATTTGTTGAAAAGGCTATCTTTTTTCCATTGTATTGCTGTTGCTCCTTATCAAAGATTGTTACCAACCAAAATTGGGGTTTGATGGAGAGAAAAGAGCATTCTCTACCCACTCTGGGTCCTTTGGCTAGGCTACAAGTTAAATTGACATGAGGCTGAATAGCAGGAGAAAATCAAAGCTTTATAAAGCATGTATACATGGGAGAGACCAGGGAGTGTCTCTCGACAACATGGTGGAGATTCTCCTCTTATATAGACAAACGAGGATTTTGGGGGGGTGGGAGTTGGGAGTGTCAGCCATGAGGGATTACAAGAAAAGCACAGTAAAGTTGTTGTGCAGATTTAAGGCCTCACCTTCCACATTGATAAGTTTCTAGAGATGAGGTCATCCACCCCTCTTCCCAGTACAGAGAAGGAGATACCTTTACAAATGGAGATTTCCCTTACAAATGTAAGTGTATGGTTAACAGAACTTTGATGAGAATGGGTGTAGCAAAGACACTCCCAGTCTGTGGATACCCAGAGTCATCCAAGGTGAAAGCCCATCCCAGGGACAGGCCTTCATCCCAAATCCCTTTAGAGAGTGGGGGGGCGGGGGGGGGAGGTGAAGGTCAAAGCCTCCTTCAGAGCAAGGTAGAGAGAGACACATCTTGAGGTGGCCAGTTCTGATCCCCCACAGGTTCTTTGACTGATGTGCATAAACAAGCCAATTAATTATGGCACCAACCTTTGAGGGGAGAAATCAGCTTTATTCTTCAAGATCGATCTCCGGGGAGACGGGGTGTGTGCCCTCAGATCTGTCTCCCCAATTCAGGATTTGGGACAAAATTTAAGAGGTTGAGGAGAACAGGTTGGCACGCGGAGATGCTGGTGGGACAAGTTCTTGATTGGTGGGTTTCAGGTATTTATAGGTTTTATACATTTATGGTGAGACCCTAAACATTTATGATAGGGTTCTAAATATTTTTGTATGAGGTAAGGGAGGAATTTTAACACTGCATCTTCCTGGATGAGGAACCTCTCACTTTCTGATAGCATTGTGCTTAATTATGCTTAAATAGACTGATTGATTATATCATTCATGCCTTGTTGACTGAACATGAATCAACACAGATGATATTTTTATAGTTTTTAAATTTCCAGAGGAATTTTTTTGGGAGTAAATAAATTGATACAAATTAACTGATTAATTTTACGTCTAAGAGAAATAATAATAATAATAAAAAATGTTAAGGGCTTCCTGTGTACCAGGGGCTGATCTAAGTAAGCATTTTACGTATATTTAAACTCCTTAATTCTTTTAGCAAATCATGAAGCAGTTACGATTAATTTATAAGTGAGGAAACAGGCAGAAGAAAGGATATGTATTTTGCCTAAAGACATATAGCTAGTAAGTGAGTAATGGAGTTGACTCTAGGATCCTTGAGTAATAGACTAGGTTTTTACTCTTTTATTTGAATTTCAGCAAAATATATTGTGTGTGCAATATAATTTAGCACATAGAAATAAATTGACTCCATTCACTTTTAAACTAAAGTCCTCTCAGATAATCTTTAGTGCTTGCAATATTGTGATTTATAAGGAAAATGTATATTTGGTCATTCAGATTTCTCATATATTTGGTCTTCCTCCACGTTTCCTGGCTCACAGCTCCTAAAACCCTTGGAATTTCTCAGGTGATGAGAGCAACAAAGGTGTCTTTTCTTATGTTAATGAGGTCTTTTGGAACTCACCTTGGGATGGGGGCTGGTTGCCCTAAGGAGCCAACTGTGTGTTTAGAGGGTTGGAACTTTCAGTCCCCACCCTCTGATTCCTGGGGAGGGGAGAGGGAAGAGGCATTGGAGACTGAGATAAATCACAAATGGTTGATGATTTAGTCAAGCTATGGAATGAAGCCTCCATAAAAACCCAAAAGGACGGGGTTCAGAGAGCTTCTAGGTTGGTGAACATGTGGAGATATGAGGAGAGTACCTGGAGAGGGCATGGAAGCCCCAAGCCCTTTCCCCATACCTTGCCCTATGCAGTTCCTCCATCTGTCTGTTCCTGACTTGTATCCTTTTATAATGAATTGGTGAACTAGTAAGTAAAAGGTTTCTCTGAGTTCTGCGAGCTGCTCTAGCAAATTAATCAAACCTGAGGAGGAGGGTGTGGGAACCTCTGATTTATAGCCAGTCAGTCATAAGTACAGGTAACAGCCTGGGCTTGAGGTTGGTGTCTGAAGTGGAGGGCAGCCTTATAGGACTGAACCCTTAACCTGTGGAAGCCAGCACTGTTGCCAGGTAGATAGTGTCAGAATTGACTTGAATTCTCAGACACGCTGCTGGTGTCCAACAATTGCTTGGTGTTGTGTGGGAAACCCCCTCCCCCTCCCAACACACATGTTGGAATTGGGTTCAGGAACCTAAAAGAGTACTCTTTTGAATTTTTAACAATATAAAGGTCTTGAGTGACACTTGACCCATTTTATTTTATTTATTTATTTATTTTTTTGCTGGATAGAACGTATTTTATTGATTCTTTTCTTCCCACTCTCAATTGATTCGAAAGTTTTACAACTTGTTTTTATTTCTTTAATGTTTACCCTTAAAATTTTCACAAATTTATATTTCTTTTTTTTGTGTGTGATTTTTTTGTTGTTGTTGATGTCTTAGTTTATAACACTGTGGGGTTTTAGTTGTACATTTTTGTTTGTCCGTCACCTTGTGGATGTAACCCTTCACCCCTTGTGCCCCCCCACCCCCCTTCCCCTTGGTAACCACCAATCAGTTCTCTCTGTCCGTGTGTTCACTTATATTCCATATATGAGTGAGTTCATGCAGTGTCTGTCCTTCTCTCTCTGGCTTATACTTGACCCATTTTAGAATATTATTATTTATAATTGGAAAGTAAAACCCATGTTATGACATCATTCTTTTGCCATTGTACATCTGGCCTAGATACAGCTGCCAAATTCATCTTCATTAGGTTCGACTATAGTGAAATTTGCTTGTCTAAAACCTCCCTTGATTTCTCCATATTTCACCCAGGCATTCATGGCCCTCTGCATTATGGTTCTTGTCTGCCCTTCTAAATGTATTTCTCATAATTTCTATGTAAATTCTCTTATCTTTAAGCAAAATTGATCCAGTCATTGTCTTGTGCATGGCTTGTAATTTTCTGCCTCTGGTTTTTAGTTCATAGCATTCTACTATCGGGAATGCCTTCTCATTCTTATCTGTACCCTTCAAGCCCAGGAGAAATATCATCCCTTCTGTGAAACTTGCTGTGAAACTCTTTAATCCCAGTGAGGGTTTTCTCTCCTTCTCTTAAAACCATTCTAACACTTTGCTTATATTATTTTTGCCTTCTCTTGGAGGTGCCTGCTTCAATTTGATAGCTGCTTTTTTTAAGAATTAAGAAATACATTAAATATACGCATTGATTGTAAGATTAATTCTGGATTCAGAAACATTGAAGTATAAAAAAAACTTAGTTTGAATCAAGGCAAACTTCCTTTCAAGTGTAGAGGTATATGGATTGCACCTTGTATTACAGACTTTTGAGTACTATTTATTTCTCCTATTAGATTTTAAGATTCTTGAGGTCAGAAAAGAATGTGAGCTTAAACTAGTGTCCACACAAAATAACCAATAACCATTCTATAGATAAGAGAAATAAGGTGAGTTTACTTGAGCCAGAGTGAGGATTATAACCTGGGAAGACCTTAGAAAGCATTCCAGAGAAGCATGGTTTTCAGTCCAGTTTTATATCGTTTTAGAACAAAGAACATACATTAAACACACCCAGGATACATTTTCATTAAAATTTCGAAAGGTATTCCGTTGCAAATTAGCAGGTCAACAGGACTGTGATGTCTGGAAAGGGACTAATCCAGATCCAGGCTTTACCAATAGGGCGTTACTAATAGGGTGTAGGAGGGGAAGTACCCATTCTTATCTTAAGAGAGTGCATTCTTTAATGGTTAAGCAGATGTACAACGTATGTTTGATAGGCCATAAGTCAGGCTTTATAGTTCGAGCCAAATCAGTTTTGAACCCAAATAGTTGCCCCATATACCTCAATATGTGAGAATCTCTTGTCACTAGAAAGATATGGTTTTCTAGTGATCCCCTTACTAGTTACATGAGCATAACAAGCATATATGACCAAAGCATAGCCAACCTTTTTTCACTTCAGTTTTTTTTTTAATCTGTGAAAAATGAAGAAAAATCTCATGGGGTAATTTTTTTCCTAGTCTCATTTATTTCTTATTCAAACATTAACTATTTACTATGTTCCCAGACTACAGAGGTTTTTTTTAAAAAAATTATTATTAAAAAGGTAGGTACAGTTCTTTCCTTTATGTAAGATCACAGGACAGATAAGTAAACATTTAAATCATATGGAAAATACTAGAGTATTAATACATATAGGATATTGTCTGAACATAGAGCAAGGATATCTGACAAAGATTGGAAAAGTGAGGTTAACACCTGAGTAGAGTCAGAAAGGACAAGAAGTCTCTTATGCCCAGGAGGTTATAGAGCAAAGGCATATTGGGCCAGGGGAACAGTGTTTGCAGAGGTTGGGAAATTTTAAGTATTACATTATGACCTGTGACTGTGTCATGAGTTCAAGAGAGGAAGCTTTAAGAGGTAGGTGAGAGGCCAGATCATGAGTGACCCTGTAAGGCATGAAAGGTATCGAAGGTTATGAAACCTACAAGAAAATGCTTAGTTACCATAATGATAATAATAGGAGCTGTTATTTATTGGGTGCATATTATTATGTTAGGCAGTGTGCTTAATAGTTTATAGTGTTTTCTCAGCTTCTCAGTAGTTTTATGTTGTACTTGTTTTTATGTCCATTTTATAGGTGAGGAAAACAAGGTTTAGAGGGGTTAAGTCATTGGCCCAAAGCAACACAGCTAACAAGTAGCAGAGTCTGGGTTTGAATCGAGGTCTTTATATTACTGCCTAGATCAGTGATATGCACACATGGTGGGTGGCCAGCACATATTTCTTGAATTGACTGAATTTTTCCATCTAATTATTTGACTTTTTTAACATTTGAAAGTTCAATAAAGGTCACACTGACTAGAAGCACATCTTTATCAGTATTGTTAATACAAGATTATTTTTGCAAAGAAATGTCCAAATATGACATTTAAAACCAGCTGTTTAGGGGTAGTTAAGTATATTAATGTTTTCATTATACCATTTTATTAAAATACAAAAATGGGAAATACAGATAAGCTAAAAGGAAAAAAATTTAAATCACTCAAATAACCTCTGTTTATATTTTGGTGTATATCCTTGCTGACTTTTAAAATATTCATCAATAAATATTTACATTTAAAATCCATTTCAACAAAATATCTATATATTTGAAGAGTCTATAATTTGTTTCATATGCAGTTTTTCTGCAGTATTTTATGCTTTCTGCCTTGGGTACTGTCAAAAAGAGCATGTGACTGAATTCTGAATGAGCTAATTTTAAATTTGCTTTCATTTCTAAAGACTTAAGATTTTAAAAAGAGATAGTGTTAAAAATATATTTATTTCAACATATAACAACTGTTAGACTTGCTGTTGAACTAAAATGTCTGTTTTTCAAATTCCTTTAGAATTATTTTTAAGTAAAATTTTTGTTGAAATACAACACATAAAGAAAAGTACACAAATAATGAGTGCACACCTTAATGGTGTATTTTCACAAAGTGAACACCCATGTAAGAAACTTCACTAGCATCTCAGAAGCTCCCTTGTGTCTCCATTACATTCACTACTTTTCCCTACCTCAGGTCTAACTGCTCTGCTGACTAGATTCATTTGGCATTTATTTTTCACTTCTAAATAAATGGTACTTGAGCAAGTGTTGGGCCGTTGGTACAGTTTTGACAATGAGTGATTTGAATTTTCCAAGATAAAGAGTGTAATATAACATGCACACACACAATAATGAATCCCCGTGTGCTCATCATCCAGCTTCAACGATTAACAATTCATGGACAGTCTTCTTTTCATCCCATCTTCCCAGTTATTTTTAAGTGAACCCCAGATATCACATTACCATTTCAGTAGATATTTTAAAATACATATTTCTAAAAGATGAAAAGATTACTTTTTTTTTTTTTACCATAAAAATGATTTAAAGAATATACCCACACCTTTAAAAAATCAACTAATTCCTTACTTTCACATATTCCCTCAGGGTTCAAAGCTCCCTGAATATCTCATAATTTTTTATACTGTTTGAAGTAAGCTCCATGTACTGCATTGGTTGGTATGTCTCTTAAGTCTCTTTTAATCTAAAGATTCTCTATGTCTTTTTTTTTCCTCTCAGTATATTTGTTGATAATTTTTTTAAAAGCTGGTTGTTGGTTTTTTTGTTTTTACGGTGTTCTTTCATGGGTATTCTCATTCAACCTTTTATGAAAGTGATTATTATGAACTTTTAAAATTGGCACATAGTTTACAGGCAAACATACAGATCTTAAATGTTTGGTTGATGAATTTTGATAGTTGTGTACTTCACTGTATCTACCACCCAATGTATTTTGTTTTCAGTTGTTAATTTTTTTAAGTGGAAAAAAAGGAGAAATCCCTTCCAATTCTTTAGACTCCTTGCTGTTGGAATATAAAGCTTTCTGTTTTTCAGCAGCCAGATGGGTAAATTAAGAAAATTTGGGGTTTGGAAAATACTGCTTGCTAGTAGAGGGATATGTGTAATGTGTTAGAGCTAAAGGTGAGAAGTGTAAATGCACTGCATCGGAATTTATGTCTTTGCAAAAAAGCTGTGTCTATTCGGTTATCCCTCTAAATTGCCTGCAGTCTTCCCTGTTACCTCCACCTCTGCCTCAGTTTCAAGCAGCAGACTTTATCTCCTCTAAATTCTCTAAAGTCAGGAGAATTATGTGGTTATTGACTCCAGGAAAGAGTTAACTGCAGTTAAGGCATATAAATGTCTTCAGTATGTTATTTGACAGATGTTAGCCAACTTGGTTCTTTCATCTTTGCTTTCTCCATGTTTGAATTTATTATTGTATTTAACTTTGGGAACTTTATTAATAAACTCCTTTTTCTTAGAGAAGCGCATTGATCTTAGTTTGATACCGATAGGAAGGTAGAATGGAAGTTACTAAGAGTTAACCAAGTGGCTACTCTGTGAGGAATCAATTTAAAAACAACCCTCTCAACTACTAAGTGATGGAAATGATGACGGCCATTCTGTACATAGCCTAGATCAGGAAACAGAATGAGAATTCCAGTGATTTGCTCAAGGCTAGCTAGTATAGCTAGTAACTACCAAGAACAGGGATTTAAGCCCGAACTTTTCTCCAGAACTTTTTAAAAGTTTTCACTAAGATATCCTGTTTTCATAAATATTAGAAACCTAAGCAGTAGTAACTCTGCTCTTTGCAATTCCTGCTTCTTATACGTACATGAAAAAACAGAATCATATTTAAAACATAAAATTATGTCAGATCCAATTGTGATAAAATTTTCTACATGAACCTGCAATTCTCAAGTTGTCAGAGAAAGTTTTGTACTAAGTCAGTAAAGCAAAATAATTTGTCTAGGCCTATGGTGCAATATAATGACATTAGATCAGTGTTATTGTTTTTAAAGATAATAGGAAAATAGCTTATCAGATTATCTTTAGGTAATTCAGTTCAGGAAGCATGATTTTCTTATAAGTTGGGGTTACTTAAATTTCTAGTTCTTCATTGAATTTGTAGTTTAGGTTTTAAAATGAATAGTCTTCATTTTCATTTTATGGAAAATAGACTTATTTTAAAAACTTTTCCCCAAATAACATATAAATATAAATTTGTTTTTAAAAAGGTGATGTCTTATATACCTTTTTAAAATTGTTTACCTACATTCAGATCGGGATGTGATTCAGATTTAGTTTCTAATTTGAAAAAAATGACTTCTGTGACTATCGTTTCTGCTCCTTTTTTCCTTTCGAATCTTGAGAACACCTTACCAGTCAAAATCACCTGAATTTTACTTTACCTTTGGGTGCTCTATTTTTTAAACAAATTCTGATTTTTACATACTTTAATTCAAATTGTTACATATACCAATCTTGTTACTAGACTTGTCCCCAACTAAGATCCTACCCCTCTCCCCCAAAAACCCATTCTGGATTAAGAAAATTAGCCTCCTTTCAGACTTGCCACAGTATTAAAAAAATGTATAGTTGCCCTTTTTTTGGTTTTATTGCGCTTTCATATTCTTAAAAGAAACACATCTCAGAAAGAAGGTGATGGTTTTCTCTAATAGAAGTACATATTCTTGAAAGGCCTTTTTATGTAAAGTTGGTGGGTAAGACAAATGGAACAACCAGTTAAGCTCATTCCTTCTGTACTTATTTTTAACTTCAAAGCTCCTAGTTTTAACCTCTGGTTCAGTCCCATCTTACTAGATTTAAGTGGCTTTTGTTTTGTTTTTTTTTTCATGCAGGTTCTGCTCATTAATCACCACGAGTGTGGATCTGAAGAAGAGTTTATTACCTCTCTTTTTTTGAGTATGTTTAACTTCAGATACACACAACGTAGCCTCTCCTTCCCTATTAGATTCTTAGAAGGTAGTTATATTTTTATAGTCTCCTTCTTGTGACTTTTATAGTTGTGATCAATAAGAATAAAAACTATTCCTTACATATTGGGCTACTGCATGCAAATCAGTTCATTTAAAACCTCCTGGAGGTCTTTGGCATGCCAGGCATAAAACCATGAGTGTTTGTTTGTGGAGGTAACCATGTTCCAAAGAAATTTAAGAGTTTAATTCTTTTATCAAGAAACTGGGAGAGTTTTCCTTTATGTTCTGGGAATCACTGACTTTAAGGGGCTTGCTTTTGGTGTGTGCTTTTCAAAATTAATTTAAAATGGGAAATGATAAATTAGAAATAACTATTGTTGTATTAGATCTATGAATGAGTAGGAGAGAGAAATTAGCTTGCATTGTACCAGTTGTATGCTTAACAAAATAGGTAATTTATCATGTCTTATTAGTTAGACATTATTGAACATACATTTTTCCATGTTTGCAATTTTTAGACACATTGATGTATTTTTCTTCTTGTACATGAATATGATGAATTTTTAAAATTTGTTCTTTTTTTAAATATATATCTAGGGCTGGAAAAAAGAAAGAATTCTGGCTGAATATCCTGATGGCAGAATAATAATGGTTCTTCCTGAAGACCCAAAATATGCCCTGAAAAAGGTATATTTTTAGTGAAATTTCATGTAGAATGGATAATGTAATTTTGTAGCTGATTTTAAGAGGGTAACGCATTACTAGCATAGCACATTTAAACACCAATTCTGAAAACAAGAAATAAGCATTTAAAGAATACAACCCAACTGAAAAATTATGCTTAAACTTTGTAGTGTGTCTAGCATATGTGAAGTGAATTTTTAGTGAATTAATTACTTTCTTGTATTATCAATAATTTGAGTGATGGTATATCTAGAAGGCATGCTAGTTAAGTTAATGAATAATACCACATAAGTGGTTTCAAGAATCAGAAAATCCTCTCATCTAGTGTGAGCCAAGTTTTAGTCCAACTTAGAGTTTCATACTTTGGGGGTTTGGAGAAATGTACCAGAGAGATAATGAACTCTGGAACCATTTTATTATATAGAATATCTTAAAAGTCAAGAAACCATAGGATAGACTTATTTTTAAACAATTTGTTAATTACATTTTCAAATAATATACCCAAAATGTTTTTCTGAGGCCAGCCTGGTGGCATAGTGGTTAAGTTCGTGCACTTCGCTTTGACGGCCTGGGGTTTGTGGGTGCAGATCTAAACACCACTCATCAGGCCATGCTGTGGAGACGTCCCACATACAAAGTAGAGGAAGATTGGCACAGCCGTTAGCCCAGGGCCAGTCTTCCTCACCAAAAAAAAAAAGTTTTTCTTTGACCTCCAAATGCATTTTCAGAAGTACCTCATAATGTAAAGCAATGGGTCTAGTTGTTTATCTGAAAAACTTAATTATAGTAGAGTGTGTCCAAAATGTCTAGAAACACAAGGAAAATAATTTTTTTATCCCAGATACCCAAATAAGCCCCATGCTACCACTGCCTAACAGTATAGACAGTGGCATTTAGAATGACACATAAACATGCCATCTGTCTTTTATTTGAAACATTGATCCTTGCACAAAAACAAATACTTGTTGAATGAATGTTGGATTAGTGAATGACTAAATGAAAATTAAATTATGGAATTTTTGAAATTCCAAACATTACTGCACCATATGTGGCATCCAGACTTATAGACTCCTCAGTAAATGCAAATTTCCTCATTGTAGCTTCCCTGGGGCAAAATCTTAGTAACCTACAATTCAGTGTGTTACTAGTTAGTAACGTGCAGTAGGTTAAAAATTAAAATCTAGGGAATTGTGAGTCATCTGCCTTTAGGAGCTGAATCAGGAGTTGTATTATGGGATGCCGTTCTAGGATTAGGAGGACTTGAGTTTTCATCACTGAATAAGGGATGTATTCTGCATGTCAGAGGTATGAGTACTTAACCCTCTTAGGGGTTATTTGCATTTTAAAGTTAGTAACAAATTAATATTTATTGGATTGAATATTTAACTAGGGAAGGAACTAATGTTTGAGTGCCTACAAAAATCTTGACTTGGAGTGCCTACAAAAGTTTGAGCTTATCATATTTGACCTTGACCACAGTTCTAGGAGGTAAACTAAAAGAAGCACAGTTTGATGCCGTATTAACATTATGAGTTCAAATCCCTACTCTAGATATCCAATATCGGGGATGGGAAAATTACTTAACCTTTGAATTTTATTTCTTCCATATGTAAAGTGAAGAACATAGACCTCCAAGACGTGTTGGATTTAAATGAGATAATATTCATAAAGTGCTTTACATAGTGTCTGACCTATCAATGGTTAAGAAGTAAATATATGTTTCTTTCCTCTGCCCACTTCCATTTCACTGAGGAGTACTAATTAAAGCTAGGGAAGAAAAGTGACTTGCCTGGCTAAGATTCCAGTGAAGTTCTCCCCAGTTCTCAAACCCGAGATGCTTTTAATGGGAAGGCTTAATGTTCTTATTACCTATTATAGGAGCTCTCACTCTTGTTCCCTAGACTGACAGGCTTGGCATTACTCTTCAGTTCTTCTGTCATTTTGCAAATTGGCCCGCAGGGCTTGAAAAACAGTTATTGGTCAGCACAGTCATTCAAAAGAACTCTTTAGAGGATGTCCTGCTTGGAATAATATACTCAATTTATTGAACTGAAATAGTATATTTTTACATATATACAATGATTTCATTGTTAAAAACAATATTGTTCTTTATTTGGCAGGTTGACGAGATTAGAGAGATGGTTGATAATGATTTAGGTTTCCAACAGGCTCCACTAATGTGCTATTCCAGAACTAAAACACTTCTCTTTATTTCTAATGACAAAAAAGTAGTTGGCTGCCTAATTGCAGAACATATCCAATGGGTAAGTGATTTTTAAAGAATGTTCGTATGTAGTTTGTTGTTGAAAGATTTTACTAGGTGTTCTTGAATAACATAATCCTGGTAAATTTATCAACATTTTATGTAAGGAAGAGTATGAATGCAAGAATTCTTGTGTATAATTCTTTACTGTAGTGGAGTTGTGGCATCCGTAGGTATTTGTTCTCGAGTTGGTATATTTAAAGATTCTATAAATCAAAAGTTAAGTTTTGTTTAGCAAGTTCCTATGTTGGATACTAATGTAATGTCTGTTTCAGTCCCTTCAGCACTGGAATAAATCAAGGGTTGGCAAACTATAGCCCAAGGGCAAAATCCAGCCTGTTTTTTAAATAAAGTTTTATTGTAACACAGCCATGCCTCTTCACTTACGTATTGTCTATGGCTGCTTTCACACTACAAAGACTGAGTTGAGTAGTTGCAGGAGAGGCCAAGAGGGCTGCAAAGCCTAAAATAGTTAGTATTCTAGTCCTATATAAAAAGTTGCCCACCCTTGGAATAGCTCACCACTTCTTTGAATGGCTCTAGATAAGGAGTTGACTTGTATTTAAGGAGCCAAAATATACAAAAAAGAAATAATAAAATCACAGTAAAAGGGCTATGTTCACATTGTGAGAGTTACGTAGTAACAGACCAACTTAGAGGACAAAGATTCTGGACTCCCTAATCATGCTCACTTTGAAGCATACCCCATTTGAATTCTGTCTTTTTTCAGCTCAGTTCTTGCTTATGAATTCAATGCACATTGCATTTGACTTCTGTTGAGTTGGTATCTTTTAGTATATCAATCGTTGCTTGCAAATGTATGCTTCATCATAAAATTTTTCTAATAGTGTAAAAAGTCAAAACAAGTCTGCATGAGTTAATTTCTATATGTTAAGCTACATTAAAAAAATTCAGCCTGAAATTGTGTAGTTTTATGAATCTTGCTATTTATAATAACAAAATTAATTTAAATAAATAGCTGATAAGGTAGTTTGGGGATATAAATTTGATATAACATGACTTAACTCATAGAAGTTGGCCATACTGAAATTGAGTTAATTTTATGTAGTGCAAACCCTGTGTTTTGGGTTTTTTTTTGTCTTTTTCTTTGCAATGGATTTATTCTTTGCTTTATCATTTATCCATCTGACACGTCTCTGAACCATGATTTTCCCACTTTTAAGAAATAGCGACAATGCCACGCTTGATTTCCTTGAATGCCAAAGTTGTTTCATTGTGTAGTGAAAAATTGCAGTGTGTGTTTTTAGGGATTATTCTTAGCGACTCACCTTCCCTCAATTTCACTCCAGCTAGCATGATTCATTACTCCTGAGGATGGTTAATAAGTAGGCTACCCACTTAAGGGAAGTGTCACCTTTTTATGTGGGACATACCTAAGATAAAATTGATGATGGAAACCCATGAAGTTAATGAGTTGAGGGAAATTAAATAGATAAATATTTAAAGTCAGATTTGCAAAGAGCAACAAAGATATTTGCAAATTTTATGATAGTGCCATTTTAAATCTGTTTAGCAGGTGACTAAGCCTTAAAAAAAATTGCAGATATTTGTCTTGGTTTTTTTACTATTTCTTGCTTTTTTTTTTTTTATTGTTGTTTACAAAGAATGTTCTTTGGCAAAACCTTGGGTTTTTTAAATTTCTGTTCTACCTAGTTCCAGAAATGAGTTGTAGCAATGTTTAGACTAGAAGATAGATATGATGTTTGCTTGTTTGTTTTTTGTTAGTTCTTAATTATGTTGTCTAATTGTTTTAAGTTTTGTACTATGTCCTGTTAGAAGGCTGACTATGTCCCTTTTTTGGCAACTAGACTGGCAGAGGAGATTTATGTGTTTTAAAGCATTTCATTTTTTTTTTTTTTTTTTTTTTTGTGGGGAAGACCAGCCCTGAGCTAACATCTGTTGCTAATCCTCCCCCTTTTTGCTGAGGAAGACTGGCCCTGGGCTAACATCCGTGCCCATCTTCCTCCACTTTATATGGGACGCCGGCCACGGCGTGGCTGACAGGCAGTGCGTCGGCGGGCGCCCGGGATCCGAACTCGCGAACCCCGGGCTGCCAAGCGCGGACGAAACCGCTGCGCCACCGGGCGGCCCCTAAAGCATTTCATTTTTTTAAAGAGATGGGAGTGTGGGGAAAGTACCTTTTTAAATTCTTGATTACTCTACCATCCTTAGTCCTAGTTCCCACACAGCTGTGATCCCTAGAACTATGGCAGCAATCACAGAAACAGTTAAGACTGCTTAGCATGTTCTTTTGCTGGTCCTTAGAATGTGGGGGGTGGGGAAAACTGACATTCAGTTCCTATGATGGGCCAGCCGTGATGGCAAGGTGCTTTGTGTGTATTACCTTATTTAATCTCTCAGCAGTTCTCTGAAAGATGGTAGATATCTTCCATTTATAGGTAAGGAACCCAAAGCTTAATTAACTTCTTCTTGTGGTCATATAACTAGTAAGTGAATTAGAATGGAATGTAGATCCAGATCTATTTCCTAAAATGAGAGTGAAAGCATAAGTGGTCTCCATAGTTTAAGAAGCCAGGCAAAGGTAGTGACCTCCTCACTAACGTCAGTACTAGACAATTGCTAATTAATATTCTCACTTAAAAATTTTTTCCCCTAATTTTAATACCTATAGGGCTACAGAGTTATAGAAGAGAAACTTCCAGTTATCAGGTCAGAAGAAGAAAAAGTCAGATTTGAAAGGCAGAAAGCCTGGTGCTGCTCAACATCGCCAGAGCCTGCAATCTGTGGGATCAGTCGAATATGGGTTTTTAGCATGATGCGTCGGAAGAAGATTGCTTCTCGAATGATTGAATGCCTAAGGTAACTTGAATGTAATTCCTCAAATCATTTTCAGTAGTTTAGGATTTAAGCAGAGTTTTAGTATAAAGATTGGCATTTGATTAATCTTAAATGTATAACCTTTATATTAACTTAAAATTTGCATAAGATTGTCAGTGTATTGGATCTGTAAGTACTTTTTATGTGGAGTTAATCTGAGGGGGAAGAAAGTGCTATTGGTTAAATATTACTAAGCCATTTTAACTTAATTATTTGTAACTATGATATTAGGTCAAAATAACCCACTTATTTCAAATTGTGTTCAGTATTGGAGAGTTTTAAAAATAACCAAAGAAATTTCTTGGGAGTTTAGCTTTTAGCAAAATTTGTCTTAAGAATATTATTTGTGAATTATCTGTCTCTTATTAGTTTTTCTTGCTTTTATCACTTGGGTTTTACTCAAAGGTGTAGAGGAAAAGACTCAGACAAATTGCATGTTTTGTTTTTTGTTCTTTAAAGCACTTTTGCTGAAGGAATAATGGAGGAGGTTAAAACTAACCTATTAATGCAAATGAGGTTTTTAGGTCAATCTCTGTTTTTGTTTATTCATAGAAACCCTGTCTGCTATTATCTGTAGGTATAGCTTTCAGAATAATCCATCATTGTTGTAAGGGAGATCCTAAGGCTCTAGGAATCTTAGAGCCTTAATGTGTTTCTGCTCTCTTCCCCTTCCTTTATCAATGAGTAGTGATCCAGAAAGGCTGGGATCTACCCATCCTTTTCATGACAAGAGACAGGTCTGTTTTTAGCTCTTTCAGAACTAAACCTGCAAAATGCAGCTGATTAAATAATAGTCCTAAATGAAGGTATTGTCTCTCTTTTAAATCTTGTGAACTTAGGTCTTGTGACACCATAAGATTGTTTATAAAACATATACAACATAAAACAGTTGTATTTGCAGCTGTCGTATTTGTTCTCTGTGATAGTGAGATTGCCCCATAAGCTTCCTGTTAAAACACATAGTGTTTCTACCTTTTTCATTTATTGTTCCTTCTTATATACCTAGTTTATCTTGTTAAGATTCTAATATGAATGGCTGATGAGCGACGTAGGTCCACTCCTGGGATCCGAACCCACGAACCCAGGCTGCTGAAGTGGAGCCCGCCGAACTTAACCACTAGGCCACGGGCCAACCCACTTTTTTCAAATGTACAATTCAGTGGGTTTTAGTATATTCAGAAGGCTAAGCAACCATCACTACTATCTAATTCTAGGACATTTCCATCATTCCCCCAAAAAACCCATACCCGTTAGCATTCACTCCCCATTTCCCTCTCCCCCATCTTCTGGCAACCAGTAGTTTACTTTTTGTCTCAGTGGATTTGCCTATTCTGAACATTTCATATAAATGGATTCCAATAATATGTGACATTTTGTGACTGATTTCTTAGCATGTTTCAAGGATCATCCATGTTGTAGCTGTCTCAGTGTGCTTCATTCCTTTTTTAAAAATTACCAAATAATATTCCACTGTATGGATATACCACCTTTTATTTATCCATTTATCAGTTGATGAACATTTGGGTTGTTTCCACTTTTTGACCATTAAGAAGAAGAATACTGGGCCAGCCCGGTGGCATAGTGGTTAAGTTTGTGTGCTCTGCTTTGGCGTCCAGGGTTCCCAGGTTCAGATCCCGGGCGTGGACCTACCCACCGCTCATCAAGCCATGCTGTGGTGGCGTCCCATATACAAAATAGAGGAAGATGGGCACAGATGTTAGCTTAGGACCAATCTTCCTCAGCAAAAAGAGGAAGATTGGCAACAGATGTTAGCTCATGACCAATCTCCCTCACCCCCCACCCCCAAAAAAGAATAATAATGCTGCTGGGGCTGGCCCTGTGGCCTAGTGGTTAAGTTCAGCATGCTCCACTTTGGTGGCCCAGGTTCAGTTCCTGGACAGGGACCTACACCACTCGGCGGTGGCCATGCTGTGGTGGCAATCCACATACAACAAAATAGAGGAAGATTGGCACAGATATTAGCTCAGGGCGAATCTTCCTCAAGCGAAAAGAGGAAGGTTGGCAACAGATGTTAGCTCAGCATGAATCTTCCTCAGCAGAAAAAAAAAAAAAAAAAGAATGCTATAAACATTCACATCCAAATTTTGTGTATTTTTATTTCTTTTGGCAAATAGAGAAATGTTTGCATGTTTTATTTCTCTTGGTATATACCTAGGAGTAGAATTGTTGGGCTATATGGTAATTGTATGTACACCATTTTGAGGAACTTCCAAACTGTTCTCCAAACTGGCTGCACTGTTTTATAATCCCACAAGCAGTGTATGAGGGTTCTAATTTCTCCACGTTCTCGCCAACACGTTACTGTCTGTCTTTCTAATTTTATCCATCCTAATGGGTGTGAAGTGATATTTCATTATGGTTTTAATTTACATTTTCCTATGGCTAGTGAGGTTGAGCATCTTTTTATTTGCATATTGGCCATTTATATATCTTCTTTAGAGAAAACCCTGTTTAAATCCTACGTCCATTTTTAAGTTGGGGTATTTATCTTTTTTTTGTTGAGTTGTAATACTTCTTTATATATTCTAGAGACAACTCCCTTATCAGATACATGATCTGCATCTGTCACTTTATGGTTGTCTTTTCATCTTCTTGGTGTCCTTTGGAGAACAAAAGTTTTTAATTTTAAACTCAAAATTATATATCTTTTTCTGCTGTCACTTGTGTTTTTGGTGTCATATCAAAGAAGCCATTTCCTAATCCAGACCACAAAGATTTATGCCTATATTTTCTTCCCAGAATTTATAATTTTATTTCTTACATTTAGGCATTTGATCCATTTTATTTTATTTATTTAATTTTTATTATTTATTCTATTTTATTATTTTTTAATACCATTTTTTATTGATGTCTTAATAGTTTATAACACTGTGGGGTTTTAGTTGTACATTTTTGTTTGTCCGTCACCTTGTGGAAGTAACCCTTCACCCCTTGTGCCGACCCCCCACCCCCCTTCCCCTTGGTAACCATCAATCACTTCTCTCTGTCCGTGTGTTCACTTATATTCCATATATGAGTGAGTTCATGCAGTGTCTGTCCTTCTCTCTCTGGCTTATTTCACTTAACATAATACCCTCTAGGTCCCTCCATGTTGTTGCAAATGGGACACTTGTGTCTTTTCTTATGGCTGAGTAGTATTCCATTGTATGTATATACCACATCTTCTTTAACCAATCATCAGTCGAGGGACACTTGGGTTGCTTCCACTTCTTGGCTATCGTGAATAATGCTGCAGTGAACATAGGGGTGCATAAGCCTCTTGTGATGGTTGATTTCATGTCCATTGGGTAGATGCCCAAGAGTGGGATTGCTGGATCATACGGTATTTCTATTTTTAATTTTTTGAGGACTCTCCATACTGTTTTCTGTAGAGGCTGCACCAGTTTGCATTCCCACCAGCAGTGAATGAGGGTCCCCGTTTCTCCACAACCTCTCCAGCATTTGTTGTTATTTGTCTTTGTGATTATAGCCATTCTAACGGGTGTAAGGTGATATCTTAGGGTAGTTTTGATTTGCATTTCCCTGATGATTAGTGATGTTGAACATCTTTTCATGTGTCTATTGGCCATCTGTATCTCTTCCTTGGAAAAATGTCTGTTCATAGCCTCTGCCCATTTTTTGATCATGTAGTTTGTTTTTTTTGTTGCTCAGTTGTATGAGATCTTTATATATTACTGAGATTAATCCCTTGTCGGACAAACGATTTGCAAATATGTTCTCCCAGCTGGTGGGTTATCTATTCATTTTGATCCTGGTTTCATTTGCCTTGTAGAAGCTCTTTAGTCTGATGAGGTCCCACTTGTTTATTTTTTCTTTTGTTTCCCTTGTCCGAGTAGACATGGAATCTGAAAGGATCCCTTTATGTCCAATCTCAATTAGTGTACTGCCTATATCTTCTTCCAGGAGTTTTATAGTTTCAGGTCTCACTTTCAGGTCCTTGATCCATTTTGAATTGATTTTTCTATATGGCGATAGGAGATGGTCTACTTTCATTCTTTTGCATGTGGCTGTCCAATTTTCCCAGCACCAATTATTGAAGAGACTTCCCTCTCTCCATTGTATGTTCTTTGCTCCTTTGTCGAAGATTAGCTGTCCATAGGTGTGTGGTTTTATTTTTGGGCTTTCAATTCTGTTCCATAGATCTGTGTGTCTATTCTTGTACCAGTACCATGCTGTTTTGATTACTATAGCTTTTTATAGTATATTTTGAAATCAGGGATTGTGATGCCTCCAGCTTTGTTCTTTTTTTTCAGAATTGCTTTAGCTATTTGGGGTCTTTTGTTGCCCCATACGAATTTCAGTAGTTTTTGTTCTATTACCTTGAAGAATGACATTGGGATTATGATTGGGATTGCGTTGAATTTGTAGATTGCTTTAGGTAGAATGGACATTTTAACTATATTTATTCTTCCAATCCATGTGCATGGAATATTTTTCCATTTCTTTATGTCTTCCTCGATTTCTTTCAATAGTGTCTTATAGTTTTCATTGTATAGGTCTTTTACCTCCTTGGTTAAATTTATTCCCAGATATTTTATTCTTTTTGTTGCAATTGTAAATGGGATAGTCTTTTTGAGTTCTCTTTCTGTTAGTTCATTGTTAGTGTATAGAAATGCAATTGATTTTTGTAAGTTGATTTTATAGCCTGCCACTTTACTGTAGTTGTTGATTATTTCTAGTAGTTTTCCGATGGAATTTTTTGGGTTTTCTATGTATAAGATCATGTCGTCTGCAAATAGTGAGAGCTTCACTTCTTCATTACCTATTTGGAGTCCTTTTATTCCTTTTTCTTGCCTAATTGCTCTGGACAGAACTTCCAGTACTGTGTTGAATAAGAGCGGTGAGAGTGGGCAACCTTGTCTTGTTCCTGTCCTCAAAGGAATGGCTTTCAGCTTTTCCCCATTGAGTAGGATGTTTGCTGTAGGTTTGTCATATGTGGCCCTTATTATGTTGAGGAACTTTCCTTCTATACCCATTTTGTTGAGAATTTTTATCATAAATGGATGCTGGATCTTGTCGAATGCCTTCTCGGCATCAATTGAGATGATCATGTGGTTTTTATTCTTCATTTTGTTAATGTGGTGTATCACGTTGATTGATTTGCAGATGTTGAACCATCCCTGTGGCCCTGGTATAAATCCCACTTGATCGTGGTGTACGATCTTTTTGATGGATTGCTGTATTCGCCAATATTTTGTTGAGGAAATTTGCGTCTATGTTCATCAGTGATATTGGCCTGTAGTTTTCCTTCTTTGTATTGTCCTTGTCTGGCTTTGGTATCAGGATGATGTCAGCCTCATAGAATGTGTTGGGAAGTATTCCATCTTCCTCTATTTTTTGGAATAGTTTGAGAAGGATAGGTGCTAAATCTTCTTTGAATGTTTGGTAAAATTCTCCAGGGAAGCCATCTGGTCCTGGGCTTTTATTTTTTGGGAGATTTTTGATTATTGTTTCAATCTCTTTACTTGTGATTGGTCTGTTCAGATTCTCTATTTCTTCTTGATTCAGTTTTGGGAGGTTGTACGCGTCCAAGAATTTGTCCATTTCCTTCAGGTTGTCCAATTTGTTGGCGTAAAGTTTTTCATAGTATTCCCTAATAATCCCTTGTATTTCTGTGGTGTCTGTTGTCTTTTCTCCTCTTTCATTTCTAATTTTATTTATTGGAGTCTTCTCCCTTTTTTTCTTAGTGAGTCTGGCTAAGGGTTTGTCAATTTTATTTAGTTTCTCAAAGAACCAGCTCTTTGTTTCATTGATCCTTTCTACTATTCTTTTGGTTTCAATTTCATTTATTTCTGCTCTGATTTTTATTATTCCCTCCTTCTGCTGATTCGGGGCTTTGTCTGTTCTTCTTTTTCTAATTCTGTTAGGTGCAATCTAAGGTTATGTATTTGGGATTTTTCTTGTTTGTTAAGGTGAGCTTGTATTGCTATGAATTTCCCTCTCAGGACCACTTTTGCTGCGTCCCATATGAGTTGGTATCGTGTATTTTCCTTTTCATTTGTCTCCAGATAGCTTTTGATTTCTCCTTTAATTTCATCAACGACCCATTGGTTGTTCAGTGGCATGTTGTTTAGTCTCCACGTCTTTGTCCTTTTCCTAGTTTTTTCCTTGCAGTTGATTTCTAGTTTCACAGAAACTAGATTATGATCAGAAGAGATGCTTGTAATGATTTCAGTCTTCTTAAATTTATAGAGGTTTGCCTTGTTTCCTAATATATGGTCTATCCTTGAGAATGTTCCATGTGCACTTGAGAAGAATGTGTACTCTGCTTTTTTTGGGTGGAGTGCTTTGTATATATCTATTAAGTCCATTGCGTCTAGTTTTTCGTTTAAGTCCATTATTTCCTTATTGACTTTTTGTCTGCATGATGTATCCATTGATGTAAGGGGGTTGTTAAGATCCCCTACTATTATTGTGTTATTGTTAATACCTCCTTTTAGGTTTTTAGCAGTTGTTTTATGTACTTTGGTGCTCCTGTGTTGGGGGCATAGATATTTATAAGTGTTATGTCTTCTTGGTGAAGTGTCCCTTTTATCATTATATATTGCCCTTCTTTGTCTCTCATTACCTTTTTTATCTTGAAGTCTACTTTGTCTGATATAAGTATGGCTACTCCTGCTTTCTTTTGTTTGCCATTAGCTTGGAGTATTGTTTTCCATCCTTGTATTTTGAGTCTGTGTTTGTCTTTAGAGCTGAGATGTGTTTCCTGGAGGCAGCAGATTGTTGGATCTTGGTTTTTAATCCATCCCGCCACTCTGTGTCTTTTGATTGGAGAATTCAATCCATTTACATTTAGAGTGATTATTGATATATGAGGGTTTAATGTTGCTATTTTATTGTTCATTTTCTGGTTCTTTTGCATTTCCTTTGTTTCTTGTCACTTGTGTTTCAGACTGCAAATTCAATTTGGTATTTCTGCATGCTCATTCTCTTGGTTTTCTCTTTATTTGTCATGTGTGGTTCTCTTCTGGTTATTTGTTTAGTGGTTACCATGAGGTTTATATAAGTGATCTCCTGGATAAGAAAGTACATTTTCAGATGCCTCCTTTCTCCTGAGGCTGGGTCGATTCCATCCCTTGCCTCTTCCCCTCCTTATTTGTTATCTCTTTATTCCAGATTGTGTCATGAATGTGTGTTTCCAGTGATGAGCTTGAATTAATTTTTGATGTTATCCAACTGTAGTTTGTTCTGGTTTAGTCTCCTTGCTGAAATCTTTGTATCCCCTTTCTCATTTGTTTTTTTTTCAGGCCTAAGGGCCTCTTGAGCATTTCTTGTAGTGGGGGTCTTGTGATGAACTCTCTTAGCTTTTGTTTATCAGGGAGAGTTATTATTTCTCCATCATATTTGAAGGATATTTTTGCTGGATAGAGTATTCTTGGCTGAAGGTTTTTGTCTTTCATGATTTTGAATATATCTTTCCAGTCTCTCCTAGCCTGTAGAGTTTCAGTCAAGAAATCAGCTGAGAGCCTGATGGGGTTTCCTTTGTATGTTATTTTGTTTTTTTGTTTAGCTGCCCTTAATATTATTTCCTTGTCACGGGTATTTGTCAAGTTTGCTACTATGTGGCGAGATGATTTTATTCCTGTTTATATATTTAGATGATCTATTGATTTCATTCACTGTTATTTCCCTCTCGTTCCCTAGGTTGGGGAAGTTCTCAGCTATTATTTCTTTGAACAAACTCTCTGCTCCTTTTTCTCTTTCTTCTCCTTCTGAAATACCTATTATCCTTATGTTGCTTTTCCTCATTGAGTCTGATATTTCTCGAAGAATTTCTTCATTTCTTTTTAATCTTAGCTCTCTCTCCTCCTCTATCTGGAGCGTTTCTGCGTGGCTATCCTCGATAATGCTAATTCATTCCTCCACGTTGTCAGTTCTGCTCTTTAAAGACTCCATTTTTTCCAGTATCTCATTGATTTTGTTTTTCATCTCCAATAATTCTGATTGGTTTTTCTTTAGGGTTTCAGTCTCTTTTGTGACGAAATCCCTGAATTCGTTGATTTGTTTCTGTGTGTTCTCTTGTATTTCGTTGAGTTTGTTTATGATAGCTATTTTGAATTCTCTGTCATGCAGGTTATCAAATTCTGTGCCTTCAGGGTTGGTTTCTGGGTGCTTGTCATTTTCCTTTTGGTCTGTAGCCATAACAAATTGTCGCAAGGATCCGACGGGCACGGCCTTATTTTTTCCCCTAATGATAAAGTTGGTCCTGCAGTTTCTCCCTGCTGCCACTGGATGGAGATTGCGAGCGGTATGCTCTGAGCGCACTACAGCCCCCGGAGGGATTATGCTGAAACGCGGGGTGTTGGGAGGAGGGGTCCTCTCTTTCTCCTGCTCGACCCGGGGGGTTTCCTTTCTGGCTCTCTTAGGGTGTTTGCTACACCCCCTAAACAGTCCATCGTTGCTTCCCAGTGGGGATCTCTCGACAGTCTGTGAGAGCATCTGGATGGTGATAGTTTTCCCCGCTGTGGGCCGCCCCTCCCCCCTCTGTCTGCGAGCAGTGCTGTCTCTGCCGATTGATTGGGGAGGGGGAGTACAACTTCTTACCTCTCCTCGCGTCCTTTTGGGCTTCCCGCGCCTCCACCATCCGATGTAGGGCAGCAGGGGTTTCTTAGAAGTCCTTTGTAGTGTTTGATTGAGCTCTATTGGAATGCGAATGATGTTTTCGTTGTGTCGTAGGGGGCAGAGATTCCAAGAGGGAATCTCACTCCGCCATGATGCCGACGTCACTCCTTCTTTGATCCATTTTAAAGTATTTTTTGTGTATGATGTGAGGTAGGATCTAACCTCATTTCTTTGTATGTGGATATCCAATTGTCCCAGCACTGTTTATTATTTCTGTCCCATTGAGTGGTCTTGGCACCCTTGTTAAAATCATTAACCATAAATATGAGAGTTTATAACTGGACTCTCAGTTCTATTCCAGTGGTCTATTCTTATGCCAGTAGCACACTGTCTTGAATACTGTAGCTTTATAGTATCTTTTAAAATAAGGAAGTATGAGTTGTGCAAATTTGTTGTTTCTCAAGATTCTTTTGACTATTCATTGTCTTCTGCATTTCCATGTGAATTTTAGGGCCAGCTTGTGAATTTCTGTAAAGAAGCCAGCTGTAGATCAATTTAGGGACTAACGCCATTTTAACAATATTAAATCTTCTGATTCATAAGCATAGGATGTCTTTCTGCTTATTTGTCTCCTTTAATTTCTTTCAACAATGTTTTATAGTTTTCATTTTATAGGTCTTGCACTCATTTTGTGGTGGTGTTTTTTTTTTTTTTGAGGAATGCTGAATTGGCTCTGCGCTAACATCTGTTGCCAATTCTCCTCTTTTTCTTTTTTCTCCCCAAAGCCCCAGTACATAGCTCTGTATCATAGTTGTAGCGTTGTAACTTTTCTGTGTGGGATGCCACCTCAGCATGGCTCCACAGTCAGTCAGTCAGTCCACGCCCAGGATCTGAACCGGTGAACCCTGGGCCACTGAAGCAGAGTGCATGAACATACCCCCTTTGCCACTGGGTGGACCCCCAATTAATTTTTTAATATTGATCTTATATCTGCAACCTTGCTGAACTCATTTTTTATTAGATCTCTAATAGTTTTTTTGTGAATTCCTTAGGATTTTTATATATATAAGATCATGATCAAGGAAAAGAGATATAAAAGTAAAAGCTTCTTCCTTTCCAGTCTGGTTGCTTTTTCTTTATTTTCCTTGTCTAATTGCCCTGGCTAGAGCCTACAGTACAGTGTTAAATAGAAGAGGTGAGAGCAGAGGTAGCCTGATCTTGTTCCTGATCTCTGGGGAACCGTTTTCAGTCTTTCACCATTAACTTTGATGTTCTTTGATGCCCTTTATCAGGTTGAGGAAGTTCCTTCTGCTCGGAGTTCTTGAGAATTTTTTTATCATGAAAAGGTGTTGGGTAGATGTTTTTAAAACCGTTTTTGCTTTTATGAAAAGATTTTTACCTCAAATTATTAATAATATTTTAGACGAACAGTTATTTCAAACAATTTTTAGAACATACAACATTACCTAAAAAGTCTTTCTAGTGAATTGTAGTTGACAGGTTTTTTCTAATTTTAATGATTAAAAATAATATTAATTTTTTTACCCTTTCACATTCTCCCCTTCCCTCTTTGTTTTTAAATAGGAGTAACTTTATATATGGCTCATATTTGAGTAAAGAAGAAATTGCTTTCTCAGATCCCACTCCTGATGGAAAACTGTTTGCAACACAGTACTGTGGCACTGGTCAGTTTCTGGTATATAATTTTATTAATGGACAAAATAGCACCTAACACAAATTCTTGCCTACAGTGCTAGAAGACATCTACTGAAGAGAATGGATTGGTTGCTGACTTTAACCAGGAACTAGGGCCATTTTTATTACAATGAACTCAGGACTGGCAACAACCATAAGGTTGTTCCATTTTCATAAAATTGGAAACAATGCAGTAATAGCTTATTATTGTTTTGTTTTTTAAAGAAGATATTTTATTATCTTTTACAGAAATTTATGATTGTATTTTATCTATAGTTATTTAGACATGTTTACATGCAGCAGATAATTGTTCATAGTGGACTGAAAACTAATGCAAGGACTATGGTCTCAGTGATAAGTATATTTTGAAGTTCTTAATATGGAAATATACCAGTGTAGCTTGGTACTGTATTTTTTATATTGATCTGCTGATACCAATTATAGTTTTAAAGATTATATTTTCACAGAGCAGAAACCAATATTTTTGAGTTGTTATTCAAGAAGGGTACAATATTACGTGTTTAGGAATTCAAAGCTGATTCTCAAAGGGCCTGAAATATACTTTGAAGGAACCCCCACAAAAAAAATCAAAGTTCCAGATAAGCAGGAAGACTGGAATATTGAGCTTTTTCTTCCATTTCTCTTTTTCTCATTCTTGATGGCAGGAAGACATGGAAGGTGGTAAAGAATTGAGACTTTCCTTCTTGGAGAGTTATAAATGACTAGAATTAGTAAGGTACCTTCTAAAGTTTATTATTCTTTCATTCTGGTTTCACTTTTTAAAATAAATGGCAACTTGGCACACTTAGGCTATTAACAAATCTCAAAGAGGTTTATAAAAACCTGTGGAATAGTTGCAAGCTAAATATGGATGACTTGGTATCTGCTTTGTTACTCCTCAGAAATACTACACTGAGTATATGCCCTCATTACTGGACTTCATTTTGATACTTGTCTATCCTTCATAGTGCCCTCTACTTTTAAAGGGTTTATATGTTGAAAAACTGCTGTGGCCTTTTATGACCTGTATATAATGTAGAATAAAATAATAAAATACTTGATAGCTTTTTTTAAGTGATAAATGTGATAATGGTGTGTTGTCATTGTACATTTTCAGGGAGTTTCTTTGGTTTGATACCTTGAAATATGATTAAAACACTGGCTTCCTAAAAGGTAGTTTTCATAGTTTGCCAAAGGATCAGTGTTTGAGCAACAACTCCTGAACTTTATCTTCAAAAGGCAGAATCTTGACATGAGAATTTTCTGGTCTTTCAAAGAAATAGAGCCACAGCCCAAGAATGAAGCACCACTGTAGTTTAATATAGATTATCTTCATGAGCTGCATTTATCATATTCCATTAAAACCTGGCTAAAATTTAGGATTTTAAATTAAGATTAACAGACAGGTGTACATTTTATCCCTCTATAGATATGTGCTTTTAAAATTTATAGAGTGGTGTAAGGCTTTATACTCTTTGTAGGGGTGGAATGGTAAGGTAGTGTAAATATTTCCCTCTGACTCATCATGATGGTCTTACTTTTGAAACTCCCTTTCCCTTTGGGTTTGAGTCTCTTCTAGTCATCCCTGGTCTCATTGTTTGCCCGACAGGGACTGTAATTTTTTTAAAACAGAATGAAATTTTTGGGTATAGTATAGATGCTCTAATAACTGTTAATCTCATAATACAGGTCCAATTTCCATATAAGCCATAGTATGCTTCTTAGGGGAGCCAAATTTGGTGGTTTCAAGGGGACCCGGGATAGAGAGGATATATTGATTGGTTGGTTTAAATGTTATCATTACGATGAAAACAGTTTAGTTTCATCTTTATATTGAAGACACAACCCCTCAAATAACTTTTACAATCTAGGTATTTCTCTAAGAATAATTTTATTAATACTATCTAACATTTGAATGTTTGCTATGTGTCACACTTTGTGTTTAGTGCTGCGTTATTTAATTACCATGACAACCCCATGAGGTAGAGTTTACAAGTGAGGAATCTGGAACTGAGAAGATAATTAAGAGACTACTGTAGGAGTCCGTGTGAAAAATGTTGAAACACTGAACTGAAGCTATGATGTATGGATGAAGATGAGGACACAGATAAACTTTGAGAAGATAAAACTGAAGCATTGATAGGAGTTGATAACTGACCAGAGAAGGATCATGGCAAAAAATCTAGGGTAATTGGGAATTTTGATTTGGGTAATTGAGTAGATGGATTGACTAAGAAGGGAATACTGGGGAATTATGTTGAGAGGATTGGATGGGGAAGGATGAGCTCAGTTTTGGTCAAGATTTTAAGGCGGTTGTAGAATCTCCAAGTGGAGATATATATTTGGTATATAATTTGATATCTGGATCTAGAGTTTGGGAGAAGTTTGAACTAAGGTAATTTATAAATTTGGTTATTTGAAGGTTTAGGAGAGATTACCACCCTGAGGGTTGTAAAATGAGAGGGTAGGAGAGAGTTGTGAGGAACACCATCGTTTAAGAGTCTCAAAGAAGGGTACCTGGGAAGGCATGTGCAAGGTAAGAGAACCAGAAGAGAGTAGTAGAAACCACGGGAAGAGTTTCAAGAATCAAAGAATGGTCAGCACTGTCACACCACAATTGAAGGCTGAAGAGTGATGTTAAAAAAAGAAGAGCGCTCTCTATGGAGTGGTGCAGGCAGTAGTGGACACAGTGAATATACACTGACAGCCACAGTCAAACTTCAAAAGAGGGTGATTTTATAATTGCTGATTATATAAAGGTGCCTATAAATTTTTGTCAGCTGCACTTGAATTGGTCAGTTATAAAAACGTCTAATATATAGACATTATAGGAACCACAAGATTTTATGTGTTAATGCCCTTGTCTGCATAGACATGCAGTGGTTTGATTTTGCAAGAATTATAAAAATCAATATTTTACCAGATCATAATATGCAAGCGTGAACTTGGTGTATCTACTAAAAGCATGACTGTCTACAATAGACATGCAGTGATGTTTTAGTTGTTAGGGCTCACTTTGCATGGCTGCCCAGCAAGGGCATCTGGGTAGGAATATAGCCATATTCCTGCTTACCCATATTTCACCATGGGTTAAGACTGTCTACTTAATTTCTGGGGTAGTGACTGCGGACATAGATATGCCTTCTACCTATTCTCATGGCCCTTGGGCCTTCTGGCAGATAAAGGGAAGATTTGCTCTTATAATAATAAAGAGGTGGTCAGAAAACAACCTGTTTCTTTTTCCTTCTTATAACTTATTTCATCTGTTGTCACAGTCACTGAAGTAGATGCTTTCATTAGCTCATTACTTGACAGTTAAGAGCACAGGGAATTTGGGGCCTGCCCGGTGGCACAGCGGTTTAGTTCGAGCTTTGGCAGCCTTGGGTTCACAGGTTCGGATCCCAGGCGCCCGCCGACGCACTGCTTGTCAGCCATGCTGTGGCGGTGTCCCATATAAAGTAGAGGAAGATGGGCATGCCCAGGGTCAGTCTTCCTCAGCAAAAAGAGGAGGATTGGCAATGGTTGTTAGCTCAGGGCTGGTCTTCCTCAAAAAGAAAAAAAAAAAAGCACAGGGAATTTATGTGAATGGCTTTTTCCTTGGCCTCAGAGGCCTTTCCTGAAATCATCTTTAGTGATGTTTTTTCAGTGAAGCTAGGGTTTCAGTGTTACGGCAATATTCTCCTAGATCCAGAGGAAGCTTAAGGGCCAGTTTCTGTGACTAAAGAGAGGCCTGAGTAATGTTTGTTCCCTGGATGTTGTTCCAGCTCTAGATAGTTGAATACGAAGGTACAGCAGCCAGAGTTTCACATCTTTTAGTCTTTCCACGGCAGCTCCTTTGGAACGTGTAGTGGAACACTATAGTGCACTTTCTGCATGCTCCTGAATCTGTCATCATACTTAAATATTTATTGCTCCTCCTGAGGTAATGGCCAGGGGCCTTTGGCCTAGAAGAGTGTTCTTATGGTTTATAACAAAGTCTATTATTTTAGCACTCTTTACATAACAAAACTAAAAGGCATTTTTCTGGAATAACAAAGTTATTCTAAAAAGTTAGTAAAATTAGAGGCCGGCCCAGTGGTGTGGTGGTTGGGTTCAGGCACTCCACTTCGGTGGCCCAGGGTTCACAGGTTTGGATTTTGGGCACGGACCTGCGCAGCACCACGCAACAGGCCATGCTTTGGTGGTGCCCCACATACAGAATAGAGGAAAATGGGCACAGATGTTCGCTCGGGGCCAATCTTCCTCAGCAAAAAAAAAAAAAAAAAAGTTGGTAAAATTAGGTAGAGTTTAGAAATAAATTGGAGATTAATACCTTATGTCATACTACATAGTTCTAGCAACCCAAAGTTCTGCTCCAAAGAAGGACGCCAAAGTGAGTATAGTTGCCATCTATAAAAGATTAGAGATATACTATGAATGTTCCTGACATCTCTTTAATAATCATTTCTAGGTCTATCATCCATAATTATGTGGAACTCTGCAAATGGGCATGGTGTGTAGATACTTTATATGTGTGTGTGTATCTTCTTTGTATAAGCTACAGATATTCATTCACCCAGTATTTATTTAGCACTTGCTTGGACTATTATGCCAGAACAGTAGAATCTTATTGTCATCCACCCTATGATATGTGACCTTCCAGCTTTTCTTGGACATTGCCAGAGTCAGGGAGCTTATTCCATTTTTGAACAAGCCAGAAAATTAGTTTGAAGAAAACAAACTTTCTTTTTTGGGGGGTGGGAGAGAATTTTAATACATTCACCAAGTTCAATGAAAGGACAAGCACATACTGTAGACACAACTTAAGACAATTTAGAATCATAAACAAAATGAGGTAGACTGACTAGTGAAATTCACCAAATTTTGGTTAAGAAAATTTTACAGTAATAAAGTAACACAGGTGCCTCCTTTTCTAAAAATCACAAAAAGCAATTGCATAAATTACAGCCAAAAAAAATTGAATACAGCAATTCTCACTTTAATTTTAGTTTACATTCAGCATTCACCTCTGTGAACTGTCATACATGGCAAGGTTCAACAGGTCTATAGGTTAATTATTATGCAGGCCTAGTGAACACATTCATACCACAATATTCTAAGGGATGGTAAGGCTCGAAGCTGAACACACCAGGGTATGTATTAATAAATCATGGTGTCCTGTGCTTGTGCAATTTTATCCTTAAAGGAGAAAGACCTAACATTCTCTAAAGAATTACACTGATAAAATGATTTTAAAAGATCCAAACTTTAGTAAGATAGGCATTGAAGAGAATAGGCAGGTCAATTTGAATTCTCCATCATTGGGGTGATGGTCTTTTGGCTTTATTCTGGCATTTTTCTTCCACAGAGTTATAAGGTACTTAAGAGATGTCAGTCATTTCATTTTTCAGAGTGCAGCCCTAACTAATATGAAGTACCTGCATCTAAAGTAACTACTTTAAAAAAATGTTCCTTAGACCGTGAAGCCATAAAGCCAGAAGAAACCCTGAGAGGCCATCTGCCCCAGGTACAACTGTTTTAGAATTATTTCAAGTATTTCATTTGCCCTATATAGTAAATATTATTGGAATATTGCACAAACAATGGATTTCTTGATATCATCTGCATTAGGCCCTTTCAACAAAACAGGAACAAATTGAAATACATTCATATCTAAATCAACCTGCTTCAGAACGTACCTCTTTGTCAAAAGTTCTGCTGTACTAAAATTAAGGAGTATTTTTAAAGCATATATAAGGCAGATCCTCTTTGAAGGACAATTAAAAATGGGGTTTAAAGGAATTGTTCATTTCAAAATACATTTAAAGCATCATATGTAGCTATATTAAAACCAAGAAATCTGCAAACAATTTTCAGATTAGTACATTCCATCTTTTCACTAGCTGTAAACTCCCTGTTATTACAAGCTAATAAAGCTGGTCACTTAACACTATTTGTCCTAAGTAAATGCAGGCTTCGTAGGCCCCTCTCAGTAGTTTTAAGCTACCAATAAGACATCGATTCAAGTAAAAATGGCCATTATTTTAAGTGGGGATAAAGTGGTATGTATGGGCTAATGAGAAAAATGTCAAGAGGTTGTTTAATGATGAGAACTGGAGTAAGTTAAGAGTAAACTTGCAATAGACTTAGTTTGTTCTGGAACATTTCCTATAGTTCTAGAACATTTTCTAAAAATCTGTTTTTGATTAGAATATATAGTGAGAAATCTGTAGAAACTTATACCTCCTACTGTTGATACTGAACAAACACCCGCTGCTGATTTTAGTGAGTCAAAGAGACTTGTAATGGAATCTTCCTTACTCCTCATGGAAAAAGGACTGGTAGAATTAAGTAAAACAGTTCTCTGTCTTTCTATGGCTCTATTTCCCATTTCAGCACTTTCTGTGGTGTTGTCAGTATAGGGCAGCTAATAATATTCATTAGGTGTATCTTTTAAAGGGCGCTTTGCTTTAGCCTGTGGAAGGAAACAAACTTAAGTGGAACTCCACTCTACAAAGAACTTGAACCTGACAGTTAGCTTTGCTGGTGCCAACTGCTTAATTCCAACCAAACCGGGTGGGTGTGGGTGACTGCTGAAAGCTGCTTAATTGGCTCAACTCCAGAATCAGGTTCTCCTTGTACAAGATTAATCACTGTTCCATATTCTCATAGACATGGTGTGCTTATGGAAACCATGAGACTGGAAACATTTTTAAAGAACGGATAAAGCAAAGGAATTTAAACAAGGAGAAGCTGCATAAATGCACACAGTGCCTGCTCTGCATTTACTGATTTATTTGTTCAGTTTAAATAGTAAACTTTTAACTCTTGTGGAAATTTTGCCAAAAGTTTCAATACATATAAGATTATAAATCTTAAACTAACACTGCACAGAGAAAGACAAAGCTACCTCTTTTTTTTAAATACAAATATCTTCTACATTCTATCATTTCAGACCCCTGAGTAATACTGTACCGAAGTACAGATCTGAAGAGAAACTGAGGGTTCAGGCCTCAAACGTTAATCTTCAATTAATTCCACACCAATGGTGTGAGTCTCATGTAACACATTCAGGCTAGCTAATGCTGAGAGTCAGTTTTCCCCCTAACATAGTGTAGTAGAAAAAACAATGCAAACTCCACGCTCGTTCTCCAAAGCGTATCCTCCTCAGACTCCTGAGGGCAGATCGAGTCTTAATTGCATAACTGCCTAGGGTGGAGTTAACTGAACTTAAGGTCCTGAAATTGGAATTGAAGGAGAGTAATGCCCCCAAAGACTGGGTCAGATTTCGGGGGGAAGGGGTTCTTTGGAGAAGAGACAAATACGTTGCACTTTGCTCCACAGTGATTGTACGTTAAAGGAAAAAAAAATCCCAAATAATTATTTCTGCCCCACCCCATTTAGGCATCCCTTTGCTGTTTTTGGTCTCTTCAAAACCTCATACATGTCGTCCAGTAAGAAAGTAGAGGGGCTTATCATCACTGCTGTTAGCAGTTTGAAACTCGTCCCGGAGGCGGAACTGCCACTCATCCTCTAGCTCTAGGCGGACAATTGTTTGGCGTAAGGAGCTTCTATCTTGGCAGATGACACACAGGGTAGCACCTTCAGAAAAAAGGCAGAAATGATAAAGGGATTGAAATGATAAAAGAACCTAACGCTTATCTAATTACATTCCCTAAGCTAACATATCTGAGAACCAACAAAGAGGTAAGTAACCTATCAGAATTGTTCATTTTATTATTTATTTTGAATAAGTTGTATTACAAATTCAAAAGTTTAAAAAAGTGAAACATTTCCCAACCACATTCCCCCTTGCCCTGTGGTAACCAATGTTATAATTTTCTTGTGTGTCCCTCTAGAGCAGGGTTTCTCACCCTCGGCACTACTGGACTGGATAATTCTCTGTTATGGGAGGCTGTTCTGTTCTTACAGGATGTACAGCAGCATTCTTGGCTTCTACCCACTATATGCCAGCAGCACCCTCTAGTGTGACAACATAAAATGTCTTCAGATATTGCCAAATGTCCCCTGGGAGGCAACTCCCCCCCCCAACCACTGCTCCAGATGTATTTTATACATATATATAAGTAAATATACAATATTGCCTGTTTTCATAAAAGTGGTAGCATGCTGTATACAATATTCTGAACCTTACTTTTTTCAATGACCTCAGAGGTCATCTTGTCAGGATTATTTGTGATGTTTAATCTGCAGTTTGTTCTTAGGCAAATCTCTTTGTATGGTGCATACCTGTTGAAGCAACTTTAGCTTCTGTACCAGAATCATAACTCATTAACCTGATTTTTATTAAAATTAGATTATAAAGAAGCATTACTTCTTGCATTGCATCATTCCTTTCTAAAATTAAGTGGCAAAAACATATTTAATGTGGTCACAAATCTGGCCATTCATCTGCATTTAGTCTTAGTATAAGAATGACTTTATACTTTTCTCCCCCCAGTTAAGAAAATCAGTGGCCCTCATTTAAAAGCAAGGTATTCAATTTATTGGCAAAAATTATTAAAGTATTTTTTTGTATCTTTCACCTCTTTGTCCAGTGGGAACCAATAGCATTCAAAAGCAAGATACTAAATTTGATTTACCTTTTAGAAACTTAAATTTCTTAAGAAGATCAGCACCTACAAAAGAGTCACAGAGGTACAAGAGAAGTCCACTGAAAAACACGCCTTCACAGTTGACATTGCTGGAGTGGGGTCTGGAGCTGACATAGCATATGGCCACCTGGAATCATCAAGCAGAAATAGCATGGGCATTTCAAAAGGAAGCAAAACATCTGCAACTTTAGCACCTTCCTTTTTAGCTGTCTGTTTCAGGGTAAGGTAAAAAAATTTTTTTGGTGAAACAAATGAGTTCCTTTTATTTAGTGTGCCAAATTTTAACCCATTTAAAGCTTCTCTTGTTTATTTCTAAAAAGGACAGTTGTGAGAGAAATTAGTAGTAAGAAACAAAACAAGCCCCTCCATCTAAGAGTCTATTAAAAAAAAAAAAAAAAACCTTCTACAAAAAGGCATACTTAGGAAAGATTAAATGTTTAGATTACCTATTGATGAGAATGATCAGCGTTTCATTTAGATACACTTAACTTTTCAGTTGGGTAGAAGCTTCAAACAGTGCATGAATTTAAATTTTTAGCTCTGTATGGCTTCCATGTACAGAAGATAACTTCACAAAAATTACAGGGAGGTGTGAATAAGATAGTTGGGAGACCTTGAGAATGGTGGAATGACTTAACGTGTGGGCCAGACTGCTTGGGGTCAAATCCTGGTTCCTCTGTTTAGTAGCTGTGTGACACTGAGCAGTTTCCTTCTCTGTAGAGATAATAGTAGTACCTGTTTCGTAAGACTGTTTTGTGAATTAAATAATTAATGTAAACCACTTAGTAGTGGTTAGCTGCTGTTAGTAGTAGTGGTGTTGAGATTTTGTTGTCTATCTCGTAGAGCTCTGGATTCTGGAGCAGAGGGATTGGGAGAGACCTGGGTTAGACACGTAACTCACATAGATACCATAAAAAGCATTATTTCGTCTGATGGTTTTTAAGGTTCCTTCTACCTTTAAAATTCTACAGTTCATGGTCCAGCCCACAGTGTAGATAACTGAAATATCGTTAAGAATGAAAATGTAAAAATGTTTATCTACACTGTTAAATGTTAAAAGTCAGTTTCCAAAATTGAATACAGTTGGATTTCAGTCTTAAGAGATGTGTTTTTCAATACCCACGGAGAAAAAAGCCTGGAAAGAAATAATGGTACACCAAAATGTTGTGTTTCCATTACTAGTGATTTTATTTTCTTCTTTTTAGTTTTTCTTTATTTTTAAAAATTCTTTACAGGAAGGATATATTATGTTAATGAATAAAAATCTTTAAACAAAACCCCTAATAATTCTAAGGGAAAGCTTAGTGGCAGAAGCCCTTCTAAGTCCTGAAGGCCATCAGTGCTCGGAAGTCTAAAGGTACAAGTGGCAGGGTCGCCCAGTGGTGCAGCGGTTCAGTCTGCACTTTGGCAGCCTGGGGTTGGTGGGTTCCATCCCAGGAGCCGGCCAACGCACTGCTTGTCAGCCGTGCCATGGCGGCGTCCCATATAAAGTGGAGGAAGATGGGCATGGATGTTAGCCCAGGGCCAGTCTTCCTCAGCAAAAAGAGGAGGATTGGCAACGGATCTTAGCTCAGGGCTGGTCTTCCTCACCAAAAAAATAAAGGTACAAGTGGCAAATTTTTTAAAAAACTAAAACTGATGAGACAGACAGAGGAGAAAGAATGAGAAATAAGGAAACAATGGAAAAAGTCCAGGAGTGGGAAGTGGAGAGACAACAGTTGTGAATGTCTCCCGTGATACCCTAAACTGTTCAGCAATCACTGAGCTTCTCTATATACCTAAACCAGTGGCTAAGGCATTGTGTGCCTCTGAAGAACTCGCAGTCTTGGTGAGAAACATCATCTCATGATTACAATATCGTCTGATACACGTTGTGATAGGGAGGAGCAAGCAACTGCTTCTGCCCAAGGTTATCAAGGCAGGCTTCTCAGCAGAGCTGACCTCTGAGCTCAGGTTTGAGTGTTCACTGGCTCATTGTGGAGGGGTGAAATGTGGGAGTAAGGGGAGGGACAACTGCCATCATATCTTGTGTGAGCCTTTGCATAAATATGTCACAGGCTCCTTGTTCGTCCCATTTAAGCTTTCACATGGAAGCTAAAATGGGAAAGAAATGGATGGTCAAGTGGGTAAAGCAGAGTACTAGCCCCCTTCCCCTTTACCTCCGGTCCAATGTTAAGGTAGCAGTCAATGGCCAACACAGGACTCTTGAAGTTATGGATAGCTTTGGGGAAGAGCTTGTATGAGGCATGCTGAAGGAACTTCTCCAGGAGAAACTGCGCAGGGGCTGCCAGTAGTGTGTGTTCACTATCGGGAGCACAGACATACTGAAGGGGCAAGATGGGTGCTAAGCTCTCTGAAACCTGAAATCAGAGCCGAGATTATCATGGGAAATGTTGATGAGTCTCTGGATGAAACGGGCAAGGAAACACTGCATTGCATCCTAGCAATCCCTAAATAACAGCAGTAGTACAGTGACAGGCTCAAATGTAAGTCTGTCATTCTTGAGTTCTGATTTTTTTTTCCCCTTGGGAACAGTATAGTTGGATCTAATATAACTTATACACAGCAAGGGCAGGAGAAAATGGAAAAGTAGCCTTCTTTGAAAGTTACTGTGTTTAGCAAGTACACTGTGAGGACCAACAGGAGACCTTTTACATGGCTGCTGGATGTGCATGGGTTAAATCCCATCACATCATAACCAAAAGTGAAAAAAGCAATGACGTTTCTAAGCTCCACTGGGGCATCCCCATTATAAATGATTAGATACCAGTAAATCTCTTAAACAGAAAAGAATGGTAGGCCCCTGGAATTCACCCTTAACAGGTTTTGATCTACGTTACTGTATTTGCCAGATTTTTAAAAAAAGAACCAGATAAGGCTGGCCTGGTGGCACAGTGGTTGGGTTTGTGCGCTCTGCTTTGGTGGCCCAGGGTTCGTGGGTTCGGAACCCCAGGCACGGACCTACACACCGCTTATGGAGCCATGCTGTGGCGGGTGTCCCACGTATAAGGCAGGGGAGGGTAGGCACAGATGTTGGCCCAGGGCCAATCTTCCTCAGCAAAAGTAGGAGGATTGGCAGTGGATGTTAGCTCAGGCCTAATCTTCCTCACCAAAAAAGAAACAAAGAAAAGGAGGAGAGTGACGTCAGCATCATGGCAGAGTGAGATTCCCTCTTGGAATCTCTGCTCCCTAAGACACAACGTAAACATCATTCGCATTCCAGCAGAGCTCAATCAAACACTACAAAGGACTTCTAAGAAACCCTGCTGCCTTACATGGGATGGTGGAGGTGCGGGAAGCCCCAAAGAACGTGAGGAGAGGTAAGGAGTTGTACTCCCCCTCCCCAATTGATCAGGAAAGACAGCGTGGCTGGTGGACAGAGTGGGGAGGGGCGGCCCACTGGCGGGGTAAACTGTCACCCTCAAGGTGCTCTCACAGACTGTCAAGAGAGCCCCACCAGGAAGCGGTGACAGACGGTTTTGGGGGTGTGGCAAACGCCCCAAGAGAGCCAGAAAGGAAATCCCCGGGTTGAGCAGGAGAAAGAGAGAACCCCTCCCCGCACACATCCCGCATTTTAGCATAATCCCTCCGGGGGCTGCAGCAGGCTCAGAGCATACCACTTGTGATCTCCATCCAGTGGCAGCAGGTGGAAAGTACAGGACCAACTTCAAGATGAAAGGAACAAATAAAGTGGTTGGATCCTTGCGATAGTTTGTTATGTGTACAGACCAAAAGGAAAATGACAAACACCCAGAAACCAACCCTGAAGGCACAGAATTCAATAACCTGAATAACAGAGAATTCAAAATAGCTATCATAAACAAACTCAACAAAATAGAACACACAGAAACAAATCAACGAATTCAGAGATTTCGTCACAAAAGAGATTGAAACTATAAAGAAAAACCAATCAGAATTATTGGAAATGAAAAACAAAATGAACGAGATAGTGGAAAAAATGGAGTCTTTAAAGAGCAGAACTGACAATATGGAGAAACGAATTAGCATTATTGAGGATAGCCACACACAAATGCTCCAGATAGAGGAGGAGAGAGAGCTAAGACTAAAAAGAAATGAAGAAAATTTTCGAGAAATATCAGACTCAATGAGGAAAAGCAACATAAGGATAATAGGTATTTCAGAAGGAGAAGAAAGAGAAAAAGGAGCAGAGAATTTGTTCAAAGAAATAATAGCTGAGAACTTCCCCAACCTAGGGAACGAGAGGGAAATAACAGTGAATGAAATCAATAGATCTAAATATATAAACAGGAATAAAATCATCTCGCCACATAGTAGCAAACTTGAAAAATATCCATGACAAGGAAATAATATTAAGGGCAGCTAAACAAAAAAACAAAATAACATACAAAGGAAACCCCATCAGGCTCTCAGCTGACTTCTTGACAGAAACTCTACAGGCTAGGAGAGACTGGAATGATATATTCAAAATCATGAAAGACAAAAACCTTCAGCCGAGAATACTTTATCCAGCAAAAATATCCTTCAAATATGATGGAGAAATAATAACTCTCCCTGATAAACAAAAGCTAAGAGAGTTCATCACAAGACCCCCCACTACAAGAAATGCTCAAGAAGGCCCTTAGGCCTAGAAAAAAAAAAAATGAGAAAGGGGATACAAAGATTTCAGTAAGGAGAAAAGCAAGGAGACTAAACCAGAACAAACTACAGTTGGATAACATCAAAAATTAATTCAAGCTCATCACTGGAAACACACTCACGACACAAGATGGAATAAATAGAGATAACAAATAAGGAGGGGAAGAGGTAAGGGATTGAATTGACCGAGCCTCGGGAAAAAGGAGGCATCTGAAAATGTACTATCTTATTCAGGAGATCGCTTATATAAACCTCATGGTAACCACTAAACAAATAACCAAAAGAGAACCACACATGACAAAGAGAAAACCAAGAGAATGCGCATGCAGAAATACCAAATTGAATTTGCAGTCTGAAACACAAGTGACAAGAAACGAAGGAAATGCAAAAGAACCAGAAAATGAACAATAAAATAGCAACATTAAACCCTCATATATCAATAATCACTCTAAATGTAAATGGATTGAATTCTCCCATCAAAAGACACAGAGTGGCGGGATGGATTAAAAACCAAGATGCAACAATCTGCTGCCTCTAGGAAACACATCTCAGCTCTAAAGACAAACACAGACTCAAAATACAAGGATGGAAAACAATACTCCAAGCTAATGGCAAACAAAAGAAAGCAGGAGTAGCCATACTTATATCAGACAAAGTAGACTTCAAGATAAAAAAGGTAATGAGAGACAAAGAAGGGCAATATATAATGATAAAAGGGACACTTCACCAAGAAGACATAACACTTATATCTATGCCCCCAACACAGGAGCACCAAAGTACATCAAACAACTGCTAAAAACCTAAAAGGAGATATTAACAATAACACAATAATAGTAGGGGATCTTAACACCCCCCTTACATCAATGGATAGATCATCCAAACAAAAAGTCAATAAGGAAATAATGGACTTAAACGAAAAACTAGACGCAGTGGACTTAATATATACAAAGCACTCCACCCAAAAAAAGCAGAGTACACATTCTTAAGTGCACATGGAACATTCTCAAGGATAGACCATATATTAGGAAACAAGGCAAACCTCTATAAATTTAAGAAGATTGAAATCATTACAAACATCTTTTCTGATCATAATGCTGTGAAACTAGAAATCAACTGCAAGGAAAAAACTAGGAAAGGGACAAAGACGTGGAGACTAAACAACATGCTACTGAACAACCAATGGGTCGTTGATGAAATTAAAGGAGAAATCAAAAGCTATCTGGAGACAAATGAAAAGGAAAATACACCATACCAAGTCATTTGGGATGCAGCAAAAGCGGTCCTGAGAGGGAAATTCATAGCAATGTAAGCTCACCTTAACAAACAAGAAAAATCCCAAATACATAACCTTAAATTGCACCTAACAGAATTAGAAAAAGAAGAACAGACACAGCCCCAAATCAGCAGAAGGAGGGAAATAATAAAAATCAGAGCAGAAATAAATGAAATTGAAACCAAAAGAACAGTAGAAAGGATCAATGAAACAAAGAGCTGGTTCTTTGAGAAACTAAATAAAATTGCCAAACCCTTAGCCAGACTCACTAAGAAAAAATGGGAGAAGACTCAAATAAAACTAGAAGCGAAAGGAGAAATGACAACAGATACCACAGATATACAAGGGATTATTAGGGAATACTATGAAAAACTTTACACCAACAAATTGGACAACCTGAAGGAAATGGACAAATTCTTGGACGCGTACAACCTCCCAAAACTGAATCAAGAAGAAATAGAGAATCTGAACAGACCAATCACAAGTAAAGAGATTGAAACAGTAATCAAAAACCTCCCAAAAAATAAAAGCCCAGGACCAGATGGCTTCCCTGGAGAATTTTACCAAACATTCAAAGAAGATTTAGCACCTATCCTTCTCAAACTATTCCAAAAAATAGAGGAAGATGGAACACTTCCCAACACATTCTATGAGGCCGACATCATCCTGATACCAAAGCCAGACAAGGACAATACAAAGAAGGAAAACTACAGGCCAATATCACTGATGAACATAGACGCAAATTTCCTCAAGAAAATATTGGCGAATACAGCAATCCATCAAAAAGATCGTACACCACGATCAAGTGGGATTTATACCAGGGCCACAGGGATGGTTCAACATCCGCAAATCAATCAACATAATACACCACATTAACAAAATGAAGAATAAAAACCACATGATCATCTCAATTGATGCCGAGAAGGCATTCGACAAGATCCAGCATCCATTTATGATAAAAACTCAACAAAATGGGTATAGAAGGAAAGTTCCTCAACATAATAAGGGCCATATATGACAAACCTACAGCAAACATTTTACTCAATGGGGAAAAACTGAAAGCCATTCCTTTGAGGACAGGAACAAGACAAGGTTGCCCACTCTCACTGCTCTTATTCAACATAGCACTGGTCGTTCTGGCCAGAGCAATTAGACAAGAAAAAGGAATAAAAGGACTCCAAATAGGCAATGAAGAAGTGAAACTCTCACTATTTGCCAATGACATGATCTTATACATAGAAAACCCAAAAAATTCCATCGGAAAACTACTAGAAATAATCAACAACTACAGTAAAGTGGCAGGCTATAAAATCAACTTACAAAAATCAATTGCATTTCTATACACTAACAATGAACTAACAGAACTCAAAAAGACTATCCCATTTACAATTGCAACAAAAAGAATAAAATATCTGGGAATAAATTTAACCAAGGAGGTAAAAGACCTATACAATGAAAACTATAAGACACTATTGAAAGAAATCGAGGAAGACATAAAGAAATGGAAAAATATTCCATGCACATGGATTGAAAGAATAAATATAGTTAAAATGTCCATTCTACCTAAAGCAACCTACAGATTCAATGCAATCCCAATCATAATCCCAATGTCATTCTTCAAGGTAATAGAACAAAAACTACTGAAATTCGTACGGGGCAATAAAAGACCCCAAATAGCTAAAGCAATTCTGAAAAAGAAGAACAAAGCTGGAGGCATCACAATCCCTGATTTCAAAATATACTATAAAGCTATAGTAATCAAAACAGCATGGTACTGGTACAAGAATAGACACACAGATCAATGGAACAGAATTGAAAGCCCAGAAATAAAACCACACACCTATGGACAGCTAATCTTCGACATAGGAACAAAGAACATACAATGGAGAGAGGGAAGTCTCTTCAATAAATGGTGCTGGGAAAATTGGACAGCAACATGCAAAAGAATGAAAGTAGACCATCTCCTATCGCCATATAGAAAAATCACTTCAAAATGGATCAAAGACCTGAAAGTGAGACCTGAAACTATAAAACTCCTGGAAGAAAATATAGGCAGTACACTAATTGAGATTGGACATAAAGGGATCCTTTCAGATTCCATGTCTACTCGGACAAGGGAAACAAAAGAAAAAATAAACAAGTGGGACCTCATCAGACTAAAGAGCTTCTACAAGGCAAATGAAACCAGGATCAAAATGAATAGACAACCCACCAGCTGGGAGAACATATTCGCAAATCGTTTGTCCGACAAGGGATTAATCTCAGTAATATATAAAGATCTCATACAACTGAGCAACAAAAAAAACAAACTACACGATCAAAAAATGGGCAGAGGCTATGAACAGACATTTTTCCAAGGAAGAGATACAGATGGCCAATAGACACATGAAAAGATGTTCAACATCACTAATCATCAGGGAAATGCAAATCAAAACTACCCTAAGATATCACCTTACACCCGTTAGAATGGCTATAATCACAAAGACAAATAACAACAAATGCTGGAGAGGTTGTGGAGAAACGGGGACCCTCATTCACTGCTGGTGGGAATGCAAACTGGTGCAGCCTCTATGGAAAACAGTATGGAGAGTCCTCAAAAAATTAAAAATAGAAATACCGTATGATCCAGCAATCCCACTCTTGGGCATCTACCCAATGGACATGAAATCAACCATCACAAGAGGCTTATGCACCCCTATGTTCACTGCAGCATTATTCACGATAGCCAAGAAGTGGAAGCAACCCAAGTGTCCCTCAACTGATGATTGGTTAAAGAAGATGTGGTATATACATACAATGGAATACTACTCAGCCATAAGAAAAGACACAATTGTCCCATTTGCAACAACATGGATGGACGTAGAGGGTATTATGTTAAGTGAAATAAGCCAGAGAGTGAAGGACAGACACTGCATGAACTCACTCATATATGGAATATAAATGAACACACGGACAGAGAGAACTAATTGGTGGTTACCAATGGGAAGGGGGGGTGGGCACAAGGGGTGAAGGGTTACATCCACAAGGTGACGGACAAATAATAATGTACAACTAAAACCCCACAGTGTTATAAACTTTTAAGACATCAATTAAAAAAAAAAGAAATGAGGACCATGTAAGTCTCTTGATATACATTTCTTTCATGTATTACAGAGAGAATATAAAAATGTTAACTCTGCTATCTTCTATTACATAAAGAATGTAAAGGTGTTAACTTCGCCGGTTTAAGACAGAATGTTGTGTTTGAAACTGAAGCTTTGATGGAGTTGGTAAGCCTTAAATATAAAGAAAGGTAATTTTGTTGAATCTCAACACTTATTTTTTGCTCTAGATGAGTCCTCAGGAAGGGAAATGAGACTGCAAAGTTGACATTAAGAATGTGACTTCCTGTGTTATCTCACTTGCCAATCAAGTGGCAAGCGCTTAATGCCAGTACCTAACAATAAAGATATTAACAAGAAATCATTCTTATTTTCACCATTAGAATCAAGCTTGTAAACTTACCATGATCTTTGGTTTAATGATAAAGTCCCTTTGCCCTCCAACCTGAACATGTTTCTTCATGAGACTGAAGTTATTAAAGCGGCAGATGAGCAGGCCACTACTGTTTGTTCTCAGGTTAAAGTCAACATCTTCACAGAAATACCTAAATCACAATCACAGTGATAGGTTTGACTACCTGCCATCTCTGAACCATGATAATTACACACAGAAAGGTGTGGCAGATGTTAGGAGACAGACTCAAACAGAATCAACCTTGCCGCCTCATGGAGCTGCTCTTCTTAATACTGGCCTGTGAACTTGATTTGGGCATTACAGCCATTAAAGGAAAAAGGAAGAAGGAAGTGAGGTGACTTTAGTTCCAGACATTTCACAGGGCCTTGGGCATTCCTGAACTTAAATAAGACTGCACATTCTACATGCTCTTACAGGACAGGAGTGCAAAGGTGTTCCTACTTTTAAAATCCTGGCTATAAATATGATGAAGCATCTGCCAGATTGAAGACATAGTAGTGAAATAGCTACAGAATACTCTAATAGCTACAGGGTTGGGGGTTGACATAAAGGGAACTTATGGTCCCTGACATTCTTCCTTGGCCATCTCAGGTTTTCCAGGATATGGACATAATTTATTCAGGAGGCAAGGCCAGGGCTAGCCTGCTTATTCCCCTCTGCTGGCTTTTCCTACAGGATCCAGATCTCTGGGTCTTACTAACATTTGGAGAAAGTGATTACCTTTTGACTTCTGAGGGTAAATTTAGGGTTAATCTTGAATGGGTTTATGGATCCACAAACTGATTTGTGTGATTCAACAGCTTTTTTTCCCTGATTTAGTTCTTATTGAATAATGAGATGCTTAAAATATGTTTTCTAAGCATTTCACTTTACAACCTTTTATTAAGGGTCTGGGTCAGTTTGAAGGGTGATGAAGGGGCACTTTGTGGCTTGTGATCCTCCCTTTCTCCTTGTCCATATGAAGAGATTCTCAATTACAAAGACAGAGACAGAGGAATAAAAACATTACAGAGGCTAGAGCTGGGCAGAAACAATCAGTAGATGCCAGGATTACTTGCATCCAGGAAGCCTAACTTACCTGTTGAAGTCATACTGCACATTCTGAGTCAAGTCTGTGTTGAGGAGAATGAAGTCGTGCACATGGCACCTAGAGAATGGGGCCTTCAGGCTCTGAGAAGTTAGTTTGTTGCTCCATTTCTGTATGCCCAGGATTGCATAGTGGATGATTTTTGGTGTCGCTTCAATGTGCTGCAAGACACTCTTCAAGGACACATTCTTACTGGAAACTCCTGCTTCCATAGGTTGGCTATGAAATGTAAAGTTAGTTTATATAAGAGATGAATAAATATTACTGAAGAGAGGGTCATTTATGAAGAGCCAACACTACTGTACAGTATTAATATCTGTAAAGGATATAATTAGCTGATTTACTTTATATTAGCCTTGAATGGAGATGGATGTCAAGCCCAGTTTTCATGCTGCCTGTCACTGCTAACTTAAGGAAGCTGCCTTGTGGTGGTGGGGCTTTAAGGCCAAAAATGAAATCCAGCCCCTGTTTCAAAGTGAATAATGAACAGGGAGTTAGCAAAGAGAGGTAGCCAGAGGTTAGAAGCACAACAAGTTTGCTTCCCAGTTCTGGTAATCATAATATGATAAAGGAGAACTTCATAGGCTTCAAATCCACCTTGGAAACAAGGACACAAAATCACGTTTGAGCTGGAAGGGTCTAGAGATCATCAGGTAGAGTGTTTCAGTGGGGGGAGAAAGGGGTGTTACTGACATTTTGAGACCATTTATTTCATAAGATTTCTCAGGTTTAGCATTCCCTGGTCCTCATGGACCCCCTCACCACTGCCCCAGGAGAAGAACCACTGATTTTTGGCCCACCCATAACTTGACAGGTGATAGAGTTTGAGACAGAAGGGAAATAACTTTCCCTTTTCATCCAGATAGTTACCAAGCAGAGCTGGGGCTAAAATGCAGGTCTCTTGATTCGGAAGCCGGTGGACTTGTTTCTAAATCGTAGTGTCTCTCAACAGACTTTAGCCATCTAACCAAAGCTATGATGCAGAAATAGTCGAGGAATTTAATGGCATACTGAATGTCTAAACTAAAAAATTCCTAAGTCATCACAAAATGTGTTGGAGTAGTCTCATGGATGATTGTTTTGTTCTGGAAACGTGCCCCTCTCATTTACTTCCATGCATAACTACATACAGGGAAAGTGCCTTCTCTATAGCATTGTCATACTCCTCTAGAACTGCTTGGGAAATACCACTACCTGGTCTGCTCCTGAACACTGTGAATGTTCCACAGGACACACGAGTCATCCATCACAACAATGAACGGCCAGACACACTGGCGTTTAACTCCCAGCTCTTCCAGGCGGTTCCTCTCCAGTTCTAGGTTGTGATAGGAAAGCTCCTTAATGAGAAACCTGGCAGCACCTGGAAGGCGACATAACCACAGCTTGCACATCCTGCACTCAGGCTTGGCTGAAGGCCCATATATAGCTCATGTTCTCTCCACAGGCATGCCAGTTCCACGTGGTGACCATGCAGGCAGGGGTCAACCAAATGTTCAGAGCAGTGGTTCTCACACTTTAGATAAGAATCACTAAGGAAATCTGTTTAAAATGCAGATTCCTGGAGCCCATCACCAGAGATTCACTTGAGTAGGTCTGATGAGGGGCCAGAAACCAGAGATGTCTTGGGTGATGCAGGTGATTCATGCACTACACTTTGAAGAGTACTGCAAGAATCCAGTTTCCCTGATAGGACAAAGGATACCACATACAGGAAATGCTTATTACTGGTTAGTTCCTTAAAGCCATGATAAGAGGGGCTCGCTCAGTCTCAGAAGTAGCCACTCGTATATCCTGCTCTAGGGCATAGCCAGGGCTGCAGTAAGTGGATATGCGGCTTATGCTAATGTGTCCCCTGCTTTAGATACCTTTAGGAAATTAGCAGCAATATCTTCTCTGAAGATGGTTCTGGAAACTGGCATTCTTTCCCTAAGTCTACTTATCTGCAAGAGGCAGGATGGTATAGTAAGAGAGGACTGGAGCCAAGCTGCTTAGGTTTGAAACCTGATTCCACCACTTTCTAGCTGTTTAACATAGTAATGGAAATCCTAGCCAGAGGAATTAGACAAGAAAGAAAAGGCATCCAAGTTAGAAAGAAATTATCTCTATTTGCAGACAACATGATCTTTTATGCAGAAAAACCCTAAAGATTCTACACACAAAAAACTGTTAGAAGTAATAAGTAAATTCAGTAAAGTTGCAGATTAAAAAACAACACTCAAAAATCAGTTTCTATACATGAACAACAAGCTAGAAAGGAAATTAAGAAAATAGTTTCATTTACAGTAGCATCAAAAAGGATAAAATACATAAGATTAAACCTTTAACCAAAGAGGCTAAAGACTTATACACTAAAAAGTACACAACATTGCTGAAAGAAAGACACAAGTAAATGGAAAGACATCCTGGGTTCATAAATTAGAAGACATAATGTTAAGATGTATTACCCAAAGCAATGTACAGATTTAACGCAATCCCTATCAGAATTTTTTTTTCAGAAATAGAAAAGTCAATCCTTAAGTTCATATGAAATCTCAAGGGACCCTGAATAGCCCAAACAATCTTGAAAAAGAAGAACAAAGTTGGAGGTTTCACACACGGCTGATTTCAAAACTTACTACAAAACTAGAGTAAATGGTGGCATAAAGACAGACATATAGACCAATGGGATAAGAATATAGAGCCCATAAATATACCCTTGCATATATGGTCAAATGATTTTCAACCAAGGTGTCAAGACCATTCAATGGTGACAGGACAGTCTCTTCAACAAGTGGTGTTGGGAAAACTGTATATCCACATGCAAAAGAATGAAGTTAGACCTTTACCTTACACTATATAAAAGAATTAAAGTGGATTAAAGATATAGATGCAAGAGCTAAAACTATATAAAACTGTTAAAATGAGAAAGTTTGATGGCATTGGATTTGGCAATGATTTCTTGGCTATGACACCAAAAGCACAGGCAACAGAAAAAAAATAAATAAATTGGACTACATCAAAATTTAAAACTGTGCCAAGGACACAATCAACAGTGAAAAGGCAACCTATGGAATAGGAGAAAATACAAATTATACATCTGATAAGGGGTTAATATCCAGAATATATAAAGAACTACAAGTCATCAACCAAAAAACCTCATCAAAAAATAGGCAAAGGACCTGAATATTCTCCAGAGAAGGTACACAAATGGCCAAGAAGAACATGAAAAGATGCTCAACATCACTAATCATTAGGGAAATGGAAATCAAATGACAATAAGATACCACCTCACACCCATTAGGATGCCTACTATCAAGAAAATCTAAGAAGGGGGCCGGCCCAGTGGCACAGCGGTTTAGTTCATGCTTGGCAGCCCAGGGTTCACGGATTCGGATCCCAGGCGCCCGCCAATGCACGGCTTGTCAGCCATGCCACGGCGGCATCCCATATAAAGTAGAGGAAGATGGGCATGGGTGTTAGCCCAGGGCCAGTCTTCCTCAGGAAAAAAAAAGGAGGGGGGGGATTGGCAAGGGATGTTAGCTCCGGGCTGGTCTTCCTCACAAAAAACAATCTAAGAAAACAAGTGTTGGTGAGGATGTGGAGAAACTGGAACTATTTTGCACTGCTGGTAGAAATGTAAAATGCTATAGACATTGTGGAAAACAGTATGTCACTTCCTCAAAAAATTAAGAATTATCATACAATTCAGCAATTCCACTTCTGGGTAGATACCCAAAAGAATTGAAAGCAGGGTCTTGAAGAGATATTTGTACACCCACGTTCATTGAGCATTATTCACAATAGCCAAAAAGTGGGGAGTGGCCCAAGTGTCCATCCATGGATGAATGGATAAACAAAATGTGGTTTATATATACAATAGAATATTATTCAGTCTTAAAAAGGAAAGAAATTCTGACATATGCACAACATGGATGAAACTTGAGGACATTATGCTAAGTCAAGCCAATCACAAGAGGACAAATACTGTATGATTCCACTTATATGTGGTACGTAGGGTAGTCAAATTCAGAGGCAGAAAATAGAATGGTAGTTGCCAGTGGAAGGGGGAAATGGGGGAGTTAGTCTCTAACGGTACTGAGTTTCACTTTTGCAAGATGAAGAGAGTTCTGGAGATTGGTTGCTTGATAATGTGAATATACTGACCTGTCCACTTAAAAATGGCTAAGGTGGTAAATTTTACATGTCTTCTACAAGTAAAAAATTTTTAAGTAATTTGCACTTATTTCATATTGGCTTGTCTCTCCCCAAATTATTGCAAAAATGGCTAAACGGGCACTAAAATTCAGTCAGATCTAGAATGAGAAGACTTTCTCTCCTGAAGATGACTAAGGCACAGAAAGGTGTAATTGAGGGTTGTATTCATATAGAAAAAGATTTTAGTTCCCTTGGAGATATGTGGTTTTGGGGAGGATAAAGGATCAGAAATTAATTCACTTGATATAAAGTGATAAACATAAATTACAATTGCATTCAAAAACAATAAACCGGTTTTTGAAAATACTTTAATCTCATATTGAGGCCAAGGTTTGAGGCCATGAAAAGAAGTGGAAGGGAGAACAAGAAAGGGAGAGACCTAAGAAGGAAGGGAGAGAGATGAACAGAATGGTGAACGGAGAGACAAAAGCTAAGCGGGGAAAGCGAGAGACCCTGGAGTCGAGGACTGTAGATTCAGGGAAACTACTCAGTCTCATCTGCTCTTCACTCCAGCTCTGGGCTGGATGTTCTTACTTCTCTCAGTGTCAATTAGCAGCTCTCAATCCTCAGCCCTTCCGAGACTCTGCACTGAGTCAGACACCCACAGAAGCTGATGGGAAAAATGATTTAGAAATACAGTGAAAGAAGTAACCAGACTGTACAGCTCTAAACCACTGGTTCCAGTTTGAGGTTTCCTGCCTGAGTAAGGTAAATGAAGGCATCCTAGAGCTCTCCAGTGCCTCCCACAGCTCTGTCAATACACTCAACTCTCATGTGCCCCCTTTGAGAAATCAGCCCATTGCTCTTAAACCCCCTGGGGAAAGGCAGGAAAGACTTCTTCCAGGCCCTTCTAAGATGACTGCCATAGGGAGTAATGATGCTTCCAATTCCTGGTTATACAGAACCCCCTAGAACTTGCTGTGTGCTTTTAAGATTAGCGATGGGGACCCTTCCAGATCCCTCCAGACTGGAGTGAACTACCAACTCCCCTCCTCCTCAGACCATCCTTCTCACTGTTACACTTCTGCTGCCAGCTTGCCCAACCTAGGAACATTTCCAGTCTACACCGGGAAGACTCCCAAGCCCTTCCCAGGGTGCTCGGTAAACCAGTGACTTCTTTAGTTACTAGTGTCACAAGTTGAAAATTCTGCAAAAGTGGATAAAGGGAAAAGAAGACTCAAATTTAAAGAGGAGTCAAAAGTCCTTTGGTCCAGAGGGCAGGACACTTTCCAGAGGCGGGGGAAATTTTGAAAGTTTCATGCCTGGGAAATGGAGCTCAGTTCATCTTTCAGCCCTTCTCCCCATCCCGGGGGCCCCCTTACCCACGCCTGCATTATTGAACATGCCAGGAAGCACCAGCATGATGTGGTTGGGCCAGTACTTGCGATACAGCGGCATCTCATATTCTTTGACTACCAGAAGGTGCAGGTGGCTGATGCCCTCCATGGCGTGAAAAAGGTTTAGGAGTCCATGCTCATGGCGACCACTGGAAGGAGTGAAAATAGGGCTCTTGACTGCATTCAAATTCTGCTAAAAGGGGGAAAAGAAAAGAGACCGAAAAGAGAAATTAAAACCCTTAGATACAAGAAGCTTAGAGAACCTGATCCAGTACCTGAGGCCCGTCAGTCCTTGTGTCCAGACGCTACCACCCACCTTGTCTGAAACCAGGGGCAGCCGCATGCTCTCCAGGTGTTTGCCCTGCTTGCTGAAGACAAAATGACTCTCTTTGGATTTGGGAATGATGAAATAGAGCTGCACCTCTTCTCCCAGCATAGAGGAAGAGAACGTGAATGCATGAAGGGTGGAGTCGGACATCTACATTTGCAAAAAAGAAAGGGAGGGAATGTAAGCCCATGGTTTGCAAACTTCCAGGCCGCTTGTTAACTTGGTTATTAAGAGAGGCAAAGTAACCTGAACTTACACATGCCACCAGACCTGGCTGTGGGTGCAACGCTGAAGGGACTGGAAAGGCAAACACTTCATCTTTTAGTAGCTACTGCTGACATTAGACCCGAGCATCTTACCCCACACAGCCTCTCTGAAGGTGCAGAAGCACCTGTTGCTCGGCACTGCCTTTGCATTCCTCATGTTCTTAGAACCACTACTGCTCAGTCTTACAGAGGCTAAATATACTGTGGGGGATCAGAATTGGCCACTCCAAAATGTGTCTCTTTGCCTTGGCTTGATTATTTTCAAGAACAAGACTCTCAAAGAAACTTTGACCTCCCCCCTCACCAACTGCCTAAAAGAAATTTAAGACAGAAGGCCTGAGCCCAGGACAGGCCATCACCATAGATAACTCTGAGTATCAATAGACTGGGAGGGTCCTTGCTAAGCCCATTCTTATCAAAGTTCTGTTTACCAAACATTTGCTTTTCCATTTCCATGTGAATTGCCTTCCTCCCCTTTGAGTCCCAGACCACTACCCACAACACCCTCCTTTGTCTTTAGCTGAAGGTGGTATTTAAGATGAGAGCCTCCACCATTTTGGCAAATTACCCAGTTTTTCCTGGGTCTCTCCCATGTATATATGTTATAAAGTTTTGTTTGATTTTTCTCCTGTTATTCTGTCTCATGTCAATTTAATTCGCTACCGCAGCCAGAAGGACCCAGAGGGTAGAGGATTTGTCTTTCTCCCTCACAATACCTATGGGATGTCCTGCTATGTAAACATTCCCAAAGGTGCCTAGTTATAGGGGGAAAATGCTTCTGTTCTATGTGGGTTAAGTCAAATGAATATCATTTTTCTAAGTAAAATATTAGGACATCATTAAGATGCTTCTGTGGCCCCATCTTTCCTGGCTACAGTGTAAGCTGAAGAGGTTCGAATAGTCATTTAGCCTAGAATTTTGGCTTCTGGGAGAACCAGTTAACTTGTTGAAGCCAAATATAAATCTGACCTATTTTTTACATTGCTAGAAAATTCACATGCTGTCTCAGTAACCTATCTCAGTGAACAATTACATAAAGGTCTTTACATGCTTTACAATGCAGACAATATTTGGCTTAATGAAAGGACAGCATCAATTTCCAGCAGCAACTAGAATCCAGGTAGATTTCCCAAGAGTTTTAACCCAAATATTACATTTCATAGAAAAATAATGTAATTCTTCCATTAAATTCTAGTTCATTCTGCTTCACAAGAGTGGAAATATACTACTTAGTACTGTAATCACACAGAAACTAAATAGAGGGTTTTTAATAAATTTTCTAAAAACCTATGATTTATGGATTGGGAGACTTGAATCTTACATATTCTGTGAAGCATTGTGAGCTGATTTCAAACTAGCCCAATAAAAGTTTTCAATAACACCAAGAAAACAAAAGGGATATAAAAGGAAACTTGTATTAGAAGGGCAGAATGATCAATCCAGATTTTCAGTATTTTCCCTCCTAGTACCCTGGGGAAAGGGTGAAGACCTGGTTCTCAGGAGCAGAAGCAAGTTTGTGGCAAGTACAATCAGCATATCCTATAGGAAGGAAGAGTTGTTCCAGGTGTTCAGAGCTAAGTAATAAAAATAAAAAGTGGGGGAAAGCGACATGGAACTTATCCCCAAAATAAGCACTGGATATCATTTGCTGCCTTTCCCATCTTTTGTGCTTAAAGATGCTCAGACCAAAAAGAAGCCAAGTGCTATCGGGTACTGCTCAACTTCTGTGTTCCAATCTCTCAGTTCTCTATAAATAAAAGAGCAAACATTGACTCCTCTGTATGCCAGTGGTCAAAACCATGCCACTCCCAAAATTCATCCCGGAGTAAGAATATGACTAGGTTGGTACAAATCAACAGACTTGTTCACAGTTCATAGGGCACACCCAACGGATTTGTTAGATAACAGCGCCATTTTCATCAGCAACCCAAAGCAGGGAAAAACCCTTTTATCAAGTATACCATAATAAGCAGTTTCTTCAGGATCACAGATAAACATCTCAGCTACTCTCTAACCTAAATGGTTACATGTATCCATTTTCATGAAGTGACTTAAGACACTAAAACTCACTTTCCCTCTTCCCCTCCTCCGCCCATAATCCCTAAACCCAAAGTAATTTCAGTTGATTGCTCCATGCATTTTGTTCACAAATGAGTGGCTCCATCTCATAAGCTTTCCTTTGTCTAGGGCCTGAAACTAGGAGCCTTCCTTTTCATCCCTGATATAAAATCCATGTTGGGCAACAGGCAAGGGCAAAGGGGCTGCACCTGGGAGGCGGAGGTGAAGTCCATGTACTGGTGGCACTGCTCACAGTGGTGGAAGGTGTTGTAGGCTGCATATTTGGTCAGCATCATGGACACAGTTTCTCGTTTCCTGGGCTCCTCAACTCTGCATTCCTTTATTGCTTCTGCGTATAAAGAGGCAAAAAAACCTTCCCATGATATGCTTGAAGCCCCTACACCTGAAAGGGCTACTCCCCGAAAGGGCTTTTCCAAGGATTCTATGATTTAATCCCTGAAAGGCAGGTATGAGAATTACAAAGTGATATGTATGTGTGTGAAAGCAGAGAGGAGAATTAAGCTGCTCTCCAAGATTAAACTGGCCCAGGCCTCCTGCCCTGGTTTAGGTTCCCCTTGACCTTCAGAGGAGGTAACCCTTGTTCCACTTGCACTGACCTTGTTTGACCCCTGCCAGCTTCTCAGTATATACCAGGCTCATCAAACTGTACTTGGGATCATGCACACTGACGTCAAAGGGCATTTTACTGAAGCTCTCGATGTCAGGCCAGGGCTCTCCCTCTGACTGGCTCACTTCACTGCTTTCACTGTGATCTAGGACAAGAAGCAAGAAAGTGTGCAGAGCAGGTGGATTGACCAGCCTCCAGGCCTCCCTCCCAAGTGTCAGGGATGAAAGGTTTTATGAACCATAAAGCCCAGATGGGGGGACAAAGGCATTTCTGAAAAATGAGTTCCCGTGTCCTACGGTAGAGGGAACCAGAACTGTCCCTCAGACCCATACTGAGAGGGACCCGTTCCCTCACTGGCCCCCCAGCATTAGCCTCTACAGACCCAGTTCACACACTCCCACGTATATGAGATCAACTGGTCTCCCACCCCAGTCCCCCAAATTGCCTTAAAGGCTGGCTTAGTTTTGGATAATCTAAATTCTAAGAGTTTTAGTTGTGGGGTTTTTAAGACTTTGACAGCCTAGAAGATTTCAGAGATGCACTGAGCAAGATTCCCAATGCCCGCTGCATGTTAGAATCACCCAGGAGCTTGTAAAAGTCCCTGTGCTTAAGGCCACTCCCCCCAGAATCTCCTTTATTACCCAGGCACCTGTTGTGGTGGTTAAAGCTCCTTAGGTGGTTTCCGTACGCGGTCAAGGTTGAGTGCCAGTAGCCTTGGGTTTGACCCCAGGTTCTGCCCCTCACTACTTTACACCTGCATGCACTTAACCCCTCAGGGTCCCTGACTGTTGTAAGGATTCAAGATGGCATATTGAAAGTGCTAAGACAATGGCAGGCACATGGTGGGTGTCCAATAGATGATATTTGTTATTAATAATAAAAAATATAAGATCAGAGAGCATAAGACAACTTCAGGAGGGAGAAAGGAAAAAAACAAAAAAAATTCAAAAGACTAAAAATACTGCTATCACCTTTTTAACATGATACTGTTTATTTTTATATCCTTGAAATGAAGTTTGCACTTTATTTAAAATTTAAAGCTTATTCTAGTTTTTTAAAAATGTGTCATTATGCCTCTCCAGAGCATCATCACATTCACCTGCACTAAAATGAAGGAGGGAGAAGGAAGAAAGCCTAACCAACAGTGCTGGTCTCTACAAAGGCCAGGTTTGTCCCACCGGCTGTGGGTGACTCTCTCACGGCTCATCACACAGATTAAGACCCAAGAGCACTGTAGTGGGATCTGAGGAGAAAATTAAAGGCATTGTTCTCCTGTGGTGCCAATGAGCCTGGTGGGAAAGTTGGTGGGATGACAGGTCCCTCACTCCTTGTCTGCTGGGCTCTGCCTTTGCCCTCTTGGTCCCAGCCCCCTCCAGATGGCCAGCCTGGAGCTCTGGGTCCCCTCTGGTGGGCCTGGGGTCTGGTACAGCTCACCTGGGGACACAAACAAGGAGATGTGGATGGGAAGATGGGATTGTGTGTGTGTGGAATCACGGATACGAACTGGTAAGGAATGGAAATAGGGCCGAACGCCATAATAAAATGATTAAATATGGCTGACTTTACCTAGTCTTGCTCTGGACTAAACCAGTCCTTTGAGCTGGTCACAGAACAGGTTCAACTACTTAGGAAAGCAAGTGAGGTAAGATCTCCAAGGGCTAATTTGATAGAAGATGCCAAGACCTTTCCCTTTTCTGGACTCATCTTTGAGAGGCTTGGGAAGAACTTCTACCTGCTTATCTCTACTGCCCACCCCCACCCTCTACCCCATTCGCCTCCAGCACAAATTGTTCTGAAATGTGAAGCCATAGTTTGAGGCCACACTGTCCTTGGCCACAAACTAATAGCTAGTGCTGGCTGATCCCTGCTCATGCCCACTTTCTGGCCCGGCTGGACAGGCTGCAGAGTGGAACTGCCCCACCAGTGACAGCTTGGGGGAAAGGGCTGGGAAGTGAGAACAGAAGAAAAGCTGGGAGGATCTTGGTTTGAAAACCAGCCCCCATCACCCTGTGAAGCACTGGCCCCTGCATCTTTACTGCAAACGTGAAGGGGTTTGTTTCTGGTGTCAGGCTTCTGTTCTGCACATTGAAGTTTCCATTTCATTATAGGAATCCATATACCATCACTCAGAGCCTGCAGTTAAAATACAAGGTGTACTCTGACTAACCCAGAAAGGCCTAGTATCCAGAGTATAAAACACGCCCTGGACCCTTAACCACAATCGAATTGTAAACCTGAACGACTGCACCATCTAAGCAATCCTCCATCCATCTAACAGGGCTTTATAAAATGCCTCTTTGCCCAGCGTCTTGTGGGACATTGCAAGGGGGAGTCCAAAAGAGTGGAGGACTCTACCCCCGGCCTCAAGGGGCTAAAACATGGTCCCAGTTTACCTACGACTATTTGCTGGCACGTTACCTTTAACCTCGCAGTAACGCTGCACATTAGGTATTGTAGAAATCCAGAAAGCAAAGGAAAACCCCCGGATTTGGTGTTAATGCCTTTGTATCTTGCCCCTGACACTGCCCAGGTTCAGAACTCACCGGTGTTGATCTCTCCCTCATCGTACACATCCACCTCCAGAAGCCTGATGAGCATGCGGAAGAGAATCCTAAGGAACTGTAAATAGGAGCCAGTCTTTCCCACCTGATGGAAATATTTTTAATTGGGGAGAAGGGAGGAGGGAAGAGAGGGAAGGAAAAGAGAAAAGAGATTTCACACCTGGGCTCTTCCGTGTCTCCTTCTGCCTCTGAGAAGCCTGAGTGAGGTCTTCATTGTTCTCATCACCCCCACCCCATCCCCGAGACGTTCCCTGACTTCTTTACTTCTTGGGGACCCCAGCCTAGGACAGGGCCTGGCCTGGCCCCCGCCCTACCTGGGGGGGCCCAGTCAGCAGCAGCCGCCGGGGGTGGCAGGTCCGGGCCCCAGAGGTGGGGTCCAGCTGGTTGCTGTAGTCGGCGTGGTGCTGCCGAGCCGAGGTCCACTGCCTGTAGTAGAGGGACTGCTCCTCGCTGCTCATGTCCTTGTGCAGAAATGGCCGCAGGGAGCTCACCCAGGCCACGTCGGCATGCGGCAGCAGGGATGAGGAGGATGGCAGCTTGCCTCCCCTCTGGGAGCCCAGGAGGCTGTAGGCTGCTTTCGATAAGATCACTACTGGGGGCAGGGCGGCGTGCAGGCCCCTGCAGCCTTGGATAGGCTGTCCTGGCCACGGAAGGGCCCGAGGTCCTGAGGAGGAGGACGACGACGAAGGCTTGGAGGTGGTGCTGCTCGCCATGTGGGGGCCCAGGGAATCACACTCCTGCTTCAGAGTCTCTCCAGCTCCCACTATGCCTGCGGAGACCCCTTCATCCAGCCCCACGCTGTTGGCTGGGCTCTGGAAGCTGGGGGTCAGGAACTGCTTCTGGGACTTGTCAGCTGTGCTGGAAGAGCTCACCCCATTCTCCATGATGGAGCCTGAAAGAGGACAAAGCCCACCCCATACCCCTGTTATCTATGCTAAGACGTGCTCCCCTGCGTTCCTGGCACCTCTGGGAAGGAGGGAGAGGCCAAGAAACCAGCTGGAACATGGCTCTGCATGCTAGCTGCAGAAACTCTGTGCTAGAAATCTTTCCTTTGTCCTCCCTCTCCCCACTCCCCTGCCCTGGCTTTTCGGTGGGATCGGCCAATGGGAGACATCAGCAGGATCACAGTTACTTATTCCCTGGCTCCCTCCCTGGCCGCTCAGGGTGGGCTGCCTTTTTCCATGAGGGCTGTGGCACATGTCATGCCAGCTTCTCTGGGTCCCCATAACTGCTCCCTCTCCTGGCTTCTTCAGGCCTAGTGGTGGTCAGGGCACCCTGGGGTTAACTATACCACCTCTTGCTCCTTTTCTAAATCCTGCCCACATCTTTGTAAATAGTCCTGTTGTTAAAGTCTCCTCAAATTACCTCACTTGGATATGCCATCTCATTCATTCCAGGACCCTGCCCAATAAAGGCTCCACATTCAAGTCCTGCTCCAGTGGCACTTGCCTCCCTCTGGGGTCCAAGGGCCTCACACTTCTGGATGTGGATAAGCTCCCCAGGGTGTAGGCACTTCCATGGATGCCCAAACCAGCGTGGGAAATGTCTCCATGTGAAGGGGAAAGGAAGGCACAATCTACTCCCAATGAGGTGTCGCTCTTGCCCAGAGATCCTGGCGCATTTTGCCAATTCACTTCAAATATGTTTTTCCCCCAGTAGATCAGCCATTCTTTGGTTTGAGGACAAACCAAAAGCGCATTATGTTCAGTAGTGAAGGCCCTCTCTGGGCTCAGGTTGGTGCTTCCCAGGCAGGTAGGTCAAATCCCAATCAGGGAGGTCCTAGATGAATGACTAGTAACTGGAGGTTATTGAAACCAAGTCACTCCACTTGCTCATCTGACTTTTGTGTCCTTCTATCTTGTATGAGAGCTTGCCTTCCTCTTCACAGCCCTGCCCTTGAGTCCACATGCCTGTGCACTTTGGGCAGTGAGCCTCCCTGAGGATGATCAGAGTCAGCCCAAGGCTGGGGGATGTGTGCTCAGTGGTGTGAGCACAGCCCCTAGGTCAGGTTGTCCTTGAAGGAAGGGAAACTCTAAACAGCAGAAGGCAAACCATTACCTTTGTGTGAGTTAATCAGAGCAAGGCCAAGAATGCATGGGTCTTGTGAGGCAGCTCTAGAAGTGGAGGGAAAGGAAGGGGTCTGATTAAAGAGCCACAAGAAGGAAGACGAACTCCATGCTGGTATCCAAAAGCTTCTAGATGTGATATTTCCTCCTCCCTCCTGTTACCCTTTACTACTCACCATTATTCTGAACTGTTCTTGGAGACCCGGTAGAGGTGGGGGTGAAGGGAGGTACAACCCTGACCCCTGGTGAGGGAGAGTGGCTGGGAATACCCAGTAGAAGGACAGTTCTCATGCTCTTCCAGGCTAAGTGTCACTATTTGTTTTGTTAGTGTCATGATTCCAACTCCTAGAGACACTGCGTACAGCAGATGAGAACCCTGCCTGCCATCCTCTTACCTTCTGGCGCTATATCAAGACAATGCTCTGCTGCTATTCATAGGGTTTTCATGGCCAATTTTTTCAGAAGTGGTACTGGAAATACCGGTGGCATAGCTTTCAGCATCACAGCAACATGCAGCCGCCACAGTATGACAACTGACAGATGGGCAGTGTGGTTCCCTGACCAGGAAACAAACCTGGGCCACGGTGGTGGGAACAGCGCTCACTGCTGAATCTTAACCACTAGACCAGCTATTGAGGGTCACTATAGAAAGATAGAAAACCCCACCGATAACGGCCTCTTCGATTCCCACAGGGAGCCATCCAACAGCAGCTGACAGAATGAACAGAAAGACCAGTGCTACTTTTGGACACAAAATTGTGTGTGCATTTGCGTGTATGTGTCGAAAGAAGGGAACCATGGGAAAGAAGGAACATTAATGGTAGTTAGCTCAGGTCTTGAGGTTTTCACTTTTAATCTCTATATCTCATTACATTCTCTGAGTTTTCTATATTAAGATTTATTACTTTCATAATCAGAAAAAAATGTTAATAGTGCTGTATTTGCTGTAATACAACTTATCAGAAGAAAATTCATCAGGCACTGCCACAGGCCATACCGGAACACTACAAGGGAGGGGCTGGCAGGCTGTGCGGTGGATCATCACAATCAACCAGTGGCCCCAGAGCAGCCTTCAGTATGCAAACACTTGCCATTAAGTACTTAGAAAAGTCGTTCATTCATTCATTCAAACACTTTGTGCCAGGTACTAAGCCAATTAGCACAACTTACAGCTTCAGGATCTGGATGAAAAGGAGGGCCTTTGTGCAAATATCAGATGCATAATATTCATGAGATAATTAGGGTTGGAAAGACTAGGGAAAAGGCTGCAGGCTGGGGTTGATAAATTTATTTATTATATTTAGCCTTTTACCAAGCTCTTTATTAAATGTTTCCTCAGAGAGGTATTTTGTGCTGTTCAACAATCATGTTTTCCAAGGATCTCTCCTGAGGAACTGAGGTCTGGACAGGGTGCCTGAGTCACCAAAGGCTGCTCTGGAAGCCTTGAGGGGTGTTAGTAAAGGCCTCTGCCTTCCGAACGTCTACCCCTCCTCACTCCTGTCTCTCTGTCCCTTGAGAGAGAAAAGAGAGCGCTGACCTGAGGTTCCGGTGACAGCACTACTGTTGCTCTGGGGCCTCTCCAGGTCGATCAGCAGCTCATCGGAGTCGTTCTCACTGACTGTGGCTCTCTCCTGCTCCTTCCCGCTAAGGTCCAGGGCAACCGTGGGGCCCCGGATGACCTCTTTTGAGACATAGCAGCACGCCAGACCCACCTCCTGCTCCAAGGCCGTGCGAGTTAAATAGCTCGAATCAATTAACCGGAGGTCACAGTACTTCAAAGACCTGCACGAAAGTAATGATGTGTCTGGTGAGCCCATCTGGCCATGAATGCAGTGTTTCTGCATGCCTGGATAGCTGGATGTATCGAAGTAGGTAAAATCGTGGGTTTCAGTGCTGGGTAATCTTGATTTAAACCTCAGCTCTGCCGCCTCCTAGTTGTTTTGACCTTGGCCAGTCGCTTCATTTTCTCCATGTATAAAATAGAGAAAATAACAGTGGCTCATATGGTTATTGTAAGGAATGGATGGCATGACACATGTGAGGCATTTATATAGTAAGCATTCAATTACTGCTATTATTATTGTTGTTGTTGCCTTCAAATCTACAGGCCCTAGATCCGTGAGGGGGTGGGAACAGCAGATTAACAGAGACACTTTATCCAAAAAAATTCTTGTTTGGGGCAGATGCTTCTCCTCTCTACCTCTCTGGCTGCCCTGCTTTGATGCACAAACACTTCTTAACTGTGGCTTTCTTCCATTCCCCAAATTGCTAGGTGATCTCTGGAAAGTTGAAAGAAAGAATCAAGGAAATCTAAATTTCTTACATCCCTGGGTAAAATAATTCTCTTCTCACTTACCAAATGAATAAAATGGTTGTCAGCCAAGTTTTAACCATCAGCTCAGCTGGGCAACTAATGAAAAATGAGCACTAATGATTCACACTGTACCTGGGAAAGGTTTCTCCAAGAGGATCTTTGCCAGTTAATATCACAATACAAGGCAGACCTTCTAAATCTTGGTATGTCCGAGGGATCCACTCTTCTGGTTCATTTCCTCTCCAAGTCTGTAGAAAGGGGACCCATATGAGAAAATTAAAACCACTTATTTAAGTTTCCACCTTTTTAAAGGTTTCTAGGTCCACATTTTATAAACTTGTGCTTCCAAATGACTTCCAGTAAGTGTGTGTGTCTACATATATTTTAATTGCTACTAAAAAGCATACACAAGGCACTTCTAGAAGAATGTGGCCTTCAGTTTTCATCTCAATAGGGTAAAGTAGGAGGTCTTGGTATACATCATGCATTAGCCATACAGGCCAGAGACACAGAATGTGAGATATCCCACCAGTGCTGCAGACCTTACAGAAATCCTGATTAAACTGCCTGACTTAAGGCTCTTAAATATACTTTCTTCATATAATGGACAGACTCTTGGGACTGATTGAAAAAGACAGTTTCAGTTGTAAATGACTAATGAAGGAATTTCAACAACATTTGATAAAGACATTTTCACAAAGAAAATCATGAAATTAGCCACCCCTGGTGGTTATTTTTCCTTTCTCCCTTTATTGACTTTCAAAATAATTGACAAATAATTATTGGTTTAGGACCCCAAAGAGTCTCTCTCAAGAAGGCTAAACATAAAATGAAACCTGGACCAAGGAAAAAACCAGCCCCTTACTTAGGAGGAGTAACACAATTAGCTCATGGTTTTACCGGTTATTAAGCATCAACTTCTCATATATCTTAACACATATATACATATACACACATATGTATATCTTTAATTGGAAAGTCAGTCTGGAAAACATGATTATATCAATGAAAAGGAAAAAAATCCCACCAACTTGAAGGATGTTGAAAAGTGAAAAGATCTTATAGATTTTTCTATTTTAGAGCTGAAAGAAAATAGACCATTTTTAAGTAGATAAGACCATTTTAAGTAGACTATTTTTAAGTACACATTATAAAATGTGTAGCATGTATGTTTTATATCAGCGTTCTTGCAGGAGTTATTATAAGAAATGAACTGACATTTCTGATAATGCTTTAGGGAACAAGGACTAAGAAATGTTAAGTAATGCACACAAATTTATTTTAAAATAGACTTGTACTTCCTTTGCTAAACACAAAATGGGATAAAAAGAAATCTATCAGGCAAGAATATAATATAATAGAGTTTGATTAATGATTTGTTAATGTCTAGAAAAACCACTTTAGAAATAAATATACCCACAATTACTTCAAATAAAATGTATATAATTTGTAAAAATGAAAGAACCTTAACCTTGTTGCCCAATCTTTAATGATAATTTGTGAACCAAGGGGAAATCAGTGGATCTACACAACTGTTTGCAAGTTTGAGAGACTTCCAATGTCTTAGAAAATCAATCTGTCAAAAAGCTTTTTTAAAATACTAGAAGAAAAGTTCTTTACAAAAATTCAGTTTTCCATACATTTTCATGTCAAGGGAACCATAACATTATCTGATTTAAAGCAAACAATTCTGGAAATAGGAACCATTTTACTTACAGCCTTCACATTGGACTCATGATATCCCTGACATTGGGGTTCTCCCTGAATATATTTTATCTCCCAGAAACCATCCATAGATCATAGTTCCACCAATAATAATGAGGCTGGCTTATAATGATAAGATAAATATTATGTTATAGACCACAAGGAGATTTATTTTCAAAAGATTATTAAACAAATCTCTCTTTCACTCTTGACCAGTCAGAGGCAGCCAATCCCACTAGAAAATACTTTTCTGTCACACTGCTACTTCTGAGGAATGGTAGCTGCAGTTCTCCTAGGGATCAACCAGGCCATTAGGATGATTTTACTGCAGAAGCATTTAAGACAACACAAAAGACTGGGCGAGCATTGAGTTCAAGAATAATATGGGACTCAAGACCAAGTAAATCTAATAGGGTTCTAATCTAAAGGCTTCACAGGCCTTCTAGAGGAACTGATTTATTTAGATTTAAACTTTGTATCCTTCCTAAGTGCTTGTCATCACTTCTAAGTTAACCTCAATACATAACAGGATAATTGGAGGTAAGCACAAGAATAAGACCATCTAATGGCAGAAGAGGCACTGGATTTTACCCAAAATTAGAGAAAAAAGGCACACCGATGCCAACTCGTCAGTGGTAAAGGAAGTTGGCAATTTAGAAATCAACAGGTGAAGCAGAGACCACCTGGCAACTGGCAGTCTTGCTTAGGATGTGAACATTTCAACAGGATTTCATAGTTTCACTTCTACACAAATAGAGAGTATAAGCAGGATGGACTAATGGGATCCAGTGGTTTTGAGAATATGGAAATCTCTCGTGTGGTTGTGCCTGTCAGCTTCTCATATAAATTGAGATATAACTGCTTTGAGAAGCAATTACTTGAGACTCCCTTCGTGTATGGCAGTCTCTTAGAACAGCAGGTGCAGAGATCAATCAGCCTCTAAAAGCCCTGAACATGATTCCTATGTGCTAGCAGCCAGGTTAAGAACCTCAGGTCTGGACTGTGGTTTTCAAACTACGGCCCAGATGGGCAAATTATTTAGGACCCACTGATTTATACTGACTTAGTGATCAGCACTTCTGAAGAGTCCGAACAAGTCACCTAAGACTCTAAGTAGCTACACTTGACCAGTGTCAATGGAGACCCAAAGAAGACCCTGCAGCCTCACATCCTTTGGACCATCTCTCTGCAGTAGGTGTGTGAGACTTCACAGAGCAGTGCTGATTATTTGCTTTTCCAGATTCTTCATCATTAGCATTATTCAAGTTGTCTCAAGACATATGTCTCAATGAGTTATACTGTAAGAAGAGTTTCAGGACTCTTATTTGTTATTCATCCTAGGAATTCTGTTGTGATGTGGTCTATGACTATAATTTAAAATTGTGAACATTATATCTATATGTGAAATATAAATGTTACAACTTCCACTAAATATAGGAGTTTCTATTTTTAGGCAGATTTATTTGTTCCAGTTGCTTATCAAGCTAATACAAGATATTTTGTTTGCATTTTGGATTATTCAATTTAGGCTAGGTAATAGAATACAATAACAGGTTTGCATTTGCAAAATGCTTTATGAACACTAAATAATAATCCCCAAATTAGAGCTCTTAGAGATCATACAGTCCAACACTCTCATTGTGCAGATGGGAAACTGCAGCCCAGTGTGGAAATGCAAATCCTCCAAGACTATGTACTTTCTTTTCATAAAATTTGTGTCAAACTGGATTTTTCTTAACTCAGTTTAGCTCAGTACTTAGTGTGCAAGGTCAGATATCATGTCAGTCTAACTCAGATACAAAGTACCCTACTTACATGTATGCAGGTATTTTATTGAATGCTTTCTAATGGCTAGTACCCACTGGATTATAAACTCCCCAGAAAAACCTGAGCAGAGCATAAGGTAGAGAGTTGGGTTAGTTGATTTAGGAATTCTCCCCCACCCATGCCTGACAGGAGAGGTTTAGGAGAAGCAACAGTCCCTGGCTGTGCAGAGGGGCAGTGGGCTGGCTCATACACTAAATCCCTCTGTAGGATGCTTGGGTAAGTCTCAGTCCAGCCCAAGCCTGGGGCTGAGAGTCAAATCAGGTACAAAGAAACAACAAACTTGAAGAATCCACATGCAAGAGGGCAGGGAATAATTCTATATGAGTACTGAGGATAAATCAGAATACTTCACCGACTCTAGACATGAGCTGACAGACAGGCTAGATGGACAGAAAAGAATTAGTGACTTGATGATACTTAAAGGTGTACCCCACAGAGGTCTGAGAGAAGAACTTACCTTTCGTTTCTGAGAAAATAGATGGCCGTGGGCTAGATGCATCTCGAACAGGTCAATAGACATGGGGTGAAATTGGGTCATCTCAATTTTGCACCTGCAGTTGGAGTGCATGGAAGACCAACTGCATGCACATACTAAGAAGGGAACTTGAGAGAATCTTAATAGACTGGTTCTAATTAGGAAAGTGAACATGTCCCTTCGTTTAGCCTTAACATTATCATGAAGATTAAATAGACCTATGTGCAAAACTCTATTAAACTCAGGCCTCTGGGCCACCTACGTGGGATTCCTAGAAAACAGAAACAAATGGTATTTTGAAGGAGAAATGTCTGTCCATTGCTAACCTTTAATCGTGCCACAAAGTGAGTTGCAACACTGAGTTCAGAGGCAGGGTTCCCGAGGATGATCTCAAAGCGGTACTGCAGCCCCAGCTTGTCGCGTACCTCCTGCAGCCGCTCCTTGGCTAACATGGCCAGCTGCACGGAGGGCACCCTGATAATGAGCATGTGTCCCCTCCCATTTTTGGTTTTTCCCGGGGAGCTGATGAGGTCATCCATAATGCTGAGTGTTTCTGGTGTGCTGTGATCTCGGAGTGACGCCATGGTGGTGAGAGCCATCAGAGCCTCTGAGTACTGCTGGATGAGAAGGTAGCAGCGGACGACCATGCTGTGCAGCCTGGGGTACCTTCAACAGAACACAGGGAGCTAGCATTCGGGCAGCAGGACCAGCTGGAACAGCAAGGGCTGTGCAGTAGGGATGCAGACCACATATGGCGGGAAGGGGTTACTGCTCAGTGCTGGGCTTGGCTCAAGAATGACCCTGGAGCACACATCACTAGAAGGAAAAGTGGAGCTTCCAACACCTGTCAGTCAGAACCTGCTGAGATAGGTACAGCAAGTTAAAGAGGCTGAGCGATGGTCTAGCAACCCTCACTTCTTTGAGTGTGGTCTATGGCCCAGCAGCAGAGCCACCTGGGAGCTTGTTAGAAATGCCAAATCCCCCCACCCCAGATGGATGGAATCAGAATCCTCAGCTTGTCAAGATCCCCAGGTGATCTGTGTGCACATTAAATTCTGAGAAACAGTGGTCTAGTCAGGTTAACTGTCAACAGTCATAATGGATCATCCCTGGATCCTAACCTCTTGCTGGTGGCATTGGGTTAGAATGGTGGCCTTGTCGGCTTATTTCTCTGATACTTAACGATTACAGTAAAGGAAACTGAGGCATTGTCATGTCTGTGGAGTATCAGACATAAAAAGAGTAATTATGATTACTAATTTGAGGTCAGCCCCACAGATAGCAATAACGATATTTTCCCCTAAGATGTGCCTTGGTGCTGAGAAAACTTGGAGCTGAATGGAGAAACAGCACCCCCTAGTGGTGTAGCCTCCTATTACCAGAGCCCCTGCTCAGTAAAGGGCAGCCGGCAAATAGTAGGGGTGTCCTTGCCTCATCCCAACAACGCCCGCCCCGTCCCGCTCCCAACCTGGACTGCCGGGTAAGAGGATCACTTCGTTCAAATTGGCAGTTTTTATAATTACAGAGCTGACAGAAAATAAATCTCTCATTTATGTGCTATTCCTCAGAAAGCCAGGCCTGCTGACAAAATGAGTACAAATGGGTAAAAAGGACCTACTTGCAGGCATGAGGAGCTGCTGGTGAAGAAAGTAGGCCCTGGGAAACCAAGGCCCCAGGCCCAAGCTCAGCCAAGCCTCTCACAGTGCCAGCAAAATGAGGGTGAGCCTGGGAACTTTCTTTCTGGTTGCCAGCCAGCAGCACGTGGGGCCGCCTAGCAGCTGGATAGGTTAATGGGGGATTTCACCTTTGTTCCACCTTATAATTCTATTTAAAGTGAAACAAGTGGTCCACCAGCCTTGCACAGAAAAGCCCAGGGTCAAATACCAATTAGGATCATCAAATGAATAGTGTGCTTTTGAACTACTTCAGAGCTGGAAAGGCCCATAGATGCTGACCACTCCACCTTCTCATAGAAGGAGAATTAGTTAAGAGGCTGAGAGAAGTTCAGCTAGTTGCTTAAGATCATCCAACTGGTCAGAAACAGAGCTGGATCTAGATTTCATTCAGGTCTCTGACAATGTCTTCTTATGTCACAAGGATTTAGTAGATTGGGGAAAGGTGAAGAAATCCTTCAGTTCAGTCAATCCTGGGTCAGTCCCTTCAAGCGTTCAACAAATCATAGCTATTATTAGCTTGGGGTGACTGGGTTGGCGGAAGTAAGCACAGATGATCCATGTTTAAAGCTTAATGTTTTTTGCTGGGCCATGTAGGAAAGCCAAAGTTAGAACAGATGGTAACTTTGATATACAGGCATTTACATTTCACACCCTGAAAGAAACATGAATTTAGAAGTTCAATATAGTATATTTGCATTAAACTGTAATTGTGGTTTTGTAAGTATTACAAAAGTTGCATGGAAGTTGATGGGATCATCCATTAAATATGAGTTATGAAACTCTGAATGATGTTACTGGAAGGAAAGATACTTTCCAAGCTGGTGGATGGAACAGGTGGGTGGGAAACACTTAAAGGGGAGACTCGTGGGAGGATTTTGGAAATCTAACCCCACACGTGCCGTGAAAGGATTAATTCTCAGTGTCAGTTAAGTCTTCTCAAATCCAACAGCTGCAAAAATATATAAAATCCTATTCCAATCCCAATGCAGCATTACAAACTGCTACATAGGATGCATCCACCTGTCCTCATTTCGATTTTTGCCTTTTTTCTTAGCAAAATTATAGGGCAGGTTGTTAAATAGGTGGCTTGTGATCAGTTGGAGCCGGTTTTAAGAACTAGAGCCACTAAAATATGGAATGTGCCTCATCAAATACAGCCCATTTGCCCCCAAATCATTGGATGATCAAACAGAATACTGTGGTGGAGGGCAGGGAGGAACCTCTCTTAGGTTACGTAAATTCTAATGCCTCTCCCAACTCTTGGAGTCTATGGTTCAAGGTCAGAGAGGGAACAACAGGAAAAACGTTTACTCTTCCAGAGTTTGATCTGGAACTGGGGAATAAAAAGAAGGCAGAGGAATAGAAGAATCATGATCCTTAACTCCCAAGGTCAGGGCCTGGAGGAAGGGCACCAAGAACTGAACTCACTGAAACGATCTGATTGTTCCTTAATTTTCTCCAGTCTATACTCCAAACTGTCATAGTAAAATTTAGTTTTTACCCAGTCATCTAAGGGTACTTGCCTGTGGTGGACAGAGGAGAAAAGAAGAAAACATGTAAAAGTGTAGGGTGTATGGTGGGGGAGGCCAGATCTCAGAGGAATGGTCTTTAATAAGCAAATCCCTTTCTGCCCGTGTAATCTCCTGGTGGTAGCAATGAACCATGCTTGGGAGACAATTCAAAGCATGGAAAGTGGTTCTATGTCTCTGGGTCGCTCGTTTCCTTTGTTGGTCTTGGAGGATCACGGAAAATCCATATGAGTAAAAGGTCATCTTAGGAAAGGCTATTTTTATTCTGCCTTTGCATGTCATCTGCGCAGCCTGGGCTCCACCAAACTCCCTGTGACACTGACACAAAAGACTTTTGGCTAGTCTAGATATGCAAGTACAGCTAAAGGTTGAAGGTCCTTATTTACCTCTCCAAGAGCGTGTTCACCATTTTTTCAAAAGTCTCGTCACACCTCAGAAGTGGGCTTGTGATTCCCCACTGTAGAGACTTACTGTACTCATTCAAACCGAAGTACAGCTTCTCGCAGCTCATGTCCTCCTGATTCAAAATACAGAGCAAAACCCAGTGAGGACAGGATACAATGTGTCTTGTTTTCTAGAAGTAAAAATCCAGGTTCTTTCCTGGAGGGTTAAAAAAAATTATGAACAAACAAGTGGGACTACATCAAACTAAAAAGCTTCTGTGCAGCAAAAGAAACCATCAACAAAATGAAGAGGCAACCTACAGAATGGAAAAAAATATTTGCAAATCATATATCTGATAAGGAGTTAATATCCAAAATATATAAAGAACTCACACAAATCAACAGCAAAAAACCCAAACAATCCGATTTAAAAAATGGTCTGAGGAACTGAATAGACATTTTTCTAAAGAAGACATACAAATAGTCAACAGGCACATGAAAAGACGCTCAACATCACTAACCATCAGGGAGATGCAAATCAAAACCACAATGAGATATCACCTCACACCTGTTAGAATGGCTGCCATCAAAAAGACAAGAGTATAAACCAATGTGACCTCAATAAAATAATTTAAAAAAAAAGACAAGAGATAAGTGTCGGTGAGGATGTGGAGAAAAGGGAACACTTGTGCATTGCTTGTGGAATGTAAATTGGTGCAACTGCTATGGAAACAACATGGAGGCTCCTCAAGAAATTTAAAATAGAGCTACCATATGATCCAGCAATTCCACTTCTGAGTATATATCCAAAGGAAATGAAAACTGTATATCGAAGAGATATCTGCATTCCCATGTTTATTGCAGCATTATTCACAGTAGCCAAGATATGGAAAAACCTAAATGTCCATAGATGAATGAATGGATAAAAATGCTGTGGTGCATATATATACACACACAATAGAATATTATTCAGCCATAAGAAAGAAAGAAATCCTGCCACTTGTGACAACATGAGTGGACTTTGAGGATGTTACACTAAGTGAAATAAGCCAGATAGAGAAAGACAAATACTGCATGCTATCACTTCTACGTGGAATCTGAAAAAAAAAAAGTCAAACTCATAGAAACAGAGAGTAGAAAAGTGGTTACCAGGGGCTGGGGGTTGGGGGAAACAGGGAGAGGTTGGTAAAGAGTACAAATTTTCAGCTATGAGACGAATAAGGTCTGAGGATCTAATGTATAACATGGTGACTACAGTTGATAATGCTGTATTGTATAGTTGAAATTTGCTAAGAGAGCAAAACTTAAATGTTCTCACCAAAAACAACAAGAAAAAAATATGTGAGGTGATGGATGTGTTAATTAACTAGATGGGAAGAATCCTTTCACAATGTATACATGTATCAAATCATCACGAAGTACACTTAAATATCTTACAATCTCATCAATTATATCTCAATAAAGCTGAAAAAATATTGTGTTTCATTATATAACCTGATACCAACTCTACAATCATCTCTGAGGCACTAGGTGACATTTCTTTTCACTTCAAATGCACTTAATATGTGATGAGTGGCATGTTGACATGTTTTATTAAGGCAGATGGAAACTACATAGATTGTTTGTTTTTCTTTTGTTCAGACATTTTCTGAGGAATAGCAATTTTTAGGCCAGTAGAGTCACAAGGTCAGATTGTTTTCCCTCTTGAAGCAGCTCTCTACACTGATACACACGCTATCTATAGAACTCCATGGAGATCGACAAACTCAAAAACTCCTCTATTACAGAAAACTTAACTCTTCTGACATCACGATGATGGTAATTCATAAAAAGTTATCCTTTGACAAACAAAATTTATTTTTTAAATGGAATATATCCTCTTCTTCCTTTTTAAACAGAATACATAGTCTTTAATCTATCCCCCATTTTGATGACTCAGTCCTCACTATGAAAATGAAAAACTATTTTGGGATGTGACACAAAGATTCCCTCAGAGGATCCCGAGATGTGTGACAAGCTGCTTGCTTGTCCTTAAACTAAGAAGTCTCAGAATATTAAATAAGCTTTTTAAGTTCAAGTATCTGCTTTTTTTAATAGTTGTTTTTCTCCTCTTTTCTACATTAATTTTTCACAGTCATTTCTTCTTGCTGTCATGTTGCCTATGCATTTTAGTCTCATATGTTATGTATTATGTATTGACATTTTCCTTTAAAAACTCTCCAACTCATTTCATAAAGGTAATACAGCAGCTGAAAATGTATAAGATAAAAATAAATTAGGCAATCAGAGGAAGAAGAAGCAAGGGTAAGAGAAATAAGATTGGGCCAGGGATAAATTTAGTACTCTCAAAAGTGCATACCAGAAGTTTCAGAACACTTTGTGGGGTACAAATTTGGTTGTGAGCTTTTTAGCAACCCATCCAAAGAGATGAGAAATTGTGTGATTTATAAGGTCCATATGATAAAAATAAAGCGGTATTTAATTGACAGCTTTTAATTTTTTGAGCCCCCCTCCCCAACCAGTTAATCCAGCTTGTTGGAACAAGGTCTTAAGAGGAAATATGCTTTACAAGAGGACCAGAGTATGTTCTTCTAAATACTGGAGCCTTAGAGCATACATGGAGAGATATCTATTGTTTATTGGTTTCCTTGTTTCCTTTTGGGTTCTTGGTTGTGTTCTGGATAGTTGTGTCAAATAAGTCATTTCAGGATGAAAAAAGTCATTCATCTGAGTTTCCCTCCTTATCTGGGCTGCTGGTACCGAGTCAGCGGAAAAGCTTTATCTATGTACTCAGTCTTCACATTCCTTCTCATCTTTGGTCTTGTTTCTTTGGGAAAGTGTAAAATCCTACTCCAAGCCTGTTCCTTTTCCTGACACAGCATTGTAAGTTGCTGGACAGGATGCATCCACCTGTCCTCATTTTGATTTCTCTGTGTTCCTAGCAAAATTATAGGGCAGGTTGTTAAATAGATGGCTTATGATCAGTTGGAGCCAGTATGGGGTTTAAGAACTAGAATGACTAAAAATAAGAACTAGAAGTGAATAATTTCCTCAATCTGTTATGTTTGCCTTAAGTTGTAACTGTGGTTTTGTTAAGTATTACAAAAGTTGTAATAGAAGTTAATGGGACCATCCTTTAAAATATGAGTTTTGAAACTCTGAATGATGTTACTCTAAAGAAAGATATGTTCCAAGTATCACAAATCATATGATTCATCAAATCCCTATGTCTTTGGGAAAATGTCCCTTCTCTTAAAAATACTATTCCCCCAAATGTAAATTGGTGCAGCCATTATGAAAAACAGTACAGAGGTTCCTCAAAAAATTAAAAATAGAGCTACCACATGATCCAGCAATTCCACTTCTGGGTATTTATACAAAGAAAATGAAAACACTAACTCGAAAAGATATATGCACCCCATGTTGACTGCAGCATTATTTACATTTGCCAAGATATGGAAACAACGTTAAGTGTCCACTGACAGATGAATGGATAAAGAAGATGTGATATATATATATATACACAATGGAATATTATTTGGCCACGAAATCTTGCCATTTGCAACAACATGGATGGACCTTGAGGGTATTATGCTAAGTGAAATAAGTCAGAGAAAGACAAATACCATATGATCTCACTTATATGTAGAATCTAAAAAACAAAACAAACAAAGAAAACACCAACTCATAGATAGGGAGAACAGATTGATAATTGCCAGAGGTGGGGGGAGGGGGAGAGCAAAATGGGTGAAGGAAGTCAAAAGGTACAAACTCCAGTTATAAAATAAATAAGTCATGGGGATGTAGGGTACAGCATGGTGACCACAGTTGTTAATACTGTATCATATATTTGAAAAGTTGCTAAGAGAGTAGATCTTAAAAGTTCTCATCACAAGAAAAAAAATTCTGTAACTATGTGAGGTGATGGACGTTAATTACATTTATTATGGCGATCATTCCTCAGTATATACAAATATCAAATCATGTTATACACCTGAAACTATTATAATGTTGTATGTCAATTTTACCTCAATAAAAAAAATTTCCCCCTCTCCCAAAGTCCTGCCATCTCAGTGACCCCAGCCTGCAGCTCTCCCTGTCCTTTCGCTGCTGTCTCTGCTTTTCCTCCAGCCAAAGGCTCTGCTCTAGGGATGCTGTTCCCTGGAAGGTGACCAAGGACTCCTGAGGCCAAATCCAGAGGCCTTTACATATCACCCCTTGGCCTCGCGGCCTTCTCGGCAGTTCTTTTCATTATTTTTTTCCATGATTTTTTATAAACCAGCTTTCTTCAGTGATCATTGTTTTTGAAACAATATTCCAAATCTACATCATAAAGCCCCAATCCAAACTCCAATTTTGCAATTGTGATGGTGCATTCACCTCAGTCTTAATCAAAATCCATCTCGTCTGCCCTCCACAGATCAATCTTCCTCTTCTTTTTCCAACCGAAGGCATCATCTTCCCCAACAAACAAATCCTAAAAAATTGACCATTTCTCCCATCCTTTTTACTGCCAGGACCACTATTCTGATTCAGGTATTTGTTAATTCTAACCTGAATTATCAGAAAAGCCAGATAACTAGTATCCCCATTTCTAATCACTTTGACTTAGCCTCTGTAGTTAATGAACTGGCCTACAATTGAGCCTCAGTATCTCCTGAAGCTGAACCTATGCATACCCTATGACCCCGCAACTTCACTCCCAGCGATACAGCCAACAGAGATGCACACATAAGTCTACTAAAAGGTGTGTGCTAGAATGTTTATTGCAGCACTATTGGAAATAAATGAATAGGATGGAGAAATGAACTGTGGTGGAGTCACTCAGTATAATCTATATACAGCAATAAGAATGAATGTTGTATGACTCATGCAAAATATAGAAGAATCTCACAATGTTGAGCAAAAGAAGCCAGATACAAAAGAATGCATACTGCATGATTCCATTTATATAAAGTTCAAAACTGGGCAAACCAAATCTTTGGTGTAAGAGACCAGAGTGGTGTTACCCTTTGGTGGGGGTGTGCTTGGCTTCTGGGGTGGTGGTAAGGTTCTATTTCTTCATTTATGTGCTGGTCTCACGGGTGTGTTCAGTTTGTGAAAATTCATCAAGCTGCATATTTACATTGTTAATATAAAAAATAAAAGAAATACCTATATTTTGATAATATTTCGCCTTTTCCAAAAAATCATTAATGCCTGTGTAATAAGTGTAAACTTTGCCAGCCTGGCACTCAAAGCCTCTATATGTATATTTCCAGGCTTCTTTTGCATTCTAAGTATTCTCTGGAAAATGCCCGAAGCTTCCCTTCTGTGGCCCTGCCCAAGCTGTCTGCTGCCAGGAGCACCTGCTCCCCCATCTCTCTGCTCCATCCTTCCTCTCCTTCAAGGCTCATTCTCAGTGCTCTCTCCTCCATGTCACCTTTCCTGGTACTCTCAAAGGGATAGGACTTCTCCCTCATTTCAACCTCCAGAGCATTTTGATTTTTTGAAATTGTGTTATTCTACTTTGTTTTGTTTTTGACAAATAAAAATTGTATATATTTAAGATATGCAACCTGATATGTTTTTTTTTCTTTTTTTAAATTGAGATATAATTGACATATAACATCACATGAGTTTCAGGTAAACATATAATGATTTGATATTTGTATATATTGTTAAATGATCACCACAATAAATCTAGTTAACGTCCATCATCACACATAGTTACAATGTTTTTTCTTATGATGAGAAATTTTAAGATCTACTCTCTTAGCGACTTTCAAATATACAATACAGTACTGTTAACTATAGTCACTGTGCTGTACATTACATCCCCAGGACTTCTTTATTTTATAACTATAAGTTTGTACCTTTTGACCCCCGTCACAAATTTCACCCACTCCCTCACTCTCCACCCCTGGTAGCCACCCACCTGTTTTCTCTCTGTTTCATTGTGCTCTAGATAATAGCGACTTTGATATGTACTTTGCTTTCTCCTCTAAACCATCAGTCCTCTCTGTGTTCTTGGAAAGATCTAACACAAGCCCACAAATGCTCAATAATATTTTTTGAATTGAATTACTTTGCTTTTCTCAATTATTCCTCCTTTAGGACATTGGCTTCAGGAGGCTAATCATGAGGAGCTTTTCCTTCTCTAAGTGTGTGAAGTTGTTGCTGTAAATTAGATTCAGTGTTTTTACCTTTTCTCTCTGTTGAACTCAATTTCATAGGGATGATTTTTTTTAACTTTAATTAGAATATAACAACTCACCATCCCTCAATTATTTTGAATAAATCCTGGGTTTATCTTTAATCCATAAGTATGCCATGAGATATCTCTATGATAAGAATCCTTTTAAAAAATATAACCATAATACATTATGCCTAAAAAATTAATCATAATCATAGGAATGACTTTTAAGGAAAATTATTTTAAGCTTGTTTCTCTCTTACTTCATGTCAGGAGAAGATAAAGGGCAGAAGCTATGAGCCTTCTTCCTATCACTGGTGTAATCCCTTTTGGAAAAGAATGAATGAACAAGGTAAATTAGGATGGTTCTCTTTTTTCCCCTCAACAATATATTGAAACTTAACATTTAATAGGAGAACTATCTGTTGGATTACAAAACAATTTTTTCTTTCATCAGTTCTATTGGCAATCCCACTCTGTGTCAGGGCAACGCTTGGGGAGCCCACAGGTAGGCCTCACACTTCAGAGGCAAAAGAACTGTGGTGGCCTCTTACCTCACCCAGAGCTTCACCACCCAATTAATGGATGGAGTCGGCGTGAAGAAGATGCCAACAAAGTGAAAGCTCAGACAACCTCTGTGTGACAGTGAACATGCTGAGACAGTTCTCCTAAGGGAGGGACTGCTGATGCCAACGTGATTCACTGACCTAAGCTTGCCTGACTGCAAAGAATAGACCAATACTCAGAGCTCAAGTCAGGGGAAACTTACCTCCTTCATAATAGAATGAAATGCACTGGGTTGATGAATAAATAGTTATTCTTATGTAAGATATTTCTGGCATCTTTTACTTAAACATGTTTATTTAAAAATATCCAATACGTTCAATATTTTTAAATGAAGGATCCATTGCTTAATGGATAATCTTTATTTTTTTTAATGAAACTAATTTCTTTGATAGAATATTTAACATCCAATTTATAGGTCATAGAAAATATTTTTCAGGTATTAGGGATTGGAACCAAAAAATATAAAGACTTGTTGAATATGTACAATGTTGAGATGACTATTCTCAACACATTAAACGCTACTCCTGAGTAATTTAAAGTAACAGTACCATCATCCTCTGTTTCAATCATTAGTCTGTGAGAACTGATTATAAGGAAAAATCCAGTTGCTGGGGGAGCATGAGAGTAATAAACAATGATACAGATCAGTAAGACTAAAACACGACAGAGAAACCATCCAAAAGGACAATACAATTTCCAGGTCTCAGATTGAAATTAATCATTTAAAGGCACAAAGATAATCTAGGATATTGATGATGGTGTCGGATGACATCACACTTTTTTGGGGACAAACTATATAGGATGGATAATTTTGTACTTGGATGATAACCTAAAAAGAACCATCTAGTCAAATTTATATAGGACACTGTGCACTAGTTTTTAGTCTTATAATAATTGTAATTATATGGAACTTTCAGAAGATAAAGCATGTTAGATTTTGAACTAGCATGTTTGTTAGTTAGATTTTTGAGCTCTTGTGCTATGTTTTACAAAGCCATGACAATATTTTATTACAAGATTCTGGCCCCATGAACTGAGAACATGACTATGTATCAGAGAATAGAAGAGACTCACCATGCTGTCCAGCTGTATCCAGTGAACCTCATTACTGGAGCTGATTCGAGACTGTTGGGTCTGTAGAGTGTATGGGAAGGAGCTAACCTGGAGCACAAGGAGGTTGAAAGCTTCCAGAACTTCTCTGCAATTAATGACTCTATCAGCCAATCCATGACTGGGTTCACCAAGTGATAGAGAGCCCGAAATGACACTGTAGAAATATTGAAAGTCACATTAAAACCTTCTAATTTAACTGATTAGATGCAGAAGCAGACATCAAAATGGAGAAAATGCCTTAGCTCATATTTTTCTAGTTCTTTTTAACTGGGAGCAGGAGTAGAAGCAACCAACATCGATTTGGAAGAGCAAAAATTACACTCCTTCTTACCCCTTTCAAACAGATTTCAGGGATACTTTTCTTCCTTTTCCAGTTTGTCCCTGATATACCTCAGAGTGTAAACTCAGTTATCCTGGCCAAGGATGTCTAAATCTGTAGTTGAGACAGATCACTTCAGTTTGAAAGCTCACCTGAATGAGGGAGCTTCTCCATCAAAACGTGATGCTTATAACTGTGCAATGATCTGTATCCTAGAGAGACCCCCAAAGCTGCAAGGGATCCCCACTGTGTTAATACTACTCTCCTTCCTCCCTTGAGGCTGCTAGACTGTGGGGAGGGCTCCTCTTACCACCCCACCCCCTGACCAATATTTTCATGTCTCCGAATCATTTTCAGTTTGTTCAGTTTGGATGTACCAGGTTGCCATGCAGCCTCAAAACCATTTTTTTTTCCCTCAAAGAAACAATCTCAATGCCCTGGGGAACTAAATAGAGAGAGATCCAATGTGTAATCCTCAGAGCTACTACCCCAGACTTTCAAAGATGAGGTAGACAAGGTCAGTGAGCTATTTCTGCTCATAGAACACTAGCAGTAACCGAACAGGATGTGGGAAAAATTCCTTCCTTCCTTCCTTCCCTTCCTTCCCCCCTCCCTCCTTCTCTCCTTCCCTCCCTCTCTCCCTCCCTCCTTCTATTCTTCCCTCCCTCCCTTCTAAATCTAACAAGTTATGCAAGATCTTCTTTATACCTACATATGGCTCTAGATTTCAGATTGTAGAGTACCAAACACATTCTGACTTCTGAACAAGTACTTTCACAATTCTGACATTTCTACTACAGATCAAAAAGATTCCAGATTCCTAACCTCAGTGTGTCCTTAAGAAAAGAAAATCTACAAATGCTTGATGATTTCCTTCCCCCTTCATGGTGAGGACAAACCATGATATATAATATGCGATGACTATTTGCCCCCCTTTAAAAAAAAAAAACAACTATTTGCCTTTTTAATCCATAGGAGCAAAGAAACCCCTTACCAAATAGTTAATGTAATTTGATCTGGCACCATCATGCCACATTTACTGTTCTTTCATTAATAAGCCCACTGAGAGATAGGATATTCTCTTGCTTAAACTGATAAATTGTGGAAGGTTTCAGAGCTGCTCTCAGGTCATTAAAGTGGCATCTCTACTGCTGTTAAAGGTAAGAGGGAAGAGAGAAAGGCAAGGAAGAGGGGAACTAGCAGAAGAGGAAGGAAGAGAAGAGAAGGAGAAAAGGAAAAAGGAAAAGAACCAGGAAGGGGAAGGGTAGTGGGAAGGAAAGCACGTGGCCCTTCTGGGAGCTCACCAACCACCATCTCCTTGTTGCCACCCTTTCTCTGAAGCAGCTGAACTCCACAATGCTCTTAAGACCGTATTTTTAACAGGAATTTGTAAATTCACCCACAGTATAGTTAAAATAAAATCAACATTAAATTAGTAAGAAAAGTTGAAGAGGAAGGAAAGGGTAGGAGTAAGTTACCAATAAGAATATGCCAAATGTTAGGGTCCCTGGGCTTTCAAAGCATCACCTTTGAAATAATTTATTACATAACGATTACTGCTGTAGAAGAAATACTGTATTTGCTCACTCTGAAGCAATCACCTCGTTAGTTCCACATGCGAGTTGTCATGAACTAGCACAAACAGTGTGTATGGGTTCTGTTTCACCCTTCTCATAAAAACTTCAAACTTGGTTTGAATCTCATTATCTAGACGAACAACATATTTCTCTGCTCTCTGATAAGCTGTCCCATTTTCCTCCAGACCCAAGTCTACAAGGACACCTGCCAAGAAGAAAAAAGAGTACCTTTTTACATACATATATATAAATGAGACAAACTTAAGTTCAGTGTCAACTGATATACTGGGTACTAACTCTATATAGAGATTTACAGAGGAGATATTTTTCCTTTTTCATATCCCCTACAGCAATTTTGAGGAGGAAATATCAGATTTCCTTTTCTTTAGAACACCCCACCCCACCTCCTACATGTCACACAAATGACAACAGGAAACAATCTGATACATTAAGTAGAAGCAGTTGAATGTATGAGATCTCTGTCTATTTAAATTCTATTTATATGTGAAGTGCTGCTGCTAACAGCTACTATAGGCCACTCGGAAAAAATGAAAGTTTGAGCTACAGATTTTGGCCAAATTAATACAATCACATAAGCCTTCCTTACCCCAAATTTAGCAACAAAACATATGTAAGAAAAAGGAAAATAAAACGTGATGTCCAAAGATACCACAACTAGATTGTGAATTTTTTTAGGTGATATTTTACTCACGTTTATACAGTGACAGTTTTGCACAGTATCTAGAGTGTGGGGAACCCTCAGTGAATGCTGAATTATGTACCAAATTAATAAAATGAACTGAATTACCCAAGATTACTATATTCGCAAAACGTGAGAAACTGTGAAACTTTAGTACTGTCATTATCTCTGTCCATAATAAAGTTGCTTCTACACATTAACATCTAAAATAGTTCTAGGCTCATGGAGCTGTTGTTGGGATAACTAATTAAAACACCAAATCCATCTTTAACATGAAGAGACATAATGGTAATTATGTTAGGTGAAGGATGCGTTAACTAATCTTATTGTGGTAAACATTTCACAATATATACGTGTATCAAATCATCACACTGTACACCTTAAACTTATGTAATGTTATATGTCAATTATATCTCAATAAAGCTGGGGGAAAAAACCCCAAAACACAAGGGCACACAACACCCCCCCCCCACACACACCCCAGACACTTAGCTGCACAGAGGGAGGGCTAAAGCCCCTGAGATGAGAGCCTTGTGTCTCAAGCCCATAGCCCTCCAAGCAGGAGAAAGAACCAGAAGACTGATTTGGGGTTAGATATGTTACAGGACCATGAGGACCAGCCTGGAGTCCAAAGGCTGAAGGATATCTATTTAGCATCCATTATCAGCTACACCTACCAGCCCCAAATGTGTGAAAAAAAAATTAAAATTAATAAATAAATAAAAATATAAAATGAAGAGAGTTTTATGAATTATGCTGATTTAGTTTTGTTTAGCTTTTCTTTTCATGCAAAATCAGCTCAGTTAACAACTATATGCAATTAGCATCTAGATGATATAATACTAATAGCTCCAAATGGTATAGAAAAACAGAAAAATATTTTGCCATAGGAAAAATTCATTATACCAGAAAAGGTAAACAGAAAGGTAATTTTGCTTTTAAACATTTTTCATTAAGAGACTTCACTCATAGATTTTTTTCAGTTTCCACCCAAATGTTGTGAATATTTCCAAAAGCAATCAGACATTGAATTTGGCAGGTATTCTGATTTTTTTGAAAGTGGATTGCTTGTAAAATTTAGGCAACATTTGATAGAGATTTATTGAGCATCTACTGTGTATCAGGTACTACGTCAGGTATTGTGCTAGGCCTGGGGATACACAGGAGAGCAGGACAAAGATTTTAATCTCCTGAAGTTTATAATGAGGGAGATGGATAGTTTTGACAAGTGTCATGATGGGAGACAAAGTACTGTGGGGTAGAGGAGGTGAGCAGAGGCATAGAGGGAGGACCTACTTAATCTCTGGGCATCTCTGTTTCCTTTATCTGTAAAATGGGGAGAGTAGCACCAGTTGAAATTTAGTCTAAATTTCCAAAATTTATCCTTAGGAAATAAGCAGTGTGAGTTAAAGGTATCCTAATATAAAAACCTGTAAATAATTCATAAAGAGGAAAAAAATATATCTTATGGATAATTAAGAGTTGACCACATTTCAAAACAAATGAAATAAAGACCGATTGTATGCCTTTGACAGGTTAATTCCACACATGTCCTTAATGGGAAGACAAAGTTCCGTGAATCTAAGAGGTCATAGATATAACATGCTATATTAGTCTGTAACTATGCAGCCAGCTGGCTCTGCAGTGGTGAATTTGGGTGGGGAGCAGGCACATCAAAGGTACTTGATTATTTTATTTCTAACTGGGCATTTTTAGTAGACCATCCTTACCTTTAAATTTTGTTTTAGACTTGCTTTTATTTTTAAGTTTTGTTTCTTTCCTGGTTATGAAAGTGATAGATACTCATCTTGGAAAAACTGGAAAGTATAGAGATATATTAACAAAGAAAAATTTATCCATAATTCTTTAACTCAAAATAAGCCACTGCAAACATTTTTGTGCATTCCTTCCTGTCTTTTTTCTATGCGTGTTGTGCTACCTAGCTCACATTTTGTAATTGCATATCCTGATTTTTTTTTTCACTTATAACTGTAAGGTAAGAAACAAAACTATCATTATTTACTAATAACATGTCTCTGTAGAAAACACAAAATAATCCACGGATAAATCAATTAAATTAATAAGAATTTAGTTAAGGGGCCATCTGGTGGCGCAGAGGTTTAGTTCATGCTTGGCAACCCGGGGTTCGCAGGTTCGGATCCCGGGCGCCCGCCGACGCACTGCTCATCAGCCTTGCCGTGGCGGCGTCCCGTAGAGGAAGATGGGCATGGATGTTAGCCCAGGGCCAGTATTCCTCAGCAAAAAAGGGGAGGATTGGCGACGGATGTTAGCTCAGGGCTGGTCTTCCTCACAATAAATAAATAAATAAATAAATAAATAAATAAAATAAAATTAAAAAAAAGAATTTAGTTAAGTTAATGGGTTCAAAATCAATTTATAAAAATTAGCTTCATTTCTATACACCAGCTGCAAACAGTTAAGAAATGTATTTTTTTAAATTACAATAACATAAAAAAAATTAAGTATCTAGGAATAAGTCTTATAAAACATGTATAAGACCTTCATGGAGACAATTATGAAATTGTTAATGACATTAAATAGAGCTAGTTAAAACTAAATTCTCTTTAAATTTATTTAGAGATTCAATGTAATTCCAATAAAAATTCTAATTTTTTAACTTGAAAAATTGTTCAAAAAATGTATATGTCAGAGCAAAGGACCAATAATAGTCAAGACAGTTCTGAAGAAGAAAAGGTAGGAGGGACTTGCCTTACCAGAGACTAAGAATTATAGAACTGTATTGATAAAACAGAGCAGTTTTGGCACAGGGGTAGACCTTAGAAACAGACCCCCATACATATAGAAACTTGATTTATGATAAAGCTCCCATTGCAGATCAGTGGCAAAAGGATGGGCTCTTCAGTAATTGATGCTGAAGAACCAAGAAATTATATTGAATCTTACCTGATACATAAAAAAATTTCAGGTGTATTAAAAACTTTAATGTAAAAGACAAACAAAAACTTTTAGAAGACAATATAGGAGAATAACTGTGACCTCATAGAGGACTTCTTATGTACAAAAGGCCGAAGGATAGATAAATTAAACTTAAAGCTTCCATTCATCAATAACATTATAAATAAAAAGACAAGCCTCTCAAATATGTAACAAATATTATTCTTTTTTTTTTCAGTGAGGAAGATTGGCCCTGAGCTAACATCTGTGCCCATCTTCCTCTATTTTGTATGTGGGATGCTGCCACAGTATGGCTTGATGAGCGGTGGGTAGGTCCGCGCCTGGAATCCAAACCTGTGAACCCCAGGCTGCCAAAGCAGAGTGTGTGAACTTAACCACTATGACACCGGGCCTGCCCCTGTAACAAATATTACTAATGAAGGATTAGTATTCAGAATGCATTAATTACTCCTACAAATCCAAGAGAAAACAGGCAAAAAACTTTTAATAGGCATTTCCTAGAAGAAGAAACCCAAGTGGCCAAGAAACATCTGAAAAGATGTTCAACCTCATTAATAATAAAATACAAATTAAAACCACAATGATATTGAATCATACCAAGTTAATAAAAATTAAAAACAAGATAATTGTAAGAAAGAAGTGGATGGGAGAAAAAAGACATATGTATCTCCTCTTTTCTGCAAAACAAGTTCAAAAAGGATAAACCAGAAACCAAAGAGATTGGTTACTAGTGGGGGGTTGGGGGGGGTGGGAAAGAGGTGGAAAGAAGGGGAGGATGGGAACAGGGTAAGTCTGAGGAGGGAGACATAAGTCTCTGAATATACCATTTTGTGTGGCTTTGGCTCTTAGAACCATAGCAATGAACAAACAAAATCAACCAAGAATGGAGTGGGGGGTGGGGGAGGCACACAAAATAGAATCCAAACAATAACAAATGAAACCTAACATAACCACACTGAAGGGGATGAGGATGAAAAGAACAAACCTAAGTAAAATCAGTGTCTTGGCTGGATACTATAATGCTAAAGACAAAAAGAATTGTACACAAAAACTTGAGTTAGCAAATCTGCTTCTGACAGGGGTATGGGTTAGCAATTGTGTAATTTCTATAAAAAAATCAAAGAAGTGAATACAGTGTAGATAATGAGAACCAGGTTTCTCCCTGTCAGAGAAAGAAGTTACAAAAAAAGAAAGGAGAAAGACTAAAATGAACCTTGTGGTGTTCATACGGAATTGGAGGTATCAGTATGAACTCATATTTTTAAGTATAGGTAGATACAGAAATAAAAAGATGTGTGTGTGCATGCACATGTGCACATGGGTTAATATACATACATATATTTCCCATCTCTATCTGCTGAGTGAGTCTAGGAGCAATGACACCCAGTAACAATAAACACACTTAGCACCCGGATTTTGGTTTCTAAACACCATTCTCCAATAAAAGGAATAAGAGTTCCTTGAAGAAGAGGTTAATTTAAGGTTTAGGGCAGGGAAGTTAAAAATAACTCTGGTATGTTTTGTGGTTCCAGAAAATAAGGAAGTACATGAAAAGAGATAGTGACATCGGGGCCGCGTGGTGGCGCAGCGGTTTAGTCCGCGCTTGGCAGCCTGGGGTTCGCAGGTTCGAACCCCGGGCGCCCGCCGATGCACCGCTCGTCAGCCACGCCGTGGCGGCATCCCATATAAAGTAGAGGAAGATGGGCATGGATGTTAGCCCAGGGCCAGTCTTCCTCAGCAAAAAGAGGAAGATTAGCAATGGATGTTAGCTCAGGGCTGGTCTTCCTCACAAAAAAAAAGAAAAGAGATAGTGACGTGTTAAAAGAACATAAGCAATGTAGATTCATCACTTGTAACAAATACACCACGACTGTGGGGGATGTTGATAATGGGGGAGTCTGTGCATGTGGGGGAGATATCTCTGTACTTTCCCCTTGATTTTGCTGTGCACTGAAAACTGCTCTAAAAAAAGTCTTAAAAAAAAAGAAGAACATAAGAGCTTACCTGAAGGAGTTACCAATGACCAAAGCTAGATAACTTGAGCACCAAAATAATAATAGTGTTGGAAATGACCCATAGCATAAAACAAATGTTCATAAAATCCATGCTGATATAAATAAATAAAGTAAGGAGGAGAAGGAGGAACAGCTCTTCCTTACAGAAAGATTCAATTAATAAATTCCTACTAATAAATGTAGGGAAAATCATGGAAATGCAAAATCACCATTATGCAAATACCATAATAAGCTGCAGGCAAGATCCATTGCTAACATCAGTGGTTGAAGGTTTAAGGAGAAACAGAATATTAGCATAGTCTTAAAGTATTTCCCCAAGACTTTTTATCAACTACAACGAGGAAAATTGTCATTTTACAATGGAGAAACCCGGCAGATACCACCTTAATCAAGTGATCAGGGTTAACATCACCAATAATAAGACATATCAATATCATGTATTCCCCGAGATGATGCACTAAGAAGACATGATATCACTTTTGTGGTATTCTTGCCGAAAACACATAACATCAATCTAATCATGAGAAAACATCAGAAAATCCCAAACTGAGAGACCTTATACAAAACAACTGACTACTATTTCCCGAAAATGTTAAGGTCATGAAAAGCAAGGAAAGACTGAAGAAATGTCACAGATTGGAGGAGACTAAGAGGACACAACAACTGAATGTGACCCTGGATTGGATCCTGAAACAGAAAAATGATAGTAAGGGAAAGACTAGTGAGGTCTTTCGTTAGTTGATAGTATTGTTTCACGATTGATTTCCTGTTTTGATAACTGTACTATGGTTATGTAAGCTAAATTTAAGGGAAGGTGGTGAAGGATATATATGAACTTTTTGCTATACAGCTTTATTGAGATACAGCTCACATAAAATTCACCCATTTATAACGTGCAATGCAATGACTTTTACTATATTCAGAGTTGTACAATAATCACCACAATCAATTTTAGAACTTTTTCATGACCTCCAAATGAAACCCCATACCCTTTAGCTATCCCCTCAATTCCCCCCTTAGTCCCCCAGCCCTAGGCAGTCACCAATTGACTTTCTTTATAGATTTGCTTATTCTGGACATTAAATATAAATGGAATCATAACAATATGTGATCTTGTGTGACTGGCTTCTTGCACTTGGAATAATGATATGTTTCATCCATGTTGTAGCATGCATCAATACTCCATATCTTTTTATTGCTGAATAATATGTCATAGTATGGATGGACCACATTTTATATAACAATTCATCAGTTGATGGATGTTTGGGCTGTTTCCACTTTTTGGTTACTATGAATAGTGCTGTATGAACATTTGCGTACAGATTTTTGTGTGGACATGTTTTCACTTCTCCCTCATTTCATACTTACGGATGGAATTGCTGGATCGTATGGTAACTGTGTTTAACCCTTTGAGAAACTGCAAGACTTTTCTAAAAGGACTATTCCACTTACATTCCCATCAGCAGTGTATGAGGTTCCAATTTTTCCACATATTCTACAATACTTGTTATTGTCTGTCTTTTTGATTATAGCCATTGCAGTGGGTGTGAAGTAGTATCTCATTGTGGTTTTCATTTTCATTTCTCCAATTGGCTAATGATGTTGAGCATCTTTTCATGTGCTCATTGGCCATCTGTATATCTTCTTTGGATAAATGCCTATTCAGACCCTTTACCCATAACTTAGGCTGTCTTTTTATTACTGAGTTGTATTAGGTCTTTAACTATTGTAGACACAAGTCCCCTATTAGATATATGATATGAAATAATTTCTCCCTTTCTGTGAGTTCTCTTCACTTTCTTGATGGTGTCCTTAGAAGCACAAATGTTTTTAATTTTGATGGTGTCTAGTTTATTTTTTTATTGTTTGTGCCTTTGGAGTTATATCTAAGAAATCATTGCTTGATCTAAAGTCATGAAGATTCACACCTCTATTTTCTTCTAAGAATTTTATAGTTTTAGTTCTTAACATTTAGATCTTTGATCTATTTTTAGTTACTTTTTGTTTGTGAGGTAGAGATTCAACTTCATTCTTTTGCATGTGGATATCCAGTTGCCCCACCACCATGTGTTGAAAAGATTCTTCTTTCCCCATTGAATGGTCTTGGCATCCTGGTCAAAATTCAGTTGACCATAAATGGGAGGGTTTATTTCTGGACTGTCAATTCTATCCCATTGATCTATATGTCTATTCTTATGCCACTACCACACTGCCCTGGTTACTGTAGCTTTGTATTAAGTTTTAAAATGGGGAAGTGAGAGTCTTCCAACTTTGTTCTTCATTTTTAATATCGTTTTGGGTATTCTGGGTCTCTTGCATTTCCATATGAATTTTAAGATCAGCTTGTCAATATCTGCAAAGAAGCCAGCTAGGCTTTTGATAGGCAATGCATTGAATTTGTAGATCAATTTGAGGTATACTGCCATCTTAAAAATATTGTCTTCCAATTCATGAACATATGACGTCTTTCCATTTATTTAGGTCTTCTTTAATTTCTTTCAACAATGTTCTAGTTTTCAGAATATAAGTTTTACACTTCTTTTGTCAAATATATTCCTAAGCATTTTATTCTTGTTCATGCTATTATAAATGGAATTGGTTTGTGTGTGTGTGTGTGTGAGGAAGATCAGCTCTGAGCTAACATCCATTGCCAATCCTCCTCTTTTTGCTAAAGGCTGGCCCTGGACTAATATCCATGCCCGTCTTCCTCTACTTTATATGGGACGCCACCACAGCATGGCTGACAAGAAGTGCGTCAGTCCGCACCTGGGATCCGAACCTGTGAACCCCGGGCCACTGAAACAGAGCATGTGAACTTAACCACTACGCCACCAGGCTGGCCCAGGAATTGTTCTCTTAATTTCATTTTTGGATCTCTTGTACTGTTTTTGTGACTTTTCGGTAGATCTAAAATAATTTAAAAATAAGCACGACCATATCAAATATTCGCAACTGAAACACATACATTGCTAATGGGAGTGTAAATATAACCACCTTGGAAATAATTTGGCATTATTTAGTAAAGTTGAAAATGTATGTAACCTATGTCCCAACAATTCTACTCTCAGAGAAACTCCTGTATATGTGTACCAGCACTGTATGAAATAGTAAAAAACTAGAAACAAATGTCCCTCAGTAGTAGAAATCATTTTTTAAGATGTGTGGTATACTCATATAATAGAATAATAAAAAGCAGCAGGATGAATGGATTCCAGCTACACACAACAACAGGATCAATCTCAGGGATGTCATGTTGAGTATAAAAAGTAAATTACAGATGAATTCATAGAGTGTGTTTCCACTTACAAAAAGGTTTAAAGTATATGAAATTAAACAATATATTGTTTAGGAGTTATGTATTATGGCAAAACTATAAGCAAAATAAGGGAATAATAAACACAAAATTCAGGATAATGAATTTTGGTTCCTGTGAACCAAAGGTAACCTGACAGTCCAGGAATGGTTACCTTTGAAAGAAAAGGGACATTAGCATCAGGAAAGGGAACAAGAGTCTTCAGTGTTCCTTATTTTGGTGGGTAGATGGTGTTCACTATGTTGTGATTTTTAATACCCTTTATAAATTTTATCTATTCAATATTTAAGATTTCTTAAAAAGGGGGGATGTAAATGTCTATCCATGTTTTAGAAACTATTTGAAGACATTAATAACTATACTAAATTCTATCTGATGGAGATATCATCAATGAACAGCAACTATTTTCTCTTCACTCTGTATTTTAACTAGTATAGAAAAGTTGAAAGAATAGTGCAATAAATACCTGTATACCCTTCAGTTAGCTTCACCAATTGTTAATATTTTGCTACATTTGCTTTTTCTCTTTATTACTTTTTATTTATTATTGTTTATTACTACTGAATAATTTGCAAGTAACACATCATAATATTCACCCCTAAATAGTTCAATGTGTATTTCATAACAGCAAAGGCATTCTCCTACATAACTACAGTATCATTATTATATACAAGGAATTGAACGAACATCAATATAATATTCTCTAATACACAGCCCACATTTGAGTTTCACCAATTGTCTCAGAGTTCTGCTTTTTATTTTTTATTTTTAGGTCTAGGATCCAATCAAGAATCAAGCATTGCACTTGGTTGTCATGTCTCTTTATTCTCCATACTTAAAACAGCCCCCTACCTTTTTTTTTCTTTTTGGTCTTTTCATTGGTATTTTTAAAAATGCAGGCTAATTGTTTTATAGAATGCCACATCATCTGGACTTTTCTGGGAGTGTCCTTGTGATTAGATTCAGGTTAAGCATTTTTGGCAATTATACTTCAGAGGTGACATTCTGTACTCCCCCTGCTCATAATGTCAGTCTGTCCCATGACTGGAGATGGTTTGATTACTTGGTGATGACAGTGTCTACTGCTGGATCTCTCCATTTTAAGGACACCTTTTACTTTTGTAAATTTCAATATGTGGGATGATACTTTGAGACTATATGAATATTTTTTCCTGAATGACATTTTACCCAATGGTTTAGTGTCCACTGATGATACTTGTCAGAATCGGTAACTACATTGGTAGTGCAAAATAGGGATTTTCTAATTCTATCATTTTCATATATTTATTACTAGGACTCTTTTGTAAACAAGGGCTTGCCCCCCACCTTCTCATTCCTCCTGCCCCTTTTGTTTTTTAGTGTTACTATGGACTCACGAGTTTTTAAAAAAAATTCAATAGGTTACAATCCATTGCCATCGTCCCTTTTAATACTCAAAATTACCAAATTTGACCAGTAAAATCCCCTTCAAGCAGGATGCTATGTCCTTTTGACATGTCTCCAATCTTTGAGTCCCCATCAAAGTTTCTCACTTTCTGGCACAACAAGATATTCCAGACCATCCCAGCTCAGAGTTGGGACAGTGGAGAATGGTATTTACAAGCCAGAATCTAGAGGCTAAATGTGCACATTGATACTGAGATGTCACTGTTTTAAAGACTTTTCAGTGGACAGAGCAAAGAAACATTTAATTTTTTTCAAGTTATGAATTCATACTTATATCTCCAATTTAAATCTAAAAGGGATTCCTTACTTTTCCCCATTCCATATTGGAGGCTCCTTTCTTTCGTGTGAGAATCTGGTATTCAATAGCATTAAAATATTTACCTATTTGCTCTATCCTATGATACACACAAAATACGTAGTTTGAAAATTATCAATGCCACTCCCAACAACAAACATACCAATTAAAATTCAAAATTTATTTGCAATTCTTTTTGCCCTTAGGATATATCACATTGAGAATGCATAAGACAGCTGCGTTCAAAAAATACTTGAATTAATTCTTTTTAGTATCTGGTTATGTTATCAACTTGATATGCAGTTAGGTTCAGTTATTTCTGTTTGCATTCAGTATTAACTTTTTTCCCATCATTTTATTTTTTTTGGAATATGTAACTCATTTATAAGGATCAAATGTCAAAACTATATGGAAAGTTATACTCATCCCATCACTATCTCTTTCGCCCCATATAGATAAACTTTTTCATTAATTTCTGGCTTAACCTTTATGTTTTGTTTTTCAAAAATATGCACAAAGGTGTGGAATCTGAAAAGGATCTGAAGTGTTGAGAAATGGCTGGTCACTTTCTGTCTTCTTGATTATTTGTTTATCACAGTTCTATAGGATTAAAGTTTATATTCTAATAAATCATGAGAAAATCTGTCATATTTTTCCAACTCCACAATAAAAAATGGACATCAACAGCACCCAGCTGGGGTACCAATGGTGGCACAGAGAGATCCAGCGCCATGTCTACCTAAACACTAAATCTTACTTTTGACATGAGTGGGAACTTAGGAGGTGTCAGTAATCCTTCTTTTACAACATTTTACAACTCTCTGAGTTCTAGAATGGAGCCAGTGGTGGTTGGGAATCACTGTATTGCTTAAAGGTGATCAATCTGAACCTTGGGGGGCAGCCATAGGTGGTGCCAGTTGTGGACATCTTCCACAGAAATAACCAACTCAAAAGGCCCTGGAGAGGAATCTTCTTGTATGGCCAAGGATTCCAAGTAGCTAGATTGTAGCCGCTTGTGTCCCTCCTTTCTCTTTACTGAAGGCTACAGGAACCAGATGTGTTTAAGGAAAACTTGAGCATTAGCCTGTATTCCCCTTGTGGGATTAGAGAAAAATAACATCATGTCCTCTGAGGCCATTCCTCTAAAAACTCTAAAGGAGAAGCAGCAATTTTTTGACCATCCAAGGGCCTGGAAGGGGAATAAACCAAGAACACATGCACCAAGTCCACAATACCTGTAAGCACCAGTGTCAAAGGCCACAAAGGTGGAAAATCTGAACGAGTGGCCAGAACCCATAACTAGAAGGAGCTAATCAGTCTGAATATCAAGTTAAACTGATACCTGATCTAAATGTGCAGGGATCTAAAATGTCCAGGTGTCATTAAAGATGACCCAGTATTCATCTCAATCCCCCACTATACTGCCTATTTATTTGGACAGAACAATGTTGTTCTGGCTCGAATGTTCTTATCCCTTGATGTTTTTTAACAAAAAAATTTATTTCTAAATTTTTTATCTCTAATTTTAAGTTCTTGTTCTTCTTATCAAAAATATATCCCAAAGAAAAAAATAAAACTACTCTCAGTTTTAGCTGTTCATCTTCTCTGTGGATCAAATTAATATCTTCAAAGTTTTGGTATGCAAAATATTCTAATGCTTAAAAGGATATGAAAATCAAGAAAATATTGAATTATTAGAACATGCTGAGTTTTTAAGTATTATGAGAACAATGTGCATTCTTTCACCCTGGTAATCTCTTTTCAGCCAATTAATAACCTGGAAATTGAAATAGCTAGTTAAAATCCCTGCTAATCACTTTCAATGCCCATTGCATCAGTGGTCCCTTTGTCTTCTGGTGACCCAGCTGGCTCCCTTCTGTCCTCCTGCTGGGAGAAAATTCTTTAATTTGGGTTTGGTGAGACCCGTCTGTGTGGGTGTACACTGCTGTGTTGTTTGGGTCAAGGAGGGAGGCAGCACTAGACCTGCACAAGAACAGCACTTGAACACACAGATAACAGCTTCAGAGCCCTGTGTGACTGACAGATACACCTGATACAGACACATTTAAGGCCCTTATTCTTGGCCAAAGTAGATTTCTAAAACATGGTTTTAATGACCACATTTGTTTTTGCCAGAGGACTACCAAATCTCAAACATTACTTCTATGTCTTCCTTTTAAAATAGGTTTTAACTTAAAATTCAACAAAATGTTACAAAAAATTCAATTCAGCAAATATTAAGTGTCTGCTGTGACACAGACAAGACAGACACATTCGCTGAATATGTAACTGAAGAGAAAGAGCATTAATAAACATCACAGTCACAACACAGTGCTGAGTGCCATGGCTGGAGCACTGCAGGGTGCAGATGAGCACCAGTGCATGGGTTATGGAAGAAAACCTGGGAAAGAGTATGTCTTTGAAGCCAAAGGAACTGCAGTATTTGAAGGAAGGAATGGAGGTCACCTGTGCAGTCAATGGTTCAGATAAGATAAGGATTGAGGTCATCGGTAACATTGGCGAGAGTCCTATAAGGGCGGGGGTCGGGAGTGGAGGCCAGTTTTCAGGGTGTTGAGAGCGTCTGGGAGATGAGGAAATGGAGATAACAATAAACAACTCTCAATAAGTTTGGCAGTTAGCTAGAAGAGGATGAGCTGGAGGGTTAGGAAGGATTAACAGAGGCTTGTTTTGTCTTTCAGAGAGTGGGGCAGGTTAAAATGGATGGAATGAGCCCCAGGAGAGAAAGAAGTTGAAAGTGGCAATGAGAGAAGAGATCATCAATACTGCGATGTCCACGAGAATGAGAGGAAGGCATCCAGAGCAAGGTGGGAACCAGGCTTAAACAGGGGAGGGCAGCTCTTTCACTGATGAGGAGGGAAGGGGAAAAGATAGGTGTGTATACAGTTAGGTTTCTAGATTTGGAAGCAAGAAGTTTTCATCTGAAGTTTTCTTCTTTTGGGGGTGGGAGGGGAGAAGTAGGTGGCATGGTCATTTGCTAAGAGAGAAGGATGAGGTCAGAAGTTTGAGTGAAAAGGAGTCTGTAGTAGCCAGCCACTGTGGAGAATGGGAGAGAGGTCCAACTAAAGAACCAAAAAAGAATGTATGATGGCATCAATTGGAAAGGTTGATTTTTTTCCCCTCAGTGTCCAACAGTATGAGTGTGTAGGAGAGGAATCTGTGGTGTTGACATTGGGGACATCCAAAGAGATGATTCCAGGATGCAGCAGGGTCTGGGATATGACTGGGGAGCAGGTGGTTTCAGAGGAGTAGGGGTAAAGGTGTTTGACAATAAGGAGCTTAAGGTACTGGGAAGCTAGGATATTGGCTGGGTCCTCCACCTGGGTAGGAAGTACCTTCAAATGATGGTGGCGTGGGAGGCGAAGACTGTGAACCAGGTGCTAACATCTTCTATAAACCAGGAGTGGGCACTGGGCAGCTAAGTACTTAGTTGGAAACTGACTTGAAGAATGCTAACTTTAGGTACCTGTTATATTTGTACAAAGGAATCTCTGGTATTTCCCTATTCCACCTCAGGATGGAATGGTTTCCTAGAACTACTTTCTTCCCTGGAATCCCATTCCCTGCTGCCTTTGTCACTGCCCAATAAATACTGGTTTTTTTCTGCTTAAATTTTAGGGGACTGACAAGGAGGTATAAGGTTGATGTGACCAAGAAAATATATTTTAGAAAGTGAAAATGCCTTCCTCTATCTCTTCACTTCCCTCTTCATCTCTACCACCTCCTTACAACTTCTTTACATCCATTTAAGTACAATAACCTATCTACATACCAGCAGACGAAAATGTCTGTTTCTTTCATAATCCGGTATGTGTCGCGGTGTCAAATTTGTGTCATTCCACTGAGCATGATAAAACTTCCTTGACTAGATACTGCCAGATCTGCTCCCATTTGCTGGGGCTCCCACACACACCATTTTAAAAGCAGAAAGATATGGGCAGTCACAAACGCTTCCTGTTTTCATCCCACCCATCTTGAACAGAAAGCGGCTTGCATTTTGATTGCACTGATACCCTGGTATTCTAATTTATAGAAGTTGAGGTCTCCTGAATTAGAAGAATTATGCTATGACATCAAATTTTTTAAAATGACACTAAAACAAAAGTGTTTCCTATAGTCTAAAAATTCTTTATGCTGCTTCTCCACTGAGCAAGTTACAAGTCCATTTTAAACAAACTTAAAAATGTTTAACCCATTTCATTTTTTTATCTTCAAATTCTTTCCTAATGTTTTCTTTTCCTCCCTGCCTCCTTTCCTTAATTAGAATGTGAGGTGAGGTATCAAATGCTTTGCCTTAGTGCTGGGTCTGCAACAACATGATGGTTTTTATTTTCACTTTTTTCTTTCAGTCACATGTGGGCTGCCAAGGATGTGCCCTTTCTGCATGCCCTGGCTGCTTCTCTCTGCCTGGGGCTTTTCTTGGCAGGCTGGCTGCTGAAATGCTTCCTTTAGGGAAAGGCAAATGGAACCAGAAAGCAGAGCAGTTGGTCATTGTTTCTGCCTCTGCCCATCCCTTCCCTCCCTCCAGCCCTCTGTTCAAACACTAGTTGAGCACCTACTGGTGCCAGGCCCGAGAAAGGCACCAAATAAGGCAGTAGGCACACAGAAAGGAAAAAGCAGTCCTTGTCCCCAAGGTACTGCCCTCTGTGACCTTAGGCCAATGAAGCTCTCCTTGATTCATATGGTGAAATATGAGGAAACTGAGTCAGATGATTTCTTGAGAATCCTTTCTGTTTTCATAGCTATGATTTTTAAGAGTTGTTTTAGTGGATAATCTCCTGCTATTTACTCTGCTCCTGCTAGTTACTTTCTCTTTACACCTTAACATGGTCCTTCCTATTTTATTATCAATTGTTATGTGTTCAAAGAATATGAAGTTTTTAAATATCAAAGCAAATAAATTTTGGTGTCGTTATGATGTGGAATACTATACATTCACGAAGAAAGATGTTTACATGCTTTAATGGCATGGAAAATTGTGCATACTATAATGTCAAGTGAAAAAACAGACACAGGCAGAGAAGAGAGACCGGAACACCAGGTATTAAGTCATTTGTTAACACCCAGATTTTAAGAGTGGTTATCCTTGATGGTGGGATTATAAATGTTTAAATTTTTCTACTTTGTTTCTTTTATTTTTTAAAATAAAGAATACCATAACTATGCTTTTTCTATAATGAAAATGAATACAATTATTTTTAAATATGTAGAAGTGATTGTTTTTGCAGGAAAATTTTCAGTACGTATGCTAAAGCCAGATGTGAATAATGTTTACAATATGCTTTGCCTTGAATTTCCGAATCTGTTCATAACATTGATTTTTCTGGATTCCAAGCTTATGTAACTGGTCAAATTCTGGTACTTTCCTGAGGAGTGATAATCTTAAAATACTCACTTGAGAAAAATCTGAGGCCATTGAGATGGGAAAATGAAGGACCTATGCAATTTTTTTCATCTGTCAAAAATGCAAAGTTTTATTTAGGGTGTTACATTTATTAAGAAAGGTGAAAGTACAGGTCATCAAGAGGTTATTTCAGGAAAAGGCTCTGCATAACCGCTGACCATGGATGATTTCACCACTTGAAACAGGTGCTATAATGTGTTTGCTCAAGCTCGATTTGGGATATCAGATCACAAACTCAGGAAGGCCACAAATGTCAATTGGTACAAGTAAAACACCTATAAAAGTAGGCGCTCCCTCCATGGTATGAAAGTAGAAAATCCATTAGAAATAAAAAATCTGGTTAATCCTTGTTGCGACTAAAGCCCATCCATTTCCTACAATGGAAGTGGGCAGAAAGAAAATACAGAAATGGCCAGTAGCTGAGGGAGCCTCATTTGGCCCATGGAACTAACAATGAAAGATTTCTTATAGAGCTGCGCTACTCAAAGTATGGTCCTCTGACCAGCAGCACTAGCATCCCCTGGGAGCTTGTTAGAAATGCAGAATCTGAAATAAGTCAGAGAAAGACAAATACCATATTATCTCACTTATATGTGGAATCTAAGAAACAAAACAAACAAACAAACCAAGCTCATAGATACAGAGAACAGATTGGTGGTGGCAGGGTTGGGTGGTAGATGAAGGGTCAAAAGGTACAAACTTGCAGCTATAAAATAACTCATGAGGATGTAATGTACAGCATGGTGACTACATAGTTAATAATACCGTATTGCATATTTGAAAGTTGCTAAGAGAGCAGATCTTAAAAGTCCTCATCACAAGAAAAAATAATTCTGTAACTGTATTTGGTGATGGATGTTAACTATCTAGTGATGATCATTTTACAATACATATAAATATTGAATCATTATGTTGTACACCTGAAATGAATATAATATTATATGTCAATTATACCTCAATGTAAAAAAAAAAAAGAAATGCAGAATCTGGAGCTTACCCAGACCCACTGAAGAGGAATTTGCATTTTAACAAGATCCCCAGGTGATCTGTACGTATGCTAAAGTTTAAGGAGCACTGTATGATAGGTATGGAACATATAAACTACATTTTAAGCTCTTTTGAATTTTTCTGCTTCCTACCTGTTTTCAAATATATTGAAAATAAAAATTTTTACTGTGGCAAAACGATTCATCTTCCAGCTAAAATCTGTGTGTGTGTATGTGTGTGTGTGTGTGCGTTTCTCCCAGCCAAGGTACTCAGAAGCAACCTGACATTTATAATTTCCTGTTCAAATCTAGTTTACAAAGGCAAGCATTTTTCAGCGGTCCCAATTTTTTAAATTCCTTATTGCTTCTAATTTTAAGCAAATTTTATGTTTGAAAGGATTATTTACCACAGACTTCTAAAATTTTTGCTTCCAACCTTTTTACATTTTCTGGGAAAATTATTTTTTCCTCTATACTCATTCTCTTAAAGCCATTAGAAGAAATTCTAACTTTGCATTCTTTAATTAGGCATTATCATTGTTGACATGGGAGATGGTGTTCTGGTTTCTAGAATGAAAACATGCTGGTCGTGGGCTAAATGTCCAAGAAGCCACCTATGAGAATGTGACATATCTGAGCCATAGAAGGAGTTTAGATGCCACAGATCCCATCACCCCAAGCAAGGGTATCCTTGCCTCGAGAAAATTTCTCTTCATAAATAAGTGAGCAGTTTCTAGTCCACCGATTATGTCACAAACTTAACAGTATGAGGCAAACGTGCACATGAACTGACCCTTGACCTAGGAGGGGAAAAGGTCAGAGTACTTTGAAGGAAAACTTACAGATATTCAAAGTAACACTTAATGTGCTGTTATGATTTTTATTACTGTAAAAAAGGAGGGAAGTGTCCTATAAACGTTTGGATTAAGAAAAAGAAAGAGGCAGAGGGAATCTAAGGCTGGACCTAAGTAGGGTCGTCTTTGAAAGTTCAGTCTTACCTGATTGTCGAATCCGTTGAAGAGTTTGCTGTACCAGAACCTCTGATCTTGGAACAATGATGATGAAGTCCACTTTGCTGAAGTGGCCAAGGTCCAGGCTCTGGCTGCCGCTATCTGCTATAGCACACACCTGGGATAAGAGTTTTCTGGCAACTGTTAGCTGTGGTTGATAAATTTGGAAGCTTTCATTATCTAAATCTAAAATAAAAAAGTCATAAGAACAAGATTAATTCACTTCCATGATGGCCTCTATGAATCGATAAGGGGATATATAACACACACGTGGTAAAATAATGCTCCATCATCAAGAATCCTCACTTTCTATTTTCACTCTCTATTGAGTTTTAATAGATTTGCCTATTTTCCCTGAACACTTGGCTGAAAGGATGTGCTCAAGTGGATGTGGTAATTTTACAAATGTATTATTTTAAATCAATTGATTGTCTCACAAATCACAATGTCAACACCCCTCCCCTGCCCAGAAATGGTGGGGACAGACCACACTCTCAAAGCTGAAGCCGGGACTCATCTCTGGAAAGGGGAAAGAAGAGTTTCCAGTTTTCTTTAGGACTATCAGCACAGGTCAGGTGCCCGAGCCCAGACCCAGTTCAGGGAAGGAGGCGACGCTGTAAAGATAATAATGCTGAGTTCCTTTGAACCTTTCTGGATGGCACCACAGTAAACATTTCCTCTCCAGCACATCAGTTGCAACGTGACTTGAAATTCTCCTCCCCTTGACTGCATAACGGAGGTCACAGAGACACTATACTACGTTCACCTTTCTTCCCACTTGACTTTGCCAGTGCTTGTGACCTGGCAGGTCTAGGTGGTTGTGGTCAACTCCAGTGCTGACGCCTGTACTATCTGAAGAGACCTGACTCATGACAAGGCCAGCTGGCCACTCAATAGGTGACATATTAGAAAAACATTGCCCAGTACTTACTCTAAGCATGCCAGTAGCTTTTTATCACAAGTTATAACCAAGCAATCAATCTCTTATACGTGCGTGCGCACGCACACATACAAACAATGGAAGAGACAGGTTTAGTCAGCTTAACACCTGAGCAGGCAACATTTAATATTTCTTTAAAGGGCTGCTTTTTTCAGGAACACATGTGGAAGTTTGACTGGAACACAAAAGGACCCAATTAACCTGTACTAATTAACGTTTTCTAAAACCAAGGCAAAGACATAGTCATGATAAGCCAGCCACCATGGAACCCTGACAGTAAGTGGAGATTTATACAGATGGGTCTCTCTACTGGCTGAGAGGAACTACTAGAAAAGCTAAAGCTGCAACTGTAACCAGGGAGCCACGCAAAGAAAGGGGTACTGAGGATCTGATAAAAACTAATTATCTGTTGAGTGTTTTGCAGACAAAAAGTTTCAGGAAGAGCCTAAGCACAGAAGGTTTCCACAAGCAAGCTAGCTGAAGCTGGTTCTAGCTGCCTCAAACTGCTCTAAAATAAACTAAAGTGAACTGTTTCCATTATAATCTCATTAACATCTTAAATTCTCCTCCTCTGGGAGGGGCAAAGCAGCCATTTTTAGATCATGCCACATATGTAGTAGCAGTGCACTTGCTATGCGTGCACCTTAAAAAAAAAATGGCTGTTAGGCGATAAACCCCAATCTCTTGCCTTTTCCTTAACTGGATATTCATGAACTGTACTCTGATCTAACAATAAAAGGACCCCTCAAACCTTTTCTGGGGGAGGCATTGCATTGGCAGCTATCCCCCGTGTTCTCCATTGCTTGTGCAAGTAATAAACCTTTCTTCACCTACTTCCGCATTGGTTGTGTTTTTTGGCTCCACGCTCACCAAGAGATGAACCCATTGTGTTTGGTCACACAACTTTGAATGGTAGCCCAAATAGTTTTGACCCACAAAGATTATCAAACAAAATAAATCTGTATCCTGATAGGTTGTTCTTTCATTTCACAGGTTCGATGGGTGGGGACTTTGTAGAATTTAACTTAGTAAATTTTGAAGTTTGAGGAAACCTAAAAATGTCTTTAAGCAATGTTTCTTAAACAGGAAATCAAGGATATGTACGTGGGAATCTGTAAGTACTCTGAAAAATTTTAAATTCTAACTTTGTTCATAATTCAAAACAGTATAAATACATTTTAGGTCATCTGGATGATCACTTTATTATCAAATAATGTCCAGAAGTGAAAAAATTTTATTGCCTGTATTTGAATTTGTTTTTATAGCTAAGCTGATGCCAAGCCATCCTACTTTTATGCTGAGGCAATCCTAATATATAAATGATGCATTCCTACCAAGTGGAGGTCAAAAGGCTTTCAGCAGCAGCTTATATAGATCTGTTTCATATCTAACTTTCTCTCGTTCTTCTTTTCTGTCCTTTCCTATGTTATCGCTATCAAACAGGGAATTGGGGAAGAAATCTGAACCCAAAGGAATCCAATCTAATGATCGAATTTCTCACTCTGGGTCCCACCATCCTGCTTTGTGTCCCAAAAGCTTGTTGTAGGGCAGGTGATGTATTGGTATTGCTGCTCTATCTGCCAGGAAGGCCTCACTATCCTTGTGATTATGTGTGTTTTACACATCAGAGAGTAAATGAAGGGAGTGGAGACCCAGGAGCCCTGCACAGCTGCAGTCTAGACTCTTCCAAGCAGCTCTTTGAAGCCCTCAGCAAACACTGACAGCTCTCTATGCACAGCTGGTGGAGCTAAGTAAAGCACACCAAGGACCCCAGAATCTTTCGAGGAAAAAAAAAAAAGAGAGAGAGACTGCTTAAAATACAGTTTTTGACTTTGATTTTAATTCTAGGAGACATTTACTAAGAACAAGGCCTTTGATCCAGGCCAGATGGTAATGCATTTTTAATGTGAGCCACATTTATCATGTAGATAATGAGGAAAAGCCTGCCATAGTCTGTGAATTGAAGAAGAGTCCTCAAAACCCTCAAAATGACTTAGCTTCTATAACGTCTGTCCTAAGGGCTGATTTCCAACTTTTGGTCTGAGGTGACATTACCCAGGTTTTGTGTGGGAGTCATAGCAGCAGCCTCCTGAACTGACACACATTCATTAAGATCTCCATTGAAAGGGGTAACCACACTGTCTCCTCTTCTTTGTTGCATTTTTTCTAGCAGCTTGTCCAGGTCATCGCCTATTACAAAATAAAGTGGAGATAAGAAGATTACAAGGAATGATTTGTTTGTATCAGTTTCCAGGTTGGGCGGTTAAGATGGCTTCTCGTCAAGATTTGTCAGTCAACCAGCTTTTCATGTCTGAGTTTACACTTGGCCATCCCCATGGCAGTGTCTCCATAGCCAGACTACCCTTGTTTGTATGGTGTTTACAATCGACATGCTTTCACATGCTGTATCTCTCCTGGCCTCCATAATACTCAAAGCAGGCTGGATAGGATCATTATATGTCCATTCGACATATTAGAAAACTGAGATCTGGGGAGACAGAGTCTTGCCAAAGATGACACCACAAAGTAGTGGCTGAGCTGTGGTCTCCACCCTAGTGCCTGTGTGCCTTCCTCTGGACCCCCTTGCTGTGTCCGTAACAAAATACTTAGGATAAATCATTCCAAACGAAGGAAGGTCGCCAGCAAGCTAAGCTCCACTCTCATCTCCTTGATAGGCTAAGATTTAAATTCAGAAAATCACGTGGCTAGGGGCTGGCCATGTTACTGAATCCCACAACCACTCACCTAATGATGTAGTTTTGAAATGCGATGCCAGGAAACTGACCTTTCCTGTGATGAGCTCATAACTAATTTCTTTCAAAAACTCACTTGTGGTGAGCATGCTCTCCGCCAGAGCCCTGGACTGATGCTGACCTGCAGGACAGAGGGAGAAGAGATGATGTGCCAGAGAACAAATGTTCACCGGTACAGGATTTTAGTTGCAAAAACTAGAAACAACTGAAGTATGTAACTATAGGGACTTGATTAAGAGAATTATGGCACATCAAAAGATAGATATTTACACAGCATTTGAAATGACAATTTTAAACAAAAAATGTTTATAATATAATGTTAGGTGATCAAGGGGAAAAAATGATATACCTTATGTTTGTAACTGTAAAAACATACTATGCATGTGTTTAAAGACTTGGGAGGAATGTGAAAAACCTTTAAAAATTGTGTTTGTGTGGTTATTATGAATATCTGTCTTAAAAATATAAACTTATGTTGTTTTTACAAATAAAAATGAAAAAAACTAAGGTATTATACTTTCTGATGAAGCTTTCTGAAAGAGATACATATCATAGAGAGATGGGCAGGCAGGTTTGGCCAAAGTGAGAGGGCTTGGCCTCTTTGGTAGAAAGAGGTGAGAGCTATTCATTAGACAGAAGAAAAGCAAAATCTAGTCCAAATGGCTACTCAGGATGGTGCCCGACAGAAAATCAGCACGAGAAACAAAAATACATTTTGTAATGTACCCGCTTTCTAAACCTTTTCTTTACAGTCAATGTTATAAAATGAAACATCCTCCTCAGTGAGGAGGTGAACACATGAGCTAAGTTCCTGGCAAGTTTGATTAACTGGCTTAGGCCACCTGTGGCAATGGCTTTATCACATGCTAGCGTGGTGACATTTCCAAAATCTTTTAAGGACAGAAGTTACATGAGACAAGGGTATCTGTTACTAGGGTATGCTTTGAAATAATGCTCCCACAACCAGCTGACAGGGACACCAGCCAAACTAAGGGCTACAAAAATCTGATCTGAGGAGGAAAGGAAAAGTTAAAATTAGGAGGAAGAATCCAAGTTGGAGCACTTAACCAGAGATTAATTACATGGATGCCTGAAAGATCCAATAAATATTTTTCAAATGGACAGATGATTGAAGGAATGGATTAAAAAAAAATACAACAAAGAGCATTACTCACCTAATACTACCACACAAAATTCATTTCCTCTGATTTTCGATGCACAAATTGCCACAACATAATCTGGTAGCCTTTGATAGTGTCTCATTTCACTGAGAGTCCTCAATGTCTCTGAAATGCCCTCCGCCAAAGAGTTTTGGGTCACAATCACATGAACCAAGTCTTGAGATACGCTGGCAATTAATCTAGCAAGCCAGGGGAGTTGTCCTGGTGACACAGGTGTGCACTGAGCACCCATCTGCAGGGCTCGCTCTCGCAGAGAAAATTCCTGCATAGCTTTCAGCATAATTTGCTCAAATTCTTCCCTGAGAGGTATCTGATCAGGACCTGAATTGAAGAGAATTACAGCTAGAGTTTTAAAAAATCACAGCTAGAAAAGAGACACACACACATCAGCGTGCAGTCCTTCTAAGCCCACCATTCTCCAACTGGCAAAATAACAAACTTTTTTTCTGTAGGGGTCCCAAGTATAGAGCCCCTAGTAACCATTTTCCACTGTGAAGTGACCTTCTCTCTTCTCTCTCTGCCTCAATTTTTTTTAAGAATGCAGGCTTCTGTTCTCCTTCATTCTAACCTCGATATCCTTAAAAGAGAATGTATTCAGACAGAGTACCAATTCCACTGTATGCCTTGGGAGGTGGTCACTGAAGGTGGCATATTTCCTGACCTATTAAACTTGGCACTATAGAAATGCTTAATGACTAATGAAGTAAGAAGCTAACTTGCTGGTGTATAATCAACTTTAGGTTTCACTCATTTCTCATTTTATTCATTGGTACTTTGAACATTTTAATGTATTGCCTCTATAATTTTGAGAATACTGTCCACGGGAAAATCCAGTTTAACTCTTTTTCACTTTCAATCCATATTTATGCAGCCTCACACTTTCCCCAGATAGGCAATGCTCTCATCATCTAGTTATTCCCCAGCATTCTGGGTTATTAAGTGTGGCATTCAGCCCTCTCCACCTGCAGTGGTTACGGCTAAGCTTATACGGGTGACTTGCGGCCCTGGGAATTAGGGGGGATTTTGTTTCTCTTAGTCTCTTTAGAAACTCAACCAGTCTTTAGGACAAAATAAGTAAGTCAATGTTTGGTATCTAAGTGACACAAATGAATTCTTACATTTACTTTAAATTGAAACCAGGGAGACTATGTTCACTCCCATCATTCAGAGTCATTTCTTCTGCTGAGTGGACTTGAGATTTGAAACTCAGGCTCCCATAAACAGATGCAGACCCTTCAATGTCTGTGATCTGAGATCAAGCAATAGCCTCAGAACCCAGGGTTAAAAGCCCCTTGTGAAAGAATACAGGGGTAAGGGATTTGACTTGTGTATGAGAAGGAGGCACCTTGAGTGAGTCAGAAATCTTTCCTTCCTCTAACAGGGATTTCAGTGGCCTCCCTGGCCCCTGCCCATCTTCTCTGGGAAAGTAAGAAAATGAAGGTTTAGTAATGTTTTAGGATAAGGAAAATCAAATAAAATATTATACATTTTAAATATAAACTATTTTAATTGGAGAAAATGGTTTCTCCAGGACTGGTTGGAGGTCAGAGGGAGGTAGGAGAGTGAAATCCTCACAGACAGATTTTTCTTTTCTATACATGGAAAGAGGGCAGGAAAATGGTAATGCTTACATTGTGTTTATGTTTCATATGCCCTCCTCAATTACTTGCTAGGGGGAGGTGGATGCTTTCTTATCACCTGGGAGCCACCAAAGCTTCTGATCTTCATTTAGCTTTATCAAATTAGCATCATAGTTGGTGGTCACTAGGTATCCACTTAGTAGTGAGCTCAAAGTGGATAGCTTTGTACTGACTGCATGAGATGAAAGGAAGGTGGTCGTCTATTTAACACTTGTTCCATCAGAACAAATGACAGTTCAAAAGCAGGTGGCTCTGACTGTCTCCAGTTCCCTACTGCCTCTCATAGACGACCTGAAGGCTCAGAGGCCTGGTTGATAGGTGTGTCCACAAGACCCACTCCAAACCATGACTGAGTACCATGTTCTATTAGGCAGCATTAATTCCAAATATAAAGGCATTCTAGGAAAATAAAATTATGAAACATGTTCATTCTTTGTTGCCTTAAAACTCACTTTAATAGAGTTTTAACTGAATTACTGTTAGAAATTGAGAAGTGAAGGACAAGGTACCAAAGTTTAAATGAGGTAAGAGACTTCTTAGAATAAAATGCCTTGCTTCAAATCACCTCCCATCATTTCTTCATCCTCAGCCTTTATAGCTAAATTGCAGAAGCCTTTTCTCCACTTTCCACAAGCTTGATGATAGTATTTTTTTTTCCTTCAAGGGCTGATCTCTTAGCCCAGTCATCAGTTCTGATGGCTTTTCAGATAGAGCTACCTTAATAGGAAAAGACGAGGTTTCAACAGACTCAGAGCCCTCCAAGAATCTCTGGATTTGCTTATTTCATTATCTACTTCAAAAGATTTTCAGATTGTGAAATAACAGAGATTTTTTTTTTTTAAGTGACTGTGGTGGAAAGGCCTGTTCCTTCTGGAGAATCTTGCTCTTTTTCTTCTCTGTTACCTCCAGGGGACTGAGCAATCAAAGTATTAGACCTGTCCTTTGGGAAGTTTGGGTTTATTTTTTTAAAAGTCCATCTATAATCTATAGCATATGTGAAAATATTCTTGCTGGCCTTCTTCAAAACCTCTGAAGGCAAAAAAAAAAAAACTTCAAGGACTCCAGAAGAGTTAGTTGTTGAGGAAAAGAAATGTCCCAACATAAAAAATTTAGATTAAAACGTTGCACATTGAGAGACATAATTAATTGGTTGCAAGTAAAACTCTGGAGAGAACTGATCTGCAAGGCAGAGAAGAGTTTTGTCTAATTGGAGATTTTTCTATTTTTTGAGACAAGAGCTTTTAGTAATTTAAGGGAAAACATTTTGTTTTGACCATTTAGTTCATTTAACTAACTTAGACTTTGATATTTTAAATTGTTATTAAGACTGAAAAAAATGCTGTACTGATTGGCTTGGTTTGCTATAATAGCATTACTCTATGTTTTACTGATTCTGGATGCCTCTAGAAGCTGGTTTTAGATCTTGGAACACAGTCAAAAGTCAGTATGTAGCAATTAAAATTACAACATCAAATGAGCTGCAGACACAGATGGTTTTTATAATTTTATTACCCACTAATCAGCATAATCGGCAAGTCCTAGGTTTATCATGAAAGTGGCTCATGAGATATCTGGAGCCTTGCAAGTTTCAAAAGCCCATGTCAAAGCAGAACCCACGTCAAAGCAGGCCTTTCGGGATCCCAGGGCAGCAAGAGTCATAGCCACAGTTGCTAGCTGATGCTCCAAAGACTGAATCTGGCCTGCTAAAGCTTTTGGGTTTTGAACATTGTTTAGCCCAGTGTTTTTGTTATTTAACACCGAAGTATTTTCAAATGTTAAAAATATTCACAAGAGTGCAAACAAAATTCTTTATGCGTAATTTTACATCTTGAACATTTTCCTAAGTAAATAAGTGGCTTGAAGACCTAGAGTGAGCATATAATTAGGCTGCATAACCTACTGCAGTTTGCAAAATAGAGGACATTGCAATGTAAATGCTGCTGAACCACTGCAGTATTGTTAGGGCACCTGCATATACCCACTGTGGGCTCAGGAAGATACATCAAATAGAGGAAGTCAAGAGTTCATGACCTATGTGCCCCCCTTACCCTACAGCCTAGAGAGCCTTCCAGGGAGTCCACACTTACTACCTCAATGAAGGAAAGCATGATGGGACTACATCAAAGAGGTGTAGCTGGAGAAGAAAAAGATGGGTGTAGGGACAATGGATAAACAAGATAAAAAGGCTAAGTGGAAAACTGGAAATAACTGTCTACGGCAATGGCTACATCCGCATTCCAGATGGTTGTTGCACTTTCGGAAAAGTAGCTTGGCCAGACTCCCCAAGGCAGGATGCCCACAGCACAGCCCTTCAAGGTTCTGCCTACGTCAACTACTTTGGAGACCTTCAGACCATCATGAGACTGGACACTAGGTGGAGCAATTTCTCTCTTCTAGGACCCAAAGAAGCAAAGCAAGGAGCAAGGGAGGCTAGATCCGGGAGAAACGGGGCGGGGGAGGGGGGAATAGGCAAGTGGCAGAGAGGAGTAGAAAAGAAATCAAGGAGAGGAAAGGGAAGAGTCATAGAGAATGGGTTGAAGGCAAAGAATGTTAGAAGTTAAACAAACAGGTAGGTAGATGAATGTGAGACAGTGAGGAAAGAAAGGAAAAATGTTACAGAAAAGAATAAAAACTGTCACCATCAAATGATTATTGAAAATAGCTTACCCAGCCGCACAAGATACTGGATCGTCAGAAGAATCATGTTTTCCACGCTCAGGAGTTGGCTGCCAGTCAACCCTAATTGTTCCAAATCTTTGTTTTCCAACTGTGGAATCTTGTAGCAATTCACCAGCAGAGGACTCACAACAATGTCACCAACATTTCCATAGAAATAGGGTAAAGTGCCATAGCCTGCCCCAATAGAAGCAGGTCAATAAAGTTCAACATCTCTTCTTGAGGTGCAACCAGGTACACTTCTCAACTAGGATCAACGATGCTTAACAAAGTTTCCTGCCCTCTGAGATGGCTACCAAACAAATCACTCAAATATATCCATTCTAGGGAATTCACCTGGATGCTCCAAGTTCTACCCTCATATTAAATCAGATGAATAGGAAGCAAAATACTCAAGTTATTTTATCTCTGTTTCCCACAGAAGAGACATGTTAATATTATATCTCTGCCATAGAGGATGGATGAGAGTTTGCAAAACATCTCTGTATCCTTTGTAAAACTGCAATGATAAAATATTTTCTGATAAAATTCCTGATCAAGTTTCTTTTCAGATAGGAAGTCAGAAAACAAACAGACAAACGACAATAACATGTTTCACTTCCTGAGATTTTCTTTAAAAAAATTTTTTAAGCTAAACTCATTGGTCAACAGCAATATTCTGCCCATCACAGGTCCTTGGAAGTTCCTACTCTTTCTGCTATCTTAGCTATTTTTCTCTTCCTAAATGTCAGTAAACAGCCTCAAATTATCTTAGAAGTGGATAGGACAAAAATATGTTGAAAATATACCCCGTTTTGGTGGTGTGGTGAAGAGACAGTCCCTCTGTGAGTCTTTCTAAAAGGCAGACACCCAAGGGTCCCCATGTTTTATATATCTTTCTAAGGTTTAGTTGCACTATGCTTGCAACTCAAATGCTAATAAGAACTTCCTGACCATATGGAATTTAAGCAACTGGTGTTCCCCCAGTGCCTACAGGTCCAGGAGCAGGGGATACAGGAGCCTGATAAAGGACAGGGCTTGAAGCAAAATCATCCATGTCAGTAGGCTCAAGCCAATCACAAGAAGTAGATAGCACCTCACACAGACATACCATAAAGACCTAGTGGGGCTACAACATCCTATCTGTTTGGTCCTGAAGGTAAAGTACGCAGTCTCCTTCTGGCCGAGGCTAGCCCCCAAACGAGGGGACTATAGATATGGGTTATGAAAGGCATTAAGTTAGTCCTGCAATCTAGGGACCCCTAAATTTCTGTACCTCCAGTAATAGTTTGGAAAGACTCCAATTCCTTAAAAATACTAACTTAGAGATGGTTCCCTACGGTTTAGATCTGCAACTCTGGGGTCTCTTGGTTCTCCTGAGTGGGGCTGCTGGCTAGCTCAGCTTGTTTCTTTTGTCTATGGTTTGGCTCCCTTTGACTGGTACGTCCCCTCCCCTACCTTGTTCACTCCTGCCCACCCTTCAGGACCCAGCTGAAACATCACCTCTGAGAAGTCTTCTCAGACCCCTTCCAGGCAGAGTTAAGCTCCCTCTCTTCCGAGTTCTTGTAGTTCTTGGCTGTGAGCTTCTACAGCCAAGAGGTTCACAAGTATCACAGAGTGTTGTAATTGTTATTTACACGACAGACTCCCCCACTAAACAGTGCTCCTTGTGGGCAAAAAGACTTTGCCTTATTCCCAACTTCTAGTCACATGTTTAGTATAGCATGAAGGAGCTGACCAATAAAAGCTGAAAGAATCAATAGATAAATAAATGAATACATTCATGAACATATGAATAAATACACAATGAAATGGAGAAACACTCCTAGATTCCAGTGGACACAGGCAATTTGGAATTCCTTTGCCTTACCTATCAGAATTACTGGTCTAACTCCTGAGTTACTCAGCAGGTTTTCAGGAACAATTACAGTTTCCCCTGCAGGAATGGGTCGAGGTTGTAAAATTCCAGTTAATGAGGTCTGTGGAACTGGGGCAGATAAAAGAGACTCTGGAAAAAAAGTTGTTTGACAAGAAGGATTAGACGTGAAAGCTAAATGAAATACAACTGAAATCAATGCAGCGTTAACACTTTTAATATGGAATTTTTAGAAGTCTAATGGTTTGTTGTTTTTTTATTGAAGTAATTCATGTTTATTATATAAAATTGCAAGTGAGAAAAACAAAAGAAAAAAAATCAACCATTATCACATCATCTAGAGGTAACTACTATTTAGCATTGTGGTAGTTTTTCCTTCTAATTGTTTTTCCACATGAAATCTTTTGGATTCTGTTCTGTATTTTATCTTTCCCCTCCAGATTATCAAAGCACATCTGCTCATTATAGAAAATTTGAAAAGTATAGAAAAGTGTGAAGAAGGATAAACTCATCACTAGTCAGTACTACCTAGAGGCAATCACAGTAATATACTGGCATAATTCTTTGTGTATATAGCATCTCCATGTAGTCTTTAAAATCTAAACAAACAAATTTTAAAAGAACCCACCTATGACTTAGAATTAGTATATTTACATTTGTTTGTGTTTAGTACAGCAAGATAGATGAGGATTTGAACATTTAACTGTAAGCACCAAATGGCCACAGCTTGGATACTATAAAGGAGAACTGGTTGATTTTTCAGGATTCTAGTCACAGATGAAACCATCTAGGACAGAAATAATAAGTATGGGTCACACAAGGGATCAAATCACTGGAAGACACATCTAACACCACTACTGATGAAGCAAGTTCATTTGTGCTCTAGATGGTGAGTTGGTAGAATCATGCCCTGAGAGAAACAGAAAAAAAAAAGGAATAGGCAAGAGGCAGAAAGTAGTAGAAAAGAAATGGAGAAGAGGAAAGGGAAAAGTCTTTTCCTCAGTAAAGAATGGCTTATCAATACCATGAGCTAAAACAAAGCCAGAGGGTGAATTAAGATCTGTTGTGATGACATATGTGCTTTTAGGGAAGGCCGACTTGACAGGGATGAAATATTAGCTACTATCAATATCCTTACATAATATTGGACACAATGGTTGGTTAAGGAAATTTATCTTCAAGTGTTCAGGGAAAGAACAAGAGTAGGAGATACTGCTGCTAATTAAAGAAAACTTAAAACTCATCTTCTGTTGAAATCTTACCAGTTCTTGAAAGAGGGCGAACTGTAGGAACAGGTACAACTAAACCAGGTTGGGGGACAGGTGACCCAGGATACCATCCCCGGTGTCGTTTCTTTGGTGGCCCAGAAATGAACACGGTAGCTGAAGGCAAAAAGAAAGATGAGCCTTGTCCAGCAGTGGAAGAAAGGAAAGAAGCCAAAGTAACACAGGATCTTTAATTTGATTATACTCAGAAAGCCTAACTCACTGTTCTAGAGGTAAAGATAAAATTAGAAAAAGCCACACTAACAATACCACCTAACATTTATATGCTGTTTTACAACTTAACCCAAATTATTTCATTTGATTCTATCAACAACACTGTGAAGCTGTAGGACAAGTATATTGTTATACATATTTTGTAGATGGTGAAAGGAAGGCTCAGATTTGCTCAGGGTCACACAATAGAGAGGACTTTGAACCCTGTACTTTGGTGAGCAAAGCCCATGGTTTTTCAAGATGTTTCTTTATACGTTTGTTTCAACATTATTTTCTAGATAGGCTCGTCTTTGTAGAATCACCAAGACATAGTTAATCATTACTGTTAACACCAATTATAAACTTTCCAAACATTGTATAAGAAGCTAAAGAAAAATTGAGAGTGTGCTGTCAGATAATTCATCATTCCAAACTCTGCAGCACTTCTTCCATAATTAAGTTGCATTATTTCAAAACTCTAAGATGGGTATTATACCTTGGTCTCCTGATGCATAGCTAGGTCTTGGTGACAAAGAGTAATTCCCTGGGCGGGCTGGAGTGGAGCTAGATGTACTGCTCTTCCCTCCATGGCTACTGTTTCCATTAGCAGCATCTGTAGTACACAAGAGGAGCCACTCAGAACAGAGGCTGAGCAGGATACTGCTTTCTGTGCTGCTGTAACCATACAATAAACCTCACACTCATCACTGACAGGACAGCCCAGTTGTATAAAGCCAACTACAACCAACAGAATAGCACCTTCATTAAAATGAAATGTCACCTAGAAATAATTTTCTAGGACCCAAGAGATCTTTTAGAATCATTTTCAGTGAAGTTTTTGGAGATGGTGGGTGGAAGGAAGAGAAAACTTTTTTTTAAACTTTGAATCATGGAAATTTTCAAACATATACAAAAGTAGAGAAATAGTATAATAAACTACATACCCACCACCCAGCTTCAACATTTATCAACACATGGCCAGTTTTGCTTTATCTATACCCTCTATCTCATTCCCTCATCCCACATAAACACATACATGCTCTTAATTATTTTGAAGTAAATTCATTTATCATATCATTTCATCCATACATCTATATGTGTTTTTAAAAGAAAAGGACTCTTAAAAAACGTAACTGTAATATCATTATTATACTTAAAATTAACAATGATGAATAATTTCTTAATGTCAAATATCTCATCAGTATTCAAATTCACCCCAACTATCTCAGAAATGGTTTTTACAGTTGGCTTGCTCAAATTGGAATTCAAAAAAGATCCACACATTGAATTTAGTTGCTATGTCCCTTAAACCTCTTTTAATCTACAGGATTCTCCTTCTTCTTTTTCTTTCTTACAATTAATTTGCTGAAAACCTGGTAGAATTTCTCATTTTCTGGATTTTGCTAATTGGATATCCATGGTGTCATTTAATGTCTCCTCTATTTCCTGTAAACTAATTGTCAGATATAGAGGCTCAGATTCAGGTTTGATTGTTTTTTGGCGAGTATCTCATAAGTACTGTTGTATACTTCCATCAGGAGGCACATCATAGCTTGTTTTCTCTCTTCTTGTGATGTTAATGTTGATCAGTGGGTTCAAGAGTTGTAGCCTAGTCCTCAAATTATAAAGTTGTTCATCATCCTTTCATCTGATGGTTTTAGCAACCATGATGATTACTGCCAAGATTCATAATTTCACCAACTTTTTTAATGCTGTAAAAACTTGGATTCAGTTTGTTCAAGTCTGTAATCTAATCAGAAGGTAGATCCTGCAAGAATTGCTGGATCTTACTCTGGTAAGAACAAAAGTGGTCTGCATAAATTATGATGCCTAACTCTTGGAAAGTCTCCAAGAATGACAGACTTCCTTTATCCTCATTCTTCTTCTACCTCTCTGACCATTTCATTTCCTTAAACACTGGAATTTTCTAAGATTCTCTCCATAGTTCACAGCACTATTTACCCTGGTGATTTTAACTACACGTTGGTGACTCAACTCTATACCACCAGTCCTGATTTCCCCTATGATAAATTAAATGGCTACTGAGCAGCTCCACTTGGATGTCTCATGCGTATTTCAAACTCAACATGTTTAAAATCGAACTCACAATCTCCTCCTGGGGAACCTGCTCCTCCTTCTATATTCACTGTCTCAAGTAATGGCACCACCATCAGCCCAGAAAGATAGACGTAAACCAAGACCCCTTCTTCTGCTTCATGCTCACATTAATCAGTCAAGTACTGCTGATTTTACTTCCTAAGTGCTTCTCCAATCTGCCTCCTCCTCTCCAACCTATCATCACCCTGGACAAGGACCTCATCATTTCTCACCTAAACTATTGAAATGACCTCCAACTAGTTTTCCTACCTCTTATTTTTTTTTGCTGCCAAAATGATCTAGCTCAAGTTCAAATCAGACCATGTCACTCCTCTGTTCCATAAGTTATAGAATAAAATCCATGCTTCTTAGCCTGGCCTCCCTCCCATGACCTTCTCCTTGCCCAGCACTTGCTCACCTCCTACCACTCCCTGAGTTTTACATTGTTTGGTTCTAACAAGTCCAAACTGCTGGGAGTTCCTGCACACATCACATGCTTATTTCCTTTTCCTTTCAAGCTTTGCTCCTGCTTTTCTCTGAATTTGAACTATCTTTCCCCCACTCGTTTGTATAATGAATATCTCCTTACAGTTCAAAACCAAGCTCCTCCAATAACTCATTCTTGATAGTCCCTAAAATGTTGGGCGAACATCTCTTCTACTGTGTTCCCCTGGCATATTGCTGTATTGACTGCAGTACACTGAAAATATCTTCTTATAGGTCTATCTCCCCTACTAGGTTACAAGTACATTAGAGGTCAGGGATTAAGCCTTATTTGTCTTTGCTTCCCCAGTTCCTCATCAGAGCAGGTATCCAAGAAATGTTTGTTGAATGGAATCAACGTGCTCTGTCTCCCCTGTGTGCCAAATGTCATTCTTTGACTCTTCTGGTTGGAACACAGAGAACACAAAGCTTTGTATAATAATACATAATTATAATAGCCCCACATCTGTCTTCAACTGGCAAAGAAGCAGCTTCTGTTTTCTTCTACCAAACTGTCATTTTTTTGTGTGTGTGAGGAAGACCAGCCCTGAGCTAACATCCGTCGCTAATCCTCCTCTTTTTGCTGAGGAAGACTGGCCCTGGGCTAACATCCGTGCCCATCTTCCTCTACTTTATATGGGACGCCGCCACGGCATGGCTGACAGGCAGTGCGTTGGCGGGCGCCCGGGATCCGAACCCGCGAACCCCGGGCTGCCAAGCGCGGACTAAACTGCTGCACCACCGGGCGGCCCCCAAATTGTCATTTATATTTCACACAAGTCTTTTAGAGTATTTACCAAAGAAATATAAGTGAGGAAAACATCACCTGCAGCAAAAGTCTTCCCTACAACCTGCAAAGACAAAGCCAGTGGCTTCACAACATTCTTATTCCGGGTCAGGTCCTGAGCTCCACTTAAATTGATTGCAGAATTAGCTGGACTGAGAATCGGCGTATCTTTAAAATGAAAGAGGTTGTTCAAATTAGCAACTATTTATATATGTAGGAAGGACATTAATTCAACAAGAGTGAGGTGAGAAAAAGCAGATTGTAGAATTTCAGTTTTCTCCTTGATCTATTCTGACATTTTAGGAAAGTCAATTTCTCTTTATTCAGGTTTTATTTTATTTTTTAAGTATTTAACAAACACTCACTAGAAGTTTTATGTGCTGGCTGCTATTCTAAGCACTTTAAATATATTAATTCACTTAATCCCTATAAGAACTCAATGAGGTAGCAGTCATTTAACTTGGTCACAGTCAGGTGACCTGGCATCAAAGATATCATTATGTGCCATATTAAAACTGTCTCCACAGTTCCCCTCAAAGCCATATTTTAATGAGATATATTTATCTCTATCCAGATGAGTTTGTAGTTTAAAAGGTGTCATACAAACTAAGTCATTGTGATCTAGGAGAAAGCACTTTTCTCTGAAGAATAAACTAGAATTAATTTACCTATGCAACACCAGGTACATCCAAAAGAAAGCTCCCATTTGGATTCAGAAAATAATTCAGCCCAGAAAAACTACGTGCCATTTCAGAGACAGGATATGGGAGGGATGAAGACTCAAGTCAACTAGAGTTTTCGAAATGACTATAGACTCCAAATCCCTGACTCTACTCCAACAGAACAACTTAATCAATTAATATAGGAAAGCATCCAAAGGGACTGTTAAAACTCTCTGAGAGTTCAAAAAACAAAGTGCTCTAAAGAGCAGGATACTGATGGTGCTACAGTAGAAATTATCTAAAAAATTAGCCTTCATACCACAACTTGATTCCTGCTATATCTGATCAGTGCTTCTTATAAGAACTCAAAAGACTGAAATGGTCCCCTACTGGCTCAGAAGAGTTAATGTGCCTTTCTGAGGGTGTGACTTACCACCAGAGAGTGATTTTAAGGTCTACAAGAAGAACAGAAGGCATCAAGTGCACACACAACATTATAAAGTTGCAGGAACTGAAGACAGCCCAAGTTTTTCAGGTCTTAACAGACAGCTTTACAGGATAGAAATCCCAGGTAAGTTTGCTGTGCCATCACATAGGTTGGTCATTATGTTTCAGGCCACAGTCATATTGTTCAGAACCAGACTAATACCTTACTACTCTACATACTACAGTTTATACCTACAGTTTAAGCACATTTCTAACAGTTCAGGTAAACATACAGGTGAAATTTGGTTGACAAATTATGAAGGGTGGTGATTCACCTTATTTTTTCAAATCAACAAATTCAAATATTTTTAAAATAATGAAAGGGTACAAAATTAATGTGCAGAAATAAATTTTCATAAATATAAACAACAACCATTAACAACAACATTTGTTAGATCAAATCTAACAACAACCATTGTTAGACCAAATGCCTAGGAATAATCTTAATAAGAAATGCACACAACTATATAAAGAAAACTTTACAATATTTCTTTAATATAATGTCTGGGATTTGTTTTAAAATACTGAGGAAGGGAGATAGAGAAGCAGTAAGATTAAATATTGGCCATGTGTTCATAATTACTGAAGCTGGATGATAGGTCCATGGTGGTGGTTCATTATAATATTCTATTTTTACATGTGTTTACATTTTCATATTAAAGATTTTTAAAAATTAAAAAAAAAATACTTCTGAAAATCATGAAAATAGACCTGAATAAATGTCAGACATACCATGTTTCTGACCAGGAATATTTGATGTCAAAAAGATGCCAATCAATCTAAATTAATTTATAAATTTAATGTGATCCTGGGAAAATACCAGTAGGTTTAGATACTATTAAAATTAATATTAGAATTATTTGAATGTTTTAAGTAGGCAGATTGATATAATGTTGATACAAAAAAATAAACACACAAGAATAGCTGGAAACATTCTGAAAAATAAGAGAAATGAGGGGAGGCTAGCATGATGATGTAAGAATTATTATAAAACCTGTCAATAAAATACTACAGTCTTGGTATATTAGTAGAAAAACAGAACAATGGAACAAAAAAGATAGTAAGAAGTAAAGGCAAACACACATGAGAATTTAGTATAAGATAAAGGTAGCAGTTCAAAGTAGCAATGAAGATGAACCATTCAATAAACTGTGTTGAGGAAACTGGATGTATAGGAAAAAAATTAAGTTGGACCCACATCTTACGCCAAGTATCAAACAAAATCAAATTAGAACAAAAATATAAATGTAAAAACTGAAGATATAGAAATAATAGGAGAAGATATGGGAGAGTTAATTATCACCTTGAAATGGAAAAGATCAAACTATTGTTCAAAATGTGGAAGCCATAAAAAAAAAGATTGATATATTCAGCTACATAAAAATTAAAAATTTCTATATGGCAAAATATACTATAACCATGAAAACAATAGCCAGAAGAGAGCTGGAATGGCCATACTAACATCAGAAAAAATAGACCTTAAGATAAAAACTATTACTAGAGATAAAGAAGGACATTTTATAAAGATAAAAGGGTCAATCCACCAGGAAGACATAACAATTATAAATATATATGCACCTAGCAACAGAGCCCTAAATTCATGAAACAAAAACTGACAAAACTGAAGGGAGAAATATATAATTCAATAATAATAGTTGGAAGCTTCAATACTCTGCTTTTAATAATGGATAGAATAACTAGGGAGATGATCAACAGGGAAACAGAAAACTTGAACAACACTATAAACCAAATAGACCTACTTGATATCAATAGAACATGCCCCAATAAAAGCAGAATACACATTCTGGAATACAGAATACACACAGGGAACATTCTCCAGGATAGATAACACATTAGGTGATAAAACAAACCTCAATGAACTTAAAAGAATTGAAATCATGCAAAATACATTCTCTGACCTTAGTGGAATCAAAAGAGCAATCAATAATAGAAGAAATTTGAGAAATCCACAAATACATGGAAATGAAACAACACACTCCTAAATAACCAACAGATCAAAGAAGAAATCACAAGGGAAATTAGATATTACTTTAAGACAAATAAAAATGAAAACACATCACACGAAAACCTATGAGATGCCATTAAAGAAGTGCTTAGAGAGAAATTTATGGCTGTAAATACCTATATTAAAAAAGAAGAAAGAGCTCAAATAAATAACCTAAGCTTCCACCTTAAGAAACTAGAAAAAAAATAGCATTCTAAACCCAAAGTAAGCAGATGAAAGGAAATAATAAAGACTAAAACAGAAATGAATGAAGTAGGGAATAGAGAAACAAGAGTGAAAAATCAACAAACCAAAAGTTTGTTCTTTGAGTAGATCAATAAAATCGACAAAATTTTAGCTAGATTGACCAAGAAAAAAGGAGAAAAGATGCAAATTACTAATATCAAAAATGAAAAAGAGGGCATCACTACCAACCTTATATAAATCAAAAGAATTATAAAGGAATACTATGAACCACTGTATCCCATTGTCATGGACTGAATTGTGTCCTCCTCCCTCCCCAGCAAAATTCATATGTTGAAACTCTAATCCCTAGTATCTTAGAATGTGACAGTATTTGGAAATAGGGTCTTTAAAGAGGTAATTAAGGTTAAATGGGGTTATATGGGTGACACCTTAATTTAATATGACTGGTGTCCATATAAGAAGAGGAAGAGACACCTGGGATGTGCATGCAGAGAGGAAAGGCCATGTGAGGATACAGCAAGGAGGCAGCTATCTGCAAGCCAAGAAAAGAGGCCTCAGGAAAAACCAACCCTGCTGCACTTTGATCTTGGGCTTGCAACCTCCAGAATTGTGAGAAAATAAATGTCTATAGTTTAAACCACTCAGTCTGTGGTATTTTGTTAGGGCAGCCCTCGAGAACTCATACAGACATCAAATTAGATGACTCAGATAAAATGGACAAAAAGGAAATCCTAAGGAATACACTACAAAACTACTAGAGTTAATAAATGAGTTCACCAAGGTTGCAAGATACAAGATTAATACACAAAAATCAATTGTAGTTCTATGCACTTGTAAAGAACAATAGAAAAATAAAATTACAGAAAAACTTCCATTTACAATAGCATTAGAAAGAATAAACACTTAGAAATAAATTTAATAAGAGAAGTGCATAACATATACTATGAAAACTACAAAATATTGTTAAAAGGAATTTAAAAATACCTAAATAAATGGAAAAACATCCCATGCTCATAGATAAGACTTGATATTGTTGAGATGGCTATACTCCTCAAATTGTTCTGAAGATTTAGTGCAACCTCTATCAAAATTCCAGCTGGTTTCTTTGCAGAAATTGACAAGCTAATCCTAAAATTCACAGGGAATTACAAGGGACCCAGAATAACCAAAACAACCTTGGGGGAAAAAAAGCTGGAGAACGTACACTTCCCCATTTCAGAACTTCATACAAAGCTATGGTAATCACACAGTGTGGCACTGGCATAGGGACAGATATATAGATCAATGGACTAGCACTGAGAGTCCAGAAATAAACCCTTACGTTTTATGAGCAACTGAATTTTGACAAGCATGCCAAGAAAATTCAATGGGTAAAAAAACAGTCTTTTCAACAAATGGTTATGGGACAACTGAATATCCACATGCAAAAGAATGAAATTGGACTTCTTCCTCACACCACATACAAAAATTAACCAAAAATGGATTATAGGTCTAAATGTAAGAACTAAAACTATAACAATCTTAGAAGAAAATATAGGAGTAAATCTTCATGGCCCTGGATTAGGCAATGTTTTCTTAGATGTGACACAAAAAGCACAAGCAACAAAAGAAAAAAATAGATGAATTAGACTTCATCAAAATAAAAATACTTTTGTGCTTCAAAGGACACCATCAAGAGAGTGAAAAGACAACCCACAGAATGGAAGAAATATTTGCAAATCATATATCTGGTAAAGGACTTGTACCCAGAATGTATAAAGAACACTTACAACTCAACAATGGAAAGACAAATAACCCAGTTAAAAAATGGGCAAATGATTTGTACAGATATTTCCCCAAAGAAGATATACAAATGGCCAATGAGCACATGAAAAAAAAGCTTAACATCATTAGTCATTGGAGAAATGCAAATCAAAACCACAATGAAATACTACTTCACACATGTTAGGATGGCTAAAATTAAAAAGACAGATAATAACAATTATTGGTGAGGATGTGGAGTAATTGGAATCTTCACACATTGCTGGTGGGAATGTAAAATGGTGTAGCCACTTTGGAAAACAGTGGTTATACATAGATTTACCACATGACCCACCAATTCCACTCCTTGGTAAGAAATGAGAAAGAAGTGAAAACATATGTCCACAGAATAATCTGTACACAGATTATCCACAGCAGCATAATAGTCCCAAAGTGGAAACAACTCAAATGTCCATTAACTGATAAATGGATAAATAAAATGTGGTATATCCATAAAATGGGATATTATTCAGCAGTAAAAAGGAATGAAGTACTGATACATGCTGCAACATAGATGAACCTTGGAAACATTACGCCAAATGAAAGGAGCTAGTTACAAAAGACCATATGTTATATGATTCCATTTATATGAAATATCCAGAATAAGAAAATCCACAGAAATAGAGAGTAGATTTGTGGTTGCCAGGGGCTGGGAGGAGGGGTGAAATGGGGAGTGACTGTTAATGGGTACAGGGTTTCTCCTGGAGTGAAGAAAATGTTCTGAAATTTATTGTGGTGATGGTTGCACAATTTTGTGAATATACGAAAAACCATTAATTGTACAATTTTAATGGGTGAATTGTAGGGTATATGAATTATAGCTCAAAAAGCTGTTATTTTTTAAAACACTATAAGAAAAATTATAAACTAGTGAAAATATTTATAACTCACAATTGCACTATGTGTTCCTGTCAGCAGAAGTCAATAAGAAAAAAAGACTACTGTTGCAGACACTTTGTTGCCCCACATCACATCTCTTTGGCCCATCTTTGATTTCTGCAGGAGCTATGGTGGACAGTTCTGTGTGAGCATAGATACTTGGGGACAGCATCTGACCTCAAAACCCACATCTAGCTTCTTTCAGCTTCTTGTCTCAGGGGCTTCTCCAAGGCCACCAAGCTCTCAGTCCTGTGTGTGGGTCAGAAGGGCGAGGGAGTATAACACTTCTGGGGCAGCCCTCATCTAATGGGGGACGTGAGAATAAATGTCCCAGCCTTCCATTCTTTGAAAAGATAATTCTGGGAGGCATTCTGCGTGCTTCTCAGAGGGCCTGGTAGACTCAAGCCCTCCTGGTTTACAGCAGCTACAGAGAACACACTCATGCTGGCTTACTCCTGCATACAGAGATCACTTCCCAAATAAATTACTTGCACCCAAGTCCTCGCTTTAGGCTCTGACTCTAGCAGAACCCAAACTACAACAAAAAAACAACTCAATAACTAAAAGGGTAAAGGACATAAACTTAGAGTTCATAGAAAAAAATGCAAATAGCTTCTTAAAAAATGCAGAGATGTTCAATGTCAATGAGAAGGGAAATGCAAATTAAAACCACAGTCAGGTATTATTTTTCACCATCAGATTGACAAAAATTCAATAGTAAACTTTGTTAGTGAGCCTGTGTAGAAATATACACTACCACACATGCACTAGTACAACCACTATGGAGAGTAATTTGACAGCATCTATGGAAATTACAAATGAATATCTTTGACCCAGCAATTCCTGGGCATTTATGTACATGTGAGAAATAGTATATGTCGAAGTAATTCACTGCTGCATTGTCTGGAAACAAAATAAACGCACATAAATAGGGGAAAGGGTTGGGGCCAGCCCGGTGGTGTAGTGAAGTTTGTGCACTCCGCTTCAGTGGCCCTGGGGTTTGCTGGTTTGGATCTTGGGTGTGTACCTGTGCACCACTCATCAAGCCATGCTGTGGGGCGTCCCACATACAAAATAGAGGAAGATGGGCACAGACGTTAGCTCAGGGCCAATCTTCCTCACCAAAAAAAAGGGGGGACAGGGTAAATAAATTATGGCACATCCAGATAGTATAGCAGTATGTAGCAGTAAAAAAATTGAGGAAGATCTCAATGGATTTGGAAAGATCTCAAGAAATAGCAATACAAAAAAGTAAGGTACAGAACAGTATGGACAAAATGCTGCCTTTGGAGTAACAAAGGTCTAAAAATAAGAATCTATATTTGTGCTTGCTTGAATAGATACAAAGAAAATCTAGAAAGAAACTAATTACAGTGGTTACTTATTTGGTGGGGGCATGTGGAAGCAAAGTGGGATGGAAGAGAAACTTTTATATATGAATATATTATATATGTATGTACACATACATGCACATGTATCTTTTTAAAAATGTAAATGTTTCAAAACAGTGGAATAAGTGAATTAAAAAAATAAGGATATAAAATAGTTGTGTGTAGACTGACAACTGGCATCAGAAGTACTTCTTAAATATAAGAAGTGAGCGTTTACTTCAGTATTAGATTGCAAGTAGGGATTTTAAAGAGTAATTCCACTAAACTGCAAAGTTGTCAATGATCGAATTCCCAGATTCAGGAGATCTTTCAGTTCCTATCATACTGAATCCCACTGCTGCATTTATTTATTTATTCAACAGTTACTTATTGAGCACTTACCATGTGTCAAGAACCTTGCTAGAATCTAGGGTAAAAGGGTGAACAAGACAAGCACTGTCCTTGTGTAAGTTTTCCTTTGTCTACTAAACTATCAGTGTTCTCCAACCCTTTTGTTTATCTCAAGACAATCTGATCAGACTCCATGGATTCATTTTTAATTTTTGAAAATTTATTTCATTTATGTTGTTTGTCCTATTTTATTTCATTAACATATAAATTTTAGAACATATCAGTTATATAATAATCAGAAAGCACAGATAGGCATTAGATAAGGTCAGAGTGAACTTTCTAAAATGTAAATCCTATTATGTTATTCCCTAATATTTACCACCTTGCACATGCTTCTATTCTTGAATTTATCATGTGTGGTGGCCTGGCATATTTAGCAATTAACACTACTGGTTTTGGTTATTTGGGAGCAGCCCCAAATGTCCAAAATGTGATAGCCTGTGATCTTGCTCAGACATGAATTTGAACTGTGGGCTGTTGTTCAGAACCTGGTGTTCAGAGAGTGAGTAAGCAGCTGACTGCCCAGCGTCTGTATCTCACCAAGGCCTGATCCTCTCTAATAGTGATTTCACTTAAAAGAGGAACTTGTGTGCCCTGGAGGATTTACAAACTTGGAAAGTTCCTTGAGCAAGTCACAGCTCTGCTCTCTATGTTGCAGTAGTTTGTAAATTCTTGTTTCTCCCACTAGGTCATGAGCTCCTTGAGGGCATTCCCAGCTCCCAGCATGATGTCTGCCACATGGTGGCTAAAGAAATAAAACGAAAAAAATAAAAAAGCCAAAACAAATCTCCTATCCTTTTCATGCAATAGTTCAGTAACTCTCTGTTAGCCCAAAATCCCCGGGGGGAAAAATACTTTCCGAAAAATGGGAGCCATTTGAGTAGGAAGTAAAAAGAGTTTGAATTCTGATTTTGCCACTTACTAGTTCTGTTTTTTGCCAAATACTACCCCTTTCTGAGATTCTGTTTCATGACCTGCAAAATGGTACTAAAATCTACCTCATAGTAACAGTTAACATGTTTAGCACAGTGCCTAGAACACAGTAGATAGTCAATAAATATTTGTTTTGCTAAATCTTGTTAAGGGTTTTCCGGATGATCAAGAGCTTAAACCTTTACGAGCTCTCTTTTTTGCCCTTGATGCCTGTACAAAATGTAGACTACATAATTGTCTTCCTTCCCAAGTGAAGTACACTGGACCTATTTTCACGTTCAGACTGCAATTAGAGTAATGTCCTTCCAAGAAGACACCATATTTCTATTAATACACTCTGAGGCTGCATTTGTTATTTGTCAGCCATGTTTTACTTTTGACTCAATTGAACTAGCATTTAATGAAAACATGAATATATTTTCCCCCTAAAATTAACATGAAATCAGATATCTTCCTGAGCTGTTCTTATGCTGTTGATTTTTTACTTTGTAAATTTACTTTATCTTATTTTATATTTTGGTAAGGAAGAATGGCCATGAGCTAATAACATCTGTTGCCAATCCTCCTCGTTTTGCTGAGAAAGATTGTCCCTGAGCTAACATCTGTGCCCGTCTTCCTCTATTTTGTATCTGGGACACCATCACAGCATGGCTTGATGAGCAGTGTGTAGGTCTGTTCTTGGGATCCGAACCAGCAAACCCCGGGCCACTGAAGTGGAGCGTGGCCACTCGACCACTATGCCACCAGGCCAGCCTCTGCTGTTGATTTTTTAAATAGCTTTATTGAGTTATAACTGACAATAAGCTGCACACACTCAAAGTATACACTTAGATAAATTTTGACATATGTATATACTTGTGAAACCATCACCACAGTCAAAATAATGAACATACTCATTACTCTCAAATCTCCTCGTGTATGAACATATATTCCTTTTCTCTTGGGTAAATATCTAGGAATGGAATAGCTAGACTATATGTTAGGCGTATGTTTAACTTTTTGAGAAACTGCCAAACTGTTTCCCAAACTAGTCTTACTATTTACTTTCTCAGCAGTATATTAGAGTTCCAATTCCTCCATATCCTTGTGTAGTGATATTTCTTTGTTGTTTTAATTTGCATTTCCCTAAGGACTAATGGTGTTAAGCATCTTTTCATGGGCTTAATTGCCATCCACATGTCTTTTTGCCCATTTAAAAAACTGGGTTGTTTATTTTCTTATTATTGAGTTTCTAAAGGTCGGTCTTCTGGATACAATTCCTGTGTATGCTTTGCAAATATTTTCATCCAGGCTGTGGCTTGTCTTTTCATTCTCTTAACAGTGTCTTCTGAGAAGGAGAAGTTTTTAATTTTAATGAAGTCCAATTTATCAATTTGTTCTTTTATGGATTATGCTTTTGGTGTTGTATCTAAGAAATCTTTTCCTAACCCAGGTCACAAATATTTTTTCCTATGTTTTCTTCTAGATGTTGGATAGTTTTGAGTTTCACATTTAGGTCTATGGCCCATTGGAGTTATTTTTGTATGTGGTGTGAAATGGATTGAAGTTCATGTTTTTGCATATGGATATCCAATTATTCCAGCACCATTTGTTGAAAATGTTATCCTTTCTTCATTGCAATGTCTTCATGCCTTTGTTAAAAAGTCAGTTGTACATACATGTGTGAATTTATTTCTAGACTTTCTATTCTGTTCCATTGATCTATTTGTATATCTTTACACCAGTACAATGCTGTTTTGATTACTGTAGATTTATAATAATTCTTGAAATCAGGTAGTATTAGCCTTCTAACTTTTTTTTTTCAGGGTTGTTTTGGCTATTTTATTCTATTTCCATAGAATTTTAGAAATAGCCTGTCACTGTCTACAAAGAAAAGCCTCTGGGATTTTGGTTTGAATTGTGTTTAATCTACGGGTCAATTTGGAGAGAACTGACATCTTAACAATAATAGCCTTCCAACCCATGAACAAGAGATATCCTCCAATTTATTTAGGTCTTCTTTACTTTCTCTGAGGATTCTTTCTAGTCTTCAGGGTACGGTTTTTTTACACCTTTTGTCAGATTTATTCCTTAATATTTCATATTTTTATGCTATTATATATGGCACTGTAATTTTTAAATTTTAAATTTCTGATAGTTCATTGCTGGCACATAAAAATACAATCAATATATGTATATTGATTTTGTATCCTGTAGTGTTGCTAAACTCATTAGTTTACTAGTTCTAGTAGTGTTGTTTTAGATTTCATTGGATTTTCTACATAGATAAACATGTGGTCTGTGAATAAAGACAGTTTTACTTCTTCCTTTCCAATCTGGATGCCTTTTATCTCTTTTTCTTGCCTGACTGCACTGGTGAGAATCTGCAGTAGACCACTGAATGGAAGTGGTAAGAGGAGCCATGCCTGTCTTCTTTCTGATCCAAGGGAGAAAGCATTCAGTCTTTTATCACTAAGTATGTTAGCTGTGGGGTTTTGGTAGATGCCCATTATCTCTTCTTTTCCTAGATTGTTAGGAGTTTTTATCAGGAATAAATATTGGATTTTGCCAATGTTTTCTGCATCTATTGAGATAATTATACAGTTTTACTTTCTTAGTTTGTTAATATGGTAAAAGACACTGATTGATATTCAAACGTTAAACCAACCATACTTTCCCAGGATAGACCCCAATGGATCATGATATATTTATTTTATTAACATATTATTGGATTCAATATGCTAAAATTTTATTAAGAAATTTGTATTTATTTCATAAGGGATATCGCTTTGAACTTTTCTCTTCTTGTAATATCTTTGATTTTGGTATCAAGGAAATGGTAGTCTCACAGAATAAATGAGTAAGGAGTCCATTCTCTTCGATTTTTTGGAAGAGTTTGCATAGAATTAGTATTACTTCTTCCTTAAATGTTTGGTGGAATCTACCAGTGAAGCCATCTGGCCTTGGAGTTTTCTTTGAGGAGATTTTTAACCATAGCTTCAATGTATTTAATAGATATAACGCTATTCGGGTTATCTACTTCTTCTTGTGTAAGCTTTTGTAGTTTGTGTCTTTCAAGGAATTTATTCATTTCATCTAAGTTGTCAATTTATTGGCATAAAATTGTTCTTAACATTCCCTTATTAACATTCCCTTTTTTTTTTTTTTTGTGGGGAAGACCAGCCCTGAGCTAACATCCGTCGCCAATCTTCCCCTTTTTGCTGAGGAAGACTGGCCCTGGGCTAACATCGTGCCCATCTTCCTCCACTTTATATGGGACGCCGCCACGGCATGGCTGACAGGCGGTGCGTCGGCGGGCGCCCGGGATCCGAACCGGCGAACCCCGGGCTGCCAAGCGCGGACTAAACCGCTGCGCCACCGGGCCGGCCCCAACATTCCCTTTTAATACCATTTAAATCTTTACTGATGCCTTTCTCATTCAATATTGGTAATTTGAATCTTTTCTTTTTTTTTTTTCCCTATCATTCTGGCTAGAGGTTTACCAACGATATTGATTTTCTCAAAAAACTAGTTTCTGGTATTATTGATTTTTTTCTATTGTTCTTTTGTTTTCTATTTCACTGATTGCCACTTTGATCTTTATTATTTCCTTTCTTCTGCTTACTTGGGTTTAATTTTCTCTTCTTTTTCCTAGTTTCTTAAGGTAGAAGCTGAGTTCATTAAGTCAAGATGTTTCTTCTTTTCTGATATATGTTTAGTGGTATAAATTTCCTTCTAAATAGTCCATCAGTGACACTCTACAAATTCTGGTATGTTGTTTATTCATTTCCATTCAATTAAAAATATTAATTTCCCTTCTGATCCATATCTTATTTAGAAGTGTGTTATTTAGTTTCAAAATATTTGGGGATTTGTCCAAGATCTTTCTGTTACTGACTTCTAATATAATTCCATTTTGGGCAAAGGACATACTTTGTATGATCTGAATCCTTTAAAATGTATTAAGACTTGTTTTATGGCCCATAAGCATGATATCACACTTATTTTTGTTCCTCTGTATGTAACATGTCTTTTTCTTTGGCTTGGTAAATGTTCTATGTGAACTTGAGGAGAATGTGTATTTTGCTGTTGTTGGGTGGAGTGTTCTATTAATGTCATTTAGGTCAAGTTGGTTGATAGTGTTGTTCAAATATTCTGTATTTGTATTGATTTTCTGTTTATCTGCTCTGTCAATTATTGAGAGAGACATATTGAAATATCTGGCTATAATTGTGGATTTATGTACTTCTTAAAATAATTCGTGTGTGTGTGTGTGTGAGGAAGATTAGCCCTGAGCTAACATCTGTTGCCAATCCTCCTCTTTTTTGCTGAGGAAGATTGGCCCTGGGCTAACATTCGTGCCCATCTTCCTCTACTGTATATGTGGGACGCCTACCACAGCATGATTTGATAAGCGGTGTGTAGGTCTGCACCCAGGATCTGAACCTGCAAACCCCAGGCTGAAGCAGAGCACACAAACTTAACCACTATGCTACCAGGTCAGCCCCCTTAAAATAATTCTATCAGTTTTTGCCTCATGTATTTTGAAGCTCTGTTATTAGGTGCATAAATGTTTAGGATCATTCTGTTCTCTTGATTACTTGACCACTATCATTATGAAATTACTGTTTTAATCTCTGGTAATACTCTTTGCTCTGAAATCTATTTTGCCTAATATTAATACAGCCACTCAAGCTTTCTTTTGACTACTGTTAGCATGGTACTTTTTTCTTACACTTTTACCTTTAACCTGTTTGTGTCTCTATAGATTAATTGTATTTCAGGTAGGCAGCATAGAGTTGGGTTTTACTTTTTTATCCATTCTGATACTCTTTGCCCTTTGAATTGGGATGTTTAGATCATTTACATTTAATATGATTCTTGACGTGGTTAGGTCTGAGTCTATCATCTTGCTATTTGCTTTCTATTTATCCCATCTATTCCTTGTCCCCTTTTTCCTCTTTTCAGCCTTCTTTTAGATTAATCAAGTATTTTTTATGATTACATTTTATCTCCTTTGTTTCTTATTAATTATAACTCTTTGATTTTTTTTTTAGTGGTTGCTTTAGGGTTTATAGTATACATCTTAACTTATCACAGTCTAACCTCAAGTGACATTATATAACTTCACGTATAGTACAAGAACTTTACAATACAGTCGGTCCTCCACATTCATGGGTTCTGCATCCGCAGATTCAACCAATCACAGATTGAAAGGCCTACGATGGTTGCATCTGTACTGAACATGTACAGACTTTTTTTCTTGTTGTTATTCCCAAAACAATACAGTATAACAACTATTTACATAGCATTTACATTGTATTAGGTATTATAAGTAATTTAGAGATGATTTAAAATAAATGGTAGGATATGCATAGGTTATATGCAAATACTATGCCATTTTATATAAGGGACTTATATCGACATCTACGGATTTTGGTATCTGTGGGGGGTCCTGGAACCAATCCTCCATAGATCCCATGAGATGACCGTAGAATACTTCCATATCTGCCCTGCTAACCTTTATGCTATTGTGATGTACTGCACTTTTCCATATGTTATAAACCTCACAATATATGGTTATTATATTTGTGTAAGTCAATTATCTTTTAAATAGATTTAAATAATAAGAAAAGTTCCATATATTTACCCACGTAGTTACCATTTCCAGTGGTTTTCAATCCTTTGTAAAGATTCAGATTTTCTTTCATGTGGTATCATTGTCCATCTACCTGAATGGCTTCCTTTAGCATTTCTTGTAGTGTGAATTTGCTGGTGGTGAATTCTTTCATATTTTGTATGTCTGAAAATGTCTTTATTTCACCTTGATTTTTGAAAGATATTTTTGCTCAGTATAGAATTCTAGGTTGACAGTTCTTAGCCTGATTTCAGCATATTTAGGATGTTGCTCCACTGCCTTCTCATTTATGTAATTTCCCATTAGAATTATGATGTCATGCTTATTTTTGTTCTGTACATAACATGTCTTTTATCTCTGGCTGTTTTTAAGATTTTCTCTTTATTGTTGGTTTTAAGCAATTTTATTATGATGTGCTTTGGTGTAGTTTTCTTCATGTTTCTTGTGCTTGGGGTTCATTGAACTTCTTGGATCTGTGAGTTTATAATTCTAATCAAGTTTGGGACGTTTTTAGCCATTATTTCTTCAAATATTTTTTGTCTCCCCTACCCCCACCTTTTCAGGCACTCCCACTGCTTGTAGTTGTCCCACAGCTCACTGATGCTCTTTTAATTTTCTTTTGTTTTTTTCCTCTCTCTGTTTCATTGTGAATAGTTTCTATTACTTATGCTTTCAAGTTACTAATCTTTTCTTCTGCAATGACTAATCTGTTGTTATTCCTGTTCAGTGTATTTTTTCATTTCAAACCTTGTAGTTGTCATCTCTAGAAGTTCAATTTGGGTCTTTTGAATATCTTCAATGTCTACTTAACTTTTTAAACATATGAGATATAGTTATAACTGATGTCCTTCTCTGCTAATACTAACATCTGTGTCAGTTCTGGGTTGGTTTTGATTGATTGATTGATTAGTCACCTCAATATTAGTTGTGTCTTCTTGCCTCTTTGTATGCCTGGTAATCTTTGATTGGATGTCTGGCATTGTTAATTTTATCTTGTAGGATGCTGAATATTTTTGTATTCCTATATATATTCTTGAGCTTTGTTCTGGAATGCAGTTAAATTACTCAGGAAAATTTGATCCTTTTGGGTTTTGTTTTTTTATATTTTTAGGCAGCTCTGAAGCAGTGCTCGATCTAGGGCTAAGTATTCTCCATTACTGAGACAAGACCTTCGGAAGTACATTATTCAGTGCCTGATGAATTATGAAGTTTTCCTGTCTAGCTGGTGGGAACAGTCCCTGTACCTGGCCATGCATGAATGCTGGGCACTGTTTACCTTCATCCTTTTGGATGGTACTTTTTACCAGCCCTTGAGTAGTATCCCCACGTGCATGCATCAATGAGTATTATGTTGAACACTGGAAGGGACCCTCTGCAAATCTCTGGGGCTCTCTTTTTCTATGTAGCTCTCTCCCTTCTGGTATACTTGGTGCTTTCAAACTCTAGCTGTTTTGGTCTCCCTGGACTCTCAGTTCCTTCTACTCTATTTAGGGAAACTACCAGGCTCTATCACAGTTCCCCCTCCCTGTATCACAGTCTGAAAATTCTCGAGGCAGTAAGCTGGGGCACTGGTAAGGCTCATGTTATTTTCCATCTCTCAGAGGATCACTGTCCTTTGTTGCCTGATGTACAGTGTCATGAAAATTATTTTTCACATAGTTTTGTCTGTTTTTGATTGTTTCAGGTGGGAGGGTAAATTCAGTCCCCTTTTATTCACTTTGGCCAGAAGTGGATATTGAGTTGTTCTACCACGGATTTTTAAACATTGTGCTTAAACATTGTGCTCCCCTCTCTTTTTCTCACTCCTCCTGCCCCTTACTCTTGAAATCTGAAATCTGAGATAAGCGTTTTACATAATTCTAGGTAAAGATCAATATCATCTTTGTATCCCCAGATCCTAGTACCCAGTAACTGCCCAATAAAATTGTCAGTAGTGAGCAGAGAAAGTTCAAATTCTGTTTTTTTACCTTCTAGCTGTATCTTGGACTCATCTATTTTAGGTACTCACCCTTATTCCTACACATGCAAAGAATGACGAAAAGAGATCAATAAAAAGCAGACATTTTCTACTGAGCTATACATTCGGCTTCATCCTGAGAATTTTTAAATGTTTGTGAAAAATATAACATAAAAGAAAATTCAGAAATAGAAACAAACATGCTAAAAATCTCACTTCTCCCACAAACCAATGCTTTTTCTTTAGTATATGCCTTGTGATATTTTATCCACATTATATTTTTTATATAACAAAAATATCCATAGAATTTTATTATTACTTTTTTTACTTAGCAGAGTTATTTCCTACGTGGCTGCACAGTGTCATAATCATCTTTTTAAATATCTTTGTCATGTGAGTATGCTATGATTCATCTGACTGTTTCTATATTAAGGCTGTTTCTCCTTTTTTAGTTAATATAAAGAATAACTGCAGTGAATATCTTCACTTTCCTTTTAGGTTATTTTCTTGGCTAAATGAGATTACTAGAGTAAAGGATATAAATATTTTTAATGTTCTTGTTACATATTGCCAAACTGCTTTCTTAAAAGGTCATACCACAGCTCACCTCCACCAGCCTGGCTGTCAGTCTTACCATCTCCTTGTCAAGCACTGCATATCATCACTTAAAATGAAATATTCTGGCTAACACAATAGGTGAATAAGACTTTTCCTTGTTATTACTTACAGTTTCTTCATTTCTATAAAGTGTGCCATTCTTCCTCATACTTGCTAAATGGTTGCATTTTCTCTCTTGTAGGGCAGGAGGAAAAGTCTCACAGACATATTCATGGCCCTCTCTCAGAGGGGTCTGATCACTCCCTCCCATGCATTCATTCATTCATCAAATGTTTACTGAGGCTCTGTAGCAGGCCAGGTACTATGCTAGGCACTGGGGATGGAATAAGGGAAGAAGGCAAAGGTACAATCCCTGCCCAAGAAGTTTACATTGTGAAGGAAGAGCCTACATGGTCTCAGTCTCCAGTTGGGAGTGGACAAATCTGCCAGCCAAAGGGTTCCCACTACATCTGGAAAAAGGAGACTGCATTTTGGTAAAGCATAAATTTATACCTGGAGAGGAAAGGAAGTTTAGCAGCTAAAGGACAAACCTAAAGAGGAAAGGGACAAATGCAGCTACATTTTAGGGACAGTTAAATGACACATTCTAATGGAAACTGCTTTCTAAACGGCTGTCACCAGGGATAGAAGAGTTATGCTGGGGGAAAATGGAGACAAAGATAATAAGGCTATGTGAGCAAGGCAGGCCTGGGTTGGATGTGGCACATCATGACGTATTCTGGACATACAGAGGGCAGCACGAAAGCTCAAGAAGGCAAAGGAGAGGAGGCCAGAAGTTGCAGAGAAGGAAACATACTGAGCACTTAAGAGATTTCTGTTGTGACTGGCTCTGTTCCCTCCCTTCTTGGAGACCAAAGTCAGCTGTGAGGCTCCACCCTGCAGCTCTATGACTACAGCAACAACCTCACAGTAGAATCACCACAGTGGAAAATATAAACACTCAAAAGGACTATAACATTATTACTGCATCATAGCATCCTTGGCCCATGATACCACTTGCTCTAGAAGTGTGAGGACTGCATGTGATACATATAAGTAGTATGAATGGGTAAATCTACCCTTTTCCCCATTGAGGTGCATCAAAATACAGAATAATACACAAAACATTTATGTTTAGTTTAAAGAATAATTATAAAGCAAATACCTATGGAACTAATCACCATCCAAGTCAAGGAAATTAAAAAAAAAAGACACACCGCCAGCAGCCAGTAGCCCCTTTGTGCTCTTTTCCCTCCCTTCTCCCTCCCCCTCTCTCCAGAGGTGATCACTGTGCTACATATGTATTCCTGAAATAATTTAGTCTTGCCTGTTTTTGAACATGATAGAAATGCAATCACATCGGATGGACTCTTTTGTGAACGGCTATTTTATTCAATATGATGTTTGTAAGATTCCTCCATCACACTGCATGTAGGTATTGTTTATTCATTCTTGTTGCCAATGGCATTTTAATATATAAATACACAATTCATTTATCCATTCTATTGTAGATGAACATTGAGTTGTATCCAGTTTGAGCCAATTGTGAAGAACTGCTAAGTACAGTCTTGTACATCTCTCTTGGTGCTCATGTGCAAGAGTTTCTTTAGGGAGTGGAATAGCTGGATCATAGGATATGCACATTTTCTACTTTACTATGCACTGCAAACTACTTGCAAAGTGGTGGCATCAATTAATACTCCCACTAGCAGTGTTTGATAGTTTTTTGCTGCTTGAAATCTCTGCCAACATTTGCTACTGTCATACTTCGAATTACTGCCAATTTGTTATGTGTATAATAGTATCTCATTGTATTTTTAATGTAATTTCCCTAATTACCAATCATATTTTCATGATTTGGATTTCCTCTTTCATAAAGTGCTTGTTGAAGTCTTTGCTCATTCTTTCCTATTAATGTGTCTTTTCCTTATTTGTAGACATTCTTTATACGTTCTTCATACTAGTCTTTTGTTAGTTTTATATATTATAAATATCTTCTTCCAATTTATGGCTTGTTTTTTCACTCTCTTTACGGTGCCTTCTAATAATTAGAAGTTGTCATTTTAATGTAGCGAAATATCAGCCTTTTTCCATTGTGATCAGCACTTTTTGTCTCTCCTTTTAAGATAGATATCTACAATATCTAAGATATTCTACAATATCTTCTAAAAGCTTGATAGTTTTGCCTTTCACATTTAGGTTTTCCAGCTACCTGGAATTGACTTTTGTGATAGTGTGAAACAGAACTCCAGTTTCATTTTTTTCCACATGGGATATCCAATTTCTGAGCATCATTCATTGAAAGGAAAGATCCCACTGATTTGCAAGTCACCTCTGTTAAGTATGAAACACTTATATGTTATGTGAGTCTGTTTCTGGACTTTCTACTCTGTTCGGCTGCTCTGTGTCTATTCCTGTGCCAACTCCACTCTGTCTTTATTTGTAAAGCTTTACGAGCTTGATGTATTATAGGGCAAGTCCTTTTATTTGTTATTGTTCTTACTTCTTTAATACACAAGAGCAAGCTACTGAGTGGTTTACGTTACTTTGAGCCTACAGTGGCTACAGAGAAAAATTCCCATTTCATGGACAATACCTCTGCCTCCAATAGCAGGGCCAACTTCTCCATTAGGCACAGACGACACAGTGCCTCGGGTCCATAATACTTTTAGGGGCTCATGAAAATGTTTTAATTTATTTTAATATCAGAAGAGAAAAATAAACTTTTGGTCAAAATATTTTAATATGTAATATTAATATATTCATCTTTCTACCAACACAGTCATAAAAAATAACCTTAAATACTTTTCTAGGGAGAAAGGGCCCACATAGGCAAAGGTGCCCAGGGTCTAAGAAAGTCATAATGTGGCCCTGCCTGAGACAGTCTTCTTAAATTTATACTATTAGTCACAGGGTAGAGCTTAGGAGGCTTATCCCTATTCTGCCCTATAAGCTAGGGCACAAAAACATGTTTCCTCCTAATGTTAGATAAGCAGATTATCTTCTTTTGGAAAAATAGTACACACCAGTAAATTAATAATCCCCCAATGCCAACTTCAAATTTAAATAAAAATATAATTCTAATAACATTTATTTCCAGGCATCTGCCAGGTACTAGGGGGTACCACAATAAGCAAAATGAACACAAAGCTTCCAGCCTATAAGAGAATATAGATAGTTAACAAACAATTATAATTAGGAGGAATGTCACACAAGTAGAAGTATGATAGCAAGACTGAGTTAATCCTTAGCTGCAAAACAGGTGTTGTTATTTTCAGTTTTACAAATGAGGAAACCAAGGCACAGAGCAATTGAGTGGCTTATCCCAAGCCTCAGCCAATACATGTCAGGTGCAGCATTTGAATACCAGGACTCTGACTTCAAGCTCTGTGCTGTTTACCCGCTGGTCTGCAACAGTGCTCATCCCGGAGTAGATATTCAATAAATTAGACTGTATTAAACCGAAAGAGAAATAGTCCCATTTCAAAGGAGTTCCTCTTTCTCTCAGACTAGCTTTTTAATCTATCTTTTTCACAGATTTATTAAGGTATATTTTACACATCATAAAATTTACCCATTTCAAGTGTACAATTCAATGAGTTTTAGTAACTTTACCAAGTGGTACAACCATCACCATAAATCAGTTTTAGAAAATTTTCATCCTCCCAATAAGAACCGTTATGCCCATTTTCAGTTAATTTCCATTCCCACCCCTTGCCTCAGGCAACTACTAATCTATTTCCTGTCTCTACAAATTTGCCTTTTTTGGACATGTCATATAAATGAAATCATACAATATACAGTCTCTCTTTTGTCAGGTTTCTTTCACTTAGCATAATGTTTTTGAAGTTCATCTGTGACGTAGCCTGTGTCAGTAGTTTGTTCCTTAATTTTGCTGAATGGTATTCCATTGCATGGATACACCACATTTTTGTCTATTCATTCATGAGTTGATTGACATTCAGGTTGTATCCAGTTTTCAATTATAATGAATAATGCTTCTGTGAATATTTGTGTGCAAGTTTTTGTGAGGACATATGTCTTCATTTCCCTTGAGTAGATACTTTGAAGTGGAATTGCTAGGTTGCATAGTAGTTTATGTTTAACTTTTTGAGAATCTGGCAAACTATATTCCAAAATGGCTGCTACATTTTACATTCTTACCAGCAATGTATGAGGGTTCCAATTTCTCCACATCCACAGACTCTTCTTATTGTCATCTGCCTTTTTGATGACCATTCTAGTAATGGGTGTGAAGTAGTATCTCATTATGTTTTTTTTTTTTTTTGTGGGGAAGACCAGCCCTGAGCTAACATCCGTTGCCAATCCTCCCCTTTTTGCTGAGGAAGGCTGGCCCTGGGCTAACATCGTGCCCATCTTCCTCTACTTTATATGGGACGCCGCCACAGCATGGCTGACAGGCAGTGCGTCCGCGGGCGCCCGGGATCCGAACTCGCGAACCCGGGGCTGCCAAGCGCGAACTAAACCGCTGCGCCACCGGGCGGCCCCAGTATCTCATTATGTTTTGATTTGCCTTTCCCTAATATCTAATGATGTTGAGCATCTTTCCACATGCTTATTAGCCATTTGTATATATCCCTTGAAGAAATGTCTGTACCAAACCCTTTGCCCATATTTTGGTTGGATTGTCTTCTTATTACAGAGTTGTAAGAGTTCTTTGTAAATTCTGAATATAAATCCTTTATTAAATATGTGTTTTGCAAATATTTTTTCCCAGTCTGTCACTTGTCTTTTCACTTTCTTAATGTTGACTTTTGAAGTGTAAGTTTTGAATTTTGATGAAGTCCACTTTATCAATTTTCCAGAAATAAATCCCTATATTTATAGCCAATTGATTTTTGACAAATGCAATTCACTGACAAGAAGATAGTGTGTTCCACAGATGGTGCTGGGACAATTGGATATCCATATGCAAAAAGATGAACTTAGATGCTCACTTCACACCATACACAAAAATTAACTCAAAATGGCTCACAGACTTTAATGCAAGACATAAAACTTTTAGAAGAAAACACAAAAGAGAAACTTTCAAGATCTTGCGGTAAGCAAAGATTTTTTTCTCATCTATTCTTGAATTCTTGTGATTAAACATAATATATAGACGTGTGTGTGTGTGCGCGCGTGCGCTTGTACGTGGTATGTGTGTATAATGTAGATAGATAACAAATAGCCACCTTCAGTCAAATGATAAAATATTTCACCAGAACTGTTGACTAAAATTTGAATTATCAATCACATAAATATGTTGAAAGAAAACAGGCAAGGGATAAGCAGCAAGGCTGCCAGAACAGAACATCCAGAGCTTGGCAGGTGAAACATAAGACAAAGCTATGTAAATAGTAAGTTAAGCCCTTTTTCAAATACTATGCAACATGTGTACCTACATTTCAGGCTAAGAAACGCTGATTCCAGGCAGTCATTGACTGCAGATTAAGAAGATAATCTTCTATAAAAGGATGAATTTCTGTCAGCTAAGGAGCTGCCGCATACTCTCATGTTTGCAATGACATCACAATGCTAACATGAAATTCTTATAGTCTATTACTTTCAACATATGTAGGAAGAAAGAAATTATTGTTGAAGAATCTATAAACATAATTCGTCAAGAAGAAAGTTTTCGACACAAAGCCTCACTTTAAAGGCACTTTCTTCTATTAAATTCTCTAGATTGCACTTAAAATTGTTAATAGCTAACTCATGGTCAAATTACCACTTTCACCCCGACAAGGGATACACAAGAATATTGGCATAACACATGGCCACTTGCATCGATCAGTACCTTGCCTGTGTCTCTTCATGGCAACCGAGGGAGCCTTTGCTAAAGACTGAATCTTGATTTTCTCTATTCAGAGCAACATTTGTTTTCAAAATAGATTTCCTGGTATAATTAAAACTGCATTACTGCTTATCTTTTCATTATTTTCAAGTACAACTGGTTATTTATATATCCACCTCTCCCTCTTAGGAAAGGTAATCTGTTCTACTGTTCTTTTATCCCTCACACGAGTGATTTTTAAATCACTGGAGCCAACAATTATTGGAACCCTGCCTTACAGCATCAGACAAGGGTCTTAGAACATAATAAACACTCAAGTTTTTGTTGGAATGAAGTAAATATTCATTTTTAATACTGTAGTTTTAAAATTACTTTCATTAGCCCCAAGTTCTAATAGCAGAAAATATACCACAGAATTGATCAAATTACTAAAATAAATTCTAGGAGAGACATGTAGGTTTATAATTATTGTGATGAAGGCTAATCTTTCAATGCCAAGAGCATAATACCAACTTTTTTCTTTCTTGAATACCTAGTGACATGACGTTCTCTCATTTATTCTAAAGAGAAGTGCTCTTTCCTCCAGGATCACAGCCTCTATCTAAATCTCTTGGACAGTTTAAGAGTGAGACTTTAAATCCAGAATAAAGTGTGGACACATAGCAAGAAGTGCCTGAAATAAAGTCAGCCTTATTATCATTGCTAATGTTGCTAACATATCTAATAACCACTTCCATCTTGGAAATAATTAGAAACAATTTACCGGCTCATCAGAATTTCACATAAATTTGAAAGAGGAATGCTAAGTAGTGAAAATGAAGATAGCCTTCTTTTCAACTTGTTGTGGTTGAGTAGACACTGGCAAAGCACATATGCTACAAAGTTTGCATATCAAATGAGTATAATGGTACTTCACAAAAAACAAGTGAACTGAAAAAAATTTTCACAAATTCTTTTAAAATACTTTTCTTCCTGACTAAGATATAACTTAGACTGGTTCTGAATAATTTCCTCAAATACTATCTGCAGCAATCTTTTTGGTTACAGCTCTCTAGCCCTTCAGCCACCTGGAAACATTAAAGTCTCACCTGGAGCCTTATACTAACCTCAGGGCTTGGGCCAGTGCTGTCCTCTCTACTGGAGGAATTTTTAGAAGCCTTAGGCGAGTAATTTATCGGCTCAGTATCAGATTAGCCATTCTGCTGATCCTGCTCTGATACTGTAACCTAGTTTCAGGCACTAAAATTTTATCTGGTTATTTGTAACAAAGCCCCTGTCTTGAACTTCTAAAAATTAGATCCTGGATTCTTCCATTGTGATCTTTAGTCCTACCATGGGTCCTTACGTTGTATCCCAGTTGGTGCAATATTCCCCAGAACGTTCTGTGGGCTTAGTTAGACCCTACCCTGGAAGTCCAGTCTTCATGAGTATGTTCCAACCTGAGAGCTATGACACAGACTTCCTTCATGTCTGAATTTCCACTTATTGCTTATCGGCAGACTCCTTTAGACACAGGTCCTATGCTTGAGCTAAATTTCCTACCAACTGTCAGTTCCTTTCTCCATCCTCTGCCTAGCACTGGCAGGACTGTTGGGACTTTGGGTTCTGGTCACCCACAGACTGACCCATCTCAATACTGAGTTCTAATTCCAATAGTAACTCAAGTAAAATCTCTATTTTAAGATATCTCTATTCAAATCAGCCAACAGTAAGTTTTAAATGCCTCGTTAAATATACACCTGCTACTTGAAATTCCAAAAGAAAATGCCCCATACCTGTCTGAATGAATCCTGATTTGTATCCATTAGTTGTGCCATTTTCTGGGGTCACAGTTGATGACACTGAAGAGTTTGGTTTAATAGAGTGGCAAGTAGCAGAGGATTGTCGGCTTCTACATTCTGGAAAGGAGTAAGAATCACAGTATGTGAGGAGATCAATATTCTTTTAAAGCACGTGATGGGGATACAATCCATAAAATCTCTAAAATAAATTGCTGCTTCTTAAGTGGCTGCCACTTCCCTTATCAGAGGTCCTTTTCCTCTAATCCTGACTACAAGAGAATGTGCACGACAGTGAACACAGTTCATGTGCCTAGGGCCAGATGTCATGTTAAGAAGACAAAGAAATGGTTACAAAGAACAATGAGACTTTTGTTCCCCACAGACTAGTTCCCAGGGGAAAAATTACTCATAACAAATACATTCATGCTAGTTTTATGGGTAAGGCTGAGGCTAAAATATCAATAATTTATAAACACCCAATAAGCTTTCAAACTTTACCAGTTAACCTCCTGTCCAAGATTGATTTAAGTGTGGAACACTAATCCAGAGTCCATCTAGGCTACCTCAACCTCTACTCAACCTTAGTTTACGTCCAAAAACAGAAGCAAAGACAAATTTATAGGCAGAAGAGAAAAATTAGAAATGCTTAAATACTTACTTTCAAATACTTATTTTCAGTTCTTATTAAAGGAAATAGGTAGACAATATTCAAGGTGACTACTGATCATGCAACACCAAGCTTCATTTTAAGTAAGCTGAAATTAATGGGTTTCTAGTATAATATTTTAATGATACCTTGTACAGGTTCCGCTAGATAGCAAATACTATGACACCTGTGGAGCTGTAACTTCCAACCAAATTATACTATATATCATATTAGTCTTTAAAGATAGCATGTGAAAAAGAAATATTAATGGTTGTAAATGAAAAAGTTAATTATAGAGGGTCCTTTAGAGAGTTCCCAAGTTCATTAGATATACGCAAGGGTCAGAGGCAGTTTTCTATAACCTTCTATGCTATGACCTTCCTTGAAGAGCATTTGTATTTGGCCTAAAAGGATATCTCCACATCATGTGTATTATATGCATGGATGTAAATTGATATTATATGTTTGTATATATGTATATATTATATAATATACATATTATGTTACATACTAAACATATACATATTATTTTTGTATATATGTGTATATTATATAATATACACATATATAATCCCAATTCCAAAGAGCAACTGCTATAAAGGTGAGGCTTCAGAAGTCACCCAAGATCACTGTACCAAAAACTATTTCAGAAATGTTATTCTTTCCCAGAAAAATGAAGTGTCATTGAGCACTAAATAAGAAGTTAAAAATATTTTACTCAACCAAAACAAAAGCTTAAAAGGTAGTTAAAAGGCAGAGATGTAATACTTATCCTATTTTTATTCTTTTATTAGGGTTTGTGACATTTAAAACAATTTTTCTAGAGGAAAATTCTTTAGACCATATTAGGACAAAGAGTTATCTATAATTCACCATGCTTATGATTCAGTGTTCACAAGCTTTAAGCTCTGATGTTATCTGGCTTGGAACATATAGCCATTTCCTGAGGAGTTATACAAAATTTCATTTCAAATGCAACCAAGAGTAATTATGGCGGCAGACTCAGGCAAATCTGCAGTTGTAATTTGGATTTGTTATGCTATTTTTCATGCTTAGGCCCAAATCTTGCACAGACAACAAACAGAAACATTAAAGACAATTATTATATAGTCTTTAATAATATAATAATATTAATAATTGAGAAAAAACTCAGTATCTAAGAAACTGCTCAAAAGAATAAAGATTAGATATTCCACTGCACTGGAATAATGAACAGAACTTGTGTTAAATCTTATCAAACACATGAAGATGTGAAGTTTCAACTGGATTCATTTCTATAAATAAGTTAGTTAAGATCTTCCTAACTGAAAAGAAACAAAACTTTGGCAACTGAATAGTGCATATTCCCAGGTATTATGAAGAGAGCATTATTTATTCTAAAGTATACTTAGTTCTACTTAAAATTGAGAAACAAAGATGTTTGAAAGTTACCAAAGAACCTAAATAAAGGAGAAGAAGCATCTGACCAGGACACCGACAATTTAAGGCCCTCTTTAAACGACAGGAGAGCTAGAAAGAGCCCATTTTTGCCCCTGAGAGCTGCACTCCACCCTCCCAAGAGATAAATACAAAGAGACATGTACTTTCCTAAACTTGAATGGTCTCTATTAAAAATAGAAAGTCAAATAACCTGCCAGAGGTCTTCATATCTTTGGATAGCCTTCTGAACTTAGGATATTTATCTATATCACACCTGAATCCCGAAACCTGTATGGGCCACTGGTCATTATCATAACGTCCTCACTCCTTTCTCTTCCCTTTCCCTCCCGGAAGCTGACACTACCTTTCCAGCAGATAAGAGGTCCCTTCGACAGTACACCCTGGGAACTTCTGACTAGGTAGTACTTTAAGTGCTTCTGCTTCTTTGGCTGGGTGGTGAGCTTCAAGTTAATGTGGTTGGAAAATTCCGTGAAATACCGAAATCCTCTTTCTCCACAGCCGATACAGTTTCCAGAAAACCCTGAAAGGCAGAAAACCAAAGTTACTGGTGGCCTTGTAAGTTGATACAATACTTTTACATATAAAAAGCATAGAAATATTCAGTCTTTGACCCAATAACTTCCTAATTTCAAGGAAATAATTCAAAGGAAAAAACAGGTACAAAAATTTTTTAGCAGTTATTTTATAACAGTGGAAGACTGAAAATAATTTAAATTTTTAAAAATGCTCTAAAAAGATAATGGTTAAGGAAACAGAGTGGACAGTGTCATGTGATAGAACTTATATAGTTGACATAAAAATATGAAAAAGTTTGGTCCCAGAGATATCCATTATTTCCTCCCCACACACCCCTTTCTTAGAGAACCTGCTGGCCTGAGTCTCTGCCCTACCCACCATGTGAACTTGCCTCCATGGCCATAGCTGATTAGACTGTGGACCAACATCTGACCCACTCTAGAACAGTCAGAATCTCTCTCTTGGAATTTTGAAATAAATGCAAAAAGTGTCAGTCAGATGGTACTCGACCCTGGATTCATAAGGTTTTCTAAAATTGGAACTCAAGTTGAGGCTATGTCAACCACGTGTCAGCTAAGGTATAGGAGAAAACAAACTGAGAACTGTGAAGAGGAAGCTGGCCTGCAGATAGGAGAGCATGGACAGTGACATGTAAACTCAGGGCATAGTCAACTTCCCAGTTTCTATGAGATCTAGCTGCACTTTCTGAAATAAGTTCCCTGAGATTCCCACTTTCTCTTTATTCAGTCCCCCTTTACTCAAACTAGCTTATTGTTCCTTCAGATCTAACATGCAAACAATTCCTCATTCAGGTTAATCAACCAAAATAAAACTTACAATGACCTGCTTGGAGCAGGGGACATAGAAAGAAGAAGAAATGGAGAAGGCTGGGAAGACGAGAGGCCATGCTTTAATTTATTGGAAATCAACTTTTCAGTCTCCCTTAATACATAGAGAAAAAGGTGCACAGGAAGAGAATGAGTTCCTTTGTTGTGAACTGATGAGGATATAACACTGTTATATAATTAACAAGGACATATAAGGAGAGAAGAGAAAGGCCACAAGGATTAAAGACAGAATATCTCACAATGTCCCAATCTCTGATTGTTGACAATCAGTTCAGAGCATACAGAAATGGCAGTCCAGTTTATTATTATTTATTCAACAATTATTTATTGAGCACCTACCTATATGCCAGGCATTGTACTAGACACTGGAAAAACGATAGTGAACAAGAGAGAGTCACAACCTCTGATCAGTTACATAAAATTAGTAATTCTATGTAATTAGTTTATTACTGTCACTTTATAGAAATATAAACATTAATATAATTTCATAAATTATTTAAAATACATTCAGACATGGATTGCATTTGAGGGCATTTGGCTATTTGTCCAATACCTTGGAGCTGTAGGTCAAAAAAAAAATGTCAATGCCTAGTTCACCAAGTTCCTAAAGCCAGTCAGCCAGCCAGCCAGCCAGCCAGCCAGCCATCTATCCAGCCATGCACCCATCCAGCCATGCACCCATCCATCCAACAAATACTTGTACTCTACTATGTGCTAGGCATTGTACCGGTTTTTAGCACAGAGCAAAGCAGACAAAACCACTGCCTCTGTGTAACTTACATTGTGATGTGATCATCATGCCTTGATGGAAAATTTTCTGGCTTGTGAGGCAGATGTTACATACCCAAAACATAGTAAAAAGCTATAAGAACATTTCAGTCAAAATAATTAAAGACAGTGCCAAATAAATGAGGCTATGTGATAGGCCCAAGTAGTTCATAGAAGATTAGTATGAGAATTAGAATTAATAAATTACTGAGGATAAGTTTATCTTTTTATTTTTTTGCCTCTGCCTATTCTCTGAGGTTTTTGAAAAGCAAGAGAGTGTAAGGAGGAGGGAAAGCAATGAATCTGGATAATTTTCAAAGAACAGAAACTTCACATTAATGATGAGAATTAACAATATTAAAGAGTTAGATCTTATAGTCCATTTTAAAAATTCTGTATGGTTTCAATATTAGCCTTGGTTCAAGAGAGATTTTATCTGCTCAAAGTTCTTGCTGTTATCATGATAAAAAATAACACCTCTTACAGCCAAATTACCTTTCTAGTTTTTCTGTCAATCAAGTCTTCCATTTGCATGGTAGATTTGGGACACATGAACTGCCAACTGGATCAATATATTTTTAAATCAATTCCCCCACAGTCTTTGGAATCTGCATAATTTATATAAAAATTTAGACAAATTGATATTGGAGTCGATAGGGATTCTAGAATATCTGAAGTTGAATATTTTTCCCACTATATCTTAATGCATATTAAAACCATCCATCATAAGTAAGAAATGTTGGATGAATACTAACTTTCGAACAATAGAGTACTGAACATATAAAAATCTCAACAAGATGCTTGACTAAGAAAAAACCTCTACCATTTTGTTGCACTACATGTTCAATTGGAGAAATTAGTAAAAAATTATGTCCATTTACAAGGCTAGAGAAAGTAAGCAATGTTCCAAGTCTATAGGGTATTTAATAAATTTGATGGAATGGCAGAATAACTACCATTTAAAGAGTAAACACTATGTGCCAGTCCCTGTGCTGGATGGGTGCCAGACAAACATCCTCTCATCTGATCTTTACAACCCTGCAAGGTAGGCACTATTGGCCCTTTTATAAAGATGAGGAATCTGAGACTTTAAGAGGATAAGTAGCTTGCCCAAGTACTTAAAGTACTAAGCAGCAAATCTGGGATTGAAACCCAGTTCCAATTCCAAATCCCATATTTCTGATTATATAGAAATATTATATCTATTACTCTGATGGTGGTTTTGGTGTCCTTTCCATGATGTATCCTAGGAGGATTCCTCTAGTCATGAAGAATCACTGAGCAAAAAGGCATTCTGAGAGATTTTTCTATGTCTGTAGTCAGAGCCACATACGAACTGTTCTATTTGATGTAACTATGATGCTTTTAAAATGCTAAGAAGAAGCTTTCCAAAGTCATTCTACTACAGTCACCTAGGTTGTTAGCTCTGTGGTGGAAAGGACTGTGTCTTATCATTTTTGTTTCCCCACATCACAGCCTAGCGTGACTTCTGTCACACAGCACATTTTGAACAAATGCTGCTGAATGAATGAATGAACAAATACTTGGACCTTCTTTGCTAATTCAGTCCAATGTATACACTTTACCATTAGGCTTCTATATTAAACCATCTGCTCAACTTCACTAAAAGAAAAATAAAATGAACATTTTTTATGAGAGTCTTATGAAAAGTGAAAATTACAACTTCTTTTCCTATGAACCAAGAGAAGGCTTTGAACTGTAATTTTAGCAACCTTTATAAAGCATGTGAAAGGTCACTTTCTGACTCAAGATGTTGATCTGTATTTCCAAACTTTCTGATGACACTGTATAATTAGGAAGAATACCAAACAAAAATACACTTCACAATCAATACAATACTTGAACTCTTTGCCCTCTTCTCTTTTTCCTTTTTACTGATATTTTTGCCAAAAACATCTGTCCATCTATAGTAAGAGATATTCTGAGAAACAAAAACCACTCCAGAGAAACACAGCAGCAAAAAAGCAACAAACCTCACGTGCCCTCTTATTTGTCTTTTTTTTTTTTTTTTGTGAGGAAGACCAGCCCTGAGCTAACATCCGTTGCCAATCCTCCTCTTTTTGCTGAGGAAGACTGGCCCTGGGCTAACATCATGCCCATCTTCCTCTATTTTATATGGGATGCCGCCACAGCATGGCTGACAGGCAGTGCATCGGCGGGTGACTGGGATCCGAACCTGCGTACCACGGGTTGCCAAGCGCGGACTAAACCGCTGCGCCACCGGGAGGCCCCTTATTTGTCTTTTAAATTATTAAAAATAATTTAAAAAATAAATCTACTCTTTGTTATTTCCCCTGATGCAGGGAAGCTATGTTGTAAAAAAAAAACAACCCAGTCTCAAATTAATACCAGAAAGTAAAACAATTCTGAGATAAAGTTATACATTTTACATCATATGTATATTCCTAGTTATTCTGGTTGAATTAATGCTAAATATAACATGAGAATCACATCAATGTAGTTAGGAATAATGGGTTGTATGGAAAAACTACCAATAACTTACAAAGTGGAGAGTCCACAGTTGAATAATTGAGAGTTGACCTGACGTCCGGTCCAGATCAATGACTCTAGAGAGAGTGAATCCTACTTTGTTTTACAAAATATTAATTTTCGATAAATCGCATGCTGCCCTTTAATGCCTGGTTAAAAAAAGTCTCTTCATTAAGGCGAGTGTTTTGAGAACAAATAAAAAATGAAAGCTAATTTTTAAGAAGTTATGAAAAGAAAAAATGTTTCATACTCGAACTAAATTATATAATCTGTAACTAATTCTGTGATTTTTGTAAAAACTCTGTGATGATTTAAAATAAAGTTATATTTTAACTCCTTCACCTTGGGAGGAATTTTATAGGTGTGAAATACTCACCCAAAAGTGCATTTTTTCCATGATCATCTGGGAGAAATCTCTTGTCTACAGCACACACTAGGATGTGTTCAGGAAGATTGGGAGACTTGGCCCCCACCAGGAGGAATCCTGCTGGGATGTCGATTTGTTCCATACACAGAGATACCAAACGCAAATCCTTTCCTGCTTGACAAAAACCTGAAAAGTGGTAAAAAGGACACAGTGAAATGTTTAGAGAGGTTATATCTCTTTGTCACCTGTTTGGAGAATAGATTTACCTGTGGGAATCACTATTAAGGACTAAATTTAAAGTCCATATACTCCAACAAGACAAATCTATCATATGTGCCTCTCTGAGCATAGCTGAAAAGACACTAAAAGGGGGTATTTTCAACTGATTCAGCCAACATTGACGACTTTCTATTTTCTGATCCACAAGTAAGCAAATGATAAATACACAGCAAACTTTGAAAAATGTATGTTTTTAATGCACGTTTTAATGCACGTAATTTTTTAATGCATGTAATATAGTATTTTTACTTTCAATGCAAATTCACTTCTCTAAATGGGAACGATCATAGAAAAGAGATGCTCTCCATTTCACAGAGGACGAAACTGAAGCTCAGAGGGTGGTGACTCATAAGTGAATGGGCCAGAAATAGAACTCAGAACTGTTAGGTTATTTTCACTAGCTATGACATGACGAGACATGACAAAACCTTACATAACCACTTTGTATACTATGATGTGTTACACTAATTCATCAGTTGATTATTTATTAAAAATCATTTGCAACAGATGCTGTCCTAGGCGTGGGGATAGAGTTGAACAAAATATATCTTCTTCTAAGAACTCACAGAGTAATCAATTGGAAGAATGTATAAGGAACCAATAATCACAAAACAATATTACAGAGGACAGCTATTTTCTGCTGCAAAGCACTGATTTCCACATCTTCTGGGAGATTATTAGAGTCTTCCCTGCTCGCTAACCATGTGATTCCTCTGAAGAGTTGTGATATCCCAGACTGACCTGGAGCTGGCACCTGATCCAGGTTGGACCACTGTCATATCCCACCTTTCTGGCCATAGTGGATTGGTCCAGGGGTGGGCACCTGACATAAACCAGGCCAATCAAAGCCTTTTCCTTAAGAATTCTGAACATGGAGTCAGCGAGTCTGTCAGCAGAGACAGGAGGCTCAGGAGGAAAGTTCTGGCAGTGTTTGGACCCCTGAAGCCCAGCTGTATCTGCCTTTCCCATGGTTTGGTCATGAAACCTTTTGATTGGAATTCTTCCAATAACTTCTTCATTCTACCTAAGCTAGTCTGAGTTGGGTTTCTGTCACTTGCCACCAAAAGAGCCTGAACAAAAGTATAATAAATGCTATTGCAGAGAGTTGTGGAAGATGGAGGCAAACATCTAATCCCCGACACACAAACCTGAGACCACCATCAACATCGCCCAACACAAAGTGGGGAAAAACCATGCTAGACTCTTCCAGCATCAATTCATATTCTGATTTTAAACAAATGCCAACAAACAATTGGATGCCATCAGTTAGAATATGAGAAATAAAAAGAAAACAACATCCAACACTGTATGAAGCTGTGATACACAGTTTGGATTATTAGATCTCAAAAACAGATATAATGAAATTGGAAAAAGTCAATTAAAGAAATGATCGAGACAATGGAGGTCAACCATTTCAAGCTTGTAGATCCTTTTCTAACATTAAGAAATTCCAATTTAACTTTTACCATTTGTGAGTTGAGAAAAATATCAAAATGTTATTGTGAATTCTTTAATTATTTTATTTTATTTTTTAATTTATTTTTTTGCGAGGAAGACCAGCACTGAGCTAACATCCATTGCTAGTCTTCCTCTTTTTGCTGAGGAAGACTGGCCCTGGGCTAACATCCGTGCCCATCTTCCTCTACTTTATATGGGACGCCGCCACGGCATGGCTGACAAGCAGTGCGTCGGCAGGCGCCCAGGATCCGAACCGGTGAACCCCGGGCTGCCAAGCGCTAACTAAACTGCTGTGCCACTGGGCCTGCCCCAATTCTTTAATAATTTTAAATGAATTTTTATTTTATTATTCACAATAACATCTATATTTATTTGAAAAATAGTCATTTATACATTGATTCATATTCAGTTTACACACATTCTTTGGAGCCTATGGATACATAGAATCCCTTTAAAAAAAATCTGCTGCCCCCACCCCCATTAAGGGACAAGACTCACAGCTTTGAAAATTGGGAATTGATGAGGATGATAATGATACTGATGGTAGCTAAAATTTGTGGAGCCCTTAACATAAGCAAGGTACAATGCCAAACACTGTATAGATTATCTTATTTAATCCTCTCAACAACTCTAGGTAGGTACTACTTTCTCCTTCTCATAGATCGAGAAATTTAGGCTCAGAAAGGTTAGAGAACTTGTCCAGGGTTACAGAATGAGTCCAATAATGTTCAGTGATGTAAGACATCAGAAGTTTGCTATATAAAAACAGACAAAAAGCATACTATTTAACTTGGCAAAAGAAAAGCTAAGAGCAGAGCTTTTATATAATCCAGAGCTAAAACCATAAGGGGTGAACACAGACTTTTTCACCAAATTCTAAAATACTAAATCTAGGAGGCATTTGAAAGTCCTGAAAGGAAAAATAATTGTGTGTGTGTGTGAGGAAGATTAGCCCTGAGGTAACATTTGCTGCCAATCCTCCTCTTTTTGCTGAGGAAGATTGGCCCTGGGCTAACATCTGTGCCCATCTTCCTCTACTTTATATGGGACGCCACCACAGCATGGTTTGACAAGTGGTGTGCTGGTCTGCACCCCGGATCCGAACCTGCGAACCCCGGGCCACCGAACTGAAGCATGCAAACTTAACCACTACACCACCAGGCTGGCTCCAAAACTAATTTTTTTAATCAAAGGAATTATTAATTTGTGTATAGACAGTAAACCTAGAAACATATTTCCCCTAAGAAGTAGCATCTTTATTATGACTTGCTCCAAAAGGCAGAACATATAAAATATCTTCCCAAAAGATATAGAAAATCCAGTGTTGCGAGGTTTATGATTGCCTATTGATGGAAAACAGGATGCTTGGGAAGCTATCTTTGTCACCAAGAAGTAGTAATACAAGCTTTCTACAACTGTGGCTCATGCTATATTAGAAAGAGTGGACTAGATGGAGCCACAAGTCTGTACCAATTTGTACTGATCTGCTAATTATTGCAAGCTTTTTATTACCTCAGAGCTGTATGGAACCTCAAGATCATCTGATACAGCATTTCCCAACAAGTAGTTATCAAACTCCCAGGGGTTGATAAAGGTATTCCACAATACTTGGGAATTATAAGTAAAACTCAACTAGACATCAATACCAATTTCTAAAAACCAATAAATAATTATTCTAACCTCCTACTTTTAAAACAGAATGTCCTGAGGGCCTTCCATGCTACACATGTACGGAGAGTGGAAACCAGCTGAGTGAACTCAGGACTCACTTGGTTGACCCCATATCAGTGCGGGGCTTGATTATTACACAATTTTAAATTGTTTTTATTATCAGTCATATGTATTGATATGTTGCTTAATTTATACCCATAAAGGCTGCTAGTTAATGATGGGAAGCTCAGGGAACACTGATTCATTTTACAAATGTGGCTTGGCTAGATATGAAAGTTAGATTCAATCTCAACCCTACTCACCAAATTATAAAATTATATAAAATACACCAATATGCTTCCAGGACACCAAAAAAAAAAAAGCAATGTTAAGGTAAAATTTTAGTGATTATAATCCAATTTGGCTTTTCATGTAAGAGGGAAAAGCCTACCTCTTTCAGCAGCATGTCATTTGCAGAGAAATTCTGCAAACAGCAGCCTGAAACTTTTTCATCATATAGAGCAAAAATGCAAAAATTATAAAAAATAAACTAGCACATCCTTTTAATCTTACAATGTAGAAATTCCAAAATTTGGGTACTAAAAGTAGATTTTGATTTTTTTTTTTGATGCTAGAAAACATTTAAATACACTTGGGTCCCCTCTTCCTCACCTCCAAAAATTGTAATATTTCATTTTTGAATTTATCAACAAAACATGCTTTTTTAACACAACCAATTTAAAGTAAATTAAACAGCAATTACTGAATGATAAAAATGTAGACTTTTCTCATATGCATGAATATCAAAGAGTATATTAATACACTGATCTAAAACAAATAATTCCTACTTAAATTCCTTATCACATGCCATGTAGTGACAGAATTAGTTTTTAAATTCCTAAGGAGTTCAAAAGATTATATATTACTATTAGAGAGGTTAGTGAGTCAAAGATTGGGTAACATTAACCTACTCCAATCCCTTTAGTATGTAAATAAGGAAACTAGGGCCCAAAAAGGTTAAGAAAAGGTTCCAAGGTCAAATGCCCAGCAACCAGAAAACGTGGAACTAGAATCCAGGTCTCTTGACTCCAAGTTAGATGCTCCTTCATCCTCATTAACATCTCTCTGATATATAATGTTTCACCTTCCCTCAGTCTGAGGTAGGACACTCTCCTACCACTTCTTCCTTGCCTATTTTTGCTGAACCCCATCATCCAACTTCCCAGGCTGGATCCTGGGGGACACTTCACACACCAGCCCCTGCCAGCCATGAGCTATGTCAGCATCCACCCATCTCATACTTGCTGATGAATCCTTAAAATTCATGGTCAAGAAACAGAGGTGATCCATGATTAGAGAGTAACATTTCTGATAAGCTTACTCAAAGCAATACATTGCAGCAAAAGGGAGATTAAGGGGGAAAAGTATGATTTGGGTTCTGGACTAAATAGGCATAGAATAGAGAAGATACAGGCAGTGTAGAGAGCATCTGAAGAAAGCAGGAATTTCTATGGAAGAAAGATGATTTCAGAGTGATTTCTGTGGTATTGGAAAACTACACAGTCCACTCAAATTAAGAAGCACAAATAGTTTTTAGTACTACAGCCTTTCAGGGTTCTCCCACTTATGAGATGAGGACGCCTACAGGTCAAAAGTAATAATTATTAAACAATGACTGGATTCTATGAGAAGTATGTTTCCTCATAAAAGGAGGAAGCAAGGCTTCTCCTCCTAAAATTTTTTTTTCGAGAAGTGCTTGTGACAATGAAAAGAGAAAATGTCCTATTTTATGCAAAAAAACCCACAACGATGGGAGTATTAAAAGGGTCACAGGAACCAACTGAAATTGCTCCCAATGACCAAAATTGGAAAAATTTGAGCAACAAAACAAAGTAGTATTGGATTATACCCAAAACATAAAATACATATCCATGAGTGCATAATGATATAAATAAATGACTGAATAAATTAATAAATGGGGGGTGGGGGAAGAGACAAATTCCCATGCAGAATTCCAAGTAATTTATGTAGATACTTCAACCTCAAGGACGTGGAGCATAACTCCTGGTCCTTCAGTGTGGGCAGAGTAAAGCAACTTCCTTCCACAGTATGGAAGCGGGGTGGGGTGAGGGGGTGGGGGGTTGGGGGGGATGGAGATAACACTACCTCAGCCAGGTGATCTAGGTCAACATCAACAGTCATAAATCACTGATATTAAGTACCCTTGATATAATATGATGAAAATGGCACTTTACTTCTGTGATCTTCCTCCCCCCAAACCCATAACCCCAGTCTAATCAGGAGAAAAACATCAGACTAATTCCAACAGAGGGTCTCCTATCTGACCAATAATTCCCAAAACTGTCAGGATCATCAAAAACAAGGAAAGTCTGAGAAACTCATAGCCAAGAGCGTAAGAAAACATAAGAATTAAATCTTATGTGGTATCTTGGACGGGATTCTGGAAAAGAAAAAGGACATTAGGTAAAAACTAAAGGAACCCAAATAAACTATGGGCTTTAATTATTATTAAAATTAATAATAATGTAAGATGTTAACAATAGGGGAAACTGTGGGGATATATATATAGAACTCTGTACTATTTTCTCAATTTTTCTGTAAATCTAAAACTGTTCTTAAAAAAAATCAATTTTTAAAATGTCCTATTTTATCTTCCTGCTTTCTAGTTACTCACCACACAAGCCACACAGGCAATTTAATTAAGAGGAAAGAGAACAAGAGAGAAAGAGAAAGCAAGGCCAAGTCCAGGAACAGGGTCAGGAAGAAATCGAGGCCAGAAATGGTTGCAAAATCAAGGAAAGTTCCTAAATTGAGTTTGTTGTTATTCTGAGAATACACTCACCTGCCAAGGGTCTGGTCTTTTGCCATAATATCTAGTAACTATTTCCTACAAACCCTCATTCTTGGGATTCAGATCAGCTAATTATATACAAAATACATCATCAGGGATCCCCAATTAAGAAAAACATTATGCAAAGAGCAACATTTAATCTAATTTTTTATTTAAGATTGAAAATAAGCTCTGTTGTCTGTAAAGAAGAATGGGTAGCTAAAGAATCTAAGAAACGTGATTATACTTCAAGACTTATAGGATCCAAATATCCAGTGTATTAGGTAGTTCTATTTTCCCATGATTAGAAATACATCAGATTATTAATATGATAAAGACCAAATAGTAAATCTCAATTAAAACCTCAAACAAAATGAAAAGAAATCTTACTACTCCCCTGTGGGGAATTTTTAATTACATCTGAACTAATCCTGAAGGAAAGATAGGATGTTTCTTTGAGAGGCTACTGGAAGATCTTGAAAAGAGTACCCTAAGGAAGGATCTAAGACTGTTTACTGTATGCAGGGAAAGATAGGTTATTGATGTGGACACACAAATAACAATTTGACAAACTTGCCCCTAAATAGTTTCATTTTCTGGGGGTAATACTGAAATGCTGCCTTAAAACCAAAACTCTTGAAGCAAATGATTTTAACTTTAAAGGGTAATAATAGTAGAGGGCCCTTCTTTGTAAACTTCATCTGCATTTCCTTAAGAAAATAGCCAAGGTTTTCATTTCAGAGAAGCAGATTTGCATTCTCCAATTATCTCTAACTTGAAGGTTACAGAATAATCTAAATGGGGGGAGGGGAAAGTTTACTGAAACAGCTGTAAACACAAACTAAAGTAATGAAAGCAGTATTTGGAAGCCTAAAATTTGGTTGCCCTTCACCCCTTTAGACAATCAACTGCCTCCCAGCAGGGTAGAAACCTACACTATTCCAATAATTTACATAAGAAATTAGCAACCAAAATTTACATCTGAATGGTAACCTCCAGAAGCCCAGCAGGTGTTAAGTATCTGCTTATCTAAATTGCCTCTAAAAATAGCTTTACCTTCCTTTAAGTCTTGGGTAAACAAAGAATTTCCCACGAAGGGAAGGTGGTATGCTGAAACCAGTCCAGGCACTATATTGCCCTATTTCACTGTCATTTTTATAAGGAAAATTTCAGGGCCGTTTTGCTTTTGAGTGAGAGGACTCTTAGAACTACCTCAGAATGAGCCAAATTGAAAGAGCTGTGGAAAAGCTATAAACTATCAAATTATAAACTATGCTTTTTGTTTTTAATGGCCACCTTCAGGTGAATTAACGAAGGAAAATGAATAATGGACATTTAATTAATTATAAGAAACCAAAGTAGCTGATGTAGGAATGTAAGTGGAGGACTAATGTCTTCGGGTTGTCGTGAAATTTGAATCTTGTGCTTGGATGGGATAGTTTTTTTTCTCAGAAAAAATTATATATCCAAGTTTTTTCCTTTATATCTAAAATAACTATTACCCTTCCCTTATACTTTACAGAATCACTGCAGGGTAAGAGTCGTGTTCTCATGTTTTAAAGTTCATGACATACTTGCTATCTGTTAGATCACTGAGTGTATATCTCGGTGAGTACTAGACAGCTTTCCATACCTGGGGTTATAAATAATACCAGGGTCAGATAACCCAAAAGGCAAACTAAAAACATACCTAGAGCACAGGAAAAACAGGGGAACCTCCTCTCCACTTTTTGGTATAAAATTTGACATTTCCAAATTCTCCTCTAAAGCTTTTACCCTGGTTCTATTTAATTCTTACATATAACAAGATTCTCAGTGACAATCCAACAATATTTTAAGCACTATTTCAGGGTCTAGTAGTTAATTGATAAATATGAGTTGACTGGTCAATTATATAAAAGGCAAGAAAATGGATATAAAACAGCTAAGTACACCTAATGCCAGTTACCTTCCACACCTCCACAGGTTTAAAGGTCTGTATTACATCAATAATGAGTAAACTGATATATATTATATTAAGTCTGGGCAAAAGAAATCAGTCACAAGTGGAAGCAAATTCATAAGGAGTGATGAGCTAGAGGCAGGTCCAACTCAAAGAGCAGTAGTACTTAATTGCTAGAGACTTGCAGTGAGTCAGGCGCAGATAAGCTACTAGGAGGATTATTCAGGTATCCTCATCCCTTTTTGAGCCCTTTACAGTTTATCAGATTCTCAAAAAAAAAAAAGAGAGAGAGAGAGAGAGAGAAAAGAAAAGAAAAGAAAAGGTCAAGAGAAAATAAACTTTCCAAACAGTGCAAACTCATTTACCTGGCTTTGCATATTTGAATCTCTAGTTTACCCCCAAATTATTTGCACTTCAAGCTTTGTAGGGGGAATGTCTTGAAATTTTACCCTCTCCTTCTCCCCACAGCCCCCAAGATTTTCACACATTGAAATCACCCCAGGTCCAAGTCAGTCTGGGTATACAAGTTGTACTCTTGCTAATATGGATGAAGTAGAATCCACATACTAATTAGGTCAGGATGGCCAGCAAACAGCCCTGTATATCACTAAATGGAGGGAAGAGAGTATAATTTAAGTTGTGACATCATCAAAACCCTGAAATACTAAAAATGTTTTATATTAGGATTTTCTTTCTAAAAGTGTGCTTAAAGACTTGGTGGAAGAGGAGGTTGACAAAATAAATAAAATGAGATTATCAAAATATGTACATTTTAATCTTCTATAGATAACAACATACTGGATGGGTGTTCAGAATAAATGGAAAGGGTAAATATAAAACATCTGATATCTCTGTTGTTTAGAGGATAGAACAAAAAGAAGTAGGAAGAGAGAACACAAAAAATTTTCTAAAATAGTAGCATTCTTGCAGGAAGTACCCAGAGCACGGGAAAAGCCCTGACCTGGGTCCAGGCTTGCCTTTGCCACATACCATCCCAGAGAAGTCATTCAACTGCTGTGAATCTGTTTCTTTATCTATAAGATGGGGTGATAATACTTGTCTTTCTTATAGACACCTGCTATGAAGTCAGTCATAGGAGATAACATGTGTGAGAGCATAATTATTCCTCATTCCTTTCTGTAATTACCGGTTTCCAGCCTTGAGCACCACGTGTAATGACTGGAAACTAGCCAGACAGTATTACAGGGATTGAAAAAAACAAAACTGAAACCCACCATCTGTAGTGCAAGACCCTTCTGGGGCAGGTTTTTGTGAGTAGGGAATTGGTGGGCTATTTGAATCAGACATTTCTTCATCATCTTCGTCATCTTCCATTTCATTAACTGTTAGGTTGCTAGAAAAATCCAGGCTTCCATTTTGAGTGTAGCGGTGTACCAAATCTTTATCCAGATCCTCCACCTTGGGTTTTACATCTGGGTAAGCAAATAAATCATAGCTAATTTAATTAAAAGATGCTAATGGAAAAATAACCAAAAGAAAAACTCATAGTTCTGAAAGATATCTGAGGATGAGGAGACTAGCATTTTCTAACATTTAATCAATTTATTTCAAAGATCCCCAGATTTGGAATTCCCACTTCTTTCAAAAGGAGTCTAGAAATGTGTGGGATTGAGAAACTTACCTGTAGATGAGAAAGGATGCTGGTCAGGGTCCAAGTACAGCTGGGAAAAAATTGGCCGTGGTACCACACTACTACATCTGAGAGAGGCTTCTATAGAGTTGTGGAGAGCTTCCTCAAATCGAGCAGATTTCAGTTGCCCAGCATATGAATTCCCCATGGTCTATACCACCCCCCAAAGAAAAAGAGGAAGAAAGGAGAAAAGTGATATAATTAGAAGGTTATATGCCTGCAAAGTACATGCATAGCTGATATAAACTATACCCATATATCTTGTTAGGATATGAACTATATGAACTCTACCTATGTTTCTTAAGACAATTTATGATATCTATTATATCACTTTTGCTTTTTGTCTTTACAGTCCAAACTCACTTAAAAAAAAACCCATTTAAAGGATGTTGTATCTGAGAAACAAAGAGTAATAAATGCTTTAAGTCAAGGTTCTCCAACCAGTAAATCAAGATTGGCTTGTCAATCATGAAACCAACATGGTGACAATGGGGCCACACTTCCTCCTTAAAACTAGTGGGCTACCATAACCCCATGCCAACTCTATCAGTGGTTTCAGAGTAAATATCTAATTATTTCTCTCTCTATTAAGATCCTGTTACCCTAGAGGGGAAAAAAGATTCTTCTCTGGAAAAAAAAAATGAAAGCTTTATAAAATATATTTAATCGACAAATTCCTGAAAGCAAGATTTGAGCCTTTTAAACTCAAAGAACTCATTTATGTATTACTAGTATTTATTTGAAAAACACTGTTGTTTCTTTTGCTCCATCTGAATCACAATCTTATTTGGGGTCCTTCAGGAAAATATAGAATAAGAGTTCTGAAGCCATAGCCTTTACTTCTCATCACTAATATTTGCATAGTTAATAGTATAAAATGTTCATGTATAGTCCATAGTACAGAATGTCCATGTATGTTAATAATAACTACAATTTATTGGGTGCTAACTATTGGCTACACCAACGATTTTCAAAGTATGGTCTGAGATCCCTGAGACCCTTTCTGGGGTCCACAAGGTCAAAATTCTTCTCAAACTATTACTAATATTATTTGTCTTTTTCATTCTCATTCACTCATACATGTACAGTGGAATTTTCCAGAGGCTGCATCATGTGTGATATTGCAACAGATTGAATGCAGAAGCAGATAGACTACTAACTTTTTTAAAAAAATACAGTTACTTTTCATAAAATATGTTATTTATGTTGATATATAATGGGTTTATTATGGTTAATTTTTTAAATTAATAACTATTTTTAAAAGTTCTTAGTTTTAATTTCTAATAAACATAATCCACATAAACAAAATTCAGTAATTTTTAAGAGTATAAAGGGGTTCTGAGATGAAAAGTTTGAGAACTGTTGGGCTAGACAGTATACTAAACACTTTATAAAAATTATTTTAGTTAATCCTCAGTATTCTGAAGTAGGTATGATCTCTTCCCATTTCATAGATGAAAAAACTGAGGCTTGGGGAAGCCAAGTGACTTGTCCACTATCACTCAGCTGGTAAAGGTCAGAACCAAGTCTCAATATCTAGCTGTGCAATGACAAATCCCACACTCCTAGAGGACAGGCTCAACTTGGGTAAAATCTCATTTCAAGAAAGGCAATTTTGAGAATATCTTAGTCCCACGTATCCCATCAAGGAGAGGGACAGATATTAAATTTCATCTGGAACTCCAACTCTGACTGACGGTCTGGAGGGAGTTGGTGGAGGACTGGTTGAGAAGGACCCTGAGTGTGCATCTGGGCTCAGGAGGAAAAAGGAGCCAAGATCCAGTGGTGATGACTCAAGCAGAGAAGGGGCGATGCAGAGAACATCACGAGTCTACTCTCAGGTCTCCCAGAATTACACGCATGAGCTCCATGGGAGATTTTGGTGGCCCTGAGCTGCCTCTATATGGCAAAGAAGGCTTCTTACACAATTCCTGGCAACAGTGAGCAGTATACAGAGATTTCCATCAGAGTGGCTGAGCTTATCAAAGCTTTGTTAGAGATTCCTATGATTTGGAGGAAAAGTTGGGATAATATTTTGGCAACCTTTCTCATAATAGGTAATAAGAAACTAAATGCTATGGATTTAAATTACTAGGTTCCTCTTCACAAGAAAAAACATTTGTAACTATGTGAGCAACGGATGTTAACTGAACTTATTGTAGTAATCATTTTGCATTATATCAAATGATCATGTTGTACACCTAAAACTAATACAATGTTATGTGTCAATTATATCTCAGTAAAACCAGAAAAAGATAAATTACTAGGTTCCTTTTCTACAAAAAGTACATACACAAAAGTATGTGAACAATACCTAATTAAAAGTTGTAAGTGGAAGAAAATCAACAAAGACCATCAAATAAAATTTTCCTGAAATACCAAGTTTTTGTCCACTCTCCTAAGTCTCCCCACTAGTACAACTATAAACATTTAATTTTCTAAAGCTCAAAAGCAATTTATTTTTCAACAGAGCCACACATGATCAAAACAGGGTGGGAGTTGGAGGAGAAATATGTTGTGTCACTAGTTTGTGTACTAAGTCAAAATCCAATAGCCATTTCACCTTTTTTCTTTGCTGAAGGGAGAAAACTACCAGGAATTAGCACAGTCAACCATGAGATTTCTTATCCGTGGAGAACAACGGAATAACTTCAAAGGTGGACCTTTAGCCTTTCTCCAGAGCACCAAGTGCCTGGAAATCTTGCCTCTTCTTAATCTATTACCTGCTCAACAAGTTATCTTCCTTTCATCATTGAAAACCTACATTCTCCAAGAGACCTTTTTAGTTTAATACAGAAGTGCTCAGTTACACATGGAGGATTGCATAATCTCAATCCCTTCCATTTATAGATTAAGGAGTTATATATATAGGGCAAGTAAATTGTGCTGAATAAAAATATTAAATCAACATAAAAATGGGCACTCGAGTTTCACCATCATAGAAGATATACATAATCCTACAAGAGCATTAGCAATACTCAGATGAAGCCAAAGGAAGTACCCATGAACAGACTTAGGAGAGTAAAAGGAAGTGGTTGACTATTCCAAATGAAAACATAACTGGGCATGTTTTTTAATGATAATAATAATAATGTGAAGAATTACAGAACTGACTCCAGGCTTCTTTAGTGCTGAGCATGGAGTTCTTCCCTCAACAGTTCAATGCTACCCAAAGAAGGGCAGAGTTCAAAGGTTGAAGCCTTTTAGTGCAATATATTCTTAACATCATTTGTTGTTAGTTGATTCCAACTCCTAACAACTCTGTGTACAGCAGTCTTCTCATGCCATCCACTCACCTTGCGGCACTGTATCAGACAATGCTCTGGTGCTATTCATAGAGTTTTCAAGGCCAATTTTTCGGAAGTGGGTGGCCAGGCCCTTCTTCCTAGTCTGTCTTAGCCTGGAAGCTCCACTGAAACCTGTCCACCATGGGTGACCCTGCTGGTACTGGAAATACCGGTGGCATAGCTTTCAGCATCACAGCAACATGCAGCTGCCACAGTATGACAACCCACAGATGGGTGGTGTGGTTCTCTGACTGGGAAACAAACCCAGGCTGCGGAGGTGAGAGCACTGAATCTTAACCACTAGCCCACCAGGGCTGGCTTCTCAATATCATATGCCATAACATTTAAGGTCACTGAAATTATTGGCATTATCCACCTAGACTATTGGCCTTCCTTTCCTCTGAATCTCAAAGAGCCCCCAGTGCCTGAGATAACATACCACACCACCAAAAATCAGTGTAAATAAATCTAACTTCAGGTCAGAAAATGGAGAAGTACTTTTCAGAATCAGTAGCTAAATGAAATACAAAAAAGCAGACTTCTGATTTCCATAAACACGTACATATTTTATGTATCTGCCTGACATTAAGTTTATGAGGCTCCATTATATTGCTTTTCCATATTTTCTTTTATTATTGTGAAATTACAAAAGGACAAACTATATTAAATGTTTTGTTATAGCACTATAGACCTCTGAGATGCTAAGAGACACTCGCGAGACTGAGGAAATCGCTAAGAAAGGGATGGTAGACAATAGGGGCTCTTCCTGCACCACTAACAAATTGCTCAAAAGGCAAGAGGGATCAAGTACAAACCACCAGGACATGGTGGTTTGCAGCCTTTCTGCTCTAGGTTTTTCTCTCTTCTACAGAAAGAAAGATAAAAGAAGAAGGGCAGGAGTAAAACAGGCAGCTTCTATCACTGGTGGCTTTAGGAATGGGGACTGGAGAAATAAAGAACGGAGTCGTTTGGAAAGTAGGTGCCTGCTAGTGCCTCCATTGCCTCGCCTCAATTCTCCTTTTCCTGTTGAAATGGAAAGGAAAAGCAGTATACTTTAGGGAGACTCCTCCTTGATCCATAAGGTTTTTCTTTCTTTTTTATCAAAGCTATCATGGTTAATAATTACTGTATTATTAATGCAGTAATTACTTTTACAGTAGTTATTAAGTACACAGGACACAAGTAGAAAATTTTCCTTTAACTCACTCCCCAAAGATTTTTTACAATTAAAGCATCAGATCAGATTTCAGAATACATATTCTTATTTTTCAAATGTTAATTTTGTTATATGTGAAGCACATATCACACCAGTGGGCATCTAACAGGCAGATAATATAATATAGAACTGCTGCTATCATTATTATCACTCGTGGTGGTGATGGCAGTCATCATCGTTGTCATTGTCACTGTCAAGAGATTTGAAAGGAAACATTCTTCTTTGGACGATTATAACAACAGTAATGCGGAGAGATTACTAACTGCCAGGCAAGTACTATTACTGCCCCCATTTTTAAGAGAACTGAGGCCTCAGGACGTTATGGAACTTGCCACCGTCTCACTGGGGAATGGCAAAGATGGCAGTGGAATCTAAGAAATTTGGCTACAGCAGCAGCCCTCTTAGGCCATCTTAGTCACTTATGTCATTCAGCTGTTAAAACACCTACAATACTCATCGGGTAAATGGATACTCTGTAAAGTACTACTAAATTGCCAAGCCAAAAAAAAAAAAAACCAAGGAAGATTTTTGTTTGCTAATTCGTCCTTGTCACGGCTGCAAGACAAGGCTGAAAAGGGAGTTTTAACTTAGGATATGGGGCTAACAGGCACAAAACCAAGCAACAATTTAAAAAAAATAAAAATAAAACAACCACCCCTCCCCTCAGCAAAGAAAAAATAAAAAACCCATACCTCACTGTGTTAGACGACAGGGAAAATTACTTAACAAAGAACAACTAAACACACAGACACACACAGATACACACACACACACACACACACACACACACACACACGGGAGAAGGCACAGGCTGCCCTTAGACTCCAAAGCATCAGATCAGTTGGCAGCATGTCCCCCAATTCAGGGAATTCTCCTGCCTATACCCTTTTTCTCCCCATTGCTTCCAACGTTAGAAGACTCAGTCATGTTTCATTCATCCATTATATGGCGAATCTAGAAATCAAAAACATTCTTATCAACTCCCTAAAATATTAGGAATGTTTATATATCTCTTCTTAATTTCTTCCACTCTTTCCCTTTTTTAAAAGAAGTTTTTAGTAAGGACAAGAGAAAGCTTTCTAAATCTCAAATGATAAAAAGAAATTAATTTCAGAGTGTATCTTCCTCGGCTTTCTTCTCTCAGTTTAAAAAGAAATACTAGATTTCAGATATTGCCCGATCTCTTACCTTAAAAATTTAACACAATTAATTTCAATTTCCCTCCTCTGTCCATGGCGGAACACTTAATTTAAGTAGGTATAAGTCACAAGAAAAAGCTTATGATATTGATAATATGATATGAGTTTACTAGAAATTTTATAAACACATTTTTCTTGTAAAGATAATATCGATGCAAGCAGAAAAAAGCCAGGAAGTACATACAATAAACTGTTAACAATGTTCATCTATTGATGGTGGGGTTGTTTTTAAATTATCTTTCCTTTTTCTTATTGTTATCTTCCAATTTTTGAAGTAATGAACAGTAATTACAACATAATACAATAAAGGAATAGAAAAATATCATATAGCAACTGAGCTAATCCCAACTCTATGACTATCCTTGAAGAAGTAGTTTAAAAAATAGACTTATCTCTCAAAAAGATGGTAAGAACAACTGAATTTGCAAAGTGAACACTCCTGCACCCCTTGCTGGTACTTCAGGATTCCAGGGAAAATAAAATTCATTCCAGTGCTTAGACTGAGAATTTCCCATTAAGAGTTGGAGTTTCTACAATTGCTTTCTAGCATAATACTCCAAACTATTTTCCCCCAGTTATGATACACTTATACTGACCCAAACATCTCCTTCAATAAGTTCCTCTTTTGACTAAGTATAAACATTTTCAAGGTACTGCACTTGAGCTATTAATAAAAGTTGACTTTTAATACCAACTATCTGGCGAAGATCAAAAGTACACTTTTTAAAAAGTATAAAAAAAGGATTGACATAGTTAGTGACAAGAAAGAACAAGAAAAACTGATTTTTTAAAAAGTCATGTACATGCTAAAAGAAAAAGAATTTAGCTAAGACACTACTTTAGGGTTGCCTGGTTTTAACAGCAAGTTAGGCTATGGAGCAGGTATATGGGGATATATATTTTTTTAAGTAGTAATTTATTTTTAAAAAGGTTTCAAATTTGTAATTCCAAGCTTTGTCCACTGAAAATTCCAAAAAGCAATAATAATTCAATAACAATAAACACTTTCTAATACCATGGTTGTGGTTTCCTAACACCATTCCTACTGAAAAGAATCAAGGCTCCTCAAAGGTATGGCCAAGTCCAGGTCTGGGGCAGGAAATACACACAATAAGCCTTGAACATCTTGTGCCAGAAAGCAAAGAAGCTATCAAGGATTAATGGGTCACATCAAAAGACACAAGAGTCAACATGAAGGGTTCCCACAGGCCAAGGACTAGAGAAATTGAACATAAAAGAGAATAAATGCCATGGACTGAAGCATATTTAAAATATAAAAACTCAACGAATTAATTTTGCTACTCAAGGAGAAAAAGACAGAGCTCTTCTTGGAAAAAAACAAAAAACAAAGCACCTAATTGAACACTACTAAAAGGAAAAGGAGAGTGAAGCGTTTATCCCACTCTTCCTGTAATTCAAAGAAACCAAATCGTCCTAGTTATTGATAGTTTTTATTTTTTTAATGAAGAATTCCAGCTAATAAATATGGAAAGAATGACAGAATTTAAAAATTACCACTTTGCCATCCTTAATGCAAAATTCATTTAGGCAATGATAATAAGTGAAACCATTAGATAAAAGGTTGATGGGGAATTTTATAATGAAGGGATCAGGCTGTCACGTCCTGGACCTACTGATCAAGTTTAGTATCACTAAAAGTGTGCCTCCCCATGGGAGACAATATGAAGCACACACACTACTTAGGAAGTATTCCTGCCAAAAGGTGTAATGACTGTACTCAAACCTCTAGAGCTAACTTCCATTTATAGGATCGAGAAACAAGTTAAATGACACCACAAGAAAACAAGCAGATTCAGAAGGAGAGACAGGTGGATGGAGCAATTGATCTAATTTCTGCAACAAGCCAAGATTATCTAGTTTGCAAATGATGGAACTAGGATTCAAATTTAAACTCAAAAGCCTAGGGTTTTTTTCACTAAAACATGCTATTTGAAATAGAAAAATGGTGACAGTGAAGATGATACTTTCTGTTTGTGTTGAGTGTGTGTAGTTGTTTTTGGTTTGAAATTTTTTTTAAGGCACAATTTATTGTGTGCCAGGCATACTACTAAAAAGACAACTTTGTATAATGGTCAGTTTTTTGTTACCTTTTTCTCTACAGATGTCGTCACCCACTTTCCAAACTTTAACAATCCTCCACCCAGCCAGGCAGCATTTATAGAAATCCCACTGTTGAAGCGGTTAAGCACCATGGCTCTGAAGTCAGAGGACCTTAATTCAAATCCTGCACCCACTACCCTGTATGACACTGGGCAAGTTACTTAGTCTCTCACTTGTAAAATGGGGTAATATAACCAATATCATAGGTTTTTGGAGAATACATGAGATTTTATACACATACAAAGTTCTTAGAACAGTGCCTGGAAGAAAATAAACGTGCAGAAAATGTTAGAAGTAACAGTAGAGGTTTTGTGGGGGTTTTATAAGCATTGTGCTACGTTAAGGATACTAACAAAAGTATGATGCACTCCCTCCCTCCGAAGTGTTGGGCACTACAGTAGATTCCGGGACATTGTTCTAGGAACAAATGACCATCAATGTAAAAGTTCCAAAAGCTGCAATTTGGTAGTATATATATTATCATTATAGTATATTATGATTAAGAAATTTTACAGTCATGTATACAAATCCTACTGTCCCTTACAACTATCAGATTCTTCGACTTTGTATAAGAAAATTACTTGTTACAGGCATTACTGTATACACACTCTTTCTCTATTAAAAATATTCGGGGGCCGGCCCCATGGTATAGTGGTTAAGTTCATGCGCTCCGCTTCTGGTGGCCTGGGGTTCGCAGGTTCAGATCCTGGGCATGGACCGATGCACCGCTTGTCAAGCCATGCTGTGGCGGTGTCCCATATAAAGGAGAGGAAGATGGGCACGGATGTTAGCTCAGGGCTAGTCTTCCTCACCAAAAAAAATATATATATATATATATATATATATATATATATATTCACCGATGAGAGTGATAATGTGTGACTACTAGACAAAGAAATCAAACATGGTTCTTGCAAGCTCTTGTGGAGTCTATAACCCAAAATTAAAAACAAGCATATATTCATGGCTCTTTCTTTGTGCTCCTTTTGTCTTTCATTTATTCTTTTAAATTGACATTTGTAACTCTTAATTATAATTAGTTGAGTCTGGTATTTGTCTGACTCCCCCCATTAGATTGTAAGCTCTTGGGGGAAAATATTTTGTTTACAATTGGAATTGAGAAAAAAAAAATGCATTGAGCTTTTTTGTGTCTTATCCAATTACACATTAAACAGGTTTAAAGAGCTCTCTCTTCCCAAGCACATTCCAAAAAAGCACAAAACTAACGAAGCATTCAAAACAACAGTGTTTTATTTCATTTTTATTCATCCTCCTTGCTGAAAACCTTAAGAATATGCAAACAGATTAAAAGACAAAATTTCCAGTCTCTTTTAACAGTTTTGTATATTTAAATCTGGATGAATTTCTTTTGACAGATTTTGAAGTCAAAAGTATTTTAGATACTGAAATAAAAACCCAGCCCAAGTAACTTTTTATTTTAAAATTAACCATTTTTACCAATACATTTACAGATATGCAATGTCTTAAATTATTATAGAAATAATTACTGTAATATGCCAACTAATTTCACAATAATTATTAAAAACTGTCATGATTAAAGATAAAGTACAATGATATTTTTCCTTTGTAACAAAGAGTTACATGTTACTACTGGAAATCTTTACTTTCTCCCTTGAAATACCAGAAATTCTTCTGGAAAATAAACACATTTCATCAAGACTCTCTGGAACTAGTATAATTACCAGAGGCAATCCCTGTGTAAGATCAAAGAGGCAAAACAATAATAGGCAATGTGTGACCTCTACCATGTCACCAGAGACCAATTTTTCAACAGGGAGAAGAGTCAATAATCCAGAACAGAAAACATTAAATAATGAGAAATGCTTCCAAAGTGTGGTTTACCCCATCCATCACGGCTGCCATACTCAGAGACTTCAGAGTCTCTACGGTTTCAGAGAACAAACTTCTGGGGATTTATCACAACAATCATTAAAATCTGCATAAAACAATAGCAAAAACCAATTTCTCAAATGCAGAGTAGAATTTCAAAAGATATTACAATAATTTTCCAAATTTCATTGGATGCTTTAAAAAGTATAATGGGAAAGCCACAGATGACTAAATAGTTTTCATAGACCATTCACCTAATTTCTCTTATTTACCTATCCCCATTTAATTTTCCTAAGAAGCTGTTTGGAAAGTGGGTTATGAACACTAACCAGATAAATATAATTAGTAGTAATAAATTAAAGACTTCTGCAGGTTTTGTTTTGTTTTGTTTTGGTAATACTGGGTCACTACATCCAGAAACAGGGCTTTAGTCTCCTTTGTAATGTATTTGGAATTATGTGTGCAAAGAGGGGTAAACAAATTCCCATTCACGGTAATTACAGTAGAATAGAAGTACATTTAAAATGGACTTTTAAAAAGCACCACAAATAAAATTGTGCCTTATAATCAGTAAAATCTGATTGCTTTTCTTAGCTACTACTGCCAAACAGCTGTCTTCTTTCAAAATTAGATGTGAATTAGGGACTGAACAAATGTATCTGAATTATTTAACTTGCAAACACCCATTCTGCTGGTAATTCAGAAAAGAGTCAAAGACGGACTTACATTAAATGAAAAAGTGCTGGAAATTCAAAACAACTGTGAACATTCTGTTCTTATGTGGATTTGTTACTCCTGCCACCTTCATCTTTCCACTCTCTCATCTGCCCCTGTCTTTCCATCTTATCTTATTAACATTGCTAATTGTGTTTGTCAGTTTTGCCACAATTTCAATGCTACTTAAACAGCTGTGGGTTTTCTCTAGGCAATTATCAGTCACTACACTTAGGTTTCTAAATTAGTTGTTGAAAGGCACTTTAACCTTGAGAAAACAGACAGAGTACACTGTACACTAAGTCTTACATTTATGTGTATGTTGCTTTAAAAGGAGTCATTATTGAAAAGAATTGAAAAAAATCACACACATAGGTAATTCACAAATATTGTAAATTTATAAATTAATTAGAAAATGCTTAACAAAGCCTATCATATACTACTCATCATTTTATCTTTTTTCCCTTACTATACATATTATATGTTCTCTAACTATGTATATGTGTATGTATATAGCGTATAAACTGGAACATCAAAATATTGCCAAATTCCTCTAACAGTCCCCTTTTCCTACCTATCACCCAGGTGGCCAACACCTTTCAAAGGTATCCACAATCATATAGGTGGTATCTTGAGGTCATGGGCTGAGAAAAAGAGAGCTCTTACAACATGCGGATTGTTCCCCCTTGTCCATTTCCCTTCAAAGAGAAAATTCTTTATTATATTTGCTTTTCTTATTCTCTATTCTTGACTCTGACATTGATTTTCTTCTTACTACTACAAAATGTGCAAGAAACACATTCAGGAAAAACACAGGTTTAAAGGCTTTTCATCAACTGAATACCCACTTCTATGAAACACAACTAAATTTTTTTTTAAATCTTCCATAATACAGAAACATTACATTTCATATGCCATTTATTCCCTTTATACGTTAAATTCAAAAATAACTTTGTAGAGTTAACCAGTTTGGGTGTTTTTAAAGGTTTATAATATCCTGTTTATGAGTCAGTCAAAAGCTTGTTAGAATAATTTTTAAATTAACAGAGGCTCATTCCTTACCCCTCTCTCTCTCCCCTACTTTCTGCTCCGAGGAAAGAAAAGGTGATATTTCAACAGGGCAAAATTCTTCACTGAGAGACAAACATTAAAATGATAAACATTTTGTAAAGCAAAGTACACTTCAAACCCTAACTGTTCTTTCAAACCTATATTGACTCTTATAGTAGTTGCAAACATTTGGTAAGGATTATCCTTCCATTAGACAAAAGCAAGCATTCCCTAGATAAATTAGGAGTTTTTGCCATGAGACTCATAAAACCTTTTCACAACACAGATTTTTAAGAGAATCCTTTAAGGTTTTAGGAGGCTGCTCCTTTTACTAAGTAACAAAATACACCCCATGGTGTCTCACTGACCCCACTCAGCTGTCCTTTGACCTCTTCAATTGTTGAAGCCCAACTCCAGGGCCTGCAGAATTTGCCTCCCATATCAAAAAGGCGAATGTTGCTTCCTCCTAGCACCTGGTGTAACAAAACGCAACAGTTCTCCCTCTCTTCTCTCTCCTCCACTCCCTCTCTGACCATTTTCCAGATGTTCCAGGCCCAAATGTTAAGCCAATACAGGTTTCAGGAACTGCGTGGTCACCATGAAGGAACAAACAGGGACCAGGCTGAAATGGCAATGACCCTCTTGTTCTTTTTGGCCTCAAAAGGATGCGACGGGTCATAAAAGAGGAAAAGATCTTTGGCCTCTCTTGGAAATGCCAGGCTATTTAAGCACATTGTAACTTCCAAAAGGAGAGCAATGGTTTTGGGTTATGCTCTGAGAGACAGGAGGTACCCAAAACAGTATCCCTGAATTTGTAATTCTAAGCAAACTTTTAATTTTCTTTGACATGGGGGAAAAAAAAGGTAGTATCACATTTTTCTTTTTCTAAATTAAAAGCCTTCAAAAAACAGAAAGAAAAACTTTTATAGAAAAAAACTTTTATAAAGCTTTGAAAACATACATGTCAGGATAGTGTTATATGAAAAAATTTTTAAATATATGCAGTCACTAGGTACAGTTTGAGTTTTTCTGCAGAGGCCAATAATTTAAATGGCTCTCTTGTTAGACAATTTGAAAGACAAAAACCACAATCAACAAAGGGAAATCAAGAACTGAATTCTTATTATCTTAATTTAGGTATATAAGAAATATAACACAGAAGTTGTTGTAGAAAAGAAAAACCTTATTGCTTAATAAGTTTTTTTGGGGGGGCAGGATGGGGGAATGGAGAGGAAAGCAGGGATGGGAGGAAATGGAAAGAGAGGAGCTCATAGAAATAGCTGCTTAATCAGTTTAAGGACCAAATACAGTAGCTTTATTTAAATTCCAAATATAACTTCCTAAAACAAATTTGATCTTGAAAAATTGGGGAGGGGGCATATTATAATTGTACAATACCTTGGTTTATTTATTAACATTTTTGAATCACGTTCATGATTAAGTTGGGCTGTCAACACTTCAGAGAGCCTGTTGCCTAGATTTTACTTGTTTAAAGCTTTTTTGCACCTGCAAAAACATAAAAAATAAAAATATACATGTAAAGACATGAATTAATTTCCAAATGCATTATATTCTACAATAATCTAAATATTTACAATTCTACAAAAATTACAATTAGAAATAATTATCAAAGTCTTACACAGCTCCATCCTAGATGGCAGATATAGATATTCCTCCTTCTTAAATACTCCCAAATAATCATTCCTAATTATATATACTCAAAAATAATTTCTATTGTTTTTAAGATTTCCCCTTCTAAATGTAAGTTGAATAAATCTATCAAGTCTTCATTTTTGACAGGTGTTACCATAATGCTAAAAGCCCACAGATTATTTTCATTTTTAGGAATGAAATCAGTGAAAGGTAATTTTCTTATTCTAAGGAGTTTGAGTTTTATAATCTCTGATGCTTGGCCAAAATTTACCTCATCAAAGAATTATCAAAAATTTAAGACCTAACTAATACTGACTGAAATTATTTTTCTACTTTTTGAAACTAATGCTTTAATAATTTCCAAGAAAGAAAGCCTGCAAGAAGAAAAAGAGCTACCGTTTCCTACCCTTTTGAGTAGTGTATTTCTAGAAGAAATTAAACTAAATAATTAATTATATGTAATTATAACTGGCTGAAAATTACAGTGTGCATTGTATTCTCTCCTCTAAGTAGATTATGGTCAATATAAATATTGCCTGGAAAAATAGGAAATATAGTCATAAAACAGAAATGAAATAAAAACTATTTGTCATTGATTTTTACACATAATTTAGAAGTGTCTCTATTCCTCTGTTACTGTCTCTAAAAAGAACAAAAGAGGATTTTCCTAATAATGTACTAATTTCAAAATGCACATTTATAGCACTAAAATATTTAAAGTAATATTAACGTATGTTTTCTAAAAAAAGTTTTCATTTTACTCTCCTTTTATGCCAACTTGAAAGAGAGAAAAGAACCATTTTAGATTTTGAAATAAAAATCTTTATCTTACCTTTCTTACTGTCAGAAGGATGTCTTCAGGCAAAAGAACTATTAAAAATGCAAGACCCAGATTTTCATTCATGTATTTCCCACCCACCACACACAAATAGACATCTTTTTGTAAGTGAAGAGTCTTGCTCCCTACGTCCAAACCCAAGATTACCCCATATGGTCAACAAGGTCAAACTGCATTATTGCCAATGAAACTATATGACTCCACAAGGACCTTAATGATTTTTAAAAAAGGTCAGTAATCCAATTCCAATAGCTTCAGAGTCTAAAATTGCTAATTTTGGGCCACGTGCTGCACACTTCACCTGCTAGTAATGACATTTTTGTATTTTCTTCTAATTACACTCAAAGCTAAGACCTTTGGCCCTGGGCCACAGACCCCTATTCAGGCTGCACACATTCTCTTAAACGACCTGATCCTTTGTTGTCACTCTTACTCTTTCATCTATTATTTACATCCATAGAGAAGGAAGATACTCTACCATTTGTATAGCTTAAGGCTTCTAATCATCTTAATTTCTTTGCCTTTCACTATGGTCTTTTTCATAGACGAATGCCAAAAAGTTTGACAAAATCATTTTTTTCAACCACATACCCCCCTACCCCACTTTCTTACTCCCTAGCCAAGCTCCTTCCTATTCCTTCTCTTCCACAAGAAGGACTTTTCATCAGCCGGAATTTACAAATTTTGACTTTCACCAATAAAATGAATTTCTAAATATAATGCAAAATCTCCATCTTGTTTTGACAGACCAATAACAATTATATTTCTTTCTTTCATCACAGAGCCCATCAAATTAAGTGGAAGGTTACTTAAAATATCTTAAAATCTTCTCCCAGCCTCTCTAAGGCATGAGCCTAGAATTTTCAGAATTCCCCTGTAAAAATGCCAAAGAAGCTTCATAAACAAGGGATGTTAGTTATGTGGCTAAAACTTTTCAAACATTTTAATATCTACAGTTGCTCAAATGCTTACAAGAACAGAAAAAAAAAAGAAAGAAAAGAAAATATAAAGAGAAATTTAAAGATTAACAAAATTTTAAATCTTTACAACATTTTAAAAGAAGACTAATTCTCCCAAGAGCAAAATCCTCACATAAAACATTCTATATCATCATTTCCCAACACTTTTTCCAGACTTTTTTTTAAATGTTCAAACACATTTTGCAAATCCAAAGCACAGAATTGTTTACCATGATGCAGATGTCCCCCTCAGATCACAGTAGCCACCAAAAGACTCTGATTTCCAAGATGTTTATAAAATGACACACAATCCATCTTTGCTCTCTCTTCCTCTATTGCTCAGCTTACTCTTGATTTCTAACAGTATTTCCTTGTTGTCTGTCCGCTCTGCAGACCCTGAAACCCCGTGTCTTTTCTTATTTTCACCATTTGCTTCAACCAGCAGTTCACTGGAGACCCATCCATCTTGTAATGCCTAAAGTGACAGATGCTCTCAGGAACCACCACACTGCTGAGTGAACAAAAGATAACATCACCTCTAGGAACTCCAGAGAGAAATACAACTGCAACCTTAAGACAGGGCCTGACTTGACAGACATTAGACCATAAACCTCTTCTAAGCGAAAAAGAAAACAATTGCCACACACACAAAAAAAATCTGACACAATCAAAGGCAGAAAAGAGTGATTATTTGTGGATTGCCTTTTCACTCCACGGCTCACTTTTCTCCCCCAACGCTTTTATATTGGGGCAATTCAATTGCCAAGAGGTAAGAGAAGTTCTTGGGGAAAAAAAGCCTTTCTCAAGTATCTTCTTCTATTCAACAATATTCAAAGTGAAATTCATTCACACGTGTGTTTCAGTAAATCTAAGGCTTATGATACAGCATTCTTAAGCCTGACCTGGCTTGTTTGCACAAAGCAATATGTGGACTCAGAAATGCTGACTCAGTTCTACTGCTGTGAAAGGCACATGCATGCTTTGCAAATTAAAAACACATTAGAAATTAAAAAGCAACCTGTGACACAATGTCAACAATATGTGTAGCTCATAAAAAAAGCTCACCATTCATTCAGGAGATCACCTCCAACTTGAGTTAAAAAGACAGTTAACAAGAGGATTCTGGGAAGGACTACAGATCTCTTTTCTAACAAAGGAAAGGTCATATTAACATCTCCCAGCAACAAAGTAATGACAGGGACGCTGTAGAGGCAGGGGACTCTGCTTGATGCCATCTAGGGTTTTGTTTTTTTTTAACCATCTTATTTAAAATCTTCATGCAGCAATAGGTAAATTTAAACTCTAACATTTAATAAACTTTAACATTTAGATTAATATACTAAACGGAAATTTTTGAAGAAAAACAAAAAAAAAGACTCGGACGTCAATTAAGAACATTGTGTGATCAATGTCAATTATGGAGATTAACAAACCATTTTTATAACAGATATCAAGCAACTCAGAAGGAAATCTCTGCTGCAGCTAAATACATTATCATTTTCAAAAGGGGAAATGATCCAAATGTCTGTGTTAAATCTAAAATAAAGAGCCAATGCTCAAGAAAATTCTGTCAACCATATTTCCAAGAAGAAACATAAGCATTTACAATGGCATTTCTTTAATACAAATATTTTAATTTTTCTTTTATTTTTTGTACAAAAAGCTTTTAAGTTACAACTGTTTTTCTTTGGGGTCACTAATGACTCCTCTCATCCTCTTTCTATTAAAAAAATATAAATTTTAAAAGATATTTTATCTCCTGTGTTTGAATTATTTGTGGGGAAAAGAAAAATTTTCAACTTGATAAATCAGCATATCTCTTAAACATTTGTCTCTCTTCTTTCCTCAAACATTTCAGTGTATCTGCACAAATAAGATAGTATAAATAGTTCCCGATCTCAGAATTTTCTGGTTCTTATTTTACTGCTGGCAAAACTGAATGCATACAAAATAATTAAATTAATATGTAAATTCTATAACTCAATAAAAATGATTAAATAATTATAGAATGCTTATCAGTATATAAAGGGTTTGTACTAATATGGACTTGATCGTTAACTAGACAACTCTGCTTAACACGCAATGACCTTAAGTAATCCCCCCAATCTACTCACCCAAAAGTACCACATCGTTCAACACTTTCAAACTTTGGCATTAATACCAAGAGAGAGACATGACCTTGAAATGACAGCTCCATTGCAGAAGGTTCAAAAAAAGACCCAATTAAATGACTTACTTTTAAACACAATAGGATCGATATGCATGCAGGAAAAGTACACCCCTGTGGAAAGTTCTTACTGCCTGATTGATCAAAAACAAAACAAAACTTTTCTTTCTTAAGGGCCTCTTCCAGATCACAGTCAGTCCCAGAAATCCACACAGGAAAAAAATCCATCAAAATGAAGCCCTAAAAGGGTTTACCCTTCACTATCCTATTTGCACTTCAAAACCCTGTAAGTCCTTCAGTTAAACCCCAGGGCTGAACCATTTCAATAATAAGAGAGGTGGCCAGCAGTGATTTATCTCCCATTTGGCCTCTGGACAGAGCTGTAATGTCTTAGAAGCTTCCCTTCCCTCACTCGAACCCTCCCCCCAAGTCTCAACCTTCATTTCTGCAGCTTTGGATCTGCAATACCTTATAAACAACTCATATGCCCCTTCCAATGACATGCAAGAACAGTCTGTAACTCAAGATTTGGGTACATTTTCTTGGCAATGCTTTCACAAAATGGAATGCTGCTGAGTAATCAGACACTGAAAATACCAGGTTAAATTTCAGGTTATCTTTGTTAAAAGTTGGATAAGAAAAGAAACTTCCTTAACTTTAGCCTCTCTCTTCTCACACATGTTAATTGTTGTCAGGACGTCTTAAACTTTTTCCAATTTATGCCTTCCAATTTATCCTTTACATTTTGGGCCATATCAGCCAACTTCCTGCAGTAGTATTCATCTAAATTTAAATCCTTGCATTGTAAAATATCTTAACAAATCCAAAAAAGTGGAGATTTCACAAGTCACAGACTCCTGGGTCAAAAAGACCTTAAAAACAGATATCAGACCACTATGACCCAACTGATTTAGTCTACCCTTGTTATCAAATATGTATTATAAGTGTCATCACGCACACACACACAATTTTCCTCTAGTAAAATAAACAAACAATGCCAACAGTTATTCAAACTGAAATATAGGGCCCAGAAATTATCAAATGTGAAACACAGTGAAGTTTTTCCTTAAAAATGGAGAATATTTTGTCACTAGGCATGGATTCTCTATTTCAAAATTATGTTCACATGTTTCCTAGTGTAGAAGGAGGATAAAAAATATATGCACCCTTTTCCCTATCTGCTCATTGTTTTCTGTTTTCATTTAAATGAGAGGAGTTTGTTTTTCTAATTGATTCTGATAAATTCCATCTGAATGCCACATTAACAACTTGCACTAAATGATTCCACTGTCATGATTCCAGTTTTACAAGTTGAAAACTTTCAAGCTATTTCGCTATTTCACTTCATAAAATTAGAGACTCCACAGGCAAATATAAATGTATTTCATTTAAGTCCAATATCAGTTAAGAAAAGTTTAAAAGAATAAAATTAAATATATGACTGATAATTAAAAACACAAGAAATACAAATTTTCGTCAATTAAAAGGAAAGAATTATTTATGTTTTTGGAGATACTTATCAATAAAAATTATGTTTCTTCCATTAAAAAAGGCACCACTAATATCCTTAAACCTTATTGGCAAATATTTTTCATTTTCAGAGCTCCAAAGAGCACAAATTCTATAAAAACCAACCCTCATAGCAAATGACTTTATTGCATGCTACCAGGTCAACGAATCTCAGATTTATATTTGAAATAACATAAAACTTCAAACTGCACATATAAACCAGGAAAAACAGACAACTGAAAAAATCTAAGGGACATAAATTTTTATCTAAGGGACATAAATTTTTACATCACTGAAACAAACTTTGACACTAATAACAATATTCAGGAAAACAAATTTCTTAACGTACTACATGGCATTTTTTTAAGAAAAGATTTCCTCAGAAAATCAACAAGAGTAATTGATCCACCACAGAGGAAATATTCAATCTTCATTAAATATTTATTCAGTGCAATAGGTTGTTAGGTTTATTTAGACCTCAAAGAAGACATAGTTCCTGTCTGGTAGGAATCAGGTCTTGGGAGAACTGAATGGAGATGAGAGGCAGTTCCTCAAGTCATGACACTATATTTCAAAATGACAATGCTAAAAACTAGAGATGTGCTATAAAATGTATGTTACTGCTTGGAAATCTGATACAAAGAAAGTGATACTTAAGGAAGTATTAATTTTAAGATTTGACTGGTTAAACAACTTGATTTCCTATTAATGTAGCACAGTAACATTTGGATGTTCAAGATCTGCAGTTCCCAACTCTGCTACACTGTAACCATAGCCAAGTCACCTATCTTCTCTGGGCCTGTTTCCTTACATATAAAATGGGGGAGAAAAGTAATACATTTCTAGATTAAAAACAGTATGGTGGTAATGAGGGCAGGGAAGAGATCCCATTCACAATAGGAACAACATAAATAATACCTAGGAATCATCTTATGACAGGTATGTGATAACATCATTTTTTTAAATTGCCAAACTTAGGTGATTTAAGCGAAAATTTACACACACAGAGAAATATGCTAGGTTTCTTAAAGAGAAGCCTAATCGTTGTAAAAAATATCCGTTTCTCAAACAAAATAATAAACTCACAATTCCAATCAAAATAGCAGTAGAATTTTGGGGGAACATTATGAAAACATCCATAAATTCATAAGGAAGATAATCAAAGAAAAGATGGAAAAAAATCTTTTCAAAAAGAGCTTATAAGGGGAGGTGAGTCAAAATAAATGTTAAATCATATAATGAAGAAAGAGGTTTTGGCCATTAAATCCATGTCACTAAATCCAATGAACATTTTTCAGTTCTCATCTAACATACCGTCTTGGTAGATTTCTTGAAACTCCCTTTCCTTCTGCTGATTTCATCTCACAACTTTTCTGGTTTTCCTCCTTCCCTATGTTGCTTCTCGATTTCCTTTGCACTCCCATAATATACTACCCATCAATGAAATGTTGGAGTTCCACAGGGTATAGTCTGTGGTAGCCATCTTCCAAGACGGCCCCACTGATTCTCACCTCCTGTGACATCTCCTCCCACACTGAATCAGGGCTGACATGTGTGATCAATAAAATATTGAACAAGTGACAGTGTATGATTTCTAAGGTCATAAAAGACATTGCAGTTTCTGCCTTGACCTCTGGGATCACTTCCTCTAAGAGAAGGCAGTTACCATGCTGTAAGGACACTCAAGCAGCTCTGTGGAGAAGCCCTCATGGATAGGAACTGAGGCCTCCTGCCAAGAGCCAGCACCAACTTGCTTAATTGCTCTCCCTGCCTCCTCTCTGGCAATCACTCCCTCCAATCACTTCTCTGCATTACCGTGCAAATATAATCATGTCAACTCCTTGCTAAAGCCCTTTGCAGTTTTATATTGCTCTGAAGATAAAAATCAATACTGTAAATATTCCTGCCCATCACTCTAGACTTATCTAACACTGTCCTCTTCCTAAACGCTATGCTCCAGCAACACTGACCAACCTTTAAACACGTATGTTCTCTCTGCTTGTAATACCATCCATCCTATCTTTTACTTTGGCCTAGTTAAATCCCCTTCATCCTTTAGATCTCAACTCAAGCTTGCTTCCCTGATCCCCTCAACCCTTCATTATAAGCTCCCATAGAACCTATTCATCTCCTTCCTAACACTTTTGATTAATGTGTGTCTTCCCTATTAAATTCTAAACTACATGAAGGTAGGGACTATGTTTTTCTGTTTTTGCGTATTATTGAAATCATAGCACCTATTGTGGTGCTCCCCACATAGTAGGCCCCCAAAAACACTGCTTGAATAATTTAATAGGGCTGGCACAAGAATGAGAAGCTCATTGTTTACAGTTCAAAAAGACCTTAGCATCTATAAGAATTATATATGACAATTGAGGCATTATAAAACAATAAAGGCAATGAGAAATTATTTAATGATACTGAAATAAGGATCAACAATTTAAAAAGTAATAAATTCTAGAGAGAAAAAAAGATTAAATTTAAATATCTAGACCTAAATACATTTACATGCCCACCCATATCAAACCATATAAAAACTAAGAGGAAACAGAATTAAATATTTATTATGCTGATATTTACCATGTATCAAGATTTATTATGGTGTCATAGTGAGAATTTAGTTTTCTAGGCCTAAAAATCACAAAGGATAAGACTGACAGATTTGACTAGTGAAAATATAAAACTTCTGTATATTTAACATCTAAAACAAATAAAAAGGAAAAACAATCAGCTAAGAAAAATGTTTCTAGTTAAGGAAAAGAGTTAACGTCTGCTATGTATATAATAAAGTAAAACATTAACTCCCCCACCCCTGTGAATAACCTAATACTCATTCCATCAACAGGGAAAGAGGTAAGCACATTATAGTAACAGTAATAACCACCATTTAATGAGTACCTACCATGTATGTACCTCACGTACACTGTTTCATTTAACCCTCACAAATCCATCCATAAATGGAATACTATGAAGCTGTAAGAAGTATATTCTTGACATAGAAATTTATTCATAATATATGAAATGGAAAATATCTCATAAAACAATACAGTTTCATTTCTATAAGGAAAAAATACATAAATAACCTGATAAGATAAAGAGATAAATCCAAACAATGTGATACAAATCACAAAATAGTGGGTGATATGATGATAGGACGTACTTTTTTTTCTTTATGCTTACCTTTATTTTCCAGTTTTCTACAATAAAGAAGTTATTTTAAAATTTAAGGCACATGGTAAACAAGTAATCCCTATATCCTTTTATTATCATCATCATCATTATTAGTATCTTTATGGACTTTGACTGACATTTGATAGTTGTAAAACTGACTTTTTAAATTGACAAGTAATATCTTCTCAGATATCACTTTTGTAGGTTTACTGTAGGTAAATGTATAGTGACAAATACATTTTATGAATGTGTGCATAGTAACGATTATAAATAAATATAATTTTCTTTTAATACCCTTCAGATATTTTTACTATCATGAGATAATGAATTTGTTAAATTTATTTATAATAGCTTGATTATGTGGAGCTTTGAAAAAAATTTTCCATGATGATATAGGAAATAGTCCCAAGCTGATAACCCCCAAGATGAAACACAAATTTCACAACCTAACCTTTAAAAAAAAAAACTTTCATGAATTATCTTTCTGTGCCTATTCAAACTTGTCTCCCATCATACTCCAATATGAAATACCGGTTTCTATCAATTTAATTTTATTGCTATTCCCCACAAATAAGCCCATATCCATCTCTGTGCCTTTGTTCAAGCTCTCTATCCCACTCCCTCACTTAACCTTTCAGACATAATCCTTTTCTTGCCTTGCTCACATTTATCTTTCTCATTATAACCCCCACATCACCTAGCACGGTTCTAGGCATACAGCTGGCACTTAAGAAACAATGATATCACAAATATTTTCAAGATAAAACCTACCTAAATTGAATCAGTATAGAAATTGTGCCTCTCTAGGTGTTTAGAATATTTCTATTTTAAGGATTTAAAAAAAAATTATTCCTTTAACTTTTTTGAGTAGATAATATATTTACCTTATTAAAAATCTAGCAGTAGAAAAAAGTATTTAGTAAAAAGTGTCTCTTCAACTCTTGTCCCACAGGAAACCACTTTTATTGTTTTTAGAAATAGATACTTTAGATTTTTAAAATATATGCATAACTAAAGACAAGTCAGACACATTCACTCTTTTGGACCTCGCTTTTGTGTGTGTGTGTGAGGAAGATTAGCCTTGAACCAACAGCTGTTGCCAATCCTCCTCTTTTTGCTGAGGAAGATTGGCCCTGGGCTAACATCCGTGCCCATCTTCCTCTACTTTATGTGGGACGCCGCCACAGCATGGCTTGACAAGCGGTGCGTTGCCTGCTGCTACCCTGGGCCACTGAAGTGGAGCGTGCAAACTTAACTGCTACGCCACCAGGCCAGCCCCTGGACCTTGCTTTTTTAAGTTAAAAAATATTTTGGAAATCTTTCTATATAGGCACATATTTCGTCATTCTTTTTTGTGGCTTCAGAGAATTCCCTGGCATGTATATACCATGATTATTTTAAACTAGTTCCTTAATGATGAACACTTAGTTTCCAATCTTTGTTATGACTAAGGATATTGTAATAGCCAACCATGCATTAATTAATACACACTAATTTTAGCACTTGCTGGATAAATTCCTAGAAGTAAAATTACTGGGTCAAAGGACATATGCAGTTTTAATTTTGTTAAATATTGCCAAACTGCCCTGTTTTTGTTTTGTTTTGTTTTGGGGGACACAAGGCAGATCTCATTTCTTTCACACATTAGAAACATTTTCAATTACAGTTCAGTTTCTCTACAGTCTACACATTAAGTAGTAAAATGCCAAGAGCACAGAAAAGCTGGGTTGGAGGGAATCCCTGATAATGAGGCACTAAGTGAGGGTTGTACTAAGAGCTGAACCAATTTACACTCTCATTAGCAATTTATGTATCTCCACACCTTTAACAATGTAGAATATTATCTTTTTTGGGATCTTTGTCAATCTGACAGATGAAAAATGGTATAGCAATGTAGTTTTAATCAGCATTTCTCATTATGAATGAAAATGAATATCTTTCCAAATGTTTAAAAGTCCTTGAATTTTCTTTTCTGAAATGTCCAATCTTTATCCATTTTTCTATTTGGTTATTGGTTTTATTCTTGATTTGTAGGAGCTGTTTATATATTAAGGAATTTTGTCCTTTGTGTATGATATGAGTTGCAACATTTCCCCCCAGTTTGTCATTTTGCCTTTTGACTTAGCTTATAGTGTTTGTTATTATTTTTCAATGCAGTCTTAATTTTTATATAATTAAATTTATCAATTTTTAAAATGTTAAGTAGCTGCACGTAAACTCACTTTATCTGTTTAATTAAATAATCTACATAATCCAGTGTTATATTTCCTAGAGGCACTAAGAAAGCAAAGGAGTGGAACAGAGGGGGAGAGAGGTAAGGAAAAAAATCTATCTAAATGAATAGAATCCCCAAAGATGTTATTTTTCCATTTTAAAAAGAAATTTGTAAGCTTTTTCAGTTTATTGATGACTTTGTTAGGGAACAAAATAGATATTTCCACACTACCCATTCTCTTGCTTTTGCAAAAGGAGCAGAAACACATCCTCCCACCCCACTGCCCCCCACCACAAAAACAGGAGAGAGGAGGAGTAGAATGGACAAGGTGGGTTTGAAGTAGACAGGAGGATGAAAATTTTGATTTGGTAGTTTCTAATCCTAGAAGAAACAGAAGCAATATCTTTTGAGCCATTCTTTTTCTGGATTTTGAACTTTGAATTAGTGGAAAGGCTACATACTTCCGATAGAGGGGAGACGACCCCAGGGAGAAGTGTCAAATATGGGTTTTTTTTCCAACACGGATGTTTATGGATTTTCTCCCTCCATACCCCAAATTCCCACTACCAACTCTTCCCCAACTTTGTATAGCTATTCTACTTTTCTTTAGTCCATACTTGAAAAACATGGGATCCAATCAGTTGTCTATTATTGTCTTTGCTTATGATTCCTACATCTACATCATTGGCTGTAAAGTTTTTTCTGAGTTGCTGCTCTCCACTTAGCCTCAATATATCAACTAATATGTCCAAAATTAATATATCCAAAACAAAACTCATTATTATTAGAGTAAATGCTATTCCTATTTCCTAATTTCATTATTTTCATTTATTCACCTAGAAAGTACTATGAACTGTGCTAGGAAGGATGGTAAAGGCAGTCCCTAATCTCAAAGAGACCCCAATCTAGAGGTGAAGACAAATCTGTAAATGTTCACTAGAAATTGGGACAAAGTACTATAAAAGCACAGAGAATGTGGCAATACTGTCCGGAGCAATGAAGAAAATATCAGAGAAGAGATGACACTTGGGTGGCTTTAAAGGATAAAGTAGGAATTCATCAAATAGAATTGGAAGGATCTCACAGGCCAATAGAACAGAATGTCAAAGTCATGGTGTATTTTAGAAATACTTAAAGTTTATTGTTGGAGGGCATTGAGCGGCAAGAGAAAAGAGTAAGAAAGCAGGTTGGGGGGCCGCCCGGTGGCGCAGCGGTTTAGTCCGCGCTTGGCAGCCCGGGGTTCGCAAGTTCGGATCCCGGGCGCCCGCTGACGCACTGCCTATCAGCCACGCTGTGGCGGCGTCCCATATAAAGTGGAGGAAGATGGGCACGGATGTTAGACCAGCGCCAGTCTTCCTCAGCAAAAAGGGGAGGATTGGCGACGGATGTTAGCTCAGGGCTGGTCTTCCCCACAAAAAAAAAAAGAAAAAAAAGAAAGCAGGTTGGGGCCAGTCTGTGAGGAACCTTATATGCCAAATTAGGAGTTTGAATTTAATCCTAGAAGCAGGAGAAAGCCAATAGAAGTTTTCAAAAAAAAGAATGAACATAATCAAAATTTTTAAAAATAGAAGGAAACTCTGGTGGTAGTGTGAAAGTTGGATTAGAGAACAGTGGAAAGGTTTCCTGCAACAGTCTAGGAAGAGGTGATGAGAACTGCACATAATCAGGGATGGAAGGACCGGACAAGAGGAGCCTTTTCAGTAGGCAGTTAGAAATTCAGGACTCAAGCTCAGGAGTAGGGACTGAACAAACAGACCCTGGAGACAGACAGCTGACACAGAGAGAGCTGATATCACTACTGGTGACATTATCTAGGGATTGCCTCAGTAGAGAAAGTATGCAGAGTAAGAGGGTCAAGGAGGGAAGTCTGAGAAACACCATCATTTGAGAGTCAAGCAAAGGAAAAAGAAAACCCAGCAAAGCAGACGGAGAAGGAGCCATAGGAGAAGTAGGAAGAAAACCAGGAACCAACAGGGTTGTGAAAGCCAAGGCACAAGAGAGTTTGGAGAAATGGGAAGTGGTCAATAGTTTCAACAGATAAGAGAGGTCAGTAGGATTAAGAATGAAAATGTGCCACGGCATGTAGCAATTAATTTTTCAAGAAGTATGGTGAATGAGGATGGAAGTAAATAGGTAGCTGTAAGAAGGGTAAAATGGCAGGAAAGAGTAATTAGATGGAAGGATGTTGTAGGATGAGGTTCTTCCCTCAAAGAAAAGGGAGAGGTAATAATACAAAAGAGAGGAGATGACTAATGGAGTAAGGTCCTAGAGAAGGTACTGAAGGGAGAGAGAAACAGATGAAAGACACATATTGATGGCAGAACCACAAGGCAGGAGCCTGGGTCCCTGATGATAGCAGAGATGCTTTATCAGCCTCAGACAATTATCTCCAAACTTTGTTTATATGGGAAAGAAATAAACTTCTAACTTGCTGTTTAGTGTTTCCTTGCTGTTTAGTGTCATCTGCAGACAAACGTAATCCTAACTGATACAGGAGAGAAGGGTGTTGAAAGAATAAGCAAGCGCCTCTCAAAAGCATGAAATAGCATAGTACGTTCAGAACACAAGACCAATCTGGCATTACTAGAATATCAAGTGTGAGAGAGGGAGTGGTAGGAAAGGAAGCTGAAAATGTATCCTCAGGTGTGAGGAGTTGAGACTGGATCCTGTAGATAAGAAGTAGCCATGCGAAAGGGCATTAAGCAAAGGAATGACATGTCCCCATTTCAGCTTTGAGTAGATTCCTCTAAGGGCAGTCTGGAAGGGGCTCATGAGGAGGCAAAACAGGATGCAGGGAGAATGTTTAGAAACTTCTACTATAGTCCTGGTGAGAGATCCTGATGTCTGTATGGGTGCAGCTATGGTAGGGTTACAGAGGATGGATAGACCTGAGAAACATTTAGGAATTAAATCAGTAGGAATTGGTGACTAATGACACGGGCAAGTGATTCAGGATGAAGCCTCAGTCGCTACCTTGCATTGCTTTTCTCCATCCCCACTGTTACATTCAGGTATGACACTATCTCATTTATTCATTCAACAAATATTTATTGAGTGCCTTCTCTTTGTCAGATCCTGCAGATGTAATGGAGAACAAGCTAGAAATGGTCTCTGCTCTCATAGATCTTAGTTAGGAACGCCAGTGCTGAAAGCTTCATATGTGATATCTCATTTAATCCTCAGAACACCTATGATAGAGTAAGTAGTATTATTGTCCCCATTTGTCAGGTGAGGTAACCCAGTCTTAGAAAGTTTAATAATTTGCTCAAGGTCACACGGCTAGCTGATATGTGATGTTGCCATGAATCAGACACAGAGCCATCTTACTTCAAAGCCATGTTTTTAATCACTTGACTATGTTATCTCTCATGCAATTACATACAATGTACTAAATACTACAACAAGGAGTACAGTGGTTTGGATTATTGCAGCCTCCTAACTGGACATTCTTTCTGCACTTGGCATGTTCCAGCCAGAATAATTTTTCTAAAATGCAAATTGGGGAGGATGGTGGTACCTTCTCTGATTAAGAGCACCCTGAGGAGGAAGATGAGGTTTTGAATGAAAGGTGATACATTCAGGTCTTAGATATATTGATTTTGAGATGGCTGTGAAACATCCAAATGGAGATATCCGGTGGTAATTTGATAGACGAATCTGAAGTTTAAGGGGAAGCAGGGCTGGACATAAAGGCTTTGGCATCACTAGTTCTTAGAGGTCAGCTAAAGTCAAAGCAATTACTGGGACTCTTCAGGCGTTCTTAGAAGTGAGAGAAGCAGCCTGCTGAGGAAAGGGTAGGTGGGTACAGGCTTGAAGAGAATGGAGTAGATTTGGAATAATTGATTAGAGGAAAAGGAGAGGGACTCAGCCAAGGGCAGTCAAAAATATAATTAAGTCATATTTATGGTTAGGTACAATGAATTTATAGTGATATCAATCTGCACGGTTGAGGGATTTTCTCCAGTAGCAATCACTAACTCAGGAACAGGAAAGCTTGCCAAAATTTCATTATTTTACTAGTCCCTTCTTTACTCCCAGTCTGATTTAAGACCTTGCCTGTGAGTTCCCAGAGCACTCTGAATTTACCTTCGACCTGCTGATGAGCACTTGACCTATCAGGTTCTATTTAAGTCCATCTCCCCTTTGGACTCTGAAATCCTCAAAAAGTCCTTTGAGACTTTGAAAATCTGAGTTTTTTTATTGTTTTTATTCCCAGCAACTTGCACAGCACTATTTGTATACTTTAAGTTTTACTTCCAGCTTAGACTGTAAAGTCTCTGAGGGCAGGAACTGTGACTTTGCACAGTTTTGCAGGAGCAGCACCTCAGTTCAACATCTCACACCCAGTATGTCCTCATCAAACATTTGTGGGATCAGACTGCCTTTAATCTGGAAGCCAGAATGTAGAAACTAACCAACTATCTCATACTGTCAAGCAGTGACTTTTGAGTTTTCAGATTTGGAATAAACACTTCCTCCTCTTAACCTTTCATTCTCTGTTTTTCATTAAGAGGTAATTAGGACACCTCTACCCTGGTATGTGCCATTTTGTCATTGGAGTTTGGGCCCTTCTGGCAGCTCTATTGGTTCTGTGACCACAGATGATCTACTAAGCATTTCTGGACTGTCTTGAGTCCTTGTTGGTAAAACTGGACCCAATGATTGCTGATGTCCCTTCTCAATCTAAAATCCAAGGATTCCATGACCCCTGGAAGACCTTTAAACCACACTTGAGAACCACTGCCTTATAAGCACAATTAAAACATGGGCTCCATGTTTCACTTTTGGAAAATGGGCAAATAAATCCTCTCTATAAAACTGGGTTATAATCTACAAAGCGTTATCGCTTCGAAAATGAAGACCCTGTCACTTTAATTATTGCTTTGGCTACTGGTTAGAGCATTTGATCAGATGCAAGTTTGTTTCTCAATGGTAGGTTTACCCAAAAATCAAATGAAAGGTCATAGTAGTTCACGTTGGTAGTAAAAAGAGAAGAAAGCTGGAAGAATACGAAACATCATCTTGGATCTCACATGCACCTTGTTTTTCAGATGAGAAACCAAAAGAGTATAAGTGACTTACTGAAGATTACAGAAGTAATAAGTGCAAGGCTGATAGTAGAATCCAAGGCTCCCAGTCATATACTTTTTTTTTTTTTAAACAACCAAATTGCTCAAAAATCTCCTGAAAGATAAAAACAGATGACGGTGAAATGTCAGTTGGTTGAGTTTAAACAGAGACTCCACTTTGTTCCTTCCAGGTTCAATAATAAACAATTCCAGTGATTAGCATGAAGGGCTGGCAGATGAAAACATTCTGACTCCTAAACAAAAATATTTGTATTTTTGCATCACAGTTAGTAAATCAACTGTAAAAATTAAAGTAATGGAAAACAAGGAGAATTAGCAACCCCAGAACACAATTTTTCCTTCACTCTTTTGGAAGACAGATTGAAAAAAATGAAACAAAATCCCCATGGCTCCCTTCATTAGCAGCCAGGGTGGTGAGTCCCCTTGTAAATCCCACTTATAAAGGCTCCTGGCTACCTGCAGAGCCTGAAAGGACCAATCACATTAGTGAAGACACCAGATGACCAAAGGAAGCTGTGAAGGTCTGGGAAAGCAAGTAAACAAAAGGCAGCATTCCAAATGAATGCCATTGCTAGAGCCTGCGTTGTAAAATGCCTGGATTTGAGAATCCTAAAGCAGATTAGCTTAAGGCAACAAAAGATTCAAATAAGGTACAAAGAACTCATTTTGACACATTAAGAAACTGTCTTCATTAGATCATCAGGTGCTTAAGTGTAATTATTAAAAAAAATATTCCACCTAAGTTGTGTTTGAAGCAGTGAGGCCGAGAAGAACAGGGACCTAAAAATGGTTCTTGAATACAACGTGTTCACGACCAAAATTCATGAACCAGATGCACCGGCCTTTTTCCATTTTAATCTTCCTAACATTTTAAAGGCCTGTAATGACTTTAAAATTTGTTGTGCACATCATTCCAATTTTACCACACGGCTCACAAGTGCTACTTTAAATACCAACTGAAAAACTCAAATCTTTCCAACTGTAAGTGATTTTTCTTCCACGTTCTTGCCTCATTTACAAAGAAAATAAGTAACACTTTCGGGTATGAATTGCCAAAAGGAAAAGCAGCAAAACATTAGGCCATGGTATAATTTCCTGCACACTTTCCATCACTTTACAGGCTTGTTTTGCTTTTGTTGCAAAGTTTAAACTTAAATACAATTCAGATGTTTAAATTTGAAAATGTGGAAGGAAAACCTTTACTTCCATGTGGAGAAGGCTGAGATTCGTTATTTGTTTTCTTTTGTTTTGAGGGAAGAGTTAGGGAATTATGCTAAATAAATTTAAGAACTTCCAATATTGTTTGCCAGTTTTATTCACTAAAGTATCCACATTGCTAAGTCTAATAACGCTGATGTAAAATAGAAATAATTACTTACTGAAAGTCCTGTAAGAAAACATGGTCACTGACAATATGGGTCATATTAGATCCACTCAACATTTTCAGGTGTACAGACCATCAATCAGTCTGAAATTTTACAAATGTATGTAGAGACCCTCTTATCAATAGCATATAAGCAGACAGGCAAAAATGATTCCGATAATTTAAACAGTCCTAAGAGCCCTAAAGCCAAAGTTGGGGTATAACAATGAAAATCTTTCTCTGTAATTTCTATTTCTTAAAAATTAATTTCTCATCATACCTCCTCAGTTTTGTTTGATTATAATCGTCACCCCTCACCAAGGACAAAAGTAGTTCAGCTCCCACTTTCCCTTTGAGAGGCACTCCCCGTTTTATCAAAACCAAACAGGGTCAAAGTAAGGCTGCACTGTCACAGAAGGTAAAAGCTTACCCCTGGCAGGCTGATGTCACCTGGGGCTCTAAGCCAGCTGAAAACTTTGACTTCATTTGTGTTCAAGGGGAAAAACACTGCTAAAGTTCAGGGAGTCTGAACTCCATAAAACTTTTTGGCTTCACCACTTTTCTGGGTTTAAAAATTATATAATCATATAACATTATAACAAAGTTTACAATTTTTATAATATTCATTTAAAAAATATAATAAGTCAATCACCCTTGTTTGACAGAGGAAACAAGAAGTACAGAGATAAAGGGACTTGTGGCTGAGCCACATTTCAAGTTGTTTGCAAGCGAGGGGCACAACCCTCCCCTGCCATGAACTCTGATCCGAAAAAACTCTCGTTAGTGTTGTGGCTTCTCTGGCCTTTTCAGTTTTGTTACATAGCCAGTGGCAGAAATATGTCCCAACAAGTCAGTGACAGTGTTTTTTCTCAGAAAGCTCCTTATTTGCTGACTGCAAACATAGAGTGTCTCCTTCCACTGTCTCCTCTACTCCCTCCCTCTCTCCTTGGTAGCCAAGAGGCAGGACCAAGAATGGCCTGACCTGTGCTGCTCCTAAAGCAATGAGCACAGGCAGTGTGGTGAGTGAAAAATCATGCTCTACTACTTTACAATCATGCGGCTTAAGGCTAGTTATGTGTAAAATGGGAATAGTATCTCCTACCTTATAGGGTTATAGCAGAGAAGATGATGTATGTGAAGTGCCTGGCATACAGGAGGCCATACAATAAATGTTAATACTCTTCCTTACATAAATCCCTAACCATAGGAAGAATTATGTTTTTATACTTTACATAGAGTTCTTTCATGTATATTATCTCAGTTAATCTTTGTAAGATTACTACACTCAGAAATAGCAAAGTACTCAAATGCATGTCCTCTGACTCCAGAATCAATGTTTTCTTTCTATTGTGCTGTTATGTGAGGGGTTGTGATGGTGGAGACCACATTGATTTCCTATATCATCAGCTCCTGTGGGTAGGGTTGGGGAACACAGGCTGAACTGGAAGGGATCTCAGAAGCAAGAAAAGGAAGCAAAAAATAGACACACAATCAAAGAAACCCATACTACTTAGTAGGGTAATTGCCAGAGGGGTAAGCTACCCTTGGGGTTCATCAATAAAGTATCTTTTATCGGTAAAAAAGGCAACAAGAATAAAAGTGAAACAAAATTACAATGTCCTAGGTTCTAGATCTTTATAAGAATGTGATTATTTTAGGTTGGTCAAAGAAAAATTTACAAAAATAACAGACTTTCAAAATATTATCTTAGTCTAAGGTTGAGAAAGGTTTCCTAATTGTCATTAGACGCAACCAACATCTACATTAACCAAAATTTTCTAAACACTTCAGAACTATATGAGGAGCTTTGATATACTTGACTTCATTTAATATCCTGAGATACATATTGTATTCATTACATGAGAATACAGACTCCGAAAGATTGAGTGGCTTGTTTGAGGAAGTTAGCAGTGTTGATATTCAAACCTAGATCCTCTAAAGCCTAAATGTGCACTCTTCAAGCTAAGTCACACTATATTCTCTACAGTAACAGAAAAGAATATGTGAAACAGTCCAAACTGTAATGAAGACTGTTAATTAAAACCCAAGAGGGAACTAACGAACGTTAGGTTGGTTAAATATGAGTTTACTTACACAAATTGTGAAAATGCCTAATTAGAGACTTCTGAGGTCAGAATGACATCTAAAAAGAATTGGTTTAGGTTTGAAAACAATTTTTTTCCCGGTCTACTATAGAAGTCAGCCTAAAAGAAAATGGGATTCCTACCTCACTCATATGATTCTATACAATAAAATAAATTTTGAATTTACTATTTGCATTTTCTAAACTTCAAATTTTCTAATAAGATAAATTTAAAACTTAACCCAGAATATCAATTTTTCACCCAGGAATACAATCTTCACTCTCCCTTACAAGCTTTCATTCTATTATCTATCCTGGGAAAATGTTTATTAAGAAGCAAAATATAAGGAACCTCCTAATGGAATTGAGGTATGTGGACCTATGGCATAAGTTGGAAGACAAAGTGCTCTTTATTTTTGGATAAAAAGTGAAGAAACAAAGAAGAATCCTAGGAAGAAACAGCATGAAGAAACAAGTGATCGTAGCTATGGATGGAGACAATCAACAGTCAAATGAGGTGGAGTGGATCAGTCCTGTTGACCTGGGTGCCCAGAGAGGCTCTTAAAGTCACTCTGCTGGTCGGATAGTGATGATGGTGGTGGTGGTAGAAAATGCTGAATGACACATCAGGAGTCACAGTGAGGAAGAAGAGAATTAAAGTTCCCATTTGTTTCAGCAGCTGCTACAGCATGGGCTACCTTTGACCTGAATGTAACAAAATAGAAAATCTGGTTGGAATTACTCCTGATTTTTCCTGATGAAAGCAATGTGGCCACTGAGATATCGTTAAAGCTCAAAATCATTTAGATCAGTATTTCTCACAAAGTCTAATTCAAGGACTGCATCAGAATCACCTGACGAACACGTTTACCATGTAGATTCCTTACCCTCTCTCTCGGAGATTTACAACTCACTGGTTCTAGGAAAGGGTTCAGGAATCTGCATTTTGAATACCCCAGAAAGGGTTGCCAGATTTAACAAATAGGCAATCCTAACCTCAGATGATTCTATGACATTAGAGTTTGAAAAAAAAAAAAAAGAGAAGAGATCAAAATTGTGTATGATTGTTAAACGGAATGCTTATTTGTAACAATTAGTCAAACTCATTAAAAAGAAAGGGAAAAAACCTCACTGTCCGGATACTTGACTGCTTTGCTTCAATCTCATCCTTTGGAAAATGGCAAGAAACCAATGATGGTGCCTACTAAGCCCCTTGCCAGTCTGTGGTTAGGCTCAAAAGAGGTACCTAAGAGCACAAGAGAGTTAGAAAGGCCATTTTGCAATGACAACAGCAACTTGCTCTGGGGGAGCATCATGCTCACTTCCCACCACTTCTTGAATGCCTATGGTATTTGACCTTCACCTTTTCCTCTCAGGCTGGCCCTAACAGGGAATAAGAGCGTTGAAAAAAATTAAACATTATTTATCAACTAGGTTTTTTAACTGTAAAAACTAAAAAGAAAATCAATCAATTGAACCACTAAAAACAAAAGAATCCCAACAATGTCCTGGAAAATACTATTCTCATACAACTTCACGAAAAGCTTTGGGATGAAACATTATGCTTAGGATCCAAAGGAAAAAAACCAACTCTTCTAGGTTTTGTATTCCACTTTTCCCCCCAAAATGACTTCTTAACCAAGCTTTAAGTAGTGATAATTGGATTCCATGTTACATGAAGGGTGTGTTTCTAAAGAATATTGTGGAATGTTTAACTATGTAATTAGAGGCACATCTGTGAGATTCTGAGGTAAAAGAGGATGCAAATGATACTCCCATTTCATGGATAAGTCAAACAGAAAAACTGTAATAATAAATACGAATTATTAAAGTATCTCATTAGAAAAGAGATGCCAGAAGGGAGGGGAGTTCTGAGAAAGCGGTCCAGGAGCATAGGAGGGTGGAGGTGGGAGTAGAAAGACATATAGGAGTCTGCAAAAGTAAATTTTGATGACTACCAGTAATCTGGTGGTTAATAAATGCCAGTGTGCCTCAGAAGTCATGGTACTGCTGCCTGTGACATCCTGCTCTGGGTTGCCAAAGTCAGTGTATGCCATAAAGGGAAATAAATTGAAAAATTAGTCACATTAAGTAGAGCTCATGCACACAAAGAAGTATAATCTGACTTGATGTAAGGGGACCAAGCAGAATTTGCTTATTCAAGTTTTCTGGCTGTATCACTGTCATAGGGTCCCATTGCTCTACTACTAACAGATATGGGGGAGGCTGGGTTGAATGTCATCTGATGTCATTTCCAATGCCAAGGGCTTTATTTTGTTTGTTTCTGTATTTCGATGTTCTTGGACTGTTAAAGCAGTCAGGGTCTGTCTTTATTGTAGCTACACAAGTCACTTTACAGAAAAAAAGGAAGACACCTGATTCACACGACCAGGCACAGCAAAGGGAGCATGTGAACTTTCAACAAGAGGAAGACTTGTACCAGATGTGAAGAAGTAAAGTTTATTTTTCCATTTAGCTTGTTTATTTAAGTAAGAAGGAAGGAGACAGTGACTGCTTCCCATTCCAAATAGTTTAGGGAATGACTTTTCTTTCTTTATAAATGAACAAAGTTGGCTATTGCAGTTTCCAGAGGGATCTGGAAAGGAACCAAGTCACTAATGATTACATTTCACCGGTAGCTAGTTTAACCTTTGAAACCTGCCAATCAACAGAGAAAACCAAGAGGGAAGGTTAATGCAGGCTTGCCCACCTAGCATTCTTTCACTGTTTAGATGGAAAATGATTTATTAAAGAAATTATTTTAAGAAATGCAAAGCACATTACAGAGACTATAATCAAGGTCCTCATAAGATTCATTTAAACATCTAACAGCTGAGAAACTCTCAAGTCTTAGTTTATTTATTTTCCCTTTTAATCATTGTGTATAAGAAGCAAAGTGATAGAGCTTTTACATTTAAAACAAAATAACCAAAGAAAAACATCTTTTGTCCTTGATTCATTTATCTTTTCACATTATTTTGGTCTGACACACCGTTTTTTTCTAGACCAAAGATCTTCTTGGTATAGATCCAAAGACACACACTATCTTTTTCACAAATTGTTGAAACATTCCTCTTAATGCTAAAGGTATTACATGCTACTAACAAATAATATAAAATACACCACAAAACTATATCATTGGTATTTCATTCATGTATTAGTTATCAAAAAGGCCAGGCTACAAAATATAAAATGACCTTCCCCTATTATTCATTTACACATCTATTTTTAAAAAGCTTACCTCTTCTTCACCCATAATATCTCCTCATCCCACTTCTTGCAGGAAAATAGAGAACACTATCCCACTAAGATTAATGGAGTATTGTAAAGTTTTTAGGTGCAAACGACCCACTTTTATGTACTGCCAGAACAACTCAGCAAGGGTTTAGGAAGGAGAAAACTCCGAAGTTTTTTTCCATTGAATTCGTGTAGCTGGGGTGATTAATTGATTGTTCTCCTTTAATGGCAGGGTCAGAAAGACAAACAAGAGAAACGTTTTCTATAACTGGTTATATTTTCTATTAATTATATTTTCTATTAATTTTTCCCTCAAATGTCCTAGGTCATCGAGATAAATTACTTCCAGTTTTAATTAAAGCCCTCTCAAAGGTTAACTCATCCTGCTAAAAGAGACTGCAAGTGGCATAATGGGATGACTTTTCCTTCCACAAGACAAAATGCAAAATGTTCCCTCTTTGTAAAGGGAGGAGAAAAGTGATCATATTTACCCCAGGAATTTTATTTCCTGGAATCGTTTCTTAAACACTTTGAGTGTTTCATGAAAATCAGAAATTTAGTTTATCTTCAAAAACTCAAGCTGAAAATACAATTGGTAATATATCAAATTTTAGACCCTGCTTGAAACTCAAGAGCCCTAAGTTTTGAACTTAAATCTATTCATCTAAGTATCACCATCAAGTGTAAATTAAAATGACTCACTCATTTGGTCTTGGCTATGAACTCTCACAAAGATCTGAATCTGGCCCTCAATTACTACAGTTACTGCAAAACTTACAATTGCTAACATCAGCTAATATTTAACACTCATTTTAAAGATTTTTTTCCATGCAATCTAATAGTTGATTTTTATTTAAAACCAAGGTGTAGCTACCATTTCACAGTAGTAGTGTTGGGGCCCCAGGAAAGGCAGGGAAGAAGTGTCTTGAGAGGGAACATCACTGCAAATCTATTCTTAAGACTCAGATATAAAAGTGTGCCACTAGTGATAGATACTCTCAGAGCCTCTAAAATAATACATATATGTAGTATTAATATTTGATACAATTAGTAAATGAACACATTTATATGTACATATGTGTATGTGCACGTGTGTACACAGTAATGCCTCCTTCCAGACATCAGACTCTGGGAAACCTCAACTACCTAGCCTAGAACCAGTCAAGTACTAGGAAATAAGAGAAAAATACATTTTTATAATGAAGTAATGAAAGAAATGTAACTGATTTGTATCACAAGTACAGGCTCACCCTTAGGTATAAAGCAAAAATAGCAGTTTGCCAGCAACATACACAGATTCCAGGGAGAAGTGATAACTCACCTGAAGGGAAGAGACTCTATATCTAGAAAAAGTACACAGTAAAAATAAAAATATGGCTGCTCAGGGCATTTACTGTAGAGGCAAATAACCCTACACTAAATACTTCAACTGCCACTGAGGACATCATTGTATTTCACTGCAGCACAATAGCAGATCTTTATAATTAGGATGCTGAGTTGTTAATGTGCATTATTTAAAAGACAGAGTATTAAGTAATGTATTTTAGAAAGATCTTTCACTGAAATAATACTTTTTTTTTAAGTTTTAAGGCCTCAGTTATCTGGAAAATAAAGTTATTTGAAACAACTTTACTATTGTTATGTTTTATGCAATGTATTTTGTCTCCAACTTTCAAAGGTTTTTCTGAATACCGAGTGGTTATGCTCAGAGAGGTTGCGTGGAATGTAAATACCTTAAATATTATCACTATTTACAACTAGCTTAAATTATACAATTAAGAGTTGAATTCTTTAAGATACCTTTTCAGATTATAACATTATTGCCTTTTTAAAAACTGTGTTTACTGATCTGTTGTACAAGTTTTTGGTTGTACTGCAGTGTCTCTTCTTCCACATTACTATAACAAGACACCATTCCTGACTTGTAAGAAGTTATCACCTGTACTATTATTGTTATTTTAAAATATGATGTACAAACTTGGGTATTAAGGCCTCTGAAGAGATGTGCATGAGGAACAGGAGGAGGAGGTACTTGGAACAAAAATTCTCAATTCATTAATTACTCGTTGAATGTCACCATGTCATGGATGTAATCCAACAGTCTTGGAGGATGCTTAGAAGACAACAGAATAAGAAGATTTCAGAATAGCTGAAACCTTTAACTCTCTTTCTTTGAAAATCTTCTGTCACAAGTCAGAAGGATAATGTCTCTTTTTACCCAATGAGAAAGCTGCTCTCACACGAGCATAATTAATCTTCTGACACCATGACAAAGAAATTCCTTAAAAGGATTTCTCCGATTTCCTCTCAAGACAGAAGATTGTCTTTATCCATCATCTGTTCTTCCTGATCCCTTCTTTTTGAATATCCACATCAGCAGAATTGTCCATCAGAAAAGACAGCAGGAGGGAAATCTTGGCATGATTGATAGGGCCCCAGTGCTCTGCAGGCCTATTTAAGTGCAAGCTTCTATTGTTGCAAACTTACTTTACAGCAGTTAAACAAATATAATAGTCACCAATTCAACCATTGTGCAGCTTAGACGTGACTAAAACTAGTAAGTGAGGTTTGCTAATGACAAGGCACTGATTTTGAAGCCAGAAAAAAATTTTGCAGATAAGTTAACCTGGTGTCTATTTAGAAAAAAGAAAATTCTCAAAGCCCTCCAACAGTATATGTATATTAAAAGTGTTATATACTAGGGGCTGGCCTGGTGGCATAGTGATTAAGTTGGCATGCTCCACTTCAGTGGCCCAGGGTTTGCAGGTTCGGATCCCAAGTGCAGACCTATGCACCGCTTATCAAGCCATGCTGTCGCAGTGTCCCACATATAAAGTAGAGGAAGATGGGCATGGATGTTAGCCCAGGGCCAATCTTCCTCAGCTAAAAAAAAAAAAAAGACAAGGATTGGCAACAGATGTTAGCTCAGGGACAATCTTCCTCATGCAAAAAGAGGAAGATTGTCAACAGATGTTAGCTCAGGGCCAATCTTCCTCACGAAAAAAAATTTTGTTTCAGGCTCATCATAGTAAAGTTTTTCCTCAAAGAGAGATTTAGGTATATCTATGTGTTCTTACCCCCATCTGTGAAAGAAAAACCAAAGGCCATTTGAGACTCCTGGTGAGTACCTGCCACTTCCTTGGGTAGAACTAATGGACCAGAGCATTACAGATCAGTTTCAAGTGGAGGAGCAGAGCATACAGGGCAAAGGCCCAAACCACAGAAAAAGCAAGCCTGGCTCTACTTTGATAGCAATCTATATGAAATGGAAACAGATCTAGAAATCTCACTAAGCCATGGTAAGAGCACAGCCAGTATCAACAGCAGAGGTTACAGCATGCTCCGTGCTCTTTACAGATCCTGCCAAGAAAGGCCACTTGAGCCCAGACACCAGGACACACTGACACCATGTGTTCTGTTTGCACCACAATGACCTTGACTACTCAGTTCTGGATGCACCCTGTGAAAATATTTGTTTATCCTTCCAATCCCCAGTGAGGCCAGCCCTCACAGGCCAGGGCCCCAGCTCACTGGTGCTCTCCTTGGCACAGTCAGAAGGATAGACTGCCACTGCCTGACCCACTGTGGGGCTGCTTCTCCAGCTGACATGCTTCCTCCAGCTAAGGAGAGCAACTGATGGCTGGCCCACAGACAGGACCCATGTGTTCTACAACGAGCAGCTTAGTTTTGGTTTTTCTTAAATTACTGTTATATTCAGGACTGATTACCCCTTTGAAAGACCTAGGGAAAAAAGAGTAATATCCAGGACAAAGACCTAGGAAGATCCTTGTGAAAAAGGGGGACACTAAGCAGTTTGGATATAGAATATACCACAGAGTTTGAATGTAGAGAAGCTGGAAACCAACTAAGAATGAGCTGGTAGTAAAGTAACCAGGAGAGAGGGCCCGATGGCGAATGCAGGCTTACAGCCCAGAGGGGATTCTGATGTGTCCCCTCACCAGCTGAGGACCCAGAAATCTCTCAGGGGTTCCCATCACCAACAGCTCCACGTTGTTAGTTAACAGTTCTTTTGTGAATGGCTTGTCTTCCCAACAGGACTGTGTGTCTGTGTGTTTAGGAGCGGATGGTGAGCAAGAACCAATCCTCACCATTTTTGTTTGCCTATTACACATCTTGTCACAATCAATAAACACTAACTGGTCAGAAGGGAACTTGAGTAACAGGCTGTTAGTGCTGCCCAAGGCCAGGTATGTAAGACCCAGGAAGGAGACAGGCAAATCCTCCTCTTTTCTACCCAGGACATTCTGGGTGGACAAGCAGTGAGGTGCTTGAGATTTAAGGCCAAGTTCAATAGGAATATCCTTTTGCTTACAATGGTCCTTGGAGTTGAATCTTTGATAAGAAAAATCCACCATTGTGTACAGGAAATCTCTGTACCTTCCTCTTAATTTTGCTGTGAACCTAAAACTGCTCTAAAAAAATAAAGTCTTAAAAAAAAAAGCCAAAAAACATGACAAAACAAAACCCACCAGTGCTCACAAAAACTCAGGGATAAACAAACATTTCATTCTTTTGCCCTTCAGACATATCTTTGTAAGACAAAGATCAGCTGTGATGTGGTGCATTACAAATATTTAAGACTAATTGTGTTCACAGAACTGACTTTGGATTCAGACTTGCATTGACTGGATCCCAATTCCCCACTTGCAAGGGTGCCCATGATTCAGTCTCTCTTTGCCTCAGTTACATCATCTGTAAAGTAGGGATAACAAAGGTGCCTACACCTTCCAGGGTGTTGTAAGGATTAAATGTAAATCCTGGCATTTGGCAAACAGTCCATAACGACTGATTACTATTCATTCTCTGTTGCCTCCTTTCCCCCTCATTCACACAACCCTCTAAGTGGGCACATCCAGCTCTATTTCTGGGAGTTTACCTTGAGACACAAACACACACACACACACCATATAGCAGCCTTTAGTGCTGAGAAAGGAGCAGACCCAATATATTAAGCTAAATGGACACTTCTGAGCGGTTGAGAGAAAAGAATGAGGAAATTAGACAGAACAAGCCAAGAAGAACAGGGCAGGCCAGGGTGACATGGGGGCTGGAAACAGACAATTTCTCAGGACTGAACTACTGCAGCCCTGTGTGTGCCTCATTCTGCCTCAACAGCTCAGCTTCATCACTTGGTTTCCTGGTTATCTTGGCATTGTTTTCAGGTGGGGGTCTTGCTGGGAAACACAAAGCACATTCTGTACTTGTTTTTATTTCCACTCAATTCAATGAATACTTACATTGTTCCTGTAGGTGCCAAGCATTGCGACAGATGCTGAGGATACATTCATGAATAAGACCGTACCGTACAGGAGTTCACAGCTCTGAGAGACCGACATGACAACTGCATACAGTGTACAAGAGAACATAGAAGAAGCCTGGGAGTGAGGGTGGGGTAGCACTTAGTGAGGACTTCAAAGGTGAGCAGGAGTTTACATGACAGAGAAAGTGTGGGGTTGAAGACATTCCACATAAAGGAACTGTGGGGTGAAAGAAGTAGGTGTCACTTTGTGTCTGAGTCACAGAGTGCAGGAAATGCAGAGTACAGGAATTAGGCTAGAGAGAGAAGTTAGGTTAAGAAAGGCAACTAGGCTTTTAAACAAATTTTTTTTTTGACAAATAAAGGGGAATCCTTTAGAATTGCAGGCCAAAGAATGACATGATCAAATTTGTTTTTCAAAAGGATAATTCACGGGACCAAACTGAAGACAATGAAATGGGAACAGGAAGAGGAATGGTCAAAAATTAGAGAGCTTGGGAAGGAGATGATTAAAATTGTCTGGCAAGAGACAACGAGGGACTAACAAGGACCTGGAGATGAGATGTCATTTATTCAAGACTTATGTAGGATGCTGAATTGACGGGGTTTAGTGACCCACTGGACCCAGGATGTGAGGAAGGGAGGAGAAGCCTAGGATAACTGGGAAGTTTCTAGCTTGAGCACTTGAGTAAATGTCAAGCTATTAATTTGGATGGGGTAGTAAAGGAAGTGTTGCCCTGTTTCTGTGTATGAATTTGTAGAATTGCACGCCTAAAGGTCTTTTGTTTACCCTAAGTTATGAACACATGGACCCCCCAGGAGGGAATTTAAGAACAGATTGAAACCTTACGAAAATAACGTTTTTCAATTTGTTTTTTATAAGGTATTCTTTTACTTCTACTTCCTTTCCAAAGGAACCCTATGACATCCACTATAAATTCTGATTTTTAACAGTTGTCCCAGAAATTCAAAGTTTCATGGTTTATTTCATAAACCGAATGGCTCAATAGATTTTGTGGCTAGACTGGTCTTTAAGTATGAGATGGCTAGGTGAAAAAAAGAAAAAAAGAGCAGACATCTGCCAAAAGGCTACATGTGCCAAATGGGAAATGAGAGCATGTTTAGAGAAAGAGGAAGAAGGAACAACAGGCTGGTTAATACCTCTATTTTACTGCGAGGGAAGTTTCTAAACGGGAAGAACTTGTTTAATGATCAGTTCCATATATTAGAGGTCCAGGGCAAAGAGAACACAAATCCTTTTTAGGAGGGAGTAGCAGTCGTATTCTCAATTACTATTTTACGGGCATCCATACCAGATTAAAGGATGATTTGTATTAACAATTAACTAAGTGTTACAAATGTAAACAAACAATGACATTTTAATGAAAAGCAACTTGGTTTATTCACTAAACTACATAATTACCCAGCACACTCACTTTTATTAAAAGAATATAAAATTGCTACTAAGAGTGGGGAAGGATTGTGGACAAGACGGTTGGAGCTCGAGCAGTCAGCTATCTTGAACGACGAGGTGTCTGTAGGAATGGAAGCCACACAAGTGGAGCAACAGACACAAAGGGCCTGGGTCCCTGACACCCTGAGTCACCATCTCAGGTCTAGACTGCCTCCCCTGGGATTTCCTAAAAGTGAGAGAGAAATAAATTCTATTTTATTTAAGCCACGATTTCTTACCTCTTGGTTACTTATTGCCATACTTAATTCTAATAGAAAGACCTCCTTTTAACATTTTTCCTATATTATCTTAGTTTTTCTGTTGAGTTTTTGTGTATGTGTATGTAATTTCTATCACAAAAAGTAGGTATTATATTGTACACACTGCTCTTTTGTTTTATTCAGCAATTTGTGATATTTTCTTATGCTAAAAATAACTATGACAATCTTTGAAGACTACCACAGAATTCTACCATATGAATGTACCATCAAATACATAACTGACTCCCTGTTTGGGGACATTCAGTAAGTAGTTTTACTTATCAATGGACTCCCTCAGTTTATTATAATTTACTTGCTAACATGAGGACCAAAAGTCATATAGCTATATCTTCACAATAAGCCAGCATAAATACTCTCTGCCCTACAGCATTGAGCAGCATGGCCGTTATTTCACTCAATGCAGTTTCTAAGTTGGATCTGAGCATAAAAGAGAGGGACAAGGAAGAATTAGGCAGATATTTGGTTATTTGCCACCAAAGATGAGGGATAGTATAATGCTGCCAATCTATATAAATTTATTATAACTAATATCTTACCAAAAAATCTTCAGACTAGAAGGTTCACCCCCCACAAAAACACTATCTTGATAAGCTGTATGGCAACTTTTCTAGTCGAATTGGGCAGACATAGTTAAGACTTAGGTAGGATTTCGCCACTAAAGAGACTTTGGTGACATTTGGAAGCCCAAAAACTACAAAATTATGTCTAAACTTGACATAAAATAAAGATCAATAAAACAAGCTCTTACCAATAATTTTATATAAAATCGTTCTCAAATTCCAGTGAGTGTCTTAAGAGTGATGAAAAGTTAGTCTGTGTCTTAAGTCATCAGAATCCACAACTATACCATAATGTGGTGAGAACCGTGCTGTAGAGAATTATAACCCCAGGACCAGGAGGAGCCCTTATATGCAGCAATGAGCTTATGCCAAATAAGGTCTTCTTCTAGAGCAGAAAAGTGGAGAAATTCCCCTTAGGCATATTTTCAATAATAAGGGTTAAAACTAAAATTGTTTTCTGGTTGATTTTTACACAGACAAAAATTTCCAATTACCTAGAATTTTCAGTTACCTATTATTTTATCATATGAATATTTTCATATGTGCTTTTCATATTTAATCAAGATTTAACTTTCCCCTAAGAGCTAAATGACACTGAAGAAATAGGGATGCATCTCAACCTCCCACAAACTCAGCTCTCTAAGGCAGCTTTTTCTCTTGTCCAGAATACAGAATGATATAGTGCTTCTTCAGTCAGGCTCAGTAAACGTGAAATGAACATGCGTGCTGAGTGTATAGTCATCTCATTAAATAGTATTTGTAACAAGCATAAGTATGTACATGCCCAAATTTTCCAATGATTCAAACACAGTAACAACCTCTCCCTGTAGGGGTCGTTGACCCAGAATTCTCAACTACTGGAAACACAGTCCAGTGTCTAAAAGTAAGCAAATAAGAATACAAATAAACACAACAGACAGCACAGGTTCACATTTTGAAAGTATTGGCACTTCACTCAAGGGAAGCCAGTCAGGCAGTCACCCAAACATGTTTCCACTTATTTTAGACCCAGTTTGAAGAAATTTACTGATATCATTTCTGAGCTTTTATCACATTAAAAGGACTGAAATGCCAGGGGCAAGGACGATAAAGTAAAACAAAAAAGCGAAGCTTTTAATATGACACTGACAGTAAAGACAGAAAAAAATATATATATATATATTTTTGTGAGGAAGACCAGCCCTGAGCTAACATCCGTTGCTAATCCTCCTCTTTTTTGCTGAGGAAGACTGGCCCTGGGCTAACATCCGTGCCCATCTTCCTCTACTTTATATGGGACGCCGCCACAGCATGGCTGACAAGCAGTGCGTCGGCAGGCACCCAGGATCCGAACCTGTGAACCCCGGGCTGCCAAGCATGAACTAAACCGCTGCACCACCGGGCCAGCCCTAGAAAAATAATTTTTAAAATGAGATAGGAGAACTTAAAACACAAGAATCTGGAGTCATTCAGTTTAAGAGCACATAGTTCTCGTCTATAGCTTGGCCATAAACTAAAAAGTTGAAAATAACTAATCACGATAAAGTTAATCTTATTACACAACTAATAACCTATAACATTTTGAAAGAGTTCTATAAAATTGTTAGTTTTTAAAATCTGAGCAATGATGTGGGCTATATATCTCTCAGAATTCTTTAAAAATTAATATTTTAGTAGGATATATATGTGTATATATATATCATGAAAAGTAACTTGTCTTCCTTTCAATACAATACTGCTCCCTAGGGACAACCACTATTCCCAGTTTCTTGTCTATTCTTCTGACGGAAGATGGACTATCATTGTCATATAAATACACACATGTGTATATATATATATATATATATGTGTGTGTATGTATTGACACAAATGGTAGCATACTACAAACACTCTTCTGTATCTTACATTTTTCACTTCACAAGAAATTTTGGAGATCTTTACATATCAGAATATAAAGAGCTTCTGCATTCTTTCTTTATGGCTCTATAATATTCCATGATTGATTTAACCAGTTCACTAGTGAGTACCCAATCTTTGGCTATTACTAAGAATGCTGCAATGATTAATTATATACACAACCATTTCAAACATGTACCTCAGCAAGATAAATTCCTACAAGTGGAATTGCCAGGTATGTGCTTTTAAAATTTTGATAGATATTGTCAAATTGTTCTTCATAGAAATTAGATTAATTTCCACCAACAGTATATGAGAGAGCCTGTTTCACTATACCTTTACCGACAAAATCATAACTTTTAGATCTTTGATTATTTAATTGGTAACTGAATTGAAAAACAATATTATTTAATTGGAAATTTAAATGAAAAAACAATCAGATAAAACAGTAGCTCACTGCAGTTTTAATTTGTATTCCTCATTATGAGTGAGAGTAAGCATCTTCTCAAGCTTAAGAATCATCTAAGCTCCTTTCTATGAAATGTCTGTTCATATTCCTTACCCATTTTTCCACTTTTTGTTGGTTGATATAGATGCACCCTTCACAAATTAAGGGAATTAGCCCTCTTGTCTGTGATATGAATTACAAATATTTTTTCCAGTTTATCATTTGTCTTCTGACCTCAAGCTATATTGTTACACAATTTTTACTTCTGTGTAGCTGAATTTATCAGTCTTTTATTTTCAAACTTAAAAAGCCCTTAACTTAGATTAAGAAAAAACATCCCATGTTTACTACTATAATTTTTATATTTAGATATTTAATTCATTTGTAATTTATTTTGGTATATGATAGGAAACATGGATAATTTAATTTTTTCCCAGATTGCATTCAATTAACTTATATCCATTTACTGAATAATGCATCCTTCTCCCTCTGATCTGAAAGGTCTTCTTTATCATACCCTAAATTCCAGTATGTATTTGGGTCTATGGTAATGAGTTCAAGGCTACATTTGTCAAAGCTTCATAGATATGCTACAATATCTGACAGAGATTGTCCTCCACACCACTATTGTTCTTATTCAGAATTTTTCTTGAATTTCTTGCTTAATTTTGCATATGAACTTTAGAATCAGCTTTTCTGGTTCAAAAAAAAATCATTTTGTTATTTTTATTGCTATCTCATTAAATTATATATTAATTTAGGGGAAATTTATATATTTTACCATTTTGGAACTTCTGATCCAAGAACATGAATTAGCCTTCTTTCGTGGCTCTAGCCAGCATTTTAAAGTTTTCTTCACCTAGATCAAGCCTTCTCAACCTCAGCACTATTGACACTGGATAATCCAAATTGTCTCTAGATATTGCCAGATGTCCTCTGGGGGGCAAAATGGTCCCCAGCTGAGAAACACTAATCTAGATCAAGCATACTTCTCTCTAATACCAGGTGTTTTTGGCTTTTTCCCCTTTCTTGCTAATCTAAATGGCACCTTTTCTTCTAGTGTGTCTTCAGTTGTTTGTATATATAAACACTACTTACTTTCACATTTAAATTATATATCTAGCCACTTTCTGAACTTTTTTATTGTTTATAATAGCTTTTCAGTTGATTCTCATGAGTTTATGAGGTAGATAACCACACCTGCAAAATGATATTTCACCTCCTCTTTTTCTATTTTTTAAATATTTTTTCTCTCTCTCTTTTCTAACTACACTGCCTAGTAGCCCACGATGATGATAAATCAAGCTGGTAATAGTGAACATCCTTATTTTGAATTCTTCTAATATTTAAGCATGATGCTGGTTTGGCGTTGGATACACAGTGTATCGTGCAAAGGAATACTGTATTATGCAAAGGAAGTGTCCACCTCTTGTTATTGTTTAGGAGTTTTTAACCAAAGGAAGATGTTGAATTTACAAAGTGCTTTTTCAGCTTCTGTGGAGATAATCGTATGCTATTTTATTGATGCAGAAAATTATTTAAACAATCCTAGAATTCCTAGAATAAGCCCCACTTGGTAACAGTATACCATTCTTTTAGAATGGCTTTGAATTATCTGTAGTTGTCCATTTTGTGCTATCTTTGTTGGGTTTTGATATCACTGTCATGATAGCATCATAAAAAGAACTTGAAGGCTTCCTTCTTTCAAATAGTTTAAATAGAAATGAAATGTTTATTTCTTAAAAGTTTAATAGAATTGCCCCATGAAAACATGTGGGATTGGTGCTCTTCTGGAGAGTAGCTCATCAACAATTTTCTCTATTTTATTTATTGTGATTGATGAGTTTACATTCTCTCTGTCTTCTGAGGTCGGTTTTGATAATTATATTTGTCTATAGAGTTACCTATTCCATTCATATTCTAAAATTTATTACAGTTGATCAATATTGTCTCTTAGGATTCTTTTAACCAGCTCTTTTTTGTGCGTAGTTGTTTTCTCATTAGCATTCCTTATTTTGTGATTTATGCTTTCTTCCTCTTTTTGTATTCTATTACCTAAAGTTTTATCATTTCTCTCCCAAAGATCAAGTTCTTGCATTACTTTATTAGTGTTGCCTTTTTATTTTGGTTTTCTAATTTATTTACTTCTACCTTTATTATGCTTTGTGATGCTTTCTTTGGATTTATTCTGCTGTTGTTCTAACTTCAGTTATTGCTCTATTGTTGCCCAATTCATTTTTATTCTATTTTGTTTACTAATATATGCATTTTAGACAATAATTGCTTTTCTGAAGGCTGCTTTTACTGCATCTAGGGCTATACTGTATAGTGGTTAAGAATCCAAGCACGGGAGCTAGACCACTTGGATACAAATCCCATTTACTTCATTTACTAGTTGTGAGATTAGGAAGCAAGTCACTACTCCTTGCTGAGACTCTATTTTCTCACCTATAATATGTGGATAATAACAATTCCTTTACTGAATAGTTATGATGAGGATTAAATGGGTCAATACTTAGAACAATGCCTGACACACAGTAAGAGCTTAAATAGTTCTTAAATGAACTAATTATGATAGATATGTTTACTCTCAACCTTAAATCATATTTTACACTATGTTTTCTGTTTTTTTTACCTCTTTCTTTTAAAAATAATCTTTTACCATATGAGCTGCATTTGCTTTCTCTACGTGTGTATGTTTCTTCTGGAAATTTTGAAGTGTTTTTTTGTGTTTAGTAATTTATAACTTTATAGATTACATTTAATCTTGTATTTCTTTATACATTATCTACTGAGTCCATACTGTGAGTAATGACAAGTCTAGTATATTTCTACTCTTTTCTTTCTTCCACTCTTTACTCTTCTACCTGATTTTACTATATTTTTCTGAGTTATCTTCATAGTTTTAATTACATTTATCCCTCTCTTCTTGATTTATCAGCTTCAAATTATATCTTTTAACCATTAGCTATAAAAGATGAGGAAATCAGTGTTCTCCATCATCTACAACATTCCTACCCTGTTTCCCCTGAATTTTTTTTATATCATTATTAGGTTTTTTATTTTATTTCTGTTCCCAGATATTTTAGTCTTATTTCTACAGTTAAATGGATTCAGCGTGCTCCTCCAGCTGATCCTGTGACAGTTTACTCAATATTCACAAAAGACTCATAGGAGCTATATTCCTGAGTTCTTACATGTTTAAAAATGTTTGTCTATTACACTTAAGTTAAACCATAGTTTGCCTAAGTATAAATTTGGGGGTAGAGAGTCACGCTTTTCCCCTGCAGATTTATATATACCATCTACCTTATAGAATTGAATATTGCTCTTCAGAAGTCTCAAGCTGGCCTGATTTTCCCCTTTACAGGTGACTTGATCCTTTTACCTTTCTTTGTCTTTGAAATCCATTCAGTTTATTAGGATATGTCTTTATGTTGATTATTGTGCTTCAATTTTTTAAAAGCTGGGAAATAACACTTTCAATCTGTTGATCAAAGATCTCTTTAGTTTCTTAAATTATATCTTTAAATATAATTTTTCATCCTTTTAAAAAATCTTCTTTAGGGACTATACTTATAAAGATGTCAGATTTCTTTTGCCTGTTGTCCATATGTATTATTTTTCTTGTAATTCTTTTAAACTCTTCATTGTTATTTCATTTTGCTTCCTCTTTTCAATCCTCCTTCCTGTCCCTTACTGTGCTTTCAGAATGTCTCTCTTTTTTTGTGTTGCTTCCAAGAAGGCCTTTGTCGCTAAAATAGTTTTATTTTCCTCCTCTGCTTCTTTTCTGAGTTTTACTCTATTCATCCTTCTGCTGACTTGCCATATATTCCTTGTATCTTTGCTTTAAGCACTTGTTTTTTAGCAGTGATCACAATATTAAATATAAACATATATTTTAATGTATGGGTTATTTGGTGACAATTTCTATATGTTCATCTGAGGCAACATTTTTTCTTGTCAGGGTTCTTCATCTATCATTTTTCTCACTTTTTCTAGTTGTAACTTTGTATATATTCTATGCAGTTTCCTTTTTGATTATTATTCATTCTTAAATGAGGTGAGTTCTTCTAGGACCCAATTTACAGCAGATTCATGTGGGGAAAGGACTAGGACAATATTTTGAGCTAGCAGGAATTTACTCTTTGACACAAGGTTGTATGTGTGAGTTATTTTAGCTTTAACTTCTCAATCAGAAGAGAGCAGTAATCAAAGTCTATTTACAATATGAGTCTCTTTTCCTTGTCTGCTTTGCTCAGACTGCTTAGTACAAACACTACTTCTCTGGACAGTCCTTACTCAGCCTCAACTACCTTGCTTCTCCTTTAGGCCAAACCAGCTCCAGGGAAGCTCCTGCATTAGCCTACACACCCATTTTCATTGTTCCAAGCAAAGAATGATTGGTTTTGCTTCCTAAGGGTGTCCAGCTTACTTAACCACTCTGCCAGCTTTGTTTCAGATCTGCAGCCACAGAGGCTTGCTCTCTAAGCATCTACCCATGCCCTAGTTTTATCTTCACTGTATTTGGCAGTGCCTTCTCCTGCATTATAGTTTGGGGTTTCAGGTGTCTTCTAGGTTTGTTATGACTGGAGTTTTTATGTCTGTTTCTCTTTCTCCTAGTTGCCATTGTAGGATTTCCAAGAGAAAAGGGAAAAAATACTAACTTTTCTCTGTAACTAAAACTAGAAATCCTAACCAATAAATTGCCCTAACTCTAATTCTATCTAATAACTCAACTTTTGTCTGTTAATTCTGAAGATACAAGATAAGATTATAGGGCCTTAAGGCATAATTTCCTAACATCATTTATCAACATACTTTTAAATGTAGGTAGTAGAGTGAATAATAGTAGAATCCCTCTTAACTTGGCAAGATTGAGATCCACGACTGGTTGGTTAACTGAAAGAATCAGTTAAAGTGAGTATACAGAATTGGGCTTTGTCAACTTGGTTAACCTAGGAAATATGCTTCCCAGAAGCCCCTTCTCTCTATGGTTCTGGATTAGAGTTGGCAGACGTGGAGGAGGTTGGTGTGAGATCTGGGAGGTGGAAGTGAGGACACAGCCATTGACCTTAGAATGTCGGTACAGTCAGAAACAGTGACAGATGGATACGGGTGCCAAAGTGGATCCCTACTTGTTCTTGCTCTCCTCTGTTCCACATCTAGCTTTTCATCCTGACTGCTGGCAAAGGCCTGCCACCAGGTGCTGGCTGTAGCTCCATGGAGGCAGCTACACTGAGGCCACAGTTTCCCACAAGACCTCTCCACAAGGTAAAGTCCCAATTCAAGGGCAGGCCATGCTCGGCTTCCACAAGCTCCTATTTGCCCACCCACACCAGTATTTCAGGACAACTGCTTAGTGACTCCATGCGCTTCTGACTCCCCCTTTCAGAACTTCACTTTCCCAGCTTCTCCCATGTTTGTGTAATATCTAATTGCTAAAGTAAACTCCTTATTCCCATTACATTCATAGTGGCTTTGTTTTCCTGATTGAACCATGGCTGACAAAGTGGGAACTCACACACACACACATCCATTTATATATTTAACTTGAAACCTATAAATGTGAATTCCTTTGCCAATCTTTGAATGAAGGACAAGGGCTTTTTCTTCAGGTAGGAGTCAACCGTTTGGAGGCCCCTTTGATGAACCACACCCCTAATGGATTATCTACAATTTCTAGTTTCCATCTGTTTAGAGTGAAATAAGAATGTAAATACACTTATGAAACAATGTGAGCCCAAAATACTTCTGGGTTTTTATGATTCTCCCTATCAATGTCTTTTACAGTATTTCACCACACCCATTTCAACAGGAATCATTTTTGGCAACTCACCTTTATCAAGTTTTTCCAAGTTTTCACAGAAACAATAACTATCTTTGTTTTTTAAATTTATATTTGTTATTTAATGTCTAATTAAATTGTGCATTACAGTAACAACTGGCAAATACATGTCTGGGAGCAACATAAGTAACTCCTGGCAGGAGAAATGCCTGGGCTACTAGATAATGGCCATGATCATTCAACTATCAGTGTGCTGTCCATGGGCATCTCATGAGTATGTCTTACACGTGGATTTGAGAGTCCTGATTACTCCTATGAGGTTAAAGGAGTTATCACTCGGGGCTGGCCCTGTGTTGTAGTGGTTAAATGTTTGGCTCGCTCTGCTTCAGCAGCCCGGGTTCACAGGTTCGGACCTACACCACTCATCAGCCATGCTGTGGTGGTAACCCACATAGAAAACAGAGGAAGACTGGCAACAGATGTTAGCTCGGGGCCAGTCTTCCAAAACAGTTATCACTATAATCTGAATCTGATACATCCCACAAACTGTTTTTGGAATAAATCTCTGACATTGGCATGTTTACTTATCATTTATTCCCTCTTCATGAAGGTAGAGAACAGATATATGCACAAAAAAGTATCTAAGTTTCATATTCATTAGGTTCATATTATTTTGAGTTTTCTAAATTTTAGGTATTGGAAGGTAGAGACCGATTATGACTGGGTTTTGACCCATAGATGTGGGCCTTGTTGTCAAAGTCACACTAGTTATTTAGAAGAATCTAGACCAGTTTTTAAGAGGCACATAATTAAAAGAATCTAGAAAGGATAAGATAGAGCCTTTAAGGTGAGTATGCTGTCTGTATCTGGGGAAAAAAACAAGAACATAAAATCCATAAGACACCCTATGACTATGGAGTCTTCATCTGAATTAAAGGACTAGTCCACTATTACTTGCTGTTTTTAGCTTTAACTTCCTCCTTTTGCTGTGACCTGATCAAATAGATTTAGATTCTCTAGACATTTGTTTACTACTTACTACATACTAAGTTCTGAAATGGCTATTTTCACAGGTATCATCTCATTTAACCCTTACCCCAACCCTGGAGGACATGATTTATCCCCATTTTCTATATGAAGAAACAGATCAGTGGGGTTGGAGACTTAACCACAGTGACCCAGATAAAAGCAGTGAAGCCGAAACTGACTCCAGATCAGCCCAATGGCTTTTCACTTCAGATCTGGAAGGAATATGAGTGGGAGATCATACATCTTAATCCCATGAAACACACTTGACAAACTGATTTTGTTTTACAATTACAAAATTACTATATAATGAGTTTGCCATCATTTTTTTAAACATTATATAACTTGGGATAAGGGAATTTTTAAAATGTATTAGGAAGGAAGATGCCTATCTCAATAAATTTACATCTAGTTGCTAAGAAACAGTAATAACAAGATCAATTTTTTAAAAAGTCATAGTAATAAGTGATGGTAACAATAATGGCAGTATACTTTGTATTTCTATAGATACTCTCTTTTCAACAACTTAAAACAACTTCTGGAAACATTACATACTATCTTTTACAAGAGCCCAGTAGCAAGAGGTGGTTGTTACAGCCAGTTGACATGGGAGAAAGCAAGCTCAGAAAGTCCCAAGAACACAAAAACATGTGGGTAAGGCAGGTATAGTAATCTCTTTGCCTGGTGTTCTGTCCATTAATCCTGGCTTCGTTTCTTCGACCACCACCAAAATGAGTCACTGCCATTTGGCAGAGACAAAAAGATCTGGGTGACAAATTTCAGCTATAATCTTAAGAGTATTCTAAACATAATATTGCACCTTTTCTGGTTCTCTACAATTTGAGCCAGATCTCTCTCTTCCATCACTTAGACGAAGACTGGAACAAAAGGAAATTGCTCATGCCCTAGTTTTGCTGATGCCTTCAATAACACAATTGCTTAAAGGTGGCAGATTTGCTTTTTGCTTGTCACAAACACATTTCTCTGGTTTACTTCAGTAAGAAGATTATAGCTAGGAACTCGCGCTACAGTAAAATTAATAGCTACATCTTCCAGCCAGCCTCTAAGTCAATTTTGAAGAGATCTGTCTATTGCATGTGCCTTCCTATCCAGTTAACAAATGTATCCAAGATCATGGAAACTCCAGTCATAGTCCCTAGGGAGTTCTGGGTTTAAATCTTCTAGTTTGAGTTATCTTAACATACATGCATAAACATCACTCATTTGGGTGAAACTCTCACCAGACCCAGATAAAATGAATCACTAATGGTCCCCACCACCACCAATCACATCTACCTTAGTTACACTTTTTGCACTTACTTAGATTTTGTTTGAATACTGTTCTTTGGCTGATCATTACATGCTTTATGTGTTATCTTTCCCATTAATTAGCAAACATCCCAAGAGACAGCACACTTCTATCTCTGTTCTGCTCCTAGCTCACAAGTCATAGAATGGGGGAGGGGCTGGTAGACATAGGAAATTGACACCAAGGCCTACTGCACACCAAGTCCTCTTCATATGCTGTTACCATGACTCCCCACAAACATCTTATGATGTAGCTATTATTATCCCCATTTTCCAAAAAAGGAACTTGAGATTCAGAGAAATTGAAAGATTTCCCCAATGTTACACAGCGAGTCAACAGTCAGAATGAGATCCAAACCCAGATTTGCCCTCTCTCCTCGCTGTCCCATACTGCCTTCCTCTACACATTTTTAAAACATCCTTTATTGTCAGACTTGCACAATAAGAAAGGCAATAAATGCTATTTTAAACATCAAAAGGAGAGTAAAACATAACCTTTTCTAGCCTCCTGGGAACTATAATAAAGAAAACCAATTACTGTAGTACTATGCTGCATTTATTAACAGCCTGGTCAAAATTTTAGAAACTGTTTTATAAATTATTTTTCTCCGGACTATAGGAACTATAACACGATACACGCTCATCATAGGAAATACAGCAAGTAGAGAAAAAGTTCAAGTATTTAAAAAAAAATCACCCTAATCTCAGCACTCAGAGACAATTCATTTAACATTTTGCCATATTTCATTCTAGTTCTGCTTTTTCCTTCCAGTTCTTTTGTATATGTTTTCTTTACATAATTGAGATCAATCTGCATATTTACTATTAAACCTCTCTCACATAAAATCATACTGAAAACATTTCTCATGTTATTAAAACCTTTTACTAGACATTGTAATGGGCAATACTGCCCTTAAACCAGGCACAGACTTCCTTGCCCATGACCCAGTGTTTTACAGCAGCCCTGCTCTGACCCTCCTCTTGCTATACCTCTCTCCATGACATAAGGGGTCTACAGGGGAAGGAGGGGTGTATCCACACAGAGTCTGTGTCATCCTTCTAGATCATTCTCGAGGTACTTGGAATCCTGAATTTCCATGACCAAAAGACCCTGTTTACACCTCTTCCCCAGGCCCATCCCTGAGGGCCAACTGTGCAGCACTGTACACTCCAGGCCCAAGGTGGCCAAGTAGTCCGAGACAGTTGATGGACTTTTGGAAGTGAGGGCTAGGTGTCCTCACAAGCATGTGTAAGGCTTCTCTTGGTGTAGGACTGAAGCAGAGCTGGGAAGAGTATGGCGCCAGCTCTCCCCATGCTACCACATTTCAGCATGGAATTCCAAAGAGTCTGAGAATTCTAAATTTAAACTTGGCCTTCTTGGCCATTTAGAAGGTGTATTTGTAAAAGTAGGAGGATGAAACATACACTAACAGTTGGTAGCTTGATTTATAACTTTTAAATATTTAGACATATTACATGAGCCTCCATTTTTCCTCTTGCCCTGGGCTCCAAAAATGTTGTGGTGGGAGGCTGGTGATGGATACAGGTACTTTGTTTTATCATGCTTCACTTTATTGCACTTTGCAAATTGAAGGTTTGTGGCAACCCTGTGTCAAGCACATCTACTGGCGCCATTCTTCCAACAGCATTTGCTCACTTTGTGTCTCTATGTCACATTTTGGTAATTCTTTAAATATTTCAAGCTTTTTCATAATTATTATATTTGTTATGGTGATCTATCTGTGATCAGTGACCTTTGACGTTACTATTGTAATTGGGGTGCCACAAACCACGCCCATATGAGACCATGAACTTAATTGATAAATGTTGTGTGTGTTCTGACTACTCCACTGACTGGCCATTCCTCCATCTCTCTCCCTTTCCTCAGGCCGCCCTGTTCCCTGAGACACAACAATATTAAAGTTAGGCTATTTAATAACCCTACAATGGCCTCCAAGTGTTCAAGTAAAAAGAAGAGTCGTACGTCTCTCCCTTTTACATCAAAAGCTAGAAATAATTAAGCTTAGTGAGGAAGGCATGTCAAAAGCTGAGAGACGCTGAAAGCTAGGCTTCTTGCACCAAATAGTTAGCCAAGTAGTGAATGCAAAGGAAAAGTTCTTGAAGGAAATTAAAAGTGCCACTCCAGTGAACACATGAATGATGTGAAAGCTAAACAGCCTATTGCTGATACGGAGAAAGTTTTAGTGGTCTGGATAGAAGATCAAATCAGCCACAACATTCCCTTAAGCCGAAACCTAATCCAGAGCAAGGTCCTAACTCTCTTTAATTCTATGAAGGCTGAGAGAGGTGAGGAAGCTGCAGAAGAAAAGTTTGAAGCTAGCAGAGGTTGATTCATGAGGTTTAAGAAAAGAAGCTGTCTCCATAACATAAAAGTGCAAGGTTGAAGCAGCAAGTGCTGCTGTAGAAGCTGCAGCAAGTTATCCACAAGTTCTAAGATAATTAATGAAGGTGGCTACACTAAACAACAAATTTTCAGTGTAGTCGAAACAGCCTTATATTGGAAGAAGACTTTCACAGCTAGAGAGGAGAAGTCAACGTGTGGATTCAAAGCTTCAAAGGACAGGCTGACTCTCTTATTAAGGGCTAATGCAGCTGGCGACTTTAAGTTGAAGCCAGTGCTCATTCACCATCTGAAAATCCCCGGGCCCTTAAGAATTACACTAAATCTACTCTGCCTATGCTCTATAAATGGGACAACAAAGCCTGGATGACAGCACATGTGTTTACAACATGGTTTACTGAATATTTTAAGGCCACTGTTGAGATCTACTGCTCAGAAAAAAAGATTCCTTTCAAAATATTGCTGCTCACTGACAACGCACCTGGTCACCCAAGAGCTCTGATGGAGGTGTACAATGAGATTTATGTTGTTTTCATGCTTGCTAATACAACATCCATTCTGCAGCCCATGGATTAAGAAGTAATTTCAACTTTCGAGTCTTATTATTCACAAGGCTATAGTTGCCATAGATAGTGAATCCTCTGATAGATCAGGGCAAAGTAAATTGAAAACCTTCTCAAAAGGATTCACCATTCTAGATGCCACTAAGAACATCTGTGATTCATGGCAAGAGGTCAAATATTGACATTAGCAGGAGTTTGGAAGAAGTTGACTCCAGCCCTCACCGATGACTTTGAGAGGGTTAAGACTTCAACGGAGGGAGTAAGACGTGGTGGAAACAACATGAGAACTAGAATTAGAAGTGGAGCCTGAAGACATGACTAAATTGCTGCAATCTCATGATAATATTTTAATGGGTGAGGAGTTGCTTCTTATGGATGAGTAAAGAAAGTGACTTCTTGAGATGGAATATACTCCTGGTGAAGATGCTGTTAAGATTGTTGAAATGACAACAAAGGATTTAGAATATTATATAACCTCAGTTGATAAAGCAGTGGCAGGGTTTGAGAGGACTGACTCCAATTTTGAAAGAAGTTCTACCGTGGGTAAAATGCTATCAAACAGCATCACACGCTACAGAGAAATCATTCGTGAAAGGAAGAGTCAATCAACGCACTAAACTTCATTGTCTTATTTTAAGAAATTGCCACAGCCACCCCAACCTTCAGCAATCATCACCCTGATCAGTCAGCAGCCATCAACATTGAGGCAAGACCCTCCACCAGCAAAAAGATTAAGACTGGCTGAAGGCTCAGATGATGTATTTTTTAGCAATAAAGTTTTTTTGTGTGTGTGAGGGAGATTGGCCATGAGCTAACATTCGTTGCCAATCTTCCTCTTTTTGCTGAGGAAGATTGGTCCTGAGCTAACAGCTGTGCCCATCTTCCTCTATTTTGTATATGTGACGCTGCCACAGCATGGCTTGATGAGCACTGCGTAGGTCCGCACCCGGGATTCAAACCTATGAACCCTGGGCCACTGAAGCAGAGCGTGTGAACTTAACCACTATTCCACTGGGTCGGCCCCTAAAGTATTTTTTTTTTGTGTGTGTGGGTAAGACCAGCCCTGAGCTAACATCCGTTGCTAATCCTCCTCTTTTTGCTGAGGAAGACTGGCCCTGGGCTAACATCCGTGCCCATCTTCCTCTACTTTATATGGGACGCCGCCACGCATGGCTGACAAGCAGTGTGTCGGCGGGCGCCCGGGATCCGAACCCGCGAACCCCGGGCTGCCAAGCGCGGACTAAACCGCTGCGCCACCGGGCGGCCCCCCCAAAGTATTTTTTAATTAAGGTATGTACATTGTTTTTCTAGACATAATGCTATTGTACAATTAACAGACTACAGTATACTGTAAACATAACTTTTATGTGCAGTGGGAAACCAAAAAAATCTATGACTCGCTTTATTGTAATATTCACTTTACTGTGGTGGTCTAGAACTGAACCCGCAATATCTCTGAGGTATGCCTGTATGTTTTTTCACGTAGATATATCATAATATACCTAACCATTCCTCTAATGTTGAACATTTAAATGGTCACTAAATTTTTATTTAAAATGACATATGTTAAACATTCATACATAAATATTTACCTTCATTTCTGATTACTTCTGATGATATACTCCGAGAAGAAAAATTACGGGGCCAAAGGGTATAAACTCTTTAATAACCAACATCTTAAAGTAATGGTAAGATTAAAAAGAGATCTCACTGATTGCAACCTCTCTACCCTCTACCTACATGCCAAATCCACTGACCTACATTAATGGTTACAGAGGCCATGCCTATTTTTGAAGACTTTTATATATGGTCATTTTGTTTTAAGAAAGGAAGCTGACTCAAAAAGTATCTTTTTTTTTCAGTTGAAGTATAATTGACATATAACATTATATTAGTTTCAGGTGTACAACATAATGATTCAATATTTGTATATATTGCAAAATGAGCACCACAATAATTCTAGTTAACATCCACAAAGTATTTTTTGATATGCTTTAGAAGTCCATTAAATTTCAATCCCTAAATCAGGAATGGGCAAACCATGGCCCTTATAAAGTTTCAATGGAACACAGCCATGCTCATTCATTTCCATATTGTGTATACTTGCTTTCACACTACAATGGCAGAGTTGAGTAATTGCAACAGAGACCATATATGGCTGGCCTAAAATGCCTAAAATATTTACTATCTGGCCCCTTAGAGAAAAAGTTTGCCAGCCCCTGACCTAAAATGATCACAGAATATAAAACAGGAAACAGGAAATCAGAGAATACTGAGTAGCCATAAATCTACAATAGGTTCTTCACCATTTCACAAATCAGATGCCTTGGCTTCAGCAGGTCTTGGTATTTTTGTTTTGGTGTTCCAGCTGACAGCTTGATTAAGCTGCTGCTATTTCCTCTGTTTAATAAACATTTATTAAGTGCCTACTATGTGTCAAGCAGACTTTGTACCAGGTACTGAGGGCTCATGGAAGAATAATTCATCATTTTTGGCCTCAAAGAGTTGATAAATGTGCCTACTATGTGTCAAGCAGTTCTTCTGCCAGGTTCATGGGAGAATAATTCATCTTCAACCTCAAGGAGTTTACTGGTTTTCCAAGTGTGTATGTCCAAGCTTTCACAAAGCCAACAGGATTATTCCAATCTTCCTAGACCACCTCTGTCACCTCTGAGACTCTCAAAATGGGTTGTATAAAAGACATTGTGGCAGAGAGTAGAAGCTCCTTTACCATAGCAACTTGGAGTTTGAACCACAATAATCAGGCCATCTTGGTAAAAAAATCACTGACAGCAGATGTGGGAAGAGCAGGCAAACAGGCAAAACAAACAATTCCTCTGTACCAAGTAACCCCTCGTGCAGAAATTCCCTTGATGTTTCTGCTTTAGCCAGTTAGGGAGAAGAACTGCCCACTTTTTCACACCAGGATGGGGAAGGGATTGGTAAACTATTATTTTGTTTACTTAAAAACTTAAAATTCCTGGGGCCAGCCCAGCAGCGTAGTGGTTAAGTTTGCATGCTCCACTTAGGTGGCCCGGGTTTCACAGGTTCAGATCCTGGGCACAGACCTACACACTGCTTATCAAATCATGCTGTGGCAGGTGTCCCACATATAAAAGAGAGGAAGATGGGCACCAATGTTAGCCCAGGGCCAATCTTTCTCAGCAAAAAGAGGAGGATTGGCAACAGATGTTAGCTCAGGGCTAATCTTCCTCACCAAAAAAAAAAAAAAATTAAAATTCCTATTTATGAGAGAAAGCCCATATGCATGTAGTGAGGAAAGAGAGAAATAAAAGAAGCCATCATTATCATTTCACTCTCCATAAAGATGCGGCAATAACAGAGTAATTTGGCTTTGGAAGAGGACATAAACCTGAGCCAAGTATTTCAGAGGATTCTAAGAAATGTGGTTTGGATCCAAATTTGAGGGAATTTTTGGAGCTTTAGTGGAAAGATAAAAGGCAGAAATTATTGACAACCCAGATACTGTCTCACTTTTTGTTGGCACAACCGATCTGTTATAAAATTACATTACAAAACTACAAACCAAAACCAAATGTCTTGAATGCTCTGTTGTCTTGGATCATTGCCGGTATAGCTATCCTATGTTACTGGGGTAAAAGAAAGAAGATTCCATGCCTGTGGATTTGCATTCCTCCTCTGCCTCTTATAGCTGGACCACCTTGTGTAAATTTCCTCACTTCTCAGAGCCCCATCCTCTGCAAAATGTTGATAATATCACTTACCTTGCGGGGTCCTCTCACAAACTAAGTAAGGTAGCACGAGTCAGCTCATAACACAGTAATTTAGCATTTAGTTGGTACTGAATAAAATATATTTTTGTTGGCGTCATTGTAATTTACAATATATGTTAGAGCCCCCAAAATAGACTTCTCAGAGTTGGTAGGGGTAAACACTTGCCTCCATCGTTTGGCTTGGCAATTACCTGCCTGGCTGCTATTTTTCTTTCAAAGTCACTAAAATTCTACCAACAGAGATATCTTCCTTTGGCTATTGAAATCTTCTCTCATTTAGAGTGGCCAACAAAAATGCACATGCCTCCTCATGCCTGACATCTTCACATGTTATCAGCTGAGCCCTCTCTGGGGATTAGATGGTATCTAGCTGAGCATAATGTCTTTGAATAAAGTTCCCGTGTTGAGCAGCACATGTGCCTGCAGGAGGAAAAGAACTATTGAGCAGGCAGGTGGTGGCTGACACTTTGGACATAATTTATCATTCAGCCGAGGAGTATCTCCAGTGGCTCATATGTGGAAATACATATGCTCATTTGCAAAGAGGAGGACCTATCTGCAAAAGGAGAGGCTAGACCTGCCTGTTCATGCCAATTCAAAACCATTAGAATGACTTGTTCTGACCTACTTGGATTAAACAAACCTCCATGCAACTATTAACTATTGGTATTGCCCGACTCTGTAATAAAAACACAGTTCTCAGAATATCTCCAAAGCATCTGCCAACGACTTTATTGTTTTGTTTATTTTGCTCTTGTGAGAGAAGCTGAAAATAACTAATGCTTGCATTGCTATTTGGCTTCTTTAAAGTTCTTTATCAAGAGCCTCAAATGTCCCTTTGACCCAGTCCTTGCCTGGCCAAGAAAATCAATTATCGCCCTTCTTTCCCTCACCAAGCATTAGAGCAGTTTGTCTTGACTTCCTCACCCTCCATCACTCCCTTCACTCCTTGTAAACATTACTTATATATTCACCACTTTATAGATATTGCTTTCTCAGTGTTTGATAACACAGGCCTTCTATTGACCAAACATAAAGGCTTTATGTCCATCTTCATCCTCTGCAACAATGGGTCTCTATCAAAATATGTGCTATGCAAGACAATATTTGGGGTGCAGGAAGAAAAAATGTTTAATTTTTATTAGTGTTTTTAATTTCAACCTTAAATTTTTTATTTTGTCTACTTTTTACAATGTGTATAACATACCAATGCAGGGGAACAATTACTCAAACTCTTATTAATAGTAGATGTAATCAATAAAATTTGGGGGCTCACTCCTTATAGCAGCAATTCTCAAAGTATGGATAGGAACTCCTAGGGGTATCTGAGATCCTTTCAGCACAACTGCAAAGTCAAAACTGTTTTCATAATAATACTAAGATAGAACTTATCTTTTCCACTCATTCTCTCAGGAGTATACAATGGAGTTTTCCAGAGGCTACATGACATGTGATACTGCAACAGATTAAATGCAGAAGCAGATATGAGAACCCAGTTGTTTTCTATTAAGTCAGATATTAAAAGAACTTGTAAAAAATGTAAAATGATGATGTTATTAAATTTCTTCTTGTTTTAGAAAAGTTGTTTTTCATGAAAATGTTATTTATGTTAACATGTAACGAATGATTGCTATTTTAAAATGAAATAAATATTTTTAAATCTTAGTTTTAAATATCCTGATGGTAAATATCAATAGATATACAGTGATGTGTTGGAGCTGGTTCCTACCAGTTTGCCAGAGAGCTGTTCATAGCTTGCAATAGTCCATAATGGGAATTTACACCACAGAAATTGGCAAATGCCACAAATCAAGGCTTTCGTTTTAGAGAACTAGTTTATGAGCACGCCACTGGATATAACTCAAACAAAATTTCTTTGGGACTCTCAATAATTTTTAAGAATGTAAAGAGTTCCTAAGACCAAAAAATTGGGAACCTCTGCTCTACAGCATTTAACACAGTTAATTGCTACATTCTTTTTTGTGTGTGTGTGAGGAAGACCAGCCCTGAGCTAACATCCGTTGCTAATCCTCCTCTTTTTGCTGAGGAAGACTGGCCCTGGGCTAACATCTGTGCCCGTCTTCCTCTACTTTATATGGGACGCCGCCACAGCATGGCTGACAGGCAGTGCGTCAACAGGCGTCCGGGATCCGAACCCACGAACCCCGGGCTGCCAAGCCCGAACTAAACTGCTGCGCCACTGGGCCGGCCCCAATTGCTACATTCTTGATACTCCTTCCACAGCACCACCTCCCTCTTCACCCCCTAACTCTGCCTACCATTACCTTGGCTAACATGTGACAGCACAAAATCACCTTCTACTTAACTCATCCTTATTCTTCACTCCTCCCATTTTCCCTCTAACCTGATAGAGCACCAGTCATTCTCCTAATTTATTCTTTGAAGCTTCTCTCTGCTAAAATATAGTGCTTCAGAATCACTCAGGGCACTTATTAAAAATGAAATTCCTAGGACAATTGTATCGCCCCAAACCTACTGAATCACAAGTCTCTGGAGTGGGGAGAGTAGTCAACTTCTTAACATCCAGGGGTGGTTCTTATGACGATCCTAAGTTTGAAAAGCCTGTAATCCTCTCTCCTTTGGGGATTTCACGTATTTCCATATCCTAAACACCTCTTCTTTGTTTCTTTAGCTTCAGCCTCTCCCTTGAGCTCCAAATATACACCTCTAAATGCTCCTATGACATCTTCAGACTGTCTGCCACCGCTGCAAGCTCAACATGCCCTAGATATAACTCCTCAACTTACTCATTCTACTGTCTTTCCTTAATGATACCACAGTTATCTCAATTACTCAGATTTGGACTACTGAAATGATCTTTACCTTTTACTTCTACACTGCTCCCATGTCTAACTAGGTGCCTAGGTCTATACATTCCATCTCTGAAACATCACTAGTATCTCTTCCGTCTATTTCCAACCTAGTTTTGGCCTGTTTACTTCTTTCCTAGATGGTTAAATCACTTTCTCTTCTGTTAAGAAGTTCAAGTTCTCAGTTATTTGAAAATCAACACTATTTAATGCCTTTATGACTTCTAATGCCACCTGCTGGTAGGTAAGTACTATATAGTACTCTTGGAAAGTTCTTTTGGAGACTGTTGTGTGGTCATCTGTCATTCACTCTATCACTGGGTACAGGTTCAGGGCTGCTTCTAGCACAGAAAACTGACCTCATGACAGGCAGAAGAAGCAAGACTTTGGTATGTGAGAGAGCCTGAGTCTCTGCTGCTAGGTAGGTGGAGCAGAGACACTGAAAAATCATCCCAAAGAGCTATAGTACCAATACTACATGTGCACTTGCTGGAGTTAAAACAGTCTTAGCTGGAAAGGGCAGACTGGGGTTTACAAAAGAAGACTGAGTAACAGTGGGAGACAAAAGTTACATGTAGGGCCAGTGAGAAGGAAGAAGGTTGAAGGAAAAAAGAGTAGGCAAGGTAAACTAAACATCTTCTGTTCATCCCTTTGATCCCATCTATACCCATCTCCATCCTGCTCTGTGCTCGGAGGCTAACCTGTATGCACCACACACAGGTGAACCACCGAGATTACCTGTGCTCTGGCTTCTGGCTGGAGTTAGCCTAGGGGAGCCCTGGAGAGAGGAAGACTGTAAGGAAAGCAGAGAGTGGAGTATTTTCCCACCAGTCAGATCTCCTATGGCTGCCTGAATCCTCCACTGAAGGTTAAAGCTCCTGCCAGGCAACCCTGTCCTCAGTCCTCCATGGTGCTGGGTCCCAGTAGTGGCCCCTCCCCTAGAACGTGGGCCTAGGGGTGGTAGGCACACCCCAGGTCACCAGTCCTGAGGTCCTGCACTACCCCTTGTGCTGCTCTACCTTCTGCCTACACCTTTATACACAGTCACTTTATGAACTCCTCAAACCCAATTCAAATCCAACTCCTCAAAATTAAATTCCAATTTGAATATGTCATGTGCTTCCTGCTGGACCCTGACTGATATAAACTGGTAGAGGAAAAAAAAGAAAAATTCAGTGAAATTAAATAGAGGGAAGGTGGAGAAAAATGAGAAGAGTCGATAACTAATTTTCCTCCATGAAACATGCCCTTCATCTGTCTTGGTGACATTCTTCCTCCATCCCCTCTCCCATCTTAAGTTACCTTTTTCTTCTTCCACATTTCTTTATCCATTTCCTCATCACTTTACTTTATCCACCACTATCTCTTCCCTCCCTACCCATTCCTTTTAATTCACTAACTTAAGCTTCTTTTTTCTCCTGGACAGTTTATCCAACTCTTTGTCCATTCTGAAATAAATATGGGGCTTCATCTTTCAACACAGGCACCACATGGCTTTCTGGGCCCCACCTGATATAAACTTCCTCATGATAGGGCCCCCAAATCTTCTGTCTTCTCCATAGGAGACCAACACTGCCTTCAGTCTCATGGCTTCTTTGAAGACACTCCCCTTGCAGCTTCCTCTAAATTCCCTCACGCACCCTCCTCCTCTCAGCTACAACCTTTTCTACCCATCATTTCTAAGCCAAGGTATTCAGACCGGGGACCCAAGGTCTAGATTTGCACTGTCTAGTATGGTAACCTCTAGCTATAGTGCAGCTATTTAAATTTAATTTAATTTAAAAATTCAGTTCTTCAGTTGCACTAGCCACATTTCATGTATTTAACAGCCACACACAGTAATGAGTGCTGTATAGAACATTTCCATCATCACAAAAAGTTCTGTTGGACAGATTAGGGCCTAGATCAGGGTTTCTCAACCTTAGAACTACTAACATTTCGGGCCAGATGAGTCTTCATTATGGGGGGCTGTCCTGTGCATTGTAAGATGTTTAGCAGCATCCCTGTCCTCCAACCACTAATGCCAGTAGCACTCTCCCAGTTGTGACTATCAAAAATGTTTCCAGACGTCCCCAGACTCTGTTTTAGATGAAACCATTCAGTTGTAGATGGTGTTTTGCTCACCCACAGAGAAGAGGCAGGTAAGTCAAGAAAAAAAAAAGAGTTGAGAGAACAGGAGTTGAGACATACTTAGAGCAGGAGACAGAGTAAGGAAAGGAGGCCAGAGAGTAAACGGTTTCCACCAAACTCTTGAGCAGTTTATTACAACTTTCTAGTAACAAGTCCTGTTTTTCAGTAAGGTGCAGTGAATTTTCCTCTGGCTGCCCCCATGGCACTTGAAACACTCAGATAAGGTCATCATAAGGTACTATGCCCCTGCCCTACCCCCCGAAAATATCAGGGAGAGTTTTGTCTGTCATGTAGATTGATGATATCTCCCATTATGAGCATGAAGTGCAGGGCTGCCCAAACATCATCACATGACGTGAGAGACAACCACGAGGCCTTACTAACTGGACAGGGTCACTCATACACATTCCTCCCCCAGCACAGAATAGGCAGTATCACATCTTTCTTGACCTGCCTAATTCTGTGTCTTCTGACTCTAACAGCTCTTCTGAGTTAGCAGGCATTGAGAACGACGTAGGGAAAAGTTACTACAGCCTGAGGTTCCAGTGGATACAACTCAACTATGCAAAGCAGGTTTTCCTAAAATGTAGCCACCAGTTCTAAGAGATGTCCTACAGTGAAGAAACGTTTTGAAGACAACTGCCCAAATCTATTTAACCATAGGCCTCTTCTTCTAAAATACGACCACTGAATGTTTTACCCAATGCTAACATAAAGAAAAGACGACTTGTGCTCAACTGATATCTTCTATCTGCCCAGAAGAGTTTCCTTGACACTCTACAAGATTCCCACCCAGAGAGATGAAGACACAAAAGACATCCTGTTATGGGCTCAGGAAATGGTCACGCTTGAGAATCCTGGAGGTCACTGTACAGAACTAGGAGTTGGGAACTAAGAAAAGAGCAGGCCAGGACCAGGCATCAGGTACAACCAGGTAGGTTGGTGATTTTCTGCTTTTTTATCAAGCTCTCAAGGCAGGACACTACTGACTACTAATGAGGATCTACAGCACCATGGGCTATAGGGACAAGAAATCAGGCTGACACCTCCCTATTCAGTCCAGGGCCACAAAGAGCAGTGACAGGGGTTCAGGAACTGGACATTAAAGAGGTTTACAGAACTATAACTCAACAAAACAAAATAAATCACAGGGTGAAAATCTCCTGCAGAGTCAAGCAAGGCACTGTGTGGTGCTTGACTCTACAAATGAATAAGGCAAAGCCCATGCCCTCCATGTGCTCACAATCAGCTCATTATGGACCAATGATGGTGATGGTGGTGGTGGTGGTGGTGATACTCTTAACCCATTGTTGAATCCTGGCAAACGTGTGAGGCTGGGATGGAGGGGCTTCATCTCTGCCTGGTCCAGGATTGTCAATTACAACTATCTGAACACCTAGAATGTTCTCTAAATACACAGTTAAAATAGAAATATATAATGGCAGGGACCAAATAGTGCTCACATTTGTATTCGCCTCAAATCCATACACCATATCTGGCTCACGGTAGCCATTCAATAAACCTTGATGGAATACTGAATAAAGAAAAGGAGAAGTCTGTCTATCTCACATGATAGATCTTCCAGAAGGCAGAGACTTCTTCTGTTATTTTGAGTCTGTTCCATAGACTGTTCAAGTGATATCTGTATAGTAGGTACTGTCAAAAATAGTCGATAGTATTCAAAAATTCAAGAAATGATAACATTTGCATCAGACAGGATCCCAAAAGGGAAACAAATGGTACATTCAAATTAGGATAATTTGTGGAGATTTATTTGAAAGGGAATGTTTGCAAAGATATGGACACAGTATGGGGGAACTACAAGGGATACTCCTGTAATTCAGGGCTGGTAGCAGCAGCACTGTTACCACTCATGGGGGAAAAGAAATGAGAGGAAGGATTGATTACAGGAATCCAAAAGGAGAAAGTCTTATAGTGAAGAACCATGACCTTAGGTTGAGGGGCACAGGCAGCCCAAGGCAACCCCACAAGGCAGGAGCCAGGAGAATAATTAGCCTGACCTCACTCTTGTCCCTCCTCTGGATCTCCTACAGGGACTCTGCCATTGCCAGAAGACAGAGGGCACAGGAGCCTTGTGCAGTCCTCACCAGCAGCCTCCTGATAGAGAGAAGGAGGGTAGAAGTGGGTAGAGAGAAGATCAGAAGGGGCAGAAGGAAGATATCCTTAACAATAGGTGATCGCTATCCCTAAACTGGTGATGTTTGGAAATCTTTAAGATGTCAGTTCACGATCAATTTATCCACAATCTAATGAGAAAGAATCACTTTTAAACTCTTCTTCTGCATGGATGGTTAAAATTTGAGTGTTAGCACTACCACTCTAATTTAAAAACAGGATTTCATCCAGACCAAAAATCACATCCTAATTAAAAGGAAAGTTAAGTTCAAATAACAGAGAAATTGTGAACCTTAATTCTGCCAGACCTGAAGGTCACCCACAAATACACCAACTGTGGACTCCTGGCTAGACATGAAGGTGTGGTTCTTCCCATCGGGGATTGATCAAAGGATGGATGGACTTCTGCAGACAACTAAAGCTTCCATGTTGGAGAACACAGCAGAACGCAGTATTGGGGGCTTGCCAATGGAAGAGGGGGAAGGAAAGGTGCCCAAAACTCCTAAGGGAAAAGTTACTACCAAGCAGTAGAAAACAGACAGCTGAGGACTGGGAAATTTATCAAGAAAGTCAGTGAGAAAAGCTCTTAACTTTGAAGGCTGCTACTTTTCCTAAGAAAGTGGAAAGAGAAAGATTATCCATCAAATGACAGAAAATAACACAATGGAATTCTGGAAAGAGGAGGCTAACAAGAATTCTGACGTGGCTTCCGAAATAAGAGAAACAAAACCAAAATATCTTTATCATCTTTTAATTTTGATGAATCTATGGGCTGCGGCCTACTGACTTATTAGCAAACCACAGCAAGGGAAAGAAAAGGTTTTCTTTCGGTTTTCTCCTTCCCTCTGTCTCAATCATAGGCATGCATCCAACTTATTCTACTTGATTTGCAGAGATTTAGGGTCACAAAATAAACATGTACATATTCATGATCTATATATTCAACAATATCTGAAAATCATTATATATTGAGAATCTTTACAGTTAAATTAATTGCTGTTTACCACACTCAGCCTGGAATTTGATGTTTTCTTTCTTGAGAGACGTGTGCGTGGCTATTGCCTGTTTGGTGCAAGCTGTTCTCATCATAATGAGTACTTACCACAGTTTCAGACTCTTATCTGCAAGAAGGACACTCTGTACTGTTGTTCAAGCATATAACACTCACACCAAGTTGCAAATGAAAGATATGCACAACTGATAAGTGATGAGCAGTTTATATGCACAGATACTGCAAGAACCAAAGCCAGCTGACCACAATTGCCAACCTCTCTGCCTTGTCACAAATACAATAACCAGAAGAGAAAGGTCTACTCCCTTGCCTTTGGGCCACTTAATTATCATGAAAATTTGGCAGTAATATTCTTATTAAATATAATCTATACTGATTCAGAAGTTTATATTCTTCATGGGCCTAAATGTTCTTATTCACTAATTCAACCATGAACATTTATTGAGCACATACCAGACAATGTCACAGGCACGGCAGATGCATCAGCAAACAAGACAGACAAGGACCCTGCCCTCATGGAGATTATATTCTAGGGGAGATGATAAAGTAAAATAAACAGGTAAATAAATCAATAAGAACTTTAGATAGTGATCTTTGCTAGGAATGAAATAATATAGGTAATGGGATGAAGAGTAACAGGGGAGGGAGGGACATAACTTAGATGAGATATTCAGGGAGGTCTCTCTGAGGAGCTGACATTTTAGGTAAGGCTTGAACAATAGGAAGAAGTCAGCCACGTGCAGATCTGGGGAAAGGGCATTCCAGGACAGAGAAGAACTAAGGTAAAAAAGCCCTGAGGTGGGAATGAGCTGGGGATGCTTGAGGAATAGTAATAAGGTCAGTAAGTGAGAGGAAAAAGATAGGAGATTAGACAGCAGAAGTAGCCAGAGAGCAGACTATGCAGGGCCTCATAAGGCAAGGAATTTGGATTTTGTTTCTAGAGTGATGGGAAGTTGCCATAGGGTTTTTTTTGTTTGTTTGTTTTTTGTGAGGAAGACCAGCCCTGAGCTAACATCCACTGCCAATCCTCCTCTTTTTGCTGAGGAAGACTGGCCCTGGGCTAACATCCGTGCCCATCTTCCTCTACTTTATATGAGACGCCGCCACGGCATGGCTGACAAGCAGTGCGTTGGCAGGCACCCTGGATCCGAACCTGCAAACCCCGGGCTGCCAAGCACGAACTTAACCGCTGCGCCACCGGGCGGCCCCTGCTATAGGGTTTTGAGATAGAGATGATCTGATCTCTGCTTTAAAAGGATCACTCTGGCTCTGAATAAAAAGACTGTAGGAGGGAGAAGGCCACTACAGTCATGCAAGTAAGAGAAGATGATGGCTGGAACTATGGTGGAAACATGGATGTGGGAAGAAGGGGATAGATTGGGGACCTATTCTGGAGATAGGCCTGCTGGCAGACTGAATGGGAGATATGTTCGGGGAAAGAGAAAAATAAGAATAACTCCTGGGTTTTTGATCTAAACAACTGGGTATTGTCATTAACTGAAAGGGGGAAGAAATGGAGAAAAGCAGGTATGAGGTAGATGGAGCGGTTATGCAGGAGAATCGAAGAGATGCATTTTGTACGTATTATATTTGAGATACCATTAGATATCCAAATGGACATATAAAGTAGACAGTTGTATGTACGCATCTGGAGTTCTGGGGAGAGGTCAGACACACTTTTTTTAATCCAAATGAAAAATATTATTAGAAAAATATACTCAAGAGAGGTGGGGACTGTGTCTTTAAATTTACTCTGTAAGTTTGTTCCTCACATACTGACATGCTGAAAAAACACAGGATGATGTGAAGTAGTAACCATAAAACCAAAAACTGAAATATCACCTTTGATTTGTTTGCTTGGTGCTCCTACCAACTTAGTTCAAATATTCCTCCACCAAAAACTACATGACTGACAATTACTTATAGCAGAGAATTACCACAACCAGGAAAACAATAATATGGGTTTAGCTAATGAAGATGTGAAATACTCTACTGATCCAGAACCAGATGCACTGGTTTGCATAGCACAAGGCTGAACACAACAGTCCCTCACAGATGATATCTATGAGGAGTCATGACAACTGCAGGAAAGGTCTATCAGTACTGCCGCATCAAAAGAAGAGCAAATTCTATGAAGGGCAACTGACTAAAAGGTGTTAATAATGCCTTTTGGGGGGGGGGGCGGTTGTAGGTCAACGGGATTTCATAGAAATGTAATCCCCCTCTGACTGGTTGTTCCCCAGCACAGTCTCTGCTCCTGGTTGATTGATTCTTTCACTCAACTACACGATTCATCAATTTATTGTGAAAGAAAAGAGAGGCAAAAGGCATTTCACATCTCATAAGAGGAACTCTGAAGTCTCAGTAAGTATTACCTTATAAATTATACAATTAAACAGGTTCAAATGAAAAGCAAACTTGTTGAATTTAATAGACATGCAAATATCAAGAATTTTTGCTTGGGCTGATTTCTTTACAGTAAGATCTAAACCCACAAAACCCCTTTGTAAGGACAATAGGGCAGGAAGTGGCAAAGTCATAATCAGTGACCTTAGATCTTTTTGAAGTACAAAGTAGCAAAGTAACACCCTACAGGGTAAAACTAACATCACACCTCTGAATCAGTAAGCGAAGAGAGAAAATCATTAACAGCTAACCTATTCTGTAGTGAGAATTTCAAAACTAATTAGAAAGTCCCTTGAAAAGGTTATATTTATGCTTAAAAGTTTAGTCCTTCTAAGAATTTATTTCCAAAAAATTTCAGAATAAAAAAACTCCCAAAGAACAGTAATTTTCCATTTGGGAACTTCTTTTTCTACTTTTAGTTTAATTTTGAGGGATTATTTAGTGGTTCTGCGTAAGTCTAATGGACGACAGTAACTCACTTTGGGGGTGAGAATGCATTGTAGAAACTCTTGAAGTTTTACCTTAAAGGCGTCCACATGAAGACCTAGGCTTCAAGAACATGTTGCATTCAAAAGGCTTGGCAACGTAGATTGAAAGTGATCATTAAAGCTCTCTGAATATGGAACCCCCACCTCTTTCAAAAAAGTCTAATACTACAATTCATTCCTAAGACATTCTTTGGGTAGTGAGGTGTGTTTCTTCCAATCTTCCACCCTCATCTCCCAGAAGAATTTGTGTATCTTAGATCTTAGTCTGCCTTTCTTTAGTTTCAACATATTTATACCCACATATGGAGAAGTGGAGGTTAAAACAAGAAGAAGGAAAAGAAAAGGGAAGGAAGAAAGTAAAACGCCACCAATGTTCACTTTAATATGCCAGGGTTAAGAAGTGGTAAACGCTGTCAGAAGTTTATGGTCTACCAGGGCATCCGTCCTCTCAGCCTATCTTCCTGCAGCTTCCTCCTCTTATCTCTCCCTTCCTCTGTTCTCCCTTTAGCAACCTCCTCCCAGCTCCAGCCTCTATGCCACCAATGGCCACACCATACAAAAGCAAGCCAAAAATTAAATTATGGGTATGTTTCAACAGTCTTAATAGATAGTAATAGTAGCATATTAGAACTGGCCATTTTAAAAATTTGGTAATTGGTTTGAGCCAAGCTGAGTAGGTATTCAAGATTAGTGAATCCTCATGCAACAAATCTGGAGAAAAAAAAAAAAAAGGATGTTTTGTTCTTTCCAATCAGATATCACAATAAAAGACACAATAAAATCCTATCAAGGATTTATCTAAGAACATTTAATCAAATAATGTCCCAGTGCTATTTCTAGGCTTTCAATAAGAAAAACAGCCATAGGAGACCTAATTAATATTTCAGTTCCACCACTTCTAGGCTTTCTTCCAAAATTTCACCAGTGTCAGGGGTTCTAGAGCATGAAAAGAATTCAAACACCTCAAATGCTTTCAATTCATTGGCTAAAGTTCTTTGTAAGCAAGGTGTACACAGATACCATTTGCTAAGAGGGAGGGATAAGTTGGGCTACCAGAGCAATCTGCTAGGAACGAAAACATCTGGAGTTCTGTAGGCTTCACTTCCAGGATACCAGCACCTCAAGTAAAGCCAAGGATGTGCTTCCTCCTGTTAAGTTCCACAAAGCAAACAAAATAACCTGTTGTCATCCTCACTCCAGCAATGCACACAGATAACGGAGGTCAAAATTCCTTTAAGAACCAATAAAATAAATGGCAAATTATCTCAATTACAGTAAATGATTCTAAGACAATCTGCAAGATCATGTACATTTTCTTTTCCAAATAGCATTCTGCCAGATATTAAACACTCTCCAAGTGCCAGCAACTTGGAGAGCATCATGCATGCTGAATTAAACACAGGCTCTATACTCCAAACATGCAGACAACACAGGAAAGACCCAACCTTCCTTTAGGCATACATTAGGCAAGACTAGATCTTGGGTAACCCTTACAGCACCAGCAAGGCCTCCTTGAAAATAAGCTGGAGAATAATTTTCTAAGAGCAAGAGCCTAACTGAAGGATAATGTGACTTTATTCAAATAGGCAGCCTTTTCCTCCCTACGCAGGGATCGTGTGTTCTGGGTGGGGCAAAGAGGTAGTATTTCAAGAAGAGATGCTGAGAAAGGGGAGAAAATAGCGTAATAGCAAGAACATAGCAGTGAAAGTTTTCCGTACTAGTTTTGTATAATGCCCGGCGTGTAGGTAGACATACCAGTTGAAAAAATGTTCCATTCTTTCTGCTTATTTTTGGCTGATTTTATAGGACAAAACAAGGTAATTACATCAAAGCATCTGTAAAGATAAAATCTAGGGAGTTTTCAAAACTGGAGAATGTTTGAAAAGGGAGGGGAAGGGGAAGAGGCAACAGAAGTTAGAGCAGGATAAAACAGAGTTACAAAACGGGCTTTTGAACAAAAGAAAATAGGAGCATAAAACATTTGTGAGTGTTTTCATTCATACTATTTCTTCCTAAATCAATGAAAACATTGGCTTATGATGGATTTACACCACAGTGAAACTCTTGACAACTTCAAAATCAACTTCATGTTTGTGTTCCATTCTTTCAGGTGATGAATAGTGGGAAATCAGTGAAGGAATGTCACTTGAAGTCAGTCATTTATCATGAACCAAAATGGCTAAGTGCCCCATAAACTGCAATGATCCATTTCCTATTAGCATCACACAACAGAAGGTAGTCTCATCTGCATTGACAAGTTTTATGACCTCCATAGGCAGAGAGACTAATGTTAGGAAATGGGTTATTTTTGTTCTGTTATAAATGTTCATTATTATACCATAAAAAATTCTTTAAGGATATAAACTACTGATTGATTCATTAAGGAATTCTTTAAAAACATTCTCCCCATCTTAGACTTTTTTTTTAAATTTAAATCTTGGTAGTTTCACTCTTTTTGGTCAAGCTCTAGCTGGTTTTCTCTGTGTAATACACACTTCTTTTACCATCATGTCAAATATCACGGCAGACTACAATTAAAACAATTCCCCCCCCCCAAAATTTAGGTGACACTGACAATTTTTCAGTGTCCCAAATTTTAAAATATAAATATGCCCTTTGAAAATGGGCAAACTCTAGGTTTCCTAATTCCAAGAAAGGCATGAAAATAGCATGTCATGATTTGAAACTAAGTAAAATTGTTAAAGCGTTTAAGTTCAACACATTTCCCATAAAATACAATCTAACAGTTTAAACGTGTTACTGGGTCACATCCAGATGACTAGTGACACTCTTGACTACAAACATGGCCAGGGGTTACCTTCCTAAAACAAATGGTATCACTTCCAAACAGAAAGAAAAAAGAAAAAGAAACCCAAATGGCAAGATGAGAAGAGCAACTAAGGAAAATGGGTACCATATAAAAAGATTAGGAGAACAGGGATAGTGACTAAGATGCTCTACTTCTATAATTTTTTTAAAAACCTCCTCTTTTGAAATGAATCACTAAAAGCACAAAAACATTCCAATATTTATCTGATAGTATTGTTTTGGCTTAATTTTTAACTACAGGATGTAGTTTAAAATGCACACTATATCTTTACTGTATTTTTGAAGACTATTCAGCCTTCCCTTCACCTCTCCATTTTCTTTTCAGAGGAAACATCAACAAACTTGGAAAACAAAAATATATATGGCAAATAATTTTTAATTGTTTACATTCAGTTATGAGCACCCCTGAAAACAACTGTTTCATGAAGTCACAAATTCCCAGGGGAGACAAAGAATTATTATTTATGGTCCACGTCCTCAAGGAGCTTATATTCTATTTAGGGAGAAGGATACATTCATAAATAAGAAAAATAAAATAAACCCTAAGTCAGTTATTAGAAAATAACTATATACCATAGTACTTTTCAAATATCAAAACTAAAAAAATACTTGTTAATTCATTAAAGAGAATTTTAGGAAATCAGAGAGAGAGAGAGAGACAGAAAAATTGTGAACTGGGATGACCAGGGAAGAATTCATGAAGGAGACAACTTAAAAGCTTGGCCTTGAAGGATAAGCAAATTAGCATACTGATAACTTCAACACTTTCAACACTTTTTTTCCAAACAAAATAATCTGGAATATACAGGTTCCCCTATAATGTTGTCCCAACTAGAATGTGTCCTTCCGAGTCACCACAAAAGCGACCCTTTCATACTTGGACTTTTAACCTCTCCTTTTCCTGAAATTCTCCCTCGCTGCCTATTCACCAAATGATGACCATCATTGTTTTCTTTTCTCCTTTGAAATCACTAGTAAGCCTCAAGTCAGATGATCCCACCCACCAAGAACGAGAGGATCCTGCAGAGTGAAGGCTGAATGTTTATGACCTTATTTATTATGCCAAGCAGATTTTAATCAGCAGAAACCTTCCTGACTTTCTGAGAGAACGCCACACAAGGATAAACTAAAATAAAACAAAAAGTTACAAGGTGTCTCCAAAAAGGTACGAAGCAATCTGTCGTAATTTCTTCCAAGCTTCACCCTGAAGATATGGGGATGGTATTGAAGTGTTATTCAGATTCCTAAGCATAACCATGCTCTTTACTCTTAGCCTCTCTCACCTTGTGTGTGAATTATTGCAGCTGTCCTCCAACATGTCTCCCAGACCCTAGAAAGCCCTCCGTCAGGAAAATTCTCCTAGACCACAACATCATACACATAACATCCTTTGATCAAACATCTTCCCGGGATCTCCACCTCTGGCAGAGTGCAGTCTAACTCCAACAGCACTTCTCTGCCTTTTTTCCCTCAAGGCACCCAAAGAAAATGCGACAATCTCTCTGGAACACATATAGATAACTAGAGGAGACTTCTTGCCAACAAGAAGTGTAAGCATCCCTAATGGCTTGAGGGGAAAGCAATATCACTGCCCACCTGAAATTCATTCCTAGTCCAGCAGGAGGGCTGGGAGAATCGGGTCAGGTAATCTGGCCCTCTTCAACCGTGTTTCTTATTTTTTCTCTACAGCAGTGCTTTTCAAACTTTATTGTACATACAGGCCACCTGGGATCTTGTGAAAATGGAAATTCTGATTCCCTGTGTCTGGGATGGGACCTGAGATTCAGCATTTCTCACAAGCCTCCAGGTGGGCTGGCTCTGGAGTAAGTAAGGAGACTATAGCAATGGTCTCAACTGCAGCTGTACATTAGGCTGTACATTGGACTGCACCCATGAAACTTAAGAAATCCAAAAGCCCAGGCTACACCTCAGATCAATCAGAATCTGTAGAGGAGTTGCTTTTAAAGCTCCTCAGGTGATTTTAATGTGCAGCCAAAGTTGCATTTTCTACTTTAGCCAAACCATTCTCTCATTATTCCCTCTACCTTGTACCTTTGCCCAGGCAAGTTCCACACATGGATTGCCCCTTCTCTGCTCAGCTAAGTCCTGCCCTCCTTGTAAGACCTGCTGCCAGTCTTCCCTCGTGAAGATGTCTCCAACCCTGGCTCCATCCTCTCGGCCCCTCAGTACTGTCTGTCCCGTTCCTTATTCCCTGTGCTGTGCTAGCAGAGGAGTGCACTCCTAGAAGCAGGTGCTATTTATCACATTTCTGCATACTCTCAAGGCCTGGCAAGTACAAGTGTTAGATGTATCTGCTATGACTTTGAGATGGACTTGTAGGGAAATTCAGCAAATAAAGTAAGTGAGTTCTTTCAAGTCTGAAAAGAAAAAAAACAAAACAAAAACATCCTCATAGAATATAAGTACTTTCTCTGCCAGCAAGGAATATTTTCAGGACTTGACCATGCCTGTCAGACAGGTGCAGAGATCCAGTTCCTCTTAAGCTAAGAAAAGCAAAGCCTCTATCCAGTCACTAAGATTTGCTCCTAGGAAAAGGCAAAAAGGAAGAAAGAAGTCAGAGCACAGGGTCATGACCTTTAGGGTAAGATGTGGAGAGGCTCAAATAACAAGGCATTCCCTACCTCGGGGAAGCAAGAATTCTCTGGGCCTGTGGTGGTCACAGGAGCCCATTCAAATTTGGCAGTGAATGGACTGGGTCCTCCAATTTAACTGACTAATTCCCTAACCACTCCATTTTAGGACACAAAAGGCTCCTAGTGCCATAAATATACAAAAAAGAACGGAAGTTGTCAACATAGCTATTTTCAAAACCTGAGTTCATGAAATGCTTAGTTAACAGAATAGACTGTCTTATCAGTCTCTTAGCCAGAAAACATTTTCAATATGAAATCAGAAGATTTTTTAAAAAAGAAGACTTGTAGAGGTCAGAACGAATCATGGAAGACATACCTAGGGAAATCCATCACAATTTCAAACTGAGAAAAATTTAAACTGGGAGATGTAGAGTCATTGATGAAGAGATTGATCTCTGCAGTCAATAGGCCTGGATTCAAATCCTGGCTGTCTCCACTCCCTCTGTGTCCTCAGGCAAATTCCTTTATCTTTCTAGGCCTCAGTTTTCTCTCTGTGAAATGGGGATCATAATGACAATTTATTTTAAATGACAAATGTGGCAGCTCCTCACACAATAAATGCTAAATGTGTTAAATTTGTTTTTAATCTATTCAATTAGGCCTTTACCATAAGAGCCATGTCATATAGTGGTAATATTACAATAATCTACACTTTGACCCTACCAAGCCATACACCTTTTCCTGAACTTGCACACATGTTTTTAATGCCTCAATGCTTCTGTAAACTATGCCTTTTGCCTCTCAACTTCCTTCCCCCTCCTCTGCCAAAATAATAACAATAACAATTATTATTAATATTGTTATTATTTTGTTTTTAAGTCTCACTTCCATGCTACCTCCTCTCCTCTGGGTGTTTTCTCTGTCACCTCCACCATCAGACACTGTCTCCTGAGCTTCTAGAGCACTTCACAGGGACCTGTACTGAAGTAACATCACACCCTGAATTGTGAGCCCTGTGTTTCCTTCTCTCCTTCGTAAACACCTGGAGCCGTGCTGTCCAACAGGATAGCCATTAGCCTCATGTGCCAATATTACTATTTAAATTAAATAAAAATTAAAAATCAGTTCTTCAGTACCATGAGCCACATTTCAAGTGCTCAAGAGACACATGTAGCTATGACTGCCATATTGGACCACGCACAATATTCCCATAATTGCAGAATATTCTATGGAATAGCACTGTTCTAATCTCTTGGGCAGGGACCATGTCTTGTTCATTCCTACAGCCTAGCGCTACAGTGAGATTGTAAATGAATGACGATATTGACAAATGCAGGCATGCTTAACACATACTCTTTTGGCTGAATGAGAAAAGATTAATCCTTCATTAATGTTTAAACCTACAAGAGAAGATATATACAAAATACCTAGCATGAAGGCCATCACAAGCAAGCGGTGAATAAAGGGTGCTTAATCATATGAATGGGTTGGTTGAGAAGTCCTACTCCTTGCCTTCTGATAATTCATAAAGTTATTCTGTCAGAAGACTATTTTATATTAAGGGTTATCCCTACAATGGGTGAATTGTCAGTTCTATTTGGTAGTTCAGTTGTGTCTTACCTGCTTAGTCTCACCACGTCTACTTGCTCCTTAATCTTAGAACCAGAGTGTATCCCTCTCATGTGAGAGCGTGAAAGTCAGCTCTGTGGTGTCTCTAACAGACTCAGACAAGGCCAGCAGTATGGCCAACAGAAAACAACACTTCTCCCAAGGCCAAACAGGGCTGCAAAAACCACTCCTTTTGTGAATCCTGCTTTCTTTCCAGTGACTTCCCCAGACCCTCTTTGTGCCTCTCCATCATGATCAGATTGCTGAGATACCCAATTACTAAACTGCCCCTCCCTCACGATGCCACCCAGTCCAGTGTCGGCCGCCCCTTCTTCAGGTCCTCCCTAGAATTATTCAGCACAAATCCAAACCCTACAAAAAGACCTTTATCTTGCTGGATGCCCCACAGTCTCCCTGCCGTGTTCTCTCTTTGCTGCAATCTAACTATGATGGCAGTAGCATTCCTGGGATCTTTCCCTGTGACCAAACTTCAGGACCTATCCTGTAATGGCATTCATTTCACTCCATAAAATTTTCCATAGCAGAAAGTAACAGAATGTCTTTTGCTTATCTGATTTTTGATCAAGAACCATGTTTCTCAATTCAGTCATAAAAAGGAATGAGGTGCTGATACATGCTCCAACATGGATGAACCCTGAAAACATTATGCTTGTGAAAGAAGCCAGACACAAAAGTCCACATACTGTATAATTCCATTTATAGGAAGAGTCCAGAATAGGCAAAGCCATAGAAACAGAAGGTATTAGTGGTTGCCAGAGGCTGGTGAGAGATGAGTGTGGGGAATGACTGCTAATTGGTATGGGGTTTCTTTTTCGGGTGATGAAAATGTTCTGGAATTATATAGTGGTGATGGTTACACAACCTTGTGAATATATGAAAGACCACTGAACTGTACACTTTAAAAGGGTGAATTTTATGGTATGTAAATTACATCTCAGTTAAAAAAAGAACTAAGTTTCTGCCTTTGACTGGGAATACAGTTTTCTATTGAAGTGACAAAGCCATCAAGGGAAAACAGCCTCTTAAAAGCAAATTCTTTAAACTATTTTGGATGTAATGACTTAAGTGATCCCAGTAGCACCTAACACAGTTTCCCAAGTAAATCATTCTACCTTGTATTTATTCATATTCATCCCTAGTTTGTTTCCTTCTCATTCTGTTGCTTCCACCTTTTTCTCTAAAGCCCATCAGTTCTGTGTCTTTTGAAATTTTACCATAAAACTGCCCTCGCAGATAATTTACCTCTTCAAACGTTGTTCTATCATTAAAACCAACGTACAAATAGTTTCTCTGGTCCATTGGTCTCTACCTTACCAAAAAATACAGATCCCAAGATGGTGTTGGGCACACAAGAGTTAAACAGGGCTATGCAGGAGCTGCTGGTATCGGAGCAGATCTGATGGTGCCAAACAGGACATTTTAAGATTCTATGCAATGGGGGATCCACTTTCAACTGGAATTGCAAATAGGAAGTGGCACTTCCCTCAGAAATGGCCTAAACCACCCCCCCAACTGCCACACTGCACAAAGCATGTTCATGTCACAGAGAAAAAAGGCATCGAACCAAGAGACCACTGAAAAGAAAGAGGCAGAGAACAGCAGCAGCATTAATTGATTAACGTGGACAACTAGCACTGGGCAAAGCATTTCAATGTGAAGGACAAACTTCTATAGACATCAAGTGTGGGGAAATGGTATGTGAGCCTGCTCTGAGCAAGTGAATCAGTGAAAAGTAAGGACTTGTCAACTTTTCTATGATTTGTAATTAAGACTCTCAAGCAAGGGGCAGACATCCCTACACAGAAGATATGCGAGTTGGGGATGTGGGACACAAAGGATGTTCAACCCAGATCAGGACAGAGAATGTTCCCTGGCTCTTAGTAAGGGCTATCACCAGCTTCTCAGAGAGGAAGAAACTGAAAACAACATCAAAATCCATCCCGTATACTTTACCATTTATATTACAGAAATATTCAGAGTAAACTATGTACTTACCAGTGATTCTTACTTCACAGTGTGGGTTCTGTTATTCTTAACAAGTCTGTCAGCCTTTTGGCATCATTACACAGAGACACATGCACACATGGGGTGTGGTAGTGGTTTCAGGGCCTCCAGAAATTCCACAATCCACCCCTCACCCCTAAAAGTAGTCTATACTTTATTCTCTTTCTTTAAGGTTTTAGTCCCCAGTGAAATGCATCAAGTCAGCCTTACAAGGGAAGTGTAGGGGACCAGCTCCTTCCCCTACTTCACAGTTTTGTCCAAGGTTGGCTGACTCATGATTTCAGCATACTGTTTAATACAAAACCATCATGTTCACGGTATCTTCAGGTAACATGGGTTCCTCTCTTGCTCCCTCCTTTAGCAGTATAAAAGAATAAAAATGATATGGGCTGTCTCTCATCCTTCATTCATTCACCCAAATATACACTGAGTACCAGGTACTGCACCAGGTGTTGGGAACACATAAAAGAAAAAGCACTTACTCTGCAGTAGTGAAACAGACATGCACCCAATAGGGAAATGCCCCAGATGTCCCTAACATGGGGGTGACGGTGAGTCAGAGAAGGCTTCACCACAGAGGTAACACTGCAGCTGAAGTGAGCCAGGCTCTCCTCAGGCAAACAGGTCTGTGAGAACAGGGACAGGAAGTGCATTCCAGGCCAGAAGAGGGGACAGTGTGTGCGAAGTCACTGAGATGTGAGAATGCTTGGGTTTTAGGGACAATGGGGCAAGTCCTCAGTGTAGCTAGGACACAGCCTCAGGGGGCAGGAGAGGAGATGAAACAGGGCCAAATTATGATGTGTGATCACCTGGCTGAAAAATATGATAGAATATTGGCCTAGAAATCATTTTTAGTTAACGACATCAGTGGAATAATACAGAGAACTCATTTAGAGAGTAAATTACTTGGCTGGAAAAAAAACTCCTACAACAGGACAAATATTGCTCATTATAAGCACTTTCAAAAGGAAAAGTCTCTTTATATAAACGACAACTGATAATGTTGCTTGTACAAGTCTGTAAGAGTTACACGCCTTGAGGCTACAGTAAAGCTTTACCATAAACTTAAGATGTTCTATTTTAAACAAACTTTTTTTTTGGAAAAAAAAATCCAAATCACAATTTAGAAAAGAAAAATGGAGCCATCTGCCCAGTAGTTAGGGATTAGATAAGCACTTATATAAGCTATACTATTTTTTTTAAGTAACAACATTTATATTAGAGTGTTGTAATATCAAGATAAAACAAACCTAGTGGTTTAAATTCCAAAAGATGACTCACCCATTTCATACAAAATACACCCAACTTATCTGAAAAATAAAGGTGAAAAGACTTAAACTTTATCCTTGAAAGGAATATGTTACTACAATCAGCATTCATTAAAGCCTCCTTACTCTCTTTTTTGGCTACGTCTGGAAGGTAATTAAAATGACCCATCTGGTAGTAGAATGAAGAAGCAGGATAGAAAACCAGGTGTTCATGCTATTATATTTTCCACAGAAATACTCCAAGGCCAAAGCCCACTGTACCTTTTCCATTTCCCAGAAGCCAGGCTGCAGCACAGCATGTGTCAGCAATCACAAAGACAGGGCAGTAAGACACTAGGAAACTTGTATAACTCATCTGTTCCAGTCTCTGTGGCCAGTGAGCTGCTGGTTCTGAATAAAGTAGCTCTCACAGAGCACTTTTCACATTTCCTGCAAACACTATGCACTGTCAACAGGAAAACCTCCATGCCCTCATAATTCTGGAGGCAATTATTAGCAACCAAGTATGTAGCTTGTTGCGACGGTAATGACATACCACCATCAACTATCACCCATGGACAAATACATACAATTCTGATTTAATTATCTAGATAAAGCAGAAAATAATCCAGGTTATCAGAGTGACTGTACTTTTATCATTCAAATAAAAATGGACTGTTCCCCTTCTAATGCTAAATCAAGGGCAAGACTGAAGGCAAAGTAAACTGGAATCAACCTGCACAAAATAATTATTTAAGCCAGGATCAGCAAAACAGTAATTAACATTCTATTAAAATAAGTACATATATTAAGGACAAGTCTAAAAAGCATATTTTACTGAAGCTCCCCTCTGGGAAATCTTTACCATCATAGTTCAGAGAAACAGAAGGAAAGAGAGATGGCTGTTAGTAGTTTCCTTTCAGTAAATCAGAGTCCCCTCAGTGTACAGTTGGGTAGCTCAATCTCTAACTGAAGTGTGTGATGTGCAATCTTCACCTTCTTGTCCTCAGCCCTGGGAGAGTGAACAAAAAAGGGAAAGAATGCATGGTGGCCTTACAAAATTCCATGCTGCTTGTTTCAATTCCTCAGTCAAGAAGAAGTCACTATAAGCTAAGTCTACCCAAACCAATTATGGTGACTCACACACTAAGTGATAAAATGAGTAATTTCTAAAACCAAGGCAACCCTCTAAAATCAGGCACTGTCCCAAACTCCCTGCCAGGCATGGACTTGGGAAGTGGGGGAAGAAAGGTACCCACATCCATTGCCCCCTGAAAGAAAGAAGAGTGACAAGAGAGGTGGGAGTTAGTGCCTTCTATTTGAGAAGTATGGTCTCTCTTCTGGTGGAGCTCGGACTTGCTGTTCTCATGCTACCCACATGGCCCTCACCATCCTCCTCATTCCAGTCTTGGGACATACACAATATATGGGTGTGTGTGTGTGTTTTAATTAAAGGGCCTGCTTGACGTGGCTATCATTGCTCTGTTACAGATAAGCTGACTTGACTGGCAGTTTTGCCATTTGAAAATGTGGATAGTAATATCTACCTCACATGGGTTGCTATGAGGAATAACAAAGGAAATCACTTTATAAATTGTAAAGCATTGCTTCAAATGTTACTTATGACAATGCCTTGCAGCAGACATTTCATCATTACCTTATTGGCATTGTATTTTATCCATCTCCCAAAGTATATATTACAAAGTTAAACAGAACATTTCTCTATCTCCCTGCTATTTTTGACCACTAAAAAACTGTATAGCACTTATTATTGTTCATTTACATAAGTGCTATAATATTTACTGGCCAAAAAGCAGCCTCTTAAATACTACCCAAAGTTCTATTTTACAATGTAATTCTCTCTGCTTAAGTCAAGACTGGTAAAATGTCACCCAGAGAATGCCAGAAAAGGAGAGGAGAGCTGCTTTTCTCTTTTCTTTTTGTATTGAGAAGACTAGCCCTGAGCTAACATCCATTGCCAAACCTCCTCTTTTTTGCTGAGGAAGACTGGCCCTGGGCTAACATCTGTGCCCACCTTCCTCTACTTTATATGGGACGCCACCACAGCATGGCTTGATAAGCGGTGCGTCTGTCCACGCCCGGGAAGCGAACCTGCAAAACCCGGGGCGCCAAAGCGGAACACGCGAACTTAACCGCTATGCCACCAGGCCAGCCCCGAGAGCTGCTTTTCTTAAATATAACTTCCCACATATCCTCCGAGTTTATTTAAAAATTGAACCTACACAAAAGTTCTTAGGCTTACATAAAAGGGATATTTTTAGCTCAGCTATCAAAAATCTTCTAGACGTATGCTCAGAAACAAACTATGAAAACAATAACATTCAATTAATATGAAAAGCAGTCTTTTCACTTTTATTTAATGTTGAAAAGGAAGAAATAACCCTATTGGCATTTTTCAAAGCTGAGCTCGCTGTCATTCATTAATGCACAACGCTGACTGGTCAGCTCAGAGGAGTGGTGTTTGGTCCAAAGGCTGCAATCTGGCCTCAGTCCTGCAGAAGCACAAACATGTTCACTGCTGAAATGAAGGACTCATAGAACATTCCTTCCACAGATAGACACACACCCAACCATGGCACCAACAGGACTTAAAGCAGTCTAGATGCAATACTTTATCAGATGTAATGGAGACATCACAGAACTACAAGATTAGAATTAGATTTATAAAACGTCACTTAATAATTGGAATTGAAACTCTCTGGCCCAGTGTTAGCATGCCCCCTAGGTTTAATCCACTTCACAGGGTTATGTTGCTCCAACCATGACTATAATCTTCAGAACTGTCTCCTGCTAAACCATTTCACCTCTTCTACTCAAGGCCAAATCTCTAAAAAATTTAGACACCAAGCAGTTAAAGGGTGAGAAGAATGGTTATCAGGCTATTTGGTATCCAAGGACAGTGATAATTCTCAAGTTCATGGCCCAAACTGCTAAGCAAGATTTGCCCAAACCACTGCGCTTAGACACTCATTTAAGAACCTAATAAACCTGGGTTCTGGGTTACACACTCCACTCATGTGAAAATCATGTGACCTTGGGGCAAGTTATTCAACTCCTTGGAGGCTATTTCCTCATCTGAAAAATGAGGTTAATACTACTACCACACAGGACTGTTGTAAAGATTAACTGAGATAGCATTTGTAAAGTCCTTGGTACTATATTCAGTACATAATAGGGGCTCAGTAAATATTTCTGTTGCTGTTCCATTTTCACTTTCATAGCCTCAGATTTGACCAAGTATTTATTGTGTGTCTTTTGCCTGAACTCTCATGACTTATCTCTAGAAAGTCTCACTATTTCGATTTACCTTCACAATCAATATTAAACATAAAAATGATTTCCAAAGAACCATTTCAATTACAATACAGCCTCTTCCTCCCTGTTCAAATATTTTCACCCTACAGAACGAAGAATAAGCTCTATTTTTGGCCTGGTCTCATCTCAAGACACAAGCATCTTCCCCTATTACCCCTGAGCATTTATTCTAATCAAACAGATCTCCTAATCAACTTCATGGACAGGTGGTCCAAGCCCCTGTGTTGGCATATCAGAACAGTCCATCCTCTAAACCAGTACTACTCAAAGTGTGGTCGATGGACCAGAGATGCTCCCTGATCAGATAAATTCAGAAGAGCAATTTGACAAAGTAATTTTAGTCTGTTGAATCTAACATTAAAAAATTGGGGGGGAGGGTGTATTTTATATATCTTTTTAAATTTCATTTTCTAGTTATTTATGCTTATTGTATTTTACAAAATTACTAGTCTAACTGAATTGAAAAGAAAGTAAACTGGTCCTTCACCACAGACAGTTTGAGAAGCACTGCTCTAATATACTGTCCTGCTCTATTAAATGCTATCTATCTAGGCTCCTAGAGCACAGCTAGTCTTCCCTACCCAGTATGGAGGGTTCCAGGTAATGTGACCACCGAAGGCAATACTAAGCTGTAAAGAATTCACTCTACGTCAGGAGCAAACACAGTCATCTATCACATACATGTGTTAGTTGTAATTGTGCCCACTGGAATACTGCTAGATGACAACTTACTATGGCATGGAATTTAATATAGGGTTAGTCCATTTTGGGCCCCTTCCAGGCATTCTCTAAGTTTTTATTCACTCTTTTAATGAGATGCTTTAGTTAGAAATTAACTTCAGGCAGGTGTGCTAAAAGTATCAAAGGAAAAATATTTAAATAAGTGCTCCTATACATGAACCCTGAGGATAACAGTATGAGGAAGTTCTAGTTCATTTTTCTTTTAGCAGTAGTGCAGATTCATCATCTCCTTCTCTGTAAGGGGACTTTTACCAGTGCCTTCTATATAAACTATCAACTCCAGCACCCAGGTACAGAGCCAGGGACAGTAAGCTTCTGTTGGAGGTCCTTGACGACCTACCCCAGTCAAGCACACAAAAATGGCAGCCTATTAAGTGGGTGGCTGGCCAAGTTCCTTCTACCTTGAGCCAGAAATTTAATTTAACAGCTATATTTAAACATCCACTATGTTCAAAGAATTATACAAGGAGATGAGGGTATTCCAAGATTAACAACACACAGTGCCTAGATTCAAGGAGCTTACAACCTAGTTGGGGAATAACATAAGTACACAAATAACTATTAAACAAAGTGACATCTAGTGGGTGTTGTGTGAGATTTATAACCTTTGTTTCTATAGAAGTTTAAAGAAGATCATCTCACATCTAGCTGGGAGGGGCTGGATAGGTTTTATGGAATTGTGTGCAGCTGAGGGAAGCTTAAGAGGACAATGAGACATCAACAGCTAATAGGATGAGGTGGAGAATGAAGAAATGAGCATAAGATTAGTTACACACACACACACACAGACACACACACACAAACTCATTAGTTTATTACCCATAAACATCCTCCCCAAAGTCTGTGGCAATTGTATCAAAAACTATTATATCATTTGTAAAAGTTATAAACCGCTAAGGAAATACATTCCCTCACTACCAGATTGGATTGTATTTTGTGGCTGTAACTCAAAAAGTGAATGTAAGAAATCAGACTTCCAACATTAGGAAAAGGACAGTCCATTCAAAGAAATTTTCAGTTTACATTTACAATATTAACAAAGTTCTTTAGCTATAAAATAGTAACATCAACTTCTTTAGGTTGATCAGAGGTGCAGAAGCCCAGAGCTATATTCCAGAGTGAGAGGTGACAAGCCACAAGAGAACATGGAATTCTAGGAATTCTCAGACACTGGGGGAGGGACCTGGACTGGGGCACAGACTTAGTCGGGGATTAAAGTAAGGGGACTCTTCCTGCAAGCTGGAGAACATGTGGACGTTCAGGTCACAATAAAATACACCTACACTCGTAATCTCTACCTGAAACTTCATCTCAGCAGACCTCCTAGGTTCTCTTGTGTCTGTTATCTCCTGACTGGCTGTTAGTCGTAAACATCCCAGTCTACCAAGATCAGGAAACTGAATTTCTTAAGGATTTAAAAAGTGTATATTCCAACAGCTGTTTCTTCACTATCCACTTCCTTGGAGCCTAGAAATATACTTTTTCCATTAAAGTTTTCTTAATGGAAAATGTCCTTTTTGCTACATACCATAAACATACCTTATATTTTCAATGTTTTAACCTAGTAAACATCTGTCAATGTAGTTGGAAGAACATGGACTTTTGAGAATCAGGTAGATGCAGGTTTTCCTGGAGTGCAGATCATCCGTGAGAGAGTAGTGGGAGATGAGGCCAATACATGAAGGACTTGGAGAATCAATCTAGATGCAAAGATGCCTGGGAGTATATTGTTATTATTATGGATAACATTTATTGAGTGCTTGCTGGGTGATTCACATGGGTTCTCTCATTTAATCTTCCCAACATCCTTGTGACATAAAAACACTTATCAACCCCATTTTACGTAAGAGGAAACTGAGGCAGAGAAAAACACATTTAATCACCAACATTTATACGAATAGGTTTCTCTTTTTCTCTGAGAACTAAGGGCAATGATAACTCCATCTTTTGGGAGAAGAATAAGAAAGGCCATTTTGGTGCCCAAAGCAACCATACAAAACAAAGCCTTGAGATCAAATCCATATCAAAATCTCAGCTGGTTTTTAGCAGAAATTGACCCATTGATCTTAAAATTCATATAGACATTCAAGTGATCAAAAATAGCCAAAACAACCATCAAAAAGAACAAAGTTGGAGGACTCACACTTACAATTTCAAAACTTAATCCAAAGCTACAGTAATCAAGACTGTGTGCCACTGGCATGAAAATAGACAAATAGGTCAACAGAATACAATTGAGGGCCCAGGAAACAACCTTATCTTCAGGGTCAATTGATTTTTGAATTTTGATAATTCAATTGAGAAAGAAGAATCTTTTCAACAAATGTGCTAAAACAACTAGATATCCACATGCAAAGAATCAAGTTGGATCCTTACCTTATACTATACACAAAAACTAACTCAAAACAGATCATAGACCTAAATGCAAGAGCTGAAACTATAAAACGCTTAGAGGAAAACACAGGTGCAAATCTCTGTGACTTGGATTAGGCAATGGTTTCTTAATTATAACATAAAAAGCACAAGTGACAAAATAAAAAACAGATAAACAGGACATCATCAAAATGAAACTTTTATGTCTCAAAGGACACCATCAAGAAAATGAAAAGACAGCCCACAGAATGAAAACATTTGTAAGTCATACATGTGATAAAACCCTTATATCTAGAATATGTAAAGAATTCTTACAACTCAACAATAAAAAGACATGACCCAATCAAAAAATGGGCAAAGAATTTGAACAGATATTTCTTCAAAGAAGACATACAAATAGCCAATAAGCACATGAAAAAGTGCTCAACATCATTAGCCATTAGCAAATCAAAACCACAACGAAATACTACTTCACACCCACTAGGATGGCTAAAATCAAAAAGACAGACAATAACAAGTGTTAGATAAATTGCAACCCTCATACACTGTTGACGGAAACATAAAATGGTGCAGCCACTTGGGAAAATAGGTTGGCAGTTCCTTAAAATGTTAAACATAGAGTTACCATATAACCCAGCAAATCCAGTTCTAGGTATAAATCCAAGAGAAATGAAAACACACGTCCATACAAAAACTTATACATGAATGTTTGTAGCAGCATTAAGCATTACTTATAATAGCCAAAAAAGGGAAACAATCCAAATGTTCATCAACTGACAGATAAGGAAAATGTGGTATAACCATACAAAATAATAGTATTTGGCAATAAAAAGGGATGAAGTCCTGATGCATGTCACAACATGGACGAACCTTGACAACATGAAATATCTAGAATAGGCAAACCTATAGTGACAGAAAGTAGACTATGATTTTCTAGTGCTGGGGGATTTGGGAGGAAATGGGGGTAACTGCTAATGGGTATGGGTTTCTTTTCTCAGGTAATGAAAATGTTCTAAAATTGATTGTGGCGACAGTTGTGCAACTCTGTGGATATGCTAAATACCACTGGGTTGTACATTTTGAATGACTGAATTTTATGGTATGTGAATTATATCTCAATAAAGCTATTTTAAAAAAACAAGCCCTTTAATCAACTGGGGGATGAAAGGCTGATGAGCACCACACACACAAGGGAGTAGGAAATGGAGTGCTCCCTGCCCCTAACTTGGGTCTTCCTGGCTGCCCAGGGACTGAAGAGGGGAGAGAATGGGAAGTAGTTGCCAAGAAGGGAGCTAACTTTAAAATTTGGACAATCTTTAAAAATGACCTTTTCAAGTTTTGGTGACAAGGTCCTGGTTGTCATGCTCTGGTTATAGCACAGAGGGAAATGCAGGGAAGGTTGCAGGAAGCACACATTGTTTCTCAGGAACCAACTTGACCTTCGGCTTCCTGAGACCCTACCATCTAAGTTGTCCACTGAGCACAGTGTCCAAAAGAGAGTTAATTCAGGCTGGGGGTGGCTGGTCATTTCAGACAAACCAAACGCTCAGACTGCCTGCCTCCAGTGACCTGAGTATCTGCTCATGTAAAGGGTGAGGTATTTCCTGGATGCTGAGACTTCTGGGGCCTTCTCCAGAATGCCTAGTCACTCCCCCACTTGGTCAAGTGGTGATCGATTAATGCTAACTTAAAGAAATTTTAACTAAGTTTTTGGTTTAAAAGAAGGTTTCTCGGCATACATCCAGTGAAGCACAGCTGCAAATCAGTGATAAGATATCCCAGTACAGACAATTATTTAGGATGAACAGGTATTAGAAATCTGAGATTGCCCAACCTAAGGTGGGTACTGCACCCCTTAATTTGGAAAATTTAAGTAGAGTAAGAACACTGTGAGATTGCTGCTGCCTTTCTGCAAGAAAAAACAGTATCTAGGGTTTTTTCACAAAATTCCTGCCTTCCCTTCTTCAAATCAATATATCTGATAAAAAAAAAAGTATGTTCAGGAAAACATCAGAAGCCATAATGTAGAATGACTTAAAAGGTAATAGTAACAAATGATAGGTTCTCCATATGTGGAGTCTTCTGAAATACATTAAAAGGGAATTATATAAAAGCCAATTTGTTTTGCTCTGAACTTATTTATGTTTGTTTAAGTTCAAGAGCAGCAGAGGCTTTCTAGGAATTTATCCTAAGTGAATAATTTCAAAGAGGGAAAAATTATACAAATAACATCATTATTTTTAACAGTATAAATTTTGAAACAATCTAAATGTTCTAAGATGAGGATATGGTAATTAGTGTATAGCACACTACCCTGTGGAGTATTATGTAACTGTTAACAATAAGTAAGTAGCATATGGAAAACTGGTTAGGATGCTGTTTTATAATCACAGTGCTAAACTGCATGTAATAATTACAACTAGGCATCAATATTTAAGTACATGAAGAAGAATGGAAAAAGGCAAAAAAAGTGTATTATGAAAGCGGGATCCTATACGATATTTTGAAAGATGAAGGGAAAAGATCTGGGGGAAATACAATGTTAATTATACACTTACAATTTCTATTTTATAGGTCCAAAATTGTTGACATGAGAAGTGTTCACAATAAATTTTTAAGTGAACAAGGATGTATGATATATATGGTACAATAAAATCATGTTTGTTTTTTTCTTTGCTGGTCAGTAGGGAATTTTCAGAGCAAATTTATTGTTATAATTTATACACCATAAAATATACCCATCAATAGTTTTTAATAAATTTGTAGAGTTATACAACCATCACCACAATACAGTTTTAGGATATTTCCATCACCCCAAAAAGTTTCCTCATGCCTGTTTCCAGCCAAGCCCCACTCCCATCCCCACTGATCTGCTTTCTACCTCTATAGATATAACTGTACTTCTGAAACAAACAAAAATAATAATAAAAATAAATCACATGTTTATGTTTTCATACAGAAAAGTCAGAACAGACATGCACAAAAATTTTCTGCAGTGGTCCATTTATAGATAATTAACTTTTAAAAAATATTTTTTCTGAAGTTTTTAACCAATTAGCATCTATTGCCTGTGAAGAAGAGTTTGGGTTCTGATTTCCTTTCAAAAAGGATATATGAGAATTTCAAATAAAAATGGAAGATTATGCAAATATATTTACTTTCACTTCTTACCAAAAAACAAATTACAATAAAGGGTTTTTTTTTTTAAGCATGAAATCATAAAAACAAAAGAGAACAGAAGCAAAGGAAAAGCAACAAAATTTTTAAACTGGAAAGCAGATGAATAAGCAGATGACCTCACAGAATTGAGAAATTTGAAACCCAAGTCAAGCTTAGAAACAACCAGTTTACACAGTAAACCACATACCTCCTCCAAAGGCACCCCCAGGTTAGGTTCCAGGTATGAGGATAAAGGTGAGGCTAGAAACAGGAGGATTAACTAAAATTCTCTTTTAAGAATCAGATAAATCCCCATATCTCTTCCCCTAGTCCAAGCAGGCAATTACATCTCCCCCATTCTGGACAAAGCTGGATAAGCACAGTTGACAGTGGGGTACCATACTGCAAACAGGGAGATTGTAGGTAAACATTTTATATACTGAAAGCTGAGTCCACCCATCTCCAGACCTCTTCTCCAACTCACCTTCCAAAAAGATGGTAACCAGTCCTATACCATCAAAGCAGGAGGTCAGAAGATTTTTCTCTAGTGAATCTAACCAGTCCAAGAGGAAAGACTTAACATAACAACAGTGAGCATTTCTTAGCAAATGGCCCACAGGTGGCAGGCCTCACCATGGGATTAGAGCTTCTTATCACTTTATGGGGTACTGCTCTTAAATAAGAGCAGACAACCAGGATGACCAGACAACTGAGGAACATCTCCAACATAGAAGAAAGAGACCAAAACAAACAAATGAAAAGCAACCTGGAGAAAACAGAGACCCTGCAGAGAGGAAAAGGTGTTTAAACATGTATTTCACTAATATATTCAGAGACAAAAGAGAATACATGCATAAAACAATAACAGGTAGATATAAAACAAATACTTTACTCAAATGAGTTGAAAACTTATGTTCACAGAAAAAACCTGCACCAAATGTTTATGGCAGCTTTATTCATATTTGCCAAAACTAGAAGGAACCAAGAGGTTCTTCAAAAGGTGAATGGATAAACTGTGGTACATCCGTACAATGGAATATTATTCAATGATAAAAAGAAACAGCTATGAAGACATGGAGGAAATGTAAATGCATATTGCTAAGTGAAAGAAGCCAGTTTGAAAAGGCTACCTACCATATGATTTCAACTATATAACATTCTGGAGAAGGCAAAACTACAGAACCAGTAAAAAGATCAGTGGTTGCCAGGGGCTTGTGGGAAGGAAAGATGAATAGGTGGAACATAGGCAATTTTTAGGGCAGTGAAACCATTTTGTACAACATGATAAAGGTAGATAAGATGATATTAAACATTTGTTAAAAACCATAGAACCGTACAACACAAAGAGTGAATCCTAATATAAACTATGAACTTCAGTTAATAATAAAGTATCAATATTCATGCATAAATTGTAAGAAATGTACTATACTTATACAAGATGTTAATAATAGGGGAAACTGTAGGGAAGGAGGTACAAGAGGGAAGTCTGGGAAACCTCTGTACTTTCTGCTCCATTTTTCTGTAAACCTAAAACTGCTCTAAAAAATGAAGTCTATTAACTAAAACAAAACAAAAAAACAAGCAGTGAAGTATTCTTTTTAAAACACTTGCTAAATTAGCAATGAAATTGGTATTCTTACACTCCAGGGGGAATTAAAAATTGGAAGAATCCTTCAGGAAACCATTATGCTATTACGTCTCTAACAGGGTAACTTTCAACTGAGCAATTTTACTTTTGGAAATCTACCATAAGAAAAAAGTACAAAGGATGATGTGGAACTATCACTGTTCTAATGTGACTGTTGGGCTATTCCACTGTTCATTAATTTCATATTTCCAAAAGTCTTGAGTTGACTTTTTTTTAAATAAAACATTATTATTGGCATTAAGACAATCTGAGCTTTAAAATATATAACTGATCAGTTTCTGGTCTGAGTGTGGAATACATATCTTTTCCTTATGACTTCTGACTGACACTTTATTAATTCAAATTTGCACTCTGAACACCAAAACTCCTCTACCTTATAATACAATGTGACTGGTGTTTTTTCTCTTGCATATTTTTATAGTTGGTATTATAAATTGCTTGAGGATTAGTATTCTGAAAAACATTCTAAGAACACTTAATACCAGAACATTTTACGCCCAGAACATTTTACACTAAGTGTTCTCAGTGTGCCAAGTACCAAGAATTCAGGTACTAAGTGAAACTGTGCTAAGTGCTAAATGTAAAAATTTCAATGTTTACTACTAAACTTCATGTTTGGAGGAGAATGCTGTTGTAGCCTCAGTATCCTACAATCTACAAGCCTAAATGGCTTCAATACTAAAAAAAAAGTCATCTGTCATAGCTATTTTATCAGTTTCAACAGGCCTCATGAGTTTTGTTGTGTTTTATCAACAGGCCCTAGAGTAAGGAGGGTATTTCTGGCATTTCATCACCCAGCCAACTTCCCAGACTCAGTTCATTTCAGAGGACAATCTACTCGTTGATTATTCACAATTTCTGCTGGGAACACTTGAATCCAAAATAAGTTCCATCCTTTCTTGTTTTTACTCATCATTCTTACTTCTATTCTCTCACGCACTTATTGAGCAAACTCAATGTACTGAACACTGAAGATATAGACATGAAACATGTGGTCCCTGCTCTCATGAAGCTCAGAATGGAACTGGGTAGAGAGATCAGCCAGAGAGTTTTGTGTTACAGTGGTTCATGCAGTATGACAGGGTGCAGTATGGCGTGGTGTGCAATGGCATGACAGTGGATGAAGGGAGCTGAATTTTGCTGTGTTCAGTTGGAGATGACCTTAGGACATCCAGGCATGCGGATACCCTAGTAGGCACTTGACTGAGGAGTCTGAAAAAGTTCTAGGCTGGGGACAGAGATATGTGAATCATTAGCATAGAGATAATGAGATTGCCTAGGAAGGGTATGCAATGGGAGAGAAAAGGGGCGAAGGATGTAATTTTATGTAAGAGGTGGGAAAATGAGTCACAGCATGCAAAACACTTGAGGAAAAAGAAAAAGGAAAACCAGAAGACAGTTGTACCAACAAAGAAAGTAAAGCAAGTTTCAAGAATGAGTCATTGTATCACAAGCTCAAATGAGTCCAACAAGACAGGGACTGAAGGGATACACTTAATGTGGCAACTTGGTCAGAGCACCTTCACGAGCCTCACAAGAGGCTAACTCATATGACACTGTGTGAGGAAATGGTGACAAATGGAGAGTGCATTCAAAGAGCTGGGCTGTGAAAAGAAAGAGAGATGTGTAGGGACAGTTGATGAAGGGTGTAGGGTCCAAAGAAATATTAAAGAGCTTCCTTTCTTCCTTTTCTTTCTTTCTTTCCTTCTTTCTCCCCCCCCTCCATCTCTCCTCTGTCTTTCTCTTCTTTCTTTCCCTTTCTTTTTCTCTTAATCTCTTCTTTTTTCTTCCTCCCTCCCTCGCTTCTTTCATTTTTTATAGAAAGAATAGAGATGACTAGTTTTTAAGCTATAGGAAAGAAAACAGTTTAGAGGCAAAATGTTGAAAATAAAGTAAGAAAAAGGTATCACAAATGGATTCCTCACTCTGAGGAATCAGAAGAGAGATGGGGATCCAATACTTACGGCATGAAGGCTTCCTTTTTCTCTGTGAAGTAGAAGGCAAGTTTATTTTCAGAGAGCTGGAAAGGGAACAGGAGTGCTGAAGAGAAGAAAGTTGAGGTGGGCCAGCTGGCAGATGTAATTGGGGAGGAGCTGATTTGGGATCATGTAGGATTTCAGGACTGAGTTCCTAGCAGAGGTAATAGACAATGAATATACTTGTATCACCAGTTGCCCTAATTGTGTGAATTTCTTTAGCAAAAGTCAATAAACTGGATGCAAGAGCAGAGAAAAGTAGATAGTTGGAGAGTCAGGTACTGACAAAGGCCAGAGAATGTGTCTTGAAAACACTGAGGACTCTAGAGTTTCTTTACCATGGAAGAGGTGGTGCTGCAGAAGAAGGTAAGGGTAGAAAGACAGGTCAATAGGAGAACTGACTCAACAGGAATAAGTACATAATAGAGGACAGATGCCTACAGGCATTCATGTGAAATAACTTGACCCAAGATGAGTTCAAGATAAAACAGGATGGAGGTGAGGGAGGGACCTCAAGAGGTCAACCAGTCCATTCTTCTGCTCCCAAGCAGGACCACCCAAAGCATTCCAAAGAGAAGAGACTCTATATTGTCTTTCAAGACCACCAAAAGGGGATATTCTCTACATCAGAGGTCAGGGAACTTTTTATGTAAAGGACTGGATAGTAAACACTGCAGGCTTTGATGTCATAGTTATTCAACTCTGCTGTTGTAGCTCTAAAGCAGCCATAGACAATATGCAAAAGAATGAACATGGCCATACTCCAATAAAACTTTATTTTCAAAAACAGATGGTGGACTAGATTGACTCTAGGACCCATTTGTTGACCTCTGTAGACCATTTTCTTTTAGGGGATTTGCTCTTTTTTATTGATTGTAAGAAGGCTGTATACACAAAGAATATTAACACTTTGCCTATTACACACACTACCAATATTTTCTTCTTGTTTATATTTTTCATTTGGATATTTGGGGGAAAATGTAAAAAGTTTAAATAAGTATATGTTCATGTAGTCAAATCTATCAATCTTTTCCCTTGTTTTGGCTTTATAATCATGGTCAAAATGGTCTTCACTATACCAATATTATATAAAATATTTACATTTTTTATTTTTTTCCTAGAACTTTTGCAGCCAGTATATATGTGACAGATAAGGATATAGACTCTGGAGCCAGACTGCTGAGGTTTATAGTGCCTACAGCAGCACTCATTCTCTCTCTAAGTGTCCATTGCTCTAAAATGGGGGAAATAGCTCCAAATTTATAGGGCCGCCCCAAAGATGAATAAGTAAAATATGTACCATATAATAAAAAGCACTTAAGTCAGGACTTGACACATAGTACAAGCTAAATAAATGTTAGCTATTATTATTTTGGTATCTTTAATTCATCTGGAAATTATTCTAACTTAAAAAATGAGACTGAGATTGAACTCTATTTTCCCCACTTATTTAAATCCATCTCTCACCACATTTCTCTCAGTCCTACTCAGTTTCCTTCTTTCCTTTGCGAAATGCAAATAACATTTTCAATTTATTTTTTTCATTGTTGTTACAAGTGTGCTATTTTTTTTATTTAAAAATAAAAATTGCATCTATTGTATTTATATACTTGGTATTCATATATTTTATTCCCAAATGATTTACAGTACTTCTATGTTGCCATCTAAAACAGTAAATTCCTTTTTTGTTCTTTTTTCTGAATCTCATGAGCTCATGGATTAAAGCAAAGGTCCAATATCTTACATGGCCTCTGAGGTTCTTTAGGCCTGGTCATGCCTACTTCTCAGCCTCTCCCCAGGCTCCTCCAGACTGATGTCCCTGCCTTCTTTCTCAGCTCCTCCCACACAACAAGCACTTCCCCTTGGAGCCTTGACACATTCTCAAGTGCTCTCTCCCCAACTCTCCTCTAGCTTTGTCTCACTCTTCCTTTTCATCTCAACACAGACAGTACCTCCTCAAAAACCTCCTTAAATCTCCAATATAAATTATAAATTACTCTCTCTTACTCTTTGCCTTTCTGGTCCTCATTCTAATTATAAAAATCACACAGTTACATAATTACAGACTAGTGTGTTTATTAGTGTCTACTGTTTAAGTAGGAACGCATTGGATATTGGTTGAATTAATGAATAGAAAATTAAAACAGTAAGTATTACAAATACTACTAGTGAAATAAAAATCTCACTTATTCTCCACAGATGTGAAATTTGAGGCCACTCAAATTTAACTGTATGTTTAATCTATTTATGAAAAAATTTTAAGATCTTTGCCTCATAATCATTTGTATACAACTAGATGCTATTAATTATTTGTGAGCAGCTAGTCAAATGATCATTTATGCTGCAGAGAAAAACAAATTATTATGAAAATTCCATAAGTCAAAATTTTCAGGAATTCAAAACTAGCCTTTTCTCCTTTTAGTATGAATTGAAGTTTTGCTAATGTTGATTCATTCATGCATTTATCCATTTAATCATTCATTCAATTACACATTTATTGATTACCTTCTAGGATTTATGCCCTAGTGATTGAAAAATGAATTGTACATGGTCTATGCCCTCTGAGAGTTTACAGCCAAGTGAGATACATGCCACCTGGCAAGGGAGATTACAGCCAAGGAGCAGCACACACAGAAGTAAACACAGCAGGCTGCTTGTCATCTGGAGAGGTCAGGGAAAGCTTTTTGGAAATGATGTGCTTAAGACTTCACTATCCATATTTTAAATGTCCATAATGAGGCATAATACCTTTAAGAACTATCAAAAGAAAGTAAATCTCATGTACTTATAACTTCTTGCAAAACTCACTTTTCACATCTGTAAAGAACACCTTTATCCATTTTGTCAACTGTCTTCAATGACAACTAGATTTCACTCAACCATAGTGTGGCAGAGGCTGACTAGATGCTCAACAAACCTACTTTTTCTCCCTGGAGACACAGCCAAACATTTCCTAGTCCTCACAATGGAATGTGCCTGACGTGATTGCCAAGACACTTAAGCATTGTGTGCCTTCCCTACACTCTCTCCTCCTTCCAGAGCAATCTTGAAGGCTGGAATTCGAAGATGGCAGTTGAACAAGATGAAAGGGGCCTGGATCCTTGAGCAACTGCAAGGAGAAGCACCTCATCATGATGGACTGCCATGTGAGCAAGTAACTCATTAAGCCACTGAACTTTTGAGGCTGTTTGTTAAGCAGTTAGCTTATCCTGACAATTCATTCCACTGTGAGGGTAGGATGTAGTCAATCGGAATTTTAAAGAACATGATGATGATGGATATTCTTAGTCCCTTAACCCATCCCCCTTTCTTTTTTGCTAATAAGACCCCAATTTTGTTTGGGGTGCTAATGCATACAGCTCCAGGTGAAGGATTTTGATTGGACTAAGCTCATCATAAAAATCCTGTTCCCCACCTTTCTAGCCTTCCCTGTAGTGAGGGATGGCCATGCAGCCCAGTTCTAGCTAAGAGACCTAAGGGAAATGTACTGCAGGCGTTTCTCGGAAAGGTTTTTCTTCCCTGATAAAAGGGGACCTGCACGGCTGGCATCATCCCCTCTTCCCTCTCCTCGACTCAAACAAGGACCTGCATGACTGGGGCTGCATTCTGAACTAACATAATAAATGCATTCTGAACTAACGTAACATATTCACCAATGCCATAAATTTGTGGGCTAATATGGGATATGCATGAAATGAAGGGTGCATGCCCCATCCAAAGGCATTCAAAGATAATTTTTTCTTTAAACATTGACATGACAAACTAAAGGCCTCAAGGGGCCCACAGCCACTCAGTTCATGAAATCTGAAATATAAAAGTCTAATAATTTAACGCTAACCATTAATTTTTTGTCATCATCTATTGAATAGAGAACGATGTGTTTGTCTCTCACACTTTCTTAGTGTGCTTTAAATCATTGTAATGTACCAGCTAAGAGCTCAGGCTTTGGAGTCAGGCTGCCTGGATTCAGATCCCAGCTCTGGCGCTTACTGTGTGAACTTAAATGATACTAAAGTTCTGTCCATTTTTTTCATTACTAAAATGGCAATAATTATGGGGCCGCCCGGTGGCGCAGTGGTTTAGTTCGTGCTTGGCAGCCTGGGGTTCGCGAGTTCGGATCCCGGGCACCCGCCGACGCACTGCCTGTCAGCCATGCCGTGGCGGCGACCCATATAAAGTAGAGGAAGACGGGCACGGATGTTAGCTCAGGGCCAGTCTTCCTCAGCAAAAAGGGGAGGATTAGCAACAGATGTTAGCTCAGGGCTGGTCATGCCCACAAAAAAAATAAATAAATAAATAAAAATAAATAAATAAATAAAATAAAATGGCAATAATTATAGCATGTGCTTCTAAGGATGGTGATAAGAATTAAACGACACAATCATTACAAGGTACTTAGTAGAGTGCTTGGCACATAACACTTAATAAGCTTGTTTTTTCATTACCTCCAAATTTCAGCCATACAGCTTCAAGTAATGAAATAGTCCATTGTCTGTGAAGGGGTCTTTGCTTCCTATGAGTGTAAGTGTGCTTTATGTTCAGGGCCTCCTGGTGAGTAAACTAAAGAATAATTAGGATTGCCTGATAGCCTTTGGACTGCTTGAGTTTTAAGCAGGGTTAAAATAACATCACGGCTAAGTTGTTTTAAGTAAAGGATTAGCGTCAATGACTAAAAGTCAAGGGCGAGATGAGAGGGGACAGTGGAAGAGTGGGCTGTGTGCCATCTCCCATCACGGTGGACTCCTGGGCTTGTGGACTCTGGAGCCTCACTCCACGCAAGATGATAGAGATGAGAGCAAGTAATAGCCACAGATGATAATCCCAACAGCGGTGGTGGGCCAGGCTCTCCTCCCAGCACTCCATTCACGCTCCCCAGGCTTCTTCAAAATGGATTACTCACCATTACAAGGGAACAGCCCACATTTTCCTGCCTCCACACCTCTGCTCATGCAATTCCCTTCCCTAAAAAACCTACCAGCCTAGGGTCCTGCCCGATGCCGCAGCGGTTTAGTTCGCACTTGGCAGCGCAGCGTTCGCGGGTTCTGATCCCCATGCTGTGGCAGCGTCCCATATAAAGTAGAGGAAGACAGGCACGGATGTTAGCCCAGCGCCAGTCTTCCTCAGCAAAAAGAGGAGGATCAGCAACGGATGTTAGCTCAGGGCTGGTCTTCCTCACCAAAAAAAAAAAACCTACCAGCCTGTCTCTGCCCATCAAAACCCTATTAATTTCTCAGTCTAGCATAAATACCTCCTCTTTCAAGATCATATCTCTAGTTTTCCCTCTCAAATAGTCTCTCTGAGTTTTCTGAACCCTTGTTGAGCTTCATTCATTCAAAAAACATTTTTCAAGTATGTACGATGACCTTGGAATTATCCCATGTGCTGAGGGACATGGTCTTGACCCTTTGGAAATAGTTTAATAGTTATAATAAATTGAATTTATTTGTACCTTCCCTCTCCCCCAATAAGATGTGCACTGGCTTAAAATAAGAGAGATACACCATGTAACAGAACAGTAAAAGAAAGTTTAGGTCTAGAAGAGAGAAGAAATCAAATATACTATCCAGTAAATATACAGTTCAGCATCAAATGTAGCTCCTGGGGAACCAGGATAAATAAAAAGGGGAACATTTTATCACAATATTCTCTTATCAACAGAGAAGAGGATGTGTACCAGTTCCTCAGGGCAAATAAAACTTATCCCTCGCCCTAAAGTATCATAGACTTTCTCCCTTGGGATGTTACAGAGGTTTTAAATAATTATTTCAATGTCAAAACTGCTAAAAAGAGGCCACAGGATACAAACTAAGCTCAATATGTACTTAGGATGCAATATGCTATAGGATACAAACTAAGTTCACTAAATTTCAAGCTCCTTAAATGTAAGTACTACATTTATTAATAACAATAAAGACAACAATACTAGTAAATTGAAGGGTAACTCACCATCCTAGAGCTCCTTCTCAGAATTAAGCCAAAATAGTATGCAAGGATTTAAATGAATATCAGTCATAGTACAAAAAAATACACATCCCACAGAGATGAAAGGTAATGTTTGAGTCAAATAATAAAAGTCTACTCATTTTTACATCTCCCTATAGTGGACATTACATTGCTTCTAGTAAACAATTCCCTCCCACTTAAAATGAGTCTGATGTGAGTTGGGCTAAAGGAAAAGAGCCCACCTTCTCTGGTCAGAAGATGGTGCACTCACGGAGCAGTCTGGGCCTACAGGTACAGAGTTGGGGATGTTGCCATCCACAGTTCTAATTTTTTTCAAGCACTTATTTAGTCCCACTCTTTCAACTACACCCTTCTATCTGAATCTCTCCCATCATGTCAATCTTAATTTAAAATCGAATTCATCACCTCTCTCCCCAAAACACTGATTTCTGTCTTCCCCCTATCTGTTAATGGCACCATTTTTCTCCCAGGCAATTGGGCTTGAAAACGTTGAGTCATCAGTTTCTCATTCCTTTCCCTTTACTCCAAAATTCAATCAGCAATCACATATCTTTATTCACTTTATTTTTTGAGTCTCTCTCTCTTTTATTGCCAACACTAATATTCAGGTCTGTTTTCACTGAGCCCATATTTACACAATAGCTTAGATTCACCTTTCTAAAATACAACACACATTCCTGTTCAGAAACTTTCAGTGGGCCTTTCTCACTCACTAAAAGTAGGCTGCACTTCAGAGCCTGGAATTCGCCTACTCCATAACATACTTTCAACCCAATAGCTTTACTCCCTATCAACTTCTTATTTCCACCACTTTCATACGGTTCTACCCACTGTCCCTGTATTCACTTTGTGTTCCTCAGTGCCAAACTGCTCTCCTTACCTCTTCCCCATTAATCCAAATTCAGTTGAAGGCTTAGGTACAGTCCCACCTCCTAGGCAAAGTTTCCTTAGACTTCTCTGCACTTTGCTTAACTCATAGTACTTATTGTCATCTACCTGGCTCATGCAATAACTATTTTCATATAGGTCTGCATTATCACTAGTTTTGTCTAATGGAATTTTTCACATTCACACTGACGGTACATACGTGAGCTATATCTTGTCATTCCAACTAAAATGTAAGTTCCTTATACTTCTTTTTTGCCCCACAGTGCTTAGCACTTAGTAGGCACTTAAATATATCTGAGAATTTGAGAGGGGGAGCCGTGGAGGTCATGTACTGCCAACTCCCACCCAGGATGGAAGTCCCTTCAACATTCCTCAGAGACGATCCTCCAGCCTTTATTGAACACTTGAGTGATACTTCTCAGCTACATCACAACACAGTCTGTTCCACTGCTGAAGAGCACTAGTCAACACAAAAGTTTTCATCAATCTCCAAAATACAGCTAAATGAGTAAAAATGCAAAGGACCAAACAGTATGTTTAGTATGCTTCCCTATATGCATGTACATGCCCAGAATATCTGAGGAAGGTATCCAAGAAGCTAGGGTTATCTCTGGACAGAGGAAGTGGGTGGCTGGGAGACAGAGATGGAAGAAGACCTAATGTTCACTATTAGACTGGTATATTTAATAATTAACAAGTAAAATATGTTTTAAGTTCTTTCTTGTTATATACTTAAATCTTCCTCTGTGAAACTTTTATCTTGATCCTATTTCTGATTTTTGGAGCTACCCAGCATAACTCAACTATCTTGATTAACTGATTGACATTTTAATGAACTATTATTGCTAAGAATCATGTAAATATGCACATTCAACTGAGGTTTATTAAAGCCCTTAAAAGTAACATATTCTCTGAAATGAGTAAAAGTTGGCTCCAATATGCTTAAACAATACTTATTTTTTTACACACACAATTTCCAAATCAGTCATCTTAATTGTCTTAATTTTTTTGTATAGGCCTTCTCTTCTATTTTCATCCATATTAGCATAAGACACTTGTTGCCTAAGGCATTATGATGTCGTCTTGTATATTACATGAGCAGCTTTGTGATGTTCTTGACATCTGCAGTGTCCTCTTATTACCTAAAGTCCTAAGACACATTTAGCAGCTTAAAGGATATATTAACAGTTCTCAGAATTATGCATAATCCCCAAATTTCAAAACAGCCTTGAGAAGAAAGGCCATTCCTAAATATTATGCAAAATTTACAGAATAAATAAAGATATTCTCTCACCATTATAAATAAGCATTTAGCTCAGGAGTCAAATAACCTATGTTCTAGTCCTGGCTCTTTAACTATCTCTGGGCCCCCAATTCCTTCTCCAGTGACACAAGCACGGGTATTAGACTATTTTTGAAAGCCCTTCCCCATCCAGCTTTCTGTCTGTTTATGACATCTTCACTCCAGCAGGTACTCAGATATTACAGCACACAGTTAGGATTTATAACGACTTACCTAAGGAAAGCCTCTCTCTTCCTGGGATATGGCAAGGCTTCCTTAATGCTGGAATCATTACTGGCTCCCGGCCTTCCCTTTGTTATTTACTAATAATGAACAACTTGAACAGAAGCCTTTCACAAGCCTGCTTGTGTTTTCAGATGTGACTAATTTCTCCATTTGAACTATAAGATACTGACATCATGAAACTTGTCATCCCTAAACAATCCTGAATTTGCTGCGGTATAGTGAAGACTTCAAGCAGTGATGACTACTGTCACCAGCTACAGTATGTATTGTAACTAGAAATTGGTTCTGAAAGTCCCATTAATAAAATTCAACTCAATTAAATAAGCACTTCTTGAGTGTCTCCTAGGCACAAGGCAATGTGCCAGGAGCTGGGAGAAACACTTTGCCCTTTTCCACCCAGTACAAAGAAAAGAAATGGGCTGAGTGAAAGGGCTGCTTGAGATTACCTGTGCTCATCAAGCACCTGTCTGCCCCTATCAATTCTATCATGAGTACTAGATCCTAATCTGCATCTGAAAAATTTTCCTATAATTCATACCCTTTAGTTCTAGTTCTCAATAATGTCAGAATCATCTGAATCATAAGACAAAAAACTACTGAAGTCCAGGCTGGCAATGTGATCCTCTTATAGTGCATTACCCTATCTGCACTTGGGACACCTGGAGATCTCACTTTGCTCTTCTGTTGTGTCTCACTTTCTCAGTTTGTATGGAGAGTCATGATTTCCACATTCAAAGTTTCACCTGTTAGGCACCCCCAGGGGAGGGGGGTGAAAGAGGGGAGGGGAGAGGTCATGTTCAGTTTTTCAGACACAGTAGTATTCTAGTCTCCTGGCCAAAAAAGAAAAAAGGCTTATCTTAAATCTCCTTTGTCATTTCTACTGTTCCTGGAGGGCAGAAAGCAATAGTGGAGAAAAATTCCTGCAAATACCTTCCCTTATCACGCTTTGTAATTGGAAGAGGTCATAAGGCAATCAAGCATGTGCTTCTTCAGTTATTTCTTGTATCAACAGGTATTTATGAAGCCCTTACATCTATGCTGGGATCTGAAGAGTTCAAAAGCAGTAGAAGATACTGCTCTCAGGAGCCTCATGATTTAATGGAGAAGTGGGGTTTACCCAAAAACCCAGTTGAGAACAGCTAAGTGCTGAATCATCTGATACTGACAAAAAAAGAAGAAATCAACTATACAATCTTAGAACTGTAGGAAACCTAGGAGGGAGCCAAGCCAACCTCTTCCCATAAGCAGAAATCTTCCAGCATCCTTGTCAGTCATTAAGCTTCTGATTTAACGTGGAACTCACATTTCACAAAGCAGTCCATTAAATTTTTCAAAGCCTCTTATTGCTAAAACATTTTATCCTATGTTGAACCAAAACTCTCACCTATTTATTATGCTATACAGCAATGATTTTCAAAACTATTTTTTAAGCAGTGCAATGTGTCTTTAAAAGAAATATTAGGCACAAGCCCAATATATAAAACAGTTAAAAGTGGAACTCCTCTGTTGGGAGCTGCAGGGGGCTCTCAGCATGTGCACTAGTGCCCCCTTCTCCTCTACCCCGCTGCAGCCTGAGGCACACCACAGAATGCTTGCAGCTCTGCAAACCAAAATTTGAAAACCACTGCTTTAGAAGTATTTAGAGTAAATCTAATTCCAGCTGCACGTCAGCCCTTAAAGACAGCTATCTTGTCTCTAAATCTTCTTGGATTAAACTTGCCCCTTTTAAATTGCCTATTCTCTTTATGTCATTTTTCCCCATATGTCCCCCATCCTGATCACTTTCCTCCTAAAAATGTAGAAACCATCTCTGAACACAATTCTTTAGGCACTGTGACCAGCTAAGGATACTGTCTCTCTCACTCTCTGGACAGCAATAGAAGTTGAAGAGGGCTTAGTGAATGAAAAAGGACCTGAGCTGGACCTTGAGAAACGTAGGATTTAGATAGGTGGAAAGAAAAGAAGATAAGATTCCAGCGTGAACAAAGATACAGAAATTAAAATGACGGCCTCCTGACACACTTTGAACACTTCTCTCCCAGACCCTTACCAGTTCTTTTCCATTCAGACAGCTGCTCACTCTCTTATATTTCTCAGAAGAAAATTAAGCCAGATCTTATCTCCATAAATATAGAGTTCTATTGTGTGGATACCAAATGAGGGACATGATCTGATCAGTACTAAAATTAGATCATTTCAATATTATAGTTATTGCCACAGGGAAAAGAGTACTTGATGAAGATGTTTGATAAGTCTGTGAAAAAAAATGTCATCTTTCAATGAGTCAACAGCTTGAAAAGAAGATTCCTAAAGGTTATAACACTACTGAGGAGCATCCCTGGGGATTCTCAAATCTAAAGTATACCCAAAGAACACCTTGCCTCTAACAAATTATCTTTTGTTTGTCACTTATCAAACCACGGGTAATATGTGCCCCAAATGATTCCTGACTGTTAAAACAACAGCGTTTTCATATATATGAGTGCTAATCCACCAAGGCAAAACATCCTGTGAAAACAAATATTAAAAGACATTTTTGGGGTAAATACGCTCATCAAAGTCCATCTTCTCACATTGTTTAATTTTCCCATTTACAGATAAGAATTCAAGCACATCCATGTTTCACAAAATTTGATTTATTATTCAAGAAGGAAGATGTTTAAGACCATGTATTTCCCATAGATCTTTTTCCCATAAAATGTATTTGTTAGTGATTATATGAATATTTCCTATTTTACATTACAGGAATGGGATTTTCATATTCACAAATCTGGGGAAATTGATCTTGTCCTGTATTTTAACGTGTTATGAATCTAAGAATTTTAAAGCATTGAGAAAAAAAACTGATCTTACTAGCTTTCAGGGTAATTGATTCAGACATTTTATTTCCATTATTTTCTCTTTCCCTTCATCTCAAAAGAAGATAATCTGAATTGCTCTAATCTGAAAAACAACAATAAGTGTAGCAAATACTTGACAATGAAGATGGAAAGCTTCTAAAAATCTGTTACCTTAGTAACGGCAAGAATGTAGAAGAATAAGAATACACTGTCAGGACATCATTTCAGATTCCACAGATTTGAGGCCTAAATACAGTCAGCTTTCATTAGCTTTTTGTTTTTCCCAGCAGGTCCTTGGACTTTGAAACAAAACCTGAATGACAGCTATGAGCAATTCCAGCCTGGCTCCTGATTAGCTATGCCAAACAAAACAACCCTCTGCAGTGTAAACTTTCCAGGCATCTGCAGCCAAGCCTCTGTAGAGACTATAATTCCTCAGCGAGATTGAAGGAGAGTCAGAGGTTGGGGGGTAAAGGATGAACAGGAGGCGGGGGGAGGAGAAAAGAATAAGACCTTCTCCTCTACTCAAACTAGTTCCCTGAACTAGTCTCTGATCAAAGCAGGGGGGGTGGAAATTAAGTAGACCTTGTCCTGGTGGTGTTGTCTTTGTAGCTCTTTAACTCTGCCTGTTCTATGATTTAACTAACCAGTTCTCTAAATCTGAATATTCTATTCCAATTAACATCCACAACATCTCTGTATTCCAAACCACCCATGCATTTAAACCAAACAAGTAATTCCAAGGCCTTATTACCATCAAATAGAGCAAGCAGTCGATTAAAGAGATCTAAAAGAGAAGGGGAGCAACATATATGAATAGATAGTGTCCCATATGGATGCAAACTAAGATCGTGTGCCATTTGTTGTCATTCAGTTTCGCTGCATGCGGACCTAAAATTAATTACATCAAAAGACAGTGCACTGTGCTGTGTGGTCCCATCTGCTATATAATTAGATCCCAGTGGAACTAACTATTAAGAAGCTTTTGTCTTATGATCAGTCCCCTTGATTCTACATAAAGAACATTCCTTTATCTACACAAAAGAATTACAGATTAGATCTCAAAGCAGTCCGTTGTGATCAGGTGCTTGATTTTAAAGTTATAAGTGTTTTCAGAAAAAGTTGTCTGGAGAAAATTCTGTATTGGAGTGCTAGATGGTAATTCAGCTGTAAAGAGATGAGTTAAACTAAAAGGTTGACTCAAACTCTGCCAACAATCCTCCTAAAACTTCAGAAGTAAAAATGATGATTTTTATATTTCTTGACCACACAGCAAGATGGTAGCATTGAAATATCCTCTTGTCTTCTGGAAAAGTGACACTTAGCCACACTCTGATCTCTACTGCTTCCAAGATATCCTACAAAAACTGATGGTTGGTTTACTTAGATGCCAGGCAACAAAGGTCTCTGCTTCTAGTCAACAAGCATTTTTTTTAACAGTCTCATGATGATTATGTAGTATTTAAAGTAAGGAAAATAGCTCTAACACCCAAAGACGTAATTTGCAGATATATGGCAACAGATGTCAAAGAAAATTTACCATTTACATAAACACACCATAAAAGCCTAGCCTAGACTTAGGGCAACATTAAATTTAAATCATCGAAGGTTCAAGTGAAAAATTCATGTTCAGACATAGGGAAGAATCTATATAAAGACTCATCTAAAATCACAATAAGGGAGATACTAATTTTGGAAACTAAGAACAAGGAAAATTTCAATGTTTGAGATAGGTAATATCAAAACAGAAAGCTACATTCCCAATTATTTTATTTGACTTGTCTGCAATCCCAGCACTCTATTAAACTATAGAAAAGAACCTTAAGAATACTTTATAATAGATGAAGACAAGGATAGTGATGTCAAAACAACAGAAAACCCCTCAATATGAGTCAATGTTTGAAATCCCAAACCAAACCTGCTGATTCAGCACAAAGTCATCAACAGAGTTCTTATCTGTAAAAGGAACAATCCATTGTCTGGCTGAAACAAAGGGCAGTGCACAGGAAATCAGCCAAATCTGGGCCAGATGGTCACTGATTCAAGTTTCATTCTCCCCATCCCCCATCCTCCCTAGCACTACAAAAATAGATCCAGACAGCATTTTCAGTTACCAGGTAATAACCCTGAGTGTAAGGTATAAACCTTTTACAGTTACCTATATACCACCCCCCACCTCAACACCATCTAATTTACTAAAACAGAACGTCCTTATAAAAAGTTAAATGAGGAAGTTGCTATGCAGCAGTTACTGATGGGAAGAGACCTCTGAAAACCCAATGTCTGCATGGAGTTTTACCAGGTGGAATGATTAAAAATGTTCATATAATTTGTTCTCATCTTTTCTTTTTTCTCAAACCATGATACAAAATATAAAGAACCCAGAGAAAACTGATTTATCACATTCATTTTCTACAGGTTGACCACTGGGCCATCACCTTGCAAGAGTCTTGTGGTTCATAACCCAGAATCACTTTTTACCAATGACAAGCTACCAACAAAAGTAATCACTGATTTTGATTATAAACCAATGTGCCTGACCTCGTACCATAGAATCTGTAAATTAGGATACTGCTATAAATACACATTTCACACCCCTACTGTGTAATGTAAAACTCAGTTTTAAATTCTAAACAGCAACTATTAATTAAAGCAAAACATACAGAATTGTGTCTTAAAATCTGCAAGCACTCTGTGCAAACATACATATTGAAGAATGGCATAAATAAAAATTCAAGATCTCTCAATAAAAATATTCAGAAAACACTCCTTTACTTCTAACTGTATAAAGAAGATATTTAGATTGAACAAAGGTCTTTCCTTTGACAAGAATGCTTGACTCTACAGCGGTGCTTGGGAAATATTTACATTTATGTGACCTAAGTAAATTTTATCAACCAACAAATAGCAATTCCTTTAGTAAACTTTATAATCCTTTTTATAATCACTTTGAAAATGTCAATGCAGGAGTACATTTTATTGGCATGCTACAGTGCCACTTTTCCAAAATTTACATATAGAAAGGTTAGGGTAGATCAAAGAGTTTTTTGTCTGTTTGGTTTTTTTACACAAGATAATCACAGGCTGGTAAAGCAATGGTCAAAGACAAAAATAACTTCAAAATATGCAATCAACAGCAACTCACACAAATGGTCTGTTTTATTGTGGGGAAGTAGAAAAAGCTGCTAAAGTCAACACAAGGTAACCTTCCTTAAGAGAACATTCGTGGTAATTGACACAGCGCCAGCAAGTGAGTATAAAATGAAGGCAAATTACAGAGCTTCAAATCTTGATCTTCTGTCTTAAAGGGAATAGTGATAAGTGGACACTTTTTCAGAAATTGTTCTTGGAAGTTGATTTATAATTACAGTATCAGACTAAGTTTTAAGCAGTGGTTAAAAATATACTCTAAATATATACATAGTATATATATATATATGTGTGTGTGAGATGCAGATGTCAGTGTGCTTCTGCTAACTTCAAGTTTTTTTAACATCTCAGATTTAACTGAAATGTATCTCTATACCCTAATTTCTTTTTAAAACACTACTGTTTTCCTTTACATAGTACTACAAAATAATACCCAGCATCATACTGCAAATTGTTGAACTGTTGTTACATGTGCTTTTATAGCATATAAGTTAATTTTCTTTTAATGTAAATATATAATCTTAGACAAACTGCTAATGAGAAAAATTAATAATCCATTAACAACCTTTAAAATAAGGTAGCTGAGTAATGGCTGCTTAATAGGTTTTTTTTCTTCAGTGTAAAATAGGGATTTATTTCAGTATTCATGAAAAAAGAAGAAAATGACTATTCAAAGTAAAAATTCTCCACCTTCTGAGCTCATCTTTAGAGTCTCTAAGATAAATTTACATTTAAATGAAACACACACAAAGGCAGCTGGACTATCATAACCATCCCACATATATTAGTGTTTTCAGAGATTTAAAGTCTCTAATTCCTAGAAGAGAGAAAATTGTGATTACATAACTATTTTTATCAGTCAGTTTTATTTATACATCATTGCAACAGGATTTATATGCTAATGCTTTAACTTAATATACGAACTAAGGGAAAAGCATCTCTAAACAGATCAAAATCAAATTCTACTAACAAAAGTCAACTTAGAACAGACTTCTCATAAGTTTCTGGAAAGCCAGCTTTATAAAAACAAAAACTATATCAACAACAATAAATGACTACATCAATGTAAGGAGTTAGAATTTAGCAGGCTAAATTATGATCTTGTTCTTTAATAAGCTCTAATATAAAGGAGTAACAGAGTTTAAAGCTAAAATACTATTGTATAAGTTTTGAGTTCTAGCTATAATTTAAGTCTTTTCTTTTTTTATTTTTCTTTCCTTAACATGTATCTTCCTTACCCTGGTGATCCACAAATCAGGTAGAAAATTTAATTCCATTCAATTCAAAGAAAATTTGTAAAAAGACAACATATTTATGATAAACATGGCACTGATTAGTCTTATTATTTTTTAATATTGTACATAATGAGAAACATATACCAAGGGCCAAATTAGAGTATGCACAGCTTTTGTTGATGAAAAATTGATGAGAATCCAAATTTCTAAAGAGTGAATTGTATTTATAAGAAAATGCTTAATGATCTATGCTTTAAATGTTTATTATTTCTCAATATAACCTATATGCATTAGTAAAATAGTAATGTATTAAGCAATTTCATATGACTGTAAATGTGCTTTAAACATAGACTGAAGGTCAAAGTAAGTTTTCACACATTTTCTCTCTAAATAATAATTTCTCATACCTTAAATTTACTACATTAATAACATCTTAAAAGGAGCTTATTTACTATTAGTTTCTGCTTTATGAGACCAAAAAAAAAGATATGAACTGAATAGTGATCAAACTCATATGCCCCTCTCAAAATGTACATGACATTAGTTTTGGTTTTATTTATAGATACCTTAATGTCCATGAAGTGTCACTAACAAGCTTAAGGCTCATACCATGATTTCCTTAACATCACCAGCACTGTTAGAAATTTTACATTCAATACTTCATGAACAAAGTCAAAAATGACTTCTAGTTTAAAAAAATGAAATGGACATTAAATTTCCATTAGATAACAGTTCAACTGAATTCTTTTATAATTTTGGTATTTGGTAATAGAACAAATGACACCTTTACGTATTACACCATGTAAATCTTTTACCATGTTAGTAAAGATTTGAGGAACATCGTTTAAATAAAATTAGGTCTGAATGTAAAAAAACCAAAAGCCACATAACTGTGTTTTACCTAGATTGTAGGCTTCCCCAAGGTCAGGGATAGTTCTTTATTTTCCTTTCTCTCCTTCTCCACAGCACCATTCCAATTATAGGTACTTGATAAGAACTTATTAAGTTGTTATTGTTAATTTCCTGCCCAACAGAGAATTCTATTATCCTCACTGGATAGAAATTTCTTGCTCAGTAGGAAAACTATGAAGAGAAAAATTATTTTTAAGGAAGTGACAAATGTATTTGATGCATTTCATCCAAAAGAAAACTGAGAGGATGTCTGATATTAAAATTGCTGTTGCCAATTATTACTTCAAAGCCTTAAAAAAAAAGTCAGTACAGGTTAAACACAAACTTTACTCTATCAGAATTATGGTGTCTGTTTGCAATACGTGAACTTTAGCTTCCCAAGGGTAAACACCATACAGAAGTCTGGTAATCTCCCACGTAACAGTACCTAAAATAAGACCACACTGTTTTGATTTTGGAAGTCTTATCAATTTAAAATCTAATGAGCGAAATGAATTGTAACATTTATACAACACAAAAGATTTGTCACATTTTTCAAAAGAGTTTTCCCAGACTATCAATTCCATGGTTCTATTCCACTATGCAGTATTATCCTGGAAATATATGGCTTTGAATTATTTTTTATTACCTAGGATATTTACTGGCAAATTTAAAGCCTGTTATCATCCAAATTATGTAAGTAAGTTTGTAAATAAGTAAATGTGATGATAAACTGAACATGCATGAAGGATTACAACGATACCATCATTTTGTAAAACTCAAAAAAGAGAGAAAATGAAATACATCTCCTTTCATCTCTGCCACAGAATTGTTCTGGATTTATTTTTCTTTGTTAAAATCCTTTATGCAAAAGATAATGCTACTGACCTAGCTTCTGAAGGGCCTGGGCCTCATGGTATTTCCAGTGGAGGTGATAAGCTTATGCTGTTCCATCTACCCTCCCTTCTCCCAGCTCCCTTGGAGTTAGTGGCTTAGATCTGAAGGAAGTTTGGCTCAGGTTAAGGATGGGTTCCACAACCATGGAAGAAAGCTAATAGGTCCCTACAGAGGTCAATTATTCATTCATTGACAAAAAAACTACTGAGGGGCAACTATGTGCTTGTTCTAGGTGTGGAGACACAGTTATGAGCAAGAGAAGACAAAGCACTTCCAGTCATGGAGTTTTCATTCAAGTTTGGGGAGTAAACCCAAGACTTAACCCCCATCACATTCCTTACCAACCAAGATATAGCCTTGGCACAGTCTGTTTCCCAAAAATAAGGTAGCAAATGGTCCCCTGGTGGTCTGAAAGAGTTACTATGTCCCTTAGCACCTATCTATACCACCTTCAGCAAGAGCAGCAACATTTGCCATAAATTACCTTTCTGGATGATGAAAAAAAAGATAAATTCCTGACATCCAGATCTTACAATCTATTTGAGTCACAAGACATGTACCCAAGAGTATGCAGAGGAAAGAACAAAGGGTTTGGAATCAGGTTTTAATTCTAACTTTTCCACTTACTACCTAGGGCTCTGTGAAATTTACTTAAAACTTTCTGAGCCTTAGTTTTCTTAGTTGTAAAAATGAGAATCATGATGCGTACTTTACAACGCTGTTGTGAGGATTAGAAACATGTACAATGCCTGTAGTAGTGTACATTAATTTTTATTAATTAAATTATTGGATTAAATCATTCATTTCTGCTATAAAGTAAATTATTAAATGGCAGGAAAGGACTAGGCAGAGAAGCGTATAGGAGTCATAAAGACTTTTATGGTTGTTTTTTATTAAAGGCTATGTTTTGTGCATAGACACATTCTCTGACATATAAACACATTCTCTGAAATTCCAGATATGCAACTATGCCACGTATTACACTGCTCCACCACAGTTCCTGCTCTGGAGGCAGAAGTTGAGATAAGACATACCACTGACTCAGGATTCTTTATGATGGCAAAAAACCTCAAACATTTAGAATATCTGAAATACCATAATCCAGACACTACACTTCCAGACTCCAACAGAGCTCCAGTAGATTGTGCAGATGGTCCATTTAATACCTAATATCAACTCCTATACATCTTTTGACCAAGAATATTATGAAAATATCACACCTAGCATCAGACTGTTCCATTTACATGAATAAGGGGGAGAAAGGTGATTTCTACATGGCCTAACTTTTCTAGAAAAGGAAGAACTTGGTAATATTAGTTGGGAGGCAAAACATTTAACACTAATTGCTACTCTCTGATGAAGTCTGAGGCCTATCATTCAGCAAGTTTGATGAGGAAAAAGAACCAACTTTTACTGGGGGTCTATTTTGTACCAGGCATCATACTTGGTACATTGATCCATTATCTCAAAAATGTGACTGTTTAGGAATCAAATGATGAATCAACTGTCTCCGAACCAAAAATATATCAAGAGTCTCAGAGGAAAATAGTTATTTGTTCAATGGAGATTTTATTTTTTAAACAATACATTAGACTGATTTTGTATTATAAGGTAAAGAGCCTACCAGAGAATGTAGTTGTTTGTTTTCACATCAACCCATGAAATGATACAATCTGTGAAATTATGCACAAGAGAATGTAAGAGAAACATTCCTTACATTAGTCCTAAGTGAGATGCTGCTGCTCATAGCTACCATTACTAGCAATATTACTATTACCAGGATTAATAATATTATTCGTCTACCTTGACACTTCACTGTAACCCAACTCGTGAAGATATGGGTCTAGCCATTCTCTATGATGCCAAGACCTTAACCGCCCACTCCAAAAATTCTCAGGTGATTATTAAATCATCAAAGGAGAGTAAAACAGCTGCCTGGGATTCTCTATTTATTAGGAGATGAACCCAGACTCATATGGGGAGTTCAGTTGCAACAGGAAGTTTCTCTATCAGCTATGACTCCAGAGCTTTGATTAGTTTATGTTCCACAAGAGAATTAAGGGATCAGAGCATTTTAAAAGTAGCCATTTTTTTTAAAAGTGCTGCAAATCTAAACCTTATAGGTAACATCTTCATATAATATTTGTTAGAACTCTAACCAAAATTTTCAGGTTTATTTTCAACAAATGAAATTGAGGAAAAATACTGTGGAAATACCCTTACCATCATCCATCTCCATCTCCAATATTGCAGACAGTATCATGATTTTTCAAAGAATTGCCAACCAAATATAGACTGTGGGTTGTCAATTCTGTAGAATGTAATTAATCAGACAATACTTTGTATTTACTATGTACCCAACATCCTCCGAGACATTTTGGAACACACAGATATAAAATGCCATAGTACCTCCTCTCAAGGGGCTTACACTCCAATATTCAGAAAAAATGCTTTCTGAAGTAATTAGAATATAAACGTCTATAATGACAATCTAAATCTGTGATATATAAACTATGAATGCTACAGAAGTTTGGAGTAAGAGAAAATTAATGAAAACTCCAGCATTCAGTATATTTCCATAAAGGAAATAAATTAAACTAGACCTCAAAGCAGTAGTTCTTCAACTTTATTGGGCATGAAAGTGGCCTGGGGCCTACTCTTAGGGCTCGGAATCTGCATTTAAACAGCATCTCCAGTTGATTCTGATATATGTGGCCCACAGTTTCGCTAACACTGTGTTAAATAATGGGTATGATTTGCAAGAATCTCTAGAGTAGGGCTTTCCAACAGAAATTTCTGCAATGATGGAAATATTCTATACCTGCACTATCCAACATAGTAGCCACTGGCCCTATGTGGCCATTAAGCTCTTGAAATGTGATTAGTGTGCCCAAGGAACTGAATTTTTTATTTTATTTAACAATTAATTTTAATTTAAATACCACATCCAGCTCTAGAGAATAGGAAGAGATTTCTAAGAGTAACATGAGCCAAGCAACAGTTAGGGATGCACACAAGAATATATACGCAGGAGAGACAACTAATTGGCTTGTCTAGGATAGAGGTTTTGAATTAGATTATCATGAGGTCAGATTATGAAGAGGCTTGAAGGGAGCTGAGGGAATTGAAATTCACGGCACACACTGCCAGTTACCTAATTGAGCCTTTTCCTGTGCTTCTTCAATATTAACAACCCCAGAGTTTTTGCACTCAGAGAATGGACCTTTCCACAGGCTCTGGGGTGAACCTTGATTATTCTATACCAGTCACGGTATTTCCAATTTCCTTGTCAGAGACTGGCTTACACATGAGCATGTGGTAGATTCTGGCCAATGGGATTTGAAACATCTATGTATGTGGGTAACTCTTTAAAAAGTGTTTGGCCTGAAGAAAAAGAACCTTTTTCTGACTCCAGTGAAAGCTGTGTGAGGCTTGAGTGTGCTGCTGACACCTTGGGATGAAGAGCCGAGATGGAAGGCAAACAAGCTAAGGATGGCAAAGAATGACCAAAAGGACTTGGGTCCTTGACGACACCCTCAAGCACCTGAATTAACCTAGGAATGGCTCTCCCTCTCTTCCCCCGAGACGTTTTGGGAATATAATGAATTCACTAGTATTTAACATCTTTAGTTTTTTGTTCTGTTCCATGAAGCTGACAGCATTAGACTGGGATACTAATGTTTAGGAAGACACCCTCTGGGAAATGCTAAGGTAGGCAACTGGTAGCCATTGAAGACATGTGATCAAGGTTGGAGACTGACAGGAAACAATGTTCAAGGCTTAAAAATGACATGCATGAAAAATAGGTCAGAAGAAAGGAAAGGTAGAGTCAAGCAGACTAGTTTAAAGGCCTGAAAGTCAAAGTTACCAAAAGATTTTGGAAATACTAGAGAAATATTACTAGTATGTAAAGTCATCAATGCATATAAATAAGTACTTGAAGCAAAATTGAGGAAACAGCTTATTTTATAAAGGTAGTAGGATTGTAAGAGATGTTTCTTTTCTGATTTTTTTATATTGTTCTCATGTTATTATTTCTACTTAAAATTGAAAAAAATTAAACAAAGTACTACTTCTCTAAATGTTGTATAGTCAATATTTTTTTGAAAATGGAAAAATTCTTGAAATATGATTTCTCTATATTAGTGCAATTAAAGGTATGAGAAAACACCAAGAAACAATATGATAAACCAGAAAGAATGCAGGACTAGGTGGGTGACCTTGGGAGTCAAGTAAACCCTGTGGCATTGTTTTCCTGTCAGGGTGGACTGATCTACGATTCTAAAATTCAACAATTTCTGTTTTCAAATGGAAGGAAATCCTTTTGAATTAAAAATGTCATACAACTGATATCAAAACTTAATTTTCTAAGCTCTGTCCTCACCCTTCATCATATGAGCTGAGTCTGAAAGGGAATAAAAGTCAATCTCCCTCAAATTCTCTGAGCTAACCAGAAACCCTAGGAAATAGTTATGTTTTATAGCTTTTTTTTTTTTCGTGATGAAGACTAGTCCTGAGCTAACATCCGTTGCCAATCTTCCTCTTTTTGCTGAGGAAGATTGGCCCTGTGCTAACATCCATGCCCATCTTCCTCCACTTATATGGGACGCTGGACGGCATGGCTGACAAGCAGTGTGTCGGCGGGCACCCGGGATCCGAACCCGCAAACCCCGGGCTGCCAAAGCGCGAACTAACCTGCTGCGCCACCAGGCAGGCCCTGTTTTACAGCTTTAATATAACTTTCAAAAAAAAGTTTCTGCATAGATTTTCAGTAAATAAACAAACTAATTCTGGAAATTTTAATGTGGATTAAAGTTCTATATTAATATCAAATAGGTGTCAAGTGATACCTTATTATTTTTAACTTGCATTTCCAAACAACTAATAAGGCCAAGCATTTTCCATATTTATTGACCATTTGGAGTTGTCCTTCTGTGAATGACCTAGTCGTATCATTTGCAAAATATTTAAAAATTATATTTTATAAAATATTTTTATCATTTTGTTAAGAGTTCCTTATATATCAGAGATGGTAATCTTTTATCTGCATATGTAGAGATTCTTTTCCAATCTGTCATTTGTCTATGGTGTTTGTTTATGGTTCTTTTTTGCTTCACAAAAAAAGTTTTTGAATTATGCAATCAGATATGTCTGTCTTTTAATATATACCCCTGATTTCTTGTTTAGTTAAAATAAACCTTTAATAGAGTAATGGTTGTTTAACTGTGGAATATGTATACTACAGAATATTATGTAGTCATTAAAAAGAATAAATAAGAACTATACCAGTTGACTTAGAGGTATATCCCTTGTGTTTTATTAAGTATTAAGTGAAAAAAGAAAGATGATTTTTATATATATGTGGATATATAAAATATGATAGTATATATAAGATGCTAAAAATATACAATATATGTAAGGTTATATGATCATGGAAAAAGATGACAAAATAGATAGCATATTGGCCACATTGTTGGGGTGAAAAGGGAAGGTAAAAGGGAATTTAGGCTCCCTGAATCTTTTTAAAAGACATGACTACAGTTTTTTAAAAAACATAATATGATCCCATTATATAAAATTATTTATGCTGGTGAATATATATAAATATGCATAGAGGTGCATAAAAGAATGGCCACCAAAATATTAATGGTGTTTAACTTAGGAGGGTTAGATTTCAAGAGGGGAAGAGGAAGAAGAAAAGAAACAAAAGGTAAAAAAAAAAGAGAGAGAGAAAGCAAAAAAGAAAACCAAATAAATTTAAATTCACCCTTTCCAAAAAACAGAACAGACTGGATGAGGGGGAGACAGAACCCTCAAGTGAAAAGGTTCTCCCACCCTCTGAAGTGGTAAGAACTACAGGAATAGTCTTACAGTTCCCCGAATTCTCCAATACAGAGATATACATAAACTTACTACAAGTAGTGTTGATTTAATTGGTTTTAAAATGCAGGAAATAAATGAGACATTATACTAATTACATCTTCTCTTCACATCGTGACCTCCATAGTAGTGGTGACAATTTTAGGCAAACTTGCTCTATAAAAATTAAATTTACAGAATGATAAATGTGGTTCTAAGACATTTGTGTCCATAAAAACCACCTGGGAAGATTGTTAAAATGCACATTTCAGGGTCCCACCCCAGAAACTCTTATTCAGCAGGTCAAGAGACCAATAATCCGCCTTTAACAAGCACCCCAGGCGAATAAGGCAGGTGTTGACAGATCACACTGAAAAACAGTGAATTTAAGGAGGTCTGATCTCTTTACAAACTGCTTAACCAAAGAATTTGAGGAGTGTGGTACACTAGAGAGAACAAAGAATTTTGAAGTCAAAAGATCTAGATTACCTCTCTGACCTAATCCCCCACTCACTCCCTCACCTGCCTCTCCCCTCAGCAGCACTGGCCTCCTGGTCACCCTCGCACAACAGCCAAGAATGCTCTTCCTCTAAACTTCCAGTGGTTCTGTCCCTCATCACCTGCAGGTCCTCACTCAGGTGTCACTTCTCAGTGACACCTTGTAGAGAATCGCAACTCCCATCTCACTTTCTGTTTTTGTGTGTGTGTGGGGGGGGGGGGGGGGAAGACCAGCGCTGAGCTAACATCCGTTGCCAATCCTCCCCTTTTTGCTGAGGGAGACTGGCCCTGGGCTAACATCCGTGCCCATCTTCCTCCACTTTATATGGGATGCCGCCACGGCATGGCTGACAGGCAGTGCGTCGGCGGGCGCCCGGGATCCGAACCCGCGAACGCGGGGCTGCCAAGCACGAACTAAACCGCTGCGCCACCGGGCAGCCCCCCTCCCCCCCATCTCACTTTCTAATTCCCCTTTCTGCTTCATTTTCCTCCCTAGCACTTCTCACTATCTACAGAACATACTTTACTCATTTTCTTCTGCTTACTGTTTGATTCCCATAAGGACAGAAATACTTGTTAGTTTTCTACACTGCAGCATCCAAAGCACCTAGAACAGTGCCTGGACAGAATTCAAGGAAATTTCACTTGTCTAGGATAAAACAAATGAAGCTTGAGAGATTCAGAGATAGGAGGCAGATACAGCCAGTAAGTGGAGAGCTTGTTAACACACAGATTCCTGTGCCCTGCCAGAGATTCTGACTCAGCAGGCTTGGAGCAGGGCCCAAGATTCTGAATTTCTAACAGGAACCTAGGTGATACTGATGCAGCTTGGAGAGCTGTCTTGTGCCTCTGCTCGTTTTGTAGGGAAAGTCAACCCATTCTACTATATGAGAAGAGCTGTAGGCTAAAAGGGAAAGCTTTGTTATACTCATATGCATTTGTCAGAAGAGAAAAGTTGTTCCTATGCATCTCTATTCTCTGTGTATCTAAACTTTCTACCCAAATAAATAAAATGATGCTACAATAAGTATATTTTCACTTAACAATATATCATGGATATTTACTACAACCTAATTTTTAATAAAAATATGATGTCTAGTTTGTTTCTAATTTTTTTCTCTTATACATGTTTCAGGTGATGTTTTTGTTATATGCCTTTGTGCATTTGTCTAATTTCTTTCTAACAAATGCCTAGAAGGGTAATTTCTGAGTCAAAGAGTTTAGACCAGCAGTGTCCAATAGAACTTTCTCCAATGATGGAATTGTTCTATATCTTCACAGCCCAATGATAGCCATCAGCCACATGCAGCTATTGAGTACTTGAAATATGACTAGTGCAACTGAGAAACTGAATCTTTAATTTTATATAATTTTAATTAATTTAAATTTAATAGCCACATGTAGCAAGGGACTACCATATTGGGCAGGTACAGACATTTAAAGTCTGGACACATGATGCCAAATTGCTGTGCAGAAAAGTTGTATTTGTTTGCTTTCACTCAGTGTATAGCAATAACCATTTCTTTACTCGACTGTCAACACTAGATATTATCAATCTATTGAATCTGTACAATCTGAAAGCTGAAAAATGTCTGTGTGGTTTTCATATGCATTTCTTTATTAATAGTGTTGAACAGGGTTGTTTCTTCTGTCATCACACTCATTCAAATGCAAACATTTTCACCCATGTTAACTAACTGAGAGGTTGGAAATTATCTCGCTTCCAGGGTTGTTTTGTTGGGTCCATATGTTTTCTTTAAAATTTATTGCCAACATTCAAATTCATATAAAAATATGAATTTCCAGCTCCACTTGAAAAATCAAATGATCTGGCAACAGTGAGCCACACTCCCACAGGACAAAAATCAGTGGAGCCTTAGAAATTCTGCCACTTCAGGCTTTCTTGTCCATCAGAACTCATCATCCCCTATTATTTTACAGGTGCTCTGCGTCACTCACTCAGATTACCTGCTTGTCCCCTACAGGCACTTGAGTTTACAATTCCTGCTCTGAATTAAATTTTGAGAGATTAAAAAGCAAACAGCAGCTAATAATAATAGCTAACTTTCATCTCCTACTTAGCACGCAAAAGTGACATTATGATATCTCTGGATTATTTTATAACTAATATTTAACTAGCAGAAGAATACTTTTCTAGTGGTTATTGACATTTCCTACTCCCTAGAGCAGTGGTTCAGCATCAGAAGGGTTGTTAAAGTGCAGATCAGCAGGCTCCACCCCCAGGGTTTCTGACTGAATAGGTTGGGTTGGGCCCCAAGAATTTTCATCTAACCCCAAGCTTGAAGTGCAGGTCCACATTGAGATGAGGTTTTCTCAAATATATGGACACTCCTGGAAGTGTAGTGATAATGTGTAATTTTGATAACATAATATGAATTTGTACACACCCGTTTTTCCAAAACATGTCCACATTTATTATTTTATTTTATCTTCACAACAATCCTGTGCAGTAAGTTGGTAATTAGAGCAGTAATTGTCAATCCCATTTTACAGAAGAAAAGTAAGGCGTTAAGAATCTCCCTGTAAATACACAAAAAGTTAAAAGAGCCAGAACAAGCAGGTTTCCTAACTCCTAACCTGGGTATTACAGGCAAACACAGCAATCTGGGACACAACTGGAGCTTGCTTCTCCAGAATGGTACCATAAAAACAGAACCATGCCCAGGAACAGAAAAGACCTATAAAGATATGGCTCACAGCAACAAACATTTACCAAGTGCTGATCACGTGTTAACCTATGCTAAGCATGCCTATGGTCTCTACCATAGGGACTGCTAAAGACACTCATAGAGCATAGAGAAAAATTAGAAATAAAATCTGAAACCACAACCTTGAAAAGATAGTGAATTCTTTACTTTATAGACAGGAGAAAAGCAAACACACTGAAGGGGTGGGTGGTAGGGGTACATGCAGAGTCGGTAGAAGAGAAGAGTCGCTGTGGGAGCTTCACATCTGGACTTGGAGGAGCTGCTATCACCAGTCAGGCAAGAATGGGAGGGAAGGAAGAGTACACAATAGGGAGCCCTCCTGGGGCTCAGCAGCACAAAGAGCTGCTGTTATCCACGTTGGGTGTGTGTTTGCCAGAAATATCAGGGCTGCTGGAACTCCAGAACTCACAAGGGCATGCTTTTGTATCGTCTAAATTACCTTGACTATATAAGAACTCAAGTCAGAGGGCATAACTTCATTATCCATTTGTAGCCAAAAGATAACATGATTAGGGATCATGAAAGTTTCTCTGATTTTTCTCCCAAGTTTTGATAAGCATTCCTAGTAAAAATCCACCAAATTGTGATCACAATAATGCTAATTATAAATCAGCCCTTCAAGTGGAAAAAAGGATTGCATTTTTACTTAAGTAGAACTGATACGTACTATTAATTTTAACAACTACTTTTCTACGATTTAAAATAATAATAACTAATAAATATTACCACAGGCTGAAAATACAAGAAAACTATAATTAATCTGAAAGAGCCTACTGGAAAATTTGGTTCACTCTTCATTAGTGTTGTAACTGACCTGTCCTATATGCCCATCTTTTAGTCTAGTTCAAATGACTAATGCAATGCAACTTCCACCACTACACAGAAAATTGTAGCAATACTGCTGAAACAACTACCTCTCACTTTATACAAGACCAAAGAAATACAAATCAAAATAAAGAGATACAATTTTACACGGATCAAATTAGTCACAATAATATAAATGTTTTAAAATAACATAAGCACACAGATTGTTAATGACAGTATACATCTATATAATTCTTTTGGAAATTACCAGAAATCTGGAAATGTTCTAATAAAAATAAGAGCTAATATTTACTTGTGTTTTTATGTGTTATTGCTTTTTATCTTGCAGAGAGCTATTACTATACCCACTTTACAGACTAGGAAGTTAAGGTCCTAAAAAAATAATTTACTTGCCCAATATTGCCAATAAGTGCTGAAGATAGGTTTTGAAGCCTGAACCTTTAATTTTAGAGCCCATTTACAACTACACTATACTATCTCTCTAAGGAAACAATCCTAAGGATGTTAAAAAAAATAAAGCTACATTCATGAGGACAGACATCATATTTTTAAAAATTACTGGAAAATCTCAAAATAGAGGAAGAGCTAAGTAAATTATGGTACACAAACTAACTAAACTATTATAAAATTATTACAATAGAAAGTAAATTATAGAAAAACGTTTATGAAAAAAATCAAAGTAAAAATGTATCGGCAATATGACAAGACATCTGTAAAAATATATACTCATGGTACGATTGGTAAGGGAGCTGGAAAAAATAAAAACTATTACCATTTTAGAAGAATTTCACTGCTAGTACTTAATTTTCTTTTGTTTTTGTCAGTTTTGTCAGCCAATCAAGATTACTCTGAGCACCTTTACAAATCTATTTTTCTAGTTCATATTCTTACTATCCCAAACAATTCCTAAAACTCCACTATAATTTATTTATATTACAGACTTATTCAAAATAATTACATGATACTCTTTATTGGTGATTCTGAAGCTTTAAAGTATGAGATCTTAACATCAATGATTTTTGCAATCACCACTTACAATGTACTTCTGAAATCTCTTAATTGAGATCACACATAACGACTAAAATCAACTCATTCTTTTTACTTTCATAACCTTGCAATCACTCTTCAGCTCCCTGCACCCACCCAGGAATCATTAGCCCAGAGGTTGCAGATGTTTGAGAGATTAGAAAAGTTTCCTACTAAGAACACGATATCTAAGTAAATACTTATAAAGTAACTAAAATATCTTAGCTGTAGGGATAGTCATATTCTAAATACTTTTGAAAATTACTAATTAAATTATGTCAAGTCCCTTTGAAGTAGGTAAATGAACTTTATTTCCACTTATCAAAAAGAAAAGAGTTTGGTAAGAGTTATTTCCTTAAAAATGGCACCATGAGCTGTGAGGAAAATTCACTCTCCTTAGCCATACAAGGTGATGCACAAAGGCCCATTCAGCCCAGGGTTTTGCCTCTACCACTAACATAAACAGTCATTTTGTGGGAAAGTGAAGTAGCTGTTCTCCAATGATATCAATCTCATAAGAGCAGGAGCGTAATTTAAATATCTCTAACTTCCTCTTTATGAACCTACCATTGGGAATTTTTTTTGTCATTCCACTCTCTGAAACCCACAGGTCCAACTGGGTGTTCCTTAGCCAGTCTTAGGACACCTACAGATCTACTATTTCAATCATAGAATTTTGGAGTTAGAAGGACCCTTATAAACCACATAATTCAATTCCTTTATTTAACTGAGGGGGAAACAAAATCATTTCTAAGCAAGTTACTTCATTTAGCTAGTTTATAGCAAATCCAGGCCTGGAACTAAGAGATGTAACCAAATGTCTTAAACTTGGCCTTCATATTTCTCCCTTACCACCAAAATTTTTATATTATGTCATGTCAATGGGAGTATACGTATATTCTTTCAACGTCTTCAGAGATACACTGCACTGGACAGAGCAAACTACAGTTCTCATCCTCCAGTTCATAAAGAGTTCCAAAATGGAGGAAAAATTCAATGACGATGATAAAAACCAAGTGTAGAGAAACCAGTGATGGGGGGATAACAGTTTAATAGTTCTGCTTTCCACTGAATACTCGTTCTAAAATTTTTAGCACTCAGTCTTCAACTGTAATAAGTGTCTGCCTTAAGCCAAAGAAAAGGTTCTAATGTCATCATGAGTGGATATCAAATTAATAGCCAGCATCATTGATATACAGTTCAGTCTTATATTCAGTTCCTTTCATCCTTTTTTCATTTCCATAATGTAATTCTATTTTAATAGGACGTCTATGCTAAGATATACAAGAAATTGACAACAGTGGCTGCCTCTGGAGAGGAGGACTAGAGCATTGGGAGTACTGGGTGGGAGAGAGAGGGCTTACTGTTGTTTGAAACTTTTACCCCACGCATATTAGTTTTCAATATTCATTAATTAAAAACTTCCCTTTAAATACATGCCTCTATATACATGCAATTCTATTACTAAATATTTTCAGTGAAACGTTTTTAATTTCTTCCTTTTTTAAATAAGTTTTCAGCATTGCAATTTGTAAAACCACATACAAGTTTTCAGAAAGAAAAAGAACCAACACAGTCACAAAACTCAAAGCAGAATTCCAGGATTTAAAGTATAAGAAAACGTAGAGGAATGAGAGTTTTTTAAGGGAGCATTTAATTCAAAAACCTTTTGCGGAAAAGCTCTTTCCCATATTTAAATTGCTAGGTTTAAAAATGAGATTTAAATGGGATTTCCCGTCTCAAGGGGGAAAAAAATCTAATGGTGTGAAAAGTAGACATTAAAATTAGGTTTCCATCTTCTCAACAAGGGCCAGAGTGGGGTGGATAAGGACCTCGTAACAGTTTCGTTCACAGAGGAAAGGAGCGCGATTGAGGAGTTTCTCCAGAACCCGCCCGCCTCGGGTGGAGGCAGCAGCTCCTCCCGTGCAGATGAACCGCGTCCTGGACCTTACTCGGGCACGGGTTAACTGAGCAGCCCCACGAACTGTCTGCAGACCAGTTCTTTTAATGGAGCTCGGAAGAGGGGCTGAGAGAATTGCTTTAACAAACCGCCTCATTATCCCCCTCGCCCAGCCAGCGCACACACCTCACCTCGCCGGCTACTGTGTCAGGCTCAGCTGTCAACACAACCCTTTGTGTCTCATTCAGAATAAGAGTGGTCCTCAACCACTCATAGAGGAAAGGAAATGCTGGCCGAAAGACGCGCGCGCGCGCGCTCGTGACGAAGTGACATTTGGTGTGGAGACAAGAACCCCGTGGACACCGAGTAAACGCCCGGCCGCCGCTGGCCGCTCCCAACTTAGCCGCGCTCTCTCCATCCTCTCCCAGTCCCCTCCGCGCCTCCCTACCTGCCGTCCACCCGGCCCCGCGAGCCCCTCACAGCCCCTGGACTCGGGGAGAGCGGTCCCGGGCGCGCCCGCCGCCACCGCCGCCGCCTCGGCGCTCCCCGCCGCGCCGCAGCCTCCCTCATCCCACGCTCGGGCTTCCCGGCTCCCGCCACAAAGGCAGCGAGGAGAGCCCGAGGTGACAGGCCTCTGGCCTCCAACGCGGACCGCACGGGCTGGATCCCCTCGGGGGCTGAGGCGAGGCGGCGGGGAGGAGAACAGGCTCGGATGCGGGGCTGGCACAGCAGCCTGCCCTCGCCACACAAGCACACTCGCGCTCCCACCGCCGCTCCGCCTTCCTATTCCTCCAGAAAGTCAGCTGCCGCGCTTCCCCGCGCAGGCAGGGTGTCCGCAGCCCGCCAAAGGGCAGCTCCCGCCGGGCAGAGGCGTGCGCTCGCGCCCGGCTCGCGACCTCTCACCTCCCCGCGCCCGCGCCCCGGAGTCCCCGCAGCCGCTCACCTGGCCTTGGCGGGGCGCGAGGGCAGAGGACCAGGGGGTGGCCCTCGCCTGGGCCGGGGCTCGTCTCCCCACCCCCAGTCCGGGTCCCAGCGCTGCGCTCCGCTCGCTCCGGCCGCCCTCCTCCGAGGTGCTAGCGCCGCCGCTGGCTGGCGTCTCTCTGGCAGGCGCGCTCGGCTCGCGCTCAGTTCCTCGGGGCGGAGCGAGGCTGCGGCCGCCGCGGCCGGAGGCGGATTCCTCAGGTGCTGCCCCTCCCGCTTCCCCAGAACCTCCGCGCCGGGGACCCCCGCGCTCCCTCACCCCGCCTCTCGGCCTTCTGCCGCCTCCACGCCGCGAGTGGCTTTTAGGGCTCCCTTGCCCTCCTTGAGTGTAGCGGGCTCACATTTCCCTACCCGCTCCCTCCGAGGACGCCCCCACGCAGACAGTGGAGCCCTCAGTCCACGGCGCGCGTGCCTCCGTGTCCACACTCCACGACACAAATGATGTGTATGGTCCCTGTGGGGTGTGGAGGGTCGTGGCTTTGAGGGGGGTCTTCTGGGAAGGAGAATTGCCCCCCAGTGAGGCTGACGCACGCAGCCAAGAAGAAAAATAATTTTCTCGCCGATTGCGCGTGCATTCACGGAGAGCTCTCACCTCGCTGCGCGATTGCTTTCCCTGTCCACTGGACGGCGGCCAAAGGGCCCTAAGCGTGAACTCGGCCTGGGTGATGGTGGGTCAAAAACCCTTGGCCTTTTGCATTGATGGGGGGTAGGGTGGGGGCAGGACGCGGACAAAACCAAACAAACCCGGGAGCTCCGGGCCAGAGCACCTCCTGGATGAGCACGTCCGCCCGCCCGCGGACCCTGGCCCGGCGCTCAGGGAGGCTGCCTGCTTGCCTGGGCTCGTCCCGAGCCTCGAGGACCAAAAGGGATCCCCTGCCCCAAGGGCAGCCACTTCCAGCGGGCCCTGGGCCTTGACGGGTGCTGCAGGGGCAAACATGCTCGAGAGATGGTGCGGCCCGATAGTGACAGATTTAACTCCACTCTTCACAACCGGTGGTTTTTGTTATTAGAGATGTAGCTCTACTTTTTAAACTGTCATTGTTGCCAGAGATAGGCGACTAGACTCCTCTACTGGATTGCCCACACTCTCGAAGAAGCAGCTACATGCTGGATGTGGCGGAAGAGTCTGGGTAAAGAAGAGTTGATCTATTTTTAGTGCCTTTGCGGCAGGTATAGCCCCAAATAGCTCAGCTTGTTTGTGGAAAGGGGGAAAGCTACTTGGGCGCCCACTCTCGGGGGGAGGGGGGTTGGCTATCAGTGTGTTGTTGGTGTCGTTGTCAATTGTAATTTAAACACAGCTTCAATTAAAGTAGATCTCATAAGTCAGTACGTTTTGTTTGCTTGCCTTGCCTTTTTCTTAAGAACCGAAATGCGTTTTTTTCCTATCTGTTTTGGTCAATACAGAGGGAATTGACTGGAAGTCTGGAATCAACAGAAAATTACTCAAGGCACAGCTTAGTTGTGACTAGCAAAAGGAAGCGATTTGTTCGTGATTTGAATTGTCTTCTCTCCCTCCTCCCCTGGGAAGATGTGCTTAACTGTCTTTTTTTTTTTTTAATCGTCTTGTTCGTTGTGGGGATCAGGAGCGTAAATGTTTTTTTGTTTTGTTTTACAATTGAATCCCTATTGTCCAGTCTTTAAAAACACAGAGAAACACTTTAATGTGCCAGGAGGGCAGGAAACATGGCTTTCTCAGTCACTGCTGTATTCCCACAGTTCTGGAACTTGCATACAATACAGGTTTAGTAAGTGAAATCAATATGGTTTTTAAATAACTACAACATAGAGAGGCCCAGGTGATGGCTCAACGTATCAAAAAGGAATCCAATATCAGCAAACTCACCTTGAGAACTGGCCGTATATGTGGAAAAGACAGTAAGTAGAAACCTGAGCTTTCAAGTTCATCTCTTGCGTATAAACTAAGCTCAGGAGAGGTTAAAGCAATTGAGAATGTTTTGAAAAGCCCAATCTTTCACAAGATCTGTTGAGTTGGGGAGGGAGACACCTTCCATTTTAAAGATAAGGAAACTGAGAACAATGAGCAGCCGTAAAGTAAAACCACAGTGCACTTTTCTCTGTTGAGTTCAAGGACCATTTTTGAGTGCCAACACACTAGACTCTGGAGATGTGAAGGCAAATTTGGTACAGTTGCTCAAGGACCTTAGACTAATAGTACAGGATTCTGGTATTCATTCTTCATTCATTCAATAAATATTTATTGAGCACCTACTGTGAGCCAGATGGTGTAGTGGGAACTGGTGATTCAACAGTAAACAAGACAAGTCCCTAACAAGGTTAAAAGTTAGTGATGGTAATCTATCTGTATTCTGGTAGATTGAAAACGTTTGAGCTTCTCCTTTATTAGATAAGACACTCCCTTGCCCTGAATTTATTTGTGTATATGCCTGGTCTTCCCTTCAGGGTTTGTATATCCCTCGTTATGCCCAGTGAACTTCTGTGATTATAAAATGTGATAGAGTTAAGAGTGAACACCCTGGAGTTAGGCCCCATAGTTTTGAATCCTGGCTCCAAGATTTACCTATTATGTAACCTTGACCAAGTTACTTGACTCCATCTTAGTATCCCCATCTGTAGAATAACATCATAATAGCACATACCTCAGGGAGTAGCTATGCAGATTGAGACAATGCATAGTGCCTCGTACGCCATAAAATGTTATCTGCTAGCATTGTCTGTGAGTCCCTCCACTCTTCCCCTTAACAATGATTCCCAAATGCTTCTCCACAGATACCTTTCATTAGAACCGAAGTTCAGTGAAAAATGTGAAACTCACAGCAGTCAAAGTCTTTATAAATAATAGAATCCTTCCGAGTGGTTATTGTAAAGATCCTCTGCGTCAGCAGTGGGGGAAGTTCTGTGATTACATCCTGGTTCTGCTCTCAAGGATGAACATCCTTTGCATTAATCCCTGTGGCCCTTGGTTCCACACTCTGGAAGACTCTTCCTTGTTCATTATCCTCCACAGCCACATCTGAAGTGGGCACTGGGAAGTAAGCCCTGCTTGGAGACCTCACAGTTTTCACAGCCCGTTTCCTGCTGGTACAAGTTTGAGGTCCTGAGAGTTCTTTTACAGTTAAAAGTTTTTTAAGACCAGGCTTGTGACTGACCTGGCCTTACAATTCTCTCAGGTTCTTAGTAGACTTCATATTTATTTGCTTCTGTTGAGTTCCATGGGCCAATAGTTACACCCAAAGTTCTTTCCTGGGCGTAGTTTCAAGTACTTTATTTCTTGGCTTCCTCACCCTATTCCTTTTTCTCTCAACTTAAGGTTTGAGGCTTGGTGGCTCAGCATCCTGTGCACCATCAACCGTTACCTCCTATGAGGAAGGGGAGGTACTACTTTCTCACTCAGAGGCAATTCACTGGAGGGGAAAATGAACCTCCAGCCTACCACCACCACCCTCAGAGGGTAAGACCCACTGTGGGGACCTGAACAGTGGTCTGTCTAATTCCAAATGGGATGCCAGTTACCAATGCTGAATGACTAGATCTCCACTTATAAATATGAGCAGATAAAAAATATCACAAATCATAAAGAAAGAATCCACCATTTGAAAGAAGAGGACCAAATTAGACCAAATATCACTCACTAAATTTGAGTTAATAAAAGAAATAGGAGAAAAGTTTTTTTAAAATCTTGTTCATGTTCTTAGTGAAATTTAAAGAGTGACAAGGGCAGGTTGTCATGAAAATGGAGCAATCTGAGAACCAGAATGTCCTTGGAAATTAAAAAATACATGCATATTTAAGTTGAAAAGTCAGTTGATAGAAAAACAGATACTGCTAAAAACTGAATAAACTGTAAGATCATCCCAAAGAGTCCTTCCAGAATGCAGAGCAAAAAGATAAATAAATGCAAATTATGAAAGAAAAGTTAAAAGATATTTAAAAATAGATCCAGAAGATCCAATGTTCATATGTTGGAAGTTTTAGAGGCAAAATGGGATGGATATTGTATATTATAATTATATTAATATACAATATCCATTTAGATATTGTGTATTAGTATAATTATAATATACAATATCTATTTTGTAGTATACAAATATTATAGTATAATATAGTAGATATTTATACACTACAGATTAAATACTATAGATATTTGTATACTACAAGACATCATTAAAAGAAATTAAAGAAGACCTAAATAGATGAAAACACATCCTGTGTTGTTGGAGTTGAAATACTTAATGTTGTTAAGATGGCAGTACTCCCCAAATTCATCTACAGATTCAATACAATCCCTATCAAAATTCCAGCTGCCTTTTTTCCCCCGGAAATTGACAAACTGACCCTATATGTAGAAATGCAAGGGACTCAGAATAGCCAAAACAATCTTTAAAAAAAAATAAGAAAGTCAGAAAACTACACTTCCCAATTTCAAACCTCATTACAAAGCTACAGTAATCAAGACAATGTGTTACTGGCATAAGGATAGACATATAGATAATGGAATAGAATTAAGAATCCAGAAATAAACCCATGCATCTATTCTCAATTGATTTCCAACAAGAGTGTCAAAATAATACAATGGGAAAAGAATAATTTTTTCAACAAATGGTGCTGAGGCAAATGGATATCCACATGTAAAAGAATGAATTTGCACATCCACCTTACAGCAGATGCAAAAATTAACTCAAAATAGATCTTAGATATAATGTAAGAGTTGAAACCATAAAACTCTTTTTGTAGAGTTCTTTGATATTGGGTTAGGCAATGGTTTCTTAACATGACACCAAAAGCACAAGCAACAAAGGAAAAACTAGATAAACCGATTTGTAAAATCAAAAACTTTGTGTGTCAAAGGACAGTATCAAGAAAGTGAAAAGACAACATACCGTATGGGAGAAAAATTTGTAAATCATATATCTGATAAGGATCTATTATCCAGAATATATAAAGAACTCTTACAACTCAACAATAAAAAGACAAATAATCCAGGGGCCAGCATAGTGGTTAAGTTCCCACGTTCTGCTTCGGTGGCCAAAGTTTGCAGGTTCGGATCTCTGCCAGGGACCTAAACACTGCTCATCAAGTCATGCTGTGGCAGCATCCCATATACAAAATAGTGGAAGATTGGCACAGATTTTAGCTCAGGGCCAATCTTCCTCACACACACAAAAAAGGCAAATAATCCAAATGAAAAATGGACAAATGATTTGAATAGATATTTGTCTAGAGAAGAAGATATATGAATAGCCAATAAGCACACGAAAAGATGCTCAACATAATTAGCCACTAGGGAAATGTAAATCAAAACCACAATGAGATACCACTTTACACCCATTAGGATAGCTATTAGCAAAAAAACCCCAGAAAATAATAAGATACGTACAATGGAATATTATTCAGCTTTAAAAAGGAAGGAAATTCTGACACATGCAACAGCATGGGTGAACCTTGAAGACATTATGCCAAGTGAAAGAACCAGTCACAAAAGGACAAATACTGTATGATTCCACTTATATGAGGTACCTAGAGTAGTCAAATTCATAGAGACAGAAAGTAGAATGGTGGTTGGGCTAGGGCCAAGGTGGATGAAGGGAGATGATGGGGAGTTATTGTTCAATGGGTACAGTGAAGGTTAGAATTTCAGTTTGGAAACATGAAAAAAGTTCTGGAGATGGATGTTGGTGATGCATGCACAACAATGTGAACGTACCTAATGTCACACAAATGTACTCTTAAAAATGGTTAAAGTGATAAATTTTATGTTATGTATATTCAACATAATAAAAAAAGAGACTCTAAAAACTTTTTTAAAGATATAATAGCAAATGTTAGCAAAGACATGGAGAAATTGGAACACTCATACATTGCTGGTAGAAATGTAAAATGGTGTGGCCATTGTGGAAAACAGTTTGGCAGTTCATCAAAAAGTTAAGTACAGTTATATTATGACACAATACTCCTTCACGCTTTCAATATATACCCAAGAGAATTTAAAACACGTATTCACACAAAAACTTGTACATGAATGTTCATAGCAGCATTATCCACAGTAGCCAATAAGTAGACACAACCCAAATGTCCATTAACCAATGAATGGATAAATAAAATGTGGTATATCCATATAATGGAATATTATTTAGTCATTTTAAAAAAATGAAGTACTGATACATGCTCCAAAATGGATGAATCTTGAAAACATTATACTAAATGAAATAAGCCAGACATAAAAGGCTGCGTATTGTATGATTCCATTTATATGAAATGTCTAGAATTAGCTAATCCACAGAGGTAAGAAGTAGATTAGTGGTTACCCAAGGCTAGGAGGTTTGGGGAGAAATGGAGAGTAAGTGCTAATGGGTACGAGTTTTCTTTTTCTGGGTGATGAAAATGTTCTAAAATTGATTGTGGTGATGGTTGCACAACTCTGTGAATATACTAAAAACCACTGAATTGTATACTTTGACAGGATGAATTTTATTGTATGTGAATTATATCTCAATTTTAAAATAAGATAGATAAAGGAGAAGCATTATTCATACAAATAATAGAAGAAAAATTTCCTGAGATAAACATAAATTTGTGTACTCAGTTTGAAAGGGCAAACTTATTTGAAAAAGAACCACACACAAATCCTTGGGAAATGTCTGATCTTGATGGTAAAGAATAAAATTCTATGAGATTTCAGGCCTCCTATAAAAGGTTATATGTAAGGAAAAATAATTTTATCATCATCTGACATCTCATCTGCAATATGACAAGAAGGAATATTTATAGGACTATGTTCTGAAGGAAAGCCACATCAATGTGAATTCCAAACAAAACTGTAGTACAGTTGCCTCCCAAGAAACTCTTCTCCCATTGGGTAACAGTTTGATGAACACTATAATTTCCTTCCCCTTGCCCTAGTAATTGGATCAGCGATGGACAATAATATGGGCCTAAACCAATGAGTACATGGCATTTTCTTGCCACAAGGTTTGGTTTCGGTTACTCCAATTAAAGTGAAGGGCAATGCTTTATTCAGGGATTAAAGAACAATTCTCCCCTTCCAATTGTGTGATGTGCTTTTGTGAAGCCAGAATTGCTGCAACCGTCCTGAGACCATGAGGGAAGCTAACACAAGGAAGAAAGCAGATTTGAGAAAATCAAAACCAGAGTTGGAGCCCTCATCAAACTGTGTCTGAAACTTGCCTTAGAACTCAGTTAAATGAGCCAAAATTCTATTTATTTTTAAGCTTCTTTGTGATGCATTTGATCTTACTTGCAATTAAGTAAAAGATGCAGTAAAAAGGAAACTAGAACGTACAAAAAATACTAGAATATAAAAACCCAGTGAAATATAAATAGTTATTGATAATGTTTTTATAAAATCTAATGTAAATGTTAAGACAGGTTCATAACATAGGAAAGCAAAAATTTAAATATTAAAAAATAATCTAGAATTAAAATTCCAGTTCGTTACAGCAAATGTGGGAGGTATGGGTCCCTGGGGAGAAAATTAAAACTGTTAAAATTGCAACATGTTTGGGGAAGAGAACAGGGTATAAAGAATAGACATCATTTTTTTCTTGACATTTATAAGCATATATTGGTTTAATTTTTTAATTAATTTTTTATTTTATTTTATTTTATTTTTGTGAGGGGGACCAGTCCTGAGATAACATCTGTTGCCAATTCTCCTCTTTTTGCCAAGGGAGACTGGCCCTGGGCTAACATCCGGGCCCATCTTCCTCTACTTTAAATGGGGCTCCACCACGGCCCGGCTGATAAGCAGTGCTTTGGCGGGCACCTGGGATCCGAACCTGCAAACCCGGGCTGCCAAAGCACCAACTAAACTACTGCACCATCGTGCTGGCCCCTGGTTTAATTTTCTTAACTTGAAATATAATGACCACAATTAGTTGTAGTACTTTCAAATAACTTGAGGGGGAAAACATACATAGAGAATTTCACCAAAACCACAAAAGTCAGGAAAAAACAACAAAGCATAATAGAGAGAAAATAAGATGTATTAATACACGCTTAGTGTTAGTAAATCATGAGCTAAACTTCCCTATTGAAAGAAAAAAATCTCTGAGTGAAAAAACAAAAGAAAATTTAACTATATTCTCCCTATGAATAATACTTTAAATAAAACGACACAGAAAGATTGAAAATAAATGGATGGCCAATAAAGTTATAAGCAAATGAAGTCAAAGAGAAGCAAAAGTAGCAATGTAAGATCAAAATGAAATTCATGATGAAAAAGTAAGCATCAAGCAGGACAATAAGACCAATTTACTTTGCTAAAAGGTACAATTTTATTGTATGTGAATAGTGAATATTTATTGTACACTCACTACATGTAGGCATGCAACTAAGGATATTCTCAAGTAATCCTTACAACGCTGTAAAGTGACTGTGATTAACACTTAATTTTTTTTTCCTATTTTGTGACGAATATTAGCCCTGAGCTAACATCCGTCGCCAATCCTCCTCTTTTTGCTGAGGAAGACTGGCCCTGAGCTAACATCCGTGCCCATCTTCCTCTACTTTATATGGGATGCTGCTACAGCATGGCTGACAAGTGGTGCTTCGCTCGGCGCTTGGGATCCGGGCCTGCAAACCCCGGGCCGGCGAAGCAGAGCGGGTGAAGTTAACCGCTAGGCTACCGGGCAGCCGCAACACTTCCATTTTGCAGATGAGGAACTAGGCTTCAGAGAGATTAAGTGTTCTCAATGTCACGTGGTGATAGATGGGCATGGAACTTAAGCCCTGATCTGCTAATTCCAAAGTATAAACATGTAGCACCAAAATATTTAAATAAATAATTAATGGAAATAAAAGGAGAATTTATTTTAAAAATGTTAACCCATTTCTCTAAGACAGATCACATAGACCAAAAATAAACAGAAAAGAGAGGATTTGGATAATGCAACAAGAAACATATATAATACATACAGATAACTTTGAACTTTAAAACCATAGTATTATGCATTCTTTTCTAAAGTCCAAGAATATTTACAAATACTGAAACATTCTAAGTTACAAAGAAAATCTTATCAAATTCCGAAGAATGGAAATCTCGGGCTTGGGCCATAGTTTTTGACCCTAAAATAGGAAAGCTATAAATTAATTATAAAAAGGTAACTAAGGTAAATCTACTTGATGACTGAAAAATCTTTCTAAATAAAAATAAATCTAATCTACAATTACAGATTAGTTAGAAATTATAAACAGTGAGAACACACTTATTAAAAACTTAGGGGTTCATGACACTGGATTTGGCAATAATTTCTTGGCACCAAAAACATAGGCAACAAAAGTAAAAATAGATAAAATGAACTACATCAAAATTTAAAAGTTCTATGCATCAAGACACAATCAACAGAGTGAAAAGGCAACCTACAGAATGAAGGAAAATATTTACAAATCATATATCTGATAAAGGGTTAACATATAGAATATATAAAGAACTCCTACAACTCAACAACAATGACAAAAAACCCAACCTAATCAAAAGATGGACAGAAGACTTTAATAGACATTTCTCCAAAGAAGATAAACAAATGGCCAACAAGCACATGAAAAGATGTTCAACACCACTAATCTTCAGAGAAATGCAAACCTAAACTACAACGAGATATCACCTCACACCCATTTAGGATGTCTACTATCAAAAAAGCAGAAAATAACAAGCATTGGTGAGGATGTGGAGGAATTGGAACACTTGTGCACTGTTGGTAGGAATATAAAATAGTGAAGCTGCTATGGAAAACAATTTGGCAGTTCCTCAAAAAAATCGAATTAACATATGATCTAGCAATTCCACTTCTGGGTATATACCCAAAAGAATTGAAAGCAGGACCTCAAAGAGGTATTTGTACACCCATTGTTGACAGCTGCACTATTCACAATAGTCAAAATGTGGAGGCAACCCAAGTGTCCATCAACCAATAAACAGATAAACAAAATATGGTATATCCACACAACAGAATATTGTTCAACCTTAAAAAGGAAGGAAATTCTGACACATGCTACATCATGGATGAACCTTGGGGGCATTATGCAAACTTGTTTTTAAACTCTTTAGGTTATCGTATAAGGTCCTCTTTAAATGCTTGCATCTCTTTGTTGATACTTTTATTAGAAAGATCATTACATCTGTGATTTCTGTGAGACTATACAGAACTAGTTGTTGGAATTTTTGTTTCCTTCAACAGTTTTTCTAAGAAGTTGGGTTTTCCTTTTTATCTTTTTGCTTATGTTTCTTTCTTCCTTTTCATTTATTTATTTCTAGCTTTTTAAATACACACATATGTTCCATGCTGATATTTTCTTATTATCATTACTTACCTTTGTTTGAAGTTAGCTGTTTGCTGAAGAATAGTGTGGTGAGGAGAGATTGGGAAAGTAAAAAAAAAGAAATGAAATGAATTGAGGCAGTCCCAGCTGTGATTTGGATTTTTTGGTCGTTAATGCTCTCACCAAGTTTGATATATCTTTTCCTCAAAGGCATGTCTCCTTTTAGTATTTGACATTCAAGAAAATAGTGTTATGCACAGCAAACCTTCTTTTCACTTCCTCCCCTCCTTCCATCTTACCTTTGACAGTCTCCCTTGGCCTGGAGGCTGGGTTGTTAATCATAAAAATGACATGCTTGCATAACTTCTTCCACTCCACTTCTTTCAGATGTTCTGTGACATGCAATATGGTTTCTATAGGAACATAACCTGCTTTTATTGAGGCCAAGCCACACTCTGATAAAAGGATCTTGAACATGTTTTCAAGTCTCTGACATTCTCACCCAGGGTATGAGGAGACTCCTGTTGAATTCCTAAGCACCCTCTTTCTCTTGGCCTCCAGCTTTAATAGCATTTGGCAAGCATTTTTCATAATTTGTTGTTTGGGATTGTGACCCTGATGGTTAGTTTATGTGTCAACCTGGCTTTCCAGTTATTTAATTGAACAGTAACCTAAGTGTTGCTTGAAGGTATTTTGTAGATGTGGTTAATATCTACTATGAGTTCACTTTAAGTAAAGGAGATTATCCTTGATACACGAGTAGGCCTCAGCCAATCAGTTGAAAGACCTTAAGAGCAAAACTGAGGTTTCCTAAAGAAAAAGAAATCCTGCCTCAAGATGGCAGCATTAGCCCCTCCCTGAGAGTTTTCAGCTCCCTGGATTGCCCTGCAGATTTCGGACTTCCTGGTCCCAACAACTGCATAAGCCAATTATATGAAATAGATGTGTGCTGAAAATACCTTTTTCAGTTTTTTATCCTGTGTTTTCACTCTGTAGTGTCTTTGATGAGCAGAAGTTCTTAAGTTGAACTTATCGTATTTATCAATCTTTTACCTCTCATAGCTTATACTTTTTGTTTAAATCTTCCCTTACTCCAAAGTCTTAAAGACATTCCTTTATATTTTCTAAAATTGTTTGTTTTTACTTCCACATTTAAGTTCTTATCCCAGCTAAAATGAATTCTTTAAAAATATGATATGAAGTAGGACTCCAATTTTATTTTTTTCCATTTGGATAACCAGTAATCTCAGCACAATTAATTGAATAGTGGTTTTTTTCTCCACAGATCTGAATTTCCCTTTGTCACTTATCACATTTCCATTTATGCACAAATTTATTCCTGGGTTCTCTACTATTCTGTCATTTTAAACCCAAAATCCTACCACTGACTTCTCAAATGCTCATATGCTATTTAAATCCTTTAGCTTTGTCTCCTATCATGAATTTACAAAGACTTGGTAAGCTTCTAACTGACAAATCCAGTATCTTTTCTTAGTTTCATTCTTTTCAACTTCAAGGCAGTATTTAACACATTTTACTATTTTGTCCCTTTTAACACTGTCTCCTCCTTTGGTTTTTATTACTCTGTACTTTTTTTTTTTTTACTCTTCCTTGTCTGTCTCTTTGATAATTCCCCTGAAATTTCATCTCTCTCTACATTTGTCTCCTTGACAGTTTCATCCACTTTCATATCTTCAATTATCACCTCTTTTCTAACTCATCCACTCTCTTCAGAGGGAGGTCCACATCTCTAACTGATGGTTACATGTTTCCACTTGTTTGGTCCTTCCTTAAACTCAACATAGGGCCTTGAACTCAAGATGTCAAAAACTGACTTTATCCCTCTTCTCAAGCCTACTTCTGCTTTATTATACCTTTTTTTTAAACTGACATGACCACCTTCCTAGTCAAATCAGTTTCAAAAATCAGAGTTATAAGTTAGATTCTTCAACTGCCCTTTTCTACCACCTTCAACCAGTGGGCAAATACTACAGATTCTTCCTCAGTCACGTTTGTCCCAAGAAATTCTCACTTCTCCTTCTTGACACTCTCTCTCTCTAGCTCAGAACTCTGAGGGGTCCTTCTAGGCTGAGCCAGATGCCCAGTAAGATGCACATCATTCAGTTTGGAGGTCATCAGAAATAGATAATTAAAAATACAAAACTGGGGGCTGGCTCAGTGGTGTAGTGATTAAGTTCACGCACTCTGCTTCAGCGGCCCGGGGTTCGCAGGTTCAGATCCTGGGCACAGACCTACGCACTGCTCATTAAGCCAAACTGTGGCAGCATCCCATGTACAAAATAGAGGAAGATGGGCACAGATGTTAGCTCAGGGCTAATCTTCCTCGGCAAAAAGCGGAAGATTGGCAATGGATGTTAGCTCAGGGTCAATCTTCCTCACCAAAAAAAAAACCCCCAAAAACTGGAGCTGGCCCCACAGCATAGTGGTTAAGGTCAGCACGCTTCACTTCGGCTGCCTGGACTCACAGGTTCAGATCCCAGGTGTGGACCTACACCCCTTGTCAGCCATGCTGTGGCAGTGACCCAAATACAAAATAGAAGAAGATTGGCACAGCTGTTAGCTCAGGGTGAATCTTCTTCAGCAAAAAAAAACCCAAAATTAAACTAATCTAAACTAACTGAAAGTTAACATTCTACCTTGATAGGGTCTTTTAAATTTCTTTCTGTTTTACTATTAAGTTTTGAATCAGTCTATTTCTCTCCATCCCCCTGTACCCACCCCAGTCTAGTAATCAGCAGCATCCTTCTCCTGGACCACTTCATTAGATGCTTGGCTAGCTTCGCATCTACTCAGGCCTGCCTGCAATCCAGTCTTCCCCACAGTAATCAGAGTGGTCTTTAAAAATAAAAATCTGATCATATCCTTCCCCTGTTTAAAAAATATATATGGCAATTTTTATATAGTTCTCATGATATGCCAGGCACTCTTTTAAGTTCTTTACATATTTTAACTCATTTAATTCTTATAACCTTATGTGGTAAGTACTATTATTATCCCCATTTTACATAAAAGGGAACTGAGGAACAAACAGATTAAGTGATTTGTTCCTCATCCCACTGTTGATATGTGGTGTAGCCAAGATACATGAACCCAGGGAAGTCTGACTCCAGAGTCTACCCTGCCTCTAAGAACATTTCAATGGCTTCTCTTTGTCCTTAAGAAAAAGTGCAAAATTAGCCTGATGGGATCTTGAGGCTTAATTGTCAAAGGAGAGGAGAGGTGATGATCTATCTTCAGGAATAAAACATCACGGAGGGAAGTTATGAGTTGAATTATGTCCTCCTAAAATTCATATGTTGAAGTCCTAACCCCCAGTACCTCAGAATGCGACCTTATTTGGAAATAGGGCCACTACAGATATAATTAGTTAAGTTAGGATGAGGTCAGACTGGAGTAGGGTGGGGGCCTAATTCAATAAGACTGAAGTCTGCATAAAAAGGGAAATTTGGACGCACACATGCACACAGAGAGAACACCATGTGAAGATAAAGGCAGAGATTGGGGAATATGTCTGCAAGCCAAAGAACATCAAAAATTGCCAGCAAACCACCAGAAGCTAGGAGAGAGGCACGGAACAGATTTTCTCTAACAGCCCTCAGAAGGAGCCCGAACCCACCAACACCTTGATCTTCGACTTCTAGCCTCCAGAGCTGTGAGACAATAAATTTCTGTTGTTTAAGCCACCCAATTTACAGTACTTTGTTATGGCAGCCCGAGCAGGCTAATACAGAGGTTTCTATCTAAGACCATCTCAGGCATGGAGTCATAATAATTAAGACTATTAAAAACTTGAAGGATTTCTTTCTTTCTTTCTTTCTTTGCCAGTACAATCTTTTTTTGTTGAGGCATAACTGACCTACATCATATTGGTTTCAGGTATACAACAAATGATTCGATAATATATACTGCAAAATGATCACCACCATAACTCTAGTTAATATCCATTATCATACATAGTTACAGAATTTTTTCTTGTGATGAGAATTTTTCAGATCTATTCTCTTAGCAACATTCAAATATGCAATACAGTATTATTAACCTAGTGCTATATATTACACCTCTATGACTCATTTATTTTAAAACTGGAATTTTGTACCTTTTGGCTCCCTTCACCCATTTTGCCCACCCCCCCACCCTCTGCCTCTTGCAAGCACCAATTTGTCCTCTATAAGCTTGTATTTTTTTTAGTTCCACATATAACTGAGATCATATGGTATTTGCCCTTCTCTGTCTGACTTATTTCACTTAGCATAAGGACCTCAAGGTCCATCAAAGTTGTCACAAATGGCAAGATTTCATTCTTTTTTATGGATGAATAATATTTCATTGTGTATGTGTGTGTGTGTATATATATATATATACACATTTTCTTTATCCATTCATCTGTCAATGGACACTTAGGTTGTTTCCAAGTCTTGGCTATTGTAAATAATGCTGCAATGAACATGGGGGTGTATGTATCAAGTTAAGTGTTTTCATTTTCTATGGATAAATACCCAGAAGTGGAATTGCTGGATCATATGGTAGTTGCATTTTTAATTTTTTGAGGAACCTCCATATTGTTTTGTATAGTGGCTGCACAAATTTACGTTCCCACCAACAGTGCACAAGGATTCCTTTTTCTCCACATCCACTCCAGCATTTGTTATCTCTTGTCTTTTTGATAATAGTCATGCTAACAGGTGTGAGGTGCTATCTCATTGTGGTTTTCATTTGTATTTCCCTGATGATTAGTGATGATGAGCATCTCTTTATGTACCTGTTGGCCATCTATCTGTCTTCTCTGAAAAAATGTCTATTCAGATCCTCTGCCCCTTTTTTAATTGGATTGTTTGCTTTTTTGCTATTAAGTTGTGTGAGTACTTTATATATTTTGGATATTAGGAATTTCTAAACTTTGTATCTTCTCTATGTTTATTAGATTCTTTAGTGATTAATAGTAAATTCCATTAAACATAAGGACTGGGTTGTTTGCCTTTGAGCATCTGAGGAGGAAGGAATTTATGGAAACCATTCTTCTCTCTACAGACAGACTTGTGAAAGAAAATGACAAAAAGATGCAGAGGCAATGGCAACATAAAACAGGAAAGACAAGAAGGCTGCCCTTGGGGCCTTCCAAAAAAAAAAAAAAGAGAGAGAGAGGATAGGGAGCTGCTTGGGCGTAAGAGCCTAGAACTTTCTCTGGTTTCCCAAAACCTTTAACTTCTCTTGTCCAGAGAATTGCAGCAATCTTTTAGTGAGCCTCTTATATCTCCTGCCTTTGCTCCTGCCATTTCTTCAGCCTAAGTGCTCATTTACCTCTTCTTCAAGTACCAGAGCTGGGACTAGAGGTGAGGTAACAAGCCCCTTAGGGTGCAAAATGTAAGGAACACCCACTCTCGGGTGCCAACTGTGCATTTCAACCACCCCGAGAGTGAGAGCGTCCCTAAATTTTGCAGCCTAGGTGCCTGTTGAGTACAACAAGGCTGTTGACTCTTCAGTGCTCATCTACTCTCTCTCAATAACCTCTGGTCAAAAGTAATTGTTTGTCCTATGTGCTGCCATAACACTTGGCTCATTTTTCTATTAACTAAAGCACTCATAACACTCCATGTCCAAATCTGGAGTCATCCTTGCCTCCTCTCATTCTTTCACACCTCACATTCAATCCATCAAGAAATCTTCTTGACTCTGCCTTAATAATATGCCCAAGTCTGACCACTTCTCACTCCCTGCACTGTTACCACCTTGTTCTGAAACTCCTGAACAATTGCAACAGCCTCCCAGTTTCCACTCACTTGCCTGCCAACCAGTCTATACTCCACAAAGCAGTCAAGGGGATCATCTTTTAAAATTTGAGATAGATCACATCACTCCCCTATCAAAACCCCCAATTGGCTCCCTGTGTTACTTAGAATAAAAGCCAACTCTCAGGGGCTAAAGGGTCCTACTTGAGCCCTCTCTATCTATCCAACCTGATTTCCTACCACATTTTCTTTCTCCCTCAGCTCCAATCACATTCATCACCCTCCCTGGTGTTCCTTCAAGCCCACTCCAGCCTCAGAGGCTTTGCCATTTCAGTTGACTCTACCTGCAAATCTGTGCACTTAGAAAGTAACACACTTCTCAATCTTTTTCAATTCTCTGCTTAAATAGCACTTTCTCAGAGAGGCTGTCTAAAATAGCACTCTCATCACTGCTTCATACTGCTTTAGTCCTTTACTCCTACTTTACTCCTTTACCTTTTCACTTTATTTTTCTCCAAGGTACTTATTACTATCTTTATTTTATTATTCACTTATTTGTATATTATCTGTCTTCTCCACTGGTGTGTGCTACACGAGTGCAAAGACTTTTGTCTGTTTATTCCCGTGCTTTATCTTTAGCACCTAGAACCGTGAGTGGCATAGGGCAGGAGCAAAACAAATATTCATTGGATGGATGATGGATGGATGGATGGATAGATGAATTCTGCTCACTTTCATAGCTCTTTTACACCCATCACAAGTTTTACCCATCACAAGTCTTTGTGGTAACTGTCAAGGTCTCATTCTGCTCTGTATTCCCAAGGCACCTAGCATAGTGCTTTGCATGTCAAACATACTCAGTAAGTGTTTGTTAAATTGAATCAAATCTACTTCCTTATAACTTTTTCTCCTTCAATCTTATCAATCACACATAATTCTATATGAGTAAGCCACTTAAAATGCAGTGATCATATCTCTGATCTGATCTTTCCTCTATTTTAAATCCTCCGAGGGATTTTTTTTTTCCTGAATTTTGTCATGAAACTATTGTTTTGGGAAATCTTCTATCTATGAAATACAGATAGATTGCATACATGTTACTTAATCTTCACAATTACCCTATAAAACAAGTAATACTCTCTTCATTTGACAGGTGAGGAAACAGAGCCTCAGAGAGGTTTAACATTTTTTCCATGAGTATTAATAATAAGTCTAATCTATCTGATTCCAAGAATGTTGCTGTTTACACTATATTTTGCTATAATTTCCTTGGTATTCAAAGCCGTCCACAATATGGTCCCTATCTACCTTTTCAGTATTACTCCTCTACTATAGCCAGAAACTACTATTAAATCTTAGAACTGCATCCTTCCTGTGAAGTCTTGTATAAATGGGAAGTGAGCAATGAGTCAACAATAGAAAAATAATTAAAGAGAAAATCATATTTCACTCCATGGACTATCCATATATGCTAACTTTGAAATGCATCAAAACTAAGATGGATTGATGGACGAATAGGTAAGTAGATATGTGATAAAGTATGTATAATAAAATGTTAACTATAAGAATCTAAGCAATGAGAATATGGATGTTCATAGTAAAATGTTTTCAACTCTTCTTTTTTCTTTTTTTTTTTTTTTTTGTGAGAAAGACTAGCCCTGAGCTAATATCCGCTGCCAATCCTCCTCTTTTTTGCTGAGGAAGACTGGCCCTGGGCTAACATCTGTGCCCATCTTCCTCCACTTTATATGGGACGCCGCCACAGCATGGCTTGACAAGCTGTGCGTCTGTCCGCGCCCCAGATCCAAACCTGAGAAAACCTGGGCCACAAAAGCAGAGGGTGCGAAGTTAAACTGCTACATCACCGGGCTGGCCCCTTTCAGCCCTTCTTATGTTTCAAAATTTTTATAATAAAATCTTAGGAAAATTTATTGAATAATAAGCAAAATTCTTACAATAAACTAATATATTTTAAAGGCATGAGAAAATTATATATAAAATTATTACAAATATATAAAAAGATACTCTGCCCCCTACAAAATAAAACCTAAAGAAAATTTACTAAATTATTAATAGTAGCTGTGTTTGGATAGCATCACATGGGTAATTTTTATTTTTACCTTTTTGTACTTTTTTAGTATTTTACAAATGTTTAATAAACGTATTATCCAACTCAAATGAAAAAACAAAGTTTTAAAAAAAATAAAAATGCATAGTAAATTGCGCTTTACAATCCTATATTAAAATTAGTAGGATTCATGAGAGAGAATGGGAATCAATTGCTAGAGGCAGACAGATCAGATGGCGAGCTGGCCCTAGGACTGCCTCCCTACTTTGATAAATATTACTTGAGATATTTATAGGACAGCCCCTTCCCTCTTTTACCAAAGGTCACTGCTATGAAAATACGCCTATTTTCATTTTTTCCTTAATGATCAAAAAGGCCTTTTGTAGCTGAACTTTCACACCCCTCTAGGTCCTGTTGCTTAGAGCTGACCCATATTCATGGAGCCCTTGACAGCAACCATCCACTATTATCCACGTAGTGTATTAATGGAGGCCTCCCAGCCAAGTGGAGTGGAAGATTTGATAAATACATCTTGGGGCTTTTTGTAAGAATATTCCCGGAATTCTGGCTCCCTACTGTTAAAATAAATAAATTCTCTACACCAGCATGCCAGAATGGAGTTGGGCTTTGGAGCTAAGGTCAAGGGTAGGGTCAATCGGCAGGGGTCTTACAAAACCCCAGAGGCTGTGACATCTCAGTGCAGGGTAAGTTTTTTCTATGTAAAAGTGAGTGTTTGCAGATTCTTGAAACCGACAAACAAACGTGACTTTACATCTTTTTTTTTTCTTTTTCTGGTCTCTGTTAAAAAAGAAATCTCTCCAGCAGTTATCAGATGGTAAAATCATAATTAAATAAAGCTTCAGGGCTTATTTAATAAAAAGGCAACTTTCCTTAGACTTAACTATTCTTTCAATCAGGTAATTTTCCACCATATATTACACAGACCCCGTTTAATGGGCAAATTTAAGCACAAGAAGTCTCTCAAGCAGTATCTTTGTAGGAAACACTAGAGAATCAAGAGACTATAAAATTAATACCAAAATAAATTTATTGATCTTCAATTATGTACTTGGCAACATTTCAGTGTTTTGGTGTAAACAGATTTACTCATAACTGCAATTTGGTTTGGGTTACCTGAGGAAAAAAATGAAAATGTTAAGTCTGCAATGTATAAAAATCATATAGTTCTTATAAATTGTAAGTGAAATTAGCACTAGCAGAATAATTAGGTTTCATATGATCTACGAATATACATTTAATCTACAAATGCAGAATCATAGCATTTTTTAAGCCAGGAAAAGCCTTCTAATTACCCAAATTTAATTTTCAGAACACAGTCCTACATGATATTTCATGAAAAAGGTATTCAACAGTCAAATAAGTTTGGAAAATGGTACATTCTCTACCCTTATCATGAAAACTCACAATTCAAATAATTATTTTAAAGGTTGCAAGAAATTCTGTAAGAACCCTGTATAATTATGTTTAACCCAATGTTTCTGAAACTTACGTGACCATGGAGCCCTTTTTTTGCATAATATCTATTAACATTTTACAGAACCTCTTTGGGAAACACTGCTCTAGACCAATGCCCTCATTTTCACAAAAAGTGAGGTCCCAGAGATAAACTGATTTGCTTAAGGAAACAGTCCTTTATTTACCTGGAGAGACTCACAGGTAAGTAAGCTACACAGTTATTTTCATTTTACAATCAATTGCAATTATTTCTTCCTATTGAAACTTTGCTTCGATCTATCAGTGATTGTAGGCAAAAACAATCTAGACTTGCCTTGGTTTCTGCAGCTAGACTCTTGGTGAAAAATACTAAACATGCCAGTCTTCTCTGACTCTACCATTGGCTTATGTAAATCAAGTAACTAGGCATCTGATGTCAATTAAATTATTTGGGAGGGTAAGTTACCTGTTCATGATCTAACTATGAAAATATCACTGTAAACAGCTCTTTCAAGGTTCAGTAGGGTTTCCACTACTTTACAAAGTCTTCCCTGACAGCTCCCATTCACAGTAATTTCAACCTTCTCTGATCCATATGTAATCAAATTCTGTCTTCTATTGTTACTTACCTGCCCCATATGTATATCTTATCTCCCTAAACAGACTGCAAGCTCCTAGAATGCTAGAACTAATTCTTACTTTTCTTTTGAGTCACCTTAGATACATGATTGATTCTCAAGAAATACTTTTGAATGGCTCACAAATGACCAGTTGAATGGAATAGGGAGAAATTGTCAGCCTGAAAGATTAAGAAAGGAGCCCACCTTCCATCTTCTTTCTACCTTCAGTGTGGAACTCTCCCTCTCTCTCAGCTTGTATGGTTATCTCTTGGCAGTCATGTCTAGAGGTCCATGGTAAGCTGGGCTGCCCATGCTCAAGGGACCTTGCCTGAACCTGCAAACACTCCAGTCAGTCAGTGAGAAGCTCATCAAATCAGCAGGACAAGTACAGTCATGCCTCAAATCTGTTTGGAGATCAAATGGGCCTTACTCAATAATAAAACAGAAGTCTGCTTTTATTTCTACTTGTTTGGCCTCAGATTAATTAGGTATGCTCCCCAAAAGTACAAAGTAGCTGCTTTTTTGACACTCAGTTAAATCATCTTTCTTAAAGAGAAGCTGATCCCAGGGTAGGGATAGCTCTAATTATATTTTAGCTTGTTTTACAGCAAGACCCTAGAGACACAGACGAGGAAGAAAGGAAACTCCCTATTCCTCCCTGTCACCACCATCCAGGCCGACTTTGGTTAAATGATAAGCTCTGCACTGAAAAGGTTTAGACAAACCCAGTACCCACAACGTGAGGACTTCCACTGTTCCAAATACAACTCTTGTTGTATATTCATCTTTGATTGACACAGACCAATATTGTCCGATTAACTCCATGTTTTTGTCTATAAACAAATCAATGCATGTTGATTGTGCAGGTACCATGTTCTCAGCACTGCGGTAGGTACTGTGGAGTCACAGAAGATGTATAAAGGTATGGTTCCTCTCTTCGAGAGATTTACAAGCTAATAAGGTGAGCTAAGACTAACACTGAAAACAACTGTGAACAAAACAAGGTGGTATGTAAGATCCAGTGCTGACTTGGGAGCCTTGGACTTTAACTGCAATAGAAACTCAGTGGAAGGGGAAAAAGTCACTGGAAGTTTCAGTCATAGAAGAAGACTTCATGAAGAAAATGGGATATGAGGTGAACATTGAAGGAGGGACAGGATTTGAGGCAAAGGAGGTAGGCTGTCCATTCCAGTTTCAGGCAACATCATTTTGTTAATTCTTTGAGATGCTCCAATTCTCGATTGCTATGAGGCAGAATAAATTTTAAAAACACACTTTCAATCACTGGGCTATTACCTTTTTAAAAATTTACCTTTAATATACAATTATTTTGTGGTCTGTAAATAAATTTGCTTAATTTTCCACTTCCCAGTTGGCATAGTCAGGCCAATAATTTGACTTATTAGCTTTAAAGTTATTCATTATATGCATACAAATTTTTAACAAATAAAAACAAAGTGGTCACTATATGCTAGGCTCTTTGTTGGGCATTGGGAATAAAATGGTGCATAGGTAATCAAGATGCCTGTTGAGTTTAAACGTGGTGGTAAAGACAGACATACAAAGAACAACATGATTACAATTATAGTATGTGTCATCAAAGAAAAATATAGAGAGCTGTGACAGCATATATCAGGGAAGTCTAATTTAGATTGGAGAAGCAGTGACAAATTTCTAGAGAAATTGATAATTTAGGCTGAGATCTGAAGTATGTAGGAGTTAGAGGTAGGGGTGACAGGGACAGAGTATTCTAGAAACAGAGAAAGCAGTTAATGTGGTTGGAGGGTAAAGGGAGATAAGGCTGGACAAATAAGTAGAGCTGGGTCGTGCTTGTCTATCTCTATTATATATAAATTATAGCTAACTGAAATATTCACCAGTGGTCACACTTAATTTTACACTATTATCACAAGCTATGATGAAAATTAAATTGCTATTATGGTAAAAACAATTTGAGAAGATAAACTCAGAATAGGAATACCTTGTTATTTCATCCATGCTGCCTTCCACACAGTAGATATCTACAAGATATAAATGGAATTTTAGAATTCCAGTAAAAGTGGTTACCTCTAAAATGATGAAATAGATTGGGAGGAATCAGATGGCCAAGAGGCAACATAGTGAAGCAGTTAGGTGCATGGAATTTTGGAACTAGACTTCCTAGGCTTGAATCCCAGCTCTTCTACTTGCTAGTTCTATGACATGAGACAAATTTGAACCTGTTTTCCTACCTTTAAAATGGGGATAGATTCGGGGCTGGCCCGGTGGCATGGTGGTTGAGTTCACACACTGCTTTAGCAGCCCGGGGTTCGCAGGTTCAGATCCCAGATGCGGACCTATGCACCACTCATCGGGCCATGCTGTGGCGGCGTCCCATATATGAAGTGGAGGAAGATGGGCACAGATGTTAGCTCATGGCCAATCTCCCTCACACACACAAAAAAATTGGGGACAGATTACACCAAAAGCACAAGCAGCAGCAGAAAAAATAAATAAATTGAAATTCATCAAAATTAAAAACTTTTGTGCTTCAAAGGACAAAATCAAGAAAGTGAAAGGACAACCCACAGAATGGAAGAAAATATGTGCAAATTACATATCTGATAGGGGACTTGTATCTAGAATCTATAAAGAATTCTTACAACTCAATAATAAAAAGATAACCCATTGAAAAATGGGTTAATGATCTGAACAGAAATTTCTCCAAAGATATATAAATGGCCAATAAGCATATGAAAAGATGTTCAGGGGCTGGGCCAGTGACATAGTGGGTAAGTTCGCATGCTCTGCTTTAGTGGCCTGGGGTTCGCAGGTTCAGATCCGGGGCATGGACCTATGCACCACTCATCAAGCCATGCTGTGGCAGGCTCCCCACATAAAGTGAAGGAAGATGGGCATGGATGTTGGCCCAGGGCCAATCTTCCTCAGCAAAAAGAGGAGGATTGGCAGCAGATGTTAGCTCAGGGCTAATCTTCCTCACACACACACACAAAAAGATGTTCAACATCATTAGTCATCAGGGAAATGTGAATCAAAACCACAATAAGATACTATTTCACATCCACTAACATGGCTATAATAAAAAAGATGGACAATAATAAGTGTTGATGAGAATGTGGAGAAATTGTAACCCTCATATACTGATGGTGGTAATCTAAAATGGTACCGCCATTTTGGAAACAGTCTAATAGTTCTTCGGACAGTTAAACATATAGTTACCATATGACCCAGCCATTCTATTCCTAGCTATATGCCAAGAGAAATGAAAACATACATCTATATAAAAACGTATACATAAATGTTTACAGCAGCATTATTCATAGTAGCCAAAACAATTCAAATGTCCATCAACGGATGAATGGATAAACAAAATGAGGTATATCCATACAACAGAATACTATTTGGCAATAAAAAGAAAGAAAGTACTTATATATGCTATAACATGAATGAATCTTGAAAGTATTATGATAAGTAAAAGAAGTCAGACACAAAGGACCATATACTGTATGATTCCATTTATATAAAAATGTCCAGAACAAGCAAATGTATAGAGACAGAAAGTATATTAGTGATTGCCTGGGGCTGGGGGGAAAGGAAGAGAGTTTCTTTATGGAATGATGAAAATTTTCTAAAATTGATTGTGATGATGGCTGCACAACTCTGTAAATATATTAAAAGCCATTGAATTGTACATTTTAAGTATATGAATTGTATGGCATGTGAATTATAGCTCAGTAAAGCTGTTTTTAAAATGGGGACAGATTAAATAAAATACTATGTTCAAAGGACTGGAAAAGTACCCGACTCATAATTAGTGCTACATAAGTGTTTGTTATCCACTAGAATATAAGCTCTCCGAGGAAATGAGATTTAGTTTGTTTTGTTCCCAAGTTCCTGCCATATAGCTGGCCCTCAAAAATATGTGTGAATGAATAAATGATCTGGAGAAAATGGAATTTAGTTTTGTAAATGCAATATATACTCATAGCAAAAAAAAAAAAAAAACCATATAAGGATGTGAAATGCCAAATAAATGTCCCCTCACTCCCTAATCCCACTCTGCAGCTATAACCAGCAATCCAGGAGATTTTAACTAGAGCGAAATTATTCTACAAAGTGCAGACTACCAGCTTCTTATATGAAACAGCCAGAGCCACACTTGAACACAACACCTTGTTTTCAGAGGCATCCTAGAGTTTGGAGGATAAGGAAGTTTTGGAAAGATATGGCCAGAGCCAGGGCCAGATGTGTGTTCCCCTCAATGTTGCAGTTTGCTCCCCAAATTTCTGACTAAACCAAAACTAAAGGCATAGTGGTAGATAAATGGTTTATCCTGTACCACAAACCTAAAGGTATTGATGGAGAGATTCCTCAAATAATTGACCTAGCCAGATCATCCTATATTGAAGCCCTACCTATGTGCTCAGAGATTCCTGTCAGCTTCTTAGTGCTCCTCTCTTAAATGTGAACTCACCACTAAGGACCACCAGATATTGGAGAAAAGTCTCTGAAACAAAAAATAAAAACCAAAACAAATAAAGTGGAAAAGAAACTTGGAGAAAACAGAGCTATGCATGGAGATAAAAATGCCAAAGAATTAATTAATATTTTCGGAGAGATAAGAGAAGATATAGAATATATAAAAGAATAGGATAAAATAAAGAGAGCTCTTGGAAATTAAAAATGTGATGGGATAGGGGCCAGCCCCGTGGTGCGGCGGTTTAGCTCGTGCTTTGGCAGCCCGGGCAGGGTTCATGGGTTTGGACCCTGGGCACCTGCCAATGCACTGCTTGTCAGCCATGCCATGGCGACGTCCCATATAAAGTAGAGGAAGATGGGCACGGATGTTAGCCCGGGGCCAGTCTTCCTCAGTAAAAAAGAGGAGGACTGGCAACAGATGTTAGCTCAGGGCTGGTCTTCCTCACAAAAAAATAAAAATTTAAAATTTTTAAAAAAATGTGATGGGATAAATGAAAATCTAAATAGAATAACTGGAAAATAAAATTTAGAAAATCTTCCAGAAAGTAGAGCAAAATGACAGAAATGAAGTATCAGAAAGAAAAGTTAGAAAAATTAAAGGACCAGTTCCTAGAGACCCAACATACATTGAATAGAAGTTCCAGAAAGAGAAGAGAGAAAATGGAAGGAAGGAAATCATCAAAGAAATAATTCAAGAAAATTTTCTGTAAGTGAAAGATACAAATTTTTGAATTGCAAGGGCCCAACACTATAAAAAAATTGACTCACCCCAAAGCATATCATTGTGAAATTTATTAAAATTAGGGATAAAGAGAGGATTCTACAAGCTATTATAGGAGAGAAAAAACAGGTCATATGCAAAGGATCAAGAACCAGAATAAATTGGTTTTTTTTTGTGAGGAAGACCAGCCCTGAGCTAACATCCATTGCTAATCCTCCTCTTTTTGCTGAGGAAGACTGGCCCTGGGCTAACATCCGTGCCCATCCTCCTCTACCTTATATGGGATGCTGACAGCATGGCTGACAAGCAGTGCGATGGCAGGCGCCTGGGATCTGAACTGGCGAACCCCACGCTGCCAAGCGCGAACCAAACCACTGCACCACTGGGCCGGCCCCAAATTTAAACTTCTCATCAGCAGTATTGAAAACTAGAAGGCAATAGAGAAATGCTTTCAATTTTTTTTCTTTCAAATTTTTAAAGGAAAATTATTTCCAAGATATAACTCTAGACCCAGCTAAACTATCGATCAAATGGGAAGGTCAAATAAAGACATTTTCACTCAAGGTCTCAAAGATTTACCTTCCATGCATTTTTTCTCAGGAACTGCTAGAGAATGTACTTTATCAAAGCAAAGGGGTAAGTCACAAACAAGCAATATACAGGATACAGGAAACAAAGGATCCAACACAATAGAGAAGCCAACAGAATCTCAGAATGATGGTGAAGAAATATCCCAAGATAATGCCTATATACCAAGGATAGAGGGAAATTGGTCCAGATTGGAACAAGCCAGAAAGCTCAGGGAAGGCTTCTTAAGAAGATTAAATTGATGGAATGCTTGATATATGTGAATGCATTAAGAGATTTAGACAAGTAGCAGAGACTCCGGGGTTGAATTAGTGAAAATATATAAAAACAAAGCAAATGAGAAACTATACAAAGATTAATCCTAAAGAAACTAAAGAGTAATACAGAAAAGAAAAATGAATCATAGTTTCCTACATGGCTTGACTGTGAATAGTACTTGCATAGTCATTATACATACACATGAAATGTGGATCTAACAGAAAATTACAATATAACTGTATTGAGAGGATGGGGGCCGGGAAGGATGCAAGCATGTTGTGGGAACATTGGGGGCAGGATGAAAGAAAGTGAAATCTTTGTCTTCCATAATAGAGTTACATTCATAACGTCTAAAACTGAAAAATCATAAAATAACAGTATAAGTGTATTATTTAGATAAATACAAGTAAATAACAAAATTATTAGATAAGAGAGAAAGTAATGGGAGATATCTGTTTTTCCTAATAAGCCTTATAGAACTATTTGGCTCTTTCAACTGTATGCGTGTATAATTTTGACAAAAGTAAAAGAAAAGCTTATACTGGTGCTGTGGAGGATACAAAGTGAACAAGATCTGGTCCCTCAAATAGTTTATTGTCAAGTTGGGGGAAGAGAGATATGCAGCTATTGTGTATGAGACAGAATATGACATGTACTCTAAGAGGTTAAAACAGAAAGCTATGGGAACCCTGAGGAGAGAGAAGGTACAGGCTTCGGAGACAAACAATTTTTCATAAAGCTTTTATCATAAAGGTTTTGTGTTAGGCCTAGAAGGAAATGGGGGAATTTTAGCAAGTAGAGATTAGTGTGGTGGGTGTCCCAGGTAAAGGGATTGTGTGAGTAGGGCAGAGGGGACGGAAAAGCTGTGTTATGTGCAGGGAGGAAAGCTTGATCTGATTTGATGGAGTGTGCAGTGTGATCAGGATGTGCCAAGAAACAAGGCTGGAGAGGGAACTTGAGGATGACCTTCGGATGACCTTGAACACCCCATTCAAGTTTTTGGAAGGCAATGAGAAACTGTTAAGTTTTTTTGAGCAGGGAATTGCTATGATCTGGGCTGTAATTTAGGAAGATTATCTGGCAGCAATACATGAGTTGGATTGGAAAGAGAAAAAAAGAAGACAAGAAAAGAAGAAGGAATCCAATTCAATAACCCAGGGCCTGAACTTGAACAGGGTTTGTGGAAACGGAAAGGCAAGGTTGAATAGAAGATATTTCAGAGACAACCTATTAAACCTGCTTTCAAAAACTTATTCATTTGCTTTTGCTTTTCTTCTGTGGGAAATTCTTGATGGGAACTGTGGCTTTAACTGGCTGATATAGGGAGACCGGGAGCCAAGTAAATCACATTGATTTGTATCTTATACTTTAAAAAAAGCCAACTAGTTAATAAGCCTTAGAACATTCTGATCTTGGTAAAAATGCTTGATATGCTCATGTTTTCTAACATTATATTTCATTTCAGTTGGTTTTTTAATGTGTAGTTGCCATACCATTGACTAAGAACTTCAAAAAGAACTTAATTACGCTTAACTTTTCATCTCATCAGTCTTGTGAGCCAAAGGTATTTTAAAATAAATTAATAAATAACAAATTGGCAGATCTACTACATTTAACCATTACAGAGGCTACATAGCTAGTCACACTGACTTCAATCTCTCCCATATTCCCAATCTACCCATCATTCACAATGTTGCCAGATAAATGTTCCTCTTTAATATTTAATCACCCATTCAAGTTTATATAGTGGTTCCCTATTGCCTGCCCTCCAAAACTACACATTTTCTGCTTTACATTCAGGCCTCCAAGACCTCGTCCCATTCACCTGTGCACCCTTACTTAAAGCAACCTCTAACACTACACCTCCACTCCAGTCTAGCTGATCTCTTTATTATCCCCTACTCTCAACATGCATGCTGGCACCTCAGTGTTTTGCTTTCAGGGTTTTCCTACCTGGAATCCCTTATTCAAATTTCTATCTGTGCTTTAAGGCTGACTCATATTCTACCTTCTCTATTATCCCCTCTCCCAGGTACTTCAGAGAAAGTTGATCTCTGCATTTTGCCAGAGTTATACAGCATTTAGAGTCTGCATCATATAATCTGGCACTTAATTATCAACTTTATTTTTATGTGTGCTGGCTGTGTCTCCTTTCCAAGCAGACGATCATTTCCTTGAGAACAGGTTAACTCCATCATGTACTTCTCCTGAGTCCCTCTACCTTTACTCTCTGTATTAGAATTATTTTGGTTGCAAGTGACAGAACCCCAATTTAAAGTAGCTTAAACAAAAACCAGATTATTTTACCTAATGTAAACAAAGAGTCGATGGGTAGAGCAAGATTTAGAAGCATATGTCAGTCTAGGTGCTTGAACAACGTCATCACAAACGTCATCAGTCGCTCTCCGTCTTTTAGCTATACTTTTCCCTCAAAAAATGAGCTCAGGCAGATTCTTCCCAAGTATTAGCAAACGTGGCCAACAGCAACTCAGAAACTCACATCCGAAAAGCTTAGTCAACTCAGCAGAAAGAATGCACTTTTTTCTCTCTTGTTCTGGGAAAAGACACAAGGCTGACTCTCATTGGCCTGGAGAGGCTCACATACTTATCCCTGAACCAATCACAATAACTCTTATTAATTAGTTCTAGGTCACATGATCAAGCTTCAACTGGGGAGATGGGGTCCGTCTTAGGGTCTCAAGTAGACGCAGGACAGGCAGCCCGAGAACGGTGCAGGGATGCTTTTCCTAAGGAAAATCCAAACGTTGTTACCGAAGAAGGGGAAATTATTCTGAGCAGACAAAAATAGCCAATGTCTGCCATGCACGCCCCATCTCCCGTGTCACTTAGAATATTATAAAATCTCCTTCAAATACCCAAATAAGACAAACTTTCTTGATCTATTAAGTTCATTTATTTTTGACGCACTATGGTGAAGACATAGATAGGCAAAATGTGGCGGCTAGAAGAGTGGAAAGTCGTCTTTTTACTCTCCGTACGTGAACATTGGAAGTCATGGCAAGCATAACCTGTGGTAAAATAATATCACCAAATGAATCTTTGTTTCAGGTAGAGTTGAAAGGGCAGATTAACGTGGTATAAAGCATTTTAACAAAACTGAGATTTTGTTCTTTTTTCTCATGTTGTTAGACACTGATGAAATTCAAGAATAAAGACATTCACGTTGTGGAGAATTCAAAATAGAACACTTTAGTGATAAGTTATAATGACCTAGTTATAAAAACTAACAACCTGGCTTTAATGTTTACTCACCATCATAGAAGCAAACAATATTTGATTTCTGTTCTCTTCAAATGTCGTCAGACTCCCTGTCCCCATTCCCACCTCAGGAAGTTAGACACAATGAATTAGACAGTAGCTTTGGTGGCTGTCCCCATGGGAAAAGTGAGGACATTGAAGGTGGAAGAGAACCTGGCAGCCGTGAATGGAAAAATGAACGGAGTTGTACAAATAAGTCATTAACAGGTCAGATGTCAGTTTGTTGAGAACTGCCTTATTAACTAGAGAGAACCTAGCATCAAAAGTTCACTTTGGATAAATTCATCACGTACATCAAGGGAAAAATATAGGAAAAAAAGCATCAAGTTGTATTTCACTGGCAGATAGAAGCCAGATGATATGATAGGTGGTGACCAAAAGGTGACAGAAAACGCTTGCCACACATTAATTGAGAGGATAAACAACTGAAGGTGTTTATTAAAACCAATCAACAAATTTGGTCAATTTGGCGTGGGATAGAGCTGGAAATGAAAGTGCTATCCCTCAGGAGTTTATTTTTTAAATCCTAGATTAAACAGTTTTGTTCATGATTCACATGATGGGAAAAAGCATCTGTTTATATTTTTAATTAAACTAGACAGGAGAGGAGAGAATAGGAAAAGTAGGAGAAAAACTGGAACTTTGAAGTCAGGTCCAAATTCAATTTTCCACCACTTGGTAGGCATAGCATTGGCAAAGTTTTGTATGCTCTCCAAGCCTCAGTTTGCCTATATGTAAAATAGGGAATAACGATAACAGTATATACCTTGTATAGATTGTTTTAGGATTAAATGAGAAAATGCATGTGCGATAGCACGATACCTGGAACATAGTAAGTACTAATTAATTATTAGCTACTATTATTATATTATCATTATTATTAATTCTTAAGGTGAGTTCTTTGAAGGAAAGGATGAACCATCAAAATGACTTTGTTTTGTGGAAGCAGGATTAGAAACAAGCTAAATGGGTTCAGAGGGTTCAAAATCTTCACATTGGCAAGCGTAAATTAAGATGGTTTGGGCTGGATTCTCTAGCAAAGAAGCAGGGTCCCTTGTGGATGTCAAGCGGGTGAGGTCAGCCATGAATCTTTTTTGTAGAATCAGGGATTGAAATGTCTTGTTCACGTGTGTATCATGTGTGCCTGTACCCCAGGACACGCTAGTGGAACGAATAGAAGAATGACTCTAAAGACACACTAATGTGGACATATGTCCGCTTAGAAATCATAAAGTGATTCTATTTGTATCAGAATTTTATAAACAATCTGTAATTTCTAGAAAAGGAAAGATCACGATAACAATACCTACTTATGTCCTGAAGGGATCGTTGTGCCTGAATGAAATGTCCTAGCAGCACAAGAACCCTGGAAATTGTCAGTCAATACTTTAGCCTCGGTTTTTATATTGCTGTTGCTTCCAGAATCCTTGAGCTCTGTACGAGGATGAAGCAGAATGGGCTGTGGGGCTGGGGTCAGGTTCAAAGTAAGATATATTTTCAAATTCAAATCAACTGAGTGTATACTCAATCTTCACAAATCAAAGTCCCTTCAGGTAGCTTTAACTACTTAGGTTTGTTTCCTTTGTTGGTTTTTTTTTAACTGTTACTGTGGTGTATCTTCCCTACATGTTTAGAGCTCCTACTGGCTGCCATTTGGGAAAATTAAATGTCCATTGAGATCGTTTTCAAATAAAACAGTGACAACAACAAATTTTAATCAATAAACCCTAACATTGAAAAAAGATCATATACTTTGGAAAAGCAATATGTAAAGACATAAGAAAAAAATAAAATAGCTTTTAACAAATAGCTAAATGCTGTCAAAATAAGATTTAAAAGTGGTTAGTGATTGAGACTGAACTATAAAGTTCAATAAGTTTCTATGACAAAGCTATTACAAAAGTTATATACATGAGAAATGACTTATTCTCTTTTAAATGAAAGTGTATTCTGTAACTACTAAATAATTAAATGTTGGCTAAAAATTATTGGGAAACAGATAAAAGAGAACATGGGTAAAGGAGACTGATATGATAAAAGAATAAAAATAGATTACAAATAAAGAAATATGAAATTGGAAGAAATAAGATTGATTAAAGGAGAGAATAAACGAAAAGTTTAATGGGTTTTTGCAGAAACTGAATTTTGGAAGAGGAATGGTGACATGAAGGGTTTTGGAGAGGGGAGAAGGATTCTCTAGCCGTCCATATCAAAGAGAAACAAGATTTTAAGCCCAGAGCCTGGAAATCTCTTGGGTCTCGGTACAGACCAGCATCTGCCACCGTAATTACAAAAGGTGTCATCTGACCAACCTCGTGCTGCAATGTTAGGTTAGGGGTGTGAAACAAAACAAAATTTTACTTTCTTAACATCCTTTAAATAGGTGTTACTTCCCTTAATAGCACTGCTGTGCCTGGTCAGGGGAGGAAGAAAAACCTAAATCCTCATTGAATAGCTTTAATAATGTTCCAACTGTTATTTTTAAGCCTATACATTTTCCCCTCTTAAATCTTCTAAGTTTTTAACGGCCCATAGTTTAAAAATTTTTTTTCTTCTTACTTAGATGGTTTTGCAGTATTTTTAATTTTCTCTCATTAGAAACACTAAATAGTTATTAGAAGTTCTTTAGGTCTTGCTTTTAGAATGCATAATTTAAAATTCTAAATTTAAGTTGTCTCAAAATCAGGACAAAATTAATTTCCCTTTAATTTGTGTGGCACCAAGTTTTTAAGGTTTTTTTCTTTTTCTTTTTTGATTATGACTGAACATCACAGCTAATATAGTGACAAAGAAAAGAGGTATTTGGTAATCAAACCTAAATTTAATTTTAACATTTTCCCTAGGGGTAAAATAAGAGATGAAAAATTGTTATACATGTCTATAATTCTGGTCACAGTTTAAATGGACCATATTTCAGTCTTCAGTGACACTTTCATCTAATAGCCAACATTTCTCAAATAAATAAAGCAAACCTCCTAGAGAATAACAGATATTAAGAGGAAAGTCCTGCACATAAAATAATGACAACTATTGCTAGTTACATTTATGTTTATGTATATGTGTGTGTATATATGTATATATTTTAAGATAATGGCTACAGTCATAAATTGACCTGATCATCGATCAGTATAGAACCTCTTTGTGCCTTCACACGTGGTCCGCTTAGTTCACACGTGGTCATCTGTCCTTTAGCATTTAGTCTGTGTTGGGCCTTGAGGTGCTGCTCCTGGAGCGTATCCATCAGCCTGAGTTCTCACAATTTTCCTTGGTAGTCTGAGCAGAGGACTAGTAGCACTTGAGGCTTGTTAGTCTCCTAGAGATCTACGGAATGTTTCCCTACCTCACAACAAACATCGAGTGCTCTGCCAGATTGCAGATTTTATTTCAACTCTTATGGGTACAGAATGTAGATAATGGGTAAGGACTTTTTTATTACTAAAAAGGATACCTAACTTCTTAGGTCAATTTTGAGAAATGTTTTGTATGTCTTGTTTATTTTGTATTTTAAAAGGCAATCTAGTGAGTGCTTTCTAAAATTGTCTGCTTGACTCAGAAAAGTCCTCCATGTTTCGTTGCATTTTAGACTAGCTCATTGAAAGTGACAGGAAATGCCAAAGGTTCAAAATCTCCCAAACACTTGAAGCTTGTAAGTTTTGTGAGTGATTACCTGCTTGAAAACATCTTGAGGAAAAGGCATAAAAGGAAGTGTAGGCTGGTTAAAAACAGACAAACATACTTTGGGTCCAGAAAGAACTGGGTTGCTTGTCACACACTGGCTGTGTGACTTTAGCTGGTGACATAACATCACTGACCTGTTTCCTCAACCATAAAACAGGATAGTAATACCTAGTTCATGTGGTTGATGTGAAGACTAAATAAGTTAAAAGAAAAAAGCCAGAAAGTGCCCAGTTCAGCAGCAGACACATAGAATGTGTTCAGTAAATGGTAACCAATATTATTAAAAACATATTAAGACATGGAAAAAATATCTAAGGCAGGACTCCTATTTATAATGTAGGCTACCATAATCTGAATGGTTGTCCCCTATCTCCTTTATTCAATCTTGGAGAACATAGTTTTGGAATAAGGATAAAAGCGCTTTTTTTGTAGTTTTGCACAAATATTAGAAAACAAGTTAATTTTAATTTGGAGACAAAACCCTCTATGCATTAAAAGTGGTGCTTATATATTGTTTTCAGATAGTTATATGTTTAATATTCCTTCTCTGTGCTAAACTGAGGATGAAGGAAGGTATTGAATCAAAAAGCATGGTGAAAAATAACTAGAATCAGAAGACACTGAGAGACAAAGGAAAATTAAAGATAACAGGGACACTTCATTCCATTCCCTTAAAATATGATTCTCAATTTCTCTGTTGATCAGGCAACAAAATACCAATGTTGTTTAGTTTCAGGCTCAAGGTTTATATGCTAAATGAAGCTAAACATAAATTTCCAAGAAAATTAATAGATTGGCCTACCTTATATTGTAACCAGTAAATTTATGGGAGAAATTACCCCTCTTTAAGAAAAAGAATCAAGTGTTGCTCTGTTTCTAACTCAATCACTATAAATCACCCTGGAAGCAGGGGTTTGTCAAATAGATGTTCTCCAACAAAATGAATTACAAAGAGGCTGAACTGTTTGGTTAAAATAAAAAGATGAAATTTTCAATTATTTGCAGAAGCTGCGTTCACGGTGTAACAAAAAGCATTATTGCCACAAGAGGAATACTTTCAAGACTCAGTGTTCCTTCACTAATATAAATAACCCCATCTTGGCAGTTCAGATCATTTAGAATCCAACAAAGAAAAGAACATTGTCAGTAACATCTGCTGTAATGGAAAGAGCGCGATGTCAAGCTCTCTTTTCTTGACACACTGACTCGGATGGGGATGTGATGTTCCTAGGATTTCATAGTTCTTTTCAGTATGTGAACTTAGATTTGTTCAAATTTGCAGGGAGTTTCTACCTGAGGTTATTCCTTAAGGGCTCTCTGTAAGACTTAGAATGGATTTGGTCTTTTTTTCCCCAGAGTTCAGGCTTCCTAGTGGCTTGGGCAGCGAGACCAGTAAGAATGCTCTTGTGGTCGGTGACAGGCAGTGGCTTGGACCAGGTGGTAGCGGAGGAGATAGAGAGTAGTAGATAGATTAGAAACATATTTTGGAGGCAAAACCAATAGACTTTGTTAATGATTTGCATATAGAGATGAGAGAAAAGGAAAAATCAAGGATAACCACCAAATTTTAGGTTAGAATAATTAGATAAGTGTGGAGACATTTACAAAACTGGTAAACAGAGAGGTTTGAGAAGAAAAATAAAAGTTAATATGAGTCTTCTTGTATATAAGAAATTAAAAAAAAAAACTTTTTTTAAATTAAAGCTTTATCAAGGCTTTGATTTTGAAAGCGTGTTCTAAATTTTTTTCCTTGGTACAGTATTGTTTTGATGTATTCTTCAGACGTCTTAAATTATTTATAATCTGAAAATTCTACAGATAATCATAATAAATCATAAAATATTTACTACTCACTCTTACTGCAAAAGGTGAAGTTTATCTTTTGGGAAAATTAGAAAAATATTTTAAGACAATTTTTTAGCCATTTTCCCAAGTTCCATGATTTTTTTTTTTTATGTGAAAGCATCTTTTAATTCTTGGGTCAAAATTCACATCTTCCCTTTACCATTATTCATATATTTAATTACAGACAACTCTGGTATAGAACTCAGAGTCCTTTTTTTTTTGCTTTTGTTGAGGAAGATTCACCCTGAGCTAACATCCATTGGCAGTCTTCCTTCCTTTTTTTTGGCTTGAGGAAGACTAGCCCTGAGCTAACATCTGTGCCAATCTTCCTCTATTTTGTATGTGGGATGCCACCACAGCATGGCTTGATGAGTGAGCAGTGTGTCGGTCTGCACTCAGGATCTGAACCCACGAACCCCAGGCCACCAAGGTGGAGCACGTTAACTTAACCACTATGGCACCAGGCCAGCCCCGAATAATTTTTTTTAATAGTCAGCAAATACTAGTTGGGCTGGTAATGCTGAGCTAACTCATACAACATTGCTCAATAAATTTTAAAAAATAAATTAGAGTAGTTTTTGTTTTGAGATTTAACCATTGATGAACCTGCTTAAGTCTAAAAAGTTGGTTACTTTTTGAAAAAAACTTTAACATGAGAGCATTCTTTTTTTTCAACTCCAAGATTTAATCAAAAAGAAGACAATTTTTTTAAAACTGAGTTTAGAGGTAGAATCAGTGGCTGGTCATTTGTTCAAACAAGAGATAAGAGTGACATCTGGTGTTCATTGGGAGTATCTGTAACTTTACTATTTCCATCAATTTACCTACCTACAAGGTGTTGAATGCAGCATAAAAACAAATGAGAGGGAGACAAATGGAAAAGGTCACTGTGGTAGCTATGAGAATAATCGAAAATGGTGTGTAATTTCTGAGAGCTCAGGGTCCCTAATCTGTTTCAGAGATTCAGGAGTGGAATCCTGTAGTACCTGCTTCCTGAGGTAGAAAAGAAAGGGGAAGAGCCACAGGTGACAAGGGTGGGAAGAGTATTGCTGTCCAAAGAGGCGGCAGCATGAGTCCAGGTAGAGAATCAAGTAACAGAATGACATTGTGGGACAAGTTCAACTGCACCAGCGTGAAACGGGGCAGTGAGCGTCTGGTAAGGAGGCAGGAGAGGGAGGCCAAGCTGAGATCAAGCAGAGCCTGTACTCTCTACGTAATGGGAAACCACACTAGAGATAGCCTTGCAATTCAGATAGAGCCACAGCAGCATGTGAGTGATGTATGGAGGGATAAGACTAAAATTAGGATGTTATTGTAGTAGATGATGGTAGTAGTAAGAAGAGAAAATGAATATAATAAATAGTTGGGAGACAAAATCAATAATTAGGATTTATGGCTTGATTGCATACAGAAGGTGAAGGACAAAGAAAGAGTCAAGGATGTCACCTTCTTTTGGAGGTCAGCTAGATTGTATGTTCAACAGTTAATTTTTTTTATTGAGGTCATATTAGCTTATAACATTGTGTAATTTCAGGTGTACATTATTATGTATCAGTTTCTGTATAGACTGCATGGTGCTCACCACCAATAGTCTAGTTTTTTTCTGTCACCATATGTATGTGCCCCTATATCCCTTTTGCACACCACCCCACCCTCTTCCCCTCTGGTAACTATTAATCTGTTCTCTTTATCCACATGTTTGTTTATCTCCCACATGTGAGTGAAATCGTATGGGGTTTGTCTTTCTCTGTCTGGCTTATTTTGCTTAACATAATACCCTCAAGGTCCATCCATGTTGTTGCAAATGGAACGATTTTGCCTTTTTTCTTTTATAGCCGAGTAGTATTCCATTGTATATATATATATATGCACACCACATCTTCTTTATCCATTCATCAGTTGACAGACATTTGGGGTGCTTACACATCTTGGCTATTATGAATAATGCTGCAGTGAACATAGGGGTGCATAAATCTCTTTGAATTGTTGATTTCCTCTTCTTTGTGTAAATACCCATTAGTGGGATAGCTGGATCATGTAGTATTTCTATTTTTAATTTTTTGAGAAGTCTCCACACTATTTTCCATAGTGGCTGTACCAGTCTGCATTCCCACCAGGAGCGTGTGAGGGTTCCCTTTTCTCCACATCCTCTCCAACATTTATTTTTTGTCTTGATAATTATAGCCATTCTGACAAGTGTAAGGTGATATCTCGTTGTAGTTTTGATTTGCGTTTCTCTGATGATTAGTGATGTTGAACATCTTTTCATGTGCTTGTTGGCCATCTGTATATCTTCTTTGGAAAAATGTCTGCTCATATCCTCTGCCCATTTTTTGATTGGGATGTTTGTTTTTGACTTGTATGAGTTCTTTATATATTTTGGAAATTAACCACTTGTGGGATATATGATTTGCAAATATTTTCTCCCAGTTGGTGGGTTGTCTTTTCATTTTGTTCACAGTTTCCTTTGCCTTGTAGAAGCTTTTTAGTCTGCTGTAGTCCCATTTGTTTATTTTTTCTTTTGTTTCCCTTGCCTGAGTAGACATGGTATTTGAAAAGATATTGCTAAGACCGATGTCAAAGAGTATACTACTTGTATTTTCTTCTAGGAGTTTTATGGTTTCAGGTCTTACATTCAAGTCTTTAATTCATTTTGAGTTAATTTTTGTGTATAGTGTAAAATAATGGTCTACTTTTATTCTTTTGCATGTGGCTGTCTAGTTTTCCCAACACCATTTATTGAAGAGACTTTCCTTTCTCCATTGTATGTTCTTGCCTCCATTGTCTAAGATTAGTTGTCCATAGATGTGTGGTTTTATTTCTGGGCTTTCAATTCTGTTCCATTGATTTGTGTGTCTGTTTTTGTGCCAATACCATGCTGTTTTGATAACTATAGCTTTGTAGTATATTTTGAAGTCAGGGATTATGATGCCTCCAGTTTTGTTCTTTTTTCTCGGGATTGCTTTGGCTATTGGGGGTCTTTTGATTGTTCCATATAAATTTTAGCATGCTTTGTTCTATTTCTGTGAAGAATGTCATTGGGATTCTGAGTGGGATTGCATTGAATCTGTAGATTGCTTTAGGTAATATGGACATTTTAACTATGTTTATTATTCCAATCCATGAGAATGGGATATCTTTCCATTTCTTTATGTCTTTGATTTCTTTCAGGAATGTATTACATTTTCAGTGTATAGGTCTTTCACCTCCTTGGTTAAATTTATTCCTAGGTATTTTATTCTTTTTGTTGTGATTGTAAATGGAATTGTATTCTTGACTTCTCTTTCTGCTAGTTCATTATTAGTGTATAGAAATTCAACTTATTTTTGTGAGTTGACTTTCTACCCTGCAACTTTGCTGTATTTATTGATTATTTCTAATGGTTTTTTAGTGGATTATTTGGGGGTTTATAGATATATATAGAATCATGTTGTCTGCAAACAGTGAGAGTTTCACTTCCTCCTTTCCAATTTGGATACCCTTTAAATTTATTTATTTATTTTTTGCTGAGGAAGATTCACCCTGAGCTAACATCTGTTTCCATTCTTCCTCTGTTTTGTATGTGAGCTGCCATCACAGCATGGCCATTGATAGACGAGTAGTGTAGGTCTGAGCCTGGGAAATGAACCCGGGCTGTCGAAGTGGAGTGTGCTGAAATTAACCACTAGGCCACTGGGGCTGGCCCCAATTTGGATACCTTTTATTTCTTTTTCTTGCCTAATTGCTCTGGCCAAAACCTCCAGTACTATGTTGAATAGGTATGGTGAAACTGGGTACCCTTGTCTTGTTCCTGTTCTCAGAGGGATGGCTTTCAGTTTTCCCCCCCTTGAGTATGATGTTGGCTGTGGGTTTGTCATATATGACCTTTATTATGTTGAGGTACTTTTCTTCTATACTGATTTTGAGAGATTTTATCATAAATGGATGTTGGATCTTGTTAAATGCTTTCTCTTTTTCTATTGAGATGATCATGTGATTTTTATTCTTCATTTTGTTAATGTGGTGTATCACATTGATTTGTAGATGTTGAACCATCCCTGAGTCCCTGGTATAAATCCCACTCGATCTTGGTGTATGATCCTTTTAATGTATTGCTGTATTCAGTTTGCCAATATTTTGTTGAGGATTTTTGGGTTTATGTTCATCAGCAATATTGGCCTGTAATTTTCCTTCTTTGTGTTGTCCTTGTCTGGTTTTGGTATTACAGTGATGTTGGCCTCATAGAATAAGTAAAGAAGCATTCCATCTTCTTCAATTTTTTGGAAGAATTTGAGACAGATAGGTATTAAATCTTATTTAAAGTTTGGTAAAATTCTCCAGAGAAGCCAGCTGGTCCCAAACTTTGTTTTGGGGGAGGTTTTTGATTACTATTTCAATCTCTTTACTTGTGATTTGTCTATTCATATTCTCTATTTCTTCTTGATTCAATTTTGGGAGGTTGCATGAGTCTAAGGATTTATCCATTTCTTCTAGATTGTCCAATTTCTTGGTATATAGTTTTTCATAGTCTTCTGTTATAATCTTTTGTATTTCTGTGGTATCCATTGTAATTTTTCCTCTTTCATTTCTAGTTTTATTTATTTGAGCCTTCTCTCTTTTTTTCTTAGTGAGTCTGGCTAAGGGTTTGTCAATTTTGTTTATCTTCTCAAAGAAGCAGCTGTTAGTTTCATCGATCCTTTCTACTGTTTAGTTTTGGGTTTGTTTGTTTGTTTCTATTTCATTTATTTCTGCTATAATTTTTATTATTTCCCTCCTGCTGACTTCAGTCTTTGTTCTTCTTTTTCTAGTTCTGTTAGGTGTAGTTTAAGATTACTTATTTGAGATTTTTCTTATTTGTTGAGGTGGGCCTGTATTCCTATAAATTTCCCTCTTAGTACCACTTATGCTGCATCCCATAAGAGTTAGTATGTTGTATCTTCATTTTCACTTGTCTTCAGGTATTTTTTGATTTCTCCTTTTACTTCTTCAATGATCCAATGGTTGTTCTGTAGCATGTTTTTTAGTCTCCACATATTTTTGGCTTTCCCAACTTTTTTCTTGTAGTTGATTTCTAGTTTCTTAGCATTGTGGTCAGAAGAGATGCTTGTTATGATTTCAATCTTCTTAAATTTATTGAGGCTTGCCTTGTTTCCCAACATATGGTTTATCTTTGAGAATGTTCCACGTGCACCTGAGAAGAATGTGTGTTCTGCTGTTTTGGGATGGAATGTTCTATACATATCTATTAAATCCATCTGGTCTAGTGTTTCATTTAAGTCCACTGTTTCCTTGTTGACATTCTATCTGGATGATCTATCCATTGATGCAAGTGGGGGGTTGAGGTCCCTTACAATTATTGTGTTGCTGTCAATGTCTCCCTTTAGGTTGTTAGTAGTTGCTTTATATACATTGGTGCTCCTGTGTTAGGTGCATATATATTCATAAGTGTTATTTCCTCTTGGTAGAATGTCCTTTTTATCATTATATACTGCCCCTCATTGTCTCTCATTGTCTTTTTTATCTTGAAGTCTGCTTTGTCTGATGTAAGTATGGCAACACCTACTTTCTTTTGCTTGCCATTTGCTTGGCATATCATCTTCCATCCCTTCACCCTGAGCCTGCTTGTCTTTAGAACTGAGATGTTTTTCCTGGAGACAGCCTATTTTTAGGTTTTCTTCTTTAATCCATCCCACCACTCTGTGTCCCTTGATTAGAGAATTTAATCCATTTGCATTTAGAGTGATTATTGATATATAAGGGCTTAATATTGCCACTTTATCTCTCATTTTCCAGTTGTTATATATTTCCATTGTTTCCCTTCCATTGTATTTCTGACTGCCATTTCAGTTTGGTAGTTTTCTGTGATGGTTTCCTCAGTTTTCTGTTTATTTATGATTTGTAGCTCTATTCTGATTCTTTGTTTAGTGATTGGTTACCATGAGGTTTGAATAAAGGATCTCATTGGTGAGATAGTTCATTTTCTGACAGCCTCTTATCTCCATCAGCCTAAGCAATTTCTCTCCCTTACCTCTTCCTCTTCTGAGTGTGTTGTCACAAATTATTCTTTTTTGTGTTGTGAGTTTGTGACTAAATTGAAGTATTGATAGTTATTTTTGATGCTTTCCTTCCCTTTATCTTTTATGTTAAAATTAGGTTCTTGCTAACCTGTTCTGATAGAGAGCTACAGTTTTCTGATTTTGTCTGTCTATGTCCTTGCTCAGTGCTTTGTAAACCTTTGCCTTTTAGTTGCATGCAGGAGGGTTTCCTTCATCATTTCTTGTAAGGGAGGTCTAGTGGTGATGAACTCCCTCAGCTTTTGTTTATCTGAGAAAGCTTTTGTTTCTCCATTGTATCTGAAGGATAGTTTCACTGGATAGAGTATTCTTGGCTGAAAGTTTTTGTCTTTCAGAATTTTGAATATGTCATTCCACTCTCTCCTAGCCTGTAAGGTTTCTGCTGAGAAATCAACTGAAAGTCTAATAAGGGTTCCTTGTAGGTTATTTTCCTCTGCCTTGCTGCTCTTAATATTCTTTCTTTGTCATTGACTTTTGCCAGTTTTACTATTATATGCCTTGGCAACGGTCTTTTTCCACTGATGTAATTAGGAGTTCTATTGGCTTCAGATACTTGTAAGTCCAGTTCCTTCCCCAAGTTGGGGAAGTTCTCAGCTATTATGTCTTTGAACAAGCTCTCTGATCCTTTCTCCCTCCCTTCTGCCTCTGGAATACCTTAATCCTTATATTGCTTTTCCTAATTGAGTCAAATATTTCTTGAAGAATTTCTTCCTTTTTTTAAAATCTTAATTCTCTCTCCTCCTCTACCTGTAGCATTTCTATATTTCTGTCCTCTAATTCACTAATTCTGTCCTCTGTAGCATGAAGTCTATTTTTTATGATTTCTAGATTATTTTTTTATCTCATTAATTGTGTTCTTCATATCCAGAATTTCTGTTTTTTGTGGGTTTTGTTTTGGTTTTTTTTTTTTTTTTTTAGAGTTTAATCTCTTTGGTGAAGTATCCTTTCTGCTGGTTAATTTTATACCTAAGTTCATTGAACTGTCTTTCTGAGTTTTCTCGTAACTCATTGAGTTTCTTTATGACAACTATTTGAATTCTCTATCATTTAGATTGTAAATATCTGTGATCAGGATTGGTTTCTGAAGACTTGTCATTCTCCTTCTACTCTAAAGTGTTACTATAGTTCTTCATGGTGTTTGATGAATTGATAATTTTCTGGCACATTTGTGGTGGTATCAGGTCAGAGATTCTACCTGCCACCACTGGAGGGGTAGCAGGAGCTGTGTTTTCTGATTCCACCCCATCTTTTGGAAGTTGTGCAGGTAGGGCTACTCTGTGTTTGCGCAGGCTGGCTGCAGCCGCTCTGCAGGTTGTGCTCACGTGGCGACCAGCTGAGCTGCTGCATGCTAGGCAGGAGGGGTGCCTATGCGGGGGCTGAACCACCACTTGGCAGATCCTGTGGGCTGCTGTGCTCTGTGGGTAGGGGAGCCTTCTGAACAGGCAGGGTGCCTCCTCACCTGCACTGTGTTCAGCTGGCAGGCACCTTCACAGAGGCTGAGCCACCACCACTTGGTGTAGAGCATTCTCACTGGCAGGGCTGCCATGGCATGGTAGGTGCTCCCACGGGCCAGGCTGCAACTCCAAAAGAATTCACACAGTCCCAGCTGTTCCCACCTCCTCTTACAGTCATGCCAGCTGCTGTGTGAGGATCCATGACCTGGGTCACTGCTGCCAGGGATGGGGAGAGGTGTGTTCCCCTAGTTCCACTGCCTCCTGGGGATCCAGTCCACTCACCTTCTGATGCTCGGCTGCGTGGATCTCTCAGGCATCCTGTTGTGCTGTGCAGGGAATCCTCTGCTGGTTAATGAATGTCCATTCAGTTGTAACTTAGAGGGGGAGAGACTAAGGGAATGACTCACTCTGCCATGATGCTGATGTCACTCTCCAAATACATACTCTATTTATTAACTATATAACCAGGACTCCTTCAACAAGAAATAGGAACTTTAGGGGCTGGCCCAGTGGCATAGCGGTTAAGTTTGTGCACTCTGCTTCAGCAGCCTGGGGTTCACAGGTTCGAATCCTGGGCATGGACCTAGGCACCGTTTGTCAAGCCATGCTGTGGCAGGTGTCCCACATATAAAGTAGAGGAAGATGGGCACAGATGTTAGCCCAGGGCCAATCTTCCTCAGCAAACAGAGGAGGATTGGCAACAGATGTTAGCTCAGGGCCAATCTTCCTCACACACACACAAAAAAGAAATAGGAACTTTACCTAAACTAGCATGAGTAAAAGACTTCATTGCCATGTAACCTGAAGTCTCAGGGGATGGACTGGCTCCAGGCACGACTGGATCCAAGTGCTATGTCTTCAGTGGGCTCTTTCCATGTCTAGACAGTACTCTATTCTGTGTTGACTTCATTTTCATGCAGAGGCAAAAAAGATTGTAGGATTAATTTGAATGTAAAACTAATGACGACTGAGTAAAGAACAAACCCCTCTTTCCCTCCATTGTCTCATATTGACCTCCCCAAAAAGAACTCTGATTGGCTTGACTTTGATCATGTGCCTGTCACTTGAACCAACACAGTGTCCAGAGGGACAAAATATTCTGATTGGTCACCCTGGATTATGGCACGCCCCACTCCCCATAATAGTAAAGACAAAGCCATACGTGATTAGACAACCCTTTCAGAATCATGGGAAGATTGTTTCCTCCAGGGATTCATACTTTAGTAATTTAAATAAATAGTTTGGATATGAGGAAGAATGTAGATACAAATATATAAGCGAAGACTATGAAAGCTCAGTGGAAGGAGTATCTCCTCACTGGAGAAAGCTTCTTGAAAGTCATATTGTTTCAGGTGTCCTGCCTGAAGAGGCTGGCGTCCTTCATCCCAAAGCTAAATACACCTCCACCCAGGAGTCACAAAACTGAAGGAGCATGCAGGGGAGGGTGGAGCAGGTTCAAACCTGGCTGCTACCCCACACTAATGAGGTGAGTCACCAGATAGACGACTGTGTGTGAGCTGCAGAAGTGCCTGCCCCAGACTGCTGAGCATACAAACACAAAAGTGACTGCTGCTTCACCTCCACCCTCCAATTATCATGTGAAGATGTCTCTTGTGGCCTCTCCTAACTGGAAACCTTCAGGAGTGAATTCTGGGAAATGTAGCTCTGCCTAGCCAAGCCAAAGCATCACAAAGCCACCACACTCCTCCATTAGCCTTGAACCACTCAGATGGAGGGATCATGTCCAGTTCAGCACATTTCATTTATTCCACAAATTTTTGTTGGATACCTACCATGTGCCAGGTGCTGGCAACACAGAGATGACTCCAACCCAGTTTCTTCCCTAAGGACCTTCCAAAGGGAGCATCACTGTGATGTCAGGGCTGGATTCCCATCCTTGGTCTTGCTCTGCTTCTTAGAGGGTGTGTGTCCCTGGGCCAGTCACTTCCCTTCAGTTTCTGTGCAGGGTCTCTGTGAGATTAAGTGAGGTCTGAGGTTGAGCCGTCCTGGCACGGTGTCTGCATGTGAAAGATTCTCTGACCTGTTAGAGATTCTGATTTCTTCAGCATCAGATTGACCTGTGATCTTGTCGCCTTCAAGGTGACTCTCAGGGTGTCTGTTGCTTATTTTTAACCAATTTTTTTTATTGTGGTAAATTACACATAAAATTTGCCATGTTAATCATTTTTAAGTGTACAGTTCAGTGGCATTAAGTATATTCCCATTGTTGTGGCACCATCTCCATCATCCATCTCTAGAACTCTTTTCATCTTGTGAAACTGAAACTCTGTTACCGCGAAACAATAACTCCCCATTATCTCCTCCTCCAACTCCTAGCAACTGCCATTCTATTTTCTGTCTCTATGAATTTGCCTATTCTAGTACCTCGTTTATGTGGAATTGTGCAGTATTTGTTTTTTTGTGACTGGTTTATTTTGCTTGGCATAGTGTCTTCAAGTTCCATCCGTGTTGTAGCATGTTCAGAATTTCTTTCCTTTTTAAGGCTGAATGGTATTCCATTGTATGTATAGACCATGTTTTGTTTATCCATTCACCTGATGATGGACACTTGGGTTGTTTCCACCTTTTAGCTATTGTGAATTATGTAGCTATGAAGATGGGTGTACAAAAAAGAAAAAAGAATCACATGGAATTGGGGAAGGCCAATTCCCAAAAGGAGGGATTACAGGGCAGACAAAAAAGTAATAGATGTCCACTATTTTAAATTTTCTGTTTCACTAAATGAACATAAAACACTAAACCAAATCTCTGCATAGTTTTGAAACAGGTTTGCACTTTTTATATCATAATTTCTTTTAACATTCTAGTTTTTTAAGGTTACAAAAATAGTTCAGAGAGTACCCATATATTCTTTAACCAGCTTCCTCTAATATTAACTAACATCTTACATGACCTCAATACAATCACTTGACAATTTTTTATTCCAGAAAAGATGGCATCTTTTCTAAAACATTGTGACATGAATTCCTAGTCAATTAAGATGAGCTGTGACTGTTGTATTTAATAATATTTCCTTAGGATTAAGTAAAAATTTTTAAATCTTTTTCTTGCCTTCAGAAACAAGTTTATTTTTTGATTCTCATTTCTTTTTTCCCCAGTTTTATTGAGATATAATTGACATATAACATTGTATAAGTGTAAGGTGTATAATATAATGATTTGATATATGTAGCTATTGCAAAACAATTTCCACAATAAGTTTAGTTTAACATCTGTCACCTCATATACTTACAATTTATTTTCTTATGATGAGAACTTTTAAGGTCTATTCTTAGCAACTTTCAAGTAAACAATACAGTACTATTAACTATAGTCACCATGATGTACATTACATCCCCAGAACTTATTTATCTTATAATTGGAAGTTTATACCTTCTGACCACCTTCACCCATTTCCCCCACCTCCCAACCCCTACCTGGGGCAGCCACCAATCTGTTCTCTGGTTCTATGACTTCAGGTTTTTAGATTCCACATGTAAGTGAGATCATACAGTATTTATCTTTCTCTGTCTGACTTATTCACTGAGCATAATGCCCTCAAGTTTCATCCATGTTGTCACAAATGGCAGGATTTCCTTCTTTTCTATGGCTAAATAATATTTCATCATATATATGTGTATATAATCGTGTATATATAATCGTGTATATATATCATTATATATATGTATATACATATATATCATTATATATATGTGTATATATATATATATATATATATATATATATATATATATATATAAAACATCTTCTTTATCCATTCATCCATCGATGGACACTTAGGTTGTTTCCACATCTTGACTATTGTGAATTATGCTGCAATGAACATGGGGGTGCAGATGTCTCTTGGAGATAGTGATTTCATTACCTTCAGATACATACCCAGGAGTGGAATTGCTTGATTAAAGTCTTGAAGTTCTCAAAGTCAAAGACATTTGACGTATTTGCCCCTTTTCAATTATATTTTAGATTAAAATCTTGCTTGTCTATTATAATAAATTAGGCTTTTTTCCTCCATTAAGGAACTGATAAGAAGTGCTGGAATAATGACCAAATGATAGATGATGAATGTCAACAGAGAAATGGGAACTATTTTTAAAAGCCAAACATATATTCAATAACTGAAAAGTTGTTGTTTGTTGTTAGTGCCATTGAGTCAATTCTGACTTGTAGTGACCCTGTGTACAGCAGAGCAGAACCCTGCCTGGTCTTTTTGCACCATCCTCTCACCTTGCCGAGCTGTATCAGACATGCTCCACTGCTATTCATAGGGTTTTTGTGGCCAGTTCCTTCTTCTTAGTCTGTCTAATCTGGAAGCTTCACTGAAACCTGTCCACCATGAGTCACTGTGCTGGTATTTGAAAGATGGGTGGCATAGCTTTTAGCATCACAGCAACACACAGCTGCCACAGTATGACAACTGACAGATGGGTGGTGTGGTTCCCTTCCTGGGATACGAACCTGGGCCATGGTGGTGAGAGTGCTGACTCTTAACCACTAGACATCCAAGGCTGGCCCAACTGAAAAGTACAATTTCTGAAATAAAAAAAAAAATTTCACAAGATGGGCTTAACAGCTCTTGAAGATAGCAAAAGAAGGGGTCAGTGTGCTAATCTGAGTCTTCTGAGAAGTAGACACCAAGAAGGCATTAAACATGCAAGGATTTTATTGTAGGAAACACTTATGAGAGAAAATGGGCAGGGAGCTGGAGAAGGCTGGGAGAGCCATCAGATTGTGAGGCAAGTGACCCCAAGTGAAGGAGAGAGGGAAGGAAGATTTGATGGACAGACAGCCATGCAATCTAAGGACAGTTTGGAAAGGACCGTGGAGAATCCTTGAGCCAAAGTCAGCCATCAGAAAAGTCCTGCGTCTCCCAGGAACAGGTTTGCCTTAGTTCCCTGCCACACTTGTTCAAGGCAAGTGTACCCTTGATGCAAATGCAGCAATAGATTCCAGAGCACAGTCTGTATGTGTGTCTGTATTATCACACCTTTCACAACATTGCTCTCCACCGATACAGTTTCTTAATTCACCATGAGTAAAACATTCAGCAGTTGAGCTGCTACCTTTTGTCAGAGACTATCCTTGTTCCGACTGCCAACAGAAAAGCGTCCTACTTGCCTGCCAGTTGGTAGGCGAGCCATTTTCAAGCCCTCATCTTATCACCTGCTTTCTCAGACCACTCCTGACTTTACCTGTTACTCCATGTGCCCTCTCAAATTGGAAACTAAGAATGGATTAAACATGAAAGGCTTTATTCAGGAAAAAGCTTATTATAGAAAATGAGAAGGGTACTGGGGAAGGCTGTGACAGCCATCAGATCACACTGCAAGTCTGACCTGGAGTGAAGGAGAGAAGGAAGGAAGGATAGGTGTCATGCAGTCTCAGGAAATGCAGGAAGGCCAATAGGGTGTCCTCAGCCAAAGTCAGCCATCAGATTAATCCTTCAAACCTCTGCCACTCTCAGTGTTTGACTGGCAGTGCCCCTTGGGAAGTTGCCTCTTCACAAACACAGTGATGTATTTCAGAATGTTGCAGCTCGAGCCCTCTATCAAGTATGCTCTTGATAGCTGGTGGCCTGCAAGGCAATTCTCATGACCACCACAATCAGTGAACATGAAGAAAGACTGTTAGCAATTACACATTCTGAAAAAGGAAGGCATACAAGACTGCAAATAATGACCAGAGCCTCAGTAATCTGTGGGACATTTTAAGTGATCTAATACAAGTACAATTTGAGTGCCAGAAGGAAAAGAGAAAGAGAATGGAACCGAAAAAGAGCTCAAGAAAAATTAGTTGAAATTTGCCCAAATTTAGTGGAAATAATCTACTTACATATCCAAGGAGCTCAACAAATTCCAAGCAAGATAAATACAGGAAAGTCAGCAACGAGGCACATCACTGTCCAACAACAAAAACTAAAATAAAGAGACTGTATTGAAAGCAGCCAGAGAAAAACATTACATACAGTGGAACACTGATTGATTAGGGAACTGATATTTCACAAGAAATAATAGATGCCGGAAGACAATGGGAAAAACGTCAAATATATCTGGAACAATCACCAACATGGCCACATGCTAAACCATAAAACAAGTTTCATGAAATTTCAAGAATACTGAAATTTTACAGAGTATGTTCCCTGACCACGGTGGAATTAAAGAATAGAAAGGAAGAAATAAAATTGTCTTTATTCACAGATGATATGATTGTTTATACAGAAACATCAAAATGAATGTGCAAAAAAACTAGTAGGTCTAATAAATGGATTTAACAAGGTCATAGGTTATAAGGTCAATATATAAAAATCAATTATATTTCTGTTTACAGACAAATAATTGGAAAATGAAATTTTAAAATATCATTTACAATAGCATCAAAAATATAAACTATTTCAGAGTAAACTTACAAAAATTGTACAAGACTTCTACACTGAAAAATACAAGACATTGATAAGAGATACTAAAGAAAATCTAAATAAATAGAGGTTATATTGTAATCACAGATTAGAAGACACAATATTGTTAAGATTAATAGTCTTCCAAAGTGATCTGTAAATTCAACACAATTCCAATCAAAATCCTAACAGAATTTTTCTAGAAATTGACAAGCTGATTCTAAAAATTTTATGGAAATGCAAAAGACCTAGAATAGCCAAAACAATCTTGAAAAAGAACAAAGCTGGAAGACACACACTACCTTATCACAAGACTTTGTTTAAAGCTATGGTAACTAATTGTGGTAATGACGTAATGATTGATAAATAGATAAAGGGAACAGAAACTGAAAGTTGAGAAATAGATCCACACGTACAGTGGGTTGATTTGTGACATATGAACCTAGGTAATTTGATGTGGAAAATAAAGTCTTTTCAAAAAAATGATGCTCCACATATTGTAGCTGCCTTGGCGTCCCCAAACTCTGCCTCTGCCTCTTCAATTCAGTAAGACCCCTGGGATCTGTTTGGATCCCTGCTGCCTTGCACAAAGCCTGGAACAGCCTCACATGCCCCAGGACAATCCTAGGGCTCCCCTTGGTGTTTCCTTTCTCTCAGGATAACAGTCCTGTGCTGCCAGTTGTCTAATGTCTGAAAACAGTTGTTAAATATATTTTGCCCAGTTTTCTAGTTATGGAGGAAGGTAAATCCAGACCCTGTTACTCCACTATGGATGAAACAGAAGCTGACATGCACTTTTAAAAAAAGCTCTCTGACTGCTCCGTGAGGAATAGATTGTCATGGAGTAAAATGGAAGAAATAGAAGCAGAGTCCACTCAGGAAGTATTGCAGCAGTCCAAGTGAGAAATGATGGTGCTTACATTAGTCTAACAGCCATCAAGGGAGTTGGCAGCCGAATGTGTTTAGGAGTTAGAACTGGCAGTACCTACTGATATTTGGATTTGGGGCAGAGAGGAGGGGACAGATGTGGACATTAATGGCAGAAGTTTGGGGCCTGAAAAACTGCATGAATGCCATTTATTGAGAGAAGAAGGCAGACGTATGAAGATTCAGGTTTTTTATTAGGGAGAGTGGGGACCAAGGAGTCTGAAACCTCCATTCTTTGTCTGAAAGTATAAAAGAGAAAACTTATATTCTTCTCCCTAAAGGAATGGATTTTTAAAAAAATATTTTTCTTCTATATTGTATATAGTATTTTTGTATTGTATATAGTATTTATTGTATATAGTATTTGTATATAGTATTTCTGTCTCTTCTCTTTAAAGAAAGGGTCTTATTCATTTTGATGTCACACACAAGGCACATAGTAGTCCTTTAATAAGTGTGTGCGTGTGTGTGTGTGTGTCTCTGTGTGTGAGAGGGAGAGAGAGAAACTGGGGGGGTCTGATCAACTTGGTGTCAGAGGTGAAGAGCTGAGTGTTCAGGCTTAGAAGAGAGAGAATACTGAATCCTGGAGAAGATCTAGAGTCCTCTGCTGTTCCTTCTTGGAAACCAACTTAGCCCAGTAAGGATAAAAAATGTGTATTAAATCATAAATGCTGTGTGTTTTTATAACCTTAGATGGAAATAGTCAGGGAAGATGCCTTGTGATTTTGATATCATTTGTTTCCATGAAGAATAAAAATCCTTCTTTGAACTGAAAAACACGGGGGCGAAATGGAGAATGGGCTCAAGTGTCTAATAACGTGCCAGCGGATCTAAATATACTGCTTAAAAACTAGTCTTTCTCAGCTGAGTGTTGTGGTTTATAATGTAGCTCTTGCAGAGCTTTTCACGGTCAGAGATGGCTTTATTTTTATAATCTTTAACTACAGTGTTAAAAGTGCCAAATTGACGCTGCATTCCATGATAGTGGACGGGAGAGAAAGGTAGCCCTAAACGGCAGTGAGAGGTCCCATCACCTAAAACTTTTGTGTTTTTAAAATTTTCACTATTAGACTCACTATTTAGGTTAAAGTATTATCTCAAAAACAGCCATTAAGTTTTTTTAAATGTCTTATTGTGTGGGATAGCACAGCAAATATTTTTTAGTATGAGGAGACTATATGTAGTGGTTAAAAGCAGTGGTTATACTAGACCTTCTTTGACTTACCAGCCTTGTGACCTTGGACAAGAGAGGCTTAACGCCTCTATGCCTCAATTTATTCATCTATGAAATGGGACTAATAATATCTATCACAGCGGTAAGGATTAAGTCAATAATGAATGTAAAATTCCTCTAAAACAGTTCTTGGTACTTTCTATTAGCTGAGACAGAGCACAGTATGATGGACTAAGACAGGTAAGTTTTGATGTGATGGAAGGGACTGGGAAAGGCCTGAAGCAGAGGGAGCTACCGTAAAGGAAAGAAAAGACCTTGGCTGAGAATGTTAGTGAACAGATGCCATCATGGGGTCATTCCAGAAGGAGGGATAGGACATCGTCACCAACAGAAGATTGGGAGCTGGTGCCAATAAACCCATGGCTACTTGGAAATTTTACTGAGGACAGGGCTAAGTAAATATTTGCCTAATCTTAACATATGAAAAAGATTTCTTACATTTGGAAAAAATGAAAGACATCATAATCAAAAAACTAGTTATGTTTGACTACAAAAAAAACCCCTCTGAACTTCTGTACTTGAAAACTATTTAAAGAATTTTAAAATGAATAGAAACTTCATAAACAGAAATTATTTTTAAAGATCCCACAGAAGGCCTTCCAGGTGAAGACAGCAGATTACACGAGTCGTCTACTTTTGCTCCTTCTCACAGCCCCACTAAAACAACAGTGAAGTGATTGTCAGAAAGGCAAACCCACAAGGATGGAGAGAAAAGGGAAAGGAATCAATAGAAGCAAGATTTTGGAGCTAGAAAACAGGTGGGGTGATAAATGGCTTAGCAAACCCCCCAAACTAGAATCTTAGGTCAGCCAGGGTAAGCTGACACACATCCCGGTTCACACTGCAGGATATCCAGTGGGCTCAGGTAGGGGCAGCATCGGGCGCCTGTGGAAGCAGGAAAGTGGAGGCAGGAGAGGCTGAAAATAGGTTGACTGGTTGAGAGTCTAGTTAAGTAAATGGACCTTAGACCTCCACCAGACTCTGCAGCTGGGCCACTGTTCCTCCCCAACTCTGGCGAGACCGAGGAGGTTTATTCTCGAGAGAGATTAAAACAGAGGACACCAGGCATGACTGAAAGTAGAGCATATAGTACCGAAAACAGGTTCAGGGAACATCTACACCTGGGTCCTGAGACACCTTGGCCTCTTCTCCCAATCAGCAACCAGAGGCCCTGTCGTTAATACAGGAGAGCAGAAGAGTTTTCTTTGAGGAATTTGACCAGCCCAATGAAACAGATCTAAAATACTGACAGTGGAGTTCCGACCCACGCCATCTGGCCAGATCACCCTGTTGTGAAGTTCACACTCTACACGTGCCCCTTTCCCCCTTTCCCCCTCAGAACCTGCAAGCAGCTTTTTAGCTCCCACTCTTGAGGATATGAAAACAACCAAGAATTACCAGAGGTCTGAGGGAAGTTTCTAGTGTAAAACAGAAACCAAAGAAATAAACAGGAAAAAGTAACTTGAAGGAAACAAACTTGCAAGAGAAAAGAACACTTTTTTAAAGAAGTGCTGCTATTAATATGCTGAGAGAGATTTTAAAAAAAAGATATTGCTACATGAAACAAGAACAAGATACTATTTTAAAAGGGGGGAGAAGTCTCTCAAAGGAAAACAAATCTCTTCAAGCTAAAAATATGACGGCAAAAACTAAAACTCAATAATTAAGGGTTGAAAGAAAAATTTAAGGAAATCTTCCAGAAAACAAGGTAAAAGACAAGCAGATGAAAAATAGGAAGAGCAGACAGAGACATTGAAGGTCCACCTAGATCTAAAATCCTAATGATAGGAGTCCCAGAAATACAAAATAAAGAAAATATATGAGAGTGTTCAAAGAGAAGATTCAATAAAATTTCTCAGAACAGAAACACATGAGTCTACAGATTAAAAGAGTCCATTGAGAGCACAGCACAATGAATAAAAATAGGTCCACACCAAGGTACATGTGATGGTTATGTTATGTGTCAACTTGGCTGGGTTGCAGGATGCCCAAAAAGGATATTTGATCAAACATTGTCCTAGATGTTTCTGTAAGTGTATTTTGGATGAGATTAGCACTTAAATTGGTGGACTTTAAGTAAAGTGGGTTGCCCTCCATAATGTGGGTGGGCCTCATCCAATCAGTTGAAGGTCTGAGTAGTTTGATGCACAGCCTGGCCCACCCTCCAGACTTCTTCAACACTCAAGAGGATTCCCCCAGAAGCTTTTATTTTCTTCATGATCTGGCTCCTGTGATATTTTCCCCCTACCCCTGAGTCCATCAGGCGTGAAGAGAGTTCAACTCCTTTTCCACAGGACTCTTGAGCCCCATTCAAATGTGGAAATATGTCTGAGCACGTGTTTGACGGCCCCCAAACACAGCATGGGAAGCAAACATGAGGTCCTTGAGGGAGGTGTTTCCTAACGTCTCAGGCCAGCCTCTCAATCTCAACTCCCTTCAACCAAGATAACTTTATTATACAATTTTTTACTACATGGGGTCCTTATTTTATATTCCCAGTTTCCTAAACTTTGCAATTATTTTATTTTATTTTTACATGATTATGTTCTGAGATAAATGGTTTTTACCAATTAAGATGTTAGTGCTTGTACAGAAAACAAAAAGTGTATTCTTTAAAGAGAGTCATCAAGTTGAAACTGAAGTACTGAAGCAATAAAATTATCATGCTTTCTCTTAAAAATAGCTGGTTATCACATTTTTAAGAAACCATAGGCTCTTTGACTGTCTCAAAATACACACAGACCTTTGGCATTTATTGTACCAAGGAGGACCTACCCTACCATTTGGTGCCTGAGCTAGTGACATCTATTTATACAATCCTGCGTATGTTCTTTGTACATGTGTAAAACAATCAAGGTGAAACGCTATTACTATCAAAGGTAGCCAAATGAGGAGAGGCAATCATAAGCAGCTGGAACCAGAAAAAGAATTGTGATATTCACTTTCATTTTGCATTCAAGCTTGTTTTTCTGCAAGTACTTTTCCTACACGTAGGTTATGCTACCACTAGATGGCAGCACAGTGGCGTTCTTGTGGTCATCAATCTGCACGTGAAGTCAGAACCAGGAAACCCGGTTGAGGACCGCCATCAGCCCGGCTGAATCTTAGAACTGAGACTCACTCACTTTGCACTCTTCCATCCATCCACCCATTCATTCATTCAACAAATATTCATTTCCTTTAAAAAGAACTCTTAGTAATGATACAGTTATGTTGAAAACAATATTTCAAAACCATCTTTAAAAATAACTGAAGGCGAGGAGACAGAAAAGAAGCATTCAAACACGTTGTTCCTGCACAATTGGTATACATGGGGAAGCCCCAGAATGGGCGCTGAAATGTTTTTAAGCACAAAGCTTCAAGCATTAGGTTGATTCAACGAGGGAGCCTTGAGAGTCATTTCTTGCGATCAGAAACCCCAAATAATTCAAAGTGAAAGCTTTGGAACTGGAGGAAGTGAATGGTCATCAAAGTCAAGAATAAGGTGATGTTGATGAATGTTTTCTGCTCTCCTTTGTGGATCCAGGCAATTTTATAGAGCTGCCACACAGATAGCTGCTGGCAGGCAATTTGGTTTCCAGCTGACCAATTTTCAACTGCTGTTATTTTCCTGTATGCTATCACAGAGGAGCATTTGGTTCCTTTGTTTACATGTTTACCACTTGTACTCTTCCTTCCTGCTCTGTTGTTTCTAGCCTAAATTTCACCTAAGTCTGCGGGAGTTCGGTCTTCTTTACTAGGGGACCTTTATATGATGACTCCAAACTTAAGAAGAGAGGGAGTTTAGTCTCCCAATCTGACTTCTTTAGTTCAAACTGCCTTTTTCAAACACACCAAAAACGACAAAATGGGGCATCCTCTAATGGTCAAAAGTATGATTTTATTCTTTCTGTATATAGGCAGGATAGCATAAAATAGAGATACCTTTGCCCTCTAAAGCAATGACTTTTAAACCTTTTAGAATCTGACCCTCAATCAGAAATAGGTTTTACTTTGCAGCTGTGCTGGCCCTTGGTCTGTGTGCTCTCAAATCTATTCCTTGCTCTTCCTCTGCTGTGTCAGAGGGATACTGATCCCAACAGGCTGTATTTCCGACCCTCCCAGGTTGTGTTAACTGACTTCTGGCTAGGTGCCACCAGTGTGCAGCCCTGCTATGACTTTGGAGCATGGGAGGAATGGAAAAGCTAGAATGATGGTCCCCATTTTTCTCTGCCTATAGTGCATCTTCAGCAGTGGCTGAGTCTCCTCTCTGGCTCCAGCTTCAGCCAGAAAGGCCTCCCTGTGATTTCAGTTTTTGCTGGAGGTCGCCAGCTCCGGGACCCAGCAACACTGCTACCTCCGTTTGTCCCTCTGGTCTAAAGGGATGAGTGGTTCCTACCATTGCGGATGTCTGGATTGCCTCACCTTCCCCTGTTTGGCTTCTCAGCTTTTTCATTATTTGTGTAACCAGTTTCCTATGTTAAATTCCCACTGTTAAGAACACAGTGACAATGGTTTCTGTTTCCAAATATATTAATGTAGTACAGACACGTATGTGAAACTGCAGCAAATGTTTCATTAACAATACTTTTACTGTGTGCAATGACTCTGATATTTTCTATTCTATTCTATTTTACTTTTTAAAAATGCCAGTCACGACCCACTAAAGTGAGTTCACAACTCAGTAATGGTTGTATCTCACTAATGGGGAGTCAACAAACACTGCTTTAGAGACTGTATTATTCATGTGTTTTTTAAAGCTAGGTTTACTGAGTTATAATTTATACACAGTAAATTCACCCTTTTAGGTTCACATCATAAGAATTTCGACAGATATTTACAGAATATTTTCATCACCCCCAAAAGTTCCCTTGTTCTCTTTTGTTGTTAACTCTCTCTCCATCCCTACCTCCTAGTAACCACTGATGTATTTTTTGGTCTCTATAGTTTTATCTTTTCCAGAATGTCTCATAAATACAATCATACAGCGTGGAGTCTTCTGAATCTGGTTTCTTTCACTTAGCATAATGCTTTTTAGATTCATTTGTGTTGTTGCATATATAAGTAGTCCATTCCTTTTTATTGCTGAGTGATATTCTATTATCACATTAAATCTTAGAGAATTTTTTTCTAGCCCATAATGTATCTTACTTCTGCTGTTTGTTTTGCAACCTATTAGTCTGAAACCACACAAAACCTTGGTGAAGGTCTTGACTGCTGGGCCCAATAATTGAAAGTGTGAGGGTGGGAGTTCAAACAGCTTCTACAATTTTCATATTCAAAGGCAAGAGAGTAATAGACTGACTTTGGAGTCTTACTCTCTGGGATTAAATTCTGCATGCAGCTCTTGCTGCCTCATGAGCTTGAGCAAATTACTTAACCTCACTTAAGTTGTAGTTTCCTCATCTGTAAAATTAGATGGTAAGAGTGGTGTGTGTTTCACTAAATTATTGTGGGGATAAAACAAAATGAGGTAAATGTGTAAAACACTTAGTACTTAGTAATACTAAGTACTACTCAGTAATAGTAATTACACAGTAATTACAGTTATCAGTAATAGTAAATTAGTATATGTCTTCTGAAAGCTGATATGAATTAGCCAGTCTAATGTCAGGAGGAACAACTTTTTTCAAGACCATCTCACTCCCCTTAAGCCCCTATTGCTCACTTCTGAGAGTCTGGGAGCAGTGTCATTGCCAACCAAGAACGAAAGGGCCTGACTCAGTCCATGAGGTCAGGGAGAAATGTCTGTGAAACCCAAATTTGGGGACTACCCATTTACTCTGGCATCTCACATCATTAGGTTAGATGGTCATTGGACTCTAAATCAACAGACATGAGGTGGGGGTGGGGAGTCCACATATCCTTCTTTATAATACCTCCAATTCAAATGACTAGGTTTCCAGTGAGTGTCTTGAAAAGATGCAGGCAGCATGGTACAGCGGGAAGAATACTGGATTTAAAGCCAGAACACTTTGGTACCAGCTTGGACTTTGCCACTTTTTATTGGTGTGACCTTGAGCAAGTCACTTAGCATTTCAGTGCCCTGGTTTCTCCATCTGTAAGTGGATATATAATATGATTATTTCCCACAGGTCTTCCAGAACCAACTGTCACTCGCAATGCTTTCAAAATTAACATTTTATTGTTATCTTATATAGAAAATACATTTGATCATTCAAATGTGGCCATTCAGATTTTAATTATATGAACTCTCTGTGATATAATGAGCATGGAGATGATTTCTGTAAAAGTATTTTATCACTTCTGTAATAAAGATTGATTGGGTTTATAAAACACTGTTCCACCAACCCCTGAATGTCGGTGCTTAATATTCACCAGGCATGCACATTCTCACAGCCTTTGTGTTAGCATAATGGACCAGTGAATTCTATTTGTTGCTGGGGATTTTATCATATCCTACAAACAAAGACAGATTGTTTAGATTTAGTGTCTGTTGGGGAAAGATGTTCAATTGTTAAATTACTTTAACCATGTGTGAGTTTTAATCAACTTGAGCCTATTACTTGACAAATTATATTTCTCTATAGAATGAAATATTTCTTTATGAATTAGATAAACTAAATTATTGATATATTTCTACACATTTAAATCACACTTGCAGCATATATTGTCATTTTTAAAAAACATATTATGGGGCTTTCAGAAAGCCTTTAAAATGTCAGTGTCCTAAAAATGTACAATAGCCAAGGCTTAACTGTTTCCTGGGTAGTCACATCCAGTAAACTTGTTAAGAGGCCTAGAAGTGACTATGTGTAACATACATCCATCCATTCTCTTATAGAATATCTATTATATCCTTGGAATTGTGTTGTCTGAGGAATACAAAGATGAATAAGAGTGAGAAGCTCACAATCTATTGAAGAGATAAGGATACAAACAAATAATTTATAGTACAGTACAGGGGCTACTATAATTGAGATATTAATTCATTAGCAAGTATTTTTCAATGAATTTAGTACTAGCACGTGCCAGGCCCTATATTAGCTATTAAGAATGACATAAGACTTTAAGAGCTCATAGTCTAATAGAGGAGACAGACAAATACAGAAGAAATTACCAAAGGGTACCTAACCTAACCTTGTGGGATGGTGCAGGTAAAGCTTCTTGTAGGTGAAATTTAAACTGAGTTCTGAAAAACTAACAGGAGTAAGAGAAAGAGGGATAAGGGTGTTCTAGGCAGAAAAAGCAACTTTTGCAAAGGTATAAAGATAAGGAAAACTGCAAATCATTTAGTATGTCTGGATCCTGGGGTACATATTGGAAAGCAGCAAGAGATGCAGCTGGGATGAAGAGAGGCTAGATAACGAAGTGTTGTGTATATGTATGCTGTTCTAAGGGTTTGCATTTTATCCAGACCATTGAAGGTTTTGCAGCAGAGAATACATGCACACATGTATGTATTCATACATACAAATGTGTGTATATATTTTATTGAGATATAATTTACATACCATATGGTTTTTACTATATTCACTGAGTTATGCTACCATCACATACAATTTTAGATTATTTCATCACTCGAGAAAGAAACTTCGTACCATTAGTAGTCACTCCCCCACCCCACCCCCAGCCATAGGCAACCATTAGTTTTTCTGTGTCTACAGATTTGCCTATTCTGGACATTTCATATAAATGGAATCATGCATTATGTGGGCTTCTGTGACTAGATTCATTCACTTAGCTTAATGTTTTCCAGGTTTATCCATGTTGTAGCATGAATCAGTATTCATTCCTTTTTATTGTCAAATAATATTCCATTTGTTTTAGTGTTCTGTTGCTGCTATAACAATTTAACACAAACTTAGTGGCTTAAAACAATGCAAATTTATTACCTTACAGTTCTGTAGGTCACAAGTCTGGCAGTGATATCACTAGGCTAAAATCAAGGTGTTGTCAGGGATGCATTCACTTCTGGAAGCTCTAGAGAAGAATCAGTTTCCTGCCTTTTTCAGCTTCTAGAGGCTGCCCACATTCCTCGGCTAATGGCCCCCTTCCTCCATCTTCAAAGCCAACAACAACAGGCTGAGTCCTTCTCACATTGCATAACTCCAATGTTCTCTCCCGCCTCGCTCTTCCACTTTAAAGACCCTTGTGATTACATTGGGGCCACATGGATGGTCCAAAACAATCTCCCTATTTTAAAGTCAGCTGATTAGCAATCTTTATTCTATCTGCTACTTTAATTCTCCTTTGCCATATAATATTACATATTCATAGGTTCTAGGGATTAGGATGTAGACATACAATGGTTTGCTAAACACCCATGGTAAGGATATACCACATTTTATTTATCCATTCATCAGTTGATGGATATTTGGGTTGTGTCTACTTGTTGGCTGTTATGAATAATGCTGCTATGAACATTTGTGTACAAATTTTTGAATGAACATGTATTTTCATTTCTCTTGGGTATGTACCTAAGAGTGGAATTGCTGGGTCATAAGGTTTACATTTTAGGAAGGTCATTCTGGCTCAGAATGGAGAATGGTTAGCAGTGATATATACTGAGTGCTTTCTGAACATGAAGGGGGAACAAATAACACCTGTTGGTGAAGGCCTCAGAGAGGAAACATTTAAGCTGGATCTTTTTAAAGTTATAATATCATTTATTGGCTTTCTTTTTAATTGCGAAAGTAATGGAAATTTATTGTAGAGAATTTTAAAAATATAGAAAAGCCTCTGAAAGAAAATTAAAATCACTTAGTACTCCATCACCCAGTGAAAACCACTCTTAACATTCTGCAGTACTTTCTTTGTGTGCATGTGCATGAATTGAGTTCATATTTGTATGTATAGTTTTGTTGTCCATTCTTTTCAATCAACATTATGTCATGGGCATGTTCCCATATCATTAACTATCAAAAACAATAAAGATGGCTACATAGTATTCCAGAATAAGAAAATACCATCTCTTATTTAATTAGTCCTCTACTGTAAGATATTAAGGTTGATTCCAACTTTCTATTATGGTGGGTAATACTATGAGGAGTATGCTTGCATTTATATCTTTTGTTTGAGTTGGATCTTGAAGAATGAGTAAACTGGGTATCATGGAGTCTAGCAAGTTAGTGATCTCCCAAGAACATGGCAACAGATGCTTTTGTGCACAAATCCTGAAGGATACAGAAATTAAAGTGTTCAAACCAAGACTCATAAATTAAAAGTTGGAGTTTGCCTTCCTATACGTAAAATAAAATTCTTGATGATGCAAAATTTTATTCCAGCCGTAGTAGTAATAGTGGCAACGTGAAACTATCAATCTAACATTGGGCTGACCAAACTTTACTTTTCCTCTTCCAAGAGTTGTCTGGGTTTTTTTAAACCAGATATTGCAAGGTTAAAAAAAAAAAAAACCCAAACAACTCTATCACTGATAAAGCCATGTCAATTGAGAGATAATACTCTACATTTCCAAACTACAGGCTTAAGTCCTTATTTTGAAAGGGATCTAATTCTTTAAGAAAATTATTTATATATAGGTTTTGATGTAATAGCAGATCTGGCATTTCAATACTAGCTTCCCTGACCTCAAACAGTATCTGTCCCAATAAGATTGTGACTTCTGTGTCAGGGACAAGCCACAGATTCACATATGGTTACTGTTGATTGCCTTTATTATTTATTATTCACATCTGTCAAATAAGCAGCTCCTGCAATGCTGGTATTTCACAAAGTCCTGTTGGACCCTCAAACATTGTTATTACCGCCAATGTGCTGTGCATGAGAATGCAGTCACTGAGTCAGGAAAGGCAATGGAAAGAAAACAGGGAGATGATGACTGTGATACAGGTACAGAGTGCAGCTAGCCTTGCTAAATCTCAAAGGTAGAAGTGGTTTTAAGTTCAGTGTGCTGAAAAGGAAGGTTCTAGATCTTCTCCAGTTACATGGAAGACAATTTTAATGTAGCTACATGCTTTTTATTTCAGATTTTAAAAGTAGCCCTCTTTAGTAAAATTACATGTGGTTTTTCATTATGAGTCAAATATAAAAAGTAAAATAACTATTTCTTTAGAGGTTGAGAAGCAATTTTCTACCATGTATCACTGATAGCAGCCCCTAAGCTATAGTTCCTAAGTCTGATCAGTGACTAGTATTTAGCAGCATAATTTCTAAAACTATGTTTATATATTATTTTATCGTGAAGTAACCAGTCAGCTTTATCGTCACAATGTTTATAGATCAAATATTTCAAGTTAGGAATCTTTTGTGGAGAGGCCTCCTAATCATAGTGACGCTTCTTTGAATTCATCTCAATTGCCATTTGATCTTCCCTAACATTCTGTCTTTTTCTAAATTCTATTTGTTTAGTCTTTACTTTTTTCTCCATACTTTCAAGTTTCTCCCTATTCCTACTAAATTGTAAAATCCCAAACTGAAGAAATTAAAGTGGAATTCCTGACAATATAATCCCATGTTATCATAATGCTTTTACTACATACTCTACGCACCTCATGTTCTGTGAAAAAGTGTTTTCTTTCCTTCTGACACACGCCCACACGCTTTGCTTACTAATGCTTGACACTCCTCTTCCCAGTGATAACACCACTCAGATCGTTTTTCTAGTGTGTTGATGTGGCTGTCGTATGGGATGGAATCAAAGGCTCAAAGAGCAAATTATATTGACTTGCCCTCCCATACAAGACCCAGAAGGAAGTTAAACTGCTTTCATGTGACTTGCATTCAGATGCACTATGGCATAATGTGCTGTGTTGCCAACATATTTCCCTCTTTCCCATTTGAATGCATCTAAGAATCTTACTGGGAAAGATAAACAAGCTTTTAGAAATATAAACAGATCTTGGAATTTTTAAGCAGTAAATAGAACTTGCGGAATTTTTATAAGAGCAGAAATAATCTGGCCGAATCTTCTTTAGGCTGTGGAGGGGCAGTCTAGGCAGGAGCTCTGTGTGCGAGCTCTACAGACAAGTGGTTCCACCTCTCCTCAACAGAAGAAATGCTGTTCCTCACAAAAACAGACCCAGGCAGATTTGTGAGGGAGACAATTTATATTTGACATCAAGAATCTCTCCTTCCCTTAGTCCTCATTCCCCTCCTTTTCAGTTGTTAATTCCAACAATCTCTTCCTTTCTATTCTAAGGAATATATCAGATATATTCCCAACAAAATACAAATGGCTAATATGGCTTCATATGTTCCTTCCCGGAGGTAATTGCATGGATCAAAGCCTAAACCTAAAGCAGTGGTGATCAAATCACATGTCCCATGGGCTGGACAGGTGATGTGAATGAGCAAAGCAGGTGGCATTTAAGGAAAGCAGGGGGATGATGGAGACCAGGACAAAGGGGAGCCTTGGCTTCTCTCAAAGAGAGCACCCAGCTCCCGCAGACTGTTACCAAGTGGGTGTGTGGGCTCCAGTATTCCCAGATCTTCTGACATTTCATTCATAATTCAGATTTTTGTGAGAAATCTCTCTGTTTAAAAATATCAGACATACTGTTTGAGGGCTAAACTTAACACACTGACAAGTTGCATTCATCTGTGGGCTACCTGTTTTTATCCTTGGACTGTGGGGAGACATGCTAACCATTGAAAGGCTATACGGACCAGTGGAAAGAGCTTTGGAGTGCCCCACACCTGTTGAAATCCCAGTTTTGTCCCCCAGAGGTTTAGTAAGCTTGAGCAAGTTATTTAATATCACTGAGTTTAACCTCCCTTGTCTGAAAATTGGGGATAAATAATCCCTTCCTTGCAAAATTTCTAGGTTAAATTATATAACATAAAAATCATGCATCAGAGTCTAGCACACAGTAGTTGCTTAATATATGGTCACTTTTGCTACTGCTGCTACTGCTGCTACTACCACCACTTATGATTAATATAGTGGGATTTCAAGCATCACCCAGCACATGGAGAAGGTACTCAAAAAGGGCTACATTTCCTGGAACACCTTAAATACACCATGAAGGGGGAGTCACCTATCTGTAAGATCATTCCTGCCTGTATGGTCTGATGTGAATGTAGTCAGATCGTGGGGGTGTCAAAGAATTCTGTGGTTGTTGTTTATTGGACAGATGACACAAGAAATTGGAATATATAACTATAACTGAGCAAAGAGGCTAAGTTACTATATACATTGGAATCAGCAGAGCAACATTAAAATAGTTTTTATTTTAAACCTGGGTTCTGGTCTGTTTTTTTTTAACTGATACCTTTTAGCTTCTTTTTCAATGTTTTGATATGTATACCATGCAAAATTTATAGCAAAACTTCATTTACTTAATAATTCTGTGAAGCAAGAGAGATGACGAAAAAGATGGCATAAAGGCAATTGCTGTGAAAGTGAATTATAGTATATTTCTTATCTCATTATTTTAAATCACAGTGCATAGCATAATTAAGTCCTTGTAAATAAATGGGAAAGTTGAGTGAATCCTAAGGAAAATACAATTCAAACTAACTTTACTAAAATGGGCTAGAATAGTCCCAGTTATCCCGTCTTTTTCTTAATTTCAATCTAGAGCCTGCCAAAACTTTAACAACTTTACCATGGATTCTCCCCCTTTAAAAAATGTAAGAGAGGGCCCACCCCATGGCTGAGTGGTTCAAGTTCCGGGCGCTCTGCTTTGGCGGCCCTGGTTCGCGGTTTCATATCCCGAGTGTAGACCTACTCCACTCACCAGCCATGCTGTGGCAGTGTCCCACATACAAAATAGAGGAAGACTGGCACAGATGTTAGCTCAGGGCGAATCTTCCTCAGCAAAAAAAAAAAAAAGAGAGAGAGAGAGAAAAAGACCAGAAACAAACAGGATGAGATAAGGCAAAGGAGTCTGATGTGAGCCATGTTTATTCTACAAGAGGGTAAGGGGTTGGTAATAAACGTGTGCTGAGTCTGATTACTGAGGATGCTAGTACAGAGGTATTGGGAGTAAGATTCTTGGCACACATGGGTCCGACAGGTAACGTTGCTAAGGATCAATGCATTCGGGTCAATCTCCATGAAATGGATTTTCCAAATTTCTTTTATCAACCTTCCTTTCAGTTCTTCTCTCAAGCTTTATTAGGTGACAACATTCTTAAAGTTCTGATAATTCTTTTTGTAAGGTGAGTTTATTTATCCCTGGATGGGGGGAAGGAAAAGGAGAAGAGAGAAAGTGGTGTATCAGACGTTGTTCTCAGTTAAAACAAAAGAGAAAGATGACTGACACATAATTCATGATGAAGATAGGTGATTGGTATTCTATATAAATTTCAGACAATGTTAACATATGTGATTCGTCTATTTACTACTTCAGGACAAGGTTTGTTTATTTTTGGTGGCAGAACTAATTCCAACTGTTTCAAAGGACTTTTGCCCACAGTTATGCCCTATTTTTTACTTAGTTTACATAGAACAGTCATATTTTCTTGGTTTTATTTTTTCCCCAAGAATTTTGGGTCAGAGCAATACTATATTTGAAGTTGTTTTTATCAATTTCTCTATGTTTGTGTTGCTGTCTGATTGGGACAAGGTGTGTCCTTTTGTAGACTTTTTGGTTTCTGGAAAGAATTTAATTTTTTCCTTTTCTATGCTATAAATCAGATGTTTAAATAGATCCCCTTACATTTTTTTTTTTCCTTTCAGAGTGAAAATGTCCTATGGAAAAGGGGAAGGAGTAGTTTGAGTAAATGCAACAACATATTTTAAAGATGCCACCGTCCTCTTCTTTCCTCCCCTTTTCTGCACTGCATTCATTACTTGTGATGCAATAAGAAACACAAATCGATCCTTGTCTCTTGCTCAGTTTGTCTGCATCTTCAGACCCTGCTGCCTAATGACCTCTAACAGGCCTTTATACTAGAACAGTGTCAAAAAATGTATTCATTGGCAAATAATGACATGCTGTATATTTTTAGTATTTGTGGTGGTAGAATATGGGATGCAATAAAGTTGGACTAGCAAGGAAGAGCTGAAGCTAGAAATTTGGGAACCAAGAAATGTGTCATAAAACACAACAAATATTTATTGAATATTTTTTTATGTGCATGGAACCTAGCTGACCACTGGAGAAGCTACAAAGGTGTGTAAAATGCAGTTCTTACCTTCAATGAACTTCACCATCAAATGGAAGAGACACAGTCACATACCCAAACCACAGCACAAATTATAAAAGATATTTGAAGATGACAGTGCTATAGGGGTGTCCACAGAGTGTGTGTTTGGTTGTTTGTTAACAGCTTTATTAAGATACAATTTATATGTGATAAAATACATCCATTGGACTTACACATTTGAATGATTTTTAGTAAATTTGTACAATTGTGCAATCATTACCACAATCAAGTTTTAGAACATTTCCATCACGCCAAAAAATTTCCTGTGTTCTGACTTGCAGTAAATCTCCCACTTGTACCCCCAGCCTCAGGCACCCATTGATCTGCTCTGTCACAACAGCCTTGAGTCTGGGGCTAATTTGACCTCACTACTGAGATGGTGCCCTTCTGAGGACTTGACCCAGCGCTGGTGGGAGTACGAACTATTCTCAGCCCTGTGCAGATAGCCCTCCAGGGATTTTTCCTCCTGCCCCTTTCCTGTGGTTCTTACCTCAGCCTTGGGAGTTTCCTCACACAACCTAAAATTCAACAGGGCTGTGTGTAAATCTCTGAGAGCAACTGTTCTCTCTGTACACCTCCCTCTTCTCTGATGCGTTGCCCCACAAATTTTAGTTGCTTTGGCCTCCTCAAACTCTCGGCTCTGGCTCCTCATCCCAGTGAGGTTATTGGGCTTGACTTGTGCTCCTCCTCCCCGCGTTGTGGCCTGTGAGCTGAGGTACTTGCTGGGCTCTCACCTCATTCGTTCTCTTATCTCAGGGACTGCTGTCCTGTGCTGCCTGTTGTCTGATGTCTGAAAACCATTGTTGTATATATTTTATCCAGTTTTCTAGCTACTTAAGGTGGGAAGGTAAATCCAGTCTGTTATTCCTTTATAGCAAGAAGAACAAGTTCTAGTTTTAAGAGTACTTTCCTATTATTCCCATGTACCACCTACCAATGGCCAGTTCTAAACAATACAATTAATTCTCAATAAGTCAGCAGTGGATTAAACCAGTTTTGAGATCAAACATGGTAAATATAGGTATACATATACATCCACATATTTATGAGTATATTTATAAGGCATAAAATTGATGAGTCAGTGAAAACCTCTCTATATTGTTGTGAACTGCAATACTTGCCACATTATGTCATCCTTTTCCGATTCCATGTAGGTAAATGTTATCTTGAATTTCATATGGAATGGGCATCAGATGAATCATTTGTTTTTAAATTTTACAAAAATGAATTTATTTTGTAACCTCTTGCCTGACATTGCAAGTTTGCTTAGTAGAGACGGGAATGGCAGTTATAGAACAGTGGAATCAGCGAGCTCCACAGCCAGCACCCTGTGTGATGTACTCACGGCGTGCTCTCATCCAGACCACTGTATTGGTGTTCTTGTCACACTTTTGAGAGACATTTACAGGATGATAAATGTGTTCTTGTATCAGGATATTACAGTTCCTGGTGACAGAAACCCCCACCCAAACTAGTTTATCAAAAAAGGGCATTAAATGGCTAATGGCTAAACATAAGGTCCATAGTTAGGACCAGTTGCAGATGTGGCTGGATATAGAGGATGAAAAAATGTTATCAGCTTTCGGTTTTTCTCTCTCCAATTCCACTCTGCTTCCTTTACTCTGACTCCATTCTCAGTTTCTTCCATCCTGGTTGCAAGATCATGGCCTGAGTCTGCATATTTCTAATTCATACTTCCAATCAGTCCAAGCAAATGTCCCAAGATTCCATCTGGACCAGCCTAGGTCATATGTCCACCCTAACCACTTTGGCAAAGGAAACGTAATGCCCAGATTGGCTTAAGCCAAGGTCATGTCCTTTCACCTTATACTGAAGGTAGAGCTCCTCTCAGATCATGTGGCCTGAAAATGGAAATCAGACTGTGGTTAGAAGCTGGGTGAATGACTGCTGGAAAGGCAAGTACTAAATGTGCTCTCTGTATTCTAGATGTAATTGTAGTCAAATAAGTTTACATTAAATCCACTTCAAACCATATTTTGACTGTGACGGCTTGCATTATCTCCTCCTCTACCCTTGCCCCCAACACATGTATAGTATTATTATCCCAATTAGCTGAAAACTGCTTATACTTAAGGTACATTATGCAATAGAAGAACAGATGAGGAGAATATATAATCTGATGGTGGAAATCTTGGAAGAACTCATAGAAAGGGGAGGACTTTAGTATCAGGAGATGAGAGGGGAAGGACATTCCAGAGAAAGAGAACAGCACAAAGAAAACATGCAGGAAAATGCAGAACAATAAATAGGTCAGTGAAAGTACAGGTAGGGGTCAAGGGTGAGACTGTAAATAGGCTGAGGAAAGGTCATGCAGGTTCTCAAGCCTCAAGCTAAAGGACCTGACTTTACTCTGAATGTGCTAAGGCAGAGGTCAGCAAACTTTTTCTATAAAGATCCAGATAGTAAATATTTTAGGCTTTGCAGGCCAAGAGACAAAGTCAAGAATATTATGCAAGTACTTATACAAGAGAGAAAACACATTTCCATAATAAAACTCAAAATATAATAATAATAATTGAGGGTTTTTTTGTAATATAGGCTGTATGAAATTCTTTTGGTAGGTCACCTTTTACCTAATTGGGGTTCAAAGTCAGTGTGCCCTATCAACAAATGCATTACAAATGTTCACCTATAAAAATCATTCTTAGCTCACAAGCCATATAAAAAGGAAGCTGGATTTGATACACAGGCTATAGTATGTCAACCTCTGCACTAAGAAATCATTTCGTGTTTTTGAGAAAAGGAGGTGATCTGATCATAATGTTGGTGACATCATAAAGAGACAAACTGGAGACAGTATGTTACAGGAAAGAGATGACAAGAACCTAAATTAGAATGTCATGGGTTTGGGTGGTCCTGTTCAGGAAAGCAGCTGAAGTCAAGCAAGTAAGAATTGGGTGAAGGCAAAGTCGAATGGAGCAGCCTAACTACTCAGATGGATAAACCCTTATAGTAAGGAGTGTTTTCTCCCTTTTATATACCCCCTTGACATGTGCAGGGCCTGTTATTTGTAGTGGGAAAGGAGTCCAGGTCCCTTTAGGCAAGTCTTGCTGCTGATTAACACAGAGTAAGAAAAGCTAAGAGAACCTCCAGAATAAAACATTTGAAAGATGAACTGATAGCAAGAGAAGAGAAGCTATTTGAGCTCTATTTTCAGGCACTGCAGAGACCCTTTGAAAGGATGAGAAGAACTTCTCTCGGAAGTAGTTTGTAGCTACAGTGAGTCATCATATCTTTGCAATCCGTTCTGTTTGGTTATATAATCTTATCTACTGGGTCAATCTCTCAGTTATCTAATAGATATCCTAATAATCAATAGCTTTTACTGCCACATTATATAGATGCTGTATCAAGTGAAGCTTCTTTCCAAAAAGTGGAAATTATATACTGTTGAAGTTTCATCTTGAACCTGAACCTTGTTCACCAAGATTCCAAGATGAACAAGTGGCATGTTTCAAGGAACAGTGTCTGGGCCATAGAAGTTTTTTAACTTGGAGGATGAAGGATCCTGCTTGGACAGTCAGTGTTGGGGGGGGAGGGATGGTTCTGAATAAGGCAACGTCTGTCAGTTAAATTGTTCTCCAGCCCAGTTCCCACAGATTTATGCTTGAGTCTTAGGGTACTTGGGAGACAGTAAATGATGGAGTTAAAACCAAGTTGAAAGATTTAAGAACCCTAAGAATTAGTGATCTCATCAGTAACAGGAGACTTGCTCTTGACACAAATCTTGGCATCCTTGGCTCAGGTATTTACCACCTGTAGGTAGATGTTGGCAGCAGGTCACTTGCATGACCCTGAAAGTGAGAGCCTCCTTAAATTTTGTGCCTAGGCACCCTAGTCCCTGCCCTGGTTAGCAGTCACAGATAGCAGTGATGGCAATTTTGGTGACAACTAGATGCTAGTAGAAGAAAAAAAAATGGTGAGTTCCATAGGAAGCCATCATGTGTAGTCTTTGAAAAACTCATAAAAAGACAGTCACTCCATGAGCACATCTAGGACAAATCTTGGGGTGGCCTCAGAAGAATATGCATTGTTGTCTCACGTCCTCTGTGGCACATGGTGGGCTAAACATATAACAATGACTCAAACAATCATATAAACATTTTATTACATACGAAGACTTAGGTGTTGTATGGATATGTGAATTCCCCTTCCACACATCAAATTGTATTTGGTGTGTTATTTTCCTCCTGGAAAGCTACAGAGAAGTTGCGGCCATGCAGTTATGTTATTTCCCACTAAGTGTTCACTTTTTAATGAAAGAAAATAAGCATATATTTTAAGGAACAGGTGTAGTGCTAATAGTCAGGAGAATGGCAAATAGCAGTGGCCTGCTGCCCTGGAAACAGCCTGGTGTCCTAGCAACCAGCATATTCATTTGCCTGGAGTTCTGTCAACACAGGTGAAGGGCTTACCCACAGAACTTAAGTGATAGCCTTTCTGTTCCAGAGTAAAGCTAGGTCCATATATGTAAACTTAGAAGTGGAGGAGAAAACGAATCATTCTGCCAAACAGCCAGTGGTTTGGAAGCTAAAAGGACAGCAATGTAGGAGTTAAGTTTTTCACATCTACTCTTCATCTAGATGGGCTAGACGTAAGTTTCTTTCTTTAATTGTTGGTTCTCCTAAAGGAAGGATCAAAATGTGGTGGCGGTGGCTAATGTCACGACCTATGGCTCTGCTCTCCCTGCCTTCTTTGGGTTAAGAAGTGCAGTATTTTCCCCAAACTTCATTTGACCTTTGCCTCTATGTTTTAAGCCACAAAGACTAGGGGAAAGAGAAAAAGACATATCCTGGTAGTGACTTGACGGTAGTAGCTTCTCTTTTCCCACATATTTTAATTGTAATCCCTAAATTCTATAAGAATGGTTGAGAAGTTGGGTTTTTTTTGGTGAGGAAGATTGGTCCTGAGCTGACATCTGTTGCCAATCTTTCTCTTTTTGCTTGAGGTTCCTCTTTTTGCTAAGAGAACCTCCAGAATAAAACATTTGAAAGATGAACTGATAGCGAGAAGAAGAGAAGCTCTTTGAGCTCTGTTTTCAGGCACTGCAGAGACCCTTTGAAAGGAGGAAAATAACTTCTCCCTGAGCTAACATCTGTGCCACTCTTCCTCTACATTGTATGTGGGACACTGCCACAGCATGGCTTGATGAGCAGTGTGTAAGTCTGTGCCCAGGATCTGAACCCATGAACCCTGGGCACCAAAGTGGAGCACACGAACTTAACTACTACATCACCAGGCTGGCCATGGAGAAGACTTTTGATCTGGAAAATGTTCAGAATATCTCATGAGACCCATAGGAAATCTCAAATGATTGGAACTAGCTATTACATAGCATATACGGCAGATATTCTGAGGCCAAGGCAGAAACTTGATAGGATTTGTACCTTGCCCTCTATGCTTTTTTTAAAAAAACTCTTCCTTTCTCTATGTCTCCTTTTTTCCATTTCCCCACATTTATTTAATATGTGCCAGGAATTATTCTAAGCATAGTGAGTCATCATTGCTTTCTCTACAATTCCAGAGATGCACAAAAATAGTAAGTACCACACAAGGAAATGCTGACTTTCAATGGTGATGAGTTCAATATTAGATCAGATATGTCCTCAGAGAGCTAGATAAATTGGGAACTTCAGTTTTGCCATTTGGAGGACTATGGTTTTTCAGTGCATTCTCAATAAAAGTTGATCTTAAAAGAGATTTCTCCTAAAACAGAATCCATCTTAAAAATTGAAAATAGAGTATGTTGAAAATGAATATTTTTTCTCCTGCCTTATACGTGTGTGTGTATACACACTACATATGATTTTAATGATTGCATAAAAAGAAATTAAATACTTAAATAAAAATTTTGCCCCTTTAGAATGGTTTAACCCTCTTATCAGTTGATGTCATAGTCTAGTAAGTCATATACACACATACACAAAATGTTTAAAAGTTTTTCATAACTAAATCACCAAAAGCCCCCCAAAAATCACTTTAATAATGAATCTCCACTCTTAGTTTAATTTCTAAAAGAAACTCAGTCTTTCATTTTGACTCAAAACATTATTATAAAGTTCTAGTGAATCAGCATTTTAAAAAACTAACAACGAGAGTAATGAAACAAATTTAAAAATTAGTTTAAAAATTCAAGTGGATGCCTGAAAAATGTCTTTGGTAACTGGGGAGACAATTGTTTATAACAAAGAACATGCTGAGTAACTATATTGTTATCATTATGACAACTTAGGCTTTTAGAATGAAGTCTTACAGAGAAGGAAACAGTTTCCTACCTCCAAGTTGGTGACCAACCAACCAATTTAGAGATTAAAACTACAAATGAATTGTATTATATTTCAGCGGATTACATTTAATTAATTAGTAAAAAGAAAGCACAGACAGATGAGAGACTTTTTTTGGAGTATGATTGACAAGGAAAAAACAAATGATGCTGAGTGATGGTATGAGGCAAGTCTCCGCAGAGCGTAAGGAGAAAAGAGGAAATAATCACAGATAAAGCCAATAAATATAAAGGCAGAGAGTCTTGAAGAAGATAGTGAAAGAAAATTTTTGTTACAAGTGAGCGTAGAGAAAGTTATATATGTCTGTGTTGTTGATAGCTTAAATAAACACCCAAATATATTTTATATTTTAAGCAATGCCTTTAATTAAATGTAAACAGCAAACTTGGTAGTTATGTCAACTTTTATTTTAGTAACATGTTTAAAGCAGATTACAAATCTCCTAGTAACGAGTAGCCACAGTTCTTCTTGAAAAAAAAATTGTTTCTCCTCAGCAGTTGGTTCTGAAAGACAACGTATTTGTAGAAACAAAATTTAACACCAAAGAGGTATTATTTTGTTAGCAAACTGTGTGAATTTTGACTTACAGTATGCTCGTTGAAATGCATTTAATTTTCCAAAGGACAGTTGTATACAAGGTTCAACAAAAGGTTTAACAAAAGTTTTAAAGTCCTGTTAAAGATTTCCTAAGAGTTCTCATCTCACTTGCTTCCATTTAACTTCTGCTTCTCTGTGGTCACTACTACTGCGCAAGAAGCAATTTTGCAAGCATTTATATGGCTGTGAGCCATGTATGAGTCAATCAGATTGCCTATTTTTTAATATCTCTCTAACAGTTTATAAAACAGACTAACCCCTTCTCTTGCCTGGATTCTGCCCTTTTGAGGAAGAATACATTAGACCAAAAAAAAAAAAAGCATCTCAATGAGATCATGGCAGAAAGTTACTATCAAACTGTTCTCCCTGTCCTCTTTTTAAGAATGATACACAAACTCCTCTTGAGACCTATTTGAAACACACCTGCAATGCTCAGAAAACAGCAATTCTTTAGTAACAGGGTCCAATAGATTCTCCCATCCCTAACACTCCCCTGCCAGCTCCTTATTCTTCTAGATTTGTATGTTTTAGATTGACTACGCCATGTTGCTTATCAAAATTGCAAATAACTTCCCGTGAGAAAGCCACTTTCCATGAATATAGGTCACTATAGATAGAAGAGAAGGTCAGTGATATGAAACAGTCTGTTCAAAATCATTCTAGGCCAGTATTTAACTAAGCTAAATATAATGGACTGATAAAAAGAGTAGCACAGATAATACAAAAACAGGAGGTGGAAAAAAGTGCTTTTAATTGCCTTGGGGGCAATAGACTTGCCTTCCTTCCTCTTTTCTTCCTTCCTTCTGTCCTTCATTCCTATGTGCTGATGAAGCTAATATTAGCATTAGCATTCACATTCCCTGAGCACACGGCAGATGCCTGGGCCACTAGTGATGAGAAATGGACTAATAGTGTGCTGAAAAAATTCAACCTGGAATTTCTGCTTCATGTGTTTGCATCATAAGAAGTACTTGGCCTGCCTTGATAAGATAATTAGATGCTGTTTTATTCTACATATACTTTCTGTATTTGGCAATTCAGCAATTGATGTTGGCTGTTAGCTATACAGGAGCAGGGATTGGACTGCTTTTTGCTTGTCTCTGTAGCCCGAGAATCTAGCAGAGCATGGCATAGAATAGGCACTCAATAAATATTGAGGGATAAAGTGGTTTTGGTTTACTTTTCCTGAACATTTACAAATGCAAATAAATAAAGAAAACAGCATTGAAATAGCCATGCTAAAACTATTTGCACTTACCCAAACACACCATGTTCTCTACATCTCCCTGTATTTTGACCCATTGTTTACTCAGTGTAGAATTTCTTTTAACTAGCCTTTTGCCTATAGATTCCTACTTAGCCCTCAAGTTTCAGATGGAGGAATAACGCTCCTGTGATGCTTGGGCAGACTTCTTTGTTTTGTGATGTTTCTACCTACACACAGTACACAGCATCTTGTACATACTGTTCTCTTATGGCACTGTGATTGTATATTGGCCTAGAAGGATGCCCCCTCCTTAAGCTATGAACTCCTTAATGGTAGGGAACATATCTTTTCATCATTGCAGCCCCAACACTAGCATGGGTCTGATTTTTTGGGACTTAGGCAATGTCAATTGAATGAAAACCATTTCTTTTCACATCCCAACAGGAAAGTCAGACACCTAATCAAGCAATTGGGATATAACGTGATATACCTTATGGTGGAAATATGATACAATAAGGCTCATAGGAGCATGAAGGAGGGAATGGTTATTTCTTCCTGGAGGTTAGGATTAGACTGTACAGAGGAGGTAACATTTGACCTGTCCTTGGGATGATGAGAAGGAGTTCACCAAGTGGATAATCTAGAAGAGAGAACACTATGAGCAAAGACATTAATATTTAAAAGTACACAGTGTAGCATTGGAATCCTGCTTCATGGTCTTTTCAACAACTGGTACTGGAACAACTGTTCATCCATGTGCAAAAAAGTGAATCTGGACACAGACCTTACACTCTTCACAAAAATTAGCTCAAAGTAGATCACAGACCTAAATGTAAAATGCAAACTATAAAATTCCTACAAGATATTTTAGGAGAAAATGCATGATCTTGGGTATGGTGATGACTTTTTAGATTCGACACCAAAGACGTGATCCATGAAATGAATAACTGATAAATTGGACTTCATTAAGATTAAAAATTTCTACTCTGAGAGAGATAATATCAACAGAATGAGCAGACATGTCACAGACTGGTTGAAATATTTTGCAAAATATCTGATAAAGGACTGTTATCCAAAATATACAAGACCCTTAAAATTAACAATAAGAAAATGAGCAATCAGATTAAAAAATGGGCAAAAGACCTTAACAAACACCTCACCAAAAAAGATATACAGATGGCAAATAAGCATATGAAAAGATGCTCAACATCATATGTCATTAGGGAATTGAAAATTAAAGAAATAATGAGCTACCACTACACACCTGTTAGAAAGACCAAAATCTGGAACACTGACAACACCAAATGCTGGCAAGGATGTAGAGCAACGGGAACTCTCATTCATTGCTGGTGGGAATATAAAATGATACAGCCACTTTGGAAGACAGTTTGGTAGTTTCTTACAAAACTAAACCTACTCTTAACATATAATCCAGCAATCACACTCCTTGGTATTTATCCAAAGGAGTTGAAAACTTATGTCCACACAAAAACCTTCACACAGATGTTTATAGCAGCTTTATTCATAATTGCCAAAATTTGGAAGCAACCAATATGTCCTTCAGTGGGTGAGTAGATAAACTGTAGTATATCCAGACAATGGAATGTTATTTAGCACTAAAAAGAAATGAGCTCTTAAGTCATGAAAAGACATGAAGGAAACTTAAGTGCATATTAGTAAGCAAAAGAAGCCAATTTGAAAAGGCTACATGCTTTAGTGTAGTGATTCCAACTATGTGACATTCAGGAAAAGGCAAAACCATGGAGACGGTAAAAATATCAGTGGTTGTCAAGAGTTATGAGGGAGAGAGGGATGAATAGACAGAGCACAGAGAATTTTTAGGGCAGTGAAACTACCCTGTATGACACTATGATGGTGGATACATATCATTATACATTTGTCCAAACCCACAGAATGTAGAAAAGCAAGAGTGAACCCTAAGGTAAATTACGGACTTTGGGTGATAATGATGTGTCAGTATTGGTTCATTGATTGTAACAAATGTATCACTTAGGTGCAGGGTGTTGATAGTGGGGAAGCCTCTGCATGTCGGGGGCAGGGATATATAGCAGCCTTCTGTACTTTCCACTCAATTTTGCTGTGAACCTAAAACTGTCCTGAAAAATAAAGTCTATTAAATTTTTTTCAAAAATATATTTAAGGGGCCGCCCGGTGGCGCAGTGGTTTAGTCCGCGCTTGGCAGCCTGGGGTTCGCGAATTCGGATCCCGGGCGCCCGCCGACGCACTGCCTGTCAGCCATGTCGCGGCGGCGTCCCATATAAAGTGGAGGAAGATGGGCACGGATGTTAGCCCAGGGCCAGTCTTCCTCAGCAAAAAGGGGAGGATTGGCAACGGATGTTAGCTCAGGGCTGGTCTTCCCCACACACACAAAAAAAATATATATATATATATATATATATATATTTAAAACTGCTATTTGTGAGTTGTTTAGTATGTTTTGCAGCATGTCTAAACTTGATTTCTTAGCCACTCAGAGAAGGTTTGGAATTTCAATTTTTTTCCATACTTTTATAATATCAGATAACAATACTCCTTCAAGGAGGCAAAAGAACTATAAAAACATAAATATGAGATACACAATGTGACTATACAAGCCACATGTTTTATATAAATCTTTGATCCCTTACACTAGATACTAGAGAAAGGTAAATTTTCCCAGTTTCCTCTTTTAATGCAAGTGAAAATAGTACAGAGTCTTTACTTGTATACTAAGACAGACAGACACACACACAAATACATATACACACATGCGATTCACAGACCTGGTATGAAATTGTTTCTGTCGTATACTAGCTTCCTGACATGTATTAGTTTATATTCTGAGACTCAATGTCTTTATCTGGAAAACAGAGATATGTCAGGGGGTTAGGATATAAAATGAGGTAATCAGATAAAATTCTAGAACTATACAAGGCACATAGTAAGGGCTTAATAAGCATTGATACACATAATAAATATTCATTAAAATTATAAACATTAACTATTATTATTGCATTTCTCCAACACCTTTCTCTGACATCTTATTCCATATAATTTATGAAATTTAAAATAAATATCTTAGTGAAATATATATATTTGTCTCTTAACCATGAAAAAATATAAAAAGTACATTTAATTAAAAGTTTTAATCTTTTGGAATGCTTCAGTTTAAAAATCTGGTCATTAGATTTTAATAGTGAGAAACTGAATATGAAGTGAACAATACACTTATAAATGATTGTCTTTTTCTCTTTCACAAATGCCAATTCTTAGTCATTATGAATGCATTCTCCTCTCCCAATTCCCTGTTCAGTGAAAAGCGCATAAAACTCCAGTTTATTTACAGTGCAAGAAATTGAGATACTTAAATAATTGAAAATTTTCTATACTTCATATTTGCAAAGAAAATCCCAAGCAAAATGAATTCCAAATAGGCAAGTTATTTGGAGATTTTTTTTTATTGTCCAGCTTATGCTTTCAACAGTGTTTCCTACAGCTTCCAGGAACAGTCATGTTCATGTCAATACATGATGTTCAAAAAGATGCTGCTGCTTGGGGGCTACCCCTGTGGCATAGTGGTTAACTTCAGCATGCTCCACTTGGGCAGCCTGGGTTTGTGGGTTCGGATCCCTGCGCAGACCTACAGCACTCATCAGCCGTGCTGTGGTGGCAACCCATATACAAAACAGAGGAAAACTGGCACAGATGTTAGCTCAGGGCTAATCTTCCTCAAGCAAAAAAATAAAAAAAGAGGAAGATTGGCAATAGATGTTAGATCAGGGTGAATCTTTCTCAGCAAAAAAAAAAAAAAAAAAGATGCTGAAGCACACTAAAATCTTTAAATTATTCTGAATGATGTAAAAAAATTCAGTATAATTTGTGCTAAATAAATTATTTAAAAAATATATATCTTGAGCTGTAGTGATGATTGAATATGAATTCTGAGAATTTGAAGACTGGTATTTAGGGGCAATATATTTCAGAAATAACCGAGGAAAGATTTTTTAGCTTTTCAAATTTAGCCTTTAAAAAATAAGATGTACCATGTATATTCATGGGAATATTTTGTATTCTTAAAATACCAAATGAACATGACTTCATTGGAAATAGTGTGGATAGATTGAATCATCTTGTTGAAAATAGAAAGCAGAAGAATTAATATAAAGGATAAAGGACTTTTAAAAATAATTTGCTCAGGATTACACAGGAGTGATGTCAGCATCATGGCAGAGTGAGATTTTCCCTGAGACTCTCCCCACCTAAGATACAACAAAAGGGACATTCAAATACCAACAGAGGACACTCACACAACACAACAGATGTCTGAGAGACCCACGCAGCCTTACATCTGAGGGTGGAGGTGCTGGTATCCACAGAGGAGGTGGAAGGAGGTAAAGAGAACTCCTCTCTTTCCCCAACAACAGCAACCCTGGGATCAGGACTGTGCAGTTGGGGGGGGGGGCGGCCCTCTGTGGGAAAACCATTGCTCTCCAAGTTGTCTCACAGCCTGTGGGAAATTCCCCTACAGAGGGGACTGAACTTTTGCAGGGGTATCTTCATCAAGCTAGCACCCCAGGAGAGCAGATAATGAGAGAAGAACGAGAAGCCCCTAAGATTGGGCAGGTGAAAGAAAGAAAGAGCTCCTCTCTTTCAGAACCATGTGGCTCTCAGAGAGAGAAGGGGGAGGGGGGCTCTTCATGGAAAAATCCTTGCTTTCCAAGTTCTCTCACAGCCTGTGGGAAATTCCCATAGGGAGGGGACTGAACTGTTACAGGGGTGCCTCCATCAAGCTAGCACCCCAGGAGAGCAGATAGTAGGGGAAGAATGAGAAGCCCCTGGGACTGAGTATGTGAAAGAAAGCCCCCCCCCACCTGGAGCACCAGCAGCACCAGTCAGCCAGAGTGCCCATGGATCACAGTGGGCTCAGAATGCACAGCTCTTGACCCCCACCCAGTGGTGGCAAGTGGAAGCTGCAATCAGATATCTTCAGAATGAGGAAAAATAAGCCCACACCCTCAAGCACTATGCAAAAATATATTAAATCTCCAGGCCAGAAGGAAAATGACAAGCACCCAGAAATCAATACTGAAGGACAGAAATTTATAACCTAAATGATAGAGAATACAACATAACTATCATTAAAAAGCTCAATGCACTACAAGAAAATACAGATAGACATTTCAATGAAATCAGGAATTTCTTCACAAAGGAGATTGAAACTATAGAAAAACCAGTCACAAATGTTGGAGATAAAGAAAAATGGAGGAAAGAAAAATGGAGGAGATAAAGAAAAATCTGGAATTTTTGAAGAACAGAGACGACAATATGGAGGAAAGAATTAGCAATATTGAGGATAAACTACACCTAACAGAATTAGAAAAAGAAGAACAAACAAAGCCCAAAGTCAGCAGAAGGAGGGAAATAAAAAAAATTAGAGCAGAAATAAATGAAACTGAAACCAAAAAAACAGTAGAAAAGATCAATGAAACAAAGAGCTGGATGTTTGAGAAGATTCTGACAAATTCTTAGCCAGACTCACCAAGGAAAAAAGAGAGAAGGCTCAAATAAATAAAATTAGAAATGAAAAAGGAGAAATTACAACAGATACCACAGAAATACAAAGGATTATAAGAGAATACTATGAAAAACTATATGCCAACAAATTGGACAATCTAGAAGAAATAGATAAATTCTTAGACTCATACAACCTCCAAAAACTGAATCAAGAAGAAATAGAGAATCTGAATAGACCAATCACAAGTAAAGAGATTGAAACAGTAATCAAAAATCTCCCCCCAAATAAAAGTCCAAGACCAGACAGCTTCTCGGGAGAATTTTACCAAACATTCAAAGAAGATTTAATACCTATCCTTCTCAAATTATTCCAAAAAATAGAGGAAGATGGAACACTTCCTAACACATTCTATGAGGCTAACATCACCCTGATACCAAAGCCAGACAAGCACAATACAAAGAAGCAAAATTACAGGCCATTATCACTGATGAACATAGATGCAAAAAATCCTCAACAAAATATTGACAAACTAAATACAGGAATACATTTAAAAGATCATACACCATGATCAAGTGGGATTTATACCAGGGACACAGGGATGGTTCAACATCCGCAAATCAATGTGATACACCACATGAACAGAACGAGGAATAAAAGCCACATGATCACCTCAATAGATACAGAGAAAGCATTTGACAAGACCCAACATCAATTTATGATAAAAACTCTCAACAAAATGGGTATAGAAGGAAAGTACCTCAACATAATAAAGGCCACATATGACAAACCCACAGCCAACATCATACTCAAGGGGGAAAAACTGAAAGCCATTCCTCTGAGAATGGGAACAAGACAGGCTGCCCCCTCTTGCCACTCTTATTCAACATTGTACTGGAGGTTTTGGCCAGAGCAACTAGGCAAGAAAAAGGAATAAAAGGAAATTAAATAGGCAACAAAGAAGTGAAACTCTCACTGTTAGCAGACGACATGATTTTATATATAGAAAATCCTAAGGAATCCATTGGAAAACTATTAGAAATAATCAACTACAGCAAAGTTGCAGGGTGCAAAATCAATTTACAAAAATCAGTTGCATTTCTATACTCTAATAACAAAATAACAGAAAACTCAAGAATACAATCCCATTTACAATCACAACAAAAAGAATAAAATATCTAGGAATAAATTTAACCAAGGAGGTGAAAGACCTATACAATGAAAACTATAAGACATTACTGAAAGAAATCAATGATGACATAAAGAAATGGAAAGATATCCCAGGCAGGTGGATTGGAAGAATAAACATAATTATAATGTCCATACTACCTAAAGCAATCTACAGATTCAGTGCAATCTCAATCAGACTCCCAATGACATTCTTCATGGAAATAAAACAAAGAATACTAAAATTCATATTGGGCAACAAAAGACCCTGAATAGCTAAAGCAATCCTCAGAAAAAAGAACAAAGCTGGAGGCATCAGGATCCCTGACTTCAAAATACACTACAAAGCTATAATAATGAAAACAGCATGGTACCAGTACAAAAACAGACACACAGATCAATGGAACAGAATTGAAAGTGCAGAAATAAAACCACACATCTATGGACTCAAAATGGATGAAAGACTTGAAGGTAAGACCTGAAACTATAAAACTCCCGGAAGAAAATATAGGCAGTATACTCTTTGACATCGGTCATGGGTCTTTTAAAATCCCATGTCTACTTGGACAAGGGAAACAAAAGAAAAAATAAACAGGTGGGACATCATCAGACTAAAGAGCTTCTGCAAGGCAAAGGAAACCAGGATCTAAATGAAAAGACAACCCACCAGCTGGGAGAAAATATTTGCAAATCATATATCTGACAAGGGGTTAAAGTCCATAATATATAAAGAACCCACACAACTGAACAACAAAAAAACAAACAACCCAATCAAAAAATGGGCTGATGTAATTTCCCATTTTTCCAAGGAATATATACAAGACATTTTTCCAAGGAATATATACAGACGGCCAAGAAGCACATGAAAAGATGTTCAACATCACTAATCATCAGGGAAATGCAAATTAAAACTACACTAAGATATCACCTTACACCCATTAGAATGGCTATAATCACCAAGACAAAAAATAACAAATGTTGGAGAGGTTGTGGAGAAATGGGAACCCTAATTCACTGCTGGTGGGAATGCAAACTGGTGCAACCTCTATGGAAAACAATATGGAGATTCCTCAAAAAGTTAAAAATCAAAATACCTTATGATCCAGCTATCCCGCTACTGGGTATTTATCTAAAGATCCTGAAACCAACAATCCAAAGAGGCTTATGCACCCTTGTGTTCATTGCAGCATTATTCAATATAGCCAAGAACTGGAAGCAACCCAAATGTCCCTTGACTGATGCTTGGAATGGAATGCTACTCAGCCACAAAAAAAAGACAAAATCATCCCATTTGCAACAACATGGATGGACCTGGAGGGTAAGTGAAATAAGCCAGACAGAGAAAGACAGACACCATATGATTTCACTCATATGTGGAAGATAAACTAACACATGGACAGAGAGAACAGTTTGGTGGTTACCAGGGGTTAAGAGGTTGAGGGGTGGGCACAAGGGGGGAAGGGATGCCTTTATATAGTGACTATCAATAATGTACAACTAAAATTTCACAAAAATAATAGTAATAATTTGCTCACACTATATGTAAGTCAAACCATGCTGTATACCTTAAACTTATACCATGTTGTACATCAATTACATCTCAATAAAACTGAAAGAAAAAAATTTTGCTGAAATGCCAACTGCTTCTCTTCACCAAGCAAAAAAGGAATTTGAAAGAAATATAAGCTAAATGAAAGTATCAACTTTTCCAATTAAAACTAAAGTATTAAGGTGATAAATCTTATTGGTGCGTATAAAATGCAATATTAATAACTAACGTTTACTTAGAGTTTTACAGCTTACTAAATTATTTCTTATCAGTTGTGTATCCTATTTGTTTCTCTCAACAACCATCTGAGGGAGGCATTATCATAACCCTCATATTCCAGATGAGAAATTCGAGACTCCCCGTTTTCATCATTTAACTTTTCTGCCAAATCACAACAAAAATAATTTTCCCTTTCTTTAGGCAGTAAGAACTGTTTTCTGCTTTGTAGTGCTTTGTTTTTAAATCTCATGCCAGGGAAATAACAGTCATGAATAGGTGGCGAGGGATACTATTTCCTCCTCCATTGACACAGCAAGCTATGATGGCTAATGCTGCCTTGTTAGGACTAAAAACAACCTAACAAGACTCTCCACTATTCTGAGATCCAGAAATAGATATCAAGTCGATCTGGCTCCCTCAAGAATTTAGGTTGGCATTTAGGGAGTGGGAGTGTGTGTACTCTGGCATTAGGGGTCACTCTGATGCTCAGTCCCACTGATGTTTACTAGAACATTCGTTTGGGGGAATTATGGGACAAGGAAACAGGCTAGGGGTCCCAAAATGCAAGAAAAAATACAACAGAGGGTTCCACACAGGATTTCAAATTTCATTCATCTACTATTTCAACTAACCACCATAGAATGCTTTCTAAAATTTTTCTCTTTTGCTAATGTGAGATTGCTTTCTATTTGAAGGGCGTATGTTTCTGTCACTACACAGCTCTCAACTTGTTCTGTAATCCAAATAGTTCTGTTTTTAGAAACATGTAAACTACTGCAGTTATCTGACAAAATTAGATTAAGATATGTGGCTGGGGAGTGTGAGATGGAGTACTTCCAGTTCAGGAATCTGGAGAACTTATATTGAAGAATATTTGGAAAAAGAAGTATTGGCATGGATAAAGAGAAGTGTTACATAATTTAAAATGGGTAACATCAAAAAGATGTAACAATCCCAAATGTGTATGCACCTAAGCAATTTTTTTCAAATGTACAGGGAACATTTACCAAGATAGACCATAGTCTTAACAAATTTAAAGAACTGAAAACATACATAGAGTAGACAAATTCATAGAGACAGAAAGAAGAATAGAAGTTATAAGGGGCTGAGGAGAAGGGAGAGATACTGTTTAATGGATGCAGAGTTTCTATTTGGGATGATGAAAAGGTTCTAGAAATATATATGTGGTGATAATTACACAACATTGTGAATGTGCTTAAAGTCATTGAATTGTACACTTAAGAATGTTTAAAATGTGAATTTTATATTATGTATATTTTACCACAATAGAAAAAATCAGTTGGGAAAAAACCCCACATACACAGTATATTATCTGACCAGAACAGAACTAAACAAGAAAACAAGAGAAAGATATCAGGAAAATTCTCAAATATTTGGAAATTAAACAACACACCTCTAAATAAACCAAGTGCCAAAGAGGAAATTTCAAGGGAAATTACAAAATATTTTGAACTGAATGAAAATACAACATATAAATATTTGTGGAATGTAGTCAGTACTTAGAGGAAAATTTATAGAACTGAATGCTTATATTAGAAAAGAATAAAGATCTAAATTCTTAAGCTTTCAGCTTAAGAATCTAGAAAAAGAGGAGCAAATTAAATGCAAAGCAAGTAAAGGAAAGAAACAATAAAGATAAGAATGGAAATCAACAAATTTGAAAATGGAAAAATAATAGAGAAAACAATGAAACCAAAAGCTGATTCCTTGAAAAGATCAGTACAATTTATAAATCTCTAGCCAAAGTGACCAACAAAAATGAAGATGCAAACTACCAACATTAGGAATGAAAGGGGTCCATCACTAGAGACACTACAAACATTACAAGGAGAATATGGGAATATGATGAAAAAATCGATTACCAAAAATAAAATAACTTAGATGAAACAGACCAATCTTTGTGATGAAAGACACAAATTAACAAAGCTCCCTCAAGAAGAAAGGGATAATCTGAATATCTACTAAAGAAACTGAGTTTATGGCTTAAAACTTCTGACAAAGAAAACTCTAGGTTTCACTAGTGCGTTATACCAAACATTTAAAGATATTATAACAATTCTCTACAAACTCTACCAGAAAATGGTAGAGGAAGGAACTCATTGTATGAGTCCAGTGTTACCATGATAGTGAAACAAACAGAAAGCAAAAAAGAAAAAAGAAAGAGAATATAAACATAGGCACACAAAAAAAACCTTTAAAAATTTTAGTAACTTGAGACCAATAATATATAAAAAGGATAATACTTCATGATAAGTTGAGTGTTTATCCAAGGAATGGAATGTTGGTTTAACATTTAACAATCTATGTAATTTACCATATCAGCGGAATAAAAAAGAAAAACCACACAATCATTTCAACAGATGCAGAAAAAATCCATACCTGAATTTTTAAGCTTGTCAAACAAAGAATAGAAAGGAACTTCCCCATTTTAATAGAGGGCACCTGTAAATAACATAATGGTGAAAGACTGAATGCTTTCCCCCATGATCAGTTACAAGGAAAGGATGTCCGCCCTCTTTGCTTCTATCCAACACTGTCCTGGAGGGCTAAACCAGTGCAATAAGACAAGAAAAAGAAATAAAATAAATACAGATTGAAAAGAAAGAAATCTGTCTCTATTGGCTGACAATAAAAAGAAAGCCCAAAGAATGTATAAAACAGCAACTGGAACTAAGAAGTTAATTTAGGAAAGTCACAGGATTCAAGGTCAATATACAAACATCAACTGTCCTTCTGTAAACTAGCAAAAATTATTAGAAATTAAAATTTGAAAAGAATACTATATACAATAATAGAAATATATGAAATATTTAGGTATAATCTAACAACATATGTGCTAAAAATGATGAATTATTGATGTAAGAAATAAAAGAAGACCCAAATAAATGGAGAGTATACTGTGTTCATGGGTTGGAAAGCTTAAAATTATTAGGATGTCAATTATCCCCAAATTGATCTATAGATTTCATGTAATCTCAGCAAAGTATTTTGTAGAAATTAGCAAGCTGATTCTAAAATTTACATGGGTGAACAAAGGCCCTACTATAGCCAAAACAACCTTGAAATAGAAGAACACTTATACTACTTGATTCAAACTTACTATAAAGCTACAGTTATCAAGACAGTGTAGTACCAGTAAAAGACAAACATAGATCAACTGAATAGAATAGAGAGTCCAGAAATAGACTCATACAAAATTAGTCAATTGATTTTCAACAAAAGTGCCAAAGATATTCAATGGTAAAAAGATAGGTTTTCAGCAACTGATGATCAATTTGATATTCATATGCAAAAATAAAAAAGAACTATCTTTCTGTTATTGATTTATAATATAATTTTATTATGGTCAATTAACATACTTTGTATGATTTTAATTTATTTAAATTTGTCAAGGTTTGGTTTTGCTTCATATATTTTATTTAAAGCCTTGTTATTAGTTGCTTACCCATTTAGGATTATGTCTTCTTGGTAAAGTGACCATTTTATAAATCTGTAATGCCCTTTTTTATCCTGAATAATATTCCTTCTTCTGAAGTCTATTTTGTCTGATATTAAAATAGCCACGTCAATTCCCTTTGATTATTGTTTGCATGGTGCTTCTTTTTCTATCCTTTTACTTTTAACCTAAGTCTTTATATTTAAACTGGGTTTCTTAAGACCAGCATGTAGGTTTTTTCTAATATAATATGACTGCTTCAATCTTTTTGTTGGTGTGTTTAGACAATTTACATTTAATGTAATTATTGGTGTGGTTGAATTTAGTTCTATTATTTTACTAAGTTTATTCTGTCTGCTTTTTTGTTCCCCTGTTCCCCCTTTCCTGCCTTCTTTTGGATAGTTTGAATAGTTTTAGCATTCTACCCTATATTATCTATTGCTTTTGGTATTCTCTCTCTCTTTCTGGTTTTTCTAAGGAAGAGTTTCTCAACCTCAATACTATTGATATTTTGGACCAGATAATTCTTTGTTCTGGACAGCTGTCCTGTACATTGCAGGATGTTTAGCAACATGCCTAACCTCTACTCACTAGATGCCAGTCACACCTCTCCCCCAATTATGGCAGTCAAAATTGTCTCCAGATATTGCCAAATGTCCCCTAGTGGGCAAAATCACCCCAAGTTGAGAACCACTGCTCCAGATAATACAATAAAAATACTTAACATTTCAGAGTCTACTTAGAGTAATGTTTTACTATTTAAGTAATATGTAGATTTACAACCATGTAAGTCCCTTCATCTCCCCACTTCATGTTATAGTTGTTATATGTATTAAATCAACATGCATTAAAAACCCCATCAGACAATGTTAAAATTTTTCTTTCAACAATTATACATATTTTAAAGAACTTAAAAAAACTGTCTTCTATATTTACCCAGATATTATTGTTTTTGTTTTTCTTCTATTCCTAAAGTTCCAGGTCTCACTTGGTATTATTTTCCTTCAATCTGAAGAACTTCCTTTAGTATTTCTTTTAGTTTGCTATGTGTTCTCTTAGTTTACCTTCATCTGAGAATATTTTTCTCCTTCATTCCTGAAGGATATTCTAGTGGGATAGAGAAAGCTGGGTTGACGATTCTTTCCTATCATTTTAAAGATGTTTTTCTACTGTCTCCTGACCTCCATGGTTTCTGATGAGAAGTCCATCATTATTATTAACATTATTGTCTTCCTATATGTGATGTGTCATTCTTCCTTAGCTGCTTTTAAGATTTTTTTCTTTACATTTAGTTTTCAGTAGTTTGAATATATTGTGTCTGCATGTGGTTTTCTTTGAGTTTATTCTGTTTTATGTTTATCAAACTTCTTGAATCTGCAGATTAATGTCTTTCACCAAATTTGGGAAGTTCTCAGCCATTGTTTCCTCAAATATTTTTTCTGCACCAATTTCTTTATATGATTCCATCGTTACAAATGTTAGACTTTTGACATAGTCCCATGACTCCCTGAAGTTCTTTTCAGTTTTTTCTAATCTTTTTTCTCTTTGTTCTTCAGTCTGGGTAGTTTCTATTAATCTATTTTCAAGTTCACTGACTCTTTTCTCTGTCATCTTCATTCTGCTATTGAGCTCATCCAGTAAATTTTAAATTTCAGAGATTGTATGTTTTAAAACTATTTTGTTCTTTTTTTCTAATTTAATTTTTTTGTTGAGAATGTTTATCTTTCCATTCATTTTATTTCATATGTGTTTACCTTTACCTTATGGAGTATATTACAGCATCTGCTTTAAAGTCTTTGTCTTATAATTTCAACATCTGTGTCATCCTGGGGTTGGCATCTGTTGTCTTTTCCCTTGAGAATTGGTCGCATTTTCCTGATCCTTTGCTTATGAGGTAATTTTGGACTGTTTTCTGGACTTTTTGTATATTAAATTGTGTAGCTATGAATCCTGTTAAAATTCTCTAAGGGATGTTATTTATTATTATTATTATTATTATTCCCATCATCATTATTATCATTATTACTGTTTTAACAGGTGATCAGCCCAGTTAACTTCAGATTGCAAGTTTTTAAAGTCACTTTCTAGACGTCAGGAAAGACAGCTGGGTGTGCAGCATCCCGAGACCCTTGAGCAAGTGTGCAGATCCTCTGTGCCCCCAGGGACTCCAGCCCACGCCATGGCAGATTCCGAGCATCACTCGGCCCCCAGTTGCTGGACCGCCTACACCCATTTCTCACGCACCCAAAAGGGAATCCTCCTGTTTGCTGAGATTATATTTTGCCTGGTGATTCTGATCTGCTTCAGCACCTCAACACCAGGATACTCCTCTCTCTCAGCAGTTGAGATGATCCTTGCTATTTTCTTTTTTGTCATCTACACGTGTGACCTGCACACCAAGATACAACTCATCAACTGGCCTTGGAGTGATTTCTTCCGAACCCTCGTAGCGGCGATCCTCTACCTGATCACCTCCATTATTGTCCTTGTTCAGAGAGGAAACCACTCCAGAATCACGGCAGGGGTATTCGGCCTAATTGTGACATGCGTCTTTGGCTATGATGCCTATGTCACCTTCCCCTCATGGCAATAAAGACATACAGCAGCACCTGCTGACCTGCAGATGGCTCTGTGTAGGTGAACTCCCTTCATTTCTCTCTGCAACCTGTAAATAACTCCTCCATCAAATCAATCCCTCCCTGGCCCTGCAACACTCCCAGCCAATTCCCAGCCCCCTTTGAGGTAAAAGTGCCTTTCTTGGGAGAATTTGTCTTATAGCCTGCCAATCAACCCTCCTGGGTGTGCCAAGGTCCCCCTTCGTTCTGCAGTATCCAAAACGAGATACTAGTTTCACCTGACTATGCCCCACCTAAGCTATAAAATGAAGGAGGAGGGCACATCAGATTTCAGACTCCAGGCCCCAGGTTGTGACCCCTTCCAAATAACCTCCTCAGTGTGCGGGATGGTTCTGTGGAGGGATCAATAAATAATAAACAGATTGTTAGGACAAAAACAAAAATGATTTTCTGCAGGCAGTGGCTCCAATCTCAGTTCAGTTTCCAAACCTTGTTGATGCTGCTTTGAGTCTATTCAACACATATATCTCTGAGAGGATAATCTGAGACCTGGTTGGTGGTTTAAACCTTAGTTCAAGTCTCAAAACTTTTGCTATACTGCTTTGGGTCTGACCTGTGCATATGCAGCTCAAGGGTAAACTGGGGACTTGGACAGTTTCTTACACAGTATTGAGGCACTCTCTTCTCTAGCCTACTTCTCTGCAGGATTCCTCCTGCACTCTCTGTCCCACAGAGGTCCCTTTTCTCAGTTCTTCTGTGCAGAAAGACAGGGTTTATTTTAGAGTTTTAACTGCCCATATCACTGCTGCTGAGCAGTTCTGCACTTGGGGCCTGCCCTTGGGGCAAAGCCACAGGAGAAAAGAGGGGGGAAAATGGAAAACTCATTCTCAAATGTGTTCATCCTTCAAGTTTTGACTCCACTCCACAATCTTCCCTGATTTTGTTTACTTTTAAGAGTCTTCAGGTAATTGTTTTTGTGTATTTTGTCCAGAGTTTTTAGTTATAATCAACAAGAGAGATAGGCCAGAACGAATGTACTCTGTCTTGGTCAGAATTGGAATCCATGTCCTGATACCTGATGTAAGAAAAAAATTTTCTGAGGATGTTTGTAAAGATCTGTAAAATCAATACAGTGAAAGAGTGAGGTCTCGGAGATCACACAGTCCAATGAAGTTCCCTCAGTACAACCCTGGGGTAGGATCGGGGTAAGAGTACTAAGTATAGACAACACCAATCAAGTGTATTCTTAAAATAACTGACCCAAGTCAGAGCTCAAGCATGCTAGTTATGTCAAGATGTCTTGATGCCCTTTGTCATACTCTTCTTCACTGGGTAGCCTTGCACAAACATCCTTTATTGATGTCTAGGATGATGATTTAGAAATTATGCTACTCTGAGCTTTAGGCATTCCATGGAGCCCTTTCAGCCAAAAGTAGTGGGGAGGGGGTGGACTCTCTGGTCCTACACCCTGCTTCAGTTAGAGCAGTCCACTTTTATCTGTTTTTCACATTGGACTGTGTCATAAGATGTCATAAAAATTAAGGTTTACATTGGTAAAAAATGAAAGAAAACAAAAAAATCATACAAAGCCCCCAGTTTACAGTAAAGAGCCTGAGATTAATCAACAGTAACCATGTGTGATGATGCTTTCCAACGCTTCTCCTCTGATGCTTATAAAACAGCTGAGACACTCTAGATAGGAAGTTCTGAGGACTTTTCAGGGATTGCCTGGGGCACCAGGGAAGGTTCAGACCTGTAAAAATGTTTCTGTGCCTCTAATTTAAAGTGTTTGTCTGAATACTGGAAAATGCAACATTAGCTGTCATCAGCTTTTGTGCTTCACTCCCTCACTGCCAGAGCAAACCAGCTTTGCCTGATGACTTAAAGTTACCAAACCAAGATGATAATGACTTGTTTTACCCCTTTGGAGAATATTTGCTTTTTATGAGGCTCCTGAGAGTGACAAGTAATTAACACAAAGAAATTGTTTTAATACTTGCATTTAAGGTATCAGGCTAATGGGAGAAGAGACTCTTCCTTGGGTGTCTTATAACACTTGGTTACATAGAATAATTAAACAATCTTGGACCCACACTTTAGGGTTAGGATGATGCTGAGTAATAATAGCACTTAATAGTTCTCTCAATCTTCTATTAAATATTCATGAAATAGTACAAAAATGCACAACACCTCTGAAATAAAAGATAAGTCAATCATAAAGGGGATTTCTGAAAGTATTTCCATTATTAAATTTTCAATAGTGCCAAATTAAGAAATAGGACTGATATCTGAGGCATACAGCATCTTTTGAATCAGAAAAGCACAGCTGGAACCTCTGTGTCATACCTCCCCTCGATTCCCCTCACTGCCTGCCCATAGTCTGGGAACACAGAGCTTCACTAATGAGAAAGCTAGACAGCCATGGCCTTCACTGTGTGGAAACAGATTTCTGAACGGTCAGAGTGCCCCTTCCTGTCATTAACAGCCCTTCTCAACCAATTTAGTTTCTACAATCCCCGGTACACAATAAGGCTAGGATAAAGAGAATGGAGACCTTGGGATATGTAGTCCTCACAAAGGTAAAGAATTTCAGGTGAGGCAGAGGTAGAGGACCCTAAAAGTAGTGAAAGCTGGGGGAGGGGTAAAGTTGCCATGCACCACTCAACGTCATTAAAGAAGACTAAATACAGTTAAATTCTCTAGGTTAAACATCCTCTTTCTAATAGAGAATCAGGAAGTTATTCTATTTCATTTCAAAGGAACTACACAAGATAAATGCCTGTTAAGCAATAAAAACTGGAATAAGGCCTGTGCATATCAAATCACAGAGTATTGGAGCAGGAGAATCCATCAAAACCTAAGTTAGATGGCGAGGGAACTAAATAGCAAAATTCTGCATCTTATCTGTTTTCAAACTCTGGGCCTAGACAGTTTTCTCCCAATTCAAAGTTAAGAAAATAGGGGGGAAAAAGTGAGACCTGTGAAATAATTTCTGCAGTATAAGACAAGGAAAATAATCTCCTAAGAACTTTAAAAAAGTCTTCATCTAATACTGATTTATTGCAAGAACAGGAAGAAATTTTAGGAAGATTACTTAAAAAAAAACTACACGCCCATCAATGGATGAATAAATGAACAAAATGTGGTATATACTTACAATGGAATATTATTTAGCTTTAAAAAGGAATGACATTCTTACACATGCTACAACACAGATGAACTTGAAGACATTATGCTAAGTGAAATAAGCTGGACACAACAGGACAAATATTATATGATTCCACTTATATGAAGTACCTAAAATAGTCAAATTCATAGAGATAAAAAGTAGAACAGTGGTTGCCAGGGACTGGGGGGAGGGGGAGGAGGAGTTGTTTGGTGGGGACAGAATTTCAGTTTGAGAAGATGGAGAATTCTGGAGATGGATGGTGGTAATACACAACAATGTGAGTATACTTAGTGCCACTGAACTGTTCAGTTAAAAATGGTTAAAATGGCAAATTTTATGTTATACATATTTTACCACATTAAAAAATGCAAAAAAATCTGCAAAAACCAAAGAAGTCAGTCACAAAAAAGTATATACTATATGATTCCATTTCTATGAAATTTTAAAATAGGCAGAACTAATCTATGGTGCTAGAAATCAGAACACTGATTAACCTTGGTGAAGAATTTATGGGGAGGGGAAATGAGGAAGTGTTCAGTGTTCTGTAATTGATTTGGTAAGTGTTCATACGGGTGTACACATATTTAAAACTCCACTGAGTTGTACACTTAAGATTGATGTGTTTTACTAGATATCTTAGATCTTAAAAAAAATCCTTGCCTAGGAAACATGAACAGGCTATTAAAAAAAAAGAGAGTAGGCTATATTGAAATGAAAACAGATCGAGACAAAAAGGAAATAAGCTAGAAAATTCCTCAGGAAAACCAAATTTTAAAATGTAGTAAGTCAAATAAAATCCATTTTGGAGGCAGTATATAGCAGACTTCTTAGTGCAGAAAATCACATCAATGTTTCAGAAGTCAAACTTGAGAAGCTTTCCCAGAATGTAGAAGAAAAGAACAAAGAGAGATAAGGAGGACAAAGATGAGGTCCTAAGTATTGATAATAGACATTCCAAAAGAAGAAAGTAAGATAAATGGAGCACACACAAAAACTAAAATATAAGATGAAAATTTTACTGAGGTAAAAAAAGACCTGAGTCTTTTAAATAGTTCCTTATTCCAGAAAAAAATTATAAGAGATCCACCCCTAGGATTATCCCAGCGAAATTTTTCAATTTCAGAAACACACAAAGAATTCTATAAGGGTTAAGGAAGAAAATGCTGCTTATAAACTAGCAAAACACAGATTGGTCTTTTACGTTTCCTCTTTAGCACTAAGTCTAAAAAAATGATAGAGTAAGTCTAATGAATTTTTAGGGCAAAAATTTGTGAACCAAAAAAACTATCTATCCACGTTGTCATTGATGGGTGAGAACAACAGATATTCTTAGAGATACGCTAGATCTCACCTAAGTATTCTTTATTTTAAAATTACTTAGTTTTCCTTTAGACCACTCCAAAATGAGTCAAAATTAAAACTCAACAGATTCTCTACAAGGACTAGAAATGAATATATAAAATATACAGAAATAAATCTAAATATTAGTTATAATTTAGTTATAAACCTAAAGGTAATATCACAAAATTTGAAAAAGTGATTATAGTGTTTTAAAAAAAGAAGGCAGAAAGATAAAATTGGGGGCAGCAAATGTGTTAAATTTCTCATCCAAATAGAAAATTTGCAAAAGTTATAGTTTTATTTTTAAATTTATAATCATAAAAATGTATATTCAATATTGTTTATGTTTAAAGGTAACTATTAGTAGACTAAAACCAAGAATGCTTTATTTCAAAATCCAAATCATTGAAGAAGTGAAAGGAAAAATAAGCTCAAGGTTATATATCAAAATATTGAAAGCAAAGACAATACTAAGTAGAAATTTTTAAAAAGAAAGAACAAAAACCATGGTACACATGAGCCCTTCTTGAAAAAAATTATTGAATGAAGAAACCATTTAACAAAGAGAAGAATCAAAATAAATAACTCAGGAGTGACTTATACACAGAAGTATTCATTGCAGCATTGTTTGTAGTAATAGCAAAAGATCGTCACTAACTTAAATGTCCATTAATAGGGTACTGGTTAAATAAATTGTGGTGCATGCAAAAAATGAACTATTCTGTAGCTGTTAAAAAGATTGAGACAGTTCTATATTTACTGATATGGAAGAATTTTCTAGATATATTGTTCTGATGGGGGAAAAAATCATGGTTGAGAAAACTCTGTATAATAAATATGAATGATTGTTCACCTATGGAAAGAATACAAGAAACTGAGCAGTCGTTGCCTTTTGTGTATTGTGGAGACAGGTGGGAGGAAGAGTTACTTTTCAGTGTATACCATATTGTATCTTTTGGATTGATGTGTCATATGTGTGTATTAACTGTTCAAAAAATAATTATGTTAAACTTACAGAATATGGACTGAAACAAGAGATACTTCTCAACCTCTGTTAGTCCTTAAATTCACTGTATGTATATGATGCTGAAGTTGCTATATTTGGCTTATGCGCAGGGAGAAGTAGAAAAAATCAATTTATGGACATAGGGGAAAGAATTAAATAGACCCACAAGAAGCAAAGATGAGAACTCTTTAGGCCTGGAAAGACTGAGAGTGCCCTTGGCTCATCAGAGCTTCTCAACTCCTGGTTTCCGTCCCTCCTGATGACCAGTTATACTTTCTGCTCTTGCTTAAATTGGCTTAAGTTGGCTTCTGTTTCCTGTAACATCCACAAAAAACATCTCCCAAACCTTGGCAATACAATTATAAATACAAATAGAAAAATCCTAAATAAACCATTAGAAAATAGAATTCACTATATATTAGAATTAGTGTGTGTTTGTGTGTGTGTGTGAGTGTGTATCTCCGGGACTACTAGTGTAACAATATTTATTTATAGTATTTTTATTTATTTATGAACTTTATTTATATGATACATATATCAATCATTAGCTTAAGTAAAATAAAAGCTATAAAATAACATCAACATATACAGAGAAAGCACTTGATAAAATATGAAACACATTCCTAACGAAGTTTCAAAAACAGATTGGATAAATGATTTTAGACGTGACTCCGACATAGTTTCAACTACAGTGAGAACACTACTCTATTTCAATTCTCTCTGTAATCTGATTACGTTCAGGAAAAAGTTCAGTTTGGTGCACTAGTATATATCTTTAACACTTCTCTAACACTTGCTAATGTCCTTTTTTTTTTTAAGTAAGAAAGACTTGGCATTATGCTCAGAGCCTTGAGCAAGCAACAGTAAGTAAACAGAATTTTATAACATTGTTTTGTGTTATTTAATTTATTTTTATGGTGGGTCCGCCTGGTGGTGCAGCGGTTTAGTTCGCGCATGGCAGCCCGGGATTTGTGGGTTCCGATCCGGCTCGCCTGCCCACGCACTGCTTGTCAGCAATGCCGTGGTGGCGTCCCATATAAAGTAGAGGAAGATGGGCACGGATGTTAGCCCAGGGCCAGTCTTCCTCAGCAAAAAGGGGAGGATTGGCAACGGATGTTAGCTCAGGGCCGGTCTTCCCCACAAAAAAAAAAAAAAATTATTTTTATGGTTACCTTCCACTTTATGGGAAGTGATTCTGTTTTCCATCTTCTACAACAATATAAGGTTTCCTTTTAAACTAAATTTACATTTAAAAAGTGATCCAATTTAGGAGAAATGTTAAGTAAATAAAAGCACACATAGAAGATACAAAGTTAGTATTTGATTGACATCAATACATCAGTGAATACAATGGTACTGTCTTAACATAATAAAGAGTATTTTAATCAATAGTTAACATCATGCTTAAAGATGAATTATCTCTGTGGAAAACTGGCAAAGGACAAGTGTGCCTGTTGTCTATCTCTATTGCTCTGGCTAAGACACTGAGACCTGAAATAGATGTGAGGTATGATTACCAGTGAGAAAGGAACCAAATCATCATCATTTACAAATAAACGATATTTTATCAAATCTAAGATTTGCCCTTTTTTACCACCTCTCCAATACTGAGATACATCTCAGAATCAATGATTTGTCACAGTTTGTTTCACCCCTTTTGGTATTATGCAAAATAATTATGTATCTTATAATTGCTGATGTCTTACACACAATGAAATATGGTAGTTATCAATATATATTTAAGAATTTCGAAACAAGTAAGAAAATTCTATAGACCCAACAGCAGTTCAGCAAAATGGCTGGGCAAAAGATGCTAAATATATCACAATCAATAATACTTGTTTATATCAGTAATCCTGAAATAATCAAAATAAAGGTCCTATTCTGGAGAGCAACAAAAATTTTAGAATACCCAGAAATAATCTCAGTGAGCAGTATGTGTGGCCTAGGTGATAAAATCTATAAAACTTTGTCAAGAAATATTTTTTAAATTTTTGAATAAAAGTTACTGATTTTTGATTGGGAAGATGGAATACCATAAAGATTTTCTTTCCAAATTTTTATAAATTTAAAATATTTTCAGTTTAAATAGCAATGGAATGGAGGGTAGAGTGGGGAGGTACTTGAAAAGTTATTCTAAAAATCATATGTAAGAATAATTAGTTAAAATAGCTTAGAAATTTTTTAAAAGGTAACAAACGAGGACTAGCTTTTCTGGGCTATTAAAACACACCACCTAACTATAGTTATATTATTATGCTGGTAGAATAAACATATCTGCAATGGAATACAATGGTTCAGGAATAAATATACTTACACATTATAACTAATATATGATAATGAAAGTAACATAATTAATAAGGAAAGATGAGCTTATTTAATAAATGGTGTTAATAGAATTGTTTAGCAATTTGAGATTCTCACCTTATTCAATATATCCAAATATATTTCAATTGCAATTAAAAAGAAAATATTAAAAAAACCAAGCTGTAAATGAAGAGTGGAGAAAGAAATAGAAATATATTTCAAATTTTTGGAAGGTGGAAGGACTTTCTAAACATAAAAATCGTAAAAGAAATTCTTTAAAAAGTCACAGATTTGACAATTTTTAAAAAGTAAACATTTTGGTTGTCAAAAATACATTCAAATTTAAAATAAATAAAAAATTGGGAAAAATTTTCAATTATAAAACAAAGATTAGTATCCTTAAAACAGAGATAGATAGATAGATAGATAGATAGATAGATAGATAGATAGATAGATAGATATCTTCATACAAATCAATAAGAAAAATTCTAAGACCCAATTGATGAATAGGCACAGATCATAAATTATTAATTAATAGCAAAAAAAAAGCAACTAGTTAACAAACATATGACAAAATATTCAACCTCACAGTATAACCAAAAATATGTAAATTACTACAACAATGAGCTAAGATGTTAATAAGGCATATCCAGTGCTGGGGAGAGAACCATAAAAAGGCACGTAAACATTAATAGTGGGAGTGTAAACTTGCATTACTATTGAAACCAGTAAACAGTTAGTCATCAATGATTAGGTGAGTAGTAACTAAAGTTGTTGGTTTTTGTGTGGTTTTTTTGGCAATTATTAATTACAGCTTTTAGTTGTTTGCCCACCCACTGTTAACTGTGCTGCTTAGGCAATATATTATCCAACTCCTACTAGGTTCCTATAGATAACCTCTCCCTGGCACCGGGGTCACCATGGTGATGGATGTTTGAGCTGTTTTTCAGTAATTAGGAACCCCTGTTTGGTTCAGGCTGGTCAAGACCACTAATCCACCAACTGGGCCTGCAAGAGTGTCCAATTGGTGAACAGATTTCAGGGAGCTAAAAACTCCACCCTCAGATCATGCCTACACCACCATTTTGTAAATGTGTGTCCTCTGAAGAGCCATGAAGCCTGACTACACCTGTGCAGATCATCAAAATACCTCACCCCTCCTTGCCTCCAATCATCTATCCCCACACTTAGACCACCTTGTACCCCTACACCATAAATATCCCTTGTCCCCAATTTTGGGGAGGCAGATCTGAGATTTGTTCTTCTGTCTCCTCACTTGGCTGCCTGGTGATGAAACCCTTTCTCTTTGCAAACTTGCCATTTCAATGATAGGCTTTCTGTGCGATGGGCAAAATGACCCTGGTTTGGTTATACTATTTTGAAAAACAACTTGGCAAAATATTTCAAAAGTGTTTAAAATGCTTTGACCCACGTCTGAGAATCGTTTCTAAGGAAATAATTCTAAATTAAGAAAAAACTTTATGTACAAAGATGTTTATAGTAGCTCTATTTATAGGATGAATAGAGTAATGGTTAAATCAACTATGGTAAATTTCTGGAATGGAATATTATGCAGGTATTAAAAGTTATGTTTAAGGGAAATATGCTTATAAGATTATATAAGCCAAAAAAAAGTATATAAGAACTGTATATACAGCATGCAAAAGAAGCAAACTTTTGCAGGGGGAAAAAAAGATTAAAAGAAACACTCCAAAAATATCAAGAGTGATTGTAATTGGGTGGTGGGAATACAAGTGATTTTTGTTCTCTTACTTTTCCATATTTTCCAAAATTTTTAAAATAAGCATGTACTATTTTTATAATGAAAAGAAAAACATGAATATTGCTTTTAAAGTCCTAGCCTATGCCCTAGGGAATGTATGAAGCAGCAATGACAAGAATACATAAACAAAAACAAACACATAAATTCAACTAGCAGAGTATTTACATACTACACAAATAAAATGGGGTAAAGTGCACAAAGTGTCATGGTTATTAAGAAAGAATATATAGAGTGCATATGAGTAATATTTATATGTTGATGGGTAAGTATGAGGAATCAGTGCCTCTCTTCCAGTTAAATTCCAGAGATTTTAGGGAAATTGTTATGTTTCAGGAGGTATTTAAATGACGGAAGGGAGGAGAAAACGGTAAAATGTCAGAAACATATTTTTCTGTTTCCAGGTACTTTGGAATGGAAGTCTTAAAGTTGGGACTGAGATGAGTGATACAAGTTGTAATGAATAAAAAAAGGAAGTAGATATTGGGTGAAGAGCCGGTCACACTGCCAAAAAAGGCAATTCACCAATTTGAGGGCCCTAAAGAGGAAGATGTGAGAACCTAAAAAGCAATGGGTCAGAAAGCACACTTAGCCTTGGGACTCAGTGGAGTGGTGCTGGGTAGGAGGGGGAAATCTGTATAGGAGGCTGTTGCAAAAAATGAGAAAGAGTATGTGACCAACTATGTGTACCTGTTGTCTCCTTGATCTGGGCTTCCCTCTCTTACTATGGCCACACACCCACCAACTGAGGGGGTCCACAAACATAACAGTCCCCACCCTTGGAATAAGTTGTAATATCAGTCATTTGCATCCTTGGGCATGTGAGTATGGTAACACATGCCCAAGATGCCCAAGATGGCAGTGGCATAAAGTAGCAAAGTCAGTAATTGTTTTATAGGAGTCTGTTTCCCTCTATTTCTCCATTCTGTTTCTAGGGCCAATGCAAGTATTTTTGCAGTTGAATGGAACAGCAGCTTCTAAGAAATAAAAAACAGATGTTAAAGGAAGGCATTCTAGGGTGAGTCAGGAGAAGCCCTTAAGGGTACTCTGTGCTCACGACTTGCCCTACTCTTTTCCTGGCTGTAATCTTGATAGATGCCCACATTCCCAACTCTGCCTAGGCAGACCTAGAAAAATATGTACATATTAACTACTTTGGGGTAAGTATTAATCATATAAAACCAACCTCTTAAAACAGAACTGAACCTAAATTTTCACAACATTTTGTTTACTAAAGTTGTTCAGAATCAGGTGAAGTTGTTCTACACTAAAAAAATTTTAATGACCTTTTGGAAAGTTATATTACACATAATAAGTATCATACTTTCTTGGAAATGTTAGCTAAAGTTTCTATAGGAAGTTAGCCACATCACAATCTTAACACATTTGTGGTATGCATTTTTTGAAATTACATGTAATTTAGGGCACTGAATTACAATTGATATGCAATTTACAGTATGTACCTGAATTTTTGGTATATTTTTTAGACAGAATAGACATGATTATGCACTAAATTGAGAAAATATAAAATACAAGTAAAAATGTGCTTATATGGGAACATCATAACTTTATAATAATTTTTAAAATCTGGAAGCATTCCTTCATTTGTTTAAAAGCTTTTACATTTCTTTTATACAAAGGTTTTGTCAAAGTAAAGACAATAAATATGAGTTAACTTGTCATTCCTTTACAATGCTCCATTGTGGAGAGCTTCCCTATATAGTAGGTAATATAGAAAAGTATAAAAAGTATTCCCAATATATATGTATATACATATTTAACTATGACTAATTCCTGTCCTGAAATCCAACTGTTTTGGTTATCTATTGCCAAGAAACTACCCCAAAATTTAGTGGCTCAAAGTAACAACCATTTTATTATTTGTTCATGATTCTGCTGTGTGGGCAGTGCTTGGAAGGATTCGCTTGCCTCTGTTCCATGTGGCATCATCTAGGGTGTTTCAAATGGCTAGGGGCTGTTGGAATGGCTGAACTTGGGTCATAAGTCTAGTGGCTCTGTTCTCAAGGTCTGCTGAATTCCTCAGTTGTCCTTCATGTGATCTCTTCATGTGGTTAATTAGCTTGGGTTTCCTCACACCACCATGATCTCAGTTTAGTTGGACTTCCCAGAGCACTAAACTGTTCGTTACCAGGCAAACTCTCAAAGTTTAGGCCTGATACTGGCACAGTGCCATTTTTGCTGCATTCTGTTGGTAGCAGGTCATAAGGCCCCAGCTCAGATTCAGTGTGAGAGAGATCTCTACCAGGGCATGAATACTGGGAGACATGGTTCATTGGGGGCCATCTTTGGAGGCTGACTACCACATCAATGTTTATGAAAGAAATTCCATAAACATTAAACTGAGTCTATTTCTAACCAAAGAACTGAAAGCAAAGGAATGCTCAACTTAATTGCCTTCCACTATACACAAGTCTACACCCAAATCTTTCCGATTTTTCCATGATCTCTCTCAAATATGCCTCATTCAAATTCTTTCAGCACTGCAGTCTCTTCATTAGGTCCTAGCATGAGTCTCATCTAAATTAAATGTTTCCAGATGTTTGAATTTTAAAAACCAGAAAAGTTAAGATATAACTAACCTCATCCACATATTTGCATAGAGTTGTCAACTTTGTAATTTTTTAATTTCCAAGTAAGAACATTAAAAAATTGTACCATTTACTATTACTCTTGCTTCTTAAAGGAAAGTACATTTAATTTTTTCAAAAAGTAGTAAAGAGAATTACAGACCAAAGGACAGTCTTAAATTAGAACTGCTTACTTTATGAAAACATAGTAATGTCTTTATTCTTCTCATTTTGCTGCAGGTCAGGAAAACTCCACGAAGGACTGCCACTGGTTCTTGGATCCAGTGTTTGGGAACCTCTAGTCAAGCCACTGTTATTGAACATTATCGAGGTCCTTTTTATTTTGAACCTTGCTAAAATCACTTTACATCTTTCCCTAGGGACTGTAATCATACTGATCACATTGCAAATTTTATGATTCCCTCTCTTACACAGAATCGTTTAAATCTGTGCTAATGTAAATAATACAATTGTAAAATACTTGTTATTGTATTAGGATTGGATACTCTTAGCATACTCAGCCGTTGAAAGCAGGGACTCTAGTCAGACTGCCTCTGTTCCAATCTGGGTCTGTCATGACCTTGAGCAAGTAATACATCTTTCTGTATCTCAGTTTCCCCATCTATGATGTAGGTATAATCATATCAGAGTTCTTTTGAAGTTTTAATGAGATACTATGTATAAAGTGCATGGAATAGTGCTCAGCACATGGTAAGCACTATGTATAATTATTATTATATTCTTATATTTATACGCAATATCAGTATTTTGCAATTCCACTTAGGATCTTAATATACACTTTAAGGGTGATCTCAAATATCCACAATGCTTTTGAAGAGATTAGTCACAATTAGACAATAGAATTTTAAAGTCAGAAAGGACATTTAAAGTCATATGATTCTACCCTATTATAGGTGAGGACTTTTTTGTTAAAAAAAAAAAGACATCAGGGGCCGCCCGGTGGCGCAGCGGTTTAGTTCACGCTTGGCAGCCCAGGGTTCATGAGTTCGGATCCTGGGTGCCTGCGGACGCACTGCCTGTCAGCCATGCGGAGCCGGCGTCTCATATAAAGTGGAGGAAGATGGGCACGGATGTTAGCCCAGGGCCAGTCTTCCTCAGCAAAAAGAGGAGGATTGGCAACAGATGTTAGCTCAGGGCTGGTCTTCCCCACACACACAAAAAAAGACATCAATCCAGAGTCCACCTATCTTACGGTAAAAGACAACTAGTGGGGGCTTACAGTCATCAGATTAGCCTTGTAGATATGTAAAATATATAAGCCCCACATATATTTCTAGTAGCTTTGCCAGATTGGTTTTCAGTCCCACTTATATTTATCAGTGCCACTCAAGTATTATCTTGGCTACCTGCACTTTTTCATGTGTCCAAATGGAAAGCAACATAATGCTCACAGTTCTCTGAGAAACAACAAAATTCCTAAGAATACCTAAAAATGGTAATAAAAAAGGACAAGCATGGTTTAGGAAATTTATTTTAGGGCAACTGCCAGATTTATTTTAAGCCCTTTGCTTAAAAATAAATTTAATTCACATGACTGGCTTAAAATACTGGAGCCAAGAAAAGTCACCGCAAAAGCATTTAATGAAACACCCAAATTCTGTCTAGTTGTCATCTTTGACATGATTTTTGTGAAGACTTACTTCCTATCTTGATTTATACAGTGAATTTTATATCTAAATATTGCATCTAATAAAATGAAAATAGAATAGATATTTTTCAAACAATGTAACATTTTCCTAACCTCTGACTCCCATCAGAATGTTGGTGGACTGTTGAAGTGCTGTAAAATGTTCTTCATGTAGAAAGACAATTGGTTCATCTGTAGCATTTTCCACTGTGGGGTAAAACACTCACGTTTTCTATTTCTAGCAATCCTTAATTTGACCTACGAGCAAAACTAAAGGTTGATTAGAAATAAATTAAGGTAGATTTCCTGCTGAAAGCAGTGAATAACATTACTTTCTCAGCAGATTAAAGTGTCTTTCACTCGCTCACACCAGTCAAGGAAGCAACAGAATTAGGAAGAAATGTCCATTATTTTCATGTTCTACATCAGTTCTGGCAAAATCACAGTTCTAAATCTCAATGAATGTTTTGAAATTGAAACGGCAGGATCACACATCAAGAAGAGAACTACAATGGGAATATTAATGGTGTGGGAAAACTAGCATGAATAACTTAAAAATACTGATTTTCTTCTATGAAGTTATTTTCCTTTTTTTTTTAAACTAAATTGAGCTTGACTTCCATTGACTATGTCTTCCGGAGTCAATATTTTAATGCTCCCCTGACACACACGCTCGGTTTAGGAGGGTTGAGTATTGCATGGCTTCCTAACTTTCCCATGGAATAGTAGACGGGTTAAACGTTGTGGGGTTCACGGATGGCCAACGACGAAGCATTACTGAAAACCAAACTCCGACGATGCTAAAATGCTGATGCCTGCCGGCGAAAAGGCATCTTGCCTAAACAAGAACCTATTTCCAAAATAACAATAACTACCACCCTTTCTTTCTTGTCAGAGCTATCCGGACGGCCGCAGCCCACAGGAAGCAGAGCTGGGGCAGCTGCCAGGACGCGACCAGAAGGAGCGAGAGCTCCACCGCCACCCGGACCTCCACTGCAGCTCCGCAGCCCTGCGTGGCTCCTCAGAGCCCGCCGAGGCGAGGGCGCTGCCGCCCGCCGCATCTCGTCGGCTCCTCCCCGCTGCGGGCCTTCCCCGCCCGCCTGCGAGGCCCCAGGCGTGCCCCGCCTTTCGCCCCGCCCGGCCCGGCCCGGCGGAGGCGCCGGCGTGCGCGCGTGCGCGGCGCCGGGCCGGTTCCCCTTCCGAACGTCCGCGCCCCGCATGCGCAGTCCGCACCGGCGGTCTCCGTTTGTTTGAACAGGAAGGCGGACATATTAGTCCCTCAAGGCCCCCCTCGCCCCACCCCCCAGGCGTTAGCCGTCGCGGCTCGCCCTTTCCCCGGCCGGGGCCGCAGCGTCTCCCAGAAGCTCTCTCCCCCGTCAGCAGCCGCCGGCACCGGACTCTGTCTTCCTCACCGACCGCTCTCCAGCCTTTCCTCTCCTAAGTCTCCATCGGGCACAGACCTCGCCCTGCCCCGCCGGACACCGCGGCAGCAGCCCCAGCAGCGACAGGACAAAATGGGAGAGTGAGGCTATTCCGCCGGGACCGGCTCTTGGCCGAGACTGATCGGTGCGTCGGGCCGGGCCAAGTGGAGCCGGGGATGCGGGACTAGACCGCCTACAGCGCCTCAGAGCGGAGCGGGCCCGGCCCGTGGCCCAAGCGGCAGCGGCGGCAGCTGGCACAGCTCCGCACCCGCCCTTCGCTTTCGCCTTTCCTCTTCTCCCTCCCCTGCTGCCCGGGGGAGTCTCCACCCTGCTTCTCGCTCTCTCCCCCCTCCTGCCCATTCGGGACGGGGAACCCTCCATGGCGAAGACGGCTGGGGCCCGCTAGCCTGAGGCACCTCGCCAGAGCGACGAGGCTGGTGGCGACGGCGCCGTCGGCTGTCGTGAGGGGCTGCCGGGTGGGATGCGACTTTGGGCGTCCGAGCGACTGTGGGTTGCTATTGCCCCCGGCCCGGGGTCCGGAGAGCGGAGATCCCCTCAGTGAGGGGGAGGGGGGGACCGGGCGCACCTGGTGACCCTGTGGTTCCGGCTCCTCTGCCCCGCGGCCGAGAACCCACCGCCGGAGGAAGTTGGTTGAAATTGCTTTCCGCTGCTGGTGCTGGTACGAGTGTATTGTCACAGTAGCAGCAACATGTCGACTGGGGACAGTTTTGAGACTCGGTTTGAAAAAATAGACAACCTGCTGCGGGATCCCAAATCGGAAGTGAATTCGGATTGTTTGCTGGTGAGTAGTGCTATTCTCTTTGGCTTGTCTGAGGTTCTGTATGTTTTTGCCCTCCTCTTGTTGTCAGTCTAGTTATCTGCAAAAGAAAGTTTCAGGTGTGCATAATCTTGGAAGGTGTTTTTCCCGAAGAATCTTGGAGTACCACTAAAATCTCATGCCGTGGCCCTATTTATCATTGGACTGGCTCTGTACTAACTACTCCCTGAACTTTTAGCTCTGACTCAGTTCGTCATTACACAAAAGATACTTATAAATCTCTACTTCAGGCTTCATAGAAAAAGTTACCATCTCAAAGTTTTTACTACGTATATAGTTTGTTGAATGGCGATCTTCGTAATATTAATCTTTCTAATCGGTTTGACAGTGATATTGGAAAGAGTACTTTCCATTTACAGCGATTTAGCTCCCGAGGGTTTAGTTTTTAAACGTGGAAGTGACAATGGAGGATCGACATTCCTCAATATCGCTATTCCTCAAAATGATTTTTGAGCCAAAATGTTATACGTAGCTTGAGTCTGACATAGGTAACTTTTGCTGGACTATTAAGTGTAAAAACCCAATTTAACTGATGATAGGTCATTACAATATTAATGCCTTTTACAACATTGTTGATTACAAAAGTATTGCACATATTTTATGTTAACTGCCCTTTTTTGGTGGTGGTGTGCTTTACATTGTCACTCTTAAGACATTCTAAAGATATTTTTTATGATAAAGCCAAAATCCTGTTTTAAAAATATTTCAGTGATAGCGTAGATAATTATCTGTAAATAATTGGAATTCTTAAGTTTTGTCAGTTTCCCCTAATAATAATTGCTAATTCTGTTTGTAAGAGTGTCTGTTTTTACTTTATTGAACAACGAAAAGTTATATAATTCTGTTTTAGTCCAAACAAAACCACATAATCTCAAAAGTTTCAGGGAGTGTGTATATGGATGGTAATTTATAGCCTCTTTAGAGAATTAATGTTAGGTGTGTACAATATTTGCGATTAAGTGCACAAAATAATGCCATTCAGAGAAATAATACATTTAAAAATCTCTTCTTGAATAAGAATCATATGGATTGTTTAAAATTAACATGCATTTTAATGACTCTAAATACCTGTGTTTATTTTTAAATGTGTATGGTTTTACAAGAAAGTTTCTCCCCCAAGCTTTCAAAATTACTTCAGATGTCCTTGACTGTGAAATATGAGTCTCGTGGGTTGTATGTTTGAAATGTCTCACCCACCTTATGGATGCTCTTCATATTGAGAAACAGGAAGGTTGATATTAAATACAATTTAAAACATTTTATTGAATGAGAAAAGTGGAAGGAATTAGAATACATCTTTCTAGTAAGGATTTCTGTAACTTTTAAGAAGTCTAATTTTAATATTTATTTAATTTCCATATATCGTTGATTTTACTTTGCTTTTTGGTCTCCTTGTTCCGTGAAGCAGCATTACTGGGAGGGTGTAAGTAGCTTTTTTTAAGTTGTTTTCTAGCCTCTTGCCATATCTTCATTTGGTGGGAACCTCACAGATTTATTGAAATGTGGAGGATATGGGGAAATGTAAGTCACAGACTCTTGAAAGTCCAATCTGTTTAGGAAAACAAGACCTGATCTCGCAGACATACACAGAAACAAAACAAAACACTTCACAGATTGAGAAAATATGTAATAAATTTAAAATAATTGGTATAGGTAATATATGCTCTTGGATATTGAAAGGAAGAAATCACTGTGAGCCAGAGTATGCCTTATGATAGATGGATAGGATTTAGATGGAGGGTATTCAGAGGAGGAGTGGAGGATAACATGAATAGAGGGTGGAGACATGACTGGCTATGACATGTTTAGGGGAACAGAAGATAGAGTTGGAAAGATAGAGGGTTACAGTGCGGAAGATTTGATTGCTAGCCTAAGGAGTTTAGATTTTCTTCAGTATGTCGTGGCTATTAAGTATTTAAGAGCAAGATTGTGCCAGGATGAATGAAGAAAATGATTCTGGTAGTGGTGTGCAGGATGGGTTGTATGAAAAGAGACTGGAGATGGGGTGAGAGGGGGGAGTTGTTAAAAAAATTTTGTGATAGTCCAGAAATGATTGAATCCCAAAATTAGGGTATTAGAATGGGGAAGGAAGAATTGATGGAACTTGATTGACGGAGTTGGAGAAGAGAAGAGGGAACCAAAGTGAGAGAAAATAGTTAGATGCTCTAAAATTTTTGAGCCTGGGTTATGGGAGACTGGTGAAAACAGCAAAGTCGGGTTTGGAAAGTAGCTTTGGAAGAATAGGCAGCAGGTAAATTCAATTTTAGATTTGTTGTGTTTGAGGGGATAGTGGGACAACCACAGAGAAATAACCTGTAGACAGTTGGAGATGTGAAACTGAGCTCATAATTAAAGATAACAGTTTGGAAATCATTTACACAGGCGCAAGTTGAAACTGACATAATGATGAAAGGGTAAAAGATGAAAATTGAACAAAGAGGAAGTGTCAAGAAAGGCAATCAAGGCCTTTGAGAGTTAGGACAGCCAGGTATCTTGGAGCCCAAGGCTTCTAAAAGAATACTTTGAAAAAGAAAATAGTCAACAGATTTTTTTCCCTCTTTTAATCTTATAATCTTGGCCCTTTTTTCTGTTTAGTTCCATAATTGTTTATTGATAGTTGTTGAAATTTTATTAACATACTAATCTGAAGTTGGTAAAAATTGAATTTTTCTTTGGAGACAAAATCTTTTTTCAAATTTTGTGGTGGTTAGCATGAATTTTCTTTGCATGATATTTTATGTTTATTATTAAGTATTCATTCATTCATTCTACCATTCAGAATGACCTATCAGGTAATTTCACCTTTTTCAGTGAGTTTATTCTTTTTTGTTTATTTATTTATTATTTTTTTTGTGAGGAAGACCAACCCTGAACTAACATCTGTTGCCAATTCTCCTTTTTGCTGAGGAAGATTGGCCCTGGGCTAATATCCTGGCCAGTCTTCCTCTACTTTATATGGGATGCCGCCACAGCATGGCTTGACAAGTGGTGCTTCAGTCCGTGCCCAGGACCCAACCTGTGAACCCGGGCCCCTGAAGCGGAGCCTGTGAACTTAACCTCTATGCCACCGGGCCAGCCCCCCAGTAAATCTATTCTTACTCTTCCCTGTCTGGATTTTGGAAATCTCATGTATTGTAGGGACAATGCCCCTTTTAAATTGATTGCTTTTCTTTATTTAACTGATACTTATTGAGTACATATTATCTGTGATGTGCAGCACTTGAATTCTAGGGTTTTTTTGTAAGCTTAAAGAATAACGTTGTCAAATTATGTTTATTCTCTACTTCCTTGATGAGATCTACTCTTCAGAAATGAAAGTTCCCAAACTTTTTGGTTTCAGAAGAGTTTGCTGGCAAATGCCTTTTAAACCACCTTACCCACAAAACAGCTTTTTTTGTTGAGATACTAAAGATGACTATTAGTAGTTATAAAATAATGTAGCTGGCAGAAGCCCTGATAAGTGGCCATCCAACCTTTTCTTGAGCACATATAATTTATTTTAATAACTATGTAAGTCCATTTTTCATACTGCAAATACAAATGCTAAAATAATCTGCAGATACTAAAATAATATTCTAGTAACTATTCACTTGTTTTCTGGATCATCCAAATTACTCAGTCTTGGTTTTCTGTAGGTCAGATTCTTTCCAGTGTCCTAATGGTTTTCTTACTGTCCATGTTATAGTTTATAATGAGTATCAAGAGCTGTTTTCCCTTTCCCAACTTTTTTTTACCTTAGATTTATTTTATCTAGAGCTTGTTAATTTCTCAGTAGTTTTAAGTACTTCTGAAAACAGGAAAGGTTAGAGGTTAATTAAGTCTAATTTTTCCAGAGGAAAAAATGCGTATGATTTGCACACTAAAAAAGAAAAAACAAAGGTAGGTGGCAGGGAAGGTTAGGTATATGTTTGTCTTGAAGTTTGAGATACGTTTTTTTGAAAATGCAGTTATCTTGCCTGTAGCATGTTGAGCACACTGCTTTAGGATGCCAGTTAAAAGCATGACCTTTTTTCCCAGTTTTTTTTTAGCTGGTGGAGGGTAGCAAAGGGTGGATAGAACGGAGGGAAGGGAACCAATATTAGTTCAGCAGTGCACACTGAGTTCTAACACTGCTGTCCCCTTTGTACGTATTTGTTACTACCATTATTTATTAGTTTTTCAGAATGTAGAAGGCAAATGTAAATGCAGTTTCGGGTGTTCGTTTTAGTTTTTCTTCCTTTAAATTCTCTATTCCTGGGCTTCCTTGTCCCACTGCTTTCCCATCTTTTCATTGTGGACTTCTTTTTCTCTCAGCCTCAATCTTGGCCTATATTACTTACTTTTCTCTTCACTCTATTGGAGAATTCATCCATTCCTACAGCTTCAGCTACTATTATCTCTATGTCCATGATATGCAAATCCTTATTTTTTTAGTCTTTTTTTCTGATTTTAAATCCTAAATATCTGCCTGCTTCTTAGGCATCTCTACTTGGATGTCATGTTATCACTCAAATTCCTCCTATTCCAAAATAAGCTTTCTCCTGTTTTGTCCTGTTTTCTGTTTTACTTATCTGTTTTGTCATTAACACAACTACTACCCCTGTCACTCAACTGGAATTTTTTGTTGTGAACTTTAACTTTGACAATCCTATGCTGCACATTAGATTATTTCAAAAGATTTTGGCTAGCATTCCAGAGATTATTGCTATATAATCCCTCTATGCATCCTGCCAGTTGAATTGATCACATTTGGGGTTATATTACTGTTGATAGAATGAAAAGACCTGAGGTCATTAAATCTTTGGGCCTTGAAGCTATATGCCTGTCAGTATTCATAATTTATGAGTTAATGGGTGTTACCAGTATCAGTTGCATATCTGGTTAATTTGGACCAGGCTGTTTTGATGTTAGTATGTTGCAAGAATTTTTTAAAAAAACAAATTACTCCATTCATTCATTCATTTAGCAAATCTTTGTGTAGAGTGGGCACTTGGATTCAGATGCAGTCTCTGCCATGTACTTACTAGATGATTTTAAGTGAGTTATTTTAACCTCTCAGAGCTTGTTTCATCTTCAGGAAAGTGGGGGCGGGGTAATAGTACTAGATTGTCGTAAGGATTAAATAATGTAGACAAAGCAGTTATCACAGCATATGGCATTTAGTAAGCATTTGTTAATTGGTAACTATTATTTTTGTCATATTTATAGTACTCCTGTTATATGCTACTTACTGTACTTAGGTTGGAAGTTGATATTGTCTTCTCTAAGTACAGAGTAATTTATCTGACACCTCAAGTCATGCCTGTAAATTCATGATCCAGCTGTACTTTATTGAAGTGTCCAAACCAATTGTAACTGAAAATGGAGACATTAAGAATGGATTCAGTAGAATGAGGAGGGGCTTTTGGAGACTGTTTACTCATTTAGTCATGATTTATAACATACCTACTTTGTGCCAAGGGTTTAGATTGATAAGAAAGGCAGTTTTTGGAGATTTAGTTATCGTCTTGCTCTCTTTCTGTGTGTATCTTTTATACTTTCAGTGTGTGTTCTGTAAATAGGCCCTCTTGCAGTACAAGCACCCTGTGGGTGTATAGAGAGGTGGCTCAGAGTAACAGCTGAGACATGAATTGGGCCATTCATTAGTCTCTTGAGTCAGAAATGTTTTTAATCCAGAAGAAGGAACCACATATAAAATTTTATAATGAACAAAGAGTAAATTCTCAGTTTTAGATTAGATTTTGCATAACTTTACAGTTTAGTTTTATTTCATGATTATAAGTTTTGGTATTGTATATATATGGTAAAAACTAGAGATTCTATTATGATATATGACAGAAAAGCCCACATATCAGGAAATAATACATATGGCATTCTGTTGCTGAAGATAGTTCAATAGCTCCACTTCCCCATTCCCATCCCACTGAAAAAGAGGTACATACATTTAGTTTAAGTCCAGAGCATAGCTAATGGATATGACACACATGTATGTTCAAAAGGATGAACAGATGGTACTGCATTTCACAATGGAAAATATTTATCTTCTAGAATATGCTATTAGCATGGTTGTAGCGAAAAGAACACTAGACTGGAAATTCAGAGCATTGGCATATCCTTGTTTTGCTATTAACTCTCTATGCAACCAAGTAAATCTTTTTTCTTATCTGGGCTTCAATTTCCCCATTTGTAGAATGAAGAGTTGGTGATACCCACTGTGTCTCTAAAAATTCTATGAGTCTTTGTTTGTTATATAAAAACTTAAAATGTGTCATTGGTTTATTATTTAAGAAATAAAATTTAAAAGTTAAATGGTGTTGGGTAGAAATATAAGAATAGGAACCATCTTTGTTAAGTAATATTTTTGGAACTCGTTCCTATCCTCCTGGAACAGGGATAGCCTTGGAAGATCATCCTAAACTGATTTTTAATTCTCACATTTGGCACTTATTCTTTTCTTGCATTCGTAACTTGTGTTCCTAATTGTAGAGGTTTGTATTTTTTGAACAGAGAAAGTAGTAATTGAGTTACTGATTTGTATATCCATTAAAATGTATACATGTAGTTTACTTCTCTAATATACCTGCCTTGTTTGGGATTGTGACAGTACATTTTCATTCTAGTTTCTAAACAATATTCATTCTAGTTTCTAAACAATTAGTAGGAAGTTAGATGCTCACATTCATGTCCAAAGTTTGATGTCTCAGAGAGGTGGGAAATTGTCTTATACTTGTGTCACATTTTAAAAGGTAGGCTAACCTGTGCCCCCTCTTTATTCCTAAGTTTATTTGTTTTTATTATTTTGTTTTAATTTTATTATTATTCCCATACCTTATAGTCTTTATTCCATACTTCCTATACTGACTTTTGGCACGAAATTGAAATTTTATCTCAGATTCTTCCCTGGAACTAATTTTGAAATAGTGGACCACAGTTAACTTCTCTTTTTTCTCTTTGCTGTTATTCACTCATTCAGCAAATGTTTATTTGGTGTGTACTGTGTACTAGGCACTCTGATAGGCAGTGAGGGCACCATGGTGAATAAAAACAAACATAGAGCCCGCTTTCATGGAATTTATAGTCTCAGGAAAAGGATAAATTATGAGCAGATGGGAGTGGGGTAGGCTTGAAGGGGAGGTAAAAGATATGATCATGCCTTTCCTTTAAGGTTTGGGATATGTTTAAAGTAGTAAAGTAGTTTAAGTGTATAATTTTCAGATATGAGTCTGTAGATTGTCTGTTATCAGATTCACTTGAAGACTTGTTAAAAATGGAATCTGGGCCCATGCCCAGACAAACAAAATCAGAATTTTGGGGGATGAGTCCTAGGATTCTGCATGAGTGTGGATTCTTAGACACACTTGAGTTTGAAAACTACAGTTATAGTGGAAAGGACATGGATTTTTGTTTTGTTTGGTAATTTTATAACTAAAAAATTTCAGACATACACAGAAGTAGGGAAGATAGTATAGTGAACTCCCATCACTCACATTCTACAATTCTCAAAATTTTGTCACACTTGCTTCATCAATCACCCTTTTTCTTGCCAAAATATTTTAAATTCTAGATGTTGTCATTTCACCTTTACATACTATAATAAACATCTCTAAAGAAAACAAAGAGCATTTTCTTTCATTATCACAATGGCCATTATCATGTCTAACAAAATTAAAAGCTCCCTCATACCATTAATTCCCAGTTTATATTCATATTTCTCTGGTTGTCTAAAACAATGTCTTTTTTTACAGTTGCTTTATTAGAATCTGAATCCAGACAAAGTCCACATGTTGCTTTTGTTTGTTAGGTGTTTTGAGTCTCTTTTTAATGTAGACCAGTCTTCTCCCCCATCTTCTGTAACGCCCCCACCCCAATCTTGTTGAAAAAAACTAGGTCATTGGTACTGTACGATGTTTCACATTTTGGGTTTTTCTTTTGTTTCCTTGTGATGTCATTTAACTTGCTCCTGTATCTTCCATATTTCTTGTAAATTAGTAGTTGGATCTAAAAGCTTGATTTAATTATTTCAGGGTTTTAGTCAAGAGTATTCCATAGATTGTGTTTTCTTTTGCATCACATCAAGAGGCACATAATATCTGGCTGGCCCACCCTTAGTGATGCTAAGGTTGATTAGTGTGTTCAGGTTGTGACAACCTGTAATAACTTTCTTTGTAAAATCCTTCATCATCCTTTCATCTGATTTCATCTATCCATTTATGACCTTTAGCTGAATCAGTTATTTCATTAAGGATAGCAAAATAATGGTTTTCTAATTCGGTCATTCCTTTCACATTTATTAACTGTAATTCTTCAGTTAAGAGAACTTAAGAATTTAAGAACTTTCACTCATCATCTGTAGGGCTGTTCGCTTACCATGAAATGCAGTTCACAAAATACAGGATGAATGCTTCAGTCTTTCTCTTTAATTGCCACTTTTCAGAGTAAGGTATTTTGGAACCTTAATGTGATAGACATGGCACATTCAAACTGGCTATTTGAGGGAAGTTTAAGAAAGGGACTATTTACAAAGGTATAGACAATATTAAGGAAATCAGTGGGGATAGCGCAGTGCCCTGGGACTGGTAACAATGGGGAAGAGAGCTGCTACTACCTCTAGGCCTGAGGGGACAAGGGAAGAGAGCAGTTGGGGAGGGTAACTCTGTGGAGAGGACTGTCTGACAGAGGCTGTGGTTTTAGGCAGAGAGAAGCATGTTGATCTGACAGTAAGGGAACTAGGGGAATATACCCTCTGCTCTTATTGGCCTCCTACCCTACAGTCTCCTACTGTGGTCTCCCATTGCCTGAAAAGCTAGTAGGCAAAGGAACGCACTGATTCAGTCCAATAAGGATCAGCAAGCAAGATATACCCAGCATTCATTCATTCATTTTGCTCTCTGTTTTGTTTTGTTTTTTATTTTTGGCATCAGTATGGAAACCTGTTTTTTTGTGAGGAAGATTAGCCCTGACCTAACATCTGTTGCCAATCCTCCTCTTTTTGCTGGGGAAGATTGGCCCTGGGCTAACATCCATGCCCATCTTCCTCTACTTTAAATGTGGGACACCTGCCACAGCATGGCTTGATAAGTGGTGCATAGGTCCATGCCCAGGATCGGAACCTGTGAACCCTAGGCCGCTGAAGCAGAGCACGCAAATTTAACCACTACACCACCGGGCCAGCCCTGGAAACCATTTTTTAAATATATTTGATGCCGTTCAGTCAATTTTTGTCATCTTTGCTGATGCTCAGTTTGTTCTGTCTTTGACTAATGGAACCTCTTTACATTGGCTTCCATCTTATTTGTATATGACCCTGATAATCCTTGATACAGCTTCTTGTTTTTTTGGTATAATATGATGGCCAGGCTCATCTTGTACATTTCTTACCCCAGACTTGGAAATCAGCCATTGTTTTCCTTTTAGTGGAGAATGATACTCTGAGACCACAGTCTGCTACTGGGTTGAATTTGCTTCTTGTCCTTGTTTAGTGAATAGAGCTATGAAATTTTATGTTTGAAAAGAAGAGTAAATACTTTATACTGATAATTCCAATTTCTGTTTATTATCTCTTTGAGTTTGTAATTTTTTCTTTTACATGAAAAAATCTTAGTTTTAACAACACTAACAGAATTACACATTTGTTTGATTTCCAAGAATGTGGGTATGATATAGTGAAAGAGGAACTGAACAGTATTGGGGAAGGTTCTGAAGCCCTGAATTCTACTCTGTAATTGTCTTTGTAAATTGTAAATTGAAAAATTGTATGGCCTTGAACAGATAATATCCACCTCTGAACCTTGGTTTTCTTCAGGAGTGTAATGCAAAATTCACTAATTGAAACCATCTCCAAATTAATTTGTCTTTAGATATGAGTTTACTTAAATTCCCAACCTCATCAAGAAATTCTGTTTTAGATATGCTTCTGTTTGTTCTTTCACTGATTGCTTAAATTGGACTACTTCTTTAAGAGTAAGACAGAAATATTTGATTTTTATCATCCACTCTAAAAGTGTTTACTCATCTCATCCTAATTATATTTCCTCTGCTTATTTCTAGTAATCTCTGGTCATGGAGGCAGTGTAGCAGAGTGGTTAAGAGCATGGGTTCTGGAGTCAGACTGTGCTTTTGAATCCCAGGTCAGCGAATTATTAGCCTTGTGACTTTGGGCAAAGTTCTTAACTTTTTTAGGACTGAAACACATCATCCTCAAATAGGATTAATCATAGACTCTTAATAAGGCTGTTAGGAATATTAAATGTGATAATGCATGTAACGTGCTTTGCATAGTTTCCAGCATTTAGTGTATGTTGGCTATCATTATCATCATTATGTATCTTCATAATTTGTCCTGGGAAAAAGGACTTTTGTGCTGACCAAGTGGATTATTATCCACCTCCCCACTCTGCAAGCCAGCTTTTTATTTAGTTGTGTGATCTTGGACAAGTTGTCTAACTTCTTTGAGTCTGAATATATTTAATCTGCAGAATGAGAATCATGATAATACTTACTTCATTGTTTTTAATTATGAGGATTAAATGAAATAATTTATATGTAAGTGCCGTAGTTTCATCCAGGTGTTAATAGTTACTTCTTTTTTTGCTTTACCTTTATATTACAGATTTGACGAAGGCTCTGCTATAGTTAGAAATACTACTTGGAATCTTGGACGAAGAGTAGAATGGGATTCTTTATTTGAAATGTTTCTTAAATCTGATCTTTGCTTTCTGTTATTGCTGCCCTACCCAAGTCTAAATTTTCCACCCAACATTCTTGGATTAGTGCAACACTGTAGCCGTTTGCCGATATAATCCATACTATATCTTTCTTTTTCTTGAGTGCTTTTTGTCATGTGATCTTAGCTTGCCTATTTACTTAGTCTTAATTCCTACTGTTCTCCAAAATAGACTGTCTGCTCCAGGTGGATTTTCTCACTTTCTGTAGCATGTTGCCTGCTTTTTCTTTTCGTCTCACAGTTCCAGGCTCTTTCTTTATCTCCCCTTTGAGTTCTCTCCTATGTCCTCCTCACCAATTTTCTCATCTGTATAGTCTACCATAAGTCACAATTGTGTTATACTATTATTTTCTTTTTTGAACTCCTGCAGTGTTTATAACCTGTCTCATGTCGTTTAGACCTTGATCATAGCTGTCTTGTATGAGTCTTTCTTGAGTGTTGTCTTACTTCTCTAATGAGAGTTCTTTGAGGGCTTAGCATAATTCTGGACATTATAGTTCAATTAATACTTGTTCATTGTTGTGAATGATTATTCCCTTCACCCTCATTCCCCTGTTCTTTCCCTCTGCATCAGTTAGGACTCTGTCAGTTATCCGTGGTAGAACTCAACTTGAATTTTCCTGGGCAAAAATTTATAGATTCAGAGAAACCTGATCTCATTAAAAGTTGAGCTTCAATAAGAAATGGAACTTGGGCCTCAGATGCAAGCAAAGCTCTCTGTTTATCCTCTTATTCTTTCTTTGTCATTCTTTCTGATTGTAGACTGATTTTAGTCACTTGTGGAAAATATGACTGTCCAGAGCACTGGGGCTTTATATCTAACAGTGTCAGCTTCAATCACTGACTTAAAAGCTTTGAGTCTCAAATCCAGAGCTCTGGAGCAAAAGATTTCATTGGTTCAGCTTGGGTCAGGTGCCCACCCTCAACTAATCACTTGTGATAAGGAGGGTAGGATCATATGAGAACTATGAGAATGGGGAGGCAATTCCCAGGGAAATGAGGGCAGTGGGGCAGGGCAGCAATAACATAAATGTTCATTATATCACCCCTTCTCCCTTCCCTCTTTTCTTTGACCTTAGATTAGTCACTTAAACTCTCTTGAACAGTCTCTTCCTCAATCTGTAAAATGGAGTTAATAATAATTTACTTTATAGGGTGGTGGTGAGCATCAATGTGATCATCTATAAAGCAGGGTTTGATACCTCACAAAAACAATGGTGTAAGCTGATGATAAATGGCTGCCCCTTGGTCCCTTTTGCCCTCATGCCCTGTGCTCATCTCGCCTGGCCCCCAAAGTCTTTTTGCCTGTAGGAACTTATCCTGCCACTCCAGGTTGCTAACTGTCCTTTTGGCATTACTCTACTCAACCCTGTCCCCCATAGCTTCTACCCTCTTTCTGAGTAGAAGAGGAGGAAGATGTTACTAACCTCACATAGCTTTTCTCAGATAGTTTTAGAAGAAGATTTTTTATAATTAAATGAATTATAATCTAAGTAAAAACAATGGGCTTATTTTGTAACTGTAGCATTCAAGCTCAGTCCCTGCCCCTTTCTTCCCTCTTATATTAGTTGCAGAGTAGCCACTGAATTTAATGAATTGAAGGCTAAAGCCCTGTAGAAATTTCTACTCGTATTTACCTATATTAGTTAGGAATCCTTTGATTGTAAAGGGCTGGAAAAACCTAACACAAATTAGCTTAAACAATAAAGAACGTTTTTGCTCCTGAATACTTTATAAGGTAGGTTGTAGCTTCAGGAATGTCTTTTTTCAGGGCTCAAATGATGTGACTGGGAACTGGTTTTCCAGATCTTCTTCTTTAGTATTGTTTCCCTTCTCAGATAGACAACTCCTTGTGGTTGTAAGATGATTGCCAGTAGCTTCCAAGACTACTTGTTCAGGTACAGTGAGAAGAAAGTCTTTTCTTCTAACCTTCAAAAAGAGTATCTAACTGATCTGGCCATCTCAGGTCGTGTGCCAATATCTGAACCAATCACAGTAGTCAGAAAGAACGGCGTGCTGATAAGCTTTGGCTTTCATCATGTGCTCCAGTCTCAGAACTGGGGGTGAGTCAGCTTATATCAAGATACATTAGAGTTGCATGAGAGAGGGGTGGAAATTGGAGTTCAGTTACCAAGAGAAAGGGAAATGACATGTTGGGCAGTCCCAAACAGCAAATATCTACTACATTAGGTGGAGACTCCTCATCAAGAGAAACCCAAGTAATGATAATTTATTCTTCTTTATTTTTTTTTGGAAATGACATTCTTACCAAATTGTTATCTGACATTAGAATTAGAATAAGTATTGCCAACTAGTTGCTGAAGACTGCGAACTTAAGACCACAGCTGGGATCACATTTGGTCCTTTAATGGAAGGATGCCTGTGTGCTGCTTTGTCCTAATGGTAAGTCTTTGAGTGACATAGTGAAAGATTTCCAAATGCTAGTTCGTGGATCAACCACATCAGAACCAAATACAGATTCTTGTAGGCCTCACCACAGCCCTACCATATGAGAATTGGAGTTGGGACATGCAATATGCTGAAATTTGTATTCTTAACAGGGCCTAGGTGATTGCCTAGCCAGGTTTGGGAAGGACTGAATAGTTGCCAAGTAGCTGGACATTATGGCACCTGCATATACCTTATTTGGGAAGCTGCTGTGAGGAAAACAAAAAAAGTAGGATTGGTTGGAAGAAACTTGCCTCCTGTTTAAGAAATTCTCTCTTTTTTAAAATGTGGTTTAAAAAAAAAACAGGTTATATGAAAGAGAATGAGCATTTTCTGAAAAAGTTGGTTTTGTTTCATTTTGTTTGGTTGATCTGATTTTTTTGGGGCGGGAGGGAGAGGAAATCAAATTTGATAAAGAATCGAGATAAAGTGTTACCCTCAATCATCATTGTAGCTTCCCAGTACCTTGTTCCTTTGTCTGCCAAAAGGAAAGGACTGCTGTTTTCTTAGGAACTTAGGAAGAATTTGTTTAAATGTGAACAGGCTATAAAAGAATAGTTTGCCATATTAAAAAACAGATTTTCTTTTTCCAAATTCAAAAGAGATGGGAAATTTACTGTTCCTATGAGATTAATTTTTTTTTCCTAAATGAAAATGCATTTTGATTACATACATAGCTCTTGGGCTTCTGAGCTATTATATTTTGAGAGAATGCTCAGTATGTAGGCACTGTGAGAGCGGGTATCTGATTGTCTTGTTCACTGATGTGCCACTAGTTCCTGGAGCAGTGCCTGGCATATTTTAAGTTTTCAATAAATATTTGTTTATTGTTGAATTATTAGAAAATGTCTTATTTGTTTCTGTGACAAAAGCCAAGAATGGCTGACATGATGTTAAGATATATGGTATAATTGGTAATTTATTTAAATCTAAGCTGTATCTATTCTAGGGAGATATAGTTTAAAACTACAAGTAGTCTGTATAAAGATATAAGGATTTTTTCCCCCCTTGATATCTCTTGAGTTTTGGATGAGGGACCAAAAGCCAGTAATACTCATTTTTATGACTGCACGTTCATTATTTAATCTTTACAACAATCCCATGGGCTGGGTGAGGCAGGTATTATTCCCACTTTGTAAATGAAATTAAACCTTAGAAAAGGTAAATGAATTGCCTAACAGCATATAGCAGGTAAGTGGCAGACTTTCTGGTCCTTAGTCTGTAGTATAGTGGAAAGATCACCATAGTTGTAGATAGCATGTCACAAAGACACGTGTTTCCATGGCACTGGGGAGAGTGCTTTGTACACAGAATGCACTAAATAAAAAGTATTTAAATTGACTGTAAAGTATGAGGATTGCTAAAGAATGGAGTGGGGAAAATGAAATATGAAGTAGTGGAGAAAAGATCTTATTAAGTGTTAGTAAGACTGGGTTGGGGGGGAGGGTAAGTCCTATAATATTTTATGTTAGAAGCAGGGGTCTGTCTGGAACTTGACTGGATGAGGGATGGGAGCCAGTTCTTTGACTGAACCTGCAGTGTATTGCAAGGTTCAAATAGCTGCCTGCTAAAACATATCTTTGTTGGATTTGACATGTCTGGAAAGTGAATGTTGGTAGGCAATCTAAGCTATGAAGTGTGGTGATCTGAAGTAGAATAAAATGAATAGTTATGATGGTGGTAATTAATGACACCATCATGCACATAAATTAACAGGAGGATAAATTAGCGGGATGACTGTGGGAAAATGTTGAAAAAAGTTAATAGCCCTGTATTTGATGAAGGGACTACTGTCCTATATCAGAACTGAAAATTTTTCAGGGGCTGGGGATGAGATAAGCGATGGACTACAAAGAGGTATGAGGGAACATTTAAGGTGACGAAAGTGTTCTGTATCTTGATTGTCATGGTTGTTACACAACTGTATGTTTGTCAATTTATAGAACTACAAACCTAAAAAGGATGAATTTTACTTTATGAAAATTATACCTCAACCTGACTTTTAAGAAAAGGAAAAGGGGACCGGCCTGGTGGTGCAGCGGTTAAGTTTGCGTGTTCTGCTTTGGCAGCCGGGGTTTGCTGGTTTGAATCCTGAGTGCGGACCTGCTCACTGCACGTCAAGTCGTGCTGAGGTGGTGTCCCACATAGAACAACTAGAAGGACCTACAACTAGGATATACAACTATGTGCTGGGGGCTTTGGGGGGGGGGAAGGAAGATTGGCAACAGATGTTAGCTCAGGGCCAATCTTCCTCAAAAAAAACCCCCCCAAAAAACAAAAAAAAAAAAAGGAAAGAAGTTTATTTGGTGAAGAGATTAATGGTCCTGTGACAGAATTGAACATTTATTTGCTATTGTCAGTAATATAGCCTTTGAATATGAAGGATGTGTCTGTGTTTGGCTTTACTTATGTGTATGTATGTGTCACTTGAGAAGGACCTGTGTTGACTGGGTTTTGAAGTATGATAGTTGGAAAAGAACTGATAGTACTTGTGGCCAGTGATAAAATTAGAGCTTTTAGGTGAAAATTAGAATTTTGGAGAACTTGTATCTGCTACCCTGAGCTTGACAGCGTAAAGACTTTTTCTCATGAGGTTGGTGGTGACGTTAATAAATGTGATTTTTCAATATTGTATAATGAAATGTGTTAACATTTGGGAGAGCTCATAATTCAGTGAGCCAGTATTTTATAAATGACCAATGCATGATGTTATAAAATCATCCATGAGTAAAAGAGCCACTCGAAGTGTAAGATAGACCAATAAATTTTAATGTTGCAAAGTGAGTGCAAAAGTTCATTGGTACAGTTTCACATTCCATATTGTAACTAACCTTTAAGAAACACCACTTGTGAAGTTTGTTGTAATAGCAAAGAATTTCCAGTTATCTGAAAATGCTATTAATATACTCTTTCCTTTTCCAACTACGTATTTATGTGAAGTCAGGTTTTCATACTTCAACCAAGACAATGTATTGCAACAGGTTGAATGCAGGAGTAGATATGAGAGACCAGCTATCTTCTATTAAGCCAGACAACAGAGATTTGTAAAAATGTAAAATAATGCCATTCTTATCAATTAAAAATAATTTTCATAAAAATGTTATTTATATTGACATGTAATGGATTTATTTTTTAAAATCCATTCTGATGATCTGACGTGTGTGTGTGTGTGTCTGTGTGTGTGTGTGTGTGTGTGTGTGTGTGTGGAAGATTAGCCCTGAGCTAACATCTGTTGCCAATCCTCCTCTTTTTGCTGAGGAAGATTGGCCCTGGGTTAACATCCATGCCCACCTTCCTCTGCTTTATATGGGATGCCGCCACTGCATGGCTTGGCGGTGTGTTGGTCTATGCCTGGGATCCCAACCTGCAGACCCTGGGCTGCCAGAAGCAAAGCAAGCAGATTTAACCACTATGCCACTGGGCCAGCCTCTGATGATCTGACTTTTAATCAGTGTTGGGACTGTTCACATTTAACGTAATTATTATGTTGGGGTTTAAGTCATGCATTTTATTGTTTGTTTTGTGCTTCTTCCCTTTGTTTTTGTTCTTATCTTCTCTTTCTTGCCTTCTTTTGGGTTACTTACACATTTTTTAGTATTCCATTTTAATTTATCTATTATGTTTTTTATTCTATCCTTTGTGAAGATTTTTAGTGGCTGCTGTTTTAGGAATTTCAGTATACATATTTAACTTTTCACAGTCTACCTAGAATCAGTATGCTACCACTTCATATGGAATGTAGAAACCTTACCAATCATGTAGGCCCCTTTACCCTCCCCTTTATGTTGTAGTTGCCTTATGTATTACAGCTACATACATTGAAAACCCCATCAGAAAATGTTATAATACTTGGCTTTCAATTGTCTGACATATTTTAAATAACTCAGTAGGAGAAGAACAGATATATTTCATTTTCTGTTGCTCTTTTTTCTTGCCTCGTGTTCCAAGTTTCCTTCTATCATTTCCCTTCTGTCTCAAGAACTTCTTTTAGGAGTTTTTTGTTTTTGTTTTTTAAGTAGTTCTTTTACAGCCAGTCAGCTGGCTATGAATTCTCATAGTTTTCCTTTCTGTCAAAATGTTTTTATTTCGTTTTCATTCCTAAAGGATATTTTCAATAACTATAGAATTATGAATTAAGAGTTCTTTCCTTTAGACACTTTAAAAATGGTGATCCACTTCTTTCAGAGGTTTCACATAGTTTCTGGTGAGAAATCTGCAGTTATCCAATTCAGTCTTCCTTTGGAAGTAATGTGTCATTTTTCTCTGGTTGTCCTCAAGGTATTTTCTTTGTCTTTAGTTTTTAGCAGTTTGATTATGATGTGCCTGGAAATGGAATCCTTTGGTTTTATGCTGTTGGGGTTTGCTGAGCTTCTTGAATCAGTAGGCTTATGTCTTTCAGTAAATATGGGAAGTTTTCAACCTTTGTTTTCTTCAAATATATTTCCTGCACCATATTCTTTCTTCTGTCCTTTTGGCACTGTGATGACACAAATATTTCCCCTTTTGGTTCATTTAAAAACAAAAAAAATTTTTTCTAAGATTAGATAATTTCTACTGATGTATCTTCAAGTATACTGAGTCTTTTTTTCTGTCTTCTTTGTGCTGCTGTTGAGCTTATTGAGTGTATGTTTTTTATTTTGGTTATTGTGCTTTTCCATTCAGTTCTTTTTTTATTGTCTATACTGCCCGTCTTTCCATTAATTCCAAGTGTGTTTGCCCTTACTTTTCGGAGCATTTTAATAATAGCTGCTTTAAAAATCTTTGTCAGATAATTCCAGCCTATGTATCATTTTGGTGTTGGCATCTGTTGTTTTTCTTTTTTGAACTTTTTGTTTTAAAATAATTATAGATTCACAGGAAGTTGCAAATATAGGGCAGAGAGGTCCAGTGCATCCTTCACCCAGTTTCCCCCACTGGTTATATTTTACATAACTGTAATATAGTATTGAAACCAGGGAAATTGCAGTTGATTCAATGTGTGTGTATAGTTCTATGCCATTTTTTCAGATGTGTCGATTCCTATAGCCACTACTACAATCAAGATACAGAACTATTTCATCACCACAAAGATCTTCTTTGTGTTACTCCTATATAGTCATATCCTCCACCCCTCATATCCCTAACCCCTGGCAACCACTAAACTGTTCTCTATAATTTTATCATTTGAAGAATGTTGTTAGAATGAAATGATACAGTGTGTGCTCTTTTGAGATTGGTTTTTTCACTTATAATAATGCCCCTGAGATATAACCAAGTTATTGCATGTATCATTCCTTTTTATAGCAGAGTATTATTCCATGGTATGGATATACCACAGTTTGTTTAGCCATTCACCTATTGAAGATAATTTTTGTTGTTTCCATTTTTTGGCTATTTGAGATAAAGTGGCTGTGAGCATTCATGTACAGGTTTTTGCAGGGACAGTGTTTTCATTTCTCTGAGATAAATGCCTGTGAGTGCAACTGCTAGGTCATATGATAGTTGCTGCAAAAGTATTTTCCACAGTGGCCCTACCATTTTATATACGTACCTGCAATGTATGATGAGATCCAGTTTCTCTGCATCCTCATCAGAACATTATTGTAACTATTTTTCATATTAGTTATTCTAATGGGTGTGTAGAGATATCTCATAATGATTTTAATTTATGTTTACTTATGGCTAATGATTTTGAGTATCTTTTCATTTGCCTGTTTGCCATCAGTACATATCCTTTGGTGAAATGGCTGTTCATATTTTTTGCCCATTTTCTAGTCAGATTTTTATTGTTGAGTTTTGAGAGTTCTTTAAGTATTCTAGTATGTGTGGTTTGCAAATATGTTTTCCCAGTTTGGCTTGTGTTTTCATTCCTCTTACCTGAATCTTTTGCAGAGCAAAAGTTGTTAATTGTAATAAAATACAACTTACCAATTTTATTTTTTCTTTTATAGATCACGCTTTTTGTGTCATGTCTCAGAGGTCTTCATTAAGTTGTCGGTCTCAAAGATTTTACCCTGTTTTTTTCCTAAAAGCTTTGTTTAACATTTAAATCAATGATCTAATTTGAGTTAATTTTTGTATGAGATGTGAGATATGGCGTTAGGATATGGTCTATCTTGGTAAGTATTCCATGGGCTCTTGTAAAGAATGTTTATTTTGCTATTTTGGGGTGGAATGGTCTGTAAATGTCAATTAGATCCTGTTGCTTCATGGTGGTGTTGAGTTCTCATTGCTGATTTTCTGTCTAGTTCTATCAGTTGTTGAGAGGAGAGTCTAAGTCGCCAACTAAAATTGTGGATTTGTGTATTTCTCTTTTTGTTTCTATCCATTTTTGCTTCACATGTTTTGCAGCTCTGTTGTTTAGAACATATACATTTTAGATTGCTGTGCCTTCTTGGTGGTTTGACTCTTTTATCATTATGTAATTTCCCACTCTGTCTCTAGTAATTTTCTTTGCTCTGAAGTCTACTTTATTTCATAATAATATAGCCACTCTAGCTTTCCTTTGATTACTATTTCCATGGTATATCGTTTCTCATCCTTTTACTTTCAACCTACCTATATTATCACATTTGAAGTGAATTTCTTATCTGTAGATTGGTCGTGTTTTGTTTATCAACTCTGCCAGTCTGTCTTTTAATTTGAGTTGTTGCTTCAGACCATTTACATTTAATGTAATTGTTATGTTAGGGCTTATAAATCTGCTGTGTTATTTTTTTTCTGCTTGACCACCCTGTTTTTTTTCCTGTATCCCTTTTTTGCCTTTCTATGGACAACTTGAACATTAATTATTATTCTATTTTGATTTACTCTTAGTGCTTTTGTTTGTGTTTCTTCATGTGGCTTTTTTATTGGTTACTCTGGGTATTTAATTAGACAAACATAACATATTTAATTGGTTTTGACATTTTACTAGTTCAAGTGAAGGATAGAAACCTTACCTCCTTTATGTTCCTTTACCCTTCTTGTTTATAATATATTCATCCTTAATATCTCCTTACATACATTGAGAAGCAATCAGGTAATTTTATAATTTTTGCTTCAACTTTCAAGAGAGTGAAAGTGTATTGTATTTTCCCATATTTTTACTCTTTTCATTTGTTCTTCCTTCCTGATATTCCAAGATTCTTTATCGTTTTCTTTCAAATTAGAAAATTTTCTTTAACCATTATTTTAAGATAGATCTCCTGGTAACAAATCTCTTAGTTTTCTGTCATCTGAAAAAATCAAAAAATGTCTTGATTTTTTTTGTTGTTGTTGTTTTCTTTTGCTGGTGTAAAATTCCAGTTTGACAGTTTTTTTCTTGGTGTGGATTTCTTTGCGTATGTCCTGTTCGTTTTTTTAATCTATAGGTTTATGTGTTTTGTCAAATTTAGGAAATATTTATCCTTCATTTATTTTAATCCTTTTTATTCCCTTTCTTTCTTCTCTCCTTCTGGGCCTCCAATGATACAAATGTTAAAGCTTTTGTTATAATTCCACAGGCCTCTGAATCTGTTCATTTCTTCCCCCCATGATCATGATCTGGTCTTATGAAAATTTGTATAGGAACTTTAAGAAGATAACAATTATCTGGTTTTTTTTTAATTAATTAATTAATTTATTGTGAGGAAGACTAGCCCTGAGCTAACATCCGTTGCCAATCCTCCTCTTTTTGCTGAGGAAGACCGGCCCTGGGCTAACATCCGTGCCCATCTTCCTCCACTTTATATGGGACGTTGCCATAGCATGGCTGACAAGCAGTGCGTCCTGGGTGCCCAGGATCTGAACCCGTGAACCCCGGGCTGCCAAAGCGCGAACTAAACTGCTGCGCCACCAGGCCAGCCCCAGTCTGTTGTTTTTTTTTTTTTTTTAAATTCTTATACCACTACTAACTGAAGAACATACGATGTCTTGTTTATTTTTTCCCAAAGAAATGAATCACACACTGGAAAGAATAATTTGAAAGACAACAAACTCTCTCCCCCCAAACAAAATCAAACCATCTCAACTTTTGTAGTTATTCATGCCAAGAGAAAGTCTAGCTTGTGTACACCCATAACCATACCTTTTAAAGTTAAACCGTAAACTTTAAGGTGATAGGGATGAAAATCCTGTTTGAAATTATCCATAAATACATTTCTATGACTTATTAGAATATATCAGTTTCTTGCAACAGCCCTATATGGTAGTTACTGTTATTATCCTTATTTTACTTATGAGAACATTGAGAGTGTGAGGGGTTAAATAACTTGCTCAAGATCATGTGACTATTTAGTGTTCCAAACTAGAATATGACTGCATGTCCTTTTGACGAGATACTAGTTACATAGAAGTATTTTTCTAGTTTACAAGGTTAATGTCTCAACTTTTTATCTTGATTCTAACCTCTCTTATTTTGGAACCTCACTTATTCATTTATCTTCTATAAAAATATCTCTCTTCTACCTAAAAGTCTTCCATCAAGTTTAGGTTCTAAATCATGCAAGCTTCTAATCTTTCTCATTTTGTTTGGGCATTATTTCTTTTGTTCATTTTCCATTAACTTTACTACCACTATGTACTGGTTTATGCCCCTTCTTCTCTGATGAAGCATTCTATTCAAGGTTGATAGTGCCCTTTTTAAAAAATTTCCAGAAGAGTCTCACCCCATCTTCTCCTCTGGGCCTAGATGGTCTGTTTTCACTGTAATCTCTTGCCTCAGGTGTCTGTGGGTTTTGTAGTTGTCTTGTGGCTTTTGTGAGCAGTGCCCACTGCTTTTTCTGCCTGTGTTCTGAGTTATGTGAAACAGAGACAAGGTCCTTGCCTTAGTCCTTCAGCCATATACAATAATTTACAAATATAGTGTTAATCTGTTCCGTCCAGTTCAGGGTGGGGGAAGTAGGAACCAATCTGCTGCCTGTTCAAGACCAAGACTGCCCCCACTCTGGGAGGGAGTGGGATAAGAGTGAGTAAAAATGTTACAAAATTTTCCTACCATTTGAAGATGGCTTTTACTTGATTGGACATTTGTTTGGTTGTTCTAAATCTTTGATTGTTTTCCTGAGCTCCTACAAAATTGGTTCAAAGAGCTTCTGGTTTTTTTGTTTTTGTTTTTTTATGTTTCTATGGGGGGAATGAGATGTTTCTGTTGGGTAATTGCATCTGTTTTTATGGATTCAAGTGTGTTCTCATGAGTTCCCAATTACAGTTCAGTCCCTCTGTTGAATTCAAACTCATATTTTCATCTGCCATCTAGTTATCCATAAAATGGTATCCTACAGTGACTTCAAATTTAATATATCTAAAAATTTATCTCCTCTCTTCAAATTGTATTCTCTCCCTTGGTTAATGAAGTCACCATCTGCTCACCTAAACTAGAGGATATATAATAATTCTTACAATCATATAATCATTCTTTACTTTTTCTGCCCTCTTTCAGTCATTCACCAGATTCTTTTGCTGCTAATGCTCCATTCTTCTTGCCCCAGTTTAGTTCAGACTTTTATATTCTTGTGCTTGTATTACCACAGTATCCTAATTGCTCCCTTTTCCACCTGTTTCTTCCTGTTCTAATTCATTATCTTTATCATTGCCAGACTTTAATAAAATAAAAACCAGTCATGTCACTCTCCTTCCCCCCAAAATTCCTGTGGTTTCAAATGGATATCAGAAGATAAATACCCCAATTCTTAGCCTGGTGTGTTATACCTTTAATACACATTCTGAAACCCATCTTCGCAGCTTTGTGTCCTGCACTTCCTTCTTTTTACCGTTCCATGACCAGAGCATCCTATTCTCATTTTCTAAATTCTCCTTGCATTTCCTCTCTCTATATTGCCTTGACCCACCTCCATCTTATTCTTTCTAAATTCTGTTCTGTAAGGATCAGCTCAAATTTCATCTCCTTTATGAAGCTGCAGTTGATTAAACAGTTCTTTCTCTGTTTATGTAGTACCTATTTATAACACTGAGGATCTTATATTATTTACTTTTTCTACCGACTTACCAATGAACTCCCAGAGACAGGAAGTATTTATTATTATTATTACTATTAATATTATTATTTCTGGTTTCCTACAGAGGAGGAGGCAGACTTATAAATAAATAATTACATATAACAATTGAATGCAGTAATTCCTGTAATAGGAAGCACATAGGAGGTCATTATTAACATTTTCTCAGGGTATTGGGGAAGGCAGCACAAAGTAAGTGACATTTGAGGCAGTCTGAATATAAGTAATGTTCACATTCCAGCTGGAGAAAAGAGCAGGTGCAAAGACAGTGGGGTAGAGTGAGCATGGCCTGTTCAGGAGATGGCTGGTAGCACACTGTGGCTCAAGCCTAGATACATGCATCTAGAGAAAATGGGGCTGGAAAGGTATAGTTGGAGACTGATTGGAAAGAGCCATTGTATGTTTTACTAAATATTTGGAATACTTAAGTTTTTGGCACTGTAATTGTCTTAGGGAGCATTGGTATGTATGTAGTAATGTCACACTGTTAAACAGATTTTCACTGTATTTAATATCAGAAGTTGTTAAAATTCCCTGAGGAAATTCCGTTTTCATTTTCATTTCAGTGCTTAATTTTGAGAAATTCCTTCTCCCTTCTTACCTAGTGAAGAGATTTAATTTACATGTACCAAAAATATTTTCTTTAAATGGTACATCCTCAGTCATCAAAAATTTGATGGTAGTCTTTTACTGCCAGGTGTCAGCCTATTTTAGAAATAGTTTGTTTTTCAGAAGCCCTGATTTTATTGCCATAGTTTAAGTGGATTATTTTGGTAGTTTCTCAAAAAATATTCTCAGTTTAGAATAGTAACATTTAGATTTTTGAAATTTTCCTTAAAAATGAATGCTTTTGTACATAGTATATCTTCCTTTCCAGTGCCGTTATATTCTCATACCTTACAACAAATGTATTATTTCTAATGGATCTAATCATAAATGATATTTTACACAGGAGTCTTTTCTTTTGTAATTTAAAACTATCCAGAGAACTAAAGTTTATAGCAGTGTTCAGTTGAATAATTTTCTTCTACTTCTGCTCTTGCTTAAGCTCTTTTGTGAGATAAAACAAATGGTGCTTTCCCCCCTCCTAATACCAGTGCTTTTTAAGAAATGTGAAATGTTCGTTCTTTAGAGATTCTTGTAAAATGTTATACTTGCAATTAATTATGCCTGCTTTTGTGTGTTTATGTGAAAGTACTTCTCCAATGTGACTAGCTTCTTTCAAAATATATTGCTGTTACTGGTCTACTATCATTGTTCAATCATGAGTAGCAAAGAATTTAATTATAATTCTTTGACATTGTTTGGCTTCCCTCTTGTATATCCTCTACTCTACAATTCTTAAATTCATAATTAAGCTATATGACGGACATGTTGTGAAAGTAGAGGGTGGCTTTCCTTTATGCCTAAATCATAAAATTAAGTGAAGAAACAGTCAGACTACACACTTTGACTGTCATTCCTTGTTAATTTAAGGAGGAATGTTAATTTCTGTTAAGGTCCTGATTTCTGGTACTATAGAATATAGACTTTAGGAAGTGGGGAAGTCTTATTCTTCATTATTTTACAGAACTTCAGAGTGTTGAATTAAAGTCAGGATTCCTTGTCCCAGTTTATCGTTGGATGTAAACATTCCTTGTGTTGTGTAGCTTCTCTCCTGCATTAAAGTAGAAGCCTGTGTCCCTCTCCCCCGCTCTAATTGACTCCCTTTAGCCTCTGTTGGTATATGCTTTAAATTATGCTAGAAGAATACCTTCTTGCCCATTTTATTTCCCTGATAAAAGGCATATAATTTTTGCTTATGGATGATACTAAAAAGCCATACACCAACTCATACTACTATAAAATTAAAGTGTATGATGATAGGTCCAAACACCTAGTGACCATACATAATTAGTTGAGGCAGCTTGTTTTCCATTAACAAATGCATGATTGGATTCTATGGTCAAGCAAGAGTCAGATGCCCCTATGTGGAAAAAAAAAGAAATCATAGGTGGGATTACTACATTGGAGAAGGATTTAACATCGTGACCTAAGATTTACTCTTAAGGTTTTATGACCACATGACTAAAATGTCTGTTTTCTCTTTATATCATTTCTATCAATAATGAGACTGACTTGTAGAACTTTCAAATGTCAGCTAGAGAAATAAAGAGAGGGGAGTGGGACTATTAAGGGCCAAACACTTCACATACTTCACTCATTTAATTTTCACAAATCCATTATGAGTTGTAGGTATTATCCTCACTTCACAAAAGAGAAAACTGAGGCAAAGAAAGGTTACATGACTTGTCCTCCCAACAGTAGCATGCAGGTATACTATTTTTTTCTTTAAAATGTTTTTGCTTTATTTTTTCATGGTTGAATTCTTTCGACCTATCTGGAATTCATTTTATTATTAAGCATAACTCAAAAATCTTTTTTCTCCATAGTGCTGTCCAGTTATACAAACAACATTTACCAAAAACTGACACTTTTTGTCAGCCGCATCTTGCCCCTTGGCTCCTTAGTGAATGGGCAGTTCTCTTGCCTTTTCAATGCTACAAGTCCTATAGCTCATGCGTTGGTTAGTGCTATTTCAATTCAGTAGCATTTATTGACCTCATACTATGTATTTTGTTTAGGATGCTTATAGTCTCAAGAAATAGAAAACCCAGTGCAAACTGAGTTAAACCATAAGGAAAATTTATTATCTCAAGAAAGTATGGCTAGAGTGGCTCCAGAGTAGGTTAATTCAACGGTTCAGCAAATATCATCAGGACCCAGGTTCTTTCCATCCTTTGGCTCTGTTGTCCTCATTTTGTTTGGCTTTGTCCTTTGCCAGCTTCCCTTGAGGCTGCAAGCTGGCTGCTTCTGTTTTTATTCTTGGGCTCTAAGCTAAGAAAGATATTATTTCTTGAATAATATAATGCCTTTGCTGTTGAGCATAAAAATCATTGGTTTAATGTACATTTTGTGCCTACTTGTTCAGGTCATTCTGTAAGGTGCTGTGGGAGAAAAATGAGATCTTAACTGTGGTTTCTGCCTTAAATCTAGTCAAATTTTTTTTTTTTAATATTCATATTTAATTTACCTTTTCCTAGAAAATAATGATTCAAATCTTTATTGGTTTGGTTTTTCAATTTAGAATAGAGCAAGCATCAGCTGGTCTTCCTAAAAATCAGGTTCTCATCTCTTTTCTTAAAAAGAATTAACAGAAATATTCAAATGGCTTGTAAGACTAAGAGATATATCTCAAGGATAGATGAACTTGCTTTAGTGGAGGAGCTTTTTCTTCAGATCTGTACAAACTTCTGAATTTTGAAAATAGGGTGGGTTGGTCTTTTCAAGCAGTGAATAACATTGGTGTTATTAGCCATATTCTCCATGGTCAGTTTCCACCTTGTGCAGTGATATATTTTAAAGCCTGTTTAAATTTGAGTCTACTTTTTGGTTTCCTAGGGGGAATATTTTAAGTATTGTAAAAGCTGAATGATTCACACTTATGGCTTAACAAAAAGTATAAAGTCTGTAAATCCTCTGGCTTCAATTTCTTCTCCATTCTTTTATGAACATGACTGTACAGGGTCTGTAGAAGGTGTGTCTCCCTTTGCTGCTTCTGTTTGTATTCTTGGGCTCTGCTGGAGCAAACTTAAATTTCCCCAGCTAAATAAAATGAAAATTACCTGGGATTATCTGAGTATTCCTCCTGCCACATGACAGGATGTAATCTGAATAGATGCATTTCCACTTCAACACTGATTGGTACACCTTCATATTGCCCTGCACTTGCTCAGATAATATTTAAATATCCACTGAAAAGTAAAAGCTCATGTTTGTCCTTTACTAATAGTTGCCCTAGAAAGTGCTTCAAAGAAAAAGAACTCTTATGAAAACCCAGTATGTTTTTATAATTAAAAATGTATCTAGATCAAGAATTTATTTTATATTAAACTTCACATTTTAGGAACTACTATTTAGCTGCTACCTTGTAAAATATTTGTAGTCACAAATATAGGCCATTTGTTTTTGATGAGTATCTGTGACATAAAGATATATATGCAGGAGCCACCCGGTGGCGCAGCGGTTTAGTCCACGCTTGGCAGCCCGGGGTTCGCGAGTTCGGATCCTGGGCGCCCGCCGACGCACTGCCTGTCAGCCATGCCGTGGCGGCGTCCCATATAAAGTAGAGGAAGATGGGCACGGATGTTAGCACAGGGCCAGTCTTCCTCAGCAAAAAGGGGAGGAGTGGCAACAGATGTTAGCTCAGGGCTGGTCTTCCCCACAAAAAAAAAGATATATGCAGTAGTAAGAAGGGAAGTGAAAAGTAAAATTTCATGCCCTTATGAGGGGAAAAGGGCATAAGTTGAAGTTACTTAATTAGTTAGCCAATTTTTGGTGATTTTGCTGCTCCCAATTTTTGGGAGAGAGTTAGAATTGGAAAGTCTATATATGAAATAAAAACAAATATTTTCTTTTCCTGGTGCTCATGTAAACTTGTAGAAGGTGTTTAAATGAATGCATGATGTATGAGAGAGGGCAAATGGAATGTTAAAGCATATGTTTTATTCTTTACTCGTAAGAAAGGAAAGTATTCATAGTGTGATCCAAAAACTAACTGTTTGTTTGTTTGTTTGTTTAGGATGGATTGGATGCTTTGGTATATGATTTGGATTTTCCTGCCTTAAGAAAAAACAAAAATATTGACAACTTTTTAAGCAGATGTAAGTAATTCTTTTGTGGAGGTTAATGGTAGACTGTATATAAGGAAATCTTGGCTTAGATAATTAAAAAAAAATTTTTTTTCCTTCTGTCTACTCTTTGGTTATTTCATCAATAATTCCTACATAATATGAGTAGGAAATGGCAAAGGGACTTTCTTAGTCAGTTTGGGTACCAGTTAGGAGAATCTATAAAATATTTTGCAGAGAAGGGAATGAAAAGAAAATGGCTCAAGTATGTTAAAGTAAGCGGATACATACATACACATTGGATTTCAATAATGTTATATTTATCCTCTATTTTTCTTTTGTAAATGAATTAGTTATTATATTTTAATACCTGCAGTTAAGAATAGATTACATATGAAAAGCCCTCCTACCACCGAGTTATGAGAATTTTCTGGCTCATATTTAAGTTTTACAGATATTCTTTTCTAAAAGCTCTTTTTTGGATTTTGATATTAGATATTATCATTTAAAAATTTGATTAAAGAACTTATGAAAATAGTTTAAACTTTTAATCTTAAAGAATTGGTAATAAGATATAGATCATAAAATCATCCCCAATCCATTTCTTTATTTCTGTTCCTAAACCATACATATTGATACATTTAGGTTGGGTTGGTTTTAGCGTTATCTTTCAATTTTGGTTACATATGTTTTGTTAGAAAAGTTTTATTGTCTAAATGGTCAAATCTTTTTACTTTGTAATTTCTTTTACACTTTGAAATCTTGCCTCAGAATTTTTCTTATCAATTTTATGGGTTTTTTTTAGTTTTCCTATTTTTTATGAAAATGTTTATTCAACCTTAATTTTATTTTGAAATATGGTGCCAGATTCTGAATTGGGAACTTTTTAAGTATAGAAGTTTTCTTAATTTCTCACATATTACTGAAAATCCCGGGAAAATTTTCTTACTGTTTACATTTGCTTACTTCCCTACCTAACAATATAGCAAAAGAACTAAAAACATGGAGGAACTTGGCCATTTCTTATTTGATGGGAGGCAAAGGATAAATGCTCATTAGTGCAGAGGAGGGTGTGTAATTTTGTAAAGTTGGATAGCAAGAATTGGAACACTTGGTTTCTTAATCTATTACTCCTTTTGCTATGCCAATTGTCGCTTTTGTAATATTAAGTATACCTTTATATTATGTTTTATAGATAGAAACATCAATATCCCCAGTAGAGATAAGTAAAACAAAATGAAAATGTAGAGCTAAAGTAAGCTGTTTTAACTGATAAACTTGTGTAGTTAGTCTAGTTTTTAAATTGGAGAAAAGTACAGAGAATAGTAAACAAAATTTTAGTAAATCATATCTAGCGTCAGGTAAAAATTGTGACCAAGGAGGGTTTATACCAGGATTGTGAAGTTAGTTTGAGGTTCAAAAATCAATTAGTGTAATTTACCATATTAACATATTAAAAAAGGAAATCTGTTATATCATCTCAGTAGGTTCGGAAAAAACATCCGATAAAACTCAATATCCATTCTTGATTAAAAATTATCTCTCTGCAAACTAGGAATTGAAGGAAACTTTCTTACCCTGATAAAGAGAATCTACAGAAAACCTACAGTTCAGATTGTATTTAATTGTATATGACTAAACGTTTTTACCAAGATTGGGAAAAGGCAAGTCTGTCTGCTCTCATCGCTTTCATTCAGCATTGTCCTGTAAGTTTTAGACTGTGCAATAAGGTAAAATAAAGTCATATAGATTAAAAAGGAAGAACTAAAATTTTACTTATTCAGACAACATGCTTTCCTGTATACAAAATCCTCAAGATTCCACAAAAAAAGCTACAAGAACTAATTAAGTTCAAGAAGGTTGCAAGTTAAAAGATTAATACACAAAAGGAAATTGTATTTCTATATATTTAGCAACAAGCAATTGAAATTGACATTATAATGAATATAGCACCATTTACAATAGAAGCAAAAACATGAAAAATTTCGGGATAAATTTGACAAAATATGTGTAAGACCTGTATACTGAAAACTATATAAGATTACTGAGACAAATTAAAGAAGACCTTAAAAAAAAAAGAATAGATATTCAATGTTTATGGATTAGATAATTCAATATTAAAATGTCAAGCATTCCCAAATTAATTGATCTGTAGGGTCTATGTATTCTCAGAACCTAAGCAGGCTTTTTTGTATAAAGTGACAAGCAGTTCTAAAATTCATATGGAAATCTGAAGGATCTGAAATAGCCAAAACAATTTTGGAAAGTAAGAGCAAAGTGGGAGGGGCCGGCCCAGTGGCGCAGTGGTTTACTTCTCGCTTTGGCAGCCTGGGGTTCGCGGGTTCGGTTCCCGGGCGCCTGTCGACACACTGCTTGCCAGCCATGCTGTGGTGGCATCCCATATAAAGTAGAGGAAGATGGGCACAGATGTTAGCCCAGGGCCAGTCTTCCTCAGCAAAAAGAGGAGGAGTGGCAATGGATGTTAGCTCAGGGCTGGTCTTCCTCACCGCCCCCCCCCCCCCCAAAAAGAGCAAAGTTGGAGGATTGATACTACTGGATTTCAAGATCAAGACAGTATAATATTAATGAAAGAATAAACACATAAATGAATGGAACAGAATAGAGAGTGCAATAATAGACCCATACATATATGACCAATTGATTTTTAACAAAGATGACAAGGTAATTCAATATTCAAGCCTTACTTTGCACCATATACAAAAATTAACTCAAGATAGATCATAGACCTAAATGTAAGAGCTAAAATTATAACACTTCCAGAAGAAAACATAGAAAATATTTGTGACTTTGGTTAGGCAAGGATTTCTTAGATAGGACACAAATAGCATAAACCATTTTTTTAATAAGAGATATATTAGACTTAATCAAAATTCAAAACTTTTTCTCTTCAGAAGATTCTGCTAAGAAAAAGCCACAGACTGGGAGAAAATAGTTGCAAAACATGTGAAAGGGGAAAGAATAGTCATTTCAACAAATGGTGCTCAGACAACTGGGTATCCCATCGGCAAAAGAATGAAGTTGGACTCCTAACTCACACCATATACAAAATTAATTCAGAATGTAAGAACTAAAACTATAAAACTCTTAGAAGAAAATGTAGGCATAAACCTTCATGACCTTGGATTAGGCTACTGTTTGTTAGGTATAATACCTAAAGTACAAGCAGCAAAAGAAAAATAAATTGGACATCATCAAAATTAAAAACTTCTGTGATTCAAAGAACACTATCAAGAAAGTGAAAAGACAACCCCTTAGAATGGGAGAAAATATTAGCAAATCATGTACCTGATAAAGGATTGGTATCTAGACTATAAAAAGACAAATAACCCGATTTAAAAATGATCAAAGGAATTGAACAGACATTTCTCCGGAGGAGATACACAGTGGCCAATAAGCACATGAAAAGCTGCTCAACATGATTAGTCATTAGGAAGTTGCAAATTATGGCCACAGTGAGATACTAGTACTTACTATTAGAATAACTAAAATTTTAAAAACTGACAATATCAAGTGTGTATGAAAATGTGGAGCAGCTGAACGCTGACACATTGCTTGTTGGTTTGTAAGATGGTAAGGCACCTTGGAAAACAATTTGGCATTTTTCTTATAAAGTTATATGTCATTTACCATATGACCCAGGAATCCCACTCCTGGGTATTTATCCAAGAGAAATGAAAGCATGAGTCCACACAAAGACCACATATGAGAATGTTTTAGGAAGTTTTATTTATAATTGCTGTAAACTGGAAGCAACCCAAATGCCTATCAGCTGGTAAGTGGATTAGCAAATTGTGGTACATGCATATGATGGAATATTCAACAGTAAAAAAGGAGTAAACTACTGATATGTGCAACAACATCAATAACTTGCAGAAGCATTGTGTTAAGTGAAAAAAGCCAGGCACAAAAGGTACATACTGTATAATTCCATTCACATGACATTATAACATTCTCCTTCGACTTCTGAAGTTGTATTTATGTAATATTTCATTACAGAATAATAGATTTTCGTAAGATAGTATTTTACATACTGCTGAGATTCATTTATATGGATATCTGTGCTTTCATTAGTGAGTATATTAAAATTATTTTACTAAAGGTAAATTTTTGTTTTGAATTACTTTTTGCTGACATATCAGATGTAGTGATCTAAGAATACGTCTGGAGTATGGGATAAAATCTTTATCTTTAGTAATTCAGCTTAAATCTGAGTAAAGTATAGCAGCTTGAAATACTTTGAACTTCAGGCCTAACTATATTGCAAGCTGTTAATTTTCATCTCTGTGTTGAAGAATGTGTGGAGACTGAAAGGGAAGAGAATCTGTGACCATTTGACTGAATAATTAGTTAAAAATATAAAGATTTGCTTTTCTGGGCTCTGGTGTATCATGCCTAAATAACAAGGACTATAAAGAAAATGTTTATCAGCCTCACATAACTGATAAAGATTTTAAGGTGAACTTTAAGTAGGGTTAGAGAGCTATTCAGATAAAATGAAGCTGTCTTGGTGGGAGTTAGTCACATTTTTGAAGATGCACGTTGGGGAGTGGGGCATTAGGAGGAGGAAGGAGGAATTTGGGAACAGTGATTATGACTGTATATGCTTGTAAACCATTATGAATGTCACTGAGACTTTGGGGTATAAGATTAATAATTATAATATGTTAGTAGAAAAGCATATTTATTAAGCAAATCTTACCAGTCTAAAAGAAGGTAATGGAGGAGGGAAGAGTATTGTATGAAGAAAATTCATGAACCTGAGTAAAAATGCGGTAGAGAGTATTTGGATAAAAAAAGAAACCCAGGGATGATATTTTATGGTAGCATACTATAGCTTTCCTAATTTAGATTACAAAGTTGTATAATAGCTATGACAGTGATGGTCTACTTATAAAAGCATACAGAACAGTTGATGAAATTTTATTTGCTTTGCTGATAATTTAATTATTGAGAAGGTAATGAGAGTAATTGCTATTCTGAGTTTAATTGTGACCAGAAAGGCTGAATTGGTTGGTTAGCATTTGGGATGTGCCGAGACCTTGAGACAAAGCATTCAGTTCACTTTAGACCAGGGTTTCTTAACAGTGGCACTGTTGACATTTTGGGTCAGGTGACTCTTTGTTGTGGAGGGGCTGTCCTTTGCATTGTAAGATGTTTAGCAGCATCCCTGGCCTCTACCTTCTAGATGCCAGTAGCATACTCTCCCCTTCCCCCAGTTGTGACAATCAAAAATGTCTCAAGACTTTGCCAAATGTCCCCTAGGGGTCAAAATTGCTCTCAGCTGAGAACCACATCCTTAGACTTTATATTAATGAAGAAAAGAAATGCTGGGCACAGTCAGGCATGTGCCCCAAGCTTAGGAAAATTAATCAAATTTATTGAAAAGATAAATCCTATTAATAGTGATTCCAAATGACGGATTAAATTTCAAAAGGAGGTAAATATAAGGAGATAGCAGCCAAAGAAACCAGAGTTATTCCACAGGGAGTTCTCAGATTGGAAAGGATATGAATGACCATGTCAGGTATGAGTACATATCCAGAGATAAATGCAAAAGAGTAGTATAAATCAATAAAAATTGTCTTAGACCAAAAGCCTGTGATAAGCCAAGACTTGTGATAAGTTCTTAAGACAACAAAAGAAACTTACCCCCTCTAATCTTTCCCCATTTAGAGTTAGGAGTTCTAGATATATGAGAAAGTGATAACTTCACTACATAACACCGTTTATTCTTGAAATAGTTTTTGAATGTCCAGTTACTAAAGACATGAAGAATAAGACAGTGTTTTGTTTTTTAAACTGTAGATCTAACCATCTTGTGGAGGGAAATACATGCAGAAGCAAATAGTAACGTATATATACATACACCTTTATAATAGTGGCAGTTTGTAGAGAAAGTAATGATACACAGATCTTGAAGGAGGAAAGAAAGGCTTCAGAAAGAATGTAATATTTGAGTTGAGTCTTAAAAGATGGGCTAGATTTCTCAATTGAGGAAGAACAATTCAGGCAGAGAGGGAACAGCATTTGTTAAGTCACAGAGCCATCCAAAAGTGTGATATCTTTGAGGAACCATGAGTTTGGTATAAATTGAACTTCGTTTATAATGAATGGGAAGGAGTAAGGAAGACAAACGGTGGAACAGACTGAAATGGCAGGTTGTGGCTTTGGGGTTAATGGATTGGATGAAGAATTACATAATTTTTTGTTTTCATTATTCTCATGAATTTTAAAAACTTAGATAAAGGAATTGAAGTTCAGGGAAAGAGAAGAAATTTAAGCACTTTAAATTAGTTTACACCCCCAGATCTAGACAGATTACACCCTAGAATATTGAATTAACATGCTGATGTGATGGAGGATCTTTAGAAAAACTTTGGAGAAATGTGGAGCTGACAGAATATTAAAGATAAGTAAATGGTCTGATTATAAACCAAAGAAAAGACCACTAAATGTAGATTTCTGATGAGTGGCAGTCTTCAGACAGAGGCTTGGCCTTTTCTTTGTCTTCTACTACAACTACTCTTGTTCAAGCTTCATCATCTCCACTTGAATGATCGCAGTAAATCTTCTGTCTAGTCTCAGTGCGTCTACTTTTGCCCATGTATGGTTACTTTGCTACATTGATGTCAAGGATTCTTTTTTTAATTGCAAATTTAAGTCAAATCTCACTCCCAGCCTTTCAGTAGATTTTCTTAACAAAGCTCTGTATGATCTTTCAAGTTTCATTCTTCTCTTTACTACTCTCTTCCTCATTTCCTTACACCTCAGCCACACGGCTTACGTTTATTTCCTGGAAAGTACCTTGATACTTGCTCCACAAGACATTTTAGGTGTTGCTTTTATCTTCCTAGGATTCTTTCCAACCCCATCCAACTTAGAGTCATCCTTTAAAGTTCAAATAATCCTTCATTTTAGTTTCCTAACCTCTTGGGCTAGGTTGGATATCCTGCTGGTGGGTGTATACTTTCATGGCATCTTGTGCGTTTATCACAGGTTATATTTATTTGTATGGTTATTTGATTCATATCCATTCCTCTTTTCCTCCTTCCCTCATCACTAGATTGTTAAGTGCTATGAAAGCCAGGGCACTTGTATTTTTACTGCCAAACCTGACTAAATATTAGGTACTCATTAAATATTTGTTAAATGTATTAGAGGATAAATGCTGACTTGTTAGAGATGATCTAGAAAATATTCCTGTGGTAGAGTTTGGACATTGGTTTTTTTAAATTATTTTTTATTACCACATATTTCAAATATATTCTTTGTACCCATCATCACGATTAAACTAATAGTAAACATTTTGCCCTATTTGCTTCTGGGTTTTTGTTTAAAATAAAATGTTAATGGGGCCGGCCCAGTGGCACAGGGGTTTAAGTTCGCGCTTGGCAGCCTGGGGTTCGCAGGTTCGGATCCCGGGCGCCCGCCGACGCACTGCCTGTCAGCCATGCTGTGGTGGCGTCCCATATAAAGTAGAGGAAGATGGGCATGGATGTTAGCCCAGGGCTAGTCTTCCTCAGATTAGCAACGGATGTTAGCTCAGGGCTGGTCTTACACACACACACACACACACACACACACACACACACACACACACACACACACACACACACACACACTAAAATAAAATGTTAAATTGCAACCTAAGCCTTGGGCCCCATGTCTTTCTCTTCCACAGGTAACCACTAACCTAGAGGTGATATATTTAGCGATTGTTTCTTAAACTTTCTCAAAATAGTGATTTCTAAAAAGGTGGCCACCCACACAAAATTATCAAATCAAAAGCATACGAATAAGTCAGCAAACAAACCACACACATGACAAAAACAAAATAATGTCAGTTAAGAGGTAGAAAATAAAGTTCGTTCAAAAGTTTCTATGTATCATTGTAAAAGGTGTATCATTGTATTAAATCAATGTATTAAAGGGTTTTTTTTACATGTATTGTGAAAGGGTTGTATCTAAGTAATTAATTTGGTAACCAACCATACAATAATTTTAATGTTCCATAAAATGGAGTTTAACCTTTTCTTTAGTGGTTACTTTCTTAAATTCCTTCCAAAAACAAGATTTATGGATTACACACATTTAATTGGATAGATATTTATTTGTATGTAAACAGACAGTAAGGATAATGATTATTAGAATTAGAAAGTTTGTTCTCCTTTACCCCATCTTGAAGTATTAATATGTCATTACTCTGTCATGCTTCAAAACATAAAATACTTCTTTTTCCATACTTTTTAAATTTGTAAAATCGTGATACCTTTCTACTTACTAAATGATTATTATGATAGTCGAATATTAGTGTTATCTTTAAATTAGCTATTCATTGGTGATTAAAATTAACAATTATCTTTTATTTTAAAAAGCAATGGAGAAATAAATTTTCAGTTTAGCATATTCTGCTGTCATCAATGAATCTGTTGTTCATCCAAGGAAGTAAAAACAACTTGGCTATGTTTATCTTAGCTCCTTGTATAATTACACATAAGGTACGTATTACTCAATAGAAAAGGGGAAAGTTTTTTCTCATTTTAAATTAAGGTGTAATAATTCAAACAAAGTTTGTAATAATTCAGACGGACTTCAGAAGTTTTTATGACTTGTAGAAGAACCCTCATTTTAATGTTTGTGGCTAGTTTCTCCTGAGAGTGTCTCTTTACACTTAAAAAATCATGTACTGTGATATTGAAGATGAGTACTACATTATCTGTAGTAAAATTAAAGATGGTTTTCATGTACTTTGAATACAAAGTTAGATATTAGAAATCTACACTTTCGGGGGAATTCTAAAGAGCAAAAATTCTAAAAACAGCAAAATTTATATACTATCTTTTATATACTGTTCTATAAATAGATTATATTTGATCATATATTGTGATTAGTATACAATTCCATTTTCAAGTTTCTCAACTAATAAAAAATGTAAAACTACCATTTGGTAGTGACATTAAAAAGTTCCTTCTCCACAATTAAGTACTAAAGTACATATAAGAGTCTGCATTAATGTGGGACATATCCAGCCAGAAAGCATTGAAATGTAGTAGGGTTTTGGCATGTTTGATTTGTTGCTTATTAAGTCTATAAATGGTTTGCATAGTTCAGTAACTCTAGCACTTGAGTGGTAAAGGAATCTCCACTTCTGGGGGTCAGGGAGGGGATTGTAGTCATAATATTTTGGGATTATTTTTTTAAACTGGATACCGAAGTATAAGAAAAATAGTACTTTGTTGAAAGACATAAGACCAGTAGGTCAGCATGGAGAGTCTAGAAGCATACTTTTTTGTTATATGAAAATTTGATGTAAGCTTAAGATGACACTTAGGTCACTGGGAAAAAGGTAGATTATTCTGTAATTTGTATTGAAACAGTTAGAAATCCATATGAGGAGAAAGTGAAATTCAGTCTCCAATTCATAAAATATACAAATGTAAAGACATAAGGTACTAGATAAAGTTATAGGTATTATATTTATAGTCTTCACATAGAGAATGCCTTTTGTTTAAAAAAGCAGGATACCAGGGCTAGAAACTATAAAGGAAATGACATTTTGCCATACTGAAACTTGATATATGAACAAATATAAAGAACACTGACAAACATATTAAATATGTTGTAATATTTTATTATATATTCCTAATATATGAAGAGAGAATTATATTCCTAATAATGAAGAGATCCTTCCAATCACTAAGAAAAACACAAATGATAAAAAAATGGACAAAGTAACTGAATATGCAGTATAAAGGAGAAAAAATACAAATGACCAATGAACAGTTGACAGTTGAACAAATGCATTAATATTTCAAGAAATATGGGTTAAAATAAGAAAAAAGATCCCCCCTCCCATCTGAGTAGGAAAGATAGTAAAGAATAATATCTAGGATTGGTGAGGATTAAGACTGAAAATTGTTGTAGTCATTTTGGAGGGCAGTAAGACAGTATATTTTAAAACTAATAATGTTCATGAGCATAACCTAATACTTAAAGAAATGTCTTCTGCAAAAACAGTTCTGCAAATATACAGGAGTGTTCATCATTTCAAATATGTATTGTTTTAGAGCAAAAAGTTAGAACAATCTGAATCTAAATCAGGAGAATTCTGGCAGCTATCCACAGTGGGTTCAGTGAAAAGAGAGTCACAAGATATCTTTTTGTGTCAATAAGTACAGATAACACATTTTTTAAAAATGTATATATATATCGTTGAATGAATGAACTATAATTTTAAAACCTGTTTCTGTAATAGTGGACACTTAGATTCCTTTCAGCTTTTCACTATTTTAAATAAGGCTGTGATAAACATTCTTATACATACAACTTGCTTTTTCTTTCTTTGAGTGAAGTGAATTCCAGGAATTGCTGAGTCAAAGGTTGTGTCTAGTTTACATTTTGATATATATTGCCAAAATGCAGTTTTATACCACAAGGTGGTATAAAAGTCAGAATTTTAAAATGGAACCATAAAATTGAATGTAATATGCAGTATAGCCTGGGCTGTTAGAAAATCTCGTATGAAGTTATTACAAATAAAAATCCATCTAATTTAGTGATAGTTGAAAAGGAAATGTTAAGTATCCTCTTTATTTACTTTTTAAATCAATAATTTATTTTGTGATAAACTTTCAGAAAACTTGCAAAAATAGTACAGAGATTCCTGTCTGCCCTTCACCCAGCTTTCCCTAATGTTGACATCTTACATAACTGTGATGCATTGACAAAACTAAGAAATTAAAATTGGTATATTACTATTCACTACATACTTTATCCAGATATTAGTCTTTCCACTAATCTTTTTTTGGCTCTAGAATCCAATCTAGAATACCATGTTGTATTTAGGTGCCATTTCTCCTTAGTCTCTTCTAGACTGTGAGAGTTTCTCCATCTTTCCTTGTTTTCTGTGACCTTGATTGTTTTGAAGATTACTGGTCAGGTGTTTTGTAGAATGTCCCTTAATTTGGATTTGTCTGATGTTTTCTCATAATTAGACTGGGGTTATGGGTTTTGGGGATAAGTACCACAGAGATGAAGTACGCTTCTTATCACATTGTATCTGGGATATTTGATATCATCATGATTTATCAGTGGTAGTGTTAACCTTTATCACTGGTTTAAGATAGTGTCTGCCAGGCTTCTCTCCTGGAAATTTACTGTTTTCCCTACCATACCCTATTTTTTGGAATCTGATCACTAGTTCAGCCCACACTTTCAGGGAGGGGATCAATAAGTTCCACCTCCAGACTCAAAAGGCTACATATTGTCTTTCACAGAGCAAAAGGTTTTGATTTTGATAAAGTCTAATTTATCTATTATTTCTGTTATGGATTGTGCTTTTGGTGTTGTATGTAAGAATCATTGCCAAACCCAAGATTGATTTTTTTAAACAGCTTTATTGAGATGTAATTTATATGCTATAAAATTTGCCCATTTAAAGTGTACAATTCATTGTTTTTTGTATGTATTTATAGAGTTGTGCAACCATTACTACGGTCACTTTTAGAACATTTCATCACCTTATAAAGAAATCCCATACCCATTAGCAGTCACTCTCCATTTCCCCCCAAGCTCACGGCCTTAGGCAATGGCTAATCTGTTTTATGTCCGTATGGTTTTGCCAATATGGAGTCATACAATATGTGGTCTTTTAAAAGTGACTAGCTTTTTGGACTTAGCATGATGTATTCGAGGTTCATCTACATTGTAGCATGTATTTAATTCTTTTTAATTGCCAAATAATATTGCATTGTATGGATATACCACATTTTGTTTATCCATTCATCATTTGATGAACATTTGCATTGTTTCTACTTTTTGGCTATTATGAATAATGCTGCTGTGAACATTTGTGTAAGTTTTTTGTATGGACGTATGTTTTCATTTCTCTTGGGTAGTTACCTAGAAGTGGAATTGCTGGGTCATATGGTAATTCTACATTTAACATCTTAAGAAACCCAAGATTGATTTTTAAATATACACTTTTATTATTTTGGAGTAAATATACGTGGCTTTTCTGTTGTTCCTGAATAGATAGGAGCTGCGTGTAATCGACTGTCTCCATTTGTAAATAATATCATTAAATGTTTTTAATCTTTCAGTAAGTATCATTGAGCACATGCATACATCAGGGACATATCTATGAATGAAGTATGGTCTCCAGCCTTAAGGAAATGGGAATGTACAATCTAATAGAAGAAACGTAGCTATATAAACAATTCCAGTCCAGACTGATAGATGAAGTAACAGGGAAATAGTGGTGTCCCAGAGAAGAGATCCATCCCATCTACTTAAGGGGATCAGGAATGGCTGAGGAGGAGATAACAGAAGTAGATCTTATTTGGTAGTAACCTGGTCACTAAAGACTGGGGCAAGTCTTTTTAGGCTGGTGGTCAACATCTGCAAAGGCATGGAGATGTGAAGCAGTATGGCTGTGTGGGCAGTTGCAAATAATTGGGCATTGCTAAAGCATTGTTGGGGACTGTATCTAGAAATAAAAGACTAGAGAATCAGACAGTAACAAGATCTAAAAGCTATTTTATTCTATGTTGAGAAGTTTGGATTTTTTTTTTTTTTTTTTTTTTTGCTGATCTGTTTCTCAAACTGGATTACTGTGTGTGTGTGTGTGTGTGTGCGTGTGTGTACACACTGGCAAAACATGGCATGTCTTCTTGGAGCTTGAATTTTATTTGAAGATTTAGGCATAGAATAATTTTTTGCATTAAAACAATCAGATTTTTAGTGAAATTGAAGATCACATTATAAGTTTCCCAGATGAGTTTTAAATAATTTTAGAGCTTGTTAGGACTGCTCTGACTACTCTAAAAGTATGCAAGATATACTGGGTTTCTTTAGGCAAAGAGTAGCAGTGTTTTGGTCAAACGGTGTATTGTGCATAGCTTTTATTACCATATTTTATCTATTGTGACATTTTTTTGAAACTTTTAACAGTCAGGATGTATCTTACAATCGGTAATGGTACATAAAATGATGGTGCATTTCATAATCTAGGATCTTAAGCTAGGCAAAATATATCTTTTTCTCATTAGAAAGCAACAGAGTCATCATAGAAAACTTGAACTATGTAGAAAAGATGAGGAATACAGCAATCTGTAATCCCACCGCATTCAGAGATGACTACAGTTATTATTTTGGTATATTTCCTTCTGGCCTTTTTTCTGTCTCTGAAATCAGTATATATTTGTGTTTTTAGAAAATTGAGTTCATATACCACATGCAGTTTATTCTGTATTTTTGCTCAGTATTTTTTGTTGAACATCATTCTATGTCATTATTCTTTTTTTATTGAATAAATTTGACGTGTAACATTGTGTTAAGTTTAAGATGTACATGTTACTTTGATACGTTTATATATTGTAATATGATTGCCGATGTAGCAATATTTATCACATCATATAATTATAGTACGATATTATTGTCTATATTCATTATACTGTGCATTAGATCTCTGTGGCTGATTTACTACTTGTTACAAGTTGGTACCCTTAAACACCATCATCCTTATCCTCCCATCCCTCATCCTCTGGTAACCACTATTTTACTGTCTGGTTTTTTTTTTGTTTTTTTTTTTACAAGTTTAGTGTTTTTAGATTCTACATATAAGTGATATCATTACTTGTATTTGTCTGACTTATCTCACTTAGCATAACATGCTCAAGGTCCATCCATGTTGTTGCAAATGGAAGGATATCTTCCTTTCTCATGGCTGAATAATATTCCATTGTGTATGTGTACCATGTCTTTTTTATCCATTCATCTGTTGATGGGCATTTGGGTTGTTTCCATATCTTGGCTATTGTGAATAATGCTGCAATAAACATGGGAGTGCATATATTTTATTGAAGTCCTGTTTTCATTTCCTTTGGGTGTATACCCAGAAGTGAAATTGCTGGATCATATGGTGTATCTATTTTTAATTTTTTGAGGGACCTCCATATTGTTTTCCTTAGTGGTTGGACCAATTTACATTCCTGCCAACAATATGTAAGGGTTCCCTTTTCACCACATCCTCACCAGCACCTGTTGTCCCTTGTCTTCTTGATGATAGTCATTCTAACAGGTGATATCTCATTGTGGTTTTGATTTGCATTTCCCTGATAATAAGTAATATTGAGCATCTTTTCATGTGTCTGTTGGCCATTTTGATGTCCTCTTTGGAGCAATGTCTGTTTAATTCTTTTACTCATTTTTTAATTGAATGGTTTGTTTTTTTGTTATTGAATTGACTGAGTTCTTTATATATTTTGGATACTAACCCCTTATCCAATATATGATTTGCAAAAATTTTCTCAAATATGTTGTCTTTGTTAATTGTTTCTTTTGTTGTGCAGAAGCTTTTGAGTTTGATGTAGTCCCATTTGTTGATTTTTTTCCTTTTGTTGTCATGCTCAAAAAATTATAGCTAAGACCAATATCGATGAAATTCTTCCCTACATTTTCTTCTAGGAGTCTTATGGTATCAGGTCTTATGTTTGCATCTTTGATCCATTTCAAGTTAATTTTTGTGAGTAGTATGACATAGAGATCCAATTTCATTGTTTTGCATGTGTGTCTCCAGTTTTCCCAGCACCATTTGTTGAAGAGGCTGTCCTTTCCCCACTGGGTATTCTTGGCTCCCTTGTTGAGTATTAGCTGACTGTATATGCCAGGTTCTGGGCTCTCTTTCTGTCCCATTGGTCAATGTGTGTATTTTGTGCCAGTTCCATACTGTTTTTATTACTATGGCTTTGTAGTATAGTTTGAAATCTGCAAACTTGATACCTCCAGCTTTGTGCTTTTTTCTCAGGATTGCTTTGGCTGTTAGGGGTCTTTTATGGTTCCACACAGGTTTTAGGATTGTTTCTTCTATTTCTGTGAAGAATGACTTTGGTATTTTGATGGGGATCTGTATAGTTATTCTTCAACAACACTTTTAAATGTTGTCTTAGTACTTCATTATATGTGTATGAAATTATTTAATCTTTACATTTTTAGAAAATTTTATGGTAGGCATCTTAATTCCACATCATATCTAATTTCCTTAGGATAAATTCCTAGAAGTAGAATTTACTGAGTGTAAGTGTAATTTTTTTTTAAAGACTCTTAAGTAAAATGATCCATTTGCTTTCTGGAAAGTTAGATTGAAGAGTCTGTATGTGATTGAAATCTTTTTGAAATTTTGGTAACCCTGAAAGTATAAATTCTCAACCTTTCTGCGCTGCCTCTTTTGCTAACTTGTGATTATTTAGAGACCAATTAGCTAGTTAGTGGCCTGTCAAGACTTATGGAGTCTATTTGTGATTCAGTTTGCCCATTTTATTCCTTGCTTACTGTGCTATGTAGTAATATCTCACTTCTCTGAATCTTAGCTTTCTGCAAGCATCACCTGGCTCAACACAGTTGACAATCAGAAATTGGTAAAGGGTCTTATGGTCACACAATCCTATTTATTGGTTTTAGAATTAATGAGGGCTTACCAAATTTATACTTCTGCACATATTTTTCATGAAACAAATTCTGTAAAAAGCAAAGAGGTTGATATTTATTGTGGGAAAAAACAGAACACTATAAGAAGGATTGGAAGTTCTGAGCAGTTTGCAGTTTTAGATAGGATGACTAGGGTAAGGCTTACTAAAAGGTGACATTTGAGAAAAGAGTTGAAGTAGTTGAGAGAGTTAACCATGTGGATGTTTGAGGGAAGAGAGTAGCATACAGAGGAACAGCCAGTGCAAAGGCCTTAAGAGGTGAGTGTACCTGGCATGTTTGAGGAGCAACAGGGAAGCCACTGTGGCTGCAGAGGATTAAGCAAGGGAGAGAGTAGTAGGTTGATGTCAGAGAAGTAAGGAAATAGGGAGATTAGGTCATGTAGAGTCTTGTAGGCCATTGTAAGATCATTGACTTTTGCTCTGGGTGAGATGGCAAAACATTAGAGATTTTTGAGCAGAGGAGTTAAATGATCTGACTTGTGTTTTAAGAATATCACCCCGAAGAATAGACTCTGGAGATGCAAGGATAGACACAGGGAAATCAATTAAGAAGCCATTGCAATAATCCAAGGAAGAGATGATGGTGGTTTGGTCCACCATGGTAGCAGTGTAGAGGGTGAGAAGTTATCAGGTTCCAGATAATTTTAAAGGTAGAGCCATCGTGTTTTCCTGAAAGTTAGGATGTGGAGTGTAAGAAAAAAAGAGGAGTCAAGAATGCCCACTACGTTTTTGCCCCAGGCAAAATTGAGCCATCAACTGAAATGTGGCGATAATAGGTAGAGGTTTTTGGGTGAGAACATCTCTTCAGTTTGAGACACATTAAATTTGAGATGTCTGTTACCCATTTTGTAAGCAATTGAATATATAAATCTGAAGTTTAAGAGAGAGGTCTGAGTTAGAGATAAAAATTTGAGAGTTGTTGACATGTAGATGGTTTTTAAAGCCCACCAAAGAAAAGTTTTAGATAGAGAAGAAAACACTATGGAAGACTGAGCCTTGAGATGCTTCAGTGTTAAGAAATCTGGGAGAAGAGGAGGAACCAGCAAAGGCAACTGAGAAGTAATTATTGAGGTTGAAAAGACACCCTCAGTATTGTTGGAAGAATGTGGTATCTTGGAAGTCAAGTAAAGAAAGTTTACCAGGAGAGAGTGATCAAACTGTGTTAGAAGCTGCTTACTGCTGATATGTCAAGATGAGGACTGAGATGTGGTTGCTGGGTTAGCAACATGGTGGTCATCTGTGACTCTGACAAACAATTTTAGTAGAAAGGTAATGGCCAAAGCCCACCAGGAGTGGATTTAAGAGCAAATATGAAGGAAGATTTAGAAATGGAGAGTATAGACAACTTTTGAGGAATTTTGCTGTAGAGGTAGGTAATGGGGCAATAGCTGGTGAGAGAAATGGGATCAAAAGTTTTGTTTGTTTAAGATGGAAATAAAAATAGTATGATAGGATCCAGTTAAGAAGGGGAAAGCTTAATGATACAGGAGAAAGAGAGGAGAATTGTTGGAGCAGTGTCCTTGAATTAGTGAAAAAGGATGATATCACTGGGGAGGGACTGATGTAAGATAGCAGTATTTTCCTATAGTAGAAGGTGAGAAGACCTATGAGTGTGCATGCTGGTAGTTGAATATATATATATATATATATATATATAGTGGTACGTCTATGGTAGTTTTCTTCTGATTGTTTCGTGGTAGTCTACAAGGTCATTAGCTATGAATAAGGATCAGTGGGAGAGCTGTGGGAGGTTTGAGAAGAGCGGAGAAAATGTGAAATATGGTCTCTAGCAGAGTGGAAGAAATAGACTAGGGAAATATATGATTACCGAGCATGATTAAGGGCCAGCTTTATGTTTGTGATTATGAATTTAAAGTGGGATGAGTCAGTATAATTTTGTGTATTTATCCAGACATATTCAACTGCATGGGTGCTGACATAGAGTTAGTTGGAGAATTGATTTAACTAGGATTATGGTTTTGCCAAACTATGAATAATGAAGCAGAAGAGGGCAGAGGCATTGAAGATGTTTGCAAGTGAGTGATTATAATAATTGACCGTGTAATTTGAGCTGGGTAGGTAAGAAAGAGAAGCTATCAGTGCAATGAGGTACAGTAAAAATGGGATAGCATCAGTGGATTGGAGGTTGGTTGGGTTGAGGATTGTTGGAGTTGAGTTATTGGAGGGAGTGAGCAGGAAAACTAAGCCCTTAGAGAGTGTAAGATTTGAAATTAAAATTATGGGAGGATTATAATTACTGATAATGACAAGGTCTAGTATGTGACCCTGGAAATGAGTGGCTGAGATCAGGTGGAGGACAAGATCTTAAAGATTTTGAGAGTCTGGATTATTAAAAGTATCATCTATGGATGTATTAAAATCCTTAAGGTTAAAACTTTATTGGCAATAAAGTTAGTAAACCAGGAACTAAAATTATCTAGGAATGAGATGTGATGACCTGAAGGCCAATAGATTACAGCAACAATGAGAGGTAGTGGGAGATATAACCTAATAACATGAAAATCAAAGCTGCAGATTTAGGGTTAGTGTGTAGAGACAGCTGTGGGATTCACCTCTCCCACTTTCAGGGGCAGTGGTATAAGGCATGTGGGAAAGTAAAGGTCACCACATGAGAGCTGTAGGGGAAGCATTGCCCTCAGATGAGGGCTGGGTTTTCATTAGAGCAGGGGTTGGCAAAGTACAGCCCGCAGGCCAAATCTAGGCCACCACTTGTTTTTGTGTGGCTCATGAGCTAAGAATGGTTTTTATATTTTGAAATGATTGATAAAAAGTCAAAAGAAGAATAATATTTCATGACACATGAAAATTTTATGAAACTCAGATTTCAGTATCCATAAATAAAGTTTTATTGGGACATAGCCACTCTCATTCTTTTATGTATTATTGATGACTGATTTTGTGCTAGAACAGCTGAGCTGAGTAGTTGTGACAGAAATCATACATGGCGTTGTCGTTGCTTCACACTTCACACAGCACACCATAAGAGAAAAAAGTCAACTTTGGATGTTGTCATTTTGAGGCACAATGGAGAGTGGATATTTTTATCAAGTTAGGTGGCAAAGCATTGTGTTTATTATGGAGTGACACTATAGCTGTGCTAAAAGATTACAATATACATTGACATTAGCAAATTAAGCACTCATCATAATATTCCCAACTCACAGGAAAGCAACAATCAGAAAAAATAGAAAATTTAAGATGGAATATCTCATCACAGCAGAGTTTTCTTCTCAAAAATAAGAAAGGAAAATGAGGCTGCAACCTTACATAAGTTTACGAGTGGCTTATTTGTCAATCAAGCAGGGAAAGCTGTTCACTGATGGTGAGTGTTTGCAATAGCAAAACAAATGTATACAGAGAGAAAACCTTGCTTAAGACTATTAGCTTTTGGCAAGAACAGTTACTCACAGAATTGAGGCCATTGGGAGCAACATCAGTAGTCAGTTTAGAAACAAGACAAATCATTTGAGTGATTTCCTTGACCCTGGTGGTTTATTTGAGGAGTCAATGCAGACTTTGAAGTGACTGAAGAATTATCCTCTCTGTATAGTCTTTATGGAACATGTGCAGGCAAGAAAATTTTTAAAGAAGTGGAGAAAACATTAAGTAAACTTGAAGTGGAGTCTGCTAAGATGTGTTACAAGTGATGGTAGTTAAAGTTATGTATGGTGCAGAAAAAGGCTTAGTTGGACAAACTAACAAAGCTTGTGCAGACACAAGGTGTTTAAAGCCTATAATTATTTATTGTATTATAGATCAGCAGGTACTTTGTGGAAAGTATTTGAGTCTGTCATGTGTTATTGAACCACAGTGTTAATGGTAAACATCATTCACTCTCATGGACTTAATCATCATCAGTTCTGTGAATTTTTGTCAGAAATTGAAGCTGAACATCTCAATTTGTCTTAGCATATGGCAAGTTGATGGCTTAGCAGTGGTAACGTTTTATTGTGAATTTTTTTTTTTTTAGTTAAGGGCTGCTATGGACTAAATTATGTCCCTCCTCTCCCAAGTTCATATATTGAAGCCTTAACCCCCAAGATGACTGTTTTTGGAGATAGGACCAATAAGCAGGCAGTTAAGGTTAAATGACATCATAAGGGTGGGGCTCTGATAAGATAGGATTAGTGTCCTTATCATGCGCACACAAGGAAGAGGTCCTGTGAGCACACGGACAGACTGCATCTGCCAACAAGCCACGAAGAGAGGCCTTACCAGAAACCAAACATTTTGGCCTGCTGATCATGAACTTCTAGCCTCTAGAACTGTGAGAAAAATGAATGAATGTTGTTTAAGCCACCAGTCTATGATATCTGTATCGCAGTATGAGCTAAAACAAGGACCAAGATGAATGTTTTTCTGAATGAGAAGAACCATTCTCAACTGTCATGGAATTTTCATTGAACGCTGGTTGACTTTGTAAATTAGTTTTTGCTCCAGATTTCATGATGTTTCTTAATGAATTCAACCTAAAATTGAAAGGCAAAACAGCATTTTTATGCAAAACTTAAATGTAATAGTCATTTTGAAAACTAATACTGTTAGAATCACAAGTAATGCCAAGCTGCTGTATACACTTTCAGAAACTAAAACAGGAAGCAGTATCTCCATTCCCATACAAATTTGCAGCAGATATATTTTCTGAACTCAAACTACAGACTTCATAGCCTATTTATGGCTCTAAACCTCATATAACCCGAACCAGGGATTCTTTCTCAACCCCATAGGCTATTATATAACAGATCATCCTTGTTCAGAAATTTCTTCTCTCTCATCTGGAGTATTACAGTACTCTTAAAATTCTCCGTATCTCCACTCTTGCCCTTACTGAATCCATCTTTTACGTATTCCCTAGAGTGGTTTAGGTGAAATGTAAATTTGACTATGTTGTTTATCTGCCTTGTTTCTTTTCATGGCTTCCAACCAATAGTGATAGTTTTCAAATTATGCTTCTCAGTTCCCAACAGATCCCACAGGACTCTCAGGGGCTGCATTATGGAAGAGTTATAAAGTAGAAGAGCCTCCAGCCCCTCTCTGACATCCCTCCCCCCACTACCCTCCTGAAGCAGAGCACCTTCTTTTATCTGTTTTACATATTGAGCTGCTTTAAACTTTATTGTGAAAAAGATTTTTGATGATTAAATAATAATTTTGTAACTACTTGCCTACAGGTGAAGTTTACGGTCCTTAACCAGTTTTGGGTTCTCCAGCCTCTCCTGCAAATCCTTACCACAAACTTGATACTCCAGCAACACAGAACTTCTTGTGTTCTGCGCCCATTTGCCTGTAGTGTTCTCTCTTTTCTTCTTCCTACCTGGCTAACTGCTACTCATTCCAGGTGTTATCATCTCCAGAAAGCCTTTTCCAGCCACCTTCCTCCCAGGCAGGCTTGGGCTAGGTGTCTTCCTTAGTATTCCACAAGCTCTGTGCTTATCTCCTTTATGGCTTTTTCATGTGTGGTATATTTTTTCATTGTTTGTGTTTCATTTGCTAGAGTTTGAACTCCTTAAGTGCAGGAACTACAAGTAGTCCCCCTGTTATCTGCAGGAGATGCGTTCCAAGACCCCCCAGTGGATACCTGAAGTTGCAGATAGTACCGAACCGTATATATGCTATTTTTTCCTATACATATATATTTCAGGTGCCATAGCAAAACTAGCACAAATTTTTTTTCCTTCTTTACAATTTCATGGATAGGAGATTCATTCTTACCATTAGATTTTAGCAACCTCAGCATATGATTTTCCTTAGCATGTGATTTTTTTCTTTGTAGGTTTAGAATTTTCACCTTCTCACATAAAAGAAGCACTTTACAGCTTCTTTTTGGCGTATCTGAGTTGTCAGCATCACTACTCTTGCGCTTCAGGACCATTCTTAAGTAAAATAAGCGTTGCTTGAACGCAAGCAGTGTGATAACATGACAGTGGATCTGATAACCGAGAGGGCTACTGAAGGATTAATGGGTGGGTAGTGTATACAATATAGATAAGCTGGACAAAGGGATGATTCAGGTCCCTGGCAAGAAGGAGCTGGACTGTACAAGATTTCTTCTTGCTACTCAGAACAGCACAAAATTTAAAACTTATGAATTGTTTACTTCTGGAACTTTCCATTTAGTATTTTCAGACATTGATTGACCATAGGTAACAGAAACTGCAGAAAGAGAAACCATGGATAAGGGGGAAATATTGTATGTTTTAAAATTATCTTTATATATCTACAGTGATTACTATAGAGCCTGGATGGTACACAAATATTTGTGTAGTAAATTGTGATTATCGTTCATATTTTTCTGATGCATCTTGCAGTTGATATGTAACCTAAAATTAAATGTACTTATGTTATTCTTGTGTGAAAATTATGTTTGTGTTATCCTTGTGTTTGCTCTCTGTTGCATGTGTTTATTGATCATAATGTACACAAACACGAGTTCAAATGTGCATTTAAAAAGAAAGACAAGAATATTATATGCAGCTTTTATTGGGAACTAGGACTTAAGTTTAATAGCTGTGCTGTATTTTGTACAACTCTGAAATGTGAAGCTTTTCCATGTAATCTCATGCCAATGTTGACCCATGTGGATTAAAATAGCCCTATTTTAATCTGTGACCAAATTAGGAATTAAAATATCTATCCAGTGGGGATTTGTAAATTATTGTAGTTTGTAGCGTGACAGGTTTATATAAATAATTGCAGTGATTCCCACTGTGTGTTTTAAGTTAAAATCTAGATCCAAATAGAGAAACATAATGATATAATTACCTGATTCTTTAGCATACTTGCCTCTGATATCTTCAATTATTTATATCTTTTTTTAAAGGATTGTCAAAACTGACTTGATAAAAAGAAAATTTTATTTCATTAATCTAAAATATCTACCCATGGTCTCTCAGTTCAAATTTGATGTGTACTAAAAATACCAGGAACTAATTATCCTTAGTGTGTGTTTGTAGTATAATATTTGTTTTCTAAAACATTCTATTAAGTCAGATTTTAATGAAAACATTTTAATAACTAGAGTGAAACCATTCCAGAATTTATTTAAAACAATTCTTAGTACATTAAACATTTCTCTATTTTATACCTTTACATATTACTATATATCAAGTAATTCTTAATAAATGTTTTTTCATTGTGTTTCTCAAGAACTTGAATGTAAAATAAGCAGTGTTCGTTATAATGCTTCAGTGATTTAAAATTACAAACTTTTCTTTTCATACAGATAAAGACACAATAAATAAAATTAGAGATTTACGAATGAAAGCTGAAGATTATGAAGTAGTGAAGGTGATTGGTAGAGGTGCATTTGGAGAAGTTCAATTGGTAGGTTATTTTAATGAGATTTAAAAAACAATAACTTTTTAAAATTAAAAAATCCACTTGTGTGTTTAACATATATTATTTGGGAAAGTATTGTTTTTATAGAATTGTTGCTTTAAATTACTCTAGACATTCTTGCCTAAGGATATGAAAGCCTAGTGTCAAATTCAGCAGCAGTGTGAAATATTTTCCCCAGGCATCCATGAGTAGAGAAGAGGTTTCAAGCATCAGAAGAGAAATCTTTACTCTTAATATTAGACTATCTCAAATCCTGTGGAGAAGTAAGTTTTATAAATGGGAAGCAACATACGTAGCAGGGTGGAGGAGAGGGAGTGTCCTATAGGGAATAAAGATTTTTTTCTAATATTACTTGCATCTGGTAATTAAAGTCTTTATCTAATTGGGATAATTCAGCAGAAGAGAAGAAATAAAAATAGCTAGAACAACAATGTTAAATTATTTAACAAGGTGTTAAAATCATTTAGTAAATTGTTCTGGGAAACACTGAGCTGTTAATGAAAGGTTCATTATTTTCTGTTTTCCATTTTAAAGGTGAGGCATAAATCCACCAGGAAGGTATATGCTATGAAGCTTCTCAGCAAATTTGAAATGATTAAAAGATCCGATTCTGCTTTTTTCTGGGAAGAAAGAGACATCATGGCCTTTGCTAATAGTCCTTGGGTTGTTCAGGTATGATTTTGCTACTGTTTCATTATTGCTATACTAGTTTGTAACTAAACATATCTGAGAAGCTTAGTTTGCTTTTTAGAACAGTAATAGAGAATTTATTGGCAATTACAAAATTGTCTAACATACCATTATTTTTAAAATCATAAAATTTAATTTTACTGAATCATCTCTAGGAGGAAAGTAAGGCCAAAGCAAAATAATTTTGTTTCTGTAGAATTTAAATATTAGAAAATTTAAATAATCTGCTTTGGTTTGGGGGAAGTCATATATTATTATACTCCAAGTAGAAACTTTAATATTGAAATTTGTTTTTTCCCAAATGTAAGATTCTCATATTTTGTTTATTTAACTATTTGTCTCTGTCATTTTGTGGAGAGGGAGGAATGAGGAAAATGAAGGGAAAAGTGAGGGCCTCCACATAATATTGTATTGGCTTTAGGTTTTTCAGTGGAAAGAGAAACACACTAGAAGTCAGTAGTTGTAGGTCCTAGTCTTGACTGCCACAGGCCTATCTATGAAGCTGTGGCCAAGTTATTTACATCTCTGGGCCTCAGTTTCCTTGCTCAGAAAAGTGAGAGTTGGCTTAGATTATTTTTAACTGTAGAGATACCTCGGGTGAAGTCATGGAGGCAAGCAGGAATTTGGGTAGGTTATACTTCTGGGTTTTCTATTTCTGCCTCAATTAGAGCAGCTCCATGTTTTATCTCTTATATATTGGGGTCCTTATGTAAGATTGTATAGCGGGGAAGTAAAGTCTTCTGGTTTGGGGGAAGAAAAAAACTACTGGGCTAGACCATTCCTAAATTCCTAACATGTATTTGGTGATTTATTTATTCACAGTATATAATGAAGAGTATCCCAAATAAGCCTACTAGTAATTGGTATAAAAAGGTTATGGAAAATGTTTAAGATTTACATAATGAGACCTTTTATACTTGAAATGTCTGCTCTGTTTTTATCACTTATGTAGAGCAGGGTTTCTTGGCCTCAGTACTATTGATATTTTGGGCCAGATAATTCGTTCTTGTTGGGGGCAATCCTATGCATTATAGGATTTTTAGCAGCATCCTGGGCTTCTATCCAGCGGTAGCAGCATTCTCACACGTCACATCAGTTGTAACAACCGAAAATGTGTTCAGACATTGTTGAATGTCACCTTGGGTAGTGGTGGGGTGGTGGTGGTGGTGGTGGTGGTGGTGGGGAGAAAATTGTCACCTCTGATTGAGAAGCACTAATAGAGAAACTTCAGTCTTCTGTAGAGAGGTAAAACATGTGACGTAACTGTTACTTTTAGGATTAAATTTACAATTAATGTACTCGAAGCTTTGTTTTTCTTGATGCGTTGTCTATAAATCGGGTAATCTGCCACCAAATCAACAATGTTTCTTTAACTATGATGCCCAAACGGTAAATTGTATACTTTAATCTGGGACAGCCTTGAGAGATGCCACTTAGTTTCTTATCTTTCCTCCAAATATATTTCTTTAATTAAAATAACTAAACCTATAACTAAAACTATTAAACATTACTGAAAGAATGAAACGTGACAAGGACAATTTTAAGATACAAATGTCTAGGTAAATCATTTTCTCTAGGGCTTATTTTATTTATTTTAGTTCGATTAAGTTGTATTTACTTAAAATGTTCTTTTGTAAGTTTGCTCTTTTAACCTCAGCTCTGGTCACATAATAAATACATTTTGCCTGGTATTCTTGCCAATTTTCTATCAGTTGACTTGACTCTTCCTGCTTTGACTCCGGCTGCTTCCCTCTTCCTGCTGCTTTGTTAGTTGTTACTGCTCCTCCTCCTATTGACTGCTATCATTTATTGAGTATCTATTGTACTAAGTGCTTTCTATATTCACTAATCTTTTTAACAGCTCTGAAAGACAGTTAATCCCTATTAGGTACACCCCCAATTTATAGATTAATTTATGCTTTTATTCATTAGACATTTATTAAGCACTTGCTAACTGCCAGGCATCCAGATGCTGACTGAGCAACAGGTATAAAAGTCAAACAAGGTATATATAGTCCCTTACATTCTTCTAGAAGGGATTATAGTGACAGAAACTCAGGGATGTTAAGTGAATTGCCCAGTCACACAGCTAATAAGGGACAGCTGAGACTGTAGCCCAGTTTATCAGACTTCTTGAGAATTGTGGTGTTGATATAAATTTAACAGTAAATACAGTAAACTTGTGCTGCACACAAGTTAAATTAGAACCACGATATTTCTTTGCTTAGAAGACTTGCATATTCTTTACTGAAGCTATTTTAGTTCTTTAAAAATTCTCAGTATAAAAAATTCAATTAGTACAGAAATGTGTAGAGAAAAAAAGTCTCCATCTAACTCCTCAGAAATAACCAGTTAGTAGTTCCTTTGCATATGCAAGAGTCTTTGTGGTATTTTTGTTTGTGTTTGTTTCTTCTTTCTTTTCTTTAGAGTACTACAACTACTACAGTTTGATTATTTTAATTAAATGTTATGTTAGTATTTTTGCCAATTTTTAAATGAAATAATTTTGCTTAATCTTAATGTTTTTTTTTATATTTGTATAGCTTTTTTATGCTTTCCAAGATGATCGTTATCTCTACATGGTGATGGAATACATGCCTGGTGGAGATCTTGTAAACTTAATGAGCAACTATGATGTGCCTGAAAAATGGGCACGATTCTATACTGCAGAAGTAGTTCTTGCATTGGATGCAATACATTCCATGGGTTTTATTCATAGGTAAAGATAAAAATGCTTTAAGTTTTCTCATTTGCTTAAGAGAAACCTGAAAAATACTTAAACTTTATTTGATTAGTATTTCCCACCCTAAATCTACCTATTCTCCTCCCATATGAGTGGTATTTTAGAATGTAAAACTTTGAAGTTCATAATTTTAACATTTTGGTTTAATGTTGATATAAATGTATTCTTTAAGATCTTTTAATATGATTATATAGTTTTTATATGGTGTTCTGAAAAGTAAAAATTATAAGCTGGTTTTCTGAGGTATGTGCCAGAGTGTTAAACATTTTTCATTTTTTTAATATACAAATTAATTTGCTTTTGATTAGATTTTATATACAAATTTTTTAGTATACAAATTAATCTGCTTTTAATTAGTGAATAGATCATATTTATTCATTAGAAGAATAATTTCATCTGTTTTGCAAACACCACTTGAATCCAGTGTGAAACTGTTATGCTAAGTGCCAGGGATATAAAAGTGAAAGTGACTAAGACCCTGTTCTGGGGTTATTTATGTACTTATGTTGAAAAGTGTGTTTCAATTATTATTATTATTTTTGTTTGTGTGAGGAAGACCAGCCCTGAGCTAACATCTGTTGCCAATCCTTCTCTTTTTGCTGAGGAAGATTGGCCCTGGGCTAACATCCGTGCCCATCTTCCTCTACCTTATATGGGACGCCGCCACAGCATGACTTGACAAGCGGTGCATCCGTCTGCACCCGGGATCCGAACCTGTGAAGCCCGGGCCACTGAAGCAGAGCGCACAAACTTAACCGCTACGCCACCAGGCTGGCCCCTCAATTACTTTTTATGTCTGAGGGTTACATTTTTTATGGTTAGTCTCTCTCAAATGATTTGATTTTTCCTGTGGAAGACTCAAACTCTACTTAAAAGGAAGAGAAATATTATATGTCTTCTTTTGAAACATTAACATATAAAAGAATTTCCCTGCTGAAGTTCAATTTATACATGTAGATAGAGAGCACGTATAGATCAAAAGTGGCCTTATCTACCTTGAGTGAGGGTACATGACCTAAAATAACTGCCTCACATCATTTTTATCAGTGTCTGATCTGTTTCAGAAATACTCGACTGTATTTTTTTTCCCTTCAGGGATGTGAAGCCTGATAACATGCTGCTGGATAAATCTGGACATTTGAAGTTAGCAGATTTTGGTACTTGTATGAAGATGAATAAGGTTAAATAATTAGATTTTGATTAAGTTTTTGCTAATTTGAGATAGATGCTTTTTAGAAAATGCTATTTGAATTTACTATCCATAGCTGGACTTGTACAGAATTGATGTGATCTGTCTTATTTGTTGTAAAAGATGCCGTGGTTTCAATGTTATATTAGTAACTTGTAAGTGATTTATTTTTTCCTCTCTGTTTGGGGTAAGTGTGGATTGCCAGATTTACTAAATCCTTTATAACAACTCTAATATACACTATTGGTAACTAGAAATGGAATTAGTCATTAATGCCAGTGTTAAAATTAGACTTTCATAAAAATTGGATTTCAGTACTGTGTGTATTTTTTTAGTGTTTTACTTAGGCTTCTATTAACATGTAGATGATCTTACTATTTACTTTTGGAGTCAGTCTTATAAAGATATCCATCCTCACTGTTTGTATAATAAATAATTTATATACGTAGCTGAAGTAGCAAGGATCTATTTTCAGTTGAGGCAGTTCATATTCTTTGAAACTTATCACATAACAATAACCAGGAAGTTGTATTGATTATTTTAAAAAGGAAAATTATTGGATAGAAGGAAACACTACATGAGAACTTTTTTGTGAACATTTAATTATAATTCTCTTGTATTAATACCAGCTAAAATAAGTAATGGGTATATATAGTTTTTTTGTTTTTTGTTTTTAGAGAAAGTTAAAATGCATATTAGATAGATATTTAGTGTATTTAACACTTTTCTGCCCTTTTCCCATGCACGTTTCCCCATTTTACAGTCAATTCTTGTATGTTTTCTTCACAGTTTTAAGCAGAGTTAAATAAAAATTCATAAAAATAATTAAAATTCATTATTTAATAACTAAATAATAAATAAATAAAGTTCATCATAAAAATAATTAAATCAGCATTTATGTATTAATGTTATCAAATGATTCATCCTGTCAGCCCCTCAGTCTATTTGCATTGGCTTATATACTTGTTCTCTGCTATTAAGATGAGATCATTATATTGACACAACTAGGGGAATAATAAATGATGACAGTGTGTCTTTCTACTGAGTATTATTATGAAATAAAAATCACTGATGTATCCATACACACATGCACGCATTATGAATATATTGTGTGTATAATATGTATATATGGTTAAGCTATTTGTTAATTTTTGTCAAGTTTGCATTAGGTTTTGATATATTTTATAGCCCAAAGATTTAGATTTCTATAGGTTATATTCAGAAAGTTATTTTAAATAATTGAGATTGTATATTTAAAATATCCTAATTCAAAATTTGATCTGCCACTTTTTTTAGGAAGGTATGGTACGATGTGATACAGCAGTTGGAACACCCGATTATATTTCCCCTGAAGTATTAAAATCTCAAGGTGGTGATGGTTATTATGGACGAGAATGTGACTGGTGGTCAGTTGGGGTATTTTTATATGAAATGCTCGTAGGTGAGTAAAGGAGGATTTTATGTACCTCTAACATAGTCGTTCATCCCAAAACTTACCACTTGGCTTCTTCTAATCAATTATTTATTACATTAAGCAGTGTTGATTTTGTTTGTAGGAAACAAACTGATCCAAACTTGCTTTGTGTGTGTTTTTAAAAGCTATTTAGAAGCTTAAAGCAACTGTGTGATGTGTTATTTCTTTTTATATATCAAGTGTATGTTTTTAGTTTAATGCATATTTAGTAATCTTTCAACAGGTAACATTGACTCTTTTCCTTGGCACTGATTCTTTCAAATGTATCTTATTTTGCTTTTGTTTTCCCTATCAATTTTTCAGGTGATACACCTTTTTATGCAGATTCTCTGGTTGGAACTTACAGTAAGATTATGAACCATAAAAACTCACTTACTTTCCCTGATGATAATGACATATCAAAAGAAGCAAAAAATCTTATTTGTGCCTTCCTTACTGACAGGTAAATAATCTTAACATTGAACTTACTTCTATTTGTTCTAAGGAAGTTCTTATTTTGCTGCTCAGTTTTTAAGGTCTATATCTGAGTTCCTATCTTGGACTGTTGGAATAAAAATTTTACCATTCCCAAAATCATTCATGATGGTGAAACCTAATATAATTTCTGGATGGCTTTTCTGGATCTCAACTCACTTGCCTTACCTAAGAAATTGCAATAATAATATATTCTTTTCTGATGGCTAGACCAGAAGATTTTTTTAAAATTTCATTGTAAAATTTTAACGTGGTTAAGTATAAAAATGGTAGTATATTTTATTGAGTCTGAGATTTTTTTTAACACGTTAACATTTCTGAAATTAGAGTGCATCGTACAATCAATGGCATGTATTAATTTAATTGAGAACATTTTTTTCCCTAGTGATAGAAAATGTTGATGCATCTTCCAATTGATGCCTTTTAAGTTAACACTGTATTGTATAATTGAAGTTTGCTAAGAGAGTAGAAGTTAAATGTTCTCATCAAAAAAAAGAAAAAAGTAAATATGTGAGATGATGGATGTTAATTAACTCAAATGGGGGAATCCTTTCACAATGTGTACATATAGCAAATAATGACATTGTATACTTTATCTTAAAATTTTGTCAATTATATCTCAATAGAGCTGGAAAAAAGATTTAATTATATATGGTATATGCTTGTTGAAATTAAGCAAATAGTGCAAAGCTATAAAAAAGTATATATTTCCTACCTCTTTCCTTCTAGGGGTAGTCATTAGTATAATGTCTTCCAGATTCAACAAGAATTTTAATAAAAATGTACACGTGTAGGTGTTTTAGAAACAAAAATGGCATGTCATGTATAACTTTGTGGTTTACTTTTTAAATTTAAACATGAACCAGATGACTTCCTAAGATTACATTTAATATTTATGGTTGTATATTGTTAATTTAAATAATAGAGAGGCCTAGTACTTTTAAATATGTTTCAGTTTCAGATTCACTTTAATTAAAAGTAGCTTATCCTCCTTCAGTATGTCTTTTAGAGCCTGAGTATATGGTTTTTCAAATTTTTATGTTTTAGTATATGTGCCATATAAATATAAGTATGATGCTGTGTGTTAGATGCTAGGGATATAGAAGTGAACAAGATACATAGCTACTGTTCTCCACTACCTCATAGTCCTTTGGGGGAAATAAACAAGCAAATTAGACATTTATTGTACAGAGAAATAAGTACTCTGAATTAAATACTATGTGCCATAGAACCATGGAGAGTTTCCCTAATCCAGTCTGGGAGAGTCACTGAAAGCCTCTTGAAAGTATCACATTATATCTAAAGCAATTTATCATTTAACTCATGAAAAAAAATTGGAGTTCAGGGTATTCTTGTTGTTTATAAGCACTCTACTAGAGATCAAAAGTTGCTGAGTTCCTCTTTCCAAATCAGCTAAAGGCATATTTTTAAACACTGTCTCTGCTCACTGAAGAGGCCAAGAATCAGTAACTTGTCCCATTAAAGCTCTCGGTTTTGTAGTAATGTCAAGAATTAGTTTTGATTGGTCAGAAATATTTGAGTATAAAATGGCAATTTTAAATTTAAAGTGTATTTGAGTTTTTGTTAGCTCCTGATGTGAAGTAAAGTTGTTGATTGCAAAAAATGTATCACTACCACTGTTTTAAAAAGCTATCAAGAAAATTTATTGTTTTATTTATTGTGCTAATGAAGCAAGGTGAGTGATTCATTTGGATTTTTGTTGTCAATAGCAAAGTCAGAGAGTATCAACAAATCTGTGCTTTTTGTATATTTTTTCCTTAAAAAATTCTTTAGGGGCCCGGCCCGGTGGCGTAGTGGTTAAGTTTGCGTGCTCCGCTTTGGCGGCCCAGGGTTTGCAGGTTTGGATCCCAGGTGCGGACAGACGCACAGCTTGTCAAACCATGCTGTGGCGGTGTCCCATATAAAGTAGAGGAAGATGGGCACGGATGTTAGCCCAGGGCCAATCTTCCTCAGCAAAAAAGAGGAGGATTGGCAACGGATGTTAGCTCGGAGCTAGTCTTCCTCGCGCGCACACACACACACACACACACACACACACACACACACAATTCTTTAGTATTCTCAGACTTCAACTTATTTTTTATTTAAGCTGAAAATTATGCTGACAATCAATGTAATTTCAAGGTGACATAGAACTATATTTATCATCCTGCAGATTTAGCATTATGCCCACAAATAAATCTGGCTAGGATATATATATATAATAATATCTTAAATGATTAATCACTTTTCTCCCTCCCTCTCTATTTAGAGAAGTGAGATTAGGGCGAAATGGTGTAGAAGAAATCAAACGACATCTCTTCTTTAAAAATGATCAGTGGGCTTGGGAAACACTCCGAGACAGTAAGTTATTTTTTCTTGCACATTACAGTGAATATTTGAAAGTAGTTGTGGTAAATAATCTGGTGAAACTGCCTTGCTAATATATGTGTATATCTGATAGAAATCCAAAGTACACAAATATAGTGTGGGTGTTGTCCTAACCTAAAGAGAGACTATTTGATAATGTTGGGGGAAAATTGTACTGCTACTTCTTGTATATCCCACTCAAGATACCAAGATGAAATATTATATACATGTAATGCAGTTGGGCCCAGCAGTCATAATTTGATATTTGATCTTTGTTGAATTGCTTTTTGTTTTAGACTTTAGTACCTCACTGTGGAAGAAGTCAATAAATAAGGGGTAATGAAATTAAAATGTATTTCTTGTGAAGAGACAAGTTATTCTCATTTTTACTAAAACTTAAAATATAAAATATAAGGGTCTATTAATAAATATCAGAAATTAATTTGTATAAAGATAGAGGAAATTATGGTATACTTGATTCCATCAGGCTTGCAGCTTGCAATTTAGAAATAAAAATATTTAGTGTGGAAGAAGTTCATTTTCAGTCAGTTTAGAGCATTTCCCTATTTCAAAAAAAAGTTATAAGATGATTCACAGATTTTTCTTGTTCAGCATAACCGAATCAAAATTATAATGGCACCAAACGTTCCCATCATTGACTGTTTGGGAGGCCAAGAATTCATCTTTCCCCTGTTGAAGTCTCAGGGATTTTTTTTTCCCTTTCACTTAATCAAAGAAAGGATAGTGTATACCAGCCCCTAACTTCCTGCTGTAGCAAAAACAATGAACAGTAAAAATAGTGGTTTTAGAAACAGTTACAAATTAGGTATTTGTCTTAAGTCCTGCCTGTCTAGTTGAGACTGAGGGATAGTTCTTTCAGGGGGAAAAAAATCTTATTTTTGAACAAATAGATCGTGTAGGTTTGCCAATATTAATGAAATATCCTTGTTATCAAATATTTTAAAAGATACAGTTATATTGCCTTCAAGTACAGTACATACATTGTACTAAACTATAAAATTGAGAAGGGAAAAGGGGAAATAAATTCTTGTGGGGCGCCGGCCTGGTGCCGTAGTGTTTAAGTGCGTGCACTCTGCTTCGGTGGCCTGGGGTTTCGCAGGTTCAGATCCCAGGTGTGGACAGATGCACCGCTTGTCAAGCCATCCTGTGGCAGCGTCCCATATAAGGTAGAGGAAGATGGGCACAGATGTTAGCCCAGGGCCAGTCTTCCTCAGCAAAAAGAAGAGGATTGACAACAGATGTTAGCTCAGGGCTAGTCTTCCTCACCAAAAAAGAAAGAAAGAAATTCTTGTGGAAAGTAAGAAATTACACCACTACAACGAATGACATTGAATGACCTATCTGGAGGAGCTACAGAAGCAACTTGGGAGAACTTATTAAGAGTTATACACTGGGAAATAAGGAATTTACTCCTCCTCATAAGTAAATGTGATGCGATTGCTGTCTTCTTGCTGCATGAGAAATTGTTGCAACACAAAGAGATGAGTAGAGAGTGAGATGCTGAATGGTTGCATTGAAAAGCTTTGTGTTTTTATTCAAGTTATGCTCTTAGTAAAGTTTAAGAAGGCTGAAAACATACAAATATGATTATAAATCTGAAGAAAATACAAAGTATTTCTTGTATTGCTTTAAATTATTTTTCAAAGTGAAGCAATGTATAAGTAACTGTAGAATAATGACACAACATATGTGTTTTTTTCTCTAAAAAGTAGAGAGGACATATTTCCTTTTTTGTATTGAAAAACTGCTACTAATTAGGAAAGGAGGCAGTCGACAAATATTGAACACCTACTCTATGCTGAGCACTATTCTATTTGGGCACTACCAAAACAGTAGTGATCAAACCAAGCAAAGTTCTTTACCTTGTGGAGCTCATAGTCTACTGGAACTGGGGAGGCCCAATCAGTGGCATTTTATGATATTATTATACCTCAATAGAACTGTTTATATTTATGAAAAAAGCAGGTAAAGTGAATTATTTCATTGATTTAAATGAAACAAACTTTATATTTAAGGAATTTCTGTAATTAATTTTATTAGTATTTTTGTCATTTCCATGTCTAACATTTATATTTTCATCTGTGGTTTTACTATAGTATACTTAGATTTAACATACTTACAAACATTTTAATAGCTTTTCCTAATTCTAATAGCTCCTATTTTGTGGCTGTTGTAAAAAAGAAAGAAAAATTGAAGTCTGTAGAGCTTATTGTTCTCTTCTTCTCTTTCCCTCTTCTACCCCTTCTTCACTTCCCACCCCTAAAATACCAAGAATACTTGTATTCTGAACTGACCTCTCTGACCTGCTAAGTTTTTAAAAATTATATAACAGTTATAATTTTTTTTTTATTTTTTGGACTCTCCAATTTTCTTTGGCAGATTGCTTACATTTTGCAAATAGTAGTTCTTTTGGTAGTTTTACCACTTACATGTCTACAAGTTATGATGGCAATTAATCTTCACCATCTGTTCCTTGGTGGTGTGCGAGCAGGGTAAAAAGCAGCTTGATTTTTGGCAGAATTTCCATGAGCTTCCTGATCTTATTCACTCTTAATTTAGAGTCACAAAGTATTAAGGTTATAAAATTACCTTTTCCACTCTTTTGGGATAGAACTGAAAAAATGACAAGAGTGAGAACAAAGATAGAAGACAGAAGAAATGAAAAGACTTAACTTGCTACAGGTCATACTGCTAGCAAATGACAATGTCAGGATTAAAATCTAAATCTGTTTGACTCCAAAGCCTTTGATCTTCTGGAATAACATGTACTGTTTAAGATTTCCCCTGATGGTCTAGTGGTTAAGGTTCAGCGCTCTCACGGCTTCAGCGGCCCAGGTTTGCTTCCCGGTTGTGGAACCACACAACCCGTCTGTCAGTTGCTATGCTGTGGTGGCAGCTAACATAGAAGAACTAGAAGGACTTAACAACCAGGATATTCAACCATGCACTGGGGCTTTGGGGAGAAGGGAAAAAAAAAAAAAGGAAGATTGGCAGCAGATGTTAGCTCAGGGCAAATCCTTACCTGCAAAAAATATTTCCACTCTTCAGTATTATACAGACTACAAGTGTAGGAAATCGATACTTATTGGCAGATAAATTTTGGGGGAAAGAAACTGATAACATTTATTACATATAATGATACATTATTAATAATACAGTGTTAAATATATGGTAATTTGCAAAACACTTTGCTGTTGATGATCTCATTTGAGTTAAGATACTGCCATTACTTAGTCCACCTGTAGCTGGTGGGAAATACACAAGGTGGCAACAGTAGTTAACTGTCAGCTCATGCAGTAAATTTTTAGTTTAGTTAAACAAAATTAATTGTGTAGAAGCACATATATACTATTCTAGGTTCTGTGGATTAATTAAATCTAGTGCCCTCTCTTTTACAGTTTCACATTTTCATGGGAGAGATTATCAGTGTAGTCTTCATGGATAAAAAATTTAGGGTGAAGCAAGTTTCAGGGGCTTAGGAGTTTAGACTTTCTCAGCATTATATTGGGTTCTTTTTATTTTTAAAATAAACTTTAAGAAAAATATCTCTTTATCATGGTAAACTATATATAACATAACATTTAACATTTTAGCCATTTTTAAGTGTACAGCTCAGTAGCATTAAGCACCTTCACATTGTTGTGCAGCTGTCAGCACCATCCATCTTTAGAACCTTTTCATTATCCCACATTAAATCTCTGTACGCATTAAACGATAACTCTCCATTCTCCTCTAACCCCACCCCCTGGAGCCACTATTCTACTTTCTGTCTCTATATATTTTACTATTCTAGGTACCTCAAATAAGAGGAATCATACAATATTTGTCTTTTTGAGATTGACTTATTTCACTTAGCTTGTCTTCAAGGGTCATCCATGTTATTGCATGTATCACAATTTTATTCCATTTTAAGGTTGAATAATATCCATTGTGTATATTTACCACATTTTTTAGTCCATTCATCCATCGATAGACACTTGGAAAGCTTGTACTTTTTAGCTATTGAATAGTGCTTCTCTGAACATTGGTGTACAAATACATGTTGGAGTCATTGCTTTCCATTATTTGAGTTAATTTTCGTATATGGTGTAAGGTAAGGGTTCAGCTTCACTCTTTTGTATGTGGATATCCAGTTTCCCCAACACCATTTGCTGAAAAGACTGTCTTTTTTCCATTAAATGTACTGGCACCATTGTCGAAAATCATTTGACTGCTTATGCTAAAGCTTATTTCCAGGATCGCTATTCTATTTCATTGATCTATATGTCTGTTTTTATGCCAGTACCATACTGTTTTGATTGCAGTAGTTTTGTATTAGACTTTGAAATCAAACAGTGTGAATCTCGAGTGACATCAACATCATGGTGGAGTGAGATTCCCTCTTTGAATCTCTGCCCCCTAAGACATAACAAAAACATGATTTGCATACCAACAGAGGTCGATCAAACACTACAAAGGACTTCTAAGAGACCCTTGCCGGGGTACATCTGATGGTGGAGGCACAGGAAGCCTCAAAGGACGTGAGGAGAGGTAAGGAGATTGAGTCCCCCTCCCCAATCAATCAGCAAAGACAGACAGTGAGGCTCACAGACGGGGGGAAGGGCGGCCCTCTGCAGGGAAGACTATCGCCCTCCATGTGCTCTCAAAGACTGTCAAGAGATCCCCACCGGGAAGTGATGACTGACTGTTTCCGGGGTGTGGTAAACACCTCGAGATTCAGAAAGGAAGCCCCAGGGTAGGGCAGGGGAAAGAGAGAACCCCTCCCCTCCACGCCTTGCACTTCAGCACAATCCCTCTGGGGGGCTCAGAGCACACTGCTCATGACCTCCACCCAGTGGCAGCAAGTGGAAACTACAGAACCATCTTCAAGATGAAGACTAGCAAAGGTAAATCAGCCCGCTGTATGCAAAAGTATCTTAAGTCTACAGACCAAGAGGAAAATGACATACACCAAGAAACCAACCCTGAAGGCACAGAAATCTATAACCTGAATGACAGAGAATTCAAAATAACTGTCATAAACAAACTCAACAAAATACAAGAGAACACAGAGAAACCAATCAACGAATTTAGGGATTTCTTCACAAAAGGGATTGAAACCATAAAGAAAAACCAATCAGAAATATTGGAGATGAGAAACACAATGGACGAGATAATGGAAAACCCTGGAGTCTTTAAAGAGCAGAACTGACAATATGGAGGAAAGAATGAGCCTTATCAAGGATGGCCATGCAGAAATGCTCCAGATAGAGGAGGAGAGAGAGCTAAGACTAAAAAGAAATGAAGAAATTCTTCGAGAAATATCAGACTCAATGAGGAAATGAAACATAAAGATAATGGGTATTCCAGAAGAGAAGAAAGCGAAAAAGGAGCAGAGAGTTTGTTCAAAGAAATAATAGCTCAGAACTTCCCAAACATAGGGAAAGAGATGGAAATAACAGTGAATGAAATCAATAGATCACCTAAATATATTAACAGGAATAGACAAACGCCACGCCACATAATAACTAAATTAACAAGAGTCAGTGACAAGGAAAAAATATTAAGGGCAGCTAAACAAAAAAAAATAACATACAAAGGAAACCCCATCAGGCTCTCAGCTGATTTCTCAACAGAAACTCAACAGGCTAGGAGAGACTGGAATGATATATTCAAAATCATGAAAGACAAAAACCTTCAGCCAAGAATACTCTATCCAGCAAAAATATCCTTCAAATACGATGGAGAAATAATAACTCACCCTGATAAACAAAAGCTAAGAGAGTCCATCACCACAAGACCCCCACTACAAGAAATGCTCAAGAAAGCCCTTAGGCCTGAAAAAACAAAAGGGGATACAAAGTTTTAAGCAAGGAGAAAAACAAGGAGACTAAACCGGAAAAACTACAGTTGGAAAACATCAAAAATGAATTTAAGCTCATCACTTGTAAACACACACTCACGACACAAGATGGAATAGGTAGTGACAATAACAAATTAGAAGGGGAAAAGATAAGGGATCGAATTGACTTACTCTAAGGAAACAAGAGGCATCTGAAAACATACTCTCTTATCCAGGAGATCTTTTAGATAAACCTCATGGTAACCACTAAACAAATAACCAGAAGAGAACCACACATGACAAATAAAGAGAAAACTAAGAGAATCATCAAGCAGAAATACCAAACTGAATTGGCAGTCCGAAACACATGGGACAAGAAATTAAGGAAAAGCAAAAGAACCAGAAAATGAACAATAAAATAGCAACATTAGACCCTCATATATCAACAATCACTCTAAATGTAAACGGATTGAATTCTTCAAAAGACACAGAGTGGCGGGATGGATTAAAAACCAACATCCAACAATTTGCTGCCTCCAGGAAGCACAGGTCTAAAGACAAACACAGACTCAAGATAAAAGGGTGGAAAGGGATACTCCAAGCTAATGGCAAACAAAAGAAAGCAGGAATTGCCATACTTAGATCAAAGTAGACTTCAAGATAAAAAAGGCAATGAGAGACCAAAAAGGCAATATATAATGATAAAAGGGACACTTCATCAAGAAGACATATCACTTATAAATATCTACGCACCCAACTCAGGAGCACCAAAGTACATAAAACAACTGCTAAAAAACCTAAATGGAGATATTAACAATAACACAATAATTGTAGGGGATCTTAACACCCCCCTTGCATCAATGGATAGATCATCCAGACAAAAAGTCAATAAGGAAATAATGGACTTAAACGAAAAACTAGACCCGATGGACTTGATAGATAATACAGAGCACTCCACCCAGAAAAAGCAGAGTACACATTCTTCTCAAGCGCACATGGAACATTCTCAAGGATAGACCATATATTAGGAAACAAGGCAAACGTCTATAAATTCTAGAAGATTGAAATCATTACAAGCATCTTTTCTGATCATATTGCTATGAAACTGGAAATCAACAGGAAGGAAAGAACTGGGAAAGGGACAAAGATGTGGAGACTAAACAACATGCTACTGAACAACCAATGGATTATTGATGAAATTAAAGGAATCAAAATCTATTCTGGAGACAAATGAAAAGGAAAATACACCATACCAACTCATCTGGGATGCAGCAAAAGCAGTCCTGAGAGGGAAATTCATAGCAATACAAGCCCACCTTAACAAACAGGGAAAATCCAAAATAAATAACCTTAAACTGCACCTAACAGAATTAGAAAGTGAAGAACAGACAAAGCCCCAAATCAGCAGAAGGAGGAAAATAATAAAAACTAGAGCAGAAGTAAAGGAATTGAAATGAAAAAAGCATCAGAAAGGATCAATGAAACAGAGTCGGTTCTTTGAGAAGATAAACAAAATTAAGAAACCCTTAGCTAGACTCACACACAGAAAAAAGAGAAGGCTCAAATAAATAAAACTAGAAATGAAAGAGGAGACATTACAACAGATACCACAGAAATACAAAGGAGTATAAGAGAATACTATGAAAAACTATATGCCAACAAATTGGACAACCTAGAGGAAATGGACAAATTCTTGGATGCATACAGCCTCCCAAAACTGAATCAAGAAGAAATAGAGAACCTGAATAGACCAATCACAAGAGATTGAAACAGTAATCAAAAACCTGCCAAAAAATAAAAGTCCAGGACCAGATGGCTTCTCCAGAAAAATTTACCAAACATTCAAAGAAGATTTAACACCTATTCTTGTCAACCTCTTCCAAAAAATAGAAGATGGAATACTTCCTAACACATTCTACGAGGCCAACATCATCCTGATACCAAAGCCAGACAAGGACAACACAAAGAAGGAAAACTGCGGGCCAATATCGCTTATGACCATAGATGCAAAAATCCTCAACAATATATTGACAAACCAAATACAGCAATACATCAAAAAGATCATACACCACGATCAAGTGGGATTTATACCAGGGACACAGGGATGGTTCAACATCCACAAATCAATCAACATGATACACCACATTAACAAAACGAAGAATAAAAACTACATGATCATCTCAATCGATGCAGAGAAGGTATTTGACAAGACCCAACATCCATTTATGATAAAAACGCTCAACAAAATGGGTATAGAAGGAAAGTACCTCAACATAATAAGGGCCATATATGACAAACCTACAGCTAACATCCTACTCAATGGGGAAAAACTGAAAGCCATTCCTTGAGGACAGGAACAAAACAAGGGTGCCTACTCTTGCCGCTCTTATTCAACATAGTACTGGAAGTTTTGGCCAGAGCAATTAGGCAAGAAAAAGGAATAAAAGGATCCAAATAGGCAATGAAGAAATGAAACTCTCACTATTTGCAGATAACACGATCTTATACATAGAAAACCCAAAAAAATCCATGTGAAACTACTAGAAGTAATCAACAACTACAGCAAAGTGGCAGGGTATAAAATCAAGTTACGAAAATCAGTTGTATTTCTATATGCTAATGATGAGCTAACAGAAAGAGAACTCAAAAAGACAATCCCATTTACAATTGCAACAAAAAGAATAAAATATCTGGGAATAAATTTAACCAAGGAGGTGAAAGACCTATACAATGAAAACTATAAGACATTATTGAAAGAAATCGAGGAAAACATAAAGAAATGGAAAAATATTCCATGCACATGGATTGGAAGAATAAACATCGTTAAAATGTCCATACTACCTAAAGCAATCTACAGATTCAATGCAATCCCAGTGAGAATCCCAATGTCATTCTTCACGGAAATAGAACAAAAACTACTGAAATTCATATTGGGCAACAAGACCTGAATAGATAGCTAAAGCAAGCAAGAAAGAACAAAGCTGGAGGCATCACAATCCCTGGTTTCAAAATATATTGTAGAGCTATAGTAATCAAAACAGCATGGTACTGGTTCAAAAATAGACACACAGATCAATGGAACAGAATTGAAAGCCCAGAAATAAAACCACACACCTATGGACAGCTAATCTTCGACAAAGGAGCAAAGAACATACAATTGAGAAAGGGAAGTCTCTTCAATAAATGGTGCTGGATAAATGGGACAGCCACATGCAAAAGAATGAAGTAGACCATCTTCTATCGCCATACACAAAAATGAACTCAAAATGGATTAAGGACCTGAAAGTGAGACCTGAAACTATAAAACTCTTGGAGGAAAATATAGGCAGTAAGCTAATTGACATTGGACATAAAGGGATCCTTTCAGATTCCATGTCTACTCAGACAAGGGAAACAAAAGAAAAATTAATGAGCGTGACTTCATCAGACTACAGAGCTTCTACAAGGCAAATGAACCCAGGATCAGAATGAATAGACAACCCACCAGCTGGGAGAAAATATTCGCAAATTGTTTATCTGACAAGGGAGTAATCTGCATAATATATAAAGAACTCACCCAACTGAGCAACAAGAAAACAAACAACCTGATTAAAAAATGGGCAGAGGATATGAACAGACATTTTTCCAAGGAAGGTATGCAGATGGCTGATAGGCACATGAAAAGATGTTCAGCATCACTAATCATCAGGGAAATGCAAATTAAAGCTACGCCAAGATATCACCTTACACCCGTTAGAATGGCTATAATCACCAAGACGAAAAACAAGTGTTGGAGAGGTTGTGGAGAAATGGGAACCCTCATTCACTGCTGGTGGGAATGCAAACTGGTGCAGCCTCTATGGAAAACAGTATGGAGATTCCTCAAAAAATTAAAAGTAGAAATACCTTATGATCCAGTAATCCCACTCTTGGTCATCTACCCAACGGACATGAAGTCAACCATCACAAGGGGCCTATGCACCCCTATGTTCATTGCAGCATTATTCACTATAGCCAAGAAGTGGAAGCAACCCAAGTGTCCCTCAACTGATGACTGGATAAAGAAGATGTGGTATATATATACAGTGGAATACTACTCAGCCATAATAAAAGACACAGTTGTCCCATTTGCAACAACATGGATGGACCTAGAGGGTATTATGTTAAGTGAAATAAGCCAGAGAGGACAGACACCACATGATTTCACTCATATGTGGAATATAAACTAACACATGGACAGAGAGAACTGGTTGGTTGTTACCAAGGGCAGAGGGGGATGGGGGGGGATGCATCCACATGGTGACGGACAAAAAAAAATGTACAGCCAAAACCCCACAATGTTATAAACTACTAAGACATCAATAAATATGAAAATTAAAAAAAAAAAGTGTGAACCTCACAACTTGGTGCTGCTTCTTCAAGATTGTTTTGGCTATTTGGGATCCCTTGAGATTCAATATGAATTTTAGAATGGGTTTTCCATGTTCTTTCTCCATGCAGAAAAGGGCATTGGGATTTTGATAACAATTGCATTGAATGTGTTTCCAATTTGGATGCCTTTTATTTCACTTTCTTGCACAATTGCTTTGACTAGAACTTCTAGTGCAGTTTTGAATAGCAGTGTAAAAGTGGACAGCTTTGTCTTGTTTCTGATCATAGCTTTCAGTCTTGCACCATTGAGTATGTTGTTGGCTGTGGATTTTTTGTTAGTGCCCTGTATCATGTTCTGCTCTATTCCTTGTTGACTGGGTGTTTTTATCGTGAAAAGGTTGGATTTTGTCAAATGCATTTCTGTTAGTTGAAATGATCATGTGGCTTTTTTTCTCGTTCTGTTAATGTGATGTATCACACTGATTGACTTTCGTATTGTGAACCACCCTGGAATAAATCTCACTTGATCATAGCATATAATCCTTTTACTATGCTGCTATATTCAATTTGCTAGTATTTTGTTGAAGATTTTTGCATCTGGGGTATTGATATGCAGTTTTCTTTTCTTGTAGTGTCTTGATCTGGCTTTGGTGTCAGAGTAATTCTGGCCTCATGGAATGAATTAGGAAGTGTTCCCTCCTCTTCTATTTTTTGGAAGAGTTTGAGAAGGATTGGCATTAATTCCTCTTTGTATGTTTGGTAGAATTCAACTGTAAAACAGTCTGTCTTGGACTTTTTTTCTTTGTTGGGGAATTTTTGATTATTGATTAAATCTCTTGTAAGTCTGTTCAGATTTTCTTTTTCAAGTAAGTTTTGGTAGTTTGTGTATGTCCAGGAATTTGACATTTCATCAGGTTATCTAATATGTTGGTATACAATTGTTCATAGTTTTTTCTTGTATCCTTTTTTATTTGTATAAAAAAATCTCCTGGATGAAATAGTCCATTTTCTGATGCCTCTTGTTTCCCTAGACTAAGTCAATTTGATCCCTTTCCTGTTCTCCTTCTATTGTTGTCACTATTTATTCCATCTTGAGTTGTGAGTATGTGTTTAAAGTGATGAGTTTATATTCATTCTTGGTGTTTTCCTTTCCTTAATCTTGATTTTTATAGTTAAGTATTTGCTAACCTATCCTGATAGCTGCAATTTTTCTGGTTTAGTCTCCTTATTTTTCTCTTTGCTCAAAACATTGTATCTTTTTGTATTCTTTTTTGGTTTTTTTTTTTTTTTTTTTTTTTTTTAGGAATAAGGGCCTTCTGAGCATTTCTTGTAGTGGGGGTCTTGTGGTGATAAACTCCCTTAGCTTTTGTTTATCAGGGAGAGTTATTATTTCTCCATAATATTTGAAGGATGTTTTCACTGGGTAAAGTATTCTTGGCTGAAGGTTTTTGTCTTTCAGGGTTTTGAATATATCATTCCAGTCTCTCCTAGCCTGTCGAGTTTCTGTTGAGAAATCAGCTGAGAGCCTGATGGGGATTCCTTTGTATGTTATTTTGTTTAGCTGCCCTTAATATGTTTTCTTTGTCGTTGACTTTTGCCAGCTTTGCTACTATATGCCTTGGAATTGGTCTTTTCTGGTTTGTATAGTTAAGTGATCTGTTGACTTTATTCACTGTTATTTCCAGCTCTTTCGTCAGGTTTGGGAAGCTCTCAGCTATTATTTCTTTGAACAAACTCTCTGCTCCTTTTTCCCTTTCTTCTGCTTCTGGAATATCTATTATCCTCATGTTACATTTCCTAATTGAGTCTAATATTTCTTGAAGAATTTCTTTTTAGTCTTAGTTCTCTCTCCTCTATCTGGAGCACTTCTGCATGGCTATCCTCAATAATGCTAATTGTTTCCTCCATATTGTCAGTTCTGCTCTTTAAAGATTCCAGATTTTCCTTTATCTCATCCATTGTGTTTTTCATCTCCAATATTTCTGATTGGTTTTTCTTTATGGTTTCAATCTCTTTTGTGAAGAAATTCCTGAATTCATTGAATTCTCTGTCTGAGTTCTCTTGTAATTCGTTGAATTTTTTTGATAGCTATTTTGAATTCTCTGTCATTTAGGTTCTAGATTTCTGTGCTTTCAGGGTTGGTTTCTGGGTGTTTGTCATTTTCCACTTGGTCTAGAGACTGAAGATACTTTTGCACAGAGCCAGCAGATTTTCTCTTGCTATTTCTCATGTTGAGGATATCTGGTCGCAGTTTCCACCTGCCGCCACTGGGTGGGGGTCATGTGCTGTGTGTTCTGAGCCTGCTGCAATCCCAGGGGGGATTGTGCTGAAGTGCAGGGCATGTGGAGGGAGGGGCTCTCTTTTGCCTGCCCATCCCAAGGGCTTCTTTCTTCCCTCACTCTCTGCTCTCCTGAGGTGCTTGGATGTTGACCGTACCCCCTCAACAGCTCCGTTGTCACTTCCCTGTGGGAATTTCTCGACTGTCTGTGAAAGCACCTGGAAGACAATAGTTTTCCCACAGAGGGCTGCCCCTCACCCCTCAGTCTGTGAGCCGCACTGACTGGGGTTGCCGATCAAATGGGGAGGGGGAGTAAATTGTCTTACTTCTCCCCTTGTCCTCTGGGGGCTTCTGGTGCCTCCACCTTCTGATGTACTGCAGCCATCGGTCTCTTTGAAGTCTTTCATAGTATTTGACTGTCCTTTGTTTGTATGCGAATGATATTTTCGTTGTGTGTTAGGGGGCAGAGATTCAAAGGGGAAAGCTCACTCCGCCATGATGCTGGTTTGTCCTATCCTTCTCTGTCCTATCCTTTTTTCTTTGTAGAAAGTCAATAGTGATGTCCCACTTTCATTTTTTATTTTAGTTATTTGTGTATTCTTATTTTTTTCCCCTAGTCTAGTAAAAGATTTGTCAATTTTGTTATCTTTTTAAAGAACTAATTATTGGTTTTCTTAGTTTTCACTATTAATTTTCTCTTCTATATTTTGTTTATCTGCACTCTAATCTTTATTCTTTCTTTCCTTACTCTGGCTCTGGGCTTAGTTTACTCTTCCTTTTCTAGTTCCTTAGGGTGTCCGTTGGGTTATTGATTTGAGATTTTTCTTTTTTTAAGTGTATTTTACAGCTAAAATTTCCCCCTGAATATTGCTTTTGCTGAACTCCATAAGTTTTCGTATGTTGTTTTCATCTTTATTAGTCTCAAAGTGATTTCTCTAGCTCCCTTGTGATTTCTTCAACTCATTGGTTAAGAGTGTGTTAATTTCTACATATTTGTGAAACTTCCAATTTTCCCTCTATTGTTTGTTTCTTGTTTAATTTCATTGTTGTTGGAGGAGAAGTTTTATATGATTTCAGTCTCTTTAAATTTATTAAGTTGTTTTTGGCCTACCATGGTCTATCCTGAAGAGTGTCCCATGTGCACTTGAGAAAAATGTGTATTCTGCTGTTGGTGGTGGAGTGCGCTTTATGTCTGTTATATCTAGTTTGTTTATGGTGTTGTGCAAGCCCTCCATTTTCTTATTCATTTTCTGTTTAGGTATTCTGTCCTTTATTGAAAATGGACCATTGAAGACTCATTATTTTAGAACTATTTCTCCCTTCATTTATATCATTTTTTGCTATATGTATTTTGAAACTGTGTTGTTGGATGTATATATATTTATAATTGTCATATTTTGATGAATTGAGCTTTTAATCAATATCATCAATCTGTAATATCTTTGCATATCTATTTTAACCATTTTTGACTTCAAGTCTATTTTTTAATCCATTCTTCCAATCTCTATCTTTTCACTTGTGAGTTTAATCTGTTGAAATTTAAAATGAATACTGTAGGGAAAGACTTCTGCCATCATCCTATTTGCTTTCTATATGTCTCATTTTTTTGTTGTTCCTCAATTTCTGCATTATTGCCTTGTTTTGTATTTTATTTATTTATTTTTGTTTTTTGTGAGAAAGACCAGCCCTGAGCTAACATCCATTGCTAATCCTCCTCTTTTTGCTGAGGAAGACTGGCCCTGGGCTAACATCCGTGCCCGTTTTCCTCTACTTTATATGGGACGCCACTACAGCATGGCTGACAAGCAGTGGGTCGGCAGGCGCCTGGGATCTGAACCCGCGAACCCCGGGCTGCCAAACACAAACTAAACCTCTGCGCCACTGGGCTGGCCCCACCTTGTTTTGTATTTAATGCATTTTTTTCTAGTGCGCTGGTTTGATTTCTTCTTTATTCTTTATTCTATTCTTTCTTTATTCTTTTCCTTTTCTATATATTATTTAGTCATTTTCTTATAGTAATTACCCTGAGGATTACATTTAACATCCCCAAATGATAACAGTCTAGGTTCAGTTGATACAAGTTACTGTCAGTAGCATACAAAAATTGTTCCTATACAGATCCATTCCCTCCCTTTATGTTGTTATTGTGACACATTACATCTTCATATAGTGTGTGTTCATTAACACAAATTTGTAATTATTCTTTTACACATTTGTCTTTTAAATCATATGGGGGCAAAGTGGACTTACAACACAAAAATACAGTAATGCTGATGCTGGCTTTTACATTTACCCATACAGTTACCTTTACTGGTGTTCTTTATTTCTTCATAAGACTTCAAGTTATTGTCTAGTGTCCTTTTATTTCAACCTGAAAATCTTCCTTTAACATTTCTTGTAGGACAAGTGTACCAGCAACAAACTCTCTGTTTTTCTTTACCTGGGGATCTCTTACTTTCTTCTTCATTTTTGAAGAATAATTTTGCTGGATACAGAATTCTTGGTTGACAGTTGTTTTCTTTCAGCACTTTAAATATGTCATTCTACTGCCTTTTGGCCTCCAAGGTTTCTGCTTATAAATTGGCTGTTAATCTTATTGAGGATCACTTGTATGTGACAAGTCGCCTCTCTTGTTGCTTTCAAGATTCTCTCTGTCTTTGTCTTTTGAAAGTTTATTATAATGTGTCTTGGTATGGATCTGAGTTTTTCTTACTTGAAGTTCATTGAGCTTCTTGGATGTGTAGATTCATATATTTCATCAAATTGGGATAGTTTTCAGCAATTGTTTATTTAAATATTCTTTCTTCCCCTTTCTCTGCTTTCCTGGGACTTTAATAATGTATATGTTAGTCTGCTTTATGGTGTCCCCAAAATTCATTTGTTCATTCTTTTTTCTTTCTGTTCCTCACACTTGATAATTTCAGCAGTTCTATCTTTAAGTTCACTGGTTCCTCTTCCTGCTCAAATCTCTGTTGAACCCATCTAGTGCATTTTAGTTTCAGCTACTATACTTTTCAGTGCTAGAAATTCCATCTCTTTTTTCTCTTTATTGACATTTTATATGTGTTAAGATATCATACTCCTGGTTTCCTTTTTCCATGGTTTCCTTTGGCTCTTTGAGCACATTTAAGACAGTTTATTTAAAGTCTTTGTTTAATAAAACCAGTGTCTGGGTTTCCTCAGTGATGGTTTTTGTCGTTTTCTTTATTCCCTGTAAATGGACCCTACTTTCCCTGTTTCTTTACATGCTTTGTGAATTTTTGTTGAAAAGTGAATATTTTGAACATTATAATATTGTAGCTCTGGAAATCAGATTTCCCTCTCCTTTTTGCTGTTGTTGCTCGTTGTGGGCTTTAGTCATCCATTTGTTTAGTGACTTTTTCAAACTATTTTTACAGAGTTTGTATTCTTTATTAAATATTCCCCTGCTTGTTTTAAGTTTTTTCTTAGATTTCAGAGTTCTGAAAAAAGTTGTTTCTTACAGTTTTTGCTAGCTTAATGGTTACTTCAGTGGAGAGGTAGGTTCATAGAGCTACCTATTCTGCCATTTTCAGTGACATCAGCTCGATTCTTTTTTATGGAACATGATTCCTAAATTAGCAGTTATTTATTGGAAGGTAAACTTATAAATAGAATACCCTATATATCAATGGTAATTCAGTAATACTATCTTTATTTTTATCTTACTTATTAGTTCTCATGTGATTATATGCTATTATGTAAAGCTTAAACATCTTAATTTGGAAGCAGAAATAATTACATTTATCATTCTCCCAGGATTTCCCCTACTGGTATCTCAGAATTTAAACAGAATTTGTTTTATTTTAAAACTACTCTGAGATGCTGTGTCATCTATAAAGAGACTAGGTCCATCAGAAACAGCAAGAGAAAATGCACCAAAGTTGCTCTGCTTCCTTTTAAAATTTTTCTTATATGCTAATTTTAAAGCAAGGTTTCTTAGCCTTGGTACTACACCAGATAAATCTTTTTTGTGTGGGTTGTTCTTACCATTGTAGGATGTTTAGCAGTATCCCTGGTCTCTACACACTAGATGCCAGTAGCGTGCTTCCACTAGATATAACAACCAAGAATGTCCCCAGACATTGCCAAATGTCCCCCGGGGACAAAATTAATTTAAAATTGAGAACCACTGTTTTCAAGTAAAATTTATGCCAAGATCATAATTGACTTATGTACTTCACTACGAGAGACACCTTGTTTCCCCTTCATTTTACAAATTAGGCAGTTTTTATTAGGAAGCTAGAATCATCTAGTCAGATGGTTTTCTTGGCCATTAGGGAAAGAGGATGGTGGAAAAGGTCTTTTCTCATTCATTGTTAATTAGTACTGTAGCTTCTTTGGGTTAAATGTGTTGTTTCATTTCCATATTTATCAAATAGTTCACTGCATCTAAGATGCACAACAATACTTATTTCTTACCTGGAATACTCAGATGATTCAATAGAAAAATGATTCCTTTATGTGAGAGATTAAGACCATGAAACCAGGTCAGTTATTTGTTATTTGTTCACCTTCATCTTTTTCTTTAAAGAAACATTATATGATTGTATCTAAAATAATTATTCAGTATTTTGATGTTTTATCATACTCCTGTATCTTTAAACTAAAAAACATTTATCCTAGATTTCATTTTTAGATGTATTCTCTGTAGTATATTCAAGCTCCAAAAGAAGTAGTTTCATATGGTATTTTCTCCTATGTTATGAAGATTTAAGCATTGCCATATATGGTCTTATATCATTAAGTATATATGACCCTTGCTCCCCAATAAACTTATAACTCTTGAAGATTCTATGTCCATGTTTTGTATCCCTGCCCTTTTTACCTCACTGAGTTGTTTCTTAATCACTTGATTCAGGGAAGGTATCTAGTCTGTTAATATAATTCAAAATACTCTGACCCACGTGACTTAATCTTATAGAGATATACTGAGTGGTGGGTGGGAGGGGAATACTGATCATCTAGATTCTAGATGAGTAAAAATATTTCAATACCAAATTATCTATTATATTCAGGGCTACTAAGAAGCAACCTTGATTTGTAGTTTGCTATAGAGCAGAGTAACAAAGAGAATATTGTGTTTGAAACTAATCAATTTTGAGTACAATTTATTTTGCTATAGTTTCTGAAAAGTCTTTTTTGTAGTCCTAACTGCTTTTGCATATTTTATACTATAGTGGATATTAAAACATACCTTAATAACACTTGACTTGTAATATTCAAATTAAAACTGAGGTATAGATGATAACTGTAGGTGACTGTTTCAAAGAATTACATAATTATCAATATCAGTTGATTAATAATCCTAATAAAGTTTACTATAATGAGATCCAAGCCATTTGGAATTTGTGGTTCGCAAGTTATGTGTATGTAGAAAACTGTTAGTAGTTGGCATGGAATCTTTGCTTCACTTTATTTTTATGTTAAATTTGAAGCGAACTACTAATTCTGTTTTTATTTTTAGCTGTAGCACCAGTTGTACCTGATTTAAGTAGTGACATTGATACAAGTAACTTTGATGACTTGGAAGAAGATAAAGGAGATGAAGAAACATTCCCTATACCTAAAGCTTTTGTTGGCAATCAACTACCTTTCGTAGGATTTACATATTACAGCAATCGTAGGTAAGTATGCTGAACATTGATTTTAGGGGTAGGTACTAATTTTGTTGTAATCATGTTATTATTTTCTTAGAGGTATCTAAAAATCACTTTAAGAACATTTAGAGTAGATTTAGTGGTATATAAAGAGATGTCTTAATGTGCCACTTTTCAGCAATGCATGATATTTCTAGTATTTCATGTTCAGTTTCTTTAAGACTCATCCATGTTCAGGATATTGTTTTTCAGAAATTTTTTGCTGGATGATATATATTTTCAAATTACAACAATTAATAGTTTAAAAGATTATATTAATACTGATATTTTGGTTAATCATATTATTCAAAAAGTTCTGGTTTTATAATACAATTTGGAACAACATATAGTTTTCTAGCATTATCATTACTATATTGATGTTACCAAAGGCCTATAATTTTTAGTTTTTCAAAAATTAGGTGATTCCTCTCAAAAGCCACTAAATGTAAGCCACTCAACATGTCTTATAGCATGTAAGACCTTATGACATTGGACAAAGAACTTCAACCTTTTATGCCTCCATTCCCTAAAATAGGGATGATGATGATAATAATAATACTTGTCTCATAGAGTTATTGTAAGGGTTAAGTAAATCAAAACAGTAAAACACTTAGAAAAATGCTTTGCATCGAGTAAGCACCCAATGTTAGCTATTATTTTCATTAGTATGAGCTAATGTTAGCTTTGGTCTTTTCAAATGGACTTGAGATATGTTAAACATTTAACATTATTTCAGTATGCTGAGCATTCATTCATTCAACAGACATGTTTGACAACTTACTCTTTGTCAGGTATGTACTAAGCACCAAGATGCAGGGAGAAGAATGAATAAGATACAGTACCTTTTCTTGAGATGCTCATATCCTAGTGAGGAAATGGATAAATTGTACAATGTAGGTTGGTAAGTGCCACACAATAGAAATCTGAAAGTGTTATACAAATGTAATACAGTGAACCATGTGACAACCTTTACTGGGTGTATTAAGTCTACTTATTACATTTATTAAAAAATATGTACTTCTACAAATTATACTCCATTAGCATGGTATTAGATATTTGAATTACTTGGAGTAATTATTAAATTTAAGGTTTTATTTTAGCTAACCTTATTTGAAAGTGAGGTGTTTTGTTATTCTAGCCAGAACTTTTTATAAGAGCTGATTCAGTTCAAGTTTAGAAAACGAGAAGGCAATTTAGTCCTGCTTTATGAAATTTCTCCAGTAATCCAACTGTAAGACAATACTGAATACTTTTTGTTGCATCACCAACCGGGTAGGTAGTACTTGAATTTTGACCCTTAGAAAAGTCCAATATTTTAATCCTTTTTTCCCCTAACACACCATGAGTATAATATTATAGCTATTTTATGTTGAAATACACACAGAGAGAAGCTTCAAAGTGGTTTTTGCTGAAACCACTTCAGGAAAAATGAAATGAAATCCTTTCATTTTTTTGTATTTTTATCAGTTGTTATCTGGCTTAGTTTTTGAAACCCTTGAGATGCTGATATAAACAACCTCCAATGTTTTTGGATCTTCTGTAGTTAATAGCAGTTACTTTATTTAGGTTTGTCTATATAAAGGTAATCTTGAATTAAATAAACATTATATATACTGTTTGTACTATATTGTCATGCACTTGATTATGTTCTCTGGTTTTTCCTTGTATTTGTGTGTTGCATATCCCAAACTAGTTTCTAAGTTTCTTTAAAGTAGAAATTATACTCTTTTTTTAGTACCACCACCTTATTTTGAGTAATACAGTGTTGTTTAGTAATTGCTTATTATGTGAATGGTCAAAGATATGGTTCTCTTAATAAAGAAAGAATCAGCAAAATATTGATTAGCCTTACTGTAATATGTAAATATAATTTTGAATTACTGGCAAGAAATAGAAAACTTGAAATTCTTACTCCTGAAATCCAAACATACTTTCAGTTACCAAGGACAGAGATCATTATTGCTGAAGTATAGCTGAATTAAAAATGATTTTAAAAATAGCCTTAAGGGGCCGGCCCGGTGGTGCAGGGGTTAAGTTCACGCTTGCCAGCCCGGGGTTCGCGAGTTCGGATCCCGGGCGCCTGCCGACGCACTGCTCGTGAGCCATGCTGTGGCGGCGTCGCATATAAAGTAGAGGAAAGATGGGCATGGATGTTAGCCCAGGGCCGGTCTTCCTCAGCCAAAAAAAAAGAGAGAGAGGAGGATTGGCGATGGATGTTAGCTCAGGGCCGGTCTTCCTCACAAAAAAAGAAGAAAAAATAGCCTTAAACTTTTAGCTACATTTCTAATAATATAACACCTCTTTCATAAAAAGTTAAACTTCCATGACCAGATTCTATATAAATATAAAATATAATATGCAAAAGAACTTTGAAAGAAAAAAAAGACAACAGTGTAAGAATGAATGGTTGTGTACAGGTGGTGTCCTTATATTTCCAGTGTATCATTCAGAGGAACTTACTAACTTTGCAGAAGGCTAAATAACTTCAGTTATACAGCATATTGAATTTAGAAGATATCTTAGATATCAAATAGTCTGATGGTCTATCTAATTCAGAATCCACTGGCATTGCTATATACTTTTATTTACATTACATATTGCAGAATCTCACACTGAAGTTCTGAGATATTTAATGGTTGATGGAATTAAATTGTGTACTACATCTAGAATTTGTCATTTATTACATGGGACCTTTTCTGTACAAACCTGCTACATAGCCTCTATTATTGTCTTCTGATTCGCTAGTTGATCTGTATAATTTTTTAAGGAAAACATAGGAAGTGACATATTTGCCTGCTGTTTCTTTTAGAGCACTGTTATATATGTTTAATGGTATTTAAATACCATTGATCAAGGCTTGGAGTCCCAAAACATTAGCAGGACATCACCAGAACTTTACTTCTGTCATTTCAATCACTTAGGCAAAAACTCTGAACTTTTTTGCCTAGAATGACAATATCATACTTGGCTGAAGGATAGTTGGGGCAAGGGGAAAAGTTGTGCACATGTCTGGAGAAGTCAACAGTTCCTTATATCCAATCCCTAAATTCAAAAAGCTCTAAAAACTGAAAGTTTTTAAATGATTTGTTTGGTGGCAAAACCTACCATAACTTGCTCTCATGGACAAAAACCTAATCTGAATTAATTTGAGACTGTGTTTTTTATTTATCCTACTTGGTATGAATATTCATGTTTTGCTGTAGGAATAGTAAGGTATATGATTACAGAGTGCTGCTTCAGACCGACTTGCAGATTTTATTTAATGTATGTATCATTTCTGTGTTTTCTTTCCAAAATAAAGAAGTATGAACTTCTCAATTTTTAAAAAGCAGAGCAAGTACAGTACTGAACAAAAAATAGGCATGTAGTATTTGTTATTGGTTGTTATTGGATATTGAAGAGTTTTTTTGTTTTGTTTACTTTTAAAAACTTTTTTCCTCCCAGACACTTATCTTCAGCAACTCCTAATGATAACAGAACTAGCTCCAATGTGGATAAAAGCATGGTAGGTATTTTCTTATTGTTATTTTTTTTAAGTTAGTTTTTGGATAATGTATTTTGTGTTCATGATACTAAATGAACGTGTATTGCTTCTGAAAGTGTAGGTGGTGAACTTAAATTTTTATAGCACTTTTTACCTACTATCTCCTCTAGTTTGATTTCTTGCCTAAGTATCAAATGGGATATTATATGTGGAGGCAGTTAATGAACCATAAATTGCTACACAGATTGACAGTGGTGGTCTTTCTAATCTTTGGAATTAGGAGTTTATAAGTCAATGTATCAGTAAGGATCTTGACAGGAAAACAGATGGCACATTCAAGATATAGATGAAAGTTTTTGTGTGTATGATAAAATATACATAACATAAAATTTACCATTTTAACCATTTTTAAGTGTACAGTTCAGTGGCATTAAATACCTTCACATTGTTGTACAACTGTCACCACCATCCATCTCTAGAACTTTTTTTCATCCTAGATTAAAACTTTGTACCCATTAAACTCTCCATTCCACTCTCCCCCCAACCCCTAGTAACCACTATCCTACTTTCTGTCTCTATGAATTTGACTAATCTAGGTACCTCATATAAGTGAAATCATACAATATTTGACTTTTTGCGATTAGCTTATTTCACTTAGCGTAATATCCTCAAAGTTCGTCTGTGTTGTAGCATGTATCAGAATTTCATTCCTTTTCAAGGATGAATATAATCTAGTGTATGTATATACCACATTTTGTTTATACATTCATTGAATGAAGAGAATTTAATGAAGGAACTGTTAACAGTGCTGTGAGCAGGGTCGAGGGGAGCAATAAAGGGTGCTAAAGCACCCATTAATTAACAACAACGGGAAGCCATTTCCCCTAGTCTGAAGAGACGAATCATGTTACCACAGCTGGGAGAAAGCCTAGAATCATGAAAGACGAACATAGAACATAGAACACTGCCAGAACCACAGTAAGGCAAGAAGAGTGTGGGGAGAATGAATACTTCATTTCTCCCACCATCTTATTTCCTGCTGGTGTCTCCCATGGGCTGAAACCAACCTTAAAAGCATAGGACAACGGAACATAGGTAATGCAGTCTGTAGATTTCAAAGCAAAGAAGGGCAGAGGATGGATCCCTAGAAGGGAGACGGGGCAAATGGAGAATAACCAGTATAGTCAGCATCATCTGATTTGTCCACTGAAAATTACTTTTGGGAGTGAATATTAGAGACATGAGCCCTTTCTTTTGTTCATTTAGCTCATGTTCATGAGACAGGTTAAAAAAAACTTACTTGCTTACATTTGAGAAGGTCCTTTTTGGGTTAGTGAGGACTTTTCTTAAAAATATCAGAAATAATTATCTGGCCATCCCTAGAGCATTCTTTGAACTCTGTGTACTATAGCCTACATATTTTTAACTGAGGAGGGGAGTAGGTAGCAATCATTTTTTAAAAGCTGATATAATTCTTCTCTTTTTCCTTGATATATTACTCTTAAACGTAAGAGAACATGTGATGGGAAGGGAAAGTGAGAAAAGGGGGAATGAACTATGTGCGTACCTGTCAGCTTTTTTGGCCCTCTTTCTCTTTTAAGTTCTTATCCCAATAGAGGTATTTGCCAAGTTATATAGCTAACAAGGGCTAATAAATCTTTTAAAATTAAAGCACCTTTGACCTAGGGAAGGTGACAGTAAGGAGCCCACTCTATTATTTATCTGTAGGGTTAGTGGTACATTAGGACTTGAAAAAATATTCTTTGGGGGCCAGCCCGGTGGCGTAGTGGTTAAGTTTGCATGCTTTGCTTCGGCGACCCGGGGTTTGCAGGTTCGAATCTCAGGCACAGACCTATGCACCGCTCATCAAGCCACGTGTGGTGGCGTCCCACATACAAAATAGAGAAAGATGGGCACAAATGTTAGCTCAGGGCTAGTCTTCCCCAGCAAAAAGAGGAAGATTGGCAACAGATGTTAGCTCAGAGCCGATCTTCCTCACTAAAAAATATGTGTATATATTCTATGGAATCGTTTTCTTTGGGCTGATCTTGTTCAGCAGTGATTGCCATAAGTTTTTGTCAGTGGCTGCTACCTTTTATCTTTTCCTCTGGTTAAGATCCCAGGGCAAGAAGAAAACGCTGGAGTGCCTACTGTTTCTGTTAACCCAGAACTAAGTACAAAAGTCAGCTAATTTAATTTTCATCTCTTCCTTGAAAGCCTTCTAGCAGAGATGCTAATGAACAATTTTGCAACTGCCAAATACAATAAATAATTTTCACTCTATATCTTATTTTTCTTTCTTGCTGCATTCGACACTGACTAATCCCTCCTCCTTGGAACTTCAAGCTTTTATAACTCTTTCATGTTCCCATTATTTCCTCCCTTTATTCTTCTGCCTCTTTGGATTTTATTTTCAGTCCTCTTTGCAGGATCTCCTCTTCCCTCTTCCCTCCCTTCCCCTTTAATTATTAAATGTTTCTGAAGGTGGTTCTGATCCTCGCTCTCTGCTTATTTCCTATAGGTAATCTCATGAATATCCAACTTGCTCCTCTGAGCTCCAGACCTGAATCTGTCTTCTCTCTCTCTCTGACTGGACTTCTCTTTCTGTACATCTCTTGCACCTCAACCTAGGCCAAAGCTAAACTCACAGTTCTCCTCTCTCCAGCCCCTCCTCCCTAGCAGTTCTTATTTTGTTACCTATTTTTTGTAATAGTACTCTGTCCGTTATTTCTAATCAGTTGTTTGGTCATAAGTCCTGCCTTCTAATTGACAACAGGTATCCATTTCCTCCTCTTCGTTCCTGCAGCCTCTGCCTTATATCAGACCTATATACTCTTTTGCCTGAACTGTTTCAGTAGACTGTTAACTGGTTGCTTTGTCTAGAATTTCTCTGCCCTCTAATCTATTCACCTTATTATTACCAAAGTAATGTTTCTAAAATGCCAATACTCTGTAATTTCCCTTTTTAAAATGCTTATAGGTCAAAGTCCCCAACTCCTATTTTGGCATACAAGGGTTATAGTCCCACTAGCCTTTTCAGATTTTATGTGATTCGTTCTCCCTATTATATTCTGTGCTTTGCCTATACTTGATTTCTTCTCATTTCCCAAATATATTTTTTTTATGCCTCTCCACTTTTGGACTTGTTCATTCTGGATAAAATGCCTTCCTTCTACCACCTTCTCTGCTTGGTAAATATCTCTCATCTCAAACATTACATCTTCTTGGCAGAATTAGATGTGACCTCTTCTCTCCTGCAGAACACCTTACATATAATTTTATTATCACTTACTGCATTATATTGTAATATTTGTGTATATGTCCTTGAGTTATTGTAGGTTATTTTCACCCTCCCATTCCCGTATGCCCCACTGTGTAACTGTTAGCTTCATGAGAACAAGGACCAAATCTTTTTAATTTTTGTGTTACTAATGCCTACCACAATGCCTGACATATTTGTAGGTGTTGGGGGAAAATGCTTGTTAAATTAATAATAAAAATTCCAGATAGAAAGGAAAAGAGTAAGATTGAACCAAATAATTCCCTCCTAAGCAGGTGTAATATGGTAACATCAACTTGCTATTTTAAAATTCTCTATGAATATTCTCAGTAGAAGGAGTTTTATTTTGCTTTGTTTTTAATTAAAGCAGGAAAATTTGCAAAAAACAATTTATAAGCTGGAAGAACAGCTGCATAATGAAATGCAATTAAAAGATGAAATGGAGCAGAAGTGCAGGTGAGAATATAATTATATGTTTTTGCATTAAAAGTTGTGTAGCAAATGCTTATTTTAAAGCTTGCACTCTATAAACACTTGAAGTAGACAGAAGTAAGGTGGAGATATAAAGGTTGCTACGGATATGCATTCAATGAAGAATGTCTTGGCTAGAACTAAAAAGCGACATTTACGTTGGCATTAGTTATGACGTATTTTCCTCAGAATATTTAAAGTGCATTTGCTCCCAGCAGTCTTTACTGAAAAACTATAGTGCTGATTCACTTAGTGCCTAATTTATTGCTTTTTCTCGCATTTTAATTAGCTGGCTAAAAGGGCAAATTAGTTTACATTAAATAAGGTGTTTTCTAAAATGTAAATGTTGTTGAAGATTAAAATTCACAAAATTTTTAATGCAGAGATTCTAATTTCCACTGTGATTTTCTAGTAACTCAGAATTTTTTTCCTGTGAGTCTGAATCTAATGAGCCTGTATATTTATGAAAATATAGAATGATCAAGATTATTTTAAATAACAGGGCACAATGCTGAGTTACTTATTAATTATAAATGATAACTTTTGTAATTATTTATAGTTTTAGTGGATAGTATTGAATAAATGAAATGCAGAGGTAGCACAGAGATTAAGTATTCAACAAATGGAACTGGGAAAACTGATAGTTTTGTGAGTGGAGGGGAGAGGAAACAAGTAAAATTCTCACTGCATACCATTCCTGATAGATTAAATAGTTACACATATAATACAAACTTTTTAGAAAAGCACTTGAATGTAAGCAAATAATTAATTGATCCCAGGATTTGGAAGGAATTTCTGAGTACAAAATGTGAAAATAAGGAGAGGAAATGAATAGATATTATGGCATACATGTTGAGAAGTTTCTACATCCAAAAAATATTATAATCGAAATTAAAAGGCAAATAACAAAGTAGTGGTGTGGTGGGGGACCAATTTGAGGAAGAAATAAGAATGGCCAAAGTGGCCAATAATCATATCAAATTTGTGGGAGGAAAAAGCCTGAGATGAGGCTGGGAAGGTCAACAGAGTCTAGCTCTTGATGGACTGTTTTTGACAGGCTAAGAAATTTGGAATTTATACTAAGGGTGATGGAAAAATATTGAAAATTATTAAACTAAGAAGTAAAAAAACCTGATCAAATTTGCTTTTTAAAGAGAAGTCTCGGGGCCGCCCGGTGGCGCAGCGGTTTAGTCCGCGCTTGGCAGCCCGGGGTTCGCGGGTTCGGATCCCGGGCGCCCACCGACGCACTGCCTGTCAGCCATGCCGTGGCAGCGTCCCATATAAAGTGGAGGAAGATGGGCACGGATGTTAGCCCAGGGCCAGTCTTCCTCAGCAAAAAGAGGAGGATTAGCAACAGATGTTAGCTCAGGGCTGGTCTTCCTCACAAAAAAAAAAAAAAAAAAAAGAGTTTGTAAAAAGAAGTCTCTGGTTAGTTGGCAGCACTTGACATTAATTCAGCTAAATGGGAATGAGAGAAGATGAGTCAAGGATGATTCCCAGGTGGTATCCTTTACTTAGGGATACTTAGAGGAGAAGCAGATTGCTATTATGGGTAGGGGTGTGGAGTAGAGGGAATAAGTTTAATTTGGGGCATGCTGGATGAGATATTTGAAAGATATCCATGTGAAACGTTGCATATATAGATTTGAAGTTCAGAATTATGTTTAGAGCCAAAGAACACAAATTGTGATGGAGATAGTACACTTTCGGTTTATCTCAAATTTTTGCTTAAGTTGTCAAGTGGTGCATTTACTGATTTATATATGCCACCTTTCCCTTCATTTATTTAGTCTTGTGTTACAGGTTAGATGGCTAATTTTTGTTTAGTAGCAAGTATTGCATGAGGGAGTCCCGGGATCCTTAACCTGGAATTCATAGACCTCCCCCAAAGGGTCAGTGAATGGAATTCGAGGTCCTTAAACTTGGAGGAGAAAAAGTGAATATTTTCTCTAACTTATAACTGAAATTCAGCATTTCTTTCAATTAGGAACATAGGCAATCATCCACAATTATTAGCAGTAGCTGTGAATTTTTTGTTACCAATAGAAATCACAAGTATTTTCTTATATTCAACAGTTACAGTTATCTCTAAGTATCATTTATGCTCATCACTACTTTGAAATTATTGCCACTAGATCTTGTGATTTAATATATTAATAAAGAAGCACATATATTACTGAATCATACATTTTTTAAAGTTTATGACTATTTCGATATAATTTTGGCTTCATTTAATCCTATGTATTTTATTTTATGCTTTTAAAATATTATTTTGAGAAAGGGTGATAGGCTTCACCAGACTGCCAAAGGAACCCACTGCACAAAAAAGGTTAAGAAATCTTAGTTAAATGGAAAAGTAAAGAATTTGGTGTTCCACCCCAGGCAACAAAACATAAACTTATTTCTAACCTGTATTGCTTTTGTTTTTACAGAACTTCAAACATAAAACTAGACAAGATAATGAAGGAATTGGATGAAGAGGTACTCTTTGTTTTCTAATCAGAAGTTTTCCTTTTTTTAAGAATTTTTTCCCTCTTTTAGATCGTTTTGTTTTCTAAGAAAATTGCATTTGAACTTTATAGGTTGAAATAGAGAACAGAACAGATCCAAAGAATTATGATGAAAGCCTCACTTTGGAGCTGCAGTTTCAAGTGATGCAGATGGGGTTATACTTTTGTTTCCTTTGTATAGTTTTGTTCTAAAACCGTGTTGAAATTTAGTACCTGAATTTCAGTTCACTGGTTATTAATATTTGAAAAGTGAGAAAGGAGCAAGAGAATCAAGAGATCAGAAGTTGAATCTGGAACTGTAGCGAAAAGAGACAGACAAATAGAAAAGAGGAAAGAATACAATTTAAAAAGGACATACCATAATTTTATGTGATCAAATGGGAAATATATTGATTCTAGAATTATTCGTGTTTTCTGTGGTCACCTATCAAGAAGTTTTATTATCAGGGGAACACAGCAAAAACACTTCGTTATTCAGATGTTTGTTTGCAAATATGTAATAATTTTCATTCCTTTTGGTCAACTTGTAAGTATCTTTCTACTGTGTATATGAGGAGTCCCCTGAAAAGAAATACACTCTCAATAGTCGTCTTCTCACTGCTTACTTCCTTTGTTCTTTTTAGATTTAATCTTTCTAATGGTTTTTGTGCTGTCTTAATTTTCTCTTTTCAGAATAGTATCTGTCAGTGGTGGGTTTTTCTTTGTATGTTTGTTTGTTTGTCATTTGTAGCTTTGTATATACATATAGTTATCTAGGAAGAATTAGATAATATTTTACCAACTTGCCATTGGTCAGTGTGTACTTAGCGTAGCACTGTATATTTGACTCTAAGTATTTAAAAATCTTTTTTGCACATCTTCCACTTTTTGTTTCATTTCTAAAACACAGATAAAATTCAGGTGTGCTAAGTTTAAGGTATTCAGCTTTCCAAATTCGAGGTAGAGAGGGAGATCTTAATTATAAAATTAGAGTAGTCCTCCTTCTGGAAAGATGAAGTAGAAGTACTTTCCCCTGTTCTTCTCAACTCAGTACAGCTAAAAACCCTACACATTAAATATAAAACAAATGTAAAAAGATTCTGAAAGGTGGGGAGAAGAAGGCAGACCAGCTAGAGTACTTGGGTCCCAAGAAATGACATAGGAACGAATACTATGGGTTTTCTTTTTGCAGCACATATCCCAGACTGGGTTCTGGAGAAGCCAGCAATCTGGAAACACCAACAAGCACAGACAAGAAAAGCCACTCTCTCTAGCCAAAGGACCAGGAAAGGGGCAGGCTAGCAAGTCAGAAAACTTTTACACAATCACTGCTTTACTCAGCTAAACACAATGTAAAGAAAATATAACCCCACCCCTACCAGCAATTGTTGAGTGGGAAGCCTAGACTTCCAGCCCCCCAAGGTGGTGTCAGAGAAGGTCCAGTGGAGAGACTTTCATCTCTCTTGGGCAGTGACAAACCTTCCCCTTTCTCCCAACACTGTCAATGGAGACATGTGGGGAGTCTAGTTTTCTACTTCTACCCAACAATAACAAGGTACCCCTCCTACTCCCTGCTCAGCTTGTGTCAGAAGAGGCCTAGTAGAGAGTCCGAACTTTTAACACAGAAATAATGAGCCCTCCTCCCAACACCAATGTCTGTGGAGGTCACATAGGCAGCAGTAACAAAGTACCTTCTCTGTCAGCCATGATGTTATCAGTGGAGGCCTAGTGTGGTGCCAGAACTCCCATTTCTACCCAGCAGTAATGCAAATCCACTCCCCCCAACCTGTGTATCAATAAAGATCAAGTGGAAAACCTAGATTTCTACCTCCATCTGGCAGAAATGAGGCAGCACCTCCTTAATCCCACCAGAACGGTGGCAGAAGAGATCTGCTAAAACAGAAGATTTGGGGCTGGCCCAGTGGCATAGTGGTTAAGTTCATGTGCTCCACTTTGTCAGCCCAGGGTTCGCGGGTTCGGATCCCGGGCGTGGGCCTACACACTGCTTATCAAGCCATGCTGTGGCAGGCATCCCACATATAAAGTAGAGGAAGATGGGCATGGATGTTAGCCCAGGGCCAATCTTCCTTGGCAAAAAAGAGGAGTATTGGCAACAGATGTTAACTCAGGGCTAATCTGCCTCACCAAATAAATAAATAAATAAAGCAGAAGACTTAAATAAGACCCAAAGTATCGTAAGATAATACCCAAAATGTGCACTTTCCAGTAGAAAATCACTTGTCATATGTAGAACTAGGAAAATGGCAACTAGAATGAGAAAAGACAATAAACAGATGCCAACACTGAGATAACAGAGATATTAAAATTATCTCACATGGATTTACAGGAATCATCATAAATATATTTCAGTGAGCAACTACAGACACACTTGAAACAAAAAATTAAAATTAGTCTCAGCAAAGAAATAGGAAGTCTTAGCAAAGACATAAGAAGATGTAAGTAGGATCAACCAAAAATTAAAATAACTGTAATAAAAATCTCAGTGGATGGGCTCAGCAGCAAAGTGAAGGATACAGAGGAAAGAATCAGAGAACTTGAAGATAGAATGATAGAAATGACCCAGTCTGAATAACAGTGAAAAACAGTGACAGAGCCTCAGGGACCTGTGGGACTATAGCAATGACATTCTAAGATTTGTGTCATTGAAATTTCTGAAGGAGACTAGAAAAAGGGGGTAGGAAGATATAATGGCTGAAAATTCCACAAATTTGGCAAGATGTGAACCTACAAACAAAAGACATAAGCCTACAGGAAGCTGAGTGAATCACAAAAGGGATAAATCCAAAGATATCCACACCAAGACACACAGTAGTCAGAATTCTGAAAACTAACAACAAAGAAGAAATCTTCAATATGGCAAAAGACACTTATCTAGAGGGAAAAAACAATGCAAATGACAGGAGATTTATCGTTAGAAACCATGGAGGGCAAAAGGAAGTAGCACATTTTTCAAGGGCTGAAAAAAGATCAATCCAGAATTCTATGTCCAATGAAAAATCCTTTCCAAATGAAAATCATGGCGTTCTCAGGTGAAGGAAAACTAAGAGAATATGTCACCAGCATACCATTCCTATAAGAATTGCTAAGGGAAATTCTCTAAACAGAAAGGAAATGATAAAAGAAGGAATCTTGACATATCAGGAAAGAACAAAAAACAACAGAGAGTAAAAATATGGGTAAATATAATGACTCTTTCTCCTTGAGTTTTTTATACTATATTTGACAGTTGAAGCAGAAGTTACATTGTCTGATACGATTCTCCATATATGTAGGAGAAATATTTAAGACAATTATAAACAGAAGGATAAAAGGAGGTGAGGTTTTACACTTAATTCATGCTGGTAAGTTGCCAACACCAGTAGATTGTGATAAACTATGCATATATAACAAAATATCTAGAGCAGCCACTGAAAAAGTTATACAAAGAGATACACTCAAAAACACTGTAGATAAATCAAAATGGAATTCTAAACAATGTTCAATTAACCCACAGAAAGAAAAGAAAGAAAATGGAGAGACAACAGAGAGATCAAACAAAAAACAAAAATGGCAGACTTAACTCTAACATATCAGTAGTTATATTAAATGTAGCAGCAATTAAAAGAGCTTGTCAGAGTAGATTTTTTAAAATGACCTACCTATATGCTATCTACCAGAAACTCTCTTGAAATGAAACAATGTAGGCAAATTGAAAATAAGAGGATGGAAAAATACATCATGCAAACATTAGCAAAAAGAAAGCAGCAAAGCTACAAAGTATGTAAAGCAGAAGTGGATAAAACTGAAAGGAGAAATAGCCTAGGATTATTGTTGGAGACTTTGTCACCTTAGAAGCAAATTCGCCTGTTATTTTATCCTTAGAATGAGTTTTTTTGGAGATAGCCAAAAGAATTGTGATTCAGGATGCTATGGTGAACTATAGGCAAATCTGGAAAACAAGGGAGGGGAGCTACTTTTACAGAGAAAAGGAGTGGGGGCTAGGGAGGGACTGTTCTAAGTGAAAGTCCTTGGTGGAAAGTAACAGTTCAGGACAGCAAAAGCTTCTCATTGGCTGGGCTGTTGCCAGGTGGGGAGAAAGGTCTTCCTTCACTAGTAAAGTAGTTTTACTTCCTGTGGAAGATGCAAGCATACTTTTCCTCCTATTTGCTGTAATTGATGTTGTAGGATAGGGCATGAGAGCTCCCCCTGCAGACCTTCCTGACTCCACTTTAGTTAAGGTCTCTTTTATTCATTTGCACAGCTTCAGTACCACTCTCTAGACAGAGAATCAACAAACGTATAGGAGAACTCAGCCACACCATCAACCAACAGGATCTATTCCACATTTATAGAGACCTCCACCCAACAACAGCAAAATACACATTCTTTTCAAGCACTCAAGGAACACATACCAAGATAGAACACATCCTAAGCAAACATCTACAAACTTAAAAAGTTGAAATCACACAGCGTGTGTTCTCTGACCAAAATGTAATCAAACTAGAATGAATAACATATATCAGACAAATTTGCAAACATATGGAAACTAAATAGCATAGTTCTAAGTAACCCATAGGTCAAAGAGGAAGTCTCAGGGGGAATGAAAAAATACATTGGAATGTTAATTATATCTCAAAGTTATGTTGAAAAATTATGGCTCTTCATCTTTAAAAAGAATATTTAATAATAATGTACAACTAAAACCCCACAATGTTATAAACTATTAAGACATCAATAAAAATGAAAAAAAAAGAAAAAAAATGTCAACATCAAATAGAAAATTAAAAGAATGTTTGAACAATGAAAGTAAAAATAAAACATCAAAATTTGTGGGATACTGCTAGCATAGTGTTTTAAGGGAAATTTATACACTAAATGCTTACATTAGAAAAGATGAAAAGTCTGAAATCAGTTATCTAAGCTTGTATCTCAAGAACCTAGAAGAAGAAGAGCAAAATAAACCCAAAGCAAGGGGGAGGAAGGAAAAATAAGAGCAGAAATCAATGGAATTAAAAACAGAAAAATAATAGAGAAAACAAAAAGCTAGCTGTTTGGAAAGATCAACAAAATTGACAAACCTCTAGCAAGAATGAAAAGGAAAAAGAGAGAACACAAATATCAGTATCAGGAATAAAACAGGGCATATCACTGCAGATTCTACAGACATCGAAAGGATCATGAGGGAGTGCTACGAACAATTCTAAACACATTAAGTGTGAAATTGAGATGAAATGGACTAATTCCTCCAAAAATATAAACCACCACAACTCACACAATGTTAAATAGATTATTTGAATAGTGCTATGTAACTATTAAAGTGAATTCATAATTTAAAAGCTACCCCAAAATCTCCAGGACCAGGTGGTTTTACTAGAGAATTCTACCAAGTGTTTTAAGAAGAATTAACACCAATTCTACACTATCTGTTCCAAAAAATACAAGAGGAGGGAACACTCCCCAATGAATTTTTTGAGGCTGGAACTATCCAGATACCAAAATCTAACAAAGACAGTACTACAAAGAAAACTGGATCAGTATCCCTCAATTACAGCCAACTGATTTTTGAGAAAGGTGCAAAAGGCAATTCAATGGAGGACAGATAGTCTTTGTAACAGGTGGTACTGGAGCAACTATATATCCATAGGCCAAGATATGAGCATCAACTTAAACCTCACGCCTTATGCAAAAATTAATTCAAAATGGAACATAAATTTAAATGTGAACATAAAACCAAAACTTTGGGGGAAAATCTTTGGGACCTACAGCTTGGTGAACCGTTCTTAAACATGACACCACAAATATCCATATAAGGAAAAAAATTCAATAAATTGGACTTTATCAAAATTAACAATGTTTTCTTTGTGAAAGACATTGATAAGAGGATGAAATGAGAAACTATAGACTGGAAAAAATATTTGAAAACTACATATTTCACAAAGGACTCTATCTGGCATATTATAAGATACTCTAAAACTCTAATAGTCTAAAACTCAACAGTAAATAATCCAGTTTGAAAATTGGCAGAAGACATGAGCATGCATTTCATCAAAGTGGGTAACAAGCACATGAAAAGATGCTCAACGTTAGCCATTAGGGAAATGCAAATTAAAACCCCCATGAGATAATCACTATATAACCATTAGAACAAGTAAAATTAAAAAATGATGTCAATACCAGAACTGGCAAGGACGTGGAGAAACTGGATCACTTATACATTGCAGATAAGAATATAAAATGGTACAGCCATTCTAGATAGTTTGGCGGTTTCCTAAAATACTAAACTTGCAACTACCATGTGACCCAGCAGTTGCACTCTTGGGCATTTATCCCAGAAAAATGAAAACTTATATCCTCATAAAAACCTATTCACTACTGTTCATAGTAGCTTGGTTTGTAATAGCTAAAAACTAGAAACAACTGAAATGTCATACGGTAGGTGAATGGTTGAACAAAGTTTGATATATCTGTACCTTGGAATACTGTTAGCAACAAAAGAGAATGAACCGGGGCCGGCCTGGTGGTGTAGTGGTTTAGTTCGCGTGCTCCACCTTGGTCGCCCGGGGTTTGCAGGTTCGGATCCCTGGTGTGGACCGATGCACCACTTATCAAGCCATGCTGTGGTGGCGTCCCATATAAAGTAGAGGAAGATGGGCACAGATGTTAGCCCAGGGCCAATCTTCCTCAGTGAAAAAAGAAGAGGATTGGCAACTGATGCTAGCTCAGGGCTAATTTTCCTCACACACACACACAAAAAGAATGAACCATTGATGCACACAACCTGGATGGATCCCAAGGGCATTATGTTGAGGGTAAAAACCCAATCTCAGAAGGTCCATACTATGTGATTCCATCAATATAACATTCTCAAAATGACAAAATTATACAGATGGAGGACCTATATTTGGTTGCCAGGGATATAGGTGGTGGGAGAAGGGGGATGCATGTAGCAGTAATGGTTGGAAGGAGATCGTTGTGCTGATGCAACAGTTCTGTATCTTAATTGTGGTGGTAGTTACATAAATCTACACGTGAGATAAAATGACATAGAACTATACACACTTTATACTAATATCTGTTTCCTGATTTTGTTATTGTACTATTGTTACCTGTCATTGTTAGGGGAAACTGAGTGGAAGGGTACATGAGACCTTTCTGTACTATCTTTGCAACTTCCTGAAATATATAATTATTTGCCCCAAAAAAGTGAAAAAAATAAAAGAATGTGATAAAATCTTAGAATTGGGGCGACCTTGGATGATCTCTGTCAAATTTACTAAATCTCTCTGACAGTATCTTACTTAAAAGATGGTTTTTGCTCAGAGATGGGCCAGCCCAGTGTTGTAGTGGTTAAGTTTGTGCACTCTGCTTTGGCAGCCCGGTTTGCAGGTTCGGATCCTGGGCGTGGACCTACACACTGCTCATCAAGCCATGCTGTGGTGGGTCCCGTGTACAAAGTAGAGGAAGATTGGCACAGATGTTAGCTCAAGGCCAGTCTTCCTCACTGAAAAAAAAAAGATGGGAAAGCCCAGAAAAACACACTATAAAGGAGGTTTTCCTGGTTTGGAGTCTTAAAGATAAAAATCAAGCATCAAAAGCAGGATATACTGATAGTAGTAAGTCAGAAACAGAAGGTAAATTTTTAAGTTGTGGAAGTTTTGGTGTGTTGTTTTTTTTTTAAACCTCTCCTCCACTGTGATTTCATTTTCTGAAGTATTTCCGTTATTTCTTTTTAATATGTGTTAGTAGGTAGATGCATAGAAAATCTTAGAAAAGATAAGTTGTTGAGACAGGGAGAGGATTAAGGGAGACACAGGGACTGGTGAACTTGAACTGCACACACTGTAGCATTTGGTACCATTTGAGCCTTGCACCATTTAATTATCAAGTATATAATTATTATCTGATCCCTTTCTTATTTTAAATATAGGATAGTAAATAAACCAAAATAATGGTAATATAATACAATATGATCATCTTAAACTAATAAAGCAACTTTCAATCTGATAAGATTAATAGAGTTGTTTTTTATATTCATGGATTCAAAAATCTCTTGAAATGTTTACATATCTAGTTCCAATAGGGGATTCTCACTGTCTTATAAGGCAAGCTGATTCTGTTAGAAAGTTGTTAGGAGATACTGTCTAATTTTGAAACAGGAAATCCATGTTCAGTCTTTGTGTTTATTTTAAAGAACAGAGTATTCTCTCAAATAAATAAGGAGCATTAATTGCAGTGGTAACTTTTATCATTATAATTTCAGGGAAATCAAAGAAGAAATCTAGAATCTACAGTGTCTCAGATTGAGAAAGAGAAAATGTTGCTACAACATAGAATTAATGAGTACCAAAGAAAAGCAGAACAGGAAAATGAGAAGAGGAGAAATGTAGAAAATGAAGGTAAATTGTTACTCCTTTTGAAAAACACTGGAATTTCTATCTAACACCATCCTTGAGGTCTTTGTCATGAGGTTGTCTTAAATTTAGTGCCTATGTGATATATTTTTGAAGCCATAATCCTAAGATAGCTTATGAGCTAAATACCCACGTCCCAAGATAAATTTATAACATATTAAAGTCAGTGGTGATGTTTTAGCTAAAGTAGTGATTTTCATCCTTGTGTGCATATTGCAATCTCCTCGGAAGCTTTAAAGTATACTGATACTTAAACTCCAGAGATTCTAATTTAATTGATATAGACGTGGCCTAGGCATTGGTGTTTTTTGTGGTTTTTTTAATTTGTTTTTGTGAGGAAGATTAGCCCTTAGCTAACATCCGTTGCCAATGCCCCTCTGTGCTGAGGAAGACTAACCCTGAGCTAACATCTGTGCCCATCTTCCTCTACTTTTTATGTGGGATGCCTGGCACAGCATGGCATGACAAGTGGTGCGTAGGTCTGTGCCTGGGACCTGAACCTGTGAAACCCCAGGCTGCCGCAGCAGAGCCCGCAAACTTAACCACTACACCACCAGGCCGGCCCTGAGGTGTCAGTGTTTGTAATAAGCTCTTTAGGCGCTTCTAATAAGCAGCCACATTTGAGAACTACTGACCTAGAATTTCACGTGTTTTAATGTTATTGTTATAAATACATTTAAAATAGCTTTCTATAACCTTTGCTCTAGTGATTTCACTTCTAGGAATTTATTTTACATATGCACTTATATTCATGCACACTGAAGTATAAACAAGGCTATTCATTGTAGCATTATTTAAAATGGCAAAAATTATAAACATAAATATAAGCAATGATATAATAAATTTTGGTATATCTATATGGTAGAATACTATGCATCTTATAAAAGAATAAAGCATCTCCTTATATATTGTTATAAAAGAATCTATATGTATCTTTAAGTGAAAAAAACAAAATACAGATCGTTTGTTTAAAACAAGAGTGCTTGTCTATATATACTTAAATATGTTTGTACATTTATAGATATGCATGTGAAAAAATATGTATATATTTTGTGTGTTTTTATGTATTAGGGTATGAATACATAGACTATCTTAGGAAGGATATGCAAGAAATTAGTAATAGTTATTGCTGGGGACGAGAGTCAGAGGGACTGGGAAACGATGTGGAAGGAGGAAGACTCATTCTACACTATATACCATTTGGTATCTTTTGAGTGTTGAACCATTTTAAAAATAATGAATTTGGGGCCAGCCCGGTGGCGCAGCGGTTTAGTCCGCGCTTGGCAGCCCAGGGTTCGCGAGTTCGGATCCTGGGAGCCCGCGGACGCACTGCCTGTCAGCCATGCCGTGGCAGCGTCCCATATAAAGTGGAGGAAGATGGGCACGGATGTTAGCCCAGGGCCAGTCTTCCTCGGCAAAAAGGGGAGGATTAGCAACAGATGTTAGCTCAGGGCTGGTCTTCCTCACAAAAAAAAATAAATAAATAATGAATTGTTCAAAGATTGGTACTAGTATTCAAAAATAATTATTAAAACTAGCTTTATACATTTCACTAATAGATTGAGCTTATTAGGGAATAAAAGAATTTGAAATATTACAATAGTTGAAACAAATATGGTTTTTTTGTGTGTGTGAGGAAGACTAGCCCTGAGCTAACATCCATTGCCAATCCTCCTCTTTTTTTTTGCTGAAGAAGACTGGCCCTGGGCTCACATCCTTGCCTCTCTTCCTCTACTTTATATGGGATGCCACCACGGCATGGCCTGACAAGCGGTGTGTCTGTCCATGCCCGGGATGCAAACCTGTGAATCCCGGGCTGCTGAGGCAGAGCATGCAAACCTAACCACTATGCCACCGGGCTGGCCCTGAAACAAATCTGTTTTTGCATTCTATATTATGAAATGATGCTCCACTTTTGTTTTTTTTTTTTTTGTGAGGAAGACCAGCCCTGAGCTAACATCCGTTGCTAATCTTCCTCTTTTTGCTGAGGAAGACTGGTCCTGGGCTAACATCCGTGCCCATCTTCCCCTACTTTATATGGGACACCGCCACAGCACGGCTGATAAGCAGTGCGTCGGCGGGCACCCGGGATCCAAACCGGCGAACTCCGGGCTGCCAAGCGCGAACTAAACTGCTGCGCCACTGGGCCGGCCTCTATGCTCCACTTTTTGATGAATTTAAAATGTAGATACTTCCGCAATGGAATTTGGCTTTGGGAGTGGACCTAATATAACTATCTGTCATGGCCTAAGACTAAATTTATTTTTTAAAAGAGATTTATATGTTTCCTCTATGAAAACTTTGCAATATCTATATATTATTCCTTCATTGTCTAGTTTCTACATTAAAGGATCAGTTGGAAGACTTAAAGAAAGTCAGTCAGAATTCACAGCTTGCTAATGAGAAGCTGGCACAATTACAAAAACAGGTGAGTTTTTGGAATGACTTTTTTTTTTTAATTATAATCAGTAAGTTTGGTTATCTTTTGGTCAAACCTATTTTCTTGCTCTCTTTTTTAAATAGCTAGAAGAAGCCAATGACTTACTTAGGACAGAATCAGACACAGCTGTAAGATTAAGGAAGAGTCACACTGAGATGAGCAAGTCAATTAGTCAGCTAGAGTCCCTGAACAGAGAATTGCAGGAGAGAAACAGAATTTTAGAGAATTCCAAGTCGCAAACGGACAAGGATTATTACCAGCTGCAAGCTGCATTAGAAGCTGAACGAAGAGACAGAGGTCATGATTCTGAGATGATTGGAGACCTTCAAGGTAATATTTTTTCTTATCATGGTAAAATATACATAAAATAATTTTTACCATTTTAGCCATTTTTAAGTGTACAGTTCAGTGGCATAAAGTATATTCAAATTGTTGTGCAACCATAACTACTGTCCTTTGCCAGAACTTTGTTTTCATCACAAACTGAAACTATTCCCATTAAACAGTAATTCCCCATTCCCCACTCCTCCCAGCTGCTGGTAACCACCATTCTACTTTATGTCTCTATGAATTGGACTATCTCATAAAGGTGGAATCATTCATTATTTGTCCTTTTGTATCTTAGTCCACTTAGCATAATGTCTTCAAGATTCATCCATGTTGTAACAGTAGCATAAGTCAGAATTTCCTTCCTTTTTAAGACTAAATAATATTCCATTGTATTATATGTCACATTTTGTTTATCTATCAATGGAAGGTAACTTTTTAAAATTTATTTTTTTTTCAATTGTGGTTAAAAACATAAAATTTATCATCTTAATCATTTTTAAGTGTAAAGTAATATATTTTTGATCATATTGGCCTTCATAAAGAACATGACTGGTGAAACCGAAATGGTTTTGGATAGATTACTGAAAACTTGATTTTAAAATGTGGCTAATTCACAAAAGTCTTACTCAAAGTGCGACTAATCCAGGTGGAAAGGATTATCTCTATTAAAACCTGGGAATTCTTCATGCATTGTTGGTAGAAATAGAAACTCAGTTGCAGAAATAGAATCCCATTACAAATAAAGAATTAGGTACTTGGGAAGGTTAGGACCAGAGATATCGGCAGTCTTGTGAGTCTACAAGGAAAAAGATTTGAGTATAACTAACAGCGAATAAAGGAACACTTCTGATAATGGCAATAAAATTCAGTTTGTTTTCAAAAAGATGCCTGGCTCTACTCACTTATATAGTTTTATATTTTTTATTCCTTTTAGCAACAGCATCCGTACTACCTAATCAAAACAGATATGCATGGAAATTGCCAGATTTCTCAGGGAAAAGTTGGGGGTGGGGTAGTCCATTTTAACCTTAGTCACAAGATGGGAACATAGTTTGGGGTCTCATGGGGCTTGATGATTAGCTATAATTCTGTGGAGAGAGGTCAAGGTCAGTTTTTGTGACTATGGAAACAGAAATTAGGATCTCCCATTGGTTCTTAGCTGAGGAGTGTTGTGCAGTTTTATTTCTCAGGGACTATACTTAAAATAGATCTAAATATACCCAAGAAAGTAACCTCGTTATATGTGTTAGAAAAGCCTCAGACTTGAGTTCCTTAAATTGCTTTTCTAGGCCTTTTTATATACAGCTTGTTATCTGTGTGACAGTCACTTGCATCTGCCTTCTTTATCTGTAAACCTGAGGAGATTAATATAGGTGACCCCAATAAATCCTTCCAATTCTAAAATTCTTTGAGTCTGTGATCTTCCCTATGGGACTGACCTTTTAAGATCTTGCTTTCAAAGAACAGACTATCATCCCTGTTTTCAACAGTGGTTTTAACTGAATCTATTTTTTAGATATTGGTGAGGTTAGGGAAAATTTAGAGCATGATTTATTGTTGATGTTTATCCTTTTTCAATGCTTCCTTTAAGGTTTAGTTTTTAATTTAAATGTGAATCAAAGCTGACACACGTTAAAGAATGCACACAACTTACATGAGCCTCAACGTACATATAAAGATGCATTGTGGTTAAATAAAAACAAAACACTTTTTACGTTAATCTTTTATGGTCCTTAAGAAATTTCAGATCCCTCAGGTATAAATTTCTCATAGTTTGGGATGCTGGGTTTCTGGAAGAGTCACGATTATTTCCTAGTTGAATGTCTTCCCTGTACACTAGTGGGCAGAAGCTTTTTTGTACGTATGGATAATGACTTCCCAAACATAATTGGATAGTAAATATTTTAGGCTTTGTGGGCCACATACAATCTCTGATACACATTCTTCTTTTTTACTTTTTACAACTCTTTGAAAATGAAAAAAAACATTCTTAGCTTCATGTCTGTAGAGATAAAAGCTGCAGGCCTGAAGTTTACCGACGCCTGGACCAGTGTATAGATAAGGCTGCTGTTACAGACAAAAGTAAGCTTCGATAAGTCCAGACCCTAGAGGCTTAAAGGAAATGAATGGACAAAGATCAAAATGTCATACAGGAATGAAAATTTTAACTGAAACGATAAGTTCTTCATGTAGTAAGTTTATTTGTGATTCTTCAGATTGAAGTGCAAAAAGACAAATTTTTAAAATTAACCATTTTGAAAAATCGTTTTTTAAAAAAACCCATTGTTGGTTTTTTCTTTAACTTTTTATTTTGGAAAATTTCACTCATATACCATAGTAGAATACTCTGATGACTCCTTATGTACCTGTCATTTAGCTTCAATAATCTTCATCTAACAGCCAGTCGGTTTCACTTTATACCCCACCTCTTCTTCCCAGTCCTCTGACACTGAATTATTTTGAAGCAAATCTCAGGCATCAAATTGTTTAATTTGTAAATATTTCAATATCTCTTAAAAATAAGGACTCTTTTTTTAAACTATAACCACAACATCATTATCAAACCTGAAAAAAAGTTAATTTAATACTGTGATATATAGTATTGTAATATCTGGTCAGTGCTCAGATTCCTCCAGTAGTCACATAATTTGTTGTTGTTATATTTATTTTGCTTGAATTAGGATCCAGTCAAGATCCACACATTGCATCTCATTAATATGTCCCTTAAGTTTCTTTTAATCTATAGGTTTCCCCTCCCTTTTTTGTTCTTTATAGTTTGTTGTTGCTGTTGATTGAGAAAATCAGGGTATTTTTGTCTTACTGAATATCTCCCATTCTGAATTTTGCTAATTCTGTCTATGGATGTCAGTTAACATGATGTCCTGTCCCTTGTAGTACTCTAAACTGGTAGTTCTACAGGCTTGATCTATTTCAGGTAAGACTTTGGCAAGAATACTTGTAAGCAATATTATTTAGGCACATAAAGTCTAGCTGTCCTTTTTTGTGATGTTAGCAGCCATTGATGACCGTTGCCTAGATCCTGTGTTTCTTTATGAATGGGCAATGATGATGATCTATTTTTATCATTCCTCATTCATTCATTAACTGGAATACTACTATATAGATAAACATTTTCTCATCAGTTACATAGTTACCTTGAGGTACAGCTTATGAAAGAAAGGTTAAATACTTGATTCATTTCCTTTATCGTTTTTCAGAACAGTAAGTTATTTCCCTAGCATCCTCCAAATGTGACCAGTGACTTTTTAAATGTATTTATGAACTTACGAATTTTACTATAGTTAGTATATGTTAGCCCATTGCATTATTTTTATTGATGCTCATTTGAGGCTAGTGAGAATCTCTCCAAGTTTAAACACTGCCCTAGTAGTCTTGGATAGCATCTTTTCTTTTTTTTAATTTTTAAAAATTTTTTATATTTTATTGATGTCTTAATAGCTTATAACATTGTGAAGTTTTAGTTGTATGTTATTGTTTGTCAATCACCATATAAATGCTTCCCTTCACCCTTGGTGCCCATCCCCCTGCCCCCTTGCCCCTGGTAACCACCAAACAGTTCTCTCTGACTGTGTATTAGTTTATATTCCACATGTGAGTGAAATCATGTGGTGTTTGTCTTTCTCTCTCTAGCTTATTTCACGTAACATAATACTCTCCAGGTCCATCCATGTTGTTGCAAATGGGAGAATTTTGTCTTTCTTCGTGGCTGAGTGGCATTCCATTGTGTGTGTGTGTATATATATACATATATATATATATATATATATATGTATGTACCACATCTTCTTTATCCACTCATCTGTCATAGGACACTTGGGTTGCTTCCACTTTTTGGCTGTAGTGAAGAATGCTGCAGTATACATAGGGATGCATAAGTGTATGTAAGCCTCTTTGGATTGTTGATTTCACGTTCATTGGATAGATACCCAGTAGCGGGATAGCTGGATCATAAGGTATTTCTATTTTTAATTTTTTGAGGAATCTCCATACTGTTTTCCATAGAGGCTGCCCCAGTTTTCATTCCCACCAGCAGTGGATTAGGGATCCCGTTTCTCCACAACCTCTCCAACATTTGTTGTTTTTTTGTCTTGGTGATTATGGCCAATCTAATGGGTGTAAGATGATATCTTAGTGTAGTTTTGATATGCATTTCCCTGAGAGTGATGTTGAACATCTTTTCATGTGCTTGTTGGCCTTCTGTATATCTTCCTTGGAAAAATGTCTGTTCATATCCTCTGCCCATTTTTTGGTTGGGTTGCTTGTTTTTTTGTTGTTCCGTTGTGTGAGTTCTTTATATATTATGGAGATTAACTCCCTGTCGGATATATGATTTGCAAATATTTTCTCTCAGCTAGTGGGTTGTCTATTCATTTTGTTCTTGGTTTCATTTGCCTTGTAGAAACTCTTTTATCTGATGAAGTCCCACTTGTTTATTTTTTCTTTTGTTTCCCTTGTCCAAGTAGACATGGAATCCAAAAAGATTCCTTTATGACTGATGTCAAATAGTGTACTACCTATATTTTCTTCTGCGGGTTTTATAGTTTCAGGTCTTTGATCTATTCTGGGTTAATTTTTGTGTGTGGCAATAGAAAATAGTCTACTTTCATTCTTTTGCCTGTGGCTGTCCAATTTTCCCAGCACCATTTATTGAAGAGACTTTCTTTTCTCCATTGTATGTACTAAGCTCCTTTGTCAAAGATTACTTGTCTGTAGATGTGTGGTTTTATTTCTGGGCTTTCAATTCTGTTCCATAGATCTGTGTGTCTATTTTTGTACCAGTACCATGCTGTTTTGATTACCGTGGCTTTGTAGTATACTTGGAAGTCAGGATTGTGATGCCTCTGGCTTTGTTCTTTTTTTTCAGGATTGCTTTAGCTAGCCGAGGTCTTTTGTTGCCCCATATGAATTTTAGTATTCTTTGTTCTATCTCTGTGAAGAATGTCATTGGGATTCTGATTGGGATTGCATTGAATCTGTAGATTGCTTTAGGTAGTATGGACATTTTAACTATGTTTATTCTTCCAATCCATGTGCATGGGATATTTTTCCGTTTATGTCTTCACCGATTTCTTTCAATAGCGTCTTATAGTCTTCATCGTATAGGACTTTCACCTCCTTGGTTAACTTTATTCCTAGATGTTTTATTCTTTTTGTCTGATTGTAAATGGGATTGTCTTCTTGAGTTCTCTTTCTGTTAGTTCGTTATTAGAGTATAGAAATGCAACTGGTTTTTGTAAGTTGATTTTATACCCTGCATCTTTGCTGTAGTTGTTGATTATTTCTAATACTTTTTCAATGGATTCTTTCAGGTTTTCTATGTATAAAATCATGTCATCTGCAAACAGTGAGAGTTTCACTTCTTCGTTGCCTATTTGGATTCCTTTTATTCCTTTTTCTTGCCTAACTGCTCTGGCCAAAACCTCCACTACTATGTTGAATAAGAGTGGTGAGAATGGGCACCCTTGTATTGTTCCTATTCTCAGAGGGATGGCTTTCAGTTTTTCCCCCTTGAGTATGATGTTGGCTGTGGGTTTGTTATATATGGCCTTTATATTTTGAGGTACTTTCCTTCTATACCCATTTTGTTGAGAGTTTTTATCGTAAATGTATGTTGGATCTTGTCAAATGCCTTCTCTGCATCAGCTGAGATGATCATGTGGTTTTTATTCTGTTAATGTGGTGTATCATGTTGATTGATTTGCGGATGTTGAACCATCCCTGTGTCCCAGGTATAAATCCCACTTGGTCATGGTGTATGATCTTTTTAGTGTATTGCTGTGTTCTGTTTGCCAGTATTTTGTTGAGGATTTTTGCATCTATGGTCATTAGCGATATTGGCCTGTAGTTTTCCTTCTTTGTATTGTCCTTGTCTGGCTTTGGTATCAGGGTGATGTTGGCCTCATAGAATGTGTTAGGAAGTGTTCCATCTTCCTCTATTTTTTGGAGAAGTTTAAGAAGGATGGGTTTTAAATCTTCTTTGAATGTTTGATAAAATTCTCTGGAGAAGCTATCTGGTCCTGGACTTTTATTTTTTGGGAGGTTTTTGATTACTGTTTCAATCTCTTTACTTGTGATTGGTCTATTCAGGTTCTCTATTTCTTCTTGATTCAGTTTTGGGAGGTTGTATGAGTCTAGGAATTTATCCATTTCTTCTAGATTGTCCAATTTGTTTGCATATAGTTTTTCATAGTATTCTCTTATAATCCTTTGTATTTCTGTGGTCTCTGTTGTAATCTCTCCTCTTTCATTTCTAATTTTATTTATTTGAGCCTTCTCTTTTTTGTGTGTGAGTCTAGCTAAGGGTTTGTCAATTTTGATAATCTTCTCAAAGAACGAACTCTTTGTTTCATTGATCCTTTCTACTGCTTTTTTCCATGTCAATTTCATTCATTTCTGCTGTAGTTTTTATTATTTCCCTCCTTCTGCTGACTTTGGGCTTTGTTTGTTCTTCTTTTTCTACTTCTGTTAGATGTAGTTTAAGGTTGCTTATTTGGGATTTTTCTTGTTTGTTGAGGTGGGCCTGTATTATTGTGAGTTTCCCTCTCCGAACTGCTTTTGCTGCATCTCATATGAGTTGATATGGTGTATTTTCATTTTTGTTTATCTCCAGATATTTTTTCATTTCGCCTTTACTCTCATCTGTGATCCATTGGTTCTTCAGTAGCTTGTTTAGTCTCCACATCTTTGTCACTTTCCCAGTTTTTTCCTTGTAGTTGATTTTTAGTTTCATAGCCTTATAGTCGGAAAAGATGCTTGTTATCCTTTCAATCTTCTTAAATTTATAGAGGCTTGCCTTGTTTCCCAGCATATGATCTATTCTTGAGAATGCTCCATGTGCACTTGAGAAGAATGTGTAATCTGCTGTTTTGGGGTGGAGTGCTCTGTATATATCTGTTAATTCCATCTCATCTAGTTTTTGCTTACGTCTACTATTTCTTACTGACTTTTTGTCTAGATGATCTATCCATTGGTGTGAGGGGGGTGTTAAGGTCCCCTACTGTTATTATGTTGTTGTTGATATCTCCTTTAAGATTTGTTAATAGTTGCTTTATGTACTTTGGTGCTCCTGTGTTGGGTGCATATATATTTATAAGTATTATGTCTGCTTGGTGGAGTGTCCTTTTATCATTATATTGTTGCCCCTCTTTGTCTCTCATTTCTCTTTTTATCTTGAAGTCTACTTTGTCTGATATAAGTATGGTGACACCTACTTTTTTTTGTTTTCTGTTAGCTTGGAGTATTGTCTTCTATCCTTTTACATTGAGCCTGTGTTTATCTGTAGAGCTGAGATGTGTTTCCTGGAGGTAGCATATTGTTGGATCTTGTTTTTTAGTCCATCCCACCACTCTGTGTCTTTTGATTGGCGAATTCAATCCATTTACATTTAGAGTGATTATTGATATATGTGGGCTTAGTGTTGCTACTTTATTGCTCATTTTCCAGATCTTTCGCATTTGCTTTGTTTCTTGTCTCCTGTGATTCGGACTACCAATTCAGTTTGTTAGTTCTATGTGATGGTTTTCTTAGTTTTCTCTTTATTTATCATATGTGTATCTGCTCTGAATATTAGTTTAGTGGTTACCATGAGGTTTGTATAAAAAATGTCATAGGTGAGATGGTCCATTTTCTGGTGTTCTCTTATTTCCTTTGTCTAAGTCAATTACGTTCATTTCCTCTTCCCCTTATAAGTTTTTGTTGTAACAACTTACTCCATCTTGTGTTGTGATTTTGTGTTTATAGTGATAAGGTTATTTTTATTTTTGCTGTTTTCCTTCCCTTGATCTTTAATGTCATAATTAAGTGTTTGCTAACTTATTCTGGTAGAGAGCTGCAATTTATCTGATTTTTGTCTACCTATTTTCTCCTTGCTCAAAGCTTTGTATCCCCTTTCTCTTTTTTTTTCAGGCATGAGGGCCTTCTTGAGCATTTCTTACAGTGAGGGTCTTGTGGCAATGAACTCTCTTAGCTTTTGTTTATCTGGGATGGTTATTATTTCTCCATCATATCTGAAGGATATTTTTGCTGGATAGAGTGTTCTTGGCTGAAAGTTTTTATATTTCAGAATTTTGAATATATCATTCCACCCTCTTCTGGCCTGTAGAGTTTCTGATGAAAAGTCTGCTGAGAGCCTGATTGGAATTCCTTTGTACATTATCTTTTGTTCTCTTGCTGCCCTTAATATTCTTTCTTTGTCATTAACTTTTGCCAGCTTTACTACTGTGTGCCTTGGGGATGGCCTTTTTTTGTTGATATATTTGGGAGATCTGTTAATTTCATTCACTTGTATTTCCAGCTCCTTCCCCAGGTTTGGAGAGTTTCAGCTATCATTTCTTTGAACAAGCTCTCTGCTCCTTTTTCCCCTCTCTTCTCCCTCTAAATTGCATTTCTTAATTGAGTCAGATATTTCTTGGAGATTTTCTTCATTTCCTTTTATTCTTAGCTCTGTCTCCTCCTCCCTCTGAAGCCTTTCTACATTTCTGTCCTCAATAATACTAATTCTTTCCTCCATATTATCAGCTCTGTTCTTTAAAGATTCCACGTTTATCTCCTCCATTGTGTTTTTCATCTGCAACAATTCTGATTGGTTTTTCTTTATGGTTTCAATCTCCTTTGTGAAGAAGCTCCTAATTTCTTTGAATTGTCTCTCCGTATTTTCTTGTAATTCATTGAGCTTTTTTATGATAGCTATTTTGAATTGTCTGTTGTTTAGGTTATAAATTTCTGTGTCTTCCGGATTTATTTCTAGATGCTTGTCATTTTCCTTCTGGTCTGGAGATTTAATGTATTTTTGCATTATGCTAGAGGATGTGTTTATAAAAATTTTTTCCTCATCCTGAAGATGTCGACTTGCCGCCACTAGGTGGGGGTCAGTAACTGTGTTCCAAAATTGCTAGGATGTGCGGGCTTTCTGGCTGCAGTGAAGTGTGGCTGAGCTGATGCATGGCTGGGCTGGAGCTTCATGGGGGCAGGGTGTCACATGCTGGCTGCTGGGCTGGATCTCCACTGCGTTGGATCCCTGCCTGCCTCCGCCAGGCTGCAGCTCAGCTGGGCTGGAGCACCCAGGTGTCTTGCACTAGCCACGGGGCTCTAAATCCACGGGGGTAGGTGTCACCCGCCAGCTGCTGGGCTGGCACACCATGGGGGTGGGTGCTGCATGCCACTGGGCTTGGGCGCCTGGGTGTCACACACTGGCCACAGGGCTGTAACTCCACAGGGGCAGATGTCGCGTGCCAGCCACCAGGCCAGATCTCCACAGGGGCAGGGAGTTGTGTGCCCCCGCTGGGTTGTTTCTCTGCTGGGTTGGACCCCTGCGTGCTTCTGCCAGGCTGCAGCACTGCTGGGCTTGGGCACCAAGCATGGATGCTGAGCTCAGGCCCTGATCACAGCCAAGCTGGGATGCTGAGGGAGAGGGAGGAGCACTCATTTTCACCTCCCCAGTTTAAGAGGCTTATCATTCTTCCCTCGCTATCAGCTCTCCTTGAGTGTTGCTTTGGCAAGGACGTACCCCCAACTGTTACGTTCCTTCCGTGTAGGGATTCCCTGCTGTGTGGGAACTTGGAGAGTGAAGGTTTTCCTGCCAAAGGCCACCCCTCCCCCTTCTCTCTGAGAGCGGTGTGGTCTCAGTCTCAGGACCACTGCCACTGGGGAAGGAGGAGAGCCTTTCTTACTCACTACCTCTTCCCCTAGGTTTTCCAGCACCTCCACTGTCAGATGTAAGTCTGCATGGGGCTTCCAGATGTCCTATGTGTAGTTTGAAAGACCCTCCTTGATGTATGGATGACCTTTTTGTTGTATGTTAGCAGGGGTGAGTTTGGGGGAAAAGCTCACTCTGCCATGATGCTGACATCACTCCAGCATCTTTTCCTTTTGGTATGCATAATATATTTTCCAAGATCGGTTTTTATCCTAGACCTGAAATCACCCATTTTTCGAGGAACCGTAGTTCTTTTTGTGGCATATGGCATTCAGAAACTGTAACCTGGGTGCTGTAGGTATTCACTGCTATTAGACTGGTAAATGTTTATAGGACTTTTAATGGACAAAGGTAGGAAATACTTATTTTTCCATTGTAATTGCTAATTACTTTCTTTATTGTGATCATAAACTATTACTTATCAGATTTCCTCATTTTTGAGTTTTTGAATTTGTTTTTTCTGGCTTAGGTCATGATGCATTTTTGTTTTGTTTTTATCTGTTACATGGGCATTTGAAAATTGGGTAGGTTTTGTATATGTTTTGAGGTTTGTTTTTTGGAAGAAAAACAATAGATCAATTTTCTAATGCAATCAGTCAATTTTCTAAGACTCCATTTATTCTTTGTCTCCCTAATCTGCCACTGTGTTTGTGGGTTTTTTCCTCATAGCCTTCTTCTATTTCTAACAGCTTTTGCTTTGTGCATTTTTTTATTGAGGTGAAATTCATATAACAAAAAATTAATCATTTAAAAGTGTACAGTTCAGTGGCGTTTAGTACATTCAGTGTTCTGCAATCACCTCCTCTATTTAGTTCCAAAACATTTTCATTATCCCAAAAGAAAACCTTGTGCCCATTAAACTATCCCTTTCTATATCCCCCTCCACCTGGACCCTGGCAACAACCAATCTCCTTTCCATCTCTGAATTTACCTATTCTGGATAGTTCATATAAATGACATCATACACTATGTGACCTTTTGTGTCAGGCTTCTTTCACTTAGTATATTTTTACGATTCATCACATTCATCTGTGTTGTAGCATGTATCAGTTCTTCATTCATTTATGGCTGAGTAATATTCTGTTGTATGTGTATACCATATCTTGTTTAGCCATTCATCTATTAATGGACATTGAGTTGTTTTCACCTTTTAGCTATTGGAAATGATGCTACTGTGAACATTTGTGTATGAGTATTTGTTGGAGTACCTGTTTTCAAATATTTTGGGTGTATATCTAGCAGTGGAATTGCTGGGTTATATGGTAAATCTCTGTTTAACTTTTGAGGAACTGCCAAATTGTTTTCCACAATGACTGCACATTTTACATTCCCACCAGCAATGTTGGACAGTTGCAGTTTCTCCACATCCTTGCCAATACTTGATATTTAACCTTGTTTGGTTATAGCCACCCTAGTGGTGTGAAGCGGTGTCTCATTGTGGTTTTGATTTTCATTTTCCTAATGACTAATGATGTCGAGCATCTTTTCATGTGCTTATTGACCATTTGTATATCCTCTTTCAAAGAATATCTCTTCGTGCCATTGTCCATTTTTTAATTGGGTTGGTTATCTTTTTTGTGTGTGTGTGAGGAAGATTAGCCCTGAGCTAACATCCATTGCCAATCCTCTTTTTGCTGAGGAAGATTGGCCCTGGGCTAATATCCTTGCCCATCTTCCTCTACTTTCTATAAGAGGCCGCCACAGCATGGCTTGACAAGCGGTGCTTTGGTCTATGCCCAGGACCCGAACCTGTGGACCCCAAGCCACTGAAGCAGAGTGTGCAAACTTAACCACTACACCACCAGGCCAGCCTGGGTTGTTTGTCTTTTTGTTATTGACTTTTAGGAGTCTGGATACTAGACCTTATCAGATATATGATTTACTAATATTTACTCCCATTCTGTAGGTTGTCTTTTTACTTTCTTGATAATGTCCTTTGATGTACAAAAGTTAATTTGGACAAAGTCCAGTTTATCTATTATATGTTGCTTATGTTTTTGGTGTCATATCTCAGAATACATTGTCAAATCCAAGATCGTGAAGATTTACCCCTATGTCTTCTTCTAAAAGTTTTATGGTTTTAGTGCTTATATTTAGGTCTTTGACCTATTTTTAGTTAATTTTTGTATGTGGTATGATGTAGGGGTCCAACTTTGTTCTTTTGCATGTGAATATCCAGTTGTTCCAGCACTATTTGTTGAAGAGACTATTCTTTCCCATATTGAATGGTCTTGGCATCCTTGTTGAAAATCAATTGACCATAGATATATGGGTTTATTTCTAGATTCACAGTTCTCTTCCATTGGTTTATATGTCTGTCCTTATCACACTGTTTTGATCATTGTAGCTTTATAGCAAGTTTTGAATTGGGAAGTTTGAGTCCTACAATGTTGTTGTTCTTTTTCAATATTGTTTTAGCCATTCAAGCCTCCTTGTAATTCCATATAATTTGAGGATCTGGTTTTTCATTTCTGCATAAAAGATCTTTGGAATTTTGATAAGGATTGTAGTGAATCTATGGAATACTTTAGTTAGTATTGCCATCTTAACATATTAAGTCTTCCAATCCATGAACACGAGACGTATTTCCATTTATTTAGTTCTTTTAAAAATTCATTTTAGCAGTGTTTTTTCTTATGTACAAGTCTTACACCTCCTTGGTTAGATTATTCCTAGGGATTTTATTCTTTTAAATCCTCTTATAAATGGAATTGTCTTAATTTTCTTTTCATATTGTTTGTGGAGTATGATGTTAGCTGTGGGTATTTCATAAATACTCTGCTTTTGTGTATTTTTAATGCAATATTGCTTGGTGTGTTAAGGTTTTATGACTTCTGTATCTTCTTCCTGGATTAGAATTGTATTATTATAAATTATATTAAATGCATCTGACCTTGAGAATTTTTTCCCTTAATTTGCGTTTTCCTGTTATATCTTGCCCATTCATTTGTTTTTAATTTTTGTATGTTGTTGATGGGCCTCAAATTTTGATTGTAGGTTTCATATTTGTTGATTTAGATTTTTTAAGTGACTTTTTTGTTGAAACTTAACATGTATGCACATGATAAAATCAAAAGTAAACATCTGGAGAAATTTTCACAACATGAACACACCTACTTAGCAAGAATCCAGATCATGAAATTGAACATTACCAACAACCCAGAAGTCTCCCAGTGCTTCCTTTTAGTCACTAACTCCCTTCCCCACAAGTAGTCACTCTTCTGACTTCTAACACCATAAATTTTTTCACTTGTTCTTGAACTTTTTATAAATGGTATTGTGCAGTAAACACTCCTTTGTGTCTGGTTTATTTCATTCAATTTCAAATTTATGAGGTTCATCCCTATTCTCGTATATGGCAATAGTTTGTTATTTCTCCTTGGTGTGTAATATTCCATTTATTATGTATTAACACTGCAATTTATCAGTCATTCTATGGTGAATGGATATTCTGATTATTTCCATTTGGGAGCTATTATGAATAGTGCTGATACGAACTTTTTTGTACATATTTTTTGGTAATCATGCATATACTTCCTGTTGGAGTGTCACCTAAGAGTGACAGAGCCATAGAGTATATGTTTATTTAGTTTAAGTAAATACTTCCAAGTGTTTCAAAATAGATGCACCAGTTTACATTTCCCAGCAGTGCATGAGAGTTTCAGTTACTCCAGATTCTCATCAAGGACAGTACTCATCCCCACTGAGTTTTGTCAGTCTTGATGTTTTAGCCTTTCTGGTGGTACGTAATGGTATTTTCTTCTAGGTTAATTTGCATTTCCCTGGTGTCTAAGATTGAGCAACTTTTCATATGTTTATTGGCAATTTGTGATGTACTCTCCAAGTCTTTTGCCCTTTTTTAGATTGGATTGTTTGCCTTTTTCTTATTGGTTTGTATGAGTCCTAGATATTAGTCCTTTATCAAATATATGTTATCATAATTGTCCCACTCCGTGGTTTGCCTTTTCACTCTTTAATGCTGTCTGCTGATGAACAGGAGATCTTACTTTTCTTTCTTTCTTTTTTTTTTTTGTGAGGAAGATTAGTTCTGAGCTAACATCCGTTGCCAATCCTCCTTTTTGCTGAGGAAGACTGGCCTTGGGCTAACATCTGTGCCCATCTTCCTCTACTTTATATGGGATGCCACCACAGCATGGTTTGACAAGTGGTGCATCAGTCTGTGCCCAGGATCTGAACCTGCAAACCCCAGGCTGCCAAAGTGGAGCGCACGAACTCGATCGCTACACCACCCGGCCAGCCCTTACTTTTCTTTTTTTAATGTAGTCCGTTTTATTTTTTTTTCTTTTGTGGTTAGTGCTGTGTTTAGTGTGGCCTGTTGAATTCTTTGATTAGATCATGAAGATATTCTCTATTTTGCTTTATTGTTTTAATCTGGTTCTTATTCCTTCCATTGTGTTTTTATATTTTTTTGTATATGAAGCTGCTTTGCTTTCATGTATTACGCAGACAAGTTATAGTTTCTTCCTGGCATGTTTTTTAAAATAGAATAAATGAGGAAAATAAACTATATTTTATTTTAACATGTCTTTCATAGGGTTATTATGAATCAGTAATAGATTCAATTTATATATTTTCATTACTTTGTCTTCTTAGGAATTAGTGTATAAATACTTCTACAAAAAAAATTCAGTTCAGTCTGCATTTACTATTTTTGTACAGATTTTTAAAACCTATTATTTATTATAATAAAGGAGGAAGCAGGTTTTTAATAGCACTTTAACATTTTGCCACATTTGCTTTATCACTCTCCGTACAAACACACAAATACTTTGTATTTTTGCCCAACCATTAGAAAGAATCTGGCAGGTGTTTCTTTCTCCTATATGAACGTACTCCTATATGAACATAATACTTAGTGTGCGTGTGTGTAAATTGTTTCATTGCTCCTTGGATCCTAGAACTAGCCTAAGAGACAAGCATTATCAGGTGCTAAAGATTTAAAATTCATTTGTTCATTAAAGAACTACTTTAGAAACATTAAAATATAGGAAGCAGGTAGAGTGCATTGAAGACTTTGGCAAGTACAGCAAGTTAAACACTAAACTTTAAGAACTGCAGAATTTTTCTGGGTGCTTTATCCATTTCCCTGTCAAATCCTAGGCTACTTTGAATCACAGAATAAGAAAACAGATTCTTACTTTTGAACTAAACCGTATAATTATATTTATTTATATTGGATTCTACATGTGTTAAATTTGCACGTTTGTTAAATACTTATGCATTAAAAACGTATAAGGCCTAAAGCATGTTTTAATGGGGAGAGTTACTAAATATGAGTTTTCTCCATTGCATAGCATGAGCCTCAGGTGGGTTAAAACTAAGCTTTGTTAGAGCACTTGAATTCCTTAAAACTTTGTTTTCTATAAAAATGAAGTTTGGCTTCATTAAGTTTCAGAGTAATTAAACACTTTTCATAATGTCTGGTACATAAAAAGCACTTAAATACCAGCCTTAATTAACTAAAAGGTCTTACTCTTAACATGGAGGAAAAGAGCACTAAATAAGGTCTTGGATCTGATTTCTGCACCAACCTCAGGCTCCATCTCTTCAGCTGTTTGTGAAATGAGGAATATGTACTAAATGATCTCCAATTAACGTTAACATTTTTATTACTGTATATTGTAGTTATTGTATATACTACCAAGAAAACACTTAATATGATTAGGAAATTTAAAGCTTTTCTTAATCTTAATGGTCACACTGAAAAAATGACTTGTTTTGATGACTTTGTGACTTGAATTTTTTTCTCACTTGATAGCTCGGGTTACATCTTTACAAGAGGAGGTGAAGCATCTCAAACATAATCTTGAAAGAGTGGAAGGAGAAACAAAAGAGGCTCAAGACATGCTTACTCATTCAGAAAAGGTAAATGATTTAACAAGTATCAGTTATGAGGTAGTATATCCTGCCTATCAAATAATTAAATGGTTTATAAAATAGCATTCATTCTTAATGTTTATACATTTATATTTCTAAGTTTTTATGGTTGGTTGATTGGTTGAGTAGGGTGTATGTGTGTCTTATTTAGGGCTTTTTATTGTGTGATTTTTGTTTGTTTTTACCCTTGAAGGGTATTAGATATTTGATATTATCTGATTATGACAAATTGCTTTGGGTTTTGAAATACGTTTTCATATACATTTTTTGTCCAATTTTTTTGTACATGAGTAAGATGAGGGTTTTGAACCTTACTAGCCTTATGAAGAAGGAAAACAAAGGATTGGTATGTAGTAGACTATGTATATTTACTTCTTCTATTTTGTTGGTAAGAATTAGCAAAATCGAAAATGCATAAAGAGATTGGCCTTGGGCAAATGAAACCAGGATCAAAATGAATAAACAACCCACCAGCTGGGAGAAAATATTTGCAAATCGTTTGTCCGACAAAGGATTAATCTCAGTAATATATAAAGATCTCATACAACTGAGCAACAAAAAAACAAACAACCCGATCAAAAAATGGGCAGAGGATATGAATAGACATTTTTCCAAGGAAGAGATCCAGATGGCCAATAGACACATGAAAAGATGTTCAACGTCACTAATCATCAGGGAAATGCAAATCAAAACTACACTAAGATATCACCTTACACCCGTTAGAATGGCTATAATCACAAAGACAAATAACAACAAATGCTGGAGAGGTTGTGGAGAAACGGGGACCCTCATTCACTGGTGGTGGGAATGCAAACTGGTGCAGCCTCTATGGAAAACAGTATGGAGAGTCCTCAAAAAATTAAAAATAGAAATACCTTATGATCCAGCAATCCCACTCTTGGGCATCTACCCAATGGACATGAAATCAACCATCACAAGAGGCGTATGCACCCCTATGTTCATTGCAGCATTATTCACTATAGCCAAGAAGTGGAAGCAACCCAAGTGTCCCTCAACTGAAGATTGGTTAAAGAAGATGTGGTATATACATACAGTGGAATACTACTCAGCCATAAGAAAAAACACAATTGTCCTATTTGCAACAACACGGATGGACCTAGAGGGTATTATGTTAAGTGAAATAAGCCAGAGAGAGAAGGACAGACACTGCATGAACTCACTCATATATGGAATATAAATGAACACACGGACAGAGAGAACTGATTGGTGGTTACCAAGGGAAAGGGGGGTGGGGAGCGGGCACAAGGGGTGAAGGGTTACATCCACAAGGTGACAGACAAACAAAAATGTACAACTAAAATCCCACAGTGTTATAAACTATTAAGACATCAATTAAAAAAAAAAAGAGAGATTGGGGCCGCCCGGTGGCGCAGCGGTTTAGTTCGCGCTTGGCAGCCCAGGGTTCGTGAGTTCGGATCCCGGGCGCCCGCCGACGCACTGCCTGTCAGCCATGCCGTGGCGGCGTCCCATATAAAGTGGAGGAAGATGAGCACGGATGTTAGCCCAGGGCCAGTCTTCCTCAGCAAAAAGGGGAGGATTGGCAACGGATGTTAGCTCAGGGCTGGTCTTCCCCACAAAAAAAAAAAAAAGAGAGATTGGCCTTAGCACGTAGAACTTTCTTAACAATCAGAAATGACATTGATTAACCTCTGTCCCTACCTTGCTTAAAGAAAAAAAAGGATTAAGTAGATAATAGGCAGATCTAGCTCTCTCTTTTTTGATGCCTCCCTGAAATGTTGTAGATTTACTAGATCCTCAGATAAACAATCAGAAAATCCTCCAGTTATCTTGTCCTTTGGACATGTTTTGTGACAATCAGGATAGTTTTTTGATGTCTAAGCATGGTGTAAATATAGAAATAGGGTGAAAGATGGAAGAGTAGAAGCACCACCCAAACAGAAATGGAATACATTTTGACTTGTTCTTTTGTCAAAGCAACGTAAATCTAAGTATAGATGCAAATGTAGATAGAGATAATTTAATTTTTTTAATTGGTAGCAGAAATTTTTAAATGAACTGAAGAATTGTTCTATTAATATCTGATCCTAGCAATGAACCATCCTGAATGTAACCACCACCACAACCCTGTCTTGGCATCAGCCATGGCTGTTGATTCAAATGGGCAGGGGTGGGGGGGTAAAGAAAAAGTGATATTTTGCTTTTAATTATATGTGCTTATTGTGATTTTAAAAGTAAGACTTATAGATAATGTGAAATATACAAGAAAGTGTAAAAAGTAAAATTACGTCCTGAATAAAGATATTTAAGTAAATATGGTATCACATTTCAGGCCATTATGATTCATATATTATCATTTGTGGGATGTTAACTAATGTAAGATTTAATAATGTGTCATTTGCACAGTGATGGCTTACATGACTCTCATTCTCATTTTATAGGAAAAGAATAATTTAGAGATAGATTTAAACTATAAGCTTAAATCATTACAACAACGATTAGAACAAGAGGTAAATGAACATAAAGTAACCAAAGCTCGTTTAACTGACAAACATCAATCTATTGAAGAGGCAAAGTCTGTTGCAATGTGTGGTGAGTGTCAGTTTTAATATTTTCTATATGATTAGTTTTTAAATAATGCCTGCAAAAATTTTGGTTTTGATCAAAATTTCATTTTATAGTAGCATAAACTCTTAGAATTATAAATTATGATCTAGGAAAAGGATACCTTCCTCTTTTTCTTTTTTGATACCTTCTATTTTTTAAAAATCACAATTTTGCCTTCTAGTTCCCTCATTCTACTCCCCTCTAATCCCTATAAAAGTCAGTGGAATCTCTCTTTTCTCCCAGTTTTTGAGCCCTTTCCTTTATTTTCTTCCTGATCCATTCTGGAACTTATTGTCTGTTGATTCATCTGCTGTCTTGCTTTATACCCTCAATTTTCTCATTCCTTTTTATTTCTGCTGTATTATGCCTCTAAACTCAACCCTAGATCAGACCACTAGCCACTGTCTTCACTTCAAGTAGTTCTTCAGATGGATGTTGTTAGCCCAATGCATTTATCTCCAACCTCAGTTGAGCTGTCAGTTTTTTTATATATCACTCGTCAGTTCCTTCTTCCAGACTTTTATTTCTCTTCTCAAGCTTCCTATGCCATTTGTTTATCACTACCCTTTTAGATGAACTTTTCTTCTCTTTCAAAAAGAAATTGTGAAAGTATAGGTATGAACTCCTCAAAAATCTAGGTCTCTTACTTAATCAACCTATCCACTTCTTTATCTATTTTCAGTTATCTTCCCTCTCATAGAGGAGAGTGATCCTTTTCCTGTCCTGGCTAATACGTTCTAACTGTGCTCAGGTCCAGTCTCTTTGTGTCTCATCTTAACTTACCTCTTTTTTTCTTCTTTATCCTCAACTTTTTCTCCTCCACTGAATCTTTTCTTGTTGTAAAGATGTACAAGTTTCTCCCATCTCAAAAAAAATAGACAAACCCTTGCAGCAACTTGTGATCCTTACTGATTACCACTGTTTTATTCCATCCCTTTCCCTTTATAGCCAAACTTCTAAAAAGAGGAGTCTTCCTTTTCCTCACCTTCTACTCACTGTCTAACCTACTACAATCTGGAAGTGTCTCTTGGCACCTTAAATTCAGTTTGTTCAAGGGAAAACTTATGACCTTATCTGTCAAACCTGACTATTTGACCTCTCCACCTAGATATCTAATTCTGGTTAGATATCTCACTATTCTGGTTAATGGCTATATAGTTTTTATGAGCCCAGGCTTGGAATCAGACAAATCTATTTTGCCTCTTAGCCACTCTATAACTATTAACAAAGACATTAGATGAGAAAATGCATGTAAAGTGCCTGTACATAGAAAGATTTCAATAAATGGGAGATATTATCATAGTTAAGGTGGAGGGTGGTATTCAACATCCAGAAGTCCAAGCCAGAAATCTGAGAATCATTGAGGAATCCTACTTCCAAATAATGTAGTCTTCCTTTAGAAGACTACTAACAATGTAGTCTTCCTTTCCTATTCCCTTTTAGTTCATGATGACATCATCACTTTGCTTAATCTGTTGCAGTAGACTCTTAATTTTTACTCTGCCAAGAGTTGTTCCAGTCATCAATCTATTCTCACTTAGATCAGAATGCTCTTTTTTAAAATTCAGATCTTACTGAATTTTTAAATCTTACCTCCTTTTTAAAATCCTTCTGTGGCTTTTCATTGTTTGTAGGGTATATGTGAAACTCCTCATGACATACAGAATCTTTGAGTTGTCACTTACCTATTGTTACAGTCTTACCACTCTGCACTTCCTTTTGTGTACCTCATACTTCAGCCATATTGAACTACTATTATTTCTTTCACTTATGTTAATTATTGACTGCCTACTGTAGGCCAGGCACAACTGGGGGAATAGCAGAGAATAAGACTTATAGGAACTCTTCCTCTTAGAGATTATATTCTGATGGTGGAGGTAGACAAAAAAGCAAATAAATGAAAATAGGTACAGATTGTAATCATTAATGTGAAGAAAATACATGAAATGTGATAGTTTCTAGATAGTACTACCTTAGCTGGGATTCTGAGGAAAGGCCTCTCTGAGCTAATGTTTGAGGTAAGAACTGAAAGTCAAAATGAACCAACCATTTAAAGACCAGGAGGAAGTATATTCCAGGCAGAAGAGATGATAAGTTTAATACTCTTATTCTAAGAATATTGGAAAGCACTGTAGTGTTTTGGGTTTTTTTTGTGAGGAAGATTAGCCCTGAGCTAACATCCATTGTCAATCCTCCTCTTTTTGCTGAGGAAGATTGGCCCTGGGCTAACATCCATGCCCATCTTCATCTGCTTTATATGGGATGCCGCCACAGCATGGCTTGACAAGCGGTGTATCAGTCCGCACCCGGGATCCGAACCTGCGAACCCTAGGCTGCCAAAGTGGAGCACACGAACTTAACTGCTACACCACCGGGACAGCCCCAAGCGTTGTAGTGTTTTAAGCTGTGCTGGGATGTGTAGTTTATGTTTTTAAAAGACCAGTCCTACTGCTGTGTGAAAAATGTTTTTGAGAGAGATCATTTAAAAAGGGAGATCACGGAGCCAACCCGGTGGCGCAGGAGTTTAGGTCTCGCTTTGGCAGCCTGGGGTTCGCAGGTTTGGATCCTGGGTGCCTGCAGACGCACTGGTTGTCAGCCATGCCCATATGGCGGCATCCCACATAAAGTAGAGGAAGATGGGCACGGATGTTAGCGCAGGGCCAGTCTTGCTCAGCTAAAAGAGGAGGATTGGCAATGGATGTTAGCTCAGGGCTCGTCTTCCTCACAAAAAAACTAAATAAAATAAAATAAAAATTAAAGAAAAAGGGAGATCAGCCAGAAGGCTATAGGCTGTAGGCATTGCTGGTAGAAGAGCTGGAAAGAAGTGGCAATACCGAGGACAAGAGTTAGTGATGTCTTGGATGGAAAGAGGAAAAAGAAGGAACCAAGAAAGACTCGGGCTTTTAATTTTAACAGCTGGATGGATGTTAATATATTTTGACACTGAGATGACTGTGGTTTGGTATAGGAGGGAAATAAAGACGTCTATTTTAGGTATGTTAACTTTGAAAGCGTATTAGATATCTAGGTGGAGAGGACAAATAGTCAGTTGGTATGTAAGTGTGGAGCTCAGGGAAGAGGTATCAGTTTACGAGTCATACACATAGAGCCATAAGCAGAACCTGATGAGTTCAGCTAAGGGAAGAAAAAATAAGGGCAGAAGAGAAGAGGAATCATAATGGAACCCTTAGGCAGTTTAACAGTTGAAAGTCAGGTAGAAGAGGAAAAACCAACAAAGGAAACGAAGAAAGAACAGCCAAAGGGGTAGCAGAAAACCCAAGAGGGTATGGTATTAGAAGCTCAGAGAGTAAAGTGTTGAAAAAAATGAGGAAGTGGTTCAATATATTGAATTTTGTTAAGGTCAGTGAAGATGAAGACGTGGACATTGTGTGTCGTCTGAATTTTGCAAGATGGACATCATTGGTTACCATACAAAGAGCAGTTTCAGTGGAATGGTAGAAATAGAAGCCAAATTGGAAAGAGATAAATGTATAGTAGGTGAGGCCCTGAAGACAGAAGTAGAGACAACTCTGAGAAGTTTGGCTGTGAACAGAGATGGGATGGTAGCTAAAGAGAGATGTGAGATCAGTGGAGGATATTTTAGGAGGGAAGATAATAAACTAGATTATTATGTTGATGAGAATGATTTAGTTGGGAGGAAGAAATTGGTGAGGTGGGACAGAGATGAAATAATTAAAGGAACATAGTCCAGAACAGAAGTGGATGGATTTGTGTTTGATTAGAGAGACAGGAATTAAGATGTGATGATGGTATTGGTGCAGCTAGGGTTGTAGGTTTGCGGGGGAAGATGAGGAAGTTCCATTCTGACGGTTTCTATTTTGTCACCTAGAGGGCAATCTCTGAGAGGGGGAGAGCAGACTTAATAAGTTTGAATCCTGTTGGTGCAATTTACTAGTTGTAGGATGATGGAAAAGTTAACCTCTCAGAACCTCAGTTACCGTATCTCAAAAAAAGACTCACTGTAGACTTATATCTTCTGATAATAATTAGAATAGGTATCATACTACTATGGAATCTTGTTTTTCTGAGTTGCATAAATTAGAATTCCTATCATAGCTTTAAGTTTCTTGAAACTTTTCTGGAACAGTGCAACGTATAGATTAATAACTGCAACCTTATTTTTGTGCTTTTATCTGAACTACCACCATTTTTCTCCTTACTTACTCCACTTTTTTTCCAGCTATACTTTCACCTTCTGGTCTGAATATGGCATTGAATAATCTCTCATATCATTGGACAAGGGCTGGATTTAGAGAGTTTTATTTTATTTATTATATTTTATAACTCTCTTCCTTTAGAGATCCCACTATGCAAATGATTCAAATAACATTAGGACTTCTGTAATGAATAGCTCTATTAGAGTCCCAGGATAAAAACAGTAGGGGTTTTTGACACCGATTTGTCTTATACAGCCCATGAAAGCAAAAAGTATTAAAGTAGTCTCTTTCTTTAAATGTATGTTTGTAACTTTTTTTCTTTCACAGAGATGGAAAAAAAGCTGAAGGAAGAGAGAGAAGCTCGAGAGAAGGCTGAAAATAGGGTTGTTCAAATTGAGAAACAATGTTCCATGCTAGACGTTGATCTAAAACAGTCTCAGCAGAAGCTCGAGCATTTGACTGAAAACAAAGAAAGGATGGAGGATGAAGTAAGAAAAATATACTGATTTTGTTCATCTTAGAGAAACAATCTTAACTTATGACTGAAAAGTTAGTATCTATAATTTAAGCAACATGGAGGAGATTTGAATGAAATAACCTATATGTATCCACGTTCACTGCTATATGGTCACCACTATATCCTTAGCTCCTAGAATTTTCGTCTTCAAATAGTTATTAAACATTCACACCATAGGGTCTATACCATTTTGCACTGTGACAGTACAACTGTATAGAAGTGTCATAGCTCCTCCCCTAAAGAAACTGTCGTCTTTTTAAAAAAACAAACAAAAAACCTCTCTATTATAAAGTATTCTGTAATACCAAAGAGGAGCATTGCCTTTAGATTTGAAAAATAATATTAAACTGCAGAGTCTTGACTGACTTAGATTGATAGAAAGCACAGGGTACACATTTACAAAGCAGTAAATAAAAAGATAAAATGACATTGTAACCTTGTGGTTACTATATGTATTTTAAAAATTATTTATAAGACTGGAAGTAATTTGTCCACATTCATAAGTTAGAAAAGGGTGAAAGAGAAGACCAGAATAATCAGGAAGGACTTCTCAAAGGAGAGATGGGACGTTACTATTGTTTTAAAGGTTGAATAAGACCTCAGAGGTTAATAGTTGGAGAGTCAGAAGCCTAAGTTGGTAGAGGGAACATTATCAGTGAAGATTACAGTAACAGTAATTACTGAGTGCTTAAGAAGATAGGTAGGTGAGGGACAAAAAGGGACTTGATCTAAGCAGAGAAGAAGAGACATGTTCAGTGGTCCTGGGAGAAACTTGCGGACCAAAGTATTGATAGTCTTTTAAACTTAAAATGGGAGCCATAGGTGAGAACACTCTTTTAGGAAAATTAACCTGGTAGTGGTATTTAGAATGGACTAGAAAGAAGAGAGATTAGAGATACCTATAGAGCCAGCATGCAGGAAGTATGTATGTTGAAAATTTGAAAGATAATATCCAGTCATTTAAAAAACATAGTTTTTGACCACCTGTTATCTCCCTGTTTTTGTGCAAAAGTTGGGATAGTGAATAAGGTAGATGTGGTCTTGACTTTTGTGGAATTTACAGCCCAGAAGGAAAGATGGATATTAAAATAGTAATTACAAGCATAACATACATTTAAAGGGGAAGTACCAAATGCTATGTGTTACAACTAATCACTCATCTGGGAGTTCAGGAAGCCCTCACTAAACTTTGAAGGATTGTAGACTAGAGCACAAACATTTATGAATGAACAGGTAAATTTAAATACTCCTTAGGAATGTTCCCCCAAAAGTGGCTTCCTCATCTTCTACTCCACAGTTTCCATAGAGGTTGGGGTAGAAAGAAATCAGATTTTTCCCCCGAGGACCTCATATCTGAAATTTGGGAATTAATTTGACTGAACAGTAAATTCTGCAGTAATAAATGCCTAGAACAATGGAGACTCTTCAGAATACTAATATTCTCTATTTGTATAAAGCATTATAATGTAATTGAGATTTAGTATTCTTTCAAATAATGTCTAATAAATTATTAAAGAGATTTAAGATCCCAATTATTTTTCTCATTTGTAGGTTAAGAATCTAACTCTGCAGTTGGAGCAGGAATCAAATAAGCGACTGTTGTTACAAAATGAACTGAAGACTCAAGCATTTGAGGCAGACAATTTAAAAGGTTTAGAAAAGCAGATGAAACAGGAAATAAATACTTTATTGGAAGCAAAGAGATTATTAGAATTTGAGTTAGGTCAGCTTACAAAGTAAGTCTCGAAAATAACATCCTTGATTTCTTTTTTGTGTTCAGCATTTGCTTATGTGTTTGATATTTTATGTGTATCTAGATTATGTACTTAGAGTTTGTGAAAGGAAGATGTAGAAAAAAAGCGTTTAGAAATAAAAGAATTTACTTGCAAGGGAGTTCAGGCTTTGGAAGGACAGGCTTACCAAGTACAGGTATTTAAAGGGAGAAAAAGGAGATTATCAAGGCTACTGACTTTACAGTAAGTCTTTTTATGGTGCAAAAACCACAGTTTCCTCATGATTTTCATATCCACAAAAGTCATCATGTTTCTTCACACTAGAAGTACAAAAATCAGGGATAAACTTCCTTTTATTAAGGATTCAGTATCTTACAGGAAATGTTTAAGGTTTCCTTATTTTAGAGACTAGAATTAGACATGATAACCCTGTATTTGTTTTGTTTTATTCCTTTGGTTCATCTCAAAATGCAAAGTATCTTTTTTCTTCTTCTACTCTGAGATGTGATGTGTCCACTTGCTTGAAATGGAGACAAAACAAGGTGTCGGTATTGTTTTCAGAATTTGTATAAGGACATGCTTCAAAAATTTAATATCAAAGATGGCATAATATCTTACGCCAAGTCATGTGTTTTTATTTTCTCCAAATTTATGTTATAATATCTTCATTTGCCAGCATCATTTACAACACAGTAGTTCTTGGACAAAATTGTCAGTTTTTATTTTGTTGGATTTATATTGGTGAAATTCTTTTAAAGCCACCATTTTCACCAGGTAATGTGCTTTATGGTTTTCTTCTCCCAAAATAACTTTCACTCAGCATTCAGTGAATATTTATTATGTCCTTTTATCAACCATATACCTTGTTAGATGATGAAAATATAAAGCTATTACTGTCTAATATGAAAACTTAGCAGCCACAGATGGAATTGTTAATCCTTGAAAATCTGTGTCTGTGAGTTGCGTTGTTCCTCTCTATGTGAATTTTGTTTCTGTGTGTATTATATGTATGTAGGTGTCTCTTTATCTGTGTTCTTCCTCCTTTGTCAATTATTGTTCTTACCTCCCTTCTTTTTTTTTTCAATTCCTTGCCTGGTTATTAATTTCCACGCCTCCCCCATGCTTAATGGGCTATAATATATAGTATGAATTATTGATATTATTTATTAAATATTTCCATGTCCCCTGTTTTTATTTGCTTACTTACTATATAAGACATTTAAAATATATCCCTAAGAATGCATTTTTGTATTAAAGTGTACAAAACATACTATCATTTTTATTTTTGCAATTTGGATTAGTCCACAATTAATGTTCTCCTGAAAGTGACCTTCAGTAGAAAAGGGTTCCCTGAACTTTGCATAGTATCATTTTATAAGGAGCAAAATGGAACCAGACAGCATGGCCTGACCAAATATAATTATTAAAGTAATACGGTATAATGAAGTATGATTTTTAAAAACACGTCATTTTAGTAAACCTTTTTATTTTAGCGACCTTAATAAATAAAGAATAATACAAAGTCTAGTATAAATAGCATTTGTTTACTATTTTCTCTTTTACCTGAAGACAATATAGAGGAAATGAAGGACAGATGCGGGAGCTACAAGATCAACTTGAAGCTGAGCAATATTTCTCGGTGAGAATCATTTTTAATATTAGAGACTTTTTAAAAACCTGACTTAAAACAAGTATATAGATTTTTAATGTGAACTGTGATTCTTTTTCAAATGACTATGAAGTGATTTTTCTTCCCCTTTTCATATCCCCATCTCTACATTTTATTTCTGAATCTGAGTTCGTAGTCTGTTTAAGTTGTAAAGAAATGACCATTTTTGTGCAAACATTTCTAGGATTGCCATCAAACGAGAGCTACATACATGACTTCATTAAGGGTTCTGTTTGCCTGGTAGCAATCTGTTTGCCTGGTAGCAAGCTTGGGTGGTTTAGAGTGTCAATATTATCATGTGTGGTTCATGTATACACATTACATTTGTAGGTATAACTACATACTGTTGTAGGTATAACTAATGTTGAAGAGCTTTTTCCTGTTTTAGCTCTGTATGCACTTTATATGTCTGCTTTGTTTTTTCTCTTTTTTCTATGATTTCTCATAGAAATCATTCTGCTATTTGCTGCAAGCCAAGTTATTTTCACTACTACTATTGATTAGCATTTATAGCTAATGCTTTGAGGCTTTATTGAAGCCTCTGCAGTTTGTGTTTGTTTCTTTTGGTTGCCAGACTTATCCTTTGCCATTTCAACTTAACGTTTATCTAGCCGCTCCATTACTATTACACTGGCAGCCACTTTTTCTGCAGCCTTATTTAGTGCAATTAATGCATGAAATTTGGGTTGGCTTGGTGAACATGCCCTAGAAACCTAGTGTGAACAATGTTGGAAGTAATGATTTCCTCAATAAAAAATCTGGGATTTCTGCAGAATTTTCACATGATTTAGAGCTTTGTGCTCTACTCTCCTCGTCTTCTAATAAACATGGTGACTTTCTATTTTTTGTCTATTTCTTTCTTGGCTTATTAGACTATCACTGGAATATGTTTTTAAATTTAAAAAAAGATCATTATTGTTGAAAAACCTTTCCCTGAGTCTAGATTAACATTAATTTTTCAAACTGTGTAGTACTGACTTCTGCAAAGTGGTCTATAATACCACACACAGTTTCTTGTCCATATGCTTCCACAGAGTCATCGTCTAGTGCCTCCACTTTGGGATGGATGTCAAATGACTTGGGTATTCCTGTGGATTCTGATTTTGCCTCTATAAAAATAATACAAAACCTGATCCTGTCTCTTAGTTCTGATTTATTCCATTGCTTGTGAGGATTGGGTTAGATATCATTAAATTTGATAAGCTATTATGAACCAAATTTAAGATTTTCTTTAATCTGGGCTTTTAAATCAGATTGTTTTTCTTTTTACCCCTTCATTGACCACACATATCAATTTCAATATCTGAAGGCAGAGAAAAGAGGTAAGAATCTTATTCCCAACGGCAAAATGAATGATTTCGTTAGAAATTGTAAACACTTTTAAACTAGAGCAAGTCATCACTTTTCCTTTATTTGCATTCCCATAGAAATGTATGTATTTTTCCCCTAGAGAAGTGCTATTTCTTAGAGGGATAATTAAGTATACAGTATAAAAGTAGTTCTCCATAACTATTTGCTGGTCCATACTATTTTTTTCCGTTTCTTATGTTTTAAACTAAAGAGGATAGTGAAAAAAGAAAAGAAGGAAAAAGAACTAGGCTTCAGAACTGGAAGTTTACTCCGTAACCCCAGAACCCAACACTCTGTGGGTTTAATACTTATTCCTACCCGTTAAATCTTTGTTGATGGAGTTGGAGAAAACCTAGTGAATTTTGTAAGAAACATTGTTTTTTAATAAGTATATGTTATTCATATGTTAACAGAATATTTGATAAATCTTGTTCATGAATATTTCTTATACCTCTCTCAACCACCCACCCCATCCTACCCGCACAAAAGAGAAGTGGTTTCTCTAACATTATTCTCTTCAAGAATTGATCTAACATTTAAATGAGAAGTGCTTGCTAAGTTTCTTTATAATGTTCTTCCCAATCAATATACTTTTTAATATATTTTTGAGTATAATTTGTATATAATTAATTGTACCCATTTTAAGTGTACAGGTTGATAAGTTTTGACAAATGTGTATACCGTGTGATCACCAGCACAATCAACACATAATACATTTTCTCCACTATAAAAAAATTCCCTTGTGAACCTTTACAGTCAGTCTTCTCTGGCCACCTCTATCTGCAGGCAACCACTGATTTGCATTCTGTCACTATTGATTATTTCCACCTATTCTGGAATTTCATATACATGGAATCATGCCGTTATGTACTCTTTAGCACCTGGTTTCTTTCATTGAGCAAAATATTTTTAGATTTATCATGTGGTGTGTTTCAGTAGTTCATTCCTTTTTATTACTGAGTAGTATGAATACACCACAATTTTTTAAATTCATCTGTTAATGGACATCCTGACTGTTTCCAGTTTCGAGCTTCTATGAATAAAGCTGCAATGAAAACTCATATATAAGACTTTGTGTGGCCATATACTTGCATTTGTCTTGGGTAAATACTTGGGAGTGGAATTGTTGGATCATATGTTGTTTAGCTTTATGAGAAATGACCAAACTGTTTTTTAACCCACCAAAAACACTTATTTCTTCTTATCACTTGTTTTGCAGACACTTTATAAAACCCAGGTAAAGGAACTTAAGGAAGAAATTGAAGAAAAAAACAGAGAAAATTTAAAGAAAATACAGGAACTACAAAATGAAAAGTATGTCCATTTTACTTTAGAACAAGAATCACTACTACAACAAAGCATTCTTAACTTAAAATTAAGTTTAAAGATAGAGAATAGCTGTGCCATTATTCTGATGAGAATGGTACAGCAAATCTTATTAGGCTAATTCAGAACAAATCAATCTAGATGTAGGCTAAAGTGTATGTCTATGGTGAAAAAATAAATACATTAACACTATAGCAATTGTACAAAGATTCACTGAACTGTGATAATAAATTGTTTTCAAGGGTCTCTCAGTCTTTAAACATCTATTTGTAAAAAGTTCATGCTGTATTCGCAAGTCATTATATTATGTTAGGTAAAGGTATTTAAGGTTTTCCTCTTAGTATTATTAGACAGGTTAATTTCCATTGCATGTGTGCTTAGGGCCTTAGAAGGAGAAGACCTTATAAAGCTATTTAAGTGTAACAACTTCTCATAGCTAGACAGCGTCAGAACAGACACTGGAACTAGTTTTCTGACATTATTATATTCTCTTTCCATATAACCGTGTTTGAAAGAAATAAAAAATTTTAACTTTTATTGTTGAAGCAAATACATAATATAGCAGAACATATAATTTTATGAGTTATATCACAAGTATCACTATAGCCAGCACCCATGAAAGAGACGGGACCTTTTTATCTACCTCAGAAGCCTACTATATCCTCCCTCTTAATTATGCCTTCTTCCCTCCCCACCACAAGAATAATCACTATCTGAGACTTTATTTGTTGAAGGAACTGGATCATTTGTCCTGCATAGCTTTCCTCAGTTGTGATTTTACTGTTTTTATTTCCATAGTTAGTTGAACATTTTCCTTGTCCTTCCTTCAAATCAGTGGTTAAATCTAGAGCTGCACTGTCCAATATGGTAGCTACTAGTCGCAGTAGCCATTTAAATTTAAACTTTAATTTATTTAAATAAAATTAAAACTTTAGTTCCTCAGATGTACTAGCCACATTTCAGGTGCTCAATAGTCAGATGTGGCTAGTGTCTACCATATTGGACAGCATATATCATCATAGAAAGTTTTATTGGACATCCCTAATCTGGAGTCTTAATCAGGTTCAGGTGTGATTTTTAGGAGACGACTACTCCAAATATAACCTTGTAAGTCTGGTTGCTTCTTTGTGTTGTTAGCAACCATTGACACTCAGTGCTTAGATCCTTAATGCATTAGGTGGAGTTGAAGGTAAGAACAAAGGTACATTTCCTGGTTATTCTCTGTGACAGTGGTAGACACCTATTGTAGAGTATGTTCTGTTGTAATATGCGATCCCGGGTTGTGTGCATTCACTGTGAAGGGGGCACCCAATCCACTACATATTAAATTGTTTCATAGGGTTGATAGTTTGCCTTTGTTAGATCTATTTAAGAGAAATGTATTGGTCACCACTATTGTGTTAAGTACTGTGCTTCATGCCATTGATATAATTATTAGTAAATTATGGATCTTACCTTCAAATGCTTCATAATCTAGTCAGGAGACAGATATAATTAAGGTAGGCTGCTATGACAAAGTGGTATCAGAACATATTAAAGGAATATATATCATCTTACCATGTGGGATTCAGGGAACATTTCCCAAGTGACAACTAAGGAAAAGTAAAATTTGTCAGGGAATGGGATATGGGGAAGAGGACGATATAGGCAAAAAGCCAGTCTGTGATTTGGGAAACAGCAGATGGCTTAGTTTGTAGGTAGGGAGACAGTTGGTAACAGATAAGGCTAGAGAGAGAAACCTGGGTCAGATTACAAAGGGCCTTGTGTGTCATGCTGAAGAGTTTGGAATTATCAAACATTGAAGAGTGGGAAGTTTTGTTTTTGTTCTTGTTCTCTATTATATGTCTGCATCACCTAGATCAGGGCCTTGAAATGAATAAGTATTCAATAAATATTGAATGAATGGATGAAAATTCTAAGCTAGAGATTGATAAGATGGTGTTTTAGAAAGCTCCACTCTTTCTAGAGTGGAGAATGCATTGGAGTGAGGCAAAGCCGGGTGGATACAGGGAGTCCAATTATACAGCCATTGGAATAATCTAGATGTAAAATTATAGTGTAAGTTGGCAGTTAGAAAGAGAGGCAAATGCATGGAAAAAAAGAGGAAGTAGAAGCAGTAGGACTTGTAGATTGGGGTGGGGATAAGATTAGGGAGAATTTCAGGGGGACTCTCAAGTTTCTTACTGGGGCAGTTGGATTGATGGTGGTGCTAGTCCCTGAGTTAAGGAATGCCAAATTTGTGAGATGAAGGGAAACAAGATTATTTCCATTTCAGACCTGTTGAGTTTGAGGTGCCTATGGGATGTTCAAAGAGAAATAGATACCAGGCAGTTGGGTTTATTGCTTCAGAACTCAGAGAAAAGATAAGACTTGTAGCTGATTTGACAGTCATTGCACACTGAAACCATTCAGATAGATGAGATTTGTTAAGATGATTGAGTATATCAAAGCTTACATACTCAGGAGCCTATGATACCATACATGTGACTGGGTGGAAGTGAGTTGGATCTACAGGTTGGTACATTCATTGTATGAGTTGTGAGGATTATAACAAACGGAAGAGTCCATGTCCTTAGTTCTAACCACTTGCTGCCACATGGTAACACTGATCTAGTATTTCAAGACCTTTTGGTTTTCTAAGAGAAGGCAGGAATCTGAATTTTCATGTAAAATGTTTTTGTAATGTTATGTAAAATTATGGGTTAATGTAAAATACTATGTAATCCTTTTAAATGTTATGCAAAAAAATGGTCCAAATTTATTTTGAGAGTGTGTGTGTCTGTGTGTGTGTCAGGAGGGAGGGAGACACTTCTGTGGACTCATTTGACCCTCCCAGGCAAGAAATTGTAACCCCTAGTATAGGATGAGAAGACATAAAGGCTGAGGGTAGACTAGCTACTATACTTTTAAGGAATGGGCAGAGGAAGGAAAAGTAAGAAATCACCAATAATACAAGGAGAAAAGCAGAGTAGGATATCACAAAAGCTAGGGGAATAGAATATTTCCAAAAAAAGAAAGTAATTTAAAGTGCCAAAGACTCAGAAAGGTCAACTAAAAATAAATTGTCCATTATATTTAAGGTTGTTAGTTATCTTGTTGAGAACAGTTCCTAAATAGTGATGAGAATAGGTACTAGATTAAAGTGGATTGAGATGTGAATGAGAAGGGTAGAAGTAGTGTAGACAACAGCCACATTGACCTCCTTACTATTCAACAAACCAGTTAGTTACTCTCCTGCCTCAAGGCCTTTGGACTTGCTCTTCTCTCTGCCTGGAACATTTTCCTCTGAATATCCACATGACTTGCTTCTTTACCCTTTCCAGGTCTAGGTCTAAATGTCATCTCAGAGAGGTCATCCCTGAACACCCTTTTTAAGATTCCAAACATCCCCCACCTCATCCCACTACCTTACTACCTAATTAAATACTTCCTTCCCTCTTTTATCTTCCTCTGTAGCACTTATCCCCTCCTAATATATTGTACAATTTGTTTACTTATTTATTGTTTTTTTCTTTCCACTAGAACTTAAGGTCAATGAAGGAAGGAATCTTCAAATGTTTTGTTCCTAACTCCAATTCATTGCTATATGCCTAGCACCCAGAATTGTACCTAGAACATTGTAAATGCTCAGTAAATATTTGTTAAACTAAAAAATTCAAGAAACATGGTTGTTAAGGTGAGGAGGTATAGCAGTAGCAGGAGAATGTGAAGGAGACCCATTTCTTTTTAAAGATAGTGGAAATTTGAACATATTTAAATGAGACTTGGGAAGGGAATCAGAATGGGGAAAGTTGCCCATCTATTCATTGATTCGAACAAAATTTCCGAGCACTTTCTAGGAGCAAGAGGCTTTTTTAGGCATTTGGAATATAGCGGTGAACAAGAATAAAAGCCCCTGCTTATAATCTTATAACCTAGAAGAATAGGAACTTATTGATAAATTGATTTCTTTAAGGAGATAGGAGAATAAAGGTAAGAGATTGGCCTTAAGCATCAGTAAAGACAGGTCTTTCATTATGGAGAGTTGTGAAAGAAATTTGAATGAATATAGTTGCAGATAATTTTACCCTGAATCATCTCATTCTTTCTTGCTTTCTCTTTAGAAATGTAATTTGGGATAATTAGATTTTCTGGCATTTTGAAGTATAACTTAGATACTGTTATCTGAGTTTGATGCAAAGCCATAACCCCAGATGAGAATATGCTATCATTTTGAAGACTTGCATTATAATAGCACAGAACCACCCCTAGTATCATAGACTTACCAATGGCAGTATTTCCTGTCTTTTCCTAATGTACTAACTCCCCTACTCTTCTAAACAACTATTTCATTTCTTCTTCTCTCTCCTCAAATCTCCCACAACCTCTCTTCATCCTCATATTCAGCACATGGCCTTGCTTCCTGGAAGCTTCTCTCCCACCACCATAGCTACCAACCTGTCTGCATCTGTACCTATAAACCCTGCTTTCCTTCTGATTGATGTAAATGGACAAAATATGCTCTTACCTAAAGGCAGCCCCTCAATCCTATCCCTTTCTGCCTACTTAAGAATATGACTCCAATAATTATCTCAGCTTTCCTACACCAGTTTTTTCCTTTCTATAGTCATTCCCATTGTTATGTAAACATACAGATAAACATCTCCTTAAAAAATAAACCCTCTTTTGGGGCCGCCCAGTGGCGCAGCGGTTTAGTCCGCACTTGGCAGCCCAGGGTTCGCGAGTTCGGATCCCGGGCGCCCGCCGACGCACTGCCTGTCAGCCATGCCGTGGCGGCGTCCCATATAAAGTAGAGGAAGATGGGCACGGATGTTAGCCCAGGGCCAGTCTTCCTCAGCAAAAAGGGGAGGGGTGGCAACAGATGTTGGCTCAGGGCTAGTCTTCCCCACAAAAAAATAAATAAAAAATAAACCCTCTTTTAACTACATATCCACTTCCAGCTATGGTACCATTTTTCTGTTTCCTTTTGTAGCAAACTCCCCTGAAAAGTGACATACCATTTATCTTCAGGTATTCTTCTCTCATTCTCCCTCACTCTCACTCCAGTCAGACTTTTGCACTCATCACTCTACTAAAATAACCCTTCTCAAGGTCACTGGTGACTTCCTAATAGTTAAAGACAATAGTCAATTATCAGTCCTTATCTTGTTTAACAATAACAGTTGACATATTCAATTAGTCTCTTTTGACAAATTTTTTTCACTTGGCTTCTATGACACCACACAGTATTTTCCTCTTATTGAACAGCAAGTCTTTCTCAGTCTCCTTTGCTCCTTTGTCCCTTCCCATCTCTGAGACCTTTAAAGTTTGGAGGGCCCAAGGGATCACTCCCTTCTTGTTCTCATCCAACCTCATAGCTTTAAATAGCATCGGTGTACAAGTATATTCTCCCCTGAATTCCAGACTTGTATATCCAGCTGTCTACTTGACATCGCCACTTGAGTATTTAATAAGCAACTCATATGTAACATATCCAGGAAAAATTCCTGATTCCCTCACCTTGCCAACCTACTCCTTCCTGTTTTCTCCATTTCATTTTTAGTAATTCTATTATTCCCAGTTGTTTAAGTCAAAAACTTGGAGTTATCCTAGACTCTTCTTTCTCTCTTATACTCTAAATGCAATCTATCAATAAGTCGTCCTAGCTATAACTAAAAAATATATCGAGAGTCTAATCAGTTTTTACCACTCAAACCATTTACCAACCTGATCCAAACTGCCATCATCTCCAATCTTGATTATTTCATTAGCCCTCTTACTGATATTCCTGCTTCTGCCATTGTCCCCCTACTGTCTGATCTTAATACAGCAGCCAGAATGATCTTTTTAAAACAGAATATTCAGAGTAAAAGCGAAAGTACCTGTATTGTCTTGGAAAGCCTTACAATGTCTGTTCTCCTCTCCCCCCACTACTTTTACCACATCTCTCACAACGTTCCCCTATCTCTCACTCTGCTCACATTAGCTTCCTTCAGACCAACCCTAGGGCGTTTGTTATTAGATGTTTCCTCTGCCTAAACATTGTATTCCAAAATACCTTCATGGATCACTCCCTTACTTCTTTCACATCTCTTCTCACATATCATCTTAGCAGAAAGGCCTCCTTGATGACCCCATATAAAGCAGTGACCTCATTCACAGCCTTTTCCACATTTCTTTTATTGTTTTCTGTGGCATACTATATATTACTTGTTCATTTTTTTAAATTGTCTGTCTCACCCCACTAATGTATGCTTCCTGAGGGCAGAGACTTGTTACTGCTGTATACCTTTATTCCTAGAACAGTGTTTGACACATAGTAAACAGTCAGATATTTTGGGGGCAAATGAATGAATATTCTTTTTTTTTGTAGTTACTAAATGTCTCCCTGTTTAGGCTTAAGACAGAAAATTTTATTTGTATTTTTCCCTTAGTAGAAAATAGGTGGAAGTCATTTACTCACTCATTTAGCAAACATTTATTGAGCGTCTACTGTATACAGGGGGGTACAACCATAACCAAGATAACTTATCAAAGAAGTGCTCTTTAGGAAGAGCAGGCAAGCTGGAGTGATCTGGTCCTGGTTTGAATGTCAATTCTGAAAAGCTTTAAAGTGTAATTCCCAAGGAGCATTTCTGGAATAGTTAATAATGATGTGCAAATCTATTTATAAGTCTTCATAATTTCACTGAATTTCAGAGCTGAAAGGGACCTCAAAAATAATTCAGTTTAACCCTCTTATTTTACAGGTTTGGTTAAATTGAGCTTCAGGAAGTTTAAGAAACTTGCCCAATGTCCCTACTCAATTAGTTACTGATAGAGTGAGGATAAGGATCCAGGTCTAGCCTGCTGAGTTAAAAGCCAATGACTTTTCCCCTGTGCCATGCTGCCTCCCATTCCAAACCACAGCAAATTCCGTTTTAAAAGTAGGCTGCTTGCCATTGCCTTTTCTTAGTTAAGCACAATAGCAGGTAAAAGATTAAAGAGTTCTTTACTTTTATAGTTTTTCAAAGTATGAGATGTTAAATTTATTTTATAGAAAGTTTATAATGAATTCAACGTTTATTTTAAGCTATAAAATACTTAATTCTTTTTATCATTTAAATATAATTTTGTTTTTAAGTATATGATTGTTGGAAGAATGAACTGAATTTGTTTATATCCATTTCTGTTACAAATCTATTGCAGAGAAACTCTTGCTACTCAGTTGGATCTAGCAGAAACAAAAGCTGAGTCTGAGCAGTTGGCTCGAGGGCTTCTGGAAGAACAGTATTTTGAATTGACGCAAGAAAGCAAGAAAGCTGCTTCAAGAAATAGACAAGAGATTACAGATAAAGATCACGCTGTTAGTCGGGTAAGTGTGATAGTCAGGTAAGTCATATGACTAAAATTAATATAAATCATATCTTAAAGTGTTAGGGTGAGTGTGTGCATGTGTATTTACTTATACTTACACACAGTGGTCAATCTGCACTCATGTATAAAATAGTTTATATAATCTGAAACAATTGTTAATTGAAATTCTTATTCAGTGTATTGGGTATTTTCCTCTTTCTGGCTATAGAACTAAATATATTTTATGTGAAGAAATGATTAGCTTAAATTCATTTGTTGTATTATCTTAATACATTACAATGGATTTTGGGGCCACAATTCTATAAAATTCAGAGAAACTATTTTGAGATGAGAAATTCTCTGTGGATATCTACAAAGCCATCATAGATAAACCAGTACTACAGCTAATTACCTATTCCTGAAATTTATACTATAGTCTATGTAGAATCATGGGGCTAGAAAGGTGAGTTAGAGAGATTTTTCTTCTTTCGAAGCCACAATCAAGTACTCTGGTGTGAGCAGGCCTGGGTTCAAGTCCCAGCTTTGCCCCTAAGAAGCTCCATGTTTGCTTTAACTTCTCCAAGCCTCAGATTCCTCGTCTATAAAATAGAAATAATTATACCTATTTCACAGCATTCTTATGAAGATTAAATGAAATAATATACATAGAATGGTGAATAAGTACATTACTAAAAGTAATCAAACGTTTTTGTCATTTTCATCATCATTATTCAGATGAAGAAACCAAGGCCCAGAAAGATTGTGACTTGTTAAGGGTCACAGAGCTAGAAGACGAAATGCAAATTTCCTAGTTTCCAATCTAGTTCTCTTTCTATTACATTTTTCTTCCTTTTATTCATATATAGGTATGTATGATACATACACTGAAGTAGTTTTTGGAAACTAACCATTGTTTTAAAGTATTTTGAATTTAATTATATCTACATATTTTAAACCAAACACAGGAATTTTTATAGTTAAGCAATTTCTGACCTGTCCTCATCTATGGAAAATGTGAAGTATTTTTTTTAAAGGTGGTTGCTTTAAATGTGAGAATAGCAAAGTGAGTACAGCTTAAACCTTTGTGTGCTTTGTTTAGCTCGAAGAAATGAATAGCATGCTAACCAAAGATATTGAATTATTAAGAAAAGAAAATGAAGAGTTAACTGATAAAATGAGGAAGACAGAGGAAGGTATGTAGGTTTTTTTAAAAAACATCTTAATGTTAAATCAAGTTCAGAGGTAAATCTTTAGCTATTTATATTGTGCATTGGGTTTTGCAAATATTTGTTTTCATATGTTAAGTAATTTTTGTAGCCTTAAGAAGTATCTTTGTAGAATTTAAATGTTCTCACCAAAAAAAAGTAAATATGTGAGGTGATGGATGTGTTAATTAACTCGCTGGGGTGGGGAGAATCCCTTCACAATGTATACGTATATCAAATCATCACGTTGTTCACTTTAAATATCTTACAATTTTATTTGTCAGTTATACCTCAATAAAGCTGAAAAAAAGAATTATCTAAATGAAGTTACTGAAAGTTACTATGTAGTGTATACTAATTTGAATAATTAAGGACATTGTTGATTTGGAATGCAGAAATTAATTAATGCCATGCAGTAACGTTTTCTATAATTTCTTGACAGAATATAAATTGGAGAAAGAGGAGGAGATCAGTAATCTGAAGGCTGCATTTGAAAAGAATATCAATACAGAAAGAACCCTTAAAACACAGGTATACATGCTCTTAGCCTTTTCCATGTGTTTGTATCTGAGTATCATACATTCAGAAGTTAATATGTGCTCTTTATGCACTTCTTCTTAAAACTGAGGTTATAAGGTTCAAGCTTTTCATTGGAACAAATAATGTAATATTCTTTCTTCATTAAATGTAGAAGACTTATTCAGGAAATAGGAATTCAGTTGAGTTTAAAAAGCTAGCTTGGAGGCCAGCCCGGTGGCCTGGTGGTTGAGTTCATGCACTCTGTTTCGGCGGCCTGGGGTTCACAGGTTCGGATCCTGGGTGCAGACCTACGCACCACTTATCAGGCCATGTTGTGGCAGGTGTCCCACATATAAAGTGGAGGAAGATAGGCATGGATGTTAGCCCAGGGCCAGTCTTCCTCAGCAAAAAGAAGAGGATTGGCGACAGATGTTAGCTCAGGGCTAATCTTCCTCACCAAAAGAAAGCTAGCTTGGGGGCCAGCCCAGTGGTATAGTGGTTGGGTTCATGCACTCTGCTTCAGCGGCCCAGGGTTTGCAGGTTTGAATCCCGGGTACAGACTGACAGACCACTCATCAAACCATGCTGTGGTGGCATCCCACATACAAAGTAGAGAAGGATGGCATGGATGTTGGCTCAGGGACCATCTTCCTCAGCAAAAAGAGGAAGATTGACAACAGATGTTAGCTCAGGGTCAGTCTTCCTCACACACAAAAAAAGAAAAAGCTAGCTTATGTAATCATTTTGACTAGTAAGAACGTGTTTTAGATTGTATAGAAGACCTATAATTAACAGTAGGAAAACGTAAGGAAGAGAAAATACACTTGACTGAAGTCAAGAGAGAAGAATTGGGAATAAGAAACTATAATAGTGGATGTATCATTTTGCTTTGTATTTAATGATGGATCTAGATCAGACTTTTTACACTAAAACTTGATATCTTGTCATTTTATTAAGTTATCCATTCATTTAAATTCTTCATGAGGTACCATGTACCTCAGTTGATTTTTACAGTAAAATAAGTATTTTCTACTTTTTATTAAATGATTATGGTAGCTTCCTTACCACTAATCTCCTCTCCCTCTCAGCAGTCCTTCTATTGCAACTAGAGTAATCTTTCAGAAATGCACTTGATACCTGTTGAAAATCCTTCCATGGAGGTTTTACTTACCTTATACTAAAACAGAGACCATGAAGAAAAAGCTTGACGTTTATTACATGAAATTTCAAGTGTATGGAGCCCAAAACAACATAAACTGAAAGAAAATAAACTTGGAAGAATATTTACAGCATATATAAAAATATAAATAGAATCTCCAGATGAGAAAAAGACAATCCAATAGAAAAAAAAGTAAGGGACATTTGAGAGAAAAAGAAACAGATGGTAATTTTTAAAAAGCTCAATCACAATAATAAACCAAGATATAGAAATTAAAACAATAGTGAGGTGTCTTTTTGATAGTCAAATGGGCAGACTTAAATGAGATATAATACTCAGCTTTGGCAAGAACTTGGGGAAAGTTCATTCACCTAAGAACAGTTTAATAGAATAAAGCATTTGAATGTACATACTCTTTGACCCAGTAACTGCACATTTAGGAATTTATCCTATAGAAATACTTCCATAAATGCTCAAAAGAAATATATACGAATGTAATTATTGCAACATTATTTTTAATAGTGAAAAAATAAAAACACAACCACCCATCAATGTAGTATTGATTAATCATGATACATCCAAACATAGAATGCATCGGAGCTGTTAAAAATAAATGAAGTGGGTTCATATGTAATAACATGGAGAAATAGTATTTCCCATGATATATGATATAGTATTAAATAATAAAAGCAAGTTGCAGCACAGAATGTCAGCATGATTCCATTTTTAAATTTAAATATATATGTAGTATACTTATATACATAGGGAAAAGTCTAGAAGGATATACACCCAGCAGATTGAAAGGAAAGAAAAGGCTTTAGCAGAGGTGCTCTTTGAAGGGTAATGTTACAAGGGCTTTTCACTTTCTTCATAATATATCTCTGTATTTGATTTTTCTTGTAATATGTTAGTTTTACCATTAAAAAATTAAATGTGCATTTATGAGTTAAGTAAGCTTTTAGACTGCATTAAAAAAATTATTGAAGGGCTCCTCATCCTAGATAGAAACTAATCTACATGGAAATGGTAGTGGTTAGGGCTTTTTTCTGTCTTAATGGAAAATCTATGATTTTTTTTTAACATTATTATAGAACAAGTATACCGTGACTTATGTTTTACAATTTGTGTAGCTAATTTCATGTGCTTTTAACAGTTCTATCTCATTTTGAATATATTTTTTCATTCTGGCAAAGGTTGTTAGTCTCACCTATATTTACATTTCCTTTCACATTCAGAAGGGCCTCAGTATGGCCTGGTCAGGTACCCTGTCCTCCTACTTTCCTGCTTGTCCAAAGAAAAAAAATCATCTTGGGCCTTTTTGCCTGTGTACACTTTCCTCTGATTGTCATGCCAATCCTGGCTTCTCTCCTTAATACCATTTCTTCTTTGCTTATCCAGCTCCTATTTGTCTTTTTAAGAAACATATGTGGACACATCTGTAGGTACTCCAAGAAAACTTCCCTGACTTCTCCAAGTCTCAGTTAGGTACTGCTCCCATAGCACCCTTGCCTCTTTCTCCTTCCTTAACTTACCACTCTGTACTGTAACGCTTGCTTGTCTGGCTCCTCTACCAGACTAGGATGCCTTTGGAGCATAATTGTATTTTCTGTTTTTATATCTAGTGCCTATCAGAGTGCCTACATACAGTATAATAAGTGCTGAATAATTGTTGAACAATAAATGGATTTTTGCAAAGCTGTCTGGTTCTTACATTTGAACAATAAGATAAGTGAATAATGGTTACTTGTGTTACCGGTTATCATGTCCCAACCTTCATTAAGTTCTTCTAATTTTCACATGTACAAAAAAGTCCTGCTTCCTGATTTTGAAGGAAAAAAATATATTTTTAGTGGAGATTTAAATTGGATTGCTACGATATAGATCCTTATTAATAATATTTTAATATTTGACTATTTGACTAGGCTGTTAACAAGTTGGCAGAAATAATGAATCGGAAAGATTTTAAAATTGATAGAAAGAAAGCTAATACACAGGATTTGAGAAAGAAAGAAAAGGAAAATCGAAAGCTGCAACTGGAACTCAACCAAGAAAGAGAGAAATTCAACCAGATGGTAGTGAAACATCAGAAGGAACTGAATGACATGCAAGCGGTAAGGTTTGTGTGTGTGTGCGCTTGTAGGATTATTAAATTACTATTACTATATATACTTATTATCTATTGAACTTATTTAGATTTTTTAGTATAAAAATGCATATTTAGGTTTATACCCGTCACAGTTTGATCATTATTACTCTAATGAGAACCATGATCTTGAAAAACTAAAAGATGCTCTATGATAACTTGAGTAATTTTCACTCATTAGCATCTGCTTGATTAGAGATACTACTTTAACAGAAAGAGCCAAGGGTTTTGCCTCTTTGGTTTCAGACTGAAATTGAGATATGGCTGATATAATATTGACTATAGTTGGGATAAAGGATTTGAAGTATTGTAGTTTCTTTGTTTTCTCTAAACAAGACTCACTTTTTTGAAATCAAAATATCAAACTCAATTTTTTGATACTTCCTGGCTTGTTAATAGTGCAAAATTGAGAACATGGTGTCTGGTCCTAGACAGACTTAAAGCCAAGCATTAACTCCATTTATGGTGTTACCATCCTGAGAAGTGTCCTGTATGCCTTTTAAACTATTTCATTTGGAGCCATAAAAACATTTTCTATTGTTTTAACAAGTGTTTGGCTTTTGTTTTTGTTTTTTGATGCAAATTTTTAGTATTAGCAACTTTAGATTACTTATCATTTACAGTTGCATCAATTTCTTAATGTTGAAAATTTGATCTTGATTCTTTATATTATCTTGCTATTTTTCAAAAATAGCAATTGGTGGAAGAATGTACACATAGGAATGAGCTTCAGATGCAGTTGGCTAGCAAAGAGAGTGATATTGAGCAATTGCGTGCTAAACTTTTGGACCTTTCGGATTCTACAAGTGTTGCAAGTTTTCCTAGTGCTGATGAAACTGATGGAAACCTTCCAGGTAAGAATATTTCTGTTACTTCATTCATGTTTGCTTAAATGTCATGGAGATTACAGTATGTTTCTTTCATTTGTTTTTCTGCCTCTTTGTCATTTTGTCCATGGATCCTTAAGAAGAAATTTATGTTTCTGATAGCTGAAGTCTGATGATATTTGTATATTTAGTGCATTTTATAGAATAAACACAGTCATAAGCAATCTTAGACTATTAAAATAGATCTGAGAGGCTCTACTGAATAGAAACCTAAAGATTATGAACCTACATTGAGCATCCTAACTGCATAGTAAAAGTTGAAGCTACTGCTACACCTCTCAGTTTAAAAAAGAACTGTACTTAATAATCAGAACTACAGCAGCTCTGTAGAAGCCTACCTAATGTAATATTGATAAACTTGAATCAGACCTTAAGTTTCAAATTTGGAGAAATAGATTAAAAGGGTTGGGAAGTATAATGAAGGGACAGGGAATCAAGTAAAGGGAAAAGTGAGAAGCATGGATTTCAGGCTTTTTTTTTTTTTCTATGTCTTGTTTTTCCAGTCAAGAATCAATTAAAAAATAAACAGTCTCATTCTTGAGCTCATTGTAGTGTAAGTGATAGTACATTTCTTTTTAACAGAGATGACCAATACATATATTACAGGTTCTCTTTAGAAATGAATAGGTTATAAAACACGCATTACAAATTTTAAAGGCATATATATGTATACACATACATGCCTACACACACACACACACACACACACATACACACACACTCATTTGACATACTACATATTCTTAGTTCAAGGTTTTGGAAGTTTTATTTACGTGGTCGTAAACTTGAAAATAGATTTTAATTAATATATTTCCTGAATAATGCATGAATAGAAAAATGTTTGTGAAGCAGCACATTTGATATTGTAGGGATTCTGCTTTAACAGATATTACTTATTTTTTGAGAATTTGATATAAGAAACTTGATAGACTACTTAGAAAATTTTATGTCATTGTTCTTCGTTAAGAAAGTGGGACTCAAAGTGGGAAGTGAATTCAACTTTTATTTGTATGCCATGTGATCCTTGCCCTCGTACTTTTCTGGCTTCAATAGCTCAAAATCAGATATCTGGAAAGGGAAAGGCGGGGAATGAATATTTCTTATTCTAATAGTGAAGCAGTTCCTTCTGTTTTCCCATTTTTAGCTTCTGAAACCTCCTGCCTCTTAAGCTTGTAGGTTCACATCCTTATCAGAGAATCACTTTGGATTTAACAAGAATCTCTAGCTTCAGCTGTTGCTTGAACGACTTTCTAAAGTTAGATTTAATCATCAGTAAAGAATATGACTTTTAGGAGTGTTTGGCTACATTCTTTCAATTTTAAACTGAAATTGTAGCTTAGATTCCCCCTTCATTAATTCCAAGATATTTCTAGAATTATTTAGTATAGGAATTCTTACTCTATTTAGCATAGGTTAAATATCCTGACCAGACTTTTTGTCTTTATCCACTCATTTCTCTTTAACTTGGTGTATAATGTCTTATTATGTGTGCCTTGGTTTTCTTTGTATTAAGTTAAATGTTTCAGAGATTGATCTGTTATTGTTGAATGCTGTTTAGAAGATTGAATTGAAAGATGAGTTTGGGGGACTTCTAAAGTGGAGGAAGATAATGAGTTTAATCTTCCATCCTGACTTATGTTAGGAAGGCTAAACTCAAAGGCCATCAGATGGTTTGATTGGTGGACTTAAGTTAGGAATCTATGTAGATTTCAGAATCCTGACCTAATAAATCCACTTTTAGGAGTCAGTCAGCGAAGAGATTTTTAAATCTCTTTGGCTCCATTCTGAGTATATTAGAATAGCTGTGTGTTTTCAGAGATTTTGTTTTTAAGGTTTTAAAAAAGTCCAAACCAAGTGAGGAAAAAAATTACTGGTGGCCATTCTCTATTGCTATAAAAGCAGACTGGTTAGGTATCTCTTTCTCTATTACCATGTTCTCAATCTTGAAACTTTACATACAAAGATCTCTACAGTACTGAACCCTTGATTTTCGTAATGGAGATAGAAATTAATGGATGATCTTTATCAATGTTATTTTATCTCTCTCTGTGTCAGATACTTTGCTGGTAAATTGAAAATCTGTACTGAATCTACCGTTTACTAGATGCTTAAAAAATGAGCCCTGCAAATAAAGTTAAGGTTTTGCAATCATATCTGGGAAGAATTGTTAAAGAATTTTGGTATTCATTCTTCATTTGAGAGAGTTATATATCATTCAAGTGTCTGAAAGATTTTTTGAAGGTAATAACTAGTGATTAATTTTGCTTAGTTTAGAAAATTAATAAATGAATTTAAACTACAGGCTAAAAAATGGAGGACTCTGAATAAAATATGTTAAGTCGGCAGTTAAAATAAAGACCTTTTGAAATATGGATCATGTTTTTAGTTCAATGAGATTTTTTTTTAAGTATGAACTGATAATATGACTTTCATTATTTCTCTTAGGTTTCATCATTCATTATAGATTCTTGTTTAGTTATCTTGTACATCTAGAGCTCAGCCTCTGTAATCTTCTCAGTGGGCATCTCATCACTAACTAGATTAAATCTCTCCTCTAAGTTTCCCAGTTCTAAAAAGCTTAGAAAAAATTGTTACTCCTCTTAGAACCCTTTGAAGTTTTTAAAATCATTTTCATTCTCTTGTGTCTTCATCCTCCTTTTGGAACCTCCTTTTGGCAGGTTGTGGCTTAGCACACTGTGTAAAGATAAATGTTACCCTTAGGATTAGGGTTTGCCTATTGCCTAGATGACGAAAAGGCTACGTGATAACTGTCTCTCCTTCCTTGTTCTTTCTCTTTCCTCCTTTTGGAACTATTGACTTAAGAATCTGAAAAGAATGTAAAAGTAGATGAAGCATTAAGAAAAAACATTTGGTATCAACACTCCATTAATATTCATTATCTCTTATGAATTATCTGCATCATTCTCTTTCCATCCAGCTTGATCTCAGACTATGTAACTTAAACCTGTAAATGGTGGATTTCTTGGTATGTTTCCCAGTATTTGAGTATATGAGAGTTTCTGACTTTGCCCAAATCTAATCAATGATTTAGAGATGATAAGTGCATTGGAATTCTTAAGCACTGATTTCATTTTCTTTTTATATCACTTTTGAATATAATTAAGGTATTTTGGAATGGTTCTCTAGCTCTGTTTCTCAAGTAGTATATGTTTATCCAAGTAAACTTTGGTTGTCTTCAGAGGTTAGCTTTGATGTTTAAATTGGCTATATTGGATATTGATTTATCTATAGTTAGCCTCTCCATCTCTTATTTGGGTAAAGGAGTCAATTGCTGATATTGCAATAATACACATCTAAATTTTTTTGTAAGTTAAAATTACTCTACAAATGTATAAAACCTGGAGCCAAGTTGTTTTTGTACTTCTGTAGCATATTGTTGATGATAATCTAGACTTAGAAGTACTCAAAGTTTCTTTTATTTATCTGGAGAAGCTGTTTTCTGTGTTTGTGATGTAAAAGATGGAATTTAGAGCATTATACTTTCAAATTGCCACTTAGATCACAAGCGGTCATGGTTTTAAAGGAGGTATTTATATATAGAAATCTGGTATGTTAACTTGCATCTAAGACAGGAGTAAGTAAAGGAGTAAAGAGGAGAAGCTAGTATGTATTTATTTATCACTGAGCTTAGTTTACCTGCTTTTCTGAAGGGAATTCATCAGAAGGAAAAACGGAAATTCTCTCCCATAACATTATTGTTTTAAATTGGCAAAACCTTCACATATCCTCAGCACCCTTTTTTGAGTTCCACATTTCTTCATTTAATTTAAATTAAGCAAATATGAAATTGGGTTTATTTGATTCATAAAATGCCTTTGATATATAAAATTTCTGTAGGAACACTGAAATGACAGATAAAGTCATAACATACAACAATTCATTGAAAATATATTAAAGAAAACACTGGCAGGTTAATCCAAACCTACAGTCAGAAACCATAAATATTTTTGGCATTTATTCTCATAGAGAAATAATTGAGAGAGAAGGGTATTTTGGCATACATGATTTTGTATAAATGTCAAGATTTCAATGGCTTTCATATCTTTTATTTTCATTGAGGAATTACTGGTATTAAATCAACTTAGGAGTAAGAGCTGCAATTTTTGGCACACTAAAGGGAAATTTTTCTAGCAATAACTTTTTTTCTTTGTAAGATAGAATATTTGTGAATGATCAGCAGCCTTCTGCATGTTATTTAATATAAAACTGCTCTTAGGTTTTTAAATTATAACCATTGTTTACAGAGGATGACTTTAGTTGGCTAATTCAGAAAAAAGAATTGCAAAATAATCAACAAACATTTATCTGTGTGTCAGATGCCTAGAGATATATAAAAAAAAAGTGTTAGGATATGGTCCCCACTCTCACAAAACTTACCAAGGAGACTAAATAATTATTGATGACCTAAATAACAGCAACTAAGAAAAAAGTTGGGAGAAGAGGGGGAATCATTTTGAACTGAAGTTTCTCATTATTTCCTTTACTTTAACAACAGCAACAATTTAGATCAAGAGCAAAAGCAAAGGACATTAGGTAAATAGAAGAAGTTGGAACAAGAAGAACATTTCTCCCTATTCAATTAACTGCAAAGCTTCTTAAAAGACTAAATAGTGTTAGGCTCTAGGAACATAAACTCAGAAATTACACTGCCCGGTCACCCTAGAGCTTTGACAGTTACTGATAGAGTACCCTTGGGCAAGCCTCGCTAAGTCTTAGTTCACCTCGCTAAGCCTTAGTCTCCATTTGTAAGTGAAAGATGATAGTAGAACCTATCCTATCCTATCTTCGGAGGAATATAATATCCTATATTCATGGGATTATACGTGGATTATATATGAGTTATTACTTGTAAAGCACTTGGCAAATAATAAGTGTTACCTATTATTGTTACGGTAAAACTGAGCTGTTATACAGCTTTTACGTTATGTGGAGAAGGGCAATATATATTCCCATTAGGGTCATGATTTGAGCCATGGTATAATCTGTCACATTATAGCATTGTACTTTAAAGTTAGTTACTTTTCTTTTTTGTTGTTGTTTTATTTCAAATATATGAGATAGATATAGAAAACACTTAATTAAATGCTCTTATTCTAACCTAATATAAAATAACAATTTCTAGTGGAATCATCTTTCTCACTCAGATATTTCTCATGAACATTAATTATATTTAAACAGTAATAATAATAATTATAAAATGCTTGATCAAAGTAGTCAAGGAATTTCTGATATGCACAGACTGGTAAAATATTAGCACTTGACCAGCTGAATTCTGTGTTCTTTACTGTTTATTAAATTCTGGTGCCATAAACTTAGAAGGCTTTACTTATACCTCTTTTGTTTGATAAGAATTGTAGTTGGACTTACCACTAAAATTAAGTTCCCCCAACCAAATTTTGACAATTTTATTAAAATTGTTATGAATGTTTTACCAAAAAGTTTTTCAGAATATTGTATTAAGAAAACAAATAAAATGCTTATCTCTTATTCTTTATATCTAGTTGATTCTGCCTGCATTCCTTATTTAATTATCTTCTTATCTTCTGTGAGTAATAGGACACTTCTGTACTTTTGCTTGCTCTTGTGTAAATCATGGCTCTGATTTGTTCCACTTGCTGCATAATTTTTTTTTGCTAAGTATTTTTATATGAGTGTTAAATGATATTTCAAGTCTTCTGTATCATATCCCATTTAAGCTGCAATCCATTCCAGTCTTGCCTGGCTCTTAAGGGTATTGTTGTTAATTCATACTTTCATAATTGAATACTAAATGTTAATTTTATGGGAAAAGTGGCTTGGGATTTTTTTCTGCAATATTTGTATGGCCATTAAAGTTGATTTGTGTGATTGAAGCATGGAAGAGCAAATTAGAGCACTTATTCATTTAGCTGTGTTCAAATGCCTGTTGCTGCATGCTGTCAGACAACTTGTAACAGCTTTTCCTTTTGTTACAATTTAAGATTGAATTCTATATATTCTTTTTCTCCTAGAGTCAAGAATTGAAGGTTGGCTTTCAATACCAAATAGAGGAAATATCAAACGATATGGCTGGAAGAAACAGGTATCATATGCCTCATTTTTTTCTAATTGATATTTTGTTATATATTTTACTTTTAAATCATAGAACTTACATTAACTGCTCTATTATTAGCATTGATTTTAGATTAATACAATATAATCTAGACATAAATGGAAAATATTGTGCTTATCACTTTAAACCAAGTTAATGTTGCTCTTATACTTCTTCCCACCTTTTTGTCATTTCAGTATGTTGTGGTAAGCAGCAAAAAAATTTTGTTCTATAACGATGAGCAAGATAAGGAGCAATCCAATCCATCTATGGTATTGGACATAGAGTAAGTTGCATTTGATTGAATTATAAGTCAGTTGAGTGTTAACTTATAATTATTTTTAGACTTAAAATTTAGTTTATATTTTGTTATTTAAACAATGTTATCTACCTTTCTCTTTTTCTTAAGAAATTTAAATGATAATTTTATATTAAACCTTATTTTAGCAAAATGTGAGAGGGAAAATTTTGTGTACCTGACTCATGTATTCTAAAGACAAATTTTTGATTTCAAGTGTTTATTGGTTTTAAGTTCAGAGAGCATCTCAAAAAGTATATGATTATGTAGTTACTGTTAAGGAAGAAAGGTAAATATAGCTGTCCTTTTTTAATAAGTCACAAAGGCCTGTAATAAGCTTAGGTTTTTTTCCTTGTTTTCATTCTAAGAGCATTCCTTAAGCTCTACTGCCTATATTATCATAGGTGCTGTATATTGTATAAAGATGAGCAAGACAGTTCCAAATTTAAGGAGCTTACAGACTAGTAGAAGGAAAGGTAAAACATATGCAACAAAATATGAATTCAAAGTGAAGTGTGGTGGGTGCTATTCAAGAGAAATATAAACTTAAAGTATTGCCATTCCTTTGGAATTAAACGTTTGTAGAGGCAGTTACAGTTACAATGTAAAAAGAATTGAGCAAGTACCAGAGAGTACTGATATTTATTTCCCAATTTTTAAAAAAACTTTAGTTGCGGGGGCCGCCCGGTGGCGCAGCGGTTTAGTCCGCGCTTGGCAGCCCGGGGTTCGCGAGTTCGGATCCCAGGCGCCCGCGGACGCGCACTGCCTGTCAGCCATGCCGTGGCGGCGTCCCATATAAAGTGGAGGAAGATGGGCACGGATGTTAGCTCAGGGCCAGTCTTCCTCAGCAAAAAGGGGAAGATTGGCAACAGATGTTAGCTCAGGGCTGGTCTTCCCCACAAAAAAAAAAAAAAAAAAACTTTAGTTGCAATCATTTAAATGATCACTTAAGTGTAGTAATATATAAACACTAATATGAAAGACATCATCTTTTAACTAAGTTAAATACTTTTTAGATTGATGAGAGGATGTTTTACCTTTTTATTGAGATGTACTTTTCATATAATAAAATGCATACATCTTAAGTGTTCTGTTCAGTCACTTTTGACGCCCATGTAATCACCACCCAATACAAGATCAAGAACATTTCCATCACCCTAGAAAGCTCACTTGTTCCCTTCTCAGAAAAAAAAAGAGAGATAATCTGAATAATTCTATCACTGAGGTTAGTTTTGCCTATTCTAGAACATCATATAAATGGAATTATAGAGTGTGTATTCTATTGTGCCTGGCTTCTTTCATTCAGTATAGTGTTTTGCTATATGTATCAATTGTCTGTTCTTTTTATTGCTGAGTAATATTCCATTGAATGAATATATCTCAGTTTGTACATTCATTCTTCTGTTGATGGACATTTGGGTTGCTTCCAATTTGGGGCTATTATAAATAAGAATGCTTATGAATGTTCTTTTTGTGGACATAAGTTTTCATTTCTCATGGATAAATATCTAGGATTGGAAACCTGGGTCATAGAGTAAATCTGTGTTTAGCCTTTAAAAAATCTACCAAATAGTTTTCAAAAATGGTTATGCTATTTTATTCTCACTAGCATGCGTTTCAGTTGCTCCACATCATCACCAACATTTGGTGTTGTCAGGCAAGTGTCTTCAAGTCTTTTCCCATTTTTTGATTGGGTTGCTTATCTTTTTAAGATTGATTTGTAAAAGTTTTGTGTATATTCTGGATATAAATCCTGTGTCAGAAATATGTAGGGCACATATTTCTGAATCTGTGGCTTGCCTGTTCATTTTCTTTACAGTGTCTTTTTTTTTTTTTTTTGCCGAGGAAGAGTCTCCCTGAGCTAACATCTGTTGCCAATCTTCCTCTTTTTTTGCTTGAGGAAGATCAGCCCTGAGCTAACATCTGTGCCAATCTTCCTCCACTTTATATGTGGGTCCCCACCACAGTATGGCTGACAAGTGGTATAGGTCCACACCTGGGACCCGAACCCGCTAACCAGGCTGCTGAAGCGGAGTGTGCCAAACTTAACCACTGCACCACAGGGCCAGCCCCATTCAGTGTCTTTTAATGGAGACCAATTTATCAGTTTTTGAAAAGGATTATTGCCTTTTGTAAGTCTGTCCAAAAAATTTTTTCCTGCCCAAAAGATTGTTGAAGGTACTTTACGTTTTCTTCTAGGAACTTTTTTTTAAATTGATCTCTTAATAGTTTGTGAAATTTTGGTTTGTACATTATTGTTTGTCAATCACCATATAAATGCATCCCTTCACCCTTTGTGCCCACCCCCCGCTCTGTCTTACCCCTGGTAACCACCAAACAGTCCTCTCTGTCCACATATGAGTGAAATCATGTGGTGTTTGTCTTTTTCTCTCTGGCTTATTTCACTTAACACAATACCCTCCAGCTCCATCCATGTTGTTGTGAATGGTCTTCTAGGAACTTTATGGCTCTAGGTTTTACAATTAAGTTGTGATTGATCTCAAATTTATTTTTGTGTTTGGTAAGAGGCAGCAATTGAGGTTAGTTTTTTTTTTTTTTTTTTTTTTCCCATGTGGGTATCTGGTTGTTCCAACACTATTTATTTTTATATATTGAACCTTAAATCTTCTAATCTTGCTATTCACTTACTATTTTTATAGGGTTTTTTGGTGGATTGTACAGAGCTTTTCTATATATGATATCGTGTCATCTCCAAATAATGATAGTTTTACTTCTTCTTTCCAATCTGTATGCCTTTATCACGTCTAGATTTGTATCCACCACCACAGTCAAAATACAGAACAGTTCCATCACAGAGATCCTTCATGCTACCCTTTTATAGCCACAGGAAGTGCCCTGTCTCCTAATTCCTGCAACCACTAATCTGTTCATCATCTCTATAATTTTATCATTTCAAGGATGTTATATAATTGGGATCAAATAGTATGTAACCTTTGCGGTCAGCTTTTTTCAGTCATTGTAATTCCTCTGAGACCTATCCAAGTTGTAGTTTTCTTTCTTTTAATTGTTGAGTAGTATTCTAAGGTGTGGATGTACCGCAGTTTGTTAAACCATACATTTGGGTTGTTTCCAGTTTTTGGCTATCATGAGTAAAGCTGCTATGAACATTCATGTACGAGTTTTTGTGAATAGATATAAATTTTCATTTCTATGGAATAAAGGCCCAGGAGTGCAATTGCTGGGTCATATTGTAAGCATATGTTTAGTTTTGTAAGAAACTGCCATGCTCTTTTGCAAAGTGGCTCTGCAATTTTCGTTTCTACCACAGTTGTGTGAGTGATCTAGTTTCTCTGCATCTTCATCAGCATTTGATGCTATCACTATTTTTGTTTCTAAAATTCTGATAGGTATATAGTGATACTTACTGTGATTTTAATTTTGCATTTCTTTAATGACTAATAATGTTGAACATCTTTTCATGTGCTTCATGTAAGGATTGATTTGCCACCTGAATGTCTTCAGTGATATGTCTATGTCTTTTGCTGTAAATGAGTTTTTATAATGGCCAAATCATATTTTCATTTTAGTAAATTGTTTCATGTTCGACCTGTAACCCAAGGAGATGTGTACAGAGCTGAAACTGAAGAAATTCCTAAAATATTCCAGGTAAAAATCTGAAATTATAATTTGAGAAGATCTTTTACCTAAGTACTAAGTGTATTTTGTGAAGTAAATGTAAATACACCAATGCTTTTATACATTTAAAATTTGTATGTACAGATTAAGATCTTTTTTAATCTTCTTCCTTGTACCATTCCTGAATGTAGATACTATATGCAAATGAAGGTGAATGTAGAAAAGATGTAGAGATGGAACCAGTACAGCAAGCCGAAAAGACTAATTTTCAAAATCACAAAGGCCATGAGTTCATTCCTACACTCTACCACTTTCCCGCCAACTGTGAGGCCTGTGCCAAACCTCTCTGGCATGTTTTTAAGCCACCCCCTGCCCTAGAATGTCGAAGATGCCATGTTAAGTGCCACAGAGATCACTTAGATAAGAAAGAGGACTTAATTTCTCCATGTAAAGGTAAGGCATGAAAATTATTTTTACAGCCTCTAGCAAATTAGAGAATTAAGTCCCAATGAAATACCTTCTTCAAGTGTAACATTTGTCTATACCAAGTTGAAAGAAATACTATTTTGACACTTGATGGAGCAACATGGAGCTGTCATTTCACAGTTAACAGATTTATCTTTGAACATGTTTTTAAAGAGAATTACCCCCTTGTAAAAAAACGTACCACTGAGAAACTATTCTAAATTGTCAAGAAGAGTTATAGATAAGTTCCACTATATTCTGCCTTGAATTTTTATCTCCTGCTTCTTTTCTTTCTGTCTGATTTTCACTGCCTGGACCAGCATGCTGTATCATAGACAAAATGCCCTCTAGTTTAGCAGAGGTGGCTTGAGGGGAAGAGTATAGGCTACAGCTATTTTAAGATAAGAAACTTGTGTTCTAAAAATGTTTGTTTATTTCACTTCTACATTTTTTGTATTCTGATTTTACCTTAATTTTCTTATTAGTTTATGACTAATGTTCTCTTTTTAAATTTTCAGCTGTAATTAAATTAAGGAGAAAGGGATATTATCCAAACTTAATTAGGCATAATAAATCTGTAAAATTTTAAGAACTTATAAAATTATGCATTCAGTAGAGCTTTATTAGATGTTATGTGACTTTAATTGTACTCTTTTTTTCTTAACATAGTAAGTTATGATGTAACATCAGCAAGAGATATGCTGCTGTTAGCATGTTCTCAGGATGAACAAAAAAAATGGGTAACTCATTTAGTAAAGAAGATTCCTAAGAATCCACCATCTGGTTTTGTTCGTGCATCCCCTCGAACGCTTTCTACAAGATCCACTGCAAATCAGTCTTTCCGGAAAGTGGTCAAAAATACATCAGGAAAAACTAGGTAAGGATTGATACGTTAACCTTTTAACAATGTGAATGTGATTGGATAATACCTGTTAAAACCCAAAATCTGATTGTTCTTTTCCCCATAGAGGGCATCATTTGTAGCTAGGTATTTATATATGACTTGAAATGACTTTACAAATTAGTTTAACTGATTCCTGTTAGAAGTTAGTATTTATAAATGTTGTATTTATTTAGTTCTCTGTCAAATTTTAATGTCTTTGGTTGGTATACATGACACATATTTAGCTCTTAATGTTTTAAACAACTTGTGGTTTACCCCTTTTTTAATGTAGGTAGATTCATATAAAACTTCGCTCATCTTTATTTTTAAATATGTTGGCATAGATTTTTTTTTAATCAAAATTATTTGGTTTTATCATTACTCATTAGTTTACAAATGAACTTCTCAGTTAAGTATCCCTTTTTCTTTCTTTCTTTCTTTTTTTGTTTAACTGGTTTTGATGGAAGTTTTTCAAAAATATTTTTATCCTATAATAAATAATTACAAGACATAATTAAGCCCTTTCTTGAAGAGAGGTTATGATATTATTAAGTTCTCATTTTATACATGAATAAATGAGTCTCAGAGGAATTAAGCACCTTACACAAGATCACACAGCCAGCCTAGTGGCATAGTCAGTATTGGAACCCATTTTCTTCCAATTCTAAAGCCTATGTTTTTTCTCCTGAACCAAATACCAACATTCCTAGAGTATAATTCCTATATTAAGAGGGGTATTTGAATCTAGAAGCTGAGACCTAACACTGATTTGCATCTCTGCTAATGTCACCCAAGTCTTCCAAGCAGGCTTAAAACCATCTTCAATACATCCTGTTTTTTCACTCCCTATTATCAATAACCAAGTCTGATTCTTAAAATGAGTCATATCTATTCCATCTTCTGTATTCTTCAGTTGCCATACTACTCCAGTGTATTATCATCTCACTCCCAACTTATGTCTATAGAATCCTATATCAGCCCTCTCTTGTATAGGATAAAAGCTGGATCCAAAATTATTTAAAATTATAGTTTTGTAAAAAAAAAAAAAAAAATGTTTGAGAGTAAAAGCAGAAAGGAGATAATATTAAGTGTATTTTTCCTGTTTTCCAAATTTTGTGTATTAATTATTAACTATAAAGATAAGGTATATTTACCTTTCCATCCAGTTTTTGTTTCTTCTATTTTTAAACTGAAGACATTAAATTACAATTTTTTCTTTTATTTCCCCCAGCAGTTAACTGTGTGACCTAGTGCCTTGTGGAATCATGTCGGATGCTACCTGATAAACCAGGCTTCTTTAACCGTGCAGAGCAGACAGGCTGTTCCTTTGACACAAATATCACAGGCTTCAGGGTTAAGATTGCTGTTATTCTGTCCTTGCTTTGGCACAAAAGTACACTGAGGGGTTTTTTTTGTTGCGGGTTTGCCTACAGGTAGATTAGATCAATTATTACTATGTAATGCGAGTACAATTGGGGGAAAGCTTAGCTAGATATATTTTTTTAAAAAGGTGCTGCCGTTTTGAATTTCTAAGAAAACGCCTGTCAATCATGATAGAACACAGTTTTCCTCATATGAGTGAGAAGAAGGAACTTTCACTTTCAAGTGGAATGGCCATCACTGTCAAGATCGGCTCATGGAAGGAGTAGAGAAAATATCTCAAAATGAGACAACTGAAAATTTTTTAATGACTTCAGTTTTTGTGCTCTTGCAAGACTATACGAAACTATTTTAAGAAAGCAGTGACATCACTTGACTTCAGTGCCCTCACTGTAGAATTTAAAAGCCTTACTATTGATTGCCCGTGGTGGACTTGATGGAGAATAAATATTTTACATTATGCTTTACAAAATACTGTATGTGTTTCAGCAAGTTTGTAGACTGAGGAATAGGAAAAGGCAAAAAAAAAAAATTTCCATTTAATCTATGCATTTTTGCCAAGCCATATTGAGTTATTTTACTACTAAAGATGTTAGGAACTAACTGTACAAAAGAACCAAGTTTAAAAACATTTTGTGGGGTACATCATTTCTGTAATTGTGTAATGTATTTCTTTGTGGTTTTAAGTGATAAAGACATTAAGTTAACAAACATATAAGAAATGTATGCACTGTTTGAAATGTAAATTATTCTTAGAACACTTTCAGTGGGAGTTGCATTGCCCTTTTAGTGCCTTAATTTGAGAGAATTATTTTACTGCCATGACTAAATATAGAAATTTCAAAAAGCATATTTTCAAAAAATTATGTGTCAGTGGGTTTTTCATTGATAATTGGTTTAATTTAAAATATTTAGAGTTTGTTGGACTTTCATAAATTGAGTACAATCTTTGCATCAAGCTACCTGCTAAAATAATGAATGACTTTATAAAACTGCAAAATACGTAAAAGGTTGCACCGATATGAAAGAAAATTATGGCAATACATCTGTGATGTTTTCCAGTTAACGTAGGAATTACCAGATAAATACTCTTACACTCTTGTCCAGTAACAAGAGTTGATTCATATGGGCAGTATGATTTATTGTTTATTTTTTTAACCAAATACCTCCTCAGTAATTTATAATGGCTTTGCAGTAATGTGTATCAAATAAAAAGCACTGGAAAACTGATTCGTCTCTAGGATGATATGCATGTTTCAAGTGGTATTGAAAGCCGCACTGATGGATATGTAATAATAAACATATCTGTTATTAATATGCTAATGACTCTGTGCTCATTTAATGAGAAATAAAATAATTTATGGATGGATACCTTTAATAATGGCTGCTATGGTGTTTTCTCATGACTGAAATGAACAGAAACCATGTTATAAATTAGTCATTGACTGTATACAAATGTTTGTTAAATTCCATGACTAGATTAAAGTGAATTTTTAAAAGATAAAACCTGATTTTGGCCCTAAAATAAGAGTGGTTATAGTTAATATGAAAAGTTGGCTAATGTCTGTTGGGAAACAATTCTCCATGGATCTCTTGTGTTTCTCACATCTTGTGAGCAGAGGCTCTGACAGCTTTTGCTCTGGACTTTCTTTTCCAAGGAGATTTGCATAGTGAACAGCCTTGGAAGATACTGTCTCCCTTGAGAGGAAGGCAGGTTTGTTTACTGTCCAGTATAATAAAGACAGTGTTTCCCTTCAGGGCAGAACTTGGGCAGATTTGGTTGAGCTCAAAGGATTCAAGTACCCTACACTTGGAGTTCCTCAGCTGTGATGCAAACCCACTGCATGCTCAGCACCCACCTGAGCCACTGTGCATCCAGCTGTGGGTCACTTGTCATTTTGGGGTTTCAGCTTAAACAAAATAACCTATTCATCCATTTAAAGTGAAGAAAAATCAGGAAGTGAAAGGAGAATTTAAACATTGCAATCAAACTCTTCATTACTTGATAAAATATGTTCTTATTTTCATACCACTAGAAATTTTGTAACAGCCAAATTTAGTAATCACATAAATCAATTTGTCGATTCTTACTGGTTTGCTACTGTGAACTTCCAGTTTTTATTTTTTGGTACTGTAACACTTCTACAATTCCTTCTGCTCAAAAAGAAAACACAACTACTAGCAGCTATTAGGATGAATAAAGACAATGTCTTCAGAAAAAGTAGTTAATTATAAATGGCATAATATACTATGTCTACTACACTTGCTTTTTTACTCTATGGTATCATATAGTAACAAAAATTCTTAATTTTAGAGAAGTCTCATTTATTGATCTTATCCTTTAAAATTATCTTTTCCTTTATAGTTATTGATTTTTGTGTTCTATTGAAGAAATCTCTGCCTATTCCCCAGGGTTATGAAGATAATTCTCCTCTGTTAGTCTCTTGAAGCTTTATTGCTTTGTTTTGGTTTGGGGTTCTTTCGGGGAGGAAGATTAGCCCTGAGCTAATATCTGTTGCCAATCTCCCTCCATTTTGTGTGTGGGTCGCTGCCACAGCATGGCTGATGAGTGGTGTAGGTCTGTGCCTGGGATCCAAACCCACGAACCTGGGCCACCAAAGCAGAGTGCACTGAACTTAACCACTATGCCGTGGGGCCAGCCCTGAAGCTTTCTTGTTTTAACTTTCACATTTAGTTCTACAATCCATCTGGAATTCATTTTTGTGTATTGTGTGAAGTAGAGGTCCAGGGTTTTTGTTTTTTGGTTTTTTTCTCCGTATGGATATCCAATTGATCCTGCAGTACTTATTGAAAAGACTATCCTTTCCTGCATTATAAATCAGGTGACAAATCCATTGGTACATTTTTCTATGTTTTTCAATGTCACAGTTTTAATTACTGTAGCTTTATATTTTTATATCTGTAGTGTGAGTCCTCCAACTTTGTAGTTCTTCCAAATTGACTTGGCTATTCTTTGCATTCCCATATAAATTTTTAAAACATGCTAATTTCCAAAAAAAAAAAAAAGACCCTGCTGGATTTTGATTGGGACTGCATTCAAGCTATAGATCAATTTGGGGAGAGTTAACTTCTTTGCAATTTTGTCTTCCAATCTATGAATGTGATAAGCCACTGCACAGAAATAAAACTGACATATTTGTAAATGTCATATTTGTGTATGTAGAAGTCTAAAAGCTTCTACAGATAAAGTGTTGCAATTAAGTGTATTTTCAAAGGCCATTGGATATAAGATCAATATACAAAAGTAAGTTTTTCTGTATATTAGTGGCAATTAGAAAGTGAAATATTTTAATGTTATCATTTGCAATAAACAAAATCCACTGAAAGATGTGTAAAACATCCACCAAGAAAATTACAAAACAGAGAATGAAAACCCAAATAAGTGAATAATTTTTAAAGTTGAGTATTTTCACGTAAGATTACTAAAGTAAATGGTCATATCCTGAGGACCTAATAAGATTTTTAGACTTTTTTGTTTTAATCTGCACTTGGAAATCTCAATCACAATTGTTCTTTATTTTTATAAGGTTCATTGCACAAATCAATTTCTCGCTGAATAACGTGTGTATAAAGCTGCACTCAATGCTCTAGATATGTTTTGTCCCAAATCTTTTATGCTTTTAGTGTTATTTTTTTGAGCAAGATCTATTCTCATTACAATAAAGAAAGGCATATGGTAAACAGTTGACGTCTGCCCTTCCTAAACCCCACCCCACCCCACCAATTCCTTAGTAATCAATATTAACAGTTTAGTGTGTTTGCTAATGGATTATCTCCAGAGTATACGTAATTTGGATTTTTGTGAGGTAGAGAAAGACTAATATTAATTTCCACTTATGGAAAGCCTGAAGTACAAAGAGATTATTTCCTTTCTTTTGTCAAATATTAATGAATTGTCATATGAGAACTAAAAAATGATGTTATTTCCTGAGCTATCTTTATTCCCATAAAGTATTTTGAAGTGTTAGAGATACAAGGGGAAAGAATGAAAATGTTTAGAAATAGATTGAATAATTTAAGATCTTGAATAGTGTAATATTTATGTGTTGTGTAAATCTGTCCATATGGTTCCTTGTAGAATGATTTGGTCATTAGATTGAATACAGTGATTTATTTGTCTGCATCACTGTCAATGTGTCATCTAACATTTACTTAGCATGATTGTTTAAGAAAGTCTACAACTTACATAGCAAAAATGTAATATTGGTCCAGCTGAGTAAAAGGATATATTTTGCTTCTTCCTTCTCCTTTGGCTGAGTGGATGTTTCTTAGATCTGCTTGTCATTATTCCTAGTCAAGGTGTCATTGATTCTGTGTAATGTAAGTCCTGCTATATGTGCAAAACATTTGCTAACTCTACTCAGACGCAATTCTCATTCAAAATATGTCACTTAATCACAAGAGGAACGATCTTAAGATTAGGGATAAATGAGGTCAAATTTATAACTACCAGAATAAAAGAAAAAATGATTTTATTATTATTGTTCACGACTACTGTGAGGTAAGTCAAGATCTTGAAACCATCAAAGTGTTTCAAAGTCAAAAACATGACTTTGAGCTTTATAAAAAGAAGCTTACTTAATTCTCACAACTCTATGAGGTACGAAATGCCATCCCCAATTTATAGATGAGGAAACAATTTTAAATATTTGATCGTCTATTTTAAGGCACACAGCTACACATCTCAATTTTCCATCTAGGATATGAAAGTTAACTCACAGCTTTGAAGGAAATAAGTCATGAATTAAATTCTGATTCTTCCTTTACTATACTTTAGTATATTTCACATATTGTAACCTTTTACTTGGGGGGGGAAAAACTTGGATTTCACTGTCATGGTATGGAAAAAATGTCCATTGATTTTCTAAGCTTTTTAGTATGAATCACATATTTAGAGTAGGCCAAGATATAAAGGAACATTTCATCAAATGCAAAATAACACAAATACAATAGTAGATGTCTTTTTCTGTGTGTGTGTAAGGAAGAAAAGCCCTGAGCTAAGATCCGTGCCAATCCTCTTTCTGCTGAGGAAGACTGGCCCTGGGCTAACATCCGTGCCCATCTTCCTCTATTTTATGTGGGATGCCTGCCACAGCATGGCTTGATAAGCGGTGCGTAGGTATGCACCCAGGATTTGACCTGCAGACTCCAGGCCTCCAAAGCAGAGCATACGAACTTAACCACTATGCCACTGGGCCAGCCCCAAGATGTCATTTTTTTAACTGGACTGAAAGCCTCTAGTTGATTGAATACACTTCATGAAGGAAATAGTAAGTGAATTATGAGTGTTATGGGCATCAGAGATTATTTTCCCTTTATGATATGTCATTTAACAAGAACTTCATTTGCTAAAACTCATCTCTAGACGTTCAATTGGATACATATTCTACATTTTCATGATTTCATAATACTAAAACTAATATTTGCTTTTATACATCATAGATACATTACATTCTGTGTCAACTACAGCTAACTTCTATATTGCTATTTCTTTACAAGAATTCCTAAGTCTGTCCCATATACCACATTGTTACTCTAATTATCCATGTAATTATACTGCATTAAACACTGCTATCTATAGACTCATTTATCTTATTCATTACACTCATAGTGTTAATATGTTTTAATTCTGCAAAAAAATAAAAATAGAAAATATATTTTTATACCTACCACCCAGATTTAGGAAATGTTATCTTTATATTTGCTTCAAATTGCTCTTTAAAAAAAAATTAGAAATATAATCAAAGATCTCTTTGTACCTCCTTCTCCACTCCTATTCTCTTCCCTTCCTCCCCAAAGGCAATAACTGCCATTAATTTGATGTATATTCTTCTCATATTCTAGCCCTTTACTGAATATGTGCATATAAAGTTTTATGTGGCTTTTACATTTATATAAATGGCATTATACTTTCACATGTAATATTCTGTAGCTTATTTATTTCATCATTACTATTTATGGTATTTATAATCTAAGAAGTATTTACTTCATTACAAGAAATAATAGCATTAGAACTTTCTATAATAACAGTTGACTCCCAAATTTAAACATTTTGTTTCTGTAAAGCTTAATGTAGAAACTCTTTATAATTGGTCTTAAGTCAGCTTCACTATTTTTTATTTTCTAAGCAGAATATATTTATGTAAAAATAACATAACTATATGTTAAAATCTTTTATATATATATATATATATATATATATATATTTTTGTGTGTGTGTGGGGAAGACCAGCCCTGAGCTAACATCTGTTGCCAGTCCTCCCCTTTTTGCTGAGGAAGACTGGCCCTGGGCTAACATCCGTGCCCATCTTCCTCCACTTTATATGGGATGCCGCCACGGCGTGGCTGACAAGCAGTGCGTCGGCGGGCGCCGGGGATCCGAACTCGCGAACCCCGGGCTGCCAAGCGCGGACTAAACCGCTGCGCCACCAGGCGGCCCCTAAAATCTTTTATATATTAATGGCATATCCATTCTAACCAGGCATTCAAGAAAGTACATTTTCTATCATAGAAAAATTGGAACATCTTCATAATTATATACTTAAAATTGTATTTCTCATTAGCTCACTTGTTTCATGAATTAGTCTATTAAGTTAATCCAGACTTGCAACACAAATGCTCAAAAAGTTAAAACTGTATGCTATCATATCAACAGTCGTTATCATCTGAATCACATCATTCTTAAAAATTATTTACATAATAACTTTAACTATAAAAGTGGTAAGTCAAACTAGAAAAAAAACATAATTAACACGGAACCATCAGACTTGGAAACAAGACTAGGATTCCTACTATTCAACCTTATTCTGAGGATCCTAACAAATGCAACAAGATAAGAAAAAGAAGTGAGTATTACAAATATTGAAAGGAAGAAGTAAATCTGTCATTATTTGCTAATTATATGATTGTTTACCAAAAAAATGTTCAAAAAAATGAACTGAGGGGCCAGCTCCGTGGCCTAGTGGTTAAGTTCAGTGTGCTCCACTTTGGTGGCCTAGGTTCGGTTCCTGAGAGCAGACCTACACCACTCATCGGCAGCCATGCTGTGGCAGCAACCCTCATAGGAAATAGAGGGAGATTGACACAGATGTTAGTTAGTTCAGGGTGAATCTTCCTCAGCAAAAAAAAAAAAAAAAATCAACTAAAAGATTACAAGAACTAACAAGAGACCTTAGTAATATTCAGCCTTTGTAACTGTTTTGTTAGGCTCATACAACGTTCTTAAACTTTGTTTAGTTGCTAATTTAAAAATTGGACTATTTCCATTAAAACCTGATTTCCAATAACTCTGTTTCTCAAGAGTAAGTCTGGTAACACTAGGCCTCAATCATGTACAGCAGCAATTGCCTATAGCTGTTTTTTGATAGGGCATATGCTTTCTAGTTCACCCAGTCCTCGCCTTGACAACGTCACTTATTGTGTTATCTGTCTAGTGTTTAAAATCATCTGAATTTTCAATGCTGCCAAAAAGGTAATGTTTACCAGACTTGATACATAAAAATGTAAAAATTCTATTTGGTAAATGACTCCAAAAATAAACTTTAAGTGACACTGGAAAAATTTTTGAAAAATGTAAGAGAGAAAAGGCTAAAATTCTAAAAATCTTGCCAATCAACAATTTAAAAAATATATATTTGTAAATATAAATATTAATATTTGTATTAATATTAAACATGAATTTTTATAATATCCAGTACTTTTATGAAATGGGAAAATGCTTATTATTGCAAGGAATTAATTTTGGTAGTTTTCATCAATTTTTAAATATATATATACTTAGGGATAACATCATCAAGATGGCAGAATAGGAGATCCCAGCCCTCATACCTTGACAAATTCCAATTTAACAACCAATCATGGACAAAAGTACCTTTATGAGACCACCAGACTCCAGTTGGGAGTTTCCAGCATCCCAGAAGAGCACAAAATCCAAGAGCAGCTGCATTAAAAAGGGTAAAAATAGTTTCACTATATCTGTGTCACCCCTCCCCCAAGCTGACACAGCTCAGCACTGAGAGAGATGCTCTTGGCCCATGATTTCTCCCACAGGGGAAACAGAGAGTGAAGTGAGCATTGAGCTTCCCCAGCCTTTGGGGGCACTGCCCAAGAAGCTCGCTTCTGTCTCACCCCACTCAGAATGTTAAGGGAATAGGTATGGCAACTAAGAACAAAAAGAGTGAGGGCTCACAGCAACCACTGAGTGGATCCCACTGGCCAGCCAGCTGGATCCACAGACTCCGGTGGCTGATGCCTAGTGCCTCTGTAAATGATGGCCTCACACACCCCTACAGATGACATGTGGAAGTCAGCATCTGGCTTGACTCTGTGGGATTGGGAGAAGGTGTACAAGCCTGAGACTGCTTCTTCAGGAGGGAGAGAGAGTAGTGGAGCTTGAGCCCATTGTCCCAGCATCTTTGTATACTCTCCTAGGGAAAAGGGGTGAGTGACTCTTAGCACTTGGCACAGCTCTAGTGAGCTGTGTAGTGAGAAAGTATGTAACCGTAAGACTTCCACACCAGGAAAAAACAAGAGGAGTGGAGCAGGTGTATTCATGAAAAAGTTTTGAGAGATCTCGGAATCTCTAACCAGGCTGACTGGTGAAGATCTTTCCTTCTCAAAGCCAGTCAGTAAAAGCTAGAAGGTGTGGCTGTTTCTTCAAATGCACAGACACTAATGAAATGCTGCAAGGAACATGAGGATCAGGGAAACATAACTCCACTAAAGGAACAAAAGAAAGCTCCAGAAACCAACCCCAGTCTCCAAAGAAATGGAGATCTATGAATTGCCTGACAAAGAATTCAAAATAATAATCTTAAAGAAGCTCAGTGAACTGCAGGAGAACACAGATAGACAACTAAATAAAATCAGGAAAACTACATAAACAAAATGAGCAGTTCAAAAAGAAATAGAAACCGTAAAGAAAAGATCCAAACTGAAATTCTGGAGCTAAATAATACAATGAGTGAAATTAAAAAAAAAAAAAAAGAATGTAATAGAGGGCTTCAAAAACAGTTTTGATCAAGCAGAAGAAAGAATCAGTGAAATTAAAGACAGCACTTGAAATTATCCAGTCAGAGGAGCAAAAAGAATGAAAAGAGTGAAGAAAGCTTATAGGACTTATGCCATACTATTAAGCAAAACAATATCTGCATGTGGGAGTCCCAGATGGATCAGAGAAAGAGAAAAAGGCAGAAAGTTTAATTAAAGAAATAATGGCTGAAAACTTACCATATCTAGGGAAATGGACATCCAGACTCATGAAGTCCAAAAACTCCCAAGTAGGTTGAACTTAAAGAGGTCTACACTGAGACACATTACAATCAAATTGTCAAAAGTCAAAGATGAAGAGAGAATTTTGAAAGCAGCAAGAGAAAAGTAACTCATCACATACAAGGAAACACCCATAAGAGTATCAACAGATTTCTCAGCATAAACCTTGCAGCCCAGGTGAGAGTAGGGTGACACACAATCATGTGCTGCATAATAATGTTTTGTTCAACAATGGACTGCATACATGATGGTGGTTCCATAAGATTATAATGGAGCTGGAAAATCCCTATCACCTGGTGACTTTATAGCCATTGTAGCATAATAGCACAATGTGTTACTCACATGGTTGTGGTGATGCTGCTGTAAACAAACCCACCATGCTGCCAGTCATATAAATGTATAGCACATACAATTGTGTACAGTACATAATACGTGATAATGGTAGTAAATGACCATGTTACTGATTTATGTATTCACTATACTGTACTTTCTATCGTTATTTTAGAGTATACTCTTTCTACTTATAAAAAAAGTTTACTGTAAAATAGTATGCCGTGGTACACCAGCAGTAGCCTCACGCATCTCGCACTTACCGCATCTCTTGATTGCATCATTTTCTCTTGTGCTTGTTTTAATCTCGTATTGTTTTGTTCATCAAGGCACCTGAGTATAAAAAAAATCCACTGCTAATGTTGCCAGTAAGAGGCCACACAAAGTGATTGACTTGGAAATAAAATTAAAATTTAATAAAGACTACGAAGGTGGAAAAATCAGTGGTGGTTATTGCTCACGAGTCAGACCAACACTGTCCTATTCCATCGTAGCTACAATCTCACAGAGCAAGAAGAAAAGTGACAGAAGCTATTAAAGAATCTGCTTTGTTGAAAGGAATGAGACAAACAAAATTCAAGGAAGACCTATTCAGACATGAAGAAACTTTTTTTTTTTTTGGTGAGGAAGATTAGCCCTAGGCTAATATCTGTTACCAATCCTCCTCTTTTTGCTGAGGAAGATTGGCCCTGGGCTAACATCCATGCCACGTTTCTCTTCTTTTATATGTGGGATGCCTGCCACAGCGTGGCTTGATAAGTGGTGCATAGGTCCACACCCGGGATCCAAACCTGCAAATTGCAGGCCACCGAAGCAGAGCACATGAACTTAACCACTATGCCACCAGGCTGGCCCCTAGCTCTGGGTAGTTTAAATGATTCAAGAATCATTTATTCATTACTTAATGTGAAAGTGAGTGGTGAGTCTGCATTTGCTGATGTGAAGGCAGCTGAAGACTTTTTGGAAACTCTAGATAAGCTGATTGTGGAGGAAAATTACTTGCCAGAGTAAATATTCAATATGGATGAAACCTTCCTATTCTGGAAACAGATGCGTGAAAGGACTTTCATCCATAAGGAGTCCAAGTCAGTGCCAGATTTCAAGGCTTTTAAGGACAGGAGAACAGTCTTGCTTGGGAGCAATGTTTCAGGCTACAAATCAAAACCTTTGTGATCTGGCACAGTGAGAACCTCAGGGCCTTCAAGCATATCAATAAGCACACATTGCCAGTGTACTACAGAAGCAATAAAAGTCATGAATGACCCAGCTGCTCTTCCAACATGCTCCCCTGAATTACTATGCCAGCAAAATGGAGAAGTACTGTTTGGAGAATAACATACCTTTTAAGATTTTGCTTATTGCTGATAATGCTCCCGGACATCCTCCTTTCATTGGTGATCTTCATCCCAGTATCGAAGTAGTGTTTCTCCTTCCAAACACCACCTCTTTGATCCAATCAATGGATCAAGAAGTTTTAGGAGCTTTTAAGGCCTACTACCTGAGGAGGATCTTTGCCCAGGCTATTGCTGCAACTGAGGAAGACACTAAGAAGACACTAAGATAATTCTGGAAGGATTACAACATCTATGACTACATCAAGAACCTTGCTTGTGCATGGGGTGATGTCACCAGGAAGTGTGTCAATGGCATCTGGAAGAAGACACTCAAGAGTTTCATCTATGGCTTCAAAGTATTTGCTAAGGATGAGGAGTTTGCAAAAATCAACAAGGCTGTGGTTGAGATGGCAAACAACTTTAACCTGGATGTGCATGAGGATGACATCAAGGAGCTCCTAGAGGTGGTTTCTGAAGAATTGACTAATGATAACTTGTTGGAACGGGAACAGGAATGCATAGCTGAAAAAAAAGCAAGAGAAAAGGAAACTGCAGGAAACGAAAAAGAAGAAGAACCCCTAAGAAAATTCACAATGAAAGGTTTAGCAGAATCTTTTGCAGACCTCAACAAATGCCTTAAAAAGTTTGAAAACATGGACCCAACACCAAAAAGTTTTCATTAATAGAGAAGAATGTGCATGTTGCATTATCTGCTTGCAAGCAAATCTATGAAGAAAAAAACAAACCAAGCAAACCACCATGGATATATTTCTAAGAAGAGTGACATCTCCTCAAGAAGAGGTTCAGGCAGATCCTTCAGGAAGTATTCCTTAAGAAGGCATTGTTGGGGGCCGCCCGGTGGCGCAGCGGTTTAGTCCGCACTTGGCAGCCCGGGGTTCGCAGGTTCGGATCCCGGTCGCCCGCCGACGCACTGCCTGTCAGCCATGCCGTGGTGGCGTCCCATATAAAGTGGAGGAAGATGGGCACGGATGTTAGCCCAGGGCCAGTCTTCCTCAGCAAAAAAAAAAAAGGGGGATGATTGGCAACAGATGTTAGCTCAGGCTGGTCTTCCCCACAAAAAAAAAAAAAAAAAAGAAGGCATTGTTATCATAGGAGATAAGAGCTTCTGAAGACCTTCCAGTGGGACAAGATGTGGAGGTGGAGGACAGCGATATTGATGATCCTGATCTTGTGTGGGCCTAGTCTAATGTGTGTGTTTGTGTCTTACTTTTTAACAAAAAAGTTTAAAAAGTAAAAAAAAAAATAAAAAATTTTAAAAATAGAAAAAAGCTTATAGAATAAGGACATAAAAAAAGAAAATGTTTTTGTACAACTGTTCAGTTTGTGTTTTAAGCTGTTATTACAAGAGTCAAACATCAAAAAATATTAAAAGTTTATAAAGTAAAAAAGGTATAGTAAGCTAAGGTTAATTTATTATTGAAGAAAGGAAAATATATTTTTTATAAATTTTGTGTAGCCTAAGTGTACAGTGTTTATAATGTCTACAGGAGTGTCTAGTAATGTCCTAGGCCTTCACATTCACTCACCTCTCAGTCACTGACTCATTCAGAGCAACTTCCAGTCCTGTAAGTTCCATTCATGGTAACTGCCCTATACAGGTGTACTATTTTTCAATCCTTATACTGTATTTTTACTGTACTTTTTCTATGTTTAGTTATGTTTAGATACACAAATACTTACCATTGTGTTACAACTGCCTACAGTATTCAGTATGGTAACAAACTGTACAGGTTTGTAGCTTAAGAAAAATAGGCTATTGTATGGTGTACATGTGTAGAAAGCTATACCATCTAGGTTTGTGTAAGCACCCTCTACAATGTTCACACAATGACAAAATCACCTAACAACACAGTTCTCAGAAAATATCCCCATCGTCACGTGATGCATGACTGTATTCAAAGTGCTTACGAAGACAAAATAAAAGAGAAAACAGAAAAACCTGCCAACCAAGTATACTATACCCAGCAAAACTGTTCTTTAAAAAACAAGAGATAAAGATTGTCCCAGATAAACAGCATGGAGGAGGTTTGTTACCCCTAGACATGCCTTACAAGAAGTGCTAAAGGGAGGTCTTCAAGTTGAAATGAAAGGAGGCTAAACAGGAATACAAAAGCAGATGAAGTACAAATCTCACTGGTAAAGGTAAATACAAAGACAATTACAGAATAATGTATTACTGTAATGAGGGTCTATAAACCACTTTGAACTCTAGTATAAAAGTTAATAGATAAAAGTATTAAGAATAACTATAACTACAAAAATCTGTTAATATACATATAATATAAAACATATAAATTATAAGATCAGTGATATAAAGTATAATCCCTATTAAAATTCCAATGGCATTTTTCACAGAAATAGAACAAACAATCCTAAAATTTGTAGGATCATAAAACATCCTGAATAGGGGGGCTGGCCCTGTGGTGCAGTGGTTAAGTTTGTGTGCTCCGCTTTGGCAGCCCAGGGTTCACAGGTTCAGACCCTGGGTGCAGACCTATGCACCACTTATCAAGCCATGCTGTGGCAGGCATCCCACATATAAAGTAGAGGAAGTTGGGCTTGGTTGTTAGCCCAGGGCCAATCATCCTCATCACAAAGAGGAGGGTTGGCAACAGATGTTAGCTCAGGGCTAATCCTCCTCACAAAAATTGAAAATAAAAAAAAAAAAAGGCATCCTGAATAGCCAAAGCAAACTTGAAACAGAAGAACAAAGCTGGGGGCATTACACTCCCTGATTTCAAACTATATTACAAAGCTATAGTAATCAAACAGTATGGGTTGGGCATAAAAACAGACACACAAATCAATAGAACAGAATAGAGAGCCCAGAAATAAACCTGTGCATATATGCTCAGTTAATTTATAACAAAGGAGCCAAGAATATACAATGGGGAAAGGACAGTCTCTTCAATAAATTGTGTTGGGAAAACTAGCTAGCCATATGCAAAAGAATAAAACTACCATACACTGTACACATTAATTCAAAATGATCAAAGACTTGAATGTAAGACCTGAAACCATAAAACTCCTAGAAGAAAACATACACAGTAAGCTCCTTGACATCAGTCTTAGTGATGATTTTTTGGATTTGACAACAAAAGTAAAGGGAGGAAAAACAAATATAAACAAGTGGCACTACATCAAACTAAAAAGCTTCTGCACAGCAAAGTAAACCATAAACAAAATGAAAATGCAACCTATGGAGTAGGAGAGAACATTTGCAAATTATATATCTGATATGGGGTTAATATCCAAAATATATAAAGAACTCATACAACTCAATAGCAAAAAAACAAATAATCCAACTAAAAAATGGACAGATGATCTGAGTAGACATTTTTCCAAAGAAGACATACAGATGGCCAACAGGTACATGAAAAGGTCATCAACATCACTAATCATCAGGGAAATGCAAATCAAAACCACAATGAGATATCACCTCACACTTGTTAGAATGACTATTGTTAAAAAGACAAGAATTACCAAGTGTTGGCAAGGATGTGGAGAAAAGGGAAACCTTGTGTACAGTTGGTGGGAATGTAAATTGATGCAGCCATTATGGAAAATAGCATAAGTTTCCTCAAAAACTTAAAAATAAAATCCTATATGATCCAACAATTCCAATTCTGCGTATTTATCTGAAGAAAACAAAAGCACTAACTCAAAAAGATATATGCACCCCCACATTCATTGCAGCATTATTTACTATAGCCAAGATACGGAAACAACTTAAGTGTCTATCGATGGGTGAATAGGTAAAGAAAATATGCTGTATATATACAATGGAATATTATTCGGCCACAAAAAAAAAATGAAATCTTTATGCTAAGTAAAATAAGTGAGAGAATGGCAAATACTGTACGATCTCACTTATATGTGGAATTCAGAAACAACAACAAAAAAAAACCAAGCTTATACATACAGAGAACAGATTGCCAGAGGTGGGGGTAGGGGATGGGCAAAATGGGTGAAAAGAGTCAAAAAGTACAAGAAAAAAATATATAACCGCAAAAATCTGTTAATATATACATAATATAAAACACAAATTATGACATCAATAACATAAAGTGTGTGTGTCTGAAGTAAAGTGTAGAATTTTTGTATGCAATTGAGGTTATCAGCTTAAAATAGATGCGTTATGTAAGCCTCAGGGAAACCATAAAGAAAATATCTAAAGAAGATGTACAAAGGAAAAAGAGAAAGGAATCAAAGTATGTCATTACAAAAAAAAATCAATGAATTACAAAGGAAGACAGCAAGGGAGGAGGAGAGAAACGAAAGAACTACATAACAGGCAGAAAACAATTAATAAAATGGCAATACTAAGTTCTCACCTATCAATAATTACCTAGAGTGTAAATGTATTAAATTCCCCAATCAGGGGGCCGGCCCAGTGGCACAGCAGTTTAGTTCACACTTGGCAGCCTGGGGTTCGTGGATTCGGATCCCAGGCGCCTGCCGATGCACTGCTTGTCAGCCATGCTGTGGTGGCATCCCATATAAAGTAGAGGAAGATGTGCACGGATGTTAGCCCAGAGCCAGTCTTCCTCAGCAAAAAGAGGAGGATTAGCAATGGATGTTAGCTCAGGGTTGGTCTTCCTCACAAAAAAAAAAAAAAAAAAATTCCCCAATCAAAAGACATAGAGAGGCTGAATGGATAAAAACAACTATACACAACTATATGATGTCTAAAAGAGGTTCACTTTATATTTAAGGATGCACATAGACTGAAAGTGAAGGGAGGGAAAAAGATATTCCATGGAAATGGTAACCAAAAGAGAGCAGAGATGTCTATAGTTATATCAGGCAAAATAGATCCTAAATCAAAGACTGTAGCAAGTGATAAAGAAGGTCATTTTATAATGATAAAAGTTCAATTCAACAGAAAGATATAACAATTATAAATATATATGAACCCAACATTAAAGCGCTTAAGTATATAAAGCAAACACTGACAAATATGAGGGAGAATAGACAGCAATACAATAATAGTAGGAGATGAAATACCCCCACTTTCATTCATGGATATAACATTCAGACAAAATAATAAGGAAACAGCAGACTTGAATAACATTATAGACCAAAGGGACCTAACAGACATACAAAGAATACTCCATCCAACAGCACCAGAATACACATTCTTCTCAAGTGTACACAGAACATTCTCTAGGATAGATCATATGTTAGGACACAAAACAAGTCTTGACCAATTTAGCAAGATTGAAATCATCCCAAATATCTTTTCCAACCATAATGGAATACAACTAGAAATTAATAATGTAAGAAAATAGGAAAATTCACAAATACGTGGAAATTAAATAACACACCATTGGGTCATAGAGGAAATCAAAGGGAATTAGAAAATATCACAAGACAATGAAAACAGAACATACCAAAACTTATGGGGTGCAGCAAAAGCAGTACTGAGAGGGAAGTTTATAGTCTTAAATGCCTACATTAAAAAAGAAGAAAGATCTCAAATAACAAACTAACTTTACACCTCAAGGAACTGGGGAAAAAAGAACAAACCAAGTCCAATTATCACAATGAAGGAAATAATAAAGATTAGAGCAGAAATAAATGAAATAGAAACTAGAAAAACAATAGAAAATTTGACAAAAATAAGAGTTGGTTTTCTAAAAAGATAAACAAAGACAGCAAACCCTTAGCTAGAGTAAGAAGAAAGAGAGAAGACTCAAGTAAATAAACTCAGAAATGAAAGAGGGGACATTACAGATGCACAGAAATAAAAAAGATCATAAGGGACTATTGTGAACAATTATATGCAACAAATTGGATGAACTAGAAGAAATCAATAAATTCCTAGAAACATACAATCTACCAAGACTGAATCAAGAAGAAATAGAAACCTTGAACAGGCCAATAACAAATAAGGAGATTGAATCAGTAATCAAAAACCCCCAACAAAGAAAATCCCAGGGCCAGATGGCTTCACAGTTGAATTCTACCAAACATTTAAAGAAGAATTAATACTAGTTGATGTTAAAATGTTCCAAAAAATTGAAGCGAAAGAACACTTCCAAACTCATGAAGCTATCATTAACCTGATACCAAAGCCAAACAAAGATACCACAAAAAAAGAAAACTACAGGTCAATATCTCTGATGAATATAGATTCTAAAATCCTTAATAAAATCTTAGCAAATCAAATTCAACAGCACATTAAAGAATGTACACCATGACCAGGTGGTATTTATTCCTGGAATGCAAGGATAATTAAACATACACAAATGAATCAATGTGATACACAACATTAACAGATTGAAGGATAAAAATCACATGATCATCTCAATAGATGCAGAAAAAGCATTTGACAAAATTCAACACCATTTTATGATAAAAACTGTCAATAAATTTGGTACAGAAAGAACTTACTTCAACACACAAAAGGCCATATATGAAAGCCCACTGCTAACATACTCGATGGTGAAAAACTGAAAGCTTTTCTGCTAAGATCAAGACAAGACAAGGATGCCACTCTTGCCAGTTCTATTCAACATAGTACTGAAAGTCCTAACTTTCAATTAAGAGCAATTAAGCAAGAAAAAGAAATAAAAGGCATACAAATCAAAACAATCCCATTTACAATAGCACGAAAAAGAATAAAATACTTAGGAATAAATTTAACCAAAGAAGTGAATGATTTGTATACTGAAAATTATAAAACATTGATGAAAGAAATTTTAAAAGGCCAAATAAATGAAAAGACAGCCTACGTTCATGGATTGTAAGAATTAATATTGTTAAAATGTCCATACTACCCAAAACAATCTACAGATTCAATGCAATTGCTATCAAAATTCCAATAGCATTTTTTACAGAAATAGAAAAAACAACCCTAAAATTCAAATGGAATTAGAAAAGATCTCTAAAAGCCAAAGCAATTTTGAGCAAGAAGATAAAGCTAGAGGCATTATGCTTTCTGATTTTAAAATATATTACAAAGCTACAGTAATGAAAATAGTATGGTGCTAGCATAAAAATAGACAGATAAATCAATGGAACAGAATAGAGAGTCCAGAAATAAATCCATGCATATAGTCAACTGGTCTTCAACAAGGGTGCCAAGAATACACAATGGGGAAAGGATTGTCTTGTCAACAAATATTGTTGGGGAAACTGGATATCCATGAGCAAAAGAATGAAATTGGACCCTTAACTTATACTATATACAAAAATCAACTCAAATTGGATTAAAGTCTTAACCATAAGAACCGAAACTGACAAACTCCTAGATGAAAACATGGGGGAAAGCTTCTTGACATTGATCTTGGTAATGATTTCTTGGATATAACACCAAAAACACAGGCAACAAAAGCAAAAATAGACAAATGGGATTACATCAAACTAAGGCTTCTTCACAGAAAAGGAAACAATCAACAAAGTGAAAGGCAACCTATGGAACAGAAGAAAATAGTCACAAACCATCTATCTGATAAAGAGTTAATATTCAAAAAATATAAGGAACTCAGATAACTCAATAGCAAAAAAAAAAAAGCCTGATTTAAAATGGGCAAAGGACCTGAACAGACATTTCTCCAAAGAAGACATACAAATGGCCAACAGGTATATAAAAAGGTACTTGACATCACTAATCATCAGAAAAATTCCAATTAAAACCACAATGAAATATCACCTCACACCTGTTAGGATGACCACATCAAAAAACCATAAGATAACAAGTGTCAGCAAAGATGTGGAGAAAAGGATGTGTATTTTGTTGGTGGGAATGTAAATTAGTGAAACAACTATAGAAAATAGTGTGGAGGTTCCTCAAAAAATTAAAAATAGAACTACCACATGACCTAGCAATCCCAGTTCTGGGTATACATCCAAAGGGACTGAAATCAGAATCTCAAAGAGATATCTGCATTCCCATGTTCACTGTAGCATTATTCACAATAGCCAAGACATGGAAATAACCTGAATGTCCATCAATGAATGAAAGGGTAAAGAAAATGTGACATTGATATATAATAGAATATTTTTCAGCCATGAAAAAGAAGGAAATCTTGCCATTTGTGACAACATGAGTGAATCTGGAGGACATTATGCTAGGTGAAATAAGCCAGACATTGAAGAAAAAAATACTACATGATCCTACTTATATAAGGAATCTAAAATAGTCAAACTCATAGAAGCAGAGAGTAGAATGGTGGTTACCAGAGCCTGAGGAGAGGAGAAAATGAGGAGATGTTGGTCAAAGGGTACAAAGTTTCAGTTATACAAGATGAATAAGTCCTAGAGATCTACGGTACAGCATACTGCTTATAGTTAATAATATTCTATTGTATACTTAAAATTTTGCTAAGACAGTAGATCTTATGTTAAATCTTCTTGTGACACACAATTAATTAATTAATAAGGTGGGAGGAATCTTTTGGAGGTGATAGATATGCTTATGGCATTATAGCATTGATTGTGGAGATGGTTTCACATTTGTACACTTATTTCCAAACTCATCAAGTTGTATACATTTAAAATGCACAGCTTTTTCTATGTCATTCATACCTCAGTAAAGTGGTTTAAAATATATACATGCCTTCTGATAGGGAATTTCACTTTTATGAACTGATCCCATGGAAATGCTCACACATATGCACCAAGGTATACAGGCATAAGGAAATTTATTGCAGTGTAAGAGTACATTACTGAGACATTAGTGTCCCCCCATCATTGTGTTTGTGTTTCAGGACCCCCTTGAACACAACTCCAACCCAGGCTTTATTGTGAGTAATCTGTGGCCCTAAAGGAGAATTCAATTGGATGGTACTAAAGGCGAAAGCAAAGAAAGTTGCTGCTCTAAATTAAGGGAGCTTGAGGGTGGTCTAAACTAATCCAAGATTGGGAAGGAAGGTGGAGAGGGTGGGAAGGAACCTATGGAGGGTCCAGAACTCCATGTGGATCTAGTATGAGGATTGTATAGGGATGGATGTGTGAGTACCTGGGAGAACTTGCCATTAAGAACCCAGGCGTTGAGGACGGTTTCAATGGTAGCACAAAAACTGAGTAACGGAAGGATTAATGGCAACCACTATGGATTAAATTCCAGATCCCTCTCATTTTCCTGGATCAAGATAAGCTCCTGGGTTCCAGTACAAGCTAGTGGAGATGGGGAAAGACCCCAAATAATGACTGATATTAGAGTGTCGTATACATTGTCTAAGCTGGGATCCTTTTGAAAGAGAAAGGGGGTTAATTATACCAAGACAACCAGCGTAAACTGGGACATATGGTCACGCTACTGATAATAAATGTCTTATCTACTTTAGAAAACAGGAGAAATAGGAGAATATACATGGATGTTACAGTAAATAAAAAAACAAATGTTACCTTTCTTGTATTTTGAGTGGCATGGAACAATTTATATCATTACCTTTGTAATAAAAATTATAAACAAAAATATCTTAAATAATTATTAACAACTGACTCACAAAATTCTCTTTACTGAAATAGATTTATATGTAAAGACATGGAAAGAAAACTACAATACAGTAAAGTTATAAAAGTGTTCCCTGTGGTTTTGTGCTGTGTCAACTTGGTTATACTAGAACTGTGTTTTTCATAATTCCATGAATCTGAAGGACATTATAGATTAGAGTTAGCCAAAAGAGAAATTTATTTGAGATTTGGGATGTGGAAGGAACGCATTAGACATTACTTTCTAAGGTCTTCATAGTCAGATAGGGTGTCTTATCTGCATTATTACTACTTTTAGGATTCTAATTTACAAATCCTAGCCAACTGTTAATTGTATTTCAATGTTCATGTGATATTTTTTCAAGGAGATTATTTTAGAGATTACCAGACACCAATGGCACAAAACTCCTTGATTATAGAATAGTCTCCATTATTGTCTTCAAAGCATTTTTCTTTGCAAGCTCCCTCAGAGCCTTTTTTTTCATTGTAGTCTAGTCTCTACTTCAGAACATGGCACATAAAATTGCCCACAATCAATAGTTCATCCTTTATAATGCACCTTGAAATAGTAATCTCTATTTTTATTGGCCTCAAGTGTATTAATTACATGTGTTCAATATATCCTTTTAGAGTCGAAAAGGTAACTACAATCAGATTTTACACCAATTACAAACACAATTTTAACGATTGCTTCAGGTGTTACTGTACTTCTGTCTAGAGGGCATTTTTAACCTCTTTTCCAATTTATGGTGGAATTTATAAAACCACTTATTTTTAAGCCTCAGGATTTCACAGCTTCCAACTAACTATCAGCCTCACTTAAAATCATTTTTTGTGTGTGTGTGAGGAAGACCAGCCCTGAGCTAACATCCGTTGCCAATCCTCCTCTTTTTGCTGAGGAAGACTGGCCCTGGGCTAACATCGTGCCCATCTTCCTCCACTTTATACGGGACGCCGCCACGGCGTGGCTGACAGGCGGTGCGTCGGCGGGCGCCCGGGATCCGAACTCACGAACCCCGGGCTGCCAAGCGCGGACTAAACCCCTGCGCCACCCAGCCGGCCCCTAAAATCATTGTTTCTTATTTCAACTATAACTTTTTTCCGCATAAGATCACTTCAGGCTTGAAGTAGCTTCCTGTTGCTGAACTTTTATAGATGTGGCTCCTTTATGATTCTGGCACAATTGTAGGCCATATTTTTCTACTATTAAGTAATACAATTGACATCTAGTCAATTAATTTTTGAAAAATTTGGAGAAAAAATAATCGTTGTATGAATTTTCTGTATTAGTTAATACAGTGCTAGCCTCAGTCTTAGTCATTGTTACATTACCATTACCTCAGCTTAAATCAAGCCTTTATGAATGTGGTTTAGAATTTTTAGAGTTTGCATAACCACCTTAATACAGTTTTGCTCAGTCACCATTACAGCATTAGTCAGGAGAGACTAGATTATGTATCAAACAATCCTCCAAATCTCAGTGGCTTACGAAAACAAAGGTTTATCTCTCCCTCACACTACATGTCCCTTATGAGTCGGCTGCAACTTTGCTTCATGTCCTAGTCGCTCTGGGACCCAGGCCGATGGAGCAGCCTCTCCCTGGAATATCACTGATCATCATGGCAAAGGAAAAGGGGACATGGCGACCCATGAGCTAACTCCTTTGTGTGTGTGTGTGTGAGGAAAACCAGCCCTGAGCTAACATCCATTGCCATTCCTCCTCTTTTTTGCTGAGGAAGACTGGCCCTGGGCTAACATCCATGCCCATCTTCTTCTACTTTATACGGGACCCCGACACAGCATGGCTGACAAGCAGTGCGTTGGCGGATGCCAGGGATCTGAACCTGCGAACCCCAGGCTGTCAAACCTCGAACTAAACCGCTAGGCCACCAGCGGGCCGGCCCTCAGGAGCTAACTCTTAACACTTCTGCCTAGACACTACTCATATCACTTCCATTCACATCTCATGGCCAAAGCAAGTTGTAAGGCCAAGCCTCCCAGTAAGGGGGTAAGGATACATAATATTCCAATAGGGAAGGGCAGGAAATATTGGGGAACAAGAATGTATACTACTACAATTATCTTCCTTTGCCCAACAAATCAAAGCTTTCATACATGAGCACCTCAAATAAATTCCCAGGTTTTACTGAAAGAAAACTGGTTTGATTTTTCTTCTCTATTTTTTCCTATTTAATATAATCTTTTCCATTTCTTCCCCTTAAAGCTATATTTCTTAGAATCACAGAATTTTAATGTTGGAAGTGACCTGAGAGATAATCCAAATCAAACTACTTATTGTATCATACTCAGGGAGGAAATTGTAAAATGTCCTCATCCTAAATTGCAATTAGACACAAAACAGGATAGAACTCAGGTCTTCCAACTCATATTTGAATGTGAAGGGGAAGAATAGTGTCCTCTACCCACTCTGGGCCCTTTCTGACTGGGCTACAAATTAAATTGACATGAGGCTGAATAGCAGGAGAAAATCAAACTAAGCTTTATAACATGGATACATGGGAGAGACCCGGGGAAACTGGGTATCTCTCAACAAAATGGTGGAGGTTCTTCTCTTAAGTAGACAAAGGAAGATATTGGGGGTTGGGAGTGTCAGCCATGAGTGACTACAAGAAAAGCCCAGTAAACAAGAGCATGCAGATTTAAGTCTTTGCCTTCCACGCTGATAAGAGTTTCTAAAGATACAGTCATCCCCTCTTCTTCCTGGTACAGGGAGGAAGATACCTTTACAAATGGAGATTTCCCTTCCAAATGTAAATGTCTGCTAAATAGAACATTGATAAGAATGAGCCCAGCAAAGACCCTCCCAGTCTATCCATACCCAGAGTTGTCCAAGGTGATAGCCCTCCCAGGGACAGGCCTTCCATCCCAAATCCCTTCAGACAGTTAGTGGGGGCGGGGAAGGTCAAAGCCTCCTTCAGTTAAGGTAAAGAGACACATCTTGAGGTGGCCAATTCTGATCCCCTACCAATGCTTCTTGTACCACACACAGCTTTGTTTCCAAAACTGAGTTTTTAAAATGATGTTCTTTTCAATAAATCAGAGTACATGTTACCATTTAATACATAAAAGATGATTACAGAAAACATTTAAACGTGTGGGAAAAAATGTAAAGACGGAGCTCATAATAGAATATCATTTTCACAACATATGCTTTTGTACAAGGAATCTTTTGGTTGCAAATAGAAAACCCAACTCAAACTGACTAAACAAGAGGAAATTTATTGACTCATGTAATTTAAAAGTTTAAGGGAAAAGCTGGTTTTGAGCTTGAATCCAGGGGCTCGAATGATGTTGTCAGGATCCTTGTATCTCTAGCTGCTTTCTCCTCTGGGTAGGTCCCTTTCTCACATAGTCTTCCTGTGTCACTGAAGCACCAGGTTACATTCCAAAAAGGGTAGCAATCTAGGTGAAAAGCCCAATCATTCGAGGGGCCTGGGGAAATCCTCTCATTGCTTGAGTCATATGCTTGAGACCATCACTATGGGCAGAGGTAAGCAGTGTTCTGATTGGTTACACCAGGATCACATGGGATCAGACCCAAACAAATCAGCACTGAGAGAAGAGGAAGGGCTGGTTTGCAAAGGGAAAATCAGGTTGTTCTTTCCAAAAAAAGGTAATAGGCAAAAGCAACAAATGTTCTTCATAGCTGCTGGTTGCTCTTGATGGAATAAATGTAAAGCAATAAGGAAAGTTAATATATTGTAGTATACAAGGAAGCCATTTTGATTTAAAACTGATTTGGCCTGAACTTGTTTTTCCAGAATGGCCTGATGTGGCCTGTTAAGCATGCATTGTACATCTGTTTTAAGTGTTAAACAGTACCCCAAAGCAAAGAATGCTACCTTTAAAGATAGGATTGAATGCCTCCCTCTCATATCAGCATTTCTTTAAAGATAAGCATTCCTTCCCAGAAACCAGGGTCAGATTAACCTGCCTACAACATAGCAAAACATCTTCTGACTGTAGTAAAAAGAAAAAAAAGTATTCCCATAATATTTGATGTATATTCCTTGTTCCAAAATGGTATACAACCATGCTGTGCACCTCGCTTCTCTGGAGTGCTTCCTTCCCTGGTGGAGATTGCTCTCCCAGGCTATAGTCCTCAGACTGGCTCATATGTTAAACTCACCTCATTTTGATCTACAGATTGATTATTGGTTATTTGCATCGACACTCTGAATTCTCTGTGGAGAAAACCAGGAAACTTCGGCAAATTTTACTGTGTGTTTAAAAACCTATCTGGGTGAAAACCAAAAAAGGATTTGATGACTAGGTGTACAGTGGAAAATAACATACAGAAATGATTTCTACAAGAAATTTTCTGTGGAATCAAAGAAATCTGAATGTGAGGGTCAAAACTAATTTGGGAAAGAAAATATATGTGATTAAAAGAGTCTGTTTTTGTTTGGGAAGTGTCTACATATTTTCCTCCTGTTTCCCTCCCAAACACACTGCCCACCACCTATCTTTGTTAAAATGTGTGTAGGTTTCTTTTTTTTTTTTTAATAAATGTGATTTTTATTTTATTTTATCTTTGTTTTTCTTTGGTGAGGAAGACTAGCCCTGAGCTAACATCCATCGCCAATCCTCCACATTTTTGCTGAGGAAGACTGGCCCTGGGCTAATATCCGTGCCCATCTTCCTCTGTTTCATATGGGATGCCACCACAGGATGGCATGACAGCGGTGCATCTGTCTGCACCCAGGACCCGAACCCGCGAAACCCCGGGCCGCCGTAGCGGAGCACACGAACTTAACTGCTATGCCACTGGGCCGGCCCCTAAAATGTGTGTAGGTTTCTAGGAGGAGAGAAATGTCTAGTTTTGTTGCTATGGTTCCCAGGTGAGTTGCTAGTAGGAAAACAAGAATACTACTGCTATTTTTTGACAGAGCATCCTGTCACACTAAGAAATCACTTGAGAGTGCACGAGCAGATTTTAAGCCAATATTTCTGTTACTGCTACCCAGTTCTCCACTTTAATTTACTGCTTCAGTGTTCCAAAATCTTGCTCCAAATTATGCAAATTATCATTTATCTCATTGTGGATTTGTTAAAGAAGCAAGGTGAAAATTTATACTTTCAGAGGCACTACTCAATCAATAAAATGAACTTCAGGATGTGTGTTGATATTTAAAACAGAAAAAAAAACCAAATGAAATAAAAGAAACTTACATCTTGTTTCCTGAGAATACTGGCACCTTGGAAGTTTACAAGAAACTCAGCCTTTTATTTCAAACTAGTTTAGAGACCACATAGACATTTATATATTGGGATAATGCAATGTTTCTTCCATCGTCTCCTGAATGATTTTCCAGAACCAAATAAATGGCCCCCACCTCACTGTAAGAGCTGTGAAAGCAAGTGTCAATTTCATAAATTTAGTAGATAACTTTTCACATTTAAAAATCCAGTTGTACTAGATAGCCTAAAACTTAAAGATGTTAACATAAGTTAATATGCTTGGGCACTAGTTTTAAATAATTTAAAGGGATATCTGAATAATTTTTGTTGAGTTAAACCTTATCAAAATAGTTTGCTTATCACTATAGTACCAGGAATATCATACTTAAAAATTGTTTACATAATTAGAGATGAGTAATAAAAGAGCAGCAGCTGGGCTTGTAGTGGGAAAGTAATTGAAGGATACGTTGCTGATTCCATAGTAATGGTACTGTCAGACTTGTCTAATATCAATATCAATAAGGCAACATGTTTTTGACCAATTTTACATGCTTCTGTATATAGTGTTGGTGATGCTTTCAGGTCATTTTAGTCCCTTTTGATGGCAAGGCCAAATACTTACCATAAGGATCGTTTGCGGTTTTGCCATCCAGTATCCATTTTCCTTTTTTTGTTTCAGTATCCCAATTTTTTTGGGGGTGGGAGGAACTTCTCTTCTGCTGTTGTGTTTTGTTTTGACTGTCAATCCAGGCGACTCTTCTAATTAATTGGTGTTGGTGTTATGATTTTTGGAATGCCAGTTGTGATGATTAATTTTATGTGTCAACTTGACTGGGCCACAGGGTGCCCAGGCATTTGGCCAAACATTATTCCGTGAGGACGTCTCTGCGTGAGATCAATGTTTGAATTGGTAGGCTTAGTAAAGCAGATCATCTTCTCTAATGTGGATGGGCCTCATTCAGTTAGTTGAGAACCTGAATCGAACAAAAAGGCTGAATAAGAGGGAACTCCTCCTGCCTGACTGCATGAGCTGGGACATTGGTCTTTTCTGGACTTCAGACCCAGCCTGAATCATCAGCTCTTCTTGCGTTGCAAGCCTGCCAGCTTTGGGACTGGAAATTATGGCATCAGCTCTCCAGGGTCTCCAACTTGCTGACTGCAGATCTTGGGACTTCCCAGCCTCCATAACTGCATAAGCCAATTTCTTATAATAAATCTGTTTATTTATATACATGTGTGTGTGTGTATACAGGTTCAGGTTTCCAGTAGTATACACACACTCACACACACACACATCCCATAGGTTCTATTTCTCTGGAGAACCCTAACACACCAGCATGCCAGGGCATACCTGTTGAACCATTGCTCTACTTTCTATATCTTTTCTCTACCTCATAGAGAGAAGGATTGGCTTGCTATGATCTTTAGTGGAACCCCTTACCCTTCACACATTCTTTTAGTTATAGCTTTGCATTATTTGGCTTTTGCTGCAGGAACAAACCACAGTGTCTTGGTGGTGAAGGAGAGGAGAGGCTATCCTCTTCCCACTCTGGGTCCTTTCTGGCTGGGCTACAAATTAAATTGACATGACACTGAATAGCAGGAGAAAATCAAACAAAGCTTTATAACATGTATACATGGGAGAGACCAGGGAAACTGAGTTTCTCTCTCAACAAAATGGCAGAGGTTCTCCTCTTAAAGAGACAAAGGAGGATATTGGGGGTTGGGGGAGTCAGCTATGGGGGATTACAAGAAAATCACAGTAAACAAGAATGTGCCGATTTAAGTCTTCGCCTTCTGTGCTGATAAGAGTTTCTAGAGATAAAGTTATCCCCCCTTCTGCCTGGTACAGAGAGGGGGATATCTGTACAAATGGAGATTTCCCTTACAAATGTAAATGCCTGTTACAAAGAGTAACTTCTACTTGGTTTCCGGAGCTTCTCCCCTGTCTGCAGTTTCTTAAAAGTAACCAGCCCAAAATAATCTTCATGCCGAAGAGACACATTTTGGGGTAGCCAGTTCTGATCTCCCACAATGGCTTACACTTATTTCTTGTTCACATTAACAGGGGCTGCAAGTCAACTGCAGCTGTGTTAGATTTTGCTGGACTCTGCTGGCCTTAAGTTTTCTCAGTCCACAGCCCAGGCTGAAAGAGTAGCTGCTCTTTACAAGACGCTGTTCTCATAAACAATCAAACCACATAAGCAAATGTAAAGCTTCTGCTCTGAAATGGTGCACATTATATGTACTTATTTTTATTGGCCAAGGCAAGTTCCATGGCCAAGCCCAGAGTTGATGAGGCAGGAAAGAACACTGTACCTACAAGGAAGCATTGCAAAAATGGAAATGGAGCAAATGATTGTGACCAAATAATAATTTATCACAAACCTTTCTGTTAATGTCCTATTTCCTCAATATAAATTCAAATTCCTGAAAACAACTGATTGGCTGCCCTCATCTGTTTGAGTCCAGCCAGCCCAAAGAATGGTTGCCCTTGATTAAGTGCTCACTCTTGTCCAATCAGCTGTACTGGGGGTGCAAATTCATGTGGTCCTCATAAGGCATCCTTCAGCAGGATTAACAAGATGGGATATTTTTCTTAGAATCTTAAACTGTGATTCAAATCTCCAGCATATGGGCTGGAGCTTCAGCACCATGGCTGAATAAGACTTCCCTCATTCATGTCTTTCCCCTCAATAACAATAATTTGGCATCCATTCACAGACAAAAGTGCTTTTGTGGGACCTGTGGAAACCAGTACCATACGCCAAGGGACCTGGTAGGAGTCTTGCCCACCTGTGCACTGGGTAATAAGCATATAGACCTTGGTTTCAGCTGTGGACCTTGCAGTGGCCTAGGAACTGGCTCCAACCCCTCTCAGCCATGGTCCCAGAGCCCCTGAAAAATGCTGTCTTAGGAATAAAAGGCATCCAAATGGGAAAAGAAGAAGTAAAATTGTCTTTGTCCATCGAAGATATGACATATATACAGAAAATCCTAAAGACTCTACCAAAAAGCTGTAAGAACTAATCAACAAATTCAGTAAAGTTGCAGGATACTAAATCAACATACAGAAATATACACAGTTGCGTTTCTATATACTAACAACAAAACATCTGAAAGAGAAATAAAGGAAGCAATCTCATTTATAACAGCATCAAAAGAAATAAAATACTTAGGAATAAATTTAGTCAAGGAGGGGCAAGCTTTATACAATCAAACTATAAGACGTTGATGAAAGAAATTGAAGACAACACAAATAAATGAAAAAATATCTATGTTCATGAACTGGAAGAATTAATATTGTTAAAATATCCGTACTACCCAAAGCCATCTATAGATTCAGTGCAATCTCTATCAAAATTCCAATGGCATCTTTCACAGAAATAGAAAAACAATCCTAAAATTTGGATAGAACTACAAAACACCCTGCATAGCCAAAGCAACCTTGAGCAGGAAGAACAAAGCAGGAGGCCCCACACTTCCTGATCTCAAACTATACTACAAAGGTATAGCAATCAAAACAGTATGGTACTAGCATAAGAATAGACACACAAACCAATGGAACAGAATTGAGAGTCCAGAAATAAACCCTCATGTATGTGGTCAACTAATATTGGATAAGGGAGCCAAGAAAACTCAATGGGGAAACGATGGTCTCTGCAATAACTGGTGCTGAGAAAACCAGATAGTCACATGCAGAAGAATGAAATTGGACTCCTATCTTACACTGCTCACAAAAATTAACTCAAAATGGTTTAAGGACTTACACATAAGACCTGAAATCATAAAATTCCTAGAAGAAAATAGGGAAGATATTCCTTGACATTGATCTTGGCAATGATTTTTTGGATATGACACCAAAAGCACAAACAACAAAAGCAAGAATAAATAAGTGGGACTACATCAAACTAAAAAGCTTCTGCAAGCAAAAGAAATGATCAACTAAATGAAAATGCAACCTATAGAGTGGGAGAAAATATTTGCAAATTACATATCTGATAGTTAATATCCAAAATGTATAAGGAACTCACACAACTCAATAGCAAAAAACCCAAATAATCCAATTAAAAAACAGGCAGATGAACTGAACTGAATAGACACTTTTCCAAAGAAGACATGCAAATTGCCAACAGGTCCATGAAAAGATGCTCAACATTAATAACCATCAGGGAAATCAAAATCTAAACCACGATGAGATATCACCTCACACCTGTTAGAAGGGTTATCATCAAAATGACAAGAGAACAACAACAAAAAGACAAGGGACAAGTGTTGGCAAAGATGTGGAGAAAAGGGACCCCTTGTGCACTCCTGGTGGAAACGTAAATTGGTACAGATGCTATGGAGAACAGTATGGAGTTTCCTCAAAAAAATTAAAAATAGAACTACCACATGATCCAGCAATCCCACTTCTGGGTATACATCCAAAGAAATGAAATCAGGGTCTCGAAAAGATATCTGCACTCCCATGTTCATTGCAGCAGTGACCACAATAGCAAAGATATGGAAACAACCTAAATGTCCAGCTATGGGTGAATGGATAAAGAAAATATGGTATATATAAACAATGGAATATTATTCAGCCACAAGAAAGAAGGAAATCCTGCCATTTGCAACAACATGGATGGACCTCAAGGGCATTATGCCAAGTGAAATAAGTCAGACAGAGAAGGGCAAATACTGTATATTATCACTTATATGTGGAATCTGAAAAAGCCAAACTCATGGAAACAGAGAGTAGAATGGTGGTTGCCGGAGGCTGACGGGTGAGAGAAATGGGGAGAGATTGGTCAGAGGGTACAAACTTCCAGTTATGAAATCAGTAAGTCTGGGGATCAAGTATACAGCATGGTGATTATAGTTAATAATACTGTATTATATACTTGAAAGTTGCTAAGAAAGATCTTAACTGCTCTCACCACAGAAAGTAATGGCTATTACGTGAGGTGATGGAGGTGTTAACTAACACTGTTGTGGTAATCATTTCACAATATATAATTGTATCAAGTCAACATGCTGTACACCCTAAACCTACGCAATGTTATATATCAATTATATCTCAATAAAGCTGGAAAAAATGGAAGATACTCAGTAAATGATTATTGAATGAATTGAATGAACAGAGATTACCAGGAAACTCCACGATGCCTCAGGCATAAAAAACATGTAGAAAAACACCAACAGAGGAACATTTACAATATAGTTTTCACATATTTCTTTCATTCACACACTTAATGTTTTGTAACATTTACATTTGTTTTTATTTATTATTTTATTTGTTGTTTTGATCAGCTTTGGCATTTTTATTGAATAAAATGGATCCTCTCCCCCAGAAAAAACACACGAATCTCTAGTAAATGGATCTTATGAACTATGAAAAATGGGGAAGGATTAGGCTTGAGTTTTGGAAATTTATAAGCAATTCTCAACAGGAATCAGCTACAAAGTAAATTTCTTGATGAATAAATAAACTACCAGAGAACGAATGATAAAAACAATTGTATATACGTGTATAGACTATTTCATTTGGAGGAATGCTTAACCAGAATCTAATCAAGCCTCTAGAGCTAATATCTTTTACGAGAAATACGAAGGATAGAAGAAAACAAGTTAAACAATGCCACAAAGAAGCAAACCAACACCACCAAAATATGGGACATTTTATAGCATGGGACAATTTACCTGGCTTTTGTTTTTTCTTTTTTTGTGAGGAAGACCAGCCCTGAGCTAACATCCGTTGCTAATCCTCCTCTTTTTGCTGAGGAAGACTGGCCCTGGGCTAACATCCGTGCCCATCTTCCTCTACTTTATATGGGATGCCGCCACAGCATGGCTGACAAGCAGAGCGTTGACAGGAGCCAGGGATCAGAACTGGTGAACCCTGGGCTGCCAAGCGCGAACTAAACTGCTGCACCACTGGGCCAGCCCCTTACCTGGCTTTTCTAAAAGTCAATGACATGAAAATAAAGGGAATGAGGGAAAAGCGGAAGCTGCTTTATTTTAAAAGAAAGAGGAGGCGGGGCCGCCCGGTGGCGCAGCGGTTTAGTCCGCGCTTGGCAGCCCGGGGTTCGCGAGTTCGGATCCCGGGCGCCCGCCGACGCACTGCCTGTCAGCCATGCTGTGGCGGCGTCCCATATAAAGTGGAGGAAGATGGGCACGGATGTTAGCCCAGGGCCAGTCTTCCTCAGCAAAAAGAGGAGGATTGGCAACGGATGTTAGCTCAGGGTTGGTCTTCCTCACAAAAAAAAAAAAAAAAAAAAAAGAAACAGGAGGCATAACGACCCAATGTAATATATGGATCTCATTTGGATCCTGATTCTAGAAAAAACAAAACAGACAAACAAACAAACAAAAACAACAGCAAGGAAAAACATTTTAAAGACAATTGTGGAAGTTTGATTATGGTCTCCCCATTAGATGATTCCAAGAAATTATTTTGTTAAGTGTGATAATGACATTGTGGTTATATAAGAAAATAATCCATACATTTTTAGAGATAATTAACTGAGGCTCTTAAGCAAACAAAGAGGGAAAAAGGTAGATGAGGCAATCAGGCGACATTTGAATTTTTGTTAAATCTGGATGCTGGTAATATAGAGGTTCACTGTACTATCCTCGACACATCTGGCATTATGATTTTATTCTGGATGAATTTACTTTTATGTAAAAGTCTTTAAAAGGCTTTACAGTTAGGCTGGGAAATCATTCAAGATTAAAGAGCAGGACACTAAATGCAATGCATGATCCTGGATTGGATCCTGAACTAGAAAAAAATAGCTATGAAGGACATTTTGAACAATTTGAGTAAGGTCTATAGATTACATTAATAATACGTTAATAATGTTGAGTATCCTGTTTCGATAATTGTCCTATGGTTGTGTAAATGAATGTCCTTGTTCTTAGGGAATATACACTGAAGTATTTACGGCTACAGGGACATTATACCTGCAACTTACTCTTAAACGATTCAGAAAAAATCATGAGAGTGTATTTAGATAGATAGATGATTGATAGATAGATAGATAGATAGATATAGACAGATAAAGCAATGTGGCAAAATGTTAACAATTGGTGAATCTGAGTGAAGAGTCAACAAGAGTTCTTTGTGTTATTATTTCAAATTTACTGTAAATTTGAAATTATTTCAAAATAATAAGTTAAAAAATGGCAATGACAACAACAAAAAAGTATGAATGAAGGAATCATATCACCTTTAAAAAGACCAATAAATTATGAAAACAAAATAGGCAAATATTATACAAGTCAAGACAGAAAAATTATGAAAAAGAACCAATATTCAGTCTTGGAAATGCAAAATATAATCATTAAAATATAAAAGAATAGAAGGGAAAAACTGTAGACTGGACACAATTGAAGAGAGAATAAATGATTCAGAAGATAGTGCTGAGAATTCAAATGTAATTTGTCACAGAGAGATAAATGGATAAAAAATATGAAAGATCACAGAAGAGAAATGAAAGATAGAGAATTTTCAACAAAAATCCAATTGTAATTCCAAAACAGAGAATAGGCAATATTCAAGAATGTAAGTCCTTAGTTCAAAGTTTACCTGTAGTACTGAGAAGGATAAATTAAAAGAAATACACTTACACATATAAGAATGAAACTCATAATATTAAGAACAAGAGAAAAATTTTAAGTTACCGGAGAGAAAAGATATTACCTACAAAGTAACAACAATTAAACTAAAAAATAAAGTCTCATCACCAATATTAGGTGATAGAGGATAATGAAAGAATGTTTTCAAAGTGCTGAGGGAAATTTATTGTTAATTTACTAATCCCAACTCAGCTAAACTGTTATCAAGAGTAAGACTAAAATAAAGATATTTGCAGCCAAATATGGAATAAGGGAGTTCACGATTCTCAGAAACTTACTGAAAAAAATCTATTAAAGTTGTATGGTACTTCAGTAAGAGAGCTCATCACGTATATAGTGATAGTGGAGATGATATAGTTTAGTGGAGATGAAAAGGATTATTAATATAGTCGATGTTAATAATATGATGAAAGAATTCATTCCTCTTGAGCAGACTGTCTTTTCCATCACATCAGTCTTTTCCCTAGCCCTCTGGGGCTGTCCTAATTTTTGTCCATTTTTTCTTGATGCTATAATATTCTTAGTTTCTGTTGTTGACAGTCTTTCACTATGTAAGAGTGTTGCTGTAGCTGGAAGATATAGGAATGTGAAAGGGGAGATAAAGAGGAGAAGGGAAAGCTAGAAGTTATACTTATCTTATATAGGTGCAGTCAAGAAATGGTCTAAGGTCTCCTGGAAAAAGAAATGGAGGTTTAAGTATGTTAAAAATTTTAAAGTAATCAATAAAAAAATGAAAACTTAGAATTATAAAAATTGGGAGAAGGAGGAAGAAGGGGAAGGGGAGGTAGATATCACATGATAAGCTACATCCTCATATTTTACAAGGGAAATTCAATAGATAATACTTAAACTTGATAAATTAACAAATAGGGTTATAAACATATTATTTAGAATTATGGAGGTGACCACCAGGAGCCCTAAAATCACAAAGGATTAAAGTCAATTGCTTGTGAGAAGTGGGATTGGGGGTGGGGTGGGAGAGAATTTTATTTTTCTTTAAATATTTGTTATTGTTTGAATTTTAAACCTTGTACAAGTATTACTTTACTAATTTTAAAAGTAGAGAACATTAACGTGGCCTTTCTGCCTTGACTCACAGGGATCCCTGTATAAGAATTCTTGACAGGTTAGATCTCGGCATTAGAATGAGAGATCATCTGGAAAAGTCTAGCACATGGAAATTCCAATATTACTTTTCTCATTTGTGATGACTAGTGACTTTAAGGAAATAGAAAACTCCACTTAATTGAGGCTAAACTTTTTATTCTGTCACTCGGGCTCTCTATAATCACATCCATATTATTCACCCTACATTATCTATTGCCACAGCCCTGTGCATACGTCCTCTGCTCTATTCTAGATAATCTTCCTATCCTCCATATGCATAGTTATTAAATATTTTAATAATTTTTCTACATTTTCTGATAGACTATTAGCTCCTGCAATCCATAAGTAGACAATCAATAAATAATTGTTGAATTAATGAATTTGATTACTTTGAGTTTTTGCTTTTACTGTCTCTCTAGAGCCCTCTTGCCCCCAACTGACTCAATTTCTTTCTTCTCTGAATTCCTATCACCAACAAACATAATCTGTTGTTCAGCAAATATATAGGATGCCTACTCCTTGCTGGGTCTGTGCCAGGCCTAGAGGATACAGAGATGAACAAGATAGATGTAGTTGCTGTCCAAAGATGAAGCAATAACAGACAGATGGTGATATAATTAAAATTATTAAAATGCTTCAGAGTATGATATGATCCTAAATTCTCTAATTGAGTTAATCGTCAAATATTTCTGAAGGAGGTGCAAAGAAGTATTTGTAATCTGGATGGAAAGATAAAATATATCTGCTATATACATATGTAAAAAAGACAGTAAATATTAAATGTTAAGGGAATGATGCAAAAAGCAGTTGCTTAAAGAGACAGAGAACTTTGCAATTTGTAAGGTTTAGAAATGTATCATGGAGGCGAGATGTGAATGGAAATGAAATGGGGAGAACTTGATTCCAAAGTAGGGGTAGGGAACAAAAAATAGAAAGTAAGAGAGTGAAGTATATTCAAGAATCATTGAATTCAATTGAAGCAGAAGGTAGTATAGGTAGGGAAATATTGGGCCAGAACAGTTTATTTGTGTCCAGTTGTGGAGATTTTTATTTCTGAAAGAAACTTTTTGAGGGTAAGGATTACAAATCATTTACTTCTTCTTGTTTTGGGTTCTTTAATTAAAACTTCTGGAATTGAACCTAGCCTAGAAGGTAGATGTGTAAACATATGAGTGCATCTGATATGTGTTCTGTTCCAGATCAGCTCTATTTGGGTCATTATTCCTGACATATATGCACTCAACTAGCTATTTAAATTTTACAACATTGAGAGCATCCAGGGACAGATATTGTTTAATTTTCATTTTACAGATGAGAAGACTAAACAACCAGGAGGTTTGTCACTTGTTTCAGGAACACTTTATAAGCTTGAAGATTACTTACAAAAGAATCCAACATTTGCATGGCAGAGATTATTGGTTTTCCCCTAAAATCCATTGTGTCCTTCTTGCATAATAATAAGAGTTTAAGCTTGGATACCTCTGTCCTGTTAGAGACTACACTTCCCAGACTACCATGAAATGAGGCCATATAAATGTTTATACCAGTGAAATGTGAATGGAAGTGATTTATGCACATCCCTCCCATTTCTCTTGCTTAAAAGGAAATTGCTGCTCTGTGCTTTTCCCCTTATATTTCTTCCCAGATGTGTCTGCAACCCATCTTCAGCCAAGTAGAAAAAGATGAGTCCCTTAATGCCTTGCTGCTCAAAAGGGTGATTTCCTGAGAGCTTGTTAGTATCTTAGACTTCAGCCAAGACCTACTGAATCAGAATCTGCATTTTAACAAGATCCCAGGTGATTCACATTCACGTTAAACTTTGAGAAGCACTGCTTCAGGGGATAGCAGAAGAACTTTATGGATGGAATGTTTGTCTTTGAACAACCTCATGAAGCAGAGACATTTCTTTCCCCCCATTCCTCCATAATCTGCTACCTTCTTTAAGCAATTGAATTTTGAGGCCTTTTTATTATTATTGTAGCTAAGTATTTACCCTAAAATAATTTGCCTCATCTGTTGACCCAAAACTAGGTTATGCATTCATTTAGGAAGTATGTATTGAACACATTTTATAGGCAAAGTACTGTTCTGGTATACAAATATAAATATATGTAAATAAAATTTGGGAATTTTATATATATATATATATTATATATATATATAATATATATATATATATATAAAGGCTGGGCTTTTTCTCTCCAAGAGTTTACAATTTAATAGAGGGGAAAAGACATAGGAATATTAAATGTATAGATGCTACAAGAAAGTGTATTGGGTATTCACTGTTTTTGGGGAGGCTTGTGGTAGACAGAATTATGCTCCACCAAAGATATCCATGTTATAATCTCCTGAACCTGTGAATATCAGACTTTGCAGATATGGTTAAGAATTTTAAAATGAGAAGATTATCCTGGATTATCCAGGTGGGGCCGTGGGGAATCAGAATCGGCCACCTCAAAATATGTCTCTTTACCTTGATTATTTTCACTGAAGGAGGCTTTGACCATCCCCCCAACTAACTGTCTAAAGGGATTTGGGATGGAAGGCCTGACCCCGGGTCGGGCCATCACCTTGGATAACTCTGGGTATCGATAGACTGGGAGGGTCTTTGCTGGGCTCATTCTTATCAAAGTTCTGTTTACCAAACATTTACATTTGTAGGGGAATCTCCATTTGTAAATATATCTCCTTCTCTGTACTGGGAAGAGGAGTGGATGACCTCATCTCTAGAAACTTGTCAGTGTGGAATGCGAGGCCTTAAATCTACATACTAACCTTACTGTGCTTTTCTTATAATCGCTGATAGCTGACACACCCAACCCCCAATATCCTCCTTTGTCTATTTAAGAGAACCTCCACCATTTTGTTGAGAAACTCAGTTTCCCTGGTCTCTCTAAAGCTTTGTTTGATTTTCTCCCGCTATTCAGTCTCACATCAATTTAATTCATAGCCCAGCCAGAAAGGACCCAGAGTGAGTAGAGGATCCTTTTCCTCCCTCAGTGCTGATGTAATTGTGACCAGGCAACCAGGCAAAGAAAGGATTACTGAGGATCTGACAAACAACTAACATGGTCTGTCAAATGTTTTTCAGACAAGAGACTATGTGTTCTGTTTTGGAGAAATTGATGTCCCCATTTTGCAGATGTTGCTATCTTGCAGACAAATTTACATGTTTGCAGCAAAACCCCTGCAAAATGTTCCAGCACCAAGGGTCCTAAAGTTACCTTAAACTTATTAGCATCTTAAGTTGTCCTCCTCTGGGAGGATCCAGGCAGCCATTTTCAAATCATGGGACGTATGTAATAGTATGTTTACCTGCTATGCATGGGCCCTAAATGAACACAGTTGTTACAAATAAACCTGTTATCCTCTGCTTTTTTGTGTATAAAGTCTCCACTGGCACTGAACTCGGGGAGACACTGAATTGGGAGCTATCCCAGGTGTTCTCCATTGCTTGTGCGAGCAATAAACCCTTTCTTCACTTAATTCTGCCTTGGTTGTGCTTCTTGGCTCTGCACTCACCAAGAGACGAACGCACTGAGTTCAGTTACATAATCAGAAGCATCCTTATGAAGAGGCAGAGGGTCAGAGTCAGAGGAGGAGCTGTGAGGATGCAAGCGGACGTTGCTGTGATGCTATTGCTGGAATGGGGCCATGAGACAGAATGTCAGCAGTCTCTAGAATCTGGAAAATGTAAGGAATGCATTCTCCCCTAGAGCCTCCAGAAAGAGTGCTGACACCTTAAGGTTAAGACTTCTTGGACTTCTGTCTGCCAGATCTGTAAGATGATAAATTTGTGTTGTTTTAAGCCACAAATTTGTGATAATTTGTTATAGCAGCAATAGGAAACAAATACACAGCTCTTCTGTTTCTGGCAGCCCATGCCCCATACATCAATGTGTCTGGGTGGGAGGCAAAGCCAGACATTCCTTTCCTCATCATGGGTCAATTATATACTCTTGCTCAGGACATGGAGTTAGAAATTACTCATGGAGGTGGTGGCAGGAGTGGCCAGATTGCTTCTGTGACAGGACTTTGCCTATGTCCCCTGCTGACCATATCCGTTGGTTCCTATCCATTATCTGTGCCTGGTTCATTGTTTTTCCTATTGATTCTGTTAGCTTACCCTATATTCTACCAATCAGTTCCTTCTTCGGTTTCTGTAGTTTACAGCCAAGAGCTCTGACTAGTTCAGAGAGCAGTGTAGTTATGTGCATGTGTGTGTATTTCAATATTCTGAATAGATTCTCAGTCTTATGAGGGCAGGACCTCTGTTTGATCCATCTTTGTATCCACAGCTTCTTTTTTTTGTGAGGAAGATTAGCCCTGGGCTAACATCCATGCCCATCTTCCTCTACTTTTATATGTGATGCTGGCACAGCATGGCTTGACAGGTGGTGAGTCGGTTCGCACCAGGATGGAAGCTGTGAACCGTGGGCCGCAGCCGAAGCAGAGCCAGCAAACTTAACCTCTATGCCACCGGGACAGCCCCTGTAACCACAACTTCTATGTTGTCTTGCACTCAGTACGTACTTGTTGAATAAGAGGAACAAATGACTACAATGGAATGCTACTTGATAAAAAGGTGTAATTGTAGGAGTAGGCTTTAACTGTATATAAAAGTGTTAGCATTAAATGGAGACTTTAAAGTTGGATAGGATTTCTGTTGGCCAGATGAGGGGGCATTCTAAGCAATGAACCTGTAAGCAGTTGACTAACTAAAAACGTTTCCTATACTTGGCCACATTTTACAGACCTTATTTATTTATTTATAAACATGCATGTGAAGATATTACCAATGTATTCATTATTTTAAAAAGTCAACCTTAAGCAGAAGATTCTATCCATTAGACAGACACGTGTAGAACAGGGCTTAGCAATGTATGGTATGTGGGGCAAGGTTGCTATCATCTACAACTTTCATTGACCTTGAGGAAGGCCAGCTCTGCAAATTCCCTTTTATGCTTCCTTTCAGTTGCTAGCACCATTCCACATCCTTATTCCACCCCATTTGACTTAAATTCAGATCTCCAGATCCCCCGAAGAGGCTAGACATTAGTTGCCCCAAAGGGTGTGTGTGTGTGCTAAAAAGAAACTTGGTCTAGAAGTCTCCCTGATTATGTATAGAATGAGTAAGCTTAAAGCAGGTTGCTCTCACATCCAATTCTCACAGCATCAAATAATTCCAGAGTGCCTACCAGACAGTCATGATTCCCATTTATAGTCTGGTGGAAGAATACACACATTAAAGGAATAGAAGTATGATGAAAGTTATTGGAGGGAAAACACAGGGTACAATGAGAACATAGTACAGAAGATGATTGGCACTGGTATCCTTCCATCTTTAGGCCTGCCTTTTGTCAACTTCAACACAGGGCAGCAAAGATTTTCCCACAGAGGACCTAGCCAATATATTTTTAATGATATATATTACATTTGGAAAATAGACAATAAGGTACCCATAGCCTGCTACTCTAATCACATCCTACAAAATCCCTCTGAAGTTTTTATTGTGTAATTCATGATGGCCATCTTTTATTGCATACTATGTGCAATGCACTGTGCTAAGCATCTTCTGTACACGATCTTATTTACTCCTCACAACAATCCTATAATGTAGATACTATTTTCTCTATTTTATAGATAAGGAAACAGGCTCAGAGAAGTCTCACAGCTAGTAACAAGTCTGAATCTATGACCACATTTTATGTACTTAAAATCACAACGCTCAATAAATTTGATATGCTTTTTCCACTTAATATTACATACATTACTTTAAGTAATGTTCTACAGCATTTTGGTCACATTTTGGATCATATTCTTACGATATGACTTGAAGTAGCAAAATAGTGAAGGGTGAATAAGATTCATGATGTAGACTGACGAAATCGCTCTCCCAATGGGTTGTATTGTTTTGACATATGGGCAGTTTCAGCACATCTTTTGCAGCATTTGGGATCATTATAAAACCTCTTTATTAGGCAAGCAACTACCTCTATTTCAACGCATTTCTTCGAAATTCCTCCATTCATCTACAGATTTTATTTCCTAATTCATTTAGAATGCTTGAATTTATCTCTGCCATGACCATTTAGAGTTTGCAGACGCCTCAGAAACCTTCCAGTCTAATACCCTCATCTTCCAGACTGGGGAAGCAGGTCCAAGAGAATTAAATGGAGGGCTACAGGTAGCTTCCACCGGCTAATCAGGGGTGGGGCTCGTAGGGCGTTTTTTCTACTGCCTTACTAGATCCAACCTAGGGTCCGAACCGGTTGTTAGAAACAACAGTACATTACAATCAAGGCAGACCTATCTCTGAAGTATTCAAAGCGCCTCGACACTGATTTTTGTCACAAAATCCTGAAAGGGAGGGCTAGACATTGTCATTAATAAGCAGACAGACGGAGTTGAGGGGCAGAGCAAGGCCTCTCTCCAGCTCTTCTACTGGCTACATTAACAAGAAAAAATCCCCCGCTCATACTGACCCATGGTTTCGAAACACGGAAAAATGACTTTTTGAAAAAAGACAGCCGCAGCAACGCCCGGCTCCCACCGCATCTGCAGCCAGGCGGGGCGGGGTCAGCCTCCAGAGGCCGGTGGGCGTGGGGCGGGTGCAGTGCGCAGGCGCGCACCTGCACTGGCGCAGGGGTCTCGTGCCCGCGCGCCGCGCCGCCCCGCGCGCCCCCGCCTCTCCCGGCTTCCCCCTCACCTCCCTGGTCTCTCCACCCTCCAGTCCCCGCCTCGCCGCGCCTCGTCTCTTCCTTGTAGTCGCCCGTGGCTCCGCGGGCGAACTGCGTGTTGCTGCGTCATCGCCAGTGGCCGGTTTGAATGAGACTCTTGTCGCACCCCAGCTGCCGCCACCACCGCGCCTCCGCCTCGGCCGCACGCCACAGCTTCTTCGCGTCCCTTCCCTTCGACGCCCTTGCTAGGCCCAGCCTTCCTGCGCCGCTGCCTCTCGCTCCCCGCCATGCCGCTCTACTCTGGTAAGCTCCCTCCTCGCCTCCTGCCCAGCCCGGCGCTGGGCCTCTGAATAGGCCCGGCCGAGCCCTGGACGAGGGAGGAGACAGGGGAGGCGTGTGTGTGAGTGGGGGCGGGGGTGGTGACTGCGGCGTGGGGACGACCCTGGCCCTTTCTCCCTGCTAGTTCCGAGCCCTGAAACTCGAGGGAGCCCTGTTCCTCTGGGCTGCCAGGTGGGTGGGGTGGGACCGGGAGTGGAGATGGAAGCAGCGAGTGTTGGCCTCTCCAAGTGGTGACTCTGCAGAATAGTTTCTGCCGCTGTCCTGGGGTGCTGGGAAAGGCGAGGGTGTGTCCTGGGGCCCCTGGGACTAGGCTGGAGGTGTGAGATTTCCTTGGGCTCCTCGGTGGTAGCTGTGGAAGGGAGCGGCAGGGAGGAGAAGCCCGAGGTAAGGGAGGGATGGAGGGACTCGGGATGTGAGGTTAGCCATCATCCTTCTGGGGGTTTCCCTCAGTAGCTTCCCTGCCTTTGCCTCAGCCGCCCTTTTTGTACCAATTTCAATTTTATGCTGAGGCAGATTGCGAATTTATCTTTTTGCTTCGTTTTCATTTTATCAAACATTGCCCTTTGGGCTTCTATGTCTCAAGCAAAGTGTTAGCTTGGAGAGGTAGATGAATACAAATATCCATGGTCGTCATTTCCTTTTGATTGGCATTTGACAGGGGTTTTTTGCATAATGGCAGTCTAAGGTATTGCTCAGGGATCACATTTTTACTTAATGGACCTTGCTGTTTCCTAGTCTTATTCAAAATGGCACCTAAAATGTATGTGGTGGCTCCAGTTGGTTATGGATGTGTGATTCATTGGCCATCCCTGACTCTCTGTGATAATTCCTTTATTGAAGATTCAGTATTTTCAGAGTGATATGAAACAGAGTAATGTTTAATCACAAGGTGGATTCTTGATGTTCTAGAATCTTGAATCGAATGCTTTAATAATGATTGGTCGACCTCTTTCTAAAGCCACAACAATTAACAGTAGAATGGTACTTGAAATATTCTATTTATGCAATATAAAATTCAGGGGGTAATTAAGTACTGGCGATAAATACCAGAGTATACTAACACTTGTAAAACACACCGATAGACTCACATGCAACAAAACCAGTTCCTCTCTTTGTCCTCCTCAAAAATGCCTATACTCACCAAACTATCTTAAAAATTGAGTTCCATGTTAGATATTTAATCAGATCTTCTCCTCATTTCCAAAATGAGGGCATTGAAGATTTCTAAGCTTTCTTTGACATCTCCATACTGAGAATCTGTATTTTCAGTTTCTGCAGAAAGCCCTATATTAAAACGATAACATTTTAAGTGCCGTTTCATAAGTTTTAGTAGAAAATTAAATATTCAGATTCTTATATAGTTAAGGATAAGTACCATAAAAATCAATGAACACCTGTGTGCCTGGCACAGACCTAGTGTTTTTATACTAGCTCTTTTTGTTCTGGGACTTTGTTTTAATCTTTAACATAATCCTGTGATACTGGTAATTCTCCTTTATGGTTAAGCAGAAAGTTTAAGTAACTTGTGCATGGTGACACAGCTAAATAAATTTCAGATAGGTTCTTCTTCATTATTTCTAATACTGTTTTGGTTTATTCCTATCTCGTCTCTTGCTATTATATGTTTCTAGCTTATTTTAGTGATTATTGTGCTCGCTTCAAACCTGTTCTCCCTGCTGCTGCTAGAGGGATCTAATGTTCAAACCAGACCAAAGCGGCCTTTATGAAAACCTTTCAGGGATTGCACGTGTCCTGCAACATAAAGCCCCATATGTTTTAGCATGACTTATGTTAACTTCTTTCACTTGATCCTTGGCCAGCTTCCAGTTTCGGCTGCTTCCTCTTCACTCTGAAATTACTTACATCTCAGAACACACCATGCTGCTTTATGCTTTTGAATGTTTTAGAAAAACATTCAGTGTCTTTTCCAGGAATGCTTTTGTTCTCTCCTATTCTCTGGCTGACACCTGATTTTTTCTTTGAGACTCAACTCAAAGGCGATAGTGATAACTCAAAAGTTATCATTTCCTCCAGGGAATCCCTCCTCACTCATGAAGCATTCCTTTGTGCTCTTGTAGCATTTATAATATTTATGTTGTTAATTATTTTAACCTTTTACCCCATCTCTTCCTTATTAGACTGTAAGTTCATAGTCTCACTAATGCTTGTTACTGGGGTTATTATTGAATGAATGCTAAACACATTAATTGAATTGGTGAAAGAATTGGGATTTGGAGTCGGAGTCAGTTTTGCATATTCTGATTGTGGTAGTTGAAAGTAGGCAACTATTAGTTGTGAGATTCTCATTTTGTGTAAGTGTAAAGTTTTCAGTGGAAACAAAAACTATGTATATCCTTGTGTTTGTTTATTTTTACATATTTCAAAAGTTAGCTATTTTATGTGGCTGATTGAAATTTTTTTATTGTGGTAAAGTATATGTAACATAAAATGTATTATTTTAACCATTTTTAAGTGTACAGTTTTTGGCATTAAGTACATTCACATTGTTGTGCACCCATCACCACCTCTAGAACTTTGTGGTGTTCCTAAATTGAAACTTTGTACTCATTAAACAATAGCTCCCTATTTCCACTTCCCCCCAGTCTCCTGGCAACCACCAATCTACTTTCTATGAGTGTGACTACTTTAGATACCTCACATAAGTGAAATCATACAGTATTTGTCCTTTTGTACCTGGCTTATTTCGCTTAGCATAATGTCTCCAAGGTTCATCCATGTTGTAGCATGTGTAAGAATTTCATTACTTTTTAAAGCTAAATAATATCCATTGTATGTATATATCACATATTGTTCATCCATTCATCTGTTGATGGACACTCGGGTTGCTCCCATGTTTAGGCTATTGTGAATAATGCTGCTGTCAACATGGGTATACAAATATCAGTTTGAGTCCCTGCTTTCCATACTTTTGGGTGTATACTTAGAAGTGGGATTACTGGATCATATGGTAATTCTATGTTTCATATTTTGAGGAACCACCATACCTTTTTCCACAGTGGCTGCACCATTTTATATTCCCATCAGCAATGCACAGGGTTCGAATTTCTCCACATTCTCACTAACAGTTGTTATTTTCTGTGTTTTATTGTTTTTGGTCTTTTTTTGGTAATAGCTATTGGAATGTCTGTGAAATAGGATTTCTGTCTTTTTTAGTGATTTAGTTATATCTTTGGATTCTTAATATTTGACCACCTCTTGCTCAGGAACCAAACCTTTCAATTCTACCACACCTTTCTTCTTATAATCCAGAATTTTTATTCCTTAACCTGTTTTAAATATGCTTTGTTCTTCCAAGAATTTTTTTCTTCTTTCAAATTATCTTTCTAACCTTTCTTCTCTCTATTCTAACAGTATGTACTGATTTTTAAATAATTGTTTAATTAAACACATTTTGAAGCCTGTGAACCTTATTCTGGAAACTATTTCAGTGTGATTACATTTTGCAGAGATTATTGGAGTAGGATTCAGAAGACTTGAATATTTGCTAACCAGTTTTGTGACATTAGTAAGTCAGTCAACTTCTCTTAAGTCTCTTTCCTTATTTATCAGATGAGAAGTTGGATTAGATCTAGTTAAATTTTGTTCAGGACCTACTGCATTCAATTTACTTCTGATTAGGTAGGCATTATGAGCATAAAAAGATGAATGACATAGTTTGGCTTTCAAGAACTAGCCTAATAGGTCCCCTAAGGATCTTCTAAATCTGAAGTCTTATTATTTTGTAAATGAGAAAAATAAATTATGGTTTTATTTGCAGTTACTGTGAAATGGGGAAAGGAGAAATTTGAAGGTGTAGAATTGAATACTGATGAACCTCCAATGGTGTTCAAGGCTCAGCTTTTTGCACTGACTGGGGTCCAGCCGGCCAGACAGAAAGTTATGGTGAAAGGAGGAACGTTGAAGGTAAAATTTAGTCCAAATTTTCATTATATACTATTTATTATATAATTAGTGAAAATAGTTAACATCAGAAATGTAGCTTATGAGGTATTTTTTATTTGGTGAGAGTATATAGTCTCTGGGATTAAAACTGTCTTATTCATGTTAGTGTAAGAGAGGAACATTGTAGCCATTTCAAAACCCTATATTATACAAGCATCATTAAAATTTTTATTTTAAAATGCATTGTATCAATGAATACCTCTAGGGGTCAGATGATTGGAGCACTTCCCATTTATCTGTATTGTTTGAATTTTTTTCCTATGAGGGTGTGTTAGAAGTATTTTATTTTGTTTAGACTAATAAAATCTAATTTTTTGTTATAGGGGTAGAAAATTTTATCTCTGTTAAAAATATGGAGCAATATGGTGATTTTTTTTTTTTTAAAGACCACTACAGAATGTATTTTTGTACATGCATTCAAATGTTGAAATTCAAAGTATTTCAGCATCTTTACCAAAGCCCCAGTATGGAATATTGGAAAACTGTTAATTTTTTCCTTTTGCCTTTCTTGCATCCTACCCATTAAAAAAGAGCCCCTTTCTCTTAAGGGTAATCACTATCTAATACCTATCTGGAGATGGGAGAAAGAAAATTTTTGTTTAAAAAGAGAGGGAACTTAATTTTTTCTTTAGTTCCCTTGGAATGATCACACTGACTATGGTTAAGGGTCCAAGCTTACCAGCATCATTGATGAAGGGCCACAAAGCAAAAGTATTTTCTTTATTATTGTTTGCAATACTATTTAAGTCTAGTATTTTAAAAGATACTTTCTTCAAGAGTTGGATATGAAATGCTAAAAAGCTGTAGTTAACTTTACAGATAAGGGCTGGCTACCCTTGTTAGCTGCGCAGTAAAACAGATGTTAGTGAAGAAACCTTTTTTCTCCTCCAAGTTGCAGTATGAGCTTTTGGTCATTAGTGAACTTGATAACCTAATGTGTGCTGAGCTATGTATGTACTGGTGGTGTATTGTGGAGAATTATAGAAAAATGCTAATTAAATGAAGCTATGACTACTAATAGCTACCACTTATTGAATACTTATTTTGTGCCAGGTTTTCCTTTGTTTTAATTCTCAACTGTATGAATTTTAAAAGTGAGGAAAGTAAATGTATTTTGTATGTTTTATAAATGAGGAAACTGAGCATCAGAGAGGTTTGAGTAACAAACAGTAAGGTACCAAAAGAGCATGCGATTTACAAGTCAAGCAGATCTGGATTCATTTCCCAGCTTTGTGTGACCTGGAATAAGTAAGTGATCTCAGGGGGCATATATAGTTATCATTCATTGTGATTAGCGGTAATAGCCCTTAAACTGAGAAGGGCCTTTAGGAAGTTCCTGTTCCACTTTGAAGCAGGGTGTCCAAAGAGATAATTAGTGGCATATCAAAGGGAAGCATATTGAGTGCCTGGCACCTTCTGTAAAAAGAAAAGAGTAATATGGAACTGACTTTATCCTGTGAAGGGAAGGTCTTAGCTGCAGTAGGCCAAAATATCTGTGGGCCAGTCATGGCATTAAAAAAAACAAATCTTGGTTTAATTGAACCTATTGAAGTAAAAGTGTTTAATTGCTTCATAGATGTAAAATTTAGGACCTGAGAAACATTTGTGGACGTGGCAAATATTATTAAGGGTTAGTTTGCCTCTGGTAGTCTTTTTTACTCTCCTGATATAATTTTTAATGTCACTTTCATTCTCAAGAGTCTCTTGATTTGGGTGATAAATTATATAATCACCCTAATTATGTAGACCTTAAGGTATAAGTTACTCTTCATTCTTGTCACATAAGCTACTTATTAGCTGTGCTGGTTTTAAACATGCAATAATCATGCAAAAAATTAGCATCTGTCGTTTGTCATTAATCAAGTGTTTTTTTTAGTACTTTGGTGTTACCAAGTTTACCGTCTTTTAGATTGTGTCTTACATAGTTTAAGCAATTGTTAGACTTACTAGGACTGCATGGGTTTTTTGTTTTTTTTAAATACATTTGATTACAGTAATTTTAAATCTGCATACAGAAAAAAATTCTATTTTGAAATAGTTTAAAATTAGTTGATTATTAGATTGTGTTCGGATTGTTCAGGGTGGTTTAATGTTTTTTTGTCTTTAAAACAGGATGATGATTGGGGAAACATCAAGATAAAAAACGTAAGTGTTATCTTAAGAACACTTATTGTAATGCCCTTTCCTAATTATTACACCTATTAAAATATATTCCAAATGCCTTTTTTTTCATATGTATATCCAGTTGTTCCAGCACTGTCTGTTGAAAATACTCTCCTTTTCCCATTGACTTTTGTTGGAGTCTTTCTTGAAAATCAATTGTAGTCTAGTTTTGGACTCCTGTTTCATTGATATTTGATTAAACTTATACAAGTACCACTTGGTCTTGATTAATAAAGCTTTATAATAAGTCTTGAAATAAGATAGTGTGTTCGTGAACTTCTTCTTCAAGAATGTTTTAGCTCTTTTGCATTTCCTTATCATTTTAGAATAAGTCTGTCAGTTTCTACAGATGGACTCCTGGAATTTTGTTTGAGATTGCATTGAATCCGTAGTTCAGTTTGGGGAGAGGGAACATCTTAACGGTATTGAGTATTAAATCCTTAAATATGGTGTATTTTTCCAATTATTTAGGTCTTTATATTTTCTTAGCAGAGTTTTGTAGTTTTTCATTATAGAGCTCTTACATGGTTTTTGTTAAATTCTTGGAACTTGATGTTTCTTGGCTGTTGAAAATGTTTTTTTTTTTTGATGTCTTAATAGGTTATAACATTGTGAAATTTTAGTTGTACATTATTGTTTGTCAGTCACTATATGAATGCATCCCTTCACCCCTTGTGCCCACCCTCATCCCCCTTGCCCCTAGTAACCACCAAACAGTTCTCTGTCCGTGTGTTAGTTTATATTCCACATATGAGTGAAATCACGTGGTGTTTGTCTTTCTGTCTCTGGCTTATTTCACTTAACGTAATACTCTCCAGGTCCATCCATGTAGTTGCGAATGGGACGATTTTGTCTTTTTTATGGCTGAGTAGTAGTCCATTGTGTATATATACTACATCTTCTTTCTCTAATCATCAGTCGAGGGACACTGGGTTGCTTCCACTTCTTGGCTATAGTGAATAATGCTGCAATGAACATAGGGGTGCATACGCCTCTATGGATTGTTGATTTTAGGTTTGTTGGGTAGATGCCCAGTAGTGGGATAACTGGATCATAAGGTGTTTCTATTTTTAATTTTTTGAGGAATCTCCATACTGTTTTCCATAGAGGCTGCCCCAGTTTTCCTTCCCACCAGCAGTGAATTAGGGTTCCCATTTCTCCACAACCTCTCAACATTTGTTGTTTTTTGTCTTGGTGATTGTAGCCATTCTAATGAGTGATATCTTAGTGTAGTTTTGATTTGCATTTCCCTGATGATTAGTGATGTTGAACATCTTTTCATGTGCCTGTTGACCTTCTGTGTATCTTCCTTGGAAAGATGTCTGTTCATATCCTCTGCCCATTTTTTGATCGGGTTATTTGCTTTTTTGTTGTTCCGTTGTGTGAGTTCTTTATATATTATGGTGATTAACCCCTTGTCAGATATATGATTTGCAAATATTTTCTCCCAGCTGGTGGGTTGTCTATTCATTTTGATCCTGGTTTCATTTGCCTTGTAGAAGCTCTTTAATTGGATGAAGTCCCACTTGTTTATTTTTTCTTTTGTTTCCCTTGTCCAAGTAGACATGGAATCCAAAAAGATCCCTTTATGACTGATGTCAATTAGTGTCCTGCCTATATTTTCTTCCAGGAGTTTTATAGTTTCAGGTCTTACTTTCAGGTCTTTGATCCATTTTGAGTTAATTTTTGTGTATGGAGAAAGAAGGTGGTCTACTTTCATTCTTTTGCCTGTAGCTAATTTTCTCAGCACCATTTATTGAAGAGACTTTCTTTTCTCCATTGTATGTACTTAGCTCCCTTGTTGAAGATTAGCTCTCCATAGATGTGTGGTTTTATTTCTGGGCTTTCAATTCTGTTCTATTTACACTGACTTTTTAAAATAGTAAACCAACCTTATATTCTTCGGATAAAGCCCACTTGGTCATCATGTATGATCTTTTTATGTTTCTTTTTTTTGTTTTGGTGAGGAACGTTCGCCCTGAGCTAACGTCTATTGGTGATCTTCCCCTTTTTTTGCTTGAGGAAGATTTGCCCTGAGCTGGCATCTGTGCCAGTCTTCCTCTATTTTATATGTGAGATGCCTCCACAGCATGGCTGATGAGTGGAGTAGGTCTGTGCCCAGGCTCCGAACCTGTGAACTTGGGCTGCCTAAGTGGAGTGCGCAGAACTTCAACCACTCTACCACAGGGCTGGCCCCTAAGTTTCTTTTATATACTCACTGATTCTATTTGGTACTGTTTTGATAAGGATTTGTGTATCTTTTCATGAGAGATATTGGTTTGTAGTTTTCTTGGATTGCCTTTGATTTTGCTGTCAGTGTAATGCTGGCCTTAAAATGAGTTAGGAAGCATCCCTACCTCCCCTCTTTATGTTATTTTTTCTTTAAATATTTCATAGAATTATCCAGTGAAGCCCTCTGGGCTTGGAGCTTCCTTTGTGAGAAGACTTAATTAAGAATTTAGTGTCTTTAAGAAATGTAGGACTATTCATATACTACTTTTTTTACATCGGTTTTGGTAATTTGTGTCTTTTAAGGATTTGATCTGTTTAATTTGTTGAATTGATTGGCTGGTGTAATGCACTCTTTTTATCCTTTACTTCTGTAATCTGTAGTGCTGTCTGTCTGTGTCTGTGTCTTACCCCCCCACCCTCCATTCGCAAATTGTGATTTCTCTCTTATTTTCTTCGTCATTCTAGCCAGAGGTTTGTCAGTTTCATTGATTTCCCCTCACCCCCAAGAATCAACTTTTACTTGTTCTTTTATGGTTTTATTGATTTCCCCTCTGCTTTATTTCTACCTTTTACTTTGTTTTTTTAAAATTTATTATTTTTTTAATTTATTTTTTATTGCAGTAACATTGGTTTATAACATTGTATAAATTTCAGGTGTACATCATTATACTTCTATTTCTGCATAGATTACATCATGTTCACCACCTGAATACTAATTACAATCCATCACCACACACGTGCCTAATCATCCCTTTTACTGTCCTACCTCCCCCCTTCCCCTCTGGTAACCACCAACCCAATCTCTGTCTCTATGTGTATGTGTATTGTTATTTTTATCTTCTACTTATGAGAGACATCATACAGTTTTTGACTTTCTCCCTCTGACTTATTTTGCTTAGCATAATACCCTCAATGTTCATCCATGTTGTCACAAATGACTGGATTTCATTGTTTCTTATGGCTGAGTAGTATTCCATTGTGTATGTATACCACATCTTCTTTATCCATTCGTCCCTTGATGGGCACTTAGGTTGTTTCCAAGTCTTGGCTATTGTATTACTTTGGTTTTAATGTATATGTTTTCTAGCTTCTTAAGGTAGAAGCTTAGTGAATTTATTAATTTTAATCCTTTTTAGTTTGTTTTATGTTTGTCTCTCTTGCCCGTTTTTCTATTGTGTGTTTGCTTTGCTGATTTTTATTTTATTTTATTTTATTTTTGGTGAGGAAGATTGGCCCTGAGCTAACATCTATGCCCATCTTCCTCTATTTTGTATATGGGACACCACCACGGAATGGCTTGATGAGTGATATAGGTCCATGCCTGGGATCTGAACCCATGAACCTGGGCCACTGAAGTGGAGCATGCTGAACTTAACCATTATGCCACCAGGCCGGCCCCCACTTAGTGATTTTTTTGTGATGCTTATGTGTAGTGTAATTTTTTTTTCTAGTTTGGCCTTTTCAATTTTGATTGTGGTAATGTTTTACAGAAGTTTTCAAGATTTATGTAGTTAGTGACATCAGTCTTTTTATGTTACTTTTAGAAAATCTTCCCACACAGCAAGATTGTTTTTGATTCACTTACAAGTTTTGTCATTATTTGTTTCATTTTTTTTACATTTAAATCTTTAATTTGCAGTTCATTTGGGTATGGCATGCCATGAGATGAAGAACTGATAGTATTTTTTTCCTGAATTATTATCTACTTTACCTTCACATTTTAAATTGTATAACCTATTTTCTTAATAATTTTAAATGGCATTGTTTTAGTCTTCTTTCTTTATTCTTTTTCAGAAATTTATTACTGTTGTCATGGGTATGAATTTGTTACGTGAATGAATTATTTTGTAAAGTTTCGGAAAGGAATTTCATTAAATTTATGTAATAATTTAGAATGACATTTTTACAGTAATTTTTCCAGTCCCAAAACCTGTCCTGTTCTTCAATTTATTTTCGTGTTTTTCTGATGTCCCTAAATAAAGTTTTCTTACTAAAGTATTACATGGTTCTTGTTATATTTACTCTTAGATATTTGTTGGTATTCTTTCTTTTCTGTTGTGTTTTCTAACTGACTATTGCTAGTATGTTCTTTAAATATTTGATTTTCCCGAGACAGTTGTGTTTGGAAAAGATTCTTTAGTGATAGCTTAGTACTGCTTTGCCATTATCTTACAGAAACTTTCGTAAAAATAACAATTGATAGGATGAAGGTTATTGGATTTCAACATAGGTACTCTTAAGATGATGAGTTTGTTGACCTTATTAATTTTCTAATTTTAATCCTCATTAGATATTTTTATTTTCTCTTGCTGTCTCTTTTTGTGGCTTTTTTTGTTGTTTGTTTTTTTAAGCCTCCCTACCCTTTTCTTTGTCTCATGTGTTTATGTCTTCCAATTAAGATTTAAGTAAGATTTTGTTTACGTTTCAGGATTATGAGATTTAGGATGACAGTGGCTTCTTTGTTCTTCTATTCTATGGAATGTTATGTAAATATTGAGTATAAATATTTCCTTAGGTTAATAATGTGTAGAATTGTAAAATTGGATATTTTGCATTAATTTATGTGTTTGATGTTTTCCAGTAATGGAGATTTCAGTGCTCTCAAAATATTTCTATTCAAATGTAAATAATCGTTACAGTTACACAATAGACATTCACAGAAAGAATTTATCAGTGCTTAGTTTATTTGTTATGGAGAGAAATGGTGCCACTAAATGTTAATGATCATTTGAAGCATTCCCTCCCCTCCAATATTATAAACATTTTCAACTTTCTTTATGACAATATTTATTTTTTCCCTTGGCTTTATTGAGGTATAATTTATATAGAGTATAATTCACTTATTTTTAGTGTACAGTTTGATGAATTTGGTTAATTTTATACAGTAATATAACCGCCACCACAATCAAGATATAGAAGTTTCATCACTCTGAAAAGTTTCTTTGTGCTTCTTTGATGATAAGCAGGTGACCTCTGGCCTGAAGCAGCCATCCCAGTATTTTTTTTTTAACAATTCAGTAAGTTTTAGGATATTTACAGAGTTGTGTAACCTTCACCTCAATCTAATTTTAGAACATTTCCATCACCCCAGAAAGAAATGCTTACTCGTTTAAAGTGATTCCCTCTTTCCACCTTCAGCTCTAGCGACCACTAATGTACTTTGTGTCTCTATAGATTTACCTTTTTGGCAAATAGAAGCAATATGTGTTTTTCTGTGTCTGGCTTCTTTCATTGGACGTAAACATGATCACCTTTTGAGCATTTTCATAAAATTAATTTTTTTTTAAACAGGGAATGACTCTACTAATGATGGGGTCAGCAGATGCTCTTCCTGAGGAACCCTCAGCTAAAACTGTCTTTGTGGAAGACATGACAGAAGAACAGTTAGCATCTGCTGTAAGACATACCACATTTTAAGTATTTGATCTCACTACTTTTCAGAAGTACAGTTACTAAGATGACTTTCAGAAAGTAGCATCTAAATGTTTTGAAGATTTTATATTAAGATGGATGTTTTTAGCAGTATATAAAAGTTTCATTTTTGAAGTTGGCTTAAGGGGGTCCTTCCATAATTGGATAATTCTTTATAAAGTCAGTATCTGTAATAAATGTGTGTCTGGCAGTTAGTTCTGTTTAGCTGTTTACTGTTATTTTGTGGGAAAACAAGCTCAGGTTAAATAGTTTAAATGCTGGGATATTTAAATTCTTATAACCTTCCATGTTGAAAATACATAACAGTTTATCCTTAATTTAAATGTAATGTTGGTTTACAAACTGGTCAACACAACTTGTCAAATGTTATTTTTTACCACCCACCATTTATATAGTACCATTTTTTTTACTGAAGTGTTTCTATGCATATTTTTTTACCTTGTTCTAATGATAAGCCTGCAAAGGAGGCAGGACTGATACAATTGTTGTTTTATCATGTTCGAGAAGGGAATTAAAACACAGAATGATTGTCAGCATGATGCAAATAAAAATTTTTGGGGGGGGGATAAAATGTTACTTTAGAGTGAAGATGGAATATAAATTGGTGTGCGTTGGTGAATTGTATTTGCTTCAAAGTGTGAAGTTTAGTGATTTATATATGCTATGTCATTTTCTAAAAATCAGTTAATCCTTTTCCTTAAATCAGATGGAATTACCATGTGGATTGACAAACCTTGGTAACACTTGTTACATGAATGCTACAGTTCAGTGTATTCGTTCTGTGCCTGAACTCAAAGATGCCCTTAAAAGGTAAGACAGAAGAGAAATGTTTTAAGTCTTCTTGGGTAAGGGAGGTCACATTTGGATAAGTAGTGTTGTTTTCTGTATATATGTATTTTAGCAGCTTTATTGAGATGTAATTCATTTATCGTACAGTTCACCCTTTTAAAGAGTTCAGTTAAATGTTCTTTATTATATTCACAGGATTGTTCAGCCATCACCACAATCTAATTTTAGAATATTTTCTTCCCCCCTAGAAGAAACCTCACACTCATTAGCAGTCAGTCTACTCCTATACCCTTCTAACCTCCAGCTCTAGGCAACAGTTATCTACTTTCTGTCTTATAGATTTGCTGACTCTGGACATTTCATATAAATGGAATCATACAATGTGTGGTCTTTTTGTCACTGGCTTCTTTTACTTAGCATAGTGTTTTCTAGGTTCATTCATGTTGTAGCGTGTATCAATACTTTGTTCCTTTTTGTGGCTAAATAATAATCCATTGTATGGATAGACCACATTTTGTTTATTCATTCATCAGTTGATGGACATTTGGATCATTCCACTTTTTAGCTGTTATGAATAATGCTGCTTTGAACATTCAAGCACCAGTTTTTGTGCAGATGGTTTGTTTTCATTTCTCTTGCTTATGAGTGGATTGCTCAGTCATATGGTAATCTGTGTTAACATTTTGAAGAATTGCCAAACCGTTTTCCAAATGCCTGCACCATTTTACATTCTCACTAGCAATGTTCCAGTTTCTCCACTTCCGTGCTAATCTTGTTATTGTATGTCTTTGATAATAGCCGTCCTAAGGGTGAAATGGTATCTCATTGTGGTTCTCATTTGCATTTACTTAAAGGCTAGTGATGTTGAGCATATTTTCATGTGCTTATTGGCTGTTTGTGTATCTTCTTTAGAGAAATATCTGATCAAATCCTTTGTCTATGTTTTAAATGGTTTGTCTTTTTATTATTCAGTTCTGAGTGTTCTTTGTATATTTAGATACAAGTCCTTTTTCAAATAGATAGTTTGCAAATATTTTCTTCAATTTTGTGAGTTGTCTTTTCATTTTCTTGATGGTATTGTTAGTAGCACAAAAGTTTACATTTTAATGTAGTTTAATTTTTTCTTATTTTTTCCTTTTGTTGTGGTTTTTTTGGTGTCATATGTAAGAAACTATTGCCTAATTCTAGGTCACAAAGATTTACTCCTTTTTTTTTTTTAAGCATAATGTAGTTTTAGCTCTTACATTTGGGTCTATGATGCATTTTTAGTTAATTTTTATGTATGGTAGGAAGTAGGTGTCCCATTCTTTTGCATGTGGATATCTAGTTTTTCTAGTAACACTTGTTGAAAAGACTAATCTCTTCTCATTGAATTGTCTTAACATCTTTTTGAAAATCAACTGACTATAATGTATGTAATAAGTAAAATTTATTTCTGGACTCTCAATTCTTGTCTAGAAATACATAAGTTGATTTGTATGTCTATCCTTATGCCAGTGAGTAATGGTTTTTAAAAGAAATAAAACGTGGTTTTTATGCTGTTATACAAAAGAAAAAAGCAAACAGTTATCCATATTTTGAGAATCTATGAAGTAGTCTGCTATGAGAGTCCCTTCTCTTCAGTGTGTATAAATGTGTAACTTAAAAAAATATGTAACTTAATTCTGACTAAATTCATTACAATTGTCTTGATACATACAGTTCCAGTTCTTAGTGTATGATAGAATTCTAAACTGCATTTTGGATTCTTGGACAACTTTATGAATGTTGATTTTTTTTTTCCTTGGTGGCTTTGATAGAACTCAGCAGTAGAGAGGAGAGAGAAGGATTATGTGGAAATCTGAGAGTAGCTAAAGGTTTTCTAAATTTCTCTGGAGTGAATACTTGTCAGGTATTTATAGCAGGTTGCCTGGATTGCAGCTGATGTATTATCAGTGAATAAGACACAGTACCTGTCTTCAAGGCACTTACAGTCTAATTGAGAAAGACTTTCAAGTAAACAAGTAGTGTTTCAGAACTGCTGTGATGGGAAATGTTCAAGTCAGAGTTACTTTTCTCAGAGGTTTGTCGTTATTTCTCCACTATTTAGTGTGCCCATGGTTACTGATGAGAGATCTGATATCAATCTTGATTCTTATTCTTTTTTGTTAATAACTTTTAGGGTTTTCTCTTCATTTTTGTTTTTTTAAACTTTTCCAACAGTGTAAGTGTGGATTTTTCTTTCATTCATCTTATTTAGCTCTCAGTGGGCACTTTTAGTCTGAGGACTCTTGTCCTAAACTCTGGGACGTTCTTGGCCATTATTTCTTCAGATATTGTTTCTCTTCTATTTTATCTAGCTTCCTCTTAAATTCTAAATATTAGGATTTCTGGATCTATTTTTCATGTCTCTCTTTTTCTCTGCACTTTTTATTTTTATTTACTGTGTTCTGGGAGAATGCCTCAGTTCTGTTGTACATTTCTCTGATTTGTATGTTAGCTTTGTTTCATAACTGCTTATTTATCACAATCTTTTGTTTTTTTATAATCTCCTTAGTTTTTAGATATAATTCCTGCTTTTATTTTTCTGAGGCTCTGAAGTATTCTTATTTAAAGGTTTTTTTTTTTCCTGTTTGGTCCTTTAACTCTGTTCTCTTTGGATGTAAGGATTGATCTTCCCTCATTTGTTGAAGATTGTGTTCTTATCTTATGCAGCCGTATTCTCTTCCTTATGTCCCAATTACAAATTATCTGAATGAGTAACTTGCTGGGGCAAGTTGGATAGATTTGCCTTACTTTCAAGACTTCCCCTTTACTTCTTTCTTTCATCTGGGATACCTCATAGCCTGTGTTCCAAAGAGGGCTCTCTTTTATGTTTTGGAGTTATTTCTCTGAGTTTTGGATAAGCAGGGGAGACTTCATCCTGTTGATTCTGTTTTTGTGAAACCAAATGAAGTATTTTTTGAATTCTAAGTTTTTGCAAGAGGGTGGAAGCCCTTGTACTTACTAACTTAATTGATACAAGATGACGTGGATGGAATTGTATGTCTTTGGAAAAATGGCACTAACTGGTAAAATAAGAATGAAAGAAGAGGAAAAATTCCGCGAAAGGTGTTTTACACTGGAGATGCTGAAGATCATCCTCAAATACTTAAAAAGTTTTTATATGGCAGGTTCTAGAGAGTAGGATATATAATGATGAAGGGTAGAAAGAAAGTGCATTCAAGAGAAATAGACTGGATTAGCTGAAGAGGCAGTCAGGGCCAAAAACTATAGCTATAGGTAAAATCTGGTTTGCTTGATGCTGCCCAAGAGTGGAACCTTATTGTAATGTGGGAGTTCTAAATTTAGAACCTAAAGTGAAAAGCGTATATAATAAAAATTACCCTTGAAAATCCTGTAAGTTACTCATAAAAGACAGTACACTTGTTCCTCAGTATCCTTGGGGGGTTGATTCCAGGACCCCTGCAGATAACAAAATTTGTGGATGCTCAAGTCCTTTATATAAAATGGTGTAGTATTTGCATATAACCTATGCACATCCTCTCATATACTTTAAATCATCTCTAGATTACTTATAATACCTAATACAATGTAAATGCTGTGTAAATAGTTGTTATACACGATTGTTTAGGGAGTAATGACAAGAAAAAAGTCTGTACGTGTTTAGTACAGACACAGCCATCATAGGCCTTTCGATCTGTAGTTGGTTGAATCCACATGCGGTACCGTGGATATGGAGGGCCAGCAGTATCGTGTGGCCATATTTTTGCCTTCTTGGCGACTGGCAAGTCAGGTTTTTTCCAATAGCAGTTACTAGATTGCTATTTTACATTCATTTTCAAATTTGTATAGGAATGATCTGTTCTTGATAAGAACTTACCCATAAAATTGGCTGAACCCAACCTTTTTTTGGCATTTTAAATGTACATTTTCTGTTTCTTTTAGAGTCAATTTTGGTAATTTGTGTTTTCCTATGAGTTTATGTTTTTAAACTGTTTTAGCATAGGAGTTACTCAGTTTTTGGACCTGTTTTTTTTCCCCATATCCATTTCTTATTTGTTATACGTATATATTTTTTCCCTTGATTATCCTTCCAGAGGTTTGTGTATTTTATTTTTCACAGAATCAGCTGTTAGATTTATTCACTTAGTTCTTTCAGTTGTCTGATTCATCCTACTTTTGTTTGTAGTAATTTCTTATTTCTGTTTTCCTTAGGCTTGTTTTATTGTTTTCTAACTTCTTGAGTTGCATGCTTGGATCATTTATTTGTACTTGTGTAGCAATGAAAGTATTTAATTCTGATGTTGTGCTTTTGTTCCCTATTCATTAGATAAGGCTATTCAGATGTTTAAAAAAAAAACCACTATAAAATCGCATATCTTTTCCTTTTGGCTCAAAGTTTGTTTTTAATTATTGAATTATAATGTATAGAAAAGTGTGCAAGTGAACTATCCCAGAGTGAACAACACATCTATGTAACCAGCACAGATAAATAGAACCCTATCAGCACTCCAAAAATCCCTTCACTTATCCCTTCCTGATCACTACCCCAACCCTTCTTTTCAAAGTTGTTAATACTAACCTGACTTCTAACTTCATGGATTAATTTTGCCTAATTTGAACTCTTTATAAACAGAAACATACAGATTGTGTTCATTTGGGTCTGGCTCATTGTGTTTGGTTTATCCATATTGTGTATATATGTGTAGTTGCAGTTCATTCATGTTCATACTGTATATTATTCCATTGTGAGCATATACTACCAAATAATTACCCATTTTTCTGTTGATGAATGTTTGGGTTCATCTGGTAACATGATATGATTGTGAATATTTCACAGATGATAAAAACAAGTCAAGATGTCCTCTTTTTGTAGGTGATAAAGTATAATAGATATTAAGTTAACTTTATTATTTTCAGATTTTCTGTATCATTACTTAATTTTTATTTATTGACTTGTCAAAGATTAGGAAAGGTACTCTGTTGGTTCTTTTGTCTGTAAAACCCCTCAGTATTTCTGTCTGTTAAACCTCTCAGTACTCCTGTCAATTCCTCCTCCTATTTTTATAACAGTTTTTCTTTGTAAAGTTCATTGTTAATGTTATGTGACTTATTGGATGGTTTTATCTTAATTAGGAATTATATGTTTTCTTGGTATAATAATGAAAGGTTTTTGAGGATGATATTAAAGATAACTGTGGGTTTCCTATTCTTAGTTACTTTAAAAACAATTGATAATTCTTTAGTGTAGCTTTTGCCATAAATGTAGAAATACTTACTCATGTTACCCCATAACTGGAAGTAAAATTCAGTAACAGCAGAAGTTATGTAATTACATACTTCAGTCATATTCTGGGATATATCTGCTTTATTAGTACTTCATTTTAACTTCAAAATTGCCTTTTAAAAAGTTACTAAACTGTCTGACAGGGAACAGTATGATTATCATTTTTTAAATGAACATATATAATTTAGGCATTATTATGAATTATTGTGTATTGAAAAATTAAAAATAATTTTTTTTAGTTGCAGCAGTTTCCGGAAGATACAAACAAATGAATAAAAGAGAAACAAACCTCTTTAATTTAATATAACTTAACATATTTTCTGTGACCTCTTTCATTCTACTTAAGCACAGAGTTTTTGTTTTTTTAGTTTGGAATATAATTTACGTCTAGTGAAGTGCATGTATCTGAAGTGTTCAGTGTGATCAGTTTTGACAAATGCAAATTCTGTGTAACTATTTTACAATTAAATTATATAACATTTCCATCACCCCAGAAAGTTTTCTTGTACCTTTTCCCAGTCAATCCTCATCCCCTCCCACAGCCCAACTCCTCAGGCAGCTACTGATCTCATTTCAGTTTTGTGCATTCTGGAACTTAAAATAAATGTACAGAATGTACTTTTTTTTTTTGGTTTGGGTTAGTTCACTCAGCATAGTTTTTGAGATTCATCCATGTTATTAACTGTATCAGTAGTTTTGGTTGTTCTGCATTCTTGCCAATCTTGGGTAATATCAGTTGTCTTCATTTTAGTCACTCATGGTTTTATCATGGTGAATATACAGTCTCTCTCCTACCTCCCCAGTGTTTGGTATTATCTGAATGATAATTTCTGATCTTTTGTCATAAGACATTGTATTAGTAAATACTATAATTTGAATATTTCCTTTGGATGGCCAGTCCTTTATACTGTTGTAAATGAACTGAAAATCATAAAGCTGAAAGTGAATTTAGAAATCATTTTAATAGACACCCTTCATTTTATAGGTGAGCAAACTGACTTGAAATTTAAGTGACTTATTCAATGTTATATAGCAAGTTAGTGCTGAATGTAGGTGTATTGATTTGGATTTAATGTTTTTGATCGAATGCTTTTTTCTTCATTATTTCTGAAATTGTTTTTTCTTTGTAATAATGGACATAAACGTGTCCTTTTTTTTTTGGTGAGGAAGATTGGCCCTGAGCTGACATCTGTTGCCAATCTTCCTGTTTTTGCTGAGGAAGATTAGCCTTGAGCTAACATCTATGCCTGTCTTCGTCTATTTTGTATATGGGGCGCCACCACAGAATGGCTTGATGAGCGGTGTGTAGGTCTGTGCCCGGGATCCAAACCAGGCCTCCAAAGTGGAGTGCGTGAACTTAACCACTACGCCACCAAGCCAGCCCCTAGATGTGTCCCTTTTTTTTTTTCACACTGTTTTCAGAAAATGTTTGTTTTGGGTGAGTTAGACAAAGGGAAAGAATTTACAGTTGGCTTCACTTATCTAAATTTCCTTTTTTCTTAGAGCTCCTTTTTTGCCCATATAATGCTTAAAGGAACAAGACCAGAAGAGAAGAAAATAGAAAGGTGGGAAAAACTCTGAGAAACTTGCAGTTGAGGATGTCATAAGTCCTTTAACTGGTTTCTTTCCATTTGAGTTTCAGAATGAATTGAATCCTATTATTTATCTATTTTTTTTGCTGAGGAAGATGTGCCCTGAGCTAACATCTGTTGCCAGTCTTCCTCTTTTTTCTTTTTGCTTGAGGAAAATTTGCCCTGAGCTAACATCAGTGTCAGTCTTCCCCTATTTTGTGTGTGGGTCGCTGCCAGCGCATAGCTGACAAGTGGTATAGGTTCGCGCCCGGGATCCAAATCTGCGAACCTGGGCTGCCGAAGTGGAGTGCGTCGAACTTAACCACTACGCTACGGGGCTGGCCCCTGAATCCTATTATTTAATTCTGCCTTAATGTTCCTAGGTATGCAGGTGCCTTGAGAGCGTCAGGGGAAATGGCTTCAGCACAGTATATTACTGCAGGTCAGTATCTTAAATATACTACTTTTTGAGAGGGCGTATAGTATTTAGTAAATGTTTTTTTCACTCACAATTTGTTTAGTACCTTTCAGTTTACAAAATGTGTTTTGTAAAACATCACCTCATTAAAATTGGAGTACTTACACCTATGTTAAACAACGTGGGACTTTATTATCTAAATTATTAACCAGTGATGCCTGTGCTTTTTGAAAAAAAAAACTTTGGATTTTTTTGGATTAAATTATAATTTGGGCTTTAGGTTCTGTTAGTAAAGTATATCTTTGGGGATATCCGGAGATAGATTTTATTATAGTTGTCATGATCATTATAAAAGAGAGTCTTAGTGAGAATTAGTGCAAAGAAGTGGTGTATGAGTTATGAGGAGAAATAGAAAATTTAAAGGGTAGAAATAACTTATTTTTTCATTACATGAGACCCTGTATCCCCCTACCCCATTTTGAAACAGTTTTACAAATGAGTACTCTCTTAAATCATTGGGCTAGGTTGATAGGGATTGTTTTTATAGCCATGCTTTCTTTGTTGGTAACAGCTTTATTCAGATGTAATTCACATATCATACAATTCACCCATTTAAAATGTACAATTCATTGTTTTTTAGTATATTCTCAGAGTTGTGCAACCATCATCACAGTCAATTTTAGAACATTTTCCTCACTCCAAAAAGAAACTCTAACATTTAGCAGTCACCCCGTTTTCCCCTCACCATTCCCAGCACTATGCAACCACTGTCAGTCTTACAGATTTGCATATTCTGGATTTCTGATGTAAATGGAATTACACAATATTTGGTCTTTTTGACTAGCTTCTTTCACTTAGAGTGTTTTCAAGGATCATCCACATTGTAGCATGTATCAGTACTTCATTCCTTTTGATTGCTGAATAAGAGTCCATTGTATGGATATACCACATTTCATTTGTCCTTTCATTATTGATAGACATTTGGATAGTTTGCCCTTTCTGACTATTATAAATATTGCTAAACATTTGTGTACAAGTCTTTATGTGGACATAACGTTTTCATTTCTCTTGGGTAAATATCTCGGAGTGGAATTGCTGGGTCATATGGTAAATATATTTAAGCTTTTGAGGAACTGCCAGACTGTCTTTCAAAGCAGCTGCATCATTTTACATTCCTCCCAGGGTGTATGAGGGTTCTGATTTCTCCATATCCTTACTAACATTTGGTATTGTCTGTCTTTGATTATAGCCATCCTAGGGGTGTGAGGTGGTATCTCATTGTGATTAACCATTAATTTTTAATACTAAAAACAGTATGTTTCTTTGCATCATTTGGAGTTAGATTTTTTTCTAACCTTTTTTCCTGAAAGTAGATTTGTCAAAATGAAGTTTTCAGTGAGAGGATGTGATCACGTTTATCTAGTTCATTTGATTGTTCATGTATCTAAGTAACTCAGAGTTACTCTCCAATGTCATATAGAAGACTTGTAGTATTGATGCGATGAAAGATACTGTTCTTTACTTTTTGCTTCTTGACTTTTTAACTTTTTTATTTTGAACTAAATTTAAATTTACAGAAAAGTTACAAAAATTCACTAATTATTTTGTCACATCTGATTCATCATTCTCTATAATGAATGTTCTTTTTTTCTGAACCATTTGACAGTAGATTGCAGACATCATGTCCTTTATTTCTGAATATTTCAATATGTATTTCCTAAGAATTAAGGACATTGATAACCACAAGACAATTGTTAGTTTTCAAAATCTGGGAGTTTAACGCTGATGTAGTACTCTAAAATACAGACTTTATTTAATTTTTGCCAGTTGACCCGATCTTGCCCATTATAAAGTTGTTTTTCTTTTTTGCTTCAGGAGCCAATTTAGGATCACACATTGCATTTAGCTGTTATCATGTCTCATTAGTACTTTGAGATGCTCTGTTCACGATATATATTAAATCTTAAATTATCTTTTTTTTGGAGTAATGTATACTTTAAAGTGTTGTTATACTTCAGGCTCTTTTTTTTTTTTTTTTTTTTTTTATTTTTTATTTTTTATTTATTTATTTTTTTTTTGGTGAGGAAGACCAGCCCTGAGCTAACATCCGTTGCTAATCCTCCCCTTTTTGCTGAGGAAGACTGGCCCTGTGCTAACATCCGTGCCCATCTTCCTCCACTTTATACGGGACGCCGCCACGGCATGGCTCACAGGCAGTGCGTCGGCGGGCGCCCGGGATCCGAACCCGCGAACCCCGGGCTGCCAAGCGCGGACGAAACCGCGGCGCCACCGGGCCGGCCCCTACTTCAGGCTCTTTTATTTTAAAAATAATTAGCTTGGTAGCAATGCCTAAATTTCAGCCCTCCCTCCAAAAATATTTTTTAAACATTGTGTTTAGTTGTTTTTTTTTTTCCAGGAACATTTTATTGAGCATTTGCTTTGTGCTGAGATGTTGTAGTATTTGTTGGGCTTCAGTCTGTTTAATAATGATAATAACATTTCACATCTTCACAACTAGTTAACAGAACAAGTCAAGATAAGCTAGGTTAGAGTTTTGCTGTATATGAAGTAAGGGGAAGATATGATAGCTAGGAAGTCAGCAGAGGAAAAGTATTCTGAACTCCAAGAGCAGGGCCGAGTCTATGACCATGGGATTTGTGATGGTGAGAGGGGATAAGCAGGGGAAAGATTTTGAAGAACGTGAATTAGTTTTGGTTCTTAGCTGGTCAGTAGAGTCAGAAAGTATGTTTAAGGAGCCAGATTTCAATATTCAGGAGTCCAGTAGATGGGAACCACGTATGGGCTTAGAGGGAGGTGCCTGATAATGGCATAGTGGTGGAGCAGGACCATCATGCCTGTTTGAGCCTTAGACAGAGGTTATGTGTTCTCTGTATTGAATGAATATACCCTGCTGTGTTTGGGAAAACAAAGGCTGGCAAGGAGAGAAGGATGGAGGGGCAGGGCTCAGAAGTTGTTTATAGCTAGTGATTGCATTATAATGTGTCTTCTGGTGAGTTCTTTAAGATTTAAAAACAAATCTTTTTCTTGTTAGGAATCCAACAATTGCAAAAGGAATAGATATACTTAAAAATAGTTATTAAGTAGTTTTTTGTTTATATTAATGGAGAATTAATTTATAGTCTGTATTAAATATGTCACTATTTGCTTTGTTTTTAAGCCCTTAGAGATTTGTTTGATTCCATGGATAAAACTTCTTCTAGTATTCCACCTATTATTCTACTGCAGTTTTTGCACATGGCTTTTCCACAGTTTGCAGAGAAGGGCGAACAAGGACAATATCTTCAACAGGTAATCAGGACAAGGTTCTATGGTTTTCATTTTGTAAACGTAAAACTTAGGTTTCCTACACTTACCGTACTTATTGGAGTATATCTGGAAACACAGATATCAGTCCTCTAGATCACACCACTATCATCTCTTGCCTGGAGTGGTGCAATTGTCTGTTAACTGATCATTTTGCTTCTGCTTTTGTCCCTCTGCAGAGTTTCCCCCACATCCCCTAGAGTCCTTTTTAAAATGTAAAAAAGATTATGTTGGTTCCTTATTCAATACCTCTTAGAGATTTTTTATCCTAGTCCTAAATAATCTAGCCTCTGGCAACCTCTCTGAGCTCATCATGGGCCACTCTCCTTCTTGCTCACTCCTCTCTGGATATGCTGGGTTCCTCGCTGTTTTTAAACCCTCCAAGTATCCTCTTTCTTCAGGGCCTTTGCTCTTGTTCCTTTAGCTCTCAGATAAGTATGTGGCTGGCTTCCTCGCCTTGTTTCAGGTCTCATGGCTCAAATGTCAAGGCATCAGAGAGGCTTTCCCTGACTATCCTATTGAAATAGCACGCTTTCCTTTCCCTGATCACTTTCTGCTCCCATATTGCTTTTTTTTTCCTTCATAACTCTTCTCTTCACTTGAATTTATGTTACATTTTGTTTATGTATGTCCCTCATAAACTTTTTCTATTTTTGGACTTTTTCTGTTTTGCTTACTGCTATATATTCCTAGTGTCTAGAACAGTGTTTAGCATGATTAGGAGCTCAGTAGACATCTCTTGAATGAATGAATAAACTTTTATGGAATTCTTCATTGTTTTGAAGGTCATATAATATCTAATTTGGCTTAATATTTTTTTTTAAAAAAACAGCTTCCTTCCCTTTCCCTAAGGAAATAGTAATTATTTTAGAAGAATTTTATAGACCAAAGACTGTCACAGCCGGGATTACTTACTGTGTCATTTTTTAAATTGCAGGATGCTAATGAGTGTTGGATACAGATGATGCGAGTATTGCAACAGAAATTGGAAGCCATAGAGGACGATTCTGTTAAAGAGGTAATTGAAATGTCTTTGTGATTACAGTCTTTCAGTATACCTTGATTCCTCGCCCCAAAGGCTTGAAATAAATTCGTCTTAATAGATAGACATGTACTTGAATAGTTTAGATGTTCAGTCTCTAGTTGGAATTTGAACGCTTACATTTGACACTTGAATTCAATGTGTTATTTATTAATCTTGATCAGTTGATATTATAGAGCATCTATGGTCTTTTGGTAATGTTTTTTGAATAGAAGAATTTTACAGAAAAGGATTACATTTTAAAAAGCTTAAATATGTATTATTAAACTGGATTGTGTGGGAGGAAATATACATTAATATCTATATAAAGTAAAATTGGAATCTTTATTTCATTTTAATTTTTGCAGACAGATTCTTCATCTGCATCAGCAGTAACACCTTCTAAAAAGAAAAGTTTAATTGATCAATTCTTCGGAGTTGAATTTGAAACTACGTATCCTTAAGAGCCAAGATTTGTATAGAGTGTACTCATAACTTATTAGAAGTCAATTGGTATAAAAAGCATTGTTGACTGATTGGAGTGGTGGGTGGGGTATGAAGAAAAAAGTCTTCAGAGGTTTTTATGCCTGAAAAATGTGGAAATTAGGAATTTGGAAAAATACACCCATTGATGTGATCTTGTAGTCTAAATAAATGTACACTTAAAGGATATTCATTATTTTTTCTTAAGAATATCTTTAGCAGAGTCTACTTCAATTCATCTCATAGAGAATTAATTTTTAATTGTATGAAATGGAGTGTATCAACTAAATTATATACATGATATTGAACCAATTCATAAAACATGAATTTAGGGAAGTACTATTTTCTAGGTGATGGGTAGAAACTTAGACAAGATTTCTCTTCATGCATCTTTGGGTTTTTAAGGCCATATAAATAACAGTTTCTATTTGTTTAGAGTTTATCCTTTTACACACATTGATTTCTTAGTATTGTTGGAAAGCAAATGAGCGTTTTTAAGTATGTTGAAATGAATCTCTATTGGGAAATCAAAATGTTTTAAATATTAATGAATGGTATTTAAATAATTAATGATAAATATTTTAATAGCATTAGGGTAATTTGTATTCAAGATTATATAACAAATTGAATGCATATTGGAATATTCCTTGAATGCCTATTGGCATATTCCTTATCTTATTTTGCAAAGCATGAAATGTACAGAATCTGAAGAAGAAGAAGTCACTAAAGGAAAGGAAAATCAGCTTCAGCTTAGCTGTTTTATCAATCAAGAAGTCAAGTATCTTTTTACAGGACTTAAATTGGTAAGGACAATTACAGTTGATCCTCATTATTCCTGGATTCCATATTCGCAAATGCACCTGCTCCCTAAAATTTGTTTGTAACCCCAACATCAGTACTTGTGGTGCTTTCACAGTCATTTGTAGACATGCTCAGAGTGGCAAAAATTTTCAGTCTCCTGACACACACCGTCCCAGCTGAGATCCAAAAGGGTGATCTCTGCCTTGTTGTTTCAGCTATCATCCTATAAACAAATGTCCTTTCTGAGGTAATTTTATTTATTTATTTATTTATTTTTTTGTGAGGAAGACCAGCCCTGAGCTAACATTCGTTGCTAATCTTCCTCTTTTTGCTGAGGAAGACTGGCCCTGGGCTAACATCCGTGCCCATCTTCCTCTACTTTATATGGGACGCCGCCACAGCATGGCTGACAAGCAGTGCGTCAGCAGGCACCCGGGATCCGAACCAGCGAACCCCGGGCTGCCAAGCGCGGACTAAACCGCTGCGCCACTGGGCCGGCCCCCCTCTGAGGTAATTTTAGTGCCACATTTTTTGCATTTTTGTGCAAAAAGTTCATGATTTTGCTGTTTAAAATGGCCTTCAGGCATGGTGCTGAAGTGCTGTTTAGTGTTCTCAGTGCACGAAGGCTGTGATATGCCTTAAGGAAAAAATAATATTTGTTAGATAAGCATCATTCAGGGATGAGTTATAGTGTAGTTGGCTGTAAGTTCAATGTTAATGAATCAACAGTGTATGTTAGGTAAGGTGTCATTAAACAGAAACACACATAAAACAAGGTTGTATACTGATCAGTTGACAAAAATGTTGTAACCAGTGGCTCACAGGAGGCCTCTGAGGGTATTGTGAGAGGGTATTTTAATAATTATAAGGTATAAACTGGGATTGTACTATGCAAATCAGGCCACATAGCCATTCTGCTATTGTCCTAGTATTGCAGTTGAGGCCCTAGAGTTTAAGTGATTTAATTAGTTTGTAACAAAGTCAGATCTCGAACTTGCTCTATTCAATTAGTACTCTTTCTCCAGTGCCGTACTAAAGAATGCACTTTAATTAGCAGATTGATAAAATAGAACAGTTTTGCTTGCTAATTTAATAATCTGCCATGGTTTGGGAACTATGTACATCTCTTGAAAGACAGACAGTGAATTGAGGCCAGGGATTACACTGATAAACAAGATGATCTGTTGTTGGGGAGCTCACATCTGCAGTTTGGGGTAAGACTGATTTGGGAAAAGTTGATAAATGTAGACATAAGAAGTGAATAGATAAATAGTGATGTTCTTTGCCCTGTGATACTGAGGGGAGAGTTGTGGTAAGGCATAATATAATGGCTTTTAAGAGAAGTTCATTTTAAAAGCATACAAATACTAGCTTACCAGCAAGAGTCCCATAAGAATGATGTGCAAGTTTCAGGGTATCAAAACATGAAGTTAAAAGTGTTAATTGGAGAGTGTGGAATGAAATGTTTTGTCAGGGACTCTCCAGCATGATATTCTCTTCGTAATTTTATAAATTCCAGGAAAACTAAATATCCTTGGAACTTCTGGATGATAGTGGATTGGTGATAATGCATATAGCTTACCTATATACATCACACCAGATATGCTTTCTTGAAAAATACGTATTCATGAGATGTTGTATTTATTGTCTTGGTAATTTTTTAGATGCTTTATCATCATTTGTTCTGATTATTCTTGAGTCACGTGGCTCCACATTTCTTTACCTCTTTGCTACTGAGTAAATTTGATTAAATGTTAGAAAGCTACTCTACAGTGATTCCTTTTGTAATGTGATAGTAATTTAAAAAAATTAAACTTAAAAAAATTTTTACACACATGTAACATGCTTATTGTAAAGTAATTAACAGTAAATTGTTTTAACTCTGATTTCTTGTATGTTAATATTAAAACAGAGCACATTAGTAGTGCTAATTTTTTTTTTTTTTTTTTGTGGGGAAGATTCGCCCTGAGCTAACATCTTTTGGGAATCTTCCTCTTTTTTGCTTGATGAAGATTAGCCCTGAGCTAACATCTGTGCCAGTCTTCCTCTATTTTGTATGTGGGTTGCCACCACACCATGGCTGACGAGTGGTGTAGGTCTGTGCCTGGGATCTGAACCCGTGAACCCAGGCTGCTGAAGCAGAGCGTGCTGGAGTCAACCACTAGGCCACGGGGCCAGCCCAATAGTAGTGCTAATTTTTTTGGTACTAGAAATAGTAGCTAATGTTTATCGAACATGGAATTTATGCCAAATAGTTTTCCCAGTTTTCTATGTGTACTAACTCGTGTAATTCTAACAGCAGTACTATAATGTAGGTACTATTATCACCGTGTACAAATGGTGCCCGGAGGGGATAACTGTCTTTCTCAATATCCCACAGGCTGTAAGGAGTGGAAAGGCAGACATGATGATTAAGATATGCATAACCGCTAAAGGCTTTCCCACATTCGTTAGACTAACAGGTTTTCTGTATTATGACTTTTCTCAAATTGAACAATAATTCTTTGGTTCTGGAAGGCATTAAAGCAAGGGTTTCCTGTATTCCTATATTCTCTTAATTTTCCTCTAATATGAATGTTTTGGTAATCCATAAGTAGAGGAATGCCATAAAAGGCTTTTTTATGTTATATAAAATACAGTATAAACTTTCAGAGTCTCAGCAACATTTGGGTCATAATTTAAAAACTTCAAACATTATTTACATTCTGAGGGGTTCATATTAGTATAAATTTTTTGATGCCTTTTAAGAACTGAACCATATCTAAAAGCCTTCCCACATTGTCTTCATTCAAATTATTTCTCAATGGTATGAATCTGTCCACACTGTATGTTGTCTCTTAAGTAGTACTAATTTTTAAAAGAATTAAAGATTTGATTCTATATTGCAGAAATTCTTTAAAACTAATGTTTGGTCTGCTGTTAATGTTCTTTTTTAGCGACTTCAGGAAGAAATCACCAAACAGTCTCCTACATTGCAAAGAAATGCTTTGTACATCAAATCTGTAAGTTGTACATTCCTTTTGAAATTGAATTCCGTTTTGTTGAAAGCTTTCTGGTTAATGTTACCCAGTCTTTGTTTTCACCAAACCAAGGAATTAAAATCTTGTATGGTATTTGTGTGTAATAGGAATTCTTTCCATTTTCTCTCCTCAGTCCAAGATCAGCCGGCTACCTGCTTATTTAACTATTCAGATGGTTCGGTTTTTTTATAAAGAGAAGGAATCTGTGAATGCTAAAGTTCTCAAGGTTAGTAATGAACTTTAGTATAATAAAATATTATAATTCTTTGAAGGCAATCCCTAACTTACAGTAGGTTTCTTTATTCCTTTAGGGATAACTAAACTTTCTTTGAAATGTACATAGGGAAGTTATTAACATTAGATGAGTGGTTCTTAACCAGGAATGTGTATTGGAATGATCTATTGTCCTTTTTATTTTTAAGTCATACACATGCCTAGTTTCTCCTCCTCCCCCCCGCTCTATGAATCAGCATCTAATAAGTGGGACCTGAGTTCTTAAATTTTTCAGAAGATTCCCAGATAATTCTGATGGATGCCCTCCACTCCCCAGAAACATTACTTTAGACCAGATCCTCAACTTCAGAGATACTGATCCAGTAGGTTTGGGGATGGGAGAGGGGTAAGGGGCGGTATAACACATTGCACTCTGTTCTAGGTGGTTTCTTTCTTCCAGGTTAAAGGAGAGTGTTAAATTACTGGTTTCCAAAGAGTACTTAAATTGTAATCTCTTGATGTAGGAGCCAGCCTAATGATTTAGCTGTTTTGTTGAACAGAGTCCCTGATCCTTGGGAGAGGTATAATTTTAGCCTCTTGAGCTGAAATTCATAATACGTTTTCAAATATACTTAGTGTTACATGAGAAGGTTAAATGTAGTTGAAATATCTACTAGTGTTAACTTTAAGTATATATTAATAGTAGTTACTGAACTATATCACTATTGTTTCTATGTAAAATTGTATTTCAAATTTTAAAAAAGTCATAAGTGACCCCATTTGTTAATTGACTGCATTGCTGATTTTTAGGTATCCATCATTTTCACAGCAACTAGTCTATTTCTGAAATGTTTCTTTGTCATATAAATTTTGGTAACTCCTCTGTGGTCAGTGTCATGGGTTAAAATGTTTAATGGGAAAAAAGTTTAAAAAATTTATCTTAAAGTTAGGACCAGATTAAAAATAAACACTGATATTTTCAACTGTATAGATTTCCAAGTTACTTTTACAGATTTTATTTTCAACTTTATTTGCATTATGAAGACACTGCTTTAAAAGTGTGATGGATATTTTAAATAACTACCTTTATAAGTCTGTTTACACATTTTTTTTCTTTTTGGTTATATAGGATGTTAAATTTCCTCTTATGTTGGATGTATATGAACTATGTACACCAGAACTTCAAGAGAAAATGGTCTCTTTTCGATCAAAATTCAAGGATCTAGAAGATAAAAAAGTGAATCAGCAGACAAAGACAGTAGGTTCTTATACTGATTTTCTAATCTTAATATTTTAATCTTCAGTGTTCACCAGTTACTTTGTATTGTTAATCTATTAGTAAAAATGGATGAACCTGTATTTTATTTAGCATATATACAAATCCTACATATATTGATACAAGCCTTTAAAGTTTTAGGTATATTTTAGCATAAGTAAAAGAACTCTTATATTATGGTAAATGGGTCCTTTATGGTAGAATAAGCTTAATATTTTCTTTTCCCCTATACTCTGCAGCTTACATTCCTTTTATATTTATTCTTCAAAGCATTTCACATAAAATCTTGCCCAGTATTTTCAGCATATTTTATTATTTTCCTTGTAAAGCATGGAGTTACTTCCATTTTTAGATGGAATTGGTGGTATAAAACATTGCTTCATTTATGCCCCCTATGACAACCAAGTTGTATCTTTTAATAAGTGCTGCAGGTGTGCCTATAACTGCTAAAATTATAACCTTACCAACTTTATATTTAATAAATTGTATTATTTTGGGTTCAGATAAGGGAAAGCTGAATTATATGTTGGATTTTTTCTTCAAAATGAAAAAGATATTTCCTGGTAACTAGGAATATTTTCACTGTGATGTTATATCAAATTTTAAAATTAAATTCTTCTGAAGGTTACCTTGTGTGTGTGTTAAAAGCAGTTTTTTAAAAAATTAAACTTTATTTTGAGATAATTATAGAATCACATGCAATTATAAGAAATAATAGAAAGAGAGTCTAAGTACCTTTTACCCAGTTTCCCCTCATGGTAAAATCTTGCAAAACTATATTACAACCAGGATATTGACATTGATGCAATCTGGGTACAGTACATTTCCATCACCACAAAGATCCCTCATGTTGTCCCTTTGTAGCCAAACCCACTTTCCTTTTGCCTTTACTGCCTCCTTAATTCCTAGCAACCACTTACCTGTTTTCCATTTCTGTAATTTTGTCATTTCAAGAAAGTTATATGAATGGAATCATACAGTATGTAACCTTTTGGGATTGACTTTTCTCACTCAGCCTAATTCTCTGGAGTTTAATCCAGGTTGTTTCATAGAGCAGTAGCTCCTTTTTTATTGCTGAATGGTATTCCATGGTGTGGATATATCACAGTTTGTTTAACCATTCACCCATTGAAGGATAGCTGGATTGTTTCCAGTTTTGTCTATTCTGAATCAGGCTGCTATAAGCATTTATGTACCAGTTTTAGAGTAAACATAAATTTTCATTTCTCTGGAATAAATACCCAGGAGTGTAATTGCTAGATTGCATAGTATTTGCCTATTTAGTTTTTAAAGAAACTGTCAGATGTTTCCCAGAGTGGCTGTACCATGTTAGATTCTCATCAGCAGTATAGGACTGATCCACTTTCTCTGTCTTCTTGCCAGCATTTGCTGGTGTCACTATTGTTTATTTTGGCCATTTGGATAGGTCTGCAGTGATAGCTCACGGTTTTAATTTGTATTTCCCTAATGATGTCGAACATGTCTTCATGTGTTTATTTGCCATCTATATATTCTTTTTGCTGAAATGTCTCTTTACGTCTTCTACCCAGTTTCTAATTGTACTGTTTGTTTTTTCACTCTTGAATTTTGAGAGTTCTTTGCATTCTAGATACTAGTCCTTTGTCAGATATATGGTTTCCAGATATTTTCTCCCAGCCTGTAGCTTTGTCTTTTCATCCTCTTGATGGGGTCTTTTGCAGAGGGAAAGTTTTAAATTTTTTTTTTTTTTTTGTGAGGAAGACCAGCCCTGAGCTAACATCTGTTGCTAATCCTCCTCTTGTTGCTGAGGAAGACTGGCCCTGGGCTAACATCCGTGCCCATCTTCCTCTACTTTATATGGGACGCCGCCACAGCATGGCTGACAAGCAGTGCGTTGGCAGGCGCCCGGGATCTGAACCTGCGAACCCCGGGCTGCCAAGTGCGAACTAAACCACTGCGCCACTGGGCCGGCCCGGAAAGTTTTAAATTTTGATGTAACCCAATCCATTTTTCCTTTGGTTGCTCTTGCTTTTGATGTCATATCTAAGAAACCATTGCCTAGTCAAAGGCCATGAAGATTTATGCCTATGTTTTTTTCTAAGAGTTTTATAGTTTCAGCTCTTTCATTTAGGTTCTTTGATCCATTCTGGGTTAATTTTTGTATATGGGATGGGTACAGGTCCAAATTCATTCTGTTGAATGTGAATATCCAGTTATCCCAGCACCATTTGTTGAAAAGACTGTTCTTTGCTAATTCATTGAATGGTCTTGTCACCCTTGGAGAGAATCAGTTGACCATAGATGTATATTTCTGGACTCTCAGTTTTATTCCATTGGCCTATATGTCTGCCCTTATGCCAGTACCACAGCCTTGATTACTGTAGTTGTGTAGTTAAGAATTGTAGCAAAGGATGAGCCTTCCAATTTTGTTCTTCTTTTCAAGATTATTTTGGCTCTTCTGAGTCCCTTGTATTTTCATATTTATTTTAGGATCACCTTGTCCATTTTTTCAAAACAAGCACCTGGAATTTTTTTTTTTTTTTTGTGGGGAAGACCAGCCCTGAGCTAACATCCGTCGCCAATCCTCCCCTTTTTGCTGAGGAAGACTGGCCCTGGGCTAACATCGTGCCCATCTTCCTCCACTTTATATGGGATGCCGCCACGGCATGGCTGACAGGCAGTGCGTCGGCGGGCGCCCGGGATCCGAACTTGCGAACCCCGGGCTGCCAAGCGCGGACTAAACTGCTGCGCCACCGGGCGGCCCCAGCACCTGGAATTTTGATGGGGATTGCACTGAATCTATAGACCAATGTGCGGAGTATTGCCATTTTAATAGTATTAAATCTTGCAATCCATGAACTTATGTTTTTATTTATTTAGGTTTTCTTTAATTTATAGTTTTTAGTGTGCAAGTCTTGTACTTAGGTTAAATTTATTCCTAAGTATTTTATTCTTTTCGATGTTTTTGTAAATGGCATTGCTTTTTTAGTTTCAATTTTAGATTATTCTTGCAATTGATTTTTGTATATTGATCTTATATCCTTTACTTTGCTGAACTGGTTTATTAGCTGTTTCTTTTTTTCCTCTTTTATTTTTTGAAAGAGATTGTGTAGAATTGATATTAATTCTTTTTTAAATGTTTGGTACAATTGTCTGGTGAAACAGTCTGGGCTTGGAGATTTCTTTTTCAGGAGTTTTTAAATTACACATTCACCTTCCTTTGTAGTTATGGGCTCTTCAAATGATCTGTTTCATATTGGGTTTGTTTTGGTAGTTTGTGTTTTTGTGGAATTGATTCGTTTTATCCAGCTTGTCAATTTTATATATGTAGAGTTGTTCCTAGGATTCATTTATTATTCTTTTGATGTCCATATCTATCCCCTGTTTTGGTCCTGATATTGGTAATTTGTGTCTTTTTTTTCCCTTTGTCTTGCTAGAGGATTCTCAGTTTTAGTGATCTTTTCAAAGAACTGGCTGTTTGTTTCATTGATTTTTCTGTATTTTTTTTGTGTCTAGTTTTATTGATTTCTACTCATTATTATTTCCTTTTTTCTGCTTGCTTTGGGTTGATTTTGCTCTTCTTCTAGGTTCTTAAAAGGTGTGGGAACTTAGATTTTTGATGTCAGACTTTTCCCTATATTCTTTTTTTTTTTTTTTTTACCATTTTTTTCCCTATATTCTAATGTATGCATTTAGTGCTATAAATTTCCCTCTTAGCAGTGCTTTTCCTTTAAATTTGTTGAGGTTTGCTTTATGGCTCAAGACATAATCTTAGTATGTGTTCCATGGAAAGAATGTGTATTCTACTCTTAAGTGGAGTGTTCTATAGATGTTCATTAGATCCAGTAGTTGTATTTTTCTATAACTTTGCTGTTTTTCTGTATAGTTCTGTCAGTTGTTGAGAGAGGAGTGGTGAAGTCTTCAACTGAAACTGTGGATGTGTACGTTTCTCCATTCGGTTCTGTCAGCTTTCACTTTGCGTGTTTTGTAGCTCTTATTTGGTGCGTACACATTTAGGATTGCTATGTCTTTTTGGTGGAGTGACCCTTTTTTTATTATGCATTGTCCCTCTCTGTCCCTGATAATTTTCTTTGCTCTGAAGTCTACTTTATCTAATATTAGTATCACCTTTATTAATTTTATTTATTGATATGCTTTTTTAGTTAATGTCTGCATGATATATCTTTTTCCGTCCTTTTACTTTAAATTTGCCCACACTGTTACATTTGAAGACAGTTTCTTATAGACAGCATATAGTTGGATCATGTTTTTTAACCTACTCTGTTAACCTCTGTCTTTTTATTGGTATATTTAGACCATTTATACTCAGTGTAATTATTGATATATTAGTGTTTAAATCTCTTATAATTTGCTGTTTGTTCTGTTTTTCATTTCTCTTTTTTGCCTTCTTGTGGGTTACTTGAACATTTTTTAGAATTCTTGTTTGATTTATCTGTAATGTTTTCAAATATATTTCTTTGTGTAGCTTTTTTTTGTGGTTGCTCCAGGTATTACATTATATATATAAAAACGAGTGGTTGACATAGTTGCCATTTTTTGTTGTAGGACCGTTTGTCTTATCACTCCAGCTATCTTTAAACTGTTTGCACTGTCTTCATTACCATTGTAGTTTGCAAGAACTTTGTGCCCATACGCCTGGATAAGTTGTTTAATTTTTTGTTTTACACACTGAAATTGGTTGAGGCAGGGAGTTCCCACTAAAGATCCTTGTCTAAAGTAGTAAACCATGCCTCTTTTAATATAGGTAAATATTTACTGAATTAAATATTTCAGTTCATTTGGGCTGAAGTGGCAGGTGGCTATGGCTTAGTAGATTTAATATTAGTTGTAGTAATTTGACTTCCCCCCCCTTTTTTTTGAGGTAGCTTTTTTTTGTTTTGTTTTCTCACCTATGTGTTTTGATAATATTTTGGTAAAATTAGAGAATTGGGTTTTCCTTTCTTACCCCAGAGCACTGTTTATCTGTGCTGCTATATTCACCGGTATGCTCTAGCTTTAGTGGTTTAAAATTGGTTCTTATAATTAGAGGGTCTCTTACTATATACTATATGTACAAGATTGTATATTATTAAAGTGTAGGACCTTTGGGTTTACAGTTTTATGTTAATTTGTAGTTATATCATTTTATTAAATTGTAAGGTAAACCATATTTGTCTCAGTGCTTTGCATTGTAGTCAGTAAATAATTGTGGAAGTGAATACTCATTGAGAATACAGATTTTATTCCAATATCATGATTTAAAATTAAATATTTTTTTCCCCTTAGAGTGACAAAAAGAGTAGTCCCCAGAAAGAAGTTAAGTATGAACCCTATTCTTTTGCTGATGGTAAGTGAGATCTTCATTTTCAATTGAGTCCTTGTATGTCTGTTTTTTTAAAAGATAAAATCACTGTATTGCTGCATCTTTTTTCAGATGTCATGCTTATGAAAAAGTTGTTTCTTGAAGTATAATTTACCTTAATATGACATACAGTAAAAATCACTCTTTTTAGCATATAGTTCTATGAATGATATCATCCTTCTTTAAACATCTTTCATGAAGCCTTAACTTTGACTGGACATTATTATCTTACTGGATTCTAATAATAGAGTAGTACTTCTAGGCTAAACTTCAGAGTTGTTCTTGCTTGTTACCTAGCTTGAGCAAGCAAATGTCTGTTCATTGTGTAATATAAGTGGATTTATGTCTTTCTGTAGACATTGGCTCCAATAACTGTGGATACTATGACTTACAAGCAGTGCTAACACATCAGGGAAGGTCTAGCTCTTCAGGTCATTATGTATCATGGGTGAAGAGGAAACAAGGTAAAGATTCTATTTTTTTCAACTGTTACATATTTTAACAGTTTGTTTAGTATAAATTTTATAGCACAGTGGTTCTCAAACATTTTGGTCTTAGAACCCCCTTATGTTCTTAATTATTGTGGACCCCAAAAACCTTTTGTTCATGAGGATTCTCTCTTAATATTTACCAAATGGAAATTAAAACTGAGAAATAAATTCATTTTAAACTGACAGTAATAAACCCATTACATATTAACATAAATAACATTTTAAAAGTAAAAATATTTTCCAAAATAAAAAAAATGAGCAAGAAATGGTCTTGATTTACATTTTTTTTTTCTTTTTGTGAGGAAGACTAGCCCTGAGCTAACATCTGTTGCCAGTCTTCTTTTTGCTGGGGAAGATTGGCCCTGGACTAACATCCATGCCCATCTTCCCCTACTTTATATGGGACGCCGCCACAGCATGGCTTGACAAGTGCTGCATCAGTCTGCACCTGGGATCTGAACCTGTGATCCCTGGGCCACCAAAGTGCAGCATGCAAACTTAACTGTCAGGCCACCGATTTACATTTTTATAAGTCTGTTTTGTCTGGCTTAATAGGAGACATCTGGATTCTCCCATCTCTTTTTGCATTCAATCTGTTGATTTATCAGATTGTGTACCCTCTGGAAGATTCCAAAGCACACTTGAGAGAATGAGGGGAAAAAGGCAAATAATGCTTTACTAGTGATATGAAAATAGCTGTAACCTTCATGGAACCCTTGAAATGGTCTTGAACCTGAGTAGTCCCTGGACCACACTTTGAGAACTGTTGGTATGACAGATGGAATATTGCTATCCATAAAATTACTCAGTACTTTTTGAAATGGAACTCCGAAAAATTGCGTTTATGGTATTAATTTCATTTTCCTTTCTTGTTCTATAGATGAATGGATTAAGTTTGATGATGATAAGGTCAGCATTGTGACACCAGAGGATATCTTACGGCTTTCTGGTGGTGGAGACTGGCATATAGCTTATGTTCTACTCTATGGGCCTCGCAGAATTGAAATAATGGAAGAGGAAAGTGAATAGTAATCTTCATTTCAGCTATTTATGCTTAGGTGTGAAATAAATGTTAATTGTTGATCACTTTCTATAATCCAGAGCTTTAGAGGAAGAAATTTAGGTGGTTTTATGTGTTTCCCCTCACGTTAAACAAGAGGGTGGAAGCAGACTGCTCCGTGTATCAACCTAAAAATTACAGAAAAGAGAAAATTGCCTTTTGACTGTGTTGCCCTGTGTAAAGGTGGCAGGAAGACATTTTTAAAAAGCTTATTTCTTGAATTAATTTTTAAAAATTCTGAGTTGAAATGCCTTTCAACCATTACCTTTTGTGATGATTTTTCTCCCCTTTTCAGCCCAAGATTCAACAATCAAATGTTTATTGCACACCTATTTCTCTATTTGTTGTTGTTCTTGCATGGTTCAGACCACCGGTAATTCAGTAGCTGCCTATCCTTTGCCTTATCTAACAAAAATTTTGCCAGGAAGGTGGAAAGGAAGTAAGTGTTGCTCTCATTTTGTAACTGCTGTCCACATCCCATGGAAACATGGGTACAATCAAGTATTTGTCCAGCCTGACTGTTGCTGGCTTTTCATGACTTTAAAATAAATTGTGATCAATAATAGTACATTTGATTATACATTTATTACTGTGTCTCTGATGTACTATGGTTTGTACATTTAACTTGGCAATGGTTTTGTAGTAATCAACCTTAAGAAAATGTTGACAAGCTCTGGTTGCTAATTTTTAGAAAATGAGGATATTTAATAAAAAAAAACAACAAACAAAAGGGATTAACAGCTTTTGACCTCAAGTCTTTTGTCTACTGAGGGTTGGAGCTTGGCAGAAGTTCAGATATGTTTAACTATACAGTTTATGCAGATGGTTAGTTTTACTCTGCTGTTAAGCATCCATTTAAAAATGTTATCTTGTTTGCCTGCTAGCATTATATTCTGTTTAAAAAGAAATAGAAAATTGTAAAAGGAATCGAGTTCTTTGGATGCTGAATGCAGCAATGTTATCGAAAGATCTGTTCCTTGGCTCCCTTGGTGTTTGTTTTTACTGTCCTGTCAATTCCCCAAATCTTCATGTCTCAGAATTTAATATCAATGATTTTTAAAGTCATGGTAGAAATACCAAGAGTATGAGGTATTTCAATATGGTACATTTCTTAAATTTAATACATTCTAGAATTAGTTTCTTATCTTTGTTTTAGGAACCTTGATTGTTAGAGAAAGGATAGAATGTTAGCTAATTTGTTTCTGATTTTCTTTGAGTTAGATATTTATAATAAAGTTTTGGGGATTATCATGAAATCTCATATCTTTGCTTATGCTGTTTTAAATGCTCTGCAGAGGACAGCGCTGATAACTATTAGATTCCTAGAGAATAATGGTGATTTTCCTCAAGTTTGAACAATGTGATATAATCTGAGAATGCTAGCGGATAAAAGCAGCATTTCAGGGAAACTTATTTGTAAATAGCTTCTTCAGCTAAACTTTAATTATTGGCAATCAGCACTCCCTCTGCCTTGGGGGAGGGTGCAGAATAGGGAGGATGAGACCGTAAGAATTATGATTCTTTTATATATATGAGTATGAAGCTTGTAAGTTTGCAAAGTTTTTTTATTCACTGTCTTATTTGGTCTGAACAATTTTGAGGACATAAATTTAGCAATTAGAATTCAGATTTTCTGATTTGTAGGATGCTGTAGATGCTAGATCAAGGGAGGTAGGTTTAGAACAAAGTATGTAAACCTTGTATGGAATTAGAATTTTAAAATTGTAATTCCTTAATTATCATTTAAAAAAACGTGATTGGTCCAAAAAAGCATTATTCCAAAGATTTTGTGTGTGTGTGAGGAAGACCAGCCCTGGCTAACATCTGTTGCCAATCCTCCTCTTTTTGCTGAGGAAGACTGGCCCTGGGCTAACATCCGTGCCCGTCTTCCTCTACTTTATATGGGACGCCACCACAGCATGGCTGACAAGCAGTGTGTCGGCAGGCGACCGGGATCCGAACCCGTGAGCCCTGGGCTGCCAAGTGCCAACTAAACCACTGCACCACTGGGCGGCCCCCCAAAGATTTTTTAAGTATAAGAAATTGGACTTTATACCAGTGTTGTTTTAAACTAATAAGGCTGTTTTAGAATTTAACCTTGCATATAAGGTCTTTGAGAAGGGAGGGTAGGCAAGAAAATGTCTTGATTCCTGAGCGTGCCTTATATGCTGTGCCACTAGCACCGAAGCCCTTTCTGTATTAGAGCTGTGATGTATCACTGTTGGACCAGCTAGTAAAGTTAAGCCCAAGCAAGAACATTTATAGTGTGATATGCACCTAGTAAGTAGCCTTTCTTCAGGATTCAGAATAATGATTACCTAATCTTAGAGCCCTAAAGGGTAACGCTTATGTGGGAATGGGAAGAGTAGATAGATGGTACTATCTCCAGGCATTACTATATAGTTTTGCTGTTTATAGGGTGCTTTCACATACATCTCATTTGAACTTCACAATTCCTGTGGTATGCATCCCTATTTTAATGACTTGAGAGGTTAAGTAATTTTTGTAAGGCTGGTCCCATTTCTTTTAAAGTTGGAGGTTGGCCAACTTTTTCTGTAATGGGCCAGACAGTAAATACTTTAAGCTTTGCAGGCCATAAAGAAGAAGTCTTTGTTGCAACTACTTAACTCTGCTGTTGTAGTGTGCAAGAAGCCATAGACAATACTTAAAAGAATCAGCATGGCTATATGCTGATAAAATTTTACTTATAAAGACAGGTGGCAAACGGACCATTGTTTGCTGATATGTTAAAGCAGAAATGAGACTAGAGCAGTCATATGGTTTCAGAAAAATCTTATTCTGGGATTTTCAGAAGAGCAAGTTGAAACTACTAACAGCATGCAGGAAACTCATTTGGCATAGTGTTCCTTAGGAAGTACCATGCGCCTACATATTGCTTTTTAACTTCATCATAAATAATACATTTATTTACCAAAAATATATTATGTGACCTTTAGGTTACTTTATTTTGGCCATTTTCCCAACCTACTTCCCCCTCCCCCCAAACCCTGAGGTCAGCTATCAAGAGCCTATATGCGTTCTGTTGTTCTTGGAGCACCAGCCAACTGTACAACTGTTATAAAAATGTTTATTGTTTACCAAAACCAGTGGACCTCTTATCAAATGCTGCTTGGTAACAAAATCTTATCACAGTTTTAATAAAAAAAAAAAAAAGAAGAAGAAATAAGCTAACTATTTGTCTCGTCATTAGTTAGACTTTCTGCAAGGTCACTTAATCCAGACTTATTCAGTGCATTAATAAGATTCTCGGGTGTTGCATGTAGTCCTTCTTGATCTTGCCAGGCAACTAGTAGCTGCTTAGCTCTCATCTTCATGTCTTCGCTGTCACACTCAATCTGTCTGATCTCCGAGTCTTTCATTTCTAAGTAGGGAGCTAGAATCTTCCATTGTTCGCCCAGTTTGTTGGCAAATACCTCTATTTGTTCCCCTGTTACAGGTTTGTCTCGTCGAACATCAGGACCTAGAAAACACAGGAAATGTCAAGTTATGTACAGAGTACCAGGACATGTATAATTGAAAGTATACAACAGAACTGGGAAGATACAGGGCCACTGAAATATTAAAACAGTTCCTTATATATATATATACACACACACACATATATATACGTATATTTAAAAATATATATATATATATTTTTTTTTTGCTGAGGAAGATTCGCCCTGAGCTAACATCATTTTGTATGTGGGACACCTTCATAGCATGGCCACCAATGAGTGATGTAGGTCCACGCCCAGGAACTGAACCCAGGCCGCTGAAGCAGAGCACACCAAACTTAATCACTAGGCCACAGGGCCGGCCCCCTTTTTTATATTTTTCATGGGTTGAATGCCGTTCTTAGAATCATGATCATTAGGAAATCAATAATCAAAGCTAAAGCTGTTCCCTCTATTATAATTATGAAGGCTTCCTGGGAAACCAACTGCACCTCCCTAACTCCCTCCCTAAGAATTAACAGAGTTATGAGTTGCCTTCAAATATAAGTACTTTCCTTTCTAAATTTTATTGTATAAAATGTAATATTTTAAAAGTTATTGTCAAGCAATGTTTTAAATTCCTCACTATAAGAAACAGCTGAGATAAATGGTAGAAGTTGAGAAGTAGATCAAATAACGTACCTCTCAACCAAGAACCCCAATCTTTTCCAATTTTGTAAAATAGCCAAGAAAATTCAATTCTTACTTTCATTCTCCTTCAGTAAAGCATCATTATCTTCCTCATCTTCATCCTCACCTGTTTTTATTTCTTCAGAAGGAGGCTAAAATGAGTAAGAGGAATGTTTAAAAGAATGCCAACTTCTAAAATAAGACAACTAAGGCTACTTTTTGTTTAGATAAGAGTGGTTGTGAGATTCCAAGTACAGGGCCCAGAACTTTAACCCTGAGAGTGTTAATGCGAATGTCAGCTAAGGATCACAAATGTGACAGTGTTAACCTGGAGAAGGAGTGGATGGGGAAGACCTGAGAGTGGGAAAGACTCCCTTTGCCCCTGACCTGGGAAGAAGAAGGGAGCCAGTAAAACGTATGGCAAGATGATCTGCAAGTACCTAGCATATAATAACAATGGTTTAGGGAAGACTAGGGGAACAACCGTGTCCTTAAAAAATTTTGAGTAATTTTATTAGGTTTTATGCACATAGTATAGTTATAACCATATCGTAGTAATATAATGAGAAAACTGTACTGGGAGAGAGAACAGAGTAGAAAGATAGGCCAAGTTGCCCACTGTTACCCCTTAGATCCTGTGTTTGATAAAAGACAATATAATGCATTGGCAAACAGGAAAAATGGTAATAGTTTACCCAATGTATTGTGGACTTAAATTACATGCTGTATAAAAAACTATTAACGTTATACTTTATTAACTAATGTACTTCCTATAAATGTATAGTCAAATGCATTTTTGCTCATTGTAAAACATAGAGGTTTGTGGATCATTACTTTTTTCACATGATAAACTCTAAATTCAGCTCTTTGCTCAAACAGTGATAGCAGTTTTAAAGAAGATAACGTCAACTAAAGGATATGAAAAATTTGATCTATATTACTCACTGGTAATTCCTTGGCGAGCTTTATTACCATGTTTTCGAGATATTCTGGCAAACTTTTAAACTGCTGGTTGGTTGGCTGAAAGAAGTGAGGGCTTCTCCGTGCTAACAGTCTCAGGGCTCTCCAACCATAATTTGAATTGTTCACAGCCCTATAAAAAAAGAGGTCAGTCTTGTAATTTATAGCTTTTTATTTCTATATTCCCTTCCAGTTAATTTACCATGTGAAATCCTGTACTCTAAGGTAAGTAGCTGAAGGCACCATTCTTTTCATTCTGATCCTACTCCTTAAAGAACCTCTCAGTGTATAGTTCACTTATAAATAATAATGGAAACCAAGAGTCGAAGAGGCAGGTTCATAGGCAGCAAACACATTTTAAAAGTTTACATAGATTTTACTTAATTTTAAAACGTCCATTAGTATGTGTCCAGTACTGGCTAGATACTATATGTTGAGGACAGAAATCATCCACCTAGTTATTTAGAAAATAACTTTGTAATAGGTTCACTATGTTTAGTGAGTTGATATCCATATTGGCAATGTCACCTGTAGGTGTGAGTTTCAGAATATTTTTTAAATCCAATACTGAGTTACTAATCCAATATCTGGTTTTCTGTTTATGTAACACCTAAACTTTAGTTTGCTCAATACCAACCTCAGTGAATAAAAATGGCTCCAAAACTAAAAGGGAAACATCTAATAGCCAACACAGTAAACAATGATGCCAAGAATAGAATCCATGAAATGTTCCCTAATGAAGCACAGCAGTAATAAGGTGGTACACAGTAGGGTGATGGAAACCTCAGAAATTCTAAAGCTAATGTTGCGGAAATGGACAAGCTGCAGAAGAATCCAGAGCATGAATTTATTTCATTTATGAGTTTTTGCAAGTCATTTGGAAGGCCCCCCCCCCCCAAGTTCTTAGAGTAACAACCTGATTTATTTAGTCATCTCTTATAAATGAGCCTCATTACTTTTGAGCCGTGCTGGCACATGCAAAATTACTGCTAGACACTGGAGACTCCTAAGTTAACACCATGGTACGAGGCTTTGCTAAATAGGTATGAGTCTTCCTCTCTGACACATTTCTTTTTCAACAATTTGAATCTTTTAAGCATTTTTAGAATTCCTTGTCAGTTGTATATAAAAACCTCTTTATTCTCCCAAGTTCCACACCATTCAAGCTCTTAAACCAATTTTAGAGAACTATTAAGAATGAATCCACCTAGTCGTATCTAACAATGATTGATAAATCAACCATTCATTTGACAAACATTTGTTGAGCTGGGCACTCAGGAATCCTGGAGACCGTAAGTGCACCCTGAACACTCGAGGCACTACAACATTGCCGTTTAGAGCAGGGCCCCTGAGGCCAGAGTGACTTTCCTGGCTCTGCCATTTACTAGCTGAGAACTAAAGTAAATTATTTACCCTCTGCCTCAATTTCCTTAACTGTAAAATGGAGATAAGAACAGTTCCTACCTTAGAGGTATATAAGGTAAGTGCTTAGGAAGTACCTGACACATAGTAAATGTGGGATGTGTTGGCAGGCAGCATTACTGATAAATGCACAAGATATAAGACAATTTCAGACAGTGGTGAGGATGAAAAAAACATGAGAAATGAGAATTTCAGATGGTGATAGGTGCTGCATTATAGGGGGAAAGGGAAAGAGCTTCTTGGCCAGGGAAAACTGCTCAGAGGCAACATATGAGATGAGAGCTGAAGTGAGACAGCAAGCCACGGGGACACCTTGGGGGAAGTGTCAAGCAAACAGAACAGCAAGCACAAAGGTCCTGAAGTGGAAAAACCTTTGAGTTGAAGAACAGAAACAGGGCTGGTATGGCAGAGCGGAAAGAAAATGCGGAGACGTAGTTGGAGAGCTAGGTGTGAGGCAGATCAAGAAGGTCTTTTAGGCCCCAGTAAGGAGTTTGGGTCTCATCCTAATTTTAATAGGCAGCCACTGGAAGATTTTGAGCAGAAGATCTGACTTGTTAATTTAAAGATTGCTGGCCAATGCATGGAGAATTGACCAGAAAGTCCCCACTTAAGAGGTCACAGTAATTGTAACTCATAATTCTAGTCACAGCACTCTTCATGTGAGTGCTAACTACATGTAATGCATGGTTCAAAGTGAACCATCTTAATTTGCGGAATAACCCTGTGAAATGGGTACTTTTACTATTTAACAGATGAGGAAACATTAGCCCTAGTAGTCTAGCCAGTAAGTGGTAGAGAGTAGGGGATTGGACCCTTAAATCACAATGCCATGATGCCTATTGAAAACCATGGGACTGTGTGGTGTCACCTAGAAGATTCAGATGAAGCAGCAGCTAAGACCGAGTCCTTAAGTACTCCAAAATTTGAGAGTTAGGCAGAGGATGGGGAGCCAGCAATGGAGACTGAGATGCAGTGAGGCAAAAGGAAAAACAGTAGGAGAGTATACTGTGATGGATATCAAGAGAAGAAAACATTATCTAAGGAGGGACAGATCAACTGGCAAATGCTGCTGAGGTGTCAAAAAATGAAGTGACCTCAACAAGAGCCATTTGAGTGGAGTGATGGGGAGATAGCCCAGCAGGAATGGGCTGATTAGAGAACGGGAGGTGAGGAAATGAAGGCAGTAATTAACTGTTGGGAGATAGTGTGATTTGAAGGGGAACAGAGAAAAGGGGTGATTTGGAGATGAGGGCTCAAGGTAGATTTTTCTTACTTTTTGAAACTAATGTGATAGCTTGTTAGTCAATGGGAATGGTCACTGAAATCAGGATGTGTAGTAATGTGAACTTGGTACATAAACTCACCTAAGACGAAAAGTACTACATACTGTTTGCCTTACTAAGCATTCTAGTATACATACAATTCCCAAGAAAAAATATTGGAGAAAATTGGCTTATGAGAAACATTACTTACTTATATTCATTTTCAACCATATTTTCAGGGTCTGCCTGTTCAATGGCTTCTTCAAAGAATTCCTCCAAAGTTGGCATGTATTCCCTGGGCATTAAAAAATAACTATTGAGGATGATGTGTGTTTTTAATTACTCACAAAATGGTGGCAATAAATGATTCTAATGTTACCCACACTTGAGTTACAGTTAGATTACTTAGGAACTCAGATTTTTAAGGAGGTAAATGACTCAAAACTAAACTTCTCAAAGGGGACAGTAAAGAGGGGGCAGTGTGGTACTACACCATATTATATATTATACACTATGTAATGTAACATGCACTGTATTACACACTGTATTGTGTGACGATGTTACTGGTCACAGAGGGCAGCCAGAGGTTTAATAGCATTAGAATTTCACCAGCAAGCGGGAAATTTTCACATCATATCTACATCCATAAGTATGTTTTTCTTTAAACCAGAATTAAACCCAAACTAATAACCATACCATATTGAATTTCAAGAGTTTAACTCTAAGCTTCTTTTAGATTGTTACCATAGGTAGCATGCTTGGTTTATAATTGCTTCTTGAATTTGTTTTTAGAAATAAAATTGTGATATGGAGTCAAGCAAATAAATAAGATCCAATGATCTGATCAGAAGACATCTTTGACTAAAATGAGAAAAATGGGCTCTCTAAAGAAAAATCAAGCATCAAATCTTATGACTTTCATTACAATAACATGCCCTCTAATCAGTAAATGTTACAGACCTGTAAGTTTCTTGTGAGTTGAGCACCACTCTTTTCTTCTGCATATCACACTAGACAGAACAGGGCTCACACTAAAATCCCAACCAGACTATCATTCACAAATGTCTGGAACCATCTGCTAGTTTTAAAATTACTATATATTGCAAGCAATCAGGACTAATGTAATGAACATCCCAGGCTTTTGCCTTTTCTGCTTCAGACTTCTACAAACACTACAAATACAATTGAGAGTGCTCCTGCGCCTCTCCCTAATCTCGTTCTCTCTCCCCAGAGGGAGCCTCTCTCTAGAATTTGGTATTTATCATTCCCGTGCTTTTTAAAAATTAAATACATATTGTTTTGAATCTTTTAAACATTCTATCCTGCTTGTACTCTTCTACAACCCAGATTTTTCTGAAGTAGCCCTGTGTTGATACAGTAGTCCTCATCCTTATTCTAGTGGCCTACATATGGTAGTCCATTCTACGAACACGCCACAAGTTATCCATTCTCCTCTTGATAATTAGGTGGTTTTCCCACTTTTTGCTATGACTGCTAAACAAACTCTTGTACCTGTCTCCTTGTGCAGGTGAACTAGTTTCCTTAAACACTATTGCCTTCAAACTTCCACTGCAACCCACAGAAAGAAATACATTTTATATTGCAACCCAATACACATATATATATATGCAGGTGTATGTGTATACACGTATATGCAAGTATGTGTATCACATAAGTAAACCTAATGTTTCACAAAAGCATAGTTCACTAAAAAAAAAAAAAGGGAGTGATGTCAGCATCATGGCAGAGTGAGATTCCCTCTTTGAATCTCTGCCCCCTATGACACAACGAAAACATCATTCACATTCCAACAGAGCTCAAACACTGCGAAGGACTTCTAAGAAACCCCTGCTGCCATACACCGGAGAATGGAGGTGCAGGAAGCCCAAAAGGACGGGAGGAGAGGTAAGAAGTTGTACTCCCCCTCCCCAATCGATCGGCAAAGACAGCGTGGTTCGCGGAGAGAGGAGGGGCGGCCCACAGCGGGGAAAACTATTGCCATCCAGGTGCTCTCTCAGACTGTCGCGAGATCCCCACTGGGAAGCGACGACGGACTGTTTAGGGGGTGTAGCAAACACCCTAAGAGAGCCAGAAAGGAAACCCCCGGGTCAAGCAGGAGAAAGACAGGACCCCTCCCCCCACACACCCGGCGTTTCAGCATAATCCCTCCGGGGGCTGCAGCCGCCTCAGAGCAAACCGCTCGCGATCTCCATCTAGTGGCAGCAGGGGGAAACTGCAGGACTAACTTTAATCATGACGGGTAAAAATAAAGCCGTCCCCGTCGGATCCTTGCGAAAATATGTCAGGGCTACAGACCAAAAGGAAAATGATAAACACCCAGAAACCAACCCTGAAGGCACAGAATTTGATAACCTGAATGAGAGAGAATTCAAAATAGCTATCATAAACAAGCTCAACGAAATACAAGAGAACACACAGAAACAAATCAACGAATTCAGGGATTATGTCACAAAAGAGATTGAAACCCTAAAGAAAAACCAATCAGAATTATTGGAGATGAAAAACAAAATCAACGAGATAGTGGAAAAAATGGAGTCTTTAAAGAGCAGAACTGACAATATGGAGGAACGAATTAGCACTACTGAGGATAGCCATGCAGAAATGCTCCTGGTAGAGGAGGAGAGAGAGCTAAGACTAAAAAGAAATGAAGAAATTCTTCGAGAAATATCAGACTCAATGAGGAAAAGCAACATAAGGATAATAGGTATTCCAGAAGGAGAAGAAAGAGAAAAAGGAGCAGAGAGTTTGTTCAAAGAAATAATAGCTGAGAACTTCCCCAACCTAGGGAACGAAAGGGAAATAACAGTGAATGAAATCAATAGATCACCTAAATATATAAACAGGAATAAAAAATCATCTCGCCACATAGTAGCAAACTTGAAGAATACCCATGACAAGGAAATAATATTGAAGGCAGCTAAACAAAAAAACAAAATAACATACAAAGGAAACCCCATCAGGTTCTCAGCTGATTTCTCGACAGAAACTCTACAGGCTAGGAGAGACTGGAATGATATATTCAAAATCATGAAAGACAAAAACCTTCAGCCGAGAATACTTTATCCAGCAAAAATATCCTTCAAATATGATGGAGAAATAATAACTCTCCCTGATAAACAAAAGCTAAGAGAGTTCATCACCACAAGACCCCCACTACAAGAAATGCTCAAGAAGGCCCTTAGGCCTGAAAAAAAACAAATGAGAAAGGGGATACAAAGATTTCAGCAAGGAGAAAAGCAAGGAGACTAAACCAGAACAAAATACAGTTGGAAAACATCAATAATTAATTCAAGCTCATCACTGGAAACACACATTCATGACACAATCTGGAATAAAGAGATAACAAATAAGGAGGGGAAGAGGTAAGGGATTGAACTGACCCAGCCTCAGGAAAAAGGAGGCATCTGAAAATGTACTTTCTTATCCAGGAGATCGCTTATATAAACCGCACGGTAACCACTAAACAAACAACCAGAAGAGAACCACACATGACAAATAAAGAGAAAACCAAGAGAATGAGCATGCAGAAATACCAAATTGAATTTGCAGTCCGAAACACAAGGGACAAGAAACGAAGGAAATGCAAAAGAACCAGAAGATGAACAATAAAATAGCAACATTAAACCCTCATATATCAATAATCACTCTAAACGTAAATGGATTGAATTCTCCAATCAAAAGACACAGAGTGGCAGGATGGATTAAAAACCAAGATCCAACAATCTGCTGCCTCCAGGAAACACATCTCAGCTCTAAAGACAAACACAGACTCAAAATAAAAGGATGGAAAACAATACTCCAAGCTAATGGCAAACAAAAGAAAGCAGGAGTAGCCATACTTATATCAGACAAAGTAGACTTCAAGATAAAAAAGGTAATGAGAGACAAAGAAGGGCAATATATAATGATAAAAGGGATACTTCACCAAGAAGACATAACACTTATAAATATCTATGCACCCAACACAGGAGCACCAAAGTACATAAAACAACTGCTAGAAAACCTTACAGGAGATATTAACAATAACACAATAATAATAGGGGATCTTAATACCCCCCTTACATCAATAGATAGATCATCCAGACAAAAAGTCAATAAGGAAATACTGGACTTAAATGAAAAACTAGACGCAATGGATTTAATAGATATATACAGAGCACTCCACCCAAAAAAAGCAGAGTACACATTCTTCTCAAGTGCTCATGGAACATTCTCAAGGATAGACCATATATTAGGAAACAAGGCAAACCTCTATAAATTTAAGAAGATTGAAATCATTACAAGCATCTTTTCTGATCATAATGCTGTGAAACTAGAAATCAACTGCAAGGAAAAAACTAGGAAAGGGACAAAGATGTGGAGACTAAACAACATGCTACTGAACAACCAATGGGTCGTTGATGAAATTAAAGGAGAAATCAAAAGCTATCTGGAGACAAATGAAAAGGAAAATACACCATACCAACTCATATGGGATGCAGCAAAAGCAGTCCTGAGAGGGAAATTCATAGCAATACAAGCTCACCTTAACAAACAAGAAAAATCCCAAATAAATAACCTTAAATTGCACCTAACAGAGTTGGAAAAAGAAGAACAGACAAAGCCCCGAATCAGCAGAAGGAGGGAAATAATAAAAATCAGAGCAGAAATAAATGAAATTGAAACAAACAAACAAAAAAAACAGTAGAAAGGATCAATGAAACAAAGAGCTGGTTCTTTGAGAAGATAAATAAAATTGACAAACTCTTAGCCAGACTCACTAAGAAAAAAAGGGAGAAGACTCAAATAAATAAAATTAGAAATGAAAGAGGAGAGATTACAACAGACACCACAGAAATACAAGGGATTATTAGGGAATACTATGAAAAAATTTACGCCCACAAATTGGACAACCTAAAGGAAATGGACAAATTCTTGGAAGCGTACAACCTCCCAAAACTGAATCAAGAAGAAATAGAGAATCTGAACAGACCAATCACAAGTAAAGAGATTGAAACAGTCATCAAAAACCTCCCCAAAAATAAAAGCCCAGGACCAGATGGCTTCCCTGGAGAATTTTATCAAACGTTCAAAGAAGATTTAGCACCTATCCTTCTCAAACTATTCCAAAAAATAGAGGAAGATGGAATACTTCCCAACACATTCTATGAGGCCGACATCATCCTGATACCAAAGCCAGACAAGGACAATACAAAGAAGGAAAACTACAGGCCAATATCACTGATGAACATAGACGCAAAAATCCTCAACAAAATATTGGCAAACCGAATACAGCAATACATCAAAAAGATCATACACCACGATCAAGTGGGATTTATACCAGGGACACAGGGATGGTTCAACATCCGCAAATCAATCAACGTGATACACCACATTAACAAAATGAAGAATAAAAACCACATGATCATCTCAATCGATGCAGAGAAGGCATTCGACAAGATCTAGCATCCAGTTATGATAAAAACTCTCAACAAAATGGGTATAGAAGGAAAGTACCTCAACATAATAAGGGCCATATATGACAAACCTACAGCAAACATCCTACTCAACGGGGAAAAACTGAAAGCCATTCCTTTGAGGACAGGAACAAGACAAGGGTGCCCACTCTCACCGCTCTTATTCAACATAGTACTGGAAGTTCTGGCCAGAGCAATTAGGCAAGAAAAATGAATAAAAGGACTCCAAATAGGCAGTGAAGAAGTGAAACTCTCACTATTTGCAGATGACATGATCTTATACATAGAAAACCCAAAAAATTCCATCGGAAAACTACTAGAAACAATCAACAACTACAGTAAAGTGGCAGGGTATAAAATCAACTTACAAAAATCAATTGCATTTCTATATACTAACGATGAAACAACAGAAAGAGAACTTGAAAAGACAATCCCATTTACAATTGCAACAAAGAGAATAAAATATCTGGGAATAAATTTAACCAAGGAGGTAAAAGACCTATACAATGAAAACTATAAGACACTATTGAAAGAAATCGAGGAGGACATAAAGAAATGGAAAAATATTCCATGCACATGGATTGGAAGACTAAACATAGTTAAAATGTCCATTCTACCTAAAGCAATCTACAGATTCAATGCAATCCCAATCAGAATCCCAATGTCATTCTTCACGGTAATAGAACAAAAACTACTGAAATTCGTATGGGGCAACAAAAGAGCCCGAATAGCTAAAGCAATTCTGAAAAAAAAGAACAAAGCTGGAGGCATCACAATCCCTGACTTCAAAATATACTATAAAGCTACAGTAATCAAAACAGCATGGTACTGGTACAAGAATAGACACACAGATCAATGGAACAGAATTGAAAGCCCAGAAATAAAACCACACACCTGTGGACAGCTAATCTTCGACAAAGGAGCAAAGAACATACAATGGAGAGAGGGAAGTCTCTTCAATAAATGGTGCTGGGAAAATTGGACAGCAACATGCAAAAGAATGAAAGTAGACCATCTCCTATCGCCATATACAAAAATCAATTCAAAATGGATCAAAGACCTGAAAGTGAGACCTGAAACTAGAAAACTCCTGGAAGAAAATATAGGCAGTACACTAATTGCGATTGGACATAAAGGGATCCCTTCAGATTCCATGTCTACTCGGACAAGGGAAACAAAAGAAAAAATAAACAAGTGGGACCTCATCAGACTAAAGAGCTTCTACAAGGCAAATGAAACCAGGATCAAAATGAATAAACAACCCACCAGCTGGGAGAAAATATTTGCAAATCGTTTGTCCGACAAGGGATTAATCTCAGTAATATATAAAGATCTCATACAACTGAGCAACAAAAAAACAAACCCGATCAAAAAATGGGCAGAGGATATGAACAGACATTTTTCCAAGGAAGAGATCCAGATGGCCAATAGACACATGAAAAGATGTTCAACATCACTAATCATCAGGGAAATGCAAATCAAAACTACACTAAGATATCACCTTACACCGGTTAGAATGGCTACAATCACAAAGACAAATAACAACAAATGCTGGAGAGGTTGTGGAGAAATGGGGACCCTCATTCACTGCTGGTGGGAATGCAAACTGGTGCAGCCTCTATGGAAAACAGTATGGAGAGTCCTCAAAAAATTAAAAATAGAAATACCGTATGATCCAGCAATACCACTCTTGGGCATCTACCCAATGGACGTGAAATCAACCATCACAAGAGGCGTATGCACCCCTATGTTCATTGCAGCATTATTCACTATAGCCAAGAAGTGGAAGCAACCCAAGGGTCCCTCGACTGATGATTGGTTAAAGAAGATGTGGTATATACATACAATGGAATACTACTCAGCCATAAGAAAAGACACAATTGTCCCATTTGCAACAACATGGAAGGACCTAGAGGGTATTATGTTAAGTGAAATAAGCCAGAGAGAGAAGGACAGACACTGCATGAACTCACTCATATATGGAATATAAGTGAACACACGGACAGAGAGAACTGATTGGTGGTTACCAAGGGGAAGGGAGGTTGGGGGGGCACAAGGGGTGAAGGGTTACATCCACAAGGTGACGGACAAACAAAAATGTACAACTAAAACCCCACAGTGTTATAAACTATTAAGACATCAATAAAAAAAATGGTAAAAATATTAAAAAAAGAAAAAAAAGAATGCTGGTTGCAACTACTCAATTCACTTCACAAACCACCATTCTCAACTGAAGTTTTACAAGAACTACTTTAGAATCAATCTACCTAGGAACGGAAATGCTAGGACTTAGGGTGTTCACATCTTGAACTTTGAGTTACTGCCAAATTGTTTTCCAAAGTGGCTGTACCAATTTTAGGCTCCCACCAGCAGCACTGGCTAATTATTTTTATCCACAGTTCTTACAAAATCTTAGTATTTCTAAATTATCGAATTTCTTGGCTATGAGACTGCCTGCTGTGGTTTTTATCTGCACTTCTGGTTTCTGAAGTTGAGCATCTTTTCATACGTTTCTTAAGATTTTCACTTCTGAAATTATCTATTCCTTTGTCCAATTTTCTACTGGGTTGACCTTTTCTCATAGATTTGGCAGGAATCTAATCTTATTTTTCAATCTTGCTAGCAGTTTATTTTCCTAGTCTTAAAAAAAATCTTTTGGTTTTGTTGACACTTATTTGTTTGCTATTTTATTGATTTGTAATTTTATTTTGCTTTCTTTAACTATGTTCTTCTCTCAGTCAGTGCTGGACTCTTAATTTTCAGATTTTATTTTTTAAAATCTATAAACACTTAAGGTCATAAATTTCCTTCTGTGTTCTATTGAAGTTAAATCCCAACAGTTTAAACATACAGTACTTTTATTACCATTTAGTTCTATGTTTTCTAATTTACATTATGATTTCTTCTTTGATTCAGGAGTTATTTAGAAGTGTTTTAAAGGTTTTAAAGTATTTTGTTTGTTATTCATGTATAACTTAAATGAATTTGTGTTTTCTGTAAGACTAAGCCTGTTAATTGTCTTGTTAAATCCTAAATATACTAAGTTTTTCCTACCTGATTTATTACATACTGAGCAAGTATTTGGTGTCAAAACTCTAGTGAAAGACTTAGTATAAGTGTCAAAATTCTTCTACTAGATGGTGGATTGGTCAATTTCTCATTCTAATACTGTCAATTTTTTGAGACTACATTCTTAGGAAATAAAGTTTAGACCATTTATATATTTCTGATGCATTTTCCCCTTCATATTTATGCATTGACTGTCTTTATTTTTAATAATGCCTTTAGAAGCCTTTAAGACTCTTCTGACATCAATATAACTATGCCTCTTATATCTTATTTTATTTAGTTTCAACTGTTCCATATCTTTATTTTTAAAATTTTTTTGTGAGGAAGATTAGCCCTGAGCTAACATCCATTGCCAATCCTCCTCTTTTTGCTGAGGAAGACTGGCCCTGGGCTAACATCCGTGCCCATCTTCCTCTACTTTATCTGGGATGCCGCCACAGCATGGCTTGACAAGCAGTGTGTCAGTCCACACCTGGGGTGCGAACTTGCGAACCCTTGGCCACTGAAGTGGAGTGCACAAACTTAACCACTACGCCACCAGGCCGGCCCTCATAGCTCTATTTTTTAAGATGTGTTTCTTGTAAATAACATATAGATGGACTTTCAAAATATAATATCAGTTTCTGTCTTTGAACCAGAAAGTCCATTAGCATTTATTGTTGTTATATATATTTGAATTTATTTTAACTATGTTTTAAGCTTTCTATTACTTGCTTTTCATGTGCTTTTTTCTCCTCTCCTATCTTGACTACTTGAATTTTCTAATTTCCTTTTTTCCTCAATTTGTTTATTCTCTTTTACACACTTAGCAAGCACACTTTACTTCAAGTCTAGTTATTCATGATCTCTATCTGCATCTGTAGCATTCTTTAATTCTGATCATTCCTTGTATTACATCTCACTTTTATCAAGTATGTTAGTTCCATCTTTTTAAATAACTTCCAATTAGTAATTATTACTGTTTCTTACAGTGAGTTCCTGATCAGATTTATTCATGTTTACCAGTGTCTTTGCATAGCAATCCTTCTTGCGACTGACTCATTGTTTCTGGGTTCAATTTCCTTCTGACAGCTTTTTTAGTAAGGACTGCTGATGGTAGATTTTCAGTTTTAGTCTGAAACTAACTTTATTTCTCAATCACTCTTGACTGATGCACTGTTTAACTCGTTACAGAATTCTGGGTTGATAACTTTCAACACTTTGAAGTTATCATTCCACTGTCTTCTGGGTTTTTTTGTTCTTGAAGTCTGCTTGTCAGTCTAATTGTGCTCTTCTGTGGGTGACCTGGTTTTTCTCTCTGCTGACTTAATTACAATGTGTAGAGATATGGATTTATTCTGTTTATCCTACTTAAGACTTGTACTTCCTGAACCTAAGAATTTATGCCTATTCTCAGATATGAACAATTCTCAGTTCTTATCTCCGGGATTACTGCCTCTTTCCCATTCTTTATTATTTCCCTCTTTATTAGATGTTTGTTGGACCTCCTCATTCTGTGGTTCTTAACTCTTACTCTTTCACATTCTCTAACTCTTGATCCTTCTGTACTGCTTTCTGGGTAGATTTCTTAATCAATTCTTACTTCACCTGTGCTTAGTCTGCTTTTTAACCTGCCTATTAAATTTTGTAATTTCAGTGACTATATTTTCTTATTGCTAGAAATATATTTTTCAAATTTGCTTGGTCCTTTTCGAGATGTCATGTTCCTTTGTTTTATTTTCAGTTCCTTCTTTTACGTCTTTATCTTAAGCCTTTATCTGATGGTTTTATTATTCGAAGAGGCTGTCTAACTTCTGCTGTTTTTTCTATCTGTTGAGTCTTACTCATGGTAGATTGTTTTCTTGAATGTTTTAAATTTGGATGGTGAACTTATCTTCAGACTTGTATTTGTAGGATCCTTGTGTGGCTTAGGTTGAAAGTGTGACCTGCAGAAAGCTTTGTGTCATCAGCCTGGGACTTTTTAGCTCACCCCTTTAGCTTGGGGGGGGGGGTCCTTTTTACTGCTGCTAGTATAAATTTAAACTGTAAGACTGCATTACAGCAGATTTTTGGTTATACTTTCTCAGGGAATACTTTTTCCTTTACCTTTGTCCAGGTAGAAATAGACAAGCTTCGTTTCCTGTGCCAGTGAGCAAGTCCCTCCATCTCCCACTCTGCCCTTCTTTTACAGATAGTGTAGTATGTCAAGGGCCTCAGCTTTATTCAGGGGAAACTCATTTACAAATTCATGCAGGCTTAAGGCCTTATCTTTTGTCCTTTTGTGGCTGTTAAAACCCACTCCCCTGGTTCCCAAAATTGGGAATCATCTGCATTGCTGCCCAGCTAGAAGCAACCACATTAGTTCCTACTTTGGTTTTTAGTTCGCTCTTCTTTTGTAAATCCTTATTTTTTTAGGATTTCTAAAATTATTTTATCAGCACTTCTAGGTGTTTTATGGTAGGAAGCCATATTGTGCTATGCCAAAGTCAACCACAATAAACTTTTAAATTTCTTTTGAGCTCTGCTTATAACTGACAAAAAGCTCCATTCCACTCTACTTAACATTTGAGAAAAGCAACACTTCATGTGAAACATCTTAAACTTGCCTTGTCTCTGATTTACAGGCTTCCATGTTATCAGGGCAGAGATTCCAAAGCCTTGTTAATTCCTCACTACAAAATAAACAGACACATAAATAAATACATTTTTTATAGACACCATCCTCATATGCCTTAAAACTGTAAAAATACTTAAATAGTGGATTTTGGGTGGTGACAGAATGAGTTTTAATTTTCTTCATTTATTTTTGGTATTTAGCAAATTTTCTATATGAGCATATATTTAATGATAATCAATAATCATTACTTTTTCCTAAAAATATTCAAACCCAGTATAAAGCAATGAATAGTTAGCTGGAAGGTAACAGAAATTAAAGGATTATGGTACCTTGCAACAACTACAAGTGAGCTGGATCAATCTAACAGCGATTGTTTTTGGTCTGTAACATGGAGAAAAAGGTATAGCTTAGAGCCATGGATTTTGGAAGCAGGAGACAAAATGGAAGTTTGTCTAGTTGCATGAACCCACATAATGGGCCCTATAGATTGATAGGGTGTGGTTTGCTTTAGTACCAATACATACCGAACACAAAAAAACTAGAAAAACACAAAAACTGGAGCGTTCTTATAGTAACATCTTCAAAATATAAAAATAATAGCATCCCACATAGGGAGATAGGTTAACCTACTTTCCCATCAGAATCTTTTTGTTGGGTCCTTTTCCTAGGAAGTCCTCCGGTGCCGTTCTCTTCCGTACGACTCTTGTTGGCTTTGTATCTGATGTTCTGTGGTGAACAAAACACAATGGAATTACAAATGGATAGCAGAGATGGAAGTGTTTAATGTAAAAGAAAATTTAGTTATTATTTTCTTCCTTAAAAAAGATGAAAGCTTCATATTACTATAGAACACTCACAAGATGGAAGACAAAAATGCCACACTAGGGACAAATTACAATGAGTGGGTATACAGCATTTTTTCCAATAATTAATAATAGATCAATTTGTTCTGGGAACTTAATGAGAAGAAATTTGAAGTAAAAATTCAAATAGAAGTAAATCAAAGTGGTTGTATTCTTATAGAGTTCAACTCACATTTTTTTTTTTTTGAGGAAGACCAGCCCTGAGCTAGCATCTGTTGCTAATCCTCCTCTTTTTGCTGAGGAAGACTGGCCCTGGGCTAACATCCGTGCCCATCTTCCTCTACTTTATATGGGACGCCACCACAGCATGGCTGACAAGCAATGCGTCGGCAGGTGCCCAGGATCCGAACCCGCAAACCCCGGGCTGCCAAGCGCAAACTAAATCGCTGCGCCACTGGGCTGGCCCCACAACTCACATTTTTTTAATGAAATACACACACACATATCTGTACATAATGTAAAATATTATGTCAAACTATATTTTGAAATGCCTTTCTCATATTGCTTGAGTATATATTTACCTTTCTTTCACAAAACTTGGGCAACCTTCATTTTTCCATGAGTTCCAGTTTTCTTCAGTATTTAATATATGCTGGGAAAAACAAAGAAATTACATTTGCATAATGGAAGTCTTTGAAATTCTATTTGTTACTAAGAAGACTATGTAAATATAGAACACATACCTCTACCATCTTTGAAAATCTTTCTCCATCAGGGGGGTTTTCAGATAGTAGCTGTGATTAGAAAGAATATACTAAGCTTTCAACAACTTTCTGCATCATAGGAGTGGTTTGTAGGCAGAGAACCAAGAAGTGTTTGTGGTCTTGTACCTGAGCTTAACTTTATCCTTATTTTCCTATTTGGGGCTGAAACAAAGAAAATTCTAAATTTTCATTTTGTTCAATCATGGGTTTGTTGCAGGTTGAACTTACTTGATAAACTGATTTTGTAGTATCTTCAATCCAGAGTGATTGCTCATCAGTTAAAACATAGTTTGAACTGGGGAACAAAGCAATAAAAGCATGCTTGAGTTATAGCACTGTATATTTGATTCTAAGGTTTATATACTGTCTTGAAAAAAAACAAGGCATGTAACAGTAAGTCAGCCACAGTGAAAACAGTGTCAAAAATTACCAAGATAAGAATAATCACAAATGAGAGGATTATAAAATAAAGTTTTTGCATGTCATCCTTAAGATGGTTAGAATTGAAGACATGAAGGTATATAAAGGAGAACAAAACATTCAATTAATCTGAGTAACTATGAACAGAGGAAAAACTTCTTAAAATAAGAAGTTTAATGTGGGATGTAAGCCTGAGACAATATTAATATTCTTCTATATGATGCACATTCAGACAAGGCATGCTACATTTCTTTAAAACCCATTTAAAATATAAAGACAAAAAACCCCAAACCCTCGAGAAGGCTGAAGGCAGACCCAAATTGTTAATAGCTGCCATTAATTCATCTCTCGCTATGTACTAGGTGCTTTATACCCATCCAATGAGTACTGATAGACTATCATGTGCCAGGATCTGAGCACTGTATATGCATTATTCTTTTACTTCTCAGAACAAAGACATATGCATACTAAACTGACTACAGAGGCTCAGTGATTTGACCAAGGCCATAAAGCTTGAATTCAAACCTAGGTCTGGCTCCAAAGCCCTTGATCTTTCTACTAAAACCTCCACAATAGATAGGAGGATAAGAAATAACATTTTTGAGTGCTTGCTATGTGTTATCTTAAAATTTCAAGTCTGAAAGGGCTGAATTACAGCTAGTGATTGATAAAAGGGGGATTCAAAACCAGCAGGTAGTAAAGCCACATTCTTTACACAATTAATACAATATAAATTGCTTTGCAAACTTAAAATACCATCAAGTAACAGTGAAATCTACTTCAATTATGGATAGGACAAGAATGGTCTATGGTAAAGGTGGAGGTATTCAGATAAGACAGTAGAGGTTGTGATTAGGTTTTCTGAAACACCAAGAAACTGGAACTCCTCTGTGCTTCAAAGATTTCTTTTTTTTTTTTTTTTTCAGTTCTAATGTCCTAGACAGCTCCACACCTTGTAAGAAATATTATTGGCTTAGTTTGCAAATCAGGTTTGGAGAAGGTCTGAGCGAGGTGAGAAGGAATGATGCAAGTCCAGAGTAGAGACCTCCACCCACCAATTCAATGAGAACTCCCATGAAGCCCCAGCACTCAGCAGGAAAGACTCCCACTGACAGCAGAGATAGCCAACATCTTTTTTCTAAAACAAATATCCTAATGTCTGGTATCTCTAACAAAAGCCCCTGATTATCTAATGTTGATGCAAAAGAAATGTTTCAGGGATGTGACCCTTATACATAAAATCAGCCCAATACGTTAAGAAAAATATGTCAAGAAGCAAGTCCTTCTCTTTGCTGCTGTTTATAAATCATTTACTACCCATATGAACTTACCTTTTGAATTTGACCTGCCCCTTGAGATACTGGAATAAAATGAGATACTGCAACAGGATGTGTCGACGAAAGTTACTGTCGCTCAGTTGTAAATCCATCAGCTACTCGAAAAACAAGCACACACATACACATAAAACAACACATTAAAGTCAAGTTCTGCCTAAAGGTACAGGTTATGCTATTACAGAAATGGAAGATTTCAATTAAAAAAAATTTGCTGAGAGCTCACTGCAGGTGAGGCATTACTGCACAAGCCCCAGGATACAGTACCAAAGGCTTCATTTAATTCACAGGTGATTCTTAACCTCTAATTCCTTCTCATTTATTTACCATGAACACCAACTCTGTTGCAGGCACTTTGCAGGACTACAAAAATGAGCAATGTCCCTTGTTATTATGTTGTTTATCTGTGTGGACCTCTCCTTTAGCCATTATTTCTTTACACGTGGGAAAGTGGCAGCCTTTTACTTTTTTATATTTCCGCCTTGCTTTATCCTGACTTCAGGACCACAGATAAAACATTGCTATCCACTGACACAAATATTTCATGGCATAAAATGTCTTGTTTAAAATATATTTTGGAGGGGCCGCCCGGTGGCGCAGCGGTTTAGTCCGCACTTGGCAGCCCAGGGTTCGCGAGTTCGGATCCCGGGCGCCCGCCGACGCACTGCCTGTCAGCCATGCCGTGGCGGCGTCCCATACAAAGTGGAGGAAGATGGGCACGGATGTTAGCCCGGGGCCAGTCTTCCTCAGCAAAAAGGGGAGGATTGGCGACGGATGTTAGCTCAGGGCTGGTCTTCCCCACAAAAAAAAAAAAAAAATATTTTGGAGAAAATTGTATCATACTTGTATTATCACCGAATCTGGATTAGAAAGGACTTGAAGGTCATTTATGAGGAAGTTCTTCAACAGCCCTGCCACTTAGCTGGTCTTCCTGTAAGAATGACCTCCGGTGATGAAGGCAATCATTCTGATTATGTCCCTAGAGTGCTGAAGGAAAGCTGAAGTGCATATCCACAAACTCCTGCTGGTTCTGCCTTCCAGACCTAGAGCAACAATGGGAAACTGCCTTCTTCTAAATGAATAACCAGTAAGACACCTGAAAGCCCCAGGAACTGGTCTCAAGTTCCTTTGGCTATGCTTCCATCTACTAATGCAGCCTAACATTCACCAGCCATTTTATTCACTAGACACTTCTTTCACACAGTTGGCTCTTGTTTAAGCAAACCCCATGGCTTTTTTTTTTTTTTTTTAATGATTTTTTTTTATTGATGTCTTAGTTTATAACACTGTGGGGTTTTAGTTGTACATTTTTGTTTGTCCGTCACCTTGTGGATGTAACCCTTCACCCCTTGTGCCCCCCCAACCCCCCTTCCCCTTGGTAACCACCAATCAGTTCTCTCTGTCCGTGTGTTCACTTATATTCCATATATGAGTGAGTTCATGCAGTGTCTGTCCTCTCTCTGGCTTATTTCACTTAACATAATACCCTCTAGGTCCCTCCATGTTGTTGCAAATGGGACAATTGTATCTTTTCTTATGGCTGAGTAGTAGTACACATGATTGGCCTTCCATCCGGGTTTCCCTCACCTTCAGGGACTCAACATTTGATCCTGTTATTTACCATATTAACTATCCCATCCCAAACTGGCAAACTGCATGGCATGCTCCCAGTCTTCCTTTCCTCCACCTCCTGGGTGACTTTACTATCCCCGCCCAGGCTCTCAGTTCCTTGACCTCAACTCCACTGACAGTCACAGCTCCTCTACTTTGGCCCCCCATTACCATGGCCACAAGCTGGACCTGGTTATCACTCACAGCTGCCCCAGCTCTGAAATCTTTAATTCACAATCCTTTCACTCCTATTTTTCCAGGTCTCTCACTCAGTTGTCCCAATGTACCTAATATGTGGACCTTATTGAGACCTTAAGTCCCTTGAATCCTCTATTTTCTGCCCATCTGTTAGTCCCATTCTGTTTTTTACTATAATCCTATTTTAGTCTAGATAAGAAGTTGGTAAACATTTTCTTAAAGGGCCAGATAGTAAATATTTTAGGCTATGTAAGCCAAGAGGCATATTATGGATATTACGTAGGTACTTATATAAACATTTAAAGTGTAAAAAAACAAAAAAGAGGCAGTGGGCCAGATTTGGCCCATGGGTTGTAATTGGCTGAACCCTGGTCTAGACTTCTTGGTTTATCTCTTCAACCATTTTCTTGCCAACTTCCTCAATATCCTTGTCCCATACTTCTGTCCTATCTACTGAGCAAAATGGCAACCTTGGATCAAACCAACTGTTATTCACCTTCTCTGTACCAGCACTAAGGCTTCCAATCTAGGCTGCAGGTGGAGCTGCTTGAAAGAAATTGCAAATCACACAGCTATGCAGATGGTATCACTGCTATGTTACTGTCTCCAGTTCAAGACTCTTGTCTCTAATCAGCATTCTTTCTTTATTCTCCAAGGCTATTCTCTCTCCTATTCTCCACAGCAATGATTTCAAACCTTTTCCATTTACCAAAACAGTACTTACTACCCCTCTTGCTCTCGGTAGATAACTACCTCCACCTTCAATGAGGAGAAAAATTCATTAAATTGGAAGTTTCAGCTGCACCCATGTCCTTGTTTTCTTCATTTCTTCTGTCACAACATCTTTATTGCTAAAGTAATTCTTCCATCTGGACATCCCAATTCCCTAAGTTAACTGAGTGCCATCAGTTAACTGCCCTGGTGCCTGTACCTTCAACCCTTCGTCCTTTCCAAGCTCCTTTCCATTAGCATTAAATAACTTCTCTCAAAGAGATCCTACAGCCTCACCTTATCCTCCCTGAACAGCAAAGCTCCTTGAAAGAACTGGCTACATTCACTGTTTCCAATTCACTCCTCAACCTGCTACAGTCTGTGTCTTTCTGGTTCATCAATCCACTCAAAGTATTTTTGTCAAGATCACCAATGACTTATTTATTGTTAAATCCAATGAACCCTCTTTTCATAGTCCTCATCCTGCTTGATCTGCTTGGCTTCCACGAGGTCATACTTTTCTAGTTTTTCTCCAGTCTCACTAGCTACTCTTCAATCTTCTTCTCCCCTCCTCCCTACCTTCTCCCTTGTTGATTTTCTTCAGGATTCAGTTCCATACTTTCTCCTCTTTGCAGTCTACCTTCTCCTTCTTTAATTACCACATATAAGCTGATAACTCCCAAATCTATAGTCAACCTAGATCTTGTTCCTAATCTCCAGATTTATATATTCAAGAAGCTACTACATATCTCTACCTGAATGTTCAACTGACACTTGATTGGATTTCATGTCCAAAATAAAACACACCAATTTTCCCCACAAAGCCTGGTCTTCTCCAGTGTTGGTTAATTCAGTAAGAGGCTCTACCATCCACCTATTTGCCTAAGCAACTCTAGGAAGACTTCCTGGAAAAAGCTGCAACTATAAACCACAGGAGCAAACCTAAAGTTGCGGAGTATGTGGGACAAAAGAAACAGTAGGTACAAAGACTCTGAACCAAGTAAGACTGGCCTGTCCGAAGACCCTCCATAGTTCAGTCAATCTGGAGTGGAGACAGGAACTCCTGGCCTGAAGAGATGAGGAACTCCTCATCTATCTTGAGCTTTAAGTCCCCTTTACCAATTTATTCTTTATGTTGGAAGATAATATTTTTTGATAGAAACAATGGATTGAAAATAGAGTCAACAAGACACTGAATAAGAGGTGGAAAGGGACTAGTGTGATCATTCAAGCTAACTACTTCAACATTATACTTAAGAAAACTAGGCCCCGAGGAGTTAAAATGACTCTGCAAGGTTACACGGCTAGTTAGTGACACAGCTGAGACTAAAACCGACCCACTCAATTGTATTTTCTTCTTTAATATGTTATTTTCTAGTTCTACTTCGTGTGTGTGTGTGTGTGTGTGTGTGTGTGTGTGTGTGTGAGGAAGATTAGCCCTTAGCTAACATGTGCAGCCAATCCCCCTCTTTTTGCTGAGGAAGACTGGCCCTGAGCTAACATCCGTGCCCATCTTCCTTTGTATTATATGTGGGATGCCTGCCACAGCATGGCTTGATAAGTGGTGTGTAGTCCACGCCCAGGATCTGAACCTGTGAACCTTGGGCCGCTGAAGCAGAGCACGCAAACTTAACCACTATGCCACTGGGCTGGCCCCAAGACTTTTACATTTTAATATTAAATGTATTGATCTTTTCCCTTATGATTTGTGCTTTTTGTGACTCAAGAAACTTTTCCCTACTCCAAATGCATATTTTCTTCTAAATGTTTAAAAGTTTTGCTTTTCACATTTAGACTTTTAATTAACCTGGAATTGAGCCTTGTACCAAGTTATGGACTGAATTTTATTTTTTCCACATGGATAATGAGTTGTTTAAGCAACATTTATTAAGAAGAATCTATCTTTTCCTCACTAATTTGCAATGTAACCTCTTTTGTGTATCAAACTTTCCTACAGTTTGTGCTATTGTTCGTTTTTTTTTTTTATTCTTTATACCTGTACTAATAATTACCTCACTGTTTTAAATACTAGAGCTTTATAGGTCTTCGTATCTGATAGGGCAATTGTTCCCACCTTTTTCAAATTATTCTTACTCTTGGCTTTTTGCTTTTCCATAAACACTTTAAGATAAACTTTTCAAGTTCCCTCAAAAAAGCCATTTGGATTTGATTCAAAATACACTGAATTTATGGATAGATTTGGGGAGAAGTGGCACTGGGTCTTCCTGTCTATAAATGTAGTCATACCTCTCCAGTTTTGTAATTTTCTCCATGAAGATTACTCCTAGGTATTAGTTTTCACTTCTATTTTGAATAACATTTTGTAACTGGTTACTTTAAGAACACTATTGATGATTCTCTTGTAACCTTGCTGAAGCCACCTTATTTCGAACAGTTTGTTGGTTCTCTTGGATTTCTGTGTACACAGTTATATTGCCTTCAAAGAGGGAGAGTTCAGCCTTCTTTCTCCCATACCTATAACTCTAATTTCTTTTTTGTTTTCTCTTATTGAAATGTCTAGGTCCTCTACTGTAGTGCTGAACAAAAATATGCTTAGTAGACATTTGTGCCTTGTTCTTGAATTTACTGGGAATACTTCTGTAAGTTTCATCATAAGTATCATGCTTGCCATAGGGTGTGTTTTGTGTGTGTGTGTGAAGAAGATTAACCCTGAGCTAACATCCATTGACCATCATCCTCTTTTTGCTGAGGAAGATTGGCCCTGGGCTAACATCCATTGTTAGGCTCATTTTTTTTCCTTTTTTTGGTGAAAGCCCATTGAATTGTGTGTCAGGGAGGAGGGAATCGGGCAGCAGTCTTTCTAATGCAAAAGCAGGATGGCTGCAGGAGTTGCATATTTCTCAAAAAAGAAATGAGTATATGAGTATATTGTACAAAACTCTGATCAATTGTGTGTCTCAAGAGATTCCTAGAAAAGTATAAAATCACTCAAGTGTAGTAGAGTTCTTTCTTAAATTATTTAAAGGCACCACCAAGTTCTTATATAATCCTGGGAGAGCTGTTAAAACTCTCCTCAGACAATTAAGAAATAAAGCCAAAACTCCAAATGCTTTGAATATATCCATTTTCTCCCCAGACTGGGAGAAAATACAGGTTCCAGAGTCATTATGTTTACCAAAATAGAATGATTTAAACTTTCAATTTTCACAAATGAATTAGATGCTAAATTAGGATTTAGAGGACTAAATTGTAAAATGGTTTTCTACTTGGAATAGGTACCTTCCATATATCTGATTCAACTGACTTATATAACATTTGGTTTCTGAGAATAATATATAAATAATTGTATAAAGACTAAATTATAAATTTAAATAGTATTCCTATTTACAGTACTAATAATTTTTTAAAAACTTCCTTTCAAAAAAAAAGTTCTTAAAACGGAAATCTAACTTTAGTTTAAGGATCTCAGTTTCCCTGATGAGTTGATATGTCCACTGCCAGGCAGGAGATGTCACATCTCAGCCCTTTTTCTTTAGTAAAGGTATAGTCACAAATTGAAAGGTTTTAAGAAACCCTTCTGTACTAATACTTTTGAGAAGATTTAGAGGATTGTAATATTTCTCAGTAAAATATATACCAAAAATTTAAATTTTGATCTCTTTCCCTTAACAATCCTAATTACTGTAAAACACAAACTATTTTAGCAAATGCAAGACTCCTTTTCTGCCTTCAGAAGCCTAAATTAAATGAAACTTCTCAAACAATAAAGGTTCTGTTGTTACCTCTACTAATATGTAGGATAATTTAAACATAAACATGGGTGGACAACTAAATCAAATTGTGCTTAAATAGCCAATATCTATATATTGGTTTTCATAAACCTCAGACAATACTGCAAATTACGTGACTCTACAGAATACTCTTATGCTATCTGATCAAGTTTCAATAATCTGTTTTCCTTAAGAAACTTCTAAAGAAATTAAAATTCAGATATGGAAAAAAATAAGAAGTACCTAACCACTATTCAATTCCTATGTGTTTTTAGCCTAAGTCTCTCTGACTATAAAACACATTTGTTCTTCATAACACTCAAATTAAGATGGTGAAATCAATTAATGTATACTTTTAAACATACTTTATAAAATTTTTTAAAAACCAGAGTTTTAAAACTTAAAAGAACACTGTCATTAAACATATTGTTTGATATAGTAAAATGTGTATTAAAATACATTTAAAGTTAAACACAAATATCATAGAGAAGGGAATCTGATTAACTCAGAGAAACAAAATTAAGTCTCTGGGTATGCTGTCTGTTCTCAAAGATAGTAAAATGTTCTTTGCCCTTTATATGTTCTGTCCAGGTGGCAGTAATTATTGCCCTCATCAGAGAACATTTTCTTTTCCAAGTTCTGTTAACATTTATAAATATACTGACTTCTTTATGCTTTTGTGCAAATCCTTAGTAGGTAGTGCTGTAAAGATGATGAGAGGTCTCATTTCTAGAGGAGCCAACATCTTTTTTGGTGAGGGAGACTGGCCATGAGCTAACATCCATTGCCACTCCTCTTTTTGCTGAGGCAGACTGGCCCTGAGCTAAACATCTGTGCCCATCTTCCTTTATTTTATATATGGGACGCCACCACAGCATGGCTTGATAAGCGGTGCATACGTCCGTGCCTGAAATCCAAACCTGTGAACCCCAGGCCACCGAAGTGGAGAGTGTGAACTTAACCAATATGCCACTGGGCTGGCCCCAAGGAGGAGCCAACATTTTTAATGGTCCTTCTGCTATATCTATTATTAATTTTGACTACTCTGGCTAATAACATAGCAATGTTGGGCCATTTCTTCTTCTATTTTGTTCTCATATTTATCTTATCAATTAACTAGTCTCCTCTGCCAATTCTTTTAGACTTTGTTCTTCTTCAGAATTAGGCTCCAAATCCAGAGCCTACATTGGCAGGGTATCTTCTGCACCCTGACTGTCTTTAGTCTTTCCTAGATGGCCGTGTGGTAGCACCAAAGAATTTACTCTCTTATCTTGTGTAACCACGGCTTCACTCACATACAAAGAGGATTCTAAAAATAATAAAGAATAATGAGTATGCTCCACATTTTTCAGTATGGTCAATGCTATTTAAAGAGCTGCCCTATCTGTCAGGCCCACATAGTACAAAAGTGTCACAACAAAGAGGGCAACTCATGCCTCCCACTTTGAGGACCATTTCAAGTTGATTTTATTCATATAAAAAATGTCAATCATATGAAAAGGTTTTAGAAACTGCATTTACCTTTTCGGATGGGTGGAAGCATACCCATATGCTAAAACTGACATGAGTGTCAGCAAAAGACTTCAAACAAATTGCAAAGTTTGTAAAGCCCTAAATATTCATCAATGTCTTCACTGCCCACACAACTTGGACTCAGCAGAAACAGTCAAATATCAAAATAGAATTAAGAAAAATAAACTAAACAAGGAGTTTGTACATAATTCAACTCAAATGGCTAGACACATTGCCTATAGCTCATATGACAATGAGATCTATAGTAAACAGAAGATTTGGTCTCTCTCCTTACGAAATATTAATGGTAGGCCAACAAAGTTTCTGTTACTTCCTCAGTAGCCACCCAAAGGCCCGACACTAATGTGCTAGATAATGTTGTGTTAGATTATTTCAAAGCCCAAATCAAGTCTGTCAATCATTCTAATCACAGCTGTGAGAAGCCCTACCAGTTGACTCAGATGGATGGTGTCAAGACATAAAGCCTGATGACTGATTTACATCAAGGTTCATCAGTGGAAAACAGTGCTCCAATCTTGCTGAGAACTGCTGAGTGCCTATGTGATTTTTAAAGTATAAGGCCTTCCATCTTGGATCTATAAGAAAATATCAGCCCCACCCATTTAATAGCTTTTTGCTATTAACCTCTTTTCCTCTGGGGGCACAGGGACCAATGACCTAGTTTTTACTAAAATTTCAGACCATGGTGAAAACCTAGAGGAACCTCATGGTAGAGTCCTGGAACTACCTGGAAGCCTGGCTCTTTCTCTGGCTTGCAGACAAGGAAAACTCAAGCTGTGTTCCAGAGCTGTCCAAAAACTTCTCAGACCTGTTTAAGGGAGTCCCATATGAAACAACTGATGTAGCTACAGAAAATTAAATGACAGTGGTTAGCTGCCTGTTTGTCAACAGGAGGGTCTTACTTCTGTTCATTTGTTCCTAATGAGGCTCTAATATGTTTCAAAAAGGAAAAGACCTGTCTTTGCCTTCATTAAGCAAAAATTCAACCCGGGTGACCTCTCAAATGTATACAGAGAATACGAAAAATTTAAGGCAGAGTCACTGTATTGATAGCTTCTTTCTGTCAGGAATTTTTCTTTTTAAATGACCAAAAGTCCTTATTTGGGAGCTCTTCACACAATGCAGAGACTGGGCAGAGTTGTTTATTCTCTTTTTTCCATGAACAAGAATGGTGTCATGACCACACTGGGATCAACAGTGCGTGACCACAGGCAACCACCCTAGTAACTGCTGGCTACTGAGAATTCCACCTGATCTTTTTCTTTTGGTCATTGAGTCTCAACTGTAAAGGGAAGAGGAGTTAGTATTCTGAAAGACTGGGTAACTCTGAGGCCTATACGTAGTTACTGGTACTGTACTCTTTTCTATGAGAACTCAAAGATAGAAAAATACATTCCTTTAACCATAATGTTAATATTCATGGTACTTAAATGTTTTAAAATGTTGGTTCTGCTTTTACATGCTACTTAGTGCTGAGGGAGGAATTCCTTAATACAGTGCCTTTCACATGGTATGATAAATTGGACAATTAGAGGTGAAAGCCTCCTTTAAAATTTCTGAGTATGACTCTGGACTAAACTTAAGGAACAGGTACTTCTCCACTAAAAAACAAAATACAGATTTCTCAGTACCATGTTTAGCAACTGATAACCCTGGATTATTTTGTTATGCTAACAAAGGAACTGTATTGTTAGAAATTAGTATTTGCAGTTATACCCTAGGCAGCACAAAAAAGCGGCCCTTGAAAATTACAATGCCACTTTGTTTCTAAGGGAAACTTCTATAAGAAAGAAGGTATGATAACTTAGAAAGAAACCTATTTTATTTGTAGAACCTGTGCCTAACTGTAGTTGCCATATGATCAGCCAGTCTCTAACTATAAAGGTTATACCATCCTTGCCATGTATCATCTCCTGACTCTCCTAAGGAAAAGTGTGACCACATTCACCTAAGCAAAACACGATGCTTCTGGGTTATAAGATTCTCATCAGATAGAGTTATATGCTCTATTTGAGAGATGAAAGACCTAACTTTGTAACGACAAGATTGCTTCTCTAAACCTGCTCGCCACTAAAATGACAGGCTATAGAATTATGCTCTAAATAATTATATAGCTTTAGATTTCACTTTAGCTGGTTCTCATTGGCAAGGAATAAGGCACCTATATCCCTGTAAAATCAGAGCGTTTCGGTGACATCAGACTTTATAAGCAAAAGAAAGTTGTAGAGAAGTAACATCAGACTGGCATGTATTTAGGTGTAAAGGCCTTTTCAGAAATCCTGGGATTTAAAACATTATATCAGGTATTATAGAGATGCTGGAAGGCTTCTTTCAGTGGAGCAGTAAAACTTATAAAATGGGACATACTTTTAATGCTTTAGGTAATGCATTACGAATATTTTCACTTGGATACTGAGTAGTAAGCACTGGAAATACACAGGAAAAATAGGAAGAATGTACAAGAAGGGTTCTTACATAGATCTAAATTTAAAATAAAGTTGTTGCTTAAGAGGCAACAAAGAAGAGAACTGAAGAAGCAAAACATGCCTCGCATTCTCTTTGTTAGAATTCTCTGTGCCTTTTTCTTTCCCACACTATAAAGTTTTAAGCTTCTCAAAGCTGCTTTTTTTCCTCTCAAAATATTAACTAATGGAATTCCAGTGCTTAACCCTGAAAGCTCATGCTCTCCACACTGCTGGTCAAAGAAAGCTCAGAAAGAATCCGTAAAGGAGACACTATTCAGAAAACCAGTTCTCATAAAGAGGTGAATGGAGACTGATACAAAACCATCGATCTTCTACTTCAATATGGAGATTTCTCTGAAAATGTACAATACTGCTGCTATTTTTAAAATGTCCTTGGAAATGTCACTTGTACAAAAAAAGTCTTTTAAGACATCTAGAGTTTTGAAATAGCTGTCACATCCTGAGAAGTGTAACCTGTAACTCCTAAAGGTATACAACTCTTGGGGCCGGCCCAGTGGATTAGTGGATCCTGTGCATGGACCTACGCACTGCTTATCAAGCCATGGTGTGGCCCAGTGGATTAGTGGTTAAGTTTGCGCACTCTGCTTCGGCAGCCCAGGGTCCGCAGGTTTGGATCCTGTGCATGGACCTACGCACTGCTTATCAAGCCATGGTGTGGCAAGGCATCCCACACATAAAGTAGAGGAAGTTGGGCGTGGATGTCAGTCCAGGGCCAATCTTCCTCAGCAAAAAGAGGAGGATTGGCAACAGATGTTAGCTCAGGGCTAATCTTACACACACACACACAAAGTATACAGCTCTTACTAGTTGTATTTTGTAATCCCACACATAAAGTAGAGGAGGTTGGGCATGGATGTCAGCTTAGCTCAGGGCTAATCTTACACACACACACACACACACACACACACACAGAGTATACAGCTAATCTTACACACACACACACACAGAGTATACAGCTCTTACTAGTTGTATTTTGTAACTTTTTTGCCCTGATAATATTACTTAAGTTGACATCTCAGCTTCCTGAAAGGTATATATCTTTCAGAAGGTTCTTTGTTAAGCTAGAGGAAGAGCTTTGGGATTTTTTCTCTTCTTCTACATAGGGTAAAATAAAAATTTTGAATTCTTTATTTAACCCGAGTTTTATATGTTTGTTTCATTTAAATTAACAAATATAGCTGGATTTTAAAAAATCCAATCTGATAATCTGTCTTATTAGATAAATTAAATCAGTTTACACAGTTATTACTGATATATTTAGACTCATTTCTCCCCTCCCTTTTCTTATTTTTTTCTCCCTTCCGGCCACCTGTTGGATTTACAAAGTAGTCTACGTTTCTTCCTGTCCTCTTTTTACCTCTTGGCCATTTGAGAGCTACAAGTTGTCTTTCTTTTGGCAGTTTCCATTTTAATATATATAATCTAAAGTTATTCAGTATTCTTTTCTTCCTCCTGAAGATTACAAGGACTGTAGTATATGCTTGAATTACTCATTAAACAACTGTTTTCCTCTCTCATATTGTTATTGTCATCTAGTTTAAATTCCACATTAAAATTTTTTTTAAATTGGTTATTATAACTTTTTTGTTTTTAGTCAACAGTAAATTTACTGTTATATTTTTCAATTTTTGTGTTCACCATTGGTTTCTGTACCCCACTCCTTTCTTAGGGGTTCAATTTCCTTCATCTTGAACACCATCCTTTAGTAGTTTTTCAAAATGAGGGTCTTAGAGTGGTATATTTTCTTGGTCTTTGAATGAAAAATGTCTATTTCCTCCAGTCTTGAGTGCGTTTAGCTGAGTATTCTAGATTGACAGTTATTTTTTTTCCCCTCACCACTTGAGTATTTCTCCACTGTCTTCTGGTATCTATTGTTGAGATCTGTTAGAAATCTGCTAACAGTCAAATAGCTGTTTCTTTCCATTGTATTTGGTTTTTTTTTCCTCTTTGGTGGCTTTTAAGGTTTTCTCTTTATCCCTGCAGTTACAGCATGATGCATAGAAGTCTAGATTTATCTTTCTTTACCTTGCTTGGTAGTTGTAGCACACTTTTAATATGAGAACTTGGGACTTTCTTCAATCCTTTTCATTATAGTTTCTCCACCATTCCCTCTATTTTGTTCTTTGGAAATCCTATTAGATATATGCTGGAATTTCTCAATCTAGCCTCCATGGCTCTTAACTGCTCTTTCATGTTAACAAAAAAAAAATCTGTCTCTTTGTGCTGTGTTCTGGGTGAAATCATTACTACCTTCCATTCACTAGTTCTCTAATCATCTATGTACAATCTATAGTTTAAATCTGTGTGCTATTCTTTGGTTTCAATGATTATATTTTTTATTTCCAAGACTTCCAATTAGTTGTCATATTCAATTGTCCTATTTCATTGCTGCTGAAAGGTTTCAGTTTCACAATTTCTTATTGTCAAAGGATGCTCTATCTCTTGGATTATCTAAAACATAAATATTTTAAAGTCTTGGTCAGGCTGTGGCTCTGAAATAAATACACGTATATCCAAATAGTTGATTTTGTTGGTGATCTTTCTTAGCATTGCATTTCTTTATGGATTTTGGAATTTTAACTTATCAGAGAGTTTTGAATGGGAGGCTTTTGTTTTGGGATGTCTGTTTACTTCCCATTCTTTCTCTCTGTATACACCCTTTCCTGTCTAGTACTTTTGTATTAGCTTCCACCAGGGCCCCTGGGCCCAAGTCTGGAAGAAGTCTTATGATCACTTTTGGAGCAGCCGTTTCATGAGAATATTGGGGATAGCACATATGTGGTCACAGAGCAAGGAGATGGACACAAAGCTGTGTTTTTGTTATCCCCAGACCCACAACTTCCTATGAAACCATAGCTCTTGGCAGAAGATTGGTAATATTCTTCTTAGCTTCTTTTCAAAAGTGGGTCAAGTTCCACCCCCATCCCTGGTTTCAAGCAGTGAATTTGGCTCTGGTGATTGGTCCCACATGGAATACATCTTATCTCTGTCACTTGTAGCCAAACTGCTGGGGGCCACCACCTGCTGGCTAAAGTCCAGCAGGCTCGAGGCTTCAGTTTTGCTCACCACTTGGCAATATCTGAAGACATTTATCCTGTTTCTGGAAGCCCAGCTTTGTCTTTTTCATTTTCTCTTTTTATATTTTCCCTGTCATTGCTATGTGTCTGGAGCAAAGGCAGTGAGTCAAAACAGAAACTCAATGTGCTATCTTGACTAGAAACTTACATATCCCCTAGCATTATATTTAAATAAAATTTAGCTATTAAACTGTAAAAATAAGATTAACAGGAAATTTTCAAACCCATTATTTGTACCAAAATGGCAAACTAATTACAAAATATTTTCATAAATGTAAATTAAATCCTAACATGAGGTTCAAAATATATATACTTGAAAGTAATTAAACTGCATTTATTCTAAAATAAGTCTACAAAACAGACAATGCAGAACTTCTTTCACCTTTGAAATCAAATTAGTCTTACTTGTGCAAGGAACAAATAAGGCCTCTCAAACTAGCATTTATCAGCTCTAACCAAAAGTAAAGTAAGAAATACTTGTATTGAATTTAACTTAAAAAGGATATTGGCTAAACAGAAAAAAAAAAAAAAAGACCATTTCTTATTATGCTTAGTGAAAAAGAAAGATCAATACCTTTTCACTTGTCAAAAATTTTGCAAAATATACATGCTCTCCTCCTGTTTTCAATTCTTCCATCTTTTTCCTTGAGGCTTGAGTATCATCTAATTTATAACTCTTAAAAACAGCTAGAACTTCTTCAGAATACTGCAAAGTAAAAATCTCTATTAGTTTTATTTGGCATTATTGCCCAATAACTTGTTGAGTGCTTTTCTCTATCAAAATACCTAGAATTTATTCCCCATTAACCATATATGCATATTCTAAGGCACATTAAATAAAAAAAATTATGATAGCAAAATGAGGGTAAAACTATTTTGCTTGAGATTTCATGGTATTATAAAAGTAGGAATAAACTCTCTACTCCTAAAGAAATGTGATTTCTTATGCAGTTTGTGTAAGGGGTAAACAGAGAAAGGAATGCTTTGAGTATACAGAAATTTACCAGTGAAATTAGCTGTTTAACCAGCTGTGGAAATTCTCATTCATTTCTTGTGCTAAAGACTGTGACCATATAAAACAATGACATTAAGTTCTAGCTAGTTGAGGGACAATTCCAGATGATTTCTCACTCACTACTTAATATGAATTTGGATGATGGCCTTCCCTCCAAAAATATTGCATATAAAATAAAAATTGTTAAAGATAACACAGAACACACACCACGCTACTTTTAAGAGCTACCTATTAACTTCGGGTTTTGATTACCACAAAAAAGGACGACTGATTTTTAAGTGGTCAAGAAAAAGAAATACAGAGAATTCTTATAAAACAGGAGTTAGCAAACTTTTTCTGTAAAGGGTCAGATAGTAAATATTTTAGGCTATATGTCTCATATGGTCTCAGCTGCAACTACTCAAGTCTGCCATTACAGCACAAATACAGCCACAGATAATACGTAAATGAATGGGCACGGTTGTACGGCAATATAACTTCGTTTACAAAAACAGACAGTAGGCTATTTCTGGATTTGGTCCAAGGCCATAGTTTGCAGAAACTTTTCTAACAGGAAACCTGAAATAATTTTGTGCAAAGTAAAGACAGAATGTATTCTGCAAAAACTCATCAATTCATGTTGATGGTACTCACTATGTAAAAAAAAAAAAAAACCCAAGGCTGCAATTACTAACTTTTTAAATCCTCAAGGCATTTTGTAAAGTACTTCACAAAATCAGTTTATATCAATCAGTTAATTGTAAATATTAATTTACAATTTAGCCTTCATATATTATGAAATAGGTATAAAAATGTAGGAGGTAGAATCACATAGTGAAAAGTATGCTGGACCAGAGTCAAGTTTTGGCTCTACCATTAGTTGTTAAATATTGGGCTTTTGGTAGTCTGCAATTGGCAACTCACCTTGAGAAAAGTTTTCCATGAAATCTTCTCATAGCATTGCACAGGGTTCCTAAAGTAATCCTGAAGTGACCAGAATTTTCGGTACAGGTTGTAATCAATTGGAATGGAGCTAATAAAATAAATGTTATATTAAATAAATCATTTAAGGTATTTTAGAAATATCTGAAGTGCTCTTAACTTTTCTTGGGTCACCAACCCTTTTAAGAAGCTGATAAAAGCTATGGCCTCTTTCCCCAGAAAAGTGCATATTCATGAATACTTCACCTTTTATAAATAACTTCAGGGGATTCATAGACCCCAACAGACCCTCTTTATCTAGTGGTGGAACCTCTGAATTTTGGCTGGATACGATTATTCAGAATTAAAGACTATGTTTCCTAACCTCTCTTGCAGCTAGCTGTGGCCATGTGATTAAATTCTGGCCAATGAGTTGGGAGTGGAAGTCATATGTGACTTATTTGGGCCATGTTTTGCCATTTTCCTTTTTCCCTTTTTGCTGGCTAGAATGCAGATGTGATGATGAGCCATCTTGGACTATAGGAAAAAGAGCAAACACCAAAAAGGGATGGTGGAACAAGAAGTTAGAAGGAACTCGGGTCTCCAGACAATCTCCGTGAGGAGTGCTATGGTATCAGCCCTGAACTGCCTGTTTCCAGGCTTTCACATAAGAAAGAAATCAACACCTATGTTGTTTAAGCTAATGTTAATTTGAGTCTATGTTAAAAGCCATAGGCATTATATCCTAACCAACACACTAAGTTAAGAAGCCCTAGTACGAGATAAATACATTAGGTACATATCAAATTTATTACAAAAAATAAGCTCGCTCTTTAGTGTCTTTATTATGGCATTACTAATTCAACTTCTAATTTGGCTAGGTTAGAAATCTACAGTCTCAATATACATTCCTCTAATTTTTAAATTTACAAGCAATCATTATACTATAAAATGTTTTAATTTTTAATGTTAAAACAAACATTTCAGACTTTTTAAATCTAATAGGTTGTTGTTTTTAACAAAATCCTCTATATCATTCAAAATAGCCAATGAAGTCTTTTAGTATTACCCATATGCCAAAAATGATTCAGGTTTTGACTATTTCATATTCTTAAATATCCACAAAAATTTTCAACATCACCTCTGTAAAACTAATTTTGTCTGTAAACACAATTGTGTACTACCTTACTCCATTCCTTCTAAATAAACCTTAATAATAAATAATATAATAATAATGGATTACAGTTAGGACTTTTTCCAAGCTTTATGCCCATACAAATATTCCAAGTAAGATTGCAGGTTTTTTTTTGGTGAGGAAGATTGGCCTTGAGCTAACATCTGTGCCCATCTCCCTCTATTTTTCGTATGTGGGACGCTGCCACAGCATGGCTTGATAAGTGGTGTGCAGGTCTGTGCCCAGGATCCAAACGCATGAACCCCGGGCTGCCGAAGTGGAACACATGAACTTAACTACTACACCACCAGGCCGGCCCCAAGATTATAATTTTATATGGGAAACAGGAAGTGGGTTTAGTGATCTAAAATAGCACCATGATCTTAGAGTTCTGCCTTCTCTATTCTGGCCAATAATAGGAAATAAGTTAATCGCCCACTCTGCATCTTTGGGATGGATATATTTAATAATACTTTTTCTGATGACTAGGGAGTGTCAAGGGCAATATTATAATGCTTTTAAAAGGATTATATTAAAATGAGTATAATTTTTACCACATACTTTGTAAAAACAATTTTGGGGGGGGGTTAATGTTTAAAAGACTGAAAAATACCTTAGTTTCTTTGTATATAAAATAAGGAGGTTAGAGTAGAAAAGCATAAAAAATTTGCTAGGGTAAAATTCAGTTTTCTACAAAAAAGTCTAAAAAGGTATATTAGTGATCTAAGAAAGAACAAAGGGAAAAATATTTTAGTAAAACATGGAAACATATTTGATAAAGAATCACACCACAGGAATTTAATTCATATGGTTAAGATTACAAACTACAAGTCAATATCATGAAATATCCATTTAAAAATAATTAGTTTATATTTATATCAATTGGCGTATCAATTCAAGAAAAACAAACACATCTGAAAACATACACACTATATATACACATAGTAACACATCACTTATCTTACATTCACACTTCTGACAACTTTAACTGCCTGGAACAAAGGTGTGAACTTGGAAATAATTGAAAAAGCCCTTGGTCTGCAAGGAAATAGCAGCCACAGAGTTTATGCACTTTATTTTGCAAAAGAGGCTTGAAATTATGCTTATGTACACACCCAGATTACAATGGCTTTGAATTACGTGTAAAGTCAGGTAAATAATTTAGCAAGCTTAGCTAATTTTGATAAAAGAATGCTAACTTTGCTAGATCAACTGCTAGTATCTGAAGCATGTGGATCTTGCTTCAAATCAATAATGAAGAATATTGACAACTTTTAATTGACCACAATCTAGCTAGCTCCTGCCAAAAGTTTTATCAAGAACCATCAGTATTTGCAAGAATCTGATGGACATGTTAACTTTCTTTCTAAACTCTTTCCTAGTAACAACCAACCTTGAAAACAGGAAAATAATCATCTGGACATCAACCTCCTTCTATAATTAAAGCAATTTCATTGATTTACAACAATAAGATTATAGGTCTGGGTTTTCTATGGATCAAGTTAAAAAAAAAAGAAAGCCGCAGAAAGAACATTTTTGAAAATGTGCAAGTAAACTGGAAAAAGAAACAGCCACAGAGAAAATAAATTATTTACACCCATGAAATAATACCACAACCAATTATTTGTACAGTTCCATACACTTAATAAGAGAATGTTTTTGAAACAAAACTGCTTTTGAAGATTTAATATATATGTATAGTTACATGCACATATACATACATAAGATTACACACACACACACACACACACACACGCACACGCACAATGTTACTCAGTTACCACATATAAGAATATAGTAAATCTCTCTTGAAATGTAGTACCAGGAAAGTTTGTCTCTTAAGAAAAATGGAAGGCTACATCTAATCAGAGAATGAGAATTATGGAACCATTATATGTCCCTTTTTGTCTCAGTTGCCAGGAAGCTCATGTCTACTTTAATGTTAGATACCAACAACAATCTTTCCAAGTTACTAATTATCATCTCCTACCTGTAAAAGCTTCTGATTTCTCTCCTTTTATCTTTAGTTGGCCTGATATCTTTAAGGTGCCTCGGAGAATAAATTTTAAAGTAGTAGTAATACTTTACTGCTAGGAAATTTTTATAGTGAAGGCACTAATATATTTTTTAAAAAATCCTCCCCCTCCATGGTTCTATTCCTCTCTCTCCTCCTTCATGGCTAAACTTCTTGAAAGAGTTGTCTCCATTCAATGTTACTACTTCCTTACCTTCCTTTCATGTTTCAACCCACAGCAATTTGCCTTTTACCTTCACCATTCCACAGATACTTTTGGTTTTTTATTTATCCACACAAAGCAAACGTAACTACTTACTGTTTATGCAAACAATAACAAGTTAGGGTGAGAGTTTCTATCTAAAACAGAACATTCGGTAACTATTTTAACCAAGATACTCTGTAAAATGACATTTTTTAAATGTTGAGCTGACAATTTTATAGGACTTTACACATTGGAATTCTTTTTTAATACAAAAATTTTTGTTGGTGTATTTGAGCCAAATCTGAAATGGACTTCATTTTGTAGATAAACATGAGTAATGTGTTGTTCTTTGTAAATTACAGTGCCTAAGACAGTGATATAGCTGGTCATAAAGTAATTCCTCATACAATTTCTTACTCCATTCAAAAAACAGTGATTGTGACAGACTGAGAGGCAGCTGAGTGCTGAGTCCTGTTTAAGTGATTTTCCTGTAGCTATGACTAGTTTATGAACATAAGCTACACAGCTGAATTGTCTACACAGGCTTAGGCAGAGTTTAACTAGAAAAAACTGCATTGGGCAGAGTTTGTCTTTGGGGCTCTGTTTACATCTCAGGTGACCTCTTGTCTTTGAGCCTAATACCTTGTTCCAGTGCCCTTACGTTGCCCTGGCCAGACCCCAAAAGTCTATTTTATCCATAATGCACATGAACAACTAGGTCTCTAGAAAAAATAATAAAAAACCATAGCTGATAATAATAGCTACTGGACACTGAATAGACACTGTTCTAAGCACTTTCCACATATCACAAGAGTGATATATAACATCAACAACTACAGTGATGATAAGGATAACTACCAAGTGCCATAATAGACCATTTCCAATTAGCGTCTCATTTATTCCTCTCAACAACTGTAGCAGGTAGGTGGCATTAGTACATTTTAAAGACTCTAAAAACTGAATTGCAGGGAGGTTAAGTAGTTTGCTCAAGGTTATATGACCAGGAAATATTGGAATTAAGCCTGAAGCCACACTACTTTGAATGTTTCTTTGGGAATATGTATATGAATTTGAAATTTAGGACATCAGGAATACATCTCCCTGTATGGATATAGGAACCTCTTTTTGATCTTCTGGAAATTCTCTCAGTTGCAACTGAGGGATAATAACTTTTGTCACCTGAAACACTTGGAAGAGGGCTAATCAAGTTTTCCTTCACACCTTCCCTTCTCTCTTTCTCATTGCTTCTAACCAGCATTAGGAAGAAATTATTTGGAAAGAAAGCACAGTCATAGAGGATGAGAAAGAAAGAGTGATAGGAGGGGACAGGAGGAGAGGAGAGAGAAAGGAAGTTTCTTATCCCTCCCACTTCATCTAAAAGTCAGCCCAATACCCATAGGCACTGAGTCTACAAAGTTAAACAGAAGGAAAAAGGGGAGGAGCACCCAGGTTGCCTGAGGGTGGCTTTTCAAATGTTAGAAATATATACAAAGTAGGCTATGTAAACAACGAACTGTCTGAAAGCAATTTAGAAACCAAGAGATACAGCCCATTGATGATTTAGGATTTATAATTTTAAGTAATATACATAAAAGTTACAAATGAAATAAATGGATAAGATGATTTCCTTCCTCCTTGTCTACATTCTCATTCTAGTAGTTGATAAGTCATTAAGTAATTATCTTTGTAAATCAAGAAATCTGAACTTCTGAAAACTCACCAAGTTGTTGGAGCTTCATCATCTCCCATTTCACCTTCTTCTACATCCATTCCTTCTTCTCTATCTTCAGTGTGCTAAAGTTAAAAAAATGTACAACCTGTCGTGAAGCAGTTGTCAGGCAGAAGGTAAATGATGGAATAATGTCATTTCACATACTTCTAGACAACCACTACTAGAGAAATCTAGTCACAGTAACTATCTAGACCTATAGTTAATCTTTAAGGCAATGGGAATTCTATGTGACACGGATACAAGAATTCAAGAGCAGTATGACAATGCTATAAGATAGTCATGAAGACATAGTGAAAAGTTTTAACCTGGTATTTCTCCAAACATGGTCAGTAGATTCTCTCTGGACATAAAGAGTCTATGGCAAAACACATTTTGGAAATATATACAATAATCATTTAGAGAATTGAGAAGATCACTAGTATATTAAGGACTCTAAGAACTGCAGTAAATAATGCTTAAAGTGAATTTAAGTAGTTTTTGTCCCCAACTTTAATTTGACCATGGAGATCCTCCCCCACCTCCACAGAGAACACTTATTATCTGGGAACACTTTAGGATATGCTGAGTATCCAGTTCTACATTGAAAAATTCAAAATAACAAGTTTACACGGAATAGTCCAAGAAGTACCTAAATATATATATATATATATATATATAGGTGAAAGACAAGATTTTGAAAAATCTTAAGCAAAGTCAGCATCATTTCCAAATTGATAATGATTAGATTTTAAGGAATAAATTACATAAAGTAGTCTGATTAACTTACAGTGAGATATTGGTTACATCTAACTAATAATTTCTTAAGTTTCATAACTTGCTACTAAATCAAGAGTAGGTGCTGAATGTCCAGCAACTTGAAAACTCTGGACTGCCTTTGGGATATATCATAAATAGTCTCTATGGACATGGATGGACCTTGAGGGTATTATGTTAAGCAAAATAAGTCAGAGGGAGAAAGTCAAATACCATATGATCTCACTCATAAGTAGAAGATAAAAACAACTACAAACAATCACACTGAGACAGAGATTGGATTGGTTACCAGAGGGGAAGGGGAGAGGGAGGAGGGCAAAAGGGGTGGTTAGGTACATGTGTGTGGTGACGGATTGTAATTAGTCTTTGAGTGGTGAACATGAAGTAATCTATACAGAAATCGAAATATAATGATGTACACCTGAAAAAAAACCAAAAAACCCCCAAATGGTTCTGAAATAACTGCCTCGCCTTTTGGAAAAAAATAAAATTATAACTCAACTCCAACATTCCTGCTGGGTTAAAGATATAAAAGAAAAATTAAAATCATAAAAGCACCAGAAGAAAACAAAGGGAATTATATAATCTTGTGGAGTAGAAGCCTTTAGTATGATACAAGGCTAGAAACAATAAAATAAAAGACCAACAAATGTTAATATTATATCCAAATTTAAAAGTTCCATACAGCAAAGGCACCATAAAGTCACAAGAAAAACTATAAACTGAGAAAAAATATATCAACATATGGCAGGTAATGAGTTAATATTCTATATAATGAGTTTCTACACATCAATGAGAAAAAGACATTTCAACAGTAAATTGGACAAATGGAATAGGCAATTGTCTTCCTCATTACTTTTAATCAGCACAGAAGAAAAATAAATTCTAATAAACATGCAGTAAATTCCTTGATTTCATTAATAACCAAGGAAATGTAAGTTAAAACAAAGACGACTTACTTTTCAAGTATATATCAATTAAGCAAAGATTTTTAAAAAGTGGTAATTCCCAGTGTTGGTATGAGGCTGTGGGAAAATGTGCAGACATTCTTTATGTGCCACCTGGTGTAGTATAAATAAATGGGCACAATCTTTTTGAGAAGTAACTGGGCAATAGCTGTCAAAAATTTGATATATGCATATATTTTGACACAGCAATTTCACTTATTGGAATTTATCCTACAGAGACACCTGCATAATTTAGCAATGATAAACACAATACTATTCACTGTTAAAGCTGTTAACAGTTTTTTGCTATTAGACATTATCTAAATGACCATTGACAGGGGATTGTGATACATCGAAAGATTTATCATGAGTCATTAAAACACTGAGACAGATCTAAATGTACCTATGAGAAATGCATCCATTTTATACTGCTAAAAGAAGAAAGTGAGTTTGAGAACAGTATGTATTGTATGACTTCATTTTTGGAATAAAACTACATATACACAAAAAATCCTGAAAGGAAAGACAGAGAATGACAAGAATGGCTATTTTTGGAGCCTTGGATTATGGGGTAGCTGTACTTTCTATTTTAAATATTTCTATTTGCTTGTATTTTTTACACAGAATATGTATTATTTCTATAAACTGGAAAAGTTTTAAAATTTTTGATAACTTAGAAGACCCATTCATATGAGTTATCTCAATAACAAACTTATAAATATGTTCTGTTAGATTTCATATCAGTCTCACCTTCTGACCCAAGGTGCTTTCCTGCTCATTGGTATTGAAAACAGTGACATTTTCCAGATTAAACTGACTCTGCAAGTTAAGACCTATTAAAAAAAAAATGATTTTCAAAGCAAATCCACCAAATGCCTAAACTTGTTGAAGAATATGCCTTTGTTGTCATATAGCCAAAACACATAAAATAATAAATCCATAATTAAGCAGATTAAGTCAGAAATAACACCACACTTGATTTTCAAATCTTTTCTAAAAATCATTTCTTAAAGGTGCCTTTAGAGTACATAGAATTCTACATATATTATAACAAATACAGTTGATCCTTGTTATTCATGAATATTTAAGAACAATTTTACAGAATGCAATATATAGTAATTTATAATTTTGCTGAAGTACAAATAAAAATTGTATTAATCAAAGAGTGCATAGCAATATTTATAGTACATATACTGTAGTTAATGAGAGAGCCAAGTTTCTTAATGTTAGAAAAGAAGTTATAAATAAGCAGGTCTATTAGTGCTGAATTAGACACAGAAGTATCAGTATGATCTCATGGTTTTTGTTGTAGGACATTTAAAAAAATATATAGATGATACAGAAATAAATATAGATGCACAAGTCTTTCCTGGTACTGTCCACTGAGAGGGCCTAGAAGCAGTGATACTCCAGTAGCAATTAGCATATCTAGGGTCCAGATTTTGGCTTCTAAATACCACTCTTAAATAAAATGAATCAGGCTCTTTGGAGAAGTGGGTGATTCCAGGGCTGGGACAGGAAAAAACAAGACGAGCCTGGACTATCTTCTCATACCAGGGAAACTTGAAAGAGCTCCCAATGGGCAAAATAGAACAATTTGAGCAACAAAGTAAATAATGATACTATGGGATTATAATGCAGAGAATAAACTAAATATCCCTGGGTTCATACTGAAATAGATGATTGAATTAATAAGCAAATAAAGGAGAACAGACAACTCTTCCTTATAGAAGAATCTTAATTAATAAATGTAGAAGGACTGAGAGAAATAGAAAATCACCACCAAGACAACCTAATAATAATCACTATGGGCAAGATCCACTAAGGAATACTAAAAATCAGTGGGCAAAGGTCTAAAGAGAAAAAGAGTATTTGCATAGCCTCAAAGTATCTCCTTCCAAATATTTATTAATTACACAGGGAAGAGGATTAACTTTGCAGAAGAGAAATATGGTGGTCAAGGTTAATATCTTAACCAAGTGATCAAGGATAACATCACCCATAATAAGACATATCAACACCATGTTGAAATGATGCACTGAGAAGGGCATATCACCTCTGTGGTCTTCTTCCCCCAAATCTATAACCTTAATCTAATTATGAAAAAACACCAGACAAACCTAAATTGAAGGGCATTCTACAAAATATATGACTAGTACTCTTCAAAAGTGTCAAGGTTGTGAAAAAAAATAAGCAAAGACCATGGAACTGTTACTGATTGGGGAGATTAAAGCAACATGACAACTGAACACAATGTTGGATCCTTAAACAGAAAAAAGAAAGGAGTGATAAAATTGGTAAAACCCAAATAAAGTCTGTAGTTAATAGTGCTGTACCAATGTTGATTTCTTAGTTTTGATAACTGTACCATGGTTAAGTAAGAGGTTAGCATTAGGTGAAGGTTATTCAAGTATTCTCTCTACTATCTTTGCAACTCTTCTTTAAGTCTAAAGTTATTTCAAAACAAAAAGTTAAAAAAAAAAGCTAGCATGCTAGATCAAGTCATTAAGTTGGTGAATGAACCTTGCTGACCATTCAGCATTGTCTACTTAAAATACCTTTGTCTGTTCTCTATTTATTACCCAATATAGCACATGCCATAATTCTTGTTAAGTTAAAAATTTCAGTCATGCATCACTACATTTAATGGGTAAATTACATGTTAAAATGGCTTTCTGAGTCTTGGGATATAGCCTTAGTGAATCTCAAGCATCTACAAATGTCCAAAAAGAAAGAAAAAAATACTATAAGAAAACATCCCAAAATATCAACCTAGCTTACATTAGGGTGGTAGGATTGATTATGAATAGTTTTTTTCCTTCACTTTCCAAATTTTCTGAAATAAAGTTGTGTTACTTTTATAATTCAAAAAATAACATTAAAATATAATTTACTAAAAGATATATATGGATTAAAGTTACTTTTAGCAATATTTTGTTAGTCTTTCAACTAGTTAATACAAGAAAGAAAAAGTGGTTTCTCTATGTTTTGTCAGTTTAGAAATGCAGTACATTGAAAAAGAGGTCTAAAATGTTTAAAAAAAAATGATGAGAATGGAGGCTGGAGATAACCAGGAAGGACAAAAGAATGGCTGGGAATTGAAACCTTGTTCTTATGTCTTCTGTAAATTCCAGAGAAAGAAATCACAAATTAGTACTTATGAGGGGGCATACTTCACTTCATTTCACAAAGAGAGCCTTCACTCATCACACATTTAAATGGTGACTGGTTGTTTGGCACTGTTCTAGGCACAGAGAATACAGAGGCGAACAACACAAACACAGTGAAAATGCCAGATAGTGTTAAATGCTAAGAAGAGATTTGAAATCAGGTGATGATAATGGGTGACTGGTTTAGATTAGGTGCTCAAAGAGAGCCTCACTGAGGAAGTGAAATTTAAACTGAGACTGAGTGACAGCAAAAGTCAGTAACGTGACAATAACAACAAAAATATTACAGAGGAAAGAGTTAGTGCCAAGGCCCTAAAGATCAACTGATCTTGGCATTTTAAAGGCATAAAGAAGGTGAGATGCCAATTCAATGGGGAAAGAATAGTTTTTTCAACAAATGGTGCTGGGACAACTGGGTATCCACATATAAAGGAATGAAATTGAACCCCTACCTCATACCATATACAAAAATTAACTCAAAATGGATCACAGACCTAAATGTAAGAGATAAAACTCTTAGAAAACAGAGTAAATTTCTGTGACCTTGGGTCAGGCAATAGTTTCTTAGAAATAACACCAAGAGCAAAAGCAACAAAAGAAAGAAATATATTAAACTTCATCAAAATTTAAAACTTTTGTGCTACAAATGATACTATCAAGAAAGTGAAAAGCAATCCACAGAATTGGAGAAAACACTTGCAAATTATATATCTGATAAAAGTCTAGTTATCTAGAATATAAAAAGAAATCATATAACTAATATAAAGACAACTCAATTTTAAAAATGAGCAAAGAATCTGAATTGACATTTCTTTAAGGAAGACATACACATGACCAGTAAGCACACGAAAAGATGCTTAAAATCTTTAGTCATTAGGAAAATGCGAATCAAAACCACAGTAAGATACCACTTTATACCCACTAGGATGGCTATAATAAAAAAGACAGACAATAATAAGTATTAATGAGGATGTGGAGAAATTGGAACCTATGTGTGTCAATGACAGGATTGTAAAATGGTGCAGCCTCTTTTGAAAGACAGTTTGGTAGTTCCCCAAGAATTTAAATACAGAGTCACCATATGACCCAGTAATTCTACTCTTAGATATACATCCAGGAGAACAGAGATACCACACGACCCAGCAATTCCACTCTAGGTAGATGCCTAAGAGAAATGAAAACATACATCCATACAAAAACTTGTACACAAATATTCACAGCAGCATTATTCATAATAGCCAAAAAGTGGAAACAACTCAAATGTCCATCAACTGATGAATGGATAAACAAAATGTAGTATATCCATAGAGAGAATATTATTTGGCCATAAAAAGGAATGACCTACTGATACATGCTACAGTACAGATGAACCTTGAAAATACTATGTGAAATTTTAAAAAGCCAGTCAAAAAAGACCAAATATTGTATTATTCCATTTTTTAAATGTCCAAAATAGGAAAATCTACAGAGACCAATAAGTACATTAATGGTTGTTTAGGGTTTGGAGGAGAGGGTAAGGATGGAGATAAGTGGGGAGTGACAGTTAATGGCTATGGGGTTCCTTTTAGAAGGAAAATTCTTCTAAAATTAGACTGTAGTGATGGTTGCACAACCCTGTGAATACACTAAAAAACAATAAATTGTACACTTTAAATGGTGAATTGTACAGTATGTGAATTCACCTCTCAATAAAGCTGTTCAAAACAAAGAAAAAAAAGGTGAGTTTCCAGTAATGGAAAGCTAATTAATTAGCTAATTAATTCAGATTAACCCTCCCACTAAGGATAACTAAAAACTTGCATAAATTACATTAATTCTATAAATATTAAAAGAGCACAAGCCAAGTTCATAGCATTGTTCTAGACAATGAAATAGAAAAATGGTTTTCATAAAAACGGTAAACAGCTGACAAGATTGTAAGGAATATATGGCAAAAATCCAGAAGGCAAAAAAGATGAGCAATGCATCATCAGCACTCAAAGCCACTTTTATCTTGAGGACATCTGCCAAACAGAAGGAATCAGTTGCAAAACTGAGCTACTGTTTTAGCAGCTTCCTGAAACTAGGATGATAAAAGTAAATCTCTGAGCCCAAAGAAGGTGGGGAATCTAAATCAGACTCCAACCATCTTCAAGGCTGGGAACTCGTAGGACTACATCTTTAGGTAAGGATGAACCAAACTGCAGTCCAGTGCCAAGTTTTCTCAATGATCTAAGGAATCACAGGCCTTGAGCTGGGCTGGATTAAAGTAATCCTGGACTAGTGGTAGCCCCCTTCTAAAGGTGCCTGGCAGAAGTAATGAAAACTATCTGGAGAAAGGTATCTTTCCTAGGCCTCAAATTTTCCCCTCAAATATAACATCCAACACTAACCAGACACACAAAAAGATAAGACATCATGAATGAGAAACAGTGGAAGCAAACACTAGAGATAGACCCACAGAGACTTAAGGTACTGAAATTATCAGACACAGAACATGAAAATAACAACGCTTACCCTGGTTAAAAAACTAATAAACAAGTTTGAAAATATCAGCAGGGAATAAGAAACTAAAATGTGACATAGCAGACTTAAAAGAGACCTTCTAGAAATGAAAAATACAATAACTGAAATTAAGAACTCAGTAGCAGATTATTCATAGCTGAAGAGAGAAGTAGTGAACTAGAAAACACATCTGAAGAAATTATTCAGAATGTGATGGAGAGAGACAAAGAGATGAAAGTATAGAAAGTGTAAGAGAGAGAGGATATAGTCAGAAGGTGTAAGGATGTTTATTAAAGTTCCAGAAAGAGAACAAGAGAAAACGGCATACACAATATTTGTAGAGATAATGGCTAAAATTTTTACAAACTGGATTAAGGACACCAATCCACAGATGCAAGATGATCCCAAATCTGAGCGTGATAAAGAAAAAGAAATCTATGCTTAGATACATCATAGCAAAACTGAAACAACAACAACAAAAGAAACTCTTAAGAGTGAATAGAGAAAAAAAAAATCTAGATTGTCTTCAAAGGAGTTAGACTAACATTTGACTTTTCTACAGAACAATGGGAGATAGAAGGCAAAGTAATGATTATCTCCTAAAAAATGATATTCCATATCTAGTGTCAACCTAGAATCTTATATCTACTGAAACCATTCTTCAAGAATAATGAAATAAAAGATTTTCAGACAAAACACACATCTGCACTAAAGAAAAGTCTAAAGGGTAAAATCATCACAGATAGAAGGTCAGAAATTCAAGTGGTGAATACCTTGGTAAATCTAAATCCTGACCACATTAAATAGGAAAGAACAAAAACAACATAGGTCTAGCATGACAAAAAGCAAGCACATAAAAACCACTGCTAACATATACTATAGGTCTTGCCATGTGCAGACACTGTCATAAGCTCTTCACATATTTTAATTCATTTAAACCTTACAACATATGAAGTAGTATATTAGACTGATATTAAGGAAGGAAGGACTGAAGCAAAGAGAGATTAAAATCTGGCATATTTGGATTGTGGAGGGCTCTGGAGAACGAGTAATGTTCCATTTCTGGATCTGGACAGTGGTTACACAGTATTTGCTTCATAATTAGTATACTATACATTTACTTTCTGCACTTCTCTATATAGAGTAAAAACTGGTAAAAGAAATGAAAGGAGGTAAAATGTGGCTAAACAGTAGTGACTGAGGGAGAAAATGGAAGCAGAAAAATAAGCATACATTATGAAATAAAATAAAAACAAGATGGTTCATATCTACCTATTTCAGTGTGATTCAACTGCACATCATTATTAGTTGGCTCTGAACTTAAAAGAAAAAAATCAATGACTTTATTTAAGGGTTACCTGTATTACACACTAGGACCAGTATAACTATTTACAAGTAAAAGAAAATAAAGTGACAATTTTCTATGCTATCTTTCAAATTTTTAGAACCATTTTTCTTGTTATCATCATGGCAGATTCTAATCCATTAAAAATGGGAAAAGATTTTCTTGCAAAGCATTTGTTTAATGTGTAAAAGCTTACCTGATTTCTCAGATAAAGGGAAAAGCCTGGCCAAAAAGAGTTGAATTCGTCCACAGAAGACTGTATTCTGGGATTTTGATAATCTTCTTAGGAGATCTAACAATATATGGAAACGAAAGTTACACAGAAGAGATCATTCTATGTTTATTACAATCATACCCAAGTTTCTTAACCAGTTTGTCAAGGGTATTTTCCTAAAGTAGTAGTTTCCAAAATGGGGGTAGAAACTATTGCCACAGAAAAGCACTAAAAATTCAGGAATAAAACAAGTTTAGCACAGCCAAGATGAGCTTCATCAAAATTTTTTGGGGTTTTCATTAAGTTTACACCCATAACAGGAACAGTTTAATTTAAAGTGAATGAGTGGTTTTAATAAATCAGACTGTTAACTTAAAAATGAAGATATTAATCTATTTAAAAATTTTTATCACTTGTGTTTAATTCAACTACCTGTTTTTCTGGCCACATTTACATTTTAAAAAATAATCATTTACCATTGAATTACTTACCATTGCACATACGTAGTAAGTAATTTTTCCCAGCAGAATAGAATGTATTCTGAAATTAAGACAGAAATTATTACTGTTGTTCAGAAGCTGTTATACATCCTTCAATAAGTCACAGAAAGTAAAATATTAAAGAATACTATCATGCACTAAGAATCTAATATGCCACTTTCATTTTTTCAAGTAAATAACATTTTCAATGAAATAAAAATATTTTTAGATATGTAAGATAACAAAACATGATACTAAGTAACTGTTTTAAACATGTAAAAGTGTGCATTTTCAAGTTAGTGGTTATTACTTAGTCAAATTTTGTACTTAAACTTTTTCTCCCTACATGACTCTTACATGGCTCCCCCATGTATTAATTTTTAAGGACAAACTTTTTGGCAATCAGCAATATTAGAAATATAAGCAAAAAAATCCACTGTTAGGACTCTGGATCTATAGAAACATGTTAGCAGAAAAAAAAGAAACAACTAAGGCACTTACTGATTTCCAAGTAGCAACATTTTTTTCCACAAAAGTGAATATTGTGTCACACTGATCCAAAGGAAGACAATCCAAAACATCTCCCAATAATACAAAAGGTGTAGATGCAGTACAAATACCTTCAAGTGGAGCACAAGTCAATTTAAAAGTTAAAAAACTGTAGAGTAAAAGAGCCCATGCAAAATAATTCTGAAGAATATCTTAAAGTTACACTTCATCACTTCTAACAATGTTTTTTGTGTGTGTGAGGAAGATTAGCCCTGAGCTAACATCTGTTGCCAATCCTCCTCTTTTTGCTGAGGAAGACTGGCCCTGGGCTAACATCTGTGTCCATCTTCCTCTATTTTATATGTGGCACACCTACCACAGCATGGCTTGATAAGCTTTGCGCAGATCCACGCCCAGGATTCGAACCCATGAACCCCGGGCCGCCAAAGCAGAGAGCGCGAACCCAACCACTACGCTGCTGAGCTGGCCCAACAATGTTTTAAAAAACAAGAAATGGAAGCAACCAAAAAGTCCTCAAATGGGACATATTATATTTTTGGTATGTGCACTCGATGATGATGATAATTCTTGATAACACTTTTAGAGCATTTACTATATGTCAGGCACACTAAATGCTTTACATACACTAACACATTTAATCCTCATAATCCTGAGGTAGATAACATTACCTCCAGTTCACAGAATGGGAAAACTGAGACATAGAGAAGTTAAATAACTTGCCCAAGAACATAGAGTCAGTAAGTGATAGAGTTGAGACCCAGGCAGTGTGGCTCCACAGCCTGTTTTCACCATCACTAAGAATATAATGCAGCCAATTAAAAGCGATGGTTATGATGACCATGATAATTTGGAAAATGCTTAAGATATTATGTTAAGTGAAAAAAGCAGGATTCAAAACTGTATGTATATTATGGTTACAACAATAAAAATTTTTTAAAAGACTAGAGAAACTAAAAACATATACCAAAATGAGTGGCAGTTTAAAGAATTATGACTAGTATTTTTCCTTTTTCTCATTTCTAAATGTTCTATAATGTTGCTAAATGTGATTTGAAAAGATTATCTTCAAATAAGAAAACAAAAAGGTTTGACACTGATTTCAACTATTACTAAACATTTAAAATAATAGTATTATTTCAGGGGAAAGAATGGTAAAGTAAAAAATTGTTTATTTCTAAATTCAATGTTATTAAATAAAGCAATAAATTAAAAGATTTTTTTAAAGAAAAGGTTATTTACACTAGCTAAAAATACTTTATCTCCCTGCTCATTCTTCCTTCTATTCTAAGGTAATACTTACTAACACTTGTTAAGTGTTTAAGAAAAGTAGCCACTTATTCATAGTATGTAAAAAAATATCTAGGGGGCACTATAAGCCCAACACTACATTTAATATAGTATGTTCAGAAAAAGGAAATAATATTTCCAGCTCTCCTCTGCACTGGTAAGATCACATCTGGAATGTGATGTGAGGTATACTGCCTACAATCAGTGGGTAGCATAAGGTAGCAGATTTCAACTCAGTACAAGGGAATCCTGATAATCAAAACTATATAACAGAAATCAAATACTGAGCTCCATCAATGGGCACAGAGGCTGGATGACCAACTGCCAGGGATGTTACAGAGAGGAGCAGGATAGGCCAGAGATGAGATTGGACTAGATGACCTCTGAAGTCCCTTAACACTTAGATTCTGTGATACCACATGCCGTGTACATCCAAGAGATTTGAGACACATACTCCCCGCCCTTAGTTGCAGTATAGTTTGGCATAAGTTAACTCACACTTAATAATTATAGAACTTAAAATTACCTAGATCCCACTCCCAAAGATTCTGATTCAGTAAAACTAAGCTAGGGCCTGGCAATCTCATTTAAAAATAGAGATTCACTGGTGATTCTCATGAGCTGGATTATAGCATGATCTCCTAGAACTTTCGAAACCCGTGTCCCAGCTTCTGCAACTGTCCTCTTTGCTTCACGTTAACCTTGGCCACAGATACCCCTTCCTCAGTTGCCAAACACCTTGTTAACTTCATACTTCTATGGTTTTGTTTACAATGCTTTTTTCTGCCTAGTCTTCCTCCTCCTCTCTATCACATGGTACCCTGATGAGGCCACCTCATCTATGTTTCTGAAGCACACTGAACATAAATTGTAGCACTTATATCCTGTTTATCTTTGTTATGTAGACTATGAGCTTTTTCACAGTAGGCATTTTTGTATATTTTAACTAGTGAAGTGTCTGACGCTAAATAGAAGCTCAATAAATATCTGCTGAGTTGAATTTAACAAAACGTATTTATGGCCTATTTGAAAACATGACACATAAATAAATAATACAATAATAATCTCTCTCAAGAAGGGATTTTTCCCATCAAATTGAAACAAAAAAGCATTTAAGCTTTTACTTATGGTTTAAGTTCATAAGTCCTCATCTTTCTCAAAAAAAGTAAAAGTTCTAAATATAGACTTTGTACAACTTCAAGCCTTAAAAACGTTACCAGTCTACAAGAGTAACATATCAAGGTAATAATGAACTAAGCAGATGCCAGAAACTGACAGAAACTGGGCAAAGAACACTCCATTGTGGAACTCATTTAAGTATGCTTAATGAATGAATGAATGAATAAGCATCTCGTATAAAACACAAAAAGTCAGAATTTATGAACTATGCTTAAGTTCACAAAATAGCTTGCTGCTACACTGGAAGAACACTTTTAACTTGTAAGTTCCAGTTTTTGTAGGAATAAGTATCAAAATAATAAATATGTGAATAATGCTTTACAGATTAAAGGTACTTTTCACATAAATTATATGAATTAATCAAATGAGTATTTTAACCAAATTGGTTAAAGAGTACTGGTGAACTATTTTTTCATTACTTCTTTCTGCAAATATTTAATGAGCTCCTCCAATGTGTTAGGCACTGTGTACTTACCATATGCTTTTTAAAGTCTGTGGAAACTACTGCCCACTGCCCCTGACCCAGTTTAACAGTCTCCTACCTAGTTTTCCTACCAGCAGTCTCTCCCAATCCAACTTTTCCTCAATAGCTCCTCTTTAGCATGGCATACAAAGCCCTTTACAAATGACCCTAACCTACTCCTCCTGCTTCTTTCCTAACTATTCTCATCCTTATCTCACCCCTCTGCTCCACGCAGTTTTTTAGCCAGGCTGAACTTGGCCTTTACATAGGTATTCACTTCTGTTTCTGCCTGACAAATTCATCATCCCTCACATCTCAGCTCTTGTGTTATAGCTTCCTTTCTAAGACCTTCCTGATTCCTTTAGATTCTGAAGTTTAAAGAGTCACTTCAACCACAGTAATTACACCACAGTAAGACATTTACACATCTGTATCCTCCGTGAGTCACTAGGTTTCTTACAGGAAGGGAATATGTTTTATTTAGGGAATCTCCAAATCCTAGCTCAGTACTAGGCACACAGTAGATGCTCAATAAAAATTTGCTGAATGAACAAAACAACTGGAGAACAAAGAAAGTGCCAAAATGTGTGCCGCATAATAGAGATGAGAAATAAGCGTGAGCTAATTTCATTGGGACAACTTCTTCGCAAAGGTGGTAGGCAGAATTTGAAGAATGAACAAAATTAGGTGAAGATATATGAGGAGAAACAAAATCAGGTAATTTTTAAATAAAGCATGTTGTGTCCAAAATTACTTTAAAAAAAAGAAAACCATACTTACCTTCAGTTACTCCCCCAATAGCAAGAGAAATAATAGCTAAAACGTTTTCACATGATGAATGATTTATCTACGAACAGAGGAGAAAACAATTTAGGGGCCAGAGTTCAGACTAATTTGATGACATTAAAAACACACCCTCTGACATTAAATCGATTGCTACAAATATGGGACAAAAATGTCTCTTAAAAGATAAGAAGAAGATAAAATCACTTTCTAAGATGAAAATACAAAAATCAACCACAGAAGTGCTGAGGTCATAACTCAATCAATGGCATGGGCAAAGGAAGCGCCAGGGGAATTAATTGCACTGGGGCATCAATATGTCTGAGGGAGAGTTTTAATAGAAGGGAGGTAGTGCTTAGGTTCTATAACATCATGAAAACCAGCATTTATTGAGTGTTCATTAAGTGTTGTTTTATACAACAACCCTGAAAGAATGGTATTTTCCCTCTTACAAAAGAAATTGAGCTCAGATAAGCAAAATAACTTGTCCAATGGCTCACGACAGGTAGTTAGGTCTGAAGAGGAGGAAAGAATGAGTTTTATTTTATTTTTTTTTTTGGTGAGGAAGACCATCCCTGAGCTAACATCAGTTGCCAATCCTCCTCTTTTTGCTGAGAAAGACTGGCCCTGGGCTAACATCCGTGCCCATCTTCCTCCACTTTATATGGGACGCCGCCACGGCAAGGCTGACAAGCAGTGCATCGGCTGGCTCCCAGGATCGAACCCGCCAACCCCGGGGTGCCAAAGCATGGACTAAAGCGCTGCGCCACCGGGCGGCCCCCAGGAAAGAATGAGTTTTGATCCAGAATTGTCTGAAAGAAAGGGACACTGTATTATGGCTGTTAGAAAAGGATCTAGCTTCTCGGGACCCAACCTTTGCTTAACGAAGAATAAACTCCTGAAACTTTTCCTTTTATTCGAGTGCCCCACTAATGGTAAATAAATTCAGATTGCTCATGTTTAAATTTTTCTACTGAAGTTGGATAGGTTGTAGTTATTTTTGTATGTAAACTAATGAGGAGGATACCAGAGGAAAATGAGCACATGAATCCCAGCTTCCATGCTGAACATCCTTGGACTAGACTTTTCATGCCACTACAGGATATTTACACAGCAAAGTGAGAGGGCTCACCTTCAACTTTTAGTTCTTGCTAAGTAAGACCTCATGTCAACTTCTCTTATAGTAACTGGAGAGGGCTCTCTTCATTTATTAAACTACACCTTTAAATTGCACCTGTGCTGTCAAACTCCTCAATTATCACATAACTCCTGTACTATGATCAAGTCAGCTTTCACAAAGTAGCAAGCTCACTCTAAAAAAAATGTTTATATACATTCTAAGAATAGAAGCAATTAAAAAAACTACTTTATAAAAACTGGTTTATTAATTTCCCAGCAAAATTTTAACAATAAAGGATAAGCATACTTACAATTTCTTCTTCTAGAACACCTCTGAAAGCTTGGTCAAGAGTACACTTTTTTTCATTTTCACTATTAAAAAACAAAAGACACTTTAAACAGCTCAGGGTAAGTATAAAGATTCAGGCAAGCATATTTCATGGATATCAATGCCTTACCTGCCAGGTAACTGGCTGAAGGTATTCAACAATGGCTTGATAGTTTTGTTGTTCAGGGCCTCTCTGGTAGACTTCTAGAAAAATAAAAATAGCAAATAAGTGGAAAATTTTTGATGATTTACTGAAAATCATATCACTCATCAATAGTATGTCTAACATAAAAATGTTTTTACCTGGGAAAAACTACCTATCAGTCATTCTATCAGTAATTCTTATTCAAATGCCACTTACTGATACAGACTCTCATCACTTTATACCTGTGAAGAGCTTCCTAGCTAGACTTTCTTATCACAGATTTTCTCTCCTACCATCTCTTTAAATATCACATTCATGAGAGTATTCTGCTTTTTTTTTTTTACCATTTTTTTATTGATGTCTTAATAGTTTATAACACTGTGGGGTTTTAGTTGTACATTTTTGTTTGTCCATCACCTTGTGGATGTAACCCTTCACCCCTTGTGCCCCCCCCCTTCCCCTTGGTAACCACCAATGTATTCTGCTTTTTTAAAAAGAAAAACTCCAAATGGCTCCTTGTTTAGCTCACTCTCAAGGTCCTTGATAAGGTTATCCCACTCAATCTATTCAATCTTATTTCCCACTACCCCCTAACACATAATCTCAACTAAGGTCTAGCCATTTTTTCATCAGTTTCTATCAAGCTCATGCTCGTGTATTCATACATTCATGTTTTTCTTTCCAACTGCTGATCCAAATTCTATCAATTCTTCAAGACGCATCTCAAGTCCTACCTCCTCTAGGTAGCTTGTTCAGCACAGTCCCTGCTGATTGTCTTAAAGTAGTCATAATTGAAAGACAAAAATATTGCAGTCATTCATTCTGTGAAAATTCACATAAACTTGCAAAGTCATCTTATTGCCTCATAGGAGTTAGACTTATACTGGAAATGCCCATTCCTGACTCTGCCACAATAGGCTGTGTAATCTTGGGCCTATCCTTTTATCTCTTTGTGCTTCATTTTCCTCTCCAGTTAAATAAGAGGTTTGTTGTAGATCCTCACTACTAGCAGCAGCAGTGGCATCTCCTGTGAACTTGTTAGAAATGCAGAATCTCAAGCCTCATTCCAGACCTACTGAACCAGAATCTACATTTAACAATTTATCTCTAGGTGATCCCACTACACACTGAAGCTTGAGAAGCACTGGACTAGAAGATCTCCAATTAAATGGTCCTTTCCAGGACTGACATGATCTTGGATATTCCTTACAGTTACTCTTAGCAGAACTTCAGAGAACCAGGGATTACAGCAAAATGCACAGAAAGAAAACGATTCTGATGACATAACATATAATCTAGTAAAAAACAAACCGCACGCTGTACGAAAAAAAAAATATCTCCACACAAGAAAACTACTGACTACAAAGAATCAATTTTCTTTCGCACAATTTTCATTGTGGCATCACTATGACTACATAACCATAATTAAATCCCTGAGTAGTTTCATGACTTGAAATATTGGCGCAAATGCTAAAGACAAATACAGTCAAACAACTTTGAACAGGGTTCTTCATGCTGGGGGCTATGACGGGCAATATAGAAAGAATACTGGGTCTGAAGAAAGAAAAATCAGTGAAGCAAATCACTTAACTTTGGGGGGAGGGGAGTATCTCTGTTTCTAGCTCATATACAAGGGATAATAAAACTCACCCTACGTCACAGTGCTATTCTAAGAGTTAAATAAGCCAACATGAAAACGCTCTGTTTCCCAAATGCTCAAACTGCTCTTCCCCAAAGCTTAAGAATAAAATAACATCTGGCAACCGTTCCCAAGCTGATTTCTGTTTGCCTTTTCCCACTTAGGAACTCCTCACCGATCTCTTAGAGGTGAGATACGGAGGGTTAAAGGCGTAGGGAATAAGCGGCCAGAAAAACCACCTGGCAACTTAGGAGGCGGGGCGGGAGCCAGTTCTCTGGGCTGAAACCGTTCACGCCTCCCCGTCCCCCCAACCCCCGCGGAGTAGCTCCCCTTCCAGTTCTGGACACCTGCCCCACTAAACAAGCACTGCAGAGGAGCTGGACCGCACCGGAGGTAGTCTGCGAATGAGCCCTCCACGCAGGGCTCAAAGACGCCCAGAAATCGGGGTTCCGGGACCCGCTGGCGGGAGGGCGGAGGCAGACAGCAGAGGACGTGCGAAAGAGCCAGGTAATGCGCGTTTCCCATCTCCAGCCCCTGATGGGCCGGGAGCCCACGCCGCAGCGTACACACCTCGGTCCCCGCTTTATCCCAGGGCAAAATTCGAGTAATTTCAGGGAGAGGTGGGCAAAGAGTAGCACTGGGTTAGGCCCGCCCCCTCCCGCCTTCCGCTCACCGTAAACCGCGACCGCGCTTCGGGCAAACTGAAGAGCTGCGGCGTCGGAGACATCTTCCCGGCTGCGCTTGCCCGCCACCGCGCTGTGGCGCCCGCTGATGACGTCAAGCCGGGAGCAACGAGATTGCCCGCTCGGTGCACAGCTAGAGCGGCCTGTGAGCCAAGAGGCGGGCCAGCTGGCGGTTGGGAGCGTCTGTGGGGACCGAGTTCGGGTGGGCGTTGGAAGTGTGAGTCAGCCACGCAAAGCCCTGTCCGGGTTTGTGGGGAACCCTTGTGGTGACGGCATTTGAGCGGCCTCGTCCTGTCAGCACTGCGCTGCAGGGCGGGGGCTAGGCAGGGACGCGCATCGGCGGTGGTTTTCCTGGTTTGGGGAAGCCGGGAGGATGGCGGCTGGTTACGGCTCAGTGGGCCGCGCCGGAAGGTACCCGCTGTCCGAGAATCCCAGGCAGGCGGGTTATCTGGGGAAGTGTTGGCAGTGGCCGGGGACCGCCGGACCGCAGTGGTTCTCCCCGAAGGAACGGTCTCAGCTCCGGATTTACGTATCAGCTCTGTAGTTCAGAGTCCTCTGTGGCTCAGGAGCATTTTCCTCTTCTGTGAAATAGAAATAATGCCTGTATCACAGGGCTTTTGAAAAGCGCGAATGAAACAAGGCAAGTGTGGCTTGTACAGCAGTATAAGTATTATTACAATATCTTTGAATCAGTTAACTTTGCTGGCACGTAGAGGCCTCTACTGAAAGAGAAAGACCGAGAAGGAATGCAGTACTCAGCTCTAATTGGAAAATAGGTGGCGCCGCATCCAGATGGAGGGACCCGTTGCAAAATCCTGTCTTCCTCAGCAATTTCCTCCCTTGTCTCCTCTCACTGGAGAGGCTTGGCTAATGAGAAGCCAAGTGACAGTAACTTTCTCACTTGGGATTATGCTCGAAGCACTGACCCAAATGCGAGGAACTTCCTGCCAGCTCTTACTCCCTTCCACGTGTACCTAAATGAAGAAAGCTAGGCGCGCTTTACCTTGTTCCCCTTGTTGACATCCATCGAGAATACAGCAAGCTAACAAAGGATAATTTTGCCAAGTTTTGCCCTTAAGTGAGAATTGAGAACAGTGATGACTACCTGGAGCACGACAGTCTTTTTTAGAATCAACAGACTCATACAGGTTTGATTGTATAACTTAAATTTCCAAACAGGCAAAATAAACTGGTATTAGCTGATTTAATAGGTAGCTAGTGTAATAGGATTATTATTATTATGTTATAGATGATTATTAACTACCTGGAGCACAACTAAGACTTGGGAGGTAAATAAGATTATTTTTTTTTAACAAAAACCCAAACATAAGAGCTGGTGTTGATTGACTCATCCATCAAAGCCTAGTGACTTAGAATTTTTGTTTATTCAGCAAACATTTGTTGGGCATTTTGTACACAGTGGATAGTATTTGTTGAATGAAAAATATATGAACAAATATAGCTTAATTTCTGTTTTGAGGAGCTCTGGTTGGCATGAAAGAAACAACTACAGTATACAGTTTCTCTCATGAGTAGTTTAGGGAATAACTGCTATAAGAGATCAAAGGAGAGAGAGATCACTTTGGCCTTTGAGGCCAAAGAATGTTGTGGGTTTAAAAATGGCTTTTTCCTACTAAGTTACAGCAGCAGTATATTTTAGAGGGAAGAGAAAATGAGCTGTTTCGCTGCTACCAAGTGAAGCAATACCAGATAAAGAAACAGTAGGAAAAAAGCAGCAATCATCAGGTGATAATGGGGAGTTATTGTTTAATGGGTACAGTTTTCAGCTTGGGATGATAAAAAAATTCTGGAGATGGATAATGGTGATGGTTGCACAACAGTGTGAATGTACTTAATGCCACTGAACTGTACAGTTAAAATGATTAAAGTGCCAAATTTTATATATATTTTACCACAGTAAAAATTTTAACATAAACCTATTTTAAAAAAAGCAGCAATCTGATGCTAGATAGCTTAGAAAGGGCGATGACATCACAGATATCAGTATGATTTGAGACCTCAAGATAAGACTATATTTAATAAAGCAAGGAAGTATGTAATACATTTTAAAAAGATGTCATTCAAAAATCACTACAGTAAAAAATATTTTAGCATTTACATCACGTTAATAAATGTTTTATAATTTCCAATGCACTTAACATATAGTACCTCATTTGTTCCTCTAAATGATATTTTGAGGTGGGTAATACAGCTGTTATGCCCATTTTACACATGAAGAAGCAAACTCAGAGATATGGTTCTTGATAGAGGTAATCAGCAAAATGAGACTACACGGGGGTTTTGATTCCAAATTTCGTGCTCTTTATAGCATATTATACTGTTGTAAGTAACTGTCAAGTTTTATTGAGTAGCTCCTATGAGCCAGACTCTTCTTGTATTCTTTCTACCCCTTATAACAACATTGTATGTAGTTATATATCAGTGAGGAAGCAGGCTTATCTGTCCTAGGTCACATGGCTAGAGAAAGCTAGTTTGGGATTTGAGCCTACCTTTAATCCTTAACTCTTGAATCTTTACCAACAGACATTACCATCTTAATGTCTCATAAATTGTTTCCTTACAATTGGATAAGGGGGAGGATCATATTGTCATCGATAAAAACACACTATAATTTTGCAAAAGTTTGTAATAATAACGTAATAACGTTCAAAGGGCAGACATCCAATAACATGTAACCTCTTCACATTTATTGTGCACCTGTTTTTCCTCTTGTGCTAGTGAGGTAAGATGGGCCAGGGACTGCCTCTCTGTTAGGAAATACCCTCCATTGGAAATTTTAGGGTGGGTGGTTTAGATCGGTTCTAAGCATTCACATCTTCATTCCTCTTCTTTTCCTTGGTGTGCTCTTACTTGGATTCAGGTTACTGTTGGAGTGGTGAAATCTAGGAGAAAAGGACCAAGGAGGCAGCTTAGTCTGCTTTTGTTTTAGTCCTATCCTCTAGCCCAGGCAAAAGGAAACTTTTTGCTCCATTGTCACCAGTCAACCACGTTAGGATGTTGGATTGCAGCTTTCGCTGGTTCATGTTCTGGCCCCTAGCCATCTTTCCCATTCTCTCTCTAATTCGGGTGGATTGAAATAATGATGTTAACAGGGAACTGATGTTTGAGCAAAAAGCAAAATTGAGCAAGAAGAATGAGACTCCTTCATTGGGAGAGGAATGGAACCAAGAAGAATAAAAATGGAAGAAGGATGGCACTTTGTGTATATTTTGGGTCTTAACAGTTTTGTGGAAAAAGAGAAATTATATGAAAACTGTGTGGATGCTGTCTTTTTTTAGGGTGGTGGCAATTTTCAAGCATTTTATATTAATATTGTACTATTTATTCAACACATTTATTGAGTGCCTACTATCTGCCAGTCGTAGGTAGAATATTTTTGGATTATATACACAGTATTATTATTTTATTAAATTGTGAGTACTGTATATATCATTATTTAGTGTACGTTGAAAAAGCCTGTTTGGTGAGCTTGGTTGGACCACATACGTGAACATAATTCAAGGTGAGAAACAGAATAGTGGGTGACTTCTTGCCGTGGTAAGCCCAGCTTCCCTTTAGGGTTAGGCAGAGATTTTGCCTGAAGTTGTACCATTGCTTGGGTTGTTGCCCTTTTCCTGTTTCCCTCTCCCTTACTGGTTTCTCCTGAGAGTACCTTAATAAATCATTTGCTTGCGAATTCTCACCTCAGGGTTTGCTTCTGGAGGTCCTGATTGTGTTAGTTTGGGTCTACCAAGAAGCAGACACCAACACAGGATTGGAGGTGCAAGAGGTTTATTATGGAGTGAGCAGGAGCAGGCAGGGAGGGAGAGCTTGCAGACCACAATGCAGGGCTGACAACTGTGGAAGGAGAGAGGGAAGGAAGGAGGATTAGATAGGAAGTTTCTGAGTGAAGTGCAGCTAGAGAAAGGTTTGACTTTGCCAATGGAGAGTCCTTAGGCCAAACTTCTTGTTGGAGGAGTCCTGCGGTTTGCCAGAATGGACCTGCTCTAGTACCTTTGCCATGCTCAGTCATTGACTAGAAGCAGCCCTCAGAAATCCTGGCCTTGGTGCAAATGTGGTGGATCCAGAGGTTAACAGCTGGAGCTGCAGTCACTTGTACTCCCCACAGCAAAAGATCTGAGTGGAGCATCTCTTGACCACCACACTGTCCTAAGGTGTTGATATAATAATATTTTATTAATTTTCAGAAAATATTTTCTTCATTTGTTTATTCTCAACGAATATATGTGAACCTGGCACTATGAACAAAACAGAAGAGTTACTAAACTCATGGAGCCTTTATTCTGTGCAAGAGCGGGTTTTTTAAAAAGTAAATAAAAACAGAAAAGAATTTCAGTATGTGATAAATGCTATGAAGGAAATAATAGCATCTATTGAGTGCTGTTGTGTGCTTGAATTCTAAGTGCTTTACATGGATGAAATCACTTAATCTTCCCAGCAATCTTGTGAGGTAGGTACTCTTTATTATTCCCAGTTTACAGGTGAAGAGCCTGGGGTGAACAGTGCTTAAGTAACTTAGTCCCAAGGTCACTCAAAATCAAAGGAATGAGAGACTGAGGTGGAGAATGCTTGGGCAGTGTTTAAATAGAGTTGTCAGGAAAGACCTCTCTGAAGAAATTATATTTAAGCTAAAACTTAAACTATGGAAAGGAATTCATTGTATATTTGTGAGAGTGGGATTTGGCATGGGAAGGCAAGAAAGAACGTTCCAGGTAGACAGAACAGTGTGTGTAGTGGCTTGTGTTAGGAGGGAGGTTAGCATATTTGAGAACTGAAAGCAGGCCACAGTGAGCAAGATGGAAAGCAGCGGAAAATGAGGTTAGAGAAATGGACAGGGCCAGATTGTTTAGGACCTTGCATCTGTCTCGAATTTCATTCTCTTCTGTATGCTCCAGCCTCTGGAATCTCATTGAACACATAAAATTTGTTTTAAAAGTTCCTTATTGTTTGCGTAAACTGTTTCAGAGGAGAGTCATTTGCTTTCATTAGTCACCTTGCTTCCACTCTGGAGCATCTGATTTCCTTCATATGACTGGTGATTTTTCATTATGTATTAATGTTTATAAATGAAAGTCAAGATTGTGCAGTCCTAATAGCTATTGCAGGGGCTGCTCAGCATATTTCCCACTCCTCACTTGCCATTCCCACCCCTCTTGGCCTCATTCTTGTAGCAGACAAAACAGATGTGGGCGTCATATGACCAGGTCTGGCTAGCAACAAGTCTTCGAAATTTTTCATCTGCAGCTGGAAATACGTCTGCTGTACGAGTTAAAGTTCTTTTTTTATAAACAATAGAAACCTACTCTGGTTAGTGTTTTGAGAAGTAAGTTACTGGAAGGGAATCAGGAAGCTCACACAACCAAGTGGAAGGCTGGAGATAAAGCTTGGGTAGGCCTCAGTGGAAGCAAGACATAGCTTCAGTCTTAAGATGACCCTGCTAACACCATATTTAATGGTTTGGCTCTGCTTCTGGATTCTCCGGCCCCTGGACACTTGCCACCACACCATGCTGCTGCAGCTATCCTGCATAATCTCCAGCTCTCAAACCTTTGCACGTTTTCCTCTCGATTCAAGGTCATGGCTGGGAGTATCTGATTGGCTACACTCAAGTCTTGTGCTCATGCTTTAGCTTCCAGAGAACAGGAAAAGTTACACCCATCCCTCCTTGCTTTCAGCTTCTGTAGTGAGCTGCAGAGCCTTATTTTGGGATTTCCCTTCAATTGGAAAAGGGTATTTGGATGCTAAGCTGCCAGTAGGATAACATCCATTGGTCATACTGGCTGCCCAGTACAATTCTCTGTCACCTCAGGGATTGTGGTGAATATTGAGCTCATGTTGCCATCTTCCCTATGCCTTGGAGAAAGCGCATCTACAGAAAGAGAAAATGAGGCCAACACACATAAACAGAGCTGAAAGATGGGCTATAGGAAATGAAAAGAGGAAGAGAAAGATATTAGGTGGGAAGGAGAGATGTAGGGGAGAGAGATTAATTGCAGAATAGTTTGAGCTCTGGGCTTTTTCATGTCAGATGACAACTCTATTTTCATCTAAGTTATGTGAACCATTAAGTCCCTTGTATAATATAATTAATGCTATTTGGAGTTGGAGTTCATTCACTTGCCATCCAAGAGTCCCAATTAATGCAGCAGCTAAGGTGGGTTTCATCTACAGTTGTGTGAGTTATTGTTTAGTTTCCTTTTCATTTCTCAATCCCAAAAAGGCTGGGTCACCCCTCTGAAGTTCTGAATGGGGTGGTTTGACTTTCAAATGATCCAGTGTGCTAGAGATTATGGTTTAGCAGGGGTTCACCTCTATTACCTCCCATGATCCAGGAGAAGTCTGTAGTTGAATTTTGCCTCTGAGCAGGGGTGGATCTTCTAGATGCACAGGAAAGTAGCAGACATGCCTCCCCTTAGGTGACAGATCTGTAGACATGAATGAGAGCCTATCATTACATGACCAGGAAGCGATGACCAGGATTCCTTTTCTATAATAATGGTGACTCTTAAGACTTCATATCATGTCAACAAGCTTGGGAAATTTTGGAGAGGGATGGAAGAGGTTACCCACAAAAGCAGAGTCAGAGACTTGTGTCTAGGTAATTTATTTGGAAAGTGATCCAAGGAAGCAGTGAAACCAGGGAGAATGAAACAGGAGGAAAAGCCATTGCAAAGGTGTATTGTGGTATCAGTCACTGCTATGGGTGACTGGAGCTCAATTTCCCTGGAATCTTTTGAGAAGCTGTATATAATGTGCCTCGAAATTGGCTGCCCAAAGAAAGAGGGGGAAAGCATCTATCCATTGACTTCCAATCCCCATTCATCAAAGGCTGACTCATGGGACATTGCTATTATGCACGCATGAATACACAGAGGGCTCCCACAGGGGTTCTGTGCAATTGCACAATATTAGAGAAGCCCTGGGGCAGAAAAAAAAATGTATGATGCAGCTGTGGTGAAGTGCTATCAATTTCACCTGTGTGGAGTTGGCTGTCATAGCAGTGGCTAGAGTAAAAGTGGGTCCAGAAGATGTGAGGCAGAGCCAAGAGATGTCCAATATAAGGGGAGAAAATGTGCTGAATTCAATTGTACATAAGGGGAGCCAAAATAAACTTTAGTTGGGTCTTAGCTAATTAAAAAAATAGATTCAAGTATGTGGATATTAAAAACATAAATGATAATCATTAGTGGAATCTAAAATAATATGTACACCCCCTATATCACTGGAGAAAATAAGAAGAAAAAAATATGTGGTTCGTATTACAAGAGTTAGAACACAAAGGGAACTGCAAAATCTCCCTCTTGTCTTTCCCTACCTCTCGCTCTCCTTTCTCTCTCTCTCTTTTTTTCTGTGTGTGTTTAGGTGGAGAGACAGAAAGAGGGAAGGCGTATGTATAAGTGTATATATACACATATGTATGTACTAAAGTATAAATTATGATGGTAGAAACAAAAACAGTCATATATTAAAGCAGTGGTGGATCTAGCCTGAAGTTTATACAATTTGGGAGGGGTGTTCTTTAAGAAGAATAACACAAAATTACAAATACAAAATTAAATAAGAAAGTGAATATTTATTTGGAATGAGAAAAGAAATGACAATACATTGTAGGTGTCACAAACATCATAAAATTCAGAATAACATTATTATTAACTGCCTGATATCCCTCTATAATACTTTTACATTTTTGACTGCATATTCTTTGATCACTTCAGCATATGACAGTAATATTTTTATAAAGAAGAACAGAAAGATAATTCAGCCTTTTACTTAGCATAGTGGATATTTGTTATTGATAGTTCAGAAAAGTTTTGATTTTTTTTTCAGTTTTACAGCTCAATGGATGTGCCACATCTGTGACTTCCTCTGCAGTTTCTTGCTCAGGTGATGATTCTTGCTCTAACAACTCCAGCCCTTTGATTTCTCTTAGTATATCACCTGACAGCTACAGCCAGAACTGGCCCGGCCAGCCATGCCCTCTCTGCCATGGGTCCCCCTTTCCCCCACTGCCCCCAGTAAGCCAGTCTGTGGTGGGGAGAGGTAGCCATGAAACTTGATTGTTGAGCCCTGTGTGGGGAGCAGAGCAACATCTTTTTAAAATATCTTTTTCCTTGGGATCCACCAGGGGGAGGTTGTCAGTGAGGGTCAAGAAGATGCAGAAGCACAGGCAGTTCTGCAGATAAAATGGAATACTAAAAAATACTTGATTAATCAAAAGATGTCAGGAAAGGAGGAACAAAGATAAGATAGGAGAAATAGAAAACAGCATGCTGACAGAGTTAAATCCATCCGTATCAGTAACTGAATTAAAAGTAAATGGTAGAATAAAAAAATGCAATGTGGAATCCTGGATTGGATCCTGGAACAGAAAAAGGTCATTTATGGAAAGATCCGTGACATCCAAATAAAGTCTGAAGTTTATGGGATAGTAATGTGCTAGTGTTGGTTTTTTAGCTTTGATAAATATACTATGCTTATGTAAGATATGAACATTAGTGGAAACTCGGTGGGAAGTATTCAGGCCTCTCTGTGGTATTTTTGTAACTTTTCTGTAAATCTAAAGTTATTCCAAAATAAAATGCTTATTAAAAATGTAAATAGACTAAATATCAAATAAAAATCATATAATGTCGGTCTGGATTAAGAAAATAAGACTCAGCTATATACTGTTTACAAGAATACGCTTTAAAAATAAGATCAGATAGGTTTAAAGTAAAAGGATGGAAAAATACTTGTGCAAACACTAATGATGAGAAATATAGTATTACTATTTAATATTAGAAAAAACAGCCCCGTAGACAAAGAGTATTACCAGATATAAAGAAGTTCATTTTGTAATAATTCATCTCATTAGGAAAACAACAGTCCTAAATGTGTGTGCATCTGAAAACAAAACCTCATAATACATGAAGCAGAAATTGGCAGAACTAAAAGGGTAAATAGAAAAATCCATAATCATACTTGGAGACTTTAATGCATCTCTCTCAGTAATTGATAGAATGAGCAGGAAAAAAATGAGTAAAGCATAGACTATTTGAACAACACTTTTATCCAACTCGACATAATTGATATTTATAAAACACTACATCCAACAAATGTAGAATGATTTTCTCTTCAAGTGCACATGGATAATTCATGAAAATAGACCATATGCTCAGCCATAAAGCAAGTCTCAAAACTTCCAAAGGGATAACTCATATAGGATATGTTCTCTGACAATAATGGAATTTAGAAATTGATAATGAAAGGATATCTAGAAAAATCACCAACAATTTGGAAATTAAGCAACAAAATTCTAACTAACCCATGGGTCAGAAAGAAATCACAAAGGAATTTAGAAAATATTGTGTACTAATGATAATGAAAACACAACTTACCAACATTTGTGGATGCAGCTAGAGCAATGCTTGGAGGAAAATCTATAGCTTTAATGTATTTTATATAGTTTATAAGCATTTATTAGAAAAGAAGAGATGGTTAAAAATCAATGATATAAATTTTCATCTCAAGAAGTGAGCAAAAGAAGAGCAAATTAAACCTTAAGGAAGCAGACAAGTAAATAATATAAAGGCAACAAAATGGAAAACAAATGATAGAAAAAATGAACAAAACCAAAAGTTGGTTCTTTGAAAAGATGAATAAAATTGATTAAGCTTTAGCAAGATCAAGAATAAAAAGAGAGAAAACTCAAATTGTTAATATGAGAAACAAAAAATGGGAAATCATTATAGATCCTACAGGCATTAAAAAGATAATATAAGGATAGTGTTAAAAACTTTAAGGCAATAAATTCGACAACTTAGAGGACATGGAAACTTTGTAAAACACAACTCACCAAAATGACAAACAAGAAATAGAAAATCTGAATAGTGCTATACCTGTTAAAGAAATTGAATGTGTAATGAAAACCTTTCCAGAGAACAAACTCCAGGTCTAGATGGCTCCATTGGTAAATTCTACCGTATATTTATGGAAGAAGTAATACCAATCTAACACAAAGTGTTTTAAAGAGTAAACCAGGAGAAGACTTACCAACTTGTCTTATGAAACTAGAATAACTCTGATATCACACACTTAAAAGTACATTATAAGAAAAGAAAATTGCAGACTAATATCCCTTATGAACTTAGGTGCAGAAGTCCCAAAAGAAAAAAAAGCAAATCCAGCAATATATTAAAAGGATAGTACATCATGACCAAGTAAGGTTTATTCCAGAAATATAAGTTTGGTTTAACATTTGTAGTAAGTCTATGTAATTCACCATCTTATCAGAATAAAGGAGAAAAAATATAAGCATCTCAATAGATACAGGAAAAGTGATAAAATTCAACATCCATTCATGATTTTTAAAAACATCACCAAACTAGGAATAGAAAGGGAATTTTTTAGTGTGATAAAAGGTATCTTAAAAAATCTTCAGCTAACATCATAATAGTGAAATATTGAAATCTTTGCCCCTAAAGTCTGGAAAAGATAGTGGTGTTCACATTCACCACTTTTATTCAACATTTAAATGAAGGCTCTAGCCAGTGTATTAAGAGAAAAGCAACAAAAGACACAGGATTGGAAAGGAAGAAGTAAAACTTTTTATTTGCAGATGGCATGAATTTTTTACATAGGAAATTCAAAGGTATAAAAAAAGTATATAAAAAAGAACTATTAATACTAATAAGCTAATTTAGCAAGATTACAGAATACAAGATTAATCTGTATAATTCTAAAAATTTGGAAAATAAAATGAAAATCAATGCTGTGTATAATACCATAAACAATATTAAATACCTAGGAATAAATCTAATAAAAGATGTACAAGAGGTTAAAAACACTGCTGAGATAAATTAAAGAAGACATAAGAGAAAAGACAAACCATGTTCATGAATTTAAAGATTCAATATTGTAAAGGTATCAATTCTCCCCAAGTTGATTATGGGTTCAACACAATCTTAATAAAAATCCCAGCAAACTTTTTGTAGAAGTTGACAAGCTGATTCTAAAATTTACATAGAAATGCAAAGAATATAAAATAGCTAAGATAATCTTGAAGAAGAACAAAGAGGAATTACTCTACCAGGTTTTGAGACTTTCTATAAGGCTGTTATAATTAAATCAATAAAATAATGATAGAAAAGTAGACCAAAGGAATGGATTTGAGAGTCCAAATATAGACTCAGAAAATTGGTCACTTGGTTTTTGAAAAGGTATAAATGGAATCCTATATGGAAAATGAAGATCTTTTTAATAAATAGTGCTGGAGCAACTGAATATCCACATGGGGAAAAAAAATGAACCTTGACTACCTTTCATCATGTCCAGAAATTACTTTGAAATTAAGTGAAATAGAGAATAGAAAAGCAATAGAGCAATAGAAAAAAAATCAATGAAACTGAGTTGTTTTTTTGAAAAGATACACAAAATTGACAAACCCTCAGCTAGACTAAGAAAAAAAGATTCAAATAAATAAAAAATGAGATAAGATATTACAACAGATGTCATAGGAATAAAAAGGATCCTAAGAGATTACTATGAATAATTAATTATATACCAACAAACTCAATAATCTAGAAGAAATGGATAAATTCCTAGAAACATACAAATGAGACTGAATCTTGAAGACATAGAAAGTCTTATCAGACCTGTAACTAGTAAGGAGATTGAATCAGTAATCAAAAATCTCCCAACAAGAAAAGCCCAGGACCAGATGGCTTTACTGGTGAATTCTACCAAACTTAAAGGATTTATGCCAATCCTTCTCAAGCTATTCCAAAAAGTTGAAAGGGAGGGAACACTTCCAAATGAGGCCAGTATTACCCTGATATCAAAGCCAGAGGAAGACACCACAAGAAAAGAAAACTATAGGCCAATTTCCCTAATGAACATTAGTGCAAAAATCTTCAACAAAATATTAGTAAACCAAATTCAACAGCACATTAAAAGGATCATACACCATGACCAAGTGGGATTTATCTCTGGGATGCAAAGAAGGTTCAACATATGCAAATCGATATATGTGATACACCACCTTAACAGAATGAAGGGTGAAAAAAATCACATGATGATGTCAATAGATGGAGAAAAAGCATTTGACAAGATTCAATATCCTTTCATGATAAAAAAAAAACTCTCAATAAATTAGGTATAGAAGGAATTTACCTCAGCATAATAAGGGTAATATATGAAAAGCCAACCACTAACATCAAACTCAATGGTGAAAAGCTGAAGGCTTTTCCTCTAGGATCAGGAACAAGGCAAAGATGCCCACTCTCACCACTCCCATTCAATATAATAGTGGAAGTCTTAGCTGGAGCAATGAAGCGAGAAAAAGAAAAGTCATCCAAATTGGACGGGAAGAAGTAAAATTGTCTCTGTTTGCAGATGACATGATCTGATATATAGAAAACCCAAAAGACTCTGCTAAAAAAACTTTTAGATTTAATAAATGGTTTCAGTAAAGTTGTAGGATACAAAATCAATACACAAAAATCAATTGTGTTTCTATACAGTAATATTGAACTACCTGAAAAAGAAATTAACAAAATAATCCCAATTATAGTAGCAGAAAAAGGAATGAAATACTTAGGATTACACTTAACCAAAGAGATGAAAATCTTGTACATTGAAAAGTATAAAACACTGATGAAAGAAATTTAACAAGACTAATAAATGAAAAGACATCCCATGTTCATGGATTGGGAGAATTAATATTATGTGCATACTCCCCAAAACAATCTACAGATTCAATACAATCCCTATCAAAATTTTAATGGCTTTTTTCACAGAAATAGAAAAATCCTAAAATTCATATGGAACCACAAAAGACCCCAAATAGCCAAAGCAATCTTGAGAAAGAAGGACAAAACTGAAGGCATCATACTTCCTGATTTCAGGAAAAATATTACAAAGCTACAGTAATCAAAACAATATGGTACTGGCATAAAAACAGAAGTATAGGCCAGTGGAACAGAATAGAGAGCCCCAGAATAAATATATCCACTCATATATGGTCAACTGATCTTTGACAAGGGTGCCCAGAACACAATGGGGAAAGGATAGTGTTTCAATAAATGGTGTTGGGGAAACTGGATATCCACATGCAGAAGAATGAAATTAAATCCTTCTATCACACTATATACAAAAACAACTCAAAGTGGATTAAAGACTTAAACATAAGACCTGAAACTGTAAAACTACTAGAAGAAAACAAGGAAAAAGCTTCTTGACATTAGCATGGGCAATGATTTGTTGGATATGACTCCAAAAGCACAGGCAACAAAAGCAAAAATAGACAAGTGGGATTGCATCACACTAAAAAGCTTCTGCACAGCAAAGGAAACAAAGGAGTAAAGAGACAACCTACAGAATGGGAGAATATATTTGTAAACCATACATCTGATAAGGAGTTAATATCCAAAGTATATAAGGAACTCCAACAACTCAATAGCAAAAAACCAAATAAACCAATTTAAAAATGGGCAAAGGACCTGAATAGATATTTCTCCAAAGAAGATATACAGATGACCAACAGGGATATGAAAAGGTGCTCAACATCACTAGTGATGAGGGAAATGCAAATCAAAATCACAATGGGGTATCACTTCACACCTGTTAGAATGGCTATTATCAAAAAGGTAAGGGTTGGTGAGGATGTGGAGAAATGGAAACCCTTGTATACTGTTGGGGGCAGTGAAAAATGGTGCAGCCACTATGGAAAACAGAATGGGGATTCCTCAAAAAATTATAAATAGACCACCATATGATCCAGCACTCTCACATCTGGGTATATATGTATATATCCAAAGGAAATGGAATCAGTATCTTGAAGAGGTGTCTGCACTCCCATGTTCATTGCAGCAGTATTCACTATAGCCAAGATATGGAAACAACCTAAGAGTTTGTTGATGGGTGAATGGATAAAGTAAATATGATAAACACACACACACACACACACACACACACACACACAGGGATATTATTCAGCCTTTAAAAAGAAGGAAATTCTGCCATTTGTGACAATATGGATGACCCTGGAGGGCATTATGCTAAGTGAAATAAGGCAGACACAGAAAGACAAATACTGCATGATCTCACGTATATGTGGAATTTTAAAAAGTTGATCTCATTAAACAGAGTAGAATTCCCCAGGGGAAATGGAGAGATGTTGGTCAAAGGGTACAAACTTTCAGTTATAAGATGAATAAGTTCTGAGGATCTTATGTACAGCATAGTGACTATAGTTAATAATACTGTATTGTATACTTGAAATTTGCTAAGAGATTAAATCTTAGGTGTTCTTATCACTCACGAAAAAGGTAACCATGTGAGGTGATAGATGTGTTAATTAGCTTAATCATGGTAATCATTTCACAATGTATACTATATCAAAACATCACACTCTATACCTTAAATATATTCAATTTTTATATGTCAATTATACCTCAATAACACTGGTTAAAAATAAAACCTGCCTTACCAGATAGGAACTTATTAGAAACATGACAATTAATATGCCATAGTAATGGTTTGGGTAAAGATAGGCTAATGAAATAGAATAGGGAGCCCCGAACAGACCCACACATAAGGAGAAACTTTATGTTTCATCGTATCACATTATAAGACATTGTGACTAACAGTCAATAGGAAAATGGGAGATTGTACGATAGATCATTCTGGGTCAATTAGTTTTCTACGTGTGAAAAAAAAGATCCCTCATATCATATAAAAAAATGCTAGGTGGATTAAAGACATGGTATGAAATGCAAAATTAAATGATTTAGAATATATCTTCATTACCTTGGAGGAGGGAGGGATTTCTCAAACAAAATACGAAAAACATAAACCATAAAGGAAAAGATTGATAATTTGACTACATTAAAATTAACTTCAGCTTATCAGAAGACATGATAATAAAAATGGAAAGATGGGACTTAGAGTGGTAGAAGATATTTGCAACTCATATAACCAGTGATTAGTGTCTAGAATATGTTAAAAACTTTTATAAATCAATAAAAAAGTGGCAAACAGTCAAGTTAAAAATGGCAAAAGACATAAGCAGGAAATTCATACAGCAGAGTTTCCACAAAAAGATGCTTAACCTCACGAGTAATCAGGGAAATGCATAAAACAATACTGAGATATTGTTTTCTCATCTGTCAGATTGGCATGAGTTAAAAAAGCCTGATGAATGTTGGTGAGGGGGTGGGGTGCGTATACTCAGCTGATGGAAATGTAACCTGGTACAACCATTTTGGAAAAGAATTTGGCATTCTAGTAAGGTTGAAGATGTAATACCCTTCAATTCAACAATTCTACACTAGGTACAAACACAGGAAGATTTCTCACACATGTATACAAAGAAATCTGTGCAAGAATGTTTATTTCAGTACCACTGGTAATGCCACAGAATTGGAAACGCTGTGTCGATCAATAAATTAGTGAATAAATTCTTAAATAGTCATTTGATGAGTGTGTAAGACAGTGAAAATGAAAGAACTAGTTTGAGATTGCCAAGGAAAAAGCATTTTGTGGATGAAGATATTTTTATTTTGCCATGAAAAAATGATCATTTAACTTACTTTGCATCTTTCTATTCATAATAACACAAATATCCTAAATTCCATTGGAATGATACCTTTTTTGAAGTAACGGTTCTTACCACAAGAGGTCAGCATGTGCATGGAAATACTTGCTCCAAAGTAGTATAGTGGAAAAACAGACAAAAAACATGAACTTTTTGTATTTAGATGTATTCCTATCTGAAGTGGGTTCTGGTACCGACCTTCAACTGTCTTAGTCAATGCAAATTTTAAGTGAGTTAATATTACAGAAAATGGTACGTATAGTGCTGTGTTAGAATACTTCATTTTCACTAGTTCTGAGCAACTCAGCAGCTCCATGCCGCAGAAGGTTTATCTTGATTTTGATGGTGTTTTTCTGTCAAGGAGTTCCACTAATGGCTATTTATGTCAGTTTAAAAAAACAAGTGACACATACCTTCATCAGAGGGAATTACTAAGTTAGGATTATTTCATGGCGTTTTGTGACCTTCACTCTCGCATGTATTATTTTTATTAATACCTCTTAGAGGAAAACGAAGCACTTTGCTCTCAGGCCTAGAAGAGATCTCTGCCACTTGGTTCTGATTAGACTTTCCACTACAATGTTTCTTCACTCAACTCCAGCTTCCTTCCACCCACTTTGTAAATGGAAAGTGGTGAAGAGTTTCCTGTTTTGAAGTCAGCACCAGACCTACACTAAATTGTCAGCATTGATGGCAGTGAATCATAGACTTGGAGTCTAAAAGACAGCATTTTTATTCAGACACCTTCCCCACAGTGCTTAGCATACTATACTGCCTTGTACTTGAATGTGTGCCTTAATGAAAACAGAAACCTGATCAATCCATTCCCAACTAAAAATTCTTCACTGGCTCCAAATAGCTTTCAAGACCTAGTTGAATTGGCTCCACATTCAAAACTATCCGTGTGGCCTTGCCTAGCCCGTCAGCCTTATATATTAATATAATCATATTAATAATCAGTTTCTATATGCTAAGTATACATCATATGCCATCATTGTCTTTCATACTTTATATACATGATCTCATTTATTCCTTACTTTTTGAGATATTGCATGCAAATGAGAAAACCAAGACTCGGAGAACTTAAAAAATCTTTACACAACTGCGATTTGAACTTGAGTGTATTTGACCTCAAAGTCATAAATAAATATCACACTTTTCTCATCTTGCCTTTCCTCACAACCACACACTCTGCAGTCAGACTGAGTTACTCTCAGTTCCTTTTATGTCTGATAACTTTCACATACATTTTTGCTCCTTCTGGAATGCCTTTCTCCCATGCTCTAACTGGTCAAATCCTTCTTGTGTTTAAGACTCAGCTCAGTCATCACCTGCTGTGGTTGCCCCTCCCCCATCCATTCAACTGTGTTCTTGCTTCTGCTCTGAGTTCCAGAATCATAGTCCTGAGTAGCTTTCTTAGAATGTGTGTGTGGGAGTGTGGCAGGGGCTTGGGGAGGTAATTGCTGATGCTACACTGGGAGAACCATTGCTCTTTGCAGTGCGGAAATCCGTTTTTACCTTGAACCCCAACAAGGAAGTGATTCTGCCTTCCAAAGGGAGCAAAATAAGTCCATCTCCTTTGACCCCGGAATATAGTCACTAGGAGAGAGAGAGAGTGCTGACTGAAGCAGTAACTCAAGTTTCAACATAGTCAGAGGGAGTTGCAGGGTTTAGAGATTAGAAAAAGATGTTTCTTGGGTTAAGGAATCAAATGAGCAGTTGTATTTAAATGCTAGACTTGAAAAGAGCTTTGAGCCTTTGTAAATACGAAGACCAAAAAGGCATCGAAAGTGAGGAGCAACAGTCCCCACCCAAACTACTGCAGGGAGGATTTGGGTACTCAGGATGGGCAAATCCCTTTCTTAAAATTCTTTTCTTTAGCTTATTGCTGTGTGAGCATGCTGTGTGGGAACAGAACCTTTGAGGGATTATATCTCCAACATTCCTTCTCAAAAATTGGGAGCTAGGCTTTCACTTAGATTTGTAGCTTGAGTGTTGCCTTTCTTATCTAGCTATGGCTTCTTCCTCTTTTTTCTTTTATTTGCATGGTGAACAGTTTTCTGGTTGATGAGACTGAAAATTTCCAGGCAAATTTTAATTCTCTTTTCTCGAGAGGAAGGAATTCTTTAAAGATATGGCCTTATTAGTTTCCCATTTAAAGTATTTTCTTTTCATCACTCATTTTGAAAATGTTATGAGAAAGGGAAGGGAATTAGCATTTACTGAGGATATGCAACATGCTAGACGACTCTTGCGCATGCATTATCTGGTGTAATTCCCAACACAGTCCCTGTGATGTGTTAGTATTATCCCCATTTCATAGAGGAGGAGATAGAGACTGAGAGAGATTGAATAACCTGGTCAGTGGAAGCCGACATTTGAATAGCATCAAGTCCCATTCCCCTACCCCAGGGTTTCCCAAACTTGAATAAAGTGTAAACCTTTTTTTTTTTAAGGAAAACATTTCCACGGACTCCTTCTGTTGACTAAAATTATTTTATGTTTCTTAAGTGAACAATCATAAAAGTAGATGTAAACATCTCATGCTTATGACATTTATATACCTACAAATATACACATTAAATAGAAACAGAACTTCAAAATCAATAAAATTCAAATTAACATTAATAAGGACAATTAATACATTTTGTTGAAATAAAATTGAGGCTTGCAATATAAATACAATATTGATTCTTATAGTGCAAGTTCTTTTTAGTTTGGCATTTCTGTCTGCTATGTGATGCTTCCATTTTCACAATATTGTTTTCTCTTTGAACTACTATGAAAATCCTAGATTTTTACAGCTCATTGTGATACAGTTTAGCCTTTGTTGGCCCAAATGATGGTTTCGTCATGAAATCCACCTCTGTTCCTGTTTCATTAGCCCATGACAATAAAAAAAGAACTGTACTACTAGAATGTCTTCTCCTTGCAGTTGGGTCCTTTGTCTGCCTTTTGCACTGTTGTATTCTTGGTGTCTAGAACAGTGCCTGGCACATAGTAGGTGCTCAATAAATATTTACTGAATGTAGGAGTTAATGAACAAAGAAATACTTGGGGCTAATACATTACTAAATGTAAATGCCGGCCCTGAAATCTTGTGGCCGTAATAGATTGTAGGATGGTCATCCAAATGATCCAAAATGTGCTTATACTGCTGAGATAATATTTCAAAATATTTATTGATTGATTTCTCCCTGTGTTTTCCCTCTCTAGCCCTTCCCTTTCTTCCTGCCTTAGCCATTCATGCAGGTACTTGGCTTCTAGGCCTTTGACCTCGCGGGAGAGATCTGGTGGGTCAGAAAAGCAGAAATTGTTTACAAGCTTTCTTGGTTTGTGTTCCCTAAATCTCTAGTTGAAAGAGCCATTTCTGAGTATACCCTTCCTCAATGTGCTGCTTATCTTTCATTTGGACCTCCAGACCCACTCTCCATTCTTCTCCATCCTGATCCGTGCTCTCGGAGGTTGATCATTATGAATTGCATCACTGGACCCTCTTGCCTTTTGGCTTCTGCCTGGATTTGGCCAGTGGGAGGCACTGGCATGAGATTGGGGGGCCACATCTCAGTGGCTACTTGTTTGGACAGATGTCCTTCATCCCACACAGCCCCCCATACTTTGGTATTTGGACTCTGTGAAAGGTCATGGAGTTGCGGTAAAAGCTTGGAGATGAGGTGTGAGGGAGTAAGGAGATCTGAGGTTGTCTGTCCTCCTGGAGGAATGGTAGACTCAATGTTAGAAATTAAGTTTAATTATACAGAATTAAGCAATACATTTTTCCATACATAAATTTGCAGTCTGAGGTTCATACTCTCCATGTTGTATTTTTCAAAGGTTATCATTAAAATGGAAACTTCAAAATTATTGTAGTGAACTCAATGGACCCCATCCCAGAATCCAGTTTGAGACATCCTTCACTATGTCATGCGAAACTGTGGGGGTTATAAAATTCTAAAAGCTGGTTTCTTGTGTGCATGAATAAAAGTTGTGATTAAAAGTTACACTCTGGGAGGTAGCAAAACATAGTGGATAAGAATGAGGAATCTGGATTCAGAATCCAGCTTTGCCACTTAACAGCTGTATGACTGGCAGTAAATTGCTTAATCTCTCTGTTCCTCAGTTTCCTCATCTGTGAAAGTACACAGAACTTTTTGAATTAAATAAGACAATATGTGTAAATAACTTGTGCACATAATAAACTCTCAGTATGTATTATTATGATGATGATCTTAGTAGTCACTCAAGCATTCGTTTGTTACACTAATGTCTGTTCACAAGAACCCTGCAGTGCACAGCAGGAGGCACTCATGCAAAGATGAGTAAAACATTTATCTGCTTCTAAGAAAATGGCAAGCCATTCATCAAGAAATCCATTTCTTCTTTTTTGAGGCACACAGCTAGACTACCTTTCTTGCACCCTTGCAGGCAGGCATAGACTGTAACTAAGTTCTAGCCAATGGTTTGTGAGTAGAATTTTCATGTCACTTTTGAGCCAGGGTTTTTAAGAGGCAGACGTGCCCTCTTCATACTTGTTTCCTTCCAGTGTTTCAATGCAGAAGATGGCAAGGCCCTAGGAAATGACAGCCACAAAACAGATGGAGCCTAGGTTCCTGAATCGCCATTGAAAGAGAGCTGCCAAACCACTTGGAATATCTCCCTCACACTGAATTATGGGCAAGAAATAAACTTTATGGTCTTTAAGCCATTATACACTTTTTTTGAGGGGCTGTTTGTTATGGCAGCTAGTGTTATCCAAATTAATACACTCTTCTCATATCTATAACCATGATGGAACACATGGAAAGGGTGGATTTTTGCAATCAAATATGTTGTCTTGTTGGATTCAAATTTTCAGGAGGGGGAGGGGGAGGAAGAAGCTAGAAAAATGGAATCCTTTTACATCTTGGTTTTTTTTTTTTTCACTGAAGCTAGACCCCTCCCAGATCCTCCTGGTCTCCCCATTGTGTTTCACCCTGGCCAGTGTTTTCCCCCCACCTCTTCTCCATCATTTTCTTTGTTAGTAGAGCTCCCAGGCAGCAGTCTCCTCAGCTCAACCATGAATAGCATCTGCTAGAAGTGCTGGCCCCTTTTTATATCTGGGTCATGCTTTGTGTGTCTTTCTGCATTAGTATGATAAAGAGCTCTTCCTGACCTTTTGGTTCCTTTCCCAAATGATCAATTGGCAATTTGTACAGTGAAAGATTGGTCTTCCAACAGTCCATAAATAATGTGACTTACTAATCAAAGGAATTTCATAATATAAAAGGCACTTAAGCTGTTTCTTTTAAAATATGGTATATTGTTACTTTTGGAAAAAAAATGTAAACTTCAGGATAATGCACATCTACTTCTTGAGACAAAATACCTTACTTTTTTTTTTGCTGAGGAAGATTAGCCCTGAGCTAACATCTGCACCCATCTTCCTCTATTTGGTATTTAGGATGCCATCACAGCATGACTTGATGAGCGGTGCATAAGTCTGTGCCCAGGATCTGAACCTGTGAACCCTGGGCCACCGAAGCGGAGTGTGCAAACTTAACCACTATGCCACCGGGCTGGCCCCCTAAAATACCTTACTTTCAATCAGCACTTTCTGGAATGAAAGGCCTACACCTTCACTAAATAGCAAAAACAGGTAATGGTTCCCATACTATTTTATCACCATCCTCCAACCTAAATTATGGTTTGACAGAGACATTTCTTAGGACACAAGCAAACACCCATTTAGCAAATCTGTGTATGTCCCCAGACAGGCCTTTCCAGTGGGCTCAAGGGAAGATTGGTTCTGAGGGCTCTGCTCTTATTCAGGGCAGCACAGGGAGACCTGCTTTGGGTCAGTTCCAGTGCAGCCTGCTCCAGACTCTGTCTGGAGGCCTCCCTAAAGGGGAGGTGTGAGTGGTGTCCAGTTCTCTCCCTTCTCCAGGGCGCTGCCAATCTGCAACCTTAGCTTGAAAGGTGTAATACAACTAAAACATATCGTAGGTACATTTTTACCTGGAGTTGCCAACTGTCCTGGATTGACCATTCTCATCCAATAATTTCTCTGAATTTCAGAGAAAAATAAGCACTTCAGAAACACTTGGAAGTTCTCTCTCTCTCTCTTTAAACTCCCAAAACCTGAAACTGAAAGAAGGCAATACTTCTGAAGTTGCTGTATGTGGATTTAAGCGCCTACATTGATAATATTTGCCGTCAGGACTTCGTTTTACATTTTTAAAATAATATTCCAACTATGAAAAAATTTCCTTTTTTGGCAGGTTTTCAGGAAATAAATGCTTACCATGTGAGATTTTAGAAAAAAGGAAGGGAAATTAGTCACTCAATACTTCGAAGCATCCAGCAACTTCTAAATCCCTGGAAAAATCAACACAAGACAGACCTCTTGCAGATTTCTTAACTTCTCTGTTCTCCTAGGAATGCCAATCTCTCAGCTGGCTGGAACACAATTTGTGAGCCAGGACTGGCCCAAACCAAATTGTGGTTTTTCATTTTTCTATAGCAATGGCATTCAAACTGGTCATACTAGCCGCAGCCTAAAGTGCGCCCCCACCCCCCACAACTGGGCAGAGTGGGGTCCGGCACATACATATTTTTCTGACCTGCTTTGTAGAGGGTGTCATGTTCTGCCCAGTCACTAGAGTAGTAGTGACCACCCACTGGGTAAGGAACTTACTGGAGAAAGTATGCATTCCCCCACCCAGCATTACTTTCTGGTTTGGGAAGGTGGGTCGCCAAGGAAAAGCACAGATTTAAATGCCAAGGAGCTTCACTCATATCACATCTCTGCCGTGAACCTACCACAGCAGGGAAGTTAACCAGCCACCTACCTTCTGTTTACCAGCAAAGTGGAAGAGAAAGATCACAGAATCTCCGTGCTGGCTGGAAATGGACTGCCGCCATGTTATAGCTGCTGCCACGTTATAGCCCCTCTCGGGGTGGCCTGAACAGAAAGTGGTGAGGGTAATTCTTCCAGTACGCAGAGATGCAAGCAGCATACTTGGTGGCTCACTTTATAAAGAAGGAGAAGCGGCCTGAGATACAGATTGATAAGAACTCTGGGACAGGAGTGAATGGCTTGGCTGCTTGGTCAAGGCCCAGAAGGAACCAGATTGGAAGGTCTATGATAAAGTAATCTGAGGAAGAGGCATGAGGACCAATCTATGGTTGTGGGCACAAAGTGTATGTATCTTTATATCTTACATTAATGCCCTCCAGAGAACTCCCACTGCAGAGGAAGCACTCAACAATGAGAAAGACAAGATGTCTCATTCTCTGGATGTGAACAAGTAATGATGAATGAGCCTTGAGAAGACCAGACCACCCACCTGCTGGCAGAGTGATTTCAATTTCAATTTGTCCTGCCCACATGTCTCTCTTAGCACCACCATACAAGGCTCACAGAATTCCTGATCTGTTGAAGTGGCCTACTGCACAACATTGTGGCAATGGGCACATGACCATGAGATCCACTGGTCTCACCAGATATCTGATCAACCAGAAGTAGCTAGTCTAATGGGACAGTGGACAGATTATTGAAGGCTAAGCTAGGGTGCTAGCCTTGGGGCAATAACCTGTAAGGTTAGGGTGCTGTCCTCCAGTGTGCAGTATATGCACTAAATCAGTGGCTATGGTGCTGTGTTTCCAGTAACTAGAATTCACAGGTACAGGAACCAACGGGTAGAAATAGATGTGGATCCTCTCACAATCACTGCTTCTCAAGCTTGCAACTTTAGGCTCTGCCCTGTTAAAGGTCCTGGTTCCCACAAGGGAAACACCAGGCAGTAATTCAACTTGAAACTGTGATGACTGCCAGGTCATTTTAGACTTCTTGTGTTAGTGGAAGAACTGGCAAAGAAAAGAATTACTACCTTGGTGGGTGAAATTGACACTAATTACCAGGAGGAGTACGGCTGCTCCCACATAATGAAAGCATGGAAGAGTTGACTGGAACTCAGAGGACTCACTTGGGCGTCTCTTGGTGCTTCCCTACTAGGGATAACAGTAAATGGGCAACTTAACAGGTATGACTTGATGAGGCCAAGGCAGCTAAGAACTCAGGGCAGAGGTTCTGCATCAGACCAAGCAGACAGCCTTTACTGTCGGGAGTACTGGCCGAGGGTGAGTGAAATCTAGAATGGGTTTTGGAGGAGGGCAATCAAGACTTTATCTTGGAATTTGCTTTCCAGGGAACTGAAGAGAGATCCCCAGCACGGGGCACAGGATCTGGAATATATAGAGAGGCCCTATATGGCTGACTATATGAATCTTTGATGAATATATAATGAGTAACTGTGCCCTGTGCTCCGTAGTAAAGGTGCTCAAGTTAATTCATGTTTGAGAAATGTTTGGGGATCTCAGGGGAAAGTCTGTATTTTAACACGTGGCACTCCCAGCCCCTGATTCAGCAAGGTCCACTCACTGTCCCTCCCGCAGAAGCAGGGTTTTGTGGTGAAGGCTCACACACAGCTTTGGAGTTGCACCAAACCACCTCTCTGTTTGCCTCCCCAAGCCACTGTGTCACCAGCAGGAATTCATTATTCCCTCAGAGCAGGAGCAACAGAGAGAAATACAACCCTTAAGGCTTAACCATTTTCTTTCCCCCAAATAAAAAAGCCAAGTCACACGTGGCTACAATTTGGATGCTGTGTCACTTCCACACTTTATTGCTCCACACATAAGCCAGTTGAATGTTTTTGTGACTGAATAAATTTAGTTTTTAAATTATCCCATGTACCTTACCCTGATAAATTACCAAAATAAACAGCAAGCATAATATAATTACAGTGTTGACAGTGGTCTAAGGCTCAGCTAGATGAAAAATTGCTTTCCCTCCACCCCTTCATTTCTCTTTCCTGAGATGGGTTGGTTGGAGATGAATTCTACAGCGATGAGCTATCTTCTTGAGATGTAATAGTAGGCCTGCATGGGCCCACAAGTGTTTTGCCTAGTGCCTAATTATGAAAGCAAAGGCTTTGCAGATAGGGTCAGAAATCTTTCAGCCTTTCACTCCATTCCCATCCTTTTTGCTGTCTCTCAGTTTTGACATTTTGACAGTCTGACTCAATGACTTTCAAATCCTACGTTTCTAGCCCATTCTTGTATGCTAGAATTTTGGTGGCATACTTGAAGAGATTGAAATACTCAAAACAACAGTAAACAAGTAAGCAATAAATTATCATGTGATCGCTGCTAGGGTTTAACACTTTCTCATGGTGTCTGTGAAAGCATCCACAGTTATTGCCTCCTTCACCTGGCAGTTTTTCAGGCCATGTTGTTGTTTGAGAAGAACTTTTCACTGCCCTGGCCTTTCACTTATATGTTTAAATTTGCCGTTTCTACTGGCCCAATAAAAATACACATTTTACCACACTTAACTCACAGTAAGTTGCCCATAGCTCTATATTGCTTTTCACAACCTTCTCACCTCTGTGTTTCATCTTTTTTATTTTTATGTATGCCATTCTATTTTCTTTTTTTATTGAAGTATAGTTGACATACAATATTAGTTTCAGGTGTACAACATAGTGATTCAACATTTATATGCATTATGAAATGATCACCACTACAAGTTCAGTAACCATCTGTCACCATACAAAGGTATTATAATATTATTGACTATATTCCCTATGCTATCCGTTACATCCCCATGACTTATTTTGTAACTGGAAGTTTATACCTCTAAATTCTCTTCACCTATTCCACCTATCCCCCTACTTCCCTCCCCTCTGGTAACCACCAGTTCTTTGTATTTATGAGTTTGTTTTTGTTTTGTTTGCTCATTTGTTTTGTTTTTTAGATTCCACATATAAGTGAAATCATATGGTGTTTGTCTTTCTCTGTCTGCCTTATTTCACTTAGCATAATACTCTCTGGGTCCATCCGTGTTGTCACAAGTGGCAAGATTTCATTCCATTTTATGCTGAGTAATATTTCATTGTGTTTACCACATCTCCTTTATCCATTCATCTATCGATGGACACTTAGGTTGTTTTCATATCTTGGCTATTGTAAATAATGCTGCAGTGAACATAGGGGTGCATATATCTTTTCGAATTAGTGTTTTCCTTTTCTTCAGTTAAATACCCAGAAGTGGATTTGCTGGATCATATAGTAGTTGTATTTTTAATTTTTTGAGTATCCTCCATACTGTTTTCCATAGTGGCCGAACCAATTTACATTCCCACCAAGAGTGTAAGAGAGTGCCCTTTTCTCCACATCTTCACCAACACTTATTAGTTGTCTTTTTGATAATAGCCATTCTGACATGTGTGAGGTGGTATCTCATTGTGGTTTTGATTTGCCTTTCCCTGATGATTAGTGATGTTGAGTGATTAGTGATGATCTCTTCATGCGTCTGTTGGCCATTTGTATATCTTCTTTGGAAAAATGTCTATTCAGATCTTCTGCCCATTTTCTAATTGGATTGTCTTTTCTTTTGCTATTGAGTTGTATGAGTTCTTTATATATTTTGGATATTAACCCCTTATCAGATGTATGATTTGCAAATATCTTCTCCCATTCAGTAGGTTGCCTTTTCATTTTGTTGATGGTTTCCTTTGCTGGGCAAAAGCTTTTAATTTGATGTCCCATTTGTTTATTTTTGCTTTTGTTGCCTTTGCCTGAGGAGGTAGTTCCAAAAAAATATTGCTAAGACCGATGTCAAAGAGCTGACTGCCTATGTTTTCTTCTAGGACGTTCAGGTTTTACATTTAAGACTTTAATCCATTTTGAGTTCATTTTTGTATATGGTGTGAGAAAGGGGTCCAGTATCATTCTTTTGCATGTAGCTGTCCAGTTTTTCCACCACCATTTATTGAAGAGACTGTCTTTTTCCCATTGTATATTCTTGCCTCCTTTGTTGTAGATTAATTTACCATACAAGCTTAGGCTTACTTCTGAGCTTTCTATTCTGTTCCATTGGTCTGTGTGTGTGTTTTTGTGCCAGTACCATACAGTTTTGATTACTATAGCTTTGTAGTATAATTTGAAATCAGGGAGCATTATAACTTCAGCTTTGTTCTTCTTTCTCAATATTGCTTTGACTGTTTGGGGTCTTTTGTGGTTCCATACAAATTTTAGGATTCTTTGTTTTAGTTCTGTGAAAAATGCCATTGGTATTTTGATAGGGATTGCATTGAATCTATAGATTGCTTTGGGTAGTGTGGACATTTTAACAATATTAATTCTTCCAATCCATGATCATGGTATATCTTTCCATTTATTTGTATCATCTTCAGTTTCTTTATTAGTGTCTTAATAGTTTTCAGAGTACAGGTTAAATTTATTTCTAGATATTTTATTCTTTTTGATGCATTTCTAAACTGGATTGTTTTCTTAATTTCTCTTTCTGATTGTTCATTATTAGTGTATAGAAATGCAACAGATTTTTGTATATTGATTTTGTATCCTGCAACTTTACTGAATTCATTTATTAGTTCTAATAGTTTTTTGATGGAGTCTTTAGGGTTTTCTGTATATAGTATCATGTCATCTGTAAATAGTGACAATTTTACTTCTTCCTTTCCAATTTGGATACCTTTTATTTCTTTTTCTTGTCTTATTGCTGTGGCTAGGACTTCCAATACTATGTTGAATAAAAGTGGTGAGAGCAAGTACCCTTGTCTCATTCCTGATCTTAGAGGAAACGCTTTCACCTTTTCATCACTAGATATGATGTTAGCTGTGGGTTTGTCATATGTGGCCTTTGTTATGTTGAGGTATTTTCCCTATATACCAACTTTGTTGAGAGTTTTTTTCATAAATGAATGTTGAATCTTGTCAAGTGCTTTTTCTGCATCTATTAAGATGATCATATGATTTTTATTGTTCATTATGTTAATGTGGTGTATCAAGTTGATTGATTTGTGGATATTGAATTACTCTTACATCCCTGGGATAAATTCTACTTGATCATGGCTTTTAATGTATTGTAGAATTTAGTTTGCTAATATTTTGTTGAGGATTTTTGCATCTGCGCTCATCAGGGATATTACCCTATAATTTTCTTCTTCTCTTGCTCTCTTCCCTTTTGATTCGATAACTTTGGTTAGTGTTATGTTTGTATTCCTTTCTCTTTATTTTTCGTGTATCTATTATAAGTTTTTGGTTTGTGGTTACCATGAGGTTCATATATAACAATCTATGTATATAGCAGTCTATTTTAACAATCTATGTATATAGCAGTCTATTTTAAGTTGAAAGTCACTTAAGTTCAAATGCATTCTAAAAGCACTACATTTTTACTCCCCCTCCACGTTTTACGTTTTGACATCATATTTTACATCTTTTTATTTTGTACATCCCTTAGCTACTTATTGTAGATATAGATGATTTTACTATTTTTGTCTTTTAACCTTCATACTAGCTATATAGGTGGTTGATTCACTACCTTTACTATATGTTTGCCATTACCAGTGAGATTTTTTTCTGTCGTAATTAAAGTCCCTTTAACATAACATTTCTTGTAAGGCTGGTTTAGATGTGATGAACTCCTTTAACGTTTGCTTGTCTGAGAAACTCTTTGTCTCTCCTTCAATTCTGAATGATAACCTTGCTAGGTAGAATATTCTTGCTTGTAAGTTTTTTCCTTTCAGCACTTTGAATATATTGTGCCACTCACTTCTGGCCTGTAAACTCTCTGCAGAAAAATCAGCTGATAGTCTTAGGGGGATTTCCTTGTACATAATTAGTTGTTTTTTTCACTGCTTTTAAGATTCTCTGTTTATCTTTAACTTTTGACATTTTAATTATAATGTGTCTTAGTTTGGGTTTCTTTGGGTTCATCTTTTTTGAGACTCTCTGTGCTTCCTGAACTTGGGTATCTGTTTCCTTCCCCAATTTAGGGAAGTTTCCAGCCATTTTTTCTTGAAATAAATTTTCTGTCCCTTTCTCTCTCTCTTCTCCTTCTGGGCCCCCTATGAGAATGTTATTATTCTTGATGTTGTCTCAGAGGTCCCTTAAGCTATCCTCATTTTTTTTAAATTCTTTTTGCTATTCTGGTTGGGTGATTTTCACTACTCAGTCTTCCAGATTGCTGATCCATACTTCTACATCATCTAATCTGCTGTTGATTCACTTTAGTGTATGTTTCATTTCTTATTGTATTCTTTTTTTTGTTGAGGAAGATTGGCCCTGCGCTAACATCTGTTGCCAATCTTCCCCTTTTTTCTTTTTTCTTCCCAAAGCCCCAGTACATAGTTGTGTTTCATAGTTGTAGAGTTGTAGCTCTTCTATATAGGACGCTGCCTCAGCATGGCTTGATGAGCGGTGAGTAGGTCTGCACCCATGATCTGAACCGGTGAACCCTGGGCCACTGAAGCAAATGCATGAACTTAACTGCTATGCCACTGGGCTGGCCCCCTGTATTCGTCTTCTTATTATTGTAATTATTGTATTCTTCAGCTCTGATTGGTTATTTGTTAATATTTTCTATCTCTTTGTTGGAGTTTTCACTTTGTTCATCCATTCTTCTCCTGAGTTTGGTGAGCATCTTTATGACCATTTCTTTGAACTCTTTATCTAGTACATTGCTTATGTTTGTTTTGTTTAGTTCTTTTTCTGAGGTTTTGTCTCTTTCTTTCATTTGGAACATATTCTTCCATCTCTTCATTTTGCCTAACTCCCTGCATTTCTTTCTATGTATTATGAAGATCAGCTATGTCTCGCAGTCTTGATGTGGTAGCCTTATATAGATGGTGTCTTGTGGGGCCCAGTAGCATAGCCCCCCTAGACACCAGAGCCAGGTGCTCCAGGAGTGTCCCCTGTATAGGCTGCATGTGCCCTCCTGCTGTGCCTGGGCTGTAATTACTGTGGCACTCTGGTGTGTGGGGCTGGCCCCTTGGGGCAGGAGCCCCTTTGGAAGCCCTACAGTGCTGGCTGGGACCACTCATTGGATGGGGCAGGGTGGGAGCCCCTTGGAGGGGGCATCAGCCAGGGCATGTTTGCAGGAGAACATGGGGCGGGGCATGTGGAGCTAGCAAGGTAGATGGAGAGTGTTAGAAATGGTGCCTGTAGGGGCTGGGCTAGCTAGGTAGAAGGAGAGCAAAAAAATGCCACACATACATTGCCCCCTCCCCCTTGCTGTTCTGTCCCCAGAGAAAGTTCCAACAGATCCCTGCCCCTCCAGCACATGCCTTAAAGTTAGTTAATGAATCTCCTTCATGTATAACTTAGACACTTTTCAAACTGCTGCCTCTGTGCTGGGACTCAGAGCATGTGAGTTTGTGTGTGTGCCCTTTAAGAGCAGTCTCGATTTCCTACAGCTCTCCAGTTCTGTGGGGCATAAGCCCTGCTGGTTTTCAAAGCCAGACTGTTTTGGGGTCTCATCTTCTTGGTGCAGGTACCCAGGCTGGCGAGCCTGATGTGGGACTTGGGTCCCTTGCTCATCTGGGAGGACTTCCATGGCTGTGATATCCCTCACACTTGTGGGTCGCAGGGCTGGGGGGTGTGTTCTGACTAGATCACATCCCCGCCCCTCCTACCCATCTCGATGTGGCTTTTTTTTTATATCCTTAGTTGTTTCTGTTCTGCTAGTCTTCAGGTCATTCTCGGTGATAGTTCTATGTGTAGTTGTAGTTTTGTGTGTTCGTGTGAGGAGGTGAGCTAAGGATCTTCCTACTCTGCCATTTTGATCCCACCCCCTTCCTGTGTTTCATCGTCTGCTGTGTAACAGTAAGTATTCTAGTTGCACCAAAAAGGAAATTTATGCCTTGATCAATATTTGCTGCATGTTTGCAATGGATCTGTGAGATGCCTCAGTCCTATATGTGACTTACTAGTTAAGAACCATGGATCTAGCTGGTGGTGATGATTTCTGTGAAGAAAACAGTATAAGAGTTACGAGTTATGTTTGTTAAGATAAAATTATCCAAAACTTGGAAATAAGATAAAAGGATGAATATATATATATCCATGGAAATGTCATCCTGTCACATTGACCTATAAGCCCATCTAAGGACCATCGGAACCTCTACAGGAATGAAACTTTGACTACTTATGTTGATTATGGCTCAGACTCTGTGAAGTTGGATGGTAATGAAGATAATTGATAAACTGCTGATGATTTTTATCCAGCAGTGGGGCAGATGATTTCTGTTTGGCTGAAGAGATAACTTCCAAGGTTATGGCTCTATCGCTCTGTAATATAGTTTTGTATCTAATTTAGGAACTTTCATTTTTTAAAAAATAGACTTTATTTTTTCAAACAGTTTTAGATTTATGGGAAAATTGTGAAGATAATACAGAGGATTCCCTTATACCCTGCACCCAGTTTCCTTTATTTTTAACATCTTACATTAGTATGGTACACGTTATAATTGGTGAACCAATATTGATACTTTTTTTTTTTTTTTTTTTTTTTTTTTGGTGGGGAAGACCAGCCCTGAGCTAACATCCGTTGCCAATCCTCCCCTTTTTGCTGAGGAAGGCTAGCCCTGGGCTAACATCGTGCCCATCTTCCTCTACTTTATATGGGACGCCGCCACGGCATGGCTGACAGGCAGTGCGTCGGCGGGCGCCCGGGATCCGAACTCGCAAACCCCAGGATGCCAAGCGCGGACGAAACTGCTGCGCCACCGGGCGGCCCCTTGATACATTTTTATTAACCAAAGTTCGTACTTTACTCAGAGTCCCTTAGTTTTGACCTAATGTACTTCTGTCCCAGGATTCCATCCAGGATACCACCTTACACGTAGTTGTTAGGTCTCCATAGGCACCTGTTGGCTGTGGCAGTTTCTCAGTCTTTTTTTTTTTTTGATGACATTGACAGCTTTGAGGAGTACTAGTCAGATATTTTGTAGGATGTCCCTCTCGAATGTGTCTTATGTTTTTCACGATTAGACTGGTTTTATTGGCTTTGGGAGAAAGACCACAGAGGTGAAGTGCCATTTTCATTACATCATATCATATGATTTCTGACTATTAATATTGGCCTTGATCACCTGGCTGACACAGCATTTGTCAGGTTTCTCCACTGTAAACTTACTCTTTTCTTCCCCCTTTCCACTCTGCCCTCTATGGAAGGGTCACCATGTGCGGTCCATTCCTAAGGAGTGGGGAGTTTTGCTCCTCCTCTTTGAGGGTAAAGGATCTACATGAATTATTGGGAATTCTTCTTCATGGGAGATTTGTCTCTTCTCCCCCACTTATTAATTTATTCAATCGTTTATTTATATCATATGGACTCATGGATACTGGGTGCTGGGTGTACTTGTTGCTAATGGAGTGTTGTTTCTCCTAGGCCCTCTCAGCTGCCAGGATGGAAATGTATATATGTATATTAACCTGTGTGTATACACATGTCTATGAATATTTCTATATGTAACCATCTGTATCTATATTAAGCTAATTCTTACTGATGTCTCCAGCTCTAACCATATGGATCATTCTTCCCCTTGCTTACCTATAAATTCTCACTTCAAGAGTGAGGAGCCTGACTCCCATCATTCACCATCCACTTACTTAATTATTCAGTTCCAGGATACATGTAGAGCAGTATCAGAATTGTTCATCCATGGCCCCCTGGGAAACCACTTTATCCACTAGAGTACAGTGCTTATGTCCAGCTCCTTTGCCTGTAGTCTTACAGACTACACTCATTTCCGAAGTTAGGTAGGTCAGCGCCTTTTCCCCCTCCCTCTTCAGTGAAGTTGTTTCATACATTTGTATTACAGTCACATTCTCATGTCACAGTCCGCCTTCCATCCTGGGATCCCCCAACTTCCTAAGTGATTTTTTCAAATTTTGCATACATTAAGGTTCACTCTTTATACTGTAAAGTTCTCTGGATTTTGACAATTGTATAATGTCAAGTGTCTACCATTATAGTTTCATACAGTTTTACTGTCCTAAAAATCCTTTGTGCTTCACCTGTTCATCTCTTTCCCCTCTCTCCTGGCAACCACTGATTTTTATACTGTCTCTATAGTTTTCCCATTTCCAGAATGTCATATAACTGGAATCATATAGTATGTAGCCTTTTACTTAGCAACATGCATTTAAGTTTCTTTTATATCTTTTCATGGCTTGATAGCTCATTTCTTTTTGTCACTGAATAATATTCTATTGCACAGATGTACCACAGTTTGTTTATGCATTCACTTATTGAAAGACATCTTAGTTGCTTCCAGTTTTTGGCATTATGAATAAAGCTGCTATAAACATTCATGCCAGCAACCCTTTTTTCACTGACTAGATAAACATTCATGTCTTATGTACCTCTTTGAATCAGTTTTTCCATCCTGCTATTCCCTCATTAACAACATGTGCCCACTATATATTTGTATGAGAATTATGTTTTTAACCTTTTGACAATTATACCTTGACATGCTGTTTTTATAAAATGCCTCTGGGATGATGTAAATATTCCTTTGTGGCTTGGGGCACATGCTACATGACCTCGAGATTGGCCACCAACCTCATTTCTATAGGCATGGACTTGGATGTGGCCTTGGATTGGGTGAGCCCTTCTAAGGGTAAGCCAAGGGGAACATTTCTGATGAGTGGTGCTATTGTTGGTGATCTCTTATGAGAGCGGTTGTTGAAAGTACTACTTTGCTTTTAAAGCTCCTTAGGATGATTCTATGTGCCCTTAAGACTTTTATCAGGTCACATTAAGGATGTTATTGTTGTAAGGAGAGTGACAGGAGAATGGGATGGAAACAGCACTGGGTTTGAGGATGCTTCTGCTATTCAGCAAGTCCTTGAGCCTCAGCTTCCTCATTTTGTAAGGTAGGAAACATCATAGCAATGCAATGATACTATGACTGATAAAATATCCTAATCCATTGAGGTGTTTGTCTGAAATAAAAGAAATTATATGTGTAAAATGCTTTCTAAGCACTATAGAAGGATAAGTTATTACTGGCTAGTACAGGGTTTGGCAAACTTTTTCTACAAAGGAACAGACAGTAAATATTTTCAACTTTCCAGGCTGTATAGTCTCTGTCGCAGCTACTCAACTCTGCCGTTGCAGTTCAAAAGCAGCCATAGGCAGCACGTAAACCAAAGCAGCATGGCTGTGTTCCAATAAAACTTTATTTATAAAAAACAAACAGTGGACCATATTTGGCCCATGGGCTGTAGTATGCTGACTCCTTGTCTAGAATAAGCGTGGAAAGACACAAACCATTCTCTGCTCCCTTCCTCCTGAGATCTCTTCCAAATACAGTGCTGGGGAGGACATTCAATAATTTACTGAGGGTCTTGACTCACAGACTACAAAGGCCCTAGCTGGGTTGAGTTACTTGTCAGCCAGTTCTTTAAAAAACACAACTTCTTCCCTGCTTTCTGCCTGGGGTCCCATCTTCCCTGTGGGTGGAGCCCACCCTGCTCCTGCAGGAACTGCCACTCTTGTCTGTGCATAAAACTGCTCACCCACTCCCCTGGGCCATATTATTAAGTGTCTGGGATGACTAAAATCCTGTTATTTCCTTAGCTGAGCCAGAGAATTGAAAGAGAGACCCACAGAAAGGGAAAGGACCTGAGATCTTTGCCTGCATCTTATGATCCAGACACCGTGCTAGGTGCTTTTAGTACTTGAACTCATTTAAAACTCGCAATAATTCTGCAAGATAGGTATTAAGACACCTATTTTACATTTGGCAAGTTCGAATTTTATAGTTAGTACATTCAGCTTTCCATGTATGTACGTTTCCTCTGAAGTCATGACATCCCATTTTCCGCAGAGAACAGAAAATTTAATTTTGTCAACTCAAGGAAGCTCAGTCACTTCTGGATTTCAATGTAGTTAATACAGTTTTAAACTAAATTAATGCAAGTTTCCCCACCTCCCCTCCTTCACACCTTGTCCCTGGGGGTAAGCTAAGTTTCTGCAGCTTGGTTTATATACCATCCTGGAGGGAGAGATGGACGCTGGCCTCTGTCCTTGCTGCATTCTCCTGAGAAGATTTGTCTTTCCTAGTCCTCATGGTTTCCTGTCATATCTGTGAGGATCACACACTCTTCCCCCTTCTTGCCCCAAATCCTGGCTCCTTTGGGACTGTGGCTCATGCTCAGTCACTTTCCTGTTCCTTTAGGGGCTCACAGGAACTTTTTGCTTATGGTTCCATGAGGCTGCGCTGAGGTTCACCTGACCAGGCAATTCCCTCAGCCATTATTAGGCTGCCCCTCTGGGGCCATGTTGGACACGAGCCTTCTTCATAAGACTTAAATTCTCCTGAGCTAGTCCTTGGAAAGCCAGCAATGGTCTCTTTGGCTCTGGAGACTTTCTAAGGTTATCTGAAGTTTCTGTCTCCCCTTCTGTCCAAGGTTTTTTATCCATGGAGGGGACCATTGTGCAGGGCACGTCTTAAGGATCTAAACATTGGCTAAAGCCCTGCTGATCCTTCTTTCCACAATCACTGAATTCATCTTTTTTTTTCCAAGTAGAGAAAAATGTTTTTATGTCATCCTACCTTTCCTCCTGTTCTTTAGTTCATGGTATAAGCTCTGCTGAAGCCTCCAGGATCCTAGTCCTTTAGGAGTGCAACATTTTCTCTCTCAAACCCCTGTCTGCTGCAGCAAAAAAGCTTTGTTTTCAAGATTTTGTGTCTGCCCTAGGCTCTCAAAAGTCTGACTCGGAGCTCACGGGTGAGCAATTATTTCTTTGATTTCAGCATATTTGCCTTCCCCAGAGTATGGAGAACTGTTTTCATTTTGTTTGCTTGTTTTTTTCTTAGAAACAAACATTATGAAAAGCTTAAGATCAGATTAAATGCACATCAGTTTAAGATTCTGTTTGTCCCTTTGTCTCAACGACAGAGGAAAGAGAAAGAGCACAAGGAAGCAGGAAGAGGAGAAACCTTGGATGGCTTCTCTAAATACCATCCATGCATACTCACCTATGAGGAAACTGAGCCCCTGAGAGGGTGAGCAGCTGGCTCAAGACCACACTGGAGAGAGTGGAGGACTCAGGGCTCCTCGCTGGGTGGGCGGCCAGGTCTGCCTGGCTCCAAAATGAACACTGGTGGGGGGCAGGAGGGTGGGGAGGGGAGTTTTAAAAGAAAGGAGTTTTCAGTTTCAGCAGTTTCGAATGCTGCAGAGAGGCCCAGAAAGATAAGCATGAAGAAAAAGGTTTTTCAGGCAAGGGGGTCATGGGTAACCTCTGACAGGGCTGTGCTTTGCTCCACACCAGATCTCATCCACTAGCACAAGATTGCAGACTCAGAAGTCCTGACCCTGAGGCCAGATACACCACTGAGGCATTGCTGATTATGAGGAGCTCCCAAGGAGTCGTGCATCCTTAAGACATTTTATTCTGGGTGTCCAGTAGGAGAAGGTTCTAAAGACTAGAATGTCAGCAAGGATATACAGTACTTGACATAAGATACCTGGGTAGAGGAAGGTGCTAATTTGACAAAAATAGGAGAAAGAAGGTGTTGAAGTGAGTGGATAAAGGGGTTTGAGTGAGGGCATGAGGGTGCCCCCAAATTCCCATAGTGAGAAGTATGCACAACAGAGAAGAGCCACAGCTGAAAGGGCTACCCACTCTGAAGACAGGCTAAGAATTGCCATCCGTGAAGGAATTCTTCTTTTTTTTTTTTTGTGAGGAAGACCAGCCCTGAGCTAACATCCATCCGATCCTCCTCTTTTTGCTGAGGAAGACTGGCCCTGGGCTAACATCCGTGCCCATCTTCCTCCACTTTATATGGGACGCCGCCACGGCATGGCTGACAGGCAGTGCGTCGGCGGGCGCCCGGGATCCGAACCCGCGAACCCCGGGCTGCCAAGCGCGGACTAAACCGCTGCGCCACCGGGCCGGCCCCTGAATTCTTCTTTTTTTCTTTTTTTTTTTTAACTTTTTGCAAACTTTTCTAAATAATTGGTGTCAGTTTGCAGGCCCTCCTTAGCTGTGTGTTAAGCATGCAGAGTCTTTGTTATCTTACCCTGGGAGGGGTGGACACTACCTTCCTCTTTGAGGACAGATTTTCTCCTTTTTTTTCTTGAACTGCCTCCTAAATGCCCTGTGACAGCCAAGTTTCCAGGCAAAGGGCCTCACAGAGGTCTGTCCCCTCAAGGACTCACTGATGTGCCTCACTCCACCTGTGCAGTTTCAATTGGCTTTATGGTCTCGTGCTACATAAGGAGTGAACACAGGGCTGAGAGGGAAAGGACATTAGTCATGAGATTGAAATCCATCTGTTTCTCAGCAGCTTCTCGAGAATGGCAGGTGGCTGGCGAGGAGAGGCAGCCTGTGGGGGAAGGCTAATCTACTCTTGAGACAAACCTTTGGCTGTTTGCTTCATTTCTTCTAGACACAAATATTATGAAAAGCTTAAGTTCAGATTAAATAAAGATCAGTTTAGGATTCTGTCCATTTTGTTCTTTTATATTTATTTATTTTTAAAATTTTATTTTATTTATTTATTTTAAAAATTTGTTATTGTGGGAAGAACACTTAACATGAGATCTACCCTCTTAACATTTTTTAATTGAGATATAATTGACACATAACATTGTATTAGTTTTAGATGTACAACATGATGATTTGATATATGTGTATGTTGTGAAATGATTACCACAATAAATTTAGTTAACATCCATCATCACCTCTTAACATTTTTTATTTTTATTTTTTGTGAGGAAGATCAGCCCTGAGCTAACATCTGTTGCCAATCCTCCTCTTTTTGCTGAGGAAGACTGGCACTGGGCTAACATCATGCCCATCTTCCTCCACTTTATATGGGACGCCGCCACGGCATGGCTGACAGGCAGTGCGTCCGTGGGCGCCCGGGATCCGAACCGGCGAACCCCGGGCTGCCAAGCGCAAACTAAACTGCTGCGCCACCGGGGTGGCCCCACCTCTTAACATTTTTTAAATGCACAATACAGCGTTGTTGACTATTGGCACGATGTTGTACTGCAGATCTCTAGAACCTACTTGTCTTGCTTACCTGAAACTTTATGCCAATTGATTAGTAACTCCCCCTCTCCCTCCTCCCATGTTCTTTTCTTAATTCAATTTGACTCCTATGTATTGAGTGCCTTCTATGTACAAGGCACTGTGGCAGGTGGCCATAGAAACGTGAAATGGGAAAGTACCAGCTCCTCTCTCCTTGTGAGGGAGAGGTAGACAAATATTCAGGTAACTCTAATATCCAGTGGAAAGTCAGTGCCTTAAGAGGAAGAAAGAGTCATGAGAGAGTTTTAAAAATTATTTCTGGTTGGGGTCGTCACAGAGAATGTAGCATTTGAGGCAGAATTTATAAGGAGGCCCCAATTTCATTGGGTGAAGATGTGGATAAAGAGTGTTCCACCTGGGGAAGCTGGCCAAGGATATAGGAATTCTGGAATTCTTGCCCCACTACGGACCCCAGGCCAGAAGCAGATCCCAGTTTGTTCCTCTGCTTTTTTCCCCAGGACTGCCTGAGACTTCAGTTATTGTATAAAGTTCCCAGCCACCCTGAATGTGGAAATAAACCAAAAATACTTTTCTGGGAAGATGGAGAAGAGTTGGCTTTGGGAAAAAGGATGAGAAATAGGTCCTAAGAAGGCAGAGAACAGGGACTTTGTTTGTAGAGGAAAGAAGTAACAAGTCAACATAGGTGCCTAAGGACCTCTTAATGCCTCAACAGACCATGAAGAAGGCACAACCAGAGTTAGAAAAGAGAGAGGATGTGCACTGTGGATATGTGTCAGGAGAGAGCGGGTTGGAGAGATCAAAGCAGAGCTGTGTCTGCAGCTATTTGCAGCTTGGTCTAGCAACTGTCTCATCAATGAGTGGACTCATACGGGAAGGGCCATTTGGCACATACATTGAATTTTGAGGAGCTCAGGCCTGGACATTTGGGCTCTTTTTGCAAGTGGAGGTGGCCCTGTCTCTGGCAGCACCGCCCAGGTGGAGGCACAAAGGTCTGGTCAGTCTGGCAGGAGGGAAGCAAGGGTGGGGCAGGATGGTAGATAAGAAATACCAACTGGGAGCACCTGGGCCAGATCTGGGATCTAAAGGCCTTACCTGTATTTTCTAACTTAATCTCCACAAAAGCTCAGGTGGTCACTGTTGACCTTGGAGAGCACTTTTTCCAGAGGACAGTGTGAGTGGGAGCCAGGTCTGTAAGGGGTAAAGGACTGAGAAGGTGGAGGGAAATTGGAGGCTGCAGTTCTAGGCCATTCTAAGAAGCATGTCAGTGACAGGAAGTAGGGGGAGAAAGTGCAGCAGTTCAAGCAGAGGATGAAAGTTTTTTATATTTTTCTTTAAAAAGATTTTTTTCGATATGAAATAAACTGATGGGAAAGGAAGAAACAAGTAGCAGAGGAGAGGCTGAAGATATAAGAGAAGGGTTCCTTGAAGTGGTATGTTTTTGGAGGAGGCAACGTGATGGTACCTCCCTGTGGTGCAATGAGTTCTGGGGCCAGGCGTAGATGGGATCAGGGGGCACAGGGAGATGGGAGGGCTATTGCCCAGGTGAGGGGGACTTCTTCCTCGACAAAGAAGGAAAGAATAGGTGAAGGCACAGAGATATTAAAATGGGCAGGAGGAAGTTTGAAGAGCACACTTTGATTGGCCTCAACATTTTTAATGAAGTGGGAGAAACAGTCATTTACTAAGAGAAAAGGAGGCATGAGGAATGTTATGGGCTGAATTGTTTCCCTCTCCTCCACCTCCTCCCAAATTCATATGTTGAAGTCCTAACCTCCAGGCCCTCAGAATGTGACTATATTTGGAGAAAGGGTCTTTACAGAGGTCATTAAGTTAAACTGAGGTTATTAAGGTGAGTCCAAATTCAACATGACTGGTGTCCTTTTAAGACGAGGAGATTAGGACACAGATACACACAGAGGGAAGATCATGTGGGGTCACAGCAAGAAGATGGCCATCTGCAAGCCAAAGAGAGAGGCCTTAGGAGAAACCAAACCTGCTGACACCTCACTGTCAGACATCTAGCCTCCAGAACTTTGAGAAAATTAACTCTTGTTGTTCAAACTACCCAGTCTGTGGTACTTGGTTATGGCAGCCCTAGCAGACTAATATAGGGAAGAACTGAAGGCCTGAGAAATTTCTAACAGTCAATGCAGGGAATGTCATAAGGAGTGAAAACAAGGGTGGAGTGAGTGCCCGGTGGCAATTTGTGAGTAGGGAATTGAGACACCGGATATGCTTTGGGCCCACTCAGCTTGGCTTCATGTACAAGTCAATTTGGAAAAAAAAATTTTTTCAAGTCTTAAAAACAAAAGTTTTATTACAAGCAGGAACAAAGAATACTAGCTTAAATAAAAGGCAGGTGGGAGTTCCCTCCTCTAGCCAGGTTCTTCCCCACCTCCCAGTGCCACTGTAGCATAGCCCAGGGCCCTGAGGCTGGGGCAAACCTGTTCTTCCCAGAGAGTACCCTCTGTGGCTGCCACTCCTCAGCTGCCTGTGACCCACTAGCCTCTGGAGCAAAGAAGGGTAAGATGCGGGGACTTCCTACGTCACTTTCCGAGGGCCAAGGAAGGGTATGTGTGTGGGGGTGTATATTTGTAAACACACTGGTAGGTATCAAGGTTTCATTCATCCTCCATTTGGAAAGATGGGACATGAAGATATCTGATTTAAGAAGTTGCGTGGTGATCTACACATATACAGGATAAGCGATTAATCTAAAAGCTCTGAAAAGTATTACACTGTCCCCAAACCCCTAGGAAAAGGCGAAAGAAGAGAGGAGACTTAACATCTCTTCTCTCCCCCAGCTCCCAGCCACAGTCCTTCCTTCTAGTCTGTTCTATCTCCATCAGCTTCACATTCAACCTTACCTTGGTAAAGACAGATCCTCAAAGAAAGGATCTTGTATTACCACATGATAATACACAATGTGAAAAAAATCTTCCTTTGTTTCTACTGGTGAGATTTTGGAAGCCTGTTTGGCTCAGGGAGAGGAGTATGGGAGGAGAAAAAATAAGAGGCTGGTGGCTTCTCTCTTGCTTCTCTGCCCCAGAGGACTGCTTTGCGGCCTCTTCTCTCCCCTGCCAGGGATTCTGAGATATGCACGAGATGCTAGCTGGACCCTCCCCAGGGCTGGCTTTGGATGTAGGGTTGGGTCATGGAGCAACCATGCTGGCCTGGGCTTTCCTTGAGAGTCCAGGGTTTGTGTAACATCAATTTTGCCAATAAAAAGGAAATTAAATTTACCAAACATGATTTTGGGGTGGATCTTTTTAAGCTTATATAAAAAAATACATTCACAAATTTTAGCAAAAGACTTTGTCAGATTTCCTATTCTGATATTTTGTTCATCAAACATGGTCCACTTATAGGTGGGAGCACAGAGGATTTTTAGGGCAGTGAACAATTCTGTGTGATCCAGTAATGATGGGCACACCATTAGATATTGGTCAAAATCCATAGAATGTACAACACAAAGAGTGAACCCTAATGTAAACTATGGGCCTTGGTTAAAAATGTATCCATATTGGTTCATCTGTCACAAAGGTACCCCAGTATACAAGATGTAAATAACAGGGGAAACTGTGGGTGTGGGGGGAGGGGAAGGAGAAGGGGATATGGGAACGCACTGTATTTTCTGATCAGTTTTTCCATAAATCTAAAACTGCTCTAAAAAAGTAACATCTGTAAAGAAAAAAACAATCATGGTCCCTTTATAAACGTCATCCCTCTTTTTACTTCCGATCCCCAAATTCCTCCTCATAAACTAAGAGTCCACCTTTGGAGATATAGTTCTTTGGGTAAAGTATCACCTTCCCAGCCTTGTTTTCGAGGTTTGCCTTCTCCCTCCCTATGCCTTCCTAGGTCTCTTATATTAATGGCTTTGCGGTTGTATTGAGATTTGATTGTTCGGGTGCAGACCCCTGGATGGAGAGGCTGGAATCTTGCCTGAAGGCTGAAGTCTGTCTGTGTTAATAACCTGAATCAGGTGCCTCTCAGGGTGGACCCATGGATCTGTGTAGGCAGGAGAGGGGCACTTCAGGGGGCTGCATGCCTAAGAGGTGCTTCTAGACAGAGGGTTTTAAAGGTGACATCAGGCGGCAACCTGGAGCCAGGAAGTGAGGAGTCCAGGTGAGACATCTTTTCCCTGGAACCCCCCAAGGACGGCAAGCTCTGGATTGCTCTCTGTGGCTGTTCACCTTTTGTTGTGTCCTAGCCTTTTTCTAGGCTTCTAACCTAGAGGGTGAAAGGAAGGGATTTGGCTCATCTTTGGGCCTGAGTGTTGAAGGAGCAGTGTTCCCCTTCCCACTGTGATGACAACAGGGATCAGGGAGGGCCCCAGGAGAATGTGAAGTTTAGGGACATATCAGGCTGTGTGGGCCAGGACATTATCCTTCAAGTGCTTATCTTGGGATTGGTTTATTTTCTTATGAGAAGTGGTATTTTCTTACATAATCTCTAACACTAAGTGGGAGATTATTTCTCAGAAATAGCAAGGGGCTGGACCAGAAAGGATGAGATTCCAGAATTCATTCAAATGTTCAGACAAGAAGATCAGCCTTGTCTGCTTTCCACTGGTGCCAAATGCCATCCTGCAGGGGTTCAGGCTGCTGGTTCTGCCCCTGGCAGATCTGCTCTTGGGGAGGTTCATTTCCAACCTGTGTTTGGATAACAAGCTGGGTTCCTGGCTTCCCCTGCTCTGGTCCCACTAAGTGTTTGTTGTTCCAGGGTGTACGTCAGTGAGCTGGATTACAGAGGGAAGAAAATTGTCCCCACAGGAGAAGGAAAGCAGCAATCTCAAATGCCAGGGCCAGTTGACCAAGGTGCCAGTTCTTACTGCAGACTGTGGAAAAAGCAATGCATGTGATTTTGTTGCCTGCAATGGAAAATGAAAACAGGAAAAGGTAATTTCTTGGGCTCTGTAATTTCCAAACATTATAGCTACAGAGTTGAAAAGTGAGCACAAATGATCTTGAGCAGATGATTTCTTCATGCCCTCAGAAGAGTGTGTGCAGTGCTGTTAGCTCCTCCTGATCTGTCAGACCCTAAAACTCAGGCATGGGGGCAGGTGGAGGACTTCAGTGGACTTTAAGGGCAGTGCTTTTTCCACTGAAAGAACTCTTTCAAATGGATTCTGGGTTAAAAAAAGTAACAGCTTTCTCCGAGCTAATCCTCAAACTCTTCCTTTCTCTCTTCCATTCTATGTATCTATGTATATATCTCTCTATGTATCTATCTTTCTATCCATCGATCATCTAATTGTGAGGAAGATTCGCCCCGAGTTGACATCTGTTGACAATCTTCCTCCTTTTTTTGCTTGAGCAAGATTAGCCCCGAGCTAACATCTGTGCCAGTCTTCCTCTATTTTGTACGTGGGATGCCTCCACAGTGTGGCTGATGAGTGGAGTATGTCCATGCCCGGGACTCAAACCCACGAACCTGGGCCACTGAAGCAGAGGGCGTGGAACTTTAACCATTTGGCCATGGGGCTGGCCCCTCCATCATCTAATTTTTCTAGGCCTTTTTTGTTTCTTTTTTGAGAAATATCAGGGTCTATATGAAGATGGTGGTCATTATTCCTTGTGCCTATTGATTCAGGCTTCCTGGTACATTTCACCCAGTGAAGTTGTAGGTATAGGGTTGAAATAGGTGAAGTTCTGGTATAAAATGATTATGTCTTTGCAGAACGTCAATTAAGTGGCATCTTATAGAACCTGAAATTCAGACTATTTTATAAAATAGGCCCCAAACTATACCTTTGGGAAGAAAAACAGCTTCTTTTCACATGGTATTGTCCAAATGGAGGCCTAGCAAATAGTTATTTAGAAACAAGTTATCACCATCAAAAACAAGGTAGTGTGAGTGCTACAGCACATATGACCATTGTATACGCTGATTGAGCAAGAGAAAAATGATCATTTTATTCATTTTACTATATATGAACATCATGGTAGGAGGTTGGAGCTAGGAAAACTTTTCTGGGGGCAAAATTATAGATTTTTAAATGCATGTTTGCAAGTCTGGAGGGGACTGTTGCTTTTTGTACGTTTGAGCAGGATTTCCCACGGCATCAGGCCTCTGTGGCATTCCTCTTGCGCCACTTTTCTCTCAGGTCTCGGTAGCGGGATCTGGAGCTGCCTAGTGCGACTGATCCAGTCAGCCTTTCCCACATCCCTTCTAACTGTCAGCTCCCCTTTAGTTGGCCTTCTAGATTTTGATTGAAGTTCCAGGAGAGATTATTCCAGTGGGATTTGTGAAGGAGCAAAAACACATGTTCCTACAGATCATGAGGAAGGGGCAGAACCTATGAAGAAACTGCTTATGATGGGGCCCAGAGCCTGCCCATCCATGCACGCATCCACGCACACATTCATCCATCCTTCCATCTATTCATCATTCATCCGCCCCTATAACAAAGAGAGAACACGGACTTCTTGATTTTGGAGATATTTAAATTCATTTTATTCACTTTGGGTAGATAAGATTTATATGCATAAAGAGTTAAAGACTAGTGTGCTGCATCAAAGTTTTAAAACAGTGAACCTCAAATGAAATCTCATATATGAGATAAAGACGTAGCTGTCTGAGTAGTGATCTGGAGCTCCACGTGCTGTGCAAATAGGCTCCTCCCGACCACTGTGGGAACTTCCCAGGATCCCTGGGCTCCCCAGAGCACAGTTTACAGACTGCTGTGCTTTGGCATGAAACAAAGTGTTGATGATGTGGTGTGGGTGGTGGATCTTGGGGGAATTAAGGGGAGAGCTCACTGGGGCATGGAGACTTTGGAGGAAGTGTCTTGAAAGAGGGGTTGTGCCTTGAAAGGGGAGTCATGCTTGGATCCATGACAAGGAGAGGGGGACACACTATGTGGCAGAGTAGAGGCCAGGGATAGGATGAGCAAAGGCCCTGGAGGTGGAGGTGGGGTACAGGCGTGGAGGGGTATTGGTCAGTCAGGTTTCAGCAGGAAAAAGATGGTGCACTCAAGCTGGGTAATTGAGGACAGTGTAATAAAGGGGCAGTTGACAAAGCTGTGGACAGGGTTTAGGGAAAACAAGAAAGGATAGTGCAGAATCTTGGGGCTAGAGGCAGTTGTGAGTCACCACTAGGGGCAAGAGGAAGTTGCCACTCCTGGATCCAGAGAGAGTGCTGGACTCTTCGACAGATGTGACCTTTGGTAGAGGGACACAGCCTATCCCTGGTGACCTTCAGGGAGGAAGCCAGGGAAATAAATATCCCACTGACTCTCTGTCTCCTGCCAGTGCCTCTCACTGTCCAAACCAACTGGAAGCCAGAAGCCAAGGGAGTCCATAAAGATCTATCTCTGAAAGCCCAGAGAATGGTGGAGAAGTGATCTGGAGGGACAAATGGAAAATAACCACATAGACAGCTACTGAGTATCAGTTAGCTCTTGCTCTAATAATGCTGTGTGATAAACAACCCCCAAATCTCAGCAGAATATCACATTAAGCATTTATTCTCACAGGTGTGTGGGTTGGCTGGGTGGCTCTGCTGCAGCTCTGAAGGTTGGGCTGGCTCTACTTCTCACCGCAGGTCTGTCTTGGCTGGGGCAGCTTTGTTCCATGTGGGTTCAGTCTAGAGCCCAGGCTGCAGGGGCAGCAGCTGCCCAGGGGAAGCCCTCCTCAAGGTGATGGCAGATGTGCAAGAGAGCAAACCGAGTTACCCTAGCACTTCTCAAGCCTTTGGTCATGTCACATCCACCAGTATCGGCCAAAGCAAGTCACAAGGCTGAGCCCAAGTCAAGGGGCAGGAAGGTCCCCTCCTCCCAGAGAGATGGGGGAATTGCCAGGTTGTGTGGCACACGGGTGGATACAGGGGGATGTGAAGAATTGGAGTCAGTAATTCAGTCTACCAAAGTCTCCATCGGAGGCCAAGGTGGAAAATAGGTTGTGCAGGAGGGGAATTAGTGTGGGCAGCTTTGGATGGTGCAACTACCTATTCATGCTCCCTCCCACCCATATCCATTCTCCCTTCCTTTTGTTGTAACAGGATTTTTAGTGTGGCACGTGATTGTATTTTGCAGCAAAAGACTGTATTTCCCTGCCTCCCTTACAATTAAGTCAGACATTGCTATTTGACTAAGTTTTGGCTAAAGAGATAAGAGTGGAAATGATATATGCAATTTTTGCCCTTAAAGGGATTAACTAACTTCTTTCCTCACCTCTCCTTCAAGCCTACTACCTGCAACGTGGGTGTGTGCTGAGCCCTCTGGGACCATGCGAATGAGGGTGATAGCTTTGGAATGGCAGAGCAAGAAGACAGTAGGAAGGTGCCTCCCTGGGCTGCTTATGCACATATAGTTAGGTGTGAGGGAAAGCAGCCTCCATCTTCGTAGGCTGCCGTTATTTCGGGTCTTTATTTCAGCAGCCAAATCTGTAATTAATACAAATTGAGTGGAACCTCTACTCTGATACCTAATGGAAGGGATAACACAGAAAGAGTTACAAATTAATTTTTTTCAGTATTTACTGGTCTAAGAGAAAAGAGATATCACAATTTTAGTTTTTCTCCATGTCACCCCTGTCCAGTATTTTGAAAAAGATTCATTATCAGTGAGCTAATTGTCAATGCAAACTCTCCCCAGTGATATCAGGACAAGCAATGCCAGTTCTGAACCAGTTCTGGATCAATGCTGGTTCTGCCTGTGAGCAGAGGGCCTGGCAGGAAAAGGAGAGAGATGAGGGGAGAGAGCTATCTGGCATTTGTTTGAATATGTCTCGCAACTAGGAAGTAGGGAGCAGGATTCAAACCTGAGCATGTTTGGCTCCAAAGCCCATCTTTAATTCGACACTAATTATATCAGAGAACTCTGAGAAGTCCAGCTACTCTAGAATCTAGGGTGGTTTCTCCAAACTAGTCCTCTTTGGACATCCATGGTATTGGGTGCAAGTCAACTTTTGCCTCTTTGCTCATTGATAATGAAGGGATCAGTCTATTACTTTTATCTAAAGTGCACAAATTGGAATTCCTACATTATCTCCCTGGTTCTGTTAGAAAGAGAGAGGGAATCTTGGTGGCTTGACTGATTTCTTGTGGCAAAGAACAAAATACAATGCAAAAAGCCCAGGCACTCAAGGAATGTCACTGTTGGAGCATAGAAGACAGCATGGCGGGATGGAAGCTAGGTGGCCAAGGGTTCAAATCCCAGTTCTTGGGAAACTTTTTAACCTATGTCATCTTCAGTGTCCTTGCATAGGGGTTCAAGATAGTAGGTGCTGTTATAGCTACTATAGAGCCAGCACTCTGTGCTTGTTTATGTCAGGCCTGGCCTAGCTCCTCTGCTCCACAGCACAGGAATTAAAACTCATAATTTCCTGCAGCTTCCAGGCATGATTTAGTGGGTCACAGCAGTGAGTGACGATTAAAGAATACAGCAAACTCTGCACCAAAGGTTGGAAAACTGGCCAAAGGACAATTCTCCATCCCTGGCCAAGAGGACTAAGTTGAGACCCTTTGGTTGAGCCCATTTAATGGCCTGTCTGGATGAGTTGTTGGCAAGAGTCTCCTCATTGGTGGCTGATTCCTGCCCAAGTTGCATGGGTATTCCTTGCTTTGCAAATTCAGAGCAAGAAGTCCTTGGAGGAAGACTGGAGGCTGGGACACAGTCCTGGCTGTGGCAGGCAGGGCTGGACTGAGATAGTTCATTCATAGACCCATTCACTTGAAAAATCTGAAAATCAGGGGCTTTGCCTCTGGAGAATTAAAGTTCGTTTTCTTAAGCCTGCTTTTCTCTGGACTTTTGTCCACCTGGTGTAATGTGGGCATGCTATGTACTTATTTGAACAAGGATATCTAGGAGAGGAAAAAGGATGAATGGATCCTTGAGTAATGGTGGATGGTAATGAACACTAGCTGTCAACTTTTCAGTAATTGGTTTTTAGTGCTTTTTTTCAATCTGGTGAGAAGGTGATGCAATCGAAAACAAGTATCCTTTGCCTTTGAGAACCGATGGAAAATTTGCTCATGTTATTACATCACAGTCCATTATAATGCAGATGACAGTACTAAAAGAGAGGAAAAAGGATGGGTGTTATTTTTTCTTAAAGAATATTGTTAATGTACAATTCAAATAATGTTAATGTACAATTCAAAAACAAACATGTATTTTTATAGGAAAGATTCCAAAATACATCATTCAATAATATTTATTTTTTCAAAGAAATGCCTAGAAGTCCTTATTCAGCTTAAGTAAAAGTTAAGTTTCATTTTAAAGGAGCTTATTCTGGGGAAGCCTAGTCCCAACTTACATTCCAAAAGGCCAAACAAGGCAAACAAATGACAAATCTGGGTCACTTGTCACCCTCTACTTGTTTAGATATTTGTGTTCTCCCCTTGCAACTGACCAGGCTGGAAGTTCTTTATGCATCTTGAGACCCCTAGCACCTGGACCAGTTGCTGACACATTAAAAGTATTCAATATATGTCTATTGAATGGATATATGAATAATTTGTGCCCCAGTTACTACCAAAGATAATTTGAGCAAAATATATTTGAGGTTTTTGTTTACCACCACCATTTTTTTAAATTGAGATACAGTTGACATATAACATTATATTAGTTTCAAGTATACAACATGATTTGATATTTGTAAATATTATGAAATGATCACCATAATAAGTCTACTTGAAATCCATTACCACAGTTACAAAATTTTTTTTCTTGTGATGAGAACTTTTAAGATTCACTCTTTTAGCAACTTTCAAAGATACAATACAGTATTATTAACTATAGTCACCATGCTGTACATTACATCCCCACGACTTGTTTTATAACTGCAGGTTTGTACCTTTTGACCACCTTCACCCATTTCACCCACCCCACCACTCCCCACCTCTGGCAACCATCTCTATCTGTTCTCTGTATCTATGAGTTCTGTCTTTTTTTTTTTTTTGTGGGGAAGACCAGCCCTGAGCTAACATCTGTTGCCAATCCTCCCCTTTTTGCTGAGGAAGACTGGCCCTGGGCTAACATCCGTGCCCATCTTCCTCCACTTTATATGGGACGCCGCCACAGCATGGCTGACAGGCAGTGCGTCCGTGGGCGCCTGGGATCCGAACTCGCGAACCCCGGGCTGCCAAGCGCGAACTAAACCACTGCGCCACCAGGTGGCCCCAGTGAGTTCTGTCTTTTTTAGATTCCACGGTGAAATCATATGGTATTTGTCTTTCCCTGTCAGACTTATTTCATTTAGCATAATGCCCTCAGGGTCCATCCATGTTGTCACAAATGGCAAGATTTCCTTCTTTTTATGGATAGGTACTATTCCATTATATATATATATACATACATATATATATATACAACCATATTTTCTTTATCCATTTATCCATCAATGGACACTTAGGTTGCTTCCATGTCTTGCCATTGTAAATAATGCTGCAATGAACATGGGGGTGCATATATCTTTTCAAGTTAGTGTTTTTGTTTTCTTCAGATAAATACCCAGAAGTGGATTTGCTGGATCATATGGTAGTTCCATTTTTAACTTCTTGAGGAACTTCCATACTGTTTTCCATAGTGGCTGCACCAATTTACATTCCCCCCAACAGTGCACGAGGGTTCCCTTTTCTCCACATCCTCTCCAACACTTATTATTTTCTTGTCTTTTTTATAATGACCATTCTAACAGGTGTGAGGTGATATCCTACTGTGGTTTTGATTTGCAGTTCCTTGATGATTAGTGATGTTGACCATCTTTTCATGTACCTGTTAGCCATCTGTATGTCTTCTTTGGAAGAGTGTCTATTCAGATCCTATGCCCATTTTTTAATCAGATTGGTTTTTTTTGCCTTTGAGGTGTATGAGTTCTTTATATATTTTGGATGTTAACTCCTTATCAGATATTTGTAATATTTTCTCCCATTCAGTAGGTTGCCTTTTCATTTTGTTGATGGTTTTCTTCACTGTGCAGAAGCTTTTTAGTTTGATGTAGTCGTACTTGTTTCTTTTTGCTTTTGTTGCCTTTGCTTTTAATGTCAAATGCAAAAAAAAAAAAAAAATCATTGCTAAGACCAGTGTCAAAAAGCTTACTGCCTATGTTTTCTTCCAGGAATTTTATGATTTCAATTCTTACATTCAAGTCTTTAATCCATTTTGAGTTAATTTCTGTGTATGGTGTAAGATAGTGGCCCAGTTTCACTCTTTTACATGTGGCTGTCTAGTTTTCCCAACACCATTTATTGAAAAGACTATCCTTTCCCCATTGTATATTCTGGCTCCTTTGTCATAGATTAATTGACCATATATACATGGTTTATTTCTGGGCTCTCTATTCTGTTCCATTGATTTATGTGTCTTTTTATGCCAATATCATACTGTTTTGATTACTATAACTTTGTAATATAGTTTGAAATCAAGGAATATGATACCTCCAGCTTTGTTCTTCTTTCTCAAGGTTGCTTCGGCTATTCAGGGTCTTTTGTGGTTCCATATGAATTTTAAAATTGTTTGTTCTAGATCTGTGAAAAATGCCATTGGTATTTTGATGGGGATTGCATTGAATCTGTAGATTGCTTTGGGTAGTAGAGACACTTTACCAATATTAATTCTTCCAATCCATGAGTGTGGTATATCTTTTCATTTATTTGTGTCATCTTCAGTTTCTTTCATCAATCTCATATAGTTTTCAGAATATAGGTCTTTCACTTCCTTGGTTAAATTTATTCCTAGGTATTTTATTCTTTTTGATGCAGTTGTAAATGGGATTGTGTTCTTAATTTCTCTGATAGCTTGTTATTAGTGTTTAGGTATGCAACAGATTTCTCTATGTTAATTTTGTGTCCTGCAACTTTACTAAATTCATTTATTAGTTCTAATAGTTTTTTTGGTGGAGTCTTTAGTGTTTTCTATGTGTGGTATCATGCCATCTGCAAATGACAATTTTACTTCTTCCTTTCCAATTTGATGCCTTGTAATTCTTTTTGTTGCCTAATTGCTGTGGCTAGGACTTCCAATACTATGTTGAATTAAAGTGGTGAGAGTGGGCATCCCTGGCTTGTTCCTATTCTTAGAGGAAAAGCTTTCACCTTTTCACCATTGCGTATGATGTTAGCTGTGGGTTTATCATATATAGCTTTTATTATGTTGAGGTACATTCCTTCTGTACCCACTTTGTTGAGAGTTTTTATATAAATCAATGTTGAATTTTGTCAAATGCTTTTTCTGCATCTATTGAGATTATCATATGACTTTTATCCTTTGTTTTGTTAATGTGGTGTAACAGGTTGATTGATTTGCTGATGTTGAACCATCCTTGCATCCCTGGGATAAATCCCATGTGACTGTGGTATATGATCCTTTTAATGTATTGTTGAATTTGGTTTTCTAATATTTTGCTGAGGATTTGTGCATCTATGTTCATCAGGGATATTGCCTGTAATTTTCTTTTTTTGATGGTGTCTTTGTCTGGTTTTGGTATCGGGGTAATGCTAGCCTTGTAAAATGCATTTGGAAGCCTTCCTTCCTCTTCAATTTTTTGTAATAAATTGAGAAGGCTAGGTATTAACTCTTCTTTTTTAGTTTGGTAGAATTCACCTGTGCAGCCATCTGGTCCTGGACTTTTGCTTTTTGGGAGTTTTTAAATTACTGACTTAATTTCATTACTTGTAATCAGTCTATTCAGATTTTCTATTTCTTCATGATTCAATTTTGGAAGGTTGTGTGCTTCTAGGAATTTATCCATTTCTTCTAAGTTTTCCAAATTGTTGGCATATATTGGTTCATAACAGTCTCTTATGATCCTTTGAATTTTGTCTGATATGAGTATTGCTACCCCAGCTTTCTCTTCCTTTCCCTTTGCGTGAAATATCTTTTTCCATCCCTTCACTTTCAGTCTGTGTATGTCTTCAGATCTGAATTGAGTCTCTTGCAGGCAGCATATAGATGGGTCTTGGTTTTTATCCATTCAGCCACCTTATGTCTTTTGATTGTAGAATTTAGTCCATTTATATTTAAAGTAATTATTAATAGGTATATACTTATTGCCATTTTGTTAATTGTTTTCTGGTTGTTTTTGTAGTTCTTCTCTGTTCCTTTCTTCTTCTTTTGGTCTCTTCCCTTGTGGTTTGATGGTTTCCTTTAGTGTTATGTTTGTATTCCTTTCTCTTTATTTTTTGTGTATCTGTTGTAGGTTTTTGGTTTATGGTTACCATGAGGTTCATATATAACAAGCTATATATATAGCAGTCTATTAAAGTCATAGTTACTTAAGTTCGAACACATTCTAAAAGCAATACATTTTTACTCCCCCCGACCCCATATTTTATGTTTTTGACATCATATTTTACATTTTTATTTTGTGTATCCCTTAACTACATATTGTAGTTATAGTTGATTTTACCATTTTTGTCTGTTAATCATCACACTAGCTTTTTAAGTGGCTGATCCATTGCCTTTACTAAATATTTGCCTTTACCAGTGAGATTTTTTTCTTTCATGTATTTTCTTATTTCTAGTTATGGCCTTTTCTTTTCTGCTTAAAGAAGGCCCTTTAACATTTCTTGTAAGGCCAATTTAGTGGTGATGAACTCCTTTAGGTCTTGCTTGTCTGGGAAACTCTTTATCTCTCCTTCAATTCTGCATGATAACCTTGTTGGGTAGAGTACTCTTGGTTGTATGTGTTCTCCTTTCAGCACTTTAAATATATCATGCCACTTCCTTCTGCAAAGTTTCTGCTGAAAAATCAGCTTATAGTCTTATAAGGGTTCCTTTGTATGTGACTTGTTTTTCTCTTACTGCCTTTAAGATTCTCTATCTTTAATTTTTGCCATTTTAATTATAATATATCTTGGTGTGGATCTCTTTGGGTTCATCTTGTTTGGAATTCTCTATGCTTCCTGGATCTGGATATCTGTTTCCTTACCCAGGTTAGGGAAGTTTTCAGCTATTATTTCTTCAAATAAATTTTCTGCCCCTTTCTTTCTCTCTTTTCCTTCTGGGACAACAATGAGAATGTTATTATGCTTGATGTTGTCCCAGAGATCTCCTAAAGTATCCTTATTTTTTAAAATTCTTTTTTATTTTTGCTGTTCTGATTGGTGATTCCCATTATTTTGTCTTCCAGACTGCTGACTGATTCTTTATCATCTAATCTGCTGTTGATCCCCTCTAGTGTATTTTTCATTTCATTTATTGTATTCTTCACCTGTGATTGGTTCTTTCTTACATTTTCTCTTTGTTGAAGTTCTCACTGTGTTTGTCCATTCTTCTCCTGAGTTTGGTGAGAATCTTTATGACCTTTACTTTGAACTCTTTATCAGGTAAATTACTTATCTCCTTTTCATTAGAGTTTTTTCCCCAAGGTTTTATCTTGTCCTTTCATTTGGAACATATTCCTCTATTGCCTCATCTTGTTTGATTTTCTGTATTTATTTCTATGAATTAGATGAAACAGCTACCTGTTCCAGTGTTGAAGGAGTGGCCCATGTAGGAGCATCCCCTGTGTAGACTGCGTGTGCTGGGTGGCTTTGGCAGTGTAGCTGGAGTGGGCGCAGGCTGGAGGAGTCCTGGGGCTTGTTGCATCTGAGCTGCCTTGGCGGGATGGCTGGAGCTGGAGCAGACATGGGCTTGGGTGGGGGGGGGTCCTGGGGCATGCCACACTGGGACCACCTTGGTGGGACAGCTAGAGCCGGCATAGACCGGGGGCCTCCTGGAACATGCCACGCTGGGGCTGCTTTGGTGGCACAGCTGGAGCTGGGATTAGTGTGGGCAGGAGGGCCTGGGGCATGCCACACTGGGACCACCTTGGTGGGACAGCTAGAGCCGGCATAGACCGGGGGCCTCCTGGAACATGCCACGCTGGGGCTGCTTTGGTGGCACAGCTGGAGCTGGGATTAGTGTGGGCAGGAGGGCCTGGGTCATGCTGCATGGGGCTGCCTTGGAGGGACAGCTGGAGCTGTTTGTGGGCCAGGGGCCTGGGGTGTGCTGGGGCAACCTTAGCAAGCTGGCTAGAGCGTCTAGCTAGAGCTCCTGCCCTTGCTATCAAAGTGAAGGGGGAACATGCAATATGGAGCTTACCAGCACCTCCAACCCTGGAGAGAGTTCCAGCAGTTCCCTGCCCATTTGGGAGATGCTCTAGGGTTAGTAAATGGACTTCCTGCCTGTATAGTCTAGGTGCCTTTTAAACTGCTGTTTTTTCATTGTGTCTCGGGGTGGGCAAGCCTGCACACAGGCCTCTCAGTGATATCCCTCACTGCTGCAGGTCGCTGTGTCAGGGGTGGGGTTCTTGTTGAAACCGTGTCTTTGTCTCTCCTATCCGTATCTATGTGGTCCCTCTATCATTTATTGTGCAGAAGCTGTTCAGTTCTTCTTCAGGAGGAATTGCTCTATATGTAGATGTAGATACAGTGTGTCCTTGGGAGGAGATGAGTTCAAGGTCTTCCTATGCTGCCATCTTGGACCCTCCCTGTCTCAAGGTATTTTTTTGATTTCTCTTCTGATTTCATTTTTGACCCATTGGTTGTTCAGTAGCATGTTGTTTAATCTCCACATATTTGTGAATTTTTTAGTTTTCTTCTTGTAATTGCTTTCTAGTTTCATACTGTTGTGATTGGAAAGGGTGCTTGAAATGATTTCAGTCTTCTTAAATTTAAGACTTGTTTTGTGGCCTAACCTGGAGAATGTCCCATGTGCACTTGAGAAGAATGTATTCTGTTGCTTTTGGATGGAATGTTCTGTATATATCTGTTAAGTTCATCTGGTGTAATATGTCATTTAGGGTCAATGTTTCCTTATTGATTTTCTGTTTGGAGAATCTATCCATTGATGAAAGTGGGGTATTATTAGTCCCCTCTTATTATTGTATTGTTGTCTATTTCTCCCTTTAGGTCTGTTAATATTTGCTTTATATGTTTAGGTGCTCCTATGTTGGGTGTATAAATATTTACAAATGTTATATCCTCTTGTTGGACTGACTCCTTTATCATTATGTAATGACCTTCTTTGTCTCTTATTACAGTCTTTGTTTTAAAGTCTGTTCTATCTGATATAAATGTAGCTACCCCAACTTTCTTTTTACTCCCATTTGTATGAAATATCTTTTCCCATCCTTTCCCTTTCAGTCTGTGTTTGTCCTTCATTTGAAGTGAGTCTCTTGTAGGCAGCATATAGATGGGTCTTATATTTTTATCCTGTCAGCCACTCTATGTCTTTTGATTGTAGAATTTAGTCCATTTAAAGTAATTATTGATAGGTAGGTATTTATGGCCATTTTGTTCATTGTTTTCTGGCTTTTTTTGTAGTTCCTCTGTTTCTTTCTTCTTCTCTTGCTCTCCTCCTTTGTGATTTGATAGTTTTCTATGGTGGGTATGCTTAGATTCCTTTATCTATTGTGTATCCACTATAGGTTTTTGCTTTGTGGTTATGAGGCTTACATATAACAACTTATATTTATAACAGTCTATTCTAAGTTGATAACAACTTAAGTTCAAACACATTCTAAAGCTTTACATTTTTACTCCCCCCAAGTTTTGTTTTTGATGTTTTACAGCTTTTTATTTTTGTATCCCTTAATTATTGTATAGTTATTTTTACTACTTTTGTCTTTTAACCTTCATACTAGCTTTATAAGTGATTAATCCAGCACCTTTACAACATTAGATTATTCTGAATTTTACTATATATTTACCTTTATCAGTGAGATTTCTACTTTCAAATGTTTTCCTGTTGCTAATTAGCACCCTCCTTTTCAGCTTAATGAAGTCCTTTAACATATCTTGTAAGGCTGGTCTAGTGGTGATGAACCCCTTTAGCTTTTGCTGGTCTGGAAAACTCACTCTCTCCTTCAATTCTGAAGGACAACTTTTCTGGGTAGAGTATTCTTGGTTGTAAGTTTTTTTTCTTTCAGCACTTTGAATATATTGTGCCACTGCCTTCTGGCCTGCCAAGTTTCTGCTGAAAAATCTGCTGATGATCTTATGGGGGGTTCCCTTATATGTAACAAGTTGTTTTTCTCTTGCTGCTTTTAAGATTCTCTTGTTGTCTTTAACTTTTGACATTTTAATTATGGGTCTTACTTAGTGTGGGTCTCTCTGGGTTCCTCCTATTTGTAACTCTTTGGGCTTTCTGGATGTGGGAATCTGTTTCCTTCCCCAACTTAGGGAAGTTTTCAGCCATTGTTTCTTCAAATAAGTTACTGCTCCTTTCTCTCTCTCTTCTTCTTTGACCCTGATAATGTAAATGTTGGTCCACTTGCTGTCTAAGTCCCTTAACTTTTTTTCATTCTTTTTTCTTTTTCCTGCTGGATTGGTTGAGTTCCACTGCCCTGTCTTTGAGTTCACTGATCCTTTCTTCTGCTTCATCTAATCTACTATTGAACCCCACCAGTATATTTTTCAGTTCAGTTATTGTATTCTTCAGCTCTGTGACTTCTATTTGGTACTTTCATGTATTTTCTATTTCTTTGTTGAAATTCTCACTGTGTTCATCCATTCTCCTCCCAAGTTCAGTAAGCATCTTTATGACCATTATTTTGAACTCTTTTTCAGGTAAATCACTTATTTCTATTTCAGAAAAGACTTTTTGTGAGGTTTTATCTTATTCTTTCATTTGGAACATATTTCTCTTTCTTCATTTTCCTTCATTCTCTGTGTTAGTTTCTATGCATTAGATAAAACAGCCACCTCTCCCAGTTTTGAGGGAGTGGCCTCATGTAGGAATGAACCTTATCATTCAACCTATCCTAGCTCTTGGTTGTCTCTCAAACCTATGTGATTATCCAAGCATCCTATTTTATTTTTAGTGGCTCCCAGTAGATGAGGGTGTACCAAGACCTGCCAGTATCCCAAAAAGGAGGATCTCAGTCAGCACCTAGATTCAGGCTGAAAGGAAGCCAGACCCTCAGGCAGCAGCTTTTGAAGTATGCAAATACTATGTCCCGCTGGCCACCAGAACCAGGTAACCTAGAAGTGTCTCCTGCACAGCTGTTGCAAAAATTGGGGTACCAGATTAGTGCACAAGCTCCTTTCCAGGAGATACTGGTGACCTGGAGTGAGGCAGAGGGAGAGCACAAAGATGGCATCCACTGGCCTCTGTGCCTGGAGAACACCTTAGTAGGCCCCCAGATGTGTCCCAAACCAGAAGCCTGCCCCTCTTGCCAAAGCTCCAGGACAAGCAAATATGCCTCTTTCACAGAAAGACTGGGGGAGTGTTTCAGCCTGCTGCCTGTGCTGTGCCCTTGTGGTAGTAGCCCGCCAAGAACTGTCTCTCCATTTGTTTCAGTCCCATGGGACCCAGGAATGCAAGTCCTGCTGGCCACTAGAGCTAGGTGTTCCAGGGGTGTCCCCTAGGCAGCATCTGCAAAAAACTGGGGCACCAGACACATGTAAAAGCTCCCCTCCGGGAGACACTGGCACTCTGGAGCACAGCAGAGGGAGAGCATGAAGATATAGAGCCTGCCCTCCAAGGTCTCCCACCAACTTTTTAAATAAAGTGTTTGTGAGATACAATTCATGCATCATATAATTCACCCATTTAAAGTATACAACTCAGTGGTTTTTATAATAATCACAAAATTGTACAATTTAGATCTAATCATATTTTAGAACATTTTCATCACCCCCAAAAGAAATCCCATACCTATTAGCCTTCACTCCCCATTTCCTCCTTCCCCCACCACAAACTTTTAAATCTAGTTCTGATGAAAAAAAAAGATGCCACATTCCAAAGAGCGTCATGTTTAAATGAGGCTTTACATAAGTATCTTTTGAAATGAAAAAAATCTTCAAAAGCCTCTTTGGTTTATGAACTTATAAGGGGCACAGACTATATCCCTCCATTATCTAGCATAGCATCTGGCTCATAGTAAATGCTCAATAAATACATGTGGAATTGAATGCTTGGCCACCTGGATTGTCTATGTATGGAACTCTATGAAAAAGACATAACATCGGTGCCATATGTTAAAGAACAACTGACTGACAATATATAAGGTAATGCCGTAGGCCAGTTAGTCTAACATTTATTGAGTACTTCCTATACATTAGGCACATTTATTAACTTATTTAAGTCCTCACAACAAGCCCATTAGCAAGTTATGATTATTATTCCCCTGAGGTTAATATCCTGCCCAGCCAGTAAGGGCAGAACCAGGACTGGAACCCAACTGCAGAGCCTGCGTTCAGAGCCCTTATACTGCTCACCTCTCACCCTCTAATAGGATGTCAGCTCTGCAGCTCCCTCTTTTAAAGCCCCTCTACTGCTCACCTGTCTCCCTGTCTTTTTCACAAATGAAGTTATTGATGTCTTCACACTGGAAATCGTTCCACTGCCCAGCATAAATCAGCCCAGCGCAGTCTTCTCCTGGCCCATGGCCATGGCCCCAGTTATCTGGCTGTCCAGCTTTCCAATTTCTTTTAACAAAACAGAAATTGAGTGTTATTTGTGCAGTCACACAGAAGTTGTCTTTACCCAAGAGCAGCAGAGAAATGTAAAAAATGAAGCTGAAGCATGTCATTTGTCCTGGAATGAAAATGCACTGTTTAAAAAGCCATGCATGCTCTCATTCAGAATCAGAAGCAGCTGTTTTGCAGAGCAGTGTGTAATGCAGCATCTCCCTGCAGGCTTTGCCACAGTGAAATCAACTCACTGAGCTGTGTCATCACAATGCTGAGGGAGTAAATCCTTCTTCAACACAGTTAGATGAATAAGTTCCTAATGTGTACTGGAATGCTGACTGCTGGGCACGTGTGTATATATTTGTGTGTGAACATATATGCGCTCTGAGGACAGGATGCACGCACTCTCGTGAGAACCCAGAGGGATCCTTGTACATTTCAATACCTTGCCTCTAAGAAATCAAAGCATCAGAGAAAGTGAGGGACCTTTGACATATATTTACAAGAACCTACAATTACAAACACGTGGTTATGGTTGTCTGGCTAAGTTGTAGACGGTTGATTGCTTTAGAAAGAAATAGTAATTTAACATTACTGAAAAGGACTCATACATTTCACTGCCTTTTTTGGGAGAGAGATTCTTAAAAATAAGTTTTCTTTAGGATGAGTTCACTTGGGGCTTGTTAACTTGGATGCTGCTGCTCAAAACACCACTCTGCCAGGGTTCGCTGTTCTTGATCCTTTCCACGCAATAAGCTAGATGTGCTTCCAAGACTCAAAATTTGAAGGCTAAATTTTCTCTAAGAAACAGGTTCTTGCACAGAAGCTTGTGGTTACTGCCTGAGAAGACAAGCTTGTCTCACGTGGAGGGTCTGAAAAAACATCTGCAGTGGGAGGTGCTTCCCGTAAATGATGACTCATTACCCCATCAGCCATAGGGTGTCCCAGGATCACCCGAGGATAGAGCCCATATCTTTGGACCATAAGACCAGTAAAACCAGAGGGCTGTGGGAAAAGACAGTTGAAATTTATAGTTAAAGGGTAGAGGAACGAGGTGGAATTGACTCCCCCAACACCAAATGAATATTTTGGGGTATTTTAAAAATAAAAAGTGACTTCACTTAAATAAATCTAGTGATGAAACGATAATTTAGATGAAATCATCAACTGATGAGAGTTAAAAACGGGACAATACTTAGGACAGAGAGTGAGAAATAGTCATTCATTCAGCAGATATCCACAGAGTACCTGCTATGTGCAGGGATAACGTGAGGTGATGACAGCATAGCTGTGCAGAGAATGGACAGAGTCCCAGCCCTCACAAAACTTACCTGATAGGCAAGAAACAAATGAATTAAAAATCCCAGACTGCCACAGTGATGCCAGAGAGATGAAGTTGGAAGGAAAAATAGTTTACTTTCATGTATGCTTTTTTGTGTATTTCTGTCCACCTTGCAGGACCCCTTCGGAAATGTCAGCAATGCCTGACCAAGTCTGATCTTGTTCATGTACCATTTTGTTCATTTCTGCCAGTAATGTGAGGGGGTTCGATTCCAATTTTGTTTACAGAATTTGAGATCTGTGATTTCTGAATGTATAATGGTGGGACATTTGATATTCTTTATCTCTCAGTTAATTGGGAAATTGTATAAATATGACTTCTGATAGAGGATCTGCTTAATATCTTTCCCTTGCATTTTCTTGTCATTTTAAGTTAAGTAGAGAAAAGGGATTTACAGACTCAACAAAAAGATAACCGATTGATAAGAAAGGAGATAATCTTTATCACCATTCTCCATTCCTTTTTCCAGGTCATTGGAATACTTCACATATGGTAAAGGTTTTCCTTTGGGACTAAAAGTAGAATGCAGGTCTATGGCTGTGAGTGGAGTGACTGAGGTGGGATCAGCATGGATCCGTGGCGGAGGAGCCTGAAGCCAGGCTGCAAGGGCAATTTGTCTTGTAGACTGAGCACCCAGGGTCTCAAAGCATCTCTTGGGGAAGCTAAAATCACATGGAGTGATTTGTGGCAAACCCCCTCAATGTGCATGCTTTTAATAAATAACAGAATAGAACACATCAGATAAAGAATATATATTTTGGAGAAGAATTTCAGCTTAAATAGAGCCTTAACCTCATTTACAGATAGATTCTGGAAAGAAGAATGGCTAAAGCCTGGGCCATAAATCCCTGAATCCCATATTATAATACACACAGCACAGAAGTGGTTGGGTGGCAACACACATATGTACTTGGACAGAAGACTCCAGGTAGACCAGGAACCTTGGAAACACTTGGACTCACTGTTCTAGTGCACTGGAAACACACAGCATGTCAGCTAGTAGGTGTGAACCTCCACCAGGATTCTGGGTTTATCCTAATGGAGGCAGAGCACAAACTCTCAATCTTGGGAATAGCCCCTTTCAACCTCACAGCTTAGTACTTTCTCATCAACCACAAGACTGACTGAGGGTTCGGGGCCAAGACACTTCTGCTGGTAAGAGCCTGGTTTCAAAGCAGGACAATCTTAATAGTGAGAAGTGTTTCTTTGCTGTAGAATTTTCTACCACTACAAGGGTCTGTATAGTGGAAGATTTCTCTCTAGTGGCCTAAACTAGTGTCACTCTGATAGAAACATGAGGCATGGGTCACAGTGAGTTATCATTGAACTCGATAACACTGAAGGTTCCCTGCTGATCCCCACCATTCTATGGCTCTATATTCTACAAAACACAATATGTAATATTATATGTAGGAGTCTTCATGGACAGAAAGGCAACCCAGGTTTTAGCTTTGCCTTGTAGAGATGAAAGCTCCTGCTCATAACTTAACAGCATACTCCCACCAAATGATGTCTTGTGCAGGGGACCAAGAAGTGGACAAGAGGAGTAGAGATTCAAGTGTGTTTTGGGAATCCCTCAGGAAGAATATCACATCTCTGGTGATCTAAGGTGGGCAAATGCAAGCAGGTGAGCAGGAAAGGCCTTAAAAGGCTACCTTACAGTTCTGCTCTGAGCAAGTGGGCCGATTCCCCCATGCCTACCAGGCAGCCTCCATTAACAGTGACGACCTCTGCCAGATGATGGGCTTGCATTTACTCCATCAAGAGTAGAAAAGTCAGCTTTGACATGCTCCTGGTTTCAATGATCCTCTCTGTGTCTTCTCTATTTTTTATTTCATTGCTTTCTGGTCATTATTATTTCCTTCCTTCTACTTACTTTGGGATTAATTTGCTATTCTTCTACCCTCATAAAGTAGAAGCATAGATCATTGATTTTCAACTTAAAAAATTTTTTTCAAATATAAGCATTTTAAAGCTATAAATGCCCCTCTAAACTCTGTTTTAGCTGCATCCCACAAATTTTTATGTGGTGTGTTTTCATTTTCTTTAAAACATTTTCAAATTTCCTTTGTGATTTCTTCTTTGACCCATGGGTTATTTAGAAGTTTGTCATTTAATATCCAAATATTTGGGAATTTTTCAGATATTTTTCTGTTACTCATTTCTAATTTAATTTTGTTTTGGTCAGAGAACATACTCTGTATAATTCCAGGGCTTTTAAACTTAAAGAATGGGTATTTGTAGTTGTTGGGTGAAATTTTCCATAAATATCAATCCAGTCAAGTTAGTTGACAGTGTCCACTATTTCCCTTTTGATTTTTCTGCCTACTTGTTCTATCAGTTACTGAGAGGAGAGTGTTGAAATCTCCTCTGAGGCCCTGCTATTGGCCATATCCACAGTTAGGATTGGTATGTGTGTCTTCTTGATTGTGACATGGTCTTGGAAATAAAACATTTTTACATAAGTAGAACAACATCTCTCACTCGTATTGCTGCCCTCACACTCTAAATAAGATCCTCCAGACCACAACAGAGGCTAGTTCACAGTGGACACTCCTGGATAAATCAGTGAATGTTATCACAGGACTGTGGGCCAGTGGATCCCGATCTTCAGTCAGGGGGCTGGTGCTAGCCAGGAGTGCAGTTTTCAAGGTCTGTGGTGAAATGAGAAAAATAAGGATAATGCGTGCACACACACGCACGTGTGTGTGTGTGTGTGTGTGTGAACGTATGATGGCCAGCTGCCTTTTCTTGGGAAAGATGGTGGATTTTGGTTTTTTGGTGAGGAAGATTAGCCCTGAGCTAACATCCGTTGCCAATCTTCCTCTTTTTGCTTGAGGTGGACTGTCCCTGGGCTAACATCTGTGCCCATCTTCCTCTATTTTGCATGTGGGATGCCACCACAGCATGGCTTGATGAGCAGTGTGTAAGTCTGCATCCAGAATCCGAACCCGTGAAACCCCAGGTCACTGAAGCGGACCTTAGCACCTTTGGCATCCAATCCATATTACCAGTGCTTTTTGTCTGTTTATTCCTGCACTGCCCTTCTCAGCCATAAAAATGGAGTGAGGGCCAGAGGCAGAGGAGAGAGCCTTTTATACCTTGTCTATTTCTCTTTAACAGTAACCAGTCAAGTCTGAAACAACTTCAAAAGGGCTGTGAGTGTGTGTGTGTGCATGCATGCACACACTGAATAAAGGGTGAGAGCAAAGCTGAAAGCCTTGGTTCTCCTGTGGCCTGGTCAGGGCCTGGGGAGGGGCCAGGGTCAGACACCATTGTGGTGGCAGGTGGGCCAGTGCTTGGAGGCCACAGAAGCAAAGAGGGGGAGGGTAAAGGTGGGTCTGAATAGACAGAGAAGTATTGGGGGAGACTTACACTGGTGGGGGACCCCTGAGAGCCTGAGCCCCAGTCCCCATCCCAGGCTGTGGCAGAGAATGTTCTTGTTTTCTTCACAAACCTGTGTGAGATCTGAGTGAGGTACTGTGTGTGGCATCTCAGTCAGTACACTATAAAACACACAAATACTAGGTAGTAGTATTCTGCAATTACTGACTACTATGAAAATAATGATGATTATGACAATAATAGTAATAATGCCAATATAAGATGACATTTCTTGAGCACTTCCCAGGGGCCAGTGCTTTATATATATTATCTCATTTAATTTTCACAGTGCTGATGTAGGTCCTTCTGCAATGTTCATTTCTAGAGGACACGAGAATTTGCATGTGTGAGTTAACTCACACGAGGTCACACAGCTGTCGAGTGCTGCGGGGTTAAGGCCTGGAACCCCAACCATATTGACTCCAGGGCATGTGCTCTCTCCCCTCTCGGCACTGGCTCTTTTTCTAGTTTGTGCAGTGTTTATTATTATATGTCAAATTAAATTAGCCTTCGGTATTGAAGCCTCATAATACGCCTGCCTAATTTATTCCTGCTTTTAAAATTTGATCCTGGGGATTCTGACACGTATATGTATTCCTCCGGGTGGAAAACGAGAAGCACAGTCTGTGCTGTGGCTGGGGTGCAGAAGCCAAAGCCTTCAGGAGCCCGGGCAGCCGTGGCCGGGGGGGTGATGCGATCCTTCTCCTGCCCTGGTGCCAGTGCCGGTGGTGCGTTCCTCCCAAATCACGTCATTCTCGCTGGAGCCGGGAAGAGGAGGAAAGTTCCACCTTGGGACAGCTGGTGTGGACAGTGACGTTCCAGCTCTATCCATTCCACATGGGCCAATCCAGCTGTTTCTTGGAGGAAAGCTTAAGATTCAGTTTCTTAGTGGGTCTAACCCAGACCTTTTGTGCATTCATGGCTGTGAGAAAAGGGGAGAAGACTGATTTTTTTTCTTTTAGCTCCCCACTGATTCCCTTAGAAAAAGATCCTGGCACTCTTGATTGTCAAAGTCACAGATTTGTCTTTTCCTTTCATAATCTCTGCCTCCCATCCCTCCTCCGGCCCCGCACTGCCCTGGTTTTAGATGACAACTCTCACAGTGGTTTGGAGTCTCCTGAGTGCACCTCTGTGGCGCCGGGCGCTCTCCTTGGCCCATCAGCTGAATTCCCGAGTGCCAGGTGCAGTGTGGCTTCCTCTCCCAAGGACAGGAGCAGAGGGGGCCGTCAGGAGGTCTGTCAGGTCAGCAGGCAGAGAGCCATTTGCCCCGGGGGCATCTGAGGTTCACCTTCTTTGGAGCAAACCTAAAACCTTGAAATGTTCCATTTGACATTTGGTCACTTTTTCAAAGAAGTGGCCTTATTCTGGTTTCCACCTGCATCCTTTAATCATGCTCTTCACAAGGAGGATTTAAAAGGAGAAAGCAGCCTGTTGGTGTACCCACATACACATTTTTAAAACTCCATCTGGCCCCTCCGCCATCTCCGACCCCTGCTCCCCGCTCCTCGACGGCCACAGGTCCAGCCTCGATACCCGCGACGCTGACTCAGGCCTGAAACACCCCGCTTTCTCCTCTCCTGGTGCCGTGGATGCTGTGGCCTCCTCCGTGCTCAGGACACGCTCCTGAGGCCGAGATGCCCTCACACCTGCTTGAGTCTCTGCAGGGCCTGCCTCCTCTGCTCCAGCAAAGGAAAGTGATTCAGAGGTGGGTTTCTATAGATTCTGCTCCATTTGGTACAGCTGGTTGGTTTCACACCCGTCAGAGGCAAAGCAGGAGAAGAAAGTAGGTAGACTAACTGGCACAATTTAGTCACCTTCAGACCCTCGGGTAGGAGGAGGGACGGAGGACACCTGGGGTAGGATGAGGCTCATGGAGACTTCTGTGCTCCCAGGAGCCCTGAGAGGTACCATGAAGTGCTCCCATTCTTTACTGCTGCCTTTCGGGAACTCAGGTCACACTGGACTTAGAGGGACTCTTCAGACCCTTGGGGGATGGTTATCCCGCGTGCGCCTTTGCTCGTGGTGGACCTGAACTTCCTGTGTTGAGGACAGTCATGAACGTGGAGTTCATAATCACACTCTGGCTGGAAACCCAACCAGGTCAGGGGCACCGAGGGTGTGATCCTGAAGGGAGCTCCCGCCGCTCGTCAGAATCACAGGAGCTCAGACCAGGCCTGAGGCAGCCTGGGCCTCTCGATCCTTCACAGCAGCATTTGAAGAGAACGCCTCAGCCACAAGTACCGCACTTGTGGTTTTATGAGTCTGAGGGTTTGTTTCGTAGAAATGAAAAAAATTCCACGAAAAGAAAAACCCTACTTTACAGCATATAGATTCGCAACCACAATTTGCCTACATGGAAATATGTACCAAACTGGTACCAGGAGCCTCAGTTTGAGGAGCGTCCAGGACAGAAGACTGTTAAGAAAGAAACTTAGGGAGTCAGACAAGAGGTGAAAAATATGGAACAGGAGAGTCTGACCACCAATCTGGAAGTTTCTGAGCACTCACTTATACTCTGGAGACGTCCCATCCAGCCACTTCCACTCGTTTTCCTGCTCCGAGTCCGTGAGGCCGATCCAGTGGCTCTCTCTCCCTACCATCTGCTTTTTTATCCATTGCTGAAAACAAATCAGTGTTGGTGTGTTACTATTTCTTGGAACAGACGTCTGGGGGACTTCTTCCCCCTGACATTTAGAAAAAAAAGACATTTTAAAAGAGGATGTTTGTCAGAACATGTACACTACTTTTGCTATCCTCCTTTTTAGTGCACTTGTTTTGTTTTGCACTGTTTTGGGGCCTTTGACATTTTTTCCTCTTATAAACTTACAAGTGATATTTCCTCTAAATCACCCAGGCCACTCAATGAATTCCACCAGGCTCCATCCCCTTCCACCACCTGTCCTTCCCATGTTCTAATAATAGTAACAGCCATGGCATCATTGAGCTCTTCCAGCCAGGTCCCATGTGCGGTGTGTCCCATGCAGCACGTCTTGAAGCCTTTACAACCACCTACGTAGTCAAGATAATAAGTGGCTGCGCTGGGAGCGGGCCCAGGTCCGTATATTCTAAAGCCCAGCCCTGACTGTGTGTTCGTTCCCCTGTGGTCAGTTACTGCAGGAAGCAGCTGTTTCAGGGTTGTGTCTCTGGAGACACTTAGGGAAAAGGGTGGCGGCCACTGGAACAGTGTGGCACCAAAGAAAGAGGACTGGCTTTGTTGCTAGATGGACCCCAGTTTCAGTCTCAGCTCTGCATTTACTTGTCCCATGAATAAATCATTCAGCCTTGCGGGGCCTCAGTTTTCTTATCTGTAAAATTGGGATAATAATAGCCACAGTTTCTAGGGTTGTTGTGAGGTTTAAAGGAGAAAATGCCTTGTACAGTGCCTGGCACACAGTAGGTGCCTAGTGACTGGTCACCCTCATTATCACCTGTGGGCTCTGTCCCCATGACCACCTCTGCCCTTCCTGACCCTGCTGAGGCCACATGTCTGGTCCCTTGCACCCTACCCCACCGCTATGGTCCTCATGCCTCTTTGCTTCTGTCTCCACAAGTGCCTAGTGCTGGCCCACAGGCTTCTCTTCTGCATTACCTCTCTCTCCACAGCCACCAGGAGAAGCCACACATCTCCAGGCCTGATAAAGCCATACCTTCCAGGTGGGAGCAAGGGGACGTAACTCCCCTGCCACAAATGCTTCCTGTCACTGGATGAAGCCCACATCTCCATAATGCAGCCTTCTGTGTTTATGTGACTAGGAATTCTTGATATCTCTGAGTTCCCAGCAAACATGCAATTTCCCGATGTAAACTATCCTTAAATTATAGTTTTCTCTAACTGCAAATATGCTGCAAACATACCTGTTCCTCTCTCGTGTTTATGAAAACGAGATGCGAAGATTTGTCTTCACAGAAAAGTTTTGCATCCTCAAAAATTTCTTTCTCAACCGAAAAATAGTAGCATTTGTCTGTGAAGTTCTTCCAGTGAGGTGGACAGCCTAGGAATGCAAAGGTTTAAAACATTCATTAAAAAAAAAAAAAACACAGAAAGCACTATGCCTTTTTTTCAGCTATGTTTAAGAGGCCACAGCTATGGCCCAGCTTCCCACACAGTGCAGAGCCGGTGACTAATGTTCACAGACAGGCTGGGAGCATAGACTAGTACAGGGAAGTGGACTACGAAGCACACGGTAGTTAAAACCACACACTCTGGAAAATATCTATGCTGGGTCTTCGTTCCTCTGTGTCTGGAATAGTCTTTACCATGACAGAAATAAACAACGACAAAAAGCTGTGCAGGCACAGGTGTTCAAGGTCAGTCTGGAATCATATGGAACCTATAAACAACTAGATGGGAGAACCCAGAACCAAAGAGGACCCAAGTCATACTGAAGGAAATCAAGTGGAATCAAGTGTGGGTCAAAGGAGACAAAAATAGGCTTGGTTGCAAACCCAACATTTAGGGTTTTACCAAAGGTTTAATTATCAAAGGACTAGAAGGCACCATAACACCTTCTCAAAAAGAAATGTAATCTGGGCTTCAGTAACAGAAAGTTCCATCCGCATGTTAACTGATGGATGGTCTTTCCCCAGGGCTAAGGGCATAAAACGAGGACAGGATAGTCCGGGGGTGGCCAGCCTCGAACTTTTATGAAGGAAATGTTTGGGGACATGTTTGTCCTTGAGGGCCCAACTCAGGTAAATAAGTGCTAGAGAACCTGGTCCTGTTCAGAAACACGTGTGCCTGAGTGACGCCACCTGGCGTGGAGGCCTGTGAAAGCAGCAGGGCCCCGTGCCTGCCCCACGTGATGCCTTCACTGCCAAAAAAATGGCACATGGCACTGCACGCTGGGGGCCGGCCCAGCCACAACACACACCCTGCCCGCCCCCTGGTGGGGGGAAGGGCTCAGACTTACCATTGGCCTCAGGTGCTGTGGTTGGCTCGTTCTGCAGGGCCTGGGGCACCACTGCCCCTGATGGGCCTGGGGGGCCGGGGAGGCCCTTGGGGCCTGGCATGCCTGGTACCCCAGGCAAACCTGGCAGCCCCCGTGGTCCAGGCACCCCAGGCTCCCCCACAGTGCCCTGCAGTCCCTGGAAGCCGGGAGGGCCCTGGGGGCCCGGGAGTCCATCCTTGCCTGGTGGGCCGGGGGGACCTGGGTCCCCATTAGCGCCCTGAGGGCCAGGCTTCCCAGGGGACCCGCGGGAGCCTTTGGGACCCTGCAAGCCTTTGGAGCCTTTGCCACCACGCTCTCCAGGGGGGCCAACTGGCCCAATTGGGCCCCTCTCACCAGCAGGGCCGGGTGGACCAGGCTCCCCCTTCTCTCCTTTCTGCCCCTTGTTGCCAGTGGGACCAGGGGGTCCCTGCTGTCCTCTGTCACCTTTTGGACCCCTGGGGCCAGGAGGACCTAAAACAAAAAAAAAATGTAAAGGGCATAAATATGAAATCCACTGTGACAGGGAAGAATTTATCTTCCTATAAAATCTCCAATTTTAAAAAATCTAGGCATACAAAATATATACAATAAGGAATGCTTATTATTTTACCATGCTATTGTTGATGGCATTTTTTTTTTTTTAATATATAGCTTTCTTTACTAAGCTCACTCTTCCCACTCCAAGCATTTAGAATGTATCTTAATGGCACTCCAGTTTTGAGTATCCGTTGATGTTTGAGGGGAAGGGACATCTTCCTGTTGACCCTGCAGCAGTGTGACTCACACCATTAACATGGGCTCTCAGTCATCTGGACCATCTCTCACCAGCAGAAAAGCTGTGCTGGTTGGGATCAGGGTTCCCTCCTACTTATTTCCTCTTCGTTCCATTAATTTGACAAATATTTATTAATGACTTGCTATATGATAAGCACCGTGTAAGGTCTTGTGGGATAAAGAGTTGAATTAGACACAAAAATGCCATCGAGTGTTAAGAGGCACAGTCCTGTTCATTCCCGCACCACACCAAGCCCACCTGGCGCTCCTGTCCCCTCCACGGTGCTGCGGGGACACTGCTGTCCTTGGGGCTGAGCCTCACCCCCATGGACCAGCTGAAAGGGATGGGAGGTCTCTGGGGGAAAGCTCTCCCCAGGCCAGGGCTGAGGAGGGGCAGTTTCTGTTTCTCCAGTTTGTTCATCTAATAATGCAAATAGGGAAGAGGAGCTAGATAAGAACCAGGGGGGCCAAGAGGCCACTTGACACAAATACACCACAACCAGGATTTGTGTCATGAAAGGCTATACACTCGAAAGTCTGAGCTACTTTCACATATGTTATGTCACCTGACTTTCCTCTATGACATGTTATTCGCACAGCACATTTGAGGACCCACAGCCAGAGACACCAAGCTCTGTGTTCAAGGTTACTTAGCTACTCAGGACAGATATACCAGGGAGAATAAGGTACAGGCAGTCACAATCTAGTCATGGAGCTGGGATGGGAACCCAGGTCTTTTTCTGTTGACATGAATGTATCTCAGAGGGCACTGTTCTCAAACATTCTACTCCCCGAAATCTCAGAGTTTCTGAGATCTCACGATTCTACACAAGTAAAAGAGGCCCACACTTGTTCTTTCTACAGAAGCAGAAAGCCTTTCCAACTGGAAGGTGGAAGTGTTGGGGAGATGAAAGGTGAGTAGGCCTCTTACCCTCAGTTTTCTCTATTCCCTACACCACCACTCCCCCCACAGCTGGTCAGGACAGAATGGCGAAGCAGCCTTCCCACCTCAGTAGGGAGATCTCTCTGCCCTCTCCCCTCCTAGGCCCTGATGGACATCACTGTACCCTCATACTATCCATGGCCCCAAGTCCAGCCCACCCATCTCTGCTCTCCCTTAGCAAGAACCCAGGCCCTGGACTCACTTTTCTTATTTAAGGCTACCCATGATGTTGCTCAGGGATTGACTGGCAGGACCCTCTAATGAGCTGTAAGGGAGTTTACACTAATGGCTAGGACTAGCTTCATTGCATTCCTTCTAGAGTTGTCTGCTCCATAAGCGTGAGACTTTAGGACAGAGCACCCTCTCCTTCAACCTGACTCATTGACTTCTACCCACCGACTTCTGTTGGCTCTTCTCTATCATCAGCTCTCCCGGGTTCTGGGTCCTTATTTTTTCCATTTCATAGTCAGATGGTCCATTTTCTCTGGGATGTCCTGCCAGCACCTCCAACCTGGCATGTCTATAACTGACCTTACCATCTCTTTGCCGTTGTCCTCCCTCCATCATCCCTTTTCCTGCCACATCATCACAAACGTCTCTCCCTTTCCTGCTACTCATCAGGACCTTAGTGTGCATGTTCTCTCTCTCCCTCCCTCCCTCCCTCCCTCCCAGGCCTCTCCGTCTTTTTGGTAGATTTTTATGGTAACCTCTTAACTGCTCTTCCTACCTCTGATTCCTCTCCATTCCACTCTACATCTTTCTCACATTTGTCTTCCTTATACACAACTCTGATCTCCACTTGCTCCAGAATGTTCAGCCCCTACTTGATCATCTAGTATCAAGGCTTTTGTGATTAGGTCTCACATGTGTTTATTCCAACCTCCTCTGCACTTCTGCACGTCTCTTGTTTTAGAATTTCCTCTGCCCATATCCATCTGGAAAATTCCTGTTCACCCACCATGTAATCCTCCCAGGTCACTCCAGATGGAACTTTTTCTTCCTTCTCTTTTAGTCCTTGTTTGTCCTTTGGAGACATTTCCACATCTAGCAGCTAGCAGTGTCTGGCGCATAGTCATTGTTCAGCGAGTGTTTATCAAATCAATGTGCATCTTGGGTCAAAAGGCCCAGAGTGCTAATGCTAACATTTTGGGCTCCAGGAGAGATCAGAAGGGAGAGATTTTTAGGAAATGGTGACCTGCCTGGTGTCCCTCACCTTATTCTAAGAAGTATAGCTCCACGCAATCTATGTGTTAGTTGACCCTGGCTGTCACTATGGAATGATCACGGGGAGATGTCTTTTTTAAGAAATGATCCAGTGGTCTCCTCATCTGCAATTTGAGTTTTTTTCTGTTTAACATGAGGAGGCTCATTAAATAGCCTAGCCTATTTAGTAAAGATAGGGAAGGTGGATGTTCACTGCCAAATTCTCCTTTAAAAAAAAAGTATCTCAGTTCCTTTGTATAGTTGAGAAATAGTGTCCTAGAGATTAATAGTGTGGAAGATGGCATGTGCATTCCCCCATAATGGATGTAGCATTATGGAAGATTCTAATGGAACAACACTGACAAAAGGCCAAAACACACACACACAGACACACACACACACACACACACACACACACACACAGATTCTAATTTATTTGGAATAACAGCAAAATAAAAGTAGCTTACCTCAATTTAAAAAATAAGTAAAAAAATAAATAAAAGTAGCTTTTATTCTCAACTATTTCTGTTTTGTCTTCTATGTTTAGCCTTAAGAAATCCAAATAATGAAGAAGGTCTGTTGGGAAATTCAAGTGCCTTAGAAATTCTTTATCCTTTTTCTCTTTTCAAATTTCACCAATAATCAGTGTTTCTCTATCACTCACATCTGGGGTTGGTGCTTTATGTGCAAGTATATGAGTTTACTTCTGCCCATAAAATAGTGACTGTTCAGGGGCTTGTCTCCCTGTTCTGACAGACCGATGTGGCAGGAGTTGTATTTCTTCCAGAACGCGTTCCTCTGGTTTCTGACAATTCCAAAGACACACAACTCTCTTCCTCTCTCAGCATGAATCCAAGACCTCCCTTACCCAGGGTGACAGCTTTTCATTAATCTTATTTCTTTCTGGGATTGGGTAGTTTATGGTGTTCAGCTATTTCCCTCTGAACTGAGGTGGTTCTTGAATGTCCCCACTCACTCCACATAGAAGTTGGGGCTTTTTTAAAGAAAAGCATCAAGGGTAGATCGCACAGTCAGCAACAAAATACCAGCAGATGCTAATTTCCAGATCTTGTGAAGGAAGAGAATAGATATTGGGAGAATACACAAGTTTTTGCCTTTGATAAAGGTGTAACATCCCACTTGTGATGGATTTCCCAGCTGGATTAGCACAAAAACCGAATTTTTCATATGAAGTACTATATCCATCACAAATAGGTTATCCGTCTCTCTCTCAGTAAGGTAAGGTTGAATATTTGTGGCTGTGGATAAACTTCTGGCAAACACACTGTTAATGTTGTCTTCATCCACAGCTGCCCCAGCCTTGGGAAAACCATCACGAAGCTGGAGCAGGAAGCTGGTGCTCTGCCTTCATGATGCCGGGCTCTGTGAAAATGTACTCTATGTGTCCCATACATAAGGAGATTCACACAATGTACTTTCCTCATTAAAACCTAGGAATTTGCAATTTATTTCTTTTTAAAAATCACTGAGAAAAAGAGCTAAAACCATTTAAAAGTCAGCACTGGACCCCCATAGAAAGTTGATTATTAATGCCAGGGGTATATCTTCCCCTAGGACCAGGGACACTAGTATCACTTATTAGCCTCTGGATGAACCCAGGCTTTTAGGTCTTACTTGAATCTTTTATTGGGCAGCTGTTGAAGTAAAAATAAAATGAAATAAAATATAAGCCACCCTTAGTGTCTTAAAACCAAAAACACTGAGATAAATGACGTGGGAGTATTTATGAGCTTGTGCTGTTACAACTTGAATTCAGAGTGGAGAAAATGGTTACACCACACGTGGAAACACATGTGATGTCCCAAACAGAAGCAAATTTGAGATTTGCTTTCAAGGCCAAGTGGGCGGCTACCTGGCTCAGGATTCTGAAACGCCAGGATACCCATGTTGCTGGTAAAGCCATCACAAGCTCCAGAAATGCCCAAATATTACTGAACCCCGAGCTCTGAGCAGTCTCTGTTTGCACTGCCAGCAAAACCTCCTCCCCATGTTCCCCAGACTCCAGAGCTGGGAGCTGTGAACACCCAAATCCTCTAAACAAGCAGTTCAAAGGGGACAGAAGACTTGAAATCACTGTGTAGTTTCTGCTTTGGCAACCAACCTGCAGGCCTTGGCAAGGGCCCAGGCCCGGGTCCCACCGCCGAGATAAGTTTCCAATTTGTTTTTCAATAAAACAGGAAGTAGAGAAACCACTTTAATTCTTACTGCCATCCAAAATCTTGAAGATTTCATTTTAGAACCACTAGTGGTAAGGTTGGAAGATAGAGAAAAACAGTAACATAATCTGATGCATTTTTCTTCTACTTTGAATGCAACTGAATCAAACATTAAACACCTACAATATGAAAAAGTCATTCTGCTTCACTGAGGCAAAAAGGAACGTGCAAATTAAAAGAAAATTTAATAGATATTATTTGGCAATTGTTTTGAAGAATAATTTGATTCTTGACCTCATGTTTAAGACAGTCAGGCTTCTGGAAAGCTACTTGTCCACAGAGGAGGGTGTATTTAAACTTCTGTTTCTCACCAGCCAGCCACGGTCTGCTTCTATGCCTTCAAATGCGGGCTCTCAAGGACCCCCAGACGAGCAATCTTGTTTGGGGAACTGTACCAGGAGCAGGTGGGGTCGGCAATGAGAGAAGCTGAGGCCTCCTGCCTGATCCACTTTGCTTTGTCCCCTGCCCCTTCAGCATTCCTATGCATCTTTCAAGGTCCAGCTCAAATGTCAATCCCTTACTGAAGCCTAAACCAACTGCTCTCTTGAAAATAAACTCTCCTGCATTTCAACCTCCCTGAACATGTCATCTGTTCTCTTGAATCATCATAGGGCAGCAGGGTGCCATTGGAGGCATGGGTTTGGGAACTAGACAGACCTGAGTTTAGCGCTGTCTGGCATTTACTAGCTGCTTGACCTCGGATAAGTTACTCAGACTCTCTCTGCCTCAGTTCTCTCCCCTGCAAATGGGGAATGCTGGTAATTCCTACCCTAAAGAGATGTAACAATGAAAGCAGACAATTTATCCAAGTGCTCAGCAGCATGACTGGCATATCACAGACACTCAATAAATGTGAATTAAAAAATGAGTGAAAGCAAGCTGTTGACAGCACCTGAGCCTGATTCTTCTCCAGGGCTGGGCACCAGGAAGTCAGCAGGAAGTACTTTTGGACACAAATCAACCTTAACTCATCTGTACAATTTTATTCCTTGTGCACATGAAGCTGTTGTTTTCCACTGCAAGGTATTGGCTGGGGCTACAGCAGAAGGCAAACCCTGGATAGGAACTGAACTCACTCACACTTGGGTATGACTATTAGCTAACTCCCTGCTAGGCACTGCACTTTATTTACATTATCTCATTAAGTTCTCATAACTTCTAAAAGGTAGCTGCAGATGAGGAAACTGAGACGCAGAGAGGATGAGGAACTTGGTACTTGTATCCAGGTCTGTCCCTGTCCGATTCCAGAACACTTGTTCTTACTCACTAAATCTTATGCCTCTCTCAGAAGAGCGGACGAAGGGGATCCTCTTATTGCCCTGGGAGGATGCACCCGACCCTCTCCGTAGCTTGCAGAGGAAGAGCTCAGGATGTCAGGTGAACTTCCTACCCAAGAGTGCGCCTTATGAGGTATGAAGTCCTCTGTGTACATAAAGATTTTTATCCTATTTACATTATTTATAACAACAAAAATAAAGCTTTTTTTTTTTGCGAGGAAGACCAGCCCTGAGCTAACATCTGTTGCTGATCCTCCTCTTTTTGCTGAGGAAGACTGGCCCTGGGCTAACATCTGTGCCCATCTTCCTCTACTTTATATGGGACGCCGCCACGGCAAGGCTGACAGGCAGTGCATCGGCAGGCGCCCGGGATCTGAACCGGCGAACCCGGGGCTGCCAAACGCGAACTTAACCGCTGCACCACCAGGCGGCCCAAAGCTTTCTTAACTAAGTTTTTTGGTTTATGGATGTAGAGATAATTGTCAGGATTCAACATGTGTTTTAATATCTATTTCCACATTATCATCGAGCTTCAGAGCAATCAGTCAGCTTCAGCTTTCACTTCTTAATTAGGCAACTGTCTTAGGTGGCTGAACTGTACAGGAAGCATTAGTGTTCATTAAGTGTGAGTCACCAGAATTTCCTGGAAAGCATCAGATTATTTTGAATCTTGCAGAGCCAAGCCCAACATAAGCCAATGTTAATCCAGTCCTGCTCCCTCTTGCTTTATCCAATCTTTCCCTTATCCTCAGGGATGGGATCTGCATGTAGAGAAAAAGGAAAGGCACTAGAGAAGAAGTGTGGAAGAAAATGCTTGCATTCGGAAACGGAGTTCTTCTCTCAGTCCCTTGTTCTCTTGGAATACATGGTGGGCATTCCTGTTCTGGAGGAAGTGGAATAGATTGAATAGAAAGGGGGTAGCTTGGTTGACTTAAGAAGTTTCTCAAGTCAACTCATAGAAAGTGGAGGTAATGACAAGACCAACGATAAATATAACATGGGAAGGCATATGTGAAAAGAAAAATATCATTCAGAAACCAAGCTCTGAGGTGTTTTAGAAACCTCATTCTAATAGACATCTTCCACTTAATACGTCTAAAGGGGCTGCTCTTTCTGCACCTCCCCAGTCTGTACCACCATCCACCAGTTGCTCAAGCTAAAAACTTAGGAGACACCCTGTTCTTCTCTTTCCCTCACTCCTCACAGCCGGACCCATCAGCCCTGTCCAGCCATACACACCAGCCCCTGACCCTGTCTTCAATTTCTGTCCACACCCCACCCCTATAACACACAGGTGCCACTTGGCTGCTCCTTTGGGCTTAGGACACTTTGGGTAGGGAATTCCAGGGTCCTGGGCACCAAACAGGGTCAAGGACGGGTTGGCATGGGCTCTGAATACTCAGCCCCTTGAGCCTGTGGATTCCTCCCCTTGGCGTGGCTGGAGGAGGCCAGTCAGGACCTTCTACAGCAGAGCCCTGGGGTCCAGAAAAGGACTGCCCTTGAGTCTACCTCCAAGACTCCTGAATGAAGAGACCCACTTTTCTTATCTCCACTGATACCATCCCATTCTAAGTCACCCATAGCTGGTCCATAGCCTCTCACTGGACCCCTGCCTCCATACTTGCTCCCCTGAAATCTGTTTTCCCCCTAGCACCCAGAATGACCTTTTAAAAATATAAATCAAGTCATGTCACCACATTTCTTAAAACCTCCCCCTCACACTTAGAATGAAATCCTAACTTCCTGTGTTCACAGACACCTTCAGGGGCAGCTGGGGACAGGGAGGAGGGGCATTACTTTCAGCAATTATTGATGGGGTTAACAAGCATGGGCTTTGGCACCACACCAAACAGGGGCTCAGATCCTGTTTAGCTACCTATCATTTCTGTAAATTTTGTAAATTTAAGTTCCTTAAACCTCTCTAAGCCTTAGTTTCCTTGTCTATAAACTGGTAATCTTATAAGTGCCTGTCTTACAGAGTTGTAGGCAGGACTCACTGGGATGATTTGTGAAAAGTACTCAATACACTCACACTCAATATTAGCTGATAAAAATAATCATAATAATAGAAACATTAACTAATTTAAAGCCATGGTCTGAATATTCAACTATGAGTTTTCCATATACTTCCTTAGCTGACGAGCCATGCTGTCTATAAACTAAATATGTGAGAAGTTTCCTTATAGAAGACAAGCTAACAATTAAACTAATGGAATAATAAAACTATGAAATTTATAGGTACAAAATATCCAGAATACCATGATAGGATTGTCTAAGATATTATAATTCCAAGAGAAATTTAGAAAGCCCTTATTTTATGAGGTTGCACATCTGCTGAGATCTGCCCTCATTCTGAATTTAGGTTGAGAAAGAATAGGAAAAAAAGTAAATCAAGCAATGAAGAGCTTTCTTATCACTTGAAAGCCCACCCCTTATTCAGAGTATGACTCACACCTGCAATATCCCTGGACTTGCAATTGTTCAGTCCCTCTACAGTTGGGGCACTCATATTGCTCAGGGAAGCCATTACATTTTCAGGCAACACCAGTTTTTATAAGAAACATCATATAAAACCAAAATTTATCTTCTTTTAATGAATATCCACTTGTCTTAGTTTCACCCTCTGGAGATCCTCAGATGTCATTTAAAATCTCTTCCACATGATAGCCTTTTAAATAATTGTAGACAGCTGCCTTGTTCCCCGACTAAGCAGTCTCTCCTATAGGTTAAAGTTCCCAGATCCTTCAATCCTTTCTCACAGCACGTGGTTTCTAGACTCCATCATTCTGGTAATATTTTTCTGAGCATGCTGGTCTGTGAATGTCCCTCTTGAAAGGGACTCCCCAAAGTACACACTATCCTCCAGGGGTGGTCTTGCCATACTAAATGGAATAAGATTATCACCTCCCTCATTTTGGATACCATATTTTTATTGATATAGTCAAAAATCATATTAGATTCCTTAGAAGACACATTTACTTGCTTACAGTCAACTAAAACCACCAGGCTTTTCATGCACACTTCCTTTAAGCCATGCCTTCCCATCAACATTTGTCTGTTTGGTCTTTTCCATCTACAAGCAGGATTTTACATTTAGTCCCTATCTCCTTCATTTTGTTGGCATCTCTTTACTATTCCAGCCTCTCCAGATCACTTTGGATTATGATTCTATCATCTATTGGCTAGTATATACAGTTTCATGTCACACAAGTATTGGATTACCAGATCATCCATATCCTCATTGCTAGTCACTGACAAAGCTGTTGAACAGGGCCCTGCCATCTGCCATCCAGACCTGCTTCCAGGCTCACAGGGGCTCCTTAACTACTACTCTTTATATTCAGTCATTCAACCAATGTGGCAGGCATACCCTAGGTCACCCCCAATGACTTCCCCTTGAGTGGGGAACCTGTGACTTGCTTATAACCAATAGAATATGGCAAAGATGATGGGATGTCACTCCCTTGATTAGGTCACATTATATAAGACTATCTTAGCAGACTGGAATGAGAGAGACTCTCTTGCTAGTTTTGAAGAAGTTGCAATGTTGTGAGATAGTCACATGGCAAGGGACTGTCGGTAGCCTCTAGGAGCTGAGAGCAGCCTCCAGCTGACAGCCAAAAAGAAAACAGAAATCTCACTCTTACAGTTGCAAGGAGATGAATTCTGCCAAGAATCTGAGGGAGTGTGGAAATGGATCCTTCCCCAGCTGAGCCTCGGATGATACCTCAGCCCCTCAATGAGACTGCAGCCTGGTAAGATCCTGAGCAGAGGACCCAGCTAAGCGATGCCCAGACTCCTGACAAGAAACCGTGAGATAAGAAATGGATGTTGTCTTAAGCCACCAAGTTTGTAGTCATTTGCTATGCAGCACAGAAAGCTAATACAACCAATGAATCCATCAAACTGTGCTACAATCCAGCACCTATTTCTCCATCTTGTTTTTAAGGGTATCAGTGCCAAATGCCCTGGTAAAATCCAGATATGCTATTTTTCATTCTCCTAGTGTAAACAACCTAATAACTCTGTTAATGTGAGGAAATAAGATTAAGTTCATCTGCCTTCTTCTTAGTGAATCCATTCTGATGATTGCTCACAAATTATCATTTTAATAATCTCTTCTCAGGCTTGAAGACAAATTCCTCATTCTCCATCATGTGCAGAATCCATCTTTATCCCCTTTTTGAAAATCAGGATTACTTTGCTTATAGCCAGTCTCCTGATGCTCTAAAATTCTCTCGATTTTAAGCTATTTGAGGGCAAAGACCATCTGGTCTTCTCTGTATACTCCAGAATGCTGGGCACAGCATCTTCCACATAGTACTTTCAACTTGAAACCTGTGAATATTGTTGATGACTGGAAAATACTATTAATATATCATTGCTGCAAATCTTCAAAAGTGGACAATCTGAGCTAAGGAATTTCAATTTATATGGATGACCTGGATGAGAGTAAAACTCAGATTTTACATGCAAATTATGTTGCTTCCCTCCTCTGTGGCCTTACAGTTACTGTGATGGCCAACCACCCATCTGCTCATGACACTGGAAACAGGAATCTCTTAGTGGTAACTCTGTGACCTAAAAGAATTAACCTTGCTTCCAAAGGAGTCCAGTTTATAGTGGCATTGAAATAGCTAGGCACTGAGAAAATCCAAATTAACTAATCTTTCATTCAACAAATATTTAATGGAGTGTCTTTGAGGACTGTTCATAAATTCTGGGTTATACCTCTTTTCAAGATGTGGGGCTTAATCCCCCTCCCCCTTGAGTGTGGGTTGGACTTAGTGGCTTATTTCTAAAGAAGAGAATATGGTGGAAGTGATAGTATGTGACTTCTGAGATTAGGTCATAAAAGGCATTGTAGCTTCCTTTTGGCTCTTTCTCTTAGATCACTTGCTCTGGAGGCAGCCAGCTGCCATGTTGTGAGGACACTCAAGCAATTTCACACCGTGTGGAACTGAGGCCTCCTGCCAACCGCCATGAATGAGCCATCCTGGAAGCAGACCCTCAGCCCCAGTTAAGCTGTCAGATGACTGCAGCCCTGGCCAATATCTTGACTACAACCTCATGAGAGATACTGAGCCAGAACCACCTTGCTAAGCTGCCCCTGAATTCCTAATTCATAGAAACTATGAGATAATAAATGTTTATTGTTTTAAATTGCCCAGTTTTAGGGTAATTTGCTATACAGCAATCTATAACTAATACAAATATAAATTCAGAATTTTCACTCACCTTGTAGAATTGTAAAGTTCTTGATAAGCTGACCATGCTTGGAGTCCACTAGCTTCATTTCTTCCATAATCACTGATAAGTTGGCTACTTCAGTGTCTAACCTCGACCTCATCATATCTTGTTGCATCCTGAGAGAAACAGAATCCAAACGGATGTTGGCCAGTGTATTGTTCAAGGAGGTCAGATCATCCGTGTGTTTGGTCAGCGTATCCGTGCAAGTGGTCCTGACTTCATTCAGATTGCTGGTCAGCGTCCGAAGGTGGTGGGCTGTGTAACTGATGTTGCTAATGATGTTCACGACATCCGTCTCAAAGAGCTGGAAGCGTTCCTCCAGCTGGCTGAACTTGATGGCCATTCTGTTCTCCGCATCCTTGTGTACGTCCTGCAGGTCCTTCAGGTTCTGCTCGTTGGCTAGTGAGGCCGTGGTGATGTTGTCCATCTGACCCGTGAATGAGTTGAGCTGGCTGTTCATATCCTCCAGGGTGTCGTTATTGGCTTTGGCCAAGGCAGAGTTATTGGCAGCCAGCGTCTGCAAGCTCTGCACTTTCTCCTTCAGCCAATCAGTGTCCTTCTTGGCTTGAAGGAAAACCTGCTGCAGATTTTGGAAGTCGTTCTTGATTCGCTGGATAGCCTGGCTCGTGTCATCCACAGACCGCTGCAGATTAGTGAGGAGGTTCCTCTGCTGCACCTGGGTCAGGTTCAGGTTGTTGAGGTTCATGATGACCACATTGTGAGAATACATTTGGCTCTGCAGATTGCCCTGCAGCACGCTGGTATCTTGTTGCAGATTTGTGACATAGCCATTATATGCCTGCAGGGTTTTGTTTACAGTGGTGATGAGGAAAGTGTTATTCTCCAAAGTTTCTTTCAGTTGACTCTGCCTGTCCACCAGTACATCCCCACTCGCCTGTAACTTCTCCAGTGTATCTTTGTTCTTGCTGGTCTTTTCTGTGATCTCACGAAGTTGTTGTCGAAGATCCAGAATGTCTGATCTGAAGGTGGAGAGCTCTGAGTTGGTGCTTAAGGCCTTCTTCCCAGTTTGGTCCCCTGGAATAAGACACATTTGTTACTTAGATTGGTGGTATGGCCAAGTGTTCAGCTGAGGTCAAAGACCCCAAGAAACTTAACTGGTATGCACTGTATTTCAGATATAAAATTTGTGGGATATGAAGACTGCTCTGCATTAGTAAACCCATGTATCTATTAAAACTGGGTCCTGGGGAATTGGAAAGGGTGCTGAGTACTAGGTCCGACTAACTAGGGTCAATACTTTTCTCAAAGAAGGAGGGGACTTTACATGATTCTAGAGCACCAGGCAGGTGTCAAGAAGGAAATAACCTACTGTTCATTAAACTCATGAATTGAATTCCTTTTTAAAAAATGAAAACAAAAATTGAAGGATAGAATAGGCTGGAATTTTTCATTTTTAAAATTAATCTCTACAGTTCTTCTATGCAATTTAAAATAATTCAAATAGGAATTTACTGAGCATTTTATAAAAGAGCTTTTAATAAGGATATTTGTGGTTCTTTTTGATTGGGAGCGGTCTTCAGATTATATTTGGCACATAATAGTGTTTTGGGGGGGTACTGAACTCCAAAATTGGTCCTTAACTTTAAAATTTACAAGTCTTTGAAGTAAATCATGAGGAAAGATTCAACCTACAACGGAAAATTTAACGTCCTTCTGGGTGAATCTGAGTTTACAGCAACATCATGCTAAAAAGCTGTGGTCAGGGCCGCCCGGTGGCGCAGCGGTTTAGTCCGCGCTTGGCAGCCCGGGGTTCGCTAGTTCGGATCCCGGGGGCCCGCCGACGCATGGCCTGTCAGCCATGCCGTGGTGGCGTCCCATATAAAGTAGAGGAAGATGGGCACGGATGTTAGCCCAGGGCCAGTCTTCCTCAGCAAAAAAAAGGGGAAGATTGGCAACAGATGTTAGCTCAGGGCTGGTCTTTGCCACAAAAAAAATAAATAAATAAAAAGCTGTGGTCATTTATACAAAGCAGAGTCAGGGGATTTGACTGTATAATTACTCTCGTTGCAGATTACCTAATTTTTTCAGGTCACTTTCCACTGCTGTGAGCTTGTCATCATAGGTTTGGCGAGATGTCTCCATGCCACCTGTGACATTGTCCATTTTCTCTACAACTAAGATTTGGAAATCAAGGCATTAATAAACATACTTGCTCAAATTTTATTCTTCAGTTTCAATAAGAGATCCTTTCATTACAGAATAAAGGAAAGAGATTGAAACAAAGAGTATAAATGAAATCAAATATGGGGAAAAAGCCATTCTTTAAGAAAAATAAATAACTTCTCACAAAAACCAGAGGTAGTTTATTTGTAAATTTGAGAATTGTATGTTTTTAACTGTTCTTATGATTCAGTATCGCCTTGGATGTTGTAGAAATTGTTTGGACCTGACTTGTAAATTTTTATGTATTATGGAAGTCCTCAATCTGTATTATTTCCTATATCACTTTCCACAGGTGGAAGCAGAACACTGTAATCACTTACAAAATTTCACCACTCATCAGACTCCCTACCATTCCTGGCAAGTAGGACTCACTTACCTAGGAGGAGATTCCATGACAAAGAACACCTAGCTCAACTCTACAGGCAGAGTCTTCATAGAAGGGATGCAAAGTCAAGAGCGTCTGCCCCTCTCTGTCGTGAGTTCCACCACTGAGGCCTGCAAATCTGCTTCTCCTTAGTGACAAGGGAACCTGTAGTTGATCAGTTCCCAGGAAGATGCCTCGGTGGGTTTCCAAACAATGATTTACCAAGAAGGCTTTTTTCTTAGCATCTTCTTGATTATACATGATAGAGAAAGTTAGTATGTAGTGTTAAATAAAAGCTTCTGTTCTTATTTGTTCTCAGAAGACAGTTAATTCTCTATGGTTATGAATTCAAGTTCATCTTTCTAAAATGTCTAATAAGAGTGTATTTCTCCTGTGATGTCCAATCTAGCAGCTTGAGATCAAGTCTGACTGTCCCCCTTGGTATCAACAGCTTTTTTACAGTAATGACTTTTTTAGGCCTGAATATGCTTTGTATATTAATTGTGAGCCAATGGATCCAGTTGATTCGATTCATCCAGTGTTCCACCCACACAGGACTGTGTGAGGAGCTTCTCCTGACTCCTATCAGGGAGGAGAAGTACATCCCCATGGGTCTGCATGACCTAACGTGAACCAGCTCTGGCACCTTCCCTGGAGAAGCTCATGCTCTCCCTCGGCTTCTGCAGTCTGGCCTTAATGAAATGTGTGCACTGCACCAAATAAATGCGCTGAGCCTTTCCATGTGTTCTTCCCACCTAGAAGGTTCCTCCCTGGCCTCTTCACCAAGCTAAGCCCTACTTGCTCTTCAAGACTCAGCGCGTCACTTCCTGTAGGAAATCGTTGCTGAAGTGCGTCTTGCCGAGCTCTCTTGGCAAGTAGACCTTTCTCTGCTGTAGGACTTGCTTCACCGTGTTGTCGTGGCTTGTTTACTACAAGATCCCTTAAGGCAGGGAAATTTGTATTCAGTTTCATCTCCAGCTCTTGGCTCAGTGTGTGGCACTTAGTAGTTGTTCAACACACACTTACGTATTACGCCATTTATTTAAATAAACGAGAGCCTGCCTGGGGCTGCTGAGGCCTGTGAAAAATCAGCCGAGCCAGAGGTCACGCAAACACACCAACTGACGAGCCCAGGGAAGCCTCAGCATTGGCAGTGAGTGTGACATTTAGCTGACTACTTACTGTTTTTTTTAAATGACTATATAGACACAGAGGTATAGGTAAAATAATCTACACCTTAGGGTTGTTTGATAGGCATGTGTATTCCTAGATCCTTGGAAACTCTGAAGAACAAAATGTTTCAGCTGCATTTCAGCAAAGCTAAACTCTAAAAAAATAAAATATGGAATGTTTACAAGTTTAGGTCCAGTTTTGATTATCGAATCAAAACACATGCCTTGGTCTGCCCTCAAACCACACACAGGATCTTAAGTCCGCCCTTTTTTCCTGGAAGCCAAAGAAACCTCTCACTATGCTGACAGTCAGTCATGTTCTACCCTCTTTGATTTTTCTTCCACGTAAGTTTTAGAAAACAGAGAACTGTTGTGGACAGATAATTCAGGTTTGCATAGAGTAAAAGGAACAAATGCATTCATTTAAAAAACAAACCTGTTAGGTCTCTCTTTGGTGCAGCAAGGAAACTGCCCCGCCCACAAGTGCTAATGAACTAGGTACAGGCACCCGGGCGTGTGAGTCTGGTTTTAAAAAAAGGATATTGGTTTAAAGCTGCAAACTTTTGGGGCGAAATGCTGGCAGCTTGCCACTGCATAAAAATACTAGACTGATGGAGATCCAGAACCAACACCTGCTGTAACAGCACGCAGCACTTTCATTGGTTTTCACTCTTACTAGCACAAATTCTCAATCAGGAAAAGAGGTGCAGAGTCGCCCTAGCTCACCCTAGAAACTCCCAGTCTCTATATGTTGACTCCGTTTGTACATCGTTCTCATATGAGGAAAATGGACAGGAAACACAGAGGGTTACTAGCTGTCTGTTTCTTCCCAGGCTCTCCTTCATTGGAACCTGTTTCTTGACAGAGAGTTTTTCTTCAGAATATCAGTGCTTCAGGTATCAAACCTGAAGAGTTGTCCCTCTTCAAGTTCCCAAAGCTAATTCTCTAGGATAATCTGACAATAACACTTCTTCTATAGAAGCACTTTGGTATCATCCCACGGCCTGGGCCACTAACCTCCTCCTCCCTTCTCTTGATCCCACCCATCCTCTAAGGTCCACTCCAACCCTCCCCACCCCATCGTGCTAAGCCTTCCGTGAAGGTTTGATTCCACACCATACCAACTGAACCTTTATCTGAGCGGCAGTATTAACAGCCTCTGTTTATTGAGGGCCTACTCATTGCAAGGAGCACTGCAGTTAAACCTTACAACTCTTCTTTTACAGATGAAAAATTGAGGCTCAGAGATGTTCAGTAACTTGCCCAGAATCACACAGCTTAGAAGTAACTAAGTGGGATACCAGCCCAGGAACTCTAACTTCAAAATCCATGCTTTCTCTATAACTCCACATTGCTTCTCTTGTAGTATTCCTTTTGTGTAAATCTGGTTTCCTCCAATAAAAATCCCTTGAGGGGAAGGATTATGTCTTCTTTATCTTCTCTTTACAGGCATCATCCTCAGAGGTTTACTGAGCATCTGCCATGTATACAGCGCAGTGCTAGACCCCGAGGACACAAGAGACACAGTTCATGGCCCCAGGCCTTGAGGACAGGGAACAAGAGCAGAGCACAGAGCTCCTATCCAGTGCTCACGAGTGTCTGTACCAGACTGATCATGGTCCTCGGGGGGAACACACCCCTCACTGGTAGCTGGGACTCCCCAGTAATACCGTGACACTCCCCCAGAATGCAGGAAAGACCTTTCTACCTGGAACACTATTTCAGTTTCCTTACAAAAATGCAGAAGATGTGCTTGTAGAATGTTACCCTGGATTCTAACGAGAGCTGCACAGTGGGATCTGACGCACATCTGAAAGGCTACTTATCCAGCTGGAGTCGCTACTCCGCTACTCCCGCAGCGAGGCAGACATTCCACGACTAGGAATGTCGAGTCGGAGGAGATTCTCATTGAGAAAGATGCAGATTTCTGCCTTTCTTCTTTGTCCTAATTACCTTAAGATAGATACCTGCTGGGCAGGACAACTGAGTAGGATTTTCCCATTCAGGGAATGTTCTGGAGGAAACATGACCCACTGAACTTAGGAGATGGCCTCTGCGGTGGAAGCTCCATTGACTGACGATAAAAAGCCCAGGGCAGAGGATGCACCACGCTGTATCTGTGCAAGAAAACACTTTCTGTAAAGTGGCTGACGTGCCTCCCGGTCACAGCCACTGCACAGACCTGTCTGGGAGACTCAGCAGTTCTCTGACTTGTTCAGCAAGTTCTCTAGAAGGAACGTAAATTACATCCTAACTTGTAGCCGTGTAAGTGACATAAAAGGAGAAGAAAAGTACAGTTTTGAGGAAAACAGTATGGAGTTGCCTTTGCTAACTCTGATAAATAAAGGAGCTTCTATTTCATTTCTTTTCAACTTCTCCTTCAGAAAACATCTTGTTTCACTAAATATTCTTTTTTTTCTTTCTCCTTTTTTTTTTAATGGAGAGTTTCTCTAGACTTCAAAGGGAGATGTGTGAAGGGAGAACTGGGTCTTGTCTTTCTGCCTCTTACAATGTTGGGTCACGAGAATCTTACCAGCGAGAAAGAGGAATCATGTACAAATAAGAAAACACATCTGGAAAATACCAATGTTTCAGTTCATCAAGGTTGTATTTGGAAATCAAAATTGCATGTTGTATTATCTTATTTTTGTCAGTAGAGGCCTGAGGGTTGGGGGCCTTGAAGGAGGGAAAGAGGGGCCAGAACGTCATCTCGCCTGCACTTGTCTTGCTCCCTCCATCTCTTCTCCCGCATCCTGGTCAGATTACACCCACAGAACAGGCGAGCGGGTCTTCGGGATGTTGGGTTTCCAGGTCGGGCTCTGAGCTGCAACAATCGTCTAAGTGCAAATCGGCTGGGCATCGGTTGATCGCCTTTACAGAAGTCAGCGCTAATCCACCATTCACGCATCCATCCATTCTCTCATTAATGTATTCAGTCAACTTTATTGGGTACTTATTAAGAACCATGGGGCTAGGGGCTAGTGGGAGATACAACAAATGAAAGATAGTTTCCTGCCTTCATGGAAATTACAGTTTGGGTGGTGAGACAGACAAGCCCACTGGCCATAACGATACAGTGTGACAGGGGCTTAGAGTAAGTAAAGGTGCTAGGGGAACAAACGGGGAGGAGGGCCCCTAACTCGGCCTTCAGGGGCTTCTTGCAGGACACGTGTCTAAGTGAGACATGAAGAGAAAGGACTCGTTTGGGTGGAGAGCAGAGAAGAGGTGTTCCAGGCAAATGGGCCAGCACACGCAAAACATGTAGAGTCAAGAAGGGCTTTCCAATGTTGTAAAAATGGGGGAAATATCTGTACTGTAAAAACAATGAACAAACAAAACCCTCTCCTTTGGATCTTTCTGTGTAATTCTGAAGGCATAAAGATCCTAGACCTTATTTCCCTGCAAAGGTAAAAATTACAAAATACTATATGGTGGTGTGCTCGTCAGACCTTTCTCATCTCCCTTCCAGTAACGTTTACTTTCAGGATATCACACAGTACTGAGCCTGAAAGGTACTTATTAAATGGCTGTTTGATTCCAAGCTTCTCCATTATCTGGGTTCAATAGGAAAAGTCCTGGAGAAGTGAGTAATGACCTGAATAACCCAGGAAAGGAGGAGAGCCAGTCTGAATTACCTGGAACATAAAAGGCCCTCTTTTTCCCCACTAGGTTCCACCCCCACCCTCTGTCCAGCCCTCGCCATGATTTCATAGCCATTTTTAACCTTTACTCTGTTAATCCTAGGTTAGGTTAATTCATCACAAATGGATGAAATGACCCGGTAATTTTCCAAATTTCCATTACCCAAATTCATCAGTCAACACACTCCAGGATGCACATAATTTTCCACAGATAACGCCTTAACAAGCCTTGACTATACTGAGGTTTTTTGTTTTTTGTTGCTGAGGAAGATTCATCCTGAGCTAACATCTGTTGCCAATCTTCCTCTTTTCATATGTGAGCTGCCACAGCATGGCCACTGACAGACGAGTGGTGTAGGTCCATGCCCAGGAACCAAACCTGGGCTGCTGAAGTGGAGTGCACCAAACTTAACCACTAGGCCTTATATGGGGCTAGCCCTATACTGAATTTTTTTTTTTTTTTGGTGAGGAAGATCAGCCCTGAGCTAACATCTGTTGCCAATCCTCCTCTTTTTGCTGAGGAAGATCAGCCCTGAGCTAACATCTGTGCCTGTCTTCCTCTATTTTGTATATGGGATGCTGCCACAGCATGGCTTGATGAGTCATGTGTAGGTCCATGCCTGGGATCCAAACCTGTGAATCCTGGGCCGCCAAAGTGGAGCACGTGAACTTAACCACTACACTACTGGGCCAGCCCCTATACTGAGGTTTTTATTTATTTTTTTGGTGAGGAAGATTAGCCCTGAACTAACGTCTGTTGCCAATCCTCTTTTTGCTGAGGAAGAATGGCCCAGAGCTAACATCTGTGCCCATCTTCCTCTACTTTATATGGGACGCCTGCCACAGCATGGCTTGACAAGCAGTGAGTAGGTCTGCACCCGGGATCCGAACCTGTGAACCCCGGGCCACTGAAGCGGAGCATGTGAACTTAAACACTACACCACCAGGCCAGCCCCTAGACTGAGTATTTTTAACATGCTTTGCCATTCTAATGGCTAGAGCCGTATAAATGCAGTTATGAAGAAGTAACAGAGAGATAGAGCCATTAATCTCCTGGGACCAACTATAGGACAGGTGGCTCAATTACATCATCTTTGCTCATCACAATCACCTTGACAGGTGGCATTATTATTGCCATTTTATAGATAAGAAATCGGAAATGCTAAGAGGTTATGATTCATACCCAGGTTACAGAGCCATGCACAGGACTTAGCATGATGCCTGGCAAGCCAGCTAGAATTGAATAAAATTCACAATTGTATTACAAATGGTGGAATCAACAATTGAACTTGGACCGTCTGGCTCCAAAGCCCATTCTCACTCCAATACACTGTATTCTCAGGAAACCATTGAACACTGGAGAGAGGTGAGAGGAGTTACAAGCTGGAGGGAATTCACTTTGAATCTTTCTCTCCCCAGGTCAAGTCTATGGGCCCAGGAACAGAGAAGGGAATGTGTGGGAATTCTCCGCTGTGAATCTGTCAGTTCTGAGGGAAGGCAGCTGAGATGGCTGCTGAGTGAAGGTTTTGAAGACCAGCAGACCCCACATCTGCCTTTTGTTGAGACCAGATGACATGTCTGTCTCACGTGTCTTTGATGGGAAGGCTTCTATGGCTGTTTTCTATGAAAGGGTTTATGTAGTTTGTGATTCTGAATCGTGACACCTTTTACCTCTGGTGTCTGGAATGGGTGTGGGGGTGGAGGGGAAACCACTTTGTCTGGAAGTCTGGAGGATTCAGGCAAAAATCCTCCACTAACCTTAAACCAGACATGTTGAAAGAATGCCTAACATCCCATAAAGTACAGTTGAGGTGGCGGTGCTGTCTCTGTATTTAACTTCTACAGGGCAGTATTTTTATGAAGCTATATAAACAACAGTGACCACAGTAAATGTGCTGAAGAGAAAAAAAGGAATTAGTTGGCTAGTCCCTCAGTGAAGTAAGTCATATCCCTGGAGATCTTGTGTTTGGCTTTTCCTCTGTCAATATAGCTTTCCTGTGTGCTGACTGCAGGGTTCCCACAGGGCCTCTTAGAAACAAGATGAAAAAAGACTGAGGAAAAGGGAGTAGCTGGAAATAGGTAGGAAAAAGCAACAAAGAGGAAAAATCTTCATAACTAATAGAGGACCATTGTTATTGTTGAAATGAGTCAAAGGAATTGTTACTTTCCCCCTTTCAGATCCCACAGCTACAAGAAGCTCAAGACACAAAGATGGAGCTTATGATGTTGCTTGGTTTTGCATCTGAATTGTATTAATGACATACTTCATACTTGCAAATGGGTTTTTATGATTAAATTAATAAAGGGAAACACTATTTGGAAGGAAAAGGAAAGTGTACTTACCTTTGTATCCCAAAATGGCTACTGTGATTGTTAGCAAGGCACACAAAATGTATAATAAAATGATAGAAAACTTCAGTGCCCAGTTATTTTTACATTTGGTACATTGTGTTCCTTCCTGAATATCTGTAAGAGAAGTCAAATTTTAATAATGGTAACCAAAAACCATTTCAAAAAGTATCTTTTTGCATTTTGGTTCAAATACTATGACTAAGAATTATTTTTACATATGCCTTACTATAGGATGAGTGGTATTTTAAAATTAAACATACTCACCACTTTAGCAACACAGGCACTTTAAATATTGCCATTATGTTGTAATTTAATATGTTCTTGTATGTAATATGACTTGAAAATAGCACGCAGCTTTGTCTCATAGAATAGTTTGAAATCAAATTTCGTTATGATAATTACAATTATAATTTCAATAAAATCCTCTGCATGACAGAAGATTTAAAACACCCAAATCTACTTATTCTAGCCATTAGTGGACCTATAGCAATTCAAACACAACCAGCCAAAACAATTGTGACTTGTCCCTTGATATTTGTTTCAGTGGTGTGCTCCCACTTGCTTGCAAGAGTCAACTGTTAAAATTGTAGGAATTTGGGGAGCTGGCTGTTAAACTGTTGGTAGCTTGAAATCAGCCCCGGAGGGAGTATTTACGCCATAGAAATTGGCAAACACTACAAATTATGATGCCCCTGCCCCCCAGAACTGGTTTACCAACACGCCACTGGCTGTAATGTACTATAACCTATAGCAGGAAATACAGAAAATTTTATGATTAAAATGCTCAATATATAACTATTTTTGTACACTACATGTATACAGAAAACAGACATTGACGCTTATTTATCACAGTAATTTGACTAACAACTATGGAACAACTAGAAAAACCAGACATTTTTGATAAGAGGAGGTAAATTTTTACTGCTCACAGTTCAACTTTTTGAAAGACATTCTAGTCTAAGTGGTAAATCATCATCACTTCTGCAAGTGACTCCAGAAACTAACCCATAAAAATGGAACTTTCCATCAGATTGATTAGAAACACAAAAGACAAGACTGTGGACATTTTAATGTGAAAATCACATGGTAAGAAGTATCAGGAGACTCCTTATTTTCCTGCGTGTGTCTTACAAATAGCATCCCCCAGGAGCAATGGCATATAAAGCATTGATCTCCTATAACTGTGCTCAATAACTTTTTTTTTTTTTTTTTTTTTGTGGGGAAGACCAGCCCTGAGCTAACATCTGTTGCCAATCTTCCCCTTTTTGCTGAGGAAGACTGGCCCTGGGCTAACATCCGTGCCCATCTTCCTCCACTTTTTATATGGGACGCCGCCACGGCATGACAGACAGGCGGTGTGTCGGCGGGCGCCCGGGATCCGAACCTGCGAACCCCGGGCTGCCAAGCGCGGACTAAACCGCTGCGCCACCGGGCGGCCCCTGTGCTCAATAACTTTTGATGGGTAAATCATGAGAATTACGCCTCAACTGAAGTTTCTCTCTTCTGGTTTGTAATTTTACACATACTGCCCTTCTTCAGTGAAAAGAGTTCTTCAGCTGTGTTTAATGCAAAATGATGAGAGAAACAATGACTCAAATTTAACTTTCAGGGTTTAACCAGTCCCGCTGGTGTCCTGGGCTGTACACCAAAGGGGAGAGGGTCCAATCTGTCTGTTCCCTGACTTAGAGCAGTGATTCTCAAACTCTGAGAGGCGTCGGACTCACTTGAAGGGCTTGTTAAAACACAGCCTGTCTAATTCAGGAGGTCTGAGAAGGCATCTGGGAATGTGGATTTCTAACAGGCTCCCAGGGGATGCTGATGCTGTCAGTCTGCCCACGTGCTGTAGAATATGCTTTTCCAACTGTAAAGTGCTTACAGTCACAGTGTTAAAATGCAGATTCCAGTTCAGGAGGTCTGAGGTAGGAGCTAAGATTCTGCATTTCTGACAAGGTCCAGAAGATGCTTCGTTGGAGAAGCACATTTTGAGGAGCTAAGGTTTAGTTTAGAAGATGGTCGTTCTGGATCAACCTTTGGTTAGGCAATTCCCTGAAGATGAAGCTGTAAAATCAGACTCATTGATCAAACAGGCCTAGGGTAAATCAGCTTGTTTGCATCACAGTTTTCCCACTTCTTTTACTCCTTTTCCTTTCCATCCTCCTTCTTTAACTGCCACCTAGATGTCTCAGCACCACCTTGCATGTCCAAAATGGACCTTGGTACTAGCCCTGCCAAACCAGACTCCAACTTCCACCCAACTTTCTTATTTCCATCCAACCTCAATACGACTACCTTCCCAATCCCCAGGGTGGTTCAACTCAAAGACATCCTGAAGTCCTCTCTGGTTCTTATTCTCTAAATAAACCATCACCAGCCCTGCTAATCTTCCCGTGGAATATTTTTACCATGATCATCTCATCTGTAGATTTGCTGATGTTCATTTACTGCCTACACTGCACCAGGTTCTGAGCTTGGTACTTTACACATGGCATCTTTAATCCATATATAAACCCTCTTAAGGAGGCATGGTAGTGAGAGCTGAGAGCTAGGATTCAAATCCGGGTCTGACTCCAAACATCACGATCTCTCCACTATGCCATGGTGCCTCTCTCTGGTCATTCTTTCCTCTCCATTTCCACTGCCACCATCCTAATGAGAGATCTTTTAATTTCAGTGGAAACTTCCTCTTCTATTCCCACTGGAACCCAGCCTCACCCTGTACTAAAATACTGCTGAACTTATGACATGCCAAAAAGAAAAAAACAAAAACAACTTAGTGGCTCACCATTAGCGAAAGGATGAACACACAATCACACATACACCTCACACACACGCCTCACATGTGCACACAAAAACTCTTACGCTTTCTATAATCTGGCAGTTTAAAAATGAAACAAAGACCCCTCACATCCAGTTAAAATGAAAATATTTTTTGTAATTGGGAGAGGAAGTATACAGATAGACCCACGAACATGCCGCTTCTCATGTTCAGAAACAACAAACTTGCTTTGGTAACTGTAAAACACAGAAGGAGGAGAGACACAGGGATGCTGGATGGACCTCCCATGGAAAGACTGGATGACACTTTTGTGGTTGATGGGGGGTTTCATTACTTTTGGATTTTAGGACCATGGTGGCTGAGCTTTTTATACCTCTCCAGGCCTGTCGCTCACATTCCATGAGAAGAGCCTCAGAAGATTTGGTCAGAGGGGAGATCATGATGGATAATAGAATCTGGGGCCAGAAGGTTGCTTAGAGGTCATCGGGTTAAGTGTCATTGTGCAATGGATGGGGAAAGTGAGGCCAGCAAGGTAAAGCAGAAGCAGAAGCCACTGACTCCCAGTGCAGGGGTCTTTCCCTCCCATCCTGGCCATGTGTGCTAGCACTGTGTTTGCCTTGCAGATCCGCTCCCAGATAGCTGTCACTGGTTCCCATTCTGAAGAACAGGATCACTTCCTCACAACGTGCATTTCTCATTGCTGACTGTATCAGCATTTAATCAATATCAGATGGCACCACCTGGCCTCCCTTCCCACTTGACACACTTTCTCTGTCTTGTCCACCCCCCCCCCCGCCTTATTTTTAATAGGAATTCTGTTTTAGCTTTCCCTCTCTGCCCTCCGCTGGGAGGACATCTGGCCAAACACAGGGATACCTACTACAAAGAGACCCTGCTGGCTCATGATGCTGGGGGATCCCCTCCTCCTTGAACCTAGATGGTCACAAAAAACATACACGAGAGATATCCCCCTGTTACCAGCCTTTGTAGTGTTTGTTTTCTTAGCATTACTTTCCAGAGACTGGGGCCTTTGTTCCCACTGGAGGGGGTGGGGAGGCAGGGCAAAGAAACGGGCCTGCAGAGTGCTGCAGCAAGAGATTCAGGTTCAGGAAGTGAAGCAGTTTTGCCCCTCACCACCAAGAGATATAACTCATCAAAAAACTGGCCCAAACAGCACATTTGTAATTCAGCAGGCCACAGACAGAACATGCCAGAAGGTTCCATGCCTTTCCATTGGTTATCCCTCTTGAACGATCTCTCACTGAACTTGATTCTTGGCTCATGCTCAGAATGTATCTTCCAGTGTCCAAGTCTTCATTATGCAAAAATTTTGGGGGCCAAGTGAAGCCAGAATCACCCTGGTTAACTCCTTGAGTATTCTCTGGAAGTCCAGAATGGGCCGACAATTTGGTTTCTGTGCCCAAACTCAAAGTTCCTGTTGCCCTATTTCCAATAACACATGTTTAAAGTAAGAAGGGGGGGCACCGATCAGAGGCAGTTAGCTGAGTGGAGAGAATAATTTAAACACTGTGGGTACGCCAGTGCAGAGGGCCAGAAGAATTCACCAGCAGAGAGAATTCCTTTCTGCTGTGGTTCTTCATAAAGAGCCCTCCCAAGTGCTGTGGTCCAGCCTCCAACCCAGCCTGTTTTTCCAACAAGAGTCTCCTTCACTATCATATTTTTCTGCCATGTACATCACTGGAAGAGAGCTTCTCTGTTAAAATGGACAGATGCTGACCAATGCTCTTCTCCTTAGGTGAAGGCGGCACTGTGGATGGGTGTGGGATACTCCTGGTCCGTCTAATTATCACAAGTGTCTACAGCTCCGTGGTGTTGCCATAAAGCTCATGTTACCTAAGAGAAGCTTCAAAAAGCTGGTGGACGGCAAAATCCAGAAAATCACAGGGTTTGATGTGAGACTTGCAGTGGCCTTTTCATGTGGTTTTTTTATAGTTATTAATCTACTGCCTGGTGGCATATATTCCCATAAACCCAGGAGAATGATTTGGCTCTAACAGTAAAACTGATGATTCAAATCAATTCCTATAATTAAAATGCCCTCAAAAGCAACAAAACAGCAAGAGTTAACATGTTGGTTAGTTATTTGGATATTATACAATATCGCTAGAGCAAAAGTTAAATACATAAAACACTTTATCCTGCAAATAATTAGTTTTTTCTTATTATAAAGGCCATTTACTAAATGATGGGATACAGATTTAGTTATTAAAAAAAAATTTATTAGTGAGTAATTTAGTTCCCCAAATACAAATCCCAGTCTTGGATACCTTAGTATGCCAAGTTCCCTAAACAATGTGGGAAATCATGAAAACAGAAACAGGACAAGAATTGGAAATGAAATAACTTTCTGTGCAAAAAAATGAAGCTTCACAGCATCTCTGTATTCACAAAGATTTATTCAAACCAGAAAATTTATTTAGAAGCGAGTTTTGTGAGTTTGAAATCTTCACCATTCATTCTGAGCTTATATTAATATTCTGCACATTTACCAAGGGTATAGTTTTTCTCATTAAAAATTTTTCATGTGGGGGCTGCCCAGTGGCGCAGCGGTTTAGTCCGCGCTTGGCAGCCTGGGGTTGGCGGGTTCGGATCCTGGGCGCCCGCCGACGCACTGCTTGTCAGCCATGCCGAGGCGGCGTCCCATATAAAGTGGAGGAAGATGGGCATGGATGTTAGCCCAGGGCCAGTCTTCCTCAGCAAAAACAGGAGGATTGGCAACGGATGTTAGCTCAGGGCTGGTCTTCCTCACAAAAAAAAAAAAAAAAAATTTTCATGTATATATATATAAAAAGGCAGTCCATTCTGGTTTGGTTTTAATGTTTAAAAAAAAGAGTATGTATTATTTGTTTAAAATTTATAATTTATACTTTGCCTATTAAAAAGGAATTGTTGTACACAAAAGCCAGATGTAATGATGCCACTCAGAATATATAGTGTCTGCCAGAATATAGAATGTCTCAAAAGAATGCCATTATTTTCTCTTTGTGATTTTTATAAGAAGACATCCTTTATTATATGAACTGTACACAAACACTTTCAATTCTCTGGAGAGGAATCCTTGCTCACTGGGGAGCTCCACCATCACATCTCTTACATTTGTCTCTCCTGGCTGGCCCCTTCCTCTTGGCCCCCTTCCTATTCATTTTAGTCTATGGGCACAGAGGGAACTGTCAAAAATCCTGATGATACATTTCAGCAACCCTGACTACTTCATTATCTGGCACTACCAAACAATGCCCTTCTGTGATTAGGCACTGAATCTTTTAATTAAAAGGACTCATGAAAATTCAGCTCTAGCTCGGATCATCAGAGTCTGTGGCATAATTGAGCAGACACTCACACTGCACAGGTATTTGGAGGAAGGCCACTAGACATTTGTTTAGTAGATGAGAGTTTGCTATTGTTGTGAACACATAGAGGAATTGCTGACGACCGCTGCCATTACTGAGGATCTGATATGTGCCAGGCACCCCCTCCTGGTTACTTACAATCCCTTTGATAATCCTGCAAAGTAAGAATTCTGACCCTAATTTTATAGAGTTTAGGAAAGTGGGGGTCAGAGAGGTTAAGTATCCAAGCCAGTGAGTGGCTGAGCTGGGAGCTGAACCCAGATTATCACACAAATTTATTGACTTCCAGAAATGGAAAGCAAAACAAAGGAAGATTAAGGACGCCTAACAAGATAAACTATAGAAAGCTGACAGGTTAGACTTGTAGAAGTGTTCTGTCAAAATAAAGGGGTGCAGAAACATCCTTCCAAATGTTGACAGATAAGCCTTTCTCAGAAATGAGCATTTAGTCTCCAGTAAGTTAACTATTACAGGCCTGAGACTTCTATATGCTGTAAGTTTTCTTTACTATTCTGTGGTGACATACTTGAGCAGCAAATTAATTCCACCCTAAATAAACTTCATTATCTCTGTGAGGGGTCAGGACTGGTGTGGAGGTTTGGCTGGTAAGGTCTGTTAGCTTCTCAGGGGAATCACCCCTCAATGGTGATGAAATTTTGGGAACAGGGTGGGCCGAGAAGAGAAGGTAGCTTTATAATTTCAAGGTCACCATGAGACATGCAGGGGCCTTGCTCAGTTTAAGGTTGAAACCAAAACAAGTTGGTTGCCCCCATTGACTTTTCTTCTTAAGTTCTAGTACACTGAACTAGGAGCCTTGAAAGCCAGCCTCCAATGGCTCATTCACCTGTGGAGCCAAACAACTGCTGGTGGTTCAAGCCTGCAGGATTGGGTGGGATAGGTTAGTTGAAAGGAGGAGGTGAAAGAAGGACTTATTAAATGGTGATAAAACATTAATTAATCTCTAGCCTCTTAACTTCCCCCACTTAAAACCTGCCTAGAGAGTGACGTCAGCATCATGGTGGTGTGAGATTCCCTCTCTGAATCTCTGCCCCCTAAGACACAATGAAAACATCATTTGCATTCCAAGAGAGCTCAATCAAACACTACAAAGGACTTCTAAGAAACCCCTGCTGCCATACATTGGACGGTAGAGGCGTGGGAAGCCCAAAAGGACGTGAAGAGGGGTAAGAAGTTGTACTCCCCCTCCCCAATCGATCGGCAAAGACAGCGTGGCTCGCAGACGGGGGCAGAGAGGGGCGGCCCACAGCAAGGGGAAAACTATCGCCCTCCAGGTGCTCTCATAGACTGTTGAGAGATCCCCACCAGGAAGCGACGACAGACTGTTTAGGGGGTGTAGCAAACACCCTAAGAGAGCCAGAAAGGAAACCCCTGGGTCGAGCAGGAGAAAGAGAGAACCCCTCCCCCCCACACACCCCGCGTTTCAGCGTAATCCCTCCAGGGGCTGCAGCGGGCTCAGAGCATACCGCTTGTGATCTCCATCCAGTGGCAGCAGGTGGAAACTGCAGGACCAACTTCAACATGAGAGGTAAAAATAAAGCCGTTCCCGTTGGATCCATGCGACAATTTGTTATGGCTACAGACCAAAAGGAAAATGACAAACACCCAGAAACCAACCCTGAAGGCACAGAATTTGATAACCTGAATGAGAGAGAATTCAAAACAGCTATCATAAATAAACTCAACGAAATACAAGAGAACACACAGAAACAAATAAACGAATTCAGGGATTTCATCACAAAAGAGATTGAAACCATAAAGAAAAACCAATCAGAATTATTGGAGATGAAAAACAAAATGACTGAGGTAGTGGAAAAAATGAAGTCTTTAAAGAGCAGAACTGACAATATGGAGGAACGAATTAGCACTATTGAGGATAGCCACGCAGAAATGCTCCAGATAGAGGAGGAGAGAGAGCTAAGACTAAAAAGAAATGAAGAAATTCTTCAAGAAATATCAGACTCAATGAGGAAAAGCAACATAAGGATAATAGGTATTCCAGAAGGAGAAGAAAGAGAAAAAGGAGCAGAGAGTTTGTTCAAAGAAATAATAGCTGAGAACTTCCCCAACCTAGGGAACGAGAGGGAAATAACAGTGAATGAAATCAATAGATCACCTAAATATATTAACAGGAATAAAAAATCATCTCACCACATAGTAGCAAACTTGAAAAATATCCGTGACAAGGAAATAATATTAAGGGCAGCTAAACAAAAAAACAAAATAACATACAAAGAAAACCCCATCAGGCTCTCAGCTGATTTCTCGACAGAAACTCTACAGGCTAGGAGAGACTGGAATGATATATTCAAAATCATGAAAGACAAAAACCTTCAGCCAAGAATACTTTATCCAGCAAAAATATCCTTCAAATATGATGGAGAAATAATAACTCTCCCTGATAAACAAAAGCTAAGAGAGTTCATCACCACAAGACCCCCACTACAAGAAATGCTCAAGAAGGCCCTTAGGCCTGAAAAAAAACAAATGAGAAAGGGGATACAAAGATTTTAGCAAGGAGAAAAGCAAGGAGACTAAACCAGAACAAACTACAGTTGGATAACATCAAAAGTTAATTCAAGCTCATCACTGGAAACACATACTCATGACACAAGATCGAATAAATAGAGATAACAAATAAGCAGGGGAAGAGGTAAGGGATTGAATCGACCCAGCCTCAGGAAAAAGGAGGCATCTGAAAATGTACTATCTTATCCAGGAGATCGCTTATATAAACCTCACGGTAACCACTAAACAAACAACCAGAAGAGAACCACACATGACAAATAAAGAGAAAACCAAGAGAATGAGCATGCAGAAATATCAAACTGAATTTGCAGTCAGAAACACAAATGACAAGAAACGAAGGAAATGCAAAAGAACCAGAAAATGAACAATAAAATAGCAACATTAAACCCTGATATATCAATAATCACTCTAAATGTAAATGGATTGAATTCTCCAATCAAAAGACACAGAGTGGCGGGATGGATTAAAAACCAAGATCCAACAATCTGCTGCCTCCAGGAAAAAACATCTCGCTCTAAAGACAAACACAGACTCAAAATACAAGGATGGAAAACAATACTCCAAGCTAATGGCAAACAAAAGAAAGCAGGAGTAGCCATACTTATATCAGACTAAGTAGACTTCAAGATAAAAAAGGTAATGAGAGACAAAGAAGGGCAATATATAGTGATGAAAGGGACACTTCATCAAGAAGACATAACAATCATAAATATGCACCCAACACAGGAGCACCAAAGTACATAAAACAACTGCTAAAAAACCTAAAAGGAGATATTAACAATAACACAATAATAGTAGGGGACCTTAACACGCCCCCTTACATCAATGGATAGATCTTCCAGACAAAAAGTCAATAAAGAAATAATGGACTTAAATGAAAAACTAGATGCAATGGACTTAATAGATATATACAGAGCACTCCACCCAAAAAAAGCAGAGTACACATTCTTCTCAAGTGCACATGGAACATTCTCAAGGATAGACCATATATTAGGAAACAAGGCAAACCTCTATAAATTTAAGAAGACTGAAATCATTACAAGCATCTTCTCTGATCATAACGCTGTGAAACTAGAAATCAACTGCAAGGAAAAACTAGGAAAGGGACCAAGATGTGGAGACTAAACAACAGGCTACTGAACAACCAATGGGTCGTTGATGAAATTAAAGGAGAAATCAAAAGCTATCTGGAGACAAATGAAAAGGAAAATACACCATACCAACTCATATGGGATGCAGCAAAAGTGGTCCTGAGAGGGAAATTCATAGCAATACAAGCTCACCTTAACAAACAAGAAAAATCCCAAATAAATAACCTTAAACTACACCTAACAGAATTAGAAAAAGAAGAACAGACAAAGCCCCGAATCAGCAGAAGGAGGGAAATAATAAAAATCAGAGCAGAAATAAATGAAATTGAAACAAAACAAAAAAAAAAAAAACAGTAGAAAGGATCAATGAAACAAAGAGCTGGTTCTTTGAGAAGATAAATAAAATTGACAAACCCTTAGCGAGACTCACTAAGAAAAAAAGGGAGAAGACTCAAATAAATAAAATTAGAAATGAAAGAGCAGAAATTACAACAGATACCACAGAAATACAAGGGATTATTAGGGAATACTATGAAAAACTTTATGCCAACAAAAATTGGACAACCTAAAGGAAATGGACAAATTCTTGGACGCGTACAACCTCCCAAAACTGAATCAAGAAGAAATAGAGAATCTGAACAGACCAATCACAAGTAAAGAGACTGAAACAGTAATCAAAAACCTCCCAAAAAATAAAAGCCCAGGACCAGATGGCTTCCCTGGAAAATTTTACCAAACATTCAAAGAAGATTTAGCACCTATCCTTCTCAAACTATTCCAAAAAATAGTGGAGATGGAATACTTCCCAACACATTCTATGAGGCCAACATCATCCTGATACCAAAGCCAGACAAGGACAATACAAAGAAGGAAAACTACAGGCCAATATCACTGATGAACATAGACGCAAAAATCCTCAACAAAATATTGGCAAACCGAATACAGCAATACATCAAAAAGATCATACACCACGATCAAGTGGGATTTATACCAGGGACACAGGGATGGTTCAACATCTGCAAATCAATCAACGTAATACACCACATTAACAAAATGAAGAATAAAAACCACACGATCATCTCAATCGATGCAGAGAAGGCATTCGACAAGATCCAGCATCCATTTATGATAAAAACTCTCAACAAAATGGGTATAGAAGGAAAGTACCTCAACATAATAAGGGCCATATATGACAAACCTACAGCAAACATCCTACTCAACGGGGAAAAACTGAAAGTCATTCCTTTGAGGACAGGAACAAGACAAGGGTGCCCACTCTCACCGCTCTTATTCAACATAGTACTGGAAGTTCTGGCCAGAGCAATTAGGCAAGAAAAAGGAATAAAAGGACTCCAAATAGGCAGTGAAGAAGTGAAACTCTCACTATTTGCAGATGACATGATCTTATACATAGAAAACCCAAAAAATTCCATTGGAAAACTACTAGAAATAATCAACAACTACAGTAAAGTGGCAGGCTATAAAATCAACTTACAAAAATCAATTGCATTTCTATACACTAACAATGAACAAACAGAAAGAGAACTCAAAAAGACAAAATCATTTACAATTGCAACAAAGAGAATAAAATATCTGGGAATAAATTTAACCAAGGAGGTAAAAGACCTATAAAATGAAAACTATAAGACACTATTGAAAGAAATCGAGGAAGACATAAACAAATGGAAAAATATTCCATGCACATGGATTGGAAGAAGAAATATAGTTAAAATGTCCATTCTACCTAAAGCAATCTACAAATTCAATGCAATCCCAATCAGAATCCCAATGTCATTCTTCATGGTAATAGAACAAAAACTACTGAAATTCGTACGGGCCAACAAAAGACCCCGAATAGCTAAAGCAATTCTGAAAAAAAGAACAAAGCTGGAGGCATCACAATCCCTGACTTCAAAATATACTATAAAGCTATAGTAATCAAAACAGCATGGTACTGGTACAAGAATAGATACACAGATCAATGGAACAGACTTGAAAGCCCAGAAATAAAACCACACACCTGTGGACAGCTAATCTTCGACAAAGGAGTGAAGAACATACAATGGAGAAAGGAAAGTCTCTTCAATAAATGGTGCTGGGAAAATTGGACAGCCACATGCAAAAGAATGAAAGTAGACCATCTCCTATCGCCATATACAAAAATCAATTCAAAATGGATCAAGGACCTGAAAGTGAGACCTGAAACTATAAAGCTCCTGGAAGAAAATATAGGCAGTACGCTAATTGAGATTGGACATAAAGGGATCTTTTCAGATTCCATGTCTACTCGGACAAGGGAAACAAAAGAAAAAATAAACAAGTGGGACCTCATCAGACTAAAGAGCTTCTACAAGGCAAATCAAACCAGGATCAAAATGAATAAACAACCTACCAGCTGGGAGAAAATATTCGCAAATCGTTTGTCCAACAAGGGATTAATCTCAGTAATATATGAAGTTCTCATACAACTGAGCAACAAAAAAACAAACAACCCGATCAAAAAATGGGCAGAGGATATGAACAGACATTTTTCCAAGGAAGAGATACAGATGGCCAATAGACACATGAAAAGATGTTCAACATCACTAATCATCAGGGAAATGCAAATCAAAACTACACTAAGATATCACCTTACACCCGTTAGAATGGCTATAATCACAAAGACAAATAACAACAAATGCTGGAGAGGATGTGGAGAAACGGGGACCCTCATTCACTGCTGGTGGGAATGCAAACTGGTGCAGCCTCTATGGAAAACAGTATGGAGAGTCCTCAAAAAATTAAACATAGAAACACCGTATGATCCACTCTTGGGCATCTACCCAATGGACATGAAATCAACCATCACAAGAGGCTTATGCACCCCTATGTTCATTGCAGCATTATTCACTATAGCCAAGAAGTGGAAGCAACCCAAGTGTCCCTCGACTGATGATTGGTTAAAGAAGATGTGGTATATACATACGATGGAATACTACTCGGCCATAAGAAAAGACACAATTGTCCCATTTGCAACAACATGGATAGACCTAGAGGGTATTATGTTAAGTGAAATAAGCCAGAGAGAGAAGGACAGACACTGCATGAACTCACTCATATATGGAATATAAATGAACACACGGACAGAGAGAACTGATTGGTGGTTACCAAGGGGAAGGGGGGTGGGGGGTGGGCACAAGGGGTGAAGGGTTACATCCACATGGTGACGGACAAACAAAAATGTACAACTAAAACCCCACAGTGTTATAAACTATTAAGATATTAATTTAAAAAAAAGAAAGAAAGAAACCAGCCTAGAGGACACTGAAAAAAACCAAATATTTTTTACAAATAACAGCTTGACCCCATGGTTCAGAAATCCACAGTAATTCTCCACTGCCACAGTAACAGCTCCAGGTGCTCAAAGTAGATTCTAAGATGCTCACCAGCTAGTATCCTCTAACCATGCAGGTTCTCAGACCCTCAGGGCCAGGAGGAGCATCAGCTGTCATCTCAGCCAACATCCGTCTTACCAGTGAAGAAACTGTAGCCCAGTGAACTCCACTGCCCACCCCACTCACACACGGGTTCACCCTGGCTTCAGGACTCAGGTTTCTGGATTCTCCACCAGAGTTAAAACACAGCCCACTTCACCACACTTCTTTCTTGCTACATTGCATCTAGTCATTAAATCAAACAATAAGTATGGAGCACCTACTATGTACCAGGCACTGGGAATAATGGTGAACAAAACAGACAACAGTCTCTGCCTTTCTCAAACTTACACTCCAGTGGGAGGATATTTTAACATGCTAGAAGGTGATAAATGCTATGGAGAAATAAAGCAAGGAATGAGCAAAGGGCTTGTGGGAGAGAAGGTGGCCGGCACTTGTATATAGGGTGGTCAGAGAAGGCTTCACAGAGACATTTGAGCAAAAGCTTGAGGGAGTGTGGGAAAGGGTGCCTGGGCACCTGGGTGGGGCACTCACTGCACCACCCAATCGTCCACCATTCCCTCTCCCTAAGACACTCTTCCTCTCCACCAAACGACTTCTTTTAAAACCTGACTCAAAAACTTCCTCCTCAATGAATCCTGTCCTAATTCATCTTACCCCAAGCCCAGCTGGGCCTGAATCCCTTTAGCACGTATGTGGTTCACACTGCATAAATCTAGGCTCATTTGTGTGTTTTTCAAATAATTTAAATGCCATCTTCATGGCTACCACCTAGAGATATGGGAATTTTATTTTTCTCCAGTATTGCTTTTGCATTTCTCTAATGCAGTGTGGATCCTGTAGTGGGAGAAGTGGGCTCCCTCACTCCCTTACAACTGGAAGCTCTCAGGGGCGGGGACTTCATAACCTTCTCTCCCACGTTTGGGTCCAGCCTTCCAGGTGACCAGTGACGTGCTATCTCACTGTCCTGTGGGCCAGGGTGTGGACACCCTGGGAGAGGCATTCAGCTCAAGGGGCCTGTCAGTCAAAACGCACTCAGAAGAACACCTTCCTTTAGATTCAGACTGAAATGAATCCCAAGATCTAAAGCAGCACGGCAGCATTTCTACATCTTGTGTTCCTCAGCACTCCCAAAACTAAATCAGATAGGGCAAAGAGGAGAAGGACAAACCACGAGCCAGCACTTGCCTTGAGTGTTGTTGATTTAAAAAGTGTCATTTTGGGGCAGCTGAGGAGCCAGTATGATGATGATGGGGACCCTGCTGAGTTGAGCAGACAAGTCTCAGTTAATGACAGTGTACCTGTTGTTTATCACTGACACAGTGTTGGGGCATGTGGAAATTATGCTATGGAGCAGGTGCTGGCAAGAAAGGACTCAATCCACTCTCTCTCACATACCTACTTGATTTTTTAAACCAACAGAACTAGTGTTTTAATGAAAAAAAGGGAGGGGCTTCAATGTAAACAAAAATTTCAATCAGCCTGACAGACATTCCTCATTCCTCCATGAATATGTGTTTTTCACTTTCTTCAAGTGAAGACTATAGTTGAGGAAATTTAAATTAATGGAAAGTGAGCCAAGAAAGAACAACAGAATTTACTGTCGGTGTTTTAAGTAATTATCTATTCTGCCCTGAATGCAGCTTCAGTTCTGAACCTTAATGAGAAATGAGTCAATCAACTTGAAATGACCCAAATGAGAAAAAGTTGGCAAATAAATAATGAGGGAAATGGGAGGGATCTATTGTACAGACTACTGGCCCACGAAGGCTGTGAGGAGAGTATGGCCCCAGATTCAGTGAGGAGCATCCCATTCACCAGCTTGTTATTCATACTTGTTATTAAAACCAGACACAGGACAGAGAGAGGAAGACATCTTTTCATAGAGCAAACAGCCATGGTTGTAGAGGTCAAAGGAATGAAACTGGAAAATAAAAATGGAAAACCACTACACAAAAAAGTCAGAAGGCATACAACAAATTATAATTGAATGCAAAGTAAGTGGGAAGATGTATGCTTATTAAATTTTCCATGCCTTTGTAAAGAGTTCATAAATGACAGTGTTAAATTTAGAAAATTGTTTAAAACTGAAATAACTAGATAAAAAGATAAGTACATATATTTGTATGTACACACACACAAAAAGTAACTTTATTTAGACAGTAGAATGTTTTTTTAAAAAAGGATTTCTAAGACAAATTCAAATTCACAATTTCCCACAGATTTCTCAGGGTGTGCTGGAGCCAGCTTATACTAACTGGTGAGAGCCAATTGGTTATATCTCTTTACAACTCATGTTCAGTGACTTTAGCTGGCAGCTTGAAACTTGTCATGCTGGGAGTATTTACACCTCAGAAATCAGCAAATGCTACAAATCAGGGCTTTTGCCTCCTGGAGAGCTGGTTGTTAAACATTTACCAGCACACCTCTCAACCTGATGCAACTGACCCATCATGTTTCAACAAATCAAACAACTGCTCTGTCCATGTGGAGTAATCGCTTGAGAAGTTCAGGATCACTGGCACAGCCAAGCCTGGACATGGTGGAGATTATACTGGATCATTGTTCCTTCTCTCACCCTTGAGGTTACAGAGACACCACATGCATTCTTATTAATGGTATTTGTGTACATTAGATGGTTTGATTTCAAAACTTTCATGGAAACTTAATAAATTTCAAATTCACAATCTCTGTGGGGTGAGATAATCTTAGATTCCCAGTGAGGCTGACAACGTTTAGGGTTCAATTCTCACATGTCTGTAACTTCATACCACAGATACAGATTTGACTTAATTTTGACCAACCACCCTGAAAGTGAATTTCCTTCTCAGGTGGAGACAACATACAGAAGGACTGTCCTGATCTGTCACCCACGTGAAGTGAGCATGGCAAAGTGAAGAGATGGAGCCCAGGTGACTCACCCTAAGGACAGGCAGTTGTGTAAGACATATATGGACTCAGAGGAATCACCACAGAGGATGGGATTTCAAATGATAACTCTCAGTCTGGAAGATAATCTGTATGCATCCTAAAATCATGCAGGAATTAAAAATGATGCCTTCCCATCAGCTAGGCAGAAAAAAATCCAAGAGTCCAAAGGAACATGAAACTTCTGAACATTCATGAGATGTACAAATGTCTGTGACAGCAACAGTCAGACCCAAAAACAGAAATAGGAAAACATTAGAAATACACCAGCTGAGCTGCAAATAGTGGAGCAGAATGCCTTTTGAACTTGACCTCTTACAGCAGAGAATTGCAAAATTTGGTCAGCGCCACATCAGCTCTGGTCCATTATTCAATGTAGATCAGAGATGCAGAAAAAATATAATTTCATATGATATGAAATTCTTAGGATGAAATCACTAAATTGTGTTTCATAGTCAAAGAAATAAATTTTATTTCCCAGATTGCCAGAAGCTCCTAATTAGGGTTGTAAACTGGTTAAACAGGCTGAAAGAAGAGGCTTCGGACAAGTTCTTAACAACATTGTCCAACCCACACCTAGCTCAGGGTTTTCTCTACTAACCCAGTGAATGTGGAATTTGGAATTACTATCAGAATCACCCACTAGGGGAGTCATTCATATATTTCTAATTTGCAGCATATATTTGTTTACATTAACTCCTAGTAAACTACACATAGTTTAGAACATAACATGAGGTCATCGCTTATTCTTCTTTGAAACATCCCGTGGTGAAAAAGTCCCTCCCGCTTAAGAGGTACTTGTCTTGAGTGGCCACTACACAACGGGATGCTGGAAATGGACTCAGCTTGGCAGACCAAGGGTGCACATCCCTTCTAGAATGGGGCCTGAGCAGGGCTCTTCCTTCTTGAGGCAGCACAACCTCCCAACCCTACTGTTGAAAAGCTGCTCGAAGCTCAGGTCCTACTGATGACGGGCCAGCAGTGTCATCTTGCAAACAGAAAGAGAGCACAATTTCATTACCTTCACATTATGATGGCCCTGAAGAGGAACTAAAAAAGAAGGATTCAGTGATTCACAAAACGTCTGTTCCTAAATGAGGAATAAAATGAAGTCTGGACTTAATAGCTTCAGCTACTATGCAATGTTCTTTCCTGCCGGAAAGCAGTTGTGTTATAGCAGCAAAGCTAGCAAAGACAACCAACCACCTGTAAATAAACCTACTGGCTGCCTTGAAACAATCTGTCACTTTATACAGCACTTAGGGGAAACAACACCCAATAAACACCACCTAGTAAAGCAAAGGAACATACACTACAGTGAAAGGAAAAATACCACTTACCACTGTGGTTATGACAGTGCTTACAAAATTAGAAGCACTAATTTATTAGGGTATACAGTACCCCCAAATGACTGTGTGATTGTGTATTCACTAAATTTTATCTGTAGGACTATTGCAGAGAAGTAAATCTTCTTGGCTTTGAGCTTGGTGGGAAGATCTGTCTGTTTCCACTCCTGCTTACTGCCCAGACACACATCTCAACCGGGCACAAATCATCTAATAGAAATGTTTATCCAAGTGGAGTGAGAAGTCAGGGGCTCCAGGCAGGCCCTCGGGCTCCGGGAGGGCTCCTTTCAAAGACTTCTGCTGGACAGGCCTAGGGTAGGATGGAAAGGATCACAGAATAGGGGATAGAAACAACAACAAAAATTTTTTTGAGGAAAAGAGCCAAGATTTATGATCATCTAGAAAGAATAAGAGGAAGGAGAGAGCTGTGGCAACAGGGAAATGAAAATATATCAGTAACTACAGGTCTTGTGAAATAGACTGTTAGGAAAGTTCCTACCATTGAGTCATTTATGGTCTAACAAGCTGTGAGACCCTGAGGTGGACAATCTGTGCTTCTCTGGGACACAGAGATGATGCAGATTAGTCCTCAGAGCAATGAAGAACAGCTTCTAGAGAGTGAAGGGAAAACAAACTAGAGAGGAAAACTAGTGAAATGAATATTTGCACAACAGTCCTGTAAAATTACCTGGACATGTAGGGCAAAATCAAGCACATATGTCAGGTAAAGAAATAAGAACCAGTTTACCCTCCACTGTTAAAATGTGGTGATTCTTATTTCCCAAATGGCCTGACTACCTCCAATACTACGGTTTCACATCTGCCCACCTCAGAGCAGGGCAGGGCCTCGGCTCCCATCCCCGCTCAGCCAGCTGCCTTCACATGGTAGCAAAACTGGGAACCAAACATTGCGGCTCCGCCCATCTGTCCAATGCCCCCGCTTGGGTGCTATGTCTAGACAGTGAAAGCATTTTTCTTGAAATGCCTTTCGGAGTCCTTCCCCAATCTCAACTCCCCCCCCGCCCACCCTCATGAAACACAACATAGGTAATACATTGAGGAGAGCAAAGTGATTCCACTTATTCTCATTGCACTGTCTCCAGTAAGTCAAACGCCACAGTCCTGAAGTCCCTGAGCCACAACGGGGAGCAGACTATTCAAACCCTGAAGTGGGTGTAGAAGTAGGTGCAAAATAGAGTTTCCTACCTATATCATTTTGTAGGGTATGCCTGAAAGTGTTATTTATTGACCCTGGGTAATATAATTCATACAGTGCAGAGCAGTTAGTGATTCAAGGGTATACCTCAAACTACTTTCTGCCGAGCGGACATTTAATGTTGTGACACAGGAAGTGCACTGATGTCTCACGAATAGGGGATCCATGTTTTAGTCTGATCTTCCAGCAGACAGATTAAATCTCCTCCCATCCTTAAAGGAAACAGAGATTACAGCTCTGTTGCAAAAGATAATGAATCCCTGTGAGAGACTGGTATTGTTAAATTAATTAAACAAGGAGGCCATTAGACTGAGGTGGCTCTAAGGCCTGGCAGCCTACATAAATAAACCAAAACCTAAGCCTGAAATGCCTCAAGGAAACGAAAACCTAAGGACAGCCAGTCACCAACAGCCAACTAGGTTTTAAGCTACAGCCAATCAGTAATTTACTTTCTTTGCTTCCACACCATCTCTGTATAAGTCCTTCCCTTGGCTCCTGTCGGCAGAGTGCTCCTAACTACTTCTGGATGGCCACTGACCGACTGGAATAGACTTTTGCTCAAATAAACTCTTAAAATTCCTAATATGCCTTAGTTTATCTTTTAACAGTATATTCAAATAAGAGAGGAGCACGGACTATGGCTCCCCTGTGACCAGGACAAAACTGACATGCTGGCAGTGATTGTGGTGGACAGGAACACAGACTGAATCCACGGCGAGGGCACTTTTCATAGTTTTCCTCTTTTTAAATTTCCATCTTGAAGAAAACTGTGAAATTCCTATGCAATTGAAGAACAAGTAAACAGACTTCTGTTTTATGATTTATATTGCTGATCTTATCTACTTATCAAACACGAGCTTATCACATTTGATGTTTCTGATGGTTACACTTTCTCCCCTCCACAGCAATAAATAGGGGGCATGTTGATGCTTAGGACCCTGATGTGAGAAGCAGACATCTCCAGCAAGACTAAACAGTGGGGGAAAAGGGCAGCGTGGACATATGGCAATGGATTCAGACAAGACCAGAAAAATTTCCTTAGCCGCACTGATGAAGGGTTTTCACCAGTTCCTTAGTGAGGAGGAACTGAAGCCTGATATCAAAACCCACTGTACGTCCTTTATAGTTTATTGTATATAATTAGGTACCATGAACTGTACGGGGTTTGCATTCCAGGGCGTAGGATCAGTCATTCCCAACAAATCCTTTTGTTGACTCCTCCATGTTCCAGCTAAGAACCCCTTGAGGGCTTCTCTGAACTGGGCAGAACCAATAAAGTGGCAGAACTCTAGTGCTCAGGGGAAGCAGCGGCATCCCCACCGAATTCCGCCTGGTATGCTTCAGGGACATCGGCAGGTGAGCATCAACCAACAGATGCACCGGTGCACACTCTCCTCCAGTACCGGAGGATGCTGGTATGTGCCAGCGTGACTTTAGGAACGTATATTTCTATCATTGTACTGCTGTGAAGTTCTACATTTCCCTGTTAAGTTCTTCTCTTTGTTCCCCTTCTGAGCTTGGACCTCATCTCGCATGTGGGCCCTGTTCCACGAAGGACCCAAGAGGATGGGGGAGCTTCCAAATACCTAAGGTCCAGGTTGTTGTTTTAAACCACTTGGCTCATATGCATGTCTGTAAAGCATTGCTGGAATTGGAGGTGTTTCAAAGGCAATGAGGAGCATATGAGAATAAATGATCTAATACAGCGAGTGAATTCCTGGTGATTTAGTCACTGAGCAAAGAGGCAAAACAGACCTTGAGTGATAGTACACCTTGATGTCCTCAAAAATACATTCCACACCTCCTGAGAGACCATAATTTATCTTTCTGTCTTGGGAACACTATAAGTAATATTTGTCAAACACAGGTTATTATAGATTGTTAATATTAGGGAACTAAAAGTTCCCTTTAAACCCCTTTTAAATGTGTACATTTTCACATGCTTGCATATAGGTTAACACACTATCATATCCAATGTTGCAAATATGGCCTGCAATTGTGATGAAGCCATTCAAGGAATAAGCAACACGAAAGCTATGACCTTTCCCCGGAAAAATGCACAGACATACATTTGGACATGATTTCAGGAGATCCATGGGCTCTAGAAGCCACCCATGGACCTGAGGCTCAGAACTCATGATGCCCGGCCTCTCACATGAAGTATGAGGATATCATAATCCTTTCCCAAAGGGATTTATAGGTGCTAGTAAGTTCTCTGTCTGTCACACTGAGGGAGCAATTCCATTGACAAACATCTCTTCCCTCACCCTTCCTCTCCATTGATTCTCTTGGTTGCCTGGCCCAAGCAATAGTTATCTGTGAGTTCCTGGTCCCAATACTAATTCAGCACAGCAACGCATTATGAATCACAAGTGTAGACCACAGTCATCTATGCAGCCAGTTAAGTAGCATCATCAAGACAATCCAGTGCAGAGAGGCAGTAAAGGACAGAATCATTGAGAAGAAGGGAGGAGGCTGGACACAGAGACAGGGGAAGTTGGGGAGGTTCATCTATTGTTAAAATCAACAAGTACAATGTTGACAGCAGAGGCCCAGATGTCCCGTTAAGAAATGTCCTACTCAAACAGTCTCAAAAAGTTGGCAACTGTCCTTGTGGGAACCAACAGCAGGAGCAGCAGCTGTGGTGAAGGAATCAGAAGTGTCCCTTCTACACATCTAGCTTCATCTTGATCATGTCCCTCCTCTTCTCAAACTCTTCTGGCAGTTTCTTGTCTCACTGAGACAAAAAGCTGAGGCCCGTGAGGCCTAACACCACCTCCTCCCCAACCCCAACCTCTCTGACCTCATCTACTCTCCCCCTTGTTCCTTCTACTCCAGCCACACTGACCTCCTTGCTGTACCTTGAACACACCACACACACAGCCACAGGACCTTTGTACTTGCTGTTTCCTCTGCCTAGGACTCTGTCCGTTGGATACCCTCACAGCTCTCTTTCAGGTCTTTACTCAAATGTCACCTTGTCAGAGAGGTTTTCCCTGCTCATTCTTTTGGAAATTGCAATATTCCCCCCACATTATCCATCCTCCTTTCCTGATTTATTTTTCTCCATAGCACTTACCACCATCTAACATATTATCTACTTTACTGATATTCTGTCCTCCCTCAATAAGAATGTAAGTTTCATGCAGGCAGAGATTTCTGTCAGTTACACTCACCCATGTATCCCCAAGGGCTAGAATACGACTGGCACAGTACCGACCTCACAGGGCTATTGAGAAGATTGCATGAGTTAACACATGTAAAACACCTGAAGAGCACATGGTAAATAACAACCATTACATAAAATGTTTGTATTATTTTGATTTGTTTTCAACTTCATGACAAACCTAACGAGTAGTTATTATTATACCAGTTTTACAGATTAGGAGACTGAGGTGCAGCGTAACCTACTTGAGGCTACACATTAGCAGTTGGCAGAATCAGGATTCAAACCCAGGTCTGACTCTACATTCTGTGCACTCATTCCCCTCCCTCTGCTTTGGAAGTCCTGGGATAGAAGAGAGGCAGAAACCCGTTCATTCTGGAACAAGCTCAAAGCCTGAGAAGGCTCTGGCCCAAGGGGGTAGGGGGTGGGGAATAAAGCTTCCAGAATCCAGAGACTTGATCCTGCGCAAATCTGGAACGGCGTGTGGCATTCTGTTTACTTCCCGACTTCACCAAAAAACGTAAAAGAGCCTGCCAATTGAAAAATGTTTTCATGACCCCAGAAAATCTGTGTATTTGGAGACATTTACTTTAAACAGTCACTCCACCATAACAGGAAAAAGAGGTAGAACAGAGGAGTTTATTATTACAGCTGCTTTCATCCCCAAAACAAGGTTTGGCTGTTTTTGGCAGGTTGTACCGTAGCAGAGTTGGCAAGAAGCTGACAGACTGCGTGAGTTTCCTTCCAAAAGATCATTCTGCTTCCTTAGAAAAACCCATGACTGGCTATCTAGTGTGAACTGCAGATGTTTGTTCCCCTTCGCTCCTCTGTCCTCTTGGAGGAGGGGCTTCCACCCTACCTGGGCCTAACAGGGGCACGAGTTTGTACAGCAGAAAGAGTGAGGGCTTCAGAATCCTGAAGACCTCGGAAAGAACCCAATGTGTCCTTTATTAGCTGCTCCATCTCCAAGACAGTGTCCTCATCCGCAGGCTATTACGAGGTTTAGATGAAGGCACATGCAGTTCCTTGCACGCGACCAGGTACCACTGGAGCTGTGGTTACGATGTAGTTATCATCACGACTTTAGAGGGCTAGAGGCTGGAGGCCCCATTCCCTGAAGGCTCTCCCGAGACCTTCCATTGTACAAAATGCACACAGCAGAGAATGTAAAATGCAACTCTTTTCCTGGAGGCTTTTTAAAGTGTGACATATCTGCACCCTCTTCCCTTCGAACCTACAGAGTGGGCAAGAAATGGAACAAGGATAGATGCTAGGATCCCCCTGCAAGTGTCGTTGTTCTTGGGGTCCGAAAGGGGAGGAAAGCAAAGGGAGAGAAGGGGATCTGATGGTGGCTTAGAGGGTAGGGCTTCACTGGGTTTTAAACTGGAAATGCTACAGGAAGCAAAAGGTTCCTGGCTCCTATGACCCGGGCTGTGCTGGACTGCGCCTCCTGCAGCGCTGAGTGCACGGAAAGCAGCTGACACTGTTTCAATGCTAATGGCTTCCAGATGGCAGCAGAGCAACGGCCACATGATGCACTGAGCACAGGTGAGCCGGGGTCTGATGCCCATCAGTTGGGCTGGTGGCCCAAACTCATAAAAAGCCCAAATGAATTAGAACCAGACCTCAGCAAGCTTGAGTCCCCTAACTGGACAGACAATGTGTGCTGCAGGATCCCAGTATCAGGCATACCCCTGGATTCTGCAGGGTCTTAGCTGGCACAGAAGCCACCTCTCTCCCCCCTCCAGCAATGCTTGCTCCTCAGCATCCAAATCTGAGACCCACAGACAGCAGAGACCCTGTTGCACAAAGGAAATGAGCTTCCCAAAGCATTTAGGAGATGTATGCTGGGCTGGGTTTTGGACCCATGCTGTAGTGGAGGGAATCCCTGGCAGTTGCTGGCAGCTTTGAAGACCTATTTTTGATTTCAAAAGGCTTTAATCTTTCGTCTATTCAGAGTATGAACTTGGAGCACTTGCTGTCCAAAGAAAGATAGGGAAGCTGGCGAGCAGCACAGGGGGCATAGAGACAAGCGGGCACCTCCAGCTGAGCCCTCACTCCTGGGCTCGAGCCTGGTGGAGACTGGGGTTGGGGAGAAGTGGGTAAGTGAGTGAGTGGGACCTGCACTCCTGCCCACCGAGAGGGCTGTGGTTTAATTCAGACATTAAAACATCCCATATCCCAAACACCAGTTCAATCAAAAGGAGCAGATGTGATTGTGCACAACTTCAGCCCTAACCCCATATCTGGGGTGATTTCCAAATATTAATAAATGCTCTGGCACAGGCACTGATCAATCAGAAGGGATATACCATGGTACTCCCCGGTTGAGCACCAGCCCTACCTGTTTCCTGACAGAGACATTTTAAAAATACCACAGCAATTACTTGTGGGTGGAATATCCTGGAGCAGCCAATACTTTCCACTGTTGACACGGAGCTTTCACTGCCTGGCGTGTTTCCTGGAGGGCACCCTGCTCCGTGGCAGCCTGGCCACACAGAGCTGACAGTACATCAGAAGATGGACCACATGCCCCAGTTGTGAATTAAAAACAAAAACTGTTGTAGAAGTAGACAGATGAATGGTTATTTTAAGTTACTCCACTGTTTCATTCAAGTAGCTGCAAGGACAGGTGCCAGAGCCTGGAGAATATGCTTCCAGTCCTGTGAACTGTGTAGAAACCCCAAGTGCATTGCTCTGTGAACCAAAACACTCAGAAGCGATTGCCACAGGTCCTGCAGCAGCATGACCAACATCGAGTCCCAAAGGGCGTGGCTATTGAGGGAGAAAGAAGGAGGCAAACAGCACCCAGCTTCCGCCTCCAGGAACTTACAATGGAAATCTTTGCAATTCCCATCAAAGTTGTAGATAACTGGCTCCTTCCATGTAGCAGTGTGTACTTCTCCAGATGGGGGAATTCTGAGTGCCAAAGGATCTACTAAGAGAATCATATTTTGTCTTGTCCTTTCAAGACTTCTGACACTGTGTATTTCTTCCCAATCTAGTTTCCCTTTTCACTCCTGGATGCTACCCTCTCAGTTCTCACCTTTCTTTCCTTCTTTCCTATATGCTCACTCTCCTCTGCCATCCCTTTCATTCTTAACAGTTCTACTTCTTCCTCCCAGTTCTTTCTTTCCACCAGTGCCCTCAAGAAGCTTATATCCAAACTGCCAGAAAGAACCTTGAATGCCTTTGGGTGAGGACTGAGTGGGCCGTGGTGGTGGACACATGTAGGCTGGTCTCCAACAACATGCCCTCGCCAATCCAGAGTTCACTCTGTTTGGTAGAGCAGAGCTGGGTGGATTATTCAACCCTTTTATCACAACACTTGATCTTCACTAGGAGAAAAAGTGGTAACAAGCAAACAAGTTCACTTACTCCTAACCAGGTCCATGCAACCTAAAAATTTCGGAAAAGTGAAGGAAATAGAGGAAAACCAGAAGGAAAAAGGAAGAAATAAAAAGAACAAAGAGCAGAAGAGAAAGACAACTTCAGAGTGATCACAACTCATTCAGGTCAAAGTTCAAAATACTAAAACTGTTTCTAATGTTCCACTAAGTAGCGGCCTCTCAGTGCCTCTGACAAGTGATTTAAGAGAAGTGGTCTGCTCCCAAGGGGGCTCATGAATCTCCATGCATGATGGTTCGATCGAGAGTCCAGAGTCGCACAGTTGGGAAGGTGGCAATGCAAAGGTCAGAGTGCGAGGGAGGAGTTCATCCATCAACCCTGTCAGGCAAGCATGCCAGGGACAGTGCACCGGACAGGAGCCATCTGGCAGCTTCGCTTGCAAGACCAGATTAAGAAAGCACCAGCACAGAAACCACAAAGGAAAAGATGAAGCTGTATTTCCGGAGGAAAAAGCAAAGATTTCTACTCAAAGCTGAGGTAAGAGCTTTATTTATTTTTTTTCCAATGATGAAGAAAGAATCCTACTTCCCTCTGTTTTGGATTATTTTTAGCATACGTGCCTCAGCTTTGACACCCAACACGTCTGGCCATGTCTTTTCCCCAGCCTAAAATTTTTCAGTAGCTTCCCACTGCCTAGAGTATATAACAAACGCCACAGCATGGCTCCTAGGGACTGCATGGTGGGACCCCCACCTAACTCTGCCCCTTGCCTTCTTCCTGCATCCCTCAGCTCAGACTTCAGAGCGCATGTATCTTCCAGAGCACATTTTACTATCTCACACGTCCCTTGGACATGCTTTGCCCTCTGCCTGGAACACGTTCCCCTGCTTGCTTGCCTGACCCAATTTTACTCATCCTCTGTAACCCATCTCAAAACTCTAGCTCCTCTGTGAACTCTGACTTCTAAGGGGGTCCCTCTCCTAGACTCCCACTGCACTTGCACACCATCCCATTACACAAATTATCTTTCATTGTAATAGAGACTAGAACTGTATCTTTTCATCTTTTTGTCACCAGTGCCTAGCACACAGGAAGTACCCCAAATGTATGTTATTAATGTAGCATTCATTGGAATTCCACATGCACACACATTTAATTATACACTTACACACACACACACTGTCACCACCTCCTGCATCTCCAGGGTTGTGGGTTCTAGTTAGGACCCTGCCTTGAAGTTTCAGCCAGGGCCCCAAGGTTGGATGGATGTAATGGAATATCAGAGATGGATATGAGTGGTATACCAGAAATCAAGTTTGAAATCTGGAAACGAATGGCTTTAAGTGCTTAGAGACTCTCATGCACAGGCCTCAGCTTTCAACTCAGGCAGAATATATATTTTTGCATGGGAGAGGGGAGTAGATCAAAGTGAGTGAGAACAGAGAGAGAGGGGTACAGGGTCTTGTGCAGAATCTCATTCCTGGTCCCCTTCCAGCCTCCCAGGCAAATGGCCCTGCCTAGTGAAAAAATCAATTTTAATTCCATTTTTAATTAGCCCTTTCCCAAAGAGCCACAGAATGTCAAAGGTGGTGGGATTAGCAGTTCGGACTTTTATAAATGTCAAAGCCAGCCGAACCAGATCGAGAGAGAGTCAGGTGAGTGCACGAAGGGACCCCCTGCATTCCAAAGCATGTGGAGAAAAGTGAAGAAGGGTGTATTTACGTATGAAGGAATTTTTGAAATAGTCCATTGTACTGAGACATAATTCTGCTTCAAAACCTCAAATTTCTATAAGTCTGGTACAAAACTGACAGGAGGAAGAATGGATATCTAAATCTCAAATGTTCTGCACTTCTGAAGTCTCATGTAGGTTGTGTTCCATTAAAATAGTTCACTTCTCATCAGGAAAATAATTGCTGGATTTATGAATGTCAAGAACTCATTATTTGGGCATGTTAAACAAGCATACTGTTTGTGATCTTCTAGGGAGCTAAAAAAGCTACAGCCACCCCGGGGGAGACAGGAGCCTTACCAGGAATTAGGAATGCACTGCTACAATAATCTGTAATGTAGTCTTAATGGAGCGGGAATGGTATTTTCATTACCACGAGCCATGTATTCTGTGGGTTAAGTAGGCATTGCAGATAGCTAGAAGATAAAATATTATTTCTAGGGCAAAAATGTATCTTTAAATTATCAAACATCTGCCTTACGAGTCACCTTTCCTGTTCCAAGTTCGGGGCTACCTGTATAAATCACTCAGGCACACTGATGAAAAGAAATCCCCTTTTCTTTCTACTTTTCATGCACAGAGTCAAGAATATAGGATCAATTAGTTTCACAAGGGTATGGTCTGACTTACTACTTTATATAGCAAATTGCTCAAAGGTAGGAAAAACATCTCCTAAGTAAGCGTTCTGCATCTCATCACAGTGGAGTAGGTTCTCCTAACTTAGCAAATGCATGGCATGCAGAAACAGGATTCAGAAAGACTGAAAGGCTGGAACCCTGGAGTAAACACAAAACAATGAGATTCAATAGGGATGAAGAGCCTTCCTCACCTTAGCAGTGTGGTGTGCTGGAAAGGGCATGACACACATTTCCATCCTGACACTCCATTTATTATTAGTCTTTGCACCCCTGAGCCCCAGTTACCTCATCTGTCATATGGGCATAATTACACGCACATCACAGGATTACTGTATAGGTTAGATGAAATCATGCATGTACAGTGAATAAGGTGCATGTGGCATGTATTGGGCAAATGGGTTGTAGTTCACTCTTCTTTTTAAAATGCAATTCCTTTTTTGGGGTGTCTGCCTGCATACCTTCTGGTCTATGCCTCCATGCTGTATGTTTTACAAGGTAAGTCCCTACATGGGAAGTCTGTAGGGACTTACCTTGTAAGTCCAGTACTTACCTTGTAATTTTCCAGTACTGACTGTGACCTCATGGGAAGTCAGGCTAATTCTGGAGTCTAGGATTGGGAAGCTCAAGATTGGCACACCTAAGCCACATCCTCCCACCCAAACTTTATCTGCATTAACAATGAATTTTTTAATTAAAAAAAGCAATTGCCAAATAAAAGCCTAAAAATATAATGGCTTAGTAGTAGCATGAGGGCAAAAGACTTAGGAATTTAAGTGAGTAGCAAATTCAATATGAGTTAGTGATCTGGTGCAGCTCATGTGTAATACATAGTGTGATGGAGGTGGGGAGGGGAGTGACATGTCATGAGGGGAGATGTCTATCCTCCATCCCAACTCCCCAAATGCCTCATCATAATATGCCAGAGAGCAAAATAATATCTGCCAGAAACGTGATAAAACATGAAACATAAAAACATGAGCTCAGCTAGCTCGGCTATGAAACTTAAGTTATGATTATACTGGTTTTGTATCAATGTAAAAAAATTCAAAATTAAAACCTGAAAACCAAGAAACAAGTATGAGTTCCACCTTATGGAGAGACCTGCCAATTCAACAACAGATTGTAGATTCTCCTCCACCCTAACCACCCTCCCCCCACTCTCATCCCTTCTCCACACTCAACCTGTGCAGCCAGCAATGCCTCTGACTGCTCAAGAATAGAACAGTGGTTCTCAACCTCAGCTATATTTGCTATACCCCAGAAGTTTTTACAAATCTTGATGCTCAAACCACACCCCAGGTTAATTAAATCAGGATCCCTGAACGTGGGGTCCAGGCATCGTCCAGGTGAATCCAACATGTAGCCAAGGTGAGAACAACTGCTCCAGAAGACTAGTCTGACTCCAACTCAGAGGATGGTACCAGTTCTAGGCCACAAACTTGAGGAAGGCTGAGAGAGGTAGGAACCTGTTCAAAGAAGAGTGACCAGGGCCAGTGAAGTCTGATCTCTGACATAAGGACATGGAGATGAGGAGACACAGGGGAATATAATCTGTACCTAAAATACCTGAAGCCATTTCACCTCTAAGAGGAAACGGTATTGTTTTGTTTTCCCTGCATTGCAACCAAAGCATGGCAACTAGAGGGAAATGGATTTCAGCTCAATCTCAGGAAGAACTTTCTTATAGGGAGAACTTTTCAAAGACAAGGAGGCCTTTAGGGAACTTACAACCTATAGCTGAATACGTGCTTATGCAGACTAGCATGAGGCCCCGTTGGGCAGAGATTCTGTGGAGGGAAATCAGGCATCGGACAGGGGATTAGGCTGGATGACCCCTGAAGTCCGATGTAACTGTGACTCCAGGTGTCTTTGATTCCAGGGGCTCAGTGGCTAGTAACAGACTAAATTACCAACTTTGCACAGTGAAGAAAAAAATTTTGTTTAACTCAGGAGAACAAATCCATTATAAACCTTACCAAATGGATAAACACGAGTGGGCTGGGACATATAAATAAAACCCAAGAAGACTGAAATACCCAAAAGTTCTTTCCACAGTACCACACAGTTCATCAGAACAATTCAAAATACAGCAATAGAAGGCAGCTACGCTGAATGGCCTTGCTGGGGCAGTGCTCTAGGAGGCTATCTGCTGATTTAGGAAGGCAGACACTCTGGAGGAGACCCCTGCTGTTTATATGGTTGTCCAAGTTAATTATCCCTGTATTTTCAGATGAAGTGAATGGTAATCTGTTTATCTAGGTCAAATATTTGCAGCTGCCTTTGTCCCTTGACAGTTGTACAAAAATACATAGTGTTGTCCTTTTGGGCATTATAAGAAAGGATCAGGTTAAAAAAATAGAATCCACTTCTTTATAGGTTCAACAGAGTGAGCCCTTATTTCTGAAGTACTCTAATTAGACCCAACTCTAAACAAGTGGCTTAAAATGGGATTAAAAAAAGAAAGAAATTTTGAATTCAGGCCATATTTTTGTCTTGAATTTATGAATATGTTTCCCTATAGAGATAATGAATTCTGGCCTCTAGCCTTTGCAACCATTCCAAAGAGTAGTAACTTCCAATGCACAAGGAAAAATGCATGGAGCTGCCATAGACAGCGAATAAAATACTGGTATTGGTTACTAGAACAAAGAGGGGTGTCGGAGTGGAAGAAGATACTTTATATGTCACAATGTATGTGGGGAGGATGTGATTTAATCTGCAAAATAAATAAAATCTTTGGAAGAGTAAGGTGCCTCCTAATGGCATTTATCAGATGTCCTTTGAGGCTGATCTCATTTTGGACTTAGAGCGAGCTGGGGATAGAGTTAGGGTGGACAAACCCACCACGGAGAAAGTTAGGATTACCAGGGAACCTGCTGTGGGTGGGGGTAGGGAAGAAGACCAGGATCTGGTTTGGCCCTTGAGGAATGGAGCCTTCAGGGAACTGCAGAATCACTGAGCAGTTAAAGTTACAAACTTCTCTTTGACCATGTCCCTTTGAGTCACTTATTCTGTGCTAACTAGATCCAACGTATCTAACATTACTGAGTACCAACCATGCAAGACACCAAATGTGGACATGCAGCAATGACTGGAAGACTAAGACGCGGTCACTGCCATCTTGGAATCCCAAAATGACAATGCTGTAAGACCTCCATACTCAAAGCGCCATCTGTGCAGCAGCAGTGGCATCACTGGAAGCTTGTTAGATGTAGAACTTCATGCCTCTCCCCAGACCTACTGAATCAGAATCTGCATTTTAACAAGATCTTTAGGTGATTCCTTTGCTCATTAAAGTTGGAGAAGCATGTAGATAACAGACCTTACAGTTTCTATCCTGTCATTTAAACAAAATTAAGACTACTTTTTAGAGCAGTTTTAAGTTCACAGCAAAATTGAGGGGAAAGTACAGAGATTTCTCACATATTTCCTATGCCCCCACATGCATATCCCTCCAATATCAACATCCCCCACCAGAGTGGTACATTTTTTACAATTGATGAACCTACATTAATACATCATAATCACCCAAAGTCCATAGTTCATATTAGAGTTCATTCCTGGTGGTGTACGTTCTATGGGTTTGGACAAATCTATAATGACATGTATCCACCATTATGGTATGGCACAGAGTAGTTTGACTTCCTTAAAAGTCTTCTTTGCTTTGCCTATTTATCCCTTTTTCCCCCATAACCCCTGTCAACCACTGATCTTTTTACTGTCGCCATAGTTTTGCCTTTTCTAGAATGTCATATAGTTGGAATCATACACTATGTGGCCTTTCCAAATTGGCTTCACTTAGAACTATACATTTAAGTTTCTCCCATGTCTTTTCATGGCTTGATAGCTTATTTCTTTTTAGTGCTGAATAATATTCCATGGTCTAGATGTGCCACAGTTTATTTATCCATTCACCTACTGAAGGACACTTGGTTGCTTCCAAGTTTGGCAATTATGAATAAAGCTGCTATAAACATCCGTGTGCAGGTTTTTGTGTGGACATAAGTTTTCAACTCCTTTGGGTAAATATCAAGGAGTGCAATTGCTGGATAATACTGTAAGAGTATGTCTAGTTTTGTAAGAATAACCTCTCACTTTTCTGCTACAAAGCTGAGGCCCAGAGAAGTTAAGTAACTTGCCCAAAGTCACACCATAAATTCATGGCAGCCAGGTCTAGAACAAACATTTCTTGATGCTTCAGCTGGAAATACATGTTGCCAGGGGAAAAGAATGAATATGGGAACCAGGGAGACCTGAATTTGGAAGCTCCGTGCCTCAGTTTCCCCAGCTGTGGAAACTAATATGCTTGTACTTCCCTAGTAGTGTAATTGTGAAGATTCAGTGAAATAACACACCTGAAAGTGCCCAAGGTGCTCAAAAAATTTAACTTCCCCAATTTCTTTCTGTTCCTACCAGCACCTTCCAGGAAGACACAGTCTCCGGAAGAGGTTAGGTGTGTACCTGACTAAGGCCTGAGGGGTTCTCCATGTGGTGAGGAGTTTTGTTGGGCAAAGAATGCAGAATTGTAGTCCATCTGCTGAAGGGTGGGGTACCACAGTGCTGCCCACGTTCTTTAAGACTGTTGTCTAAGATTTATATAGATCCCTGGATGTTTCTAGTCCTGTTTTCTAACACAATGACATGCTCACTTTTGGCAGATTAATTGGTAGAGTTGTCAGCACAGCTGCCTTTTATTACCAGTAAACTTGGGTCCCTGTGAGCTGCAGCCTTAATTGTTATTTCTTTTCCTAAGGGGGATAAAGTATGTCCTGCTTTAAGGTGGTGTTCTCTTGCATCAGAACAAGAAACTGAAGAACACACTGAGGAATTTATCATATGGCAGTGACTAGAAGGAGTGCTTTAGAAAAAGCAAAAAATTAGCAGAGGCTACATCACCCTTATACTAGCCTTTTCCCTCGCTTTTCTTTATCCCCTCATTCCCTCCTTCTCATCTCCCCAACACCCCCCCCCCAAAAAAAATCCCTGCTTAATGAAGGCAGAGAAGACATCTGTTTCCAGTCTAAGCCTTCTGATGAAACTTCCAACCAGTAAGATATTGTGATCTCCCTCTCCCCACTTAAGAAATGTTTGAAGGCTTCTACGCCATAGTGCAATCCCTCAGTGATGTTTTCCTATGTAATATTTGAGAATTGACCAATCTCTCATAGCACCATTGATTCAGATACAACCATATCAACAATTATTTTCACAATTCTTAAAAATAAATAATGTGCTCTAGGAAAATTCAGAATCTTTGTTGATAGCATTTACAGAGTTAGGCAAAAATCATTTTGATGAGTGTAATCACTGTATAAACCATGTCTAATTTTTTAAAAACTTCACTATTTTGTTGGGTTTATCTGTATTTTTCCTTAAATGTGACAAAATGAATGTCATATAAAGCAGAATCCTGCTTACTTTTTACCCTACCAAGAAATAATCAGTTCAGCCAATTATTAGCTCTCTCCAACACTGGGGATCTAGGGAAATTTAAAAAAATTTAATTCATGGGAACATAAAGGTCTGTTTTAGCCAATAGTTTCAGCGTCTTCCCCACAAAATAATTTACCAGATCTGTGCTAGGCAGAGAGATGCCAGTTTCACCTTCTTTCATTTCTACCTTCTAGTCAAGTGGGTAATGGACTGTAAAACAGTCTCAACTAGACAGCAGGAGGGACAAGGAACAAAAAGAACTTGGTAATAAGCCATCTACATAATTGGTTCTTGAAAAAAATCAAGCTTAAATGGAAACTTTTAAGGATGTTAGTAGCCCTCAGCTTCTACAATGGCAAGACACAGTAAACCACTTATTACACTATTTTATTATAGTCAAATACCACCTCATTTTAAATAAAGGCCTTGTAAAATTGAACTAGATTGATGTCTTCATCAGAGTTATCTGTATAATCTCTAACTAAATCCGTCTAATTGGATCATCTGCAATGGCTCTTTTGGCCATTAGTCTTAATTAGCATGGCGCCATCATTACTGTGCATGCTCAAGTGGCTTCCAAATGGGAGCTAGCATCATCCCCTGGCCTCTTTATGAAGAGATTCAAAGTTTCTGTATGTATGAGGGTCTCCCCAAATGCCAACCACACATCCAGGGAAGTTTGTAAACCCCAATTTTAATACGCTGAAGCCACTTCATTAACTACCTGCAGCCACCCACATCTGAGAGCTGGTATGTCACAGACATGGACTAGATAGAGATCCTGCTGGAGAAACAACTGAAGGTATTCCTAGCAATGATGGGCTACCAACTAATTAGTGTGACATTAAAGCCACTTTTGCCATAAAATCTGATGCTAAAGACATCTGAAGGGTAGACACATCAGTAATTGCAACAACTGATTGTACTTATAAAATTCTCACCTACCATTGCTCTCTTTCTTTCAGGCCAAGGAACCCTTGGGAGAGCACACACCTTCCCTCCCCAAACCATGGTCTCCTTTATATACATTTTCAACACAGGGAGAGGTTTATCTTTGGAGTCCTCCTGCCTCCATCTCTGCACTGCTCTTCTTTCTCCTAAACATACTTTCCGCACCCCTAGTGTGCTCCCGTGCCTGACAGCTAATTGAAGCTCCTCACTCGGTGCCCTCTTTCTCAATTCTCCTTGGTTCCAAGTACCTCTTCCTCCTATAGTAAACACTCCCTCTCCTGGAGAGGGTGTAAGCCAGGTATTAGAAAGAAAGCAACCTGACTGCATTATTCACAATTTAGTGTGAAGATGGAACAACTCACCACAACTCTTCCAAGAGTATTAACAATTGAAAAGATGAGCTTATTGACATCATTGAAATTATTGATAGACTTTCAAGCCAATGTAACTTTGGAAAGGAAGTTATTTCAGGCAGAATTAGGAAAACGTTTGAAAAGCAAGAGATATACATATTCATTTCACACATACCCACACCCATATATACACAGAACCATGCTATAGAATACTATGCAACAATTTTTAAAAATGAGATAGCGCTATAAATACCAAAATGGAAATTCTCCAAGATACTGTAACAGCAAGCCCCTTCTGGGCTTCTTTAATCTCACCACAAGGTCACAAATAAGGCGATTCCTGGTCTTCCTCTGCTAATTCAGAATAATCACCCCTCCCCTCCTCCTACTCCCCGAGAGAATCAAGCTCACTCAGTGCCACCCACAGACTCAAGCCTGAAGAACGGAGCTGGAAACTTGGCACAGCACTTCTGAAAAATTGCTAATCCCACAGCCCAACCAACGAATGTGGAAATCTCATTCGTGGTCAAAAATCACACTCACAGATCAGACCACAAATGCAAATTCATTTTCCACCATGGTATCCACAAACCTCGTCTACAGCTTTCTGACGACTGGCTTTTGTTCTAAGTGAAAGGCCAAAGATAAGATCCTGATGGAATTTTTTCTTTAACATTAAAAGCACAAATAAATAAAAAACAAAACATTGAGTGAACACACTGCCAGATTCTTATTTCACAAGATGTCACTTCAACCTGAGGCAGTTCTCAGGACACATAGGTGCTTTGCCCAGCAGGGGGCTACACTGTTCCCATTCACATCTGCATTTCACAAGAGCAGGCCAAGGGTGCTCCCAAAATCTGGGCAAGAAAGCCAGTCCTGCTGCCCGAAAGTTCGTTACGCTGTTACAGAAGCAGAGATGGCCTACGCTTCTCCTCCTATGAGCTATTTTTGAAAAAGAGGCAAGGTGAGAAACTTGAATTAGAATCTTTCAAAGCACAAACTACTGTCTGGAACTCAGATGTTTTGGGAGATGTTCCATTAACTAATACAAGGCACTAAGGATCATTCAGCAAATGATTCTTTTCTGTGCTCGAAGATTAAAAAGATAATAACATAGACAATGATTCTTTTGGTGCATGCACTATAATCCCCAAGAGTTAAGAAGGTCCTCTTTTCCTAATGCTTTTGTCACTGTTTAGCAGCAGGTCACATAAGGCACTGGGACACTCCTTGCCTGCTACACTGATTGGACAGACATCGTCCCCACAGCAGCAGACTGGTGTTTGTCAGGAAGTAACCAAGCAGGGGGCTGTGGGCAGCTGCATGTAGACAGGGAACTGGTTCCACTCTTTTTTCTTTTTTTTTTTTACCTGAATTTTCAGTTTTATTGCAAAGCCATTTCTAAATGATGGGTTTTCCAAACTAGTCCCAGGTTTGGCCATCAGAAGGTCTTGTTCCCAGTGTCTTAACGTGAATTCTAACAGTTTGGGGATTTGGAGAGAAGAGAGCTCTTTGGCGTGTAGCTACTTTCATCTTGTACCCAGTCTCTGTAAACTCCCAATGCTTTGAACTGAAAGAGACTTAGGAGATGATATATTCTCTCATTTTAGGAGTATGTGCAGATGACAACTGGAAAGGAGTGAGTAGTAATATGTGTGACCAAACAGAGAACAGGAAAGAACACCCTGGAACATTTTACTCTGTTTTGGGGATGGGTTGCTTTTGGAAACCTCTGGCAAGTAACTGCATCAAAGTGTCTCAGTTTTTCAGTGCATACAAAATATGCATTTAGTTACCAATTCTGCCTATGATACTGAGATCTGGAATCCCCTCCTTGGCTCTAAGTCAGGAATTTGGGGTGCCTTATTGAGATCATCTCTCTTGAACATCCGTGGCTCTCTGACAATAAGTACTCTTGTTGAGTGGGAGGAGAGTCCTGTCTTTTGGGACACGAGTTTACAATTTAGTGCATTTGTGCCAGTGGTGGCATCGATGTCCGAAGTTTACCTCCTATCTTTATATTTTCGGGTGGAACCAAGAGAAAACACCGTCTATACCCACAAATTCTCCACTGCACACCAAGGTAACTAGATATGAGTTAGCTCTTTAGATGTCAATGAAAAAGTAGGCAGGAGGCAGCAATAGTTTATTTTTACTTAAGTAGACTACTCAGAAAAGCAATTATTACAACATACAGAGTTCAAGTTCATCCTTATATTTACAGTGAATAAGGACCTTTGGGAAGATTTGGCCACTGAATATCAACAGGTAAGATTATTTATAGTTTCTACAATGTTTGTGAAACTAATCTTGCATTAAACTGAGAACATACACGTCCACACTCATATGTGGCAACACACTTTGTATGTTTGGTAAATAGAGGGTTGAAAGAACAAATCACTGGGTTGTCTCTGGCCAGTGTATACCTGGGGCCATCCATGGGGTCCAGGAACTACAGAGGGCTTGTCTTCCCATGAGCAGATGCATCACTTTAGCATTCTTCCTGAAGGAGTTGATCTTTTTTCTGCATTAACTGCAGAGAGCCTTCCACACCTACAGCGGATTTGGAATTTTTCCAGCAGGCACTACCATGGCCTGATGGCTGCTGAGCATGGTTATCATGACCCACAATTTACTATTCCTTTGGATAAGTCAGGCGAGCCTCGGAAGGTAGAAAAATAATTGTACTAAAATCAAAAGACCTGGGCTATGACACTAGTTCTCCTACTCCACGTCCATGCCAACTTGATCAAGCCTTAGTTTGCTCATCTGTACAATGGGATAACCATACTGGTCCTGCTCAAGGTTTTTATGCAATTCAAATTAGATATTGGATGAGAATGATGGGAATATATTTTACAAATTGTACAATGTTGCATAAATATGTGAGATTTGTATTATGTTTGGTGAAATTTATACTCTCTTTTAGCTTAGATGTTATTCGGTAAATGCCACAAGGCTTCTGAGACAAAAACCACACACACACAGACTCCCGAGCCTGTTAGATCTAGGTTGTGTTTCACACAATTGCTTCAGCTGCTAAAGGAAAGGGCCAACTCTCAAAAGATGCTCATCTCACAGCTTTACTACTATAATGTGAGGTCTTTTATGCACCACCTTCAACCTAGAGTTCACAGCAAGACAAGTGCCGTCAGGTCAGGGAACTCTACTTCGTAACCCAGCCCTCATTCCAGGTCAGTCTGAGCTGAGCCCGGGGATTGCACTATTAGTCCCGGATGACCAATTACTTTCCTTCCATGATTAAATATCTTTGGAAAAGATTTTTTTCTTTGTTACATAACCCAAAGTTCAAACTCCTTTGTTCTTGAGGTCTTTGCCAATGAATAGAAGCTCAAATTCACTGCCTGCTGTCCAGTACTTTTTAAGAGCCCCGTTGTAAGAAATAATATTCATGGATGATTGCCTAAAAGATGTGAAGAACTTCTATTCTAGATACCTAAATTGTATCTGCACATCAAGCCAAACCATCAAAAAAGTAGCAGGCTTAAGCTGAATTGTTCTGGGCGTGTATAGAGCTGTTTTTACTGAATTACACTTTGGCAGTATGCCATTGGCTTGCATTGAGGGACATTACAAGAAACAGTCCTATAAAAATTGCTAGTGTAGGAATATTGTTGAAGATATTTCCACTATATCCTCACACTGAGCCTTTGATGAGAATCAATGGAGAAGTTTCCCTTGGCTCATAGTTCCAGCAAAAGCCTTCTCCCGAGCAACTGGCTTTTTTCACATAGGCACAGTAAAATTCACATATCCCTTTTTGCTTTGGCATCTAGGAAGTTCAGAGTAAAATTTTTGTCCCAACTCTAACGACTAACTGCAGTATGTGAACAACTGTTGATGGTCTTATATTATTTTTCACACCTTGTATTTACCATGCTTTAATTTCTTCTTTATGTATTGTGCGTGTTGTAAACTCCCCTGAATCTTTTTGAAAACAAACGTGTATTTAGCTCATTGGCCCTGCCTAAGGCTCTTCCAGATCCCAACCTGCCTTTCCAGACTTGCCTTTTGCCACTTTCTACCACGAATCTGTGATCCAATCACACTGACCCACATTATGTCTTGACTATGCTCTGCACTTTCACGTTGTTGTGCATCTGCCTGCGCAGGTTTCTCGGCCTGAAATACTCTTTGCCTGTCTCTTAGCCAAGTGAAGTCCTGGCAGAAGTCGGTTCCTGTACAGCTTTTCGTCCACAACACCCTTGCAGTACTTACATTATATTTGAATAGACTACACATCTATAGACTACTGATCTACTTCGCTAGATCAGAAACTCCTTGAGGGCAACGCCATTTGCATTTATCTTTGTTTCTCTGGTGCCTAACCACAGTTCCAAACATACAATAGGTGCTCAACAAATGTTTGTAAAATTAACATGTAAACAAATACTCCTGTTCCAGCACTCACACATGGGACCCTTCAGATGCTTGTCACCAAGGCAGACAAAAGAATGCATTTCAATATTTGCACAGGCATCGCAGCAGTGGCTGCTGGGGGCACAGAGGCAGGTAGTGGTGCCTTCTAGCGTTTGGGATACCTGCCCACATCAGTCCTTCCTCAGAGCAGACCCCAATCCTCAAACTTTCTTCTGGAGACAGGAATACTGGGATGCTTTATCCCCCACAACATTTGCCTAAGGCATTTGGTATGTGGACAGTTCCAGCTGTTTGCCATTGATGAGGCTAACACCAGAAGAGCAATCAAATGAAGCCAGAAACATAAAAAAGTGCACCTGATTCTGTTTTTGTGCATCCATAGGACAGAGAAGGAGCCCAGACAGTTGGGGGTGGGAGGCAACCTGGTATACTGGGGGCGCGGAGGGTGTAAACATGCATGAGTGCTACAGAAAGTTAACACCAGAAACCAATTATTCAATCTATTTTCCAAACCCTGGGGTGGAAATGACACTTCCAAAGCCTCCCTTGTTCTTCCAGGGCCAGAAGAGTGGGTTTCTCATTTGTCCAAGAATCCAAAATATCCACTAGATGATGAAATAAAACATGAAAATAGCATCACAGTGTTTAAAGTAGAATGTTGCACCGGAACAGATTAAAAGGGCCCTGCAGAGCCATGTTCACTACAGGAAGCAGTAACCTTCTACCTTGAAGGTTTCCCAGTTTTGCCTCTTGCTTTGGTGTTCGCTTTCCTCGAAATCTTACAGTAAAACTAATGGGATTATTATTATTCAACAGGAAGACCATTAAGTCCAACACCTCCATTTTACAAATGTCAGACGCACTGACTTGCGTAAGGCTACACAATGAGTTGCCAGCAGAGCCAATACTTGACTTCCAGCCTACTGTTTTTCCAGGATATCATGCCAGCTGCCTCTTGATAGTCATCAAACACAAACTAAGTACAAATAACCAGAAGCTCATGGGAGAACAAGCCAGTCCACTTGTTTCTATGTTGATGCCAAATCAAAAAAACAAACCACACACGCACACAAAACCTTGTATTGAAGGGTTAACCGATTCAGTTAAAGGTCTGAGCAAGTGATTAATGGGTACAGGGACAGGGAGAAGGTTGCAAAGAGGTGTTATATCTTCAAGCCTGGCATCTGGGGCTGGTTCTGCAAACACTCTGGGAGAGCCTATCATCTGTTGAACGAATTGCTGGAAGAAGATGAGGTGAACGAAAGCCAAGCGTGGAAGAATGCAGCAGAAATCTAGGACTCAGGCCTCCTGCTCTGCTGATGAATGTGTTATATATGTTACTTGGCAATGGGACATGGCGTGCAGCAGCAAACGGACACTCAGGATTTCTGCAGTTGAGTTGGGAGAGCACAAGGCCCTACAAACAGTTCACAATTCAGTTGGGAGTGTCGTAGGGAAGACAAGAGTATTGGTGCTTTATAGTTTCAATTCTGGCACAGCATCCCACTTTTAGGGGGCCAAGTGTGTCCACAATTCCTGGGCATGCACAGCACAAGCGAAAGGCTCATGTGTACCAACTCAACCACGGAAAGAGCACTAGAAATTTTTGAGTCTCTCGTTGCTTTTTTTAAACAATAAAAACATGGATAATAATCTTTCCCAGAAAAATGTGAGGTTAAAAGTTTAATCTGAGTTCACAGCACACACATTCCAAAGGGGCACTGTACTTGGGGAAATTACTCACCTAGAGTTTATATAAGTTCCGAGGCGATTAGAGTTAGCCGACAAATTGGAGCCAGAACACGTTTACATTTCAGGCTTAAAATGTAGATTCCTCTTACAGAAAGAAAGAAGGGGGGAAAAAATCACCCACCACCCAATGTTTCTTGGGACCAGACTCCATTAAGTGTCAGTCCATCGGAAAGAGGGTGGAAGATGCCAACACACGACCCCCCTGTCTCTCCCTCTTGAAAAGCACACGTCACATCTGCTTGCTATCAGCATGTATCTCGCAGCGTGCATCTGACTCATTTGAAAACTCAAAGCACATGTTTACTCCTGCTGAGGAACCGGTGATTACCATGCAGTTTACAGGCCTTCTGCAACCAGAGCTCACTGTGATGAGAGACATGCCAAGGGGCTGCTCTGGGCGCTGCTAGGTTTGATTACTTTGCTACCAGCTTTGTAAATGGAGATGACACCCTCTTCAGCCTTCAGTGAGCATTCTTGTCACTTTCCAGCTTGAGTCACAACTAACCCTTCTCTTTTTGAGCCAGTCAGGGTGTGTGAGGACCCCAAAGTGACTGTGTTTGGGAAGGAGTGGCAGCAGGTAATGAATGAGAAACACACGGCTTGTGAGTTTCTGGAAACAAATAGCATTTGTGCAACAACTCAAAAAGTCTTTTCACAAAACAAAATCGACATGCTCTTTCTTTTTCTAAATCCCTGAAGTCTTTGGGATGGATCTTGGTGATTGCAACACATTTTTCACATTGGGCTTCTCTCCACCACCTAATCTGATTTCAAGCGGCTTCTCTAACAACACTGAAGGTGAGCAAAACATGAACCTACCTGACCTGGGCTACACAAAGCCACACTCCGGGTTGAAAAGTAAAAATTCACCAGACTTAGCCTTTTGTCCATTGGATCTTTTTTTTTTTTTTTTTTCTGATTTTTGGCTCTTTTCTGCCAAAATTCACAGCAAGGGCATGGCCATGGTGGGTCAACATGAGTGCCTTTGTGTGAGTTACAAAAAGATGCCCCCCTCTAGGCAGATCAGCTCTCCTAGGAGCCTTTCTGCAGAGCAAAACCTGCACAACTGAACGTTGCAGCCCTGGCAAGAGCTCCAGGCCTTTTTTCCAGAAACCTTTAAAAGTGATGGAAAAAGTAAAGGTTGTTTGCCTTAACTGGAAAAGGCCACACTAGGATGTTTAAATGCAAGAGGCAAAGGTTCGCATCAAAACCTGCCATACACCTGTGTCTGTTTTTTCTGAGTGCTGAACCACACAGAGGGCTAGCTGGAGAGGCTGGCAGCAGTTAGCTCTACCCAACGGGCCTCCATCTGGCCAGATGGTCTGGTAATACTCAGGCTGCTCCAGGACCAGCTCCTAGACGGAACTTGTTGGTTTGGTCAGTTTGTGTCCATTTTCCTTGGGTCCTTAGTTCTGCATATTTCTGGAAAGACAGATTTCCCATCCTCCTGGTTTGTACAGTACGTCCTCCAACTGCTTTCCTTCTCATCAGTGGCTCTATCATCCCAGAGACTTTGTCTGCTGGCAAGCCTGTCCTCTGAGGTCGCCCCTACCTTTGAACATGCCACCAACCTTTGAACATCCACCTTACTAGATGCCATTTCTTAGAGCAGTTGGTTCCAAGCATTTTGAACAGATATCCCCCAAATTCCTTATTTTATTTATTCGTTACTTGTTAACATATACATTATCTACATAGGCTATTATCATTACTTAATAGTTCAAGGCACAAAATATATTTAGAGTGAGATTATTAGAACAATTATACATGTAAACTTTCATCCATACTTCCCAGTGATATTTTAATAATTTTGAAGGTTTTTTGGCCAACTGCCTCGCAAATCAAATTAGACTGTCACTGCTTCTACCTTGTAACACTGTCATCTTGTAATGTGGTTGTCAAAGAGTTTGTGGTGGGAGTAGCAGAAATGCCACCTCTGCCATGTTTTGTCTGTTTGGTTTACTTGGGGACTCTACTGTTAGCATGCTACCTTTAATCCATGGTTCCTTTACAGGGGTCTTACTAAGCCACGTGTCCATTTTGTGAAGGTTAAAACTAGATAATACAACTGGTAAATCCATTTAACCAGGTACAAGTAACCAGGCATAGAATTGCTCTGCCTTTGAATCTGGGAACTTGGAGATGAAAGACTGGCTTGTTCGTTCAATCAGAGTTAATACCATGTCACCCAGCCAAGGAAAAATGCAGAGGGTTTGGGGCTGCCAGAAAGATGATTATTTCACAGTTGATTCCACATCTATATCATTTCTGGTTTAGAGCACTTTCTAACAAGGGAAGAGAAGGTACAGATACTAAATACATCCAAGTGTCTTAAATACCTCCAAAGGGAAGCAGGTACGGGATATGACCTAACTGTCTAGGTTACAAAATAAAAATAAAAAAGCAGGGCCTGTCTGCACACATCTTTCCTCCAAGAGCAGTTCAGGAAAGCACGGGAACTATAAGACACTGGAGAGGGATATGCTGTCCCTCCTCCCATTAGCCCACACTGCCTCTCATGCAGCAAGAGTAATATCTACAGTCTTAACACCTTCAGTAAATTGATTTTGTCACCCCGTTCTAGGTTTGAAAAACATTAGAGCTGCTATGTACATTTTGAATCTCAAGGGTCACAATTTCTAGTTTTAGAGGAATGCTGCTATTTTATCCAAGAAAAGCAACCACCATCAAAATGAAAGGAATGAGCAGCACATTCCCCTTTCCATACACATCTACGGTAAAAACATAACATCAGCAGATTTCTCCAATGTTGCCAGTGAAGACTTTTCTCCAGGGCTTGAAAACAACTGTCCCTTCTGACCCAGGGCTCCCCTTGGGCCTCTCTCTGAGGGCAGAAGCAGCTCTGTCCATTCAGGGGGAATGGGGCAAGGGAAGAGGGTGGGAACTGATTGTGGCAACATCAGTTGTAGGAAAATCTCAAGGATGGGAAGATTCAAACTGTGGAAGGGTTAAGGGAGCTAGTTAACCATAAGTTAACTCTAAGATAGCTTATACACCAAACTGACTCAATGGCGTCTGAATGAAGTTCCAAGAAGTCAATAATTACATAAAGAATGAGAAGAAAACTGACATTGAAGCCAACTGAAGATATGGACTGAGACTTCTGAAACCTCCAGGTTTTCCTGGGGGATATATGTGAGCCCACAGATTTGACTTCATGTTCCACACGCTGCCTCTTTTTGTGCTACTTGGAGGTGTTTATACACTGATTCTAAGTGTCCGTGGACTTAAGTAATACAAGAAGAAAAGAAGGAATTAAAAGCCGGTCTTATACGTAGTATCCAGACCTAAATCCTAATGTAAACATATCCAAATTCCTCTGATCTTGTTACCAATTTAAGACAACAGAGCAGGTCCAAATAATGCCAAGCATTTCAGGGCCACCCATGGACACCAGGCTACTTTATCAGCAGCTCAAGGCACTGTTTATAAAAAGCAAAACCAACCAAACAAACCAACAAAAGACAACACAAAAAAACCAAACCCAGAAAATGCACAACGGAGTCTGAGGCTGAAGACATTTCCTACCCTGCTGGTCTCAGGACTGAACTTCAGGTGACTGGGGTGGTGACCACCAGCGCTAGAGACCTGTTGTGTGTGGCAGGGATGTGGCTGGGAGAGTGACTCACTCAAAAGGGTACTTTTCCTCACTCCTCTGTGGGCAGCTCTGCACCCCTGCATGGGCTGCTCCTGCTGGCTGGAGTCCATTCTTGCCAAACCAGCCCAAATAGCAGGTCACGCTCTGCCATTGCATGTCACGTCATTCACTAATTTATTCATCCATTTAGCAAATATTTATTGAACTCCTCCCAAGGGTCAGGCCCTGGGGATACACATGTGAATGGAACACACACGGCCTCTAACTTCATTTGAAGCTCTCTCTAAGTCTCTCTGGCAGGTTGTTTGCTTGAGTTTTAATCCTGGTTGAAATCCAGACGCTGGGTGATAGAACTGTACTTTGTGCTGTTACCAGTTGTTAGTTAACTAGAGTTTTTAAATTCAGGCTGATGCTGAGTGCTTGGAAGAATAGGCCTCCGCTCCAGCCTGGAACAGATGTGGGGTGAGGATCGTGGTAGAGCACTTGGGAAATTAATTTTCATCTGTTTCACAGTTTGCTTGGGACTAGCCCAACCTGTAACAGACCCCCATTCTTGGCTCAACCCTCAGACAACCCTTGTTAAAGTGTGTGTGTGGGGTGGGTGGGTAGGGTGACTGCAGAGGCTCTATTTATTCAGAGTCTATAGAAAATTCCATGACATGGTTTTAGCAAGGACTTCCAGCTTTCTCTTAGTATAAACGGTTAACCTTTTTCATGTCCATTTGTGTCCTCAGTGCAGGTCTGTTGGTAATGCCAGGGAAGAATTAAACTGCAAAAAGACAGTGGCAAGTGAGTATCAAAGAGATGGAAAAGGCCCAGATAAGTTCTAACCTCGAACATCTCTGGGTACTAGATAATGAAGTACTGGTGTGCTCTAAAAAGTGGAGCAACTTTCAGTCCAACTCATGCCAATTGTGCGTTCAATAGTTTATAGGGTACACAGATCCTTTAAGTCCATCCTAAGTTCATGCACTTGGAATGACCAATAATGTGTACTTAAACATGTAATAAAACTTGGGAGAAAAGAGGGTCCAGGGCGTGCAGGGGAAATGATCTACATTACTCCTCTGGTATGGAAAGGCCATTGTATTCCATATATGATTTGACCATGCTTCAGGAAAGCAATTTTGGCTTTAAATGGCACATTTCCTTTCTTCTTTATTAGGCTTCCTGAAGGTTTATTTCACCCCAGGTACTTTCTTACACTGAGTAGTATTTCAGCTGTATTGTGCAAACCCAGAGATCTCAGTAATAGCTGGGATGTCACTAATGGTCAACAACCGGCAGACTGTGGTTCTGGAATCCCGGGATGCATACTTGAATCTGTGATGGATGTTTATAACTGTCGGAATGTGTCTTCAGTCATCGCAGAAATGCCTGAGCACATGGCTGTCAGTTGTGCAATGTAAGACGTGACTGATTGTGTTTCTTAAGATGGGCATTTGTGTCATTATTTATTATTGTTCTGGTTAACATTTACTATTTTGGAGGGTTTGTTGTTCTGTTTTAAGAAAGAATAATTTGTGAATTTTTTTTTAAGAGGTAGCCTAAACCTTCTTTCCCTGAGTTTGCAGCAAGGCAGCATCTGGGAACATATGGTTCCAGCTTCCTGAAAAATAAACTTTTCTTCCTTATTTTGTTAAGCTGCATACTTTATCCCTGGTGCAATCAAGACTAGATTAGTTAATGGAATTTTATTTCCTTGGGACTTCTCTACATGGGAACATCAATCTCATTAAAGCCTCCGGAGGTCAGGGCTGATGGGATGTAGACTGTCTCGCACATGACTGTCTTCTGATCCCGACCCAATAATTCTCACTGGGGAACTGCAGAGGCTCTTTTTAGTATTATCTGCATTCAGGTTTGGTTCAACCTTCTTAGTATTTAGGTAACTAAAATTAGTTATTCATGAGTGAAATCAAATATTTTTACTTGCATTATAGTACTTCAGATCTGTAACCACTCACATTGGCTGGTCTTGTACATAATTCCTCTGTAAAATCTCCAGCAATTCTGTCACTCAAGGCAATGCGGTTACCGTTGGCTTCACTACAGGGATTCAACCCTTATTCCAAGGGAAACAGACCAGCTTTTCAAAAACCCAAACAGTCCTTGACTCTTTAGTTGCTCATGAAAGTACAGTTATTATCAACAGAAAAGATACTTTCTAATGGTCACCAAGGACTTGTCTTCAGTGTTCTGTGATTGTCTTGGACTAAAAGTGTCCAGGTATAATGGGCAGGACTGGTGTCAGCGCTGGCCTGAGATTCACAATGCATCCTCTTGGCATCCAACATTCTTTTTTATGAAGGTGGACTATCTTATCCCTTAGAGACATAAAGTACCTCAAGGGAATATGCTCAAACACTTGCTTCAGTATAATTCTTGGGGGTGTGGCATTAGCCACATCGTGTTACACGAGGCTTCATAGCAGGCTTTAAGCCCTCTTTCTTCAGGGTCCAGGGTCCAGGAAGGCTGAAAACCAACTGTGCTACATAATGACCTGAATCTCAGATGACCTAAGAGGACCTGAAAAGAACATGCAGCTTCTGGAGGAGTTCACACTTGGCTCTGACAAAGGCCTCCATTCTAAGACAGCAGAAAGAGCTATACACTGGAAGGCACAATTAATGTGCTCTGAGTCCAACTATGGCATCACTGTGGTTTATGGTTTTCTCACCTGTACAATGAGGGTCTGGGTATATTCAACAACCTTCAGAACCCCTTCCAGTTCTCATTTGTGTGATCCTGTAATTCTATTCTACTCAGAATTATACCCTAGCAGACCATGATACAGCAAAACCGCAATATTACATTATGAAAGAAGGTACTTATGACAGTTACCTGAGGCCAGACGGCACAAAGGCTAACCAGAAGTGAGGTAGGGAGGTGACTTCCCATGTCTCCTCTACTGCAGTTAGGAACTCTAAAAGATCCAGAGAAGGCTTGCCTTGTGACATGCTCAACCTTCACATAATAAAGGGTCTTAGGAGTACTGGATTAGGGCTATCTCCACGGCTGGTGTAACTATCCCACTCCAACCCCGTGCGGCAGTAAAAGTTTGTTTCTTGTCTTCAGGTGTGTGTTTGGGAGCCTCTTGGTGGGTCGGGCCTGTGCACAAAAGCAGGAATCACACGAACGGGGCATGAAGTGATGAAGCAGCCATGGCCTGCATTACTGCTTTGGGGAAGGGTCTAAAGTGTTCCACAGGAAATGTCCTTCAGTGTCCGGGTTCCTGACAACGAGCCATCTATATTCACTTCTCCGAGGATTAAGTTACTCGCCCTTCCAAAGGGTTTTCAACTGCCCATCTGTAGTCTTAGCACCCAGAAGAATGCTAATCCTACTGAGAGGACTTTTATATACTTGGTTCTTCAAGATTAGACTTTAAGAAACAAAGACTAAGAGCTATGTGTGACCACCTTGTGAAAGACCCTGAAGTGAGAAGTGCAAACCAGACCACGTGGGACAAGATCATGACAGACAGGACTCAGACTGGACCACGGAGCCACTGGCTAAGGATGACCAAGTCCTTAGTGAAATGGAACTGGCAACTAACAGCAGAACCACCTTATCTTCTTTATGGTTTGCTGGGTGTACATGTCAATGGCAAAGTGTACAAGGTTTTTATTTATTAGAGGGTATGTTTTTGATCACTCCCAAGAAATCCCTTTGTTGTCTTCCTATGGACTCTAGGTTAAAAAAACCACCCTTTGAAGTATTGTTATAAATAGATATATGAACTAGGTGAACACCAGGTGATTATAAGAGACAACATTCTGATGCCCTGAGTAGGAAAATCCAGGCTAGCAGCACCCATTTGCCATCCCTCAAAACACAGAGTACAGACAGCACTGTGTGTGCCGACACTATCAACACACACTTATATGCACAAAAGAACAGGATATTAAACAGTGTTTTGTTGGTGGCATTTGTTTTACCCTCAGTGACCCTTTGCCGCAGGACCTCCGAAAAGACAGCTTTGACTGAAAACACATCAATCTAATTTCTTTTGGAAATTTCAATCCAAAAGATAAATGGAATTGATTATTACCGTTGTATTTCCATTAGCTAACCAAAGTGGAAAGCTGAGGGGATTATCCAGTTTGGAAAAAAGTAAGAGAAAAATAATTCTTTCAAATCTAAAATGTCCACATCATCTCCATAGCCAATTTCACCAGCTCATTGGGCAGCCTTTTGATTCACCTGAAGCTGAGTCAACGTGGACCAGGGATGGCTTACATCTTGTTCTCATGTACCTATGGTACTTAAAAAAAAGGGGGGGAGATTGGAAAAGGTTTTCCTTTGCTGCTTTGGAATTGAAATAACTCCAAGATCCAACCAGGGTATCTTACTTTTTTCCCAAATGTATTCCTGGTTGGTTTATTTATTTATTCATTTTAGGTAAAATGAGAATAGCAAAGCCATCTGAAAATTACGCATGAAATAGAAACTCTGATGCCTTTATCTTCACACACGGCAGCACCAACGTGCTAGTGTAATATGGTAACAGAAGCACCACCAGATGAACTTCGGTGCCTTCTTTTGATCCCTCGAAATCTGTTTATTCTCTTGAACTAGAATAATTCCTGTGGCTTTGTTCGTTTATTAGCAATTGTTTTTCAAAGTTTGGAAAAATGTAGCAAAAAGAAAAACAAAAACAAATGATAAAACAAGAATATCATTCCTCTGCCTGCTGTTTACAAGACACTAAAGTGAATTAAAATTTACTCTAACAATACAGAATCCCAAAGTGCCATTTCATATGTTTAATGATGTTATCAGTGTGACAGAAATTTATGGGGAACTAGTTTATGGTGTTGTAAACCAAGGCTTTTTTGACCAAGTCATGAACTTGTTACTGAATAAAACAAAATATTCAAAACACAGGATGGAGCCACATATTAATTTAAAGTGGGACTAAGGGGGGCTGTATAAATTGAATAGAAAAATTAGCCACCCCTACACAGGCCTTTCAACTGAACTGATCCATTCATGGCCATATGGCTGGTGGCCAATACAAATAAGTCACAGATATGCAACAATGGGGACGTCTGGCTTACCTTCCCATCTCCCTCACACCCCACCCCATCCTATTCTCTTCTGTCTACATCTCCTGGGCTTTCTGACCCTTGGACTTTGCCCTCTTCTCTGGCTCCCTGCTTGCCCCTTGGACTGGCGTGAAACACTGGCCTAGCCCTGAGTGCTCTCCAGGACTGGCTTGCACCCCTCTTATCTCTTTGGGTAATCACCTCCCCACTTGGTGCTGGGCTCTAGACCTTAAGTTGAGCTTGGGCCATCCAATCAGCATCCTGAGCAGACTGGCCCCAGACCACCCTGAGGGACGACTAGACAGTGTGAGTTAATAGCGGGCACCAAATAGTAAGGTGCCTTTACTTCCCAGGCTGCTCTTCTTGTGACAGGACCTCTTCAGCCAGGCTGTGGCTTGGTAGCAAGGGATTGTGTTCCTTGATCTCACAGCTGCTTCTTCTGGATGGGCACAGGTATAGAGGCCAACAGTAGGGCCCGAGCTGGCTGAGGGAAGCATAGGGGCAGGAATGTGTGCTGCTTGTGGCCGAGCCACATCTGCCCTGCATCAATGCTGAGGTGCAACCTGAGAGAGATGTCCAGCCAAACCCCCTTTTAAAGGAGCTTTCCTTGTGATGTCTCTAGGGACATAAAGCATGAAAAACCTCAGAGATGGAAAAGGTGTCCAGAAGTCTTAGTTTAAAAGGCAGCGTATTAGTCAGGATTCTCCAGAGAAACAGAACCAATAGGATATATAGGAATTGGCTCACACAATTATGGAGGCTGAGAAGTCCTAAGATCTGCAGTCTGCAAGCTGGGGACCCAGGAGAGATGATGGTTTAGTTCCAGTCCAAAGTCAGGAGGCTTGAGACCCAAGAAGAGCCGATGTTTCAGCTGAGTCTGAAGGCAGGAAAAGACTAACATCCCCATTCAAGGCAGTTAGGCAGGAGGAGTTCCCTCTTACTTGAGGGAGGGTCGGTCCTTTTGTTCTATTCAGGTCTTCAGGGGATTGCAGGAGGCCCACACATGTTAGGGAGGGCAATCTGCCTTACACAGTCTACTGACTTAAATGTTAATCTCATTCAGAAACCCCCTCACAAACACACCCAGAATAATGTTTGACCAAATATCCAGGTACCCCACGACCCAGTCAAGTTAACACACAAAACTAACCATCGCAGGGAGTGATGGTAGAGATTAGAGCAAGCGAAGAGACTGCAATGTATCAATTCTGGCTGCATATCAGAATCACCTGGGGATTTTAAAAATAGCTGCCTGGGCCCCATCCCAGGTCAATCACAATCTCTGTGGGGTGGAGCTTTACATTTTTAAACATCTCCTGAGATGATTCTGATGTGGAGTCAGAATCATGAAGCTCTGGACTGGGAGGATGGAATGCAATAAATGGCTAGACAAATGATGAATAGAAGGAATCCAGCTACTAGTGCTAACCTAGGAAATGAATTTTTAATAAGTCTTCTTCAGAATGCAAGAGGTTAAGCCAATTTCTTTGATTTTCAGCTTAAGAGAGTTCTTCAGCATGGAGTGGGGAAAATGTCCTGGAAAGAGCACAGACTTGAAGATCTGAAGGATTTAGGTTCAATCCCAGCTCTATCACACAAGTTATTTAACCTCTCGGAATCCCAGATAACTAACTAGTAAACTAGGGGTAATGATGGCTGAGACAACACTATTAAAGGTCAGCATGGTGGCCGGCCCTGAGGGGACACCAGCAAATGTCAGTCTCTTCTCTAAACTGCAAAAGCACAAGTAGAATTAAAATTTGAGAATCAGAAACATTCTTATCATACATGTAATCCCATCTATGTTTTCAATAAATAAATAATACATTACATACTGCACTTCCTTTAGCAATCTTTCTTATCAATCACTATCTTGTACCAAAACCTCCTGTAGTTCATAAACAGAAAAAAGGACGTCAGATATTGAACGTGGAAAGGAATGAATGAAGGATTAAACTTGAATTATTCATAGCTCTCTCGAAGTTGAAACTCTCCAAGGAATTCAAGTATTGCCAAATATGAAGAAAAAGATAAAAATGGGGAAAGTGAAAGGGAAGAAGGAAGGAGATTTAAGGTTATTTCTTTAAGTCAAAGTTCAGAGACAGGAAACAGGTCTAAACTCATTCATGTGTATAGAGCTCCTTAAGAAATAATTTTTCCACCACTTACTTCACACTAAAATAGGGGCTGAAATGCCTGATGCAAGAAATGACTGTGTTCCACAATTATTATCAGCTTATTAATCTTAATTGGAGTCAATAATTTTCCACAACTGAAAGAATATTATCTGGTTGTTCTGCCTGTAGATAAATGTTTTAAGCTCTAAAAAAAAAAAAAGTCTCCTTCCTTCAAAATTCAAGCCCTCCTATAAAGAGTGCCAATGAGTTGCTTTGCTTATGATTTTGTAGGGACTTTATTCACTTATGGAATCAGTCCATTAGATCATGGGCACACTTTATATAGCAATACTGGGACATGTTAACATTGTGGAATCTTTCACTAATTTCATCCTGTAGATATGTATTAACTACTATAAGTATAAGACTCCTCTCCAACTACAGAGTCATAGCTACATCTATACATACAACCACACATACATGTTGTTGATATGTTTCACCTAACTGATTTAGAGTTGCATGGGATTTAGTAGGAATGGGCACACAAAAGAATCAGGAAGGATCATCTCTGTGCTAGTTGAGCTGACAAGCTGACTGAGGCATGTGGTGGGGAGAAAAATGTGGGCAAAACTGGCTTAAAATCCTGGCATTGCCAACTACTAGCTGTGTGATCTGGAACAAGTTACTTAATTTCTCTGAACTTTAGTTCTCACCTCTATAAATCAGGGTTAATAATACCTGTAGAGTTATTCTGAGGATTATGTGAAATTATGCATAAAGTGCCAAGCACATGGTAGACACTTTTCCTCTTACATAAATCTTAGAAACAAACGTTTCCTGCAGGTGGTTTGGTGTCCTTTTGGTTTGTTAAGTGGTGCCACATGTTCATAAAATATTGAGCTTGAAAACCCAAGCCAACTAAAAATTAAAGCTCCAGGACTTCCACTTCCAGGAAGATGAAGTAGACACACTTTCTCCCATTTCTCCTGCTAAGTATAACTAAAACCTTGGACATGAGATATAAAACAAACATAAGAAGACTGAAAAGTGGAGAGAAGAAGGCAGACTAGCTAGAAATCTCAGGACCCATGGAACAACACAGTGGTGAGTCATTCTTATTACTTTTTATTTCACATATCCCATACTTAGAGCTGAAGAAGCCAGCAACCTGGGCATAGACGAAAGGGCACAAATGAAAAAAGTGCCTCGGAAAGCATGCTCTCTCAAGGAAAGGGGCAGCCTAGAAAGATAGTAAACTTCTAAATAATAAATGCTGTGCTCCAGCCAAACACCACACAAAAAAACTATGCCCCAACCTCTACCCATGCCAGCAAAGCCCAGGTTGGGAGCCTAGACTTCCACCTCATGAGACTATAATGAGGGGCCCCAACAACCACTCTGGGATGGTGTCAAAGAACACCAGTGGAGAGTCAGGACTTTCACCACTGCCTAGTGATAATGAGGCCACCCCCACTGTGGTGTCAAAGGAGACCACGTGGAGAGTTGGAACTTCCACCCCTGCCCATCAATGATGCTTAATAATGAGCAATGATGATAATAAGCAATAATGACATCTCTCACGTGTCAATGGAGGCTGAGTGGGGAACCTGGACTTCTGTCCCCACCTAAGCAGTAAGGAGGCAGTACCCACCTCTCCCCTGCTAAAGTCCTGTCAGAGAAAGCCAGCTTAAAACAGATTTCAATAAGACCCAGAGTCTCATAAAATAATATCAAAAATCCCAGTTTTACTGGAAATCATTTGTCATACCGAGAAAGAGAAAAATCTCAAACTCAATGAAAAATGACAATCAACAGATGCCAATACCATGATAACAGAAAATTCAGGATTACCTGAGAAGGATTTTAAAGAAGCCATGATAAACTGCTTCAATGAGCAATTAATAATATGTTTTGAAAAAATAGATGACCTCAGAAAAGAAAATCTCAGCAAAGAAACAGATGACCTAAAGAAGAATCAAATGGAAATTTAGAACTAAAAAAATAACATAACAAAATAAAAAGCTCAATGGAAGGGCTCAACAGCTGAATGGAGGGAATAAAGGAAAGAATCAGTGAACTGGAAGACAGAACAGTATAAATTACTCAATCTGTACAACAGAGAGAAAATAAATTAAAAAGAAAATGAGCCTCAAGGACCTGTGGGACTAAAACAAAAAAAAACTAACATTCATGTCATCAGAGTCCTGGAAGGAGAGGAGAAAAAGGGAGGGGCTGGAAAAGTAGTTGGAGAAACAATGGCTGTGAAAACTTCCGAAATTTGGCAAGAGACATAAACCTACAGATTCAGAAGCTGAATGAACCCCAAATAGAATAAAGCCAAAGAAATCCATGCCAGGATGCATCATATGTAAACTTCTGAAAATTAAGGCCAAAGAAAACGTTTTGAAGGCAGCAAGAGGGAAACAACACTCTACCTACAGGAGAAAAATAATTCAAAGAGTGGCTTTCTCATCAGAAAATATGGAAGTGGAAACAATATTTTTCAAGTGCTGAAAGAAAACAACTGTTAACCCAGAATCCTATACCTAGGGAAAATATCCTTCAGGAATGAAGGGGGAAACAAAGACATTCTCAGAGGAAGGAAAACAAGAGAAGTAGCTAGCAGACCTATTCTGAAAGAATAGCTAAAGGAAGTTCTCTAAACAGAAGTGAAAAGTGAAATGAAGAAACCATGGAATGTTAGGAAGGAAGAACACAGTAAACAAAAAAATAGGTAAGTATAATAGACTTTTCTCTTCCTCTTGAGTTTTCTAAATTATGTTTGATGGTGAAGCAAAAATTTTTGACAAAGGTGCAAAAGCCACTCAATGGAGCAAAGAAAGCATTTTCAACAAATAGTGCTGGAGTAAATGAACGTCTATAGACAATTCTCACACCTTATATAACACTTGACTCAAAATGGATCACAGACTTAAAAATAAAACATAAAACTTTAGGAAAAAATAGAACATCTTTAGGATCTCCCGCTAGGTAAAGAGTTCTTAGACTTGACACTAAAAGCAGAATACATAAAAGGAAAAATTGATAAATTGAGCTTCATCAAAACTAAAAACTTTGCCTCTGGAAAAAAAGTCCTGTTAAGAGGATGAAAAGATAAGCTATAGAAAAATGTTTGCAAATCATATATCCAACAAAGAACTAGGAGAGAATATATATAAAGAACTTTCAAAACTCAGCAGCAAAAAAGCAAATGATCCAATTAGAACATGGGCAAAAGACATGAAGAGACATGCAACATAATTAGCCATTAGAGTAATGTAAATTAAAACCACAATGATATACCACTACACACCTTTCAGAATAGCTAAAATAAAAAATAGTGACACCACCAGATGCTGGTGAGGATGTGGAGAAACTAGATCACTCACACATTGCTGGTGGGAATGTAAAATGGTGCAGCCACTCTGGAAAAGTCTGGCAGTTTCTTAAACAATTAAACATACAACTATTATATGACCCAGCAATTGCACTCCTGGGTACTTATCCCAGAGAAAGGAAGACTTATATTCACACAACAATCTCTACACAAACGTTTATAGCAGCTTGATCCATAACAGCCCAAAACTGAAAACCACCCAGATGACCGTCAATGAATGAATGACAAAACAAATCGTGATATATCCATCCCATGGAATATTACTCACCAAAAAAAAGGAATGAAGTACTGACACATGCAGCAATCTTAATGAAGCTCCACAGAATTGTCCTCAGTGGGGGAAAGAAAAGCCAAGCACGAAAGGTTATATATTGCATAATTCTCTCGATAAAACATTCTTGAAATGACAAAATTATAGAAATGGAGGTGGAGGGGAGGGAAGTTAGTGCAGCTATCTATACAAGGGAAGCATGCAGGAACCTTGTGATAACAGACTTTTTCTGTGCCTTGACTCTAACAATGACAATATCCTGGTTGTGATACTGTACATACTAGAGTTCTGCAAAATGTTAGTTACCATTGGGGGAAACTGGGTAAAGGATTGCTCTGTGTTATTTCGTACAACTGCATGTGAAATCTACAACGATCTCAAAACAAAATTTAATTTAAAAATTTAATGCTCCAGAGATGACTTGCAAACTGGTAAAGAAAGTAAGCAAAAGCTAAACAAAACAAGCAAACAAAAACCAACTCTCACGCAAACACAGACCTTTAAAGAGAGAAGCGTTCTTAATTATCAACCTGTTTGACTTCTTCATCTAAAGTGTTTCTTAATGTTGCTTCAGCTGGAATGAAAAACTAAATAATTTATTCTCTCAATTCTCTGTGACATCTATAGATGTAAGTGAGATATTGGATCTACCCAAGTAAAACCAATATAGGTTCAAGCTTGGGTTCCAAACTCCTGCCTTCTCCTCACCATCAGCCTAGCTCCCCTTCCCTGGAATGCAGCCACAGCTGAGCCATATTCCCACAGCCATTGTCAGCATGTCTATCTGGTGACATGAGCAGAGACCTGCCTTACCCTGCCTTTTGGCCAGGAGGAGATGATGGGGTGAAGTGGATATGGTAAAGGTGCTGAAATGCTGGAGCCAAGTTTGCTACTATCAGCATCAGAAGCATGATTAACAGAGGAGAAATTTCATTCCTAAGGCCTGCTGCTGTCAGCAAGTTCCAAGAAACACTGGGCACTGCTATAGCAACTGATTTCACATGCATCAGGAGAAATCATAACAGTATTAGTTCTCCCTGGAGACAGTCAAAGTTGAAACTGCCTGCAATTAGAGAGTGCTCCCCATTTCCTCTAAAGATGCTGGCACTGGCCTGATCTTTCTGCCTTTCTCTGACCACTCTGGGTTATTCAGTCTTCTGAGGCCTCCTGTTTTTGTCCCTGATGAGGATAGTCCTGCCCTATACAACTAAGCCATTTGTATGCTATTCTGAGCCTTCAAAGGCCAAGAAGCTGGGAGTGGGAGTCTGGGGGTGGGGATCAGAGGGGGAGAAATCACAGGATTGAGTTTAAAGCTCTAGGCCTGAGCACCAGCTCTACCAGTTAGCCATGTGACCCACAAGCAGCTTAACCTCCCCGTACTTCTGTTTCGCCATCTGAAACATGGTGCTATTAACGATACCTCTCTCATGAGATCAGCACGTGGAACAAAGTAGATAATAGGTGTAAGGATACTTTGTAAGTATAATAGCCATGCAAACACCAAGTATTTGCCTGAAGCAAAGGATCTTCTCTTCATTTTAGGAGATAAACATCCAAAATGATGGTATTTATTTAAAGTCCTTACCATGCTCTTCATTTTACTTCTACCTATTTTAAGGAATTCAAGGAAGCCATCAGTGAACATGTACAGCTAACCTAATTCTGGTCCTGCCTCTGCCACTATTAGTAGCCATGGGATCTGGGACATAACCACTCAGAGCCTCCGCTTCCTCATTCACAAAATGAAGATAATAATACACAAGAGCTGATACAGGGATCGGGTAATGCATCTTAAAATTCTTTGGAAAATACCCAATAAATGTAGAGATATACATTTGGATATCCTCGTGCATATACGTATGTATTTGTAATATTTTAGATGATTATGGAGTCATAATTTGAGTTTGAGGTCAAAATTTTTTCATCAAAAGCTTTGCCATCAACAATCTTTACACCAAAAGAACTCTGAAATGAACTGCAGTTGAATATCTACCTTTTTAAGGCAGGTGCAGAGTGAGATAAAAATAATCTCTTTTTTGTATTTATGCTAAATGTGGTGAATTATTGATTTGTCACTTGTGGTGGATTAAAGATGATCAGAGATTCTTTGCTGTTCCTCCCATTGAGAGGTGAAGTCTATATCCCCTCCCCTGGAATCTGAAGAGGGGGATGTGGGTATCTCCGAAAACCTAACCAACAGAATATGACAGAAAGGAAGATGTGCCATGCCAATTTCCAGGCTAAGCCTTAAGAAACTAACAGCTTCTACTTTCTGACTTGTTCTTGGAGCCCTGACCCACCATGTAAGAAGTCTGACTCTCCCAAGGCTGCTATTCTGTGAGGAAACCCAAGCTGGTCTCTTGGAAAGACCACATGAGGAGAGAGAGTTGTCTGGCCACCCCTAGGTCTTACAGTTCTCAGCCATTTCTGTCATCCCAGCCAAGATCCCAGGATGGTGGCACGGAGGTGAACTGTACTTGCTGTACTGTCTGAATGCCTGGCCCACAGGATCAAAGATAGAAGAATAAATAAATAGCTTTAAGCCACTGCATTTCAGAGTGGTTTGTTTCACAGCAATAGATAACTGGAAAACCATCCAAACATGAAATGATAAAAATTTGATGGTGATTTATGAAAGTGTGTATCACTAAAATGAAATTTCAGTCCCAAAGTTGCTTCAGTTTTAGAACAGGAAAACATTTTCCTATGGCTAGCTGCCAGTGGGTGTGTGAGAAATTATGGCAAACTGGAATGATTCCTCATTATTTCCAAGTACACTGAAAAGGGGAAAAGCCTCATTAAACATTGTTAAGAAACAAAATCTATGTAGGCTAAATCTCTTCTGCAGAGATACAACAGAAAAAGAAAAAGTCTAAAAGTCTAAAAAAAGGCCTCAAAAAGTCTTTGGGTGAGAGGAAGAGGGTTCTGGATTACTCCCCAAGGTTGAGGTTAAACTCATTATTGGACAATGACTTAAGGACTGTATAAATACTGCACCATTCATTCAAAACCATGTAGACCACTAAACACAAATTATTTCTAGAACATATTTGGCAAATGATCGTGTAACTCCACAAGAGGTAACTAAGAAAAATTCAAACAAATATGTTAAACTCATTGGTATTGCATATATTTTTTATTTTCTGTATATTACGATGTTTTGACATCTTAAAAAACCTTTCTAGCTGGGGAGAGACTGCCCCTCCTGGGACTAGCCAATTCTTGGAGATAGCAAAGGGCCCCGCTGAGAGCACGCCTTTGATATGCAAACTAACTAATCCGGAGCCAGACTTCCTCTCTCTGGCCCATATACCCCAGGAAGCCTTAATCATCCCAGGGCCAGGTACCAGGCAACTAGAGACCACTGCTATAACCCAAAATCCTCCAAAATTATTCAAACTAGCCAATCCTAAACTATTTACCCTGTTCTGCCTTGCTTTTTCCATGGAAACGCCAATAAGGGCTGCGGCCTTATTTTATCAAACCACATCCAACACGAACATTCTTAGAATATCATTCAAAGGGTTACAGGTTCAAAGACTTAGCCGAAGTCAAGTGTAGCGGGTGGGTGAGGTGAGGCTAGTTTAATGTCCATGGAATCATGGAGAGGCTTTTCTCTGCTCCAAGACCAGGCAGGCTCCTGACTGATGTCACCCACTGACGTCAGTGAGGCCCGGTTTGGGAGTGCAGATGGGTCAGCACGTCTCCCATCATGGTTAGAAAACCAACCCAGAAACCCCCATCGTGAAGGGAGGATAAGTCATGTCATCTTCCTTACAAAGGAGAACAGGTGAGAAAGAGCAGGAGAAGAGAAACTCAGCTGCCTAATTCCAAACTCCAGTTTCTCATGTAGTCTAGCAGAAAAAAGTTATCTAGCTTGATAAGTACCTACTTCTTTTAGCTCTTATTAATAAAATATCTTAATGGTTGTGTAGTTTTAAAAAGCGTACACAGCTTTAAATTGTACAGGACTGCATATCTTCTGAAAATGAAGCCTGTCTCTATTACTGAGTTACGAAAACTACATATTAAGATTATAAGCATACACTTTAATAGAAATACAAGATGAAATTGAACGTTCTTGCCTGGTGATATAAACCAAGTGTTTTATTAATAGTCCATGTTAGTAGAGCGCAGATGGCGAAAAATGTACAGAGGTATGACTCACTTCTACCTTGAAATGCTTTACTATACTATCAGCAGAAATCAGATTTTATATCTTCTAAACTTGCAAACATGGTGCCTTTATTTTTCTCTGAGAAAGGCTATAGTGAAAACAAATGAATTGAGGTCTTTCATCCCTTTCTGGATCCTCTGCCTTCACCACTGCTCATCTGCTGGTAGGGGATGAAGCAGGAAGCAAACATGAACAACTCAGAGGAATGTAGGAGACATTTGGAGGTGTAATTAAAAGAATTACATGTCTGCCACTTTGTGCCTTTAATTTAGGAAGTCAGTGGCTTAAATCACCTACTTCACAGCATGAGTAATGCCCAGAAAGTCTGTGCTGTCGCCACATTTAAAGAGACTCTCTGCCACCCAGACTGAAGCTGAGTGGCACTTTCTTCACTGGATCAAAATACTTAAATGATTCTCATGATTGACTACTGATGGTAGTCTTATCTAGACATTCCTGCCATTCGGATCTTTCTACCATCTTCTTCAAAAAAACTCCAAGCTGCCATTCAAGCATTGTTAAATAGTGTCAACTCATTTCCTAGATGAAGGACCAAGAAAGGGTACCATGTATTTGGGTCATGCCAGCTGGACTGGGGTTAAAAGTTCTCACTCATCATGTCAATTTTTGGACATCAAGCTACAGAATAGGCCTATCTGGTCAACCCAGGCAAATGACTGGTGACTGAGCCAATGGATTGTTGTCTCCTTCCCAGGATGGCCCCTTTAGATCTTCAGGGGGTCCAGCAAACCAGCTGTTACCTGAACACAGCTGTGAATACACAGGCCTTTCAGACCATCATGCCTGTCCAGCCCTATCAGGTGAGAAGGTCACCAGGGTTAGTAGCCTTCTTGCCTACAGGAATACCTACCATTAGGTGTAATACTATGTTACTACACATAATACTATGTTACTTGCCAACAGCAGTTAGGTAGCTAATTTGGGGCAGTTTAGTTTTTAAAAGCGGAAAATATGTAGTTCAGCAATGGCAACCCAAAACTATTCCTTTATTTCCAGTGGCCACTTCCAGCAATAGTCCCAGATGATGTTCTCTTTTCCTAACTCTTCAGTTCAATGTCCTTATCATCACCTCGCTCCTAACTCTCTCAAAGTCAAATGTTTGAGTATAATTTTTATGCCACTCTATTGACTGACTCACCTATCTGTTTAACATGACTGAAGTTCTAGACCATGTATTAAGAACTGGAGATATACAAATGCATTCTCATTATAAGAAGATTTCAAAAAACGAGAAATATATAAGGTAAAAATGTGAAAGTTCCCTTTATCTTTCCCAACTTTACTCCTCCTCTAGAGATAACTATTGTTATCTATATTTTCCATAGTTTTAAAAATGCATATATATGTGCACACACAGTCTATGTATTACATGCTAAGTATGTACACATGGAAATGTTGGGGTGTGTGTTCATGCACAATTTTAGATATGCTACTCATAGGTCAAAAGTACAAATTACTGAAAATTATACTACATATCATTTTTAAATTCCCACTCTGATCTTTTTGTTTGGACAAATTTCTCAGAGTTTGCAGAAAGAAGACACCACTGGACTCACAGCCAGCCAGCCCAGAGGCTTTTGCTCGGTAAATATTCTTCTCACTCATTCATTCAAAAAAATATTTATTGGGCCCAGACCATCTTCCAGAGACTGTGCTAACTGGGAGTACAAAAATGAAGATGGAGCCTTACCCTCAAATCTGGAATACACAGGATTAAAATGAACATATATACTGTTTTTCCAAAATAAATTCTTATTTTTTAAGAAAATAACCTCAAAAATCCTTTAGGTTATAAAGTTATTTTTTTAATTGTATAAACTCTCAGGTGTTCTAATGATAGTTGTTCAAATATTAGCCTCCCAGGTAACAAGACATGGCAACTCAATATTGATGCATGTCTCTCCAGAAGAGCCTGAAGAACTCATTTTTCAGGTAACGTGAGAAACTTCGGGCAGCTTTCACATCAAACTGACCACACATGCACAGGGCTGGCTTGATAGGAAGGATGGTGGGGGAGCCCTATGTTTTTCACGTGTTTATAACTGAGGTCGGCTCAGTCAGAAGGTGCTGATGTGGTGCCGGGTTCAGGGGCAGGGGAAGAAACGACCTAGAGACCTGTCTCTCCTCCCAGGAGGTAATTATGCAGGTTGAGAGAGCTGAAGGGTTCATTGGACTTTAAGCTTGAATGCCATCCTTTCCCTCTCATCTTAGTAGAAGACAATCACTTGCTCCTTCTTTCAACTGGGAAGGAAAAGAAAGTGACTTTGGAATGTGCTATAGATGGGCTTTTACAGCTGCCACTAAACTCAATTTTAAGAACAGCATTTTAAGTGAGAGAAAAAATTATTCAACAAATGTCCCTGATCATTTTTCCACGTAGACTGAAAGCCCAGTTTACTTAAATCATGACATGACCTACAAGTGACCTTTTGGCTTCCATCAGTCCAGCCAGCCTGGTGACTCCCCCCAACCACTGTCACCATGGATCCACGAACGCTGTATTACAGAAGGAATGAGGGTTGTAGTGGGACTTACGTAACCCACAGGCCCGTCTCTATCCCAACCCTCTGCTCACATTAACACTAAGCAGGATATCATTGAGAAAGGGGAAATGCGATCATAGCTTTTGCCCCCACACTGCTATGAAATTCCAGGCTTTTATGTGCAGGAAGCTCCATGTTGATCTTGGCATCTCCGTGGGTTAAAAATCTTGTTTAAACGTTGCAGTCTTAGAATAGTCTTTGAGGTTTTTCTATGTTGTTTCATAAAAGGCTTCTGCCTGATTATTTACAGATGCTGTCTCTGAGAAAGCTGAAAATAGTCTCACTACGAATGCTGAAATTTGGACTCAGGCTTCCCTTACTATTTTACGGTGAACAGTTCAACAGAGCTCAAGTCCAAAGGTTGACATGCTCCTCCAGCTTTAAATGGGGATTCTGTTAGGGTCTCCAGCACTGAGGTTTCTGTTGACCTGACCGCAGCCCGTCAAGGAGTCATTCCTCAATTTACTCATTTAGCAAACATTTGTTGAGCCCTACGATGTGTTCGGTCTTGTGCCAGGGGCTGGGGACATGGAGGTAAAAACCAAGGTTCAGCCTTTGAGGAGCTCAGTCTAAGGAGAGGAAGTAAGTCAACCAACAACTAGAAGATGGTGTGACCAACACTGTAACAGATAAGCAGACTATGCTGGGGTCACCTCACTGGGCACAGGGAGGGGAGATGAACTCCTCTCAGTTCAGTTACTCAAGCTCTCCTACACTCACCTCGCACTCTAACTCATAATAAACAAGGTTGGACAATCACGGTGGGGATTCCTTGTCTCTGTTTCTTCCTTCTTCAAATGTGAATCAGGCCTCTGCCTCTGGGGGGGGGCTGATCTGTAATATTTCAGATTAAGAGCCCATTTTGTTCTTCAAAATTTCCAGAGAAGAACTTAGTGCAACCTTCATAAATGTGTCCATAGTATTCACCTACTTAGGCAGAAAGCTCTTCAATCTCCATAACCATAGTCCTTGAGGTGTTGTTGGAGTACTTTCTCCTGTGCCCGCCTTGGTGGAAAGCTGGCCTCTGTGGAAGCATCTGTCCATACTTAGAGTCATGCCCCTGCCTTCTCTCTTCCAGGCTAAGCGGTCCAGCCCCTCTCACTCGGGGCTCGTTCATCTCCTTTCAATGCTTTCAGTGTCATGTCCTGGACTCACTCCAAACCCTCCTTAACCCTTCTCAATTACAAAACCCAGAACTGGGCCAGGAAAGGAGTGTGCTAGGCCAAAGATTTTCCTACCCAATTGCTACAAATTCCTTAGAGTCTCCACAGGCTGGTTAAATAAGTCTCTTTTTACATGATGACCAAGGGAGACCCTGGGATGACAGCACTAGGGGAAGAGTTAGAGGAGAGTAAAATACAGTCCTTGTAGGTTTAATTAGGGACACATGATCCCCCTGGTCATCAACATTACCACTCCTGGCAACACTAACTTCTCTCCTGAGCCATCAGATCATGTGGGTGAATACTGGAGAGTGCTTTTGGATTAACAGTAGTACCATAAACCACTGTTACTGAGTTAAAGACTTCTCCATGTGATTTACAACTTGCAGTAATAATGACCTGGTGAGTTTAAGAACTCACCACTCCATCTCTTGTTCTATAGTCTCTTCTTAAAGAAAAATGAACCAAAATTTAAGCTGAGAGCAATAACATAATCACATCTCATGTTGGTATAGTATTTTTTATTTTCCAAAGTACTTTCCCACGTCTCACCTCATCTAATCCTCACAATAACCTTGTGCAGTGAATTTTGAATACACTGACTTCACAGCTAAGGAAACAGAGGCATAAAGGTGTTAAGGGACTGGCTCAAGGTCATAGAAAGTATCAAAGGTGGGACTCAAAGGTCTGCCTCACCTCTCTCTTTTATAACTACTATTTGCAAAATACATCATAGTTATACAACAGCTTTTCATATATACTATTTTATTGGTTCTCAAAATATTCCTAGGATGCAAATAAGGAACTAGCAATAATAAAAACTGCGCAGGAAATAATGGTGAAAAATTTTGAAGTAGATCAGAATGATTAATGGGTGTTATCAATGGAAAACTAGGCATTGTCTAGCGCACCCTTCCAGATTATGATTCTATGAGGTCTCTGCACATTTTGTGGTCTTTAAGCTATTTTATAACTTATAAGTTGTAGATAACTGAGAGCAATGTAAACAATTCTTGCCCACAGACATGCAAATGGACTTGGTCCACTGGAAATGCAATTGATTTCCCCCTCTCTGTGGAAGAAGCCAGTTTTGCATCTATGAAGCCAATTCACTTCAGGATTCCAGATCGCCTATCTGTGGCACCTGCCCTTTGGATTCTTCTTTAAACTGGTTGCAACATCTTACTGATTCTCTCATTAATTAATGATTAAAATAAATCCTTGACACATGTCCATTTGATATTGGTATGAGAGTCATGATTTTACCTTTTAAAATAATTATCCTTTAACAACACTTATTGAGCACTCACTATAAGCCCTTACTAAGGACTTTACACACATTTAATCCTCACAACAACAATAAGGCAGGCACTCATCTACATTTTCTAGATGAGAAGACAGAGGTTCAGAAAGATGAAGTAACTTGCTTAAAGTCTCACATTCATCAAGGGAGAGAATCACTTCTCTCGTGCTTCTCTCTGAGCCCATTGCAATTGATTTTTTCTTGGGGTCTGTGATATATGGAACTAAATACCTTGGGCAGCAAGGTCCCTGACAGGTGAATACATGAGGCCCTCTTGAGCAGCTGCAGATGGCAGTCTGCAGTTCATGCACTGTGAAGTTAAAATCATTCTCATTTTGGATGTTGATCAACATCCCGCTGAGAGACAATTTGGAGTGCACTTGATGTTATCTGTCTCCCACACCATGTGAGCTGAGGGAAGTTGGTGTCCTGGAAACAGCACTGGCTTCATAGTTAGAAGACAGGCATTCTTGCCCTGGCTCAGCTACTGACAAGAAGTGTGACCCTAGGCAAGGCACTTAACTTTCTGGCTCTCATCTGTAGTGAGGAAGATTGGATGGACAGAAGGGTAAGCACGAGGACAAATTCACTTGTGCCCACATACTAACAAAGACAACATGTACTAAGCCAGTTGAACACAGTATGTGGGTCCCTGCCCTTTCAGTCACTAAACCTGGGTCTCAAGGGGAGAAAAAAATCCTCATTTTAAAATTGGTAAAGGAGTAAGAATTGCAGGTCATCCAGTACACTCAGGAAGAAATGTTTACACTTCGCCCCTGCTGGGCAGAGCTGTTCTGGGTGATCGCTCAGGCTTAGCCCTTTAGAGGTTTCTGCATTGGGTCCATGGGCAGTGGCTCAGGGATGCAGCCCCTTGGAAGAAAAGTGAAACTCTATGGCTGGGACTAAAAAGATCTGAGGCTTATCTATGAAATTGTTAATCCTAGAGGAGAAAGATCTTGTCTTACTTATCTTGGTGTCTCCCCAGTGACTTACACAGCTCATAACTAGTTCTCAAATGAGTAGTGAATTGAATGCAAACCCATTAACTAGTTAAAGCATTGATGCAACAAACGTATTTATTGGTCATCTACCACATGCCCGGCATTATCCCAGATGAAGAAGACCTCTACCCCACCTCACAATGCTTACGGGCAAGTGAGACAGGCTCCCCAGATTCCACTCTCCTCTCTCACTGCCTTTGGGGAAGCACTCTCATTCCCTTTCAAAGTTGTCGTTAGTGTTTTAACTATCATCTTTTAAAAACATGCAATTCTACATGCACTGTTACTTGCCCCCATGGAGGTCCTGCTTAAAGAGATTTTTCCAACAAATATTGATCAAATGTTTACCATGAGTTATGCCTTGTTCTATGCACTGGATTAAAATAGAGAAAGTCTCTGCTTCCATAGAGTTTATTTACATTTTAGGGTGACACAGGGTGGTAGGAGGAGATAGATGGAACTAAAAGAATTTTTTAAAAAGGCATATAAATTGGAAAGGAAGAAGTAAAATTGTCTCTTATTTGCAGATAACATATTATATAGAGAAAACCCTAAAGACTCCACCAAGAAAATCTTAGAATTAATGAATGAATTCAATAAAGTTGCAGGATACAAAATCAATATACAAAAATCTGTTGCATTTCTATATACTAACAACAAACTATCAGAAAGAGAAATTAACAATCCCATTTACAGTTGCACCATAAAAAAAAATACTTAGGAACAAATTTAACCAAGGAGGTGAAAGACCTGTACACTGAAAAATTTAAGACATTGATGAAAGAAATTCAAGAAGACACAAATAAATGGAAAGATATCCCATGTTCATGGATTGGAAGAATTAATATTGTTAAAATGTCTATACTACCCAAAGCAATCTACAGATTCAATGCAATACCTATAAAAATTCCAATGGCATTTTTCACAGAAATAGAACAAACAATCCTATAATTTGTATGGAACCACAAAAGACCCCAAATAGCCAAAGAAATCTTGAGAAAGAACAACAAAGCTGGAGGCTTCACACTGCCTAATTTCAAACTATATTACAAAGCTACAGTAATCAAAACAGTATAAAAACAGACACATATATCAACAGAACAGAATAGAGAGTCCAGAAATAAACTCACATATACGTGGTCAATTAATTTCTGACAAAGGAGCCAAGAACATACAATGAGGAAAGAATAGTCTCTTCAATAAATGATGTTGGGAAAACTGGACAGTGACATGCAAAAATAATGAAACGAGACCTTTATCTTACATCGTACACAAAAATCAACTCAAATTGGATTAAGACTTGAACATTAAGACCTGAAACCATAAAACTCCTACAAGAAAAAACAGGGTAAGCTTCTTGACATTGGTCTTGGCAATGATTTTTAGAATTTGACACCAAAAGCAAAGGCAACAAAAGCAAAAATGAACAAGGAGGACAACATCAAACTAAAAAGCTTCTGCACAGCAAAGGAAACCATCAACAAAATGAAAAGGCAACCTATGGAATGGGAGAAAATATTTGCAAATCCATTAAGGGATTAATATCCAAAAGACACAAGGAACTCATAAATTCAATAGCAAAAAACCAAATATGTAACCCAATTAAAAATTGGGCAAAGGATCTGAGTAGACGTTTTTCCAAAGAAAACATACAAATGGCCAATGGGTACATGAAAAGGTGCTCAACATCACTAATCATCAGGGAAATGCAAATCAAAACCACAATGACATATCACCTCACACCTGTTAGGATGGCTATTATAAAAAGAAAAGAAATAATAAATACCAGTGAGGATGTGGGGAAAAAAACAGGAATCTAAACTGGTGCAACCACTATGGAAAACAGTATGGAGGTTCAAGAAATTAAACAGAGGGCCGGCCCGGTGGCGCAGTGGTTTAGTTCGCGCTTGGCAGCCCAGGGTTCGCGGGTTCGGATCCCAGGTGCCTGCCGACACACTGCTTGTCAGACATGCTGTGGCAGCATCCCATTTAAAGTAGAGGAAGATGGGCACGGATGTTAGCCCAGGGCCAGTCTTCCTCAGCAAAAAGAGGAGGATTAGCAACGGATGTTAGTTCAGGGCTGGTCTTCCTCACAAAAAAAAAAAGAAATTAAAAAGAGAATTACCCTATGATCCAGCGATCTCACCTCTGGGTATATATCCAAAGGAAATGAAATCATCATCTTGAAGAGACATCTGTATTCCCATATTCTTTGCAGCATATTCACAATAGCCAAGGTATGGAAACAACCTAAGTGTCTGTTGATGGATGAACAGAAAAAGAAAATGTGAGAAATATATATATATGTGTGTATATATACATACACAATGGAATATTATTCAGCCTTTAAAAGGAAGGAAATCCTGCTATTTGCAACAACATCGATGAACCTGGAGGAGATTATGCTCAGTGAAATAAGCCAGACAGAGAAAGACAATGCTGCATGGTATCACTTATATATGGAATCTAAAAAAAAAAGTCAAACTCAGAAACAGAGTAGAAAGATAACCGCCAGGGGCTAGAGAATGAGGGAAATAGAGAGAGAGGTTGATAAAAGAGTACAAGCTGTCAGTTCTAAGATGAATGAGGTCTGAGGATCTAATGTAAAACGTGGTGACTATAGCTGATAACACAGCTCTGTATAACTGAAATTTGCCAAGAATAGAACTTAAATATTCTCACACATACACACACAAAGTAAATATGTGAGGTGATGGATGTGTTAACTCGATGGGGGGAATCCTTTCTCAATGCACACGTATAGTAAAACATGACATTGTACACTAAATATCTTACAGTTTTGTCAAATATATCTCAATAAAACTGAAAAAAAAAGAACTTTAAAAAACTTTACACTATGAAACTTAAAAAAAATTATTAGAAATCTTGTGTCGAATTTCTAAAATAAAAAATAACCTGGGGGCTGGCCCAGTGGCGTAGCAGTTAAGTTCGTGCACTCCGCTTTGGCAGCCTGGGGTTCGCAGGTTCAGAACCCAGGCGCAGACCTACACACCACTTATCAAGCCATGCTGTGGTGACGTCCCACATATAAAGGAGAGGAAGATGGGCACAGATGTTAGCCCAGGGCCAATCTTCCTCAGCAGAAAGGGGAAGATTGGCAACAAATGTTAGCCCATGGCCAATCTTCCTCACGAAAAAATAAATAACCAAAAATAACCTGAGCAATAAAAATTCATACCTTTCATATCTTTCCAGAACAAGTTAAATAATGGCAAAGAAGGTTGATTTCCACATGATTCTCTGATATCTCCCATTTCAGAGAATAGAGAAGTCAGATCTTTTTGTTAAAAATAGTGCTAAGTAATTGGTTACTTCAAGACTCATTGGGTAACTGAATCAAATGGATCAGAATGCATGCCATGGATTGCTCAGCAATCTGCTTTATGGCTAAAAAAGTGATTGATTAGAAATTATATCTAATTAATATAAATAGACACATTTCTGTGGCAGTTCATTAAAAAGAATTATTTTAAATAAAATATTATTCCCCAAATCAAGCAGAACTGCATTTAATTAGGTAATTAAAAACTTTTTTGAGACTTAAATTAAAAACTGTAAGTCCATAAAATTTTGGAAAATAATAATTAAGACATCAAACTATATATAAATATAATGGTTTTCCATTAAGATTTCATTAACTTAATGTTTTTTTCCCTTTGGATTAAATTATATCAGGCCAAAATAAACTCACCCTAGAGCAAATTTTCTAAGAAATGAATATAACATTTACTAGGGAACACAAACACACTAAAGGAAGTTTTTTGTAAGATATTTTTAAACCAGATGGAAGGCTTTACTTTAAAAATGTAAAAGGTCATAAAAGTCCCCCTTTTCGGGGTAATCATAATTTTTTTAACAGGCCAAAGTGAATATTATTAACTTACAAGTGAGACTTTGAATTCTTTAAAATGCAGTGGGGAGTGATTTTTCCTAAACAGTAAGGAGGAAAATCCCTCTGAGATTGTGACGTCACAGAACTTGAGATGAAAAATTTGCTCACGTGGAGACACTGTTAGTTAACCATCTGCTCTGTGTTTGTGTGTGTTTTCTTAATAAAAAGCATTCTGTGTCCCCCATAGTAATGAAGACGGTTTCGAAGTATTTAAACTATCGTTAGAACAACATGTACCACACTAGACGATCTCTATACTTGGCTGACTTGTTAGTAAGCAACACAAGCTATTTTCTGATGCAATTCATTATCAACACAAGCCAGCAAAGAATATGCAGCAGAGTGAAAGGGCAGGAGGACTGCATGATGATAGATGTGGATTTGAATGTCTAAGTCCAGGCCTATGTGAATTAATGAAATCTTGATAAAGACCTAGTAGGGAGAAACCCTACAGTTTATGAGTGACTCCCCACCACCCCATCTATGTAATCCAGCACTCTTTAATCCTTATTGCCCTTATTTTAATTCATAGCTCTTATTATTGTTCTGTTTTTTTATTCATTTATTTTCCATCTCTCCCAGTAGAATGTGAACAGCCTGAGGGGAGGGCTGTGGTTTGCTTACTGCTGCGTCCCTAGCTCCTAAAACAAAGCCTGGAAGACGGAAGTTGCTCAGTAAATATTTGGTGAAAGAACGAAGAAATCCTTTGGAGAATTGCAAACTGTACCTAGGTAACTTCGCCTATTAATTATCCCTATTTTGAAAAATTATATTTTTCCAGAGCTCTTTCCTAATTTATTATTTATTAACAAATTAATTATTAATAGTGCATTTAAAAAATAATATTCCCTTTCACTTGTATGGTAAATTTGAAACTTACAGTGAATCAAAACCTCTAAGGTTTTATTTGTACAGACAAAACTGCTAAGAACATGAGTATGAATGGACTAAGGTAAATTTATAATTTATAATAAATATAATTTATAAATTTATAATTTTTTAAACTGAAACATCAATTTTAAATTGTTTTCAACCTATCTTTATATCACCACAAAAAACAATCATCATACAGACACAAATCCAACTGAAGAATCCAATATTCTAAAAAAGAAGGAAAACTTTTACTGTAAAGTCATTGTCATGTGAAAGAACATTTTTAGGACTCAAAATGAAGAATATAATGAACAATAAAACTAGTTTTCCTAACAAATATGTTTTGTTTATCCAAGGAGTCAAAATTTTAAAAATATAGCATGACCCCATAATTATACCCTTCGTCAACTCTGCATGTAAATGTTTGTTCACTTTGTATTTAAATGGGTGGCATCACATAGGAACTATGGTCATATCATGTGGCCTCTTACAGCTGGTCAACACATTTTATCGTGACAGGCCTACTGACATGGGATTTGGATCAGGCACTTCATAGTTTGCATTTCTGTCTTATAACGTACTGAAGATTCCTCAGGACAGAGATCATGTCTTATTCCTTGAAGCACTTTGGAGAGTGCCTGGCACACACTTGGTGCTCAATAAAATCATAGATGAACGAATGAATGACCCATGGAATGTGGAGGGGGAAGGAGAGAGTAAAGTAAAGGACAACTGAGGTTTCTAGCTTGGATAAACAGTGATGACACTGATGACAGTGGGAATTCATGAGGAGGAGCACACCGGGAGCAAGCTAACAAGTTTGATTTTGGACATGCTGGGTTTAAAGTCCTAATATATATCCAGGTGGAGATGTCCAGTAAGTAGTTGGGAAAACTAGGCCACAGCTCACGAGAAGTACCAGGGCTCCTTCTCTCACGTTTGCTTGTACTTGGTTCCCTCCAACATACAGAAGCGTACGTTGGAAAAGTAGCAGCAACAGTAGCAGTTGAGTGGTGGTGATAATGATGATGAAGATGGTAATAACTGTTAACAATTATTGAACCATTGCCATGTGCCAGACACTGTGCTAAGGGTTTATATATATGATCTCATCTAACTCTTACAAAAACCCAGTGAGGTAGATACCAGTATTATCTAGAAAGGTTAAAGAACTTGCCTGTAGTCTGGCACAAGTCCATACTCTTAATCATTTTACTAAAATCCAAACCAACCCAGGAAGACTTGAGGAATATAAGGAAAGGGTACTGCTATCCTTAAATTTAAACATATAATATATGTTCTCTATATGTCCATCTATGCTCGAGTTTGGAACTGGATCATAGTGAACCTGGACATGATTATGTCCATTCACTAACTTCATTAATTTATTCATTCATTTACTAACAAATATTTATTCAATTCTAGATACTATGGTAAGTGCTGGCACCTACATTAAAGAGCTAGTTCTGAAATCTACATTAAAACAATTAATACTAAAATAATTTTATCACCAGCAACAAAAATACTAATAGCAGGGATTCATAAAATGCAGTGAAAGAGGCAACAGAGTATGATGGATACTCCTACCGCAAAAGGAGCTTGGTGTCCAGGAATCCATGCTCAGCTCAGTCACTAACCCGGCTACAAAATTTCATTTAGTCTGGCTGGGTCTCATGTCCTTATATAAAAATTAAGGGGTAAGATTACAGTCCATTCTGCTATATTGCTTGTTTAGAAAACACAAATTCTTTCCAACCCATTTGATATATTCGGGAACAATTTGAGCATAATATGAATTTTGGTTTTTTGCTTATGCACAATTTCTTCTGTGAAAAACACTAAGTGAATGGAGAAAAATTCATCCAGCTGAACTGAGTCACGCTGGAATATACGAAACATACACACACACACTTTAAACATCTCCCAGCTACCTCAGTTCACCATGTGTTATGAGCCGCACCCATCAACATCTGGTGTTAGACCTTTCCATCTGATATTAGATAACCCTCTTTCAACCTCTTCACAAAAACTCATGAGTTGCAAGCCTTCTGGTGCATCCCTCCTAAAGCAAATTTTTCAAGGTAAAGTGCCATGTTTATTGTAGTATTTCTATATTTCTTAACCATTTAACATGTGTAAAACTGTGCTAACATTTTTATTAGGATCTGATCTCTTTTTTTATATAGGTCACTGGTGAAGTTTTTAGCTTTGTGCCCCTTGTCCCACTTTTCCTGTAAGCCTGTGGTTTTCATCACACGATTTTGCATAGGGTGATGGTTTTTAGGAAGGCAGTATGTTGCATGATAGTAGAACTGACTATATTAAGATCATTTTAAAATTTAACATTCAGTTCTGCATAACTTCACTATGTGGTTCCTAGAATGAATGTTTACCTTTAGTAGTCCTTTAAACAAAACTTAACACACTGAATCACATCAATAGGAGGTTGAAAATAGGAAGTATCACTTATGTAAGTCTGAGCTTACTTTTCTATTTCCTATGAGGAAAAAACGGATCAAGTCGTATCATTAAAATGACCATGCACTCACTATGCACTTCTTTCCACTTGGAAATTCAGCATTTCAGAAAGCTGTCCTTTGGTCTCCTACCCCAGCTGAGGATGCTTGGGGCTTCATTTGGGGCAGGACTCATATGGGCCCAAGAAACCCAATAGAATGCTGCTGCCAGTTTCTTCTCTGAGACTCCTGTGGTAACTGAACAATTCGTTTCTTAGAAGATTCTGGCATCCCCAGGAAGCCCTGAAGTCAAGTTGTTGCTCAGCCCAGAAGCCAATCAGCTCTAAGAGTCACCACTTACAGAAGACAACAAAAGGCTTTACAGGCTTGGTGTGATCATCACATCCTGAATCTGAGTCCGCCCTGCTTATCAAAAGGCTGGAGAAGAGATTTATTTGTGGCAGCTGGTAATCTAAATATAATTAAGAGAGAGAGAGGAAAGGAGAAGAGAAGGGTTAAGTACCCTGAAAAGTCTACCACAAAAATCAAAGTCATACCCCAAGAGTGAGTCATTACACAAACACATCAGGCCATCATTATTATTACTAATAATATAACACTACTGGAATATTATCCATTAACCATTAAGCCATTCTCATTGGCTGGGAAAAAGGAATAGGAATTATTAAAATATATGCTTTCTACTGATAACAAAATACTGTGAAAGAATATGCCAACAGTTGAAAAGTGGTTCAAAGCATCATTTGACAATGCAAGAAATCAAAGAAGATACACTATTTAAAATTAAGATATTTTTAAAAATATAAACCAATAATGGCTGATAATGATCCAGAAGGATAAATCAGTACATGATACTTTCATGACAAATCTCCATAGTTGGGACTAGTGTTTTGCTTTCATAATCAACTATGAAGTAGATATGGCTTGGGGTCTATGTTTCTATCACCCATGTTTCTATATTGTCTGAGCAGCCACATCTATTGACAAAGAGAAGGTCTTTGTCACTGTCCTGATCAGCTCAGGCTGCCGCCATCTCCTGCCTGGTGTGATGCAATGGACTGTCAAACTCAAATGCCTATCTCAGATATCGGCTCTCTCTAATCACTTCCCTACTCATATTACCATCAAAATTATCTTCCCAAAGCTCATATTTGAAGCTCACTCTCCTCTGCAATCACACAGTGCTCTTTTCCTTACAGACTCCTTCAGATGGCTTTTAATGCAACCATCATCTGCACTGCACCCCAATGATTTGGCCTAAACCATCTTTTCCTGCTTCATCTCTCATTCTGGCCATCCACACATCCCTCAACTGAGTCAAACTGCTTGCCATTTCCAGAAGAAGTGCCCTACCTGGCCCCTCCTTCAAGCCAGTGCTCATACCGTTTGCTCAGCTTGGAATGTCAATCCCCTCATCCTTGCCTATCGTCTCATTGACTTCCCTGACCTTGACTAGCAGCCTCTTGGCATTGATTTAGCCTTTATTCCTGATATTATAATTCTCTTCACTTATACCTCCCTAGCTGGATTCTGAGTTTCTTAAAGATTTTAGCACTTGGCACACTCTCTTGCACGTAATGAACACTCTGTTAATGTTCACTAAAATGTAATTGGTTCAACTTTTAATTAGAGAAAGGATGAGAAGTTAAATTCTTTGATATATATAAAAATATATAAATTCTTTGAATATATATATATATATATATATATATGTGGCTGACATATTTGAAGTCTCTTTTTATACACTGGCTTTTTCTGAATATCCAGAGGTAGACAGAACATTCAGAATTTTGCCTTACTTAAAAAAAACTCTTCTGGACATCCAAAATCTGGATATTGCATTGTATTGAGTAACTTTCTACACATAAGTTGAAGAAACTCATTTGTTTTCAAAATGCAAAAAGTGTTGAAATATAATGACTATTATTTTGATAGGTCAGACTGAAGAATTTCCTGGAACTTTGCAGTTTTGTTTCTGATAACAAACAACAGAAATTTGGACTTAAATCTAGACTCTTCATCTCCTACTCACAGCAAACGTCCACAAAAGACACTGTGTTTCTGGCAGTCAGATATTCTTAATAACTGTTCACCTTTCCCCTTTGGTCTTCTATGTGTCTGTGTTGTCTCTGGAGAGAATTTAAGTCAGAATCCGTGACTAATGTGCATAGTATGTCAGCCAGACTTTTGCTGCGACACAAGTAACCTCCAGCTAGCCATCAACTCTTTGTCATAACATTGCTTCTTGGTCAAGTTACTTGACTGCATGGAAGAGCCCTACTTAGTGATTAAAATTCCGCTTAAATTGGCCCTGCTCTACCAGGGGGCTAGGTAGAGAAAGGGGTCTTTCTCAGCTAGAGATATGTTTATTTTGCAGGTAATAAAAGAAAAAAGAAAGGGTGGCTTTCAGGAATTTAGATTTGGGGTCCTACACTGTAAATGTCGTTTTGGTCTAGATGTTACATAGGTCTCCTCTGTGCTCAACTGTGATTTCCAGGCCTCACTTCCAGCCTCTCTGGAGTCACCTGAACCAAGTCACTACCAGAGGTGGATACTACATGGAGGCATGTTGTTTTCCTCCAAACAGCCATGAAAGAGTTTTGCATTGTTTTCTGATGATCTTACTTGTGTTAACCTTTCCTCCACAACCACACTGCAAGTTTCTTGAGGCCAAGGTCCATGTTTCATATTTTATTTGTATCCCTCATGTGGCTGGTAGAGTTACCAATGTTGAAATATCTAGCACAGGCTCAATAAGTATCTTCAATTAATTGATTTTGCCATAAAAAGAAAAGCAGCACAATACTTGTGTTTTGGGGAGCTTTCCAGCTCATAACTAGAAATAACCACTCATTTACATGACCCGGGAGCTTCTAAGGTGAGAAGCAATTCTCTGAGGAGAATAAAATCAGAGATAGGGGTAACGGGGACAGTGGAGGAAGGGAGGCAGCAGTCACTGAGGAGAAATTACAAGGTATAGTAGTCTATCTTGGCCCAAACCAGGGCCTCTCTTACCAGGACTCTATATTTTCAGAGAACAGCTCCATTAAATATTGATGATAGAACTGTAAAAGACCTAGAATTAAATTCGAATCCTGTTTTAATTTTATGGGCTATGCAACATAAAGACTGAGGAAGAACATCTGGGCCACTGGGCCACAATGCACATGTTCACAGCTGGAAGAGATCATTGATGACCCGAGTTAAATTAGCTTCAGGGTGGCCACCTGCACAGCATTTTCATTTCTCTAATTCTTTCCCCTGCCCATTTTGACCTGTCCCATGACTCTCCACTTAAACTGGATTTTTTTTCAAATCTATTTCTGTCATCTCTTTTCTCTCATCCTCTCAAGTTGGTTTTCATTGCTTTGGTGGTGTATGTGCAAACACACAGAATGAGGAACTTCCAGTCATTTGCTCAGTTGATAGCTGGTTGAGTTATCTCTTTAGTATATTCTTAAGTACAATTGGAAAAGACAGGAAATGACTCCAGGGCTAAAAGTTTTATTCTGATTTGGATAAGTGGCTTGAGTCAACCCAGATGGTGATACTTCATGTGACAGTATTTCAGTTAAAATCTTCAGAGAAATAATAGTAATGACAATAGCTTGCATTTACTGAGCCCTTACCAGACGGCAGACACTTTTCTAAACTCTTTTGCATCAATTAATGGACTATTTAAATGGAGTCATTTAATGGAGTATTTGAGCTACTCATTGGGTAAAAAAATATCCCTAATATTTCTCAGACAACTAATAAAATAGACTAAGGAAAGTAAAATTTAGAGCTTTGACTTGTTATCCCAGAGCACACATATTTCTGAAGAAATACACTTTTTAGAAATTTACAGTCTACATACATATGTTACATGCATATAGTCAATTATAATTCAGCTTTGAGCTCTTGGATATATTTTGAGTTTAACTTTTAAAAAAAATTATAGAAGGGGCAAGGTGACATATGTACTAGATTGCAATGTAAAAGCCATATTCTTAAATAAATGTAAAAAAGGAATTAATTTGGTCACAGACATACTACTGGATATAAAAAAGTAGACACGAGTGATTTCAGATGTTGTGAAGTCTGAGCACCAGCATAAACCTCATGCTATTACAACCCAGACTGATAGATGAATTAATAATTTACTCTTCCTAAGTCTTTTCTTCCAAGTTGATAGCTTAGCCTCAAATATAAAATGGTACTATATCATGAAGCTAAAATTCATTCCAAATCTTAATATACTCTATATTTCTGCCAACTATTTTTTAAACATATTAAAATCTTAAGTGAACATTTTTCATTTTACTTTCAATATTTTAAAGATTTATATACATCACGTTTAGCTGTACTTTATGAGAAAAGAAGAGATACAATGGAAGATCAAAAATTCTCATTCCATAAAGTCCCAATCACCCCGCATGTACAAACTTTCATTGACTCTCTTTGAATAGCCACAGAGGAAAGAAGAATAGACCTCAAGTTAGGGGATGAGGCCCCAATTTTGGGAAGTTAAAGGAGCAGCTGGCAGGAAGGAAGAACACATAAAGGAAGCAGGAATAATAATTTGAATAGGAACTGGCTGCCCTTAACATGCCTCGTCCATCTGGGACACTTTTTCACGACCCACCTCAAACTTCTCCACCTTCCTCTGACAGTGCCCTTGCCCTGAGAAATCAACTGCAGCCAACATTCTTTATAGAAACTTCCACAATGGCACATTCTTCACTGTTTTATAATTATTTGTTTCCATGCCTGCTTTTTCCTCAAAACCAGGAACAACTTAAAGAGATTTTTTGTTTTCTTCAGATTTACTGTTCATATACCTATACCAACCAAAATGGTACATCATCTTTGATGCTTAATAAGTATTTGTTGGATAAACGAATGAATGAATAAATGAACAAATGAATGGAAAGAGGTCTCTAGGCTAGCAAGGGAGAGAAAACCTGAACACAGAGAGGAGAGAGTCAAACTCTGATAGCCAAAACAATTCAGATTTTCTAAACCTCATGGTCTCAGAAGCATGCATTTTTTTTTTCATTTTTCCAATTCTATCTATCTACCTACTACCTATCAACCTTTATTGAGATATAATTCATATACCATAAAATTCATCTATTTGGAGTGCATGCAGTAATAATAATTAGGAAAGGGTACTAATACCTTACATTTGAATAGAGTTTTACATAAAAGCATTTTCACATATGTTAATGCACTGGATTCTTCCAACATTTCTTTGAGTTACATACCACAGATTTTATCATCCCCATCGTATATATCAGGTACCTGAGTTTTGAAAGATTAAACTACTCACAATCACAGATGATTCTGGGAAATGCTGGGTTAGACTGAGTTAACTCTACTTGGAGCTTCACTTTAAAGTGCTATGCACACTTAATGTGCTACACACACTGTACTTCTCCAGAGAAGGCTATGCTATGCAGCTTTTCCTACACTGACATGATCAAGGGGCATTTTTTTCAAGGATCATTTTTGGAGACTATTTGCAAGGAACACACTTTGGGAATCACTGGACTTATTCATTCAGTGTTCATTTGGAAGTGTTCATCATACTACGTGACATGGGTATATAATGGTGAGCAAAGCAGACATGGTCCTTGCCCTCTGTAGCTTACCAACTGCAGTTCAGGGCATTCATGGTATGGACATAGGAGGACACCGTCCATACGCCCATACCAACCAAAGTGGTGTCTATTCTACCTTATGCTCATATTTTCCTTTTGCCAGTGAATGTGCCCCAATAAATATTCCCTTTGGCAAATAATAAGAATATTTTTATTTATATAGTTGGAGCTGTACCCAACTTAACAGGAAACTAACAATGTCTCTTGGTCTAATGTAATTGGTCAAACACTTTAAAAAATCATTATCAGATTCAAAGAGCAATTTCATTTCAGGCAATAGGTTTGAAAACTAGGGATGTTCCTTACCCAGATTTGTGAGAAAAAGAAAACACATTAGGGGGTTGGAAGGACAATTAGTCAACAAACATTTATTGAATATCTACTCTGTGTCAGGTACTGGAGATGAGAGGAATGAGACAAAATCTCTCCCCTCAAGTTGTACAGAGTCTACAGAATAGCCAAGTATAAGAAACATTATGATTCAATACAATGAATGCCATAATGAAAGAATGGAATGAGGGATGCTGGAGCACTAAAAAGGGGACACCCAAATCTGCTGGAGGTGAGGAGAGGGGGTGAAGGGGCAGAGAAATGTAATGCTTAAATTGAGTCTTGAACTATGAGTAGTAGTTAAATGTCTAAAGTCTCTTCCAGCATTATCATTCTGATTCTTTTACCACTTCACTCATAAAGTGAAGTTCTAGAACCTGATAAAAAAATATTGCTTCTGATGACCATCGTTAGGAATGAGAAGGGTTACACACATGGACTGGGAGCCTGTATGCCAATGTTGTATCTTCGATGCTGCAGATGTCTGAGGAGTAAGTCAGGGAATGATACAGAGAGGGAAGAAGAGATTACAAAGTGTGAAATGTAGGCTGGCATTTTCTTTCCTCCATATTCATACCATGGTTCTCTGATTTTCCACCGCCACAATACTTCTGTCAGAGATGGGTTATAAATCCAAGTCTTTGATTATGACTTCTATGCAAAGGGCATCTGAATCTTTACCTTCAGCCCTGACTTCTCTCCTGAGCTCTTTATGGGTGGGTCCAACTCTCTGTGAATACTTCTACTTGGAAATCTTACTGTCACCTCACCCTGCTTACCTCAAACTAGATAATAGCAATAGATGACCTCACAAGGATTCCTGAGTCCAATCTTTCCTTTCTTTCAACTCATTTCACACACTGCAACCAAGCTAGTACTCCTAAAACAGAAGTTGTAGTATGCTTCCACTATGTAACAACTCCAGACTTTCTAAGCTGATCTCCAATGATTCCCCTGTCCCATTCAGGACAGGATCCTGGAATAATGGATAGGACATAGGCAGAAAGCCTGCCTCTGGGACTTGTCTGCCATGGCCTTGGGCAAATAACCAAGCCTGGAGGACTGAATGAGAAAACCGCCCCCCTCAATAAGGAAGGCTTACTTATTAAGTTCTGTGGCTTCTTGACCTTTGCTCTTTTCATATACTGCTTCTCCTATGTGAGTTCAAGTTTCATCTTACCTGTGAAACTTTCTCTCAGCCCCTCAGCGCAGAGTGCTTTCTCCAAACTCCTAGGATCTTTACTACTAGCTCCTCTCCACAATCCTAGAGCCATCTCTCTGAAAGCTAGAAGTCACTATGAGAGTTTATTTGATCCAGTCACTTGCTAGCAGGAGAATCATCTCTTTTTACCAATGAATCAAGGCTGTCTCATATACAATCCTATTGTTCACGAATTTTCTATATGTGTGTTAACATGGAATATATATATATGAAAAATATGTATTCTATATGTGCATATTCTCTTTCCAACTTCTTTGCAAACTTTTGAAGAAAAAAATGCTTTTCAGATTTTCCCATGGCACCTAAAACATAGTATGTACTTGATGAGCATTTAACTGACTTTAAGTATCTTCAGACTGGAATTAAATTATTGATCAAAATCTCCAAATCTGGAAAAATGGATATATCCATTTTCTCATGGCTGAAAGAAACCAAAGGTCAAATCTGAAAGAAACTCGATTAGCTTGTATCTCATTTTCATGTCTTTTGGTTAGTAAGGTAAAACCACTCTGTTTGTTTAAATATCCTCTTGGGGATGTTTAATGAAATGGTGGTTAAGAATAGTTGGCTCTGGAAGTGTAACTGTCCTCTCAGGTTTTCATGGGAATGTGTGTGTGTTCGTGAATCCTAGGTCTCTTGGCTCCAGATTTATGCCTGTGTTCCCTCAGCCTAATGGTGCAGGGCGAGGGCAAGCGGAACCAGGGAAATGGGTCACGGGGTGGGAGCATAAGGATAAGGGTTATGTTACAATGGGAAAAAGAAGGCAAAGAAAAAAGGAGGGTGCTCTTCAAACTTTTTTGATCAAACACCCTTATTAGAAACAAAGTAATCAGCAAGCATCCTTTAGTATATGTGTTTATTTATAAATTATATACACATACTATGTGTATCCACACATTAAACAGTATTACAACTTAAATGTCTTTTTCTTCAGATAAAAAATAAATATGTTAATACCACACTTTGGAGATCGCTGGAATAGAATGTAGAATCCACAGCTAGGGGCTAGTCCAGTGAAAAGCTGTGGCAGATGAAAATGTGGATGAAACTGAAGCTAAACCTAAAAATAATATACCACCTGTGCAGTTAATAAAGCCATGCAGATAGAAAATATAAACCCACATTTACACTTCAGTGTAAAGTGTAAGAAGCAGTTTTGATATGAAATTAATTTATTTTTGAGACATGATATTCCCAGAGTGTCTTTCAATCCTGACACTCTCAACTTCTTTGGAGCAATATTGCTTTTGTTATTTTTTTGGAGGGAGAGCATGGGATAGAGAGGGGAAAGAAATGGTTAAAACATAAATATAGGTATGAAAAACAAGAAAAATATCTTTCCTCAATGTGAAAACAACTTTTATTTGACAAAGTATATATCTATCTATAAATGAGATAGACACATGATATTTCCACATTGCCTTAAAGCAAGAAATTTAGAGTTGTCAGAAACAATATCCTGAAATCATCCCATTGGGTCTCAAGTCCACAGTAATTGCAGCTCTCTAAGTGGTCTGCGAGATTTGACAAAGGTGAACATGCACAATTCTTGCCCAGATCTAGGAAAACACTGCCTTGATTTCTTGTGTTTTGTTTTCACTTTGGCAGTTTAAGCTATTTTTAAATATTAAATGTTAAAATATTTTTCTTATGTATTATTTTAAAAATGGAGGTCAAACATGACTCATTGCCCTCTTCTTACGACATTCACAGTTCGTTTCTTCCAGTTGAAAATGGTTTTCCCACATGACATTCGCACTCCGAGGTGAACACATAATAAAGTAATCAGACCTGACCAGGGCAATAATTTTCATACGGAGAACAGAATGAAACGAGTGCCAGAGAGTGCAGTAACACACACTTGCTATTTCAGTGTGGCACACAGTATGCGTCAGCAGATTCCATTTCATAGCACCCTGGAAAAAAACATTACCAGTCTCTCCTAGGTTACAGCTACCATTTCTCAACCTTGCTCCTTTTAACTTGCAGATGTCGCCTACGTCATAATGTAAGATCTTACTCATTTGAATGCCAATTATTCATATTTATGAAAATTCTGATAGGGATGGACTGACATTCATCTTTTTTTTATTGAGGTCAGAATGGTTTATAACTGTGAAATTTCAGGTGCACATTATTTATCAGTTTCTGTATAGACTGCATTGTTCTCACCACCAGTAGTCTAATTTTTATCCGTCACCATATATCTTTTTTTAACAGAACAATTTTATTGAGATATATTCACATACCACACAATTCATCCATTTAAAGTGGTCAATTCAATGGTTTTTAGTATATTCATAGACTTGTGCAACCATTACTACAATCAATTTGAGAACATGTTTCATTATCCCAGAAAGAAACCAAATACCCATTAGCAGTACTCCAGCTCCTGTACCTTCCAGCCCCTACACCACTAATCCACTTTCTGTCTCTATAAATTTGCCTGTTCTGACATTTCATATAAATAGAACCATTGTGTGCCTGGTTCCTTTCATTTAGCATAACACTTTCAAGGTTCATCCATGTTGAAGCATGTACCAGTACTTCCCTTTTATACCTGAATAATATTCCATTTTATGATTATACTACATTTTATTTATCCATTCATCAGTTGATAACATTTGGGTTGTTTCCATTTTTTGGCTATTATGAATAATGCTGCTACAGACATTTATGTGCATGTTTTATGTGGACTCACGTTTTCACTTCACACCTAGGAGTAGAATTGCTGGGTCTATATTCAATCCTTTGAGGAACTGCCAGATTATTCTGACATTTATCTTTTTATCTATGTAAACAAGTTTTATGAACAAATTCAAATGCAAAAACAAGAATATTCTGCCTCTTTTCTAAAACAACTTCCCAACCTTTCAAAATTTTAGAAATATTTGCATAAAATATCTACTGTATTAACTGCAAATTATTCTGTCTTATCAGAGCAAGTCCAGTTTATCTTAGTGTACACTGCAACATTTTGTCAGCCATTCATTTGTATTACTGAGCACCCGTAAAAACATTCAAAAAGGCATTTATTTCATTCACATTTTCCATTTGACTTCTCCCTAATCATTCTGAATTATTTTACCCATTTATCTTCAGAAAATAAGGGTCCTGAGGCACATAAACACATCAAGAGGCTTCTGAAATAATTATGCATTCATCTTTGACAGTTTACCTTGAGTGGTCAGCACACCTTCACAGTTCTTCTCAGTCATTTGTACTGGTCTATCCTCCCATGATCAAGATGCCAACTATTTACGGGCTCCTCTGGCTCATGACTGGAGGGAAAGACCTCCTCCTGAGAATAACATGGCCTTTAAATCAATCACATGTTGAATCCTTCCCTATTAAAGACTGTTCAAGCTGTGCAAATGACACATGCATTCCTGTTTTCTCCTTAGCTTATAGCCTTTGTTAACCAACAAAAATGGTACCTTTTAGAGCCAGCCCTGATTGCCTAGTGGTTAAAGTTTGGTGCACTCCGCTTCGGTGGCATGGGTTCGGTTCCTGGGTGTGGAACCACATCCCTGTCTGTCAGTAGCCATGGTGTGGCAGCAGCTCATAGAAAAGAACTAGAAGGACTTATAACTAGATACACAGCTATGTACTGGGGCTTTGGGGAGAGAAAAAAAGAAGAAGAGGAAGACCAGCAACAGAAGTTGGCTCAGGGTGAATCTTTCCCAGCAAAAAAATAAAATAAAATAAAATACTGCCGGGGGCCGCCCGGTGGCGCAGCGGTTTAGTCCGCGCTTGGCAGCCCGGGGTTCGCTGGTTCGGATCCCGGGCGCCCGCCGACACACTGCCTGTCAGCCATGCCGTGGCGGCGTCCCATATAAAGTGGAGGAAGATGGGCACGATGTTAGCCCAGGGCCAGTCTTCCTCAGCAAAAAGGGGAGGATTGGCGACGGATGTTAGCTCAGGGCTGGTCTTGCCCACAAAAAAAAAAAATAAATAAATAAAATAATAAAATAAAATAAAATACTGCCTCCCGCAATGGTATCTTTCAGTAAATCCTCTTTTTCCACACGTAATTCGGGGTCAGCCATGGTTGTACCATCAAAGAGATTCTTGTATCAGTGGCACCTTCCTACACAGGGAGAGACCTTGCTCTTCTGAGCAGGATCTGACTTCATCAGAAGGCAATCGAAAATTCCTTCAAATTCCCCTGGGGCAGCCTCACAGAGGTAGAGGCAAAGCAGAGCAGCCTACCACTTCTGGAAATTCACCCACAGTTCTTGCCTGGTGTGCTGAATGGAGGCCACCCAGTCTGGCTTTTTGAATAGAGTTTGACGACTTCGCCAGACCAAGTGAAACAGATCCACCATAGAGGCATTCCAGGAAAAACAGCAGACCGTAACCTTGGCGTGCTGAGAATCTGGTATACTGCTCTTTATGAGCCACTGTAAAAAAGTGGGAGGGGATAATCCCAGTTTCTCTTGTGAAGTTCACACCCCCACATATTCTTAACATTACAAAGAAATGGTTTCTAGTGCTTGATAGTTTACTAACATGTAGTGTATGTAGTATGTAGGTAAGACCGTAGTAAACATACAGGTAAAACCGTAAATGCAGGTCCTGTTCTCTCTGATTTTACTAAGTAGAAAGCTATAGATCACTTTTCTTTTTCCTCCAGCAAAATATACCAATAATATAATCATATGGGAAGAAAAATTCCAACCTTCATTTTTGATAATTATCAAATATTTTTAGAACTCTTTCCAAAAACAGACAGCAGTCAAGGTAAATTGTAATTTTGGGGGGATATCTGACTTTGGGGAATAGTGTGCATGAAAATATGTATCTAAAAAGTTCAATATGGAATGCAGCACTGCTGTCACTGAAAAACAATCACTCTGCTGCTTTCAAATACCCAAGTGGTAGCCACAAAGTTTGTCTTTCTCTCAAGCCTGTCTGTGTCAATGCCTTTTGTCTCTCTTGAAAATATTACTGTGTGTAGTAAGCTTCCTTTTAACCAGTTTGTCACCATCATGGGATAAACACAACAGTTTCCAAAATGAATCAAGGAGGTTGGGGTTGTCTAGACAAAACATGACTGACTCTGGCAAACGAGTGCTCACCAAGGGCCTGATCCTGTAATCTTTGTGTTGGCAGAACACTGTTGTAGTATAACTTGGTTTGGCAAACCCTGCACAAAAATAGGACCCTTGACTTACGATACAGTGTGAACAGACTGACTTCTTAAAACTCTCACTGGGTATGTGGTGAATGAATGCTTAGGCTCAGACTCTGCTATGTAAAACCAAATTAACTTGAAATTTAATTTTTTTCTTCTATATATTTTTTTTCATAATATATGGGCAGCCCAACCCCTATCCCCCTGCCAAAAACTTCATTATTATTGTCCAAATTCCTATGGAGTGCCAAGGGGAGGTGGGATTCAACTACTGGTGGACTTTCAATAAAATGAGATGTCTTTGAGGCCAATTACATTGTCAGTGGCCAAAAATAAGCATAAATTAGAACAATTAAGTAAATGAAAACGATCAAAAGGAATTTGTCGGGAGGAATTTTTTTAACAGATTCTATTTCCTCTATACAAGTATAGATATCATTTTTAACGAGTTTTAAAGATTTAAAAAATTACTATACTGTACCTAAACCTAATGAAAATAAAACATGCCTTTTGTTATAGTGCCCAGAGGAATAAATTCCAGTTTCTTTTAAAAAGTTACTTTCACTGAAGGAATTCATACATTCAGTATATTTATAAACAATAAAAAGAATTAGTGGCCAGATACACAAAACAAGGTCATTTTTCTGCTCCCAAAGAAATGACACCTGGGGGATAGAGGGGAATAAATACTGTTTACTTGAATTCATCTCTTTCATTGAAATCATACTGAAGTCTATATATTATAATAAAAACATTATAATAAAAGTGGACGATTTCTAAAATGTAGACTATATACCTTTTTAAAAAAAAGACTATCTTTTGGGGGTGGAGTGTTATAGCAGACTTTTACTTTCTAAGTTATACATGTCTATACCTAAACTGTTATAGCAACTGTGTATTATTTCATTAACCAGAAAAGGTATTGGTCAAAAATGAACTCTAGAGTGAGAGATTTTCTCTGAGGCTGGGTTGAGGAAAAATATGTGCTTCTTGTTGTTGTTTACACTCTAAATAGAGACAAACATCAAATGTACTGGTGCTTGTTTTGAAGACAACCTGCAGTGCCACATACACAGACTCTGAAATGCCACTAGTTGTCTTAGGAACCACGATGACAAAGCTTCCTCAGCAAACTCTCACAGGGGTTCCCAGACTGAGATGCTTTTCTAGAGGATGGGAAAAACCGCTGTGCAGTCATGGAGGTGCACCACTCAGATCTCCCTTCCAGAGAGAACCAGCGGTGACCTCCAGCTGCTGATCTTTGGGATCTGCCATAGCATTCCTGCTAAGGCCATGCTGTCCCAGGTCTGTGCCGAGTCAACGACTGAGCATGGCCAATGTCATTTATTCCCGACACGCAAAATTCTAACAGGCAATCGCTGCTCCAAGGCTCCCCATCAGCCTGGCTGAGACCAAATCAGGGCTGCACTGCAGTCTGAGGCTCTTCCTAACCCATCCTTCTTCCTTCCTCCTCTCTTTTTGAAGGTGTCAGACCTGTATCACAGTCTGAAGGCTCTCTCTGGTTATTTTGGCTCCCTCACCCCATTATCTTTCATAAGCATTTCCATAATAAATCTCTCACACTTCTAATTCTGTCTAGGCTTCTGCTTTACAAAGGACTCAAACAAATGCAGCCGCCCTGGGCTCCAACCTATGGGAGACATGGGATGCTGGGCTAACCTTGGAATACCTGTAGCATATACACAGATCTTTAAATGAGAGTGTCTGAGCCACTTTATCAAAACCTTGTGCTCTCCTCCTCAGACCCGACTTTCCCTCTCTACTGCAAAGTAGTTCATAGAACCTTGATATTAACTCTGGTTTAGCTATAGCCAGGAAATGTTCTTCTTTTTAAAAAACTGTATCCCTGGAAATTACGTAACATTTTGAAAATAATATTGTTATTGACAATAATAATACTACTAAAAATAACTTTCATTGGAATATTTCTTAAAATTTAAAAAACCCTTTCACTTATAACATTTCATTCCATCTCCTTTTATTCTTATGTCAATCATGTGTGCTAAGTATATCATTTATTAATAGAATATTTAATGAAGAAATTAGTCATAGATAGTCTTCACTTGCATAAGTAGACATTTATGTTACATGAAGGGACAAAATTGACACTAAACAAAATTATTGATTGAAACAGAAGAACATTCTTTTTTTTTTAATTTTTTTTATTGTGGTAAAATACACATAACATAAAATCTTTAAGTGTACAGTTCAGTAGTGTTAAGTACATTCATATCGTTGTGCAACCAACCTCCAAAACTTTCATCTTACAAAACCAAAACTCTGTACCCAGTAAACAATAACTCCCCATTCCCCCCTCTCCCTGGCCCCTGGCAACCATCATTCTACTTTCTGTCTCTGTGTTTTGACTACAGTCATGTGCCGCATAACGATGTTTCAGTCAATGATGGACCACATACACGACGGTGGTCCCATAAAATTAATACCATATTGCCTAGGAGTGTAATAGGCTATACCATCCAGGTTCGTGTAAGTACACTCTATGATGTTCACACAACAACGAAATAACCTGACAATGCATTTCTTAGAATGTATCCCTGTCACTAAGTGAGGCATGACTATAAGTGGAATCATACAGTACCTGTCCTTTTGTGATTGGCTTATTTCATTTAGCATAATGTCCTCAGGGTTCACCCATGTGGTAGCATATGAAACACTTTCTTTTTTTAAATTCCTCCCTTGGCTTCCATGACACCATACTCTCCTGGTTCTTTTCCCAACTCTCGGCCATCTCTTTTCAACCCATTTCACTGGATCATCTTCCATCCACATCTTTCACATGGACACTCCCCAGAGTTCTGTCCTTGGCCCCCACCTCCTCCCTGTAGATGATCATATCCACCCTCATGTATGTTCTGATCATTTCCCGTCCTGTGGACTTCAGACTCACATCTTACTGACTGCTGGACATTTCCCACTAGATGTCAGAGGACCTGTGGCAGGCTGATAATGGCCCCCAAAGATATCAGCTCCTAATCCCTGGAATCTGTAAATGTTACCTTACTTAGAGAAAGAATATTTGCAGATGTGATTAAATTAAGGATTTTGAGATGAGGAGATTATCCCAGGTTATCTGCGTGGGCCCTAATCCAATCACAAGCATTCTTGTAAGAGAGAAGCCGAGGGAGATTTGACAACCAAACAAAGGAGAAGGCAATGTGACCACAGAGGCAGAGATTAGAATGATGTGGTCAAAAGCCTAGGAATGCCAGCAGCCACCAGGGGCTAGAAGAGGCAAGCAACAGATTCTCTCCTGGAGCCTCCAGAAGGAACCAGCCCTGCTGACACTTTGACTCTGGCCCAGTGAAACTGATCTTGGACTTATCTAGAACTGCGAGAGAATACATTTTTGTTGTTTTAGGCCACCAAGTTTATGGTAATCTGTTACAGCAGCCCCAGGAAACTGAGTATTATATTAATTTCCTATGACTGCCACAACAAAGTAACACAAACTGGGTGACTTAAACAACAGAAATTTATTCTCTCACAGTTCTGGAGTCCAGATGTCCAAGATCAAGGTGTCAGCAGGGTTGGTGCCTTCCAAGAGCTGTGATAGAGAATTTCTTCCATGCCTCATTCCTGGCTTCTGGTGGTTTTCTGACAATCTTTGGCATTCCTTGGCTTCTGCTGCATCACCCCAATCTCTGCCTTCATCTTTACTTGGTGTTCTCCCTGTGTGTGTGTCCTCCATGTCCAAATTTCCCCTCTTCATAAGGACACCTGTCGCACTGGATTAGGGCCCACCTCATCTTAACTTAATCTGCTAAGACTCCCTTTCCAAATAAGGTCATATTTACAGGTACTGGGGGGTTAGGACTTCAACATCTTTTGGGGACACGACTCAATCCTTAAGAGTCTATTCTCTGGCTCCCAAAAGTTCATGTCCTTCCCACATGCAAAATATGTTGACCTCACCACTACATCCCCCAAAGTCTTAATCATTCCAGCATCAACTCTAACTCCCCAATCTCATCTAAACATCAACTCAAAGTCCCAAATTTCACCATCTAAACATCCAAATCAGTTATGGGGGAGACTCATGGTAAGATTAATCCTGGAGCAAAATTCCTCTCCCTCTGTGACACTGTGAAACTGGACAAGATGCTATCTCCTTCTAAAATACAATGGTGAGGGGCCTGCCTGGTGGCACAGCAGTTTAGTTCACGCTTCGGCAGCCCAGGGTTTGCGGGTTCAGATCTCGGGCACTCACTGCTTGTCAGCCATGCCGTGGCGGCGTCCCATATAAAGTAGAGGAAGATGGGCATGGATGTTAGCCCAGGGCCAGTCTTCCTCAGCAAAAAGAGGAGGATTGGCAACGGATGTTAGTTCAGGGCTGGTCTTCCTCACACACACGAAAAATACAATGCTGGAACAGGCATAGGAAAGACATTCCCATTCCAAAAGGCAGTAATCAGAAGGATAAAAGGGACTATCATCCCCAGTAAGTCAGACAATTAGCAGGGCAAATTCCACTAGATTTTGAGACTTAGGAATAATCCTCTTTGGCTTGATGCTCTGTCCTCCAGGCCCACCAGTGTGGCAGCCTCACCCTCTGGAACTGAGGAAATGGCCCTGATCCCCAGGCCTGTGCCCTCTGGGACCATGGTGACAACAGCAGCCCTGCTGACCTCTGTCTGCCTTCAGGGTCATTCATGCCTCTTCCTGAAGGATAACACATGTTCATGGCCAAATAGCTCTCTCAGCCCATTTCCTCCCTACAAAATCCTAGACATCTGACAGCATTCCTTCATTTCGTCTCATTTCTGTCCCCTTCAGTCCAAGCTGGCAGCATTTCTGCTGAAATGGCTGACTGGATCCACAAGTCACAAACCTATTCTCTTTAGCAAACAGCTGTCCAGCCCTGTCCTTGGTTTTCTCTCCAGAGCACACTTTCTCATTTTTTGCAATACGGATAGGCTGAGAATTTTCCAAATCTTCAAGTTCTGTTTCCTTTTTGCTTAACAATTCCTTCTTCAATTTATCTCTGTCCACTGGCATTTTACTATAAGCAGCAAGGAGAAACTAGGCCATGCTGTCAACATTTTCTTAGAAATCTCCTCAGCTAAATATCTAAGTTCATCACTTACAAGTTCTACCATCCAATAGAACACAATCAGTCTAGTTTTCCGCCACTTCATTACAAGGATCGCCTTTCCTCCAGTTTCAAATAACATGTTCCTCATTTCTGTCTGAGACCTCACCAGAAGCACCTTTAACATTCATATTTCTAGCAACATTCTGTTCATGATGATATATGTAATCTCTAAGAGAATATCTCTCCAGCTCTCCCCTTTCCTTTCTGAGCTCTCACCAGAATAACCTTTAATGTCCACATTTCTACCAACGGTCTCTTTGAAGCAATCTAGGCTTTTTCTACCATGCACCTCAAAACATCTCCAGCCTCTACCCATAACCCAATTCCAAAGCCACTTTCAACATTGTTAGCAGCATTTCACTTCCAGGTTCTAAACTCTATTAGTTTCCCAGGGCTGCTACTGTAACAAAGTACCAAAAACTGAATGGCTTAAGCAATGGAAATTTATTCTCTCATAGTTCTGGAGTCCAGATGTCCAAAATCAAAGTGTCAGCAGGTTGGTTCCTTCTGAGGGCCATGATGCAGAATCTCTTCCATGCCTCTCTCCCGGCCTCTGGTGGTTTTCCAACAATCTTTGGCATTCCTTGGCTTCTGTTGCATCACTCCCATCTCTGCCTTCATCTTCACGTGGCGTTCTCCCTGTGTGTGTATCCTCAGTGTCCTTATAAAGACACCAGTCATACTATATTAGGGCCTACCCTAATGACCTCATCTTAACTTGATCATCTTCAAAAACCCTATTTCCAAATAAGGTCATATCCACAGGTACTGGGGATTAGCACTTCAACATCTTTTGGGGAGGCATAATTCAACCCATAACAAGTACCTCAAATTTAACATGTAAAAACATAATTAATCTTCCTTCCAAGAACAATGTTGGCCTTCCTATACTCCATTTGTGAGATGGTGATACCACCACCAATGATCCAGTTAGAAGTCTTGAGGTTATCTTTGGCACCTTGCTTTCCTATGAACTCCACACATGCAATCCTGCTTGTTTTACCTCCTAAATATTTATTGATTTTATCAGCATCCCTCCGTCTCTCCAGCTAAAGCCTTTAGGTTAAGTGTTTAGGCCCTTATCATCCGGGCTATTGCAAGAAACTCTTAAATGGTCTCCCACCCTCCAGTCTTGCCCTCCTCACATTTGCCTTCCTGTCATCTGAGCTCCTTGACTACATGAACTGTGTCTCATTCACTTGATGGAAGAATTCACTCATCTTGTCATCATATAGAAGACACCCAGTAAATGTGGATTATTGAACTCATCCAAGAAATTGCATCATACACACAACAGCAAAACCATACCATTTGAGGTTTTCTGTGGGATTAAGAGATAAATTCCTCTACTGAAACAAATGTTATAGTATTTCTTAGAAGGGGATTTTACCAACAAATCTTTCATTTTGGTGGAGCGTACATCTTAAGTATTACTTAAGGTAGTGTTTTATACACCATTAGTTTAAAAAGATAGTTATATCATAGAGGAAAGCTATCACCTTGACCTTTGTCACTCACAATGTCTTGCTCTCCCTTGAACGTCTGTAATATTTGTCTACACCTCTGATTAGGCACTTCATTACATACTGCCTTACACTCTTCTTCATTTTTTTTTTAGATATGTCTTCTGTCACACCTAGATCATAATTTGAAAAAAAGAATAATGTCACATATCTATGAATGCCCCCACTATTCACAATCTAGTGTTAAACAGAATAGATAATATTAGTGAATAAATTTCATCGGCATCAATGATCACTCTCACAGATTGTGTTAGAAAAAGAAAACCAACTTAATTGTGCATTATAGTTTCCAATATATACAACTTAAATTAGGAGCTTGTGTTCTGAAATCAGACAAATTTGGTTTCAAATTTCTCCCACTTACTAGCCTGTAATGTTGGGCAATTTATACAACCTCTTGAAGCCTCAGCTTCCTTATCAATCAAATGGGATCCCTCCCTTTAGTACCTCCTCTAAAGGACTACAGTAAGGATTCATTGAGATAATGCAGGTGAAGTAGAGCACAGCACCTGGTACACACAGGCACTCAGTAAATGGTGGTTATCATCGTCATCATCATTTTTTATTCCTTTAAAGGCTTTGGTTGCTGCTTCTAGAAACCTCCTCTTTGGCAACAGCGTCCTTCTCTTTCTCCCCCTCCCCACGACCATCAAAGAATATTTTTTAAGAATCCTGGAAGAAATCTTGCACTTCCAGGTGTTGGCTCTGGAAGGATTCTGTGCGAGTACAGAGGATCAGCTGATATTACCCCTGACAAAACCAAAAATTTTCCCAATCCAAGCCAGGACCCAAAGATTGGATCTCCAGGACTGACTTGCAGGTTTGTTTGTTTTCCTAATTACTGTATTCTGCCAATATCCTTTTTTGCCTTGTATTTCTCTTCTACTGAACTTCACATCTGTTCCTCCTGCTACACAAGCGCCTAAGGGCCTTGGCAACAGGCACTTCCAACCAGAGCACAGGGCTGCTGGGGGGGTGGGGGGGTGGATAAGGACACTGCCTTTGTCCCATCAAACAGTGCCACTTGGGGACACAATGTCAGAAGTCCTAACCAACAGGCATCTGAAGCTAATATTCTACAACTGAAAGACATCATCCTAAAAACAGCAGGGAACTAGAGTTATTTTTTATAACACACTGCAAAACCCATCCTCTGATACACAGTAGAACTTCTGAACAACAAAGAGAGGTCTCTGGGGTTAGGTGATTTATTTCGCCCCCACCCACCAGTCCAACTTCCCCTATCTACTTAGAGGTGACAGTGAATTTAACAAGCAAGAATTCTGAATTACTGTCAACTGACCAGTGTCACTGGGCTTGTTCTGGAGATCAGCAAAGACAGGAATGTGCTAGGAGACACAAAAACAAGATCCACCCCTGGTCAGGTTGGGGAGCTCTAGAATTTGGGAATTAATCAAGAAAGGAAGGAGAAGGGAGAAGGAAGGAGAAGGAGGAGGAGGGAGGAGGAAGGGGAAAATTAGAAAGATGAGGAAGAAAGAGGAAGAGGAAAATTAGCCCCTGTCTCCCTTGCCCCCCAGCACACATGAAGAGCACAGAGCTGTCTGTTGGGATTGAGGAAATGGGCATGTACAGTTTAGGTGTGTCCATGCTGAACTTCACAGAATAGAATGCTTAGTTCTTCCTCCTCTTCTCAACCTTTAAATAATACCACAGGGTCAGTCCTTAGCCCTCACCTTTTCTGTCAACACCCTCTTCTTATGTAATTGCACCTAGTCTCTTGACTTTACGCTGAAGATTCCCAATTTTTATCTGCAGTCACAACTTCTCCACTGAGCTCCAGACTCATGCAACTATATCCCACTGGATGCATAATAAGCATCTCAAAATTGACATGTTTAAGACAAAATTCCAAATCTGCTCCTCCCTTAGGCTTCCCAATGTCAACAAATGTACCACAGTTCACCAAGATGTGTAGACAAAACACCTAAACATCCTTGACCTCAGTCTTTCCCTTACACCCACATCAGCAAGCCCAGTCAGCGCTTCCTCTAAAACACACCCCAAATCCTATCACTTCTCATCATCTCTAGGACTACCATTCCAGTCAAAGACACCATCACCTCCCATCTAGGCTACCAACACAACCTCCTACAGGTCTCACTGCTTCCACACTGGCCTCCCCACCCTCTGTACTCCATAAAAACACTTTTCCATGGAGGAGTCTTCATGAGATGTAAGACAGACCATGTCAATTCTCTACTTGAACCCTACAAAGGCTTTCCATAGACGCCAAAGTCCTCCCCATGGACCCCAGGTCTTAACATATTCCAGCCCCTCCCATTTCTTGACCTCATCTTCTCCATCTCCCCTTCACTCTAGTCTAGCAACATCTGACTTAGTTCTGTTCCTAGAATACTCCGGGATGTTTCCACCTCAGGGACTTTTTACTTACCATACCCTCAGGCTATAATGCTTCCCTCAAATCACAGCATCCATCATTTTATTCCTGTCTATGTTCTAACATCACTTCCTCTGAGAGGCCTTTCCTAACCATCCTATCTAAAACAGCCATTCATCTCCATCGCTCCCTAGTCCCCTGTCCTGGTTTTTTTCCATAGCATCTATCACTATTTGAATTTTTTTATTAGTTTATTATCTATCTCCTCCACCTGCCTGAGGATAGGTACTTTCTATCTTGTTCTCCACTGTATTCCCAGAACCTAAAACAGAGTCTGGCATATAACAGATATTCAATAAACGTCTGAACTAATAAATGTTGAGCCATTGAGACTGCCCAAAAAGGGCTTCCTATAATGAGCATTTTATTTTCAGAGATGAAGGATACATGTTGGCTGGAATCATACTTGAAGATCACTCATGTTCCTGATCTTACTGATGTCCAAGCATCCCCCATACCCCCACCAGCAGGGCCACCTTTTATGATCACAGACCACACATCATCGTTCAGATGGTGCTTGTGAGCTAGGCAGAAACAATGTTAAAAATCACTGTTTCCCATTCCATAACTGTGTAGTAGCTAAAAGGAAAGCTACACTGGAAGATAAATAGAAATGAAAGGGACTGGTGAGGCTATAATGTTATAAAAATAGCACAACCTATTTTAAATGACACAATACTTAAGTGTATCAGGCACACCCAGGCAGCATGTGAAATCAGACCATATGTCAGCCCTCAGGTGGGATTACAAAGCACGTGGCTGAAGGCTGACTGGTTTAAGAATGACTTGCGATACATTATATGGAGCATTTTACTACTTTTCTGAATTGAACTTAGCCACAGAATTGAGAGAAACCATCTGCCTTCCACAATTACCCAGTCTCATAGAGGTGGGCATGCAGCATTAAAATCCAAGGGGCCTAATGTAACTATGCTCAGTCCGAATTCTCAATGCAGAAGTACAATACGGGTGTTATGTTTAAGTCTTAACAAAATAAAACATTGGTTTCCATCTTGCACACTGCTTAGTTCTATAAACTTCATGCAAAACACAAACCTCTCGCTGGTCAGAAAGCACTGGGGAGTTTGGACCAATAGTGTGCCATGAGCAACTTGTGCTAATAAGCCAGGCCCACACAGCTGAAACAATTTGCACAAGGGGAAAAAAAGCTGCCCAGAAACCTCCCCTGGAGAAATACTCAATATTGGCCGGGCTCTCCCTTCAGTGCCGGAAACAGCAGAATGACTTCTGAGTTACCAATAATCTGTTCTCCACACTTCGCTGGAGCCTTCCCACACCTCAGTTCAAGAAGGTCACAAACCCACTTTGGGTTAAATGCTCTCACAGCTTACTGGAAACCCACTGGCGGCTGATGTAGTGTTTTGAGAATAAGCTATGTAATCTTCAAGATTTCCAAAAGGCACATTTTCTCTCCCAACAAAGTGCAGATTCTGACTGCGCTGTGGGCTGTGAGCAGTGGTAACCCCTTGGCTACTCACTATTTTGATTCTGGAGAGATCACACATGAGGATCAAAGGCTGTTGGGACAGCAAGATCAGCTTTCCAGCTAGAAAGTAAAAATAAAATACAGGTGGTAGGGAAGAGCTACGCAGCGTGCCCATGTAGAGCACGACCCCAAGACTGCGGCTCCCCTCCCTGCTCAAGTGTTCACTCCTGCTGCTTCTCCGGGGACAAGTCTGAAAATGCCTTCAACTTCTTAAATATTTCCCTGCTTTTCAGCAGTGTTTTCAGGGGCGTTTTGTTAGGATGGTGGTTTGCTCGTGCCCCTGCGAGTTTTCTGTTAGCAAGGATCAGAGCAGCTAGGTGACTGCTCCTCCTCTTAATGAGCCTTAATTAGATTATGTTTAACAGCATGGACTGCACGGCAAGGCCTGCTGATCTGCAGACAAGGAGTGGCTTACCCTGTAAATTAATAGGCCTGACTGGAATTATGGAAGCTAGCTGTGTAAACGCGAGCAGAGCCCCCTAAGCCAACGGTCCTTGGCCTGCTGACACAGCTGCACCAGTGTACCCAGTCACTGGAGAGCCAAAGGATATTCAGTTACAGTGAAGAAATCATAACAAAGACAGGAAACAGATCAGCACACTCTGGATTTAACACCCTCCCTGGGGAACTCTGCTGATTTCTAGGCTGCAGATGTTTTTAACCCCGCCTTGAAGAATGTCCATGTCACATGCTTAAGCGGATGGAGTCAGTACAGTACTTAAGCAAGGCACTCCTATTCAGAAAGTGGACCAAAATTATGCTGATTAGAGTTCCTCATCTCTGAAATAAAGGTGGGACAACTGTTCGAATCTGTAGGATCCTCTGGTAGAGGTTGCTGAGCTGTGAGGAAATGGATGCCCACAAAGCCCAATGTTTATTTACTTAAAATAAGGTGTAAATGAAGCCAACGAGACTAAGGTCTGGCTGGTCCCTACAGTCACCGGGTTTCTCAGCTGTTTCCTCCTTTTTGCTTCTCTCAGCACTCCATACCAAGTGGAGGAGAATGAAAACAAGACTTCTTCATTCAGCATTTTTAAACATCACTGCCAACAAAAACGGGATCCTTGAATGTTTAGAGCTTATGATTAAGGGGATAGATGGCATATCTTACTGGCACGATATAGGTCGTTTTTCAAAAGTTACAGTAAGTTTGCAAAATTGGAAATTTATCTTTTTAAATTCTTCTGAGTTACATAAATACGTCTAAGGCTGCATAAAGACGTGGTTCGCCAGGAGCACCTACTTTTCCTTGTGGCAAAGGGACTGGCTATACACTGCCAGAAAGGAGTTCAGACCAGAGGAGGACTATGGATGTTAGATAAAACTCAAGCCTGAGAGTTGGAAAAAGACAAAAATGTTCAGCTCACTTGTGATCTTTTTGGGGGGTCCCATTTGCTGTTATTTTACTGTTCTAAGTTTCCTTATGTATAAAATGAGTAACTTTTAAGAATGCTCCCAGAGGACCCTGTCAAGACCAAAACCTCTATCACTAATTTCCTCACTTAGCCTTGAAACATCCCACTGAGGACATATTTTTGTTTCTCATGCTAAGAAAGCAATGATCATTTTAACTGCTACTGAATTAAGTCTCATATTTGAACACACACAGATCTCTGGTAATTTACAGCAATTCCCCTGTCCCCACCTGAGCTTGCAGACTTATCCAAACAACTGAGAAGATGTGAGGGTGGGCGGGGGAGGAGAGAGGAAGAGAAGCTGCCTGAATTACCCAGGCTGGCCCTCTCCTCTAGCCACAGGCATCAGCAAACAGCTGTTCCTTGACTGCGCAGACTGACTTTTGGAAGACAAGCCTTCCCTTCTGCAAATGGGTGGCAGTTCAGGACCTAGGAGCTGATGATGACTTACAGGGTGGCCTGGACCACTTTTGGACAGTTCCACCTGTCAAAAAGCCCCTCCTTATTTTGGACACCCTCTAAATTCCTGTCCAGCAGAATTTATGATCCAGATCCTTTCCCTATATGATCACACCCCAAGACATCCCTTTCCCAGATGAAGCCATTTCTCCCACATTCCTCTCTGCTCCACCACTGGACCTGACAGAGTTCTCACTTCAAACAGTGGGTACTCACAGAGTCCTTACTTGCTATCTAAATAACTGGTGGATAGAGCTGGATCACCCAGACTCTAATGAGGAGTCTGGACTGATTAGAGACATATGGGCAGAGGAATTCTTCTTATCTTAAGATTTGAAGGGTGCCAACAAAACTGACTCTGTCCTGTCAATCTGCTCAAAGTCTGGAAAATCTTTGTTGTGCCTTCTTCCCTGGGATTAAGCAGTGCCCTGACACAAAGGTCTGCCTTCGAGTGAATGATCACCAGGAAGAGTGAGCATGCACAGTGCCTGGTACACGTGTGCTGAATGAATTTATAAGTGAAATCATAAATCAGACAGCTTTTCTCACTCGGAGAGCTCAAAGGGGTGAAGGCGCTGGATGCCCAGGAGAGACAGGAAAGGGTGCAGGATGTAAAACCTGAGTGGAGGTATGAGGAGCGTTTAAGATAGTTCTGTCTACCTTAAAACTCTGCTAAGGCCAGGTCCCACATTAGGAGAACCCAGACCAGCTTCCTCTGCACACCCAGGGCAGCAAGCATCCTCCATGTGCTGGAAAGCTTATGTTTACTCCTTTCTCTACCTTCTGGAACCTTCACAGTGGAAGTGTAGTCAGGGCCAGGATACAATGTCATGACTCTCCCATGCCTCTCAGCTATGAGGTGGGAAAGTATAGGAGGAAAAAAGGGTGCTGTGGACCGTCTCAGAGGAGGATCATTCCTTGGCCCTGAAATCAGCTTGGAAGTCCAACAAAACACATGTCTTCCACACACAAATTAGTTTCTCAGACCATTATCTCTCTTTTAATTCACCTGTTTTTCAGTAAACCATCATGACCTGTCTGTACTTCCCAGGGGGACTGCCCTGAGGTTCTTCCTTTAAAACGGGCAAGTGATGAGTGATGATGGATGAGCCTGCCGAATCCTTCACTTAAGAACTCATCAAGAGAAAGAAGAATAAAATGGACTCAGCTATTTTGACTTGGCAGTGAGCTCAAGAAAGCAACATCAGTAAAACAGTAAGAATGTTTTTGACAAGAGATGTCATTTAAACACACATGGAGTCCCTCTGCTGTCATCCAAGAATGAAATCCTGGCTGGCTCCTACCCATTTTTATTCTTTTTCCATGGTCACTTGGGATGGGCCACAATAGAGATCAGGATTCTTCATTCACTGTACGCCTAAGGTTTCATGGACTTTGTCTCACCTTTTGAATCCACCCCCCCCCCCCCCGCCCCAAGTTTCATTTTACGCATCAGCAAAAGTCTCAGCCAAAGGGAAAGATGTTTTCTTCCCATTGGAGTAGGATTCAGGAATTCATCTGTCTTAAGGTCTGGAGTCAAGCTAAATTATGTTACCTGGGGATATTGCCAAAACACAGGTCTGTTCTCTGTTTTGAATCATGAAACCACTAGTGGTGACCGTATGTCCAGATATTTGAGATTAAAAACACCAGTACATAATATGGTTTTACAGAACAGGGTTGCCAAGTATGTTATGCCTTCAACACAGCCTTCCTGGTTATCTGACTATTGACCTTCAACAAAAAAGGCAGGTGAGCAGCCCAGGGCCAGCTCTCTCTGTGATTAAGTGATACTCACACATTAGCTGAAGGATGACCCAGTGACCAATCTCTCCCAACATCTCCCCAGTAGTTTGCCACATATGTCCTGTCTTCTTTTCTTTTTCAGTCTGCAATGTCCACTGGTCACTCTCCAGGGTTACACAACAGAGAGGGGGCATTGTCTCAAGCCAGCCCATTACTGGGAGGGTCAGTGAAGGAGCAGTATCCAATCATCACAGGACTTTGCTTCAATGTCTTTATGGGCATGTGTCTGTTCATTAAGGCTCTGTCTTACTTTGTTGGGTAGGTGATGAACTAACTTGGAAGGAAGGCTGGTTTGTTGGTGAGCCAAGGCCCTACTGCTAAAAGCTGACTGGTGCTCATCTGACTTGCTGTTCTCACTCAAGGAGCAAACGGATTCCTGGTCTTTCTTCAGTGACAAAAAGATTTGCTAATAATCATCTGAGTTTACCCAAAGGATGTTTAGATTAAATTTTTTTCTTTTCCAGTAGTTCAAAAAACAAGCCTTGAAAATAGTATATAACAGCACTGTCCAACTGAAATATAATACAAGCCATACATGCAATTTAAAATTTTCTAGTAGCCACATTAAAAAAAGTAAAAAGAAACAAGTGAAGTTATTTTTAACAGTATATTTTATTTAACTCAATAGACCTCAAATACTCTCATCTCAACATGTAATCAATATAAAAAATTATTATGAGGTATTTTACATTCTTTCTTTCAAATTAAGCCTTCCAAATCTGGATAGAGTTCAGACTTCTCGCATATCTCACTTTGAACCAGCCACCTCTCCCAGGGCTAAGTAGCCACGTACAGCTCATGGCTGCCATACTGGCACTGCAGGTACAGCACTGCTCTACACCCTCACTGACTTAAACAGCCACTTACGGGAAGGGGGAGAAAAAGACTGTTAAACAGGCCACCTTTTCCACATGGTAGTAAACTGAAATGTATCAAAATGTATAGATATTAAGAGGCAAATAAATGACACCATATCTAAAACCACTCTCAGGTCATTTCAATTCTTTCCCTTTTTAGTTAATACATTTCATCCCTGTATGACAGCAAAATAATTCAAGCAGATTCTTTTCCCTTTTGGGGTAAAAGAAATGGGGATACTCAATAATGAAGGAGTGGTACAGCCACTTTGGAACATAGTCTGGAAGTACTTCAAAAGGTTAAATGTAGAGTTGCCCCAGGACTCAGCAATTTTACTTCAAGGTATACACCCAAGATAAGTGAAAACATACGTCCACACAAAAACTGGAACATGAAATGTTCACAGCAGCATTATTCATAACAGCCAAAAAGCAGAAACAACCTACATGTCTATTAACTGATGAAAGGATAAATAAAATGTGGTATATCCATACAATGGACTATTATTCAGCCATTAAAAGGAATGAAGTACTGATACATGCTACAACGTGAATCCTGAAAATGTTACACTAAGTGAAATAAGCCAGAGATGAAAGACCACATATTGTATGATTCCATTCTTATGAAATGTCCAGGACAGGAAAATGCATAGAGTCAGAAAGTAGCTTAGTGGTTGCTGAGGGGTGTTGGGGAGGGGGAGTTGGAGGGAGATGGGGAGTGACTGCTAATGGGTACAGGTTTCTTATGGGGTGATGAAAATGTTCTGAAATTGATTGTGGTGATGGCTGCCCAACTCTGAATACGCTAAGAACTATCGAACTGTATACTTTAAAGCAGTGAATTATACGATATGTGAACTATATCTCAACAAAGCTGTTATTAAAAAAAAATAATGAAGAAGGACTTGGTGCCCAGTGTCTGAGGCCCCTCTAAACCGCATACATTTTATCAGTTGCTCATATGAGACTGAGAACGTGACCATAGGTATATGGATATACAAACAATGGTTGAAATGTTGAAGCTTGTTATGTTTCTTTTTTTTTTTTTTTAAGGCAAAGTAGAGTGGCCCCAAGTTAATTTCTCCTTAGCCAGAGTTTATTAAAAGAAGCACAATATCTCAGATTTAAGCCCTCCCCAGCAACAAGGGAAGAGCCAGCTCTTTCCATGTCTGTGCTTTTGGGAGGATGGGGTGGTGAGGGGGAGTTTGGGAAGGGAGTGGCAGATTCTGCAGGAGGACAGGCTCAAATTGAGAAGTCCTGCTTCTTCCTGCAATCCCACCGCCCTCCTCGGTGCAGTGTGGTCAGCTCTGCTCTCACTCACCACCTCCTCCTCCTTCTCCTCCTCCTCCTTGGGCTCAGTTCCCAAAATGAGCTTCCAAGCTCAGAGCTGGCTTTCAGCTTCAGCTCTTCCAGAAAGTGATTTACTTACCCTTGGCAGAGTATCATCCTCACTGATTTTTCATTTCATACTTCTTTTACAGTGTTTTGTTTTAGGTTTGGTTTGTTGTTGTTTTGCTTTCCCCCAAATCAAAAACGTTTCCAATGCCACCCTGGCACACCCAAGAAGCAAGAGCTGCTTAGTAAAAAGCGCTTATTATCTGTCCCTGGCTATACATGGTGCATTTAAGATATTTCGCAGTAACCGACCAAACCAAAAGATCTATTAAAATCAAGAAAGTAGTAAACCACACACACAAAGAAAAATAATTAGTTGCCTAATCGTCTCAATGCAACTAAAGGGGGCAGCACACGATATAAACATCCGTGGGCCCGGATTCCTCCAGCATGCTGAGAGCCCCACTGCGCTGCGGCTGCTGCCTGCCTCACTGACCTCTGAATCTCAGTGCCAGATGCTATCAGTGACCACAGTAAGAGTCAGCGACATCTTGGAGTCACAGATTACAGTGTCTCTCTCACTTCATTCCCGTTGTCACAAGTATATTATCAGTTTATTCACTGGTGACAGCTCCAGCTCTCCTCCCCTATCCCCTAACTTCCACATCAAACAAAAGCTTCTGCACAGCGACATGGAAACCATCAACAAAATAGAAAGGCAACCTACTGAAAGGGAGAAGATATTTACCAATCACTTTCTCTTCTTTCTGTGTAATACTACATAGTAAAATGGCATCAGTTGCTCTCAATACTCCTTTTGCTACAGAGACTGCTCTGTTAAAACACTTCAGAGACTGGTTATTTTAATGGAATCAAGTCTAAATTCTTTTGCCTAGTTTTCAGCTCGACGCCTGGCTCCATGCCCCTGTTCCCCCAACATACAACCCCAGCTCCAGGCAGAAAAGTTTCTGACTGTTCCCCTCTCTGGGGGCCTTTTCTCCCCATCCCCACACGTGCCCCAAGCTAATTCTTGCCTCTCCTCACCCTGAGCCCCAGGCTGCTGCAATGGTTTTCCTTTTCCTTTCCTGATTTCCTCTTGTCTCGACTCATGTTCACCACAGATCCCTCCTGACATACTGACTTGGACCGTCTGCCATTGCTTCACATGAGTAACTTTTGTCCACTTAACTTGGTGGTAACATCCTGACAGCAGGGACCATGACTTACTATTCTGAATCCTCCAGAGCACTAGCACATATGAGGTGCCTAACAGACACAGCATTTAATGACTTTCACTGGTGACTGGATCCCAGGGGTGGGGTCCCCCCTCTGCTTGCGGTTGTACATGCTTGGGGCCTCCCGGGTACAGGCCCCAGTCCATTTACCCATGAAGACAGGTACTTAACACTCCTTGAGGCTACTGCTGTATCTTCATTCTGTTTCTTCTGCCTCAGGGCTCTCTCCCACTGACTGCCTGGGACTTCCTCATCAATCATCCTTGATCAATCATCCTTCTCTATTTCCTTCTCTGATCAAGGGTTCCTTCCCATTCTGTAGAATTAGTTAACCTCAGAATCTAGTCCTCTATTTCCTTTCAAGCACCTTTCAAACTATACTATGATTATGTTAATTTTTTTTCTCTCCTGTTAGACTGTATAGACCATAAATATTGTGCCATGTCTTAGCAATCCAATCCCAGGGTCTAGCATAGGGGTAGAATATAACAGATACACAACTGATGTTACTGAATTTTATTCAATGGGTTCTCATCTAAGGCCAAAGACTCAAGTGGATTATAAGAACCCACTTCCTATTCCTAGTGAAAGTTAACCCTTTTCTTGAGCAGTCCTTCCTAGTAGGCAAGGAGGGGCTCAGCACCCGCCTGAGGGAAGCCAACTCACCCTCAGGCTCTGCAAAGCTGGCTCTGGGGACCTATACTAAAGGAAGCTTCTCCTGGGATCGCATTCTCCCTCTAGCCCCTTTAAAGACGGTCCCTTCTTACCTGCTTTCTGAGAAGAAAGGGGAGACAGGAAAAGACCTATGCAAAATTGTTAATTATAGAAAGTTTGCATTTCACACTCTCCTTTCTGAGCTCCTGCCCCACATTTGAAACTTTTCTTCCCCAGTTACAGGCACCTTCCATCCAAAGCTCCTTGACCCTTTCATATCTCTGAAAGACAAATTTCTTAAAAAGAACTTCACTGATTTCAGCTAGATTTTAGGAAGAAAGCAATCTGATTAAACAGTTCACCCCAAACTGCAGATGACTATCAGTAACTATCATCCTTTCTAAAACTTCCTAGCATATTTGTACTTCACAGGAGCTCTACAATCTTCATTAAATTTGCACACAAAATAAAGTAAATTCAGCTGAAGCGAAAGGACCTCCTCAGTGTCTTTCTTTTTTTTTGTGGGGAAGACCAGCCCTGAGCTAACATCTGTTGCCAATCTTCCCCTTTTTGCTGAGGAAGACTGGCCCTGGGCTAACATCCGTGCCCATCTTCCTCTACTTTATATGGGACGCCGCCACGGCAAGGCTGACAGGCAGTGCGTCGGCGGGCGCCCGGGATCTGAACTCGCGAACCCCGGGCTGCCAAGCGCAGACTAAACCGCTGCGCCACCGGGCGGCCCCCTCAGTGTCTTTCTGAAGAAGCAGATACCTGCAGCTATCTTAGAGATTTTCCAGGTGCTCAGAGCAGCTCCTGCTTCCCTCAGTCTTCTCCTCTAACTGATACTAGAAACTCTCTGATCTCACCCTCCCCAGGGTCGGCTCTAGTTTGTCTTCTTCCTTCTCAGACCTACCCCTCCAACCCTCCCCAACCCCACATTTTACTTTTCCTGGATTTGGGTTTGTGTGCTGTGACTGACTGCTTGATTTGGGGTCTGCGCCTCTGCCTCCCCAGAATTCAACTTGGAAAGTATTCTTCATCCACACACAGGCACCTTCGGGGAGAGACCTACCAGATCATGGGCTTTGGTGAGATTTAAGAAAACACCCTGAGTCCAACGCAAATTATAAGCACTTAAAACATATTACTCTTCCTTTCTCAAATATTTGTTGAGTCAAGGAACTGTCCTAGGTACAATAGTGAACAAAACAGACACTCTGTCCTCATTGAACTTATACCACAGCAGGGAAAAATACATTTTTTTAAAAAAAGTAAGTAATTATAAGGATGCAAGAGTTTGCTCACTCCCTTCTTCCTGTAATCCCTGGCCCCCAAGAACTAAATAAGATTGCCTCACACCCCCAGTCCCTAAAGCCTACAGAACTTGCTGCTACCTCCAGTCTTCTGCCTCTTCCCTCTCCTATTTCTTTTCCTTCCTCTTCCTTCCTTTAACACCCAGGAAGTCCAAAATCTTCAGCTCTCTCCAGCTATGTGTGTACCTAAATCCATCCAAGTGCTCAGCAGGGAAAAAAAAAGACTGAATTTATCAGAATTCACCTTTTCTAGGTGTTTGCAATTATAAATAGCAAAAAAAAAAAAAAAAAAAAAAGTAATATTCTCCCTTCTTTCCTTCCTTCCTTTCTTCCTCCCTTCATTCTAATGCTGACTCATTCACAATTTTCGAAGTGAGGTTAACTATTTACAAAAAGGCAGAGAGGGATAGAATTGACCTAGTAATCTCCCAACTGGAAATTGGGAAAAAGCTAGCTCACAAGCTTTTCAAATATAAGTGTTCCCACTTTAAATAACCACCATCTCAGAGGAAGGAAAAAAGCCCCAAAACACAGTACTGGTACTCTTTTTTGTTTTTTCTATGGATTCTAATACTTGGTCACTAACCTGAGAAGGTGAGAAAGCCACAGCTCCTAATGGGCCATCTTCTCAATAATGGGCATGGCTAAAGTAATTTTTTCCTTTGTTGATAACTAGTGGATTTGTGTTTTCATTCAATGTGTCTTTCATTAACGTAAGAAGTACAAGGGAAAATTTCATAATATGATAAATATAAACAGATCACTGAATTGAAACTGCCCAATTTTCTTGAGATTATTAATAGAAACATTATGTTCTTTATTAAACTTGCAGACATGTGTATTTGAATAATTACTCACTGATTTTATGAAGTTTGGATGGAACAGAATCTTCCACATTTGAGTGTGGAAATTTAGAATAAAGTGAGTTCAAAACACTTAAGCCTAGAAAATGCTTCAATACCTCTGAAGTTACCTGAAAAGAACATAAAATCAAATGGAAACCAATAACCATGAGATCACTAATATTTTGAACAAACTAATGAGAAGAGAGTTTTCTATCTGCCAATTTTTGCCAGCTAAATTTTTATCAGATACCTGGGAAAACATATCTGAAATGAGGGTACCAAAATATTTATTCTAAATTGTTGGAGTAAGTAAAAGAAAAAGCAAAAAAATAATGCGTTTTTCTAAGAAATGGAATCTAGCGGCAGAATAGAGCCTTGGATCACATTACAGATGCAAACCTATAACAATGTATGGCCTAAAGAAGTCTTCAAAATCATCTACTTCAACCCCTTTATTTTGCAGTAGAGCATACAAGAGACCCAGAGAGTTTGCATCATTTTGCAAAATTTGCACAGCTAGTTAGTTAATGTGTAACAAAAGAAAGATTACAGTTCTGATCTCCATGCTTCTAATTCAGAATTCTTCAAATACCCAGTGATGCATGCGCGCACACATGCACACATACACACACAGTATATATACTTGTGCGTGTGTGTGTATAAACAGACAGGAAGAGAGAGAGAGCTCAAATGCAGTACTGACTCAATTTTTTTTAAAAGTCTAGTTCTCTCTCTTTGTCTTTCACTCTTGGTTAGTAAGGAGCATTTATGGAATACCTTCTAAGCACCAGCACACTTCTAAGAGTGCTAAGCACTTCACTTAACATTAGTTAATCCTCACAGTGCCCCTGTAGCACAGGCAGTCTTGTTATCCCTCTTTCCATAACAAGCAAATGAAGGCTTAGTGAAAGTGTAAATGTACATGTTTAAGGTCACTTGGGCCCTCTGAGATCCTTATGCACAGACTTTACTGTTTATAGGAGGTATATTTTGGTCTACCAAAAGTGGAACAAATAGTAAAGGCTTCTGAACCAAATAATTTTATTACACACTTTCTGAATTGTGTTTTAAACAAGCATAGCTGCTGTTAATAAGTAGAGTGGATTCACATGGCAGCAGTTGAGTAACAGCTGTGGGTCCATGGCGTGCACAGCATACGGAGATGGAAATTACCTTCCAACCTTCTTTCACAGGCTTATATCAAACAAATTCTGACACCTCATCCTGAGCCTTTTCTGTGGGGCATAGGAAAGAGACTCCATATATGCCCTCTTCAGCTGTACAGACGGGAAGAGGAGGGTGCAAAGGAGAGTCCCAACCTTATCCGGAAACCATTGAAGTATTGTCAATACTGAATTTACAACACTGGAGACAGAAAGAGGCAGCTCACATTCCATCTGGCATGTGGTGCCCTCTATTGTGCCTTTTGAAATCCTGCGGGTGGGAGGGGAAGCAATTTGTAGGGTTGGCTGATATTTTTCTTTTATGCAAATATACCACCGTTGGAAAACTGTCTGCTTTTCGTTAAATCTGAAATTCCCAAGGGCAGAAGGCTATGTCTCCCTTCTTTACTGTACGTGATGCCCAACACATTATGGATGGTTAATAAATGTCACATCGTTTTCATATTGCATTGACTAGGAATGACATTTTCCCACGAGTCTTGCTTGCTTCAATTTCTCTCAGCAAATCTCACAAAGTGCATACATTTCCCAAGAAAAGGGCACTGTTTAAGGCCAGACTTCTTTGTCTGCATCTCTTCCCCAAATTCCCATTAATGCTTCACTCACCTTTTCCCTGGGCCAATGGCCTTCCCCCGACCCTCATGTGTTCTACTCTCTTTTTCCACTCCTCCTGCAGAACTTACATGTGAATCTCTGACTTTCTATTTCATATCACTTCCACCACAAAATGGCAGCCCTCTATTCTACATATACTTTATAACCCTTTTGGGGAAGCCTTTGATGAGGCTTATCATCTGGGCTATTACTAGTGTGGACATTTTTGGAAGAAAATTGTTGTTTTTATAAGGATTTTTATAACTTTTGGTTTCTGAGAAATTGAAAAAAAATTACAAATGTTGATGATAATGAATAAAACAGTCAAGAGCAGGGACCTTGCTTTATTCATCTTTGTACCCCAGCTCACGGCACACGGGAGGCAGTCAGTGAATGCTCATCAGAATGATAAGTATTCCTACTTCCCGATTATTTCCAAAAGCGATTCAACAGTAAGACTTCTATGTAAAATGTGAGGTAGAGCAATCACTGCATCTTGGTATTCATTATCAAATGGTTCTATCAAAGTACTAAATACGAGATATCATGAGGACTTCCTCTTATAAGTATAAAACATATAAAACTCGAGGAGGGAAGAACGTGGTTCTCTCTCACACTGCTTTGAATGCTGGAACTTAGATTGAATACTCAAAATCTCAAATGTCAGCACTGATTTTACTTATGCATTTTCCTGCTTCACAGAACAAGAAGGACTAATAGAAAGGCTATTTCAACTATAAAACTCGAGGAGGGAAGAACATGGTTCTCTCTCACACTGCTTTGAATGCTGGAACTTAGATTGAATACTCAAAATCTCAAATGTCAGCACTGATTTTACTTATGCATTTTCCTGCTTCACAGAACAAGAAGGACTAATAGAAAGGCTATTTCAACTATTAGAGAAGAGAGGGCATCTTCAGGCATTTGGAATAAGAATGTAGTCTGGATTTCTGCCAGAACTTTTGTAGACTTCTCGTTGCATTCTCATATTTTCCTGACAAGTCCAAAGTCCTTCATCTTCTGCAGCATGTGAAAGAAACTGATCTGTGTATGGAAATATTTACTCCAATCAAAAACAAAAAATCTACCCTAGTGACAAAAAGAGAAGTTGTTTCAGTCAAGGCCAAATGTCAGTTTTCAAAAACCTATAAAAATGAAATTTCGGAAGAAGCAGAAAGAGTTTATAGTTATGACTCAGAACGGGAGACCAATTTCACAATGTTTCCTGTGGCAAGAGCTATATTCACTAAGATTTGGGACTTTCTCCTTTTTTTTCTTTTTTAAGTTCCTCTTCTGAAAAAAACTGTTTCTTCAAATCTGCTTAACACTATTGAGAATACTAAGTTCCAAGAAAGCAAAATAACTTTCATTCATTCATTTATTCATTCCCTTCTCTATCATACTGATTTCTTGCTTTTGAAGTTTTCTCTTTTTATAGACCATCAAAAACTAAGAACTCTCAGTTCTTGAGAATTCAGCATCTTGTAGTTCCATTTATGAGAAAATTACAAATCATTTAAAAGTAAACTTGTAATTATTTTGTGAATAAACTGAATTTTTCAATGTGTTATATAAAACATGACAATTTTATAAGTGGAACAATTATAAATAATAATGGATTAAATTATATTGCTATTTAATAAGCATTATCTAATTTAACATTGATAAATATAACAATATTATACATTACATTATATATTACAATATACATTTATAATACTATATTACATACTATGGATATTAAGTTATACATGATAATAGTGGTTAGAGTGCTTAATTCCTCACCATACATTCCACCCCAAACAAGTAGCCCAAGCGAACCAGAGCCAGCTCATTCCCTTTGTTCATAATTGATTTAGGAAAGGATTTGTGACTCAACGTTGGCCAATGACACGTGAGGGAAAGTCTGCTGAGGGCCTTGTGGGAAGTTTCCTTACTTCCAAAAAGAAGACACTGGACCAAAGACTGTCTCTCACCCACCCGGAACTGTTGCAGCCACCTTGTGACCATTTATGTCACTTTTCACAGTGCATACATTTACGTAGTTCTTTCTATCTGCAAGGCACTGCTCTAAGTATTAACTCATTCAGTTCCGACAACATCCCTGCAGGTAGATACTGTAATGACCCCATCTCTTAGATGGGGACACTGAGGCACTGAGAGGTTAACTTGTGCAAGGCCATCTCACTAGTAAGTGGCAAGCTGGAAACTGAACCTGGCAGTCTGGCTCCAGTGTATATTCTCTTAGCCGTGAGGATGCTATGCCACCTCTCCATGAAAGCTGCTCTGAGCCCCCAGTATATGCTATCTTCCTTAAAATGTATTATTGGCTGGTGATCACTAAGCCTTTAAATTTAAAAAAAAAGCCCTACAAGGTAATAAATAGACTCCTTTGATATTCCCTGAACAAATTATGGCCCTGACAGGGCCATAAGGCAAAGAATACAGGAGTGAGAGCAGTAAGATTTTGATGCAGGGAGAACAGACAGTGGGAAGGATCAGAGAGCACGACACGTAGAGTGCTTCACAAAGGGAGAGCTGAGGCAACACCAAACCAGGGAGGCCAAGGCCTGGGGAAGGGAAGAGAAGAGGGTGAGAGGGCTGAGACTTGTGAGCAGGTTAATGACAGCCACAGTTTAGTGCAGACCTACTACACACCTGGCCCCTCATATATTATCTATAGGTTTTATAATCCATATACCCTGCAAAGAAGGTATTCTTGCTATTCCCATTTCACAGATGAGCAAAGTGAGGCTTAGAAACATTGGGTGACTTGCTGGTAAGAACCAAAGCCAGCATGTGAACCAGGACTGTCAGACTCTAAAGGCTTGCGCTTCCTAACCAGCCACCATCCTGAACACCAAGGGCACCAACAGGGAACTTGAGAGAGAAAAAGAGCCCCTCTAGTTCACAACTTTGCAAGGACAGTGCTCTTCCCTCCAAACCCACATCTAGGACATCTTTCCCTTTCTCAGGGGGCCTCTAAATGAGCAACCCAAATCTTTCAAGGGAAGTTTCAGAGTTCATCTGTTTTAAGTTGCTTGGAGTTGCTACCAAAAAGAATAACTCTTTCCCACCCTACCCTCAACAACCAAACATTGGAAACAACCTAATGTCTTCATGCTGTTGTAACAGAAAAATGGCTGAGTAGATTTTTCCTTAATTTTTCCAAAAATAAAAACAAACCACATTCTGCTTCAATCCAATTGTAGGAAAAACAAATTAGTCTCCCTCTTCTCCCTCCCCACGCTCTTACCAGGATTCATAAGTGAATGAAAACCAGGAAAGGGTGGGGAGGAACTATATTTAAAATGGTTCAAAAACTCAGGGCTTAAGTATCCAATCTATACATATTATGAAATTATGAAATATAAGACCATGTATAAATAGCTGCTGATTTAATCCATATACATCTATGATCATTTATTTTCCCATCAAAATCTTGGGATGCTCCAAGAATGGACATAGCTGTGTGCTTCTCAGCCATGGGCAGACGGGAAAGATCAGTGGGGACTGACGTCAAGTTGAACACAGTGTTGGCCATGCCACTCAGCATTGGGAGCTCTGGTTTCCTCATTTGCAAACTGCAGGTAATTCTCACCTCGAAGGATTTCTGGGAGAATTAAAGTAACTGATGAGTGGGAAACTACCTAGCACATAGTAGATAATCAAGAAAGGATGCTTCATGGTTTCTTTCATAAGAAAATGGTAAAAAAAAAAAAAAAAATCATAGTCACATGGGAACATAGAGTTGAACAAATTTTTACTGATGAGCAAGAAAGACTAGGCAGGAGGATCTGGCCCAACCAGGGAGACGTTCTTGACAGGAAAAAAAGTGAAATCTGGACAATCACTGTTGGCGAGGGAGACTGTGAATATCATCTATAATGGCAAAATATAGGAAATCTCCTCACGTTATTTAAAAGAAAGTGATGGTAGGCAAACTCCTTTCTCAGGTCTCAGGAGCCCCCCTGCTTGACTGGAAGCAGAGGGCAGAGGGGCCCTGTGAGCACTTCCGCAAATCCCCTTGAAGGTGATTCTGCCTGAGAATCTCTTATGCATCTACTTCTCCACAAGCCATCTGATTCCACATTCTTATACAATCAGAAATATCAACTCCATTAGGATTTACAAACTACATATACAAAATCCCCGCATTAAGTGATGCAAATTGGCTTGAACACTTCAAAGAAATCCCACAGGGGCATCAAGTCAGATTCTCGCTCCCTGCTCTTAACTTCTCTCTCTGCCCAGGGTCAGTCCTTCGCCTTATGTGGTACCCTTTCCACTTAGAGATGTTTGGAAAAGGTGCTGCTAAAAGGACAGCCTCACGCTGGGCTTACTGAGTCGTTCCCAACAGGAAATGATGGAAATTCCTGGCATTCTTATCAGGGAAAGGGGTGAACTCTGCTGGTGTCAGTCCTGAAGGGCTGTGGTGAGAGGAATGCATGGAGCTCTCCTTTGTTGTTGGAGGTGGATGACTTCAAAGCAGTACCTTCTCCAAACCCAAAGATGAAGCCTGGCTTCTGGGAAGAGTCCCAGGAGAGAAGAGACAGGCAGCCCGGTACCCATGGCCAAACAACCAGAAGTGGAGGCATCCATGTGCTTATCTTGAGCAGCTTCCCAAAGACAGTTCAGCATCCTCTTGGTCAATTCTTTCAATCCTCTCTGCACTAAAAGCAAACACTCACCATGTGCCTCAGAGGAACCTCTCTTTCTGGCTATTTGGCTAAGCAAGTACATGTAGCCATTCCTCAGAAGCCCAAGTGGTCCTCTATACTTCTAGACATTCAGTTCCTCTAAACCTCTTGGCAAGAAACAGCTCAGTGATTTACCTACAGTCATTGATTTGTAGTTTCAGAGTTTATCTCTTTGGAGGATGAGTTTGGAAGGATGGGTAGGGTGGGGCATTCTGGAACAGCGTGGGGCTCTACTCAATACAGATTTCTCAGGCTGCTTCTACATGTGCAGGTTAAACTGTGAAAAATATTCTTGCTAATCTGAAATTATTCAAGGGAAGAAAGGGAAAAGAAAAAGCCCAGCTTGTTCGAAACTACAGGTATAGGGAGGCCTGTGAAGTTGTGGTGAACAAAACTAACCAAGGACCCACTTTGGTGAACACACATAGGAAAAGGCATCTGATACCCCTTTTTTTGCTATAACCCCTATATAATTTTTCAATAGTTCTCTTAGGATTTTTCCACTTAGTTTTTACAAAAGACTTGAGTTCCACTCAACAGAGAATGCTTCCTTTTACTTTTTGTTACTATTTCACACTTTCCTATTTTTCAGATCTTTTTTTTCTCCCTGTAGCTGAGCCCCAAGGAAGTAATTTTGTCAAAGCTTTGTGTGTCAAACACAAACAACAAATGTTTCCAGCTGCCCCCAGTTGTTCACTGTCAACCCTTAAATCTACCCATGATTTTCACAGGCGGAACCACGTATCTCTGGCTCCTCTATCATTCCAATTTTGGACATCCTATTATCACACCAGATCATATTCCAAAGATAACACAAGAGAACCCAATGTGACCAGTGAAACAGAGGCGGTCTAGTGCCCCACCCCACCCCCAGCACAGAAAGGGGGCAAAACAGGCTCCAGAGGGAGGGCCCAGGACATTGGGGTGGTGCTCGCCATGAGGCTCCCACACTGCCCACCAGGGTGCTGGGGCAGACAGCTGCTGTCCCCAGGCCTTCTTGCCACTCCCAGGTTTTAGCAGTAAAGCAGGGGATGTGATGGAACAAGAATCCATGAGGCTGCTGGATATCAGAAGGTTCCAGGAGCCTAGTAAATCCTAGGCACCATGTTTAAGCAGCAGGACCAAAAGGTTGAAGAGGGAACCTACTATCAGAATGATGGTCAACACTTATGGGACACTCACAGTATGCCAGGCACTGTGCTAACCCAGCACCACATTTAATTCCACAACAACTCTATGAAGTGGGCCCATTATGACCCAAACTTTACAAGTGAGGAAACTGAGACTTCACAATTTTGGACAATAATGTGCCTAAGGTCACATAGTTGGTGAATGTTGGAACTCAGACCCAAACCCACACACCTGGTTCCAGCACCCACACACCTAACCACTGCACCCCACTGCCTCCAGAAAAGGTGAAAAGCAGCCAGCAAATGGGAAAGATAGCATCGGCCTTCTGGCCTCATGGAGTTGCTGTGAAGGAAAAATATGCTTGGAAGTCCTTTGGGAAGATAAAAGTGATATACAAACACGAACTGGATTTGTTATGATCATTTCTATGCAGGTTAAAAGGCTGGATCTGGAACTCACCCCTCTCCCCACAATTCTCCCCTTCTCCTGTGGAATTTTCATGCACTTATCCCTTGGAACTGAAATGACATTTTTCTTTCTTCCTACTCCACACCATTTTAAAGAAAAAAAAAACTTTTTTAACTTGAATGCATTCATGTTCATCACATGCCTAGTCAGAAAGTTTCAGAAGACATTTTTGGATAAATTTATCACAAAACACAAAATTTATAATAAAATCCCTTAGAATATGTATTAATTCTCTTTCCCTTTCTGTTAACTATAATAACAAAGGATTCTAGAGCCATGTGTTATATTTCAAGAAAACAGTTACTGGGAAATAAGTAGAAAGATATCACTGTAGTATATATCAGATTCTATCTATAGAAAATAAAAATTAATATACTGGTATCTCATGGACCAGAGAATGAACTCTGCCAAATTATAACTATAGTTATCTCCCAAGTTAATTAGCTCCGCCTACTGGGGCCAAGAAACACTGATCCTTGCAGCCTGATTAAAGTTGAAATGCTCAGTTCATTAACCTGTCAAGGTTTCCCCTCATCGGAGCTTTTGTCAGAGGAGCAAATAAGTGGCAAACCCACCCAACTGAACTCGGCCTCTTCTCCAGACACCTGCCCAGAACTTCTGGAAAGGTGCTAACAAGATGACATATAGAGAGACAGAAGAAAAACAGATCTGGTTGAGCCCAAAATGCAATAATGAATCCCCAAATAAACAAGGGATGACGGTCCTAAAATAATACCATACCGTACTAGATTTCTAGAGAAGATAGCTCATTTTGCTCTTTATCATAATATTGTACTGAATTTGAAAAAGCACAATATTATTATGTAAACAGCCTTGACTTTATGTAGCAAATGGTTATGAGTAACCACATATGAATACCTTTGGAAACAAGCCCACCAGGTAACAACTTGCTAAAACACTGACCTCTTTGCTCTGTGAATAATTAAACTCTGGTTCATCTGTAGTCCAAATTCAGGTTGTGATCATCGTATTTGCATAAACAAGACATACCTAAAATTAGATAACTAAAATGTATATGTTATCGAGTCTAATTTGCAAAAATAAAAGCCAAGAATATCACCACGTTCAGAGGTAAATCATACCTTTACATCTCTTCAGGAATGAGGTTTCAGACCTGTCACACTATGATATTTGGCAAAGGCTGTACCTAAAGGTTCAGGGAGTGATAACACCACCTTCGTTTTTATACGGCTGTACTTGTCCCTCTGGCATCTCTCTTAGTCTCACCAAAGGCCTGTGAGCAAGGTAGATTTACCTACCTTGGCAAATGTCACTGAGCTCACTGGGCGGATGTGGCATCCTAGACCCACAGGGTTCAAGTCATGAGAGTAAGGAGGGGCAGCACCCACAGGGCTATCTGGTCTCTGTATGCCTCCCACTCACCACTTTACTACCAACTTTGTCCTTCTTTAATGATAAAGGTTTAACCATACCCCAAGGAATGAGTTTTGGGATTCAGCTGCTTTCAATGACCACCTGTGGCCACTTCTTAGGAAGTGAAAACCCAATTCTCTTCTACAGAACCAGGTCCAGAGTCCTAGGTCCTGTAAAAGCGACAAGGCCTCCCTGGCATGGCCAGATTGGGTGTGTAGCCCACTTTAGGACTGCAGGGACCCTTCTAGGACACAGAAGTTGAGAGGTCACCTCAACCTCACAGCCGGACCCTTCCCCAAAACCATGCTAGCCTGAGAGTTAGAAGACCCAGCATCCAACCCAGCTCCAGCTAACTTGCTGAGCAAGGACTTCATCTATCTGGGCCTCACCTTCCTCATCTGGAAAATTAAAGGCTGATTTCAATCATCTCCAAGGCTCTTCCATCGCCGGAATTCCACTCTCCCCCTGTGCTGGACATCCATCACTTTGCCTCAAAGCTGAATCCAGGAATTCTCAACTTCGGAATGTCTCTTTCATAGCCTATCCTAAGGTTTCCCATTTTAATTTCATCCCTTTCTCCTATTTGTATCACTTGGTATTGATCTCTTCACACTTTTCTGTTATGCTCTACAATATTTCTCAGTTGTCATCATGTTCCTCTGAGTCATCAGTCTGTGATTTCTACACATAATTTAACCACCATAAATTGAATCCTTTCAGCAACTTATTATTATTTTGTATTTTTCACCAAATCCCCACCCATCTAGCTAGTTACATGATCATAAAATTTTAAATAAAATTTCTTTCAAAGTCAGTCTTTTTAAAGAAACCTTGTCTCTTGGTTCTTCGGATTTCTACTGATGTCCAAATACAGACTTGAAATCTACTGATTTCCAAAACACTACATAGGCACATCAACATTTATTTTGCCTTATTTTTACCAGTTTCATTTTCCTTTTTATTTCTGCCTTTCAATTTTTGTTTTGTTTCATTTTCCTTTATAATTCTTGGTTTCACCTTCACTCCTACCACCACCTTCAGTGAACCCACCACGGGAAAGCAGGACAACCCAAGGTCCCAATCCATAAACGTGTAATTGTGTAGGTAAAGAAGAGCAGTGTGGGGAAGGGAGAAGTCCTGAGCATAAGCCTCTCTGCCAGCATGTGAATGGAGGAGCTGCGGGCTTGGTGCCACCACATTCCTATTTTAAAGCCATATTTTTTCCCAGAAAGAAATGCAGAAGTGTGTATCCAGAAGGAAAAATGCTAAGGCAATGCAGGAGCCAGAGCAGCTGAGGGTTGTTAGCTTTCATCAAAGTCTAGCCAGGAATTTTTTTTAAGCAACAGGAAGTAGATTCATTCTCTTTCATATCCTCTCTCTCTCTCTCTCTCACACACACACACGCACACTCTCTCTCTCTCTCTTTCATTCTTTTCTCCTCTATCCTTCTTCATTTCCTCTGGACAAGGCACAGAAACAAGCTGGATGGAAAAACCTCAGTTCCCTTGAACTGTCTTTGGAACTTTGCAAAATTCACTGGCAGTTCAAAGCCAAATTGCAGAGCGTGAGAAGCATGGTCAGAGAGCAGAGTGCCGTGTGCAGCAGCCTAGGAGGTAGAGGAGCATGTATTAGTTCCCCATGGCTGCTGTAATAGATTACCACAAACGTGGTGGCTTAAAACAACACAAATGCCTTCTCTTACAGTTTCAGAGGCCAGAGGTCTGAAACCAGCTTCAGGTGGCTGAAATGAAGATGGTGGCAAGGCTGTGTGCCATCCAGAGGGTCTAAACAGAAAATCCATTTCCTTGCCTTTCTCAGCTTCTAGTGGCCACCTGTATTCCTTGGCTCGCGGCCCCTTCCTCCACCTTCAGAGCGCATCACTCTAATCTCTGCTTCCATCATCACACAACCTTCTCCTCTCAGTAGGCAAACCTCCCTCTCCCTCTCTAAGGACACTTGTGATTGCATTTAGAACCCACCCAGATAACCCAAGATAATCTACTCATCTGGAGCTCTCTAACATAATCATATCTGCAAAGCACTGTCGCCTTATAAGGTAACACTCTAGTTCCAGTTATTAGGATGTAGATATCTTTGGGGGCCATTATTCAGCCTACCACAGAGCACTTGTGTCCAGTTGGGTTCCTGGAAAAAGTCTTCCTCTCACACATCTACTAACACTGACTAAGTTATGAGCATGGGGCCTGAAGGGAAAGGGGAAAAAGATGTTTTCTAAATACCAAAATAGAGAAATCCCATGTATTTTTGCTCCTCTCTTGTCACAGATTTACCTTTCCCACCATGTTTTGTCTATTAAGCCATCTGGTTTGTATTCAGCAAACCCCATAAGCATCCCATCACTTCCCTATGCCTGAGCACAGCTCCTACTCCACTGCTCGGCATTGTAAGAAATCATCCACCTGTTATACAAAAACTCAATTTCCAACCAAAATTAGGCCTCAGAGTCACACATGTTCATGTGTGTCAAAGGTCTGGCAATGTTACTGTATCCCAGATGGAGCATAGCGAAGGAAAAGAGCTTTGTTAGAACTCACCAAACCTCTTGTAACCAAAGGACTGCACCTCGTCCTCCTCTGCGAAGTCGTCTGCAGGAGAAGAAAAGACATAATGTTAAGCCTGGTGGGGCCCAGAAGTGCAGGGTCAGTGTGGGACTCAATCCCCACAATCTCCACCTGCTCCACCCTCCTCTTCACCCATGACGCTCGCACAGTGGCTTTCCTTCTGCTCCTGGAACACGCTATGCTTTCTGAGAAAGACCACAGGGTTCCTGCACTGGCTATTCCCTCTGCCTAGAATGCTCTTCCTCCTGTTCTTTATGTGACTCCTAATTCAGGTCTCAGCTAAAGTGTGAAACCTTTGAGATGCCTTTCAGGACCATCAATCAGCCACTCCCTGTCACACCATCTTATTTTAATATTACTCTCTGATACTGTCCTTATTTATGTTTGTGTGTGTGTCATCATGCACCCTGTGAGCAGAAACTTTTCCTGTCTTAGTTGATGAATGAATCCCCTGTGCCTAGAATGGTACTTGTCACAGAGGAGGAGCTTAATAAATTTTGCTGAATAATGAACTGACTGAATAATGAACTGTCCAAAAGGTTGTTATCTTCACATAACCAACTCTAAACCCCTCCCTTTCAGATGCCCAGGCTCTGGGGTCACCTCTCCCACCAATTGTCACGTCTCAGGAGCTCAGCATGACTCCTGCAGTGAAACCAAATCCTGCCCGGCTCTCCTTCCATTGCATAAGTGGGACTGACAGAGGGTTTCCCAGCAAATGCATCTCAAAAGATGGGCTTGCTGTGGGAATTCCTAAATGTAGGGCCACTGTGGAAACAAGAGGGATGTTATGTCAGCAAAGCTTTCTACAAAAAAGCCTAACTTCCCCTCCTAACATGGACACGATGCTATTCCTTGTCACAATGACAAAGAACTTCTCATTTTATGGTTCTGCCAGGTAGGAGTCTGGCAATTTATTGTGTAATTAAAGGACACTTTTGATGACAAGTGAAGGCGTCAAGTCCAGGCCTTTCCAGGGAGCCCAGACCAATTATTCTTTTTTTTTTTTTTTTTTGGTGAGGAAGATTGGCCCTGAGTTAACATCTGTGCCAATCTTCCTCTATTTTTTGTGTATGGGACACCACCACAGCATGGCTTGATGAGCAGTGTATAGGTCCACATCCAGGATCCAAACCCATGAACCCCCAGCTGCAGAAGCAGAGCACACAAACTTAACCATTATGCCACCAGGCTGGCCCCCAGACCAATTATTGTTCAGTTGGTCATCATTACTGCACCAGTATCAGATTTCTCCCCACATGCAGTTCAGTTCAAAAGCATCGATTTGGCACTTACTATGGACCAGAGACTGCCAGGCAGTGGAGTTTTAGAAATGAGTGAGACATGGTCCCATCCCTCAAGAAGCTGACAGGCTTTCAAGGAAGAGAGGCACGTAGGAGGAAAATGAAGCCTCTGTGATTGTCTTTTTCAGCCCTCAAGTAGGACATCTGGCTACATCTGAACCCTGAAATATTATGGAAAAACCCAAGATGGATGATATCTATTACACAATGTGGTGAACCTTGGAACTCTAGTTTGTTATGAAGTACTACAAAAACACATGTGAGAGAGCAATTATTTCTAACAGAAAATGGAGAAGCATGATATCTTTCTATTTTTACATTGTTTCCTTATTCAGAGAACAGGGAAGAGCTCTTGTTTGGAATCTAGAAGGCCAGGTCTTCAAAATTAAAGTAGTCTTCTTATGTCAAGGATTAAAGCTTTAGTCCTTTCTACACCGAAGACATGCTTACAACCAAGAGAACAGTACATTTCTCACTGACTAAGTGATTGGCTAATTCAACACATACATATTAAGCCCCTCCTCTGTGCCTGCTTTACTAGGTAATTCTATCATATTAATGGCTGAGAGGTCTGGTCGATTCTCATTTAAAGAGAAGCCCTGATCTGCTGCTTCTGCTTAGAAATCCATACATTTAATTTCTTCATTCATTCAATAAATACATGCTTACAGCCTAGTGAAGTCAACGAGACATGAACACAGGTAACGATGCCACCCAGACATCAGCTTCCCCGGCCAGCTCAAGCCCCTCCACTGCCATGCACATCTGTGAAAGAATCTACTCACACGCAGACGTCGTGAGCCAAGGAGGCATCACTGAAGATTTCACAGTGGAAACAAAAGGGCAATTTATGCTGCGCCCCCAATAGCAAACAGCTTAAAATTTCCCATTAGACATTTCGGTTCTCCCTCAAAGCTTCTTTTCAGCAGGCCTACCATTAGTTTGTTTGTTTGTTTGTTTTCTTTTTCCTCTCTGATCTTTTTTCCCATGCAGCATTTAGTCTGACTGCCTCCTCTCTCCTTCCTGACATCTCCCTGGGAACTTCAAATGTCTCATATTTTCTTATTAAAGCAATTCAGCTCTGCCTCCCAATTAACATACTTAGACCCATTTGGGGTTCAAGAAAATGAAGGCCTTGCAGGCGACCCCTAATAGGACTCAGGAGGATCTCCTGCTTCTTGTCTTAACCCTCATTGCAAAATGATTAGGAATTCTTATAGCAGCTACTAAAAGAATACAAACTTCTAGCTCACCCAACTCTGCGATTAGAGAGAAAATCCCATGAGACACGAGGGGCACCAGTAAAGCAGCACGGATAACACCTGACTGAGGTGATTAGGGAAGGCCTCACAGAGGAGCATCTGAAATCATCTTTCTTAATGTTTCTTCTGTGGAGGGAAAAAGAGAATCTGGGAAACACTGTGTACTGCATCCCTTTCTTGGAAATTCATAATGGTTTTTGAACTATTAGAAACTTAGAAGTGCTAAGAGAGAGAAAAAAAATCTTGTTTAACTTTTTTTTATTCAATGCTTTCAAAAGTTGACTTTAGAATCCTTTTCTCATATCCTTAAAAGCTGGGCAGAGTTGGGCAGATAACACTTAGTATATAGTTAATTAGCAATAGGTGTACCCCAGAGCCTGCTGCCAAATTTCCCCACCTGTGCAGTTAACAGACAGCCATTTCACAAACAGGCTGGTGATGGAGTTAGGCATTTAGGAAATTGAGAAAGAGGAAGAGGCAACAGCTGATGGGGCTTATGGCTGTGTGGACAACCCACATCGGGCTATGAGAGAAAAAGAAGAAAGGATGCAAGGTTAGGTGTTCCTAAGGCCTGAACGTTTTAGAGGGTAAAGACTGCGACAGGTCCCAATGGCTGACAGATGGGCTTGAGGAAGACAAAGAGCTTGACGGTATGTGCCGTGTTATATTCTCTTCTCAAAACCTTTTCCTCACACTGTGTAGACCCAAGCTGAGTGCGTCCCAGATTGTCTCTGTGGCATCAGGGGCCTGCAAAAGTGATACACTCCAATAAGGACATTCTCCCTACAGAACATCCAGTCACCTTAGCAACTTGCCCCTTTTTAATATCTGTCTGTGACACAATCTAAGTCACATAACTCTACACTCCTACATGAGCAGGATTTGGTTACGATTAAGGTCTCCAAGTGCTGCAGTGGCCATAACCCGATCCCTGCTTCTGACAGCGGTTTGTCTGCAGGGAAGAAGTCATCTTAACAAACTAATAACACTTTCGGTGTTTAACTTGAGATTTATATCTACAAGCACGTATTTTCTTGGCTTCCCTAGCCATACTTTAGCATTTTTGTTTTAATACCTACGGGCTACACTGTCTTTTGCTTGCCTATTTTAAATGTGATCTTTATTTATTTATTTTACTTTCCTTGGTAACTGGCACAGAGCCACGTTGGCCAGAGGTTTCGTGATAACACTGAACAGAATTCTGTTGCTGATGTATTCTTTGAGCCTGGCTATTTCAGAGGACCATGAGTTCAGAGAATTTTAGTTTAGTTGGCTTAGAAAGTTGAGAGTCATACATACTAAAATGTTCCAATCAATCTGTGGACCAAGTTGTGTGATATCCCTATGGTTGGAATTTACCTCTCCTTCCCCGACACTCCCTTTGTATCAGTGTGACGGCACTAACCTCCGTCTGCCTTAGACTCCAGTTCTGATTTTGACTCTACCAGGTAGAAAGCCATTTGAAAACAGGAAACTTGTCACACTGTTCCCTCAGCAACTAGAACATTTATGGCACATTACAGGCACTCAGTAGTTGTTGAAAATCAAGCTGATTAGAGTAATACATGTGTCTCTCTCTCCCACTAGCTGAGGAATTCCTGAAGAGAAGAGATTAGATCTTTCTCTTTTTGAATATCCACCATGCTTGGGGAAGATGAGAGAACTAATATTTAGTCAATAGCTGAATGCTAGGTGCTTCCCATTCATTATGTTTCTCTGTTTTACAGATGAGAAAACCGGGGCTCAGAGAAGTTACATAATTTGACCCAAGTTGTCATAGCTTGTGAGCAGCCAGATCAAGACTAAGACTGAGATCTGTGGGACCCTCCAGTCCCACACCATGATGGTCACTGACTCCACAGACCCAAGAAACTGAACCCTGTGTCAGCAGCAGGGAAAGCTAAGAAGCGATGATTTATACCACAGAATCCCAGAAAGGCTCAGGAATTTGGGACACAGGTCACTCTGGAAGGGGAATAAAGGTGAGGCTAGGTATACACCCAAGAAAAGTAAAAACATATGTCCCATATAAAAACTTGTACACGAATGCTTGTAGCAGCATTATTCATAACAGTAAAAAAAGTGGAAATAATCCAAATGTCCATCAACTGATGAATGGATAAATAAATTGTGGTATAACCATACAATGGAATGTTATTCAGCAATAAAAAGAAATGAAGTGCTGATACATGCTACAATATGGATGAACCTTGAAAACATTGCTAAGTGAAAGAAGTCAGTTACAAAAGACCATATATTGTATGATTCCATTTACATTAAATGTCTACATTAGGCAAATTCATAGAGTGAAAAAGCAGATTAATAGTTGCTTAGGGCTGGGGTTTCAGGGAAAAATAGGGAGTGACTGCTAATGGGCTTGAAGTTTCTTTTTGGGGTGACAAAAATGTTCTAAAATTGATTGTAATGATGGTTGCAAAGCCTGCGAATATACAAAAAAAGAAAAACTCACTGAATTATGCACTTTAAATGGATGATTTGTGTGGCTGGATTTCTCAAGTCCCCCTCAGAACTGGCTGACTGCCCCTCCCTGGCCACAGCAGAAGATCTAAGGTTTATTATTCAGAGAGGTTAAAACAAAAGGTCTCTTGTCTAGCAGACACCAGGAACAGCAGAGATAAGGGGACTATAATGGAATCAGGAGACAAGGTGAAAATTTACATGCTGAATGTTCACTCAGTTCTCTTCTACCGTCCAGTCAGCCAGACTGTACCCTCCAGGCTAAAGACTGGAAGGTTCTTCCAGGGAAACTAGTTAAGAGAAAAGCAAACGAACGATTCTGATTCCAGGAGGTCCCCAATGGAACAGCCCAGCCAGGTCAGCCTAGAGCGACAATCACAGCTCACAAAACCCACCAAAACATAGAGGTTCCAATTAACCATTCTACTGCTCTGCTCTTATGAATGAGAAGATAGTCAAGGATCACCAGATACCCGACCCAGCCTCTAAAATGCAAAGATAAAGATGAAAATAAAGAAACCAGATAAAGCAATTGGGAGGAAATATACATTATGCAGGATGATAAAAATTTCAAAAAAAAACACAAATCCTACCATTAGTATCTTTGTAGAGACAGAAGGTAAAATATTTATAAAATAAGAACAGGATGCTATTAAAAAAGGAACCATGAGAGAAAAATAAAGAACTCTTGGAAATTAAAAATATGATCACAGAAATGAAAACTTAATAGACAAGTTGGAAGACAGAGTTGAACTATTCCAGAAGTAGAAAAAAAGGCAAATAAATAGAAAGGAGTAAAGATAAGAAAAAAATTAGAGAATCAATTCAGTGGGTCCAATATTCAAATAACAAGTGTTTCAGGAAAAAGAACAGAAGAGAACCACGCGAGGAATAACTGAACAACATTTTCCAGTACTGAAGGACATGAGACTCCAGAATGAGACAGCCCTTCACTTCCCAGCACAAGGAAAGGAAAGAGATCCACTCAAGGTACATCTTCATAAAATTTCAGAACACTGAAGACAAAAAGAAAATCCTAAAAGCTTCCAGACAGAAAAAAAAAAGAAAGAAACTTACAAGAATGAAAAAAAAAAAGAATGGCTTCATACTTCTCACCAGCAAAACTGCAGCTAAAATAGATCAGTGCCTTCAAAATTCTAAGGCTAAATTATTTCCAAAATAGAAATCTCTCAATTAAATGAGTACATAACATAAAAACCTCTTCAGACCTGCAGATTCACCAAAAATATACCTCTCATGCACACTTTTCTCAGGAAGTTATTGGTGAATGCATTCCACTAAAATAAGGAACAAACCCTGAAAGACGTGTGTGTGTGCGTGCACACGCATGTGAATACCCTAACCTAATCCTCCCCCTGAATAAGTCAGAAGGCTCCAGGGAAGATTTCTTCAAGAAGATGAAAATGAGAGAATACCTACTATGTGTGAACACACTGCGTGGAGATTTAGGAAAGGGCAAGAGACTTTGGGGATGAATGATGATGTATACATACACAGGAAGCTAAACAAACAAAATAACAAGAGGCTTATTAACTCCAGGGGAAACGAAGTAATGCAAGAAATAAATATGAGTCAGCTGTGAACAGCATTTATATTCTCGTAATAATATAAACACCAACTCATATTGATCGAATCAAGATTGTGATATAACTATATAGGGATTAGGGAGGGGGACAGGAGGTGTCTATGAGGGTTGTTAGGTGGAGATAAAGGGTGAAAGAACTAAATCCTCATCTGCTATAAAAGGAAGTCAACATATAATGCCTAAAAATAATAATAAGCAAGAGCATTATAAGCATGTCACTTAGAGATATGGGGTTGTGTCATATCGTCTGCATAAAAGGCTACCAACAATTCTTTCCATCCCTCCACGTGCAAGTCCATCTCCACTCCTCTTGAATCTGGGAGGCCCTATGACTTGCTCTGGCCGATGGAATGTGGCAGAAGTGGCAGTGGGTGACCTAGGGGCCTCAGAGCCCTTTCAGCTTCTGTTTTCACCCTCTTGGCAGCCAGCTGCCATGGGAAAAGTCTGACTACCCTGATGGACTGGAGGACACCAGGAGAGAGAGGATCCCTGGAGGATGAGAGACTGGAGAAAAGGAGAGAAAGACCGGCCAACCCTCTGCCATTCCAGCCACCCCACTGATGCTCCAGCCGCGGGAGTGAGGCTGTCCAGCCCGGCAACACCTCGGGAAGCAGAGACCAGCCGTCTCCGCCTGGCCCGGCCCAAATCGCAGAATCGTGCACAAATAAACAGCTGTTGTTTTAAGCTACAGGGTTTGGGGATGGTTTGTTAGGCATCAGTGGATAACTGAAAGAGAAGTAAATGCCAAAAAAATGCAAAAAACATTCTCAAGAGGTTGCCTCTGGGGACTGGAAAATGATGAAATGAAGGTGGGCTGGGCAGGAAACTGCTGTTTTTCATAACAAATCTGTGATATTATTTGACTCTTTAAACTACGTGCATCTCTAACTTTGATAAAAATAAAAAATAAAGGAAACAAGGGAATGTGAATGAAGATGAAAGTCAGGTACAAAAAGAAAAGTGCTCAGGCCCAACAGATGCTGACAACCAGAAAAGTACCCTGCTCCAAGAGCCTGCATGCGGAGCTCAACCCAAAGCAACAGAAAAAAAATTTGGACTTGCGGCCTCAAATACCTGGCACAAAGTAGGGTCTGAGAGATGCCAAATAAAACAGAACAAGTTCAGATTTTCTGAGGAGCCAGGCTGAAGGACCGTGGACAGAGGCTAGGCTGCATTGCGACTTCTTTTCCAAGCTGGGCTCGGTGCTGCTGCCCACATGCGTGTATCCATCAGCTGCTCTCTGCTGTCTCTACTTCAGTGCAGCCCCAGCTCTTGTATAGTCATCACTGTTAGAACAAAAGGAGTACAGCCCCATCGGCCGGCCCGGTGGCATAGTGGTTAAGTTCACATGCTCTGCTTCGGTGGCCCGGGTTTCACAGGTTCAGATCCTGGGCGCAGACTGACGCACTGCGTGTCAGCCATGCTGTGGCGGTGTCCCATATAAAGTAGAGGAAGATGGGCACAGATGTTAGCCCAGGGCCAGTCTCCCTCAGCAAAAAGAGGAGGATTGGCAACAGATGTTAGCTCAGGGCTACTCTTCCTCACAAGAAAACAACAGTACAGTCCCATTGGTTGTTAAAATATCTAACTGCTTCCAAACCAACTGAACACCTTCTGCTCTGAGAGTTCCTGCAAGCTGTCCCCATGTGTCCCCACCAGCACCACCTATTGTGGCAGGCCTAGGTGGTGAGGAGGGAGAGAAGGTGCCCCTGCACCCCTGGGGCCAAATGCCCAGTGCCATCTGGATCCCCGAGTCTATGGCCAGCCTCCACTGGCCAGGGCTTCACAGAGATGCTTTCATGTGGTCATCTGTGGGAATTGTGGCCTCCACAGTATGTCACCCAGGGTGCCAAATATTTGGAGTATTGCTTGGATGTTGCTGGGCTATTCTGAAAGACTTTTTTCCTAAGGCCACAGGCGGATGTAACGGTAAAGGTTGGGCTTTGGAATTAAAAGACCTGGGTTTGAAGACAGTCTCCACCTTGTACTAGCAACATAAGTTCAAGGATGCCTCTCTGTCTCCTATAAGATGGGACCAATAAGTCCTACTGCACCCATTTTTGGGAGGAAAAATGGAACCGATACATGGAAATCACCCAACACATACCAGGTGCTTAAGAAATACTGTATGAGGGTTTTTTTGACATAAGGGGCAGAGGAGGCAATAGCAACTACTATGCTGTAAGGCCCCAATAAACATCACAGGCCTTGAATGCTCGTGAAATAGAGGACAGCTTTAGGGTTTGGGCAGGGACTCCTTTAATCATCTAGTTTCAAGAGACATGAAGCTCCCGTCTGAAGTGAGGGGGGAGGGTGATGGCAGGGAAGTTTGACTAGCAGAAGAGTAATATGTGGGGTGGGTTCAATTGGGACTGTAGCTAATTGGCACTGGAGGGTCTATTTGATATTGAAGAAGATTTATCTCAATGTATTTGGGCTGTAAAAACTGCAGACAGACATTCTTTAACCTCGATTTAACCCTAAGAGCAGTACTGGTAATATTTGCCCTGGTTTTATAGCTTTACAAATATAAAACCTCATGTGGTTCCTTATATAGTTTCTTTTTGCCCCATTGGTATTTTTGGGCCATAGTTGTTAAGTGTTCTGCCAGTGAATGAGCTCAGAGCAGTGTAATAAAATATCAAGGTTCAGGATATTTTTGATGGGGTAATTAGATCTGCCTTCCATTCAATTGCTCCCGGTCTTCCCCTCCACTCCCAAAGGATGAAGGAATTTGTAGCAATTTGATACTTGTAGATTATTCCAAATATCACAGGAGATTTATTTCGATTACTCTGCTGCTTTCTGAATTTTATGTTTTGCAACAATAGGATCACTTTTTGATTCAATGGAATAGCAGTTTTTTTTAAGTCAAAATTATCAAGACATAAAATGACTCCAATTTCTAGTACAACTTGTAATTCTGATGTTTGTAAAAACAGCAGATACTTGCTTTTAGGAAAAAGAGAGATATGGTACCTTTTTCCTGCCTTTATAGTCCAACAAAACTAAGGGGATTATTCATTACTATTACCCCTAGATTGTAGTGGGTCCTAAACCAGATTACCCCAGCAGCCAACTTCAGCAACTTAAAAAGTAAGAAACAGGGGCCAGCCCCATGGCCTAGTGGTTAAGTTCAGCATGCTCCGCTTTGGCAACCCAGATTCGGTTCCTGGGTGCCGACCTACACCACTCGTTAGCAGCCATGCTGTGGCAGCAACCCACATACAAAATAGAGGAAGATTGGCACAGATGTTAGTTCAGGGCGAATCTTCCTCAAGCAAAAAGAGGAAGATTGGCAATGGATGTTAGCTCAGGGTGAATCTTCCTCAGCCAAAAAAAAAGAAGTAAGAGACAAATATGACACTCAAAACCTTGACCCCACATCTATCGCTCATGGTTTACTACAGGGAAGGTGATGTGCCTCCCTTTCTTCTCATCCAATTACGTTGGTCAGGTTAATAACTAGAGAGTCAGGATAAGGACTTGAAACCCTGCCTCAAACGTTATAAGGGCCTCAAATACGTGGGTCATTTGGCAAGAGGAACTAATGCCGTCCATTTCTCTGGAGCACACAAAAAGATAAGTGATCTTTGTTAAAAAACAAACAAAAATAATTGATACACCTGTTTTGTCTTGAAGTCACTTAACTTTATTTTAGTTTACCCAGACAGTTATGCCAAAGTAATATATTATAATTAATTACAAATGATGGACCAAAATTGAGCTTAGGAGACAAAATATGAGAAAACTTTGAATTTTATTTTCTCTCACTTCCCACACTGAAATGTCACACTTGAAGGTTTCAAGGTGGCCTGGATATACTGTTTGCCTCTAATTATTCTACCCTAACAGAGTAATGTAATCTGAAATAGGAAATATAATTCCAGATAATAGATTAGCTCGAATATCCCCTCCAAATGAAAATATCCCTGTCTTCAGCCGGGTTGCCCTTTCCTCCTGTGGCCTCCAGCAGCACCTGTCTCAACCTTAAATAGCGCACTTTTCACCTTTGACCCTGGTTTCCAGTTGTTTATGCATAAGTCTTATCCTGCCTACCAGACTGTAAGCTCCTTGAGGGCAGAGGCTACACGTGTACTAAATATATATGTCCTATTGTATGCATATAGGCTACATATGTCCAATTGTAAATAATAAACAAAATAGAAATATGACAGCTTAATGGAAAATCAACACTACCAATGAAACAGACAAGTTGTCACAAGGTAAAAAAAATACTATACATACATCTGTCCTAATACTTATTCAGAGACAAATTTGTTTTATGTTTTGATTCCTTGATGTCATATCCTTACCAGATAAAACTGGACACTGAATTTGAGATACAAATCTTTAAAAATATTATGTCATCATCAGTAGTACCTGAACAATAGTGCTCCCGGAAAATTAGTGCTCCTAGGTAAATTAAATGTATTTACATATATTTACCAATTTTCTACCACTATTGTAACAAATGGGAAAACTACTATTTCACTATAATTACAAACTTCACTATAGATATGGTCCCTGCATTTTCGGTAGGGCCGATTTTTGACTACTTCACAAAGATGACAATAGCACAAGTGACAGAAGCTGGAGTTTGACCAATACTAACACTGTTCCCCACAGAGAGCACAGCTCCCTTTCATCCCTGAGGTCAGTTTTAACACATCTATAATTTGAAAATTACTTTCATTTCAAAACTGAACTTTTGCCTTCATCGTATAAACTATATCACGTGATTAACTTAATATAAATGGCTCATAATTGGCAATTATATTACTGCCTGGAGGAAGCAGCAGGTTATGATTACTACACAGTATTAAAATCACTAAAATGTCTTGAGTTCTCATTAAGCGCTAGACACCACTCTAAACAATTGATCCATACTAACCTATTTAATCCTCAAAACAACTCTATTGGGTAGATGCCATGATTATCCCTCATTTGACAGATAAGGAAACTGGGAGCCCCAAGAGGTTAAGTAATTTGCATGTGGTCACCAGGTCCCCTGGTTTCAGAGCCCACACTCCTCGCCAGCGCACTAAAATTATCAGATTCAACTCCTGGGATCGCTATGTATAATTACATTTTATGAAATGGTTATATTGTAAAGTATACATTATCAACTATAAAGTTGGACTCTTTTACCTTTGAATAATAAATTGTTATATAAATATCAGCTAGTTTCCTAACTTCTCTATTGCACAAGGAAATGACTGAGGCCCAAAGAAGTGCAGCTACTTCCACAGAACCAATGACAAGTCAGTTTTTCACACAGAACGTCCAACATCCAGCCTCTCAGGCTACTGAATACTTTATGTGATACTGAGTTATAATCCCGAGCCAGTCAGGAAACATAAAGGAGTCATATTTAATATATCCAAGTCTCATAAATTTACTTAATTTTACATCTTCTCCCTTGTTGAAACACACATTTCTTTTATATTTTTTGAGTACTAATTGAATATTCATGATAAATTCAGGGGTTAAGAGAGCTCCTAGGATCTCTTTGGAATCTTAATTTGGGATCACTAATTTCTGCTTACATTGGCTTCCACTGCTGTACAATTACAAAGGTCCCTGAAGCAATCAGCAGGACCTTTTCCAGGTACTATATTGGTTTGGGCTTTTCAAATATCATTCACCTAAACAGAAATCAGATCACTGCTTGATTGAAAAGTTACCTCCCTCAAGCTTCGGATGGCCAGTGTGGTTAGAAACCGTTGTCAGCGGTAAAGAAACAAAACTTTCTATGAAGAATGTCTATCCCTCCTTATCCCTTGTTTAAGATATTTATTATTATTATTGGTATTATTTTTATTGATCACCTACTGGTGGTTACAGTCTGTTCTTGAAAATGGCACTTCTGACAAAGTTTTTTTGTCTCATGGCAAACCTGTCAGCAAGACTAGCAGAGGGGCTGTTATCAGAGTTGATGGCTTCAAGGGGCCATGCACATTCATTCAATCGGCTGTAAACAACACCTCCCAGAAGATAAACTCTGCAAAGGGCAGCAACCCTGGAATTTGCTTTATCTTTGTAAGAGCTCCAGTCTAGAGAGTCTCCTCCAGTGGCTGCCCGAAGAGCACATCAATTTCTTCAGACCTTTGATGCCAGGTTATTATAGGTCTGATTCCAGATGGTAGAACGTTCTCTATCTTGCTCACTCAATAACTAGTGGAATGTGGCACCCAAGAGGTACTTAACGAAGATGTGTTGATTGAATGAAATATTAGGGTATGCCTAGGAGGAACCTAAGCTAGAGGTGTAACATGTGGATTCTGGAGTCAGACTGTCTGAGTTTGAATACCAATTTCCCCACTGACTAGCTGGGTGCCCTGAGACAAGTTACTCAACTTCTCTGAGCCAAAGTTCACCTACCTGTGAAAGGAAGCAAATAATAATGCCTGGCATGGCAGGTGCTCAATAAATGTTAGTGATTATTAAGGGGAAAAATAATAAGTGGGGATATTAAGTGGCCCATCAGTCATCCTAAGAAGTCATTTGTGAGCACAAACCACATTACAGATCAACCTTGTCCCTGGGATTTATCTTCCAAAACATGACCCTGTTCCCTGCCTCACAGCCATAGACAGAAACTCCAGAAGCAGAGCGAGAGAGCCTGTGTCTTTGGAGTGGCAAAAGAATAGTAAGATGGAAAGGGCAGGACCAACCTAGTGAAGCCAGCCCCATGGTGGGGGTCGACTCTCTTCACAGATGATTACCTCCAAGACCTAGAATGCTGTCCCCCGCCTCCAACTGCCTGGTTCTTTTCACTTCGATTCACCAGCTGAAGCTCCAAAGCGCCATGGACATGCACTGCCAGCGGGAAGGCTGGGCTCTGCTACCACTCTGGGCCTCCTCTCCTGGGGCCCCACCCTTTCTTCCCACCATGGGGAGACATGTGTGTTAGACTTGCCCCTTGAGAGACTACCCACATGCTGGGTTTACCCAAGGCAAAACATACTTTTTCTATCACAAAATTTAAATGTCTATTTTCCCATTTGAAAACAAATACTTTTAGGGCCATTTAACTTACTTTGGCAGCAGTTGCATCAACTGTTTTGAAATAATATTTTAATGAGAATAAGCACTAATTCATCAGAAAATCAGACACCTAGTTATGATATAGTGGAAAGATATCATCTGACAGCCTTTCCCATCCACACCATTATCAGTGGATGAGCCACATGGGGAAGGGGAGTGGCATGGGAACAATCTTGGGAAATTGCATAGGAGACCACAGAGAAGATCTATACTTAGCAATAATTAAACCTCAGATTGAGAATGTCAAGCATCCCCAAACTAATGAAAAGTCAAAAGTATAATTAGATTGTAAATATGCCTTCCAGAGGAAGGGCAGCCCCAATTTCCAATCAGTGAAGGGGAAAAGGCCTCCTTCTATTTCCATTTCCCTTCAGAAAACATGATTCTTTCAATATTAAATGCAGTCAGCCCTTACATGCTTGTTTGCTTATCCCAGTTTAGGAAAAGAAATCTTAGAGAGACACTGGGAAAGCAAGGAGACCATGAGTCCAGAAAAACTACAGGCAGTAGAAGTATACTGCTTACTAGCACATTTTAGAAGTATTATTGCCAAACAGTATTTCAGAAATGTTTATATACAAAAGCACAACAATAAGCAGCTGAACACTATGTTTTGATGGCACCAACCTCCTCCCTGTATTAAATTACAACAGTGGTTTGGACCTTTCTGATGCCGCATCCTGGTGGTGGTTTTCAGCCATCTTTTAGACAACCAGTGCTGCTGCACTGAAACTCACCAATATTCCCAACTTTCAGAACCAGAAATGTGATTTCATAATGACACACCTAACTCTAGAGGAGTGAGATTCCTTCATAAAGAATGTGAATGTTTATCCAAAACCATGAGATTTATGGTGCAGTACAGCTAACTGAAGGGGAAATTGGAAATAAATTAAAACCAACTTCATGTTTTAATCAGTCTGGAAGACTTCAAGTATTGCAGCAATGGGGCAAGTAACTTTCTTCTGGAAAATATATAATGATGTCATTATTTTGGTACTTGTGACTCCAGGGATGGAGAAAACAGTACAGAGACAGATATTTGCTGAATGCAACAGATAGGTGGTGCTGTGGCCCACAGCAAGTATGGAATTACTCTCCCAAAGCCTGGGTTATTACAAAGGCCATGACCAAGGTGTAGACATCAAAATTAGAAAGTCAAATAGGTACTTCAACAAGGCATCTGACTCACACAGAAGCTAAATTTTGCTCTGGCAAATAAACTTCTGTAACTTCTAATGCATCCACTAACTTTCTATTTGGCTAAGAAATGTTTTACCTTATTACTTTAATTTTAAGCATTTGCAAGGCTTGTCATTGACAGCTATCATTTACAAAAATCAAATTCTAATGAAACAGTGGCTTTCTGGAGTATAATGAGTTCATAACTATGCGACATAATCACAAACCCAAGAAAAACTCTGGGTTGGTTACCTACAGCAAACTGTCAAAAATAATTCCACTTGGTAAAGGCAGCTTTCTTATTTGGCTAGAAATGCACTGTGTGCTTGGCTTTAGAAGCCTTGTGTCCAGTTTCTTGGCTCCACCCCTTTCTGGCTGCTGCACCAGCTGTGGGTTACCTGGCTACTTCGTCGTCTGAGATTCACTTTTCTTCTAGTCTACACAAGAGGTTATCCTATCTGCTGTCCTAGGTCTTTATAAGCAACATGGAGAAACTAGCAAAGCTTGTCTTTAGATGCCTACCATCCTCCTAGTTACCAGTTGCTATTTCTTCTAGACTCAGTTTCCACATCTAGGTGTGGTGGTTAAAATACCTACCTCCTAGGGCTGTTGAGAGGATTCATTTATAGAGTGCTTGTAGAGGGCATAGCACAGTGGCTGGTGCTTAGTAGGTAGTAAAAAATTATTACTGTCCCCTCCCTTCCCCATCTCATCAACCAGACAAACGAATGCAAATTAAAACAAGCAAACTTCTTACCGACTATTTCATTTTAAAAGAGGCCTTCAAAGGGACTATTTAACCAAGGATTCACCAGTCCCTCACCCCTCTCCCCCACTGGGGCAGAAGGTGAGGAGAGCCTTTTAGGGGGTGCCCAGACCACAGCGGGTAAGCAATGAGCCTTCTCCAGGATGTCTACAAGCTGGTCCAGAATGCAGCGTAAATCTCACAAGAATATGTTTAGGACTTTTAGGTGTGTTTTCCATTGCAGATTTGAACTAACACTGAAAAGTACCCAAACTGCAATAATGGTTATTTACCCAGTCAAAAGCATAACAAGATTTTCAGGATTTAGGAACCCACATGGGAGCTGACGGAGTGAGTAGGTGGCTTATTTTTCCAAGAGTTCAAAAACTACTGGCCTAGTGACCAGCAATGAGATTAACTCCTTGCTAAAATGATTGTAATTGAGCCTCAGAGTAACTTTTAGCCATGTGAACTCTCCTTTCTGGGAAGGATCCTTTAATCGGTGCTAGCTACGGAAAGTGGGTGTCTCCTAAAACATAAATGAGAAAAGAGAAACAGGCGGAGAGAGACGGAACACACACCACTAGCCAAAGGGTTGTATCATATCTTTTGTTTCTCTGCCCCTGGGGCGGGCCCCTTTTTCACCTGGCGTTCAGTCCCCTCAATTTCCAGGGTCTCCTCAAGTAGAGACATAACGCCTTGGAAAGAGAGCTAAGTGGTGGGACATAAACGCTCCGGATACTTTAGCGAGAACTGCCTTTCAGAGAAACCTAAAGCCAAAAGTTCCTTTCCAAGCCTGTGGGGCTCGCCGGGCGCCTCCTCGGACAGCAACGCTGGCGACGCAAAGCGATCGCACTGCGTGGTCTCGGGAGGCTGCAAACTCGCTCACTGCGGGCGATGGCATTTCGCACTCAGCCCCCTCACCCAACCCCGGCCCGAGCGGGCACCGAAACGTGTTATCCCAGCACAAAATCAGGAACTCGAGTGTCGTGTAAACACCACGTTGGCCCATCCCCAAAGGCTTCCCTTTGATGCCTCCGCCGTAATTATTTATCTCACATATAAATCAGGATTCTCCTGACAAATCTCCGTGTTCCTACTAAACAGAAGACTAAAGCCCTTGTCCTTGTGATTCCGTTTAAAGGTACGATAACATCTGACACTTCCCTAAACCAGCCTGCAGAGGACACCGCCCAGGGGACGATTAACGGGACGATTTGTGTCACCCCTGAACACACGTGGGCACACCAACTCCACAGGCGGGCACGTGGAAGGGACTCGGAACAGAGAGCAGTTGTTTTTCCAGTCAGTGGGTCTGATGGAGAAAGATGCCAAACTCACTTTCTGAGCCAGCTGAACTCCGCGGGCACCTAATCATTGCCAGATGTGGGGAGGGCGCACCGAGAACATCCCCGAGCCCCGGAGCAAACACCCGGTCGGCGGCACAGCGACTTCTCGAATGGGGAAACGGCGGGGAGGAAAGAAGACCCCGGAGAGAGTGGAGAGCGCTGCGGGGCGGAAAACGGACTGGGGGGAATGATGATGCCTCCGCTCTCCTCCGCATATTTTTTCAATTAAAAAGTTGAGAACTGGAACTCCTAAACAACGACTTAGGGCTTCCAACTACTTTGCAGAGACTCGATGGGGAGGAGAATACTTGCACGCTTCAGAACCCCAATCTCTAGGTCTCCCGCCGTGCCCAACTCCGGGGCAGGGGGGCGCCCCAAGGGTGCACGCGCGATCCCGGGGTCTCCCCCCGCCCTCAGCCCGGAGGGAGTTCGCGCAGGGATGCACCTCCGCCCCCGCCTGCCGGGCGCCGAGCCCCGCACAGCCGCCACCGCCCTACCTTTCATGGTGACCGAGGAGACGCACCGCCAGCCGGGGAGCTCCGCGCCGCCGAGGAAGTTCGCGCTGCGCAGCCGGTCACTGCGCGCCCATGGCAGCCGCGCCGCCCGTCGGCCTTTACGCTCGAGCCCTCTGTCGCCGCCGCCGCCGGCTCGCGCTCCCCGCTCGCCGCTCTGTGCCGCGGGGCCGCCGCGCGCGCCGCTCACCCCCGGCGGGAGGCGCCGCTTCCGCCAGCGCCCCTCCCCCTGGGCCGCCGGGGCGCGCGAGCCGCCGCGCCCACGCCCCTCTCGCGCCCTCCCGCGCCCGCCCCGCCCTCGGGCCGCGCTCGCCCCTGCCCAGGCGCCTTCTCGCCCGGCCCCTGCTAGCCCTCGCCCTCCCGGGTTCTCTTTTTCCAGCTGGACCAGCGGCGGAACGAAGCCGGAGGAAACCGTCTCCCGGGGTGGTCAAGTGCTCACCCTCAGTGTGCGCGGGAGGCGGTGCTGCAGATCTTGTTTCTAGACCCCGAACTACCTAGAGTGTCGGGGTGAGAGAATTGGGGAGCAGTGTCTCGGGGACGACGGGATAAGATTGTCCCTTCCCCAAACGGCTCTGGGATAGTGAGGGATAGAGCATTCAACAGGGGCGAGAACGACCTTGGGTTCGAAGTTTCCAAGTGCGCTTGTTGACGCCCGAAAGAAACGGTGCAGAAGGGAGCGTGGTCACCATCACTCGGAGAGAGCTTCGCTAAATCCCAAGTCACCATTAGACGCTCTCCCTACAGAACAGGATTTCACCTTTTGGACCTTCCGAGAGAGAGACACACACAGAAACAGAGACCAAAAAGTAACCATACCCCCTTGGTTGGAAAAGTCACCCTTCTACCCACCGCCCCTGAAAAGATCAGGTTGACCTTGTTTTACTACTACAGGAGGCTGGGCAATTGGGTGGCTTCATAATAAGTTCCTTTCATTGTGGCCCATCATGTTGCCCCACTGTGTTTATCTTTCCTTTTAGAGCCCCCCTTAAGCAGACCCATTGCATTAAAACATTAAGTGGTGAGTGGAGCTGTGGGGAGAGAGGTGCATAGGAACTTTATTTAACAACGGTGAAATGAAAGATTTCCACGCACTTAGTAGTACACCAAGAGCAGTGCAGTTCTGGCTGGGCAGCGGTTGCAGCTCTTCAGATTTCCGCTCCTGAGGACTTGGTAACACGGTGTAACCAGCCCATTGATTCATTCTAAACAGGGAACTCTGTGCTCTAGTAAAAGACAGTGCCCAGAAATGAATACATTCTAAAATATTTCGCAGACTCTCTGTTCCAAACGCTCTCTTTTTTAACATTAGGGGAAAACTTGTACATGGCTAGCAAAGAAAAAGACAAAAACTGGCACTTTTTTTTTTCCACTTTAGAGGTTGGTGAAACTACAGGGTCACTGAAGGGTACCCTGGGGACTTGCTCCAGCTCTCACCAAGGGCCTGCCTTGTGTTGCAGGGCAAGTGAGAGTCGCTGGAGGGAGCCCAGATTATGGATTCTCAGCCCAGAACTTACTAACCAATGTTGGGATGGAGTTAAGTCCATCAGTTTCTTTGTGTAATAATTTCTCCAGCTGAAAAATAGAATTTTAGCTCCAAGATTTGAATTGAAAAAAATCATTTTAACAATCTAAATAATAGATATGGTACCAAAAACACAGTCAATAAGAGAAAAAAATGGGTAAATTGAATTTCATCAAAATTAAGAACTTTTGTGCATCAAAGCACACTATCAGAGTGAAAAAGCAACCCACGAATGGGAGAAAATATTTGAAAACCATATATCTGATGAGGGATTAATATCCAGAATATATAAAAAACTTCTGCAACTCAACAAAAAAATAAACCCAAATTCAAAAATGAGCAAAGAACTTAAATAATTTCCTCAAAGAAGATATACAAATGGCCAATAAGCATACAGAAAGATGTTCAACATCATTAATAATTGGGGAAAGGCAAATCGAAACCACAATGAGATACCACTTCACATCCATTAGGATGAGTTTTATAAAACAATAAAAATTAAAAAAAAAAGTGTTGTCAAGGATATGGAGAAATTAGATCCCTTGTGCATTGCTAGTAGGAATGTAAAATTGTGCAGCCACTATGGAAAAAAGTGTGGTCGTTTCTCAAAAAATTAAACATAGAATTATCAAATAACCCAGCAATTCCACTTCTGGATATATGCCCCGAAGAATTGGAAGCGGGACTCGAATAGATGTTTGTATGCCCATGTTCATAGCAGCATCATTCACAATAGCCAAAATGTGGAAGCAACTTAAGTGCCCATCACCGGATGAATGGATAAACAAAATGTGGTGTACACATACAATGGAATATTATTTGGCCTTAAAAAGGAAGGAAATTCTGATGCATGCTACAGCGTGGTTGAACCTTGAGGGCATTATGCTAAGTGAAATAAGCCAGTCACAAAAGGACAAATACTGTATGATTCCACTTAAATGAGGTACCTGGTGTAGTCAAATTTATAGAGACAGAAAATAGAATGGTGTTTGCCAGGGCTGGGGAGAGGTGAGAAGGGGGAGTTAATGTTCAATGAGTACAGATTTTCAGGTTTATGAAATGAAGCGTTCTGTAGATGGATGGTGGTGATGGTTGCACAACAATGTGAATGTACTTAATGCCGCTGAACTATACACTCACTGGTTAGGATGGTAAGTTTTATGTTATGTGTATTTTACCACAATAACAAAAAAATTTTCTAAAGGAAGTAGTATGAGGTTGAAAAAAACCCACAAAAACCTAAACCTATGATGTTAGCTATAATCAACCAGACTCAGAGATCTGCTGATGAGAAAGCAGACTCAGCAACTCTTTAGAAAACAATTCTAAGGAGGGCTCCTGGAAGATCGCCTCCACCCCCGGCCCCATGGCCTGCAGCACAGGGTGGATTGAGCCCCACAGATATGTCCCACAGGTTCCCACCTCCCCTGAGCTCCACTCTGGAGGATCCAAGGGCTGAAGGTTGTGGTCCCATGCAGATCATCATCTGACAAGGATTTCTCTGATCAAGAGCTCTGGGAGGAGTTGAGGATTGAGCTGGGGCTCAGGGAGAGAAGGGAAAGATAAAGAAGAGGAGGAGGATGTGGTTAGAAAGGACTGAGTCATACAGGTGACGATGCTTTGAACTCCTCGGTGGAAATGGGTTCCAGGTCACACTCAAGCCTCCCCACCTCCAGAGGCAGCAGGTGTGCTCTGCATTCACATTACACACATTTATAAACCTGGAGAAGGCATCGTCTCATTTAACCCTGTGCTGGTATCTCCCTTTTACTAATGAAGAATCCCAATCACTCTTGCCTCCTCCCTTTCCCTCAATCCGACCTCCTCACCAAGCTCGGCTTCTATCTTTGAAATGTATCTCACACTTCTCCACTTCTCTCCATCTCCACTGTGTCCCCCATGTAAAGACCACTACAGCCCATGTGGAATTCTACAAGAACCCTCCAAGCAGCCCACTGTTGCTCCTTCCCCGCCTCTGTCTCCAAGACAGAGGTGGCAAGAGTGGCAAGGAAAGATAGATGAGAGATGGGAAATGAACAAGCTGAACTCTACAGTCTCCCCAGCTTAGCCTTCAGAGAGTTTCCAGGCTGTGGTATGAGGAAGGGAAACCCAGGCTGAGCCCAACAGACTCTTTGAGAGGAGAAACAGCTGCAACTGCAGACAGGCCAAGGCGGCACAGAGTACTGGAGGAGAGAGCGGCAGTCAATTTGTGCTGCCCACTGGGATCACTATGATACCTTGATCCCTGACCATCTCTATGCTTCCTCGCTGGCTGACAGCCAGTACTTTCCAGCAACTATCACGGCCACCACCACCTCCCATTGCCCACTCATTTCTCTTTCCTCCTTATGCAGCTCCTTTTGCTCCATGTCAGCCAGGCTATTTAGTGTCTCCCCATACATCACGTGCTTATTCCCATCTAGAAAGCTTTGTGCCTAGCATTCCACCTCTGAAAACATTTCTCCATTGTGTTGGTACCTTTATCCATGTCCACTTTAAAAACACAGCTTTCCATTTAGAAATGGACCTCTTCATCCAGCAAGCAAAACTTACATGGTTATTATATACTAGGCCTGTGCTACACGCTACTTAGAATGCAGAATCAGGTCAGACACAGTCCCCCATCCAGGAGTCTAGTAGGTGAGACAAGGCATTCCTGAAAAGACCTACAGTAAAGACAGAAAGTGGGAGATGGTCGGTGTCATGAGAGATGCAGATAAAGTTCCAGAGAAGGAAAAAATGTGATGACTTCTGACTAAGGCAACACGGCAAGTTTCATTCGGACTGGGCACTGAAGGATGGTTGAGATTCACATTAACATGGCAAATGCTTGATCATGCCCTGGACCAGTGGGTTGAGCAGTGCGGTCTGGGAGCCACCTCTATCAGAGTCACTCAGGGGTATTTTTATAAAGGGCAGGGTGGGCTTCACCTCAGACCTCTGAATCAGAATCTTTCAGAGAGAGGGTCAAGATGCTTCTGTTTTCTATCATTCCCCAGCTGATTTTTGTGTTCACTAAACTTGGAGAATCATCAATGTAGACGATGAACTTCTTAAGAAAAGCTTCTTCATCTTTGTAAGAACAGCTTCTAGCAATTAACATTCAATTAAAGATTGAATATATGGAAAAGGGATTAACAGTGTAGGAAAGTGCCTAAAAATGCAGAGCAGGGAAAGCAAAATGTGCCGGATGCTCTGAGGAGAGCCGTCAATGGATGATACCCCATGTTCTGAAGACAAAGCCTTTGAGTTTCACAGGAGAGCGAGCTTGTTTTTTTTTTTTGGTGAGGAAGACCAGCCCTGAGCTAACATCCGTTGCTAATCCTCCTCTTTTTGCTGAGGAAGACTGGCCCTGGGCTAACATCCGTGCCCATCTTCCTCTACTTTATATGGGACGCTGCCACAGCGTGGCTGACATGCAGTGCGTCGGCGGGCGCCCGGGATCCGAACCGGCGAACCCCGGGCTGCCAAGCACGGACGAAACCGCTACACCACCAGGCGGCTCCCGAGTGAGCTTGTTTTTTGAGAAGGATATTGGCTTCTACAGCTTGGTCATCTGAGCGACTTCATATTCTCTTCCACACTTGACAAAGAATAAACTTTGCCAGAGGAGCCATTGTGCTGTTAAGCAAGTCTGCTAAAATGTTATGATCCCATAAAGAGATTAATGGTGTTGTAACGGACACCAGGTACTGGGTCTCCATCCTCTGAGATGTGATTATGCTTGAAATATGTGTGAAAAGTTTTTTTGGATAAAGAAATAGCTTTTAGGTCTTGAAAAGCTTGTGGGTTTTGTCAGTGTTTCTATTTCTTTAGTTTTTAAACAAACAAGGTTTTTGAAAGAAGGCTTTGATTGAAAGCTGCTTTCCTTGTCTGTCTAAAAAGCCAATATTTTATTCCATTTGATGTTTTATAGTTCAGAGGATCAGTCTGAAATTGCTCCTCTAGTCCACTTCAAGGCCGCTGATGGTTCTCAGGATGCATACAGGAGCCTCTTTCTACGTTCGGTGAAGAGGCAAGGGCCAAGGAAAATGGAAATGTGGACCCTGAGTCACAGCCTGGAGACCTGGGCATGTCGCAGGGTGAGCCGTGATTTCCTCATGGATGGGAAGTATGAAGTAGATGACCAGAGGTTCTGTTCTGACTCCAAAATATCAGCGATTGTTTTCTTGTGAGGCTTCAGGTGTCTTACACCTGGATACTTCAGACTATTGGCCTATATAAAAAAGGTTTTTAGAGTTTATTTTTGCTCTTAATGTGTGCCTTTTGCAGAAACGTAGAGGAGAGGGATTTACTTGGGTTTCATCTCTCCTTTGGTTTCATCATGCCTTTGATCTAGTGGAGATGAGGTGTGTGGACGTGAGCAAAGCCACCATCTGGTGATCAGTAGAATGTGACTCCGGGCCCTGCTGTGTTATTAGGTATGTCTCTGATTAGGGCAGGCCTCTGACATCTCTAGCTATTCTCACTGTAACATGAAAGGTTTTAGACTCGATAATTTCCAAGGTTTTTTTCAGCTCAAAAACTCTAACATGGAATGCATATAAACACTATTTGAGTACAGAGAACTCATGGAAAATGTGAAAGTTGGAAATTCAGGCATATTTTGGATGTATATATGTATATATACACACATGTATGTGGAATATATCTGAAATATGTCTGTTTCCAACTTTCACAGTGATCAGCTGTAAATAAATATTTATATATACTTGTTTATACATATTTATTTAAATATATATTTGTATATATATGTATTTATAGCTGATCACTGATTTGTATATATATTGTCATTTATTTACATATATTTGGTATATATACATGTGTAGCTTATCACTGTGAAAGTTGTAAATTCAGATATATATTTTTGTATATATATATTTATATATATGTATATTTTCATTATATATATTTGTGTATATAGATATATGTAACTGATCACTTTTTGAAATATGAGACTGGCTCAGAGGTACATTTTTGTCCATATATTCACACTGGTATTCCCAATGCATAGTAAACATTCAGTAAATGTTTGTTGAATGAATAAACGAATGAATGTTCAAATGCAACTGAAACAGATCCAAAAGATAGAGGAGCTGTTTTATCTGTCCATCAATTCTCACCCTCCTTTATAGTAATAACACTACTCATATCTCACATTTATTGAGCACTTTCTATGTTTTAGACCCTAAGCTTAATTCTTGATACACATTATCTTATTTATCAGATTCAGAAAATACTTGGGACTTTAAGGAAATCACTTAATTTTGAATATGAATTTCCTCATCTGAGAAATAAGGACAATAATATCTATCTTCCATTATTTAGGGAGGGATTAGAGATAATGTTTTAAAATACCTCACACATCACCTGTCACTTAGAAGCAGCTCAGTAAATTGTAGTAGTTTTTCTCATAATTGATTATCTTCTATCTTGCTTTTTGAGGTAAAACAAAAGACCCAATCAAACAAAGATAAAATAATTTTGTTCAATTATCTTATATGAAATAACAGTTTGGCTGGGTAGGGAAAAGACTAATAAAATTAATTTAAAATCTGAAAGATGGAATATCTTTAAAGAGTTTTATTTTTAAGAGCAAACAGGTACAAAAGCAATCTACAAATTCAATGCAATCCCAATCAGAATCCCAATGTCATTCTTCATGGTATTAGAACAAAAACTACTGAAATTCGTATGGGGCAACAAAAGACCCTGAATAGCTAAAGCAATCCTGAAAAAAAGAAGACAGCTGGAGGCATCACAATCCCTGATTTCAAAATATACTATAAAGCTATAGTAATCAAAACAGCATGGTACTGGTACAAGAATAGACACACAGATCAATGGAACAGAATTGAAAGCCCAGAAATAAAACCACACACCTATGGACAGCTAATCTTTGACAAAGGAGCAAAGAACATACAATGGAGAGAGGGAAGTCTCTTCAATAAATGGTGCTGGGAAAATTGGACAGCAACATGCAAAAGAATGAAAGTAGACCATCTCCTATCGCCATATACAAAAATCCAAAATGGATCAAGGACCTGAAAGTGAGACCTGAAACTATAAAGCTCCTGGAAGAAAATATAGGCAGTACGCTAATTGAGATTGGACATAAAGGGATCCTTTCAGATTCCATGTCTACTCGGACAAGGGAAACAAAAGAAAAAATAAACAAGTGGGACCTCATCAGACTAAGGAGCTTCTACAAGGCAAATGAAACCAGGATCAAAATGAATAAACAACCCACCAGCTGGGAGAAAATATTCGCAAATCATTTGTCCGACAAGGGATTAATCTCAGTAATATATAAAGATCTCATACAACTGAGCAACAAAAAAACAAACAACCCGATCAAAAAATGGACAGAGGATATGAACAGACATTTTTCCAAGGAAGAGATACAGATGGCCAATAGACACATGAAAAGATGTTCAACATCACTAATCATCAGGGAAATGCAAATCAAAACTACACTAAGACATCACCTTACACCCATTAGAATGGCTATAATCATAACGACAAATAACAACAAATGCTGGAGAGGTTTTGGAGAAACGGGGACCCTCATTCACTGCTGGTGGGAATGCAAACTGGTGCAGCCTCTATGGAAAACAGTATGGAGAGTCCTCAAAAAATTAAAAATAGAAATACCATATGATCCAGCAATCCCACTCTTGGGCATCTACCCAATGGACATGAAATCAACCATCACAAGAGGCTTATGCGCCCCTATGTTCATTGCAGCATTATTCACTATAGCCAAGAAGTGGAAGCAACCCAAGTGTCCCTCGACTGATGATTGGTTAAAGAAGATGTGGTATATACATACAATGGAATACTACTCAGCCATAAGAAAAGACACAATTGTCCCATTTGCAACAACATGGATGGACGTAGAGGGTATTATGTTAAGTGAAATAAGCCAGAGAGAGAAGGACAGACACTGCATGAACTCACTCATATACGGAATATAAATGAACACACAGACAGAGAGAACTGATTGGTGGTTACCAAGGGGAAGGGAGTGGGGGGTGGGCACAAGGGGTGAAGGGTTACATCCACATGGTGACGGACAAACAACAATACAACTAAAACCCCACAGTGTTATAAACTATTAAGACATCAATAAAAAAAAAAGAGCAAACAGGTACAAAAATAGTAGGGATCCTAAAGAGAACTACTTTAAGGGATAGATTAAAATGTTTATAATTCACATGTGTATTATTACTAAGTATGGTATGCCCGAGATACTTCAACATAATTTGTTCTCTAAAGTAATTTAAACATTAACTTTATGAATATTGTTTATACAATAATTTGATTAATAATGGTGAAAAGGTAAACTTCTGCTAAGCTTTTGTCAAAATGGTTACAAATTCCAAATAAGTATATCAAGATTGGTGAGATTTCACAGTACAGTTTTATTCCTATGTGGTACTATCTGTTGATATTATAGTCTTTCAAGATTGGCAAAATTTTATTTTACTTCTTACTTCTTATAAATAATTAGCCATTTTCATTGGAGTTTTTGACTCCTATGAATAACTTACACTACATTTTAAATTCAAGGTTAAAATCCAATAATTCTTTCTACTTTATTTATATCTTTCATTGAGACAATACATTATACTCTGAGCTTAAATTTTTCTTTACCTTGAATGTACTTTCTTAGCACATAAGAACAGTGCATACTAATATTCTAAAAGACTTACTTAAAAATAAAGAGCACCAGAAGTGCAAATAATTTATTAAATAAGATCTTTTATGTTCATAGACTTTTTGCTGAATTTGAAAAGTGTTCGTTATTTGTTGCTCTCGTGCTGTAGTGAATTCTCATATCTCCCGTTAAGTTTATCTGCTCTATAGATTTAAAAGTTGTGGATTTCCAATCACACACAAGTAAAATATTTATTATTTCATATAATGGAAGCTAAAGACCAGAAGTGTTCTATACTTTTCTAAGCCCAGGACAATCAAGAATAAGGTTCCATTAAGATTCATTTTGAAGGTGTTCAAAACAAGCATGTCTCGAATTGAATATGATTTTCCAATAATTGCGGTTTAACTGAATGAAAAACTTGAGACTGAAAAGAAAGAATATGAATTTTATAACTAAACCTACAATGCTGCAAGAATATAGATATGTGGATAGCTGAAATGTCATTCTCACATTCTATTTAATATCTTCTAAAGACAAAGTATGGCTAATGAAATCTTTATAAATCCTTACAAAATATTAGAATCCTAGATTTTAATGTGATGTAAAAGAAAATGCCCACAAGTCAGAACCCAGGGTCCTGGTCCAAGCACAGACTAGCTCTGCTGGGGCCTGACTAGTCCCTCAGTGTCCTTATACATGCTCTGGGCAGCCCATTTCCCCACTTTCCCAGCAACTACTCCTGACCCTCCCAAGGACCCTGCTTGACGCCTACCCTCTTACTCTCAGCGGATGACCTCATCTCCTCTTCTACGGAAAATCAGAGGTTATCTGGCAGGAATCCCCTTGAGTTCGTGCAATCTCCTCTTCTCCTACCTCCTCTACAACTTATCTCTCTCAGCACCTGGCCTCACCACTTCCCTTTATTATCACAGGAAAAAGCTTCTTATCTGCCATTCCAGGCTCCCCTCCCACCTGAGTTCTCAAACTCCACCTCTCCCTACTCTCCTGCCCCATCCCCATCTATCATTATTGCCTCCCCCTCTCTTGCTGTGGATTCTTCTTTTACTTCCTACACTCCTCTTTTCATCAGAGCCAAGCTGCTGAAGTCATCTACACTTGCAGTGTCCACTTTCAGGACCTGTTCCTCTTCAGACATGTGCCACATGTCTACTGCCACACGGTGGCGCTGGCCCTGCTATAACAAAGGTCATTCAAGCCATTCAAACTGCCAAATCCAATGGGCACTTTGCATTCCATCCTTCATGCTTTTAACTTCTCTTCTGTTCACCAGTCAACTTCTTGAACCTCTCTCCTCCCTCTGATAGGTGTCGTCACATCTGTCTGATTGTCCCACTAACTCCATTACTCTTTATTCTTGGTCTTTATTGTCGTCCTCCTTATCTGCCTTGCTTCAAAATAATGACGCTCCTAAGGATCCTGCCATCAGTTCTGCATCCAAGACCTCAATAGCTGTCTGTTTCTGATGACCTCTCTTTCCTGCTTGGACTTTTCTGAGATCCAGACACAAATATACAATTGCTTACTACAGATTTCGAAACCTTTCCCTTTCATGTAGAGTTTCAAATTTACGGGCGTGAAGTTCATTGTAGTCGCTTGTGATTTTTTAAGACTCTTATCTCTATATTTATATCTCTTCTTGTTCCTGATATTATTTGTATCTTCTGTCTGCTAGAGGTTTGCCTATTTCAAAGAAACAGCTTTGGCATTGCTCTTCTATATATATATATATATTTTTTTGCAGCCTTTTTTTTTTTTTGCAGGGGAAGATTTGCCCTACACTAACATCTGTGCCAATCTTCCTCCTTTTTCTTCCCCCTCCAAAGCCCCAGTACATAGTTGTGTGTATCGTTTTAGATTCTTCTAGTTCTTCTCTGTGAGCTACCACCACAGCATGGCTACTGACAGACGAGTGGTGTGGTTCTATGCCCGGGAACTGAACCTAGGCCCCCGAAGTGGAGTGCACTGAACTTAACCATTAGGCCATCAGGGCTGGCTCTCTATATTTTTATTTTGTTTTGTTTCTCTATTTTATTTCTGCTCTTACCTTTATTATTTTCTTCCTTTTCCTTTCTTTGGTTTTCCTCTGTTGTTCTTCTAGTTTCTTAAGTTGAATGCTAACTCATCTATAATTTTCTTATTTTTCTTCATTGATGTAATTAAGGATTGTGGTAGATATTTGCTAATCTTTTGGGGTGTCCACCACCCAAATCCCACTGCTGTGTTTAGGTAATTTCCCACCATATGAGTACTGAAGGGAGGCAAAGACGTCTTCCCACTATAGAAGCAAAAAAGCCACATATTTGCTGTCTCCACTTATCAAGGTATAGGATTTTAAGTTGCCAATTATTATCACTCAACAGTTTAGCTTCTGGCGTACATTGTTGCTGAAGAAAAGTTTGATGTCAGTCTAATTATAGCTATTTCTTTACCTTTGCTCTGTATTTTTGACAGCTTTTTAGGATTTTTCTCTTTATCCTTGGGATTCTGTGGTTTCCATTATAATGTATTTATGTGTTGAATTGTTTTTATTTCTCTTGCTTGATACTAGGAATGCACTTTCAATGTAAGAACTCATGTTTTGCTTGTCTTCTGGAAAATTCTCAGCCATTTACCTCTTTGAATATTGCTTCCTCACAAATTCCATCAATTCTCTTCTTTTGGAATGTCTATTCGATGTACACTGGAGCCTCTCTCTCTATCTGTATATCTTTAAGTGCTTTTTCGTATTGTTTATATTTTGTTTCCCTGCATTGGATTCTGGGTGAATTCCTCACTACTATCTACAGTTTACTTTGTCCACCTAGAGTTTACCTCCTACTGAATTTTACAGATTTTGTTCAGTGTCAAGCTTTCTAATTTTCTTTTTCATATTTTTCTATTTTTGTTTTATTTCTCTCTTTTTTTAAATAATATCTCAATTCTGTTTTTATCGCTGTGATTCTTCCTTCATTTATCTTTTTGAGCATGTTAAGCTACTTAGTTTAAAGATTTTTTTTAAAGATTATCCCATTCATTTAATTTCATCTGGGAAGAATTCTTGTTCTGAAAGGTGATCTTGCTTATTGTCTGTGTAGATTCTTCACTTCCCTGGAATAGAATTATATGTTCACACTTTTACTCTGGCTTCATGGTGGGTGGAGTATTCCTCCTTGCTTCTTAACTTTCAGCTTATCCATATAACTTCCTTTGGCCATATTTGAAGTGACGTGAAATATACCTGTGCTCTTGTGCTTGCCCTCCTGCTCTCTGATGATCTGTCATGAGAGCAACATGAACCAGGTAACTGCTGTCCCTCCAGCCTGGGCCCCGTAATGGGAAATGTGATGTCAATCTCATGCCCTACGTAGTGATACCAAACCTCTTAATCTCAAGCACAGTAAACCAAACACTGAGACATTGGTGCTTGGAGATGGAGAAACGTTTATTCGAATTAGCCAAAACAAGAAGGTGGGAGCATGGATTCACTCAAGTCCACCTTACCAAGAGCCGAAAGCAGGGAGTTTTATAGAGCAAAAGGGCTTCACAGGAAGAGTTTCAGAGAAACAAAGGGGCCACTCCTGATAAGCCCATAGGCACTCTGACTTCTGGGTGTCAAAGCTGCTGGGGGCGGGCCATCCGGTGATCACAACTTCCCCAAAGGCATTCTCTTTCTCCTGCAAAACAAGCTCACAAGTCCTCTCAACCTCTGAGTCACCCCTCAAGTTAAACAAGAAAACAGCAAATTGAACAAGGTCGAAAGGCAATCATGTTCTTATTGAATATCTACGGTAATCCTCAGGTACCCGGCTTCAGTAGCATTTGGTCCCAGAAAGATGAGACACATGAACCAGACCTGAAACCAACCTGGATCCTGGAGGCCAGAGGCTGGTTCCTTGAACCAAGAGTCCAGCCAAGCCCAGCCTGCCAGCAGCCCCATGTACTTGGGGATAAATGGCTATGTTTTTAGGCTACTGAGTTTTGTGGCACAGAATTGTTGTGGCAATAGCTAACACCTTATACTTTATTGCATTTGTTTTCTTCATGTTTTCGGAGTTTTGGTTTACAGGCATATTTTGAATGGGAGGGTTTCTGTTTATTTTCCTCTTTCTTCTCTGTACTTATCACTACCTGTTTAGTAAACTTCAGAAGCCTCCATGCAAGACACCTGGCCCCTATGTCCAGAGCCAACCTCCTCGAAAGCGGGTATCATTTTACTTTTCAATATCTAACATCAAATCCAACATATAGCATGCACCCAATGAATGCTTGTTGAATTGTTAGGATGAAACATAGGTGGGTCTTTTTGCAACTAGGTCATCTGTTTTCTCATTAGTAAGTGAAGGAGTTAGACTGGGTGACCTCTAAGAGTTCTTTCAGGCTCTTCATTCTGCCATTGTTATGCCTCGAATGTATATTTTAACTATAATTCACATGTAAATTACTATTTATAGATAACATCAGTAAATCTTTGATGTTTCATGCCTTGAAATACGATGGCAGTAAAATTGATGGTTGCTTTAATAAATGTTTCTAGTTTATCCTGGGTTTGTTGTTGTTGTTGGCGACTAAACAAACTAGTCTAGTTGTTATTTTAAACTAAAAACAAAATATAAAAGAAGACTGACAGGTGAAAAGGTGCCTAACTTCAAGTTTATATTGGACACAATTACTTATGATTCTTTAATGTAGTATTTACATTTTTATTTCAAGTACTTGGTTATCATTTTATTCCAATGGGAATCTTTTATTTGCAGTTGTTTGGATTTTATGTTATTGTTATTGTTTTAAGGATTTAAAAACATATATAATGGAGAAGTTAATTTGGTACAACTGAACTATTCTGGAAATCAGAAATTTCATTTCAAGCTCCACCTGGCTTGGCTGCTCAAAACTTTTCAGGTTCATGTTGGAGATTTCAAGCACCTGTAAATGGCATGAAATCTAAGCAAACTGAAAGCTTGATTCAGGTCACTCATGACTCACTAAAATTTGCCATTCATTCATTTTATTCATTCAACAAACATTCAGGCAGTGTCTAGTAGGAATCAAGCACTAGGAACACAATAGTGACAAGTTAGAGTGGTTTCTGCCCTCAAGGATCTCAGCTTATTTGCTGGGGGGAAAGAAGCAATTAAATAGGTAAGAAAAATACCATGTGTAAGTGCTGATGAGTTAAGAAGCTTTTGAGTGCAAGTAACAGAACACTGGACTCCAAATGGGTTAACAACAAAGGAAATTTACATATGCCTGTGAAGTTCAGAAGGAGGCTGGCTTTAGCAAGATTTGATCATGGCAGCTCAAAGCGTGTGACCAGACCCAGCACTTCTTTCTCTTCATTTCTCAGCATTGCTTCAATGATGTCGGCTCCTTTGTGATCAGAACCCTCCTACAGTCCCAAGATGGCTCCAAGCAACTCCTAAAGCTGCAGACTCTAGCATTCACATATGGTGGGAAGCATGAGTCTGTGTCCCAGTATTCCCAGCATCCCAGCAAAAGTCTCAAGATTTATTCTGATTGGACCAACCTAGGGCATGTGCCTACACTGAACCAATCACTGTGAGCAACGGGAGGGGATATGTTGATTGGTTTAGCCTACGTTACATATTTCAGCCATGGGGCCAGGGATGAAAACAGTGTAACCAGATTGAAAGAGAAAGTTGTTGTGAAGGGAAGAAAGGATGGGTGCTGGGCAGGCAATCCCCTAATGTTTACTACAAGTGCTGTAATAGGAAAAGCGTAGAGTGCTTTGTGAGCAAATAGTGCTTTGGGAGGCAGGATAGTGTAGTGGTTAGCAGCAGGGCTCTGAGGTCACATTGCCTGTGTTCGAATGCCAGTTCTGCCATCTCACTTTCCTGCCCTGTACTCAGCTTTCTCAAGTACAAAATAGAGATTATAATAGTAACTTACTCACTCAGGTTAGTTTGAGGATTAAATGAGATAATGCATGTGAAGACCCTAAGACGTGTGTGGCCCTCTTAGCAGTTATGATTTTTGTATTAAAGGTACCTAAGCCAGTCTAGAGGACTCAGAGAAGGCACCCAGGAGGAAGAGGCATTGACACTAACTCCTAAAGGACGAGGAAAAGTCATCTAAGGAAAAAGGAAGATGGGTTTTAAGAGAGAATAGACTGGCACCTCAATTTTTGGCCCTAAATGAAACGTGTGCTACCTCAAAAGGAAGTATTTCTCATGTTTCATTTTCTAAGTGAAACATGTAATGATTTTACCAGAAATATGATCCGTAATGACCAGAGAGGACTAACTTTTGAGCAGGGGAGCAATGTGAAAATGGAGCTCAATGAAGGGAAATTTGGAAATAAAAATGAGTTTGTGCCAATTATTTTGGAATTTGGCTTTTTTAAAAGGTATGTATATAGGAAAAAGCTCTTCAGATTTTGATTTAGCAAACATCCAGCTGTGTTCGGTAGATTTATAGTAAGAGGAGGTTAGAAAAGAAAGGGGAGAGGAGGACAGTGTCACAGTTAATTCTTCATAGGCCACTGAAACTATTGAGAAGTTGGATGCAAAGACACGCAAGACCCAGCTTGGAGAATCTGGGATTTGTTATCATGAGTCAGAGAAGTGCTGAGCAACTACAAAGGGAATCCACAGAAAAGAAATGAGCCATCTTCCGGGGAAGAAGCAAACCCCAACTCATTGATAATGTAGGTCAGTGAGGACAAACTGGCCTTCACCAACCCCATTCCTTCCCTTACTCAGATCTGTCCTAAACCGTGACTATAATTACCACCAGCAAGCTACAGAGGGAAGCCAGAATTCATTCAGTAAACCTTCACTCAGTCACTTCTCTGGGCAAGGCACTCTGTTAAGTATGGAAAATGCAAAGATGAGTCAAACACACACCCTTCTAGGCACTTGCCTCCTGGGAATAATAAGAATAGCTAGCTAACGTTTATTAGTCACATAAGTGAGTGGACAATCTGCTGACTGCTCTGTGAGTATGGTTGTCCCTATTATTCCCACTTTACAGATGAGGAAACTGAGGCTCTGAGATGTTAAGTGGCTTGCTCAAGGTCCCACAGGTGATCAGGGTGAGAACTGGGACTCAACTTCATTGCTGTCTGCCCTCAAGGGTTTGCTTTTACCCTTGTCTGTGGTTGCCTGAGCAGCAGGACTCACTTTGGGATTTGTGAGACGCTGGTGCAGCGTGCCAGTAGACAGCAGTGCTCCAGTCTCTTTGCCGGGCGGGGGAAGTGATGAGAACTGGAGATCCCCCCGCCGAAACAGATTGTTCTGATCATCTTCCCCCTCTTGTTCTCAAAGAGGGTTGAGATCCACTTGATTCTTCATGGCAAATACTCTGATCTTCACTTTCCGACGAGCGCGATGTTGAAAACAGTGGTGCTCATCAGGAGGGCTTTATTGGTCTTTACATGTGCACTGGCTTTTTTCTAACAATAAATTTAAATTCCAATTGCTTTTCTCTTTAGCCCTGAATGCAATTTCAGTCTATGCTATAAAACTGTAAGCGTAACGGAGGGTAGTCATAAAATTTCACTAATTAAATGTGCATTATTTCAGATTTTAACTCATATCCAAAATAATGAGAATGTTTAGGAGTCTTTGTGTGTGTGTGTAAGAGAGAGAGACTTTCTCACTGAGATGTTTTTAAGTCTGAACATTTTGAGCACAAAAGCCGTGCTTTCTTCCTCTTAATTTCCTTATTTATATTTTTATAAATTAGTAAAATTTATTGTTGCTAAAAATCATTGGAAACATTTTTCAACCACTTCAACAGAACTTTATAACCTTCTTGATAAAGTGAAATTGCACTGTTTCTTAAGAAAACATGCCAAGCAAAGACTATCACAAGAATGTGTAAATATTCTTAATCTTATTTCCTCACCTCCTTTCAAGAATGGAGATTCTTTGGCAACCATTTATTCAGTTTCTGAATCTTCCATTATAGTGACTTGATTTTTTTTTTTTTTCGGTTGTTCGCAGCACACAGAGGTGGGTCTCAATTTTGTGTGTTTGCTGAGCACTTATGAATACAGTTTTTGGAGTGGTACATTCAAAACGATTAAAGTGCAACTACTTACATCTTCCTATTCTGTTGGCTATCTTTCAACAAAGTTGCTATTTGAATAAAACTGTTTATTGACCTGATCTTGCCTGCCAGTATGGTCAGGAAGCAAATCCCTCACATGTAAACATATCTTTCTTTGGTGTTGGATTGACAGTAGAATAAGCGTCTTACTACAGCAAGTTGTACCTACAAGATATGCTGCTTCTAGCACACTGTGGACCCTCAGCTGTAGAAAACAATAAATAATAGACATGGATCAAAAATTGGTGGCTCATCTGGGAAGGGGTCCTGGCACAAGTGGGCACAGCACAGCAGCTCAGTGTCACTAGCTCAGGGGTCAGAGGATGAGCTTTGCAGTCATGCACACCTGAACTGGAATCCCAGTTATGCCACTGTTCATCAGCTGAGTGACATTGGGCAAGTTTCTTAACCTCTCTGACTCACATTCCTCAAGTGTAAAATCAAGGCAATAATATATCCCTTATAGAACTGTTGTGAGGACTAAATGAGATGATAAATGTAAAGTGCTCAATACATAGTGAGCTCTCAAAAAGTGCCAGGTATTGTTGATCATCGGTCTTTTAGATGCTTTCAAAAGTCTCTCATCTTTGTGATCAGTTGAACTGGCCGTGTCTAGAGTGTTGGCTAATTAAATTATAATCTCTCCACTGAATCCTTCCGTTCTTGTCTAACGGAGTGTGCTCCCTTATTATAATTTGCAGTCTCTGATTGTTTACGATTATTGATATTGTTCTCTCCCACAAAGTCCTCCCATCTCAGACCCAGGGGGTGTGAGCTGACTGACCAGGTCTGTTCTTTGCCACTCATCCTTCTGTCTTATTCAGAGTCTACCACTTCGCTCATTCCTGAGGCCCAGGGCAGACCAAGCTCTAAGCTTAGTTTCTATTTTAGCTGAAAATTTTAAGAAGTTTCCCCTTGGGAGAGAAGTTTGCTTCAAAAATCAAGGTTTCTGTCTGGAGGCTCTGATTTCTGATCAGCTGTTTACTCTTTAAAGAGCCAGCCTTTGTCCTGAGTCTCTGGGCTCCTCTTGCTGGCTGTCAGCCGACTCATCGCAGGCATGACCCAGCAAGGTTGTAGAGGAGATCCCCGCTTGGATGGCCTTTGTGATACCCTTCAGCACTGAGAGCCTAGATCTGCCTGGTTTTATGACCCTCCACTTCTTCTTGACAGTCAGCTGTCATATGCATCTGCACCAGTCTGCTTAGAGATGCAGAACAAACTTCATCACACCCATGGCATTCTCACGTGAATTCCTTGACACGAGGTCAAATCCCTCTGCCACCTCATGACCCTGGTCCTGACATACGTCCCACCTTCTTGCTCCAATGTCAAAGTTGGAGCAGCCTTGGCAACACAGATCTTCACAGTTGGAGCCACCACATACCAGAGAGACAAAAACATGAATCATTTTCTGAAAAGTACCTGAATGTAAGACTAGAAATGATGCCAACTTTTTGGATTGAAAAAATTCAGTGAATCAATCTTAGATAGATAAAGGAGAAAGATGATGAATGATGGTGTTTATTAAATATTTGGCTATGGTTCAACAGCATGAAATCTTGGTGATCAGATAAAAGGTGTGTCTAAGCATAACTTCAACTGATGTCATTATTTTATTTGTTGGTCTTAGATCAAGCTAGAGATAAGACAAAGACTGCTAGACAAATCTCGTAACAGAGTAAGTTTACTCAGATAATAGTCATTGTCAGGAGTCAGTTGTTTATTCAACACACACGTTTTTCTTGACTGTGCATTTTGTGACAGACAATGTTCTAGATGCTAAGGGTAATTACAAAGCATCAGGGGGATTCGACAGTCTGCAGAGACAGGTAACAAATCGTCTCAACTTAGTGCATGCTGTAGGGAGGTATGTAAGCTGCACTGAGGAGTGGAGGAAGGAGGGAGACAGTCTCCCTGGGGAGTCCAGAAGTCCCTGCAGAGGTGATTACATTCTATGAGACATAAGTTCATTTTGTGCTCTGTTCTCATGCAAAAATCCTTCCCCTTTGCCATCTGGAAGTTCTCAAGTTTGGAAAACCATTTAGAGTCTGAATAATTTTAACATCCATAAATTTTAGGGACATTCAATACAGTATCTTGACATTCTCTGAAAGGAAGCCATTAGTAATAAAAAAATATCTAGTTATCTCAAGTGAGATATGCTTACTGAATACAAGACTGAAATCATTTAAACATACCTGAAGGATAGTCAAGCTTTAGAACTTTGCCTTAATGATTCTGAAAGGCAGAAACAGGCATCTGAAAGTCAATTTCCCTTGCAGGATTTCACTAATTCCGCTTGTTTTTCACTAGTCTCCTCACTTTGAAAGATAGCCCATGAGAATCAGAAACCTATAACGTGATCACATTCCCACTATTGATATAATTAAGAGGAATGTGAGTACCAACTACGCAGAGTTGGTTACAAAATTAAAATGAACTCAATCTTAAACACTGAAAAATGCTCAAAACAACTAGTGCAGAAAAGGAAAATAATTTCCATGACAAACTCTCACTTCCAAAGAACGGCCTTTCTTTTCTTTTCTTTCCTTCCATCTTTCCTTCCGTCTTTCCTTCCTTTCTCTCTTTCTCCCCCTGTCTCTCTCCTCTCTCCCTCCTTTCTTTCTTCCTTTTTTTTATTGAAGTGTAACTGACATACAGTATCCTATTAGTTTCAGGTGTACATCATAGTAATTCGATATTTGTATACATTATGAAATGATCACCACATACGTCTAGTTACTGTCTGTCACCATTCAAAGTTATTACAATATTATTGACTATATTCCCTGTGGTGTACATTACATCCCCATGACTTATTAATTTTACAACTGGAAGTTTGTACCCCTTAATCCCCTTCACCTATTTCTCCTGTCCCCGTAACCCCTCCCCACTCTTGGTGACTACCAGTTTGTTTCCTGTATCTATGAGTCTCTTTCTGTTATGTTTTGCCTGTTCATTTGTTTTGCTTTTTAGATTCCACATATAAGTGAAATCATACAGTATTTGTCTTTCTCTGTCTGACTTATTTCACTTAGCATAATACCCTCTAGGTCCCTCCATGTTGTCACAAATGGCAAGATTTCTTTCTTTTTAAGGCTGACTAATATTCCAGTGTATATCTATATACCACGTGATGTTTATCCATTCATTTATCAATGGACACTTAGGTTGCTTCCATATCTTAGCTACTGTAAATAATGCTGCAGTGAACATAGGGGTGCATATATCTCTTCAAATTAGTGTTTTCATTTTCTTCAGATAAATACCCAGAAGTGGAATTGCTGGATCATATGGTAGTTCTATTTTTAACTTTTTGAGGATCCTCCATACTGTTTTCCATAGTGACTGCACCAATTTACATTCCCCCCAACAGCATATGAGGGCTTGCTTGCTTACTGGTTTGCTTCCCTCTCCCTCCACCCGCCTCTCCCTTTTCAGGGAACACTTCTTTTCTTGGTGCAACTTTGATACTTAAAATGAACCAAATTGAGCTCCCTGTAGCGCACTCTTGAATCGCATGGTCAATCCAAAACCAGGAGCACATCACTTGCAGGGTACATTTTAACCTGGCAACTGCCTTTAATCTACACATTTACTAAAACTATTAAATGTATTCATTGAATTTCAAAATGCATATTAAAAGCACCATCAGCAAGGCAGCTGGGACTCAGTACATATCCCCAGCCTATGGCCTCTCACATTCATTTGTCACCCTCCAGCCCTGACCCCTTCCTCCATTTTCCACTCTACTACCCTCACCCCACTCCCTTCCCACCACCTTTAACTAGCTAACTGCTACTTATTCAGACCTCACCTCATCCTGGAAAGAAAGCCTAAACCCTCCCAGAAAAAGCCAACTATTCCTCCTTTGAGCTCCAATGTAGCCCTTTCACTGCCTTGTAACGATCTGTTTTTATTTTTAAAGGCAAATGCTTCATCGTGTACACTCTTTTATTCTCTGTGCCTAGCACAGAGGAGCTCAAAAAATGTTTGTGAAATGAATGAGAGAATTTGGTCACCATACAAATCAATAACTAGAATTGTAATGACAGTGAACGTCTATTAGGCGTATGTAATGTGTCAGGCACTGTGCTAGCACTTTACATGTATTTAATTTCATTCAACCTTCACAACAGCTCTATGAGGTAGATGCTATGATTCTCTTCATTTTACAGACGTAGACACTGAGGCTTGAGGAATTAGGTAACTTGTCCAAAGGTGGGAGGAGAGAAGATCAGAATTGACTCCAAGTCTGGTCTGACTCCAGAGTTTACACTCGCTAATTTTGCAGTCTCTTCAACAGATGTCCTTTTACAGAGAATGTGTAACCAGCCTGTTCTCAGAAGCTGCATTCTCTTGAAACAGCAAGCTTTTGGATGATCTCTTCTTGCACTTCAAACTCCACAACAGAGGCTCGTTCAGATGCCAGTCAAGTGGAACTGATGATGTCTTTCTAGAATGGTACCTCTGACATGTTATGTTTCAGGCTCAAAATTCTTTTTAACTCAACAGGCCTTGTCATGTGGTAGAAAAAAAGAATGGACTAGGAGTCACAAGTCTTGCTGGCTCCATCTTGAGCAAGCTGAGGGCTTTAGGCAAGTCACTCAGCCCCCCTGGACCTCCAGATCCTTGTTTTTAAAGTAAGAGTCCTCCCTGGCAGTTATATTCTTCCAGGATCTCCAGCTCCCTCTGTCTTAAATCTTGAAAGGGCCCTTATACAGTGATATGTTTTCTGAATTAAATTTTGGCGCCTTATTTTCTTTCTCAGAACAAGTGCCTAGAAAGGCAAGGTGAAATAAAGTACTGAGTTAACCATCCAGAATAATTCAGGCCAAAAAGAAACGCTAATAAGACTATTTTTTGCCTTTGCCTGAATGCACTGGTCTGTCCGACCTCCCTAACCAAATAGTGCCGTCTCTGATGTCCAACTGTCCTTTGCCTGTGAAGACCCAGCAAGATGTAGTTGGGGCTTTTGCTGTCCAGATACTAATTGTAACACAATGTTTCCAGCATCCACAAAGAGAAAATGCAAACTTTGAAGCTGAATCCCACAAGACAGATCTTAATTGGGAACAGTGAGAGAAATCTATTTCAGTAAAAAATTGTCCATAGTTCAATGTGGATTCGTCTGTAATTATTCCCAAGGGGTTCTTTACTCATCAAAGCCACTGTATCTAAAATAGATAAAAGTCATTTTTCTCAGAGAAACAAATTGAGAAAACAAAAGACCACACCCACATCAGGTCTGAGGAACACTTGGTGTGGCAGAGGCAGCTCTTGGCAGAGCTGAGGGTGGAGGGTGGTATGTCTGGTGGATTCTCGAACGGCCAGAGCAGGGCTTGTCAAGGCAGCAACATCCGCCCCCTGCATGAGGCTCCTTCTCCTCAAGACATGCAATCAGGGGTCTTCAATTCCCGGTGGTCTGTTTTTCCAACCTGTGATGCCTGTTGTATTATCTTATCACTCTTCCCCTTTCCGTTGCCTCCCTCTCTTCCTCCCAACCTCCCCTCCTTCTCCCTCACACTCCCCAACATGCTCACGCTTGTAAGTCAAATTCAAGACTCGGTCTTTCACTATATGAGAAAAACTAAAAATGAGAGTGAAACATAAAGGTTATTTCCTAACATAATAGAATTTTCATGTTGGGAGTATCTTTAGAAAGTACCCAGGCCATTTCTGCATTTGACAGTGAGTCAACAAGCCTGAGGAGCTTCCGTGATTGTCTCCAGTAATTATGCAACTAGAGCAAGGGTTGAAACCCAAGTCTCCCAACACCCAGATGGTCCTCACCATCATCTGATTACAGTAACACCTTAGACATTTATGAAGTTCTGCACTTTGCAAAGCACTTTCCCCTATGGGACTCAGCCTAGGAATTAGACCTGGGGCTATTTATAACCCCTATTATTATTTATACAAACAACAAGGCTGAAAGAGCAAGTATCCTCCACCAGATCAACTGAGTATACAGTGGCAGAGTCAGGGCTTGAGCTCTGGGTCTTAGACCATCTGCTTTCCTCATTGTCTTCCTATGCCCTCTTGCACTTATATTTTAGGGTCAGGTTTACATACACAAATTTATATATATTAACAGAAATGATCTGGTTCAAGTGATAAGCTCTTAAGTGTGAGATCAGCACCATAAAATGATTGAGGAAAAGTCTATTTGCTCAGATGGTGCTTCCTGGCTCAGCCTGTAAGTACGATGCCAATCCGGATACATTCATTCAAAGTCTTCTCCTGAACGTAATACTCTGGATTTAAGGCCTTATCTATTTTATCACCAATCACATCCTGAAACTCAAGATGGAAGGAGCACAGGTATATTCTAGGGCAGGAACAACAATAAATATTGGAAAAATACAGTTCAAGTTTCCAGCAGTTCCTGGTGCCAGGCCCAGTGAACCCACCTGCAGGCCCCTTTCTGGAGATCCACACTCATGGTGACAGTCAAATGACATTAAGGCTGTTTGAAGGCTTACATTTTAGCCTGTTTTTTTCATGTAGTGCTAGATCACGAATGTTTTCCATGCCTACAAATACATTTCTATGACAGGGTTTGTAATAGCTGCATAGAATTTCACTTTATGTATGTACTGTACCCTGTTCACCCAATTCTGGGTTGTTGAATTAAGGTTGCCTCCAATTTTTCACGTTACAAACTGAAAACATCAGTAACATCTAAATCATTTATTATGACTCCTTTCCTATTTGAAGACAATATGAGAAAAAGTTAGAGCATAGAAGTTCAGACTGATGTACCTGACAGAAGGACCTGTACGTTTTCCCCCTGAACAGTGTTTGTTCAGTGGTTTGGTTGGTGCCATCTAAAGAAAGTTGGTATTTACGAGAAAAAGAGAAACTGATTAATACCTCACTCATGAGTATTCATTCATTCATTCAGCCAGTCACTCAGTTATGAAACATTGACTGAGTACTGAGATGTTCCAGCACTGTCCTAGGCAAAGATGATTTAAGACAGACTCACATCTTGGTCAAAACTCACAGTCTGGTGGCATGAGGCACTGGTGTCCATGTCCATCTTCCTGCCTAGAGAATGAGCTCCTTGAAGGCAATAAAGAAGTAGATCCCTTCTCTGCGCACATGGCACCCACCTCAGTGATTTGTGCCTAAAATTTCACAGTAAACATTTACTAAAGGAATAAGCACATTTGACCTAAAGTGACTTGATTGGAGCCGCTGTACTTTCCAAAAATGAGGAAAGAACCCAGGGTTTTGTGAAAGAAAGAGAACTTGATTTTTTTCCTGCATTAAAGGGCCTGAATTTGAGATTTATGGGGAATTGTATAAGAGCATCTTATCTTTCATGTTGGCTTGTTTTTTTACCTTTTATTATTTGTTTCGGTTATCATCCACTCAATACATTAGTTCCTAGTTACCCAGTTCCTTGTTACTAAAGACTGTTAAAATTAAACCTAATTAATACAAATCTTAAAAAATATTAAATGACTATTAAGGTATTAACCAGACATGGTTATTAATAGTATAATCTATTTATTCTTGTTCCCAATAGCTTTCTTTTATCCATGAAGATTGCCTGAAAGCTAATTCTTAGGAGAAAACTTTTATCATTGGCCGACTGAAATTCAAAGAAGTCTTTGGTTTTTTAATTCATCTTTTAGAAAAAGGTTTTAAACCATCCTATATTCCAAAGCAATCTTATACGACATTTTTATTTTCACTTGTACGGAAAGAAACATGTCTCTCAAGCTTTCTGAAAGTAATTTTGAGAAGTTGCTGTAAATAACCTGGTTACAAAATTAATTAGCACCCAATCAAGAAGAAAAATAAAATCATAGACTCTCATAGCTAGGAAAAGCTTTGAAATAAGATTAAAGGCCCCCATGTAGATTTCCATTTGTAATGAAGTTCTGAGCACTGATAAAGTTGGGCAGGGAGGAAAGAAAAGTTGTGGTCTAACGATAATCAATACACAATTTGCACAGACAGGAAACAAGAATAAATAGAACATAGTCCCTTCAGTCTAGCTTAGAGAAGGAGTTATACACGGAAGTTAACGGGATGAGGGAGGGGCAGTGGCAGGGCTAGCTACATACTTTGTGGGGCCCGGTGCAAAATGAAACGTGAGACTTATTTCAACAATTATTAAACATTTCAAGACAGCTAGAACAGAGCACTAAATCAAGCACAATCTGCATGCCCTTGAAGCCAGCTTTGAATAAATGGGTTAATCAATGCCCTGTCCCACCAAACACAAGTGCTGGGGCTTTTCCTTCTATACCAATGTCACCTCTCTGGATGTCAAGAAGCACACCCTCTGTTTCCCAGTATTTACAAGCATTTCAGGCTCTAAAAGACCGGTGGAGGACAGTATCCATACTGGGCACGCGTCAGGACATGGGTGATCCAAAGCAGCACGAGGGCAGTTGTTGTGCAGTACACATGCTGCCTTGAAGAGAAGTTGCCTTTTATGGTTCCTTTCCCCAAGTGGTTTGCTGCATTCTTTTGAATACCAATCGTCTCAAAGAACCTTAAGGCAGTGGGAATAAAGCAAAACTTTCTTTTGTCACATCCCTCCCATATTCTCCATGGTAAAATGTTTGCATAGCTTAGCAATTCTGGGCCCTGCCTTAGAAGTCCCACCCAGCCCACCCACCCTCACAAACTTTGCCTTTACAATTCTTTCTCTGAAATGTTGAGGCTAAAATCTTGTCCCCTTAAAACAGCCTCAGAAGAGGGATGGTACACACCAGTGAACAGCTTCGGAGGGTGGGCTTTGGGAAGATGACTTGGTTTAGGAGCCCTCGTTGCAGAATAACAAGCCCCATGCGGCATTTGGGCCATGAGACAAACCACCCAAGACAATTGCACCTGGACTTTCACTATGCTATGTGTCACTTGAAAAATGAAAATGAAACATACTTTCTGCTTTGGGCAGACACAATCTGACACCAAATTGACAAGCGGTTGGGATGGGTGTGACTTAGTGGTGGGTGGTGCGGGGTGGTGAAAAGGGCATTGAACTAGAACCCAGGCTGTCCTACCTTCTTGATTTGACTCAGCCTCTTTCTAGCTGTGTGCATAATCTCCCTGTCTCAATGACCTTGTCTCTTTAATGAGGAGGTTGGACTCTCAACTTCTGGATCTCTTCCTGTGAAAGAAGAGAAGTTCTACACACATTTTGTTGAAAAGGTGTTGAGGGAAGATCGGGCAAAGAAAGAGGAAAGAGTCTGTTTAAGGGACAAAGAGTTTGTTCATTGACATAAACAATGAAATACCCAGGGAGGGTGAATCATGTCCAGGAAACCAGAGAAGACAAGAGAAGGGACTAATATTTAGGGATTGAGATAATTAGCTACAGAGCACGTCAGGGTGGTGGGCCAGGGAGTTGAAGAATGTTCAAGGGCAAGTTTTTGGCTTTGTTTAATGTAAGAGGCGGGAAAAAGACTGGATGGGATACAGATTTTAATTTCAAACTTCCAAGAGGTTATTATAAACAACTGGAGAAAACGTTGTTTTAAATCGTGTTTAATGTGAGTATTCACTTGTTGGCAGTGATCAGCATTTCCTATAAATACCACTTACATCTTACAGAATGAAGCTGTAACGTGTAACGTGTAACGTGTAAGGAGAAGAGGTGAAGAAAGAGCAGTGAGGGAAACTTGGAGCCTGAAACTTGGCATGAAAAATTGGGGAAATTGAACTCCCCTCTTTTTATTCTTTTTGGAACTGATGGTGAACAATTGCCTTTTGAATAGCTGTGTTCTTATATATTTTTCCTTTACTTTGGGGTATTTAATGTGCTCTCCAGAGAACTGTTCAAAGCATTTAAAATAGCATTTGCCAATTTCTCCTCTTCTAATTAATACCAAGTGGTTTCATTCAAACTGAATTTTCAAACTGATTCTACATAAGCAAAACTAAGACTAGAGTTGAGCTTCGGAGCCAGAATGACCTAGATTCATATCCCTGCCCCACCACTCGCTAGCTGTGTGACCTTAGGAAAATGATTTAACCTATTAGAATTTTAAAAGCATCTTTTTTTATAATGAAGACTGTTATGATTATTAAGTATAATAGACAAAATATGTAAAACATCTAACACAGTTCTTGCCATACAGTAGAAACTCAACAAATGTGACTTATTCCTCTTCCTCCACCTACGACTCTCTCTCCCCTAGAGGAGAAGCATGTGATTTTGGAGGTCTGAGTGATTAGTCCAGACACTTACATTGGTGATGTTACCAAGGATGGCCCCTAACCTTGTTCCACCTCTTGCCTGCAGAGGAAGACTTAGGCAAGAGCCTCTCCTTCTAAATGTCTGAGCTCCTTATTTGGCTCATGTGAATATGTCATGCATTGGTTTATGTAATCCCACATGCCTGCAGTGCCCATGCTGTCCTTCCCACTCAACCCCCCCTTCAGGCTCATCTCAGTAGGTAACTCATGGAGAAAGCTTCCCTACTCCCTTCAATTATGGGTCCTCTCACAATGCACTGTGCACACTGGGATGAATTTCTCTCAGCACGTTGTGGTGTATTGACACTATCTATCTATGGGTCAGGCTTCCCTAGTGGTCTGTGTGTCATGAGGGCAGGAACTTGGCTCCCCGTACATTGTAGGCATGCAATATTTGTTGACTGAGAAAATTCAGATCATCTTATCCAGAACTATCTTTTCCCATAAAGTTCATTTTCCTGCTGGCTTTCCCATTTTTGTTGATGCCAGCCAATTCTTCCAGAAGTGCTCTCTGAAGACCCCATAAAACCTGTCCTCACTTCCTATTACCCAAAATAGGCCCATGTGACAATCCCTGACCAGGAATGGTGGCCAGAGGCTGAGATAATGTGACTAACTGAGCCATTCACCCAGTTCTTCAATGCTAGGGGGTAATCTTTTCCTCTAAAGCACATACCTATATTTGGGTGCATGAATATTTAAATAAAAACTGGAATAGTTACCAGGAAAAGGGGGAATGGATGTTGAGAAGATGCCACAATATCCAGAATATCAATAGCTAGAGCTAGCTGAGGTTGATGTAGATTCAATTTTTTCTTACAGTATTGTTGTTTTCATATTTCACTGTTTGATATGGCATATTTATGTAATTTGGTTGGGTTCTGATCTACTGAAGCTGAAATTGGGAGAAATATATGTGGACCCAAGCAATGGCCTCGGTGCCACGATGTTAGGGGTATGTGGTCCCACACTGGATTTGGCAGTGTTCATGTAGTGAAAATGAGAAGCCAAGCGCTCCCAAGAATTAAACATTACTGGATGATACCTACAAAGACAAACATCTCCTAACTGGGGGAAAAGGTGGTGCTGACAAGCTTACTCCTCCTGTCTTTCTTGACAATGCTCCTCTGACTTTTCATGATGATGGGAAGATGAACTGAGAACAGATTTTAAAATGTACATTTAGAAAATGGGATGATAATATATACGATTATATATATTATCTGCACTGTCAAAATGCACTTCTTAGAGTTAAACTTGGAATGTTGCCTTGCCTCTGCCTGACTCCACGAAAGCAATATAAAGTTTCCTGAGGTTCTTCATGTCAGACTGCCTTCTCTCCTCGACCTCAGAGGAGCCATAACACTAGGACCCAGTGTCCTATCAGTAGAAGTATGTTTTCACTCCCCTACTCAGAAATCTGCAATGGACCCCCACACTCAAGGGCAGCTGCATTCTCGTGCAAGCAGTCCGTATTAGACTTTTTACACGTCCGACATACAGGCAGCCTGGAGACACATGTGTGCTGCTCTTGACCCTCTGTACCTCCTCCCCACCTCCCCCCAGGATGGCTCAAACCATTTCCTCAGCCTTGAATGCCCTCCTTCCACCATCCTTTCTTTCAAGTCCCACTTCACATATTCCCTCCTCCTTAAATCCTTTCTCACTCCCCACCCAAATATGATCTGTCCTCCAGCTCTTTGCTTGTGTGTGTCATGTGTCCAGCGCTGAATGTATGAACAGAAGATAGGTCACTGCTTGCGATATCTTCCTTACATTATTGAAGGTTATTTCTACCAGAAAAAAAACTTGGGGAAATTATTTCTACGTAGGTAATAATAGTTTTGAAAACAGATTTTTGTGAATCAGTGTAGTATTTAATCCATAGGAACGCATTCATAGTAGAGAGCATTAATTAATATCTCAGCTTATTTTGCACTTTCTTTTACATCAACGTCTTTTTCTTTCCTATCATAGAAAGGCTTACATTCTCAGTTGCAGCCCCAAATGTCAGTTTGTGGGACACAGAGCTATTTGAGGGGTAAAAACAGAGGTGCTGATGTGCACAGCTTGATTAATTAGAAAACAGTCCCCTCCCCTTCTCCTTTTCATATACCCTCTTCTCTCTTTTCTATTTGAATTGGCATGTAGATGTGGTGGTTCTGCCAAATGAGTAAGCTGAAATGAGAAAATTCATTTTTTTTTTCAGCCAGAAGACTGTCTGTGTTGATCTGGGGGAAAAGGTGCTGCTGTGTCCTGGCAGAGCCTATCGCTAGAACGGCACCAAGAGTGTTTGAGGAAAATCCAGCATGAATCAATGGATTGTCTGACAGTTTAAATAAATATGCTTGCACTAAACTATCTAAAACTGACTGTCTTTTCAAATGAAGTATGAGCAGGTCTAGATGCATGACAATAGAATAATTCCAAGCCTGTTCCGATTCTAAATTTTAGTTCAACACACATACATAGCAGCACACGCAGAAGTAGTTGTCATTCTGACTTTGCAGTTTTCTACTTGGGCTCCTGTTAATGAGTTCCATAAGAAGCTGGTGAGAATGACTTGTCACTATTTTGTCACACATATAGACAGCCAAAGTCCTATATGTAGTTCCCGGCAGGAGCTTTTCTACTTGCATCAATTAATCTCAAAAACTTCTGGCACTTTTGGAATGCTTATCAACATTGACAGGAGGTGCTGAGCCTGGGGGCAATTTCACTAAGCAAATTCCTACTGTAAGTCCTGACAGAGGTCCCCCAGGAACTCAGAGCATTCTGCTATAATTGCTTGTGGGAAAATTAAGAAAATGGATGAACTCCCAGCAAGCTGTTTTGGGCTGAGGGTCTGGGATACCAAGGGGTTATTGAGACCTAAGTGATGAATGGGAGTAGGTGGCGGTGCCAACTGGAAGGGCAGCAGAGCACTCAGAGGAGGGAGGTCCATCTCCACTGCAATGAGTGACAACTGTCCAAGGTGGAGAGGGCAGGACAGACAAACCAAAAAGCAGACTCAGGCCATCACCCACTCCCCACTCCCTCCTGTGCCATCTAGAGCAGTGGTCCATTGGTGTGTGAGAAGAAAAAAATTTAACATATCTGACTATATTAAAATTCTGCTTTAAAAGTAAGAAAAATTAAGATTTCCTAGTATTTTATATAAACTGCCATTGGAACCTGTATTTCAACAGTTAGGTTTACACACACTATGTTTACTAAGAAAAGAATGGTGTCCTTGTTTTTGTGTTTACTTTCAGTATATTTCAAGGTTTTAAAGATGTCTGCTATAAGATGTCTTTATTGAAACTGATTTTATAAAAATGAGATTTTATAAAAAGTGAGATGGAAAAACCAAGAAAATCTTCCATAACATTGGTTATCTTGGAGCAAAGCATTTAAAAGAATTGTTGAAGGTAACGATGAATTATACATTATTTTTACAAAATATTGGACCCTTGAGCTGGACTCTTACCTTACACCATATATAGAAATTAAGTCAAAATGAGTCAAAGACCTAAACAAGAGCTAAAACTATAAAACTCTTTTTTTTTTTTTTTTTTTGTGGGGAAGACCAGCCCTGAGCTAACATCCGTCGCCAATCCTCCCCTTTTTTTGCTGAGGAAGACTGGCCCTGGGCTAACATCCGTGCCCATCTTCCTCTACTTTATATGGGACGCCGCCACAACGTGGCTGACAGGCAGTGCATCGGCGGGCGCCCAGGATCCGAACCAGCGAACCCTGGGCTGCCAAGCGCGGACTAAACCGCTGCGCCACCGGGCGGCCCCCTAAAACTATAAAACTCTTAAAAGAAAACATGGGGGAAAGCTTCATGACATTGAATTTGGCAATGATTTCTTGGATATGACACCAAAAGCATGGGCAACACAGGAGAAAATAAATAAATTGTACTTCATCAAAATTAAAAACTTCTGTGCATCAAAGGACACTACCAACAGAATGAAAAGGCACCCCACAGAATGGGTGAAAATATTTGCAAATAATATATCTGATAAGAGATTAACATCCGGAGTACATATAAAAACTCCTACAACTCAGCAACAACAAAAAACAACCCGATTCAAAAATGGGCAAAGGACTTAACAGACATTTCTTCGAAGAAGATACAAAGAGCCAATAAGCATATGAAAAGATGCTCAACATCACTAATCTTAGGGAAATGCAAATCAAAACCACAATGAGATAACACTTCACACCCATTAGGATGGCTATTTTCAGGAAAAAACCCCAGAAAATAACAAGTGTTGGTGAGGATATGAAGAAATTGGAGCTCTTGTGCACTGCAGGCAGAAATGTAAAATAGTGCTGCCTCTATGGAAAACAGTACTGTGATCCTCAAAAAAATCAAACATAGAATTACCATATGATCCAGCAATTCCATTTCTGGGCATATACCCAAAGGATGTGAAAGCAGGGACTCAAATAGATATTTGGACACCCATGTTCATAGCAGCATTATTCACAATAGCCAAACAGTGGAAACAACCCAAACTGACAGATGAATGGATAACCAAAATGTGATACACATATACAGTGGAATATTATTCAACCTTAAAACGGAAGGAAAGGGGCCAGACCCGTGGCATAGTGGTTAAGTTCTGTGCATCCACTTCAGCAGCCCAGGTTCATGGGTTCTGATCCAGGGCATGAACCTACACCAGTAGTCAGCCACGCTGTGGCAGCAACCCACATATAAAGCAGAGGAAGATTGCACAGATGTTAGCTCAGGGCTAATCTTCCACAGCAAAGGAAAAAAAAGGAAGGAAATTCTGATACATGCTACAACATGGATGAAACTTGACAATATTATGCTAAGTGAAATAAGCCAGACACAAAAGGACAAATATTGTATGATTCCACTTATATGAGGTACTAGAGTGGTCAAATTTATAGAGACAGAAGGTAGAATGGTGGTTACCAGGAGCTAGGGGGAGGGGAAATGGGGTTATTGTTTAATGAGTAGAGATTTTCAGGTTAACAAGATGAAACATTCTGGAGAAAGACGGTGGTGATGGTTGCACAACAATGTGAATATACTTATTGCTACTGAACTGTACACTTAAAAATGGTTAAAATGGTAATTTTTATGTTATGTATATTTTACCACAATAAAAAATAAATAAAAATAAACACTCTTACTCTGTCACTTCACAATAAAGGTGACATGTGCACAATGAATGAGAGAGTAAATATTATCTGAATGTAATTTGTGCTATGGAGAAAGCATTGTGAAACTGGAAGTCTGGAAATATTTCCATAATTATGGAATTCTTGCCCAAAATAGTACGTGTCATCTATAAAAACTCTAACATCTGTACTTTTTAAAATTTGGAAAGAGGATTTCTAGCTTCTTTTAAAAATCTTCCAATTTAAGAGTTTCAGTGGGTTTTCAATTTACTTTTGAATGCACAACACAGAAATGGAAAACTGTTTAGTTTGCAAGAACCAACTGATTAACATCAGGAAATATGTAGGTTTACTAGATGAATTTGAACAAAAAGCTTTGTACAACTGGTGGATACAACTGAAAATTAGGTATCATGTTTTAGAAAACTTAGTCAATGATGCAATTCTTCTATTTGGGTCTATTTATCTTTGTAAGAAATCTTTTTCTATGTTGTTTGTTAAAAACCAAGTATGATGTATGTAAACATGAGTTAGTACACATATCTGTGTGTGTGTCTATGTGCCCTAGTTCTGTCCGCTGAATGAGCTAGAAGAAATGATACCCTAATAGCAGTAAGCACACTCAGTGCCTAGATCTTGGTTTCTAAATACCATTCTCCAATAAAAGGAACCAGGACTCCAAGGAGAAATAACTGATTCCAGAGCTGGGGCAGGGAAAATACAAGATGAACCTGGAGCATCTTGTAGTACCAGAAAGTAAGGAATTTGACCAAAAAAAACCCCAAAAGTATGGAGGGATGTCAAAGGGGCACAGGAGCCAATGTAAAAGAACTTCCAATGGCCAAACCTGGAAAAATGTGAGCAACAAAATAAATAATCTAGTATTGGGTTATAACCCAAACTATAAAATAAATATCCATGAGTCAATATTGATATGAATAAATAAATAAATGGGAGGAGAAGAGACAAATCTTCCCCACAGAAGAATTACAAACAATGTATGTAGAAACTACTCCTCCAGGAGGTAGAACTAAATTCCCAACTCCATTTCCCCTGCCATGAGGATGGGCTAGACATAGAGACCTGCTTCCAAAGAATAGAGCAGAAAAAGGGGAAAATAGTTAACTCTACAGTGGAGAAACTTGGCAAACACCGCCTTAACCAAGTGATGGCTAACATCCTGCGATGTCAGGTGGCTGTCACGTACCCCTGACATGATATAATGAGAAGGGCACTTTTCTTCTGTAGTATTCATTCCAAAGCACCATCACCCCAGTCTAATCACGAGAAAAACATCAAGCAAACACAATTGAGGGCATGCTACAGACTACTAGGTTAAAACTTCTCGAGACTGTCAAGCTCATGAAGACAACAAAAGATGGAGACGCTGTCACAGACCAGAGGAGAGTGGGAGATACGACACCGAATGCAAGGTGGGACCCAGTATTGAATCCTGGAGCAGAAAGAGGACATTAATGCAAAAACTGGTGAAATCCAAATAAGTCTGGAGTTTAGTTAACAATAATGCACCAAAGTCAGTTTCTAAGTTTTGACGAATGTACCAGTAATGTAAAATGTTAACAGTTGGGGGAACTGGGTGAGAGGTATACACAATTCTATACCATCTTTGCAATTTTTTGTAAATCTAAAATTACTCCAAAATAAAAAAAGTTTATTTTTTAAGTGTCAAAATATATTGAGTTGAGGACCAAATTTGAAAATCACTATATCACAAAGTATTAAACCAAGATTTTCATAAATATTAAAGCTTTGACTATCACAACATCTTCCTAAAAATTAACATTATTAATAACTGTAGTTAGTGGAAATTTTATTTTTTCTTAATTAATAAATAAGATGAATTATTTTTTGAAACACATTTCATTTTTTACCTTTCAAAATGTCTGGTTTTTTGTATGTTCTATAATGAACTTAATACACTAACATTGTCATTCATTTTATGATTTATAAATAAGTAAACATATGTATGTTTGGAGTACATGCTCAAATACTTCCACAGGAATATGAGGCAAAAAAACATTTGTCTATCAGTGGTTTAAGGATATAACCACCATATCATTACAGAAATCAAACCAGAATGTCTGGGTTCAGGCTCCGGCTCCACTGCCTTCTAGCTGAGTGATCGTGTGCAAGTCACTTCTCTGAGCCTCATTTTTCTCATCCATGAAATGGGGCTATTGATACTACCTACTTCTCAGGGTTGCTCTCTTGGCCAAATGAGATCATGAATGTGAAAGGCTTAATAACAGTAAAGTGCCCCATAAAGGTGAGCAGGAAATTAGACTAAAAGAAGGTGGGGTGTTCATGGTACCAATGCCTAAAGCTGAAATCCAAGGTCAGAAAAAGCACAAAGTGGAGCATTGACTGCAAACTGAAGTAACGTAGCCACCTTTAAAATATGGCGCCTTAGTCCCTCCCAGGGCACTCGAGGTGGCCGGAGTCTTAGCTGTACCCGGCACCTCTTCAGGTCAGTTGGGGCCTTGTGGTCATGAGCTCCTGGTGGCCTGGAGGCTGGGCCTCAGATTTTATCTTTTGGTTCAAAACTTTGCTCTAATCCATTCATTCAAGGGTACTGGAGCCTGGGGAATGAACATCTACACTAACCAAACTTGAGAAAATTGATTTATGAACTGGTAACACATCTCTCAACCACGATAGCTGATGTGTTTGCCCTGGAGAGTGGAATGCTTGGACCTGTTGCCAGGGCCCGCCTTTCCTCGTAAGTTTGTTTAGAGAATGGAGGACTACATTGCAAAGAGTGAGACCTTCACCTAACTGGGTATTCTGTTCTACCGCAGGAATAACTTGCCACACAAATCAGAATTCCTTGGTGTGCTAAAGAGAAGCTTCCTTTTCCAGGTTCCCCGTTGACCATCTCTTTCTGTTGCCATGACAACACTCCTTCTTCTCCATATCATCCAATTTTCACTGTGGGTGACAATCCGGGACAAAAGATTACAGAGATGGTGCCTGCTCCTTCTACTATCTCCAGAGGCATGGTAATCTCATCAGTACCATCTCTACCCCACAGCAGGGCCCTTTCTTTCTTAGAGGGCTTCAGACCATCTGGACCTGTCTGGTGAATTTCAATAGCTTCAATCCTAGAAGCTATTGCTGTTGTAATGGTGTCATTAAAAAAACATGCTCAGAGGGTGGTATTTCCCTCATTCGGGCATCATATCCTGCTTCTGACCTCCCACTCCAGATGTGTGCCGTCTTAAATCTCTGGGCCTTTCTTGAGGCTGTTTGTATTTCCTCCACAATGAGTAAGACATGATGATTGTGTGTGTGCACATATCCAGACACTTCTGTTTCCCTTCTCACTGATCTTCAGAGATTTGAGCCTGAAACTGACTGCGGAGATTTCCTGCCCAGTGACTTCCTGTGTAAACAAAAACAGTTCATCAAGAGCCAAACAAAAAAATACAAACATCTCTTTATGTAGTACAGTTATACCATTCATTCCTCTTGGAGGAAGACTTTACATCTTATCCCAATAAGAAGCTGGGTGCCCCAATCTATGATTATTAAGATTCTCATCACGTAAGGTTTTGAACAACGTTTGGCCTCATAAAAAAAAAAGTTGTTGGTGCCCCACAAAACACGACAGTCTCTTTCATCTAAGTGTTTTGAAAAGAAAAGCTGCAGAAGTTATGGATTCCACTGTCAGAGGGAGACTCCTTTGATAGAGGAATGTTTTTAATTATTTAAATACTTTCACAGCAAGGGCTCACGGTAGGTTGGTTTCTAAAAGTATTAGAGAGGCTCGCTGCAGGTAACCGTGTAACTTGGTCAGGGCGCTGATTAAACAACCTGGCATGAGGTAAAGCATCTGCGGGAGAGTGTGCATCCCACATGTACACACGCAGCGTTGAGGATTAACAGCCATTTATTTGTTACGCTTTCTTCGCTTTCACTTCTGAGTGACTCAAAGCATTACTATGTCCTATCTCACCACGCACTTCTAGGGTTGAGATGGGAGAAGCATAATCCAAGCACAAACCTCTGCTGGCTTTTTACCTTTTAAAAGACAATAAAAAAAATAACATCAACAACAAAGGAATATTTTCCAATTCGTAGGCAATTAGGAGTAGCCTTGAGACTCTATGAAAATAGAATTCACTAATTCCTCTATCCCTTGGGAAAATATTTTTACATATAGAGAGGTAATTGCTATCCTGGGAATCTTTTTTGACTGCTCTCATTAAAAATAAGCACTGAAGAGGCTTCAAATAATGTCAAAGTTGAACTGGCCCAAACTACTAAGCACTCATTTTAACTGAGACATCCGGATAAGAACATACCCAATTCTTCCCTCTTTCCTTTCCTTCCTTTCTGTTTTCTTTCTTCTCTTCTTTCCAAAAATATTTAGCACCTACTGTGTGCAGGCATTATGCTAGATAACTGGGATACAGAGATAAATAAGAAGTGGTCCCTCCCTTCAGATCACAGTCTATGGAGGAAACCAAACAGTTGGGTCCTCATTCGTTCATCTCTGCATTCACTCAACCATTCATTACCTACTGAGGGCCTACCATGTGTGCCCTGCATTGAACAAAAATAAAATGCTCAGTCACCTAGAGATGTAAGTGAATGCTAAGGCCACCTGGGTCAAAAATAAAGAGATGGTGGAGGCCGGCCCAGTGGTGTAGTGGTTAAGTTTGCACACTCTGCTTTGGCAGCCTGGGGTTCACAGGTTTGGATCCCTGGTGCAGACCTGTGCACCACTCAAGCCATGCTGTGGCGGCATCCCACATACAAAATGGAGGAAGATGGGCACAGATGTTAGCTCAGCAAAAAGAAGATTGGCAACGGATGCTAGCTCAGGGCCAATCTTCCTCACCAAAAAAATAAAGAGATGGTGGATATTCATGTTCTCAATTTCTCAACCTGCTTGTGTGTTTGAAATATACAATAATAATAAATAAAAATAAGTGTTTTTAAAAGACTATCTAGATCTTTGACATAAAAAATTATGATTGAGATTAAAAATAGTGAAATACCCATAAGGCAGTAAGAGGTTTCAGCTGAACTGAAACTTAGTAAAATGTTTTATGTCAAAGATAAAAAACTAGAGAATATGTAGTCTCTGCAGAGTGTGTTTAAAAATATTTCCATTATTAGGTAACTTTCTTGCCTAAAAGATGTGTTTCACCTCTTAGAAGTCTCTTATCCGCCTACTTAGACTTGAAAAAGATTATTTTTTTAACTCTTCCAAATGAAGAATGTCAATGGTTTTGGAAACCATTTGTCAAAAACAGAAAAAAGCAAAACCCTCAGGTCAGAGAAGATGGAATTTTCCTAACCAAATATTAACAAAATCTTGCATAATTGGTGCCTGGAACCTAAAAAGAAAAAGAAAGAGTATACCATCATTTGTAAGTGCATCTAACAATATACGTTTTTCATTTTTGCATTTACATATTTATGTGAGGTATCTTTTTCAGCTATGACAGCCATCAAAATCAAGTATAGAAATAAATTGAACTTAGAACCAGACTTTCAAGTAGTTGTATCATAAACCATTAAACCAAAATTTTAAACTATGATGAAATATATTTAATGTCTCAGTAAAGTGAGAGCAAAGACTGGTTAACATTAATAAATGTTCAAAATATCTAATATTAAAAATTATTATTAATTAATAAATATTAAAATATTCTAAAGGAGAATAGAGAATTTTATAGCCTTAAATGCTTATAACAGTAAAGAATAAAGGCTGAAAATCTGTGAACCAAACATGCTGCTTAAGAAGTTAAAAAGAGTAGCAGGAAAAAAAAAGAAAGTAGAAGAAAGACAATAGTAAAGATAGCAAAATAAGGCATTCATAAATAATTCATCAGCTACTAGCAGAATATTCAAATAAAAGGAAAAAGTACCATTAGCACTAGCAACAAAAAATACAAGATACCTAGGAATAAATCCAACAAAAGATGTGCAAGACTTACATTAAGAATTTTTTAAAAGATGTTAAATAACACCTTTTTTTAATGAATAGATAAGATGTTTATAGATTTTAAAACCTCAACATTTAAAGGCATAAATCCCCCCCAAAATGATTTATGGAGTCAATGCAAATCTTATCAAAATTCCAAAGAGGATTTATCAAGGAATTTAATGAGATGATGCTAAAATTTATAAGGAAGACCAAACAGTCAAGAATATAGCCAAAACATTCATAAAAAATAAAAGGATTTGCCTACCAGAGATCAAGACTTACTATGAAACTGTAGTAATTAAAACAGTGAGATACAGTGTAGCAACAGAAAAACAGAATCAAGGGTCCAGCCACAGACCCAGCAAACATGGGAAACTGACGAGCCCATCCAATATGATGCTGAAACAGATATCCATATGTGGGGAAAAACTGTAAGTGGACCTCTACTTTACCCCATTCAAGGTAGACTGAGGAACTTAAATGTGAAAGATAAAACTTTAAAACTTTTAGTAGAAAATATAGTAACAAAGTAGAGACAGATTTCTCAAATAAGACCTAAAAAAAGCACTAACCATAAAAGAAAACATTGAAAAATTCAAGTAGAGTATAAGTTAAAGCTTTCAAAAGCAATCATAAGGAGAGTAAAAAAGCCAGACATTGGGAGATTTTTAGAAACATATACAATCAACTGTTTCTGTTATCTATTGTGTAACAAACTACTCTAAAACTTGCTGGCTGGAAACAATTATTTTATTGCCCATGATTCTGTGGGTCAGGAATTCGGGTTGAGCTCAGATGGGCAGTTCTTCTGCTTCCAGAGATGTCAACTGAGGTCACACATGCATCCAGCTGGGAGTTTGGCTGGGGACAGAACTTCCAAGACAGCTCGGCTCATATGTACAGCATATGAGCTGAGGTGGTTGGAACGGCTAGGGGGTGCCTGGGCCTCTCTCTCCATACACAATCTCTCATCCTCTAGGGCCTCTGTCTCTCCACAAGACCTCTCTCTCCATCAGGATAGCTGGAAACTTTCACACAGCAGCTGGCTTCCCAGAGGGTGAAACGGAAGCTGCAAGGTCTCTATAGGGCCCAGGCCCTGAGATCACACAGCATCACTGCTGCCACATTCTATCGATCAAAGCAAGACATGGGGTCAGGTCAGACCTCAGAGGAGGAGAAACAGAGCCCAGATCTTGATGAAGGGGGCATGTACCTACAGGAATGGGACGGATTACTGGCAGCCTACTTTGCAGACATTCTACACACGAATAAAGTTTCAGTATCCAAAATTTGTAAAAAAAACTCCTATGAATCATCAAGAAAAAGACAAATAAAAATTTTTGAAATATATGCAAAAACACAGATATTCATGGAAGAGATAACATGAATGACTGACAAACATGAAAAGATGCTTACTTTCATTATTAGTCAGGGGGAAAATGTTAAACCTACCAAAGGACAAAAATTTAAAAGTCAGACAAAATATAATGTTGGTAGGAACTATTGCATAGATCTGGTAGGGATGTAAAATGATACACTACTTTAGAAAAGAATTTTGCATTACCTCGTATAGACGGATATGCATACACAACCAATTCCACTCTTAGGAGAAATTTTTGAACATATGCCCTGAAGACCAGTACAATAACATTCTTAGGAGCATTTGGGGGGGGGGGCAACACTATAAACAACCCAAATATCAATCAACAATAGAATGGATAAATAAATTACAGTAGATTCGTATCATGGAATACTATAATGCAGTGAAAATGAATGATCTACAGCTAGACATGCATCAACATGGATGAATCTCAAAAATGTCATGTTGAAATGGAAAAAGTCACAGAAGAATATTTGTGTGATCTATTTATAGGAAAAGTTCAGAAACAGGCAAAAAAAACTATATATATGGTAAATATATACACACACACGCAGAGGCTTGTGTGTGGGAAATGATAAGCCCAAATTTCGGGATAGAGGGTAACTGGAAAGGAGAAGGAGAGGAAGCAAACAAAGGACATCAAAGACCCTGGTCATGTTCTCTCTCCCTCCCTCTCTCTCTTTAGCTCAATCACGGTTACATGGGTGTTTATTCTAAAACTATTCTAATATTTTTAGTTCTAATATTATTGGTTATATGAACATTTTGCATATATGATGTATTTTTTAATGGAAAATGGCCTTTTAATAAATTGCTAACTAAGAACAAACATCCTGATGACAATGAACAGAAAAGTAATACTTTTAGATATGTCCGAGGGGTGACATCAGATCAGCATGGCAATCAAATCTTTCTTATTGCCACGTACTGAACTATTTAGAGATGACAAGCCAGAGATTAGCTTCCAAGTAACCTGGGGATGGGGTAATGATGAAACAATATTGACATGAGTTGGTAATTGTTGAAGCTGGATGATGGGTTATACAGGAGTTCATTGATACTGTTCTCTCTCCTATCATGTATGTGTGAGAAGGAGGAGAAAAGGGAGGAAGTAAGGTAGTGGAGAAATCTCACAGGAGAGAACTGAAACCAGGAGGATATTTCCAGATTATCTGAATGTTAGGCATTCCCTGCTATAAAGAATAAAACAGAGAGCGGATTTAAAAGGAAGGGGAACAAAATAAAGGGGACTAGCCAGCTCTTTACATGCAGAGAAGAGTCTAGTTGGCTAGAACACATAAAATGTGCGGGCAAGAAGACGTAAAAGGTCTAGCCAGGCTGGCGAGGGTTGGAGGGTGGAGGTGAGATCATGAAGGCCGGTGGCCATGGACAATCCCATAAGCTGTGCAAGAGGCTGCCCCTTTTCCTGTTGCTGTTGAGAACCTTCATGGTCTTTCAGTGGATGTGAGCCTTTGGGCTGGCACACAAATAGGATGCCGTGGTCATCCTGCTGTGCTACACTGGCCATCAGCCACCTGACTTGGGTGATCTACAGCAGGGAAACCCACATCTCCACCAGCATCCCGTTGCACGACTCTGACTCTCATTCCCAGGACTTCCCCGGCTTGTGCCTGCCGCTCCAATGCCCTCCATGCACGAGTACACAGCAGATCTCCACAGTGCCCAGTCAGACCCCAACTCCCACCGGACTCCTCACCCCTCACGTTCACATGCATACATCCTATACTGAACCAACGAGTCTTCTGCTCGTCCGTCCTCCTGGATGATTCATAATCACCCCGCCAGAATGGGCTTGAGTGGGACCTCCTCCAGGAGACTCTCCCTGACCCACAGACTGAGGGGAGCCCTTCCTCCCCTGTGTCATAACATCATCCTCAGTGCTACAATTATTTGCAACACTGCTGAACTGTCCCTCTGCTGAATATGCCACAAATGTGGAAGAACTCTTTTTCTATCTCTATAACCATCATTATACATAGGGAAATCATCTCAAAAAAAGCTCACGTTTGCTATTTTAAAAATTGTAGAAAGTATCAGAAGAAGGTTATTATGTGCCCAAAGGGATGCTGTAGTTTAATCCTAGTTTTGTTCTTCTTGCTTTTCTATAATCACACGTTGCTGCGATTTAGGTGGAGCTAGCCTAGAGAAGTTTCTGCTGAAATAAAGGACGGTGATTGATGCCTTCCTCACCTGAGTATTTGTCCCTACTTCGCATTAAATGACCACACTCACCAACACCCACCATTTGCAAAGGCAGGCCAACCCCCAAGTGAGCCAGGCATCGGGGAGATGGAAATGACAGGGAAGGTACTGCTTTTCAGAAAGTTACAATACTAATGCCCTTCTTACAAGGAAAGAGATATCTGGCTCATTAAATGTTAAGCCATTCAAAAAAAAGGCAACCTAAATGACATTATGAAATCTATGCTAAAACAGAGCAGGATGCAGTTGAACTGAAGTTAGTTTTTCTGTTCCGCTTCAGGGCTCCCGTGTTTGTTAATCTTGGGAGAAGTAACAGCACTAGCTGTAGCCAAACCTGGCAATTCAAACATCTGTCATATCCACAATATCTGTTTTTATTTAGTAACATCATATATTTTTATCCAGCACTGTTCTATTTCGCATATGACATTTTAGTGCATGTGCAATGTTTTGGATCATATCTATGGTACAGAGGGCAGTCACTTTAATTTATGGGTGATCCCAATTGTCACTTCCCCCAAAGAGCAATGGAATTTTTCAATATCCTCAGAATAAATCTCTCCTTTGGAGCAGTAAACATAATATGACAGTGTGTCAACCACGGATTTGTTTCAAGATTATTTACTTACAATTCAACAACACTGCTGGCCCACGGAGTGCCCCATCAGCAAAAGCTGCATTGTTTGAAGTAGCTCAGGGAAACAGCCAGGGTTTCAGAATCCAAAGAATGTAGTTTTCCTAAATACCTCAGGATTACGAGATGCTATAGAACTAATAAATTTGCTTCTTAAAATAGTCCAGAAGGAATCCTTACCTATGCCTACATGTTTGAAAGTTCAGGCTATTGATGGGGAGAGAGAGTGCAGTTTTGTCCCCTGGGCTCACAGAACAAGTATCATGAGCAACTTTTTTTCCCTTTCCTCTCTTTATGATTATTTTTTAAAGGATAAATTCCAGAGGTAGATAATCTTTTGAAAGAGAAGGAAATAATGATGAAATGAAGAGAGATTATCTGCAAGAACCCACTTCAGTGCAACCTTTTAAGTGGCAAATGTTTACCCGATGCTGAGCACTGTTTCCCGGGATGGTGGGCTGGGTGCGTTCATCCACTTATGGGGTGAATTGGATCCCACTCTGTAGGCAAACCTGTCCAGTAATACAGTGGTAGAACAGAATGGAATGTCCCACCACTGGTTTAACGTTTACCTTTAGGCAGTAACCAAATCTAACCTATTGTCACATCATCTTATATGTTTTAAAGTGCTTTCCCATCTGCAATCTCATTTTTCTCACAATCACCCAGAAAAATGAGTATTACTATCATCATTTTACAGATGAGGAAATTTAGGCCCAGAAGACTTAAGGAATATGCCTAAGTTCACATAGAAAATGAGTCGAAGAGTGTGGACAAAAATTTGGGTCTCTTAGCTCAGGGGTCATAACCTCTGGTCTATCCATGATGTATTTAATTGTGCAACATTTGTCTAACTAAGACAAATGTGAACATGAATCATGCGCAGAGACTTCATTCATAATAATAGATTTTTTTAACTGGGAGCATGGCCACTCAGAACAAAGAATTCACTTCTCAGCCTCTCTTGCAGCTACATGTGGCCAGTGGAGTGTAAGCAGATCGGATGTAGGCAACTTCTGGTTCATAGATGGCTTGTGTGCTCCCCTCTCTCAGTCTGGGTTCCCCTGAAGGTGGAATCTGAAACTCAAAGTTGGACTGCAGGTTTATTTGGGATGTGATCCCAGAGAGTAGGAGTGACATGGAAGAGTGTGACAGGGAAGGAGGGAGAGCCAATCCAAGAATGTGTTACTGAGTTGGTCACTATTACAGGTGACTGGTGCTCAATCCACTGGACCCACTGATGGGGAGACACAACGAGAGAATATGCATTGATACTTGTTTGCCATCGGTCACAGTGTTAACTCTCCTACCACTGGATTGTACTTGCTGTGATGTCCAAGAAGCCCCAGAAGAGAAAGGGAGAGGCTTGGGGCCTGGGCCAAGGTGAGGCACTGCCAGGTTGCAACTGCGTGAACTGGCGAAGGCTGCACGGCTTGGGCATCACAGGAGTGGCTAGTTGGGGCTGAGAGGATTTGAAGTGGTGCTCAGGAAGGGCACAGGAACTCCTGCTCCTGCTGGCTAAGATGCATGTGGTGTGGAGACATCTGGGACGGTGTAACTGGGGCAAATGGCCTAGAAGCGCTGGCGCAGTGATACTGAAGGAGCTTGGCGCCCCGGGAATATCAGGTGAGCTGAGATTGTACGAGAAAGAAATAAATTTCTTTTACTTAAGCTGCTGCTACTTTGGGAACTAATAAAGATAGGTCTGATAATTGTAAGTTGTAAACATCAAACTGGAGGGATTTGTTTAGACAGTGAATAAAAATTGTCGGTAAATAGTTGGCAGACCCATTTAACTAAAATCACATTGAAAATCTCACCATCATGTGGCTCAGTCCATGACCCCAAGAACAGGTCCAACAATCTATTGCTGAATTATCAAATTAACTGGTGGTGCTGCCACCCAAACACAGCCGCTTCAGATTCTTTATTAAATATATAGCGTCTTGCCTTGGCAAAATATATTTTAAGCTGCAGCAACGCAAAGATGGTAATTTTTTAACAAATATGGTTATTTTATATCACTGTATCACACCAATTCTTAAGGAGAATTGAAATAGCTTGTAGAACACTAAATACACCCCACTGAATAATTAAACTTTGTAGCTAATAAGTGACTAACCTGACAGAGCGTGAATGGGGTGTTCCTTCAAATGGCATATAGTGACCTAAAGGGAAGATTGTGCCATATCATGAAGTAAGAGACAGGTATGGGGCGGGGACAATTTGACCAAAGTGGCACAACCTGAAAGTGCCAGAGCCAGGATTCAAACCCAGGTATGTTGGGCTCCAAAGCCCATGCTTTACCCATTATGCTAAATCTGATCAAATAAAGCTTTAAGCTCTGATAGTGTCTGGGATTTAGAATGTCTAAAATAAGTAGTTCACCTGCCTTGTGCTTAACGGGGGGACAGTAAGGGAAGAGCTCTGGAGTTGAGACAAGAAGACGGTTGAGTCATTGCCTTGCTGCTTCCTGTGTGAAGAGGAGAACGGCTGAGATTCTCTGACTTCAGGTGCTCCACTGGTAAAAAGGGAATAATAAAACCTACACTGGAAGCTTTTGGAGATGTTAGACTAGACAGCATGTGTATAGAAGAGCTTTGTAAACCATAAAGCACTACATTTACTGAGTGCTTACTGTGGGCCACGCACAGTATTAAACACTGCACATGGATTACTCATCTAATCACTGCTGCAACCCTATGAGCTAACTACTTTTCCACCCTGTTTTATAGGAATTTGAAGCTTAGCTTGCCCGAGGTCACATAACTATTAGTGGGTGGGGCTGGCATTCAAAGACAGGCACCCAGGGCTCTGGGCCCCACTCAAGCCTCCATCACACTGCTGTCCAGTCACATGGGACATATGGTCATCACCTATATATTTACAAACTACCAACATAATTTAGACAACTCATCTCAGATTAAAATCTACCCTATAGCTGCAATATGTCTGCCTTCTCCTTGCTGGGGGTGCCATAGGCTCCAGCAGAAGCGTAAATGACCAGTCACAGGACAGACATCTCTCTGCCCATGAGTTGCTTTTCACTAAGATAAGGAGTACAATTTCTGAACATGTTCTTAATCTTATTCCATTTATCTAGACATTGATCCTAGCCTTGTAAGTTTCTGGAGTGCCTCCCTGCTAAATTCAAATTTATTTGTTTTTGTGCATTCTAAATTAATCCTTAATGAACCAGGAATTCTAAGGCACCCTCTCCTTTATTTTGAACAATATGTAAGCGTAAAATATACAGTTTATGTCTTTGTCTCTAAAGTTTGACTGTCTTGGTAAATTAGGATGTTCACAGTTTTGAAGCAGAAAGAGGGGCTAAATAACGTCTATCACTGTCTCAGGATTCACTAAATACTCACAATTTTGATAAGTTCACAAAGACAGGTGAGATACATATCCTCCCCACCTTTTTCAACCCAACTTGGTAGATTAGTTTGAAGTGTGAGTTTACATCTGAGAGCTAACTTGCTTCCCCTTTCTCCCCCTGCCTCATTCCCATCTGTTACTCTTAAAATAGTATTTTTCAAAGTGCCTGTAGTAAATCTGCTCTTACAGGATGTGGGGAGCTTTAAAATTAACCAACTATAGACGTACTCACACCAATGCAATGGGGCCTGAAATCAGCCTGGCAGGCAAACACTTTGTATGAGGTATAATTGAAAACAATACCAGAAGTACATGACCCAGTTTCCATTCTAAGCTTTGTCCCATGCATAGCATTCAGGGCAAAAGGAACCCTGACTGGTGCCAAAGGAAAAAAACAAAAGAACATGAATTTCAGATAAGAGTGATCCAGAAACGAAAGGAATTTGGAAAGGACTTTGTAGATGCAAAGTAGCAAATGCAGAACACGAATGAGAGTAGGAGGGCCAGCAATTCTAGGTGGTGAACCCACTGGGTTTCGTAAGATGTTTAACCAATATCTGAATAAAAAACCTCCACAGGGACGGTCAGTTGGCAGCTGGAAAGGAAGAGGGAGACATCCTCTCCTCCTGCCCTAATTGCACCCCCTTTCCCATTTAGAAGCTTAGCAGGAGGGAGCTGTAATATGATTACTTTCCCGTGGAGGGATTTCTAAGTTGCTGCTTCAGAGGATACTAACATGACCTATTGGTTTCCTTTGATGTTTTGTTTGCTGACACAACTGCTAAACTTTGAAATGCAGTAGAACTGTAGTTTAGTTCAGATGCTTTTCAAAAAATGCATATTGCAGTTACAGTACTGATTTTTATTCAAAATCCACTTATCAGAATGTTTTGTTAACGCAAGTTCTTTCTTCATAAAACGCATAAGTTTCCTCTACCATCTACTATCACTTTCACTTGGCTTCCCCAATTCCCAATGAGTTGGGGAGCAGACTTCTGGAAACATGGCTGTTGGGGCATATGTGGGAAAGAGTCACAGGCCCCAGCTGTTCTGCTCCCTTGTTGTGCCATGCACAGGCCCTCTGGGGTAGCCTCTAAGACTGTACCTGGACCAGCCTCACTGCCAATCACAGGGTGCTGGTGGAAAAGGACAGAGGGACATGGTGGGCAGAATGGGCACCTCTCCTTCCAAGCCAGTTCAGGGGAGAAAATCAAACAGATTATTGCTAATGTGCAGTAGTTTGCTTTCCCCAGCAGGGCTGGTCTTACAGCATGGTCTATCCTCCGGTAAAGATATTTATGTTGTACTAAGGGAACTAGGCATGAATGGGCTTTGGGCTAGAATTCAATTTTCCCTCTATCTCTGCCCTTTTCTCTGAGAAGTGTCCTTACTAGTTGAACTCAGCAGAAGTGGCCAATACGAGGACTGGATGAACAACATGCAGATTGTAGGCCAAGTTCTGCCCAACCTGTTTTCCATAAGACCTGTTTTCCTGGGGCCTGTGCAGTTACTTGGTTTGTTTTGTTTTGCAATTTGAATTTCAATGTCTTTTCAAAGGGCACAAAGTCCCCAGGTCACTGCTAATCCCTAAGTACACCCTTAACATGCAGCCCACTGGGCTCATTCTGTTACTAACACCCCTGTGGGTTTTTGACCTTTCCCCCTCTAGTGAGCAAAAATCCTCCTAACATCCTGAGAGTCAGCTTTGGATGCTGAAGTCTCAGGGCCCTTGGATCAAAGAGTAAATCAGTGGCTTAGTCTATGAGATATTTTAAAAATCCAAGTAAACCACTTCCAGGCCTCTCGGTTCTGCATTTTCTGTTGCATGCCTGCACTCGGTGGGCCCTGTGTGGACTACTTATAGGGTGGTACAACCGCTGGATCATAAATCCTGCGAGGTCCTGCTCTGAGTTTATACCAGCAGAGATGGAGTCTTTTCTCAGCTTGTTTCCATCAAAGTGATGCTTCAGTTGGGCTGATTTGGGCTCTGGGAAGAGAGGGCAGTCATTCTTTCCTGGGATGCATTTAATTTCCCTCCACCTATCAAGTGCAAAATGCTCTGGAGAGTCATTCATTTTCCTTCCTCTCCTTGTCACACTTTTCCTTCCTCCTCTTTCTTCTTGGATTCCCAAATCCAAACGATGTATAAGTGGAGAGGATCTTGGTTTGGTAGGGGAGGGAAACATTGTCAATCTTTATTGACACCTCAAGCTCCACATTAGATCCCACATCTGAGTTTGCTAAAAGATGTAAAGTTCTCCCAGTCCCTGGTCATGTCCTCAGTGTACACTTAAAGTCACAAAATAAGCACAGTGAATTTTTTGGGAAGGAATCAAATTTGCTCAATGGTCAGTCATTTAAAACCATAATAGAACCGGCAAATGTGCTACAAAGCAGAGAGCAAAATTCACTTTTTTAGAAGATAAAACACAGGCCTATAAAGGCATTTCATGCTTGTTGTAGGCTTCTTCCAAATGTTTCCCTGGACCCCAAGGGAGTGCTTTAAATCTCCTTTGCAATTAGGAATTTTGGGGTGAAAGTTTGAGAAGCAGTGTGAGATTCTGGCAAATTCTTTTCTAAAACACAGTCTGCTCTTGTATCTGAGAGGGGCATTTCTTTATTTCTGGGGTTCATGGAATGAGATATTATGTAGCCCTTGGCTGGACACTTATGTCTGTTTCTGGGCTTGCCAAAAAGACTTGGGTCGAGTCACTGGACTGGACTTTATATTCCCATTCCGAGACCACCGGGATTGTAAACCTCCTGCAGCTGAGGCCATTTCTTGTAAACAGCTCCACATATTGAAGAACAGTTTAGTCTCGTGCCCCCCTGCTACCCGCACTGCTGTCCTGCTTATCTAGAAGCGTCAAGTATTTCTCAGTTCTGCATTTGTTGGAAAGTAAATAGGCAGCAAAAAAGAAACTTCATTATGCATGTTTTCGGCCTTGGGTGGCACCTGGAATTTGCTGAATTTGCTGAGCACAACTTAAAGTTTAAAAGGCTCCTGAGCTTCACCTTTTTCATGCCATGCAAGTTAAATGGAAAACCAAATAATTAGAATAAGCAAGCCGCCGCGTGCGTCCTTCCCCTTGGTCTCAACTGACTTCAGACCCTATTGTAGAATTCCAGCACCTCTTTTTGCCCCTTTCCAGCTGATAAGCTTCCACGACCAGATTTAAACAACCATCTCCTCTCCCCCCTCAGATAATCAACAACTGATTTAGCATATTACATAGGACATGATGGTACAAAAAATTTTAAGTGCAAAAACAAAACAAAACCACTCATATCCATTGATTTTCCAGGACATCTCTTTTACCTTATGTCAGTCTTAAAAGAACTTCAAAAGTGACTTTAAAGGAGTAAAGCTGATTTTCACAAGCATTGTATGGTCTCTCACTAATGCCAACCAAAAGCACTTTGCCAAATGGCTTCTCACTAACGTGCGGACACAGCTGAAAGCAGGGAATAGAATGAAGCAGAATTGAAAAACAAACCTAAATACAGAGCATTTTGCTCTTTTTCTCGGTGACTCACTTCAGAATGGGATCCCGTCTGAGATCCTATAAAATCCTGTTAAATCTTTCTAGGCAAGATATTTAATTACTGTTAGGTTTAGGGAAGAAAATTAGTACCATATCTTCCCAGTGATACTACAGTTTGGTAACAATCTCAACCTTTGGAGAAGGTGGCAGGGTGTGGTGAAGGAAGCCTCAGCACTGGACACAGACAGGCCCAGGGTTAAATTCCAAAGCCGCCGTTGATTGGCTGGGTACCACTGGATATATTACAGACCTCTCCTGGGCCTCACTTTTTTTTTTTTTCATCTGCAGGATGGGAAATGATGCAAGGATTAAATGAGACAGCAAATGCGAGGAGCGAGCACAATGCCAGGCACACAATCCATTAGGTTTCCCTTCCCTTTTCAAATCAGATTACACATTGTGAACATAAAGTACCTCCCCAACAAGAGCTGACTCTGGCTGAGGGCACTGTTTTCTATGAAGGGAGCTCTTGGTGGCCCTTAGTTGTGACTGTTGATTGCACACATCTGGAAACTATGACAACCGTTTTGCTTTGAGCTCAGCTTGGCTCGAATGTAGCTCTATATAAGGCAGCTTCTATCCTTCAGTTTTTCCCCACACATCATAGCTTGGCTTGAATCTGGGCAGAAGAGTGGGAGTCAGAAGAAATGCACAATGTCTGGGAGGAATTCAGATTCAACTCACAATTACTCAGCCCTGTATGGCCCCACTGGGAACCGTCCCTGGAGTAGCTTACTGAACATGCACAGGAGCCCTGTTAGGAAGCTGTATTATTACGCCCACTTCGCAGATGCTTCAACTGAGTCTAGGAGGTTAAGTGACTTTCTCAGGGTCACAGGGATAATAAGGCATGAACTTGGGATAAGATCCCTGACTTTTCAACCTGGTTAAGAAAGCAAGAGGACTTGCAGTGTTGAAAGATGCGGCCCTGCGGTGTCTACTTGCCAAAGTCTACTTTGAGTTGACACTGTCTGCGCCAAGTGTTGGGGAGGGGGGGTTGCCAGGTAAGTTTCCTTGACCTTTAGAAACACTGTGGCTAGGCCCCCTGTCCATTATGTCACATATTGACTGGGGCAGGTAGTGAGATATGGCTAATTAAACATGTCATATAAACAATATCTGATCACTAATTTAGAAAATCAAAATTTGTAAAACACTCCTAGCATAATTTAATCTTTTCGGTTTTCTGTTTGTTTTATTTTAATGATTCCGAGGTATTTTAGGACCAACATTAATTGTCATTCATTTATTCAACAAATATTTATTAGTCTACCTACTATATGTCAAGCACTAGATGCTGGAGATACAAAAACTCTTCAACGAAAACTCTTGAAAGTGCCGTCTTGTATCCGACCAAGTACTGATAAATTGTGCTTTAAAAAAAAACAAACAAAAAACTCAGCTATCTTTCTTTTTTTTTTTTTTTAACTGTTTAAAGAAAAACTGAACGGGGTCAGCCCGGTGGCACAGCGGTTTAGTTCGTGCTTGGCAGCCCGGGGTTTGCGGGTTCAGATCCCGGGCGCCTGCCGATGCACTGCTTGTCAGCCATGCTGTGGCGGCGTCCCATATAAAGTGGAGGAAGATGGGCACGGATGTTAGCCCAGGGCCAGTCTTCCTCAGCAAAAAGAGGAGGATTAGCAACGGATGTTAGCTCAGGGCTGGTCTTCCTCACAAAAAAAAAAAAAAAAGAAAGAAAGAAAAACTGAGCAATTCCAAAGGCAATTTTTTTATGGGCTTACTTGATGACTTTTTTCTTTCTTTTCACCTGAAAAACTTCCATTTTTCTCTTGCCCTTTTGTTCTCAAGAGGCAATTTTGAGTCCCAACATGCTCTGCATCATCTCCTCCCATGTCCACTGCCAAAAGAGGGCAATCAGAGCGTGGGTTTCAGCACAGCCCTGATTGGATGATAAACAGGGAGAGTAATATGCTGCTAGAGTTTTAAAAAAAAACCAGAAGGCAGTATTTCAAACCCCCTCTCTCCAAATCAAAAGCCTAGTGAATGAAATTATGACCGTTATTCAAGTGCAATTATACCGAGTACGTAAAATTGAAACACTGAAAGTAAATCATACATTTGGATATTGCATTTCATATTTGAGTGTATGCCAAATAAGCTAGTAAAGTTTTATTATTGTTGAGTGTAATGTCAGGAGACAAACTTCTACAAATTTTATACATAACTTTTTCCATTTTGTCTGTTTTCCATTTATGTCAAGTTGAACACATGGTGTGACTTCTAATATTCTCTCCTCCTTCTTCCCCATATTAATGCCAAGGGATCAAACTCAATCCTGACTATCCTAAATTTACCCAAATAACCTCAGATCAAAACAGTTTTTTAAATTAGTATGAAAAAGGAGAGAGGAAGAACCTCCAAGTAACCCTATAAACCTGGACCTATGGATGCTGACAAATGGCCTGGAAAGAAAAGCAAGTGCTAGTGCATTGTAGAAGACAACTGCGGCTACAGAGAGTTCTTGCCAGCTCAGGTCTCAACACGTGGAAACTGGGTAATATCAGGAAACTGGATTGTATCGTAAATAAGATCCCGCAGACGCGGCGGGTTTAGTGAGTCAGGTCTCACCGGCAGAGCCAAGCGAAGGGTTTGGGAATGAACGTGGGGAGGCCCGCGCCCGCGCTGCAGGTAGGGGTGCCCCAGCGCGAGCGCGGTGACCGCGGTGGCTCTGTTAAGGTCATAACCGCCGCAGGAGGATGGCTTCCAGCTTTAAGAAGCCAACCTCGGCCTCTACTAGCCAGAAAAGAAAGGTGGGTCCTAAGCCTGAACTCACGGAAGATCAGAAACAAGAAGTTCGCGAAGCATTTGACCTCTTTGATGCCAACGGAAGCGGGACCATCGACGTGAAGGAGCTGAAAGTGGCCATGAGAGCGCTGGGCTTTGAACCCAGGAAGGAAGAGCTGAAGAAGATGATCTCCGAAGTGGACAAGGAAGGCACAGGGAAAATCAGCTTCAACGACTTCCTGGCCGTGATGACACAAAAGATGGCCGAGAAAGACACCAAAGAAGAAATCCTGAAGGCTTTTAGGCTCTTTGATGATGATGAAACTGGGAAGATCTCTTTCAAAAACCTAAAGCGCGTGGCCAACGAGTTGGGGGAGAACCTCACTGATGAGGAGCTGCAGGAAATGATTGACGAAGCCGACCGCGATGGAGACGGCGAAGTGAACCAGGAAGAGTTTCTCCGGATCATGAAAAAGACCAACCTATACTGAAGCCGGTTTCTCCCGCAAGCGTGTTGAGTGACTTGGGTTTCCTGCTTCTGTTTTGTGAAATCTTGAGTTAGAGGACAGCCCTATCCCTCCTCTTACCCCCAAGTTTGTCCAGATACTTCTATTTCAAAATCTCTGGCTCAATTATAGAATTTTAAAGATGCTTTTAACATGAGCTTTGGTTTTTAATTCTCAAGAGCAGACCTGGAATACTTTAGGTTGGATAAGGGGCCCTGAAGCTTCAGTCTGCCCACCGTTTGCCTTGCATTGGTGGACATCCATTAAACCGAACACAAGATGGCTTCTCGGGACAAAGAGCAATGTGGTTCCCTTGTCAATTCTTTGGTGGTCTTAAATTATCTAGCTTCATATATTATTCCTTAAATTCAAGTCCTTGCTCTAGCACGATGGGGTGGAATGGGCCAGCAGGTCGTCCTAGCCATTGCTTTTCACTTAACTGAATACTGATTTGAAGGAAAACAATGCAGCCACTTATTGGGCTCAGGAAAGGTATTGTTCTAAAGTATAGGCTTGCCTTTGGTTGGTGGTGAACTGTGCAGCTTAGACTATTCTCTGACTTCATCACATGCAAATGATTCTTCCTTTGTGTGTTAATTATTTACTGTGGATTATCCAGGGCCAGAATGTACACTTGGGCTACAGAATAAAAGCAAAATTTAATATTGGCCCAAGCAAAGTAAAATTTACTTAAGAGATTAAGCTAACTAATGATTTTAAGCAAATATTTACAAATGTAAGATCTTAGTTTAGAAAATTGTAAAAAAAAAATCTATATTTAATGCATTTTAAGTTACTTATCTGTCCTTGGAAAGATCAACTAGCATTTTAGTTATTAGACTACTACATTATAACCTTAGTCATTTTATTGCTGCTTTATTACAAGCCATTTCCTATCTGCTAATTCTTAGAATATCTTAGTTCTTGGTACTTGATTTTCCCCCCTCTGGTATATAGTTGATGCCAGAGTGTCTGGCATATAAGTAGTTCTCTATCTTAGAATGCCAGGAAGCTATTTTACTGTGGCTTGTGTTTATGTTAATATTACTTGTTCTCTGTTATAAATTAAACCTCTCTTGTTTTGAAATAAGATACCTACCCTTTTGAATATCTACTAATCTGAAGTTAGAGAAAATTTAAGTAATATAATTGTGGGAAGATAATATAACCTATCTGCTGAGATGGAGGCCTAGATTAATGTTTTGATAATAGGCAGAAAAACTATTAAACAGGCAAGATATTTTGGTCACAACTAAACCTAAATTAAATCTTCATACAAAGTCCCATTAAGATAAATGCTGGAGTGCTGGAAAATTTTTTACTTGCTTTGGCAGCAATTTTACCCTTTAGAGGGTGGTGGATCTAATCAGAGGAACTACTACTCTGGGCTTAATTCTCATTAACATGGACTAATTTGTCAAAGCAGCAGTACTAGCTGAAGTGATGGATGTGTGGGCATTCACTGTGAGAAGGATTTTGCTGAGGTGGCTGGCACAGGACAGGGGAACTCACCCGGGCTGCAAATGCTAACAGTTCAGGTTCAAGGTCTTAGTGTGGATTCAGGTGCAGTTGTAGGGGACACAGGTGCAACTTGAACCAGCATCAGTGTGAGGGGCCTGATCTGAGTGCAAGGGGAGGAGTATGGCATTCTGGGAAGCAAGAGGTCCTGACATCCTGTTGACCAGAGTCTTGGCCCAAGGATCTACAAATGGATCAAGGTAGAAATACCAGAAACAAAGAAAGTTGGCAGAAACTAGAAGAAAGGGTCAACTCAGCCAACTGGACTGGGTTCAGTCTTGGCTCCTGGCCCAGTGGAGGATAGAAGTGAAAACCAGGAACCTGGGCTGAAGCCCAGCAGTCAGGCTGCCCAAACAGCATGGGGTCAACTGTGTAGGCTGTAGCCCAGTACTTAAAGAGTTGTCCTGAGGGCACAATCCATCCCACACATCCCTCCCCATTCTGGGGAGGGGGCTCCAGAGTATTTCTGAACCCCATTCACTGCTAAGGAAGAACCTCTCAATGCACTATTCGTCTTGTGTCTCAATTGGCTCGTGCTCTGGGGAACAGAGAGTATAGAAGGCAGGGGGAATGACTAGAGCAGGCCCAGACTGACGTTTGAAGATTAAGAGAAGTTAATCATACATAGCTGGCTGGGTCAGACATGTATCCTACCCTTTACAAAAGTAGAACACAAAAAATTCAAAGAAAATTCAAAGACACCTTTTTGCAGATGAGGAAACACAGCTATACAGGTTAGGAAGAATTTAAAGTGACTTTCGCTGGGCTATTACAAATGGTCCCAATAAAGAAGCAGGAAGCATACCAAAGAAACCATGTGACTGTGTAGAGTCGTCATTGATAAGCCCTTGCTTTCTTGCTTTCTAATGATAAATGTAACAGATGAAAAGCAGAGCATAGGGCCAAGGATGAAAATACAACAGAATCAAGGTTGTATTAATATCAAGAAAGTGAATGCCCCAAACGAGCAGAGGACAGTAAAGGGATTCTTTTTTCTTAAAGACATCTTAGCTATGTTTAAGAAGATATAGGAAGGGATAGGTCCAACTCTTTAGATTGTTGCAGGTTGGTTTCCGTGGGAAGTTGACTCTGAGTCTGAGGTTTGTGTGCACGAAGTTATTTGAGTGTGTTCTCTAGATCCTAGGGGTGGAGGAAAGAAGAAACCAGGACCAGGCAGAGGGAGAAGTTGGGCTGTGATGCATTCACACCAAAGGCCTTAGCTGATCCCACAGGGAGCTCAGAGCGAGGATGATCCTGCAGAGATGTCCCAAATTGGGGACAAGGAAGCTTTAAGGGGGGACAAGGGGCTTTAAAATTTTTCACTGATTGACAGTCACTGGACATGAGCTGCCCCCAGGAAGGGGGTATGAACTTGAGCAAGGTGGCCCTCCTCAGCCAAGGGTAATCACTGGGAGGGAGAACTCAGTTGCAAACTGTTAGCTGTCAACACTCCTAGCACCTGGGGGGATGAGGACTTCAGTTCTGAAGTGCAGGGCCAGAGGGGAGATCTGTGCAGCACCCTACAGTTTCCACTGCAGTCCACCCCTTACCCCTTAGAACTACTGGCTTTGTAAAAGTTCTGGGAGAAGCTAATTCAGGATTCTGATGGATCTCTCTTTCTGAGGGAAACTTAGAGAGATTAGAAGGACAAACTACAACCCCTGACACAGTAGCTGGTCTTGAGGCCACAAATAATACTTAGCTCCCTCCACTATCCCATCTAGATTCCCCTCACCCTCAGCACCTCTGCTGATGTAGGTGACTTACCTGGTGGGATGACCCAGATCCTCATCTTTGAGAAGTCTGAGCCCCCAATCACCATGCCCCTGTCAGGCTGTGGCCGCTGCACTTAGCCCTTTACCCTCAAAATTGAGTGAAAGAGCACCAAGAGACACCCAAGTGTACTACCTGGGTGCCAAACATACTCTTTCCATGTTCTTCCTGCAGCTCTACCTTCTCCTGATGACCAGGGTCAGTTACTCATGGATGGTTATTCCTTTACTTGACTGTTGCTCTCTCAGCATGAGGAACCCACTGTGATTGGGTGGCATATATAGTTTGAAATTTAATGTCTCTCTTGCTGTGCTTACTGGTGGCCTCCGGGAGCCAAGATCTCTAAATGCATATAGTCCAAAGTTGTGGGGATGAAAAGCACAAATTAAAGAGCAGATGACTGGGAATTAAGGTAAGAACTACTTCCACGCTTGGTTTGCTGGACCCATGCATTCTGCCAAAGAGATACCACACCATATAATGGTCATTGATTTAGAGTATATGCTGCATCCTGGAGGATGGCACCACATCCTCACTGGTTATCATGTCCAAGCTGGCCCCTTAGAGGCATCTTCAACATGCTTTTCCATTGCTCCATCAAGCTGAAAGAGTCTTTGTGTTATAGGACAAGTAGATTCTGTGGCCATATGCCCACTACTGCACCTCCTTTCCTGTAAAGTAGGTTCCTTGGGCCAATGTAATACTATGTGGGATCCTATGTCAGTAGAATGAATACTCAGATGTGGTCCTGGCTGAAGCTCTGCAAGCAGGAAAGGCAAACCCATGACCAAAATATGTGTCAAATCCAATCACGATGAGTCACTGGTCTTTCCAGAGTAAAAGGGATCCAGTTAGACTACTTGACATCAAGAGGCCGGTTGATCTCCTTGAGGCACAGTGCTGTTCTGCATTTGGTAGCAGCAGTAGCTATATCATCCTTCGTGACTGGGAGCCTATGCTGTTGGGCTCATGCATAGCCTCCATCTCTGCCACAGTGTCTATGCTATTCATGTGCCTATTCTGCCAGCACTGGGGTGGCCAATGACAGAGGCAGACTGATGTCAACTGGCCAAGTCATTCTGTCTTCTTGGTTGTTAGGTGTCTCTTCTGTGACAGACACTCTCTGATAGGTATTAATATGAATTACAAAGATCCTTACACTTCCTACCCATTGCCGTAAATCCATCTATGTGCCTTTTCTCCAGAACTGTTTTTCCTGATGTTTCCTTTTCCAGGGCCCTGGTTGCTCATCAGTCAACCAATTGGTCATCACTGTCTGAGTCCACATATATTCTAAACCCAGGCCATTTCTCTTTTCATACAAAGTAGATGACTAAGGGCACTACCAGAAATTCTGCCCATTGGCAGGATTTTCCCCTCACTGCTGTCTTTCTGGTCCACCTTTGAGTGGTGCTGTAATGCACCTGTAGTTTGTTATACCAAGCTGACCTATCCTTGAACCAAGTTCAGCCTTTTTACTCCTCCAACAGCTGGTCATAAAGGACCCCCTGCCCCCATGTGGTCATAGGTATGAGCTGAGGGAGAGGTTTTGGTGCTGCTTGGTGGATGACGTGGGGGACCTCCTCCTCATGCAGCTTACTTGGGCCCTGACCCCAGATTCATCACTTCTTTTTCTAGTTTCCTAAGGTGGCAGATTACATTATTTATTTTAGGTCTTCCTTCTTTTCTAATATATGCATTCAGTGCTATGAATTTCCCTCTAAGCACTGCTTTCATTGTATCCCACACATTTTGACAGGTTGTGTTTGTATTTTTATTTAGTTCCAAATATTTTAACTTTTCTTGAGACTTCTTCTTTGACCTATGTGCTGTTTAGAAGTGTATTGTTTAATCTCAAATATTTTGCGATTTTTCCAGCTGTTCTTCTGTTATCTTTTCTCATTTAATTCCCTGTGGTCTGAGAGCATACTTTATATGAGGCTTATTCTTTTAAATGTGTTAAAGTGTCTTTTATGGCCCAGAACGTGATCTATCTTGGTGAATGTTCCATATGAGCTTGAGAAAAATGTGTATTCTGCTGTTATTAGATGAAGTATTCTATAGATGTCAATTATATCCAATAGTTTGATGGGGTTATTGAGTTCACCTATGTCCTGACTGATTTTCTGCGTGCTTTATCTGTCCATTACTGGTGGAGGGGTCTTGAAGCCTCCAACTATAATAGTGGATTCCTCTGTTTCTCCTTGCAGTTTTATCAGTTTTTGCCTCACGTATTTTGATGCTCTGTTTTTAGGCACATACGCGTTAAGAATTTTTACGTCTTCCTGGAGAATTGATCCTTTTATCATTACATAATGCCCGTCTTTTTCCTGATAATTTTCCTTGCTCTGAAGTCCGCTTTGCTTGAAATTAATATAACTACTTCAGCTTTCTTTTGATTAGTGTTAGCGTGGTATATCTTTCTACATCCCTTTCCTTTCAACCTATCTGTGTCTTTATATTTAAAATGGTTTTCTTATAGACAACATATAGTTGGGTATTGGTTTTCTATCCACTCTGTCAGTTTCTGTCTTTTAATTGATGTGTTTAGACCACTCACTTTTAACATGATTTTTGGCATGGTTGGGTTAATATTTACCATATTTGTTACTGTTTTCTATTAATTGCTCTTGTTCTTCCTTTAATTTTTCTTCCATCCTTTTTCTGCTTTCTCTGGTTTTAATTGAGAATTTTATATGATTCCATTTTCTCTTCCCTTTTAGCATATCAATTATACTTATTTTTTTATTTTTTAGTAATTGCCCTAGACTTTGCAATATAGATTTATGACTAATTCAAGACCACTTTCAAATAACACTCACTGATAGTGCAGTACTTTATTCCCAAACCATCCCTCTCTTCCCTTATAACATTTCTTTCATCCATAACATTTCACTTATCCATAAACCACAATTACTGAATACATTCTTGCTGTTATTATTTTGAATAAATTATCTGTTAGATCAATTAAGAATAAGAAAAATAAAAGATGTTATTTTACCTTCATTTATTCTTTCTAATACTTTTCTTTTCTTTACGTAGATCTCAGTTTCTGACCTAAATCATTTTCCTTCTCTCTAGAAGAACTTTCTTACAAGACAGGTTTACTGATGGCAGGTCTACTAATTCCCTCAAGTTTTGGCTTGTCTGAGAAAGTCTTAATTTCTCCTTCACTTTTGAATAAAAGTTTCACTGAATCCAGAAATCCAGGTTAGTGGTTTTTTTCTTTCAACACTTTAAATATTTCACTCCACTTTCTTCTTGCTTGCATGGTTTCTGAAAAGAAGTCAGTGTAATTCTTATCCTTGTTTCTCTACAAGTAAAGTGTTTCTCCCTCCTTGACCCCTGGCTTCTTTCAGGAATTTCTCCTTGTCTTTGATTTTCTGCAGTTTGAGTATGATAATTACATGTAGATATTTGGTGTTGTCTGAGCTTCTGGGATCTGTGGTTTGTGTCTGTCATTAATTTTGGAAAAATCCCAGCCAATATCTCTTCTATTCCTTTCTCTCTTCTCCTTCCGGTATTCCTCTTGTATGTATGTTATACCTTTTTTTTTTTTTTTTTTTTATGTGAGGAAGACCAGCCCTGAGCTAACATCCGTTGCTAATCTTCCTCTTTTTTTTTTTTTGCTTGAGGAAGACTGGCCCTGGGCTAACATCGTGCCCATCTTCCTCTACTTTATATGGGACACCGCCATGGCGTGGCTGACAGGCAGTGCATCAGCGGGCGCCCGGGATCCAAACCGGCGAACCCCGGGCTGCCAAGTGCAGACTAAACCGCTGCACCACCGGGCCAGCTCCCTGTATGTTATACCTTTTGTAATTGTCCCACAGTTCTTACACATTCTGTTCTATCTTTTTCATTCTTTTTTCTCTTTACATTTCAGTTTTGGAAGTTTCCATTGATGTATCTTCAAGCTCACTGATTCTTTTCTTTGCTATGTCCAATCTATTAATGAGACCATCAAAGGCATTCTTCATTTCTATTCCAGTATGTTTGATTTCTAGCATTCCTTTTCAATTCTTTCCTAGAGTTACTATCTTTCTGCTTACATGCACATCTGTTCTTTCATATTGTCCACTTTTTCCAGTAGCATCCTTAGCATATCTATTATTTAAATGATGATTAGATCCTGTTGATTGTTGGTGAAGTTGAGTTTTTCTATAACTGCTGATTTTCTCTAGTTATTCTATCAATTGTTGAGAGATGGATGTTGAAGTCTCTGATTATAATTGTGGATTTGTCTATTTTTCCTTTCAGTTCAATTGGTTTTGCTTCACATATTTTGCAGCTCTATTGTTTGGTGTGCAGACGTGTAGGATTGCTATGACTTCTTGATGGATTGACCCTTTAATTATTATATAACGTTTCTGTCAGTCTCTCATAATTTTATTTGCTCTGAAGTCTATGTTATCTGAATAAATATAGCACTTCTGCTTCCTTTGATTAATGTTTGCATGATACATCATTTTCAATCCTTTTACTTTCAACTTGCCTATATTGCTATATTTGGATTGAATTTCTCATAGACGGCATGTAGTTGCTCATGTTTTTAATCCACTCTGTCAATATCTGTCTTTTTTTTTTAAAGGCTTTTTTTTTTTTGAGGAAGATTGGCCCTGAGCTAAGGTCTGTTGCCAGTCTTCTTCCTTTTTTTTCCTCCCAAAGCCCCAGTAGATAGTTGTATGTTATAATTGTACAATATCTGTCTCTTGATTGGTGTATTTAGGCCATTTGTATTTAATGTAAATATTGATATGTAAGGGCTTAAATCTACTATTTTATTTTTTGTTTTCTCTTTGTTCTCTCCATTTTTTGGTTCTCTGTTTTCTTTTTCCTGCTTTCATATTGGTTACATGAACATTTTTTATCATTCCATTTTGACTTATCTATAGTGTTTTAAAGTATATTTCTTTGTGTAGCTTATTAAGTGGTTACTCTAGGTGTTATATTATATATACATAACTTATCATAGTATACTGGAGTCATCATTTTACCAGTTCAAGTGAAGTATAGAAACCTTTTCTCCTTTTACATCTCTTTACTGTATCACATTTATAATATAATTATCTTAAACAGTTCTTCTACATACATTTAGAATCAGATCAATGTTATAATTTTTGCTTTAGCCATCAGATAATTTAGAAAACTCAAGAAGAGAAGGAAAGCGTATTATATTCACCCATATTTTTGTTTACCATGTTCTTTCTTCATTCTTTATGTTCCATGGTTCCTTCTCTTTTTTAGAGAACTGCCCTAGCCATTCTTTTAGTGTAGATCTGCTAGAGACAAATTCACTTAGTTTTCTTTCCTCTGAGAATGACTTCATTTCCCCCTTCATTCCTGAAGGATATCTTCACTGGATATAGGAATCTGGCTCAACAGTTCTTTTCTTTTGGCACTTTAGCAAATGTGCAGTATGCTGTCAAAATAAGAACTAAAGTAAAATAAAAATGAATGTGCTCTCAGGCTATATTAATAAAAGTGCAATTCACTGAACAAGGAGGAAGGCCTGTCTCTGTGATCTGGAGGACTTCTGGCTATTACATCTTAAAAGAAATTGGAGAAATGAAGGCCTGTTGAGAGCAGTAAGATAAATAGGGTGAGGGGATACAAAACCACATCATAAGAGGTAAGGTTTAAAAGAACTAATGCCATTTCTCCTGAAAAGAAAATACTCTGCAGGCATATGACCTCCAAAGAAATAGAACTTGGGGGCCGACCCCGTGGCATAGTGGTTAAAAGTTTGGCGCACTCCACTTTGGGGCCCAGGTTGGTGTGCTCGGATCCCAGGTACAGATCTACGCCACTCATCAGCCATGCTGTGGTGGCAACCCACATATAAAGTAGAGGAAGATTGGCACAGATGTTAGCTCAGGGCTAATCTTTCTCAGCAAAAAGAAATAGAACTTGTTCCATTGGGCTACAAGAGATTTCAGTGAGAGGGAATGATAAGGGGGAGAGATTTCAATTTAGTATCAGGAAGACTTTTCAACAACCAAACCTGCCCAAAGATGGCTACACTGCCTAAAGAATATGTTCCCGTCATAAAGGTGCAGAGGTATGGGCTGGATGAATATTTTGCCAAGATTCTACTATTTCAAGCTATTGATGTTGTGATGCCATACCAGGCATCTCCATTTTCATATGGGTTTCTTGGATATAAAATGAAATGGAATGTATTTAGATAGAGAATCTTTAGACTTACAGATTTCATTTTGATTTTAACAACCAAACAAAATTACTTTTCCTACATAAGAACATTTTATTACTACAGTCGATGATGACTACTTGTAGAAAACATGTCTGCCTTGTTATAGATCTTGCCTAATATGTTTACAGTTCAAGGTGATGCTACAAAGTGATATGTGTGATTTTAACAATAGCTAACATTTAAATAGCACTTACTCCATACCACCCACTGTTCTAGGAGCTTCTACATATTCAATTATTATCTCCATTTTACAAAAGAGGAAACTGAGACATAGATTAAGTAATTTGTGCAAGGTTACATAGCGAGTAAGTGGTAAAGGGAAGATTTGAACCCAGTCTGTCTCCTGAATCCAGACTCAAAACTTATACACTGTCCAACACCCTAAGTCTTTATTTAGTTTAATCAACTTGTCAGGATCTGTCCAGTGCAATGCAAATGTCCCCTTCAAAGGTCACACACTTACCCAATGGTGCTGCTGGGCTCAGAATATTTTTGGAACTCCTCTTTTGGAGACAATCTACAAACGTCCAGCATATTCTTCTGAACATTCTCAAGAGGGAAACATAACTCCATTGAGACTGGACTTCATTTTTAGAAATAGCCTCAAGTTATTTCTACTTGAGTCTGATGAATAGAGTGGTTGGAAAAGCTGGATATTATCATTTGAGGTTTAAAACAGTAAATGCCACTCAAATGATGAGCCTAATTGCTTTGAATGGTTTGTAAACTGGCTTTAAAGGTACTTCCAAAAGAGAAGCACTGGAAAGGTGGTGACTGAGGACAGCATTGGTGGATTAAGTCTCTAATCACCAAGGCAACCCAGTGTTTTGAAGGAACAACACTCATTGGGATGTGTACATCTGGTGATGTTGTTTTCAAAGTTATACACTACACAGATGCATCCTTTGCTTTGTAAAAGAACTGTTCTTGCATTTATTAAGAAATAAAAAGAGGGGAGGGAGAAGGCACCAAATAGGAGATTTCCATGCACTAAGTGCTCGTATAATATAGACCTTCATTAGGTGACATACAGGGGAAAAGACAAAGCCTTTAGCATCTCAGGTAGAAGTAACAGAGTCGTCGTCTCATCTTAGGGCAGCAGCAGCTTCCAAGTAAGACGGACCTAGGTTTGCAGCCCAGCACAGAGCCATCTCCTAGCTGATCTGGGGAAAAATTACTTCTCTGCGCCTTAGTATCTTTATCTGTAAAATAGAGGGAATTATATTACGTCATCAGGATGTAGTCAGAAGTAGAAAAAATTTATGTATAGTGGTCTGACACATAGTAGACCAAAAAAGGACGATATTAAAAGTAATAATGAATGAAGTGTACCAAAAAAGATAAAGTAAATAAATAAGTACATCCTTCTCACATATAGAGTGCAAGAACCTCAGAAAAAATGCTGTCTAAAATAAACTTGCCTGGATGCTCACCATCCAGGACTACTGCGAGGAGGTTTGGGACCCAGTGTGGGGGAAATATTTTAAAATGTTATGGCCCCTTAGCAAGGGTAGACTTGCAATTTCTGTTGGCTTCCCCGCTCTCCAGACACCTCTTCCATCATCCAGAGTTTGTGAACCTGAGGCCCAGGGGCAGAATCTGACTTGCACAGACTCACTGAGAGCTGCCTGCAGCTGTGTGGGGTGTACCTCCATGAAGCATCCAGCCAGCAGGCAAGCGGAGGCTGAAAACCAGCCAGCACTCACTCATTAAGCCCAGCACCCGGCACAGGGAGCAACTGCTCAGAGGTACCTTTTACTTGGCACATAGGCACTGACCACTTTTTTTTTTTCTTTTCCTGCTTTATCTGCCCAGAAGTGTGCTTTTTTCTAATTTGCACAAAGCCTTGTGTATAGTCGCCATGGTCCTGCCATCACAATGTTTTTGTTTTTCTTTTTTTTTTTTTTTTTTTTGGTGAGGAAGACCAGCCCTGAGCTAACATCCGTTGCTAATCCTCCTCTTTTTGCTGAGGAAGACCGGCCCTGGGCTAACATCCGTGCCCATCTTCCTCCACTTTATATGGGACGCCGCCACCGCATGGCTGACAGGCAGTGCGTCGGCGGGCGTCCGGGATCCGAACTCGTGAACCCCGGGCTGCCAAGCGCGGACTAAACCGCTGCGCCACCGGGCCAGCCCCTGTTTTTCTTTTTTAAGTGAGGTAGGCTGCCAAGTTTGAAAAGTCGGGAATTTCATGCAAGAATCGACATCTCTGGCTTCTTTTGGAAAACTGGATGTTCCTTCCACAGTAGGCCCACATTCCTTCCTGACAACAATCAACAGTTAGCTGGAGCGGAATGGCCACTGCTCCCTTCACACCTGGACACGCTGGTTCTCTGCAGGCCCCTAAAAGCCTGTTAGGTGTCCCACCCCGGGTGGGGACTAACACTCTGTGCTAACGGGTCTGACTTCCAGCTAGTGGCATAGGTGCCTCCAGAGGGCAGCACTCGAGCACATATGAGTGACAGGTGAGGGATGACATCCTTTAGGTCAGAGAAATTTCTCTCCTCACCTCTCCTGCCTGCTTGTCCTGAGAACCAGAGAAAGCCGCTCTCCGGTCAAGCAGGTCAAACTCCATGGATGTCCAGCCTCTGCAGCATGAGCAGAACAAAGCCACTCCCTGTTCTTGCTGGGGAATGTGGAAACACTAGCGGCTACCTCACAGGCTGCCAGCAAAACTCAGGCAGCCTTGTGGGCTATTCCAATCCATTTCTTCTCTTTCATCAAATCAGCCAGGAGGAAGCAGTAGATGTAGGGAGACGACCCATCCCTACAACACCAGTGGCAAAAAAACCAGGCAGAAAAAGAATCCCTCTGACATGCCTGTATCAATACTGGGGCAGTTCAGGGACTCGCAGTGCAGCTTGCTACGCTCAGCGTTGGAGGAAACCTCAGACGAGGCCGGTATTTCAATCCACGCTCCTGACGGCCCCCGGTTTACCAAGGTTAACCAAATGAAGACCTGCGCACGCGCTTTGGCTGGTTGAAGCCGATTACTCTAGCTTAGCCTACTTTCAACAGACAGATCTTACCAGTGCACAGCACAACGCTTTGTTGTCTGTTTGCCTCTCCCTGAGACGGTTCTCTGGACAGTGAAAACAGAAATCCTAACGAGACTGCTTCTACCTGTGTCATTCTGAGAACAGGATTTTCCAACTCCCCCTCATTGTGGATGAAACCCCTCAGTCCCTGACAGTGAGTGGTGAAAGTTTCCAAAAATATGCAGCAGTACAATTACTGAGAAGAGATGAGATGCTGTTACCTAATAAAAACGCCATAAATGTAGAATGATGGACTACCATGGGAAATGAATCGATAGAGAAGGACACGTTGGAATGTGGGATGGTAAAAATCACTTAAACTTTGCGTGACCTTGAAGAAAGTCACAGCGGTGTTTTCCCAGGTCCTCCGATAGTGTGTGGGGATATGGCTGTTTCCCAAGTCTTACTATCTAGTCAGCTGCATTTAGACCCTTCTGAGCCCTCCTTCTTGGACTGCCTGGAGTCTCTCTTGAGTGCAAAGTGTTGCCTGAGTTCCTCCTTTAATATCCTTTAAGCAGGATTAGCTAATGAGACAAGTAATCCCATGGAAGCATCTTGTTTGCAGCAATGGGGACAGAGGTGCCTCTCTGATAATTGAGAACAGCGGTGAGCAGAGGGTCAGATCTCCCTGGGGTGGAGTAGCAAACTGAAAAAGTGGCTGTGGCACCGCTATCCTCCATGGTTTTCTACAGCTGTTCCAGATTTTCCACGGGCTCACCTTTAAATTAAAAGAATTTCTGCACTTTCAAGAATTTGAAAACAAAGCCATGTGTGAGACTATGAGATCCACTCATGTGCCCTTGCAAGAAATAGGTGGCATTCCTCTTTCTGCACCGAAAAAAAGCACCTCTTTTTTTTTCAGAAGGCCATGTATGTAAATGATCCCAAAATAATCTTTAGCATGTGCCCATGTTGTTTTGATTTACTAAACTTTAAAAATATGCCCATTGTTCCCTTTTAACAGATTTGGCAACTTTTTCAGAAATTGAAATATATAAGAAAATTAGCAAAATGAGTAGAATTAGCAAGTACCATTCGGCAAGCACTAAAGATACAAATACCTGTACAAAACACAAAAAACACCATTATAGATCTTACAATGCTATATAAGCTTTCTTATTCAACTTCACTCTTAATTAGTAAAATATAATAAAATTATATAGAGAGAAGAAAAATAATATAGTTACCAGAATACTATTTTTATATGTCTTTAAGTGATTTTTGTTTTTGTTTAAGGTAATTATGTGATGTAGTCGAAAGAACAAAAAGTTCTGGATTAGATAGAATTCTGGTTCTCTACCTTAACAGTTTTGTGATATTGGGCAAATTACTTAACTTCTCTGAACGTTGTTTTTTTAATCTATAAAATGGCATTGGTAATACTCATAGAGTTGAAAGGATTAACTGAGATTCTATGTAAAATGTCTAACAGGGTGCCTGAACAGTGTAAGATGCTCAATAAGGGTAACTCTCATTACTAGTAGTTTTCTCAGATGATGGTGACTTAAAATGCTTAGGTAAATTTTTTAAAACTTTAGAGAGTTGATTTTTCAAATTATCTAAATGATTTCTTTTTAGCACCAAAAATGTCGGTGACTGCCATAATCATGAAAATTAATGATGATTTAAACATAAGTATTAATTAAACTATTTCCCTTGCATCACATAGGCAAATCTTAATTTTGGAGACTGGTTTATCTATTCCCCTTAAATGCAAACTGTCATCTGGCCTAGTATCACTTGCATGTTGTTAACTACTCAGTAGTTGGATTTTTTTTTTTTAATTCGCTTCAGTAGCATTAGCCTTTCCTACCAATATTCAAAGCCATCCATTTGCCAATATTTTCTCAGGTCTCTCATAAATTATAAATACTATATACTGGCTAAATATTTCCTATGCTTACATAAAGGATACATGAATCAGTATCTATATGATGTTTCTCACTAATAGAAGGAGTTTATCTGGTTCAAGAACCAGGCAGTTTAATTGCATATCAAGTTCTATAGTTTGGCCAAAAGTTTAAGGATAAAGACTTGCTGTAAAAAGTCCTAAATTGTTCTCAAGCATTTTCTCACTCGGCTTTTACAAAGATTAGAAATGGCCACTGGTACAATAGTTGTCTGTACATTTTCCTCCAGTAGAATATTAGGACAAGGGACTTGTGGTTTACAGAGGAAAATGCTGGCAAGGTGTTTGGAAATAGATCCAGAACCCAAAGGAAATTAGTGGAAAGAAAGACTTGTTATTTCTGTAAATATGCTGGAGTACATTTTGATTTTACACGTGGGGAACTGATTGGATTAAGTAGTTTTGTAAGGTTTGGGATTAAGAGAATACTGGCAGTGAAGGATTTTTCTTAGGACTTCTAAATTGGTTAATCAGTGAAGTTAACAGATCCCAGTTAGAGAAGGTTCTAAGTTTTACAAAACTCAAGATAACTGTCAAAGCGCTATAATAGTTTAATCATCTTGGAAAAATACCTGTTAATGAAACTATATCAAGAGGAATAAAAATTTACATTTTTAATGGACCCTAATTGTAGGGTGACCAACTGTTCCAGTTGACCTGGGACTGAGAGTTTTTGGGCTGAGGGACTTTCAGTGCTAAAAGCAGGAGAGTCCCAGGCAAACCGGGACAGTTGGTCACCCTACCCAATGGCCTCATCTGTATCACCACATAGAGAATCTGGGTTACTTCATGCCTCAAAAATCTACCTGTCTTTCCTGACTCCAGACAGTCAACAAGCCTTTATTCATTGCCTACTGGGTGCCAGGATCTGGAGATGGTGGTGTACAATTGGTGGACAAGCATCACTAATTGACATATTTTGTGGTTCTCATGCTTTGTATCTTATGCTGATAGCCCCACATGGATACTTTTATTTCCAGGTTCGTGTTGCCTTTGGGACTATGAGATTGAACTCAGCCAAGCAGGATGACCAAAATTAACCTTTACAGTGGATTCTGTCCTGGTTGTGCTGTTGTCACCTAAGTTAGATATGATATCAAGAAACATAAAAAAATTCTGTGTGAAAGTGAATGAAAATGGGCCAAAGATAGATAGTAAACAGCCTGCCTGCCTTCCTACAAATACTGAGTTAGATGTAGTCTATGCCCTAGCATTGTAGTTCACTTCCACATGGATTGAATGATTACCCTGAGCCGAGCCCTGTGCTCAGTGCTGGGGCTACAAGGATGAATGAGCAATGGTCTTGCCCTCAGGAACCTTCATCTAATGGGGAGATAAACATGTGTGCTGGTTGGTCTCTGTTCTCCACCTTCTCCCTGAGATCCATTCTCTACGTCTGTCTGCCTTGCTCCATGCCCCAAGGACTTGACCTCTGTGAGTTGCATCTTGGGGGCTCCCTACAGACCTCTGGTTGAGTTCAGCAAATGGGAGGCATTGTTTTGGTGTAACAGCTGTGGCAGTTCCTCTACAATTTCAATTCCCTCCTCCAAGGCTCCAGGACTCACTGGGCTCCTGTATCCAATAATCAATTTCCTTACCTCTGCCCACTTCTGTAAATAGTCCCTTCATAAAAGTATTTTCATGATTTCATCCAAGTGTGCCTACTGTTTTCTATGCAGACCCTGACTGGTTCAATATGTAAATAAACTATTGAAACAAAGGAAGGTAAGTGCAATAGAGGTACATACAAGTAGAATTGTGTAATAAAGGAGGGCACTATCAAGAACTCCCAGAGAATGGAAATAAGTAAATGCTCTTGATCTGAAATTGAAGGATAAGTAACAAGTGGGAGAAAGACCTGGAAAGGGCCATGTATAGTGTGGAGAGAAAATAAATCATGATGTATTCATGTAACTGTTAGCACTTTAGGACAGCTGGAGCACAAAGTATATGGAAGGAAGCAGTGGGTGATAGCGTGGAGAGATAAGCCAGGGTAAGGCCATGTAAGTATGCTAAGCAATTCTGTTCATTACACACACACACACACACACACACACACACACACACACACACAATGTGCCAAACACTGTCCTAGGGACTTGAGATTCATTAGACAATAAAACAAAGATCTCTACTATTAGGAGAACACAAACAATGGGCAAAATATATAATAAGCATATAAATTATATAGCATGTTAGAAGGTGATAAGTGTTATGTTAAAAGAAAAAGTAGAGGGAGTAAGAGAGATCAGAAATGAGGAGGAGGGTAAATGGTTGCAATTTTAAAGAGGGAAATAGGCCTCATTAGATAAGCCACAATTGAGAAGGTAATTTGTGCACAGAGTTGAAGTAATGGAGGAATTAAGGATGTGAATATCTGGAGGAAGAGCATTCTAGGCATATGCATCAGCCAGTGCAAAGGCCCTGAGGCAAGATCATGCCTGGCATATTCCAGGAACATCAATAAGGCCAGTGAAGCTAGAGCTGAACTGAAGTGGAAAAGGGGAGAATAATGGAAGATGAGGTCAGAGAGTTTCAGGGTGGGGAAGGCCTTGAAGAGCCTTGTAAGCCACTGTAAATCCTTTGGATTTTACTCTGAGGGAGATGGGAAGGCATTGGAGTCTTTGAGCAAGGAGTTACATGCTCTGACTGAACTTTATTCTATGAACAATGAGAATCAACTGAAGGATTTAAATATGGGATACCATGGGGGTCAAAAATACTTTCGATCCTTGCTACTCAAAGTGTGGTCTAGGACCAGCAACATTGGCATCACCTGGGGACTTGGAATGCAGAATTCCAGGCCCCACCTAGACATACTAAATCAGAATCTGCATTTTAACAAGATCTCAGGTGGTTCATTTGCATGGTAGAGTTTAAGAAGCACTGGTTTAAAAGATCCCTCTGATAGGAGGGTAGAGGATGAATTTGAGGCGGGTGAGACAAGTCAGAGAGAGGTGGGGGACCTAAAACAGGGCAGCAGTAAGGATGTAAAGGAGGGGACAAATATAAAGGAAATCAAAAAGGAGGACAATTCCCAGCACAATGCAGACAATTCCTAGATACTTTTTTTAATTTTTAATTTTGAAATAATTCACAAGAGATTACAAAGAAATGTATACAGAAGTCCCATGCACCCTTCATCCAGCCTCCTCCAAAGTTAACATCTTATACAACTATAGTACAATATCAAAAACAAGAAATTGACATTGATACAATCCATAGTGTATTCAGATGTCATCATTCAGATTTCATACATGCACTCAGGTGTGTGTGTGTGTGTGTGTGTGTGTGTGTGTGTGTGTGTAGCTCTATGCAATTTTATCATACATGTAGCATTGCCACCACAATCAATGCACTCAAACCATCATGTTATCTCTTTGTAGCCACATCCATCCCCCATCCTTAACTCTCGGCAACTACGAATCTGTTCTTCATCTCTATAATTATGGTATTTCACAAATGTTACATAAATGGAATCATGCAGCATGTATCCTTTGGGGATTGGCTTTTTTCACTCAGCATAACTTCCTTGAGGTTAATCCAAGTTGTGTATATCAACATTTCACTCCTTTTTTTTGCTGAGTAGTATTCCATGGCATGGAGGTACCAAAATTTGTTCAACCCATTGAACCCATTGAAGGACATTTGGTAGTTTCCAGTTTGGGGCTATTATGAACAAAGCTGCTGTGAACAATTGTGTACAACCTAGAGACTTTTTGAATGAATGAATGAGATAGAATGGATAAGATTTAGTGATCAGCTGTGGAGGGAGGAAGAGTGGCATAATTAGTAAAAAATGAGCCCCAATGCTATGTGAAGCAACCAAGTACTACAAAAAGAGTTTACTTTGTTTCATACGTGTATATATATTATAAATATGTATATACATACTTTATTCATAATCAAATTGTATCCTTTTTAAAATAAAACAATAATTTAAGATAAGCAAACTATGAACTTAAAAATCTAAAGTAAAACTTGACAACATGAATAGAGACAATAGCTCTCAGTACAATCATTTTAAATATTTAAATTTAGAAATATCTGTGTTGTGATTTGGCATTTTAAAAACTCTGATGTTTTACAAATTCTGTTTTGTTAGTTGCTTGAGCCCATATTCTGTAATGTGCTATTACTAATAAGCACTATTGTATCACAGTTTTCCTTAAAGAGTTTTAAAATTAGGTCTAATTTAAGAAAGAATATTCTACCCAGTCATAGAAAGTGTCAAAAATAAAAATAAAGGACCTGTTTCAGGAAAACATGCATGGCATTACATCATCTACTTTAGAATAATTCCAGAATAGTTTCCTTTTCTTTTGTTCTGTTGTTGTTTTGGTGAGGAAGATTAGCCCTGAGCTAACTTCTGTTGCTAATCCTCCTCCTTTTCTTTTTTTTTTTTTTTTTTTGCTGAGGAAGATTGGCCCTGAGCTAACACCCATGCCCATCTTCCCCTACTTTATGTGTGGGACGCCTACCACACCACGGCTTGATAAGTGGTGCATAGGTGCATAGGTGTTCGGTTGGTATTTGGCACCTCCAGCTCTGAGCAGCTGCCCCAGAATGCTCCTTCACCGATGTCCTCCCCTGAAATGATGCTAACACCACTGTGCAGACCCAGAGGTGGAAGAAGGACAGCCACACTCCCCCCTCCCCTGTCCCAAGGGTGCGCACAGCCTGACTCCTAACACCCCACAACCAGGCTTGATTCTAGGGCAATACAGCACAGAACAGGAAACACCTGAAGAGCTCATTGGCCTTTCTCTGAGGGCACCTACTGAGCACCTCCCTCCTAGGGCCCAGTTCACCATCCAGAATGCAGGCATTCAGCTTCCCCTTAAATCACAGTTCTTTCCTCACAACATTTCTTTCCTAAGTCCCAGGGCCCACGCCTCTGAGTCTGGCCGTCTCCCCAGGCCTCATTCCCTCTCCCACCCTCCTCACCCACCCCCGGCCAGGAGAAGCCAAATCATCACTCAGCTTCATAATAATCCAAGTCTTTCACTTCCTCACCTCAGGCTCACTCCAGAATAACTACAGGCCTCTTTCTTATATATCCAAAAGGCTACTGGAGTCTTTTCTCAAACAAAAGCGATTTTACTGAAGGCTAGAGATTGAAAGAAAAAAAGATTATGATAAAAATAAATCACACACACACACACACAAATAAGTTAATTTTAGGTTTGGTTGCTCCCAGAATGTTCAGACCAGGAACAGTCTTGAGCATCTCACTCCTTAGCCTTCCCCTTTCCGCCCCGCCATGACAAGGCCGGTTTACCTTCAGTTCCCACAACTTTGCAGTGTTAATAGAATATTTGTAACCATCTTAGTAAGTCTCCTAAAACTTCTCTTGTACCATTTGTGCATTTCTCCCAATTGCCTCTTCATTTACAGAAAGTAATTAGGATGTAGGGAGAAAAGAAAACAAGTCAACAGCAATGTCTAGCCCTTGAAGTTTTGTATGACTCTGGGTCATTTGTCAGTTGCACTGGCAGAATGTGAATGGCCATCCCTCCACCAGAGATGCAGTGGTGTAGATCAGGAACCACCACCAGACCAAGCGGAGGGGTTTGTGTGGGCATCTTGCTGTGGCACCCCATGCCCCACTTCTCTGCCTTGTCTGTGCCCTGGGAAGGTTGAGCCCTGTAGTTAGCATCAACAGCCTCTTGTCCACTGGATCCCTGGGGTCCCCCTCCAGGACCACTGCTCCATTCAGGCAGCCCCTCTCTGGTCTCCGGCTCTCACAGGGCTCCAGATGACTGTTTCCTCCCCTTGTCCCTTCAGCCTTAGTAGTGGGAAAGGATTTCCGCTGTAGCTGGTGAGTACCTGTCCTGAAAGTCTCTTCACTTGAATCATCTGAGATAAATTCTATCTTATTTCAGGACCCTGACAGACACAGCCCAGAGCAAGTGATGCAAAAATCTGTTAGGTATTATCTGATCTTGCAATCAGGGAGATGTTGTTTTTTTCTTTTTCTTTTTCTTTTTTTTTGAGGAAGACTAGCCCTGGGCCAACATCCATTGCCAATTCTCCCCTTTTTGCTGAGGAAGACTGGCCCTGGGCTAACATCCATGCGCATCTTCCTCTACTTTATATGGGATGCCGCCACAGCATGGCTTGAGAAGCGGTGCGTCTGTCCGCACCTGGGATCTGAACTTCAGAACCCCGGGCCACGGAAGCGGAGTGCATGAACTTAACTGCTACGCCACCGGCCGGCCCCTTATTTTTTTCTTAATGTGGACACACAATTTTAAAAATTATTCACTTTCACCTTCTGGAAGAAAACAATCATATTAACTCACAATTCTGATTTTTTAAAAAAGACAACATCCGTGACATTTTGTCTAACAAGTGGCCCAGTATCAAAGCTTTGTGGATCACGGCGAGGGCTCTCCCTTCACCGATCCCGGCAAGTATCTTGCCTCTTTTCAGATAAAAACCCAGCAATGACCCAAAGAGCTTTCATAAGGGCTCTTGATCTGTCTACAAGATATGTGTATAATTTCTTTGCCCATTATAATAATCTAGATGTGTTGTCTTCTTATCCCAAAAATTTGCAGTCAGTACACAAGAGGAATTCTTTTTTCCATGTAGGAAAAGTCTGATTTGCTCAGATAAACTCAACAAGTCAAGTGATATATTCTATTATTTATATGCTCCTGTTTGTATTTTATTATTTAATTTGGACTTACAACTACTCAGCCAATTATGGATCAGAAAGTGAGATTAAAATGTTACTGTACAACTGATAGAATAATTTATTCCATAGGTCATTGGGATAGGCCACAGTTATCAAATACTTATGATATTTTACCCATTCTGTTGCCATGGAGATCGAGAACCAAATTAAAACACATTTGCCAGTCATAATAATGCAGTCAGCATTCAAAGAAAAATGTGATTTTTAATCATGTATAATTTTACTTGTTTGCTCTGATGGTCTACCGATTTCTATGTGCTTTAGCATATCATTAATAAAGCTCAGCACTTCTAAAGCCATTAGCTCACATGGGCCTTTGCATTCCATGGGCCCAGACACAATACAGTGTCTGGCCATCTGCTTGGGTTGGCCACTGGATTGAAAGAGAGAGTGAAGTCTGGGATGATTCCCAAATGTCTGATCTGGTGACAGGGAGACCGTGGCAGGGTGAGCTTGAGGAGAACAAGCTGGATTAGGAGCTGCTGAATCTGAAATCCCCGTGGGCCATATGGTCAGAGAGACAACTAGCAGAGGGTTGATATGCGTGTCTGTGGTTCTAGGATGCATCAGCCAAAGAGGGTGCCTTGGCATCTTCCCCAAGGACAAAATCCTGGGAAAAATAAAGATCTAAGGGTGGGGAAGAGGAGGAGTGGTCAGGAAAAAGGCTGCACAGGTGTCTGGTGTCTGGTAAAGTGCCTGGCATATGGCAGGCACTTGGCAAATATCGTTAAAGAGATGAATACGTAACACAGCCATCAGGGCCTGCAGTGGGTGGGCTGGGCAAACGGACTCAGCCCGTTCTTACTGGTAGCTCAGAAATGTGCCTGGAACCCAGAGGTTCCTGTAACATGTCTTGCCTGCTCTTCTCAGATCACCTTCTGGTCAGCACTGAGTCCATGTCACGTGCCTTGTCCCCTTCTTCCTTGGTCTCCCTTGCACTTTACTCTTCTCTGTTTCTCCAGGGTCCTGGCTCAGCTCACCCCAAAGACCTATTGCCTCCTGCCTGTGTCATCACACTCTTCAGGGTGGAGCACCTACAGGTATAGATTGCCTTTTGACCAGTACAGATCGCTTCTCATGGCATAATTGTGCTTCATTATTGTCCTCAAAGACTGTTCTGTGGAGGGGTTGGGATGGATAAGACAAAGGAGATTTAGAGGATGGAAAACCCCAGTGAGAATGGGGTAGAACTGAAAGGATGAAGGGGAGGCAATCTCGTCCTACTACAAATAAGGAACAGTCTGAGAGGTAGGAGGACAACTCAGAGAGAATGGCATCAGTAATACCAAAGGAGTAGATGCTTTACAAAGCAGTTGCTCATCAACTGTACCAAATGCCACATGAGGACAAGTAAGAGAGGCAACAAAAGTAAGCAGTGGATTTGGCCGTCAGTAGCTCCTTGATGCCTTTAGCAACAAAAATTCCCATAGGCAGTGCGTGAAATCCAGCCTGCGCTGGGTGGGGAGTCCATGGGAGGCAAGTGAGGGCAACATGCCCCGGCCATTGTCATCTTGGAAAATGGCATCACGGTCCACCCACAGCTCAAGCAAAAACCCAGCAGTCATCCTTGATTCTACTCTTTCCCTCACCTCACAATCCAGTCCCACCTCTAAAATAAACCCCAAATTTGACCATTTCTCACTCTGCCCAGGGAGCCATGATGGTCTCTGTCCTAGTGACGAAGACAGCCTCCAACTGGTTCTCTGCCCACCTTACTGCCCTGTAATCTGTTCTTTACACAACAGTCTTTTAAACCCAGTCAATCAGACCATATTATTGCCTTTCGTAAAATCCTCCACAATGATCCCATCTCACTTTTTAAAAAATTTTTCATTTCTCATCTGTCCTTTTCTGCCTCTTCACCTTACATCACACTTCCCCTTCCTCTCCCCGCGCCCTGCCACACTGGCCTCCTTCCTCTTCCCTCAACGTGCCAAGTTCGTTCCCACCCTTGCTCTTGCTCTTCTGTCTCTCGGGGGGGCTGACTTCCCACACATGCGACCTGTGCCCCATGCTCCAATAGGGCCCTGTAATTGGTTTAATGCTCTGCTGTTGCTGTCCTGAAATTCTTAATAATTTTTGAACAAGGGGCTCTGCCTTTACTTTTTGCACTGGGCACTGCAGATTATGTAGCCAGACCTGCATTCAGGGATCGAATTAGGTCGAGATCTTGCCTGAGAGGCCTTCCTCGGCCACCTAGCCCAAAGCAGCCCCTCTCCTTCCAAATTACTCGCAAGCATCTTCCTCCCGTTTTATTTTCTTTGTCAGAGGTTTCCTTCTCCAGTACGCTCTTGCTAATGTACTTATTTGTGTATTGTTTACTCTCTCCCTTTGGAAGGAAACATGAGCGCCTAGGGAGCAGAGACTGTCTGTTTGTCCCCGCCCTGTCCTCAGGGTGTGGGACATACCAGGTGCCCACGATACATTTGCTGAATAAGCTACTCCAAGAGCTGAACTCGCTGGAAGCAAGAGAGGTACCATGCTGGGTGTAATGGGAATTTTTTAATGTATTTGGTATTTATATTCATCCTGATCAATTACTAACTTTATGTGGTGCTTGTCTGTACAGATAAATTCTGGTTTCACGATGAGGTTAAGTGGGATATAATTTCCTCATATTGTATTCAAGCTTTATCTTTTTGATGAAAGATTTTGAAGTCTGGATTCAGTGCCTACTTTTGCTGCCTACGTTATATGAGCCTAAAATAATAATTTTAGTTTAGTCTGAATTTTTTAAAGAGGTTGTTGTTCTGCCTTCCAATTGCATTGCGCTCTATGGCTCAATGAAACATTTTCACTTGTACTAACTAAAGTGACCTGTTCAGCAACTCTGCAAGAGAGGTAGCAGTATAAGAGGTAGCAGTAATGTTTTATTTTTCAGATCAATTCAACTCATTTATTACAGTCAAACTGTAATGAAGCTTGGTGAGAATAAGCAAATGATAACCATGGAACTTTAGAGCTGGGAGTAACAGTTGAGGTTATTTTTTCCAATTATTTCTCATTCTTAGATGAGAACAGAGTACCAGAGTGAACAGCATGGCTGGGGTTTTGATGGAACTGATCTCTTAGATCAGTGATCCTTATGTTACACTGTTGGTCCTTTCTATCAGTGAGTCAGCCAACCTTTGCCTGCAAAGGCAATAATTTTTAGGAGAGAATTTACACTCCACTTCTAAAATTTTGCTTTTTAATGTAAATCATGTCCTTTAAGTTTGTTAAATGAATGGCTGAATGAATGAGGAGAAAAAAGGAAGGGAGGGAGGGAGAAAGGAAGGGAGGGAGGAAGGGAGAAGGGATGGAGGGAGAAAGGAAATAGATCTAGTGAAATTAATTACTATTATAATCTACATAATTTATTTGGATCTTTAAGCTTTTGTGTTTCATTTTACTTCTCTTATATGTTCCCCCCTCATATTTTATTTTTTTATTTTTTTGGTGGGCAGGGGAGGAGGATGGTCTCCTGTTACTGTGAAGGGCCTTCTGCCAGGGTAACACTCCTGTCTGTCATTCACCCAAGCAGGTGTAAGTTATTTGACTCATGGGAGAATCCATTAGTCCATGGATCTCATCAGTTATGGACAATTCATTAGGGATTCACTCTCTTTTCTTTCCTTTCCTACCTCACTGGTGCATGACAGCAAATCCCAGCTTGTCTACAGGATACATGAAGGACTTCAAAGTTACACAACTCCGGGGACCACTGACATCATATCCTGGAGTTGGGCTCCACATAGGAAACAGCATGAATGGTACAAGCTTCACTTCTCTGCCGAGTAAGTGTCCCAACGGGAAGCTGAGAGGTTGTCTGGGTAGGCCAGTGGCCGGGTGGGCAAATCTAATCAGGGGTGACTTAGCAGCAAGTCCATTATGGCTACACATCTAAGATACTCTGTCCCAGCCTGAACTCAGCAACTTAGCCTGACATTTTGAAGTGCATTCATCTGACTCCTCTGTCTATTTCTTGGTTGATACTGCAGGCATCTTCTTGCTGTCTTTCTTAACTAACATGACCTTGCTTCTAGGTTTCCTTAGTTACCAACCAGCTATCTATAATATTTTATAATCCACTTCAGTCTTGAACATGATGATGTCATAATTATGAAAGTAATTGGATTTGTATGAAGTATTGCTTACTCTTAAAAACAAAATGGCAGCTGTGAAAACAGATGAAATAATTAGAGGAAGAAATTATTTCTTTCTGGAAGCTTCAAGATATTTTAAAAGTAATTAGTACTAGTTAGCAATAAAGCTCTGTTCTCAGAAATTACACTTAAAGGGGGGAACACAGATTACAGAAAAAAATCTGCCACTAGAGGATGAGCCACTGGACTTCCTAAACAACTGGTTCCATTTTCAATAAAATTTGGGTTCGTTGAAAAAGAGTGTGCAGATGCCAGCCATGACCTCAAATGGGCCCAAACTCAGACAACAGCAAACTAATCAGCAAGGGTTCTCGGGGTCAGAGTAGCGCTGGACAATCTCCTATGACTGACTTTTCCAGAACTGTGCTCTTCTCTTCCTGAGAAAAATACCCAAAGTGCTGCTTCTTCCATTGGCCAACCAGTCACCTCTCCGGATAGGATGCATTTGTTTATAGTTGTGGACTGTAGTTGCTCAAGAGTGACATTAGGCTATTTAAAATAATAATAGTTCAAGTTTTGCTCTGAGCTGATCTGTTTTCCAACAGAGCTAAGAGGTTTCCAACTAGAACAGAGAATTAGTGGGTAATCAAGACAGCTGAAATGGGCGTGCGCTGGCCTTTGAGTGTGTCCTGTAATTGCCCGTCCCAGTACCCAAGCAGAGCAGAGATAAGCTATAGGCTGCAGGTTGCTCAAACACAAAGACCAACCTCTAAGGGCCCTCAAGAGGCAGATGGAACAGTTCAGAACTGTCCATCTGACCTGCTTAGAAAGTACTGAGCACGTAGTCAGTATTGATTGTTAATACCGGAAAACATTCAAAGGGCGTCCAAGACGATCTTGAGATTCAGTAGGCAGGGAGACCCATAACTGTAGATCCTACACCCAGCTATGGTGACTAACAGCTGACTTGTTTTTAAATGAATCATCAGGGGCCCATATTTTTAGTTCAGTCAATCATCAAATTGTAGTGGGCCTGAAATACTCATCTATTGCATTATTTATATGCTGGATTTTATCACTTCATCTAGTTAAAATATGTGTGCGTATAGTCAAAAAATACCAAACTATGTAAATAATCTTCAAAATGTTTTATCTGAGTTTATTTCATATTATTCCTCATGTTTCCATTCAAAGAAATTTGTTGCCTATATATAAATATACATATCATAAAATTTCAAATAAAAAAATATTTTTAAGGTTTTAATGTGTCCTATCAAAACATATTTATGTAAAATAAGGTAACTCAAGGTCATTATTCCTCACCATATGCACAGCCCGCCCTCTAGCGTTTCTTTTTAAATGCAACCAAATTTTAAGCCGTACTCTTAATCTCAAGAATGTTAGGTTAATAGGATTAAGAACTGTGTCATCAAATTAATAGAACAAGGCTAAATCCCTGACACGGATGAAAATTAAAACAGAGAAAAGTGAAGGTCCTTCCAGAAGCTGGTGGTAACCTCACTGGAGAGATACTGCAAAGTTAGTGGTAAATATATTATGTTAAAAAGTTTCACTTGGTAAATAGGGTCTTAACAGAAAGAGAAGAGTTAGTTCAAATGATAGATGTAGATGTATGTAAAATGTGATAACTTTGTAACTACTTGTACCGATGTTATTTTATTATTATATTAAAAAGACATTCCAAATGTGGGTTAAATAATAGAGGGTTTTTTTTCCAAATTAGCAAATATACATAAAGCAGATAAATATCCCCTTTGGGGAGAAGTTAAGATAATCTAACATTTTATAAATTTAACTTTATTAAAGCATACAATTATTTTAATTTATTTAACTTTTCTTAGTAAAGTTTTAAACATTTGCATTTGGAATGTTTATAATTAATGTATATCAAATTAAATTTAAAAGGAAATTCACTATCTGAGAAGAAAAAAATTTAACTGTGCACTATTTATATATCTTGATAGGTTTTATAAGAAGTATGAGAAAAATGTGTGAGGCTGTTTTGCTTTCATAAAAAAATAAGTAGCAAAGAAAGTAGTTAACCATCTAGGTAAAAATTCACTTGAGGATTCAGAATTTTGGAGAAAAAAAATCCGTCTGATATATTTTAACTAGGTCTCCGTTTGAGGATGTTTACTGTGGACAAGGAAGTAAAATGAAGTTTGGATTCTGTGTGGTTGTGGTCCATGCTATTCCTTGCCTTAAATTTCAAGTACTTCAGATGATGAGCTTATTTAACTGTCATAAAGAATGTAAACAAAATAGAGACTTGGGTTTTTTTAAAAATTTATATTCCAGTTTTTCTTACGTCTCAGGCATATTAGCATAAATTGTCTAAAGTGATAAAGAAAAATTGGCAGAAAAGTGCTTTGAATCAGCATGTGTTTTCAATTGATGCCGATGGACACTAACCTAATGGAAGGCATTTGGTGCCGGTTTATTTTTCCTTTGCAGTAACAGCGGGAACATGAAGCCACCACTCTTGGTGTTTATTGTGTATCTGCTATGGCTGAAAGACTGTCACTGTGCACCTACTTGGAAGGACAAAACTGCTCTCCGTGGACACCTTAAGGGTATGTAAGTTTCCTTATCTGCGCTGTGTCCTGTTTGCATGTTTGCATGTCCTGCTGCATTTACGTTGATTTACAGTTGCGAGATAACCGTGGCCATTACGGCCCTCTTTTCACGGTGAGATGTTCTCGAGGCACTTAAACCAAGTAGACGTGACGCCAAACATCTGGATAAAAATAGAAAATTCCAATCGAGTGTCTGAGAACTTTCACGTGTCCAGATGTTTGCCATCACGGAGATAAAACTTGCCAAGTTTTTGACTGCATTTCGTGGTATCATCCAGATGTTTGGTGTCCCGTAAGCACAGCTTTAATGAACAGTGAAATTCTTTTCTAGCATTTGAAAAATTTAAACAATTAAAGTAATCTGTGCAGTTATTCCTGAGATAGTGAAAGAATGGGTTATGGTGACATTGAATCCGGTTATGTGTGTGCTCATTAATCTGTGACCTTTGCTTGATGATATATGCTTTGGGTGCTTAACACTTAGAAAAATAAATTAGTTAAAAAGTTGTTTTTTGGAGGTCTATAATTAAATTTGGAGGCAAGAATAAGCTCCTTAGGAAGCCACATTGGCTATTGTGGAGAGAGAATAACAATGAATTTTATACTCACTAAAGGCTTATTAAAGGTATGTGAGATGTCCAGTAAGTTATTAAAGAATCTTGCATTATATGAAATACTTTCTAGGTTTGGTGCCTCCTGCGAAGGTAATTGAAGCTGAAAGAAAGGGAAATTGTTCACTGTGTTTGAGGTTCCCAGTTGGGCATTTAAAACAAATTGTTTGCAAAGAAAATTTGAAATTTTCTCTAACATAAACACATTTGGGTTTTAAGTGAAAGAAAAAAATTAGATAAATGAAAACAGGCCTTGAGGAAAATGACAAGAATGAGGTTAACTGAATTCTGACTTGTCTGAGAGCTCAGCAGCGAGGAACAGCAGTTATCGTCCATGTGGCAGCTGACAGCTAATTCATTATGATCTGCTTCCAGTTTGATGCTATAAAAGAACAATTAAGCCTCTGTTTGGGGACACAAAAAATTGGTGAACTCGTATTCTGATGCAGTCACAGATACCTTGTAATCTGATCAGATCTCAAAGAAAAATAACTGCCACCTGTCTATTAGGTCTTTCTGAGGCTGGGGAGATAGACGCAGATGAAGAGGTGAAGACGGCTTTGATTGGTATGAAGCAGATGAAAATCCTGATGGAAAGAAGAGAGGAGGAACATACCAATCTAATGAAAACCCTGAAGAAATGCAGAGAAGAAAAGCAGGTACAGTCATTAAAAATAATGTCTGTTCTGAAACATACCTGAACCATAAATATTGCACTTGTTAGGGCACTCGATGAGTTACTTATTTTCCTTCATAATAGATTTTCTGGAGAGCACCCTTCATTGGAAGAAAGTCTGAAGGAAATTTTAAGTTTCTTCAAAGAACACATTCCTTGTGGAAGAGGCCTTTTCAGGGCTCCAAACCCAGGAGTTTCGGGAATTCGTCTCTGTTTGGGAAATGCTGGTTTATCCTTCATCCCTTCTGAGTTAGGATATTGAGTCAAAAGTGTTCAGGGAGTTTTTGGCTAGATCAGTGGTCTCCAAAGTTTTTTGATCTCCCACCACTGTCACTAAAATATTTGTTAGCATTCACTCCTAAATATATGGATATTAATTTATTTATAAATTAGACACATGAACTGCTACCACTAATATCTCAAAGCACAAAATACACTTATGGTGAGGTTCATCATTAGCTAGGGTAGCTATAAGTCCATATTTCAAATAATCTTCTAGATAGTTTGACATTTTTTTAGCCATTTGCCAGATCGGATTAGATCATCATATTTTTACTGTCACATGGCCAATGAAGGAGCTCATAATAAAGAAGTATCAGCCAGCCCTGCCAGTTGCTTCTTGTCTACCTGAGCTTAAATTATTCATATTTTTTAACCTCCTGGGTTTTTTTTTTAAGCATCTTTTGAAGCCTCCTGTCTGTTTAGTGAGGGCTAGTTTAGTTAAAACTAGATAGTAAAAAACCATTTACCTGAGTCCTCTTAAACAGCAATTCATGGCAATCAACTGCAAGTGAACAGAGAGAGAGGGAGCCAGTGTCTATGCTTCTGGAATATGAAGGGTCCTCAGGTGCAATGGCCTGACATAAGCACCACAAGAAACCACCAATGTATTTGAAATAGTACTTCAGCCTGATCATCTCTTTTATTCAGATACCTTTACTGAATAGCTGTAGTTCAAACTATGTATCTCACCAATGGAGAATACACACTGTATTCAAATGTCCGTGGAAGATGTTAAAAATTGTTCACATGTTACAGTATAAAGCTCAATACCTTTCTAAATTATAGACATTGCATGGCTCATCGTTAAATAGCATTAACCATTAACATAACACTCAAAACAAATTTTTTAAAACTTATTTTCCAGCATTATCCTTAAATCAAAGAGGAAATCAAAACTATAACAAAAATAACTTGGAAAATATTTTAAATTTTAACATTGAGAGAAAATTAGTTTTAAAATTTATTTTCATTAAAAAGTTTTTTTTAATTGTGGTAAAATACACATAAATCTTAATTTGTGTGTGTGCAGTCCAATAGTGTTAAGTACATTCACTTTGTTGGGCAACCAATCTCCTGAATTCTTTCCAACTTGTAAAACTGAAACTCTACACCCATTGAACAATTCCCCATAGCAAATTTTTAAATTGAAGAATACAAATAGAAGTTCTAATATTTCCTCCGATACCTATACCTATAGACTTATAAAGTTGGGGCCACCGAGTTCCAGAGGGCTGATGGATCTCTCTTTACTTCCGAGCACTGTGCTCTCCGGGCGTCCATTATGCAATTGGAGCAGGGCTGTGTGACAGGCTGACCCCAAAGCTGTAGTCAGCTTGTCACCAGACTGGTTGATGTTGCAGCTACACCTATACCCCTGTCACACAGGGTCCCTAGCAAGGAAGTGAGATTGCCCGACCAGCAGCTGCAAGCTTTCCTCCCTTTTGGCAGCAATCAAAAGATTTTGAGGAAGTTAAAAATAGCTCCTCATGAGGAAAATGTGGAAGCCCCTGGGGCTGGGTTATTCCCTGGGGGGCTTGTGAGTCTGGCCACTGGAAATAATGACACTAGATATCATTTACAGGCCCTCTATAAAACATGTTATCACATGTAATCCTTCCAACATTGGGTAAACCATTTCCTCCATTTTACAGCTGAGGAAACTGATGCTCGAGATGTTAATTAACACGTTAACCCAACACTGGAATGAATGACGGGGGAGAAAGTCAGCGGGCAATGAGCCTGTGGGACCCTGTGACTTTCTGTTTTTCTCCCTTTCCCCAGCCTCCTGGCAAGCCAAGGGTGTAGTTCTATGAAATGAATGCTCCAGTTAGCAGTGGGTCAAGTAAGCAAGTGTTGGTTTCAGTTCTGGCCCTGAAGAATCCTAGGAACTAGCAGAATTTTTCTTTTCTTAAAAACCTACTTATTGTATAAAAATTCATTGAATTATACTCTTAAGATTTGGGCACTCAATTAAAAAGCTAATTTTAAAGAAGAAAAACCTGTTTAACCTTAAGTCTCCCTCCCTAGAATTACTGTAAACCTAGAATAAAGGATACTTCAGACAAATTATGAATTGGCACATATGGGGTTGGCGCTCCCAGGCTCCCATTACAGAACCCATCCTCAGGTGACCGAGAGTCATCACGGTCTCCCTCCTCAGCCCCAACCTAGTCATATTTAGTGACAGCATCTGAAACTTACTAATGTGGGAAATCCTAAAGTGGCTTAAAGTGAATTGCCCCCACTCAGGTTTAGATGGGACTTTGATAAGCTGTAAACTACAGAAATAGATATGGACTCTGTCAGTGGGTGGGACATTTAGGGAGAAACAGAAGAAATGAAGGGCATTTTTAACCCAGAGATCTACTTCCTCCATGTCAACATTTCCCTACCAAAACTGGGGACGTGTGATTGGTAACTGGTTTCTGTTATGCTCCTGGAGGCGAGTGGAAAGAAATCAGAGATGCTACTAATGACTTGCTGGGTGCCTTGCTTGCTTATCTCACTTAATACAAAACCTTCAGAGGTAAATCCTATTGTTATTCCTATTCGCTAAGGAGGATACTGAGACTCAGAGACGTTAAGTAATTTGCCCAAGGGTACACAGTAAGTGTAGTTTGGAACTGAAAATATTGGGATTTTGGTTTATGGTAACAATGAGCAGAATATTTAAAACTGGGATTGATTGAGAAAATCTGGGCAGTATTTTTACCTGCCACGATGAGGCAACCTTTCTTGAGAAGATATAGGATTCCAAAATTGTTCTGCAAAGCCCAAGGAGACAAGAAAATCCTGTCTAGGTCACAAGGTGCGTTTGGCAGGCCAGGGCCCCGCCAAGTTTCTTATGTGGGCCATCACGAATGCCACTTGGCTTAGCGCCAGGATTTGCCAGGAGGGCAGCTGGGAAATCTGAGCCCATCAGTGGGGAGGTGCAAGATTGTCAGTGCCCATGTGGTTCTTTGGGCTTAAGGTGCCAGAAAATGGTGAGTTCTTTTTCTTTTCCACTAAGTAAAAGTGCACACTGAATTGGTTCTAAGTACGGAAACTTTGCTCCCTCATGTGGTTTTCACTTAAGGGAGTCGCCTTTAGCTCTGAGACGGTCTTATGGAAGGGTCTGTTACACTAGTAACTCCTCTGAACTATACCTCAGGCCTGGAGGGAGCCGCTCTTCAGAAGTCCACACTTGCAGGGAGGCCGGGGGTCTAGGCGGGGGTGCCGGGCCGGGGGGAACTCCTTGGGCAGGGTTGAGGTTCTCAGGGACAGGTGTCACTTCTGCTGGGCTCCTTACCACCCAGAGCGGGACCTGGCCAAGTACAGCAAGGCACCACAAGGGGGAGCACTCGGAATATGGACGAGAAGAATGAAGACGCTCAATACAGCATCTCTGCAATTAGAATGTAACTCAGTGGGCAGATTTGATTTGATATACACACAAGAATTGTGCTTTCTTGCAATGTTTAAGAACATACAGTAATTAATGAACATACAGCATCAATGAAGGAAATAAATATGTCAGCTTTATAAGCTGTAAAACCCACTTTTCACATCCCACAAGGACTAGATGTGAAGACAGACCGGTGAACAGGTAAATTATAGTTGTCCCCCAGAGTCGGGACGGCATCTTCATTGTTGTTTCACACACATCTAGTGTAATGTCTGTCCCATAGCAAGCACTCAGTATTTAACTGTTGAATGAGTGAATGAACAAAAGGATAAGATTTGCACAGTCTTCAACAGGGATCAATCAGTGCTCTTTTCTTACTCCAACAGGAAGCTTCAGGGTGGATCTGTCAGCTGCTAGGGGCCTGAAGAAAGAATGAAGTACTTTAGAATCCGTACATGTTTTAAAGGGTGAAATCAACGAAGACATAGAGTTATGAAATGGAAATAGGATGTTTGTTTCTACTTTTTAATTAGGAGGCCCTGAAACTTATGAATGAAGTTCAAGAACATCTGGTAGAGGAAGAAAGGCTGTGCCAGGTGTCATTGACAGATTCCTGGGATGAATGCAAGTCTTGCCTGGAAAGTAACTGCATGAGAGTTTATACAGCCTGCCAACCTAGTGGGACCTCCATGAAAAAGACGGTAAGGGGGAAATAGAGCTCAAGATTTCAGAGTTCTTAGGATAGCTACTTCAGCTTACTTTTAAAAAAATTTAACTTATACTACTATTTAGAAGAGAGATGCCTGATCTGATACTGGCCTTTTGCAATCTGGAATCTAACCCGTGTATATTCCATTTACAAGTTAGAACAGCCGTGTGGCATTTGTCCCTCCCTCTAATGACACTGTGTGTATCTCTCTCAGAAATATCCTGACTCTTTCTGCCTTGTGTTTGTTACTTGTGAATATGTTCCCACTAGACTGTAAGCTCTTTAAGGGTAGGGACCATATCTTATTTGTCTTCATTTAAGCCTTGTAGGTATCTAATAAATGTTTGCTGATTGCTTTCTGAAGAATAGTATTCTAGTCTCTGATTTCAACCTGCTTTCATTTTTTCCCTGGAGGCCAAACATTTGAAGATGTTCTCCGCCTCCTGAGTCTCTCCTTCACTAGACCTGCCCTCTTATGGCAGCACACGCACATGCACGCATTAATGTCCCCTTTTCCCCTGTCCATGTGTCCCATTGGACTGGCAGGTTTTCTTTTTTGTCCCCGTTGGCTATCACCTGGGCAGAGGGAGTCACAGAGGGTGGTGACCTGAATGGGATGAGCTCTGCCGCAAAAAAGGCTTCTACTCCATTGGCCTGAATTTCCCTTCCCCTTCAAGAAGTGAGCTGAATATGAGTGGGGTGAAGTTTCCCTCTGCATATTAGAGCGTGCACTAATTAGAGGTGCTGCTGGCTTGGCAGTGCCATCCTCATGACAGAGGGAGCAACCCCCAGGATAATTCACATGCCAAGTTAATTTGCCTCCTCTGTTAATTGCATCTGCTCTATTTCTATAGCCACTGTCGTTCTCTAATACACCAGAATATGGTGGAAAGATCACAGGCTGGGAGTCAGGAGATTTGGGGACCATTCCTATCTGTGCCAGTTGTGTGACTTTATGAAAATTTCTTGGGACTTTAAAGTTTTGTTTTTGTGGATGGATTCAGGTAAACAGAAGCTGGCAGAGGGAAAGGCAGACGATCCACCCGGGTTACTTTTTGAGAAAGGCATGAGTCCTCTAAGAATTCCTGGAGCATTCTTTGAACAGCACTGGGGTGCTACAGAGGTGATGTTTGATAGTTGGTATGTTCCATAACACTCGATGCGGCCATATCACTATCATATAAGGGCAACTATGTTCTGGCAAGAAGTTAGGTGTCACATGGATGAAGTAGAGCATGGTGTGACTGCTGAAAAATCTCCTCTCACTGAGGGAAATTCCACAATTAGAGCATCATTCCTTTGACTACATCCAAGGAGGGCTTTGATCACTGCTAATAAGTAACCCTCCCTAAGTAACCTATTTAACTGTATCAAGCATCTACAGTTCAGTGTGAATGTGTTAATCTTTTCCTTTCCATGGACTAATTTATGAGATAAGAAAGAGGAGAGGATAAAGACACCAGTGTCATTCCACTGAAGGCATGAAGAAAGAACTGAAACCCTAAGACAGAGGTGAAGGAGAAGAGCCTTCTTCACAGTTTTTGGGCAGTCTATACGGTGCCCTTTAGACCCTGGCATGCCAACCACTGCCAGTACATGAGGTTGTAGCTTGTCAACAATATAAAAAACTTGGCCTTTTTAGGCCTTTGGTAGCAAACATGAACCAGGAGGAATTTCAGATCCTATTTCCATAGTCAAAGTCAAAGCCAGGTACAGGAGTGGTAATAAGTTATTTTAAAATGAGTCACCTTTCCTAGCTTGCCCAGAATTGTTTTTGATTTGGAATGGCTACTGTAAGTTGACTTTAAAATTTATGATAAGAGGGCCGGCCCAGTGGTATAGCAGTTAAGTTGGCACACTGTTTTGGCAGCTCGGGGTTCGCTGATTTGGATCCCGGGAGCAGCCTACTGACTGGTCATCAAGCCATGCTGAGGCAGCATCCCATATAGAAGAGATACAACTATGTACTGAGGCTTTGGGGAGAAAAAAGAAAAAAGAGGAAGATTTGCAACAGATGTTAGTGCAGGGCCAATCTTCCTCAAAAAAAAAAGAAAGAAAGAAATGGTCCAGAAAGAAAACTAATTTCTTATTCTATTTCTATCCCCCACCCCACCCCACAGGTTGAACAGTTTTTCAGGAAAATATATCAATTTCTGTTTCCTTTCCATGAAGATAATGAAAAAGATCTTCCCGTCAGTGAAAAGTTCATTGAAGAAGATGCACAACTGACCCAAATAGAGAATGTATTCAGCCAATTAACTGTGGACGTGAGATTTCTCTATAACCAGAGTTTTAACGTCTTCAAACTGATGCAGCAAGAATTTGACCAGGCTTTTCAATCATATTTCATGTCTGATACAGACTTAATTGAGCCTTACTTTTTTCCAGCCTTATCCAAAGAGCCCACGAAAAAAGCAGATCTTGTGCAAAGTTGGGACATTACCAGCTTCTTCCAGCTGTTTTGTAATTTCAGTCTCTCCATTTATCAAAGTGTCAGTGCAACAATTACTGAGATGCTGAATGCAATAGAGGATTCACCAAAAGAAGACAAAGGCAAGTATTAAAGATTATTTTTACTTAGATGCCTATCCTAAAGTAAAGTTTTGTTTAGCTTTGGAAATGGTAGACATTTCTAAATCATTTGTGCAGTGTTTCTGAGAGTGACAATTTGTGGATAATCAAAGTTTCAGAGCCTCTTAGAAGAAGCTTTGAAGTCTGCCAAACGCCATCTCTCTCTTCCATCATGGTCAAGAGCTCTGTGGGCTGTTCTCTCTTTACAAAGCAAATTTTCAAAGCTGGAAAACAAAATGCTAGTAGGATGAAAACTTGAAAAAGAAAGGTTTCCTCCTTTATTAAATCTCGTGTGGATACTCAGCTTTATTCTTCTTGAGCATCGTGGGGTTTCTCTAAAATCAGTCTAGGCTCCTCACCTCCCAGTTTGGAAGAAGCCCAGTGTCATGTGTAACCAGGTCACATTCAGTGCCCTCCACGACTTTCTCAGCATCACCGCTGTAATTCCTTACATCATACGATTTATGCACAAAACCACAGAAAGTGCTAATAGGCAAACCCCAAACCACAGAAATAGGAATTTCTATAAAGGATAAGAATTGGTGTTCTACCAATACCACTCATGGCCTGTGATAGTCTTTGTTGGAAAAACAATGCTGCTTTACGTTTTAAGGCAGAAGGAGATATCTTCTTCAAGCTTCTGTGGAGTGGCTGAGACAGAGCATCTCAGAAAAGAGGGTTGCCGTGTGAACCAACTGTAGGATCTACGTTTCCTTGGACTTCTCTCTTATTGACCACCAGGCCAAGTAAAAGGCTGCTCCCCTCTGATGTGAAAAATAAAATGGACTCCTAAAATCCTGCCATTTGTGGCAACATGGATGAACCTGGGGGACATTATACTCAGTGAAATAAGCCAGACACAAGACAAATACTACTTGATCCCACTTATATGAGGAATCTAAAATAGTCAAACTCATAGAGGCAGAGAGTGGAATGGTGGTTGCCAGGTGCAGAGGGGAAGGAGGAATGAAGAAGTGGTGGTTAAAGGGTACAAAGTTTCAGTTATACAAGAAGAATAAGTCCTAGAGATCAACTGTGCAGGATCGTGCCCATAGTTAATACTATATTGTATAATTAAAAATTTACTAAGAGGTTAGATCTTATGTTAAGTGTTCTTATCACAAGTAATAATAACAAATAAGAGGGCAGAGGGAAACTTTTGGAGGTGATTGCTGGTTTTATGGCATAGATTGTGATGGTTTCATGGGTGTATACTTATCTCCAAACTCATCAAGTTGTATATATTAATTAAATACAGCTTTTTGTATGTAGAAAAGAGATGGGCTCCTTCTGGCTGTTTTCCAGTTATATCAGCTGAAGCTGGCAACATCTGAATCAAATTTTCGAAGTTGCCACAACACTGCACAACTGGCCTCTCTATAGGAGGGGCTTACCTCACACTATCAGAAACTGAAGCCAGGAAACAATGCATTCCATCCTTCCTGCCCAGTTGTTCCAGGAGCAGAGTACAGCCATTGTTACTGGAATTGTTGTTAGGTTCTGTTTCAGGGTTCTGTGGACTTTTCTTGTAAGTCAGGTGTTTTGTCTGGTATTCCATTCTGAGGTTCCAGATTCAGGGAAAGCATCAGGGCATTAGACGAAATATATCAATGCTGGGATGATATTGAATAATTTTTGCCTGACCTTTTGAATAGACATCAATTGTTTGTTAATAATATTCAGAATGTGTTCATTAGAACAAAACAGTGCCCCCCTCCATCTTTCACATTGTCTGGCAGCCTTACACATGGGTTGCTACACTCAGATGTGCACAGGAGTAGTAGTGATTCAGACACATTGAAATCCAAATAATTTCCCAACCACTGCAACTCTCTCCCACCCTACCAACTAAGAATGTGGGTTTCCACCCATTCTGACTCAGGTTCCTCCCCATTCACATGCCCCAGGATCAGCCCCTGCTCTCAGGTGGCTCGTGGGCCCCCTCTCCCTGCCCCCCCCCCACTGCACCACCTGCACCTCAGTGATCACCTGGATATTCAGGATCCCCTGTAAATGCAAAAATTAAAAACAGAAGAGCCTTTGTTACACCCTTACACTCTTCTTTCTCCAGTATCCCTATCCTAACCAGCCAGCTCAACAGAGGAGACATTCTCTTAGATGGGCACAGGTGGCTTATTTATCAAGAATAGTCGGGCAGGGGCTGTAGGGTATTTGCATGTGTTTCCATCACTTTTCTGGACAAGTGGTAGGTGAGGAATAAACCTATTGCCCCTGGAAAATCTGCCTAATGAGAAAACATTTTGAGCTTTGCCCCTCATGATAGGCAGAATAATAGCTACCCAAAGATATCTACACCCTAATCCCCAGAACCTGTGAATATGTTATGTTACATGGCAAGGGGAAATTAAGGTTGTAGATAGAATTGGCGTTGCTAATCAGATGACCTTAAAATAGGGAGATTATTCTGGATTATCCAGGTGGCTCCAGTGTAATGACGAGTGTTCTTTTAAAAGTGGAAGAAGGAGACCAAAAAAAATCAATAGAGATGGCAGCATGAGAAGGACTCGGCCCTACTTTGCTGGCTTTCAAGACAGAGGAAGGGGTCCACAAGTCAAGGACTGTAGGTGGCCCCTAGAAACTGGAAAGGCAAGGAAATGGATTCTCCCCTAAAGCCTCCGGAAAAAAAATGCCCTTCTGACACCTTGACTTTAGCCCAGTGAGACCCATTTCAGACTTCTGACCTACAGAACAGTGTATGATAATTTGTGTTGTTTCAAGCCACTAAATTTGTGGTAATCTGTTACAATAGCAATAGGAAACTAATAGACGTCTTGTGTCCATTACAATGGCCAACAGTTTCTGAGTGAGCACTGTGTATCTGGCAACGTTCATCGATGGAGTTTGTCATGATCATCCTAAGAACCCAAACTGGAAAAATAGCTAAAACTGAATAACAGACACCATTAAAAGGAGAGAGGCAATAATAAAAAATCTGAAATATCTTGATGTTTAATACTTTTTATTTTATTGAGTGTGGTTTCATTTCAGTCTCCATATGGAAGAATTTCTCTCCTACTTTGGTCTTTCTAGACCTCAGTTCCTGAATCTGTTGAAAGAATAAAATAGCTCTGGCAGTTGTCCTCACTTGCCTTATAAATTCCTGGAAAGAATAGATGAGATTGTATTCAATAAAACTGTGTGGGGTAGTAGCTTGACACAGTGCTGGATGCCAGGAGATCTGGGTTCTAATCCTACCTTAGAGAGTGTCTGCTGACTTTAATTTTCCCTCGGGGAGTGGGGAACAGAGGCAGGTGGGGAGAGTAGATGCTTTGTATCAGTGATGGTACCGGAAGTAGCTGCCTAGAAGGGTCCCAAGGCCCTGTCATGGCGTGACTGAAGTCACGTGATGGTTTATTGCCGTGCTGCGCTACAGGATGGGGAACTGATGTCAGTGGACCTGGAAATCGGCATCCCTGATCTATATATCAGGTATTAATCTAGATGCTGGGAATAAGATGATGATTATGACACAGCCCCTGACTTTTTAGGAGCTCCGTTCAGAGAAAAGAAAACGGACAGATCAGTGGACAATTAAATTACCATATCATAAGTGAAATGATAGAAGGTATGGAAAAACGACAAGACCAAATCCCTTCTCTCAAGGGGCTCAGAGTCTAGTCGAGAAGACATGAAAGCAAACAGGACATAAAGCAGAGATAAGTTCTACGGTTGAACTCACAGGGGTTCTACGGGGTGAGAGGAGATGCCACCAAATCTACCGGAGAAGGTTCCAGAAAGCCACCGGGGGGAAATGATTTCCTATACCACAAAGGAGACAGTTGCCTTACACACCATATGATCTAACAAATGCCTCCTAGGTTTTTAAGCAATGGACTTCACAATTTATCTCATAATGAAATGTTTCATTTTTAAATGTCAAGGATTTAATATAACAGAAAATCATTAGGTCATAAATTAATAATACATTTTTCCTAATGTGAAACACTCAATTGGGAACTGTCAGTTTTCCATTGGATAGACTTCTTTTTTACATCATCATTTTTATATGGATTGCTAATTCTTTCAGAAAAAAAAAAGGTTTCTCAAAAGTTGATCTGCTTTAGATGTTTTCCTAAATCTTTAACCCATTGTTCATAACATTATATATAGGAAATGCAAAAAGAGTGGAAATAAAGTAAATGCCTACCACCCAGTTTAAGAAACAGACATTTCCAATATCTTTGAAATTCCAGTGTACTTACCAATTATAGCTGTAAAAAATTAAAATAATTATTAGAATTTTTTAATAGAGAAAGTCCAAAGAGAAAAGTGGGTTACAATCCCCTATTTAGTTAACCCCATTGACTTCAGAAATAATAATGATAAAAATAAGACACACTCAATTTAAAATAATTCAAATATACAAAGGAACCAAGGTAGTTACTATTAAGCTCATTGAAATAAATGAAGTGAGATGAGGAGCTGCAGACAGTGGCAGTGGAGATGGATCAGGAGGATAGGATGGACGTAAGGTAAGGAGGTAGACATTAAAGACTTAACTGAATAGCTGTGGTAGATGAGACAGAGGAAGATGTGGAGAATAAAAGTTTCCAGTTTGATAGTTGTACAAAGGCTAACATCAATCACTTTATTTAAAAAAAGGAAGCTAAAGAAAATTTTCAAGATCCAAATATGAGATCGTAATTTTACATAAAATCCAAACAGAAAACCTAAAATATAAATTGTTTCAAATGAAATTACTGACATAGGTAGAGCACTGTTGGTCTATGAGAAAATGTATCACTCATTTAAAAATTGGGCCACATGGATAATCACTCGAACTATTCTTATCCAAAGGCTGTTCATATGGGTGATAGCTTTAGTAAGTGACTGCAGGATTGTGAGAAACATATATTAATACATTAAATCCTTTTGAAAGAAGCTTTGAGTCTTCCTAATGCAGATTGAATCACCTTTGTCAAGCAAACTCTGAGTGAGATACACCATAGCATAAAAAAATGCATACTTATTATATATGAAAATGTAACAGAAAATATTATATATTCAAATGATAAGATTAGATTGGGTTTTCCCATATGGTTATACATTTTTATCATTTAAAAAATTTTGATGGATAATTCAAAGAGTTAATGTCATGGCTGATAGCATAAAACATGTCTTAAATTCAAAGAAGCATAATTATCAAATTCACCAATTAGTGACATGTGGCCATTTTTACAACTTTGGTTCTATATGCATATTTTTGCTGAAAAACTTGTGATTGTAATTAAGAATATTTTAACTGATTTATTTAATTAACTGTAAGGTTTGCATGTGTACTGTCAGGCTTGGATTAAAAAAAGTTACTATTGGGGCCGCCCGGTGACGCAGCGGTTTAGTTCGCGCTTGGCAGCCCAGGGTTCCCGAGTTCGGATCCTGGGCACCCGCGGATGCACTGCTTGTCAGCCACCCCGTGGCGGCGTCCCATATAAAGTAGGGGAAGACGGGCACGGATGTTAGGCCAGGGCCAGTCTTCCTCAGCAAAAGAGGAGGATTGGCAATGGATGTTAGCTCAGGGCTGGTCTTCCTCACAAAAAAAAAAAAAAAAAGTTACTATTAATAATTCCTTATGACTCCTTCCAGAAAATAAAATTGTATGTGTTAACATGTGGGAGGGGGCAGTGTACTTAATGATGAGTAATAATAATAGTATTGAGATTGCTGGATTAAAGGATATATGCACTTTTTAATAGATGTCAAATTGTCCTAGCAAATGGTTGCACCAGTATGCACTCCTATGACTGGATACAGGAAGATGTTGAAAGCACTAGTAAGAAAAAGAAATGACATTGTGTCCACTCCTTTAAAGTGCAGACTCTAGTGACACTAATCTGAAAACACTGTTACCTGCAGACTCTGACCATGGAGGACTGAGTTCAAAGATGTTGCCTGTGCGGGACAGAGGATTGTGTGGAGAACTTGGCCAGAATCTGTCGGAATGTTTCCAATTTCAGGCAAGATGCCAAAAATGTCAGGATTACCTAGGGGAAGGTAAATAATTGTTATTTTTCAGGGTTTCAATAGTATTTTGGTCAGAGGTTAAAATCTCACTTTTATAATCATTGTGGATTCATTTGCTTCCCTTCAAGCACTTTTTTGCATGCTCTTTTCCATCTGGGAGTGCTCAGTGTGGGTTTAGAAATTTTTATTTAAAAGTAGGTCAACTCACTTTTTCCCTTTTTTTAATTCTCTCATTGTTCCTGTGAAATTTTTTATGGTTAAACACCAAACACACACTAATGTGTGCAAAAGAGAACTGTGAGCAAATTAGGGCCACTCTTTTCTTACTGTGAAGAAAAAGAAAACCCACCAATAAAGCAGTCTTCCCATTGTGTTGGCAAAGTTTTAGCCAAGTGAGGTTTTTTTTTTTGAAAGTGGCATTAACTCTTTCCAGTTGGTGGGTTAATTGCTAATTAGTATTTAAATATGAAAAGTGGCTCCTCACAAGCCCCAAGCAGCCTTTGCCCTCCCAGAGTGGGCCAGGAGTGGCCTTTCGTTCCTTTCCCAGGCGAGAAACCCTTCTCTCCCCTGGCCAGTCCCCCTGCTCTCCCTCCCTCCCCTGTCTCCCTCTGCTTCCCCTAACTGAAGTCCCTCCTCTCACCCGTTAGGGCCTGAACACAGATTCGCTTACAAAAGCCAAGAAGAACTTGATTCCGTGCATCTGCTTTTTACCTCACTAAAGCCCTAAAGGAAGGAAGTTCTACAAAGTGTGGCTAATGGCTTGTAATAGGAGGTTGAATATAAACTGGACTTTTTTGTTAGAGCCAGTGAGGGTCTTATTTCTCCTGAATTGCTAACTGGGTGACTCTGCACCTGTTTCATCATTTGGAAAATGGGATTAATATATCTACTTCATACAGGTGTTTTGACGATTAAATAAAATGTCTGACGTATTAATGATTCTCATTATTCAAGTGTTTAAGTCACAATTACAAGGTTGCATACAGAAACAGAAGTTTTTATAACAGAAAAATACACACTAATATACTGACCACTTACAAAAATAGTCCCACTCAAACATCCCATCTTGGTATCATTAACTCCCTTTCATCCAGTTGAAAGGGAAAAATTTGATGAATAATCTCTTCTAACCGTCATAAAATAATACAGAAGATGGGGAGGGGGAATGGAGGATGGTGTTCAAAAGGTACAAACTTGCAGTTATAAGATAAATAAGTACTAGGGATGTAACGTACAACATGATGACTATGGGTAACCCTGCTGTATGACATATAGGAAAGTTAAGACAGTGGATCCTGAGTTCTCATCACAAGGAGAAATATTTTTTCTTTTATTTTTATTGTATCTATATGAAATGATGGATGTTAGTTAAACCTATTGCGGTATGTAAATCAAACCATCATACTGTACACCTTAAACTTTGGCAGTGATGTGTATCAATTATTTTTCAATAAAACTGGAAAACAGATAATATAGAAGAAATCAGATAATACAGTATAAAAACATCAGATGCATCAGATACAGTACACATCAGATAACAGTACACATGCAATGTAAATTGCTGCAAAGGTAAAACAATTTTATTATAAAATGCATTTTATTATAAATGTATAAAGAATAAAAGAATAAAACCCCATGTGCTTGCCACCTAGATTAAAAAAATAAAACATTACCGAAACAGATGAAGCCCCCACTAAGCGCCTTCCAGATCACAACCTTTTTATCCCCTCGAAAAGAAACTGCTATTTTGAATGTGGTGTTTATTATTTCCTTGCATTTCTTTATACCTTTATCATGTATGTTTATATATAGCACACACATACACCATACATAGCAATGTTTTACATGTTTTTAATTTTTATACTGTCAAAGTATAATTTTTAAGCTTAAAAATATGACTCATGCAAATACAAAATGAGCACATGTCAAGATGTTATCGAACCAAGGGGGGTCACCTCCTGGTGAGTTAAACAAGACTCTACGCCAGTGGAAGCTGTCTCACAAAGTAAAGTGTATTTGCAGCAGATAGGAGGCCATGAGGAATCATTTCCCAAGTCACGGAGTTCTGGAACAAAGGGAAGCAGGAACATTTATTCCGGTTGGGAAATGAATGTTCAAAAGGGAGAGGCGGGTATTTGCCTGCACAGGCTCAATTGCAGAACATGCTTCCACATAATGAGGACTAAGCTCCTCCTGGAGAGATCTTTGCATTAAAAATGAGGCAAAGGTCATGGGCGAAGCTCTTGTGGTGAGGCTTGGTCAGTTTCAAGATGTTTGGTGGGTACATCTCCCTTGAGTTTCTCACTTGGTCAGTTTCAGGATGGTGGTTGTTACATTCCCTTAACATACAAAAGGAAAAGAAACAACTTGGAAAAACAGTTAATTGCTTCCAAACCCTCCTTTGAGTTTCTCCAGAAACCTAGTTGGTGACAAAGATTAATTTTTTCTATTAATGAGGGAACCAGCAAAGTGTTAAAGCTGTTTCAAAGAAATATAGGAGAGACTGAAGTATTTACAGTCAAAGATAGAATGTTGAAGTAAGACTGCAAAATTAGATATAAAATTAGTTAATGTACTAAAGGGCAATAAAACTATACTTTTGCAGTTTTGTTTTCTATCAGACTAAAATAATTTATATTTCTACTGGACAAAAATCATTTGCAACTTTCCAATCTATAATTTGCATCTAACTGCATACAGTCTGGCCCTAATCAACAATAAATTGTAGTAAATCCCACAGAGGATCATTTCCCTAGAGAATTAAGTAATCTTTGGGTGGACCACAAGACAATGCTTTATATGACATTGAAAGGACACACAGTCATTCTTTTGCCTTATTTCCAAGTTTGGGATAATTTTTCTTAACAATACAAATATTATCACTTATGTATTCTTTTGCAACTTGGTTTGTCACACAGTATAGTTTGTGAGATTTAGCCTCATGAATACGTGTTGTTTTAATTCATTAGTCACTGTTGTACATTAGTCCATGTAGGCGTATCGCAGTTTATCCATTCTCCTGCTGAAGTACTACATTTAAGTTATTTCCAGTGTTTTGCTATTACAAACAATTCTCATATATATTGTTAAATGATGATTTTGCCTTTTCAATCAACATTTGATTCATTCTTTGTTCTAAGGCTAAGCAGATAGCTATAATTGTAATCTTATATTTGATGAAATAAAATATTTTCCACAACATCATAAATCATTTTTTCACTATTTACCATACATTTTTGGTCCCAATTTCAAATGAATTCACTATAAGTGGCTCTTTTCCCATATCAGTTACTGGATATATACACCCAAATTCAAAATAGCAATTTCCTTTTGAGGGGATAATGGGGGTGTAATGTGGAAGGGGCACAGTGAGGGCTTCATCTATTTGGGTAATATTTTCTTTCTTTCTTTTTTTTTTTTTTTGCCAAGGAAGATGCACCCTGAGCTAACATCTGTGCCAATCTTCCTCTATTTTGTTTGTGGGTCACCACCACAGCATGGCTGCCAACAAGTGGTGTAGGTCCACACCCAGGAACTGAAGCCGGGCTGCTGGAGCAGAGCATGCTGAACTTAACTGCTAGACCATACGGCTGGCCCCAATATTTTATTTCTTAATATAGGTGGTAGGCACATGGGATTTATTCTGACAAATTTCTGTCTCCAGCCCAGTTTCTGTTACACAAGACCATATAGTTATCGATTAAACTGGACCTGTTTTGAAAGTGATGTTCAATGTTAATAGTTACTCAAGAACAACGGGCCTAAACTGGGAACTCTCACAGGCAGAAGGGGACATATGTACAGTAGATTAAAAACAAAATGGCCACAATATTTGTGGTTCCTCCCGCCAAGAGGTGAAGTCTGTTTTTCCAAACTGTGAATCTGGGGTTGGCCGTGGGTCTGTCCTTAGCCAAGGAGACATTGGCAAATATGACTGAAGTCGAGGTTTGAAATGTACTTGTAAATTAAGGCTTGTTCTCTCTTGCTGCTGGAAACCTATCCACCACTGTGTGAACAAGCCCAGGCTAATCTTCTGGAAGATGAGAGGCCCCAGCTATCCCAGCTGAGGCCCCAGGAATGTGAATGAGGCCATTCTAGACCATCCAGTCCAACTGAGCTGGCTCAGACATAAGAATAATCCAACCAACCCACAAAAATATGAAAAATAATAAATATTTGTTGTTTTTTATGAAGCAAAAGCAAATGGATACATATTGTTACACTTCATAGGAAACACCTGCTAAATGTGGGTTTTCTTTCTTCCTTCTCTTGAAACATTCCTTCTTATGTCTGTATGGTGACTAAAAAATGCCTCAAGGTGCTGTGGGTCGCACTGGTCATGTGAGTGTATTTTTTTTAATAACAGCTTTACTGAGATATAGTTGACATACCATAAAGCTCACCCTTTTAAAGTATACAATTCAATGGTTTTTAGTATATCCACAAAGTTGTATAACCATCACCACTATCTAATTCCAGAATATTTTCACCCCAAAAAGAAACTCCATACTGGTTAGCTCTAACTTCCTATTCCTCCTACCCCCTTCCTCTACCCAGCCCTTGGTGATCACTAATCTGACTTCTGTCTGTGTGAATTTGCATAATCTAGACATTTCATATAAATGGAATCAAATGATACATGGTCTTTTGTGAGTGACTTCTTTTTTTTTTTTGGTGGGGAAGAATGGCCCTGAGCTAACATCTCTTGACAATCTTCTTCTTTTTGCTTGAGAAAGATTGGCCCTGAGCTAATATCTGTGCTAGTCTTCCTCTATTTTGTATGTGGGTCACTGCCACAGCATGGCTTGATGAGTGGTGTAGGTCCATGCCTGGGATCTGAACCTGCAAATCCAGGCCACCTAAGTGGAGCATGTCAAACTTTACCACTACACCACCAGGCTGGCCCCTTGACTTTAACTTAGCATAGTGTTTTCAAGGTTCATCCATGTTGTAGCATGTATCAGAACTTTATTCCTTTTTATGGCTACATAATATTCCATTGTATGGATATGCCAAATTTTGTTTATCCATTCATCAGTTGATGGACATTTGGTTTGTTTCTACTTTATGACTATTATAATATTGCTGTGAACATTTGTGTACAAGTTTTTGTGTGGACATGTTTTCAACTCTTTTGGGTATATACTTAGGAGTAGAATTGCTGGGTCATATGATAACTCTATGTTTAACATTTTCAGGAACTGCCAAACTCTCTTCCCAACTGGGTGCACCATTTACATCCCACAGAAATGTATAAGGGTTCTAATTTCTCCACATCCTTGTCAATACTTGTTACTGCCTGTCTTTTTTATTTTAGCCAACCTAGTGGATGTGAAGTGGTATCTCATTGTGGTTTTGTTTTGTATTTCCCTAATCACTAATAATGTCAAGCATCTTTTTGTGTGTTTATTGGCCATTTTGTATCATTTTTTTGGAGAAATGTCTATTCAAATCCTTTGCCCATATTTTAATTTTATTTGTCTTTTTATTATTGAGTTGTAAGAGTTCTTTATATATTCTGGATACTAGAACCTTATCAGATATATTATTTGCAAATATTTTCTCCAGTTCTGTGTGCTGTCTTCTCACTTTCTTGATGGTGCCCTTTGAAGCATTAAAGTTTTTATTTTGATCAAGTTAAATTTGTCTACTTCTTTTCTTTTTTGTATTTTGGTATCATATCTAAGAAACCATTGCCTAATCCAAAGTCACACAGATTTACACCCATGTTTTACTCTAAGAGTTTTATAGATTTAGTTTTTGCATTTAGGTCTCTGTTACATTTTGAGTTAATTTTTGTATGTAATGTGAAGTAGGGGTCCAACTTCTTTCTTTTGCAATTTGATGTCCAGTTGTCTTAGTTTCACTTATCAAAAAGACTATTCTTTCCCTCATAGAATTGTCTTGGCATCTTGTTGAAAAACTGTTGACAGCGTATTTAAGGAGTGGACTTATTTCTGGACTCTCAATTTTATTCCATTGATCCATATGTCTATCTTATGCCAATACCACACTGTCTTGTACTTTGTAGTAAATTTTGAAATTGGGAAGTGTCAGTGCTCCAACTTCGTTCTTTGTTTTCAAGACTGTTTTGGCTATTCTGGGTCTCTTGCATTTCCATGAATTTTGCGAGCAGCTTGTCAATTTCTACAAAAAAAGCAACTGGGATTTTTATAGGGATTGTATTAAATCTGTAGATCAATTTGTGGAGTATTGCATCTTAACAATATTAAGTCTTCTAATCCATGAACATAGATGTTTTTCCATTTATTTGTCATCTTTAATTTCTTTCAAAGATATTTTTTAGTTTTCAGTGTACAAGTCTTGGACTTCTTTTTAAAATTTGTTCATAAGCATTTTGTTCTTTTTGATGCTATTGTGAATGGAATTGTTTTTTTAATTTCATTTTTGGTTGGTTCATTGTTAGTGTATAGAAATACAATTGATTTTTATACATTGATCTTGTGTTCTGCAACCTTGCTGAATTGTTTACTGGTTTTAATAGTTTTGTGTATGTATTCCTTAGGACTTTTTGTATACAAAATCATGTCATCTGTGAATAGAGATAGTTTTACTTTTTCCTTTCCCATGTGATTGTGTTTTGCATGAAGTTTCACCTTTGTTCTAGGGGAATCTTTTTGCTGGGTGGCACTCTCTAAAAGAGTAAATGAGTGTCCCTTGTAGAATTGCCTAAGATCATGGGAGAAATCACCACCTTCTTCCTCCATAATTTAAAAAAAAATCTTTATGTTACTATTCTAAAAGTTAACAACTCTGAAATTGCAAATGAAGACCTTTTAAAAGAATATCTGGATCTTCTTTCAAATGTATACTGTATCTTGTTAACTGTGACTCCCTTTGCTTTAAAAATATTTTTTTGAATTAGTTTTCCAACGCATACTATTGCAAATTTGTTTACTTGCAAGTGCAAAGATTTCCCTCTCCTAAAGAACTCAAAACAATTTCTGGAAAAGCATGAGGGCTGGAGAATCTTGCATTATATCTATGTATCAGAAAGAACCGATAGGGGCCGGCCTGGTGGTGCAGCGGTTTCGTTCGCGCTTTGGCAGCCCGGGGTTTGCAAGTTCTGTCCCGGGCGCCTGTCGACACGCTGCTTGTCAGCCATCCTGTGGCGGCGTCCCATGTAAAGCAGAGGAAGATGGGCACGGATGTTAGCCCAGGGCCAGTCTTCCTCAGCAAAAAAGAGGATTGGCAACAGATGTTAGCTCAGGGCTGGTCTTCCTCACAAACACACACAAAACACCAATAAACTGATGTCTAAGATCTGAGATGAGGTAGTCACTTGGCTTCTGGTTGGCAAATTCTTCTCCACCCCTATCTTCCTGAAGACATGGTTTTTTAGTAAATAGCAGAAGGCATAGTTTAGAGAGTTGTGGTCTTTTTCCACAACAACGTCTTATGATCCCAGATGACCTAACACATAGACACTTCCATAGTCTGCAGATAATTTTTACACAATATCAAGCTACTCATCAGCACAGCTATATAAGTTCCCATAACTCTGTTTCAGTTCGGATGGGTTGTTGTGCAATAATAAGAGAACCGCAGAATCTTAGTGGCTTGTAAGCACAAAGTTTCATTTTTCACTATACAACATGTCAATTGCAGTTTGAATGAGGCTCTGCTACACTGTCTCTCTCAGGATGATGGCACCTCCCACATGTGGAGCAAAACTAGTTTCACTCCCAGGGAAAGGGAGCGTGATAAATCCTAAACCTTTCTTAAAGGCTTCCTACAGAAATGAGATACATCACTTTAAAGATGCCTGCACTCAACTTCAAGCTGGCAGGAAGTGCAATCCTGGTGTGTCCTGAAGGAGAATCAGAAGATCAGTGAGTAGCCCTGACGACCTTCAAAGACAGAACAGAAAGGAGAAAAAGGAAAGAAAAGGAACATTTGCTAATCTGTAATGTTTGCCAGCCATGTGATCAAGCATTTACAGTGTTATTTCATTCACGCCCATTTTACCTAGCTGAAAACTCACTCAAGGTCAATAGAAAGTGTAAGAGCTGGGATTTAAACCCACATCACCCAACTCCAAATTTCATAGACCTGTTCCTTTATCATCTTTCTTTCTTCTTTGCTAGACTGTCCTGATGTACCTGAACTACACACAAAAGTAGATGAGGCCCTGAAATTGGTCAACGTATCCAATCAGCAATACGCCCAGATTCTCCAGATAACCCAGCATCACTTGGAGGACACCACATATCTGATGGAGAAGATGAGAGAGCAGTTTGGCTGGGTGACTGAACTGGCAAACCAGACCCCAGGAATCGAGACCATCTTCAATTCCGTAAAGGTAATGGAGAGACCCGAGAACAGATATGGAGATTACCTGTGCATACATTGACTTTTCTGTTAATTTACTTATTACTTATATCTGAATTTGAAAAGAAGCTGTAGGAGGACATTCATATTTCCATTGTAATTGTATTTAATGTAGTACATGGTCTTTAGAAAACAAGAAGCTCTATATAGAAAACCAATTTAAAACAGAAAATACTTTCTAATGCAGAGATGGCTAATTCTCTTAGAGCTATACGGCTATAACTGATACAGGTAACACTGAAGAAGCCTGGCCAATGCAGTTTTTCAGAGAAAAGACTTTCGGGTAAAGCAACTTGATTTCAAAAGCTGACTCTGAAACTTACCAGCTGAGTAAGTTTGGGAAAGTTCTAGGACTCAGTTTTTCCATCTGGAAAATGGAAATAAGAACAGCCACCTTAAAGTGGATGTCTGTAAAGTGATTAGTGTAGGTTCCCTATACAAAGCAAGAGCTCTAAATTATAGCTCTCAGTTTTCGACACAATAAGCTGCTGACTTACCCTCAGAATCAAACGTATTCATATATAACCCTCACATAAAAACCGATTGCCATCTTAAGTTGTACTTGTGCCATGCCTCCCACATTCGATCAATAACTCTTTCTGCATGAAACAGTGACTGAATTTCTTTCCTGACCTCCCCCAACACATATTACATTAATATACAAACGCACCAGGCTGGTGACTCCTGATAAGGTCAGTATTGGCAGAGTCCTAAGAAGACCTGGATACAAACATCACTGGGCAGAGCAATTGAAGATGCAATATTTTGTGCAGCATGTAATGTTGGTGCCCTGAGATCCCCAGGGATCACTTTACCAACTCCAGATGGTGCTGCTGCTAACTTCTCATCCCCATAACCCTCTCCAAAGGATTGCCCTGGGGGCCACTTATGACCCAGAGCTCCCTGAAGGATCAGGCTGAGGCTAGAGGCCACCTGAAGCTGCATCCTGGATGAGCTGCTCCCTCTTCTCTGTCTCGCTCTCCTCAGCCCCTTAAAAGTTTCACCTGAAGGCTCCTGTACTAAGTCACTTATGTCAGAGTCTCAGGCTCTGCTTTTAGGAAATCTGACCTCTGACATTCTGTAGCCTAGTTTCACTCTCTTTCAAACTGCAAAGTTGTGGCCCATGTGTGGCTTGAGAAATATGTTTAGAGAGTTACAACCAGCACGTTAAAAAAAACAAAGCAAACAAAAAAACAATGAGACAGACTAGAAGAGAAAATATTCGAGTGCATTGCATTTAATAAGTCATATGCATATGTCATGGAACTTCCATTCTCATGTGTGTGTTTATGTGTGTGTATAAATACGTGTGTACGCACATATGTAAGACATGTGTGTTTTTGAGTCATGATGGAAAATGTATTTGTAACTGGAGCCCACAGTCAAAAGGTTTTGAAAGCCACTCTCCAATCCTTGCGGACGCTCTGATTCTATTACTTCATTAGATAGATCAGACCCTGAGAGAGTAAAATAATTCAGTACATTTGATCATCCTCACAAAAACCACAGACTTTTAGTTTAATGAGGAAAAATTCTTGTCTTGAAGAACAAAATTTGAAGACATTTTAGCAGTGTTTTTGATCTTTAGAAAGGTACAGCCAATATTTGTTTTCATTGTTGCCAATATTTTCCATTTTATGCTTCCATTTCAGTGTCTCTGAGACACTTAGACAGATTTGTCTAAAATTCTTTATATTGATAACAAAGGCATTTCTGAATAAAAACCTCCATAGAAAATAAAATTACGGTTTTCAATGATACATTTTTCTAATAATATCATACTAAAGAGCACTTACTAGGTGTCAGGCAATGTTCTTAAGAACTTCTTCCATATATCAAATCATTTAATACCCTCAATGATCCTATGAGGCAATATTATTGTCTTCCAGATTTTTCAGATGAGGCGCAGAGAAGTTAAACAACTTGTTTGAGATCACACAGCTAGTAAATGGTAGAACTGTGATTCCAACCCAAGCAGCGTTTCTTGAGAATTGGTGGACACATCCACTTTGCTGAACTGCCTGCAAGTTATTTTTCTCAAAACAGCTCTTATTTCATTATGTGACAGAAAGTGCAAAGCCATAAAACAACCAGTACTGAAGAGGAATCTTGTGTAAAAAATATACTAATTCTGGCAGGTGAAGAAAATTATGTCCTTTGTGTCATAGTTACATGGGTGTTAGCTTTATAATTATTTATTAAGCCAGACATAAACACTTTATGCAGTTTTTATGTGTGTTATATTCACCAAAAGGAAAAGGGGAAAAGTTATGTTAGCTATTCTTTTATAAACTAGAATTAAGACATTACCAGTTTTTATTTGGCTTCTTAATATTTTGCTTTAGTTTTTTTGATAAGGGAATTTATTTGAAAACATTTTCAAAATAGTTCTCTTAACGTTACATCTAGTTGCATGTCAGCACAGTTTCATTTCTATCATTAAAATTGAGAATTCATTAAGAGAGTAACTGACATGCATTGCAGATGACTGGTTCTCACAAAAATCACACACACAACCGTAAGTTGTAAATTTCCTAGGAAAACTCAGTACAAAACTTGGTGCACCACATTAATATCTGCGGCACAGACAGTGGTGCTCACCAGATATTCCATCTGCTCACATTTTCCAGCTTGTCTTACAGTTAAGTGGTGCCATGTGGCAAGTTCTGGCCAATGAAATATGAACAACAATGACAGTGGTTATTTCTAGACTGAGATAGTGAAGAGCACTGTGGGATTATCCGTTCTCTTTCTCTGCTGAGGGCACAAAGAAAGCCATGTGTTCGGTGTGCTACAGCCATGAGGTGACGTGCCCTGTCAGCCAGGGTCCTGCATGTCTAGGTGGGACAAAGCCCTTGTAATGGACAGGTAACATGAGCCAGAAATAAAGTTTTGTTGTATGAAGCCACTGGAATGTTGGGGCTAACTTGTTACCTCAGCACAACCTGGCCTATCCTGACTAACGTGGTGGTGTTAATCCTGAATGTGCACTAGAATTTAGTCATCTTTTACTGTATAATCCTTCTTTTTAGGTAGCTCCAGGTGTTCAAGGAAATTTTTCCAAACAAGATGAAATGATGATAGACTTAAGCATTCTGCCTTCCCCCAATGTCACACTCAAGATCCCTCTTGAAGAAAGTGCTGAGAATTCTAACTTCATCAGCTATGTACTGGCGAAAGCTGTTCAGCATTTTAAGGAACATTTTAAAACTTGGTAAGCAGAGTATCTGATTAGGAATGCTTTGTTGACAGGAACAGATGATTCACAAAAGGAAAAAACAACAAAACTAGCTTTAAAATACCTAGAAAATATGTACAACCTTATTAATAATCGAAGACGTGAAAACTAAGACAAAATAGCATTTTTTGCCTATCAAAGTTGCACATTAAAAAAAATACAAAATACTGATAGGAGTGTGATGAAATGGGAATTCTTATATGTTATTGGTGGGAATGTAAACTGTTTTTTTCCTTTTTTGAGAAGTTACTTGATTATGCATGTCAAGAGCCGTAAATTTTCTTTTTGATACAATAATTTCACTTCTGAAATCAATCCTAAGGAACAAATCTAAATTCGATTAAAAGTCCCCCTCTTGCCTCAAGATCTATATTTGCAAAATGATTTAAAATAGTAAATATTAAAAACTATCTTAATGTCTAAAAACAAGAGAATGGTTAAGTAGGTTATTGCTGAATAGCTCCTAAATTAGTGGCACAATTAACTGTTTATAATATTCTCCTTTGATTATATGATCAATTTAAAAAAATAATTAAATTTTAATTCTAAGTTGTCATTCATAAGGGACTTTGTTAGTAGGTGACCATCAATGTATAATTAAGCTGGATATTACTGGATTTGCTGCCTTTCCCTTTCCCTCTGAATTTTGGAGAACTTTTTTCAAGTTCTGTCAGTCAAACAACCAATATCATTTTAGCATCTACCAAGTGAAGGCACAAGATCCAGCACTGTGGGGGAGAAAATGATGAGTTGGACAAGATCCTTTTCCAAATGAGCTTCCTATCCAGCGGGGGACGGGGTGTTACAAGACACACACACACACACACACACACACACACACACACACACACACACGGAGTGATGCAGGGTGGCCCAAGGGTGGCGGCCTCTGAGAGTTGAGGGGAGGGGCATTCATTTTCTAGAAGGGGAGAAACTTTTCAGCTGGATATATTTCCTTTTTTCTCTTCCTTTCCCACTGGCTTTCTCTCTTCTCTCCTTTGCTCTTTCACTTCCCTCCCTCCCACCCTCTCTTCTCCTTTCCTTTCTTTAAAAAAACAAAATTATATGTATATATAATCAAAATGTGGAGGTGGGAGGGGAGAATATTCCGAAAGAGATTCCAAAAAAGGGGAAGGTGTGAGCAAATGGGGCCAGAAAGAGTGCAGTGTCTAGTACTAGGGATGTTGAGAAGTCCTTTTAGTCTCCTCCCATTGGGGCCTTTGAGCTCCCCTCTGCCCAGGAACCTCCCACCTTTATGAGTTTGGGCTCTTTTTTTGGTTTCAAGCAACCAAGACCGACTCAGCTAAAAGAAACACAAGGATACTGTCTGACTCACAAAATCAAAGGGGAAGCTGGCCTCAAACTCTGGGTCCAAACTCTGTCTGGGGCTCAAACTCTAGGCCAGGGTGAGACACTATAGGTTTTTGAGGAAGGAGACAGTGTGCTATGCTCAAATGGGTATCGACTATGCATTTATGTCTGAATAAAAGTATTTTCAATGAAATCATCTCTTCACAGATTTTGGAATGATGCAGGTACAATGACAATAGGAAATGAGATATTGAGCAAATTATTTAATAAGGCTAATAAGGCTCACAAAATGATCTTTCACAAAGGCAGTATTAATCTTTTTAATTTATAGTTTTTAAATTCTAAAGGTAACAAAATCAAAATTCCAAGAATTTAGAAGACAAAAATGATCCATAATCCCATCACCTTCACAAAATCATTATCATCTTAGTATTTTTTCTTACTCACATTTTCCACTTATTTTCTTAGCTGGGTTCCAAGAAACAGAATTGTTTGTTTTGAAGGTTAACATTTAATTGTTCTTGATATATATTGCCAAATTCGATAGCAGAAATACCAGTTTCTCATATCCTAACTAGCACTTCAATTTTAAAAACTTTACTAGTAAATGAAAAATTTTATCTGACTGTTATAACTTTTATGTCTTTGGCTATTCGTGAGAATAAACATTTTTCAAAGGGAGCTTACGAACTCAATCTCTTCTTTTGTGTGTCTTATTCAATAGAGTGGATAAGATTTTGTCAGTGTTCTGATTAGATCAATGCATCAGGGTCTCAAACCCACCAACAGTGAAAGAGAAACACAGGAAGGAAAATAACAGGAAAGATAGTGAGAAAGAATCGCCCCTATCATTTCCTATCGTAAATATTTGTTAGATGCCCTAGCTGTAGCTCACTAAAACAGGAATTCCCATTTTATAGGGTGGAAGATATATTTAGAACCCTCTCCTGGAATTCTCATCGAATAATCTGGCTTCCTGAGTGCCTGACTTCCCTGATTGGTTTGCGATGTGTTTTATTTCTCTGTTCCAAACTTCTATAGCTGCCAGGACTGGGATCAACAGTTAGAGGCTGTAACAGGATGTCTTGCACATCCTGAGTGTCTGATAAGCATTTATTGATTGGTTCTTACCATCATTATCATCAGGAAAGGCACACATAAAAAACTTGTTGAATAAAGTAATGGGTCATAAGCACAGAAGTTTCTCGAGGAAACAGTGTGCGCATGTAAGGACAGGATAAACACTTTAGTTTCACATCACAGGCAGTGTCTCTTGTAGAGGTTCAACAAACCAGGGAAACTGTGAAGATCTTGTCAGTGTTATTAAAAATATCCATACATATGGGTTTTCCATTATTTTTCTATTAATTTTTTCAAAAGCCAAGAGTATTTATTACCCATTCTGGACTTTTATTCCAAGAAAAAAAATATAAATAAGTAATAAATAATTTATTAGTATTTTGAGTATTGCTGCTTTTTTTTTAAAGGTAAGATGATCTGATGCATGCATCCTATACCCAGAAAGTAGAATTACCTCTTCAGCTGAGACCTGAAAATCCTGAAGTACATAGGATAATGCAATAAACGTGGTTGCAGGAATGTATGTCAGTTACATATTATGAAGGACTTTTAATTTCCTTATGTTGAATGGCAGTTTAATAACTATTCAAATTGAATTACAATGAAAATTCCTTCTGTAAAACATCAAATGTACATACTGCTGTATTCTATGGTACGTTAGTAGTTCTTCGTGTATTAAATAAATATGAAATCATGGAGGTGTCTATATTCTATCACTTCTACTATAAATGTCACTTTCTAATTAACAAAGGATTCTTCTTTCAATTTTCTTTTGAATTTATAATATATAATCGACCTTTTGAAAAATCTATAATTCATTCCCTCGTTTGGTAAAGACCTGTAGTTTCTGCATTTTTTTTTATTGTGGCAAAATATACATAACAAAATTTACTATTTTGACCATTTTTAAATGTACAGTTCAGTGGTATTAAGTACATTCACAGTGTTGTGCAGCCATCACCATCATCTAGCTCCAGAACTTTTTTCATCTTCCCAAACTGAAACTCTGTACCCATTAAACAATAATTCCCTATTTCTCCCTTCTCCCAGCCCATGCAACCACCATTCTGCTTTCTGTCTCTATGAATTGAACTACTCTAGGTATCTCATATAAGTGTTATCACACAGTATTTGTCCTTTTGTGAGTGGCTTATTTCACTTAGCATAATGTCCTGAAAGTTCATCCATGTGGTAGCACATGCCAGAATTTCCTTCCTTTTCAAGGCTGAATACTATTCCGTTGTATGTGTTATCACATTTTGTTTATCCTTTCATCTGTCATGGACACTTGAGTTGCTTCCACCTTTGAGCTTTGTGAATAATGCTGGTATGAACATGTGTGTACTGCATAGTTTCTTTTTAAAATTAACACAACAATGCTCTCTCTCTCTTTTTTTTTTTTTTTTGCTGAGGAAGATTTGCCCTGAGCTAACATCTGTGCCAATCTTCCTCCACTTTATATGTGGGATGCCACCAGAGCATGGCTGACAAGTGGTGTAGGTCTGAGCCCCGAATCTGAATCTGGAACCCGGGCCTCTGAAGGGGAGAGCACCGAACTTAACCACTATGGCATGGGGCCGGCCCCAACAATGCTCTCTTTTAACAAGACCATACATATTTTTTGGAAAATACGAGATATTTTTGGCTGACACTTAACATCATAATTTGGACCTTGGTGCAATACAATAATAGGAGAGTCATTTGCCAGTGCATGTCACTAAAAATTACATTTGGGATATATTTAGAGTCAGTCTTTCAAATTATAAAAAGAAATATAATTAAAGAGAAGACTCAAAACCTTTAAAGTAGAGGGCCAGCCCAGTGGTGTAGGTTAAGTCCACGCACCCAGCTTTGGTGGCCCAGGGCTTCGCAGGTTCAGATCCTGGGTGTGGACCTACACAGTGCTCATCAAGCAACGCTGTGGCAGTGTCCCATATACAAAATAGAGGAAGACTGGCACAGACGTTAGCTCAAGGACCATCTTCCTCACACGCACACAAAAAAACAAACAAATAAACCTTTAAAGCATTTTTCACTCAGTCTTGAGCTATTTGATAGAAAGGCTTGTCAGAGACAGAGTTCAGAGGCAGCCCATTGAATACAATCAACTCCAAATGAAGATAAAGCCTTTCCTATCATAACCAAAGGCTATAACAGTCTAGGATACTATTGATAGAATCTTGGATTCCTTAATGTAGAGAAAGTCTCAAATAAATAGAGTCTATTCAACCATATATTTGATATGTCAGAAAAGGTGCCAAAAAATAAGTTATAAAGGAAACCTAACCAATGAGCTATCAAAAACTTGAAGAGTGAAGAAAGGAAAGAGAGAGCCAGCCCTGATGCTCTAGTGGTTAAGGTTTGGTGCTCTCACTGTTTCGGCAGCCTGGGTTCGTTTCCCAGTCACGGAACCACCCATCTGTCAGTTGCCATGCTGTGGTGGTGGCTCACATAGAAGAACCAGAAGGACTTACAACTATGATATACAACCACGTACTGGGGGCTTGGGGAGAAGGAAAAAAAGAAGATTGGCAATAGATGTTAGCTCAGGGTGAATCCTTCCCTGCAAAAGAAAGAAAGGAAAAAAAGAAGGGGAAGGCAGGAAGGAAGGAAAAAGTGGAAAGGAGGGGGGAAAAGGAAGGGAGGAAGGGGAAGAAGAAAGAAAGAAAGAAGGGGTGGGGGAAGGAAGGAAGGAAGGGGGAGGAGGGAGGGCGGCCGGGCGATAAAAAGCCTTTGCATGCAGGCTGACCTGAGCTTAATGCTTGCTGCTACCTTTTCAAGTTGTGTGACTAGGCAAGATCTTAATCTCTTTAAACCCCAGTGTCTTTATCTGTAAAGTGATAAAACTAATGGTTTTTGTTTTATAGAGTAGTTGTGAGAACTACAGTAAATAATTCATATAACCATCAAGAAATGGTAGCTTTGACTATGTAAATAATATTATATTTAGTACCTGATTCATAATTGGCTCTCAAAAATGTTAGTTTCCTGCTTTTTTTTTTACCTAATTCTACCAATATTTTTGAGAGTTTGTTGTGCAAAGAAAAGGAGGTTTCTCTAGACCAATAGTATTCAAACGTTTTTCTCATACACCCTAAAAGGAACCTGAAAAAGTTATATACATTCTTGCACATGATTTGTCAATATAAGTTGAAAGAATAGCAAATTTTAATTTCCCCATATATTGTAAATATTAGCATTTTAAAAACAAAACTATTTCATCCCTCTTTAAAATGTACACGGTGGAATCTAAATATCATGGCAATTTGATACCCAGCATCATCCATTTAAACAAATACACAAACAAGTCTTTCTTTAACATTAAGAAATTTTGTCATTCCATTTTCTCCTTATTTTCATTCTACCTTCCTCTGAGAATTTTGTCCTAATGTAATATATTTTTATGCTTAACCATCTTTTATTGGTCAATAGAATGTAAATATTTCTAAACTTTAAAAATTTCCTGGGACACAAAAATCCAGGTATCAAATATTCATTCTGGATTGAGTTATCATTGTAATGCTTATCTGTACATAATTGATCAAAATAACACAAATACAGGGGGCCGCCTGGTGGCGCAGCGGTTTAGTCCGCGCTTGGCAGCCCAGGGTTCACGAGTTCGGAGCCTGGGAGCCCGCCGACGCACTGCCTGTCAGCCACGCTGTGGCGGCGTCCCATATAAAATGGAGAAAGATGGGCACGGATGTTAGCCCAGGGCCAGTCTTCCTCAGCAAAAAGGGGAGGATTGGCAACGGATGTCAGCTCAGGGCTGGTCTTCCCCACAAAAAAAATAAATAAAATAACACAAATACATTGCAAATTTCTATAACTATTAAACATAAAAAGTAAAATTTTTAACAGAAACAGAGCTCTTAATGAGAAGGAAGAGATTTTTTTTCCCCCAGTAAGTTAATGGATCCATTGATCATTAGTATTTCTTCCTAGAATGAGATAGGATTCAGCATCAACACTGTCCTTATTTTTTGTTTTTAGAGATTATAGATTTTTATAGATTATATTAGATTATATAGATTACATAGATTGTATTACAGATTTTATAGATTATACATTTCGTTTTTATAGATTTATAGGAAGCACTGTGAATCCCGCCGGCACAAATGCACTGGGGTTTGAATGCTCTTTCCCCAGGTCTTCCCCTGCTGCTTTCTCCTCAGTGTTCAGGTCTCAGCTCAGACGTGGCCTCCTCAGGGAGGCCTTGCCTGATGACCAGATCGAAAGTAGTCCCTCTGCAGCCCTTTACCCAGTTATGTGATCATCACTGCGCTTGTCACTATCTGCAGATGTCTTGTTTGGGTACTTACGCATTGTTCCTCTCTGCTAGAACATCAGTTCTATGAAGACAGGGGCCTTGTCTGCTCCTTGCTGACACGTGGCAGGCACTGTGATATAAACTCTTGTTGGATGGATGAATGAATGATATGCTTCTCTGAGAGGACCATTCATTTATAGAGCAGCCACTGGGAAAGGAACCATTCTCTCTCTAGATCATCAAGCCAAGATCCTCGGAGTGCCACAACAGAAGAGGAATGTCGTCGTGGGCGGGGAGCCTACTCTTGCGTCTTAAGAGTCATCTTGTGGAGCCAGCCCTGATGGCCTAGTGGTCAAAGTTTGGTGCTGTCATTGCTTTGACAGCAATGGCCTGGGTTCCTTTCACAGTTGCAGAACCACACCACCCCTCAGTTGCCGTGCTGTGGCAGTGGCTCACATAGAAGAACTAGAATGACTTACAACCAGGATATACAACAAAGCACTGGGGCTTTGAGGAGAAAAAAAAAAGATTGGCAACAGATGTTAGCTCAGGGCGAATCTTTCCCTACAAAAAAAATGCGAGCCACCTTGTGGTACAACTGATATTTGACTGGAATGATTAGACTTGGCTCAAAATAACAAAAGGAAAATAAACACAGACAGTAACATGCAACTGGATAAGCTGGGATATTTTCAGCCTGAGCTCCTCTCCGTGGTTGGAAATGTGTGGAAATACCTTTTGGTTGGTGTGGGGATTGGCGAATACCTGTTTCTAGTTGGCTTTCCACGGGCACGCTGAAGCCCTGCAATATGCAGGACAATCCTTCCTGGAAAGAACAGTCCCGCCCCAAACACGGACAGCATCCCTGTGAGAAACTCTGCAGTGCCAGGCCCACGCAGGACTGCGTCTCCACGCGGCATTTCAGCTTCTTACAACCAGGGGCACTCTTTAGCCTGGACAAAGTGAGTTCCCATTCCCATCTAAAGCCTGAGTTTCAGGTTTTCTGACCAAGCACCTGTCTCTTCCCAAATGAGATCAAAAAGAATGTCCACACCCTCTGAGGACAGCCCACCGCCACCCACCCTATCCAAACAATATAACACAACACAGAAGGCCCATCATTCCCAAAGGAGATACAGATTGTTACCACACAAAATTGTGGTTCTCTTGCCTGATGCACATAAAAAAGGCCAATTATTACGGCATCAACTTTTGGGACAAGAAATGTAGCTTTATTTTGTGAGATTGATCTGCAAGGAGACAGGGGGCATGTGCCCCCAGATCTGTCTCCCCAATCCAGGGCTTGGGGCACAATTTATGGGACGAAGGGCAGGGTGGTCTGAAGTGTGGAGATAGATGATCGGAGGTCAGGAGAAGTGAGGTAATTGATGATCTCCACAAGTGTAGTCAAACTTCATGCCTCTTCATAGGACTCATGTTCACAAAATGGTGGTGTTAACCATGATCTGAGGGTGGAGTTTTTAGCTCCTTGAGGTCAAAAAGGTCACTTATTGGGCATTTGTGCAAGCCCAGTTGATGGGTTGGTGGTCTCCACTGGCCTGAATTGGACAACGGGTCTCAGTTCCTGAAAGACAACTCTTAATTACTCTATTGATAAGATGGGGTAAATTCAACTGGTCCTGGAGGGCCAGAGGTTACAAGATGACTTTTAAAAACTTATTACACTGGTATCGGGTGGTGGGGAAAGTGCTGGGGAGGGGAAGAATCTACTTGACCTAGGAAAGGCTAGCCTAGTATTGTGAGAGATTAAATAATTTAAAATATCTGCTATCTTGCAACCTAATGCATTTCAGCCAGTGCTATGAAATGGCCTTTGTGAGCACTCATTACAACCAAATAGCAAGAACACAGATTTTCCCACCAGGAGGCTTGTGAAATGTTCCCTGTAACACCTCCTTAGTTTGTTCTTAGTACATTTTTCCCCCTCTAGTTAACCCAAATGTCCAGCTATTTTGTAAACTGTATTGTGATTCGATTTATTTTGTATAGGCCTTGTGCCACATAAAGACATGCAACATTGTTTTTCACCAAGCAGATTAGGTAGGGCTGCAGAGGAAAGATATTTACCTCCTCCCAGAATCTGTTTTCCTATTACAAAAATTTTAACCTTGAGTTTGAGCGGTGCACTTTAGCAGAAAGATTCCAGAATCTTGCACAGACAATTAATTTGAGATTACCAAGAAAAAAAATCGACTTTATTGGATGGCAAGAAACAGTGTTTAATAAGTTATAGCAGAGCACATATCTTATTCTCCATAACCCCAGACTAGAAATAACAAAAAATTTATTGACCATCTATGATGTGCCCCCAAAAGTTAATTCAACAGACTGCTTGTTGCATTTGCAGTACATGTATTAGCACATTTTAAACTCATTATCAAATAGTTCCTACTCACCAGTGTTTATATTATAAACATTTCACTAAAACTGAAAATTTTGGTATTAAAAACTTGGAAACGACTGGTTGTCATTAATCATGTAAAAAAGCTGCCTTATTCACTTGCTCCAGCTGCCGGCCTTCAGTGAGGATGGGGAGAAAACGGAAATGCAAATCACTTGACAGCATGTCTCTCTTAGCCGCAGGAAACGTATCTCAAACAACAGGGTTTTGTTCTTCGATTTCATGAGCAAGTGAGGATTGTTCCAGGCTGCCCTTGATCAGTGAACGGCGCAGTCCACCCCGAAACATTCCAACTAGAGCGGCCCTTTTCAGCCAATGCACTAACATACAGGCTTTTAGGATTCCTTTCTAGGTCAAACGTTCTTCACTTTTAACATGGGCTAAAGGCGACACGAGGCAGCAGGCTAGTGCTTTCCCCGGGCGCGCGACCCAGCCCGCCCGCGGCTCGGCGCGCTCCGGGGACGCGAGGGGGCGTGGTCCCGCGGGCGCGGGGCGGGCCCGACGTCCCCAGAGCCGGAAGAGGCGGAGTTTCCGAGGCGGCGGCGGGAAAAGAGGAGCCCGGAAGAGGCCCCGCCTCCTGGCCCGTTGCAGTCCGGGTCCAAGCTTCTACCGCGTCGCCATGCCAGCCTTCGGCTCCGAGCTGCAGCGCCCGCCCTCGCCGCCCGCAGCGCCTGAGCGGGGTGCCGAGCCCCACGGGGAGCTGCAGTACCTGGGGCAGATCGAGCACATCCTGCGCTGCGGCTTCCGAAAGGATGACCGCACGGGCACCGGCACCCTGTCGGTGTTCGGCCTGCAGGCGCGCTACAACCTGAGAGGTGATGCGGGAGGGCCCGGGCCTGGGTGGGCTCCGAGCTGCAGAGGGGAAAGCGCTCGGGGGAGGCCGGGCCCCACGGTCCACGTTTAGTCCCAACCTCGGTTCTCAAAGGTAGGGGCGGCATCCTTATCCCAATTTTACAGACGCCGAAACTGAGGCTCAGAGTTGAGAAAGGATTTGCGTAGGGTCACACGGACAGGAGTGACAGGGCTGGGAGGTTGTACCGGGCAGGTGCTTCTGGCTCCAAGGCCTGTGCTTTTAATCACCCCACTATGCTGTCTCCCCCGAAGCGGGCATGATCCTGTAGTGTCTGCCCCATTCTCGAGAGTGGCAGAGGCTCTGCCCGGGCTTGACCAAGGGCTTGGCTAGAGGCCCCCGCTCTTGCTCCTCCTCTTCCATGCCGGTGCTGGCCGTTCCGCTTTGCAAAATTTTTAAAGATTGGAGCGAAGATTTTGTGGGCGGGGCAGCAGCGGCGGGAAGAGAGAGAACTGACAGGCGCGGGCGGGAACTTGTGGTTCCTGACTGTTTTTCCCATCCGGTCGGTCCCACGAACCAGCTTTCCTCTTAAATCTTGAAAGAGGAACGCGAGAGTCCGAGTAGAAGTTCTTAGTCGTCTTTTCCTTTAAAACTGGATGGCTCCTGGGAAGAGGTGTCTCATGGGGGTTCTTAGGGTCAGGCTTTCAGGGGACAAAGGGGCGGGATGGAGATGGGCACAGGACGTATATCCTTGACTCGAGTGTGGAGGGTGGTTTGGGTGGGGAGACCCACTATTGGTGAGGCAGATTCACTATGGTCGGGCGAGAAACCCTCCATCCCACACCCAACTGGAGACTGGAAAATACCGGGCGCCGTGGCTGGTCTGGCTTGGACAGCTTGGGGAGTTTCGTCTGAGCTGCACCTTCCTGCAACTCCAGGTGCAGTGGCCTCCAAAGGCCTCAGACATAGTTTTTACCCCAGCCCTGCTACTTGGACGGTGAGCAAGTTTCTTAACCTCTCTGGTCTTCAGCTTCCTCATGTGCTCAATGCTCAGTAGGCAATTCTGACAAAAGTAGATGCTTGAAAAATCTATTAATTGACTTTACAACTGATACTGTGCACTGAATAGGTGCCGAATTTAGAGATAAGCTTTTACATTTTTATTTCTCTATTGCTTGATGCAAACTTCTGTATTGCCTCCTGGTGCCTGTAAAATAATGCTGCCTCAAGGAGGGCTGTTTTGAGGATTAAGTAGGATTGTGCATATAAAGTGTTTAAATAGTTACTATTTTTGGTACACTTAAAAAATGGAGGTCAATTTGCTTACAAATATTTAAAAACTTATTCTTTAGTTTTGGCCAGGGTGACATCTACTATCCTCTGGTCCTGGGCGAGTTTTCCCTGGAGGGATAATCATGAAATGTCCTGGGAGCCTGCAGGCTTGTCTAGGGCACATTTCGTGTGTTGTCACACCTCTGCGAAGGAGTCACACTAACTGGGTAGTGGATGGTAGTTTTTCCATGTCCCACAGGGGCATCCCTGCCTGGCTCTGCCCCATGTCACTGGGGAATTCCTGTGTCTGGTGGCGAGGGGCTCAGGTGGGCACTCTCAATCTGAACTGTGTCACTGACTTGCGCTGCAGCCTGGGAGCCCCACCCTGACCGAAGTTTTCCAGTTGCTCCTGTTATGTCCTGGGGCACTTTTCTTCCACAGAGAAGGTTGGATGGCATGTTCTATTTTCCCATCTTGAGAGTATATGGCAAACTCTTTTTCAGATGAATTTCCTCTGCTGACAACCAAACGTGTTTTCTGGAAGGGTGTTGTGGAGGAGTTGCTGTGGTTTATCAAGGTAAAGAAGTTGCTGCTATTGGAAATTGACCATCTAGTCTCAACACAGCACCAGTGAGATCCTTTTACATGTTACTCCCCCCTTAAAGCCTATGGTGGCTCCCATTTCACTCAGTAAGAGCCAAGCTCCTTACCGGGGCCTCTGTCCGGCTCTGGCCTCCTTGCTAATCTTTGAGTACACGGGCACGTTCCCTCCTAGGGCTCTGGCACTTGCTAGCCTTGCCCCTGGAACCTTCTTCCCCCACATATATCATGACTCACTCCCTCACCTCCTTCAAGTCTGCTCAGTGAGCCTCCCCTGACCTCCAGATCTAAGACTGTGATTACCCCCACACACCCTCCTCCCACCCCTTCTTTGTTTACCCCGTAGAGAAGCATCATCACCTGATGTATAATGTCTGCCCTCCCCCTTCCTCCCCTATGAGGGGGAAGGCAGACAATAAATAAGTATAATGTAAACTCCGTGAGGGGGGAGGATCGTTTTTCTTGTTCACTGTTGTATTCCCACGGCCTAGAACACAGCCTGCCACATAGTAGGCCCTCAGCATGAGTTGATCACTGAATGTAGACCCCAGCTGTGTTCTACCATATGTTCGAGAACATATGGTAACAAGCTGTACCTCTTCCAAAGAGCCATGTAGGTACCTCGGGCAAGGTTTGCGGAGTGCCGTGATGACAGTCAGCGGCCACGCCTGAGCTTCCCTTTGTTTCGTCTCCTGGTCCAGACCAGGTCAGAGGGTATCTCAGGACATGGGCTCTGTTCTGGGCCGAGCTAGAAGTTGGGATCCTTTCTACAGAGCACTTGGTGTGGCTTGTATGGTCTTGAGCCAAACCAGATGCAAGACCTCTTATTGCATTTCAGAAAGGGATTAGATTTGGATCCAATCCAGTCTCCCTTAGTTCTGTATTCTTGGGATATTTTCTTCTGTGCCGACCTATCTCAACTGATAGTGAGCCTCTAGTTACACATACATCAGCAGAATTCTCGAAAGAGGACATTTGTAACCTGGCTAGAGCCCAGTCTGAACGGACGGAAGGGGAGACTTGGAGCAATATGTGAAAGATTGAGAAATGAGTTATTAGAAGTGAAAAATTAGTACAAACTCGACAATAGAAAGAGGAGGAAATGAGATGCTCAAAAATAAAAATGCATTCACCAGGTTTATCTTAAAGCTTGAATTCAGGAATCTAAGAAATCCTTACCAGGAACATGTCAGACTCACCTCTGATAGGGTTATTCCATTAGTGACTCGATAACATACAGGAGTCAGAAGGTACCTGTACGTCAGGTGGGATCTGCAGGCAAGATGGAGAGATGGGGTCTGAGCAGTAGTTAATATCTATTGAGCACCAAGCGTTTTGCTTGTATTATCTAATCCTCACAGTAATATGTGTGGTCAGTACTATTGCTGTGCTCTTTTGTAGATGCGAATATTGAGGCTAGAGGGGTCAGGGAGCTGGTCAGAAGAGAAGGGAGGTAGAGGGTGGGCACAGAGCCCAGGTGTGTGGGGCACAGTAGCCTTGCTTGTAATCGTTACATCGCATCATACCCAGAGGCACCAGAGGCTGATGGGGTCTGTCCTTGACCTGGATGCATGATCAGGGTACAGGTTAGGATGATACGGACTAAATCTAATGAGATGAAATATAAGAAAAAAATATAAGGCTTGTACTTGGCAAAAAAAAAAAACCAACAACACCTTAACTGTGCAAGTATAGGTTGGGGATAAACATAACTCTCTAGTGGCAAACCTCCAGATAAGGTATGTGACTGACACATTTGCCAGAAAAGCTGATACTAATTAGGCCAGTCAGTAGAAATATCCTATATTCCAGGTCTCAGAGACAGCAAACAGATTGCATATGAGGCATTAAATTCATTTTGGAGCATCACACTTAGACATACAACACATTTGGTTAAGAAACATGAAACTGTCAGATAAGGAATGACTAGGAATAATGTCAGATAAGGAATAATTAAAGCACTTAGAGATGTGTAGTCTAGAAAATTTAGATGAGGGGAATAGGGAAAAAGAGTTGAGAGGGTGATTCCAAAGAAGGGATCAGTCTGGAGGCCTTCAAAAAGTTTGGGCTGCGACCAGCCTACTTAGAGATAGGGGCTGTGCAGGGCTGTGTCAAGTGCCTGTCCCCCAGCGTGTCAGCAAGGCTGGAGGCCCACTTGTTGGGACGCTCTTATGGCATCAGCCCCGATGGCTCAGAATTCACTGGGATGCCTGCTCTCTACTCTCCCGTCTCTTCCAGGGATCCACAAATGCTAATGAACTGTCTTCCAAGGGAGTGAAAATCTGGGATGCCAATGGGTCCCGAGACTTCTTGGACAACCTGGGATTCTCCACCAGAGAAGAAGGGGATTTAGGCCCAGTTTATGGCTTTCAGTGGAGGCATTTTGGGGCAGAATACAAAGATATGGATTCAGGTGAGGACTGACGGTTGCCTCAGATTTCCTGTGTGCTCATCATAGCTTGAGTTTGCTCCATTGTTTCAAAAAAGCCTGGGGATAAGAAGTCAATGACTGGGGAGCTCATGTATAACTGACTTTGTGAGAGGCTGTTTGAGATTCAGGAAGCACAACTAAACCTCACAGAGGTCAGATCACACTCTTGGTGATTAGCATTGATTGGGTGTTGGGCACTTTTCCATACCTTGTTTCATTGGCAGATAGCGACATGGTCGCTGTGTTGGGGAATAAGGTAGGAAGTTCAGCCGGGGGATAAGACGCCCAGGGATTGCCTTGCTGCGGCTTTGGTCTCCCTTTTCAAGACTGAGCCGCCCAACACACTGTAGGTGGCGCTGATGTGAGAGCATGGTTCTTGGATCACCCTTCTCTCCCTGCCCTGCTGGGATGGAGGAAGATGAAACTTCTCACTCCTGGATGACCACCTTCCTCTGTCACTAGATTTCACCACTTGCTGAGTGTCACAGAGCCCAGCCCTGGTCCCTTGACCCTTCCTGTCCCCCATGTCCTTAGGTCAGGGATTGCAAAAGCAAGTGCCTGCCTTGGTGGGGGTGTGTGTGTGTGCAGGCATGTGGGCAGGAAGTAACTGTGCTGGCTGGGCAGAGACCAGCGGCCTGGGGAGCATGAGTCTCATCCGAAGGGGACAGTCACTTCTCACTTCCAGCTAGCTAGAGGGATTTATTGTCAGCATTCCTCAAGCCTAAAATCTGCATTTTGTGTGAGATCTTGAGAGCTTTTGAATGTTGGCATGAACTTCAGTAAGTTTAAAAATGCTGTGCAGACTGGGAATAGGCAGATTCATAGAGACAGAAAGTAGAATGGTGGTTGCCAGGGGCTGGGGAGTCGTTTAGTGGGTGCAGAGTTTCAGTTTGGGAAGATGAAAAAGATCTGGAATGGATAGCGATGATGGCTGTACAATATTGGGAATGTACTTAATGCCACCGACTGCACACTTAAAAATGGTTAAAATGGTCAGTTTAATGTTCTGTAAACTTTGCCACACATACACACACACGTGTGCGCGCAAAGCTGTGTGGGCCAAACTATTCTGCAGGTAAATAAATGGTCTGTCAGTTGTTAGTGTGCAACTTCTGTCCTAAGACCTCCTCAGGATGTGAGACTGCTCCTCTGGCTTAATTGTGCCTTAATTCCTGTCTAGTGTTCAGTTATTTATTCTCGCTAAGGGGCCTAATAATATTATGGCCTTAGTTTAGAGTTGTATGAGTGATCAGCTGTTGGATTTCAGTAGGGGAGTTTGTCTTTTCTGTTTGTTTTAAATTTTTATCCTGAAATAATTATAGGTTCACATGAAGTTACAAAAAAATATACAGAGAAGTCCCTGTGCCCCTCACCCAGTTTTCCCCAATGATAACATCTTAATGTAACATCTTACATACGTCCACAGAGCTTATCAGATTTCTCCAGTTTTCCATGCAGTCGTGCTTGTGTGTGCACGTGCGCACACATGTGCAATCTGAGTACGTGTAGATTTATGTAACCACCACCACAATCAAGGTACAAAACTGTACCATCACAGTTCATCTTTTTTTTTTAATCTTTCATATTGCCTTTTTGGAACTGTGATTGTGACAGGACTCCCCGCCCCCCCCAATTAAGAACTACTGGACTAGAACATAGCCTGCCACCAGTAAGTGGAAGTTTAACCAGAGGGCCTGTGAAGTTTGCACTTCTCAGCTTCCAGTTCCAGTGCAGAAGGAACTTCTCCAAGAATTAAGTCCAGAGACCAGAAATGGGAGAAAAGTACAAGGCAATATAATAATTATAAAGGTTTTCTGATATTCACAAGTCAATAGGTGTTTAGCTGCTAAATTGCAATTTTAGGTGGAAGTGTTGGAAGGATAGTGTCTAGATCACAGAAAGGAATCCATAGTTCTGTTAGTGGGAACCTGTATGGAACAGTATATTCTATTTAAAATCTGGTACTTTCCGTGGCAGTGAAGTGTGAAAGAATGGTTGATGGGTATGGAGACTAAGCCCCATGGGGACCACTGGAAGAAACAGATTGTTGAGATTAGAGGCTAGCAATAGGTGGAGGGGAAGGAGATGACACCATGACAGACCAAATATTTAAAGGAGTTTTACATAGAAAAGAAAACAGATTTTGTTATGGCTCCAGAGGACAGACCTAGGAACCTAGACAGGGCCCTGAGCTCAACCCAACGAGATCAGAGAAATTTGTAGAGTGCGTTGGTTATCTTATAACCATGGGCCAAGGAGGGCTGTGGAAGAGTGATAGATGACCTCTAAGCCCATCTCATGAGATGCTGTGATTAACATGTTTACATGTTCTCTCTTTTTGACAATTCTACAGATTATTCAGGTCAAGGAGTAGACCAACTGCAAAAAGTGATTAACACAATCAAAACCAACCCTGACGACAGGAGAATCATCCTGTGTGCTTGGAATCCAAAAGGTTGAGAGCATCCCAGTCATCCTCTCTTGTCTTAACTGTACCATTAGTGCACAGGGCAGCATTATGGCCTTGTGTGGAGGCAGCCAGCAGGAGGCGGGCCCTGAGAACTGTCCCCAGCCACACGGCTGCTTGTGTGAGTCACACAAGGGCACTTGCCTGGGCAAGTCACACTTGGCACTATTTTCACATTGAGATGCTGGGGTTGGACCCAGATGATCTTAATTGTGTATTGGTGCTCATTCTTACTCAAAAAAGGGCTCCAAATTGCCTATAAGAATGCATGTAGGATTTTAACTTTTTAATTTTTATTTATTTATTTATTTGCTGAGGAAGATTCATCCTGAGCTAATGTCTGTGCCAGTCTTCCCCTATCTTGTATGTGGATTGCTGCCACAGCATGATTGCCAACGAGTGGTGTAAGTCTGCGCTTGGGAGCCAAACCCAGGCCTCTGAAGTGGAGTGCACTGAACTTAATCACTAGGCCATGGGGCTGACCCCCAGATTTTAACTTTTTAAATCAGAGGAGATGAAGTTTCAGATCACCTCCACCTCGATATTATTAACATCTTTAACAACTGTGTTGTAAAATTCAACTTTACCAAGGTGTAATAAATATCCAGAGTGGAATATTTGCATTTATAATGGAGACTTTGAATATAGGAGGATTTTCCTGGGGCCCCTGCAAATGAGTTAAATGAATTCCTCCTATACTTTTTGTTTGCTGCCATGACAGTAGCACAAGTAGTTAATTTCAGCTTGAGTGGAAGAGTGTTGCTTCAGCGGGAGAGGTACACCCACAGAAGTCTGTCCGTGGACAGGTCTCTGTTGGCTCTGTGCCATCCCTGGGACTGGAATGGTCTGCTTTTGATGTGAGGGGCCCGGGGGTCACTATGGCCCAGTGGCTCTTTTGATCTCTACTGTATGCGTTGGCTCTGTTTGCCTCTTATTTTACTTTGCCTATAGTTATGTTCTTTAAAACCACCACCCCACCTCATTTTCCTCTGTGCTGGCCCCTCAGATCTTCCTCTCATGGCTCTACCTCCGTGCCATGCCCTTTGCCAGTTCTACGTGGTGAATGGTGAGCTGTCCTGCCAGCTGTACCAGAGGTCTGGAGACATGGGCCTGGGTGTGCCCTTCAACATTGCCAGCTACTCCCTGCTCACCTACATGATTGCACACATCACGGGCCTGAAGGTGGGCTGCCCTCAGAAGGAACTATTGCTGCCAGTCTGATGCCCTGAGTCCTTCGGTTCTTTAACATGGGAAATCTAATTGCAGAAGATTCAGTCTCTGATTAGTTTTAAATAAGAAATGAACTTGCTTCTTTGTAACTTCCCATGGAACTTCCCTGTCTTTGTGGTCTATATAAACTAACAGGTTTATGTAGGTTGTTTGTAGTACAAGATAACTTTTTTCATAAAGCTACACTGGTTAAATTCTTTTTTTTTTGTGGGGAAGACCAGCCCTGAGCTAACATCTGTTGCCAATCTTCCCCTTTTTGCTGAGGAAGACTGGCCCTGGGCTAACATCCGTGCCCATCTTCCTCTACTTTTTATATGGGACGCCGCCACGTAATGGCTGACAGGCAGTGCGTAGGTGGGCGCCCGGGATCTGAACTTGCGAACCCCGGGCTACCAAGCGCGGACTAAACCGCTGCGCCACCGGGCGGCCCCTGGTTAAATTCTTTATTTCCTAAAAAGCTTTGGGATGTCCACATATTCTATATAATGCGTTTTTGTGGGGGGTTTTTTTTTTTTTTTTGGTGAGGAAGATTAGCCCTGAACTAACATCTGTTGCCAACCCTCCTCTTTTTGCTAAGGAGGATTGGCCCTGAGCTAACATGTGTGCCCATCTTCCTCTATTTTATATGTGGGACGCCTGCCACAGGATGGCTTGATGAGTGTTGCATAGGTCTGTGCCCGGGATCTGAACCTGTGAATCCTGGGCTGCTGAAGCAGAGTGTGTGAACTTAACCATTATACCACCGAGCCAGCCCCTGTAATGTGTTGTGTTATGTTTTGTTTTTGTGAGGAAGACCAGCCCAGAGCCAACATCTGTTGGTATTCTCCCTCCTTTTGCTGAGGAAGACTGGCCCTGGGCTAACATCCGTGCCCATCTTCCTCTACTTTATATGGGACGCCGCCAAGGCATGGCTGACAAGCAGTGTGTCGGCAGGCGCCTGGGATCTGAACCGGCGAACCCTGGGCTGCCAAGCGCGAACTAAACCACTGCACCAGCGGGCCGGCCCCTGTAATGTGTTTTTAAAAGAGGTATTTTAAAGAAATTGAAACTAACATTTACTGTTTTGCTTTCTCCTGTGGGGTTCAGCCAGGTGACTTTGTACATACTTTGGGAGATGCACATATTTACCTGAATCATGTTGACCCGCTGAAAATGCAGGTAAGAATTCTGTCTGTCACACTTTGGAGTTTGGTACCTTCCCTTGATAAAAGGTTGATGTATAGAACATTCCTCATGTAATAGGCATTCTGCTGGGTGCGGTGACAGAGGTGAGATGATCTGCTCCAACTGCAGAGCTTCAGCTGAGGGATTGGTAGTGGGCAGGTGGGCAGGGACAAGGCAGACATATGCCTCAACCTCCATAGGTACTTAATGTGACAGGTGCTGTGAGGTACTAAATACCAATACCAGAGAGGAAGACCTGCATTTGGACCAGGGGAGTTAGGACCTTCCAGAAGTGGCATTTCAACTCTTATTTTTACTGGAAGCAGAACTTAAATACAAATGTTTTCCCTTAATTTTATGCTAAATACAGTACTTAGATCTGAACTTCCAAAAGTCTGTCCATTCAAATCCATAAGTTACAGCAGCCAACAAATAATGATTTGAAATGACAATAAAAATATGCGAGTGTCTGTGCTTAATGAGCCCCAAGGAAAAAATTTTGAACCAAAAACGTTTTAGCCTTTTCCAGATGAGATCTGGGTTTGGAAGTTTCCCTCTGAGGGAACTTGGCTGCTTTTGATGAGAGGGTGACTTCAGGGTTCATCCAGATGCTTCTTTCTGGCTGTCTGCTGGACAGAACAGTGTGAAGTCATGGCCTGTGTCCAGTGCCTCATTGCCACTGTCTGTTCATCCCAGAAATCCTAGCTTGCATCCCTTTCTGTTAATTGTCAACAGATGTCATCTTTCCTTGTCCTTGCTGCCAGGGAGTTGGGATGAGGGTCGTGGGACTCAAGTAACCATATTCAGTGCCAGCTGTGAGTTACCCATACAAAAGTAAGACTGTCTCCTCCTTAATAAATGGACCGAGAGCACTTAATTATAAGAACTTACACCTGGTGAGCAACCTTGTGATTCCACAAGGTACCCTTCATTCTGCACGTGTGTGAGAGAATCAGCTATGCTCCAACAGTGTTGCATAACCAGGGACAAGGTGTCTAGTGTTACACCCCGTAAAATAATACTTTGTTGGTAAAATACTGTGTACTTGTTTCGTGAAGGGACATGGGAACAAAATTCAAGCAGGTCATACAGGTATGGCAAAATAATGGTCTTTTGTTTTTAGCTTCAGCGAGAACCGAGGCCTTTCCCAAAGCTCAGAATCCTTCGGAAAGTCGAGACAGTTGATGACTTCAAGGCTGAAGACTTTCAGCTTGAAGGGTACAATCCACACCCAACCATTAAAATGGAAATGGCTGTTTAGAGCGCTTTGAAAGGACGTTTTCAGTCTTTAGGGGTTGGACTGGATGCCCTGGTGAAAGTTCTTTTTGTTCTAAAGAAAGAAGGAACTAGGTCAAAAATCTGTCGGTGATCTGTCAGTTATTATTAACTTTTAAGGCTGTTGCCACTGGCAAATCTAACTGTGCTAGGTCTCTTAGTAATAAAGGGCCTTGAGTTTCGTTAACCCAAGGATGTATGGAAATGCTGAGACTATACATAAAGTCAGGAGAGTGAAAACTTACATACTCTTAACAAAAACACGTACATGCATTTCAATCCTATGTTTTTATGAAGGTCAATCAATTTCAAGAATTTTATAAGCTATTCACCCAAACTTGAGTGAGCTGAATAACATCAGTCATAATGATAATGCATAGTTAGTCTGGTTATGAATGTTTAAAGTCATATTTGTTTTTTATATTGCTATAATAAAGAAGTGTTCTGCTTTCATTTGTTTGGTTTTTTTTAAATTCTTTTGTTCTCTTATAGTCTTTTAATTGATTTATTATTTTCTTTGCAGTAACATTGGTTTATAACATTGTATAAATGTCAGCTGTACATCCTTACACTTCTATTTCTGCATAGATTACATCACATTCATCACCCAAATACTGATTACAGTCCGTGACCACACACCTGTGCCTAATCCCCCCTTTTGCCCTCCTCCTTCTCCGCTTCCCCTCTGGTAACCACCAATCCAATCTCTGTCTCCATGTGATTGTTTTCTGTTATTTTTATCTTCTACTTAATAGTGAGATCACACGGTATTTGACTTTCTCCCTCTGACTTATTTCTCTTAGCATAATAACCTCAAGATCCATCCATGTTGTCCCAAATGGCCAGATTTCAACATTTCTTATGGCTGAGTAGTATTCCATTGTGTATATATACCACATCTTCTTTATCCATCATCCCTTGATGGGCAGTTAGGTTACCTGTTTCCAAGTCTTGGCTATTGTGAATAATGCTGTAATGAACATATGGGTGCATGTATCTTTACGCATTGTTGTTTTCATATTCTTTGGATAAATACCCAGCAGTGGAATACCTGGATTGTATGGTAGTTGTATTCTTAATTTTTTGAGGAATCTCCATACTGTTTTCCATAGTGCCTGCACCAGTTTGCACTCCCTCCAGAGTTCCCTTCTTTCCACATCCTCTCCAGCATTTGTTGTTTTCTGTCTTGTTAATTATAGCCATTCTGTTGGGAGTGAGGTGATATTTCATTGTAGTATTGATTTGCATTTCCCTGATAGTTAATGATATTGAACATCTTTTCATGTGCCTATTGGCCATGTGTATATTTTCTTTGGAGAAATGTCTGTTCAGGTCTTTCGCCCTTTTTTTTTTATTGTGAGGAAGACCAGCCCTGAGCTAACATCCGTTACCAATCCTCCTCTTTTTTGCTGAGGAAGACTGGCCCTGGGCTAACATCTGTGCCCATCTTCCTCTACTTTGTATGGGACGCCGCCACAGTATGGCTTGACAAGTGGTGTGTCTGTCCGTGCCCAGGATCCAACGTGCGAACCCCGGGCTGCTGAAGTGGAGTGCGTGAACTTAACTACTACGCCACTGGGCCGGGCCCCTGCCCATTTTTAAATTGGGTTGTTAGTTTTTTTGTTGTTGAGATGTATGAGTTCTTTATATATTTTGGATATTAACCCCTTATCAGATAGATGGTTTGCAAATATCTTCTACCAATTGTTAAGTTGTCTTTTCAGTTTGATGTAGTCCCATTTGTTTATTTTTTCTGTTGTTTCCCTTGCCTCGTCAGACATGGTACTTGAAAATATGCTTCTAAGACCAGTGTGGAAGAGTGTAGTGCCTGTTTTCTTCTAGAAGTTTCATGGTTTCAGGTCTTACATTCAAGTCTTTAATCCATTTTGAGTTAATTTTTGTGTATGGTGTAAGATAATGGTCTACTCTCATTCTTTTGCATGTGGCTGTCCAGTTTTCCCAACACCATTAATTGAAGAGACTTTCCTTTCTCCATTGTATGTTCTTGGCTCTCTTGTCGAAAATGAGCTGTCCGTAGATGTGTGGGTTTATTTCTGGGCTCTTGATTCTGTTCCATTGATCTGTGTGTCTGTTTTTATGCCAGTACCATGTTGTTTTTGTTACTATAGATTTGTAGTATAGTTTGAAATCAGGGAGTGTGATACCTCCATCTTTTTTCTTTTTTCTTAGGATTCCTTTGGCTATTTGGGGTCTTGTGTTGTTTCATATAAATTTTAGGATTCTTTGTTCTATTTCTGTGAAAAATGTTGGAACTTTGATAGGGATTGCATTGAATCTGTAGGTTGCTTTAGGAAGTATGGGCATTTAACAGTTAAGTCTTCCAATCCAAGAACACAGAATATCTTTCCATTTCTTTATGTCTTCTTCAGTTTCTTTCAACAATGTTTTATAGTTTTCAGTGTACAGATCTTTCATCTCTTTGGTTAAGTTTACTCCTAGGTATTTTATTCTTTATTTTTGGTGAGAAAGATTGGCCCTGAGCTAACATCTGTTGCCAATCTTCCTCTTTTTGCTTGAGGAAGATTGTCCCTGAGCTAACTCTGCCAGTTTTCCTCTATTTTGTATATGGGATGCTGCCACAGCACGGCTTGATGAGTGGTGTGTAGGTCTGTGCTGGGATCCGAATCCGCAAACCCCGGGCCGCCGAAGCAGAGCGTGTGAACTTAACTACTGTGCCACTGGGCAGGCCCCAGTATTTTATTCTTTTTGTTGCAATTATAAATGGGATCGTACTCTTAATTTCTCTTTCTGCTACTTTGTTGTTAGTGTGTAGAAACACAACTGATTTTTTTATGTTGATTTTGTATCCTGCAACTTGACCGTATTAATAATACGTATTGACCGTATTAATAATATGGTATATCATGTTGCTGTCTTATTTCCTTTTATGTCTGTTGATAATTGCTTTATATATTTATGTTGGGTGCATAGATATTTACATCTGTTATATCCTCTTGTTGGATTGTTCCCTTGATCATTATGTAGTGCCCTTCTTTGTCTCCTGTTACATTTTTTGTTTTAAAGTCTATTTTGTCTTGATATAAGTATTGCTACCCCAGCTTTCTTTTCATTGCCATTTGCATGGAGTATCTTTTTCCATCCCTTCACTTTCAGTTTGTGAGTGTCTTTAGGTCTGTAGTGTGTCTCTTGTATGCAACATTTATATGGGTCTTGTTTTTTAATCCAATCAGCCACCCTGTGCCTTTAGATTGGAGCATGTAGTCCATTGACATTTAAAGTAGGTATTGGTAAGTATGTACTTATTGCCATTTTGTTACTTTTTTCCTGGGTGTTTTAGTAGTTCTTCTCTGTTCCTTTCTTCTTCTCTTGCTCTCTTCCCTTGTGGTTTGATGGCTTTCTTTAGTATTATGTTTGGGTTCCTTTCTCTTAGTCTTTTGTGTATTTATCATAGGTTTCTGGTTTGTGATTACCATGAGGTTCATATATAATAACCTACATATATAGCAATGTGTATTAAGTTGATGGTCTCTTTAGTTTGACCTCTTTCTAAAAATTCTACTCTTTTACTCCCCTTCTCCCACATTTTATGTTTTTGATATCATATCTAACCTCTTTTTCTGTGTGTGTGTATCCATTGCCCTCTTATGGAAATAGGTAATTTTAGTACTTTTGTCTTTTAACTTTCATATTATCTTCCTAGGTGGTTGATTTGCTACCTTTACTGTATTTTTGCCTTTACCAGTGATTTTATTGCTTTTTTTTCCTGATAATTTTCTTATTTCTATTTGTGGTCTTCTCTTTCCCGCTTAAATAAGTTCCTTTAGCATTTCTTGTAAAACTGGTTTCTTGGTGATAGACTCCTTTAGTTTTTGCTTGTCTGGGAAACTCTTTATCTCCTTCCATTCTGAATGATAACTTTGCTGGGTAGAGTATTCTTAGCTGTAGGTTTTTTCCTTTCAGCACTTTAAATATATCATGCCACTCCCTTCTAGCCTGTGAAGTTTCTGCTGAGAAGTCAGCTGATGGCCTTATGGGGTTTCCTTTATATTTAACCTGTTGCTTTTCTCTTGTAGCTTTTAGGATTCTCTCTTTAATTCTTGAAATTTTAAAGTGTCTTGGTATGGGCCTCTTTGGGGTTACCTGTTTGGTGCTCTCTGTGCTTCCTGTTCCTGGATATCAGTTTCCTTCCTTAGGTTAGGAAAGTTTTCACCTATTATTTCTTCAGATGTGTTCTCTGCCCCTTTGTCTCTCTCTTGTCTTTCTGGGACATCTATAAGGCAGATGTTAGTGTGCTTGATGTTTTCCCAGAGGTCCTTAGACTTCCTTGTTCTTTTTTTTTTGGTGAGGAAGACCAGCCCTGAGCTAACATCCGTTGCTAATCCTCCTCTTTTTGCTGAGGAAGACTGGCCCTGGGCTAACATCCGTGCCCATCTTCCTCCACTTTATATGGGACGCCACCATGGCATGGCTGACAGGCAGTGCGTCGGCGGGTGCCCGGGATCCGAACCCGCGAACCCCGGGCTGCCAGGCGCGGACTAAACCGCTGCGCCACCGGGCCGGCCCCTTCCTTGTTCTTTTTAATTCTTTTTTCTTTTAGCTGTTTAGCTTGGGTGATTTTCTCTAATCTTTCGTCCAGCTCGCTGATCTCCTCTTCTGTATCATCTACTCTGCTATTGAGTCCCTCTAGTGAATTTTTCATTTCCAATAATGTAGTCTTCATTTCTGATTGGTTCTTTTTTATATTTTCCAATTGTTTTTTGATGTTCTCACTGAGTTCATCCATTCTTCTCCCAAGATCAGTGACCATCCTTATGAGTTTTTGTTTGAACTCTTTGTCATGTAGATTGTCTTTATTTCATTTAGTTCTTTTTCTGGGGTTATGTCCTGTTCCCTTACTTGGAATGTATTCCTTTGTCTCCTCATTTTGCCTCTTTCTCTGTGCTTATATCTATGCATTAGGTGGGTCAGCTACGTCTCCTAATCTTGGAGAGGTGGCCTTATGTAAGAGATGCCTTATGAGGCCCAGTGGTGTGCTTCCCTCTCATCACCAGTTCCAAATGTTCCAGGAGTGACTCCTCTGTGCACTACGTGTGTCCTTCTGTTGTGGCAGGGTTGCTCTTGCTGCAGGTGCCTGCGGAGGCTAGGCTGTTCCCCTGGCTGGCTGGTTGTAATGCTTACCTGTGTGTGGCTACTATGGATCCTTCAGTCACTTTATCAGGTGTGGGGAGCCCCAACACAGTTGTCTGCAAGGTCTAACAGCACATTCCTGTTGCAGTTTTTCTGCTAAGTGAGTAGGCCCCCAGCGTGGCTGCTTGTTATGCTCAGGGGCTGACAATTGCCAGAGGTCTCCAGTCTGCAAGGCTCTTGTCAGCCCTCTCAGGATTGCAGGTGAGTGCAGCTAGTCCCAGGCACAGGAGCACCCAATTGTTTCAGGCTTTGAAAGGTGGGGCCTATCCCCTATGTGGCTGTTTGAGAAGCTCAAGTCTTCTCCAGTTGACAAGCCCCACTGCCCACCTGGGCACACACTGTCAACACAGTCCTGCCCTGTGTCTGTGCCTCAACCCCCTGAAGTAGACCCACTCACCCCACTGCGGAGACCCCCATGCTCCACCCACTCCTCACGCACACCCTGTCCTTCAGAGGCAGACCCACTTGCCCAACTGCAGAGGATCCAGGCACCCAGCCTATGCAGGCCCACAAGTTGCTCAACGGCTTGCTGTTGGGTGGGTCCAGTCCCTAGGGCAGGCTGCTTGCCCTGGCTGAGCTGGATTCAATTGGTGCTCTAGTGGGTTGGGCAGACTCTGAGCTAACAGGGCTAGGGAAAGAACTCCAATGGTGTCTGCATCACACCTGGGGTCACTATAACGACTGCTGCCAATGTCTTAGTCCCTGGAGAGTTCTCACCCCTCACCGAGATGGGCCCTTTAAGAGCCAGCTTTTTCTCTTTTATGTCTGATACCTTTTCTGGTGGTATTCCCCATTGTAGTTAATAGCCAGCAAAGCCAGATATTATGATACTCATCTTGGTTGTGCTGAGCCCAAAAAATGTTTATAGCAGTAATGCTCCCCCCACTCCTCCAAAGAAGGCTGCATACCTTAGGATTGCTCCCAGCCAGCCATGAAGCGCCACGGCTTGCAAAGGTGGCTTTCTCTCCAGAAAGGAATTTCTGCCTCTTCCACCTCAGTCATCACTGTCCTTTGTTGCAGGGGTTCTTTTTATCCATTTTTCAGTTCTCAGGGGTAATTGTTCCAAGAGTAGTTATAAATATTTGTTGTGTCCATTGGGAGGAGGTGAGTTCAGAGTCCGCCTATACCACCATCTTGACACCTCTCTCCTGTTTCTTTTAAAAATTCTATATTGCCATTCTGCTCACTTCCTAAAATATATTTAAAACTGAATCCTCCTAAATACATTGTATTCTTGTTTGCATACTGCTTAGAGAGAGAGCATATATTTTAGAAATGGTGACTATGCTATTTTGCCCTATTTTTCTGTGATTCATCTAATTCTGGCTGCATTTTATCATTAAAATAATGATTTATGATAAAGGTTTTTTTAAGGGTTATAAATAATAGTGTGAAATACCATTTTCCCTGGTTAGTGTCAGTATAGTGTGAATTCTCTAATAATACACCTGGACTATGCAAGCAAGGATGCTAAACCACTTTAGGGCTCATCAGTGGTCTCTTTTTCACCTTTGTTGCATCCAGATAACCCCATGGTGTGGCAGAACTATTTTTATTCTGCTAATTTATGACAAGTGTTAAGTAGAAAGAATAAGGAATTGTTCCAACAAATTGTGCAACAAGCTGCTTATTTTCAAAGTACAGTTTAATATCTAGGTACCAGTGCTTGATAGAAATTTTGTAAGAACATCTTCCTGGACTTGGAGTTAGTTAAATCTGAATTTGTTTAAGGATTAAGTAGGAGAAAATGCGTTTGTTACAAGAATCAATAATTACTGAGCTGATGCCTGAGGTTAATATGACTTTCAGCTGAACTTGTTTTGATGGGTAGGATTTTCCCCCTCTATTTTTGTAAAACCACACCAAAGAAATTTTAAGCCTTTTCACTTAAAAAAGAAAAAGTTGTTAGGGCTGAACATTTAATTCCCTTGAGCAGCAAGGAGTTTCTTCCAGACTTCACCATCCGGATATTGGTGTTTCTTTACAGAGTCTTCCTTCATTTCTGTTGAGTAACCAGCATCCTATCAACGACAGAAAATGGAGTAGTGTTAACCTCCTGGAACAAAAATCATTTATTTTATATATTTCTGCTGCTCCTCGAAATGCTTTTAACCTAAGCCAGAGGCAACTGAATTAATATTTTAAAAATAAGTTTTCAGGTTGTTTGAAATGGGGGAGAGGGACACACTTTATTGCCTACTTCACAGGATTAGTTAACTAATCAAACCGCCTTTAATAGCTCAACCTCTGCTGCTGAAAATGAGCCCCGATCTCTTGAACATGATGAGGATAAATGGCCCAGATAACACAAGTGCAGTCAAAACCTTTCAGTTCACTAACTTGCTAGACGGAGCCAGGTTAGAGCCAGGTTTGGTTTGTTTTTGCACAAGGAGTGCACATTTTAAGGTGTCAGCTGGTGAGGAAAGGCTGGTATTAAAGAAGCCTTGTCAGGGGCAATTTCACCCCCAAACTCTGACCTTCAGGCCTGGGAATTTAACATTGACCAAAGATCCATTTGTCTCTAGATACTGAAAATAAACTCTAAGGAGACACAACTTTGTGCTCTAGGGTCTAGCTCACGAGAATCAGTATTGCAGGGGCTGGCAGTGCTTTCTCAGGGAAGAAAGGCAAGCTTTCTGGCCAAGCTTACCTTAGGAGGCATGTAGGAAGCCTTCTTGATTATCACAGGATACTGGAAATGTTCGTGCAGGTGGTCGACATATTCACACATCCTAGGAGGAAAGAATAGGATTGGGCAATAATGCCATAAGTTAGATAATTCATATGGTGTTAGATGTTAAAGGAGCGAGTTCACTATGAAGAAAGGGTGGACTAGTCAAGGCTTGGATGAGACCACGTGTTTTTCTGGAAATACCTCAAGCTTTGTGCCTCAGGTTCTTTTCATCTGTTAAATAATGCAATGTGGGGGCTTGGATGAAATGAACCCTGAAAGGTTTTGTGACCCCAATAGGCATCAATATAGACTCCATAAGTATCTGGTATTATTTGGGTACCTGTAGCCAAAAATTAGATGAATGGATTAAAGTCACCAAATGAGGTCCTTTCGATATATGATTTAGAAGAGCACAAGTTTTAAGATCAGACCAATCTGTTCAAATTCAGTGTCTGCCACTTTCTAGTTTTGTGACTCGGGGCAAGTGACCTAACTCTGCTGCCTTACTTTAGTCATCAGTTAATGAACAGCTGTGACAGGCAGGCCGTGGGCCTGGGGCTACACAAAGGAATTGGCAAGAGAGCGCCTCATGGTTTCAGTGGACACAGATACTAAGTCACTGACTATAATATGTGCTATGTATAATCTATGAAGAACAGGCTACAGATGAAGAACCAGCCCCATGGGAGAGGACAGCTGGGCCTCGAAGAATGAACAGGGAATGGGTGTTACAGACAGAATCACAGAACAAAGGTGCTGAGGTGGGACAGCACGCAGTGTCTGTGTCTGGTGGCTGATCTACTTGCTCAGTGGCATTCCTGAGCAGTGAGGTCTGCTTTCAGGAGAGTGGCATGAGGCACTTTCATCCCCTCATGGGTGGTCACAGTGCACTGTGGTCAGGGCTGACCTTCAAGACTTGGAGGACCTTTCAGGGTTGCTCGGAACCTACCCCCACTTGGTCCTGCCTTCCGGAACTGAAAATGAGAGGGGGCAAAAGCAGAATAACCTAGGAATGTTCATTTTTTATAGTTTCAACTACTTCAAGCATATTAAAAGGTAGCATCTGTCTACTGACTACCCAGCTTAAGAAGAAACCATTACTTTATAATTGAAGCCACCGTACACGCTTACAGGTCCCATCTCCCTCTCACAGTCCTGAATTTGGTGTTTCCCTCTCCCATGCATGTTTTTATGCTTTCACTGTATACTTCCAGTGATCTTTCTGTGATACCACGTTTCATTCCAGGAGGAAAAAAGCATAGTAAAGCCTTATGCCTGCAGATGCCTGGAAGGAGACTGTCCTGATTTAAAGCTCACCTGGGGCATGTGGAGAAATAAGATGGAACTAAATAAAGATGCAGCCAGATCATGGAAGACTCCAGCATTAGGAAGAGGAGATTGGACAGCAGCAGAGAATTTACATATGATGAAAGCAGGACTTTACAAAGTCAGAAACAGGAGCCGGTTGAGGAGAGTTCTGGTTTCCCCCTGGTTGCAAACTACCCCTGGCCCATGTACTCAGAAAACAAAGTGAGTCAGCTACCAAGAACCTACCCCTCTAAACGAAAAAGGACTCTAATCACTGGGGTGTCTGTTGTTACTGCCCCTGTGGAGAAGTGGAAGCAAAACCAACTTGTCTTTGAGTTACAGGATGTGCCAATGGACAGGGTGCCTCTGGTTGTGAGAGCAGAATTTTAAAAGATCTGGCCTGGAGTGAGGGACACTAATGAAGTTAATGCCACGTTACTGACCTGTTTTTAAGGCTTGCAGAGACTGATATGAAGTCAAATATAATCAGGTGCTGCACCAATTCACAGAGACCAACTCCACCCGCATGGGGGCAAACAGGAACTAAAACGAAGACAGATCTCTATTTAATGCCAAGTAGGGCAGAGAGGGAGGGATGCAAGAGAACCTATGGTTTTTCTTATTGCCCGCAGGTGATTAAATCATTCATTAATATTTAGGAATGAAATTCCAGGATGAGAATCATCAAAGATTCCCTGATTAAACCTAAATGAGAGTTAGAAAGAAATCAAAACGGCCAACTGCAGAGGGAACCACAGGTGTCCGATGGGCAGGGACATAGAGGTCTGGTCCGCGGCTCTGCAGTGCCCTTACTTTCAAACTTTTTGGCCATCAGCAACACTGAGAGGTTCTCATTGACACTTCCCAGCCTGCAGCTGTCAATCTGGAGAAACTGCAGGGCTTTCGCCTGTAAGAGTTGCTTAAATATCACTCTATTGTGGCACTGGAAATAGAATTAAAATAAAACCAACAGAACAGTCAGGTCAGGCTTGGCCTTCAGGATCTCTACACCTGGCAACACACCCATTCCAAGTCACTCATCAGTGGCCTTCAGGAAGCCTGGACTGTATTTATTCTTCATTCTCACTTGGCCTTGAGCAAGCGCTGACAGTCCAGGCAGGGGCTCACTTCTTTACGAATCTGCTGGTGGAACAGTGTGAGTCATGTAAAAGTCACTCTGGCTTGCCATCAATTAAGGAATAACTGTTATAGCGACTGGCAAGTGGGAGATGAAGTGAAGCATCAGGATGAAATACAGTGACAGCAATAAGCAGGTGGCATGGACGACAAAACAGAAGCATGGCAGAACAGCACTGCTCCTTTTGCCGGGAAAACCGAGAATCTGTTCCTTCACACTGTTCTGCATGTGGGCTGACTGCCGAAGGCTTTGGCAGGCACTTGTGCTTCGTTTATATGCACAAAAAGAGAACGCAATAATGTTTACTCAATTTGGAAGCTGGGTTTCTTAAAACCATACAGTGCATTTTATGCCCTTGCAACAGCAACTTTAAATTACTGTCTTGTAAATTTTGATTAGACACTTTGAAAAGGATAAATGACCTTAGTCATATGAATTGTAGACAAATATACAAACTTTTGACTATATCTGACTCCAATCTAATGAAGTAAAATGACCCAATTTCTAAGATTTTGAAAACTTCCCAACTCAAAATACAACAGGTGACGTAGCCCACTGTACACCAATGTCCTCAGTAGGTGGCCGTGTGTGCTGATCGCAAAGAGACATCACTTACCTGTTCTCCAGTGGCAACGCCAATTCCAAATGGGACCAACGCCTATAAAATATAAGGCAACCTGATGTTATTTACCTACGTTTTTGAACTGCAACTCCTACTATTTAAAAGCTTAGAGCTGCCTAACTATTGAATGTTAACTATTTAGAGCTAAAGAAGGAAACGTCCCTGCTGCCAAGCTGGGTGAAATTCAAGGAGTGGCAGAAGATGGTCAAGGGGATGTGCACACAGGAGGGACTGTGTGTGACTGCAGAGAAGGCCAGCGCTTGTTCCTATGCTGCCATTAGTCCCCTTGCTGGCTATGGCCCTGCAGATTCTCTTCTGCAGTGTCCTGGCCCCTGTTCCATTCTGTGCCCCTGCCAAATGTGAATGGCCCTCCTCCTCTCTGGGACGTGGGCAGTGATGTGGAACTGGGAGAAGACATGGCCACTCAGCAGTGGCCCGTCATAGACTCAGGGGGTCCAGCCTCTGGCTGACGCCTTCCTGTAGGTCATGTCCCCGATGACCTCTCTTCAGTGGTTATTCTAGAACCCTCTCCCTTCAAGCTCAGTGGGTGGCTTTAGATCCTACTTGACAGGTTAGGCTCAGTTCATTCCTCACCTGGTGAACTCCTCACCTGGTGAGGTGCTGGAATCTTCTCCTTAACACAGACTGCCGCTCTCTGTCCTCCCACCTGAAGCTCCCTCATTCTCCTTTCACCTGGGCTGTAGGCCACGCGTGGCCCCAGTGGGATGGCAGTGCCACACTTCCTCCCCTCGGGCATCTCTGGTTTCTCCCTGGCTTGCTATCCCATTGTTCAGGGAACAGTATCAATGACACTAACAGCTCACACTTTCTGAACTCTTGTCCTACGCCATGCAAAATCCTGACTGAAATGATGCCTCATCACAACCACTGGGACAGGAGCCATCATTATCCCATTTCACAGATGGGAAGCAGGCGCACAGGGCTAGTGACTGTCCCCGGATCGCAGCGCTAGAAAGGAATGGCGCTGGGGCTGGAATTCTAGGCTGACTCCAGAATCAGAGGCGGCATCTGAATCACTAGATAAGCCAGCTTCCCTGCAGAAAACCCCTTAATTTAGGAGCAGGTGTCCCTGATTCCACTACCCGTCCTGCCTCTAACGGGATGTGGACTTGGGCGAGTCTCAGACCGCCCGAAACCACAGCCACCTCGCCTGCAGGTCAGGAGTTAGAGCAGACGGTCCCTGAGGCGCCTTCTAGTGCTAACAGTTTAGGCTTCCTGAAGCTTCTAATTTAAGTATGGTTGGTTCTTTATCTCAAAAGAAAACGGGGGGGGGGGGGGGGGAGTCATGTGACTTATTCTGCCATTTTAAAGCATATGTTACTGGCACTGAATAGTACCAAATTTTATTTTCTCTTTTTAAATATTTCCTGAATCTGCCCTATTCTGGCTGCGCCCCCATCTCCCCTCCATGCCCCTAGATTACTCGGACAGCCGCCTAGCTCCTATCCCTGCCTCCAGCTTTCTGCCCATTCCACCTATATCCCTGTCTCAATCCATCCTACATGTTGCTACCAGTCAAATCATCTTTAATCCCATTGTCTCATTCAAGAACCCACAGTGGCTCACTGTGCCTGGCTGCATCTTCTGAGCAGGTGGACCCCATAATCCTCCCCACATGCCTGTTTCCCCCACAGTCCCCACATGCACCTGCATCCTGTTGGGTATCTCCAGGGCCCCTGCCTGTGCCAGCTGTCTCTGCAGCCTCCCTCTGCCTTGGTTCATCTGTCCCCCTTCCTCAGATGCCTCCTGAGGGGATGGCCTCCCTCACGGAAACAAAACCTTGGAGGGTTGAAGCCCAGAAGGGCTTCTGAGGAGACTCTCAAGGCAGGCAGAGGTTCAGGTCCCTGTCTGGACAAGCTGGCGGCCACCAGCAGGGTGAGGCTACCTCGCAAGAACCCAAGGTGAAGAGTCTTGTTTAACCACAGCCCCTCACCCAGATTCTCATTTTGGCACAATTCCTCAGAAGGTTTCAGTTCTGTCTAAACAGGAGGTTGTGGTCACTCCACGGCTCCTGGTCACGTCTCCCTCGTCTGCAGCTTAGCTCTCAACCTACCTCCATGAGACCGGCTCCCGCCCTCCCAGCCCACACCCGTCTCTCCCTTTAGTGAACTTCTTTCTACTGCCCTTAGCACTGGGGGCCAACCCAGCATTCCACCTGTCTGTTTCACATATCTTTAGTTTTTTCTCTCCAGCTAGGCTGTAAAATGGGGAGAACGGAGGGCATTCCTTTTGTAGGTAGGGCGTCTGACATACGTAGATCATATGTTGATTTACTGAGAGAAACGGAGAAGAATTTTGAGCCCCCAACCCCAAGCCCCAGTAGGACTTCACACAGGACACACTAAGGTGTCCCTCCTAGAACTTGGAACTAAGACTGTCCTCAGAGGGAAAATTTTAAGATCAACACATAATGGAGAAGTGTAGAGTAATGCCAAGTCACTTCAGGGAGAAAAAACGGTTCCGAGGCAGGTGGGACTTGACTATAAGTCCAATGAAGGTACTACCCCAATGGCACAGTGTGGGGAGAAAGGGTTATCAGATGAAAACGTAAAGGGGGTGTCAGAGGCGAGTGTTGGCTGGGCCTGTCCAAGCGCGGCCCTGGGAGGGATGGGGCTTAAGACTCAACACATCTGGGGCAGAAGCAGGTGTATTTGTGCTGCAGAGATGGACGCATGGGGAACACCCTGGTCTGATGCCATCACACATTCAAATCCCATAACCAATTCCTGCCCCGACTCCTCACTCACCCAGCAGCCTTCTGCTTCATATGTTACTCATGGAGCTTGCTCTAGTCAGAGGATACAAACATCTAGCACTCCCAGAAGTCATATTTCTCCTTTTAAATTAACCAACTGGCATTCTGGCTTTATACATCAGTGCTGTCGACTTGGCTAATGGGACACTCTCCTGAGAGACAGGATGTTGCTCAGAGCTGCTGACATATCAGGTTCTTCCTAAACCTGAAAGGGGGAGAGGCCACCTCAGTTCAGCGGGTTTGCAAAGGAAGTGCCTGGGGTGAGGGCTCTAGGGAAACAGACAGGCAGCCTCCTCCTGGGGAGGCCTGACCTTGACATGAGCCAAACAAGCCTCTGAATCATCTGGAGGAGTCTATGCTTTTTATTTCATTCTGGGTGAGTAAAATAGTTCAGTATTAGTCAGATTTCTATATTTACAAAGTATGGGAACCATGCCTATTAACCTTTGGATTGCTGGTAGCCTTTCAACTTTTAACAATTTACATTCTCTAAAATGAGTAGAAATGGGGCAGTGGATAAGTTGAAGTGATTAAAAGGATGTCAGATCTGCAATTCCAGTACTCGTCACAAATTACAATTATTTCAGCGACTTCATCAGGAGACATAAAAGGCAATAAGCAAAGGAATTTTAGGATCTGTCAGACTAGAAAACCAAACAAAAAAAACATGGTAGCAGCAGCAGTAGCAGTTTACCTTGGAGATGGTGGCATGTCCCAGAATGTCATCAGGGGAGGTTGGCTCCTCAATCCATAGTGGCTTGAACTCAGCCAGCTTTGACATCCACTCCACGGCCTCAGGCACATCCCAGCGCTGGTTGGCATCCATCATCTGCAAGGAGACAGAGACCCTTCACAGTGACCTGCCCAGTGCTGGCCTTGCTACAGGGCTGTGGCTCCGAGGAAAGAAATGCTGCCACACAGTGCCACCAACTGCTGAGCAAGACTCCCTGCAGGGAGCCTCATATTCTTCTCAGAGGCCCAGCATGCAGCCAAAACAAAGGAATCCAAAGAGTGGCCACCAAGACTGGAACTTTCACTCCAGATACTGTCTTTTATTTATTCTTTTTTTGGTGAGGGAGATTGGCCCTGAGCTAACATCTGTGCCCATCTTCCTCCATTTTTTTGTACATGGGATGCTGCCACAGCATGGCTTGATGAGTGGTGCACAGGCCCGCACCTGGGTTCCGAACCTTTGAGCCCCAGGCCACCCAAGTGGAGGATGTGAACTTAACCACTACACCACCGGGCTAGCCCTGATACCGTCTTTTAGAGGAGATGCAAATCACTCATGGAGCCACCGTGATGTGTGGAAGTGCCTGGGCTGAGCCCAGGAGAAGTGTCACTGGCCCTGCAGCTCTGACCCAATCTGCATTTAGATGCCACCCAAACACATGTGTCTTGGAGAATTCACTGTTTGTAGGAACTGTTTTATCACATTCTGAATCATGCACAGTCAATACTGAGTTTGTTCAACGGTCATTTGTTGACTATTGCCTACTATGTGTCTGGCACACTAATAAATAACCCAAACTCTACCATTAATTAAGCACCTACCCCACTAGGCATTTTATGGATTTTGTCCCATTTAATATTTATCATAACTCTATGAGGCAGTTCATATTAACCCATTTTATTTTATTTATTTTTTTTGTGAGGAAGACCAGCCCAGAGCTAACATCTGTTGCTAATCTTCCTCTTTTTTGCTGAGGAAGACTGGCCCTGGGCTAACATCCGTGCCCATCTTCCTCTACTTTACATGGGACACCGCCATGGCATGGTTGACAAGCAGTGCGTCAGCGGGCGCCCGGGATCCAAACTGGCGAACCCCGAGCTGCCAAGCGCGAACTTAACTGCTGTGCCACGGGGCCGGCCCCCATATTAACCCATTTTACAGAAAAGAAAACTGACATGCAGAGAAGTTAAGTAACTTGCCCAAGAACAATAAGTCAGGTAAATGGTAAGTTCAAGTCCAGGGCTCTCTCTCTAAGGTCCTGGCTCTCTGTGAGCCGCAAACCTGCCTGGAGGCCAGGTGCTGGGCGTGCAGACTAAGAAAGGGCCTTTCCACCCCTGACATTATCATGCTTCGAGAAGACAGACACAGAGATGACATCTCTAGCAGAATGTGCTAAGTGGTTAAGAGTTCCCTCACAGGACGCTATAAGAACCCAAGGACAGTACACCCAGAACCAATCTGTATCATAAATTATGTGGATGAGGATGACCTCATAAGACAAAAGTAACATTAATTCATGAATAAATAATGGGACTTCTGATCCTGGGTCAACTCAAACTTCTGTTTTAACTTATGAAACAAGCCTCTAAAACTTCATAAAAACATCTTATTGTGACATTCTTTTATGAAAGTATTTTACATATGAGAAATGTTTTAAAAAACTACATAGTCAGGAATGACTGATCCTTAATTTATCCTGCAAAAGTTCCAGCATTTCTTCCACAATGGCTCCCTGAGACTCACCTAAACCATGAGCAGGTGGGACAGACGTGTTAAGAAGGGGGATTAAATGATTGACCCACCAGGGCATCAATGGGAGACCTGTTTGCTGAGGCACATCCATGCCAGCAAGAAGGCACAACCGCTAACCCTGATCTTATTTAACTAGTTCTGCAGAATAAAAAAGTTAAAAACTATCAGCCCCTCAGTTTTTTTTTAAGAGATTGCTTACTGCAACACCACAGAGCTGTACTTCCTCTGACATCCAGTTTTAAAATTCCCAATGTTCTTTAATCCTGCTTGAAATGAGTTGCGTCTGGGCCCTGAACAAAGGGCTCACATGAGGCTGCCTACTGCTCGATGGTAGGAGAGGATATTTACCAAAGTCTTCTCAGGTCCGATCATGTTTCTGATGAGTCGGCATCTACGGATGTCATCCTGGAGATCAGCACCAACTTTTACCTTAAACCTGTGCAATACATTTGGTTTGGTGGTTTAGATCTGTCCCCTGATTTGGCAAAGACAGCTGGACTTTCTGCAGAAGTGACTGTCTCTGTCAGTATTTCACAGATCACATTTTCTAGTAACCTCTTGCTCTTTCCCACTTGAAATCTTGAGATTTCAGACAAGCCACGTGAAAATAACCCTGCAAATGACATCTCTTTACTTAGTATCTAACTTACCTGCTGACCTGAAGTTAAGGAGCCAGAGACAGCAGTTAGACCTTTAATAACATTAACTCAGATTTTGCTGTGCCATGAAAAGGAACAAAGCATGGAAAAGCTGCAATCAGAACTGAAGAGAAGAGCGGGGCTAGGAAGGGCAGCCAAGTGAGCCATCCTGTTACATCCTGGATGCAAAGAGTATGACTGATAAAACACCTCCATCTACCTGGCCCTCTACAAGAGGGCTTCATCCTAATCAATTCAGTGAGCTTCGGCCACAGGGACTCCGTGGTGCAGGGCCTGAGGCTGGGCAGTAAAGGACTTGGTCACATAACGAGGAGCAGCAGGGGTGTCCTCTGCATCACAGCCCACCACTTGCAGGGAGCTCCTTTAATCTGTTTTCATGTCCAACTATTCTCCAGACCCAGCCTCTACATCGTACCCGTGACCACAAGACTCGGTTTCAGTGGTCAGGAGAGAGCATGCTCAGCCTGAGCGTGGCACTGCCATGTGGAGGAGGCGACACCATGGCAGGTGAGGCTGCAGCCTCTCCCTCACTCCCCTAGCTCCCTCACTCAGGGACCACCTGAGGTCCTCCCTCCACAGTCCACGATGCCCCCTGTGCCAGCAGGAGCCCCACTCCCCCACACACTTTCTCTGCCCTGCGCTCTGCACTGAACACACTGCAGAAGACGTTTCTATCCCAGGCAGGAGCTCCAGCTGGCCACAGCCTCTGGATGCCGGGCTTCCTATGCTGGCAGGCCTACGACATCTCTCCTCTTCCTCCTCTGACTCACCAGACATGACTGCTCCAGCCCTTCCTGGGTATGTGGAAAAGGGGAAGGTGCCGGCACTTACTGAGCACTTGCTATGAATCCTGACTGTGCTGGTCCTTTTCAGATATAGCAAATTTGAGGAGAACCATGAGTTAATATTATTTCTGTTTTATAGAGAAAGGAAATGAGGCTCAGAGAGGTTAAACAATTTGCCCATGATCGCACAGCAAGTACTTGCAGGGGACGAGAGAAAAAGGCAAGATGTTGATTCCAAATACACCACATCCCAAGCTCCTTTCCACTGCTTCATGCTGCCTCCTTCAAGTTCTCACTCCTCCACCCTTTATTTAGCCGAGGAATTAATAAGAATTTGGTGCCTCTCAAACTTCAGTGCACACACATCACCAGGGATCCTGTTAAAATGCAGATTCTGGTGCAGCAGGTCTGGGCAGAGGCCTGAGATTCTGCATTTCTGACAAGCGCCCAGGGGATGCTGATGCTCCTGCTCCACAGACCACACTCTGAGCAGCAGGAGGCCAGGTGGCCAGACTGAGTGAGTCATGTAGAAAACCTGGTGATATGTCCCAGGCAAAACATGTCACCTTGAGCTGTACCAATGGACTCACAGTGACCAGATCAAGAGATGATGGTCCCTCTGTGTCCTGCACTGCATCAGGATTCAGGGCCACTGACAACCACAGTTTATCGAGAGGAAGACCTTCGGATGCCCAGGGGTCCGCAGGGCACAGGAGAGAGGCATACACATAATTAGTGTGGAGAGGAGATGTCCTGGGGGAAGAGAAGGGCTGTCACCCAAGTGGAAGAGGAGAAGCCTGGCTCTTGGGAACTCCGTGGAGAAGAACTGGGACCAGCAGCTGAAGTTATATGGTAGCAAAGCGTTCAGTACATTGATGCTCTTTCTGACCCTCAGAGCCTCCAACACTGCAAAGTGCCTTACAAAGCGAAGCTCGCTGCCTCTGGATGCTTCCAAGTAGAAGCTGAATCAATGCTTGTTACTGACAATAAGGAGTGGATTTCTATTCTAGATTGGTTCTTGAAATCGATGATCTCCAAGGTACCTTTCAAGTCTGATGCTCTAGGACTCCAATAGGACTCACATCTCGTCTTGAGAGAAAGCCTGGCCTAGGCTGAAACTTCTCTTATGTGTCCCTACATGCCAGACTGCTCCTGGACGAACCCTGGTTTCCCTGGTGCCTTCTGACCCTGGCTCTTCTCCACCGCGAGTCTCTCCTGCTGCTAACTGGGAGTCAAGGTCATTATCACACAAATAAGTTACCTGGTCCAGCCATCCTTCAGTGCCTCAGCGCAGAGCTGTGGGGAAAGGAGCACAGCCATCATCATACACAGAAAAGCTCTCCTTGGTCTAATGAGCACCTCAGTCGTCTCTGATGTGAGACACAAACGCTATGGCTGTAGCATGAACCAGAAGAGCAACCATGCGTTGTTGAATTAGGAGAAGAAACAGCTTAGCCAACAGAGCACAACTCTTTGTACTTGGAGGGTGACCTTCTCCCCTCATCTCTATGGAAACCATTTAACTGTCACAACATTCCTGGAAGGAAAATGGAGCACTTATACCCCTCTTTTTAAAGCTATGCTGTTCTGTGGTTCCATGGAACTAATGGATGTAATAGTAACAAACAGAAGCTAGTGGCTCCCTCTCTCTCTCAGCTGTGAGGTATGAGGAGAAACATAGTGAGTCCACCACATGCTGACAGCATGTCATGTGCCAGCCGCTGTGCTGTGAGCATCACACAACTTACAGCATTTATCTGAATCCTCGAAACCACCACAACATAGGTATTATTTCCGCATTTCACAGTGAGGAAAGACGCTCAGCATGGTTAGATGTAACACTGCAATGTTATGCTGCTGCCTCTGCCTGGGAATCAAAGCCTCGGCTGTCACCTTCCAGTACCCAAGCTGGGACTCACTAGGTCAGAGTCCCTTGTTCACAATGTGAATGGCTTTACTTTTGCTCGTGTGTAAGTACTTCCAGAAGAGGCCTTGGATCCATAATGATTTAGAAAGGCTAACAAGAAAATATTAAATCTCGTCCAGAAAGCCACAAATACAAAACCTGTCTACAAAACCAGGTTCCAACGCGCACCTGCTTCAGCGTGTCATCCGAGTACCCCAGCCAGGCGCATGATGTGGTGTAGGCAGGGTAGCCATGCATCAGCATTTGCTCTTCTGTGGAAACACAATGCTCATCATTTTGCACTTTTCAGAGACCTTCAGAATTAGAATTGCCCGTAGCTCAGTTGCTGCCCGTGGAGAATCCAGCTCTTCTCCTCTGACCCCACCCTTCACATGCACCCAGCCCCTGGTCCCGCCTTCTGGCCACACTCAGGATCATGCAAATTTCAAGGACATCAAACTTTGGGGGTCAGGATACCCTCTTGGTCTGCCCCACTAGCCAGGGGTCTCCTGTGTCCTGTGGTGTAACCCTAAATTCAAACTTCCTTTTAGCAGTGGCTGAAGTGAACTCTGAAGGAAGAGGTCACACCCAGGAGGCTTCTTCATCCAGACTCAACTGTCTGTCAGAGGGCCTGGCTGCTAGGCATGGGGCATTTGGGAGACAAAGTGAACCCCCAAAGGACAGGGACACTCAAAAGTGGGCAATGATAGTAAAATAATGAAGGAAATTTCCTCACGACTCACCTCTTTCTTTTTTACCAACTTGACCTTTCTGTAGTATTTCTGGAAAAAATAAAAAGTATCATCACTGTTTTAGACAACAAAGCATACACACCAGCATGTACCAGAAAGCTTCCAGTTCCCTCACTGGAGTGTGACTCACCCAAAGCTTCCTCCTCGGTCAGGGCGTCCGTGATGTATCTGAAATCTATGCAGGACAACAGCATCCTGGGGTCCTGGCAGCGGGACAGGAGGGGGAAAGGCCCACATCAACTCACAAGCAGACTGCTTCTATGGATCTGCTTACACTGATACGCGCGGCTTATCCTTTCCAGGAAAGGACCTTTGGGATTTGTGTTAAACTGTTTGATTCTGTCATTCCCCAGTGCAGAGTCCTTCAGAGGGTCATCGCTGCCTCCCAAGAGGTCCTCAGGCCCTCACGCTCCGACTCCTCGCCCCTCCCCGTCCCTCCCTTCCCTTGAAACCTAAGCTCCTACGGCCATTCCAACTAACATGGCTTCCAGAAAGAGGGCGTGTATGAGGCAAGCACTCAGCAAAGTGAAATGGATCAGTGAGTGCCTGCTGGCTGCTGTACTTCATTGCTCCCCCCTCCAGGGCTGGCTGGCAGTAAACTCTGAGGGGATGAGTGTGGCAGTGGAGCAGCTCAGTGGGAGAGGAAAGGAGGCTGGGCTCAGAGCCAGGCCACCCAGGGTCAACCCTGTGCCCACTGTTTATTAGCGGCATGACCTTGGGCAATTTCCTCTCCTGTCAAATAGGGACAATTTACTTCACTGACAGGAAGGAAGTGGATTAATACGTGACAGTGCCCAGCACTCACCCTGGATAATCACTGGCTGTGCTTTTTCTGCCCCACGCTCAGGGACAGTTACAACTGTCCCCTTTCAAGAATTTGCACTACGTGGGAAAGCTCTGCAGTGGGGGAGGCAGACCCTAAACTCGGACCACCCTGCCTTCACAAGCACAGCTCTCTGTGACTTCAAGTATCAGAAAAAGAATATTATATTGTACTGGTTTTCTGCTTTATCATCACTACAGTGATCCACAGACAGTCCTGAATATACTTCCTGATTATCAAAAGGCAAGTAATCCATGAAACCCGTTTCATTTACAGAAACAACTATAATGAAGAATTTACTTACCATGTCAACAAGTAATTTCCACAGAGGCTTGAAGACAAAAAAGAAAAGATTTGGAAAACACATGTGTAAAGTAGCCATCTGTTTCCTGACAGTTGCCCCAGCGGCAAACTCCCGCTATGAGACCTGCCCGCCACCCCCCCCAGCTCTAAAGCTGTCTCCCACCTGTCACTTTTGCTGCCCCCGTTCTTTCTCAGCCCTTCTAACCTACTCCGACAATTTCCTAACTACTGCCAATATCTCTCAGTGGAAGAAAAAAATCAAATAACTTTATTTCCTTTTGGGGACCTGCTGTGTATTTGTCTTCAATCCTTAGAAGGCTACTCATAGAGGAAGTGTTCACTCCTCCGCCATGGCTGTATTATTCCACAGCCACAGCTGTGCTCCTTCGGTGAGTTACCTTCCCCTCCTGCTTGGCCCACAGGTCCCAGACAGCATTGAGAACGGCCGCCGTAGCCAGATGCACAACACCTTTCTCAGGACCGATCTGATTAGGAAACAAAACACACCAGCGCTTCTTAGAAATGAAGAAGATATGTATGTCTCCTCGCCAGGGATGCATTTCAAGAATTAAAAGGAAGCAACAGAAACTCACTTAGAGGTTAAGCTTTTTTAAAATAAGTTTCTAACCTACAGAAGAGCTGCAAGTAGAATATAAAGAAACCCTTTGTATTTCCCCTCTCTCTGTCTCTATATGTGTATATACATATATATATACAGATAAATAAAATATAATATATACAATATAAATAAAATTTAGTTTACTGAACCATTTAAGAGTGAGTTGTAGATAGCATGTTCCTTTAACCCTAAATACTTCAGAGGGTAGTTCCCCAAAACTAGGCCATTCTCTTACATAACCATAGTCCAGTGATCAAATTCAGGGAGTATAACAATGACAGAATACTGTCACCTAAAAGACAGTCCATAATCAAATTTCACCAATTGTCCCAATCATGTACTTTATTTTACTGATTTATTGCATTTAGTTTTCATGTCTTTTGAGTCTCTTTTTATCTGGAACAATTTTTTTTTAATGATATTAACATTTTTAAAGAGCACTGGCCAGTTGACTTGTACAGTGCTTCTCAACGTGGGTTGTCTGGGGTTCCTTCGTGATTAGAATCAGGTTATCATTTTTGGCACAAAGGCTATGGAAGCAATGTTGTCATTTTGTTTTTTCATTAGGGCCATTATCGTTTAGCACCTGGGCAAGTCAGTGTCCATTAGTTTTCTTCACTATGGATTACCATTTTCCCTAAGTAAGGAGATTAACACTGCCCCCAAATTTTGGCATCTATTGATGATTCTCATCTCAATCAATTATAGCTATGATGGTTGCAACATGGTGGTTTTCTAATGTTATCATTCCTTTTTATTAGTTTGTATTCTATTGTAATGACAAGATTCCCCTTGTTCACTATCTGAATGGACTCATGGATTCTTATGTTATTTAATAAGTTATACTATACCATTACTATCATATTTATTTTGATGCTTGCATTGTCCCAGATCTGGCCAGTGGGAGATTATTCGAGGGGACACCCTTAAAAGCAAGTTTAACTTGCTCTACAGAAAGTTAAAAATGAAACCTGAGGCAATGTGCATTCTCTTGTGCCTTTCTCTGTATGGACAGGAGACTGAACAGAATTGGGAAAAGACAGGAGACAAGGGCAGGTCCTGGTTGCTGGACTGATATTACTATGATAGAATCCTTTCTCTAGAATCTCACTTTTCTCATGCCTTGAACCCAGGGCTCAAAGACAGACCTGTAAACATAAAAGGTGCTCGGGTCTCTACCTTCTTAACCTTTGCTCTTCTGTTTCTGTCCTTATGAACCTCCTCCCACAACTCCAATACTACTCACATTATCTCTTCCCAAAAAAGGCTGCCCATTCAGCACTTTAGCCTCTAGAGTCTGGACCATTTCTTCCCATTCAGGGAGTGGGGGTGAGGTCCACAAGGGCAGAGACAGCTCTCAGGATCCAAATATGTCCAGATTCAAGTCTTACAGAAAGGAATCAGTTACCTCAAAACACTGATTGTCTAAATAGGTTCAAGCCCTAATTTATCTGAATAAAATGTTTTACCTTAAAATTGTAAACCTATCTCTATTTTCACATTTGTTCAATCGAAGGACATCTTAGACCTTACTAACATTATTCATAGAAGCATTTTATGAAATAGGCCCCTTACCCATCTGAGCTGCCCATCACTCGTGAGCTGCCTGTAGAAACCTCTGAAGTCACCAACAATGTCCCTGAGGTCCTTGTTAAGCACATGGTGGGCCAGGGCATTCACAGCACAGACAACTATTAAAAAAGGATTTAATTCTTGCTCATGTTTTGGTATAAAGTCAATAAATTAAGACATGCAAGCACCACAAACGAACTAATGGCATTTTATGAAGATAATTTTAAATACAAAGGTGTATGCTTTAAAAAATTGCCCCAAATATGTCTTCAGTGGCTGTCATAAGTAATATCACATAAGTAGAACAGCTGTTAATCTGTAGACTGAACTTAATTTCTGAGTAAAACAAACACATTTTGATTTGTTGCCATGTGAAAAACAGGTTGTAGATCTGAAAGTTTAAATCACGTTCCCAAATTATTGTCTTGCTCACTTTGTAAAGTATCGGGACAGTCAGATTCAAAACCAAACCTTGCTAGTTCATTGTTCCAAAAGAATGAGAAGACTGACTTACAGAATTAAAAAAAAAAAAAAGCCTTTCCATTATTGTCAAGTACAGTCATGTTTCACTTAACAACGGGGATACATTCTGAGAAATGCATTGCTAGGCGATTTCATGATTGTGCGAACATCACAGAGTATACTTACACAAACCTAGATGGTATAGCTTTCTACACACCTAGACTATATGGTACTAATCTTATGGGACCACCATCATATATGGGGTCTATTGTTGACCAAAACGTCATTATGTGGCACATGACTGTATAGGAAATATCTTGAATTCACAACATAAAACACTATTAAAGACGAAATGAAATGAATTTGCAGTTAGCCTAATACTTACATGTAAAATGTTAAAGTACATGAAAACACTTTTCATAAACATTAAGTTTCTTACCATTGACTTACGATATACTACATTTTTCATAAGTAATTTGAAGGTTAAACTTAATTTGGGTCAGCATTACCAGCAATTATTTATTTTTGGTGTCTTACTTAAAAGGTCTTTATAGTGTTATTTTAGATGAAGAATAAGTAAAGTAACAAATTGAATGGGAAAGACCCTTGTACCCTTTGCTCAGTCCATAAAACACTTAGTCTATGTGTAAATGACTGAAATAATCAAATCATCAACTTAGCAGCAAAGCAATTAGCTTATTAGGAAAAATTTTTGATAAATTTATTGTTTGGTGTTGCCATTGCTTCAGTATTAAAATTCTCAGGTCATTTAATAGGATGGTTGTGGAGGCACAGTTTTCCTGTCAATCATATCCTAGGAGAAAGACCTTTGAAAGTATTTGAAACACGCTCTTAGAACACGCCTGGCCTCTGTGTGAACCAGCTCTTAGATGATTGTGCACTTGCTCTCACACATTTAGGGCTGAACCAACCATTCCGTGTTCTCTAGGGCCTTTGTTAATGGGATACAGAATCATTCCAGTTCAGATGCTCGTTCCCTAGAATTGTGAGAAGACAGGATCCTCCTCACTCCTTGATGGTTGGTGCTCCTGGATTAAGGACATCTGAAGAGAAAATCAGCGACTCAGAGACAGGCGTACCATTATCTCCCTCAAACCTCCGTCTCACTGATGAGACAGCTGCTGGAAATCATTGACTGAAGCACACCTCTGGTTTGCGTCACAACAGCAAATGCATTTAACGAAAGTTAAGAATGATCTCATCTTTTTCTAAGAGATGCACAAGCAACACTAACAGATTCATCTACAGTATGTGGATTTCCCTTGCTCAAATGGAGGCCACTGCAAGAAGTTAACTAAAATTTGGTGCATTTGATAGAAATTTGGCTTGTGGTGGTCTGACTCCAGCATGGAGAAGAGTCCACTTCAGGTTTGCATGTTCGATGCAATGGGTGGGAAATTCATCTGGAAAAAATTGGCCTTGAAGGCAGCTTCCTGCTGACTAAACCCACTCCTGTGATTACATCCACCCAAGACTCAATTCTGGGACAAGTTAGCAAAGCCTATGGATGACCATGGGTATCTGAGCCCAAGTGCTGACATGAAACCTTAAGGCTGTTTTTGGTCTCTAAAAATTCTTCTTTTTTCATCTCTTTTTCTTTTCCTACTTAAAAACAACAACACTAAAACATTATATTGGTTTGTTCTATACATTAAAAGACCAACTGTGACCCTCCTTCTTTCTCTTTCACATACACACAAGCACTTTCTTCATAGTAATGAGAAAAGCACTATTTTCTTTCTCTTTTTTTTTTTTGGATCATAAAAGAATAATCAGGTAAGCAAGCTGACAAAGGCTGCAGGAGAACTATGATGAGCTAACGGAATTTTTTCATCTTTAATGCAAATGCCACGTAACACATTCATGAGACTGCAGCGAGTCACCTGAAATATACAGCAAGGTTAAAGTTAAAATGGGTTCTGTCATGTTGTGGTCTGAAAGAGACGGAATCCAACAACATCACCACACAGCAGCCATTTATTAAAGTCATAAAGAGATGGAAATTGATTTACCCCTGCCCCTGAGGGGCCCCAGGACAGCTGGGTGGGGATGGGAATGAAGGAGGGAGAGAGCAGTGAAGGCCCTACAGCCCTGAACTCAGCAACCATCTGAGAAGAGCCTTAGGTCTGTCTTAGAAGCACACGACGTGCACAGGCCCCCTCCACTGCGGCTCCCGGCGGCAGAGTTCAAAGTCTTCACTGTGAACAGAGAGGTTCCAGTGGCCTGTCCCATGACACCTGTTGTAAGATTGCTGAGTTTTACGCACCTCTTGGGGCCGCCCTGTGTGGTTTGCAGTGTGGAGAAAGCAGCTTCACAAAGCGCTCAACTTACATCAGAGACCCTTAAAGTTGTGGGAGAAGCTGACACAGCTCACAGACCTATGGCGTCAGTGGGAACTGCCTTGGGGAAACGTCAGCAGTAAATCATTGACTTCACCGGGAGGGAGGCAGGGAATCACTGCTAGTCTCCTCCTTCGGCCTGGCAGATTCCTAGTTATCCTTCGAGACTTGTCTCAAAGTCTCACTTCTACTCTGAAGCTGTCCCTGACCCTTCTGGACAACAGACTAACCCTCTCTCTGCGTACCTTGTACCCACTTTAAAAAAACTAGAGCTTCTCACACTGTACTGTTTCTTTTATGTTTGTCTCCCTGAGGAGTGTGTGCATTCCTTCTCCTTGGGTGTGGGACTCTGTCTCCTTTCTCTCTCTTTTTACAATCTTTTCTCCAGTGCCAGACAAGCAGGAGCACTCGAGAGGTCTGCTGAAGGACAGGCTGACGGCATGACTGAACGCCAGCCCTGTGAGGAGCTGGAACAGCTTGGTGGGATCCACTGAAAGTGCACGAAAGGTTCCCTTGTCCTTCACACACACACTCACACATACACACACACCCCTTTTATCTGCTCAACAGTATTAAAATCTTCAGTGGGGCATGGCTTTTGTTCCACAACTAAGAGCGAGCTAACACTGCAGTATTCATGAAAGGGCTATCATGTCACCACCAAAGTCAGAGAATCTGTTTCCTCCCCTCCTGGACCCTTTTCTTCAGTCTGTCATAATTTGGCTTCATCCATTGAAATTGAAGATCTGGCAAAGGTCATCCTTTTGTACTTCTTGAATTTTGTACCATGTGCACAGATTATGCATTTTAAAAAAACAACTATTTTGTATTTAAATGTGCTGCAGCAGGAGGTTCTGTGTGACTAGCTGAGCAGCTGTCTGAGCCTCCATTTCCTTCTCTACAAAATGAGGGGGCTCAAGCTCTCGTCCAGCTGTGAGGTAAGAAGGACTTACTCATGGCTCGATGTGCAGCTTACACAGCCTGCTCTTCCCTGAGGAGAGCTCTGAAACAGGGCAGGGCCAAAGGCCTTTTCTGCCGTGAAGAGCAGTGAACTTGAAACGACTCGAGAGAGAGACTTTGAAAAGCGAGTAGACCCCGTGCACATCACAGTAAGCCTTGCTATGTGAGCACACGTCTGCCCCCTTATGTCCCCCCGTCACTTGCCTAGTTTAGGTCCTCAAAGCTCTGCAGAGAAATGGACTGAGACTCAAGGATTTTCCTGCAGTCTACCGATGACGGCAAGGAGAGAGGCCAAATCCTGCCATTTTTCAATTTCTCCCATTGAAACAAATAACAAACCATAAGACATTGTTTACACTTATTTCCAGCAGAAAATACAGAGAAAAATAAGCTCAGAACTGGAATCAAATGAAAATTAAGCCTTCTGGAATCTTAAGAGAATGTTCAACTCACCAACTTCAGTGCCTTTTCCCAGAGTGAAGGTAATTCCATACCCCTTAAGTCCGTCTCCCGCATCGGTCTCTAAGACAACGTAGGCAGCCGAGTAGTCAGGGTCTGTGTGCTGCAGGAAGAACGTCCCCCACCCAAACAACACAAATGTAAGAAATCCGAAGTAAACATGGGAATGGTATCATGTAACTACAGAACATGCAGCTGGGATATGCAAGAAGAGCTCCAATCTGATGGAACCCTTGATGTACCCCAAAGAATACAGGAGCTCTGAATGGATACAAGGAATGTCCTCCTGAAGGATTCAAATTATTTTAACAAGTGTCGTGTATATATTTTTAATGCCAGTTTGCAATTATGTCTGTTGTGATGTCTGCTCAATTTCAAACCCAGGAGTTTCGCCCACAGCTGTCTCCATCAGCTCTTTGAACAGAGTTACATTCGCAATTTGAAGCAGCTTCAAATTGAACAAGCTAAGGTTTCAGAAAGCTCTCCCATAAAATTGGCCTCATCTCCATTGCTGTTTATAGCAGGGCTGAAAAGACAACAGCATATGTTCAGAGGAGATCACTGGGGAATCGAAGAATTAAAACTTCAGACAAATGAACCCATTTTTTGTTTTCTTCCTGTTTTTAGCTTTCTACTATCAAATGGTATTTGATAATAAGGGTTTACTGTCTGACTATTGTGAAACAACCCTACTTGTCCATATAGGGGATGCAGAAGTAAAAAAACAAGTTTCTCTCTGGAAATTTCTCACAGTGGGGAGAAAGAGCCAACACACAAGAACCAGGTGAGAACAATCACTAAGACAGCACGAGGTCACGTGCTGACGTGTGGTCAGTTAGAAGTACCATTGAAGTTCAAGGGAGAGGAGCACAGAGGAAGTGAAGCACTAGGACACATGGACGAGCAAAGGGGCAGGCAAAGGGACACAGGCAAGAAAGAGCAATAGGAAACCCAGAGGCTTGCGAGACAGAAGTGAAAGTCCCGTGAGGACACTGGTTTGCAAGTGAATGAAGACAAGATTGGATGGGAGGTGTGGGGGCAGATAATGGTGATCCCAAAAAGCCAGGCAGAAGATCTGAATGTGTGAATAAGGAACGGAGGATGCAACTATTGAAGAATTTTGCATTGGGCTATGACAATTTATGACTCTTGTTGTTGTTATTATATAATAGTGATTGTTCCAGGCATACTATTCTAAGGGTATTACATGATTTAGCTTAATGCTCACAACAATATTATAAAGTAGGTGTTATCATTCCTATCTTACAGATGAGGAAACTGAGTTTTAAGAGGCAGAATCTAAATCCCTGCATTCGGGGACGGAGGGTGCACATGATGGACGAGAGGCCTGCAGCTAGCGTCGAAGCCAGCGGAGGGCATTCAGCGTGATGCGTTGCTAAGCACCAGCTGGGGAGCAGAGATTGTGCAGGTTGCTGAGGGCACACAGACATGTCTGCCCTTGAGAAAGTTACGGTTTAGAAGCCATGGTTACAGAAACTCTAAAAATATGAGGCAGAACATGCTAAGTCTCTGGGAGAGACACAATGAAAGCCAGGCAGAGTGCGCTATTAGCTGAATGCATTGGGACCTGAAGGCAGCTTTATGGTGAAAACAGACTGAGCTGGTCTGCTGAGGACAGGGAGCTTCGCAGCAGTGAGGAAGGGGCATGAGGATCTGGGATGGAGAACCTCTTAGATGAGGTAACAGTAGCAGTGAAGGGACAGAAAAGGGAAAGACTGGAGCGTATTCAAGGGTTCGTGACCACCCTGGTCTAGCCACTGGGTTCCTGAGGGGGAAGTGGGGACATAAAGCTCAGAGGGAGACTCCAAGAATTAAAGACCCCTGGACAGTTTCTGGGCTATGTGGAGAGGATGCAATGGAAAAAGGAAACCTTTCACTGAAGCCTTCCATGAGGGTCAAAAGGAAAAGATGAGCCAAAAGTGACTGGAAGGATTTGAGTCCTTGTGACCGGCAGAATGATCCCAGAAGGATCAGGAGGCAGAGTGGGGCAGGGTATGGAAGACAATGAGCACGGACTCCGATGGAAGGTGCTTAGGACGAAGATGAAAAATCCGACAGGAAGTGTCCAGATGGCAGCTGGACTTGAGGTGAGAGGCGAGATCTGGAAATGAGATCTGGGAGTCTTTGGCATAAAGGTGGGCACTGAAGCTGTGAATATGGAGGGGGTCTAAAAGGGAGTGTGAATGAGATGGGAAAGGTGCTGAGGCCTGAGTCTTGGAGAGGGACGAAGTGGGTCAGTATAGGAAGAAGGAGCAGCCAGAAGGGTAGGCGGCCAGTGGAGCAGAGAGACGGCAGGAAGAGGAGGCAGCAGACAGCATGAAATGTAGACTGTGAAAAGGACACTGGAAGCAGACATAACAAGGGCAATTCCAAGAAAAGGAAGGAGACAAGATGACTTCAGATTAAGGAGAAAGTAGTTGTAAAGGATGGAGGCAACAGGCATAGACCAGTAACTTAGTGTTTGGTGGGGAAGGGGCAGAAACAGAAGGAGATAGAGAGGTATTAGGGTCAAGACTATTCCCAAGTGGGAAGCCCTGTCCATGTGGGATGGAGAAGGAACCACTGGAAAAGAAGAGACTGAAGATGAAAATGCTGGAGATGGAGGGGATAAGAATGGGGCCCCAGCAGTCAAGAAGGGTGGGAATGGGGACAAGGGGGAATAGATTAGTTTTGGAGCAGGACACGACTTACAGGACAAAGGGAAAGATGAGATGGGTGGTTTGGGGACTGATGTGAGGAGATGGGGCCAAAGGAGCACGTGTCTTCAGTCTTCTCAGTGATGTAGCAGGCAATGTCTTCTAAATGCTGGGGCTGCAGGACTCAAGGCGAGAGGAGGGAGAGAGTGGTCTGGACAGCTCCTCCAGGGAGCTCAGCAAAGACTGGGGAAAGGAGAGGAAAAGTATGGCTGGAAGGCAGCAGGGTCAGCAGGAACGGAGCTGTGAGCCCATGGCCCCGGGGCTCTCTGGAAACTTGGTGAGTGTCCGGACAAGCAAGCAACTGGGAAATACACCACAAGCCTGAGCACTCCACATTTCTTGAAAGGCTAAGAAATCACAGCTGGAATTCTTTGCTTTTAAAAGATCTGAGGGACAGTTTCAGGGCTCCTTCATGGAAATATCCTACTTCTGATCAGGAAGGCTCCCTCTGCTGCTGAACCTAACTGAACTGCAGAGTCCAGCATGACTTGAGGGCACGTGAAGCAGTACCACCAAGAACTGCAAAGTAGCACACTGTATTAAGAAGGCACCTGAGAACCAACGCACACCACACACTCTACCTCCCGAAGACAATTACTTAAGTATTTATGGGCTTGCAATACAGATGTCAGATAATTTCTCCTGACCCAGAGGTCACAAACCACTCAGGCCCAGAGACAAATTCTATTTCTTAAATTACTCTACATTAAACAAGGCTATTTTAACACCTCACAAATTCAAAGTGCTTTGAATTTACAAATTTAAAATCCCTTCTGCTTCAGTTTCCTCACAGGTAAATAGTAATTACAGCCAACACTTATTGATGGCCTTCTCTGTCTCAAGCTCTCCACCAGCACCTCATTTACCTGGGTGAAGTGGATATCATCATACTCATTTTACAGATGAGGAGACCTAGGCTGGGAGAGAGCGAGTGGCTTACCCACAGCTGCTACACCTCAGAGGAGCAAAGGTGTTGCATTTTGCGTTTGGATTTTACAAGCCAGTAAAATTTCAAACATTTACTTGGAGATCCACAAAGGATTGCCACCTGGGTGTTTTTTAAGTCATTTACCATAATATCATACAAGAAAAGACACATAAGGGTTTTAAAAAGCAGGGAGAACTTAATGTCAGAATAAAGGACACTCTTTTAACTGTAATAACTTTGTTTAGTTAGCATTTTTTTTAACAAGAGGCCTATTTTTATAAAATATTTCAGGTACACAAAGGGCATGGGTAGTGTAACGAACATCAGTGTGCCCTCCACTCAGCTTAAGAGGCAAAACGTTACAGTGTGAATTAGAGTTCTCCCGACCGTTCCCTTCCCTCCGCACAGTTAACCATTATCCTAACATGGATGTTTCCCACTTCCTAGCATGTGTTCACACATTCGTTACACAGCCATGCAACTTTGTTTTTCTAGTGTGGCCATCTCACCGGTGGACAAAGATGGGCAGTAAGGATCCAGTGGGGGACAGGGCTGGAGGAGCCCCTGCAGAGAACTCATATATTTGGGAACCATTGCACTAGACTTGGTGGTGGCCCTCTAACACTCTCAGGAAGCAGAAACGCCCTTCAGTATTTAGGTAGGAGTCAAAGTTCGTGCCTTTTCTGTATCTCCCAAGACTGATACATACTTGCACAAGTCTTTACAGTGATAAATCCTTTATAACCATGCTTTCAGAAAATTTCATGAAAGCCCCTTCTCACATGACCCAGAGTTACCGAGCTTGTTTGTCTGGTTTCCCAGCCACACTGTGACTTCTTCATTTCACAGATGGGCCCATGAGGCCCAGAGAGATTAGAGTCTTCTCCAGGTCACACAGCAAGTTGTGGCGGGAGGCAGGATCACCACCCAAAACACCCAGCCCCGGGCTTCCTGGTCTCCATAACCACGAGCCCCATCAAGTTCTCAGTACAGAAGCAGCCAGCGATGTGCTGTTCTAGGGTTTCGTTGGTGGGGACACAACCAAACGATTTTGCTGCTGTTGCATATGATGCATTCTACCATTTTCAGCAAAATGCGAAACATAAATGTGAAAACAGGAAATATTCAACGCCAGCAAAGAAAAAACAATAAAAGAAAAAAGAAAAAACCTAGGAGGATGGAGAGTTTCTGGATACTTTTTTTCCCCTTCCCGGCCTCCCCATTCACAAAAGCAACCGTTCCAAAGTTGTGAACCTCCCGGGGACCCACGGGGGTCCCCGCGCCTAAATGGGCCCGGCGCCGGCGACGCAGGAGGGCACCCGGCGGTCGGGCAGTACTTACCATGGCGTCCGAGCCGTGGCCGCCGAGTGACGTGGGGAAGCGCACGTCACGTACAGAGAGGCCGGAGATCCTACCGCCCACCATGCCGCCGCGCGCCCTGCAACCACCCGCGCAGCCAGACCACGCGCGCAGACCCCGTGTCCGACCCCGTGTGCGACCCCGTGCGCGCGGGAGGGTGGTGCGGAGCCCGGCACGGCGGGCGCTGATTGGCCGCGCGGCCCGGGGGCGTGGCCGCGCGCGTAAACTTGGCCAGACTGGAGCTGCGGGTCCCGCCCGGTTGGTGGCTCCTCAGGACGCACAGGTCGTTGCCACCCAGCGGTGGCCGGCGCTGCCCAGCGTGGATTCGCTGAAGGTCTCGGCGGACCCCTGGGCGACGATGAGCCCCCGCGCCTCGCCGGCGCCCCTGCAGAACCCTGCACGGCCGGGACTGGAAACTTGCGAAGTGACCTGCGCAGGAGCGGCGCCCAGGGGGAAGAAGGCTAGTCTGACCGGTGTGATCGCCTCGCTGCAGATTCGGGCCGCAGGCTCCGCTCCTGGCCTGAGTCCGCAGGTCGATGCCGGTGCAGCCAGGGGAGCGTGGGCTAGAAAATCCTAGGTGTCTTTTAAGTGACCTCAGCCTCAGATTGCACCTGATAAATTAAGAGGCAAATCACCGTTTATTACACCCCTGCTGATGCAGAGTGGTTAAATACATTCCCTCTTACCCGCCCAACCCTCCAAGGTAGGTAGATCGTTTTCATTTTATTGGTGAAGAAATGGGGCTTCAGAGACATCAATTGATTTAAGTAATTTGCCCGAGGCCAGACAGCTCGTTAAGTGGCAAAGTGTCCTGACTGCAAACCCTGGGCTCTGTCCCGTGGATTGCAGGGACTCTTGTTTTCAGAACTACAGGATCCCTCTGAGAACATGGTGAAAGCGACAGACACTCTTACCACCCCCCTCCAAAGTTTGCACACATGTGAGTTTTTATACCATTTTAGAATGTTCACTGACCCTGTGCTTTGCAGTACAGCACACCGCCAGTTCCTACCTCTGGGGAATGCTTTGACGATTAAATGAAATGTTTGGGAAGCAATACTATGGATATTTTATTAATATGTGTTCCTGTGGTTATGGCAGGGATATTTTCAGGAACACCCAGGTCACCTCCGCTGCTCAAGGATGCATATAACCCTGTTGGGTTCTGAAGATGTCCTTTGGCTTAAGGCTGATAGTCATCTCAAATGCCTACAGAGGCCGGGTGCACACAGGGAAGCAGAGGCGGAGTGAGGCAGGAGGCGGCTGGGACTGCAGCTAAGCGCCTTTGCTCTTTGAAAGGGATAGCCCGTCAGTGCTAGCTGATTAGAGCTCTGGGTTGCTGTATCTTCTCATTTTCCAAGAGAAGTCTGAAATTCAAATGTTAATATGCAATCTTTCTTTTTCCCTGTCCTACCCATTTTGCCGTATAGATAGATATTTTACATATGGATCAACATTTATTAACAATTTTGTTTTATCCGTTTGCCACTATTTTTTGCTTTCTTGAATTCTTTTTTTGGTGTGACTGGAATATATGCTCATTTTTTCAGAAAGGATCTTTGGTCTGGGTGATATATAGTACTTTGTGTTCTGAAGATGTCTTCTTTCAGATTTGAATGCTGGTTTTATTGTATAGAATTCTTAGTTCAAAAGTAATACTTTTTGAAGTAAAGTCTCATTCTTTAAAGAATAAACCGGGTTTTTTTCTTTCTTTTTGGAAAATGTTTGGGTTTTCTCTTTATGGTTTTGAAATACTACTAATATATGTTTAGGATTAATTTAAGTTCATCCTCTTCTACACTTGATGGATCCTTTCAACCAGAAGCAATATATTTCTCTGGAAAGTTTTCTCCACTTTTTCTTTCATTGGTTCTTCCTCTTCATCCTTTTGTTTTCTTTGTCTGGAACTTGTGTTGGGTTGATATTGAACCTCTGAATCTATCATCCATGCTTTAACTTTTTAAAGAAATTTTTTGACTCTTTGTTCTTTTGTGCTAAATCCTGGGCATATCCTTTGGTTTAATATTCCAGCTCACTGATTTGATTTCCAACCGTGTTCATTCTATCATTCACCCAAATTGCCTAATTTTTCTTTGATGTTATTTTAAATTTCCAAGTTTTCTTTTCATAGTACCATCATCCCTTTTTATAAAATGGATGCCATTTCTTCTCAAAACAAAGTCTTCATTGGTTTCCTCCATTAAGTTTGGTTCCTTAGGTGTTAGTTCTTGGTTGTTGCTTTTAATTCTTTTCCTTCATGGTGCTAGTTATCTTCACGTTAGTGTTCATATTTCTGTTCACATCTATCATTGAGAATCACATTTTGCCTTTCTGTGAAGTTAGATCTTGAAAACCTGTTTCTGGTGATGGTGGAGGAGGGGGTGGGACATGTGGCTGCACAGGTACGTAAGTAGTTTTTTTTCCAGGTGGGGTGGCTTGAGTCCCTTATGAGCTTTCATATCAGAGTCATGTTCAGGGCTGAATCCTAGGGAGAAATGTCAGAATAAACTGTTCCCTTTTCTGTTTTCCTTGTGGTGATCAGGATTTACTTTAGGATCTGCTGTGCTTTCATCACCAGCCCCCAGATTCCATCGAGGGATCTCCCAAGGCAAACTGTGAACTTTGTTTGGAAAATTGTTAGCACTGTTATCAGCTTATTATACAGGGACAGGCCATTCCAAATGCTGCCCCTTAATTAATGACCCTAAAAATATCGCTATAAATAATATCCCTGTTACCTCTAGGAAAAATAAAGTAACAGGGACAGGATTTATAGTCCCACCTTATACAGCTAGAAAACTAGCTAAAATATTTGGAAGAAAGGACTTCAGACATTGGACCACAGGGAGAGCAGGACAGTGATCTCGGAGAGAAGGGAAACAAATAAAGCACCCTACAGTTGCTCCAGCTTACTGTCTAGAGGCTGTTTGTAGGCTACAGTGCAAGGGTGGGGGGGACACCCCAGCAGAGCCCCACCGTCTTGCTGAGTTGAGGAGACAAATATCAGTGTTGTTTATATTAGAGGAGGCCAACGTGGCTATAATCTGAAAGGCAGAGAACAGATTAGATTATAGTCTAATCTTTGGCTGAGTACTGATATGCACATGAATGAAAGGAAACTACTCAAGTTTGAGAAAAAGCCACCAGAAAGGAACAGGCAAAAAAAATTATGGGTGGTTGCATGGAGTTGGGAACATAACTGTTCCTGCCAGCCAGAGAGAAAAGATTTGGTAATACATGGAGTACTGGGTAGAATCCTCAGCAGGGTATTGCCTTATTAGTGGAGATAAATTCCCCTAAGACTAAAGATTGTTTTGGACCTAACAGAGCTTGAATACAAACCTTGGAAGGATTCAACTGATTCCACATAAAGAATAGACAAAATAATACATGGAGGTTGCCTTGGGGCTTGGAATAGTTCCTGTCCCCACCAGCCAGAGTAGAAAGTGTTGATGAAATAAAAATTCAACATTATTTAAAAGAATACAAAAAAAAAAAAAAATTCCAGCAACCAAAACTGTAATTTACAGTGTTTAGCATCCAATCAAAATTACCAGGCATGTATAAAAAGCAGGAACATATAGACCATAAACAGGAGAAATGCCAATTAATAGAAATAGACCCAATAGTGCTAACATTCAGATAAGGACCTTCAAGAGAGTAAAATGTAAGCATAAAGAAGAGAGGTGTGAAAAATGTAAAAATTAAAAAGTGAAAGCTAGAATTTCTGAGATAAAAAATATATACTCTATGGGATTAAACATAGAATAGACACTGTAAAAGAAAAGATCAGTGAATATGAAGACAGAGCAAAAGAAATTATCCAAAATGAAGCAGAGGGAAGGATTAAACAGAAAAAGAAAAGAACAAAACATCAGTGACCTGTGAGACAATATCAAATGGCCCAATATACATGCAATTGGAGTTCCAGAAGAAGTGAATAGGAAAAACAAATTGAAAATAATGGCCCCCAATTTTTCAACTCTGATGAAACTATAAACCCATTGAATTGAGAAACTCAAAGAACCCCAAGTAGAATAACCTTTAAGAAAGCCATACAAAGGCACATCATAAATTGCTGAAAACCAAGAATAAAGAGACTATATTTTAAAGGTCCAGGCAAAAAGATCCTTTACATATAAAGGAACAAAGTTGAGGACAACAGAAAACTTTTTGTCAGGAATAATTCAAGTTAGAAGATAGTGAGAAACTTCTGTAAAGTACTGCAGAAAAAAAAGAAAACTGTCAGCCTAGAATTCTTAATGGAGCTAAAACATTTCAAAAAGGAAGTCAAATAAAAACTTTTTAAATGCAGTGCTATCAGATCTGTGCAACAAGAAATATAAAGGAAGCTCTTCAAGGAGAAGGAAAAGGATACCAGATGAAATGTGGATCTACACAAAGGAATATTGCCAAATATAAAGGGAGACACTTAATAATAATAAAGTGGTCAATTTATCATGAGACACAACAATCCTAGATGTATATGCACCTAATAAGAGCTTCACAATACACAAAAAAGATAGAACTAAAAGGAAATATAGAAAAATGTACAATTATAGTTGAGGATTCCAACATTCCTCTCTCAATAATTGATAGAAAACATAGACAGAAAAGCAATAAGAATATAAAAGATTAAGCAACACTATCAATTAACTTGACCAAATTGACATTTATAGAACACTCCATCCAACAAAAGCAGGATGCATATTATTTTTGAATACTCATAGAACATTCATCAAGGTAGAATATTCTGGGCCATAAAACAGAACTTTAATACAGTTAATACATTTAGGATTAAAATTACACAAAGTATGTCCTCTGACCAAAACAGAAATAAACTATAATTAGTAAAGAGAAAGTTATCTGGGAAATCCTCAAATGTTTAACAATTAAACAGCACAAAGATAAATAACTCATGGGTCAAAAAAGAACTCAGAAGGGAAATTAGAAAATATTTTGAACTGAATTATGATAAAAATATGACATCAAAATATGTGGGATGCAATTAAAGCAGTAAAGGGAAATTTGTTGCATTAAATGCTCATCATTAGTAAAGAAGAAAAGTCTCAAATCAATGATCTAAGCCTCTATCTTAAAAAAACTAGAAAAAGAAGAGTAAATATACCCCCAAATAACAGAGTAAACAAAACCCAGAAGGATTGAATTAGTAAAGATAAAAAGTCAATGAAATAGAACACATGCGCATGTGCATACACACAAATATAGCAAATCAGTGAAACCACAAGCTAGTTCCTTGAGAAAATCATGAAAATTGACAAACCACTAGCCAGACTAATGAGAAAAAGGAGAGAAGACACAAACACTGTGGATGGGAATGTAAATTGGTGCAGCCACTATGGAAAACAGTATGAGGTTCCTCAAAAAATTAAAACAACATATGATCCAGCAATTCCACTTCTGGGTATTTATCGAAGAAAATGAAAACACTAACTCAAAAAGATATATGTACCCCTATGTTCACTGCAGCATTATTTACAATAGCCAAGATATGGAAACAACCTAAATGTGTCCATCGACAGATGAATGGATAAAGAAAATGTAGTATATATAATGGAATATTATTCAACCATAAAAAAGAAGGAAATCTTGCCATTTGTGACATCACCGATGGACCCCAAGGGCACTATGCTAAGTGAAATAAGTCAGACAGAGAAAGACAATTACTGCATGATCTCACTTATATGTGGAATCTAAAAAAACTGAGCTCATAGATACAGAGAAGAGATTGGTGGTTGCCAGGGCAGGGAGTGGGTGAAATGTGTTCAAGAGGTCAAAAGGTATAAAATTCCTGTTATAAATAAGTCATGGGGATATAATGTACAGCATGGTGACTATAATTAATAATACTGTATTGCATATTTGAAAGTTGCTAAGAGAGGAAATCTTAAAAGTTCTCATTACAAGAAATATTCTGTAACTATGTATGGTGACAGATGTTAACTAGACTAATTGTGGTTATGATTTTGCAATATATACAAATATCAAATCATTGTATTGTACACCTGAAACTAATGTGTTATATGTCAATTATACCGCAATAAAAAAAGAATAGATAACTTAAATAGTCCTATATCTATTAAGAAATTTAATAATTTAATGTGAAAAATCTTCCCTCAGGGGCCAGCCCAGTGGCACAGAGGTTTAGTTTGCGCTTGGCAGCCTGGGATTCGCGGGTTCGGATCCTGGGCGCCTGCCGACGCACTGCTTGTTAGCCATGCTGGGGTGGTGTCCCATATAAAGTAGAGGACGATGGGCACGGATGTTAGCCCAGGGCCAGTCTTCCTCAGCAAAAAGAGGAGGATTAGCAATGGATGTTAGCTCAGGGCTGGTCTTCCTCACACACACAAAAAAATCTTCCCTCAAAGAAAATTCCACGCCATCTCAGCTTCACTGCTTACCAAACATTAGCAATTCTATGTAAACTCCTCCAGAAAATATAAGATGAGGGGATATTTCTCAACTGTTAAAAAAGAGGTTAGCCTTACCCCGATACTAAAACAAAGATATTAAAGAAAACTGCAGACCAATATCCCTCATGAACATAGACACAAACATCCTTTTAAAAATTAGCAAATCCAGGGGCTGGCCTGGTGGTGTAGTGGTTAAGTTTGGTGTGCTCCACTTTGGTGGCCTGTGTTCATGGGTTCGGATCTTGGGCACGGACCTACACCACTCATCAAGCCATGCTGTGGCGGCGACTCATGTACAAAATAAAGGAAGATTGGCACAGATGTTAGCTCAGGGCCAATCTTCCTCACACACACACACACACACACACACACACACACACACACAAATTAGCAAATCTGACACCAGCAGTATATAAGAAGGACAAAACATGATGACTGAGTTGGATTTATCCCGGTATTACAAGGTTGGTTTAACATTAAAAAAATCAATCAATGCACTTCTTCCTATTCATAATGGACTAAAAATGAGAAACTACATGATCATTTTTATAGAGACTGAAAAGGCATTTCACAAAACTCAGCACTGATTCATGGTTTTAAAAAAACTCTTAGCAAAGTAGCAATAGAAAAAAACTCCCTTAACCTGACCTACACCATCTGATTTTATGGTGAAAGATTAATGCTTTCCCCCTAAGATTGGGTACAAGGCAAGGATGTCTGCTTTCACCACTTCTATTCAACATAGTTCAAGGTCCTAGTAATACGGCAAGAAAAAGAAATAAAAGGCATATTGGAAAGGAAAAACTAAGCTGCTTTATTCTTGGATGACATGATTGATGGTCTGCATAAAATTGTCTATAGAATTTACCAAAAAGTTACTAGAACGAGTTTAGCAATTTGCAGGATACAAGGTCAAATTAAAATCAGTTACACTTGATATACTAGTAATTAAATATTGGAAATTGAAATTAGAAAGCAATACTTCTTACAATTGCATCAAAAATATGAAATACTTAGGAACAAATTTAAGAGAAAATATTCAAGTCTATGCCCTAAAAACTATAAAACATTGTGGGGAAAAATTAAAGAAGACCGAAATGTAGACAAATTTCTGTTCTTGGACCAGAAGATTCATTATTGTTAAGATATCAGTTCTTCCCAGACTGAACTATAGATCTGATGCAGTCTAATCAGAATCCCAGCAGGATTTTTTAAAGAAATTGACAAGTTGATTTTAAAATTCATATGGAAATTTAAAGAACCTAGAATAGCAAAAATAATCTTGAAAAAGAACAAAGCTGAAGAACTGAAACCACTTCATTTTAAGACTTACTATAAAACTACACTAATCATGTCAATGTGATATTGACATAAAGATAGACATATAAATCAATGACACAGAAGAGTCCTGAAATAGACCCACACATACATAGTCAACTGATTTTTGAAAAAGGTGCCAAGAAAATTCAATGGGTAAAAGAAAGTCTTTTCAACAAATGGTGCTGGTACAATTGGATATTCATATGAAGAAACAAAACCACCACCCTAGGCCCTTACCTTATATCATACACAAAAACTATCTTGAAATGGAACATAGAGCTAAATGTAAGAGCTAAAATTATAAAACTTCTAGAGAAAACATAGGAGAAAAATCTTTGTGAACTTGGATAAGGCAACTTTTCTGAGGACACAAAAAGCATGAATCATAAAAGGAAAAAAATGATAAATTAGACTTCATCAAGGTTAGAAATGTTTTCAATAGACCCCATTAAGGAAATGAAAAAGCAAGCTGCAGATTGGGAGAAAATATTTGCAAAATATGTATTAAAGTCCTTGTATCCAGAATATTTGAAGAATTACAATTCAATATGAAGACAAACAACTTGATATGAAAAAATGAGTAAAAGATTTTAATAGATACTCCACCAGAGAAGATATATGAATTTGAAATAAGCTCATGAAAAGACTTTTAACATTAGTAGTCATTAGGGAAACGCATAGTAAAACCTCAATGAGATACTACCACCATTTGCCAGAACAGCTACAGTTTAAGTAACTGACAATACCAAGTATTGGCAAGGATGTGAAGCAGCTGGAGCTCTCAGATATTGCTGGTGGAAGTACATAATGGAACAGCTTCTTTGGAAAATAGGTTCACAGTTTCTTAGAAAGTTAAATATACATGTACCATCGAACTTGGCAATCCTACTCCTAGGTATTCTTCCAAGAGAATTTAAAGCCTGTGTTCACACTAAAAACTTGTACTTGAATGTTCATAACAGCCTTATTTATGATAGCCCCAAATTGGAAACAACCCAAACTCCCAGCAACTGGTAAATGGACAAAACCAAATTGTGGTACATCCATACAATAGAATATTTCTGAGCCATAAAAAGATGAATCTCAAAAGTGTTGTGCTAAGTGAAGGACACCACACGCAAGTGACTATATACTGTAGTATTCTCTTTATATAAAATTCTAGAAATATAAAACTAGTGACAGAAAGCCCCTCAGTGTTTGCCAGGGTCAGGAGTTAATGGAGGGAACTTTTTGGAATGATGGAAAAGTTCTGTATCATGATTTTCGTAGCGGTTTCATGACTATAGATTTGTCAAAACTCATCTAATTGTACACTTAAAATGTTGTATGTCAATTATACCTCAATAAAACAAACAAAAAATGTTGCTTGGAGGCTCCTTCCTCCTCTTTGTATTTGTTGATTTTGAATTTGAATCCTCTGGAATTGCACTTAAAACTCTCCAAGAATTTTCTCTTGTATTTGCTTTGGACTGGATTTCTTGTGGTTCCAGGAGTTCCTCAAAATTTCTGCTGGATTTGTGTCACCCTTTCTAATTTTCTAGCAATGGTAAGGATTACAGAAATAAATAGAAAAACCAACAACCCAGATCTTTGATCCTTTCAGGGGGTTTGGGATAGGAGACATGAAAGCATGTATTTAGTTTGCTACTTCCACACTATACTCTCAGTGTTTTAGGAGACCAAGGCTTTCCTTGAAAATAGTGCAATTATTAGTAAGTAAAAGGAATTTGATAACCTTTGAGGGACACACCACAATAATTCAGTTTTCTATTAGGATCACTGTCACTCCTTTTGGCCAACTGCATAGTTTTACTTTTTCTCTCATCCCTATTAGCACTTAGGCTGGAGGCAGTTTTTCACTTTGGATTCTCAAAGTCTTCCAGCTTGCTCATGTTAACTTGACCTTTAAGATGTAAGTAACTGGAATGAATCTCTGTCCCCTGTATGTGGGAAATCTAGTGTCCATCCCAGTATCTCTGGAAGTACTTGGTGAACTTACTTTTCTTCCACTCACCTGATTTAGTTTCTGTATTTGAATTATTTCCTCACTGCATTTAAACTCTTGTGTGTGAAATCTACCCCTCCCCTTTTTTGTACCTTGTCAACAACCCTTCTGGACATTACCCTAATCCCTTTACTTCCCTAAATGCCACTGACCCAAGGCTGTGTATAACAGATTTGAAGGAATGTTTGTGGTAACAGGAGAGCTCAGCAAGCATCTTACAACTGAATATTAGACATCTGTTTCATACAGGTCTATGGGCCATTCCTGCTACTGGGGAATTTTCACACATTGTCAGTTTAAGTTTCCATTGTTTTACTAATTTTCTGGATACCTCCGTTTTCTTCCATGTCCTCTTTTTCTTAGGTCAGCATTCCTACCCCCTCATTCCTATTCATTTTTTATTCAATTCATGAATTGATTCATTCATTTGTGAACTGGGGTGTTACAACTAATCATTCTGTTTAATGGAGTTTTATCACATAGGGTTTACCAATTTTTGAAAAATAGAAATTTAATTGAAAAGCTCTTAAGATTCCAGTTTTGAAATTGGAGTTTTGAATAGTCTAAGATTTGATATGTTCCAATACGAAAACAACCTAAGTGTCCATCAACAGATGAATGGATAAAGAAAATGTAGTATGTGTACTGCTGGAATATTATTCAGCCATAAAAAAGAAGGAAATCTTGCCATTTGTGACATGGATGGACCTTGAGGGCATAATGCTAAGTGAAATAAGTCAGAGAAAGACAAATACCATACGATCTCACTTATATGTGGAATCAAACAAAAACAAAACCACCATCAAGCTCATAGATACAGAGAAAGAACAGATTGGTGGTAGCCAGAGGTGTGTGTGGGTGGGGGGCAAATGGGTGGAGTCAAAAGGTACAAACTTCCAGTTATAAAATAAATCATGGGGATGTAATGTACAGCACCGTGACTATAGTGAATAATACTTTATTGTATATTTGAAAGTTGCTAAGAGAATAGATCTTAAAAGTTCTCATCACAAGAAAAAAAACTCAGTAACTATGGTGATGGATGTTAACTAGACTTACTGTGGTGATCATTTTGCAAGACAGACAAATATCAAATCATTATACTGTACACCTGAAACATAATATTGTATGTCAATTATACCTCAATTAAAAAAAGATTTGGTATGTTCTCTCCACAGTTAATAAGGTCTTATGGTAATTTTACATTTGATACAATATTGTATGTTGCTACTGTACTGAAAATGTTACTATTTTATATAAACTGTCACTCTGATGTGATAGTGTAAGTTTCTTATTTTCTACTGACACAGGTATCAGTAGTATGACGAGTATCCGTCAGGGTCCCAAATGGAAACAGATGGCACATTCAAATTAAGAAAAATCAAGAATAATTACAAAGGGGTGGCCAGGATAGGGGAACCACAGTAACCAAAGTTAAAAGCACCCCTAAGGCAGAAAAGATAAGGGATAGGAACTGGTATCAATCCCCAAAAGGAGAGAGGAGTGCATATTGAAAGGAACTTTTGGTTGAAGGACATAACCAGCCCAAACTCACAGGGGAGGGAGCAAGGGAAATAAATACCTTGACCTTTCTTTCAGGTTTCCTCCGATCTTCTGCTAGAGCTCCTCATTGGCTTAACTCAACAGGAATCCAGAGAGCAAGGGAACCCACTGATGAGTACAGGTCCATCTTCTAGCAGACTGTGGATGTGCAGGGACAAAAGGATGATACCAGGCACGTGCTGTTTATTTTAATCAGAAGTAGTCCTTTCTGTATTGACAGTTTGAATGTTAATTAGGACTCTGGTTGCTGGTGACAAAAACTCAACTTGATGTCATTTAAACAAAAAAGGAGAAACTGTAGGAAGGGCAGGGGAGGAGCTGATTTTAGGAAAATAAATGCTAGTGGGGCACACACAATCTTCCTCATCTCTGCATTGTTGGTGTCATTTGGAACAGTGTGGAGACCTGGTCTCCAGCAGCACTGGGGTGGCATCTTTAGAGCAGTATAATCAGACAGGAGATGAGACTCATCTTCCAACTCCACAGAGAAAAGTCTTGGAGAACTTTCTAAGAGATGTAAATGAAGATTTGCATAAACAGAATGGGAAAACTGATTTGAAAGATGTTAATTCTTACCAAATTAATTTATAAGCATAAAGTAATCCTAACCAAAATCTCACTTGAATTTTCTGGGAATATGAAAAATAAAGTCTAAACTTCATCAAGAATTGGCCAGAATACCAAGATTAAAAAAATAAAGGGAATAGCAAAAGCAACTTGCTTAATTACGAAAATGCATTATCTAGTGATTAGTAAATAAAAGTGTTATGTTGATAAAAGAATAGCAAGTTAATTGGGACAAAACAGATGTGTGTAGATATGTGCATAATGAAGAACTGAAACCAATGGGGTGGGAATGGATTAACTGATGAATGGGGCTGGGAAAATTAACTATAGGGGAAAAAAATCATGCTAGACTCGTCACATTTTATATCCAAATAACTCCGAATGAATTAAAGAGAAATACAAAAAAGAAAAGCATAAAATATAACAGATGAGATGAATATTTAATCTTGGGATGCAAAGGACTTTTTAAGCATAAAAAAGATTGACAACATACAAATGTACAACTTAAATGTCAAAAACTTACATGCAAAATTAAAAGGCAAACAGCAAACTAGGGAAACATTCTTAAATTGAACTATTACTATACTGTATAAAAATATTTAATAAACGTTTACTAAATGTTGTGTTTGTTGATTAAATGTTACTTTTCTGAAATCATTAGGGAAAAACAAAGCTAATAATTTTAGATAATAGTAAAAGGTAATACTATTACCTTATTGAAAATAATAAATGCTTTTGATTGGCCATTTATAATTTAGTATAACTTTATTTTCATTATACTTATAATAGAAGTGTAAAACACACACAGAAATAAGGCTCACATATTTTTCATTTTTAGAAAATTAAATCCCTTATGGTCAAAAGTGGTCATTTCATTTTGTATCCTCCACACAGATTCTCTGTGAATAGCTTCACTCAAATCACTTAGGTTTCTCTGCACATTAACTCTAGGTGCTGGTATAATTAAAAAAAACAAACTTGTAAAAATGTCACTCACCTGACAATGAAAATTAACCAAATAGAATGAGTTCATTAATGTTCTGAATTTAATAAAAAACTGATTTAACTCTGCTCAAGAGGTATAATTGAACACTTTTTTCCAATGGAAGAACAAATTCAGAATATACTTTGCTCTAAATACCAATTTTTAAAAAACAGATGAGAAAATATGAATAGTGGCTAAAAAGATAAATGTGTGCATTCAAAGAGAATTTTTATTTCAATTATCCACAAAATATTATAATACTCTATAAAAATATTAAGTTTTAGGCTACCATTATTCATTAAAAAAGTGTGCTAGAAGGTTGTTTTTGCAAGTTCCTTTTTTGGTAAGGGTTTAGTTCCACATTAAGATATTGAAGACAAAAAGCTGTTGGAAAAAAATCTTCAAATGTACAAAGTTGTTTATTTTTCTTGGCAATTTAAAAAACATAACCATTTAATCTGAATATACATTAAGTTAGTGTTTTATTTCCTTACTATACAATTAAGGAACTGCTCAATTCAGTTAAAACCCAATGAATACCATCAACTTTTCCTGGCTTATTTTTCTGAACAGAATTAGTACATGAACATATAATTTTATTCTTTTTTAAATGCTTAGAAAAATTATAATATCATAGTTCACACGAAGCCCTTTAAAAATCTGATGTCACAGGTTGCAGATGTTAAGGGTAAATGATGATGGCAGTCATCTTAGGAAGATCCTCTCGGAAGAGGGATTCAATACTAAGCAGGTTACGTAAACATAAGAAACCACCACGACTTTTAGTACCAGAGCTCTTGCCAACTTGTATGAAGTTCATCTGTCACATTTTAAAATGGTTTGCATTTCAACATAGATACCATGGCACAGAATTTTAAACTTGATTAAATAAAGTAAGTGATGGTAGTTAAAAATTATGATTCTAAAATATGGGGACCTGGTGTATTGCTTTATTTAAAGTGTGACTATAAAGAGAATATTTTAAAACATAAATACCAGACTTTTATTTTGTGAGATTCAGTACTTTTGCCAGACACTTAAACCAGTAATGCTATTATCCAAATTCATACTTTGCAATTTCTTTTTGAGTTAGTCATAAAAATCAGTCTTATTTTGTATATTCCACTTCAGCATTTAAAATGGGCAAAAAACTGTCCCCCCTTTTCACCACTGTTATTGTGAATAAGTTTTCCTCCCCAAATCAGCTAAATTCTAAAAGGGAAAAAATTATCACCATTAAGTATATTTAAGAAGTGAATGTAGATTTAAACACAGATTTGAAAACTGGAGTTCTAAAAATGTTTTGCATAAAAGCTGTATCACTGAAATTAGTGGGAAGCCTTAACTTAGCTATTTTGAGGCTATAACACTCGTTTAGTGTTTACGTTAAGAAAGATCAGTTTTATAGTCATACCTTATAACTCTTAAAATCTCAGAAAATAGATAAATGAGGAGCTTTGAGTGCCAGCAAAGCCATTTTGTCACTCTGTAACACCAACATTAAACATAACATTCCATCCCTCTATCTGTAAAACTTTCATTTCCTTTTCTCATATTTCCTTTAAATACATTTTCCTCTCTGTTAGTCTATATTCAGTAAGCAAAAGTGCATTCAAGTCCCTGATCTAGTGATATTTTACATTTGTGGCACCCATCACCATAAGTACATATTAGCAATATCTCACAGTACCAGTCTATTTTTTAAAAAGGACTGTTTAAATGCTGGGTCTTATTTTTTCATGCTATCTAAAGATTAAAAGATTTCCCCTTGGATTGGATAGCACAATTTTAATTATATATTGTGTTTTTATAAAAAAAATCAATGCAACCTTATAAAAGTTAACTCACTTTCTAGTTACCTTCATTATTCTAAACTGAGCTATTCAGAAAATGCCTGAAGTGAAAAATGTCTTCTACTTTCCAGTTCCATGAGTGTATTAACACAGTGCATTATAGTTTCAAATTCCACTGCTGTCTAACACTTAATCAAGTTTTAGATGTTATTTTCCTTTTTGCTTCTAAAAACCTAGCCCATTTCCATGCAATAGGAGGCATATATTAAGATTGCATATTAACTGTTCAACATAGAAAAAACTTTTGAGAATAATGAATGCCAGAAATTTTTAAAAACTGGAATGGAATTGTTTGGTCCCATGAAGATACTTGATTTTAGATTTCATTATGGTATAACTTTTTATCTCCCACGTTTCACCTATGATAAATAATTTTCTCTGAATAATTCTGAGTTTGGGGAATAAAAGAAAGGAAGTGATTTATAAACAGTAGCCTTTTTGCTCTCCATTGTCATGCTCTCTCTCACACTGTCATCAATATCTTAGCTGTACTTTCTTTGGACCCTGAAATAAGTTGGAAAATTCATCATTGGTACTTTAGAGTTTAACACTTGGAAAAAAAAAAAGTGGTTTTGTGCAACCATATCTGGAATTCCAGTTTACCATCAAAAAACATGCAGAGTGAAGATTTTCTTCTTTTGATTCCTGTACGTAAATGAGAAAGTCTACACAAGTTCTTTACATTTTGGCGATTTGTGCATATAAAACAGGCTACTTGGATTATAAATTTTCTCCTGGCTGGTACTGTGGCTCTGTAGCAGTGAAGTAGTCTTCCAAGAAGGACTGGATATATTCAAATGTTGGTCTTTCATCAGGGTCCTTCTTCCAACACAGATTCATCAATTCATGTAGGGACTCTGGACAGCCCTGGGGGCAAGGCATCCTATATCCTCGTTCCACCTGTTCCAGCACCTCACGGTTTACCATACCTAACATGCAAGATTCGAACATTAAAAAACAATGATGCCAACCACCACTAGCAAAACAGAACAAATCCCCTAGCCACTGATTCAAAGTATAGTAAGTTTGTTTAGTGAAATGATTCTTTCAACAAAGAAATAAAGTAACTTTTAAATGTCAAAGTATATTAAGAAAAGCTTAGAAAATGCTAACCTGTTTCAACATGTCTAATTTTTTTTCATTCCACCTATAATCTTAACACTAATGCCTTCAAAAACAACCCCACTTGATTAATGAGAATTTTAGGGTGCTACTTTGACGTACTGATACTTTCTGATATTAACAGTTAATAATAACCAAACTGGGGCTAATGAGGAATAGTGGCAAGACAGTGTCTGAAAGAACTTTCAAATAGCAATTCAGAAGAAAGAGTTCTAGTCCTGATTTTTACCAAATATACTATGTATGTAACTATATCAAGTCACTTCTGACACAGTTTCCTTATCTAATATCACCTGTTTGACTTTCTTCAAGTATTACACACTTCTTGTATTCCTTTGTAATCCTCCCACCCCCATCAGCAGCTCACCTGTTATCACAGGGTAGCATACGCATTCAATTACTTAGGGGCGGGAGTGGAGGTGGCAGGTGTGGGAAAGGTGACCCAGGATATTTAAGATATGCTTATTATCTGAGAGAATAGAGATAAAAGGTCCTTTTGGAAAATGCCCTAAGGGAGAACGCTGAGGTGAATGAGGTGCACATTTCACGTGCTTGCCCTATCCATCCAGTGCCAAAATAAAGAAAGGGAGGGAGGGAGGAGGGAGGGAAGAAAAGAGACAGAAACAGAGAGAGAAGAAAAAAAGGCCTTTTTTTCCATCCTTACATTTTTGCTCCTAATAAACTCTAGTTAAAGTCACTGATGGGATAACCAAGAGTTGATGAAACCCAAGCTTACCTGGATATGGCACTCTGCCTTTTGTTACCAGTTCTGTCTGCAGAATTCCAAATGACCATACATCAGATTTTATTGTAAATCGACCATATAGTGCAGCCTCAGGGGCTGTCCATTTGATTGGAAATTTTGCACCTAAAACAGTATTGACAATCTTGCTTAAGTAAATTTAAAAAAATCTATTTGTCTACACACAGAAATTGAAATATAATAATGTACATCTGAAATTTATATAATGTTATAAACCAATGTGACCTCAATTTAAAAAAAGGTACTTAAATATGCACTAGGCACACTGCAAACAAGACAGTAAATCATTAGCCAGGATGATGAGTCATAGCTACAGAAGGCCAGCAAAACTGAAACAAATAAGCCCATTTAATTGGCTAATTCAGAACCCAGCCATAAAAATAAACTATTACCCTAAGCAAATCTAATATTTTTTCTTTAATATTTATGGTATTATTTACTTATAATAAAGACTTCCTACATTTTCATTTTGATGAGTTTATGTGTACCTATCTGCCACCATCCAAAATCAGACACAGAATAGTTCCATCATCATGGAAAGTTCCCCAATGTTTCTTTCCAATCAATTTCCAGTCCTTCCCTGCAGCCCCACCCCGAGGAAACTACTTTCTGATTTATATTACCATGGATTATTTTGCTTATTTTGGGGTCTCATACAAATAAAATAATAGATTATGAGTAAATACAGTTTGAATCTGATTTCTTTTACTCAATCTAATGTCTTTTTATGTGCTGATATGATAAATTTCTTTTTAAAGATTCCCTTTATCAGACCAAGGAAGTATGCTCTTATTCCTAAATTAATGAGTTTTCCTTATAAATGCATATTGAGGGGCCGGCTGGGTGGCACAGCAGTTTAGTTCGCGCTTTGGCAGCCTGGGGTTTGCCAGTTCGGATCCCAGGCCCCTGCTGATGCACCGCTTGTCAGCCATGCTGTGGCAGCGTCCCATATAGTGTAGGGGAAGATGGGCACGGATGTTAGCCCAGGGCCAGTCTTCCTCAGCAAAAAAGAGGAGGATTGGCAATGGATATTAGCTCAGGGCTGGTCTTCCTCATAAATAAATAAATGCATGTTGAATATTATCAAACGTTTTCTTCTGCATTCACTGAGATCATATAATTTTCTCCTTTATATTGTTAATGCAGCAAATTAATTTTCAAATGTAAAGTCAGTTTTTCATTATTGAGAACTCTCATTTGATCATGAGGTACTATACTTTTTGTATATCACTGGACACAATTTGCTAATATTTTGTTAGGAAATTTTGCATGTATGGTGATGAGAAATTATTCCGTGATTTTTTAAAATATTCTCATCAGCTTTCCATGTCAGATTATATTGGCCTTACAAAATTAGTTGGAAATTGTTTCAATCTGAATTTTCTAAGTCTGTATAAAATGTTTATTTTTTTAAAGGCTTAATAAATGTCACCAGTGAAGCCAAAAAAATCCAAAATCTATTTGTGTAAATATGGCATAAGCAGGGCTAATCTTTTGTTAATATCCCTACTGTATGTGTCATCCGTGTCAAATTCTTCAAAAAGTACAAGATACATGGGAAAATTCTCTTTAATATTTAAAATTTGCATTAAAATAAATCACATTTCTTCCTGATAAGACATTCAATAACATACAAAAGATAATTGTTGGTGTAGACATAAACTGTTCAAGAAAATAGAGGTAGAAGCTCTAATAAGAAGCAACCAAAAATGTGGATTATAGGATCTATAACTTTTTAAGTAAGTCTAACACCTAGCAGCTATAGCTAACTATTGGTTGATGAGGGAATATTCTGCTGGGTTCTAATGTCTACTGGTTTTGACCATAATCTCTTTTCTATTTTATCATATCTCTCTGGAAAATTTTACTGTACTATAATTTTTAAAAGCCTATATTAATGTACTCAAATATTTAGTGTATGCTTTTTATGCACAAGACATTATACTAATCATTATGGGGGACATAAAAACATAGGCTTTTTGAAGCTTATACACTTATAGTGGAAATAAGCTTATAGGTGTCTTACATACTTGAAGTTATTTATAAATGTATGTATATAGTGTTATAAAATAGTTCTTTAGATGTTCAAACAGATGATCAATTTTCACTAGCACAATCACAAAAGGTTTCATTAAAAAAGTGGCAGCTAAGTTAAGCCTTAAAGAATGGTTAGAATTTTTATAAAGATTATAGAAGATATTCCAGCTGGAGAGAACTGCACGAAAGTATGGAGGTTGAAAAGAAAGCACTGTGTTGAAGGCAGGGTTTCTAAACCTGGCACAACTGGCATTTTGGGCTGGAGAATTCTTTATTTGGTGGGGGGCTAGCTTGTACGTTGTAGGATGTTTAGCAGTAGGCCTGGCCTTTACCCACTAGACTAGTAGCAGCCTCTCCCAGCTGTAACAACCAAAAATATCTCAAGACTTTGCCAGATGTCCCTTGGGTGTGCGATATCACCTCTGGTTGAGAACCTGTGGTTTAAGGCAACAGTTCCCAGTGGTTTCTACACCAGTGTGGTCACTGACAAAAAGTCATACTCTGATGAAAAAAAAAAGAGGAAAAGGATCACATATCAATTCACAAAGCTAAAATGATTAATTTATAGGTATGTCTTCTGAGATTGTGTCCTTCCTACTTGTGTAGTGTTAAAATGCTTTTTCTTTTATGAAATCGTGGTAATAGTAGATAGCTGAAAAAAATTTTCCTTTGGTACATCTACTAAATAAACCTTCACTAACCTTTACATTGGGCTTACTAGATTGTATTGACATAGTCTGTTTACAATTCAGTCTCAGACATTAGTTAGTGAGCTCCTTGATAGCAGAAATCATGCCCTCTTATAGCTGTGCCCTCACTTCTGGCACATAGAGGTTGAGTCCCTTAAAGGTAAGCTGGGACTAGAGAGTAGGAGACACTGAATGCCGATGAATTTATTTTGTAGGTGTGGAGGGTCAATGAAGGTTTCATGTAGGATGGACAACCTATGTGGTGATTTATATCGGACCTTACTCAATCTCTGCTTGTCAAAGTTACACTTTTGCTTCAAGGTCCTGCTCACAAGTCATTGCCTCTGTAAAGTCTTTCCTATTCTTTCTGCTTTCCCACAGTATTTTCCATATATTCTTTTGACATTAATTACACAATAGCTTGCTTTATACTTATTTATATGTAGATCTACCTTGCCCATTAAAATGTAAGCTCTAATATTTACTGAGCATCTACTATGTTAGGTAATGTCAGGCACTATACATCTATTACTTCATTAAAGTTTCACAACAATCTTGAAAGGTATATAGCACCATCTAGTCTTTGTAAGCGAGGAGACTGAGGCTTAGTCAAAAAGGTTAGATACCTTGGTTGAAATCTCTGGGCTAATAAGAGATGAAAATGAGATTCAAAAACCCCTACTCTTTCCACATGCATATATTATATGTGTTCATTAAGTGTGTATGGAATGAGAGTCTGGAAAAAGATGCCAAACAGAAGAATCAATCTATGTTAACTTCTACAAGCTCCCTTCTCTTACTCTTTATAGTGTCAATCTTCCAAATGTTATTTACCACAATTTTATATATAATAAAAAATTATTGTAAATCTGGTGTAGAAATGGTTTCCAAAGCCTTTATAAAACCGTATGCTATTTCTTAATATATTAGCTTCAAATATACCTTTTCTGATCCTTAGTGTAGTAAAATCTGGATGGTTCTGAAGTTTGTTTAAAAAGGAGTTTTAAAATGTTTCTTTGTTGGCATGACAAAACAAGTGTAAAGAGGAGTGTACTGCTTGCTATATTTATAATGCAAAGAACACCCAGTTAAGTTCTTCCTTGGGGGAAATAATTATCAGAAAGCCATGGTATCAAGTATTGTATATAATTTTATGAATAAAATCAATGTTTCTATTGACTCTTCTGAGCAAACCTAGAGCTATTATTATTCTGTAAAACCCTCTATATTCAAAAGAATGGTAAGAAAATCCATTGAACATTAGATTACAAGCATTTATTAAAAATTACCTTGTCTTGCCGTATATTCATTGTCTTCAATTAACCTTGCTAAACCAAAATCTGCTATTTTGCAAACAAGATTTTCTCCTACAAGAATATTAGCAGCCCGAAGATCTCGGTGAATATAGTTCATCCTTTCAATATATGCCATACCATCAGCAATCTTGGAAAGAAAAAAAAAGACATAGTACAAAGGGAAGAAGGGAGAGGACAATTTTAGTTCATGTTAAGTCAGATCACTGAAAAATCATATCTTGAAAGGAGATGATGGTAAAGGGCAAAATCTAGCAGTTAATAAGAAAAATAGAAAACACTAATGGAGGAGGAGGAGAGGGAGGGAGAAAAGGAAGGAGGGAGAGGGGAGGAGGAAAAGGAGGGAGAGGAGAAAGAGGAGGGAGAGGGGGAGGAGGAGGGTGGGGGGAGAAAAAACAACAGAGACGTATGTGGCCCACAAAGCCTGAAAACACTTGTCCGGTCCTTTACAAACACAGTTTTCCACCTCCTACCATGGAGTGTCTAAGAGCCTTGAACTCAGGAGCAGGGACTAGGCTTGGCATATGCTCAAATCTCACATGTACAGTTTCTTGGTATAAAATTTCTCTAAACTGTCAGATTCCATGGACATCTGGATGTTCACTGATTGAGGAGTCTTAAAGCCATGATGTCAACCAAAGCCAATTAAAGGCCTCTTGAACACCTACCACATATCTGAATAGAAACTTTTAATAGTTTTCACATTTATTTATTTATTTGTGAGGAAGATTAGCCCTGAGCTAACATCTGTTGCCAATCCCTCTCTTTTTGCTGAAGAAGATTGGCTCTGGGCTAACATCCGTGCCTATCTTCCTCTACTTTATACGTGGGATGCCTGCCATAGCATGGCTTGATAAGTGGTGCATAGGTCCACACCCGGGATCTGAATCCGCGAACCCTGGGACGCCAAAACGGAGCATAAGAACTTAACCACTACGCCACTGGGCCAGCCCCCCTCTCTTATATTTAACAACAAAAATCAGAAGAGTAAAAATATCCCATTTTAAACTGTATATTGCCATCTTAATTCTTGTTTTGAAGTATATTAAACAAAAAAATCAGAATATACTTTAGATTTCCAATATTTTCTTTGGAATAATAATCATTGTCTTAAAATTTATCTGTGGAAATATAAATACATATAAATTTTATTTTTGTGGTGCATATGCTTCTGAAAGGCCACATGATACAGGACAACACTATAATGGTAGTTACATGCCTTGTTCTAATACTAATAAGTTATGAATTTTAGATACCTCTGGTCTTCAGATACTACACTATCTGTAACATAAGGAGATCAGACTGAATTATCTCTAATGTTCCTTCCAGCTCTAAAATTCCATGATTTCACTATATAAACAGGAGCATTCTACTAAGATTATTTTACATTTTTAATGTACACTTTCAATTCAAATTGATACATGTATCAAGTACCTGAGCAGCCATATCAACCAGTTGTGGGAGCTTCAAATACTTTCCATCTCCCTCCTTCAGGAAATCTAATAAGCTCCCTATAAGAGACAGCAAGACATTCATGGAAAATAAGCACTCTTAAATTAGGATTGAAACAAACATTGCCCCACCTCCAAACAAATCACCACATCACAATACAAAACTTCAGCTTTTCCTTAATATTTTTTGCCACTTTGGAATTTCTGAATAATTATTTTTAAGATTCTAGAAGAGGTTCCTAAACTGAAATTTTATAAACTTCTAACAACATATGAAAAAAGAGAAAATGCAATAATCTCAGCAGATTATAGGCATTTCCTCCTTGCTTTGATCAAGAGCAGCAGTCCCAATTTTGATTCAAAAAGTAGTATTAGATATTTGTATATTTTTAAGTCAATCTGAATCAAGAGCTCAGACAACTAGGAATATCCTGGGGGGGTACTTAAAACTAAATCTAGGTGGCTGAGTTGATGTGGAAGTGTTATTTCAACCAACTTCCCTCAATTTTAGCAGAAGACACCATGGAACAAGTACTATGAATAACAGCAGAGAAAAAGGCTAGAAGGAAAAGTCTAGTCGCTATTCTTCTATTACTGGTTAAAAATTTACCACGTACCTAAATTTAATCAAGAGAAAATGTCACACAAACCTGAATTAAGGCATATTTTATAAAACAATGGTACCGTTCTCTTCAAAAATAACAATGTTACAAAAGACAAGAAAGGCTGAGGGACTGCTCCAGATTAAAGGAGACCAAAGAGAAATGATAACTAAAATAAATCCATGACCATGGATTGGATCAAGGGAAAAATTACTATAATTAAGGACATCTTTGGGACAACTGGTGAAATCTGAATATGGACTGATATTAGATAACAGAATTGTATTTATATTACATTTCCTAAATTTGATCATTGTACTGTGGTTATGTAAGACAATGTTCTTGTCTTAAGGAAACAAACACCGAAGTATTTAGAGTTAAAGGGAACATGTGTGCAATGTACTCTCAGACGGTTCAGAGAAAACCCCTTATATTTTATACATTGATAGCTACATCTAGTTAACAACTGGAAAATCTACGTGAAACATACACAGGAATTCTTTGTATTATTTTTGCAACTTTTCTGTAAGTTTAAAAATATTTCAGAAAAAAGTAAAATCAAAAGAAAAGAAAACAAAGAAAGCCCTTTCCCTGTTGACAGGATTATGAAGCAAGGGAGAGGCGTGACTTAGTCTCATTTACAGAGATTCAAAGTCAGAGATGATCTATATTTCTTCTGGTCGGTCTACTCCAGGGGGAACATGTTACTGTGTGTGTCCATTTATCTGCCCATTCAAATGTTTGCTGAGGGTCTACTGCATGTGAAGCACTGTAAAAAGTATAGAAGACACAAAGATACGTAAGTCAAGGTCCCTGCCCGTGAAAAGATCTTGATCTAGTATAAAAGTATAGTATACAGATCTAGAAATTATAGAAGTAATATTTGCAAACAAATAAATGCTGTACCGTAGGTGTTATAAAAGTTATTGTAAAAACTACAGTGGAGACCCAATGGATGGTTGATTCTATGGAGAAGTCAGAAAAGGCTTCACAGAGGAGATGCATCTTAAAGGAAGAAATGGAGGCAGACAGGAAATTCTAGGAAGACAGAATAACAAGTACAAAGGCAGTAATGTATGAAACAGCACAGTAAGTTCAGGGAACTGAAAATAGTCCTTCCTATGCAAGAATACGAGGCTCAAAAATGGGAACTGATGAGAAGGAGGCTGCAGAAGAAAAGAGTCAGAGCACAGAAGGCAATGCATGAAGGGACTTGATATGAAGTTTTATGCTGAGAAGCAATATGATCAGATTTATGTTGAAAAAGCGATCACTCCCATAGTAATATGAAGAATAAAATTGGGCCAAAACTACACCAAAGGAATAAGTTTAAATTTCCTGCAACAATCTAGGAAAGAGAAATTATTAAATCTAGCAATGACAGTGGGAATGGTGAGAAGGGGAAAATTTCTAGAGGGATTTAATAAATGGGATCAACAACACTCAGTGGACTATTCTTACATAAGCGGGTAGGGAAGTGAAGATTGCTGGCCCCACCCCCAGAGTTTGCATTTCTAACAAGTTTCCAGGTGATGCTAATGCTGCTGCCATCCAAAGCACTAGAGACTCTTGCACAGGAGCAAAAGAAGGCAAGCCCAAGAATATTCACTGCAACATGGTCTGTAACAGTGACAAACTAAACGCAATCTAAATGGTCACTGGGAAAGGAATGAATAAACAATGGCATACTCACAAAGAATCTCATTCAACAGTTACAAGTATATGAATTAGAGCGTCCCTTATGAATAAATCTCAAGAACACAGTGTTGAATGAAAATAAAGCTAGTTAGATTTATGTAAGTTAAAAACATACAAACACTCTCAACAGGTAAATATATTAGTAAAAGTATACCAACATGAAAAACACAGATGGGAAAGGTAAACATCAACTTCAAAACTGAGGTTACCTCTGAAGGGAAATGAGCCCAAAGGAGCCTGAAAGGAGGACTGAAAGGAGAATGAGCTCAAGGAGGGGTAAAAACAAGAATTCAATTAGATCTTTAATGTTGTTTCCTCAGCAGAAAGATCTGAAGCAAATATGGCAAAATGTAAAAGTTAGTTAAATCTGGATGGCAGAGACAAGGGTGTTATGGTACTCTTTGTATGTTTGAAACATTCTGTAATTTTAAAAAATACTCTATTAAAACTGTTGACATTAAATAAATTTAAATAGCTTTAAGAAAAGAGTAAATGGCTGCTTAGGAAGTGGAGACAGGGAGTATCGCCTGTTCTTAAAAAATCTTGGCTGTGAAGGGAAGCAAAAAGGTAGAGCAGTAGGTGAAAAGCAGATGATGGAACCAAGGGAGGGTTTTCTTTTTAAATGTAAGGAAGGATCAAGAATGCAGTAAAGGAATTGTCCTTAAATAGAGGAAGGGACACCACTTCTTCTTAGCCTGCAAGACAGACTGATGTCATAAATACTCGACATGACAGTGCAGCATATATTCAAAGAAGCAGAAGATAGTTCTTTGTTTAGGACTGAGAATCTAGATAAGATGCCATGATGAATACACTAAGTAGAACATCATTCAGTGAAACAATGATAATTGCTAAAATAGTGCAAAAGCTGCAGCTAGAAATCCAATCCTAGAAAACCAGGATTGGAATTTGCGTAATTTTGACAATTCCTTTTCTCCGATCTTTAACCAATCACAACAAATTTCACCCTCCCCTCCCCCAATGTTTCTTATACCGATTTATCATAGAACATTTTGGACAATATCAACAGTCCTTAACCTTTTTTCGGTTCATGGATTATTTTGAGAATCTGATGAAAACAATGCACTCTCTTCCCAGAAAAACATGGATAAGTATGCAAAAATTGACACATAACTTCAGAGGAAGTTCATAGACCCTCTGAAGCTCATTCATGACCCTGGCAGAGAGTAGGTAGTCAATGAATATAGTGAAATCAATTCAAGAGAGTCCTTAGGCTTGTCTCACATACCTCTCTAGCCTTATTTCCAACTATTTACCTTCCATACTTTCTACTACCCATGACTTTGTTCCCCATTTCCTCATATCCTCTTAACTTGGCAAAAATACCCATGCCCTTCTCTTCACCTATCCACATCCTTCATAACCTTCAATGGCAGCTGAAGATTTGTCTGTTCTACTAATTTATCTCAATTTATTCCAGTCTGTGTGATCTCTTCCTCAATTTCTACTAGAGTTACTGAATGTATCAAACACCTGGGAATTCATTAAGCTTTGGCCTGTAGCTTTTTGTTTATAGTGAGCTGTTATTTAATTTTATACTGAAAATTAACTATTCAGAAGGTTAGGTCTTTGCTCTCCAAATTCAATGTAGGTTATTTGGGTGGCTTTATTTCTTTGATATAATAACTAGCAGAGGGCTTTGTATATTAGAAGCATTCAATACATTTTTGTTGTTAATTTCTAGAGTTGTCTGATTATACATATTTCAGAGGACATAATGATCATGACGGACTGGGATATTAATGGAAGGCTTTGAACACTTCTTTTAAGTACAATCTGAAGGAAGTATAGTTGATGGACTGGTCAAGAGATAGGGAAACCAAATTCTAGGTGAAGGAAATAACAGGAACAAAATCACAGAAATAAGGGGCAACAAGAAGACCCATTTGGCCAGAAAAGTGTGTTTATGTGGGAGCACATGAGGCAAGGAGTTTGGACAGATTATAGAGGGCCAACTGCTAAGAGTTTTAAAACTAGACGTGACTTCTGTGATTTTGTATTCTAAATCTCTCATCTAGAAATAATCCTAATCCAGCAATCTGACAACATCAACTTCTACTATGTTCCCTCAGTTAAATAATTCTTGAAATCAACATACAAAGCTAAATGGACCATTAACTTTACCTCCATTATATTCTTATGCTATCAGTATCTTGATTTAAACTTCCTTCTCATTGTCCCTCTTCTCCTTTCTCCTTCTAGTTCACCCAGTGCACTCTGAAATGGGATATTTGGCCATTGCTTGTAGTAGAGATTCCTTCCAAAAAGTGCCACGTGCTTTGGGGCTTTAGGTATGTTTTGGCTATTAACTAACAGGCTATGTAAGTTCTTAACTTTTGTTTTCTCAGTTCCTTTGGGGGGTGGGGGGAATTTCTTATAGCAAGTGTATAGCTTGTAGTTGGCCCCGTCACCACTAGATGGAACTACATGGTTGGCCAAGATGGACTACTGAAGAGGGAAGACACAATCAGTGGCTTTAACCATGGATTAGTGATTCATTAAGAGTAAAAAAAAAGTAGATAAAGTTCAAGATGGGTAAAAAGCAGGCCTGTCAGCATATTTGGTGACTTATTGGGTCCTCTTCTGAAGCATCATTAGCAAAGGGAAAAAGAGTGAAGAGCAACAACCTTCCCTTCTCTTTATCCTGGCCCTAACCAACTCTGTTACTGAAGATCCCACTTGGGGTCCAGGATTTGGGAGAATGGAGAAATTTCAGTTGACAGTAGCAGAAAAAGGAGTCCTGACTAGGGAGATTATGTTTATATTAATATGAGATAAAATTAATTTCCTTAACTTTACCTGATTTCTTTGCTTTAGTACTAATGATGTATCTTTCTGATTGTATTATTTTAGTTCAATATGTACAAATATTTTTTTCCCAACTATTCCATTTGCTTTAGTCAAATCTACTTTCAAAATAAACTCAGCCTGCCTAGTTTTCCTTTTAAACTTTACACTATCCTTTGGAATAACTGGAGCTAATCATATTCCATTAAACGCATATCAGATTGTCTCATTTCAAATGTCTACATAAAAATCTTGAATTAGAAAACACTACACAATAAAAATGTGTATGCATAAAAATAGATATTGTTAAAAGAGAAGACTTGTTTAAATTTAGCAACATGAATAGCCTAAGAGATATTAATATATACATACCTTTTGACATAAATTCAGTGACAATGTAAATTGGCTCTTCAGAAACAACAGCGTATAGTGGAACAAGTTTATCGTGTCTCAACTTTTTCATTATCTGAGCCTCTTGAAGAAAAGCTTCTGGCATCATTGTACCTGGTTTTAGTGTTTTGATGGCTACTTTTGTGGTTCCATTCCATGTTCCTAGAGAAACACATTTTACTATTTTAATCTATATTTTAAGGGATTTTAGATCAAACTTCAATGAACAGAAGTGACATTAAACATTTAAACATATTTTATCATAAATTGTAGCATTTTAATCTATGGCTGAACAATGACAAATAACAAAAGTTCAGACTTCTTACCCATCCATACTTCACCAAAACATCCTTGTCCTAGTTTAACCTCTAGTCGCAAAGATTCTCGAGGGATTTCCCAAGCATCTTTTGCTAGACCTTGAGTCTGGGGTTTCACAGTTGGACACACAGTTGTTAACTTATGGCATAAACCATCAGCATGTTCTAGATAAATGAATAAACTATACTGTAAAATTAATTACAAAAATTAAGGTACAAATTGTAGAAAATAAAAACATAATGTCCTTGCACAAACCACAAAAAGAGTTGCATATAAGAAGCAAAACATATTAGAAGTGAAACATTTTGTCAAATACATTTTAAAGTTATTATTTATTGAATACATATGTCCCAGCTATTGTCCTAATTCAGCACTTTATAAATATCTCATATAAATGAGGCTTGGAAAACTTAAGCAACTTTCACAAGGTCACCCAGTTAGTAAGTGATGGAGATGGGATTCAAACCCTAGGTCTGGCTGTCTCCACAGTCCTGCTTTTGAACACTGTGCTTTATTTCTTCCCAAAGAAAATGCTATCATTGTTATTTCTAATAACCATTAATGTAAGAGGTACACTAAAAATCAAGGAAAAACTTCTTCATTTAGGGGATTGATTTTTAAATAAAGGAGACACAAAAACAAGGAATCCCCAATTCATAATGGCTTAACTTGTGAATCCCACTTATACAGTCTTATTGTAAATAAGACAGGTTTCCTCCCATTCTCAATAAGTAACCACACAAATCCACATTCTAACAGGTGCAGTTACAACTGATGCCACTGTTTGGTAACATGTCTGATCAATGTCAGGACAGGTGGTTGACTTGATAAGACTCAGTTTGCAGCTAGCTCTAGCTGTCTTTGAAGAAGAAACTGCTATGGGAACTTCCCCTCTCCTAGTATTAATCATTTAAAGACTTTCAGATGCATTCATCTATCAAACTGGCAATGGAAAATTTTGAGACAGAAGACTCTCATATTGAATACCTTTCAAAGGTCACTGAAAGACTGAAGAATACCTATAGCTGCTATAGGTTAATTTTCCAGAAAAAGAAAAATGCATCTTCAGATCAAATTTCATTGGATTTATACTTTAAGAAGTCTTATGTGGTCCAGCCCATGTAGAGGAAGGTAACCCAAAAGGACACCTGATACAGCTTTTCATTTTAAGTGTTTAGTTACACCTACTTAACAAGTGTTCCTAAATAAAATATTTACTTTTATGCTTTTTAAAAATTTTCACAATCTATCTTCGTATTTAGCTGTTATGAAATGGAACACCAGTGTTAACACTACGCCAGTAAGATATAAGGACTCAAATGGCAACAGTCTGATTTTAGCACATTATCCAAGAACCCAATTCAGGTAATAAGTATTACCTGTTCCTCATTTTAAAACTAGAATACAACAGACATCTATTGAACACATTCTGTGTGTAAAGTAGCATGCTAATCCTTAAGAGACATAAAGACACAGATTCTATCCTCATAAAATAGAACATGAAGAAATACATGAAACATTCACATACCTGTGTAGTGTTTTACCAATTTCTGCAGAGTATCAAATTGTGCTCTAGTTGTGATATAGTATCCACCGTTGTCAAGTTTCCTAATTTTGTAATGTTTCACATTGTCACCCCTTACCTCATCCCAATCACGAATAGAGAGGGAATAAGCACCTACAGGGGGAAAAAGAATACTTTTACTGTGTCTTTCTTAAAATACTGCCCAAGAAAATTTTTATACTATTAACATAACATATTAACATAACAATATTCATACCTTTAGTAGTTTCACTCTCTCTTACTAAGAAAATACCTCGTTGATTCCCAGGATTCAGCAGTAATCTTTCAGCATCTTTTCTCCCCATTTTGCCAAAATACCATCTGGAAACAAATGAACAGTGTTCTGAGTTAGAAAGGTGTAAGGGTCAGAAAAATTACATACAAGTATTAATAAGAATGGAGTGGCATAGGGAGGATGACAAAGAATAGCTATAGAATATAGCTTAAAAATATAATTAAACACAATGAAGGATCTTTATTAAATATGATTACAAATATTACTGTCAGAATATACTCTGTCATAGTACTTCCATGGACTGACTACTCAACATGTCTCTTAAACTCCACCCAGCAGTCACAGGAACAGTAAATGGAGAAGGAAAGCCAACAACGACAGAGCCTTTTAGTCAGTGACAGATGGGAATATTAAGACCATAGCAGGAAGAACAGAAGTGGTTCTCTGGCAAGCGTGATCATCTGTATTCAGTAAGATGCAAGTAAACCATATCCAAATTATCAGGAACTCTGAACTAGTGCAGGCTTGATTTAATACAGTTTTGTTAATAAAAATTACAGTTCTGCTGTGAAGGAGCTCACAGAATAGTGGAGAAGAAAGACAAAAGAATAAAAAAGAAAGCAACAAAGTGCCAAAGCCGAACAGAGTGTTACGGAGACAAATTTATCATTCATAAAAGCAAACAAAGATTGACAGAGCACCTACTATGTGCAAGGCACTGTGTTAAGTGTTGTAATAGGAAAATGAAGTAGCATTTACGATCCCAGACAAACTTGGTTTGATCTAAAAGTAATATGCCACGAAGGTGAACTTTAACTTTTTAAAAGTTGCAAAAATAGTACACAGAAGTCCCACATACCCTCTCCCCAGGTTTCCCAACTGTTAATATTTTGCTGTCATATTCTCTCTCTTTTTCCGAATTGATTGAGAGTAGATTGCAAACATGCTGAACCATTACCCCTAAATATTTTAGTTATGTCTTCCTAAAAGAAAAGGATACTCTCCTACATAACCACAGAGCAAGCACCTAAGTCAAGCAATTAACACTGACACTATCAACTGAGGGTAAATTTTTGAAGTGAGAGTCTGCAGATGAAAAGAGTTAATATAATCTTCTTTAAAGTGAAAAAATGAAGGACAGAGACTAGGTATAATGCAGTATTATTAATGCAGATTCATTTATGATCCTACTGTAAGAGAATATTATGGCATTAATTATTAATTTTCAAGTAACATCTATTAATATGATACATTAGCTGTATTAAGACTGGTATGTAATTGTGTGTGTGTAAAGTTGTGGCTAAGTAGAATGCACATTAAAACATTTTTAAAATCAAAGTAATTAATAAAATATGAAGTAGTGCCATACTCTTCTGCTTGAATGGAGTCTGCAGGGGCTACATAATTGCTAGGGATATAGCCATTCTTTCCTGTAGCAATTGATCTTGCTTCCCACCAGTCTCCTTCCCTGCAAGACATAAAACAACAATTACCACAAGGTAGACTACTGCTCAAGAAGTGATCTATTGCAGTGCTGTCTTGTGTCTAAGGTAGACAAGAAGTATTACTTCCATTTTTTATTTATGCATTCATCTGATCAAGAATTAAATTCAAAGAATATTTAAAAATAGGTTACATGAATTAAGTGAATAAGGCTAACAAAAGCACAATTGCATATTTCTGCTCCAAACCAAAAAACCAACCACTTCAATTTTAGTTATAAGATCTCTTTTCTACATAACTCTTTCAACCTAAGACAATAATCTATATTGAATAAAACAATTTGGGAGGTAAATCTTTCAATTTACTCATTTCTATTGAATGTTTTCTTTTTTAAAAGCCTTATTGAGATATAATTTGCATGCCATAAAATTCCCCCATTTAAGATGTACAATTTAGTGGGTTTTAATAGATTCACAGAGTTGTGCAACCATTACCACCCCTAAAAGAAACCCCGCACCCAGTAATAGTCACTCCCCACTCCCCTACCCCTCTCACCACCGCAAATGACTAATCTACTTTGTTTCTATGGATAGGCCCATTGTGGGCATTTCGTAAAAATGAAATCATACAATATGTGGTCTTTTTGACTGGCTCCTTTCACTTACCATAATTTTTGTAAAGTTCATTTATGTTATAGCATGTGTCAGTAGTTCATTCTTTGTTTTTTTGCCAAACGCTTTTCTTTTTAACAGTGCATAAAATTATAACGTTCCTTTTTAGTCATTTTAGGAAAAAATTCAGGATGTCCTGGGGCCGGCCCAGTGGCTTAGCAGTTAAAGTAGTGCTGGTGGCCTAGGGTTCACCAGTTCGGATCCTGGGAGCAGACCTAGTCACAGCACATCAAGCCATGCTGAGGCAGTGTCCCACGTAGAAGAGCTACAACTCTACAACTATGATATACAACTATGTACTGAGGCTTTGGGGAGGAAAAAGGAAAAAAGAGGAAGATTGGCAACAGATGTTAGCACAGGGCCAATCTTCCTCAAAAAAAATCAGGATGCCCTAGACCTCCTGTAGCCAAAATATTAGCAACAAGCAATAACAATAAAAATTTAATTCCTGAAATAAAGTATATTTATAAAAATGTTATCCATAAATATCCAAATAAGACTAAAATCAATTCAGAACATGAGAACTAAATGTAGTTTGTAATACATAAGGCTTGACTTTTAAGAATTAATGTGAAAGAAGTGAATATTATCAGTCTCTGATGTGGAAGATATCTATAGGCTCCACTAAAGATGAAATGCATGTTTTGTTTTACCAGAAATAAATATTGAAAATATTTTGTCTAAACTGAAATTTTATAAATGTTTGAGGTGAATCTGCTCTCTAGAAAATGAAATGGAAAATCCTTTGGTAATTCAAATATTTACAAACTCACACACTTGCAGTTTCCTAGTATATTAAGTACTTTCATATACACAAATTGAAAACTTTGCATTTGATCCTGCTAACCATTCATTGATTCATTCAAACATTTACTGAATACCTTTTAAGTGACAGACTTTACAATAGGGTGTGCTGGAAACAGAGGTAAAAAGTCAGTCCTTACCCTCAAGGAACTCACAGTCTACAGCAGGATTTCTCAACCTCGGCACTACTGACACTTGGGCTGGATAATTCTTTGTTATAAGGGGCTGTCCCGTGCTCTGGAGGATGTTCAGCAATATTCCTGGCCTCTACCCACTAGATGACAGTAGCACCCTGAGTGTAACAACCACAAATGTCTCCAGACATTGCTCCAGACAAAGGTCCCCTAGGTGTTTCTGCCCCATATTGAGAACCACTGGTCTAAAAGAATAAGCAGGTGATAAATTATAATTCAAATTTGTGTTGGCAGCTATGACTGCAGTTTGAACAGAGTGCTATGTGAACATGTAAGAGAGACACCTAATCCAGCAGGAGGTGGGAAGTGGGTCAGGTGGAAGAGGAAGAATGTTAGGAAAGGTTTCCTTGAGAAAGGACTTAGTAATATACATTTTGAAGGATGAGTAGGGTTGGCCTGATAAAGGAAAAAACTGGAGAGTCAAGAAGTCACATTCTGGAAAAAAGAAATCGTATGTGTGAAGGCATGGAGAGGGTGAGAAACCCCAGTGTGGTCAGAAAATCGTAAATAATTCAGTATGGCTAGGCAGTGGAGTGAGAAGGGAAAGAAGCTCAATGAATAATGCCTACTATCACTGCTGTTTTCTTTTATGTTGACAGCAACTGGTAGCTATTGAAGGATTTTAAAGCAGACACGATCATATTTTATGTTCTGGAATAATAATTGGTAGCAAACGGGAACAGGAAGGAAGAAAACATGACTGGAAGCAAAGAGACCACAAATATATATTTTGAGAAATTATAAAGTGGTTGCTATGCCTGCTAATGAAATTATGGGAGCTATTTTCCATAACAAGCATCGAATTTTCTATTTCTATGGTGGGCCACTAAATGACAAAAAGTCTAAGAGTCATATGAGGAAAAAATAACTTAATTTGGTCAGTTTGGAACTGCAGAGGTTCCTTACCTAGCCTTTCTCCTTTAAGAGACAAGATGTTTAAATCATCTGGTGCTTAGATAAATGGGAACACAGTATTCTCTTTATAAAGATTTTTTTTAAAGTAATATATGTACTTTCTTGCATATACTCCCTCAATCTTCATTCTTAAATCTCCACTGTTTATGGCAGAACCACAGTGGCACAATTTGTAGAAGTAATAACTTCTGGCTACAGCAGTAGTATTATGCCACGTGTCTAAAGAAACCTAATGCATTGTCCAATCCAGTGGGCAGAGACCCATGCCCCACTCCTCTCATCTCTGAATCATTAACTAGCTCAGTGGTTTCAGTGTAAAGACTAGGTTTCTGTCGGTAGTTCTCCCTCACAAAATATTCACAACACTTACGTATTGTTAATTATTTGAAACCTTTCACCCTTCTTAAATGAAAGGTCTTCTGTAGTTCTAGCTTCATAATCATATAAGGCCACAAATATAGTAACACCACCTGTTGGAGGAAAAAAGACCAAGGTAAATTAACAAAAGAGAAATAAAAAACCATTGCCAGCAAACAAGCTTAAGCATAGTTTTTTCCCTAGTCTCCAGAATCTACTTTTAAAAGTTGGAGATTTGGGCAGCTGGAGTTTTTAAGTTACCAGTATGCTCTTAAGACCTTCCATGAAACTACTGTACTCTATAAATTCTAAAATGCTATAGACCCAGAGAAACAAATTTAATTTTGCTTCATAGTAGCAATATCTCTGGCTTGAAAAGACAGTCAAAGTTGAAATCAATTCTTTGGCAGAAAAAGCATTAACGAGTACTATAAACTACTGGCATTGATTGTCTCAATTTCTTATAAACAAGAGATGAACATTTCCACCCTTAAAATTAATTAAGAGTAATAACTAGGGCTTTAGTAAGATTATTACATTTATGTATCATATTTAACACAAAGAAAAAATGGAATATTTTTCTTAGAAATTAAATGTTATGGCTGATATGAATTATAAATTCCAAAAATAACTATGTCATATATAGCAATGTGTGCAGAAGCTTAAGAGATTAGCACACTCAAACAGCCAAACTATTATCTGCAAACAAAAGAAAGAATAAAACAGATTATCTCATTTATCTGGCTTCTGCCCTGAGTTCCAGTCATATATTAACTACCTATTTGACATCTCTACTTGAATGTCTAACAAGCACTTAAAACTTACTAGGTATAAAACAAAGGGGTTGATTTTCCCTATAACCTGTATTACCCAAGTCTTCCCACCTGAGCAAATGGCACTACTAGCTGATCAGGTACTCAAGCCAAGTCCATTACTAGCACTGTCAGTTCTACCTCTAAAATATCTTATCTACTTTCTTTTCCATTTCTACTGCTTGGATTAGGATTCCACCCTAATCCAAGTCCTTGTTATCTCTCACCGAGACTGCTGGGACTATTGAGCAGTAGTCTTCTAACCCACTTCTATACTGGCTTCCCTATGTCCATTCCCCATACAGCTGCCAGAGTGAGTTTTTTAAAAAGGAAATTCAGTCATGCAAATCCTTTACTGAAATCTCTTTAAAAGCTTCTTTCTGGCTTTGAAACTTCTTATCAGTCTATGAGGTCCTGGGTAATCCTGACTCTTCAATCCCATATCCTACAATCCTACCCTCTGCCCATACTGGCCTCCTCACTAGTCCTCAAAACGGCCAAGTCCATCCGTACCTCCGAAACTGTATTTCTTGTTCTCTCTCCCCAGAAAGCTCTTTTCCCAGTTCTGTACATATTTAGGTCATTCTCATCAACCAAACCTCAGCTCAAATGATTTCTTCTCAAGATGGCTTTCCTTGATCATCTAAAGGGCCTTGACCAATCAGTCTGGTTAGTTCCTTCAGAGGATTTAAGAACCATTAATCATCCTGTTTGGTTGTTTATATAATTTCTGTCCAACCCTCATTATTATATAAACTCTATTAGGGCAGAAACCTTGTTTTTCTTGCTCACAACTCTCTATACCTGGCACACAGATATTCCATATTTGTTAATAAATGAATACCCATGAATGGACTATTTCACATAAATATACTGTTTTAGGTAACTAAAGCATGTCTTTAAGTATCAAAATTTACTTTAATCATCTTGGATTACTATCTTTCCCAAACATATAATCCTGAAAATAATTTAAACTTTTGCTGATGACTGAGAAATACCATCATGGCCATCTATCACTGAAGCATTTAGAGTTAGGGAGTTGGAATTACTATTGTAATTGACTCTTTGATGTCCATAACTGCCCAAATTAACAATCTAATAGAATTAGTGTATGATTCCTCTGACTACTATTATTGGTCCGGAGGTGAGCAGACCAAAGGGACAAATTTACAGTCCACGCTAGTAGAAGAGATTCCTCTTTTGCCCCCACTGGTTGTTAGTACGGATGCACGTTGCTCAATTTGATGCTGGCAGCTGTTCTGCCAAGCCTAAGGATAAAGTGGACACTCCAAGGGCTGCGGGAGAGAGATCAAAGAAACCTGAGTCCTTGATGACATCAAGGAACTGCAGTATCAAGGAATCCTGGAGCTCACCCTACCTTTTTAAGCCAGTTGTGTTTTGTTACTCAAAGGAAAAGCATACTGATATGGGACCTTTCACAAAAGAACTCTTTTAAAGTTTCTGACTACTTTTTTAGTGCATTTCTGGCTCCCTGAAAGACTGTCAGCTGTCACTTCTTGCTGCTCTCTGAAAGGATATCATAATGTAATAAATGGAGTTCTGGAATAGGACATTAAATCTGGGCTCTCCTGCTTATTATCTTTGACTCTGAAAGAAAAAATCATTTAAACTCTGAGCCTCAGGATTTTTCTTTTTTAAATCAGTATGTATAGAACAGAAAAACCGTATTATCATCACTACATTGCCATTTAATTAACATTTATTAAATAACTACCATAATACTTTAATAGTGGATACTACTTTACGATCCTGAGAAGTTATAACATTCTTAAGGGAGGGGATATGTTTTGGTTTTTTTTTTTTTTTGTAAGGAAGACCACCCCTGAGCTAACATCCGTTGCCAATCCTCCTCTTTTTGCTGAGGAAGACTGGCCCTGGGCTAACATCTGTGCCCATCTTCCTCCACTTTATATGGGACGCCACCACAGCATGGCTGACAAGCGGTGCGTCACTGGGCACCCAGGATCCGAACTTGTGAACCCTGGGCTGCCAAGCACGAACTAAACCACTGCGTCACCCGGCCGGCTCTGGGGTATATGTTTTTAATCTTTATACCCCCAGTGCCTGCCACACGGTATGTATTCAATAATTATCTGAAAAATGAATTAACAAAATAATTAATGGTATAACTCATCAGTACATAATCACCATCAATTATCAACAGATTTCTCAGAACAATATCCATGTACAAAATAAAACTAATTTTTATGTTGGAGACTTTAATTTTCATATAAACTTATTTTAAAAGTCTCCCAGTAAGTTATTTTTCTTACAGCAGGCAAACCTTATGTATGTATTGCCCAAGGTCATGTTCTCAAACCGACAACAGAATTGTCCATTTAAATCTCACCTGTTAAACCAGCAGGATATGAACTTGGCACCACTGAAAATGAGGAAGATGCTCCTCCAAAAGGTGTCACCCCTGAGGATCCTCCAAATGGTGTCACGGAAAGACTGCTAAAATTAACAGATGTTCCCTTTGCTGAAGATGATGGTGCCACTGCAGTGTGTTCTGCTCCATAATGGCTGACACTTGTACTGACAGGTTCCGGAGTGTTTTCAGGTCTGTATTTAATGGTTGGACTTTTGTTCTCTTTACTTTTAATGCAGCCCATTCTCAAATCTACAAAGGTGATAAGGCAAATATTTTGAGAAGCAGTTAAGATAAAAGATACTTCAAAAAGATGCAATTCAAAAGTTGACTTTAAATAAGGCATTCTTCTCTTGCAAAAAAGTAACATTAACACCAAAAAAAACTAGACAGCTAAAAACGAAGTCTCTTCTCCTCGTTTATCTTTATTACAATTCTGCTAAAGCATCATTCCAACCATGTCATTCTCCAGCTCCACCACCCTTATTGGTCCAATGACAACATGCCAGAGTGTTTTGAGAAAACCATGGGCTCTGAAGCCAGAGAGACCTAAGTTTGAATCCTGGCTTCTTACTTACTAGTGGAGTGATTTCAGGTATGTTACTTAACCCCTCTGGACCTCAGTTACTTGAAAAATGAGGGTAACTATATCACCTACCTCATAAGATTTTCTACAAGGATTAACTTAAGCTTATTACAAGTTCTACACAATATCTGGCACATAGTAGGTACTAGTAAATACTGATTATATTCCTTCTATTTACACCAACACTATGTAATCGAAATACAATCTGAGCCACACACATAATTTAAAATTTTCTAGTAGCTACATTAAAAAAAACAGGCAAAATTAATTTTAATAATATATTTAACTCAATACATCTAAAATATAATTATTTCAACACACCATCAATATAAAAATTTTTAAAGAGTTGTTTTATATTCTTTTTTTTTTTAACCAAGCCTTAGAAATCTGGTGTGTATATTAAACTTATAGTACATCTCAATTTGGACCAGGCACATTCCAAGTGCTCAACAGCTGCATGGGGCTAGTGGCTATCATATAAGACAGTGTGGCTCTGTATCTTTTCCCTTCCTTATCAAGACACAACCCTCAATGTTTGCCAAATGTGACCCCAATCTAACTTTCCAACTTTTATCTCCAACTATTTCCTCATACTTTTGCATGCAAGAAAAAAAACATTCCTGTTCCCCCAATACATACGCCCTCTGCTTTCCCATTTTTGTGGAGTTTTTTCCTCCTAAAAGTGTCTCTGTCCATAACACTCTCCTCACATCTCCACCAGGTAAAATTTATCCGTTCACTGATGGTCATCACAAATGTTACTTTTCCATTCATGTTTTCCCCATAGTTGGTGAAATATCTTTTTCCTTAAAACCTCCAGTGTACTTTTGGGGAGATTTTTGTGTGAGACTCTCACCTTATTCCATTTTGTATCTTTTTTGCTGGCCTAATTCCCACCCTACCCCCAAAGTACTGGTAATACATTTCTTAAAAGCAAGAATTACTCATCTCTTACACACTGTACAGCCTACCAATGTGACTTGCAGATAGTAGATTTACCAATATTACAAAATCTGCATTATTCTATTCACTTCCTGCAGAAGCACTAATGGAGGTTTCATTAGTTCACTTACTTTTAAAGGTCATTCTTATTTTACAGTTTTTTCCTTTTTATTTGGCATTCAAAAGGAAGAGTGATAAGATGACTGCCTCATAAATTCTGAAAGACTGAACATTTACAACCTTGGCTATATAATATTAATTTTAAATTAGCTATAAATATTAAAATAGAAACAGAGTCAGAATCTCAGAGTTGGAAGGTTCTCAGATCACTACCTTAAATGGGTATATTCTGACAATATGACAGTTAAGTACAAGCATCGAAACATGACTGGGACTGGAAATTTAAAGCTCTCCTGAAAACACCATGAGAGAATCATAAGCTAAATATATAAAAGGCAATTGCTTCTAAAAGTGTTGGAAGTATACAAAGGTAAGTCACTTCATAATCTAGTGTTGGAAAAGTCTTTTAAAGCACAATGTAAATGTAGAAACCTTAAAGGAAAAGACTAATAGATACATGATTATTTAACTTCCATGTAGAGGGCAGGGGTGGGGACAAAAACTCTTAAGTGAAGCTAAAGATATGAGAAATAGGGAAAATATTGCTCATGCTTGCTCATGCTCTTACTCTTTCAACACACACATAAACGTACACACATGAAAACTGGTTGACATTCTTAATATAGACAACACTTACACACATACACAAAAAAGATAGCCCCTCAGAAAAACAGGAAAGCCTAACAAAAGACAATTCACAAATGACGTACAAAAGGCCAAAAAGCATATGAAGATACGTCTAACCTTCCCAGTCTTCTAATAAATGCAAATTTTAAAATGTACCTTTTTTGCTTATCAGATTGGCAAATTTTGCCTCAATACTTAAGCTGAAGGGCAAATTTTAACCAACAATCAATACATATCTACAAAATACGTTAAACTGTAAAACTATTTAAAAACCCATACAAAGAATTTTTTAAATCACCTATATCCAAAGTCTAAATATTTAGAAAATATTATTAACAATTACATAAATTAGACTTTGAAAGAACAGTTGTATGATAGAGAAAAAAATTATGAAAGCCAGTAACTGTGTTAATTTATTTTAAATTTGATAATAGCCCAATTGAAATGTCAATTCATAACACAGGTTACTATAATTATTCACCCACTCCCATTTCCATCCTCTCAGCTTCCTTAATTCCTCATTTTCACCTTTTTCTTCACCCAAGATCCCTGCTTAGGTCTTTTCTCCCTGCAAGACATCACTTCTAATTTAACTCCTCTTCCTTCAAAAGCCACACCTTTTTTTCCCCTCACCCTACCTGTTTTCCATTACTGTCTTCCAGCCTCTTTTTCTTAACCTAGAGTCTTTGTCCAACTTCTCATATCCACCAACTTACCCTTTCCCATAGCTCCAGGATAGACTATCATTTTCAGTTCAGTTGCACTAGCACCCCAGTATCAACAGACAGGAGTCATCACTGCTGTCCATCTCCTTTAGAAATATCATTATAAATGTAGGATGAGACTTAAGTTTTTAAGTAAACTTCAGGCGCGATATCAGTCAAACAGATTTTTATGGACTGTCTGAGAAACGTAACATCATCTCAAACATTTACTATGTGGGAAAGCCTCTTTCAAGTTCCAAGCTACTGACTTACAGATATATATTTCATTAACATATATTTATTAGACACTATAAAGGGAGTGGGAATGGCAAGAAATGGTCCTCTTTCTTTAAAAAAGGTCACAAATAAGTGTAGGAAACAAACACAGCATTGTAAAATGTGAAAAATGCTAGAGTGAAAAAAATGCTAGAGTGGAGGGATGTACAAAGCACCATCGGAATACAAAGGAAGTTATCAGCTCTGCCTTGAGTGCTTGGGAAAGAAAATTTTGCAAAGTTGGTGGCATCTGAGCTAGGTCTTGAAGAACTGGAGATTTAGGGAAGAGGAAATTGGATATTCTGGGAAGAATGAGAAGTGTGCAGAATGGCTCAGATGCTTGAAAAAGCATGGTGTATTTGGGGTAAGAAAACTTCTCTGTGGCAAGAGTATAAGGGGATGTTTTTGAGAATAGTGGGACAGATGGCTAGAGGTAAAGAATTTATACAGAAACAGGATTATTTGCTATGCAATAACTTTTAGAGTTTATCCAGGAAGCACTGGGAAGATTTTTTTAAGTTGAATAGCAGAAGATATGTGTTTTAGAATAATTATAGTATAAGTATGAATTCTGGACAGGAAAGAAAGAAATAATAGTCTTTCCTGTTAGTCAAGTTATAAAACTACTGCAATGACCCCAAGTGAGAAAGGACAAAAGCAGGAACACTGTGGGGCCAAAGACGAGGAAGAAAACAAGACGCATATACTAAGTAGAGTAATCAAGTTTAGATGATCAGTTGGATACGGGTAGAGGAGATATGCAGAAAAAGGAGTCATTTATTCACTCCCCAGTATTTATTGAACACTTTAAAAGTAATTACTGTATGTGTATTAATGGCTGGATGACTCCAAAGTTTCTAGTTTGAACTGAGTGGAAAGTAACGCCATAACTGGGGTGGAAAAGAGAGAAACAGGTTTTTCTGGACCAATGAATTCAGTTTCAGATGTTAGTTCTAGCTGCCTGTGGGGCATCATGTTAAGTATAACAGGGATTGATAATAAGTCTAAAGCTTAGAAAAGGCGGAAACCAGAGAAAGATTAAACAAAAATATTTTTACACTTTAACCACTCCTTTCAGAGATAATAAAACTCACGCAAGGAACAGATTTGGAGGGATATGAAGAATTAATACACTGTTGCAGGACACCTACATATAAGGGATAGACAGGCAAAGAAATTAGGAAGCAGCAATTAGAGTTGAGAGTACCTCCATAAATAAATATTTATTTTTATATGCAATATAATTTTAAATATTTATTCTCTAAATAAATAATTTTCCATTATTTATTTTCCATAAATAATGGAAAATATTATCATCAACTTCAAGACAGTGGAATGGGTTGGGGAAAAATTTCAACTATATCTGTGGCATTTTTTCTTCTTAAAAGAAACATGAAGCAAATAGAGAAAAATGTTAATGTGTTAAATATGGGCAACAGATATAATTCTTGTTTATTTGAAGTATTTTATAATTCAATACATTTTTAATAAGAAGTAGAATAGTATAGTGGGAATAAAGAGACAGACTTTCATGAAGAAAATGGCTAATAATGCTAAAGACCAAAATAAAGTCAAGTGGCATTTAAACTGATTTTAAAAGGCTAGCTGATTAGTAATTAGGAGTTCACTGATGACTTTAGCAAGAGCATTTCTTAGCATCATGAAAATAAAAGCTAGATCCCAGAAAACTGAATAGTAAATTAATGACCAGCCCATGAAAATACGGAGAATTTTTGGAATGCAACATCTTCATAAGTTGGGAAGATACACTTTTTAATCAAGACATTTTCTATGATTTCTTTGCCTGGTCCACTGATTCTCTCCTTCAGTCTTAGTGTAATCCAATACAGCAGACACTTGGTTACTTAGCCATTCTCTCCTGCTTTGATAAAAGAACCCTGATTTTCTTTACCCACCTCCCATTTGCCAAGTCCTTCTTCTGTCCAGCCCTAGGTAGCAAATAATGACTGATTTAAGCGACTCATATGGTCTTATTCCTTTTGTCAATTAACTGTGTTAAGCCATAAGCATGGCTTCTAGGAAGTTTCCTCACTTATAAAAAAGAATACAAGACAGGAATATTCTGTTTTCCTTCCCTAAATGTTATCATCTATGATCCCTAAATCTGAGGCAGTCATCCAGACTACAAGCAACCATCTGAAAGGGCATCAACATACTGAGAATGGCAGGGCAGAGAGATAAAAGGAACTTGGGTCCTTGATGATGTTGCTCAGATACTGAATTATATAACCCTCTAACAACCCTAGAACACACTTTCGCTCCAGAAATTCTATTAAGCGAGGTAACAAATATCTACTGTATTATCCAGTTTTAGTTTGGTTCTCTGTTATTTGCAGCTGAAAGGATTTAAATAATAAACTACTCAAATCACATGACAATGGTTAATATATTAAGTCCCTTTTCAACATATCAGGATTCAATAGCTTAACAAAAACAGATCCCAAACTTCCCTCAAAATCTTTATGGAAATCTGAGATATCCTTAAAATTGTAAAACTCATAGCCTATAAAGGTAAAATTTTAAGCAGACTATTTCATACTGATATTTGCTTGAGCATAATGTACATGAATATTTGCTGAAAAGCAAGGCTTTAACTCTTAACTTGAATATTACTGCTACTTTAACATTTTTTGAGTAATATGAACTTATTTAAAATTATGGAAGCTTTTTCTCTTAGACACTGCCAGAAATTCTTTCCTAAAATGTTCTTTTTAAAAAAAATCAACTTTGAGGTATAGTTTACATACAATAAAATGCACCCATTTAAAGTGTACAGTTCAATGAGTTTTGGCAAATGTCTATAACTGTGCAACCAATACTACAATCACAATATAGAACATTTCGATCACCCCCAAAAGGCTCTGTTGTACCCTTTTCCCATCAATCCCCAACCCCAGCCCTAGGCAACCAGTGCTTTGTTTTCTCTAACTAAAGACTTATCTTTTCGAAAGTTTCAAACAAATAGAATCATACTATATGTAGTTTTTTTGTGTCTGGCTTATTTTTGCTAAGCATTGTGTATCTGAGGTATTTCCATGTTGTTGCATATATAGGTAGTTCATTAATTTTTATTGCTAAGTAGAATTCCATCATATGGATGTAACATAATTTGTTTATTCACTTGTTGATGGGTATTTGAGTTATTCCAGTTTGGGGCTATTATAAACAAAGCGGCTCTAAACATGTGTACAAGTCTTTGGGTGGATAGATGTGTATCTCCCCTGTCATAAATATCTAGGAATGGAACTGCTTGGTCATATAAAGTTAAACATACCCTTACAGAAGCTGCTAAATTGCTTTCCATAGTGACTGTACCATTTTGCATCCCCACTATTGATGAACGTGAATTCCAGTTGCTCCCCATTCTCGACAACACTTCTAAGTCTTTCCTTTCCCTCTCAGAAACTCACCATATGTTTACTCAGGTTTGGATAGGATCCAAATATTCTGTACAGCTCTTTTACATTTTATTCTAAATAGCTTTGACAATTAAAATCTACTGATTTCAGGGGCCGGCCCAGTGGCACGGCGGTTTAGTTCACGCTTGGCAGCCCGGGGTTTGCCAGTTCGGATCCCGGGCGCCTGCCGATGCACTGCCTGTCAGCCATGCCATGGCGGCGTCCCATATAAAGTGGAGGAAGATGGGCACGGATGTTAGCCCAGGGCCAGTCTTCCTCAGCAAAAAGAGGAGGATCGGCAACGGATGTTAGCTCAGGGCTGGTCTTCCTCACACACACACAAAAAAATCTACTGATTTCAAAAGGTAGCTGACAATATAAAATGTATATGGCTGAGTCAATGTTACACACATTTAACATGAGTATTATCAAAATCATTAGAACTGCAAATTAGCCATTGATTTCTACTTCACTGATGGAAAACTAATAGTCGGGACCTAAGGGAACTGCCAAACATCTTCACCACCATTTAATTTGGCAAAAGCTAACAAGAGCATTTCAACCTAAGCCTGTCCTCTAATGTCCAATAGTATTTCTACACTTAGATTAGATTCAATGGCAACCAAAGTAAGACTGCATAGTTAATAAGACACCATGATGATTCTCTCATATCTATAATGCTTCAATGGGTCAGTTTCTAACTCTTTTAAAATCCCATTAAAAAATTAAGTTATAAATATGTAAAATTCACCCTTATTAGTATACAGGTCTGCAAGTTTTGACAAATGCATACAGTTGTGCAACCACCACTTCACTGAAGATAAAGAACAGTTCCATCACATCCCAAGATGCCTCCATGTACTTTTGTAGTCAACCTCTCTCCCCAACCCCAGGCAACTACTGATCTGTTTTCTGCTCTTATAGTTTCATCTTTTCCAGATACCATACGGTATGTAGCTTTTTGATTCTGACTTTTTTCACTTAGCATAATGCATCTGAGATCCACCCATATTTTTGTAGGAATCAGTTCATTCCTTTTTATTGCTGAGTAATATTCCACTGTATGCATACACTGCAGTTTGTTTATTCTCCAGTTGAGGGACATTTGAGTTGTTTCCAGTTTTTGAAAACCACAAAGAGTCACTATTAACACATAAATAGGTGACATAGATCTTCCGTGAACAAAGTTTTCATTTCACTTAAGTAAATACTTAGGAGTGAAACTGCTGGGTTGTGTGGGAAGTATAACTTTATAAGAAACTGTAAAACTTTTTCAAAGCAGCTTTAACATTTTGCATTCTCATCATCAAAATGAAAGTTCCAGTTGTTCCACATATTCATCAACACTTGTTATTATCAGGGTTTTTCAGGTGTGCAGTGCTACTGTTGTGGTTTGATTTACATTTCCTCAATGACTAAGCACCTGATATTAAGCATCTTTTTACATGCTTATTTGCTACCAATATCTACCTCGGTGAAGTATCTGTTCAAATCAATTTTTTAATTGGGTTGTCTTCTGTGATATTCTGGAAACAAGAATATTTACTACTATAATACTATTATATTTTTTATGTATTCTGGAATCAAGTTGTCAGATACACGTACTATAATATTTTCTCCCAATCTATAGGTTGCCTTTGCATTTTTCTAATAGTATCCTTAGACATGATGTTTAATTTTGATGAAGTTCAATTAAGAATTTTAAATTCTATGGTTTGTGCTCTATGTATCCCATTTGAGAATTCACCAGAAGAGTTTCTACAGTGTTTTCATCTACAAGTTTTAGCTCTTTACATCAGGCCTACTGAGCCATTTTAAGCTAATTTTTTTGTATATGCTGTGAAGTAAAGTCTGAGGTTCAATATTTTAAAACTGGATATACAGTTCTTCAACTACCATCTGTTGAAAAGACAATCCATTTTCCATTGAATTATGTTGGCACTTTTTTCAAAAATCAATTAATAATATATGTATGGGCCTATTTCTATACTTTCTATTAGTTCCATTGTTTTATATGTCTATGTTTATGTCAATTATCACACTGTCTTCATTACTATAGCTTTACAGTAAGTCTTAAAATTAGATAGGATAAGTCCTCCAGTTTTTTCATCTTTTTCAAAATTGTTCTGGATACTCTACAGCAGGGGTCAACACATTTTTTCTGTAAAGGGCCAGAGAGTAGACATTTTAAGCTTGCGGACCAAATGGTCTCTGTCACAACTACTTGATTCTGCTATTTTAGTGCAAAAGCAGCCATAGACAAGACATAAACGCATAAGCATGGCACTGTTGCAATAAAACTGTTTCCAAAAACAGGCAGTGGGCCAGATTTGGCTAGCAAGTTGCAGTTTGCCAAACCGTGCACTAGAGTCTTTGCATTTCCACACAAATTTTAGAATCAATCTCTACAAAAATGCCTGCTGAGATTTTGATTGGAATGATAATGAATCTATAGATCAAATTGGGCAGAATTAACATCTTAAAAATATTGATCTCCTGATCCACGAGTAGTACTCCATTTATTTTGGACTTTAAAAATTTCTCTCACCAATGTTTTGTAGTTTTCAGTGTATAGGTCTTACCTAATTTTTGTTAAATTTATCTCTAGGCATTTCTTGGTTTTTTTGATAGTACTATAAATGGTATTACTTTAATTCTATTTCTAATTGTTCATAACATATAAATAATTATATATATACATACACTTGATACTTATATATTGACCTTGTATCTTGTGACCCTGCTAAACTCACGTTGTAATTCTAGTAGCTTTTTTGTAGATTCCATAGGATTTTCTACATTCCAGATCATGTGTACAAATACTGTCTTACTCTTTCCTTTCCAAGGTGTATGCCTGTTTCCCCCCTTGCCTTACCGCACTGGCTAGTACCTCTACTACAATGGAAGTGATTCGAGAGAACATCTTTGCCGCATTCCTGATCTTAAGGGGGAAAGCATTCAGTCTATCGCCGTTACGTGTATTAGCTATAAAATTTTTGGTAACTGACCTTCATCAGGCTGAGGAATGTTCTCTTCTAATTCTTTGTTAGCTGAGAGTGTTTATCATAAATGGGTGGTAAATTTTGTCAAATACTTTTCCATATCTACTTCGATGATCACACAGGTTTTCTCCTTTATTCAACTAATATGTGAATTACAGTAGTTGATTTTTTAATGTTAACCCCACTTTGGCACCTTTGCATTCTTGGAATAAAACCCATTTAGTCACGGTGTATTGTCCTTTTTACATTTTTCTGAAGGCTAATATTTTGTTCAATATTTTTATGTCTATGATCAAGAGGCTATTGCTCTTTAGTCTTCTTGTAACTTCATTCTGTGCTTTTTGGTTATCAGGGTAATGCCGGCCCCATGAAATGAGTTGGGAAATGTTCCCTTCCTCCTTTATTATTTTAAAGAGCTTAAAATTGGTATTACTTCTTCCTTAAATGTTCGAAAGAATTCACTAGAGAAGCTTTCTGGGCCTGGAGTTTTCAATTACCAATTTAATATCTTTAACATACAAGGCTACTCATATTCTCGATTTTTCTTGTGTTACTTTGGTAATTATATCTTTCAAGATTTGTCCAATTCATCCAAGTTGTTAAATTTATATTAGCATGAAGTTGTTCATAATATTCCTTTATTAATCTAGTTTAGCACCATGGCCCTTTGGGGGTTACTAATAAAAGTCCTGAGGAATCAACAAGGACTTTTCCCTCTAGCTAGTAAAAACTCAAATGCCTCCCAGCCCTCTGTGACCTCTACAGGACACCAGCTCACATTAACCTGGTTGCTCTTTGCCTGCCTTTACAGTTTCACTCTACACATGTACATTCCAGAATTCAGCAACAAAAATCAGAGAGATTACTATGCAGACTTCTTAGCATTATTTTTCTACACAGTGTCCTGCTGGAACTTTGCCCTGAAATTCCAGTTGCCTCAGCCTCCATGAATTCTGATCTCTGTCTCCTCAACTTGTTGAGACTACTGTTCTTTGCTCAATAGCCCTGTCCCTGCTCTGCAATTCAGACTGTGCCTGCAGGCAGAAAGCTGGGATGATTAGGTGACTGTACAGCTCACCTTGTTTGTTTCCCCATCTTTCAGGGATCACAGTCTTGCACTGTTGTCCAGTGTCTGAAGAGAGCTGTTTCATATATTTTGTCCAGATTTTCAGTTTTTTGGTTTTTGGGGGATGGTGGGAATGGTAAATCCATCATGGCCTCTTAAAAGTTAATCCCTAGAAAAACATTTCATTCCTTGGTTTTAATATCATTAAAGTGCAGAGAGTATTAATTTCTAAATAAATTTATACTTGTTTATGTAACAGATAAAGGATATATTCCTTAATAATAACTTTCAAACAAATTAACATTTTAAGTGTTTTACTATAATCGGTTAAAGTACTCTGTGGCATTTTTCTTTTTTTAAAATATCATTTCCGTATGTACCCACTTGGTAAAGCTAAAATTTATACTCAGCTTAATGTCAGGCTCGTTTAGACACAAGAAGGGGTTTTCTTCTAAAGCTAGAAATGGTAATAGAGAAGAGGAAAGAATCTCATAAAAATCAGAAACTACAGAACAATCTGATCATATATATTTATCTCCAAAGGCTGGTGTTTAAGTGTGAACACAGGTCTTGATACTAGGTAATCACTGCTTTATTGTGAGGAGCTTACTGCTTCCCTACCATAATGTGGATTCAGTGTCTTTATTTCCATACTCCTGACGCTTTAACCAACTACTTCACTCTCTACTGGAATAGCTGTTCCCTACCTAACTTCTACTTACTCATAATTTTGATTCATTTTTGGTCTATTCCAGGTTCCCTCAGTCTCCCAAGGCCACTGCCTGGTTTGCCTATTTCTGAGTTTGCATTGGCATGAACAAGAGTAAAAGCAAAAGAATATAAATTGCTATCTAATTGCCCTGACCTGCTGACCAGTTATGGTTTGGCCGTTGGACTATGGGCCTAGAAGGTCTGTCTGTTTAGCATAGGCTTTTGCTTTAATGGCTAGTGTAGATACGCATTTCTGCAAAATGTACTAAAAGTAAATACCTTTCAAAATAAAACAGATTTCTGCGTTAGATTTTTTTTCTTTAATGAAGAAAAGTCAGAGATCTAGAGGATTAATGTTTAATGCTGTTCCAACCCACTAAGTCACCTGTCATTACCAGAGAGTACAGTCTGGTTAATACACGCAAAGTTTTAGCTTGATTCCACATCACACTTGAACTACTTTCTCCTCTTCCCTGCCCTGGATAATGGGCAAGAGAAGGTCGAGTGGAACTAAAAACATCAACAGAGTTTTGCTGATGGGGCAAGTTCTCAGAAGCAGAGAAGTAAAATGGCCCCTTTCCTAATTCTTATAAGGCTGTCCTGTCATCCCACAAGAATGTAAATCATACTTGAAAAGCAGGGTCATTACATTTACCTTTCATTTCAAAATTCTGTAGGAAATGAAGGATTAATAAGGTAATGACAACAATAAGAAATGCTACCAGGTATATAAGATGGTCAGGCATTCTCTCTTTTCAAACCTCTGGCCTTTCATAATCCTGTCCATTTCAATTTTGCCACCTCTTTTCTTTCCACATATCCCACTTATTTTAGCAAAATTTATTCCAACTTTCCTGTGCTTCTCATACTCGCTTAAAATATAATCTGAATTTTCTTGATTTCTGACATGCTTATTACTTCCACTACATTTAAACTGCCCATTAAGATCCCCAATTAACTCCACATTGCTAAATCCAACAGTCGATTCTCAGTCCTCATCTTACTTGACCTGTGAGCCATATTCGACTCAAGGAATCACTCCCTTTTCCTTAAAATGCTTTTTCCACATGGTTTCTAGGACACACACTCTTAGTGTGTTTCCCCTCTCCCCGCTTCTTACTGGCTACTCCTTCTCGGTCTCCTTTGCTGATTCCTCCTCATCTCTCTGACATCTAAACACAGAGTGCTGCAAGGACTTCTCTACCTACACTCATTCCTTTGGTGATATCACCCAGTGTTCTATCTTTAAACACCACTGATGACTACCAGATCTGTGTCTTTATGGACTTCTGGTGTTCTCACTTGAACTCCAGCTTAGTTTTTAAAATATTTACTCAATATCCGCACTTGGATATCTAACAGCATCTCAAATTTAACATTTCTAAGACTCCTAATCTTCCTTCGCAAACCAGCTTCTGCGATCTTCCCTATCTCAGTAAATGTTAATGCCATTCTTCCAGTTGTTCAGGCCAAAAACTTTGAAGTCTTTCTTATAATCTCTTTCTTTCACATCCTACATCCAATTCCTCAGCAAATCACTTGATTCTATTTTCAAAATAAATCCAAAATCTGAAAACTCTCCACCTCCACTGCTACCTGAGTCTAAGTCACACCATCTCTCACTAATTCAACAATATTGAATTACTGCAATAGTGTAAATGGTCTCCCTCTTCTTGCTTTTGCACCCTTACAGGCTTTTCTCAAAGTATCAGTTATCCTTCTAAAGCATAAATCATTTCACATCACTCCTCTGCCATAATCCATCCAAGACTTCCCACTGTGCTTAGAGTAAAAGCCAAAGTTCTTACAATGGCCTTCAAGATCCTATTATGTACCTCCATTATTTCTCTAACCTCATCTCCGACTACTGAGCCCTTACTTGCCCCAGTTCTGCCACACGGCCTTCTTGCTATCCTTCAGACAGACCAAGCATACTCCCATCTCAGGCCAGTACACTTTCTTCTCTCTGCCTGGAAAGCTCTTCTGCCAGATAATTACATGGCTCATCGGCTCAGCTTCTTTAGGTCTCTGTGCTATTGTCACCTTCTCAAGGAGACCTTGTCTGACCACCCTATATAAAGCAGCAATACAACACTCCCTAGAGCATTGCCTATTCCCCTTTAATCTGCTTGACTTCTCTTGATAGCATTTATCATGATCAAAGAAACATAAAGGTTGAGAGCACAGACTGCTTTGTTTACTGGATGCACAGCATAGTGTTTAAGAGCACAGACTTTAGAGACAGAATGTCTGTATTTAAAGTCTGAGCCCCCACTTTAGCTGTGTGGGTTTCTGTGCCTTGGTTTCCTCATCTGTAAAGTGGGGATTATAAAAGTAAGCCTCAGAGTGTTATTGTGAGGGTTAAATAAGTTAATATATGTAGTACACCTAAAACAGTGCCCTGCATATATTAATCACTAATGTTTGCTATCATGGTGATGATTTTGATGATGATAGCTCTCCTCTCCAGAATGTTACGATGAGTAAATTTTTTAAAAAACTTTATTGAAGTATAACACATATGCAGAAAAGGAAACATAATAAACATATAGCTCAATGAATTAGCACAATCCAGACACCCATGTAACTCATCACCCAGATCAAGAAACATACTACTGTCAGCAACCATTCTAGTGGAAATACACCTTGCGGTGTATTTCTGGCTGTACCAGAAATCTGTACCAGATTATACGTCCATCAGCAGCATATGAGAGCTACCATTGCTTCCCGTCTTTACCAGTCTTGCATTTTCAATCTTTCAAAAGTTATCTGTTCTGGTGATGAGTAGTAGTCTCTCATTGTGAATTTAATGTTATGTTCATAATTACTAATGAAGTGAGCACCTTTACATACATTTACTGGCCATTCTCTTTTTGAAATGTCTGTTCAAGACACTTGTTCACTTCTCTATAGGGCTGTCTGTCTTTTTCTTACTGATCTATAAGGCATTCTCTATATTATCTAAATATCAGAGGAGTGGTATTTTTATCCCTTTCACTCCTATATTCCTAGAACTGAGCCTGGAATATAATAAGCATCAATGAATATTTTTTAAACGAATGAATGCTTGCTTTGTTTTTCTTCAGATCCTAATCATCTTTGTTTCTACAACTCTGCTTCATGATCTGGCAATTTATGGTGATTTTCAACGTCTAATTCAACTGATAGAGGTTCTAGCATGTTAACTACCTAATCTTTGTAAAGTAGAACTGTCTACAACACTCTCCAGGATAAATCTTTCAACAGCTTCTTTTACATACAGAATAAAATCCCAACTCCTTAACCTGGTATTCCAGGCTAACTTCCCCAATTTACTTTCCCAACCACCTGTTAACGTTCCAAAACACAGACTTGGGGCTGGGGAAGACAAAAAAGCCAAGTAGACGTTAACTACACAAATCAAGAGGCAGAGACTGTATGTTAGGCAAAGACAGCAGGATGTTCAAAAGCCCACAGATGAGAGAACAAAGTGGACTTTTAAAACCACAGATAGTTCGGTGTTGAAGTACAACACAAAAGAATAAGAAGAGGAACATGAGGCCAGAATAGACAGCAACAGGGAACAATGCCTATGCCATAAGGATCTTATATTTCCTTCTACTTAACACAAATTGCTTTAGATATATGGGCATTCATTTAATTTTTGTTAAAGAATAAATCACTGAATTGTAACTTGATTCTGACTAATTCTATCCAACAACCTGCCTAACAGTAGTTTCCCCACAAAGGGCCAAGCACAGCAAGAATTCTAGAAATCCTTGCAGGATTTCCAACTATTTCCTAACTTATCAATTCCATAAGTGAGATAAAAGTTTTTCAACTTTGTATCAGGTGATCATATATCAGAATTATCTATATTGCATTAGAACCTGCTTTGTAACAGTATGTTCAGTAGAGCTAGAACAAATTTTAAATAACTTTTTCATGCATCTGGCTCAATCACTAGCAGATAACCCTTTACATTGTACAGTGTTAAGATATTTTGTTTTAATAATATTTTACACTTTGACAGTGCTTTATGTTTCCAAAGTATTTTTTTACTACTTAATTTGATCCCATAATAATCCTAACAAGTTACCAGGAAAAGAGGAGGGATAATCTCTACATCTTATATTTAAAGAAGCTGAAGCCTGGAGAGGTTAAGTCATTTGCTCAAGGAGATAGGCTAAAAGTGAGCACAACTAGGGACCTGGGTCTTCTGATTTCTACGCTGCATTCTTTCCACTATCCATACAGCCTCTAGGGAAGCCTTGTGTTTACCACTTTCTGTTCTTTGATAAGTTATTAAATATTAGCCCTTTAGAAAATGTTACAAACATGATAACATTATTGGCAGTCGGTTTCACTGCTCCACCTACAACACAAATCTAACTGAAAACAGCATCCCGCCCATCTCCACCATGACCATGTTGCCCTGTAATTAATAACAGTGACTAAAAATTCTCAGATGACTTAACATACTTTTGAACTCTTAAAAAAAACCATTTAAATGTACAGTATTTCTATGAACTAACTCTAGTAAGCCAAGCAATTGTGACATTATATACTGTATCCAGCAGCATATAAAAGCCCTAGTTTGGCATTTTGCCCAGATGGTTCAAACCACAACTAAGCTTTAAATCTTTAAGAAATTCTAGAGAAATAAATTTATAGACTTAAATTCACAACATATGAAATGATCAATTTCCATAGGTCAAAGTGCTCTACAGGCCATAAACATAGCCAATGATTTCTCTCTAACTTGCATTTTTAAATCCTTTCCCTTTAGCATACAGCATAAAAGATAGCCAGGACCATAAAAGAATAGAAAACATAGACGGAGAAGAGGAAACAGCAGACTACAAAGGGCATGCACTTTGTCTTGTAAAAGCAAACAAAGAACTTAATTTTCCAAGAGTCAAAGGAGAATAGAAAATGTGAGCAATGGAAAACTGAGCCTGCAGTGCTCACTAACAGCAACTTTCTACCAACTTTTTTCTTTTACTTCTTGCATTTTAGATATACAAACAATTGACCTTAAAGAAAAAGTAAGCCAACTCATTCTGAATTCCTAGTGGTTCCTCACTCTTTCTTCAATGAAATCTGACATAGGATCAGTTATAAGAAGGACCTAATGCAAAGTATATGTAAAGAGTTGTAAAGAATACTTAAAATTTATTGTTAGGAATTATAGTAATAAAAATCACTTACAAATTAATGTAAAGCCCAAGATTTGAAAAAATTTATGAAATTCAACATAGATCTGAATTATAAAGATCCCAGGTAAAAAAGTTAATTATCTTTGGCCACCTCAGGCAATCATTAAAAACAGTTTGCTAGTAGAAAGGCACTTGTAAAATATTTATTTAGGCATCATTCCCTCTACTAATTCAGTCAACTCTGGAAAAAATAAGCTGATTTTATACCTATCTCAAGAATTTTTATCCTCTCAGATTTTCACACCTTATCTACTATCCTTTGTCATGATTTTTGACCTGCAAATTACAGTAAATTAGATACTACTTTCAAATCCTTACGTCAATTAAATGCTCCTCAGACACTGTATGGATTCTTCTCTAGTTGAAGTTTTAAATCTTAAAGACATACCATGCAACTATTTCTATAATAATGTATATACATCCTTTCCGGTTTTTTGTAAAGGGGCCAGCCCGGTGGCATAGTGGTTAAGTTAACATTCTCCGCTTCAGTGGCCCGGGGTTCGCAGGTTCGAATCCCAGGAGGAGACCAACACACCGCTCATCAAGCCATGCTGTGGCGGCATCTCACATACAAAACAGGAAGATGGGCACAGGTGTTAGCTCAGAGCCAATCTTCCTCAGCAAAAAGAGGAAGATGGGCAACAGATGTTAGCACAGGGCCAATCTTCCTCACCAAAAAACTAAAGAGCACAAGAAATTAGATTACACACATTTTTAGAAACATCAGTTTCTAAAATTAACCCGAGCTCTAATTTTCCCCAAATTCTTGTGATATTTACTTTATTTCCACCATGCTTTTGCTGTAACAATATTTTGAGTTTCAATGTATGTTTTAGTCAATACATTTAAAACTTAAAAGTTTAACTGGTATATAAATCAAATACACAACTGTAAACATAAATTAATGCAGTAGATCTGGGGAAAGGGAGCTTTGTGCAACAGAAGCCACAAGCTAGGAATAGTGAGGTGTGTTTCAAAAACCAAATCACATGAGGGCGAGCATGGTTGAAGATGAGTTTAGAGCATCAAGGAAAGATATCAGTTTACTCTGTTCTGGCTCTCAGAAGCTAGGAACCTTTCCAACCTTTGATATCTTTGGGGCAGGTCTTGTACTTTGTTAAACCACTAGCCTCTTCTCAGAAATTAACAAAAGCTGTATCTTCACCTCTCATACTCAAGCTAGTATTTCTAGTAACAGAGGTAAAAAAGAAATTTTTAAAAATAAATTTTGACTGGTATCCAAGAATTTAATTGTAACTTTTGTACATTATGTATGTTTAAAACCACTTTCTTTTTTCCAGTTATAAAAAACTTTATTTTGAAATAATTTTGATGTACAGAAGTTATAATCACTTTCTTTTAAAACACTGACCTTTTAGCTTATTCTATTACCTAATATCCCTTCTCAAGCAAGATATTATATATTTTTTCGGAAAAACTATTCAGAAAGCAATTTTTAAATTTAATTTTATCTTTTTTATTGAGCAAGATGTTATATTACTACATGAAGTAAATAGTTCATTTTGGTTTTGTCAGAGTCAAATATGTTAGAAGATATTTTTATTTTCATTTTTAACTTTCATTATGAAAATTCTGTCCTGTCAGCAATAAAAATTAAAAAGCTATGATTTGGGCATACATTAGGTTCTTAATAAATGCTTATTATTCAGTTTTCTTAGCTTTTGTTTCATTCAAAATCAATGCCAATATAATTCCCTGGATACCACACGGTGAAAGGATATGTGAAGTACCTTTAAATAGGCCTGTTTTTTCCTTCTAAAAATAAAATTCTACAGAATAATGGTAACTACACAGTAGAATGGCAAAGACAAGCAATGACTTTCTAGCAATTTGTTGGAAGAGAACATGATTTTACTTTTTAAATTACTGGAAAAAGTCTCTCGGATCTTCTAAAATATCAAAACTTATTAGATACCTACAGGTATTTTCTTCCAGAAACATAAAGGGTGAAGATGAAAGATTAGTTCTCAATTTATCAAAATATGCACTCTCTGTAGAAGGCTCTCTTAGCTGTTACAGCTATCTACTGGGCATCCACTGAAACATCTTCCAGAAATCTCAAATTTACCACGTCCAAAATGAGACACATCATCTTTCCCATCTAACCCATAGCTGATATCCAATAAATATTTTTAGAGTGAATGGAATAAGAACTGACTTTGGAGTTAGGCCTACATTTCAATCCTGGTTCTGTCACTTTTTAGCTACTGTGATCAAATTACTTAATAGCTCTTATGTCCAAGTTTCCTCTTTTTTTTTTTTTTGAGGAATAATAACACCTATCTTGCAAGGTTGTGAGAATTAACTGATGTTGTATATGGAGTAGCTAGCACATACCCTAACAAAATCAAGTGTTTGCTCTGGTTAAGACTCCTTCTGGCTACAAGGACAGAATCTGACTAGAATGTATCTTAAACAAAAAAGGGAATTTTTATAAAGCTTACAGGAGTGTCTCATGGAATTCAAGGTCATTAGAAAAAACTAGAACTAGGAACCCAAGTCACAGAAAGTTAGCTTGTTCATTTTCTCTTCTTTTCCAGGTCTTTCTCTCTGTGACCCCCTCCCCTTCTTCCCCACCTTATTCTCCCCTCATGACCTATTTATCCACCTCTCTCCTCCAGCCCCTTCATGTGTTTGTCTCAAGTCTTTCTCCATCTTTCACCTCTGCTACTCTGTTCACCTGCTTTGTTCTTCTCTCCTTTGGCAGAATGGCTTTTTCAGCTCTTTACTTTACATGGTAGAACATGGGCTGCCAATAATTTCAGAATTATGATCTTCACTTTAGAGCTAGACAGAAGGATTCTAAGTATCAACTCCATATTCCTAAAGGACTCTGATCAGCTGCCTGTCTCTGGGTCAGGCCTCTCAGCCAAGAGGTGGGAATCATTTCTGGAACATGGCACATCCCACTTTAACCATGAGATGGTAGGGAAGGTCTTAGAAAATGAGGGAGTCTAGGCAATCAAAACATTTTGGGCTTACTACTCCATCCATTAAATAAAAGCTATTAATGTTTTAAGAGAATTATTTTACTTAACTGAATTAGCTACACAAGGATATATCAGTAATTAGCCGTTTTAAGTTATACTTCTTTGACTTTAAGTTTATATGAATGGAAAACATGATATCAACATAAAACATGTAAAAAGGATTATTCTCTCTTTATTTTTAACTTCCTCAACTTCTGATCTCAATAGCCAATGATGCAAAACACACTACAAAGGTAAACTTTTTTTTGTTTTTTTTTTTTTGTTTTTTTTTTTTTGTGGGGAAGACCAGCCCTGAGCTAACATCCGCTGTCAATCCTCCTCTTTTTGCTGAGGAAGACTGGCCCTGAGCTAACATCGTGCCCATCTTCCTCCACTTTATATGGGACGCCGCCACAGCATGGCTGACAGGCAGTGCGTCGGCGGGCGCCCGGGATCCGAACTCGCGAACCCCGGGCTGCCAAGCGCGGACTAAACCGCTGCGCCACCAGGCGGCCCCAAGGTAAACTTTTTTTTAATAAAGGAAAAGGATTTAAGGATATTCCAAGCAAGTTGTAAATTATACAGCATACTTCAGCTAGAGACCCAAAGAGAAAGTCGGGAAAAGATGTCGAAAACACTTTTTAAAATTTAAACTAGCACGCTCTAAATGCCTTCCTCATACCTTGTTTCCAACTGAACAGAAAAAGAACCCTTAAGTGGAAAAAACATGTGGGAAAAAGCATCACAACCTTTTACAGCTCTCTAGCAATAAATATGGATGCAATGTTTTAACAAAACTGAATCTGAAAGCTCAATTTAGTTGAACTGGAAAACTCAGGATAAAACACTGAGGAACGAGTTAACATATCTGCTTCCCAGCCTCCACACAGATTTTTTTAAGCTTCTACATACATCACATGCTGATTAATTTTTCATCTGAAATTAACATTTGTAATATACAATTAACAATAAAAGTTTTTTAGCTTTTTCCATTAAGGTTAATAAACAAAACAAACATAGGAAGTTATTTAAACAAAACAGGCAGGGTAAATTATTAACTGTCTTCCCAATCAAATTTCATATCGGCAAAAAAAAATGCCCATTTTGTCATATATATGGCCAAAACTTTTCTTGTAATTCTAAGTGTCCGTAGGACATTTACTAAATACAATTTCTAATTTCTTCTTGTATTAAAAGCAAGTTTCGATTTTTTCTTTTCAACTACAAATTTCCTACATGCTCACATTAAAATTTAAATACATGAATATAAAGTAAAAAGGGGCAGGATGCACTAATTTATTTAATCCAGACAACAAGCACTGAAGATATGTCCTATTATTATCCCTGTTTTACAAATGAGGAAACTAAGGCCTGGAACTTGGCTCTATGTCACAAAACTTGTGACAGAGCAAGAAGTTGAGAATGAACTCAGGAGATCTTGTCTCAGTGTTTTCTACTTCTGCCATAACAAATTACTTACTACCTATTTCTATTAATAATTTCTATTGCTGCCATAATTATCACAAACTTAGTAGCTTTAAATGACACAAATTTATTATCGTACAGTTCAGAAGTCTCACGCGGGTCTCACTGTGTTAAAATCAAGGTGTCAGCGGGGCTGCATTCCCTCCTGGAGTATCTACAAGAGAACTGATTTTCTTGCTCTTTCCAGCTTCTAGAGGCTGCTGGCATTCCCTGGCTCACAGACTAGTTTCTTCATCTTCAAAGCCAGCAACGTTGCCTCTCTGGCCCTGCTTCCGGTGTCACACTTATTTGACTCTTCTGCCTTCCTCCTCCACTCTTAAAAATCCTTGTTACTACACTGGGCTCACCTGGATAATCCAGGCTAGTTTCCCTATTTTAAAATCAGTTTATTAGCAACCTTAATTCCATCTGAAACTGTAACTCCCCTTGGCCATGTAACCTAATATATTCACAGGTTCTGGGAACCATGATGTGGATATCTTTAGGAAGTCATAATTCTGCCTGCCATAGTGCCCATACCTGTAATCAATACACTACCAAAGTTATAGTGATCTGTTAGGGTTCAGACAGTGAGCATGTTTTGGCTCAAAGTGTATCATGATTTAAAACTAATTCTGTACTATGTAACGTAATGTTTCTGACTTAGGAGAATGTTTTAATTTATTTAACTCTCAAAATAAAACAAAGTGGTTGAGTCAACTGAGTTAACAACTCATTCATCTAACTAGGTCTTAAAGGGAAATAAGGCAATAAGAGATACCATCTTCCTCTTCCCTTAGCAAACTTCTGAAGCACTAACCTTGAGGGGAGAAAGAGGAACAAGTAAAGCTGGTCTTATCCTAAGTGGTGGAGGAGAGAAAAGCATTTGTGAAAGGTCTGAGTCCTAGTAACAGAGCTGTGGTTGGCATCATGACCAGCCTGTTTAAATAACACTCTGGACCCAACTGTTCTTCAAATGTACCCTGAATGGGAATTCAGCAGGAAGATGGTCTTGGCAGAGCAATTACCAAAATCACGAGGACTCAAAGAGGGGAGGATTTGGGGGTGAGTGGGTGGGTGACTTCCTTCTTTGTCACAACACCAAATATGGAGGCATTTTCCTTTTTTCCCCTCCCTAGAGAGGGAGGGGTACTTGATAAAAGAGTGCTTAACTTGAGTGGCACATGTAGGATAGCTAAGGAAACCTGAAATAGATTTTTTGTCTATTGTTGTAGCTATCCCAGACGACATTCTGCAACATTCACTACTGTAAGAATATCATCAGGGGCTGGCCCAGTGGCGCAGTGGTTAAGTTCACGTGCTCCGCTTTGGCAGCCGGGGGTTCGCAGGTTTGGATCCTGGGCACGAACCTAGGCACTGCTCATCAAGCCATGCTGTGGCGGTGTCCCACATACAAAATAGAGGAAGATGACACAGATGTTAGCTCAGGGCTAATCTTCCTCAGCAAAAAAAGAGGAGGATTGGCAATGGATGTTAGCTCAGAGCCCGTCTTCCTCACAGGAAAAAAAAAAAGTCATCATTAATACATCCTCATTATCACAAATTCCATATCTGTGAATTAGCCTGCTTGCTAAGATTTACCTGTAACCCCAAATCAATGCTCATGGTGCTTTTGTGGTCATTTGCAGACATGTGCAGAGCTGTGAAAAATCTGAGTTGCCAGATCCACAAGTCCCCAGCTCAGGTCAAACAAGGCTCTCATACAGTAAACAAGTGTCCTTTCCATAGTCTGTCTAGTGCCACTTTTTTTCTTTGCATTTTTGTTGGTGATGTCACTGTTTAAAATGGTCCCCAGGTGTTAGTGATGAAGTGCTGTCTAGTGTTCCTAAACCAAGAAGGCTGTGGTGTGCCCTACAGAGAAAATATATGTTAGATAAGCTTCATTCAGGTATAAGTTACAGTGCTGTTGGTGAGTTCAACGCTAATGAATCAGCAATATATAAATGGTGTCTTTAAACACAAGCACACACAGAACAAGATTATATACTGATCAGTTGATGAAAATGTAACCAGAGGATTCCAAGAACCTAACCTTGTATCTCCTCTAGGAGCAATGGTTCAGTATCCAAGATTCAATGGTGGCTTCAAGATTCATGATTCAAGGGGCCGCCCGGTGGCGCAGCAGTTTAGTCCGCGCTTGGCAGCCCGGGGTTCGCAGGTTCGGATCCCGGGTGCCCGCCGATGCACTGCCTGTCAGCCACGCCGTGGTGGCGTCCCATATAAAGTAGAGGAAGATGGGCACGATGTTAGCCCAGGGCCAGTCTTCCTCAGCAAAAAGAGGAGGATTGGACGGATGTTAGCTCAGGGCTGGTCTTCCTCACACACACACACAAAAAAAACAAAAAAAGATTCATGATTCAAGATTCATGGTGGCTTTCTAGAACATAACGACTGCAAATAATGAGAATTGACTGCATATGAATATCTCAGAAAAGATTTCTTTGAGTCAAAAGTTATGCTTTTTTGAAAGTTGTGATAAATACTGTCAAATTTCCCTCTAATAATGGATTTTAAAAGGAAAAATCTAAAATGCTGTACTTTTAAAATGTTTTTAAAAGTGTAGCTTTTTGCTCCATTTTAAAATTATATTTATAAATGAATTAAAGCCCCCTGACAATTTTATACGACTTTTGCATTTTTAAGTGAATTAAAATTCAAATGAATTGTTACTCTATATTATTTTGCCCCTAATAGAAAGTACTGAATTTGCTAACCATGTCTTTAGATATCAATTACTAAAACAAAAGTCAATACTATGAGCAAATTGAGAACAGGCAGTTATGACAGTAATTTTTTGTATATCTAATATTATGTACATTCACAACCTTTCAAAATGTTTTGATGAATAAATGAGCAAAGGAAGAAAGTAAACACAAGGTAAATACACCAAGAAGTAGTCTGATTAAGCATGTAGCATAAAATAACTAATGAATTTAATTATAATCTAGTAAAAAATACATTTAATTAGATGACAACAATAACTACAAAAAACAACAGCTAACACTGACAGAACAGTTACTACGGTACAGACACTCTGCTTAGCACTTAAAATCGATTATCTCATTTAATTCCCAAAACATCCTAAAAGAAATAATTACTGTTACTTTCCTCATTTACAGATGCAGAACCTGATACACAGAGGGAAGTAACTTGTCCAAGGTCATGCAGCAAGACTCCAAAGCTCCAGTGGTTTACCACTGTGTCACACTGAACATCTTTAAAGCTTCAAGTTGTATAAATGTGTCTCTATTTTCAATTTCTCCATACCACCTGTATTATTTTCCTTACCACCTGAGGTATTTATTAAAAATGAAGATTCCTGGCTCTCAGTCCAGGTTTACTGTATTAGAATTTCTGGAGGCAGAACTGAGGAGTCTACATTTTAACAGACATCCCAGGTAAGGAATAGGCACTGTGAAGTTTGACAGCCACCACTTTCAAGTATTCGATCGATATTTATTCCTTATTCCTATGTTCGAAGCACACCTATTTACTATAACCAGAAAGTATCTTGCCTTCTCCATCTTCTCTGTGTCTGTGTCCTTATTATCAGCTCCCTCTGGAATGTCCACTTTATTTATCCTTCAAAACCTAGTCAAACCCCACCTCGACCAGGCCTTTCCTGAATATGCGTCTCTCTCCTCTTGATCTGCCATTGAACTTTAAACCTCCAATACAATATTTCTTTCAAGTTATCTAAAGAAGTAGTATACTTAACTGATAAACAGGGGAGGACCGCATTTCCTCTTCCTAAACTCCTAAAAAGTTTAATTAACATGGTGCAAGTAAAGGTAAAATTTTTTTTTGTTGGAATTGAATTACAGATCCTTTCCCCCATCAATGGGCAACTTGGCTCAAAAGATAAATATTACTCAACAAATTAATATTTGAATCTGGCTTCTTTAACGGAAGGGAGTGAAGATAAAAAGACTAATACAATAAAAAATTACCAGAAGTAAAAATAAATTTAATCCATAGTAACATATATCAGATTAATTTACTAGTTATCAACATCTCCTTTAAGCTGTGAAGACTTGATAATGCTTATGACTTTAACAACTGCTCTAGCCTCAAAACGCCAGTATGAGGTGGGTGACAAGAAAACAGCAGCTACAGGAGAAACACAAAACGCATGCTGACTGTCTCCAACATTTCTGACACCATCTGACCAATTCAGGGTGGCAACAACAATGGATAATATCAGTTTTCTGTATTACTTATTTAGCAACTGCTATTATTTCCACTTAGAAATAGGCAGAAACTTCACAGACACTTGAATAAATGAAAATTTATAGGATAACAGGATTTGGTATATATCAAATTTTTATATAGTTGAGCTCCAAGGGCCATTATCTGTATCATAAAATCAAACAGATCTACATAATGTATGTTCTGAAGGACTTCATCCATTTACATTTTGAATCTCCAAAGAACATGAATTTGCCTGCTTCGGTTTTTTTGAAGCAAAAAATTGATGTGTAAAGAGTGTGAATGGTTTCATTCTAGTCCAATGAAGCTGTGACAGTAAAAGGAGAAATGAAGTTCTTAATAAAAAAAGTTGAAGTTTTCTTTCTTTCTAGCTTCATACTACATGAGGAGCCTTTGATCCTGGGCTATAAATGATCCCTTATACTCAGTCTCTAGTTCCTTAGCATGATGTAAGAATTAAAGCCAGAACCTTGGTACAATATTTCTGAATTGTTCCTTACTTCTGTGCTATGCTAGTTCACTATTTCAATCCTGAAATCATTTTTCAAAACATGTTATGTAATAATTGTGTATATATAAGGTAACATTTAAAAAGTCATTAAAAAATTAAAAGAACACATTTAATTTTTAAGGTTTATCATACAAAGGAGTGAAAGTTCCCAACTAGAGACACAAATATTCTGTGGAAAACTGCATTACAATTCAACAGGTTAAGACTTTTTATAATCCTGATACTATTTTCTTCTCTTAGTGGAATATTACAGCAATATTTGCTTGTTCAGAGCAAGTATATAAAAAAGTTTGTTGAACTGAATTATATCAACATTTGCCATATTATTAATAAGGCCCACATTTTATATTATTGTTTGGGGAACAGATATTTAAAATTCCATGAAGCAAGTTACCTATATGTGCAGAAATTACTTTTGACTGGAAACAATTTTCTTGGGTTGTTGTTTATCATTTATTGAGTATTGACAACAGAATATATGCTATGAAACCTAAACACAAGGTACACAAGAGTGTTTTTTCAAGTTTTCCTAAATAAGATGAATACATAAAGTTTTTCATGATCCAATACTCCCGTGTTAACGAGGAAAAACAAATTCTAAAATAAAAATAACAACTTTCTAACACATCAATGAGCTACAGCAAAAGCTGTATTCAGAGCCAAATTCATAACCTTACACACCTATTACTAAAAAGGAAATAATACAAACAAATGAATTAAGTATGTGGAACCAAACTATAATGGAGTTACTTAAGTCAATGCAGGTGCATAAAGGAAACTTAAACTAACCTTACAGGAATTTACAGCTCTTCTCAGAAACTGGTAGAGGATACCAGCCAATCCCCAAATGCCAAGTGTGTTCAAGCCATACCTGAACTTCCTTGTTCCCCTAACTCAACTACCCTGATCCAAACAGGGAAGACCACTAGCAACCAATCAGCTGAAAAAGTCAAACAACTCCCGCATTTACCCCACAAAAATCCCTTAGTTTGTGAGCAACTCATTGTTCCTGTGGCCTTGAGTTTCCTGGCTTGCAGGTCAAACGCCTTGCAATAAACGCAGCTTTCTGCTCTGTTTTATTCAGTGTGCGAAGTTTGATTTTAGACAAGTACTTAAAATTTAGGAAAAACAAAAACCAAAGAAATCCAAAAAAGAGGATTTTTATTTGTAAATCATACTGAGAGTTCTTTTCCTGTTGTTTCTAATTCATTAGTTTTTCTTTTAATTTTCTTTTATATCACTATTATAATTGAAAAAATTCCTATATGACTTACAAATAAAAATCAATTAAATAGATAAATCACTAGATTTAACCTTAATCAAGAAATGAAAAGGGAGAGTATACAGTATTAGGTGTGAGAAGAGTGCTTGAGACACGGAGGATTTAAAGACCATAAATGGGAACATTGTATAACTCTGCTAATAAGGTTTTGTGTGTGTGTGTGTGTGAGAAAGATTAGCCCTTAGCTAACATTCGCTGCCAATCCTTCTCTTTTTGCTGAGGAAGACTGGCCCTGAGCTAACATCTGTGCCCATCTTTCTCTACTTTATGTGGGACGCCTGCCACAGCATGGCTTGACAAGCGGTACGTAGGTCCATGCCCAGGTCTGAACCTGTGAACCCCGGGCCGCAGTAGTGGAGCACATAAACTTAACCACTACGCTACTGGGCCGGCCCCTGCTAATAAAGTTTTAACAGCTAGATGAAAAGGATGAGTATCTCAGCAAATGGAAATTACTAAAATTAATTCAGTTAAGAGATAGGAGACCTAAATAAATCAATTAAGTATGAAAATAGCTTAAACATTGTCAAAAAATCCATCAAAACAGGATAAGAATTATATATTTCATAGTAAACTGACAATTGTCAAGAATAAGTTAGTCCTATGCTCTTTAATCTCTTGCAAGGCATACCGAAAAAAAGTTTCCTTCTTATTTTTTGCTGACAGCCAAATCCTGACAGAGTTGCTTTGGGGTCTCTGTCGAGTCAAGAACTTGTGGAACCAAGGGAAAGATCTAGTGAAGAGGTTCTGAGTCAGGTAACTCTCTCATCCCACCCTCAAGAAGCCTCTCTTGGATTGTTAGCAATATCAGCATTACCCAGTCACTAGCAAATTACAGAGTTTTTCTGAGGAAGTAACTGCACTAAAACCCCCTAATATACAATGATCACCAAGGACCAGCAGCAGCATCCTCTCCTTGCCCACCACCAGATATTTGATCACGGACTATAATATTATGGGTTTTTTTTCAGATTTAGAGAATTTTTATTGACAGTCTAGGATAGCCCTAAAAATGTAATGCAAATAATAAAATAATGTATATTTTTCTGCTTTTTAATCTCAAAAATATATCTAATTTGTCTTTTGATTTTTCTAACCTTTTGATATAGAGATTTTTCCAAGAGAGAAGTCTAGGCCATTTGTCTTTTAGTAATTGCAATTTTCTTGGTTGTAGTATGGTTTCAATAGACATTCTGGGTTATCAAGAGACCTCCTTCCCAACCATTACCTAGGTTACTCAAAAATTCTCCATATTCATTCATTCAAAAAATATTTGAGAGCCTAAAAAAGTGGAGATACAGCAGTAAACAACACAAAGTCCCAGTCCTCATGCAGTTTGCACTCTTATTGGGAATAGTAAGATAACATGAGGCATTTACCATGCGCCAAGCACTGTTAAGTACTCTTGTACATATTAACCCATTTAATCATTACAACAACCTTATGAGTTAAGGTTTTACTCTTCCCTTCAAGATGAGGAAACTGAGGCATAGAGATTATATAACGTGTCCAAGATCACAGACACTCCCAGGCAGCCTGGCTCTAGAGCAGTGTTATCCAACTGAAATATAATGTGAGCCACATACACAACTTTAAATTTTCTAGTAGCCACACTAAAAAAGGTAAAAAATAAACAAGTGACATTAATTTCAATCATATATCTTCTTTAACCTAATATATCCAAAATACTATCATTTTAACATGTAATAAACATAAAAAGTTGAGTTATTTTACATTCTTTTTATCATACTAAGTCTTCAAAATCTGGTGTATATTTTACACTTACAGCACATCTCAATTTGGTCTAGCCACATTTCAAGTACTCAACTGCCCTACGTGGCCAGGAGCTATTGTGAACTATGGTTAATAATAAAAAATATATATTTGGTTTTTGTCTCCATTTCTAGCACAGAAATGCTAAAAACCCTTGCAATTATAAAATATAGAGAGAAATAAATAGCTTTCTAACATATCAGAAAGTCAGCTATAAAATATAATTTAAAAACAAGCCATTCAAAACCACACACACCGATAAAAGGAACCAGTGCTCCTTGGATAAGTGGCAGATTCCAAAGCCAGAGCAAGGTAAATACAAGATGAGCCTGTGACAGGTTACACCAAAAAAATAAAGTGGTACGTAAAAAATGATGGGGATATATCAAAAGTACACAGGAGTCATCTTGAAGAGACTCTTGCTGGCCAAAAATAATATAAATTTGAGCATCAAAAGGAAGAGTGATGTTAATGGATCATAACCTGTTGACTAAAGAAGAATCAGTAAGTTGTTCTGATAATAAATGAGGGAGAAGGAAAGGTTTTCTCTTACAGAATCTCAACTAGTAAATGCAGGAATTATAAAGTCAGAAAAGTATTATTTTGCAACCATCACTGCAATAATCAACTCAGGCAAAACTCATTGAGGCTAAAACTATTTCCTACATATTACTTATTAATTTTTTAGCAAATTATTTCTTTTTCATTTTATCGATGTCTTAATAGTTTATAACATTGTGAAGTTTTAGTTGTACATTATTATTTGTCCATCACCATGTGGATGCATCCCTTCACCCCTTGTGCTTACCCCCCATCCCCCTTCCCCTTGGTAACCACCAACCAGTTCTCTCTGTCCATGTGTTCATTTACAATCCACATATGAGTGAAATCATGTGGTGTCTGTCCTTCTCTCTCTGGCTAATTTCACTTAACATCATACCCTCTAGGTCCATCCATGTTGTTGCAAATGGGACAATTTTGTCTTTTTTATGGCTGAGTAGTATTCCACTGTACATATGGGCCACATCTTCTTTATCCAATCATCAGTCAAGGGACACTTGGGTTGCTTCCACTTCTTGGTTATAGTGAATAATGCTGCAATGAACACAGGGGTGCATAAGCCTCTTTGGATTGTGGGTTTCATGTCCGTTGGGTAGATGCCTAAGAGTGGGATTGCTGGATCATAAGGTGTTTCTATTTTTAATTTTTTGAGGAATCTCCATACTGTTTTCCATAGAGGCTGCACCAGTTTGCATTCCCACCAGCAGTGAATTAGGGTTCCCGCTTCTCCACAACCTCTCCAACATTTGTTGTTTTTATCTTGGTGAGTATAGCCATTCTAACAGATGTAAGGTGACATCTTAGCATGGTTTTGATTTGCATTTCCCTGATGATTAGTGATGTTGAACATCTTTTCATGTGCCTGTTGGCCATCTGTGTGCCTTCCTTGGAAAAACGTCTGTTCATATCCTCTGCCCATTTTTTGATTGGGTTTTTTTTTGTTGCTCAGTTGTGTGAGTTCTTTATATATTATGGAGATTAATCCCTTGTCGGATATATGATTTGTGAATATTTTCTCCCAGCTGGTGGGTTGTCTATTCATTTTGACCCTGGTTTCATTTGCCTTGTAGAAGCTCTTTAATTGGATGAAGTCCCACTTGTTTATTTTTTCTTTTGTTTCCCCTGTCCGAGTAGACATGGAATCTGAAAGATCCCTTAATGACCGATGTCAGTTAGTGTACTGCCTATATTTTCTTCCAGGAGTTTTATAGTTTCAGGTCTCACTTTCAGGTCTTTGATCCATTTTGAGTTGATTTTTCTGTACAGTGATAGAAGATGGTCTATATTCATTCTTTTGCATGTGGCTGTCCAATTTTCCCAGCACCATTAATTGAAGAGACTTCCCTTTCTCCATTGTATGTTTTTAGCTCCTTTGTCGAAGATTAGCTGTCCACAGGTGTGTGGTTTTATTTCTGGGCTTTCAATTCTGTTCCACTGATCTGTGTCTCTGTTTTTGTACCAGTACCACGCTGTTTTGATTACTCCAGCTCTATAGTATATTTTGAAATCAGGGATTGTGATGCCTCCAGCTTTGTTCTTTTTTTCAGGATTGCTTTAGCTATTCAGAGTCATATTACTTATTAATTAAAAAGAGAAAAATGCTAACTTTAGTGGAGAAACCTGACAGCACCTTACCTAAGCAGAGCTAATACTGCCAACAATGGGACAGACTAATGTAGTGTGCCTCCTAATGGGCTGTACTAGGAAGGAAACAATAACCCTTATGTAGTATTCTTGCCCTAAATTCATAATCTGAATTTAATCACGAGGAAACATCAGACAAATCCTCATTGAGGTACACTGTATAAAACAAGTAGTCTGATTTTTCAAAAATATCCACATCCTTAAAGACAAAGGCTGAAAAACTGTTCAGATTAAAGGAAACTAAAGAGACAAGACAATTAAATGCAGTGGGTTGGATTCTGGATTTTTGTTACAAAGGACACCATTAGGACAACTGGGAAAAAACTGATTATGGACTGCTGCATTAGTTTCTTAAGAACTGCTGTAAAAAAAAAAAAAAAGGTTTAAACCAACAAATTTATTCTCTCCCAGTTTTGGAGGCTAGAAGTCCATAATCAAGGTGTCAGCAGGGCCATGCTTGCTCTGGATCTCTGGAAAGAATCCTTCCTTGCCTCATCCTAGCTTCTAATTGTGGCTGGCAATCCTTGGGGTTCCTTGGCTTGCAACTGCATCAATCCAATCTCTGCCTCTGTTGTCACATGGCATTCTCCTTGGACGTTTCTATCTTCAAGTGGCATTTTCCTCTTCTTATCAAGACACCAGTCATATTGGATTAGGGCCCACCTTAACTCAACATGACTTCATCTTAACTTGATTACATCTGCAAAGGCTATTTCCAAATAAGGTCACATTCACAGGTACTGGAGGTTAGGACTTAAACTACCTTTTCGGAGAAAACAATTTAACCCACAACAACTCTATATTAGATAATTGTATTATAGTGATGTTAAACTTCCTGAATTCAATCATTGTTCTATGGTTGTGTAAGAAAATGCCCTTGTTTTTAAGAAATACACACTGAAGTACTTAAGGGTAATGAGATATGATGTTTGCAACTAACTTCCAAGTGGTCATTGGCAGGGAGGGGCGGGGGGGAACACCCAAATACATATACACAATGAGAGAATAATAAAATCATACGTGGTAAAATGTTAACTGGTAAATCTGAATGAGAGGGATTTAGGAGTTTTTTACACTCTTGCAATTCTTTCTATTCTCGCAACTCTTCTACAATTTTGAAATTATTTCCAAGTAAGTTTTTTTCAAACCACATGTGAACATGACCAAGTGACATCAACATCATGGTGGAGTGAGCTTTCCCCTTTAAAATCTCTAAGATACAACAAAAAGGTTATCTGCATACCACCAGAGGACACTCACACATCATAGAAGATGTCTAAGAGACCCACACAGCTGTACATCCGAAGGTGGAGGTGCTGGAAGCCCTGGAGGAAGTGGGGAGAGGCAAGGAGAAATCCTCCCCTTCCCCATTCAATCAGCAACTCTGGATCTACGTGGCTCACAGGAGAGGGGAGAGGGGCAGCCCTCTGCAGGAAAACTATCGCTCTCCAAGTTCTCTCACAGACTGTGAGAAAGTCCCACAAGGAGGAGACAGAACTGTTGCGGGGGTGCAATCAATATCCAAGCACCCCAGAAGAGCAGACAGCGAGGCAAGAAAGAAGCCCCCAGAATCCGCCAGGTGAATGAGAGCCCCTTCCCCCAAACACCCAGGGCTTCAGCACAACTGGTCGGCCAGAGGGCCAGTGGAGTGAAGCAGGCTCAGAATACACAGCTCAACCCCCAATCCAGTGGCAGCAGGTGGAAACTGCTACCAGAGATCTTTGTTATGAGAAAAAATAAGGCAAAATTTGCAGGCAATATAAAATAATATATTAAATCTCCAGACCAGAAGGAAAATGACAAGCACCCAGAAACCAACCTTGAAGTCACAGAAATCTATAACCTAAAAGAGAATTCAAAACAGCTATCATAAAAAAGCTCAATGAACTATAAGAAAATATAGACAGACAATTCAATGAAATCAAGAATTTCTTCACAAAGAAATTGAAACCATACAGAAAAACCAATCAGAAATGTTGGAGACGAACAACACAACGGATGAGATAAAGGAAAATCTGGAATCTTTAAAGAACAGAGCTGACAATATGGAGGAAAGAATAGCATTATTGAGGATAGGAATGCAGAAATGCTCCAGATAGAGAAGAGAGAACTAGAACTAAAAAGAAATGAAGAAATTCTCCAAGAAATAGCAGACTCAATTAGGAAATGCAACAGAAGCATTATAGGTATTCCAGAAGGAGAAGAAAGGGAAAAAGGAGCAGAGAGCTTGTTCAAAGAAAAAATAGCTGAGAACTTCCCAAACCAGGGGAAGGAGCTGGAAATACCAGTGAATGAAGTCAACAGACCTCCTCAATATATAAACATGAAAAGACCATCTCCAAGGCATATAGTAGTGAAGCTGGTAAAAGTCAATGGCAAAGAAAAAATATTAAGTGCAGCTAAACAAAAAAATTAAATAATGTACAAAGGAATTCCCATCAGCCTCTCAGCAGACTTCTCAACAGAAACTCTACAGGCTAGGAGAGACCGGAATGATATATTCAAAATTCTGAAAGACAAAAACCTTCAGCCAAGACTACTCTATCCAGCGAAAATATCCTTCAGATATGATGGAGAAATAATAACTCTCCCTGATAAACAAAAGCTAAGGGAATTCATTACCACTAGACCCCCACTACAAGAAATGCTCAAGAAGGCCCCCATGCCTGAAAAAAAAAAGAGAGAGAAAGGGGACACAAAGCTTTCAGCAAGGAGAAAATGTGTAGACTAAACCAGAAAAATTGCAGCTCTCTATCAGAATAGGTTAGCAAACAATTATAAAAATCAAGATTAAGGGAAGGAAAACACCAAAAATGAATATAACCTCATCACTTTAAACTCACACTCACAAGACAAAATAAGTTGTGATAACAATAACTTAGAAGGGGAAGAGAAAAGCGATCAAATCGACTTAGTCTAAGGAAATTAGAGACTATTAGAAAATGGACTATCTCATCCACAAGATGTTTTATACAAACCTCATGGTAACCACTAAACAAATAATCAGAACAGAATCACATATGACAAATAAAGAGAAAACTAAGAGAATCATCATACAGAACTACCAAACTGAATTGGTAGTCTGAAATACACGGGATGAGAAATGAAGGAAATGCAAAACAACTGGAAATGAGCAATAAAATAGCAACATTAAGTCCTCATATATCAATAATCACTCTAAATGTAAATGGACTGAATTCTCCAATCAAAAGACACAGAGTGGCGGGATGGATTAAAAACCAAGATGCAACAATATGCTGCCTCCAGGAAACACATCTCAGCTCTAAAGACAAACAGACTCAGAGTGAAAGGATGGAAGACAACACTTCAAGCTAATGGCAAACAAAAGAAAGCGGGAGTTGCCATACTTAGACAAAGTAGACTTCAAGATAAAAAAAGTAATGAGAGACAAAGAGAGGCAATATGTAATGATAAAAGGGGACACTCCACCAAGAAGACATATCACTTATAAATATATATGCACCCAACACAGGAGCACATAAACTACATAAAGCAAGTATTAAAAAACCTAAAAGGAGATATTAACAACAATACAATAACAGTAGGGGATCTCAACACCCCACTTACATCAATGGATACACGATCCAGACAAAAAGTCAATAAGGTTTTTTTTAATAAAAAGCTAGACGAGATGGACTTAATAGATATATACGGAGCACTCCACCCAAAAACAGAAGACTACATATTCTTCTCAAGCGCGCATGGAACATTCTGAAGGATAGACCGTATGTTGGGAAACAAGGCAAGCCTCTATAAATTTAAGAAGATTGAATCATAACAAGCATCTTCTCTGACTATAATGCTATGAAACTAGAAATCAACTACAAGAAAGAAACTGGGAAAGTGACAAAGATGTGGAGACTAAACAACATGCTACTGAACAACCAATGGATCAGTAATGAAATTAAAGGAGAAATCAAAAAATATCTGGAGACAAATGAAAATGGCAATACACCACACCAATTATACGGGATGCAGCAAAAGTGTTCCAAAGAGGGAAACTCCTACCAATACAGGCCCAGATTAACAAACAAGAAAAATCCCAAATAAGCAACCTCAAACTATACCTAACAGAACTAGAAAAAGAACAAACAAAGCCCAAAGTCAGCAGAAGGAGGGAAATGATAAAAATTAGAGCAGAAACAAATGAAATTGAAACCAAAAAAACATTACAAAAGATCAATGAAACAAAGAGCCGGTTCTTTGAGAAGATAAAATTAACAAACCCTTAGCCCGACTCACTAAGAAAAAAAGAGAGAAGGCTCAAATAAACAAAATTAGAAACGAAAGAGGAGAAATTACAACAGATACCACAGAAATACAAAGAATTATAAGAGAATACTCTGAAAAACTATATGCCAACAAATTGCACAACCTAGAAGAAATGGATAAATTTTTAGACTCATACAACCTCCCAAAACTGAACCAGGAAGAAATAGAGAATCTGAATAGACCAATCACAAGTAAAGAGATTGAAACAGTAAGCAAAAACCTCCCCAAAAATAAAAGTCCAGGACCAGATGGCTTCTCCAGAGAATTTTACCAAACATTCAAAGAAGATTTAACACCAATCTTTCTCAAACTTTCCAAAACAGACACACAGATCAATGGAACAGAATTGAAAGCCCAGAAATAAAACCACACATCCACGGACAGTGATCTTCGACAGAGGAGCTAAAAACATACAATGGAGAAAGAAAAGTCTCTTCAATAAATGGTGCTGGGAAAATTGGACAGCCACATGCAAAAGAATGAAAGTAGAACATCTTCTATCACCGTATATAAAAATCAACTCAAAATGGATCAACGACCTGAAGGTGAGACCTGAAACTATAAAACTCCTGGAAGAAAATATAGGCAGTACACTAACTGACATCGGTCATTAAGGGATCTTTCAGATTCCATGTCTACTCGGACAGGGGAAACAAAAGAAAAAATAAACAAGTGGGACTTCATCCAATTAAAGAGCTTCTACAAGGCAAATGAAACCAGGATCAAAATGAATAGACAACCCACCAGCTGGGAGAAAATATTCACAAATCATATATCCGACAAGGGATTAATCTCCATAATATATAAAGAACTCACACAACTGAGCAACAAAAAAAAACCCAATCAAAAAATGGGCAGAGGATATGAACAGACGTTTTTCCAAGGAAGGCACACAGATGGCCAACAGGCACATGAAAAGATGTTCAACATCACTAATCATCAGGGAAATGCAAATCAAAACCATGCTAAGATGTCACCTTACATCTGTTAGAATGGCTATACTCACCAAGATAAAAACAACAAATGTTGGAGAGGTTGTGGAGAAACGGGAACCCTAATTCACTGCTGGTGGGAATGCAAACTGGTGCAGCCTCTATGGAAAACAGTATGGAGATTCCTCAAAAAATTAAAAATAGAAACACCTTATGATCCAGTTATCCCACTATTGGATATCTATCCAACAAATCTGAAATCAATAGTCCAAAGAGGCTTATACATCCCTATGTTAATTGCAGCATTATTCACTATAACCAAGAAGTGGAAGCAACCCAGTGTCCTTTGATGGATGATTGGATAAAGAAGATGTGGTGTGTATACACACACACACACACACACACACACACACACACAATGGAATACTACTCAGCCATAAAAAAGACAAAATTGTCCCATTTGCAACAACATGGATGGACCTAGAGGGTATTATGTTAAGTGAAATAAGCCAGAGAGAGAAAGACAACCACCACAGGATTTCACTCATATGTGGAATATAAACTAACACGTGGCCAGAGAGAACTGTTTGGTGGTTACCAGGGGCCAGGGGGATGGGGGGTGGGCACAAGCGGTAAAGGGATGCATCCACATGGTGACAGACAAACAATAATGTACAACTAAAACTTCACAATGTTATAAACTATTAAGACATCAATAAAAAACAACATGACCATCTCAATGGATACAGGAAAAAAAACACACATGAAATAATATCTATGACTAAGCTTAACAAAAAATGTTCAGTCTATATTAAGAAAACCAAGTTTGATGGGTATAAAGAACCTCAACAAATGGAAACATACCACTTTTTTTTAAATGGTAAGATCCGTTATTATCAAGACGTCCATTCTTCCTAAATAAGTTACATAATTAACATTATCTAAATCACAATCACAATGAAGTTCAAATGGAAAAGTAAATGCATAAGAATAGCCAAGAAATTCTCAAAAAAGAAAAATGAGGAGACTTGTCCTTTTAGTAATCACAACCTGACGGTTAAGAGTATAGGCCCTGGGGGGCCACCCAGTGGCGTAGCGGTTTCATCCACGCTTGGCAGCCCAGGGTTCGCTGGTTCGGATCCCGGGCGCCCGCCGACGCACTGCTTCTCAGTCACGCTGTGGCGGCATCCCATATAAATTGGAGGAAGATGGGCACGGATGTTAGCCCAGGGCCAGTCTTCCTCAGCAAAAGGAGGAGGATTAGCAATGGATGTTAGCTCAGGGCTGGTCTTCCTCACAAAAAAAAAAAAGAGTATAGGCCCTGATTGAGAGTTGGTTACAGTCCCAGCTAACCCAAATAAATTAATTTCTCGAAACCTATTTTTTCATCTGTAAAAGTAAAGATATTAAGAATACCTAACTCAGTGCTCACTTTGGCAATATACTACAATCGGGACAATACAGAGATTAGCACGACCCCTGTGCAAGGGAGAGATACAAATTCATGAAGTGTTCCATATATTAAAAAAAAAGGAAAATCTTTTCATTAAGTAAAATGACTAGGGGCCAGCCCAGTAGCATAGCGGTTAAGTTCGCACGCTCTGCTTCTGGCGGCCTGGGGTTCACAGGTTTGGATCCCAGGCACGGACCGACACACCACTTGTCAAGCCATGCTGTGGCGGTGTCCCAAATAAAGTAGAGGAAGATGGGCACAGATGTAGGCCAGCGACAATCTTCCTCCAGCAAAAAAGAAGAGGATTGGCAACAGATGTTAGCTCAGGGTTAATCTTCCTCACACACACAAAAAAAGAGGAGGATTGGCAACGGATGCTAGCTCAGGGCCAATCTTCCTCACCAAAAAGAAAAAAACAGTAAAAAAATTTAAAAAATAAAATGACTACATGTCAGAACATTTAAGCCAGATTTTCAAAAGAAAAAGAATACCTGACTCATAGGGTTTTATGAGAAATGAATTAGTTAAAATGTTAAAGTATTTATCACTGTGACTGGCATGCAAGCAATACTCAATACACATTAGCTGCTGTTTTTACTATTGTTATCATGGTCATGATCATCATCACCAAGCTATGTGGTTTTGGCATAGGAATAATCAATCCGGAAAAGAAAGAGTGCCCAGAAACAGGCCTGAGAGTAAGAGAATTTCTAAATGTTAAAGGTGGCATTTTGTATCAGTGGAAAAAGGACAGATTTAATAAATAGCACTGAGCTAAATCATCCGAAAAAAAAAAAAGAATTGAATTCTTATCTCACAACATATATAAATAAAAATTCCAGAGTAAAAAGCTAAATTATTTGCTATATAAAAGAAAACAAAAACCTATAAATAGAATTTTAAAAATGATCATCAGCTGTGGAAAGTATTCTTAAAACACAAAATCCAGACGTTATAAAAGGAAATTTATTTTTAATACTTTTTTTAAGATAAAAGGAAAATATTAGACGAAATAAAGACAAGCAGAGATATGGAGAAAGTGTTTGCAACATAAAGCAAAGGATTAATATCCATACTATATGAAGAATCCCTAAAAATCTATAAGAAAAACACAACCCAATAGCAAAATTGGCAAAGGTTATGAGCAAGCAGTTCACCACATGGAAAAATGCACAGTAGACTTCAACTGAAAAAGCAAATTAAAATAACTTTAAGATATCTTTATTCACATAATAACTAACAAAAATAAAACAATGTTTGCAGATATTATGGGATAAACAGCATGCTTCTATATTCCAGTTCAATCTTCCTGGAAAAAAAAAAAACTATCTGGAAATACATAAAAAGAGCTTTGAATTTGTTAATATCCCTGGCTCTGAATATCATCAAAAAGATAAAGCATTGTCGGAGGCCGCCCGGTGGCGCAGCGGTTTAGTCCGCGCTTGGCAGCCCGGGGTTCGCGAGTTCAGATCCCGGGCGCCCGCCGACGCACTGCCTGTCAGCCATGTCGCAGCGGCGTCCCGTATAAAGTAGAGGAAGATGGGCACGGATGTTAGCCCAGGGTCAGTCTTCCTCAGCAAAAAGAGGAGGATTGGCGACGGATGTTAGCTCAGGGCTGGTCTTCCTCACAAAAAAAAAAGATAAAGCATTGTCTATTGTGCCATTAGAAGACAATTACAGAAAGTGGAAAATAAAAAACTAGAAAAGGAATCACTGACTCTTACTGTTAGAAGGAAACTAAGCTTATCAGGCCCAACCACTCCCACACAGGAAAGTATCACTGACAGATTATCTAGCTCTAGCACTTGCTCAAACTCGAGATAGGTGGTTCAATGATTCAGTAAAGCACTGCTGGACAACTACCTGTTACAAATTACTTCTTTACAACCTTCCAATAGTTATAAATGGCAACTATTTAATAAGCTGTTACAGAATTTTGTCAGGAATCAAAGGCAACTTTCAGTGTCTGCATTTATTCAGGTTCACCTCTGAAGGCATCATTTAATCAATTATCTTTTTTTGAGATGTCTACCTGTATCCTGATTTCTTTATGACTAGTGGGGTCCTGGGAATATCAGAAATGTCTTTCAGAATCTTCAGATAGAATTCTTCTGGATCTAGAAGCTTGAAATCAAAACTAGATGCCCTCTTACTATCTATTATCTACTTTTTCACTCTTTTTTCTAGCTTTTCTAAAAAAGAAGACATGCAAGGTGTTCCCTGTTATTCATTATTTCAGCTTTCCTAAGTTGTGGATCTGTGGCTTCCTTCTTACTTCTAGCTGTGAATTTATCTCTAAGAATCATTGACGTTGTCATCAGTTTTTCCCTCTTCGAAGCATCGATCATTCTAAAAATCCTATGTATCCTGTGACAATATCCTAAGAGGTTCTTGACCTTCTCTTCTACTTGACCTTTGTTATGAGTTCCTCCTTCTGACTTCAGTTCTATTCATTAAAAAAAAAAAAAAAATCAAGGGGCCGCCCGGTGGCGCAGCGGTTTAGTTCGCTTGGCAGCCTGGTGATCACAGGTTCAGAACCTGGGCACCTGTTGATGCACTGTTTGTCAGCCATGCTGTGGCGGCGTCCCACATAAAGTAGAGGAAGATGAGCACGGATGTTAGTCCAGGGCCAGTCTTCCTCAGCAAAAAGAGGAGGATCAGCAACGGATGTTAGCTCAGGGCTGGTCTTCCTCACACACACACACAAAAAAAATCAAAAAAACGAAAACCAAGCCCCAGTAGGAATGGCTAAGGGGGTGAAGGGGGGAGGGGAGGTGTGAGGTGAGATGAAGGGGAGGGGGGAAGGCTTTAGCTCCACCATAATTTCCATCTGCCACTCTCCCCACCAAATTCTTTGATATGGCTAATTACTATCTTTTTTCAATACTGAAAGTGCTATGCAAATGCAGGTACAATCCCTATTCTACTTTGACCCCCCTCCCCTACCAGAGTGCTTCCCAAGCTTTTCATATAAAAAAGTTTGGGGCATTTTTAGACTTTTCATTCCTTTAGGTGGTATACTGCCCAACAGAATCTTAAAACCATAGACTCTTAGTTTTCTGATGTTTCCTAAAGTCTAGGGCACACATCTCCTTAAAGTCCAGAATTACCTTTCCTGTTACTTTTAACATAAACCCAACACAACCTGGTCCCTATCTCCAAAGGCTCTTTTTAGAATCTGCATATCACTTTTTTCTATTGGTCCTAATTAAGTTCAAAACAGCCAATATCTTTACAGCTTCCTTTAGTACCTAAAACATGAAATTAAATTTTTCCAGATGCTCTGCTTATAAAAACTTAATTTCCAGAAAGTGTTGGGATATTTGACATTTTCCATCAGAACTAATTTGCTTCTGTATTAATTGTTGCCTGAATTAAGAAGATACCATCTATGTCCACACCTTTCAAATAAATATTCTAACCATGCTTATAGAACCAAATAGTGTATTTCCATATAGATGTTTAACTTGTTTAACTACTAGGTTACTTCCTGTCCATTTCTGTGGCAGAGACAGCTACCTTTCCACCAAAAATTCATTCTCCCTTTCTATGGTGTGAAATTCTCACTGGAAGTTAGCTGCCCTGCCAAGGACTATTTTTCCCAGCTCTACTTAACAACCAGATATGTGCATATGACTCGTTTATATCAATGTAATATAAGGGGAACCGATGTGTGTCAGAGTTTTTAAGAAGCATGGTTGCCAGAGAAATATTCAGAGACTAAGATATATAGAAAAGGAACCCTCTTATTGTAAATGAGTAACTATCCTAAGGGATAGTTAAGGACCTTTCGTACAGCTTTTTAACATTTACAAGTCACTGCCAAATCAAACCTCAGTTTCTCCATCAGACTCAAGTAGGATGTTTATTTGAATTCATCCTGAGCATTAATGCCACTAATTCAGCACCAGGCCTGTCTGGAGTAAAAAACACCTGTGGTTATTGCATGAGTTTTAGTGAGGAGCTAGCTATTTGTTGACATTCCTTTCTCCCACGCCCATGGTAAGCAAACATTGCCAGCAGACTGTGGCACTTGCCTACATTTAAAAATATTTAATAAGTGCCTACTACAGGCTATTGTTCTAGATGCTTGGGATAAGTTCTGTAACCAAAACAAAGATTCCCTACTCTCATGAAGCTTACATTCTAGTGGCAGCCATTCCAATCATTCAGAATTGGCACAACAGTTTAAAACCTATCTGCCAACCCTTATGTAGACTTAATAAACACGGGCAATGATGGAACCATTAGAGTGATGTGTGAACGAGTTGTACTGTAGATATTCTATGTAGGATAATAATGCTACAAAATGAAGCTAGTATTTCCACTAGAAAACAATGCTCCAGCTTATTAGAGAGGATAAAGGGTACATTCTTAGATACAAATGAAGAAATAAAAGGAAGCCAGAGAAGAAAAGGCTTCTAAAGTGGGGAAGGAAATCAGTCAATGGAACTTGACACAGTGGCAAAAGAGTAGCAAACTACATCTCCATTTGGAGCTTTAGATGAGACTCTTCATCCACAGAATGAGGAATTCATGTAACAAGATTTATAGGAACAAGCCAGTATGGAAGAAGCCTCCTGTTTCCTCCAGAAGAAAGTGAAGCTTTGAAGGTTGGTGAGTCTGTACAAAGGTTGTACACCAAATTGCCATCCTATTGAGAGGCAAATGCTGCTCTCTTTCTGCGGCATGTGTCTGAAATGTGATGGAGGACCATTTAGACAATGCAGACCTTCCATCTATTTCTAACTCATCTAGGAATAAATGATAGAATAGTAGAAATGAAGGCAGTATTGTACAGTAGAAGTTTGATCTAGCTTTTGAGTCAGAAGACTCAAACGTGAGCACAAACTATATATGAGAGAGGGAGAGAGAAAGGGAGAGAGGGAGGCAGGCTGACTATATATATACAGACTATACGTACACTTTACAAACCCAAACATACAAAAAGACAGCATTTGCTACAGTTTAGTGTAATAACCCATCTTTTCAGCTCATATAACATCTGACCTTGACACCTATTATGAAATATGCATCACAAAGTACTTCCATCAAAAAGAAAAGTGTGAGTGCTTGGAAAGTCTCAGCCCTAAGACAAATGTAGTTTAAGGGAGAAGGAAAAAGAAGAAAATCTCCCTTTCCATCACTGCTCTTTATCTCTAAGGAAATTGTCTTATCAGGGAACAGGATTGCTGGCAGTTAGCCTTATGTTCAAATTTTGTTCCACCCAATCACTAGTCACGTGACCTTAGCAAATTACATATACTTTCTGATCCTCAGTTTCTACATGTGTAATAAATACCGATTTCGTCCATGATTTTCCTGGGTATTTTGGAAAGGCATTTCAAAGATTTAAGTTAAATGTAATAATGCATACGAATGTGCAGCATTGCACCTGTCATAGAACAGGATTTCTTCCTTCCTTCCTTACCCAATGCCTAAGAGGAGTAAATGGGTAGGAAACAGAAAAAAAGGATGCAAACGGGAAAATTATAAACTCCATATTCTGTCCACTCCTCATTTTCCCAAGCCCTATTTTTACTTTCCTCATTTTTGTTTTTCACCCCCAATCTTTTAAAGTTTTTTTCATTCCTCACGCTCTCCTGTAGAGTCAGAGTAAGAGGCATGCTTCACAGTGCCTAGCAAGCAGGTGAAAGAAACTAGGGAAGCTACTGTACTTAAATTCAAGTTAAAAGCAAGGCCTCACTGGGCAAGTCTTGGCCTCCTAATATGGAACTCAGAGTGGTTTTTAAACAGTGAAGAGCTGGGAAGGTGGGGAGGGAGGGTGATCGGCAAGGCTCCGGATTCATCTACTGTGTAATCAGAACATCTAGTAGGCCAAATATTTCATTTGTTCAAAGAACTCAGCAGATTAAAAACAAAACAACAACCCTGACACTCAATTAGAACACATTTACCACTGAAACACTGTTATACCTGTTTGTTAGACTTTTACAGGTAAACTCTTAACAGGCTGCCTAGAAATCTAACCAAAAAGGCTAACCTTACAGAAAAGACTTTTTCTGGGAAAAGATTCTGACTTTCAAAGAACTGTCTGACAAACTTTGGGAACACAATCTACTTAAAACTTTAGTTTCCTTTTTTTTCCCCAAAATCTATTTTGCAAACCTTAAAAAGCTAACCATTTTCAAATGCCCATGCTTTATTTTGATATGAATATTAACTACATGTGTTAAAGGAAAATATCCACAACAATTACTCTGAGCTTTTGTCAATTAAAAAAATTAAATGTTTTAATGTTGGTGGCTGTATTCCTGATAGAATGTGACAAAGCTGTCACCCAAACAGTCATGATTACCTGGTAACCGACATCACAACTATCTGCTTCAATGTATAATTAAGTCATTATTTTTCTGCATTACATTACTGCAAAATAAATCTGAAACATTTTTTTAAAACCTTGCTTTCAAATGTGTCTTCTTATAGTAAAATTTCTCTACAGGTGTTGTGGAGCCCGTGTACATGAGTCACAAATACCTGCAATGAACTAACGTCTAGAAAAACAGCAAATCAAGTCTTCCTGCCTAGAGAATTGAATCAGTTTACTTGAGGCTAAATCTATCTAGTGCAAAGGGATTTATTAGAGTTTCAAAGGTATCATACATTAATACCATCAAAATCAGAGAAGTATTGTAATGGATTATCACACTAAAAAGATCTACCAATCTACAAATTTATAACAGCTTCATAGTCACAGCCAGTTCTACCCAACTGCGAATTCCTAGAAGGCAGCAGTCACACTGCAATCATTTTTATAACATCAAAACTAACACAGTATTTGTCATACCACAGGTTTAATAAATGTCCACTAATGAATGGAATAACACTGCATTTGCTTGAGAATGTCCAGTACCAAGTCTATGGGTCAGTTTTTTAACTACAGCCTTTACTTACCTGATATCTAATTTTATTTCAAATTCTAGACTCTGAAACTTTTCCTTAAAATTTTATCAGTATAAAAACTTCAACTGTAGTAAAAACTACACATTTATATGAGGCTGTAAGGATGTTAGAAACCATCTGGTCTAACTACCTCTTGTTTCAAATGGTGAAACAGGCCTAGAGTTTACTGAATTGATCAAGGCCACATAGCTCTTCACCTGTCAGAAGTGGAATTAGAATCCAGATGGTCTTCTCTCTCTTAGTCCTTTCCTTATTACAACATATTGCCTTCTCTGCTCCTTTTCAAATGCCTGACTATTACTTTAAAAGTGTTCTTACCTGGAAAATACTAATTGCATCAGAACAAAAGTTAGAAATCAATAAACTTGCCATGGAACAATTATAAGTATTAACTTACACGGCAAAAGCTACCAACTTTGTTCCCCCCACCCCAATTTCTAAGAAACTGCAAATTGTATTAAAAATTTAAAGTAACTACCGTCCGCAATCAGTTTAAGAAAACCTCAAGTCTACATATTGCTAGGAATAGAGGCTGAAACAGGACAATCTTTAAGTTTCAGTGGCCAGTCCTTTCCTCCCAGTACTTCCTGTCTCTGTCTCCACTCCCAATAACCCAGCAGAAATATCCTACAAACTATGCATTTTTTTACACACATTATGTCAAGAAAATCAGGACTTCTCTTTCTTGTCCTTGCAGGATATGAACATTAAGTCATAATTATAATATTGATGGTCACTAGTAAGGTGATAGGATACTTAATGTATTTTAGAAAAATCTAAGATTTTTTTTTGCATAACTTGGGTTTTCTATATTCACTAAAATAGTAAAAAACATTTTTTAAATAAACCTTATTAAAAACTAGTTAACTACCAAGAGTTTCCAGTTTATGTTAGAAATATCAAAATGACCTTCAAATTCCCATTTGCAAGTGTTTAAATTGTTTTATAAAATCATTTTCTAGAACAAAATGAAGGTAAAAATCTAAGGAATTGGTTTTAACATTAGCTCATGAAAAAGCACTAAGCTATAGTTTTATAAAATTTTAGTAGAGGTGTACCTTAAAAATGTGTTGTGTGGGAAAAGTCTGTATAAAGTCACATAAATATGCACAGAAACATCCCTGTATACAATTCAAAATTTATTAAGCATTTATTCTACTAAGGGCTGTTCTCAAAGATTCATATAAAACAGTTCCTTGCCACAGTGAGGACTGAGTCCAGGATATTACAGACACAGAAAGAAATAATTATAATGCAAGGAGAAATGTGCTTTGATATCAGGTTTTTGTGGGAGCCCAAAGAAGGGGGTCAATACATCAACGTCCTGCTAAGTATGTGCCACAGTGACAATGTGTACTTGTTCATGTTCAAGCATATAATCTTCTGAACCTCTTCCTTCCTTCTGGTTATAAAGTTTGAGTGCTGCTTCTCCCAATACTCTCTATCCCCCATCCCAAATTAGCCAAACCCTGAACCACCGAGTTCCAAAGCCAGGATTAGCAAAAGGAATTGTCTCTGTCGATTTTCCGACAGTAGTGGTAAAAGAGAAGACAAGATGCTGCTGCTCTTCGCTTGGCATGTTTATAAACTGAGCAACACTTCAGAAGTAGCAAAATTTACCTATGGCATCTTCCAGTCTGGGGCTTGCCATATACAGCTGACACTGCATCTGTGTTTGTTGATGTCTGTCTTCTCATACTCCAAGAATAAAGAAAGAACAGGAAAAAGAATCTAAGGTTCCTACTTGCAAAATTCAGGCAGCCACAAGGGTATGTCATGTGCAGCTAGTTCTAGAAATAATCTCTCTTGAAGGTCTTCCACTTCCTGGGAGAAAGTAGGAAGCCCAAAGAACCTGCATATAAACTCGTCTGTCCCCCCCCAAACAACAGTAACAGCAGCAGCACTTCTGAGACAGCTTACAGCAGCACGGAGTATACGGCATACGCTTCAGGAAACCTGTGGTCACATATATACACTCAAACAAGCGAAAATGAAGGGCACTGCTATCCCAGGTTGCGGAGGGAGGAGGAGTTGAGCTGAAGCACACAGAGGCTTATAATTCAGTCGGGTACATTATCCTGTACTCTGAAATTACAGGATTCTCTCTCTTTCCTTGAGTGAGCTTCAAGATCTTAAAGAGTTAACACCAGGTAAATCCAATCCAGACCAAGATATGTTACCATCAAGTCTGCTAGTTCCAAGACAACAGTAGTGCTGCTGCAGCCAACGATTCCTTGGCATACAGACGTGTTAAAATGGTACTGGCAGCAGCACCAGCTCTTCTCTTTCACCCTCCGCTGTTACTATAGCTCCTTTTGCTAAATCTGCCTCTGAGTTTAGACAGGAGCTGGATGGTTCATAATCACCCAGCAGCTGCAGCTGAGCAATACTCAGCCTAATTGTGGCGCTGGAGCAGCTGAGAGGAAGAAAGGAAATAATACATACCCTACCATAGCCACACACAAACTGCCGCACACACTACCAATAAAGATACCAAGATACCTGAACAGGAACAGATGATTTCCTTTAAAGAAATGCAGTTTACCTCGCTAGAGGAACTTGTATTTGTATTACAGACCTGTTTAAATGTGAAATGAAGGTGACCTAAGCCATGTAAGGTTCTGAACAATGGAAGATCTTAACAAAAACTTTCTGTAAATATTCACACAACAAAGCCAGAACCACAAACACCACCTTTGTAACATGACTGAAAGTTCCTGTGATATGAGAGTTTGGCGCAGATGTGATCTCTTCTTCAACTCTACAACAATGCAAAGCAACAACATCAACAACTAAAACAGCAAACCATTACATAAAGTAGCACGGTGCAATGACTCTCAGCATTTTTGAAACTCCAACACCATGCTGCCATCTGCTTTCTTTTGAAACAAAACATACTCTTCCTTTAGGTGCTATATGGCACATCTCCATAAGGCTTAAGAAACAAAAACTTATTTTGTGCTGAGAATTTCATGACATCCTTAAGAATATCAAAACTAAGGCTGAAATTACTGTTCTAAAGGATTACTGTTTCAGAAAGTAAAAATGGATGAAAGACTTATTACCTTGATGCCATAGTTTTAACTGTCATGTTACATAATTTTCTGAAAAACAGGGTATATTTTATACTTGACACAATATCCATTAGTTTAATGAACATTTTAATTACCTATTTGTCACAAAATATAAGCTGAAAAGGATTTCAAGTTAGTGAAACCTGAGGTCTTCCCTCAAAATATTAATATAATTGATACATATTATTTATATGTCAAAGTAGCTACATACACTAGCTGGTATATGACAATTATGATTTAATAAGTATAATCCTGTTTGCAAAGGCCAGTCCAGGCTGTGTTCTAAAGTCAATCACCAGATATTAAGTTCTTTATCTAAAGCACCTTATAAAGTGCATTAAGCACAGGCTTCTTAAAAAAAAAAGGAAAAAAGTTTAATATAAACTCAAACAATGATACAGGAAAGCCCACAGAACAAATGTATGACAATGAATTATATTAAGGCCAACACCCTTGCAACCACCACCAGGTTAAAAGAACTCTGCCACCACTTCAGAAGCCATGTCCCAATCACAACTTCCTCCCTCCTCCCATATCTTTACTTTTATGTAAATTACTTCCTTGCAGGATTTTTTTTTAAATACAGTTTTATCACCCAAGTTTGCATTCCTAGACACCAGAGCTTAATACTGCTCTATTAAAGTTTTTGATATTAGGGGTTTTTTTAATATAATGACAACGGGAACTAATAAATGATGCCTGCATTGAACAAACTCACTAGATTAAGAGCTAAATATATTTATAAAGAAAAATTACTCACATTATTATTTACAACCTAACAAGATGCAAATTTGAACGTTGTATAAGCAAGTTTTACACCATGCATTGGTAAAATTTCACTTATACTGAGTCATTGCTACTCTTTTAGAATATTTATTCTTTTAACATTACACGAAGGATATTTGCATAGACGTTGATTTTTCAGCTTAAGAATTTCCTGAATTAAAAAAAACCTTAAACCATGTATTAATATTATACTTCAGCCATAAGACAAATTCCACCTATCCCAGGAAGATAGGTCAAAGCTGTAATTTCACTTTTGGTTGAACAGAAAGGAGTCAATTTTGTGGTTTATGAAGTCAGCAAAAACAAACTGCAAAACTAAAGCTATTAAAACATTATGGTGGTTACAGCCGAGTACATATTTTAAGAGTCCTTTTATCTTTTATCCTGGAAACATGGCTCTGAACAGTCTTGCAGTCAGATTCAGATCAAAGGCAATTGTTTTTTTCCAAATTTAGGACCCTATGAATTGTCAACCAGCATTCAAAATCTCCACTGAGGTTTAGCTAACGTCCAAAAATTAAAATACAACTAAACTTCTTTTTCTTAAATGTAACTATGGCAGGGGTCTCATATATTAGTAAAAACAAAGCAAAATATATATATGGCTTAGCGAAATACAACTTTCTTACAAAACACTATGTGAAAATCGTATATGATGCATAGAAGATCCTTGGCTTCTAATACAAGACACTCCTTTACCTGCCCATTCAAAATGTTTCCTGTCCACTGTGTGCCACGCATTGTGCTAGTTAAGGTATTAGATTTGCCTTAAATGCATAGTCATATGTATACACTTGGTGATATTTTCCTTAGTGTGTAGCTTAACTTTAGAAACGTAACAGGATGGTTTAAATACACTTGGAATTATCAGGATACCTTTGGCACTGTAATCCTAGTTACAATGCACGAATATACTACAATCATACACGAGTATGTGAAATCACCTATGTGAAAACACACACCAGTGGGACATATATATACATAATGAAAGGAATGAACATAAAGTTGTGATTCCACTAGAGACCCAACTTTTCAATTCTTCACTTTAATAATGTATAAATTGTTAGACCGTAAGTTATTCCGTGCCTGTTTCAATTAGTTACGCAGAAAATAATTCAACCAAATCCGAACTAGGTTGTGTCCCGCTCACAACAAAGCAAAAATTAAAGCAGTCCCTACATCGGACGTGATTTTCGAAGAGCTTCTTAAAACGACGCTGCTCCATGCCCACAGTAAAGCCAAAGCTGGAAGCAATTATCAAGAAAAATACACTTTAAAACAAAATTTTCTGTAACACATGTGGACAGAGAATCTAACCAAATGGGAGGCGGCGTGGCATAATACTGTAAAAGTGGATGCTGAATGGCATATTTCCCAACCCCCAATCCAAAACAAAGGAAAACTTTAACATGTTGCGGTTTTCAATCAAACCAAGTGAGGCTCCCCCACTCGCCCCCACACACCCTCGTCCGCTCTCCCGGCACAGTTGTCGCCCGGCGTCAGCCAAGATCCAGACCCCCAAACTCGGGGACAGAGAGGGCCCGCAGCCCTCGCCCCTTCCTTCGGCCGGGCCAGCCAAAATAAACTGCGCCTCCCCCTCGCCGGGTGGCCCACACGACCTTAAAGAGGCGGTGGGGGTGTTCCAACGCTCCGAGGACCTTAAGTCGGACCTGGGCGGGACCGGGAAGGACTGGACGGGGCGGAGACCGAGTCAGGGGGCGAGCAGGTAGCGCCGGGAAGGAGACACGCCCGCCGGACGAGCCGGGCCGTGGAGGGGGTTGGGGGGGTGGCGAAGTTTCTCCCCAACTTCCCGACTCCCAGCCGCCAGGAGCAGGGAGCGGCGGCGCCTCCGGGCGCGGGCGGGCGGGCGCCGGGGCCTAGCGCTGCCTGGGCCGGGGTCGGCCGCCTCCGCCCGCGAGGCCCCGCCGGGTCCTTACCTGCGCTCCAGCCGCGCTCGCATGAGTCCCTGCGGCGGCGGGGAGGGGGCGCCGGGCGGAGGCGAGGCCCGCGGGCCCTCTCCCTCTTCCACCTCCACGTCCCGGGCGCCCGGCGGCAGCGACGACGGCACAGCCGACCCGAACTCCTCACTTCAGGAGGAGGGAATTCCCGGGCTCCCCCCCGCCCCGGCCTCACCCTCCACCTCTCTCCGCGCGGCGCCCGCCCTCTCTCCCGGCTCCGCCCCTCCGCTCCCCGCGGGGCAGGGGGCGGGGGCGGGGGCGAGGGCGGGGGCTGCGGCTACCTGCGCGCGGCCGGCCCGCTCACCGGAACTCGCCCCGCGCCCGCCCCCGGCTCGAGCGCCCCCCGCCTTCCGGCGCCGGCGCGCGCCCCCGCGAGCTGCGAGCCGTCCGACCGCGGTCTCCGTCGGCGGCGAGTCGGAGTCACTTATCCCGGCCCAACATGGCGGCGGGGTCCGGGGCGGATTCCCGAGGCGGCGCAGGCTGAGGGGGCGTGAGGAGGAGGTGCTTCTCCCCGCGGAGAGCAGGCCCACAGCGACCGCTCCCCACGCGCGGACCCTGCGGCCGCTGACCCGGCTGCGCGGAGATGGAGTCGAGGGCGCAGATTTCGCCCCCTCTGCCTTTCTCCTTCGCCCCACGCTCTGTACCGCCGAGGGCTTGGGGCTTTGTTTTTTCGGGGGAGAGGACAGGGTTGGGTGTTTTGGGTTGCCTGTGTGCTTCTCAGTACAATGCTTCCGCATCCTTTGTCGTTGATAGTAAAATCTCAACCCGGCCGCGTGAGCCGGGGGGCGTTACTAACACTCTCATCACCATCCTGATCGCCGTCCAAAAACGTTCGCGTCTAGCCTCCTTCCGAGTCAGGGATCCTGTCCCAGCCCGAGGAGCTTCCTGTTGACTGTAGGTCGAACCAGCCTTGCCGGGAGGGGGACCCGAAGCCGAGTTCTGTTGGCGACTCTCCCAGTCATGGTGGCTTTGGCTGATCTTGGGACAGCGTATTCTTTATATGATCCTGGCAACGTCCCAGGAAGGGAACTGGGACAGGTATTATCCTGTTTGACAGCTGTGGAAACTGAGGCTGCGATCCTCTAGAAGGTGGAGCAGCCACAACTGGAATCCTGCTCATCTGAATCCAAGCACCTTTCCTATTTGCCTTGTGGCCAGTCGCTGAAAAAGAAGGGAGAGGATCCCGAAGAAACTGGGATCAAGATGAGGGTTGGTCAGTGTCGGAATGGGCTGGATATTGAGGCTGTTTTGCTGAAATCACTTCTGCCCTGTCAGACTCTTAGATTGACTTCCTCTCTGTATTTCCTCTTTGGTGGGGTTATCAGAACGATTAATGTGGGACTATTGGTTTCCTTTGTCTGTGGTTTCTAGCGAAATTCAATCATCTTCGACAAATACGAAATAGCACAATCATGTGTCAGTATTCTGCTATTCTAGGAACTCAGGAAATGCATATAAGGATTTAAAAAATGTTTTTCTCCAGCTCACTAAATGTGCCAAAGGTAGGCATAGGCGTTCACATTAACAGAAGGTACACGTAACATGGAACGGCGCTTTCTTTTGATTTAGCTACTCAAAATTCATTTGCCATTGACTGTCTTGGGCATTAAAATTTTCATGTAGCTTTTTTTTTTTGAACTAGAAAATAAAGTCCTTGAGCTGTTTCTTCTCTGAACTTCTAAATAAAATAAAATAAATATTTGTGTTGTCCTAAGCTCTCAAAAAAATCAACTCTCAAATACTAGTTGACCCCAGTTTAAGGGGTGAAGTGGCTTTTAAGATGTTCTATATGGATTTTTAAAAGTGGGAGAGGGTGTCAAAAATCTCTCCTACGTGTTATATGTTATGTTAACTTATTGAATTTCCTCCTCTTCACCCTCATTTGGATTCTTTTTATTACCTCATTCCCTGTTTTCTTTTTTGAAATACTCAGCATACAATGCCAAGGTTCTGTCTTTAAATAACCAGGAGAATTTTTAATCTTAGACTCACTTATTTCCATGGATATTTAAAACACCAAAAAACAAAACAAGACCAAAAAACAGTAGGAAGAAAGAATCTCTAAAGTCTCCTTGAGTTTGGTGTAATAGAAATTGCTTTTAAGTGAAAATCTGTTCATTGGCAAAATGGAAGCAGCTGGTCCCTGTGTCCTTCCACACAGCACAGAGGTCTGTATGTATGTGTTAAAGAGTGAGGAGGGACCTAAGTCTTGGAATCCTTGGGAGAGCCTGCTGGATGAAAAAGCTAGGGGAAAGCTTGAAACACAAACAAAACTAATGAAATATGTGTAGTCCCTACGAAAGTGAAATGCATCATTTATTTAAGTTTACTAATGCTGACAGTTATTTGACTGACTGAAAGTTTAAGATATTTGGAGTTTGGCTGGGGCACACTTGCTCTCACCCTGGACCATGTGATTTTTGCCAGGAAATGTTTGTGTTTAGGATAAACCTCTCCTACCTGCTGTCAGTAATCTGCTGCAGCTGCCTTGGTCCCTGAGGCTGTGATGATGATTTTCTCTTCCTGGTAACTAGAAAGCCTGCAGTCCTACACAGGGTACATGCACTGGGTTTTGCTCTCTAATATCCATCCTCACTACCATCCCCCTCAAAATGCCTTCCATGGACTCGTGCTAACCACTCAAAGCCTGGATCTCCTCACATCCACTCTGTGCCTGAAGTTATCTATACCACCTTAGCCTTACCTCCTCTACCTGGCCAAAACTGCTCCTAGGGCCAGATAGGACCCCTCTCAGCAAAGATTTGGAAAATCAGGCAAAAGGAAAGTATTTATCCTTGAATGTTAGGCTCATGGTGCCAAGCTTAGAGAGAGGTGCAGTATCCCATCAATTCTGGAATCCTCTTGGCTTCATTGCCTCAAGAACTGGTGCCCGTGTGTTACAATTTTCACTCCCCCTCAACTGGGCAACATCTGTGTAAGAGAACCAATTCATTGGATGTGTAAGGACACATCCTACAATGAATAGATGTAACAAATGGCATTCGTATGTGAGCATCAGCAAAACCAGCCCGTTATTTTGCTCTGTTTTGTTGCTCTCTCCAGCTTCTAACTTCTTGGCTACCTGGTCCACAATGTTAGAACTCCACCCTGTGCCTGGTGTGCCTCTCCAGTTCCAGGACTATTTTTTGGAAGTCTAGTCTTTGCTGTTGGAATCTACTTTGAGGTCATCTCTTGGTTTATTTCTCTGATTTCACTTCTTTTTAATTCTCCCACAGTTTGGTCCCAGGCATATTGTATTTTGCAGAGTCACTCATCTCAGCTCTAGCTCCCCCTGGTAACCCACCCTGCCAATTCCTAGGTAGGTACCTTATCTATAACTTCACAATTTCGTACTGTCAACTGGTTTCTCACTCTGTTCTGTGACAGCACGTTCTAAGCTGGATGGTGCTTGGCATCTTCTCACATGCCCCCTGCCTGGCAGAATATAGCATGCAGTGGACACCTTTTGAGGATGTCTGTTTAACTCAAGTTCCTCTTCTCTGGGAACCAGTCCTCTACCAATAGCTGGAGTGTAGCCCTGTGATCTGAGTACTGCTACTCCCAGGCTCCAGCTTGGAATTTGGAATTTTGAGGGAGTGACACAAAGGTGACTCAGAGATTATTCATGGTGGCTATGGTGGAGTTGAGAGTCCAGTGGCAGAAGATGAGTGTGCAGGAGTGGGGGAGTCCAGTAGCAGTAGGCAACAAGTGTCCAGTGATGATGATGCCTGCATCGTAAGCAGACTGTCCCTGTGGTGGGACGTGGACTCTGCCCTGCCTTCCTCAGTTCCTGCCTGAGCCTGCTCCACCGACTTTCCTGTCCATTCTCTGAACTTCCAAAATTAAATTCTCTTTCAGCTTAAGTAGAGACTTTCTCTGTTCTTTGCAAATAAGAAACACTACTTAGTCTCTGCCACTTACTTGTACTGCTGACAGTAAACTCAGGTGCTATGAAGGCAGCATCTCCTGTCTTGTGCACATGGTGGGGGTGGGGGAGCTAGTTTTCAGAGACAGAATGAAGCAGATACACAGTGAGAAGCAGGGATAAGTGACTGGAGGACTGCAACGCTGACTCTAGTTGCCTTAAGCCACATGTAAGACCCCAATCCTGGAACAGAGCTGGCAAGTCAGTCCCTCCTGCTGCCTGCCCAGGGCAGCGTTGCTTTTACATCACAGCATAGCACACGCTCCTTTTCCCAGAGCACTAACTCCATCCTCAAAATCCTTCTCAACACGACAATTCAGGCAGCAACACCTGAAACTGGTGTTAGATGTTGAAACCCATTTGATACATCTCTGCCCTATAGGCTTGTAATTTCCTCCCAAGATCAATATTTGCAGTTCCTGTGGCCATTACAAAGTGTCGACCTTTACTTTTCTGATACATTAGGCTAATGTGTGCTCATAATATGTCAGTGTCTCTGACATTGAGTTTAAACATGACTAAAATTGCTACCAGATTGCTACTTCCTGGAAATCTTTACAAATGGGTTATGAAAAGTAGAACATAACTTTGCTTGAAGGCAAGAAGTTAAAGTTAGAATGTTTACCTACATCTGAGTTTTAGAAAAGAAACTATAAATCAGGCACACTCTTATCTCTTAAGTTAACTGACATCAGGTCATGAAACATAAAGGGTTGATATTAGGGAACTTTTTATTATTAGATATTCTGCAAGCTAACATTGTGGTTGAGGTTTTAAAAAATGTGTTTAGAAATCTATGCTTTTGAAAACCTGTTTTGATATCCTTTTTAAAGCTAAACCTTCTTTTTGTATTTTCAGTGGTATGGATCATTATTTTTCACATTTGTGTCTGAGCAAATTAAAATCTGACCCTATCTTATTATGTGATGTAAACCATAATTTGTAAACTTTAGCAAAGTGTATTTGTGCTTCTTTGACTTGGATGAATAGGCCTTTTGAGTACTTGAAATAGCTACTTAATTTTTCTTCTTTTTAAGGGAATAACATATGCAACAAATATTTAACATAAGATCTATGCTTTGACAAAGCATTTTAGGTCATGTGAATGAATTAATGAGATTGGCAATACAGATACTAGAACCAATAACAACAACAAGGCTATCTTTTCTTGAGCCCTCACCATATGCCAGGTGCCTTACCTGCATCATTCACTGAACCCCCATAATCCCCCCAGAGATTGGTAATATTATCCCCATTTACAGAGTGGATTCCTCAGACTTGGAGAGGTTATGTAACCCACAACTAATGAGAAGAAATGTTCCAAAACCTATTCTACTGAAAGTCATTGTGACTGCAGAAAAAAATTATTTTTAAATGTTATTTCAATGGCCATGTAAAACAGCATTTATTTCTCCAAATGCTGGAATAATTAAAATTGGTAAATTGTCTTTATAATTAGGAGTTTATAAATAAGGAATGTGAAATTCTACAAATTCATAGAAAAGTTTTTATTTTATAGTTTTGTATGCTTAAGAAAGGATTGGGGGCAAACTTAAAAAGATGTATAAGACTAGCCTAAAAAGAGTGAATTCAATTTAGGAAAAATAGCGTGTATCAAATATAACTTTCTGGTGATTAGTATTTGGCATCTATTAAGTCTATCTTCAAATGACACCTCCCCCAAACTGTGGTCTCAGACATGGAACCAAATATCTGAGAAATGACTCTATGTACAGCATAAATAATTACCTTACCAAATACTAAATATCTAAGTTAAATCAATGTTAAGGTTTACATTTTAATCTGCCAAGGTAGGTAGTTGAAGTTAAGCCTTCCATGGTAACCATAACTCAGTGATTAGATTCAGTAAACAGTTAATAATAACCCAACACTAGGAAAGGGTGTTTCATATTTTTAAAATTAGCTTATTCATTCATAAAATATTTATAGAATATCTCCTGATAAATTCTGTATATTTTAGTTTATATCGTATTAAAAGGTACCTTATGACTTTATTAACTTGGAGAACTGGAAATTAATGGCAGGACACTTTCTTTGTATTGAAATCTAAGGAATGTAAATATTAATAGATTTTCAAAGATTTTATTGAGATTTTTTTTTTTCAGAGGAAAAGGAGTTAATAGCCTACCAGATTTAATCTTAAAATTCATAGTTTTCTTTTGGAAATTTTCATTAGAGACTAATATAATCAGTTTTTATGGTTTATACCTAATCTGTTTTTAAAAAATTTTTTTGTTTTACTCAAAAGAACTAGCCACTATTTTTGTTTGTAAATATGTCTTTTAGCTTTATTGTCATTACCGTAATTTTCATTTCTTTATAGTGGACTAATCTACAACCATTTCAAATTATTTGAGCCCTGAGTTCTGGTAATTAATTTGCATGGATCTGTGTCCTTCTGAATACTTGAAACCATGTTTACTAAAGAATCAACAACCATGCACTGAAGAATCAAAGAATATACAATGACTCACACTTTAGAGGATGCTATTTAAATAACCTAAATATGACTAACTTTAAAGTAGAGATTTTTCTTTTGGAGACCTGATAATTTTGGCATAAAATAGAAAATTGGCATTCATGCTCATTTTATGTAAAATTAATTCCAACAAGTTAAAATAGAAACAAAGCCAGAGACCAAGGAATGGATGTTTTGAAAACCACAGACTGGAAAATTTGGTTTATGTGATGGTGAGGCACTTTTAAAATGTATTTGAACTCTTGTTCAGGAAAATATTTAGATTCTCCTTAGACATCTTAAGGACCAATTGTCTAGTTGTGGATTTTATTCGAAAACCTTGAAACAGAAAAAAAATTCCTCCTTTTGTAAAAGCTCCAAGTTTCACATGTTCTCTGTAAAACTCGCTCACTTCCTTTGAGATGATGAACTATACATTCAGAGAACAAAGCATTTCCTGAGTCTGTGTAGAGTACATAGGATGTGTTCCTAGGTGTTTGTCATGTACCCTCACGAATCTGGTAGATTTTTTTAAAAAAAAAAACAAAGAATGCAGAAATTTATATAAAATTTTGAGATGGTTAGCACAGAATTATGCAAAGTCTTAGCAAGTATTTGATAAATTTGGTCATTTAGGCAAATAAACACTTGTTAAACTTTACTTAAGAGAATCAGTTTGAAAATCCACATTAAGCTATGACAGTGGAAAGATCTTTGGACTTGGAGTAAATGTTAATTCTGGCCCCACTGGTAGTGGGTATAGGGTTTATTTTGGGGTGAAAATATTCTGGAATTAGATAGTGGTAATAGTTGCACAACTTTGTAAATACACTAAAAAACACTGAATTAATTGTACACTTTAAGGGTAAATTTTGTGGTATGTAAATTATACCTTGATTAAAAGAAAATCTAGTTCCAGAATTTTATGCCCATATGTAGTAATGTAATCTTTTTCCCCCAGCTTTATTGAGATATAATTGACACATAGCATTGTGTAAGTTTAAGATGTACAACATGATGGTTTGATACACGTATAAATTGTGAGATGATTATCACAATAAGATTAGTTAGCACATCCATCACCATTTATGTTACATAGAATGGATCAAAGGAATAAATACAAAGTACATAAATATAAGGAAATCAACACTATTATGTAATTTCCAATGGAAAGAGTAGGATACTGGGGCAACTGACTATCCATCTGGAGAAAGAAAAATTTCTCTTGAAGGTTTTGTTCAAATTTATTGGCCATTCGTATTTCTAATTTTGCGAATTGTCTTTTACCAACTTTGCATTTAGGTGTGAATATCTTTTCTTTATGGATATGTAAGTGTTTTTTATATTTAAAAATTTTGAATTCTTTACTTTTCATAAACAATGGCAACATTTCCCCAAAGTTTTCATGTGCCATTTAACTTTATTTTCTTTTCTTTTAATACAGAGAAACTGAAAAATATTTTGGTCAATTTATCAATTTCTTTCTTTTTGCTTTCTTTTAAGTTAGTCTTAAAATTTCCTTTCCAACCCTAAAATTATGTATATATTTTTTCCAGTATTTTTGTGATTTTCTTTCACATGGAAAAAATTTAATCCATTTGAATATGTTTGATGTTGTAGGATATGAAGTAGTGATCTAATTTTTCTATTTTTTCCACATGGATAGTCTGTTGTCCCAGCATTCTGTTCTTTCCATTGGAAATTACATTTATTTCTTCTTCTTGCCCAGTTGCTCTGATTAGGACTTCCTATTCCATGTTGAATAGGAGTTGTGTGAGGGCACGTTTGTCTCATTCCTGATTTTAGAGGAAAAGCTTTCAGCTTTTCACCACTGAGTATGATGTTAGCTGTGGATTGGTCATATTTGGCCTTTATTGTGTTGAGGTATGTTTCTTCTATACTCATTTTGCCGAGAGCTTTTATCATGAAAGAGTGTTGAGTTCTATCAAATGCTTCCTCTGCATCTATTTGAGAGGATCATATAATTTTTATCCTTCATTCTATTAAGGTGGTGTATCACGTTTCCTAGCTACGTAATCTTAAATTGCCCAAGTTCTTAAGACTTCAGTTTTCTCCAGTGTAAAGTGAAGGGATTTTATTGGATCAACGTTTTTCATGGGTTGCAATTACTTAGTGAGTGGCAAAATCAATTTAGTGGATGGCAACCAGCATCTTTAAAAAAATGAAACAAAGACATATTAGAGTATACTGCATATAGTAAGTTTTTTTTTTGCCAAACTCTTGTTTCCCTTATATTTGTGTACATGCTAAGTCATAATATAAAATATATTTTTTCTCTGTGGGTTACAATAAAAAAGTTTAAAACCCACTGTATTAGCTGATTTGTAGTGTCCCTCCTTCAATAAAATTCTGTCAGTTTACACTATTCAACTTGGTAGTAGCAAAATCTCCATTTGATCGTGTAATACTTGCAGGTAGCATTCTTTGAACACTTACTGTGTGTCAGAGGCTGTTCTGAACTCTGTGTATTAACTCAATCCTCATTGCAAACTATGAAGCAGTATGATTATATAATCCTTCCCATTTTATAGGCAAAGAAAATGAGGGAAAGAGAAATTAATAGCTAAGACAAAAATGTATAACTAGAAGTGATGGAGCTGGAAATTGAACCCAAATAGTTTAATTTTAGAGCCAACTCTCTTAACCACTATGTCATTCTATCTAGAATTCTGACAATAATTTTTTTTTGAGTAAGATTGGCCCTGAGCTAATATCTATTGCCAATCTTCCTCTTTTTCTTTTTTCTCCCCAAAGCCCCAATGCATGGTTTTATATCCTACTTGTAGGTCCTTCTAGTTCTTCTATGTGGGATGCCACCTCAGCATGGCTTGATGAGCAGTGAGTAGATCCACGCCCAGGGTCCAAACCAGGGAACCCTGGGCTGCAGAAGTGGGTTGTGTGAACTTAACCACTACGCCACCGGGCCGGCCCGTGACAATAAATTTTTAAAAGTTTTAAAGTGACCTACAATCTTGTAGTCCTCCTCAATTTAATATTATAAAATCATGTATTTTTGGTGGTGAATATTGGTGAAAAAAAATTTCCTTGATATTAAATAAACCACATTTGAGAAAGCATTGAAAGGGATGGGGGAGGGATAGTCAACACATCACTTGAGACCATTAACTCTCTACCCAGGGCCCTCTGTGGATCTCAAGGTTTTGCTGAGTAGCAGAAACTTGACACTTAAAAAAAAGAGATCTCTCTGCAGTAAAGAATCTTCCCTTAAGAAAAAATAAAACTCCTATAATTCCTTTGTTTCATTCTATTAATATGAAGATTTCTTCAACTTTAGTTCAGTTGAATTTGGCCACAAAAGTGTCTCGTGTTTTTTCTCAGATCGGAATTGTCCTAATTAGCTTCCAAGGAAGGCAAATGATACTAAGATGCATGAGAAATGAGAAACAGAATTTAGATGCTTCGCTGAAGTCAGTGCAATTAATACAACAACAAATGCCACATTCTCTGTCTCCTTATCTTTTTTCTTTTTGATGCTGGCTGTATTCTGTGCACAACACACATATTCACTCTTCTATTAGTTAAACATACACAAAAATTATTTTGACATGGTCCCTGCTTCTCAAGGAGCTTCCAGTCTCTTGGCAATAAAAACTAGAAACTATGATTTGTCAAGTGTTTGTTCTTTATTAGGCACTTGCCCTGATTTATATGCTAACTCATTTAAATTAGTCTTTACCACAATCTGTGAGGTTATTCCCCTTTTCTAAAACTGAAACTCAGTTAAAATAATTTGGTATTAAAAGACCCAGCTTGAGTTAAGCCCCAGATTCTCAGAGCCAAGCCTGGTAGTTTTTCCCACCAAATGGCTTTGAAGTGTTGCTCTCTCCCCAGATGCACCCCCATACACAGTATACATGTATTTAGTATGTTTTCTGTTGTGGCAATTATTTGAAATAAATATATCTACCCAGACATTTCCATTCCTTAGCTTCCATGTGCTATGAAATCTATATTTTGCTATTATGGAATATTTAGAAGATTTAGTTTAACCACAGGAACTTTTATTCTTTTACCTTTGGTTCAGCTCAAATCTTGAATATTTCCTTTTTATTTACAGTCACATACACATTTTTCACATTTCCTTTTTAATGCTCCACTGTAAATTATTAAATTTAAATCCTGCTGTTAATGCCTAATGGGCCAAGAACAATTTAGCTATTCAGATAGAATTTTGCAAATTCATCGTGGAACTTAAAGAGGAATGGAGACCCTGGTTGAATGTGTTTGTTTTCTTTAAACTATAATCCTATCCTTGGAGCAATGCTTGAGATAATGATCCCCATAAAGAATGTGAGTGATATAAACAAAAAGCATTTGTATAAAGCATAAAATGAGGAATGAACTTGTAACCTATAAAACCTAGTTTGGAAAAATCAGATTATAAACTTCTTCAAGGTATAGGAAGGACACATTTAACAGAGACTTTAGCCAAGTAGGAATAATGCAGAATCATGGTGAAGAATTTAGTGTGATTAGCCACATACAAGCTTTCTGGCCATTTATTTTCTCAGGCAAGTACTATTTATTTCACAGTGACTAAGTGCCAGGGAAATTACTAGTACTTTACATCATCATAATTCATTTAATCCCTCAACACAATCCTATAAATTTAGATATTAATGAAGTTAAAAATCTCCTGAGAGTCAGAAATATTCTTTTGTGACAAATATTTTTTCAATTTATACCAAATAAAAAGATGATAGATGGGCCGCCCGGTGGCGCAGCGGTTTAGTCCGTGCTTGGCAGCCCGGGGTTCGCGAGTTCGGATCCCAGGCGCCCGCGGACGCGCACTGCCTGTTAGCCATGCCGTGGCGGCGTCCCATATAAAGTGGAGGAAGATGGGCACAGACGTTAGCTCAGGGCCAGTCTTCCTCAGCAAAAAGGGGAAGATTGGCAACAGATGTTAGCTCAGGGCTGGTCTTCCCCACAAAAAAAAAAAAAAAAAAAAAAAAAATGATAGAGAATAAAATTCTAATTTATGAATTTTCAAGATAAGGAAACTGAGACTTAGTGAGGCTAATGTGCCCAAGTTTGTGCGGTTATAATGGGTGGCATCAGTATCTTAATCCAAGTCTGATTCATAATCACTTTTTTCTACTGCCTTTGAATTAAAAAGGTACTCCCAACCCTGCACTTTCTTAGAGAGCCTGGTTCCTTAACCACGTATCAATAAATTTCACCTGCAAACTGTATATGACTTAGGCATTTTTCAAAAGTTAGAATTTAATTATTGATTATAGATTAGAAATCTTTACATAAAGGAGTACTTTTGGATATTTGTCATGAACAGAAGATATTTAATCTCAGTAACAGATGATTAATTTCTTTATTGTCATAATGACATTATAAACAAATTATTATATTTGTAACTTATTTGGTCTCTTTTTCCCACTTGGAAACAAAAAATGTTTTACCTAAAATTTCCATTCTCAAGTATTTTCTTCATTGTGTAGCATATGAAAAATCAGGACATTGAGATGAAGTGATTTCCCAGTTTCTCTGACTGAGGCAACAGTAGAAAATTACTACTGTTAATTCAAGAAATGCTTACTGGACTGAATGAAACAAAGAAATATGAGAATATATCCTGCTTTTAGAGGCTTAACAACTGGAATATAATATACAAAGATGAATAATAGCTCATATTTGACACATGCTAATGAAGAGCATAGAAAATAAAATCCTTGGGAATTTAAAGTAGAGGAAGGTCTTAGGCTGAGGCAGTTGAAAAGGGCTTTGAAAAGGTAGTGGGACATAATTGGGAAAGACAATTCCATAAAGGCGTTTGCTAAGGGAAGATGATGGCTTAGGCAGAGTTTTAGAGTCCAAAGTGTGTGTGAAGATAGAGTGCTAACATGCCAGGAGGAGAGGGTTTGTGCAGGGGTAGAACAGGAGGTAAAGGTGCCTGATGACTCAACATTTACAACTCTTGACTTTGAACATGAATTTTTCTATCAAATGCCTCTGGCTCTCACTCTACTGAACTTTTCAAGGGTGGGGCCTTTATCTGATCTACCCTGATATCTTTAGTGCTTACTATAATACTTTCAGTGTCTGGCACAGAAAAGGCATTCTGGAAGTATTTGTTGAATGAATGAATCAATGAATGAGTCTCAGATAGATTAAGTGATTTACTCAAGGTCAAACAACTAGAAAGTGATACAGTTGTGACTGAAAAAAAAACATTTGTTTTTATCCTATTCAGACATGAACTGTAAAATGTTACAGAATCATTATTTTTCCAATCTCCTTTGTTTTTTGGAAATTTTCTTGGGTGGACCTTAAGAAGCTTGTATTAATCAAGGTTCTCCAGAGAAACAGAGAAACAGAGAAACGAACCAATAGGATGTATGTGTGTGTGTGCGCGTATATTGAGAGAGACAGAACGAGATTGATTGACTTATAAGGAATTGGCTCATGCAGTTATGGAGGCTGACAAGTCCCAAGATCTGCAGGATGAGTCAGCAAGCTGGAGACCCAGGAGAGCCAATGGTGAAGTTCCATTCTGAGTCTGAAGGCTGAGAAACATAAGAACTGATGTTTCAGTTCTAGTTTGAAGAGAGGAAAAAGCCAATGTCCCAGTGTGAAGTCAGTCAGGCAGGAGGAATTCTCCCTTACTTGGGGGAAGGTCAGCCTTTTTGTTCTATTCAGGCCTTCAACTGATTGGATGAGGCCCACCCACATGAGAGAGGACAATATGCTTTACCCAGTCTACCCATTTAAATGTTAATCTCATTGAGAAACATCCTCACAGACATACTCAGAATAAGGTTTGACCAAATATCTTGGCACCCCATGGCCCAGGCACGTTGATACATAAATTTAACCATCACAAAGCTTTACCATTCACAAGTAATGTGGTCAGTTGAATATCCCAAATATATTCTACTAAAACATCATGTTCTGTGTATTTAGTTCTAACTGTATTTACTCAACTTCCTTTTGTTGAGGTAGTACAGCATGGTGGTGAGGAGCACCTCTGCTCAGGTTCAAATTCCAGTTACTAGATGTGTGACCTTGAACAAGTTACTTCTCTTAGTGTCAGTTTGTTTATCCATAAATTGGGAATACTAATTGACCCTCCCTCATAGAGCTGTTGTTACGAGGATTAAATGAAATAAAGCACTTAGCACAGTGCATGGCTTACAGTAGGCACTCAGTAAGTGATGGCTACTATTTAATAAGGAATATTAATAAAAATTTAATGAATGTGGCATACCACTACTACTTCTTTGATTCTATCACCTAAATGTTCTTTTAAAATGTCAAGTTATATTTTTAATTTTAAACACTCAAGTGAAATATTAATACTCTTCCAGGGCAAGCACCATTCATTTATATTTCTATCTTTACTTCCTAGTGTAATGCCTGATATATAGTAAGCACAGATAAAAATCTGAAGACTACTTAGTACTATGTCAGAAAAAAAATATAATTTAGGATATTAGAATTCTGTAACCCTAAAAATATACAAATGTTGAGAATAAACAATTTTTTCTTATGTACAAATGTTAACTTGATTTGAAATGAAACATTTGGAGACATTATAATAGCAGAAGGCAGATTTTCATTTAATATTTGTTAATTTTGTTGCCTTATAAACCTGCAAGTCTAAAACAGTTTCTATGAACAACTAAATACGATATGAACTTTTAGTTGACTTAATCAATGAAGTGTATAATTATTTGCATCCAACATCTTTAAATCTCAGTGGCATAAGTATAACGACAATACCTTACACAGAATGATACTTTATACTTGTTGAATTATTTGAATATACTGCCACATTTGATTCTTGCAACAATCTTGAAGAGTAAGTGGATGTCACAACCCCCATTTTACAGGTGAGGAAACTGACAAATGAGAGTTCAAGCTAGTATGCTGAGCACCAAGCATCAAATGAATGACTGAGCGAGAAACATTTAGTGTGCTTTCTAATACACCAAACTTCATTAGAATAAATTCCAAACTCCTAAGTAAAAAATATCAGCATGGTCTTCTGTTAAGAAGTGATTTTCCTTCAATATATGTGATTATAGGCAGTATTTGTCCCATGTTAAAATCTCAAAATTTTATATTAATAGGCATGCAAAGTGAACCTTCTATGTATCACAACTCCAGGAAATTATAATCACAGTAACTCATTTTATACTCTTGAGTATTATTTAAGGTAGTTTGGTTCACTAAGTGACAGCACATACTCTAGATGATAGCTTTTCTCAAATTAAAGTTAGAGTCTTGGGTCTGACACTGCCTTTTTCTGTTACTATAACATATTTTCCCTGTTTGTATGACAGTGTTTATGGTCTTAAACACTCAAAAAAAATGTTTTTTAATAGGAGCATGGTATGCAGTGGAAATAAGAATAGTTTTTTAAATTTGGTGTAGGATTCATATCCTTCACACCAATTTAAGACTCAAGTCTTTTTTTTATTGAAGTTATAATCTTGACAAGATGATACAATACTTAGAATTACCCCAAGTCTGCCACGCTGATGGTACACTTATTTGGTATCATTGCATAATTTTCTCCTGCTATTTCATCCCCTGTCTCGAAAGGAGAATAAATTCCAATTGGCTTCCAAAAGCCCCCACTTGAATGGCTTTCTGGTCATTTCGAGTGTAAGGATCAAGTCTTTCACGTCTTTTATAACCCCTCTTACACTACCCAGAACAATGCCGTGCATGTGGAAGGTGCTTTAGGTGTTCTAAAGCAACAGATATATAAATGAAATTGGTTTGGAAGAGACCTGGGAAAGTCTGGGATAGAGGAATGGGAGGACTCTCTTGGTTAGAAGTAAAGATGAATAGATCCCTCAACACTGGGACATCAGAAGTGACAGTCCTGTGTAGCAATTGGTGAGCAAAAGCAGGAAATAAAGGGAAAATGAAGTAGAACAGGCACAGAGGCAGTCCGAGGAAGTGAAGGAAGCTTTGACCGTGAGACTAAAGACAAGGAGGAGTTAGGGAAGGGAATGATGTCATCAGAACAACAATAGAGGAAGACCGTTTTGGCAGCAGCTTTTGAATAGACTTTGAAGAAAAAAACTTAGAGAGAGGGGAAAAAGGAAACGGGAAAGGGAAGCCTGTGTAGGACTCAGCATGACATTTGGAGTGGGTGGGAGTTTCCTGCCACAGCTTGATGTTTGCAACATCTGGTCACCTCTTATAATAACGAGACCTTAGAAACTTCAGCTTTCTCGAGTGACCAGGTTAGAACACGTATGGATTCCACGGCCTAACAGTCATTGCCAGGAGACGGGCATATCTGAAGAAAGAAAAAAATACAGGTGGAAAACAAACTCTTCTCTTACACAGAGAACACTCCCACTAGTTTTCCAATGTAAGTGTTCATATTTATAAATGTATATGCTTGCAGTGTTTTTGGAACTTATTGGTTTTATATTAAAATTAAAGTCTTGTAAATTCTCTTTTAATTCAATGATTTCAAATAGGGAAATGTAGCTAACAGATTTACAAAGGAAACAATTATTTCCAAAGCTAACAATTCTCACTACCCATGTTTCTGTTGCATTGTTTAATTTTTGCCAGATTCCATAACTTGCTTCAGTTGCAATATTGGCCAAAGTTTTCCACAACACAATTGTGCCCTCTAGCGTTTCTTAGTATTTAATGAAGCCTACTTTTAAAAAGTGGTTACAGATAGAACTGATTCTTCCAAGGAGTAGGGAAGCTAATGTTTCCCACTTTATCCTCTGTAGGCTACCTGCTGTATTAGTCAGGGTGAGTGTGGCTACGTTATGGTAACAAATAAACACTCCAATCTCAGTGGTTTAAAGAATAAAAATTTACTTCTCACAAAAGGTCCACTACAGGCTGGCCAGGCCTGTCTATAAGCAGCATGCTGGGGATCTAGGCTGCCTGCATCTTGTGATCTCTATCACCCTCTCAGCTGCCAAAGTCACCAGGACAGGGCAAGAGAGAGATGGAGAAGGACACTGGCTTTTTACTGCTTCACCCTGGAAGTGAAGCAGGCTTATCCTGCTACTTTCTAACAGCCAGAACTAGTCACCTTGCCCCAGCCCAAAGGCAAGGGAGCCTGGAAGATGTGAACCAGCACCTGCATGTTCTGGAGCACTAACTGCTTCTACTAGAGCAGCTGTGAAGGAAGATATTGGGCATTCCAGCTTTATTATTTTGGGAAATATTTTTGGTTTGAAGTTTTCCAGTAGAAGAGTATTCAATATCAAAAATAGAATAACAATAGCAAGTTTAATATTCATAATTCTTCATTTTTCAATATGACACTCAAAATTAAATATCCCACTTGTATAATGGTGGAAGTATAGGGACCGATTTTTATATTACAATTTCTGTTCTGATTGACTTTTGCATAAAATAAAATATCCCTTATCTCCCTGTTCTTTGAGAGAGCTATCATCCTCCTCCTGCATCTATTCCTTAGATGTAAGTTATAATTTTATTTTAAATTTCTTCTTTCCAACTTTAATTTGGATATGTTTGAAAGCTGTTCTCCTTACTGATATTGCATTTTGGAGAAGTATATTATATTTATTTATGAAATTTTATCTATTATTAAGGAAATATATTTAAGGAAACATTATAGTTTTAAGTATTGAGCTTAACAGTTCTTTAAAAAATTTTTTTATTATGGTAAAATATACGCAGTATAAAACTTACCATTTTAACTATTTTTAAGTGTATAATTCAGAAGCATTAAGTACATTCACATTGTTGTGCAATCATTACCACTATCTACCTTTGGAAGTTTTTCATCTTCCTGAACTAAAACTCTGTACCCATTAAACACCAACTCCCCATTCCCTCCTCCTTCCAGCCTCTGGCAACCACCATTCTACTTTCTGTCCCTATGAATTTGACTATTTTGGTAACTCAGAGGAGTGGAACCCTACAATACTTGTCCTTCTGTGTCTGGCTTATTTCACTTAGCATAGTGTTTTCAAGGTTCATCCATGTTGTAGTACATATCAGAATTTCATTCCTTTTAAAGGCTGAATAATATTCCATTGTATGTTTATACCACATTTTGTTTATCCATTCATAATGGCTCATCTTTGACAATATCACATTAATTTTGTTGTCAGTAAATCATTAATACATATTTTGAGAGTCTTCTATAATCTGTAGCACATCTTGATCAGAGAGACATAAAATTGTTCAACCGTTGGTTGTCTGTGTCCTCTTAGGCTACATGTCTGATATATCTTGCTATTTCTACCTTTCATTAGGCCTTCTGGCAAAGCTCCACTTTTCAAAGGAAGTTTTCTTCACCGTCCTTAATGGTACTCTGGGGCTAATCCACCATAGTACTTGGCCTCCAGAACAAGCATGTTACATCATTAAGCTTTTCCTTTGCTACCTTGATATTTAAGAGACTGATTTTTTAAAGTTGTCTTAATATGGAGATGCTGTAGAGTGGTAGGCACTTTGTCATCAGCTTCACCATATTTCTAAAAGTCTTTGTCTAATTCTGTTATTATAATTCTATTGCTAATAATATTATTAATGCTCATATAATAATAACAGTTACTGGGCACTGTTCTAAATATTTGATACACACAATACATGATGATGCTAGTTTTTGAAATAGAAAACACAGGAGGAACAGCAGAGTAGAAATAGGGAAAATATTAAGTCGAGTTTTGGATATGTTGGGTTTGAGGTGCCTGAGGAAAGCAGGTGTCTGGTGGGAAATGTGAATTTGTGTCAGAACTCAGGAGCACTGGAGGAGGTAGATTTGGGAATCAATAATATGTAGGGAAGAGCTGAAGCTGTGGACAAATGAGCTGAGCCTGAGGGGAGAGTAGGAACCAGCCAGGCAGGAAGGCCAGAAGGGATGTTCCAGGTGGAGGAAATAGTGATGGCATGGAGCCTGCATGGTGCCTGGTAACCCTGTTCTACTTTCTGCTTGCATGAATCTGTCTGTCTGGATACCTCATGTAAGTGGAATCACACATAATTACCTTTTGGGTCTGCCTTAAGAGCGGTTGTCCTTACCCTGGCTGTGTAGCCAACCACTTGAGGAGCTTTGAAAAACTACACATGTCTGGTGCCCAGAGCCAGAGGTCTGAGTCATGTGGTCTGAGGGAGGAGTCAAACGTCTGCATGGAGAACTCAGGTGAGAACCCCTGAAGCGGAAGTAAAAGACGGAGGAGGACAGCTTCACATCCACTGGAAGCGGGAGACTGCAGGTGACCGGAGTGGCCAATAGGAGAGAAGGAGGTTTAGAAGGGAGAGGACTACGGAGTAGCCCCTGGGGTTGGCACGCAAGGTTTCGTCAGAGGCTTCGATGGAGCAGTTTCAGTGGCAGGATGAGGGAAGAATAATTGGTGGAGCAAGTGCCCTGGGACAAATCGGGATCAAAATTATGGCTAGAAAGGGGAGGGATTCAAGGATGGGTGGAGATGCGGGTCAGTGATGAGATAGACGGGATGGGCACCGGGGGACTCGAGGCGTGATAGCCTCCATTCTCTAAGAGAAGCTGCAGGCACCTGGTCGGGCGCGGCCACAGCGCTGGGGCTGAGAACACAGGCGCCGGCTCTTCCACCTCTCCGCTCCGGGATCTCTGTGCCTCAGAGTTCTCGTCTGTAAAATGGGGATTTTAAAGGGCCCTACCGGTGGCGTAGCGGTTAAGTTCAAGCATTCTGCTTTGGCGGCCCCGTGTTTCGCAGGTTCGCATCCCGGGCGCGGACAGACGCACCGCTTGTCAGCCATGCGGTGGCGGCGTCCCATATAAAGTGGAGGAAGATGGGCACGGATGTCAGCCCAGGGCCAGTCTTTCTCTCACACACACACACACAATTACTAAAAGAAAATAGGATTTTAAATACTGTTTCCTGCCCTGCGGGACTGTTGTGAAGGTTAAAATGAGTCGGTACAGGTAAGGTTCTGAGGGCAGCACCTGGACGCAGGAGGACTCGGTTTGCGAACAGCCCTGAGGCGAGGGTTGGGCTGGGTGGCCAGGCCGCCTCTGAAGGGAAGGGCAAGAAACCACCTGGAGCTGAAAAGGGATTGCTGAGCAGTGTCGGCCCAACCGAAGCTGGAAACCGTTAATTTGTAGCAGAACTGATGACTGTTCATGTCTGATTCCCTTGGCGGAATTCGGCAGCGGGGAGAAGCAAGGGGCGGGGGTTGAAGGCGGGGTGCAGGCTGCAGGCGCTGCGGGGACCGTGGGGGAGATGTTCGCTTCTGGCCGCGCTGGGCCCACCACCTGGGAGGTCAGGGCGGCCCCCGGTGTCTGAACTCCGGCGAGGGTCCAGGAGGGGGTGCAGAGGCTGTGAAGGAGATGCAAATACCTCAGGGGAGAAAATTACGGTTCGAGAGAGAAGTTCTATAGGACAAGCACGTTTCAGGGCTCCTAATTCAGTTTATGCCTCCCCATCAATCGTTTTCAAACTCCTCTGAGGAGCCTGGTAGTTCTTCACAGATGCTTCAGGGACAATCCTTTCAATCAGAGAGACTCTATTTTCATTTGTCTAGACGAAGGAGGCAAGAGGGTGTGGAGGGATGGAAAAGTATATGTTCTTTGTCAAATTTCGTTAGAAAAAAAAAAGCGTTTTTGTTGTTGCTTGCTTGCTTGCTTTGGTTTGAAAACCACCGCCCTTTGGTGGAACGAATTTGGGATTGACAGCGTGGCGACACGGACTTTGATCCTGCCTTCGCCAAAGTAGCAGTGTGGTTTGGGTTGGGTCACTTACCTTCTTTGGGTCCCAGTTTACTTATTTGTAAAGCGAGTGGGCTGCACTAGCTGACTCTTTCTGCTCCAACACTCGCTCCTTCTGGCTCGCGGAGGGCTGGGAATCGGCAGCACCGCCGGGCAGCTCCTGTGGAGGTTTGCGGGCGCCACCTTGTGGTAGAAACGGATAGTGCTGTCAACGGGTCGGTGAGACTGAAGAGAACCCAGGGACCCAGGCAACACTCTAGATGGGCTTTTATTTACACAGAGAAAAATCTCTCCAGGGACAGGAGGTCCTATCCAGGGCAAGAATGCTCTTTTGTTAGAATAAATTGAAATGAGCTGGACATGGCACAGTAGCCAAATCTCATCATGGCACTCAGAATAAGTCATCAACACATGTGAATAATTTATGGCATGCTCAGTCTGTTGGAGAGGGAAGGCCAATAACATCAGCCAAAACTTATTTGGAATCTGCTTACTTCAATTCAATTTTTCTTTACTGGAACAGTGACCTTGAAAATGACTCCTCTTCACATTCAGGCCTGTCTCGCGAGTTTCCCAGTACCGTGGTAAACCTGCACTGTGTGTGTGTGCTGGGTGTGTCGGGGCACTTGTTGAGCTGAGATGAAGTCAGGGTCACTCTACTACGAGGCACAACAGAGTCTATTGTCTCTAGAGGATTTTTTAAATGACTGATTAGTGATATTGGAGAGCCAGGTTTATGATTCAGAAAGCTTATTGGAACAAAAGCTTCTGGGAATGACCTTGGATTATGAATTTCCTATCCAAAGGCAGAAAGGGTGTCTGCAACAAAGGCTGTCAGAAAGCAAATACAATAAAATGAAAATAGAGTGGAAGCCAGAGGGAGTTTTTCTGTCATTGTGCTAATCCTTGAACCCTTGAGGAACAAGATCCACGCCTCCAGTTTCCGACTCCCTTGCTTCAACTCTACTTTAAAAAAAAATTTTTGCAGCAAAGCTTCAGACTAAAATTTTATCCTCCAAAGAGCTAGCTTCAAGACTTGCTTGGAAGAGCTCCTGTTCCTTTATATTTATGGTCATTGTAGTTCATCTATGAAGAAATGTGTGAATTAAAAACTTTAGTATCCAAAATTTATTGTAGGCTGATATCAAACCAATCACCCACTTTTATAATTCTATAGGTAAATCCTATAATCCTTCCCTTCAACTCCTTGCCCCTCAGTTTCAGATTTAACCTCTCAGGCAAATATAGTACACCATGAGAAATTAAAACTCTCTACACCCATCCTTAAAAGTTGACAACATTTATACTCATTCATATTTCCTTCTCGTTTCACAGCAAAATGGATCCTATGACCTCTTATAAGGCAGGCGTGCCTTATGCACCAACTATCATCCTCTTCCATATTTCCAGCTTCTCCTCCTGAGCATACAGTCATGCATAAGTGATTTGCATCTTTAAACAAAGAAGCATACTTGAACCTATTCTCCACTTCCGTTTCTGTCTTGGGGCTCCTCTTCCAGTCTGAGCAGAGCAGAGTATGTCCTCTATCTCCACTCCCACATCTCATAATAACTCCTCAAGTGACAGTAATAAGGCTGCCACTCAACCGTGCTACTGAAACTCTGCTAAAGGTACCACTGCCAGGTTCAGTGGAGGCTCTTTCTTAACCTCTCTGTGGCATTTGACACCACTGACCACCTTCATCCTTCAACTCTTCTCAACACCACTCTCCCAGACTCTTCCTCCATAGAAATTCCTTCTCAGTTTCTTTTTCAGGCTTGTGTGTGTGTGTCTGTATGTGTGTGTGTGTGTGATGTTTGCCATTTACTGAGCCTCTGCTAAGTGCCAGGCACTGTAATAGTTTGCGTACATTATCTCTTTTATTCCTCAGAATAACTTTATGAAGTGAGTTTTTTTAATCCCCATTTTATATAGGAACCCAAGACTCGGAGAGGGTAAATATTCCCTGAGTAACAGATTGAAACCCGAGGTCACCTGTCTTCAGAAGTTAAGCTCTTACCCTCTGATGTTATGGTGCCTCTTCTTTGTCAGGCTTCTTTAATATTGACCTGCCCGAAGGCTCTGTCCACAGTTCTCTTACTTCCCCCAGGGAGTATCATTCCCACTCTGGGATTTTTTATGCTGATTCAGGGTAAGTCACTGTGTGCACTGTCCTTCCGCATGAATAACTGCCCCAGGCATCTCTAAATCCGTGTCCCACCAGCCCCTCAATCTCAACTTGTTCAAAGTCTTTTTTTTTAAATTGTGGAAATAACACTTAACATGAGATTTACACAAAATTTTAAGTGTAAAATATGTCAAAGTCTTGTCAAAGCCCACAGGGTCCTGCAGGATGGGGACCTTACCACTTCAGCCCCATTTCGTCCTGCTTTTCTGCTTGCCCACGGCCCTCCCTCCAGCCACGTCGACCTACTTTCAGTTCTTCAAGTGTGTCCAACTCATTTCTAATTCAAGGCCATTGTGTTATGCATTCTCTTTTACTGTGATGTTTTACCACCGCTTATTTCACAGGTGGCTCCTTCTGATACTTCACGTCTCAGCTTAATTGCCATCTCCTCAGAGAAACTTTCCTGACCATCCTCTCTATAGAAATCTTTCTCTCTTCAGTTTTTCTTGAGCACATCATCCTTTGTGTTTACAAAGGAACAATTTTAGAACACCGGACCAAGCCAAACAAAATCCTAGGGTTGAAGTTTTAGATTTTTCCTTGTTCACTCATCTAGAAAGGTAAGTAGTGGTGGTGGTGGCAGGGATGGCCAGGACGACCTTAGTTAACCTCAAGACATGTGATTTCTCCTGGTCCATGTTTCTGGTTAGCCCACTTTGGCCTGCTTTAACATACACATGCCTCTTAGTGCTGTAGGATAGTAAGATAATGATGATAAAAATGTTAAGAAAAAGTAGGGCCCAGCCCCGTGGCTGAGTGGTTAAAGTTCTGTGCACTCCTCTTGGGTGGCCCGGGTTCACAGGTTCGGATCCCAGGCGTGGACCTACTCCACTCATCAGCCATGCTGTGGAGGCGACCCACATACAAAGTAGAGAAAGATTGGCACGGATGTTAGCTCAGGGACAATCTTCCTCACCAAAACAAACAAACAAACAAAAAAGTGTTAAGAAAAAGTAGACTTCTTTCCAATTCCAAGAGTAACTTTCCACCCAAAGTGTTTTTGGCAGAGGATTCCATTTTATATAGTAACACATTTTAGACAGTCTGGAGGCAGCCTAGATTACTTGATGTAATAATATTAATAACTATCAGTTATTAAGCACAGAACATATGCCCTGCTAAATATATGTGCTAAGCACTTTACATGCCCTGTATCTCATTTTATCTCTACATTGTAAGTGCAGTGTAGTTATCAATTTTATTTTACAGAAAAAGAAACGAAAGCCCAGAGGAACTAAGTAGCTTGGCCAAGGCGTGACAGGTGGTAAGTAGCAAAGTGGGAGCGGAGCTAAGGTCTGTCTGATGCCAGAATATATCCTCTGCATGCTCTGTATCCTGTATGCTCTGCACGGTACAGAGAACAGTGCTTATTTTTTCTTGACTCAAAACTGCCAGGGAGTTAAATTCTAAACTTGCAAAATCATTCCTCAATAAAATTAGATAAAGGCAAACACAAACTTATTAAGTTCTAGTACTTTTAAAAACAACTAACTATTCTGGATGATTTGGCTTATCATGAGATGGTTTGGGATGTGTTGTCAGGGATAATACTATTTGCATATTTAGATGACTATTACTTGTGGCCAGGCCTATCCAAGGGGAATTTTAGAAACACAAGTCTTTTTGTTCACTTTGGACTCCTTCTGTTCCTTTGGTTATCTTTCTGCATTTGGTAGATTCCAGGGTTCTTTTAAGCTAGAATTGAGAAAACCCATCAACTTAAAAATACCAGTTAATTAAAACAAAATAAAATACAACATCCACTGAAAGAGTTCTCTTATAGCTAGAATTGTTTCAATTACAGTTTGCATTAGTCTGGACTCTTCAGTTATATGACAGATAACCAACTCAAATCAGCATAAAGAAAAATGGTAATTTAAAGGCTTACACAGCTGGGAAGGATTCTGGGCTGGCTCCCAGAATTAAAGGTAGACTTGCAGGAAGTAGGCGTTTGAGCCCTGGAACTGGGATGCAATGCCACCAGGTCTCTCCTTGTTGATGTCCTCCATCTCTGCTGTCTCTGCTTGGTTCCTTCTTCAGACAGGCTCTCTCTACAGGATGAGAAAGGGGGTCACCAGAAGCCTCAGCTGCACTCTCAGCTTAGCAACCCCAGGGAAAGATCCTGACCTGCCTTGTGCGGATTCCTTCCCGTCTGTGCATATATGAAGACGGGCCATGCTTGTGGGCCCCCTGGGGCCCAGGATGGGGCTGAGCACAGTTACCTGACAAAGAGGAATGGGGCAAAATATACTGGGCAACCAAAAGCAAGAGTGACCTCAGCTCATTGTATGCCCATGTGCACACTACATTCCTAGCTAAATTGCTAATCAGATGTAATTCCTTCTGAAAGGAATCTAAGTATGGTCTACTTTTGTACCAGTCAGATTACATTACATGATGCTACAATATAAACAACTCCAAGATCTCAGTGGCTCACAACATTAAAGATTTAATTTCTCCCTCATGTTATATGTTGGTGAGGTTCAGCTCTGTGTCTCCTTTTATTCTGTTTCACCACCAACTGGGTGTACTGCCATACATTTCTAACATGTGCCACCCAGAGTTAGGGTCATAATCCACAAGTTAAGAGCACAGTTCTCCACAAGACTGTCCTTACTTCAGACCCTGGACACACTTCAGGGGTCCTGAGGTGACTTACACTTTTGACTGGCTATAAACAGTGTTTTTCACAACTCCCTCAGGTTTGACAATTTGTTAGAATGACTCACAGAACACAAAAAAGTGCTATACGTCTGATGACAGTTTGACTATGAAGGGTACACATAGGGTGGGGTCTGGGAGGGAAGGCAAAGCTTCCCAGCCGTCTCCTTGTGGAGTCAGTTCTCATCACCCTCCAGGCACTTCAGTGTGTTCACCAACCAGGAAAGCTCCACTGAGCTTCGGAGTCCAGAGTTTTTGTTGGGGTTTCATTCTGCAGTCACGCTTGATTGAATTGTTGGCCATGTGATTCAACTCAATCTCCACACCCCCTTTGCTCTCCATAGGTCAGGCTGGCCCAAAGTCCCAACCCTCTAATCACATGGTTGATCTTTCTGGTAACCATGCCCCATCCTGAAGCTATCTAGGGGGCCCACCGCAGTCACATCATTAGCATAACAAAGACACTCTTGTCACTCAGGAAATCCCAAGGGTTTTGGAAGCACCTTGCCAGGAGCCTTGAACATAACCCAGAAAAATTCTTTATTTACCACACCTTAATTCTAGGATTGAGGCTGAAGGAGCAGCTGCTTTCTGGGATGGTGAGAGAGAGAGAGAGGACAATGGTGGAACCTCCTTTGACTCTTGAAGCTTTGTCTTGCAGATGGAGTAATTTACTTCTATTCTTGTTTCTTTGGGTCATATAAGTCATGAGGCTGAGTCTGACATCATTGAGGTGGGGAGATATAATCTTCCCACAGTGAGGGGCAGCAAATATTTTGAACAGACAATACAATATACCACAACTTCCTTTATGGAAAGGTAAATCTCTATCACTGAATTGAAATTCTGTTGGTTTGATAAATCTTTTCAAAACTCTACAAGTTTTCTCTGGGTAGGAAAGCAGAACTTATATTGAGTGCCTACATTATGGCAATTGCTTTAAAAATGCTGTATTATATAATTATCATACTCATTATATAAGGTGGGTATTATTATAACCATTTTACTGATATAGAAACTGAGTCTCAAAGATAACTTATCATATAATTATTGATTGAATCAGATGCAAATCCAGATCTGTCAGACTGTAAGGTCTCTTTTGGGGAGCTTGTTAGATACAGAATCTCTGGCCACCCCACCCGCCTCCACCTGCTGAATCAGAGTCTACATTTTAGCAAGATTCCCAGGTGATCAGTATGCATGTTAATGTTTCAAATTAGATTATATAGAGTTTTCAGAAGCTATCTGAGATTTCTTTGCCTTCTCCTCCATCCCCAACCTGTTAAAATAACCTAGGAAACCATGTTTAGTTGCTAACACTCATCAATACTTCACAACCACGGTCTCATTTAAGCCTCATAACAACCTGGTAGAGTCAAAACTATCATCCCCACTTTACAGGTAAGGAGACTGAGTCTTGGGGAGATCAGAGTGCTATTGTAGGAATTGGAGAAGATATAAATAATTCCTCTCAGTTGAAATTTAAGTTCAAAATGGTTTAAAATATTGTTGTTTTTGACTTTCAACTAATATTTAATAATTAGATAAAGCTGATAATGGTACTAATAAAAAAATGTTAGCTAACTATTTGTTGAGTGCTCGCAATTCGCTTATCACTATACTAGGTGCTTTACGTTATCTAACTATGTAAAACTGTTATATAAATGGAGTTTAGTCTCTCTGACCATAATGTGTAAGAAGACAATATCATGAAAGCATTTGGCTTGTTTATCCTGAACCAATGGCTTCAACGGAGGAATGGTAACTATTGGTTAACAATTGTCAGCAAGACCATCTGACCATCAGCCAGGGATTCTTAGTCCAGTGTGAGCACCTTCAAGGGACATTTGGAACCATAGAGGGGCGCTTTCTGGCTCTCACACTGAAAGGGGAGGCACAAGTGGCATTTAGTGTCTTGGGATCAGAGATGCTAAATTCTGCCAAGTATGGGATACCAGCACAACCAAATATCGTCCTTCCCCAAATGCCATTGTCACTCTCCTTGAGGAACAGAGAAATTTGCTACAGTTTTTGTATTTGTAAAACAAGTTTCAGCCTTGAAAAGAACAATACTAATTATTCCCACTCCAAAGACTTAACACATTTGGCTACTAAATCATTCTGATAAACCCACCAGGATGAAGATGTACTGAAGCCCAGGGACTTTGAGGCAGTCAGAAATCCTTCATGGTCAAAGGGAATGCAGAGAATTCCCCCGCAGCTCACACGTGAGAGACAGGGACAGTCTCTCTCCCAGGAACAGCAGTGACTAGTCAAATTGTGAATATTCCCTGAGGCAAGTTTTATTAGGGGTGGAGTTGCTGTGCCTAAACTCCCCTTCCCCCTTCTCTTCATACTGTAGGGCAGCTTGGCCTGAGTTCCTGCCCGAGCCACAGGCTAAGTGGAAAAAGTCCCCTAGGAGTGAGGCCTCAGCTAGGGGAAAGCGAGGGACCTTTACACACTACTTTGTCATTTGTTTTGGCACTAGGGAATGTTTTTGGAATGGCCTTTTCCTGCGAGGCAGTAGTTCCATCTGCCCTTGGATTTACAGGTGAAACGGGCGATATGTGTGGGGAAAGCAGTAGGAAGCTCCTCTCTACCCTCAGGCCTAAGCCTTCTTCCAGTCCAGCTGTTGACAGAATTATGTTTGGGTTTGCTCAGCTGTTGACAAAGAGCCACTGTCTTTCCTTCTCACTGCGCATGCTTGTCAGTCAGCCTGCGGAAAGGAGCTGGAGAGAGGGGGTCCCGAGAGAGGGGAGTCTGGAGAGGGGGAGCTGTAAATGGGGGGTTAGAGAGAGCGGGGCTGGAGAGAGGGGGGTGGAGAGAGGAGGGCTGGAGAGAGGGGGCTGGAGGGGGGGTGGAGAGAGGGGGGCTGGATAGGGGACTCTGGAGAGAGGGGGTGGAGAGAGTTGGGCCAAAGGAAGGAACTGGGGAGGGAGTGCTGAATCCTCAGTGCGTTCAGAAGAAGCAGTAGCTGTGATCTATGAAGTGCTTGCACTGTGCTCAGCACTTTATTTACATTATTTTCTTTCCTCCTCAGAACAACTCTGAGAGTTGGGTATTATCCTCTTTCAAAGACATGGAAGCAGAACTTGGAGACATTAGTAACTTGTCCAGGGCTACTTGATTAGTCGAGTTGGAATGAAAATAGTTTTCTGAATGCTAAAGACTGTACTTTAAACATTTTAAAAGACAAGCAGTTTCTTCCACGTTTTGTGATACAAATTTATCAACAAAGCACTATTTTTTGAGCTCACGGGTAGATCCAAAGCTGTTTTTTGAGAAAAAATAATATGGTTCTGGTAGCTTCCCTGAGAAAGTAGGCTATTCTGTCTCTGGCAAGAATATAAATCAGGTTCCTAAATTTTCCCAACACTTTCAACCATGCCGTCTGCATGTCTGAGATCTAAAACATTTATTTTCTTCCACTCAACACCACAGAAGATGGGCATTTTAGTCATTTGTCACTACGAATTGATTGCAATTCAGCACTTGCCAGAAGTTTGCTTGTAACATCTGATAAGAGACAGAGAGAAAGGAAGAATGTGAGAAAAGATTTGTGGGAATTATGTTTATCTGTTCTTCCAGGGTCTCTAAGTTATTTGGCTGCATTATATTAGGTGATCAGAAAATAACGTTCTTGATTATATATATGTGTGTGTGTGTGTGTGTGTGATCACAGTTCCCTAAGATATATCTTTATTAGAGTAATAAAACAAGACTGTTTGGCTAATCTGTCATTTTGCTAATTTCTAGGGCTGCTTTAATTGAACTCGCAGGAATGAGAGGTGTCCCTTTCTTTTCTCACTGTTTAGGGTCTGTCTCATAAAATTTGGTGTTTGATGGATGAAGACTTTCTTTTCAGATACAGAAGGCTGGTTCTTCAGTCAAGGTATACAAATGTCCAGGCTTTCCTACTCATTAGAGTGATTATCCGCTCCATTATTCAGTGTATTCATATAAGCCTCCCTGTGAGAAATTCCTGCTGGAGTCCAGTTCACCTTTATGGAAGAATTTATGTGCCTTATTCTATTTGGAAGTGAGACCTCTTACTAAATGTCTTTGCTTTATTGTTTTGGTTACCAGAAAACTCGTGGCCAAATGAGTGCTCAATTGCACTGCTTAATTCATTCCAGACGCCAGGTACACATATTGTTCTTTAAAATATTACAATTTTAATTATCACTTTGTGTTTAATATTTTGTAAGTTATCCAAAACACCCCCCACACTTAATATTTTTTGGCAATAGGCATGGAACTACCGCCTAATTAGTTGCTAACTGCGAAGGGCAAAAATACCTTAAAAAAATGGAGAGATCTGACTTTCACCACCCCACCACAGTGATCAATTTTAAAATTAGTAGTAGCAGGACAGTCAAACATTATGTGCCTCCCGATGTATGCAATACGGCATACATATTACTACTTGCCAAAATGTTATCCTGAATGTAATAAAATCTTTAGGTCTTACTTCTAGTTCCTGGAAATATAGGGGATGGAGAAACAAATTAAACAATATCATAAAGAAATAAAACAAATTTAGAATGTGGGAGGTTGTATAATGCAACTGGCCAGGCCTCTTAAAAAACTAAATTTCATGGAAATAATTGGGGAGGTAGAGTCTGTTCTAGATTAAAAGAGATAGGAGCATGAACAGAAACTAGATCAATGGTCATTACTGGTGGGCATGTAGAATAGCACAGCCACTTTGGAAAACAGTTAACGAGTGAAATGTAAATTTACTTTGTGACCCAGCAATTCCACTCCTAGGTATCTACCCAGGAGAGAATGTGTATCTATAGAAGGACTTGTTTGTGAATGTTCATAGCAGCATTGTTTATGGTGGCCCCGGACTGGAAGCAATCCAAATGTCCATCAACTGGTGAATGGATAAACAAAATGTCATCCATCCATACAATGGAATATTGCTTGGCCATAAAAAGGAACAAACTACTACCGATACCTATTAACGACAGGGATGAGCCTCAAAAACATTATGCTGAGTAAAGGAAGCCAGATGCAAGAGACCACATACTGTATGATTCCATTGATATGAAATGTCCAGAAAAGACAAATCTATAGAGATGATAAGTAGATTAGTGGTTGTCAGGGGCTAAGGGTAGAAACAGTGATTTACTATAAATGGTCATAAGGGATCTTTTTTGGGGGAAAAAAGTTCTAAAACTGGATGATGGTGATAGTTGCACAACTCTGTATATTTACTAAAAATCATTGAATTGTACACTTAAAATGATTGAATTTTACAGTATGTAAGTTATCCCTCAATTTAAAAAAATATGGCAGAAGTGATGCTGTGTCAGCCTAGGCCTCAAGAGGTCTTACAGCGTCCACATTCTCCATCCTGAGACCTGCCCTGAGGCTGTCATGGAGGAGAACTGAGGTGCCCAGCCAACAGCCAGCACCAACCACTGCACATGGGAGCGAGTCTATCTTGAACCTTCCAGCCCTGTTGACCCTCTAGGTGACTGCAGCCACAGGAGTTAGCCCAGGTGAGACCAGCGGAGGAAATGCCCAGCTGACTCACGAATCATGAGATGTAATCGATTGTTGTTTTACGATACCAAAATTTAAATGAAAATATATATTGGTGAAGTGATCTGGCAAAAGGTTAATGATTGTACTTAAATGGTGGATATAGGATTATTTATTGCGCTATTTCTATTTTCTGTTTGTTTGAAAAATTTAAAATGAAAAGTTAAAATAGGTACATATGAGAAACCTTAACTGGAAAGGGAAGTAGGCATTTGGAGTGGCTATAAATCCTTTCCTAAATTCATGCCTGCACTTCCACCCATGCGATCCGTGGACTTTTGAGATAGATCTTGGATTGAGTAGCCACTGAAGGGGGGGCAGAGGGATTCTAATCAGAGGAGAGAGCAGATGTAGAGAGAGAGACACAGGGCAGGGCTCGGCTCATTTGGGGCTTGCTCACTTATATATTCAACAAAATTATCAGCATCTGCCATGTGTTTGGCACTGATAAAGGTACTGGGGATTCAGCAGTGAAAAAAAATCTGACAAAGTTCCTACCCAGTCGGAGCTTAAATTCTAGGGAAGGAAGACAAATTATAATAAATAAACAAGTGAATAGTATATGGATATCAGATAATCAGAAGTGGATCCAGGATTTGTGAGGCCTGGAGCTTATAGAAATTTGGAACATTCATTAAGAAAATAAAAACAAAATTATCTTTCTTGGTGAATTTTACAAAAACACGTGACTGTGTGAATACATTTCTAGGGACAACAGCCCATGTAAGTGAAGTATTCTGACTCTGTTGCTTCGTGGTAAATCTGCTCAAGTGTTTTCGTTTGGGTTTCCCCAGAAGAAGAACCAGGATGAGGATTTGAGTGTAAGTGGTTGATGTGGGAAATAATTCCAGGAAATACTGGTAGGGGATGGGGATATGAGACAGAGAAGAAAAATAAGTTAATGAATGTGCTCACTCCTACCCGGGGAGCTAGGAAACAGTGTAGAACAAGAAGCTCAGTCTTATCTCACTTGAAGAGAAGGAGACTGGGGTATATTTGTGTATACTATCACTGGCTGAAGTTTGCTCCCAGGGGCATGATTTCCGGGATGCTTCTGGCCTGCAGTGGAGCAGAGTGGGTGCTAGCAGTTGGAAGAGGGACTGGCCTGCAGTGAAGTATTAAGAGGAAGAAGATGGGGGGCCACCTGGTGGCACAGCGGTTGAGTTCGCGCTTGGCAGCACAGGGTTTGCGGGTTCGGATCCTGGGCGCCTGCCGACGCACCGCTTGTCAGCCATGCCCTTGTCAGCCATGCCCTGGCGGAGTCCCATATAAAGTGGAGGAAGATGGGCACGGATGTTAGCCCAGGGCCAGTCTACCTCAGCAAAAAAAAAAAAAAAAAAAAAGAGGAGGATTGGCAACGGATGTTAGCTCAGGGCTGGTCTTCCTCACACACACACAAAAAAAGGGAGAAGATGGGGCCTGCATCAAGGGCATCACTGCAGTCCACCACCTGCGCCAATCTAATCCATTCATGCCCCTCATTAGGTTCATGGCATTCTGTCATTGGTTCTAGGTTGGCCAGATGAAATTCCTAAAAAATAGACTTACAAAGCATGGTTGGAAGTTCATGCTGCAGCTCCCTCTGCTGCAGTTGGTCCCCAAACTGCAACTAATATTCCCTCATTTACCGTCCATTCTAGCTTCCCCTCATCCTTGCTCATTTTTCTGCTGGTCTGGTTTGCTTGCCCAGTGGGAAACCCAAACCCTTTCTTGGAGGGATCTGAGCCCTTAATCCCTGTGTTCTTGCCAGGCATGTTTGCTGTGCGTGGAAACACACAAGTGGCGGCCCGATGAATCCTTAAGTTCCAGACATATTCTTCCCTGCCTCGATTATGTAGCAGCAATCTTATTTCCTCTTGATATCTGGGTCAGTTACCCCCACCAGTATAGTAGCTCCCCTCTACTTGCTGATCTACTAGCACGAGAATCTCCAAATGGCAGCCAAAGCTTTAGGTTCAGTGGAACTGTTGCCTAGTCCCTTGGTACAAGTCCACCCTCTCAGGGAACCAGGACCTTTGGTCAAGGAGAGCCTAAAATTGTAGGAGCAGGAACTACTTCCATTCTTGGTTCCAAGACCAGATAAAAAGAGGTTGTTTAAAAGGAACAAAACATAGGCTTAGACCTCTATGAACGCCAGAAGAAAACAGATCAATGCCAGCACTGCTTGTAGAGAAAAGTGTGCAATTAGAGAGTTTTATGCCTGGCCATATAGTTGTTTGTTTGGAAAGATTAAGGAAGATGTTATCATACATGCAAAAGGCCTGAAAAAAATACTTGTACTGAAAAGAAATTACTTGGACATATAACCCAGTTCATCAAGAGATAAATAAAAATTTAAAAATTTAAGAATCAAGAGATCATGGCATAGAGGACTGGTCATAAACATTAAAACCAGTTAAACTTAGAGTTAGACTACAAAAACAAATGCAAACTTTATTGAAAACGTTGAAGAATACCCAAATCAATGGAGAGAGAGATGACAATTAGAGATGGAAAAACTATGGATTTATCCTGCTTAGTTACTGACTCTTCTTTTGATGGACACAATTTGTTTTCCTTGTTCTTCCTATTACAAATAAGACTCAAATGACTATTCTTGTACATTTCTTCTTATGCACTTGGGCTAGAGTTTCTCTATTACATGTAGCTTAAAGTGGAATTTCTGATTCAAAAGACATTCTTTTTTTTTTTTGTGAGGAAGACCAGCCCTGAGCTAACATCTGTTGCTAATCCTCCTCTTTTTGCTGAGGAAGACTGGCCCTGGGCTAACATCCGTGCCCATCTTCCTCTACTTTATATGGGACGCCGCCACGGCATGGCTGACAGGCAGTGCGTCGGCGGGCGCCCGGGATGCGAACCCGCGAACCCCGGGCTGCCAAGCGCGGACGAAACCGCTGCGCCACCAGGCCGGGCCCCCAAAAGACATTCTTATATTCAGTTTTACCCAATGTTCCTCAATCGCTCTCCAAGGTAGTTGTATGAATTATACTCCCACCAGCAGAATGTGGAAGTCCTTGTTGCTTCACATTCTTTGCCTCTACCTAGGATTTTATCATTGTTGAAATTTGCATGAGTACTAATGAGGCCGAGAACCATCGGTATGTTTATTGGCTGTTTGATTTTCCCTTTTGGCCAATTGCTTGTTCATATCTTCTGTTCATATTTCTATTGGATTATTTGTCTTTGTGTTGTAGGATTTCTTAATATGTCCTAGATACCAAACATTGATAATTTATACGAATTACAGACATTTCCTACAAGTCTATGGTGCGTCTTTTGATTTTATTTATGGTATCCTTTTGGGAGTTTGTTTTGTAGCGTTTGAGCCTTGGGGCATCCACTGGAGGTGTCTGGGTAGATAAAGTTCTGGGAATTTTTAGCAGGACGATGAGTTATGTACATGGATGTGGGTAGGCTCTTGTGCCAGACTGCCGGAATTTAAATTCCACTACCAGTTGTGTAAATTTGCAAGTTATTAATCTTTCTGTGCCTCGTTTTTCTTATCTGTGGAGTGGGGGTATTAATAGTACATGTCTCATAGGGTTGTTGTAAGGATTCAATGAGTGTATTAGTTCTTTATTACTGCATAACAAATTACCACAAATTTAGCATCTTAAAGTAACACATTTATTATCTTACAGTCTTTGTGGGTTAGGAGTTGACTTAGGAATACCTCAAGTTCTTCCTCCTATGTGTCTCCTTTACTCTCACACGACTACCACGTTCATAACACTTCTGACACCAGAGGTGCGGGAGTTTTCCCCACCAAGCAATTCTTTGTGACACTAGCTGGGTGTCCGACAATTTAACTCAGTTCTGACACTATCTACCTGGAGATAGCGTCACATCCCACGGGTTAAGGGCTCAGTCCCACAAGACTCCCCCCCTCCCACTTCATATGCCAGTCACAAGTCCAGGTTGTCACCTGTGCATCTGACTTACAGGCAATAAATCAGAGGTTCCCGTGACCCCCCTCTTTGGGTTTGATTAATTTACTAGAGTGGTGTGCAGAAATCAGGAAAACAGTTTACTTACTGTTTACCAGTTTATTATAAAAGGATATGATAGAGGATACAGATTATGCAGATGGAAGCGATGCACAGGGCAAGGTATGTGGGAAGGGGCGTGGAGCTTCCATGTCCTCTCCGGGTGCACCTCTCTCCTTGAACCTCCACGTGTTCACCGACCTGGAAGCTCTCCGAACCCTGTACTTTCGAGATTTTTATGGAGGCTTCATCACATAGGCATCATTAAGTCCATTTCCAGCCCCTCTCCCCTCTCTGGAGAATAGGGAGGCGGGGCTGAAAATTCCAAGCTTCTAATCATGGCTTGGTCCTTCTAGTGACCATCCCCTGTCCAGGAGCCCATCAACAGTCACCTCACTAGAACCAAAGACACTTCTGTCATGCAGGAAATTCCAAGGGATTTAGGAACTCTGTGTCGGAACAGGGGTCAAAGACCAACTCCTAGAACAAAGGATGCCTCTAGTGCTGTTATCACTTAGGAAATTACAAGGGTTTTAGGAGCTCTGTGCCAGGAAGTGGGGGCAGAGGCCAATGTGTCTATTTTCTATTATCTTACAGGAGTCTAGGCATGTTTTGCTGGTTCCTGTGCTCAGGGTCTCACAAGGCTGAAATCAGGGTCTGGGGCAGGATTTTTGATCTCCCCTGGAGCTTGGGCTCTTCTAAGCTCATTGGTTGTTGATAGAATTTTGTTCCTTATAGTTGTAGGACAGAGGTCCCCGCTTTCTTGCTGTTGGCCAACTGGGCACCCTTCTCATATCCTAGAGGCTTCCCTACCTTCCCTGCCACATGGTCCTCTCCCCAGCATGGCAGTTTGTCCTTATGGGGCCAGAGGAGAATCTCTTTCATCCTCTGAATCTCTTCCTTCAGGAATAGGCTAGTGACTTTTAAGAGATCATCTGATTAGGTCAGACCCACCCAGAAGAATTTTCCTTTTGATTAATTCAAAGTCAACTGATGAGAGACCTTAATTACACTTGCAAAATCCCTTCTGCCATGTGATGTAATATAATCATGGGAGTAACTATCCCATCAGAGTCACAAGTCACCCCCCACTCAAGGGAAGGGGGTTGTACAGAGTGTGTACAACAAGGGGAGGACTCTCTGGGCCATCTTGGCATTCTACCTATCATAACAATTTTTCTCACTGGTTAACCCATAACAGGTTTTCTGTCTATTCCATAAACACATTTATATTTAGAACTTGAGGAATTTCATATCAAACTTTCTTATCTGTTACCCTCCCGGTCCTTTGGGAAAGGGCAGTCATGAGCAGAAAGGAGGACGAGAGTAACAGTCTTTGGGAAGGACCCCCCCAGAGAAGTCGTGGAGGATCAGGATAAAGCCAAGCAGCTCTGTGCCTTATTTTCAGGGTGGGACCGACAGCTGGAGACAATGACACTGCTTGTGTCAGATGTTTGGTTGCCCTTTTAATTATACATATGAATAACTTTTCACGAGGTCTCCTCATTCAAAGTTAAATATGTCTTCATTCTCTTTAGAGTCTTTGGCAAATTAGATTTCTGAGTTATTTTATAAAAATTTAAATTAGTTATTTTTAATGATGACTGGAAGAAGGAAGAGAAATCATCATTCGTAGAATTTTTAATGGGAAAAAGAATTTCAGTATTCTTTTAGGGAAGCACTTTTGGGCAAAATTTATCCATAGAGTCCCCATTATTATTACTTCAAATATGAACCTGAGTTAAAAGAAGAAAGATTTGCTGAGTTTTGTGTTTGAGATTCAGGTACCAGAGGCACAGGGAGTGTTCAATTTATTGGTAATATCATAAATTATGCATTCAATTACATTTTTTGGTGATTCATTTTCTCACTTATTAATTTAATGAATACAGTTTTTCAAAGTGAGGTTTAATATTGTGAGTAATACAGTGGTAGTAAGGATGAGGCAGGTCTATTCATCCTGGGTTAAATGAGAACACCTTCGTTTTCATAACTTAGAGATTATCCCTTATAGAGAGAGATTGAACTAAATGCCATGTCTTCTGTATTTGCCCAGAGAGCTTGTTGGGATGGTTTGTTAAGGAGGAAACATATTGTGTTTGGCTGAAAGTAGCAATTTAGAAAAAAATCTCAGGAAATTTTTAGGGACTGAATTGGTTCCATGCTTCTAAGAATTTGTAAATGAACTAACTGTGGAAATGAAAAAAGTGGTTATAAAGATTATTTCTCAATATGAAAGGATATGAACTAGTGTCATCAAGAACTTAGAAACCAGGGCCCCCAGTGGCATAGTGGTTGAGTTTGGGGCACACCACTTCGTTGGCTCAGGTTCGTGGGTTCAGATCCCAGGTGTGGACCTACACTGCTCATCAACCCATGCTGTGGCAGCAACCCACATGCAAAACAGAGGAAGATGGGCACAGATGTTATCTTGGGGCTAATCTTCCTCAGAGGAAGTCGGGAACAGATGTTAGCTCAGAGTGAATCTTCCTCACACACACACAAGAACTTAGAAACTAGTTTTGGTGATATATATGGTATATATGAAGTAATAAGATTATGTTCTATCTTTTATTCTAAGTATTGAACCAACTGTAAATAACCTACCTAGATCGCAGTGAAGCCATGAATCACTGGCCTTTATGAAAAATAGAATTCATCAATAAGCTTTAGAAGAAAGAAACCATGCTCAACACTGGATCCTGTGAGATATAATATTATGCAGTATGCATGTTGAAAATGTAGTTGTTTACTAACATTCCAGCTTAAAACAAATCATAGAGGATTCATTTCTGGGGATTAAGCATAATTTAATAGGTCTCACCTCAACACATCAATCGTATATTCCAGGCGGAATGACTTTGTTGAAAAATTTTGAAAACTAAGTTAGTTTGTTCTAGTGCTTGGTAGCCACAGCTCTATCAGGTTGCTGTTCGCTGCTACCAGATCTTCTCATTTAAAAAAAAAGATTTGATATATGTATATATTGTGAAATAATTATTATAATAAGCTTAGTTAATATCAATCACTTTACATAGTTGCAAAAATTTTTTTTCTTGTGATGAGAACTTTTAAGATTTACTCTCTTAACAGCTTTCAGATATACAATACAGTATTGTTAACCATAGTCACCATGCTGTACATTTCATCCCCAGAGCTTATTTATCTTATAACTGGAAGTTTGTACCTTTTGACCGCCTTCACCCATTTTGCCCACTCCCCATGCCTATCTCTGGCAACCACCAATCTGTTCTCTGTGTCTTTTTTTTAAAAAAGATTCCACATATAAGTGAGATCATGGGGTATTTGTCTTTCTCTGTTTGACTCATGTCTCTTAGTATAATGGCCTCAAGATCCATCCATGTTGTCACAATGGCAGGATTTCCTTCTTTTTTGTTAATGACTAAATAATATTCCTGTGTGTGTGTGTGTGCGTGTGTGTGTGTATTTCTGAATCCATTGATGGACACTTAGGTTGCTTCTATGTCTTGGCTATTGTAAATAGTGCTGCAATGAACATGGGGGTGCAGATATCTTTTTAAGATGGTGATTTAATTTCCTTTAGATAAATACCCAGAAGTAGAATTGCTGGATCCTATGGTAGTTCTATTTTTAATTTTTTGAGGAAACTCCATACTGTTTTCCATAGTGGCTACACCAATTTACATTTCCACGAACAGTGCCCAAGGGTTCCCTTTTCTCCACATCCTCGTCAACACTTATCTCTTGTCTTTTTAAAATTATTATTATGTTATTGACAACATATTGGCTTATAACATTGTATAAATTTTAGGTATACATTGTTATATTTCAGTTTCTGTATAGACTACAGCCTAACCTGCCAAAGCATTGGTGTTCACCACCAATAGTCTAGTTTTTATCTGTTGCCATACATATGTGCCCCTTTATCCCTTTTGCCCTTCTCCTCTGGCAACATCTTTTGTCTTTTTTTTTTTTTTTTTGTGAGGAAGACCAGCCCTGAGGTAACACCTGTTGCCAATCCTCCTCTTTTCTTTTCTGAGGAAGACTGGCCCTGGGCTAACATCTGTGCCCATCTTCCTCTACTTTATATGGGACGCCGCCACAGCATGGCTGACAAGCAGTGCGTCAGCTGGCGCCGGGGATCTGAACTCGCGAACCCCGGGCTGCCAAAGCGGGACCTAAACCCGCTGCGCCACCAGGCCGACCCCAACATCTTTTGTCTTTTTGATAGTAGCCATCCTAACAGGTATGACGTGATATCTCATTGTGGTTTTGATTTACATTTGTCTGATGATTAGTGACATTGAGCACCTTTTCATGTACTTGTTGTCCCTTTGGATTTCTTCTCAGATCTTCTTATTTTTAACAGAAGTAGGAAATCTGGGCTCTGTTTTGTATGATCTCTTTCAATTTTTAAGTGTTGGCTCAGTTTTTATAAAAAGTGCCATTTGGTCCAAAGGAAACCTGTGTGTGGCCCACTGGAGAGAGAGATCGGTGTGGGGCACTGATATTGATCTGAAATAAAAAGAGGGTGGGCTCAGAGCTGCTGAGCTCCTCACCTACCCCGCCCCTTAGGCTTTTCATCTCCTGGACCATAGCTTCCATTTATGCAAGAGGGGATCAGCTGATTTGACATTCCCAAAAGTGGAGGGTGGGGGTGGGGAGAGGAGGAATTGGATGAAGGTGGTCAAAAGGTATACACTTCCAGTTATAAGATAAAAAAGCACCGGGGATGTAATGGACAGCACTGCTGTATAGTATATTTGAAAGTTGTTAGGAGAGTAGATCCTAAAAGTTCTCATCACAGGAAAAAACCTTTTTTTTTGTATGTATGGGAGATGATGGATGTTAACTAAACCTATTGTGATAATCATTTCACAATATATGTGAGTCAAATCATTATGCTGGACACCTTAAACTTCTACGGTGATGTATGTCAATTATATCTCAATAAAACTGGGAAAAGAAAGAGGAGATCAGATGACATGGTCTCTTAAGCATCTTCCTCTAAAACTCTTGAAGAATTTCTTTTTCTATTTCGTACCAGTGACGTGCTGTTCCGTGTGTTTCTTGATGGAGCTTCTCTTTAATAGATGAGATTCATGAGTTACCTGATTTCTCATTTATTCTTCTTATGCCCATTACCTTCCACATGATGTTTGCAGAGTGGTAGCATGCTCTGGACCAGTTGTAGGTTATTACTCTTTTGTTTTGACATTTTAGATTTTTCAAGGATTAATTTCCTAATTTATAGTCCAAGAAATGAAGACCATCTAATATATATAAAGAGAATGAGCATCATAATTATTCTCTGTCCTCCTCCCTTCCTTTTCATTTTGTGTGGAATTATCTCTTGGGCCATGATAGGTAGCAGAACATGAAGCTAAAGTTTGCGATATTTAGTGAATTTTAACTTTTCAGGAAGTCAGTCTGGTTAATTCACTTCCAATTTCTACTTCACTTTATTTTTTTTTATTGATGTCTTAGTTTATAACACTGTGGGGTTTTAGTTGTACATTTTTGTCCGTCACCTTGTAGATGTAACCCTTCACCCCTTGTGTCCCCCCCACCCCCCTTCCCCTTGGTAACCACCAATCAGTTCTCTCTGTCCGTGTGTTCACTTATATTCCATATATGAGTGAGTTCATGCAGTGTCTGTCCTTCTCTCTCTGGCTTATTTCACTTAACATAATACCCTCTAGGTCCTTCCATGTTGTTGCAAATGGGACAATTGTGTCTTTTCTTATGGCTGAGTAGTATTCCATTGTATGTATATACCACATCTTCTTTAACCAATCTTCAGTTGAGGGACACTTGGGTTGCTTCCACTTCTTGGCTATAGTGAATAATGCTGCAATGAACATAGGGGTGCATACGCCTCTTGTGATGGTTGATTTCACGTCCGTTGGGTAGATGCCCAAGAGTGGTATTGCTGGATCATACGGTATTTCTATTTTTAATTTTTTGAGGACTCTCCATACTGTTTTCCATAGAGGCTGCACCAGTTTGCATTCCTACCAGCAGTGAATGAGGGTCCCCGTTTCTCCACAACCTCTCCAGCATTTGTTGTTATTTGTCTTGGTGGTTATAGCTGTTCTAACCGGTGTAAGGTGATATCTCAGTGTAGTTTTGATTTGCATTTCCCTGATGATTAGTGATGTTGAACATCTTTTCATGTGTCTATTGGCCATCTGTATCTCTTCCTTGGAAAAATGTCTGTTCATATCCTCTGCCCATTTTTTGATCGGGTTGTTTGTTTTTTTGTTGCTCAGTTGTATGAGATCTTTGTATATTACTGAGATTAATCCCTTGTCAGACAAACGATTTGCAAATATTTTCTCCCAGCTGGTGGGTTGTTTATTCATTTTGATCCTGGTTTCATTTGCCTTGTAGAAGCTCTTTAGTCTGATGAGGTCCCACTTGTTTATTTTTTCTTTTGTTTCCCTTGTCTGGGTAGACATGGAATCTGAAAGGATCCCTTTATGTCCAATCGCAATTAGTGTACTGCCTATATTTTCTTCCAGGATTTTTATAGTTTCAGGTCTCACTTTCAGGTCTTTGATCCATTTTGAATTGATTTTTGTATATGGCGATAGGAGATGGTCTACTTTCATTCTTTTGCATGTTGCTGTCCAATTTTCCCAGCACCATTTATTGAAGAGACTTCCCTCTCTCCATTGTATGTTCTTTGCTCCTTTGTCGAAGATTAGCTGTCCATAGGTGTGTGGTTTTATTTCTGGGGTTTCAATTCTGTTCCATTGATCTGTGTGTCTATTCTTGTACCAGTACCATGCTGTTTTGATTACTGTAGCTTTATAGTATATTTTGAAATCAGGGATTGTGATGCCTCCAGCTTTGTTCTTTTTTTTCAGGATTGCTTTAGCTATTCGGGCTCTTTTGTTGCCCCATACGAATTTCAGTAGTTTTTGTTCTATTACCGTGAAGAATGACATTGGGATTCTGATTGGGATTGCATTGAATCTGTAGATTGCTTTAGGTAGAATGGACATTTTAACTATATTTATTCTTCCAATCCATGTGCATGGAATATTTTTCCATTTCTTTATGTCCTCCTCGATTTCTTTCAATAGTGTCTTATAGTTTTCATTGTATAGGTCTTTGACCTCCTTGGTTAAATTTATTCCCAGATATTTTATTCTCTTTGTTGCAATTGTAAATGGGATTGTCTTTTTGAGTTCTCTTTCTGTTTTTTCATCGTTAGTGTATAGAAATGCAATTGATTTTTGTAAGTTGATTTTATACCCTGCCACTTTACTGTAGTTGTTGATTGTTTCTAGTAGCTTTCCAATGGAATTTTTGGGGTTTTCTATGTATAGGATCATGTCGTCTGCAAATAGTGAGAGTTTCACTTCTTCATTGCCTATTTGGAGTCCTTTTATTCATTTTTCTTGCCTAATTGCTCTGGCCAGAACTTCCAGTACTATGTTGAATAAGAGCGGTGAGAGTGGGCACCCTTGTCTTGTTCCTGTCCTCAAAGGAATGGCTTTCAGTTTTTCCCCGTTGAGTAGGATGTTTGCTGTAGGTTTGTCATATATGGCCCTTATTATGTTGAGGTACTTTCCTTCTATACCCATTTTGTTGAGAGTTTTTATCATAAATGGATGCTGGATCTTGTCGAATGCCTTCTCTGCATCGATTGAGATGATCATGTGGTTTTTATTCTTCATTTTGTTAATGTGGTGTATCACGTTGATTGATTTGCGGATGTTGAACCATCCCTGTGTCCCTGGTATAAATCCCACTTGATCGTGGTGTATGATCTTTTTGATGTATTGCTGTATTCGGTTTGCCAATATTTTGTTGAGGATTTTTGCGTCTATGTTCATCAGCGATATTGGCCTGTAGTTTTCCTTCTTTGTATTGTCCTTGTCTGGCTTTGGTATCAGCATGATGTTGGCCTCATAGAATGTGTTGGGAAGTATTCCATCTTCCTCTATTTTTTGGAATAGTTTGAGAAGGATAGGTGCTAAATCTTCTTTGAACGTTTGATAAAATTCTCCAGGGAAGCCATCTGGTCCTGGGCTTTTATTTTTGGGGAGGTTTTTGATTACTGTTTCAATCTCTTTACTTGTGATTGGTCTGTTCAGATTCTCTATTTCTTCTTGATTCAGTTTTGGGAGGTTGTACGCGTCCAAGAATTTGTCCATTTCCTCTAGGTTGTCCAATTTGTTGGCGTAAAGTTTTTCATAGTATTCCCTAATAATCCCTTGTATTTCTGTGGTGTCTGTTGTAATTTCTCCTCTTTCATTTCTAATTTTATTTATTTGAGTCTTCTCCCTTTTTTTCTTAGTGAGTCTGGCTAAGGGTTTGTCAATTTTATTTATCTTCTCAAAGAACCAGCTCTTTGTTTCATTGATCCTTTCTACTGTTTTTTTGGTTTCAATTTCATTTATTTCTGCTCTGATTTTTATTATTTCCCTCCTTCTGCTGATTCGGGGCTTTGTCTGTTCTTCTTTTTCCAACTCTGTTAGGTGCAATTTAAGGTTATTTATTTGGGATTTTTCTTGTTTGTTAAGGTGAGCTTGTATTGCTATGAATTTCCCTCTCAGGACTGCTTTTGCTGCATCCCATATGAGTTGGTATGGTGTATTTTTCTTTTCATTTGTCTCCAGATAGCTTTTGATTTCTCCTTTAATTTCATCAACGACCCATTGGTTGTTCAGTAGCATGTTGTTTAGTCTCCACATCTTTGTCCCTTTCCTAGTTTTTTCCTTGCAGTTGATTTCTAGTTTCACAGCATTATGATCAGAAAAGATGCTTGTAATGATTTCAATCTTCTTAAATTTATAGAGGTTTGCCTTGTTTCCTAATATATGGTCTATCCTTGAGAATGTTCCATGAGCACTTGAGAAGAATGTGTACTCTGCTTTTTTTGGGTGGAGTGCTCTGTATATATCTATTAAATCCATTGCGTCTAGTTTTTCATTTAAGTCCAATATTTCCTTATTGACTTTTTGTCTGGATGATCTATCTATTGATGTAAGGGGGGTATTAAGATCCCCTACTATTATTGTGTTATTGTTAATATCTCCTTTAAGGTTTTTTAGCAGTTGTTTTATGTACTTTGGTGCTCCTGTGTTGGGTGCATAGATATTTATAAGTGTTATGTCTTCTTGGTGAAGTATCCCTTTTATCATTATATATTGCCCTTCTTTGTCTCTCATTACCTTTTTTATCTTGAAGTCTACTTTGTCTGATATAAGTATGGCTACTCCTGCTTTCTTTTGTTTGCCATTAGCTTGGAGTATTGTTTTCCATCCTTTTATTTTGAGTCTGTGTTTGTCTTTAGAGCTGAGATGTGTTTCCTGGAGGCAGCAGATTGTTGGATCTTGGTTTTTAATCCATCCTGCCACTCTGTGTCTTTTGATTGGAGAATTCAATCCATTTACGTTTAGAGTGATTATTGATATGTGAGGGTTTAATGTTGCTATTTTATTGTTCATCTTCTGGTTCTTTTGCATTTCCTTCGTTTCTTGTCCCTTGTGTTTCGGACTGCAAATTCAATTTGGTATTTCTGCATGTCCTTTCTCTTGGTTTTCTCTTTATTTGTCATGTGTGGTTCTCTTCTGGTTGTTTGTTTAGTGGTTACCGTGCGGTTTATATAAGCGATCTCCTGGATAAGAAAGTACATTTTCAGATGCCTCCTTTTTCCTGAGGCTGGGTCAGTTCAATCCCTTACCTCTTCCCCTCCTTATTTGTTATCTCTTTATTCCAGATTGTGTCATGAATGTGTGTTTCCAGTGATGAGCTTGAATTAATTTTTGATGTTTTCCAACTGTATTTTGTTCTGGTTTAGTCTCCTTGCTTTTCTCCTTGCTGAAATCTTTGTATCCCCTTTCTCATTTGTTTTTTTTCAGGCCTAAGGGCCTTCTTGAGCATTTCTTGTAGTGGGGGTCTTGTGGTGATGAACTCTCTTAGCTTTTGTTTATCAGGAAGAGTTATTATTTCTCCATCGTATTTGAAGGATATTTTTGCTGGATAAAGTATTCTCGGCTGAAGGTTTTTGTCTTTCATGATTTTGAATATATCATTCCAGTCTCTCCTAGCCTGTAGAGTTTCTGTTGAGAAATCAGCTGAGAGCCTGATGGGGTTTCCTTTGTATGTTATTTTGTTTTTTTGTTTAGCTGCCTTCAATATTATTTCCTTGTCACGGGTATTCTTCAAGTTTGCTACTATGTGGCGAGATGATTTTTTATTCCTGTTTATATATTTAGGTGATCTATTGATTTCATTCACTGTTATTTCCCTTTCGTTCCCTAGGTTGGGGAAGTTCTCAGCTATTATTTCTTTGAACAAACTCTCTGCTCCTTTTTCTCTTTCTTCTCCTTCTGGAATACCTATTATCCTTATGTTGCTTTTCCTCATTGAGTCTGATATTTCTCGAAGAATTTCTTCATTTCTTTTTAGTCTTAGCTCTCTCTCCTCCTCTACCAGGAGCATTTCTGCATGGCTATCCTCAATAGTGCTAATTCGTTCCTCCATATTGTCAGTTCTGCTCTTTAAAGACTCCATTTTTTCCACTATCTCGTTGATTTTGTTTTTCATCTCCAATAATTCTGATTGGTTTTTCTTTAGGGTTTCAATCTCTTTTGTGACATAATCCCTGAATTCGTTGATTTGTTTCTGTGTGTTCTCTTGTATTTCGTTGAGCTTGTTTATGATAGCTATTTTGAATTCTCTCTCATTCAGGTTATCAAATTCTGTGCCTTCAGGGTTGGTTTCTGGGTGTTTGTCATTTTCCTTTTGGTCTGTAGCCCTGACATATTTTCGCAAGGATCCGACGGGGACGGCTTTATTTTTACCCGTCATGATTAAAGTTAGTCCTGCAGTTTCCCCCTGCTGCCACTAGATGGAGATTGCGAGCGGTTTGCTCTGAGGCGGCTGCAGCCCCCGGAGGGATTATGCTGAAACGCCGGGTGTGTGGGGGGAGGGGTCCTCTCTTTCTCCTGCTTGACCCGGGGGTTGCCTTTCTGGCTCTCTTAGGGTGTTTGCTACACCCCCTAAACAGTCCGTCGTCGCTTCCCCGTGGGGATCTCGTGACAGTCTGTGAGAGCACCTGGATGGCGCTAGTTTTCCCCGCTGTGGGCCGCCCCTCCCCCCTCTGTCCGCGAACCGCGCTGTTTTTGCCGATCGATTGGGGAGGGGGAGTACAACCTCCTACCTCTCCTCCCATTCTCCTGGGCTTCCTGCGCCTCCACTGTCCGATGTATGGCAGCAGGGGTTTCTCAGAAGTCCTTCGTAGTGTTTGATTGAGCTCTGTTGGAATGTGAATGATGTTTTCGTTGTGTCGTAGGGGGCAGAGATTCAAAGAGGGAATCTCACTCCGCCATGATGCTGACGTCACTCTCCTAATCTCTACTTCACTTTTAACTGTGTACAAATCCTGAAAGTTCTAGCACTGGCTGTGGTAATTGGAGTTTGGCAGATTAGGCTGCAGAATTTGATTTTTATTAAGATTGATTTCCAAGATTCCTGGTATTATTTTTGAACAATCTGGGCTTGTTATGCCATCTGAAAGTGCTGTGCCATTTTAAAAACAACACTCAGGTGTAAGAAAAACAATAAGAAACAGGCAGCCTCATTGTAAAATTTATTGTGTCCCTAACCTTTTGTCAGGGTCTCTCTGCTTTACATATTTGTTGTGAAAAGGTATCCTTAGCAACCAAAATCATTGGCTTGGCATATAAAAGAGACTCCAGACCATTCTTCTAACATCTGAAGATTTGACTGCTTGACACTGGTTTGCTTTTCTTTCCCAATGATAGTAAGCACACAGGTGACAGGACCTGACAGCAAAGAGGCAGGGGCCACAGCATTTGAATAAAAAGCGGGATGAGCTTTAGGCCACATGCATGGCGGTCTCCCCATCTGGGCACTCTCTCCTTATCTTTCAGGAGAGTCTCTTCCAGCAAGGCTGCCCAACAAAAGGAAATCTGGCATTTCATTATTACACTAGGGAAAACCAAAACGCTCCTGGAGCGTTTTAAAAATTCAAAATGAAAATAGTCATATTGAGTCCCATCTGAAAGTGAAATGTATGCTCTTAAAAACTGTTATTATTGAAAAAAGAGTGATAATGAGAAAATAATGATTAGCCCCTGATACCGGCTCAAGACAAGGTTGACATCAGGGAAGCCATATTGTAGAAAAGAAACCCTATTGCTGATTAACTAGCCCAGGCATGCTCTGTGGGTTTTGTGGCCCCTCCCAGCTGCTGTAAGTTGATAACCTTGCTCTTTTGAGTTCCTTAGGAATGTGATGACCCCTGGGTAGAGAATCGATGCTGATAGCCATCATCAATGACAACTGAAAGATCAGGGTATAGGGTGTTGCTCCAGTTTCTGATGCATATCAAGTAAAACAAAAGACTCAGGAACTGAGACTAGGTGGATGCCCTCACCCTGAGACTAGATGCCTCCACCCAGAGGTCAGATGGATGCCTCCTCCCTGAGACCTGATGCCTCCCTGACCTGGAGACCAGCCCCCTATATAACTCCTGTAGTCTTTGTTCTGTGAGATGGTTCTTTGAGACATCAGTCGGCCATCTTCCCCCTTGCTAGTGAGCTGCATAAATGCCCTTTCTTATCGGCCATCTTGCCTCTTGACGATTGGCTTTTGTCTTATGGTGAGCAGATTGTACCCTTTGTGTGGTAACACCCCTGGGGTGATAATATTTGGGCATACTTGAGAAGTAATAGCGGGGATGGAGGCTGTTTTCTAATTTTTATTCTGAAATTTGTCAAAGGGAGCTTCCTGCTTCTAGAGTGGGGTCTTTTTTCATAAACTATTTTGGGGAAATTTTCAGAAAGAGGCTATTATTTTTGAAATTCCTTTGAGGTACTAAATGCCCTTCCCCCTTTCTCCTGAAGGAAACCGCAGCAAATGTCTCAGTTTGAGGCCAGGAAAGAAGCTCAATCTCCCTGACCACAGGCGGCCTCGACACTAGTCAATTCCCAACAGGTTGGAGCTCTCTGCTAATTCTGTGAATAAGAAAAGCGGGAGAGGCAGATCAATGATAAAAACAAAACCCTTCCTTTACTGGCTCTCAGGTTTTGGTTCTCTTCAGCTCCTGTTTAACTATGGAAATTTTCCCTAGAATTGGTCATTCACACTTACATCAGAAACCTCTGCACTGACAAGTTATTGAAGCTTTTTTCACCTTTTCTTGGTTGACTGACCATAAAGTGAAACTGATAATTCAGGCAATGCTTTGTGTTTCTGACTTACCACTTTCTTTCTTTTTCTAATGTTTATATTTTTTATTGAGGTCACTTTGGTTTACAACATTATATAAATTTCAGGTGTACATTATTATACCTCATCTTCTGTATAGACTATGTCATGTTCACCACCAAAAGTCCAGTTGCCTTCCATCACTGTGCACACATGCCCCTCTACCTCTTTTGCCCTCCCCCCACCTCTTCCTCTCTGGTAACCACCACTCTGTTCTCTGTACCTATGTGTTTGTTTGTTTGTTTATCTTCCACATATGAATGAAATCATACGGTATTTGTCTTTCTCCATCTGACTTATTTTGCTTAACATAATGCCCTCAAGGTCCATTCGTGTTGTCACAAATGGAAAGATTTCATTCTTTTTTTATGGGTGAGTGGTATACCATTGTGTATATATACCACATCTTCTTTATTCATCCATCTGTTGATGGGCACTTAGCTTGTTTACCCGTCTTGGCTATTGTGAATAATGCTGCAATGAGCATAGGGGTGCATATATCTTTTTGAATTAGTATTTTTGTGTTCTTTGGATAAATACCCAGAAGTGGAATAGCTGGATTATATGGTAGTTCTATTTTTAATTTTTTGAGGAATATCCATACTGTTTTCCATAGTGGCTGCACCCACCCATTATGAGGCATCTGGACATAATTGAATGACTGTTGGCAATTGTCTGAAAGAGTCATGCACACAGGAAAGTGAGGGACCCTCTGATTGCAGCAGTGGTGCTTACATTCACAGTGTTCTTTTTGGTGAGGAAAATTGGCCCTGAGCTAACATCTGCTGCCAATCCTCCTCTTTTTGCTGGGGAAGATTGGCCCTGAGCTAACATTTCTGCCCATCTTCCTGTATTTTGTATGTGGGACGCTGCCACAGCATGGCTTGATGAGCGGTGTATAGGTCTGCACCCGGGATCCAAACCTGTGAACCCTAGGCCGGGGAAGCAGAGGGTGCCAACTTAACCACTGCATCACTGGGCCAGCCCCACGGTTTTTGTTTTTTAAACCCAGACACAACTTGCTGGATTTCTTTCTCATTAATAAGTTCCCCGGAAGATACTAACTCAAGCTGTTGTCTTATTTTTCTGTCTGAAATGACCAAATTCACACTTTACGTTAATCAAGGAAGAGGTTGTTACAAGTTACCTTTATGGCCTTTCTCAGGAGAAATCTCCCCTTAGAGCAGGGCAAACTTCTTTTATGTGGATGGATGCATGCGCTACCAGAAGATAAAGAGGGTAAAGGTAAGAAGTTTGGCTGTTGACTTGGGATCTACCCTCCAAGGAAAGCTCCTTCAGGCTTGATCCCTCAACAATCAGTCCTTAAGGGCCAGGGGATTTGCTCTCTTAAACTGTTAGTTCTCCTTATGTCAAAAAAACATGAGCCCAAGTGAACACACAGCACAAGAACAAGTGCTCTCAAGTTCTAGGTCAGCATGTCATTAACGGCCAAATAAACCTGGAAAAAACATCAGATTTTTCTCTTTCTTAACTGTCAGAAATAAGCAAGTGCCTCCTTGGTTCAAAATGCTAACTTCGGTAAATATATAAATGTTATATATTTATATAACTTTCAGCTATAAGATGAATAAGTTCTGGGTATCTAAAAATACTGTGTTATATACTTGAAAGTTGTTAAGAGAGTAACTATTAAAAGTTATCACCACAGACACACACACAAAAATAATTATGTGAGGGAATGGAGTTTCATTTTTGTGTTCTCTTTTCTGTCTCATTGAGGGTTTGTGTGAAATGGCGCACTTGCATATTGCTACTGTCAATTCCAGTTTTGCCTCCTTTTATTTAGGCAGCAGCTGGGGAAAAAAAAACAGTGCAATTTAAATATTTGAGATATCTATTTAAAGTGAAAGATATGAAGACTGAGGTTTTTGCTAACCAATATAAATGGTTTCTGGTCTCAGCTGGCTTTATGATAGATGGTTCCTATTTGTTAGATGGATTGTAATATGTGAATTAGAGGATTTCCTGTAGTAAGGTAGAAGCAGTTCAGGGCGGTATCTTGGTCCTGATGGTGTTAAAAAGAGATTGCCAACTCCAAGGGCTGTGGTTTTGGCAGCGAGAGTCTTTCAAAACGGCCACTAGGTGGCGGTGCTGCACCGTAGGTGCTGGAACGCCGCACGCCCTCTACGCTTCCAGGGCTGGAAATATTTCTGTGGAGAGAACTCTGCTTGCTGTTTGTGCCCAGGAGCAGTTAGGTTAGCCCAGGCAGAGGTGGTCTTTATATGTTCCGTATCTGGTAGCCGAATTTTCTGTTAAGCTTTTGTTGAGGCTGTGATTTTTTAAGTCAATAAACCATTGTCTGTCTAAAGGCCAATGATGGCTTTTTTTGAAAAATTGAAAAGGAACTATAAGGGCAAAATTCAGAATCTGTTGCAATTATAAGTAAAATTTTACTTTTTACATGAAGTTATGTTTTCCAATGGATGATTAAAATTTTCCTGAGACTGAAGATTTTGACGGCTGGATGGAAAAGTAAGGAAGGGGTGGCCAGAGTGCCATCAGGGGGCGGAAGCTCCATGGGTTCTGAAGAAGGAGCCAGAAGGTGGCTGGGTGAGGCAGCTTCTTGCTAGGACTGTTCTCAGCTACAATATGAGAGATTTGGACTGGGGCAGCTAAGGTCCCCTCTAACAGTCTCTGATTATCTGATTTTAAGCAGTTGCAAAGTGTAGGAGCTCCTGAAAGCCATTTAACTTGATTCCAGTTTACTGTAAAGGCCTATGAACATTCATAATAGAGTCTATATGTGAATAGTACTCTTGTTTAACACCAGAAGCGATGTTCATTCCTGGAATTCCAAAATACGAAATGAAAACTTTGAAGTTTTAAAGAGATGGTGGAGGGCTGCCCGGTGGCGCAGCGGTTTAGTCCGCGCTTGGCAGCCCAAGGTTCGCGAGTTCGGATCCTGGGCGCCCGCGGACGCACCGCTTGTCAGCCACTCCGTAGCGGCGTCCCATATAAAGTGGAGGAAGATGGGCACGGATGTTAGCCCAGGGCCAGTCTTCCTCAGCAAAAAAGAGAAAGATTAGCAACAGATGTTAGCTCAGGGCTGGTCTTTCTCACACACACAAAAATATAATAAATAAAGAGATGATGGAATTGTCTATTATGATATTATCTTAGTGCTTTGTCTTTGCTTTAAATGTTTCAGAAACCACTGGCCTTCTAGCTGCTACATTTGAAATCACATTAGAAAGCCAGACAGAAAAAGACAAATACTGTATGCTTTCACCCATATGTGGAACCTGAAAAAGCCAAACTCAAAGAAATAGAGAGTGAAATGGTGGCTGCCAGGGGCTGGGGTGGGGGAAATGGGGAGATGTTGGTCAGAGGGTACAAACTTTCAGCTATAAGATGAATAAGTTCTGGGTATGTAAAAATACTGTGTTATATACTTGAAAGTTGTTAAGAGAGTAAATTTTAAAAGTTATCCCCACAGACACACACACACAAAAATAATTATGTGAGGGAATGGAGGTGTTAACTAACCTTATTGTGGTAATCATTTCACAATATATATATATATCAAATCATCAATTGTACACCTTTTACATATGCTATATGTCAATAATATCTCAATCAAGCTGAAAAAAATAGAATCACATTAGAATTTTTGGATCACAAATCTGACATGAAAGAATTATGTAAAAGTTTCTCCTAGGGACGTGATATATTTTGAGTTAACTTATTCATTAATTTCCTTTTAAATAATTTATTCATTTATTGAGGGAACCAGTAATGGGCTCTGCCTTCAAGGAGATTACAATTTTTCTGGTCAGACAATTAATTGGGAAAGCAATTTCAAGAATGTGTGGTAAGTGGTCCAAGTGGACAAATACAAGATTCTCTGAGAGAACATAGCAGTGGATGAAAATTACTGTCTATGGCAACTTTACAAGCAAAAACTGAATGTCAGATTACATTGTACAGGGATGCTTATAGAAAAAATAATCCTTAACAGAGGAAACAGAAAAAAGCATTGTGCATCTGTATTAAATACTTTTTTTCTTTATGAAACCTGGAAACATGTGTAAAATTCTTTGAACACTTTGATCATAGACGCTACAGAAATAAACACTAAGGGAATATTTTTCTTTTCGTTTTCAAGTCACATAAACAGTTGTATCTGGAAAAAAACCTTCAAATATCAGTAGGCTTTCCATTGTCTGTAAAACTTCTTTCTTTCCCTGTCATTCGTATCCTTCCTTTGGGAGAATTATGAACCCCTAAATAGAATGGCGTAGTTACCCAACATTTGAAATTAAAAAGCAACAGTTTGCATTTGCAATATAGATCATTTCAGGTTAATGGCAACTTTTGCTTATGTAAAAAATAAATACACTGAAATCTGTCATTCATACTGTGAACAAAACAAAGGAGAAATATTCATAGAACCAGTGATTCATAGTTATTTTTGTTGGGGTGAAAAACCATCTCTTGAGAAGGACAATGGTTCAATGAACAAATGCCACAGTGCATGGGGTGACACAAGCTACATCCGCAGCTGAATGGAGGAGGAAAAAAGTTTTTTTTACAAGGACAGTTTTGATGCAATTGAGATTACATGTATAAAACCCTACTCATTGTTGATGAGTAATCTGATGTTATGATGGTCCTTTGTTTGAGATACATTCTGACACCTAATTCCCCTTTCCACCCCCCAAATAGAATGTTTGAAGTTATTCTTTATTAATGTTTTCTGTATTGCTTCCACAACTTGGGGTCCTTCTAAGTGCCACACCCGATTCTAGCAACTGGAATGTACTGTGACTCCTCCCAGGGACAATTTTCAGAGTGTTTGTATTGAAGCAGAGAATGTTAGCGGTGGACATGGCTTTTAAGATCATCTACTCCCTTATTTTACAGATGGAAATGAAATCTTGAGGAGTTTAGTTACATATCTGATAGGTTGCGGAGCTCCAATTAGAACTCAGAGAAGAGGTGAAACTATGAGAAAATTTGTACGTATGAAGAATTTACTGGGATAGCCATGGAATACACTTTATTTAATTTTAGTCCTTACAATAATCCTACATCATGGGCAAATCCTTATTTTTAGGTGAAGAGATTAAGGCCAGAAAAACAAAGAATACCAGTCCAGATCTGAGTTTACTGGCTTTTCACTCATTCACTCACTCAACTCACTTAAAAATATCTATTGAGAGGCTGTCTGTGTTAGGCACGTGCTGAGGATAGAAAGGTGTGCAAACATAATGGATTCCAACCTCAAATTGCTTATGATTTAGCTGCAGAGATAGGCATTAATTAGGCAATCACACAAAAAAGATGTAAAATTACACTGATAAGAGCTATGAAGGACAGAACAAGTCTTTTGTACCACATCATGATGTAAAAGCAGAGCAGAGCAGTCCCCAGGAATGGGGTCCTTGCAGAGGTTTGACCAAGTGCCAACCTCTTGGAGAACGAGTTTGGGAGAGAGGCTGGACCAGTTGGTAGGATGAGAACAGATGAACGAGGTGCCATCATTTGACTGATTTCTCTGGGGCTTCATGGTCTTGCTTTCACACCGTTTCCTCTAGTGATTTTTCTGTCATAGTTTTAACAATAGTTATATCAACATATTTTTCTTGAAAAAATTGTAAGAAAGGCTTTGCTTTGTGAAATTGTGCTCAGGGGAGTGACAGCTTGCTTTGCTCTCTCCTAACCACATTTCTGAGTCTTGGTAAAACTCCATGGAAATTGTTTGTGACATTGACAGCGGCTTCTCCTTACTATGAACTGTGATCCTAAAAAGTAAGTTGGCTTGCCTATCGATGGGTGAATGTTTGTCTGTCCATCTATCTGTCCATCCATCCATCCTCATATCCATTTCTTTTATTGGTTCTTCCCTGTTTCTGACACAATTGAATTCTAAAGAAGGTTTTGTCATTGGTTGTGGTGACTGTCAATTTTGTTTGTTTACAAGACAGAAATCAAAAGGTACATGGAAAATGAAATGATTTTGCTTTGAAAAAATGGTGGAACCCTAAATGAGTACTGTTTTTTTTTTTAATTTCCACTGTTGTCTTTATAAACTGTGTGTAGTACAATTTTATTTTTCTCTTTTGGTGCTATCTTTCCAGATATATTTCCTTGCAAATATATGCATATACTTATTCATTTTTATGAAAATGATATCATACTCTATAAACATTTTTGTGGCCCTTTTTCCTCTTAGCAATATATCACAAATATTTTTAGTTCAATTAATAAAGCTCTTCATAAGACTTTTAATGGCTGCATGACATCCCACTGTAAGAATGTGCCATAATTCAGTCAATTTAATTAATTTAATTAATCTCCTTTTGTTGGGTGCAGTTCAGAATTTCTCCATTCTCATCAACTCTGCTGTAATAGACATTCTTGCATGTTCACCTTTGTGTACTTGTCCACTAATTTCCTTCTGATGTATTTCTAGATATGGAATTGTTGTATTAAAGGCTTTTGATATATGCTGCCAAACTGTCCTTTTTTATAAATGGTATCAATTTATGTTGCCACCAACAAAGCATGAGGGTATCTGTCTCGCCACTGATTCCTTGCCATAGTAACACTAAGCAAGGCCAGTGAACGTTTTTTACCATTGAAAACTTTTCCATATATTATTGACTAGTTGCTTTTCTTGTTTTGTGAATTGCTTGTTTATATCCTTTGGCCAATTTTCTACTGAGGTGTCTATCTTTATTTTTTTTGTAAGGGCTCTTTACATAGACAGGACATTTCCCCAGGTTGTCATTTACATTTTGACTTTGATAATGATGTTTTTTGAGTTACAAAATTATAACATTTTGATATAGTCTACATCATTTACTTCTTCCTTTGTGGTTACTGCATCTGCTGTTATATTGAGGAAAGACTTCCATGCTCCAAGTTTATATAGTCATTCTGCATTTTTGTTCTAGTTATTATTTTAAAATATTTATATACACCTGGAACCTATTTTGAAATATGGTATGTATTAGGAATATACTTTTTTTGTTCCAGAGTAGTTAGTAGATTTTTAAAGAACCATTAGTGGACTATTCTGTTATTTCCCCTCTGACTTGAAATGTCATCTTCATCATATACTAAATTTGAATCCATACTTGGATCTGTTTCTTGGCTTTCTCTATTGGTCATTAGTCTGTCTGCAGGTGAAGGCGCCAACATTACATTGTTCAGATTAATATAGGTTTTTTTTTTCTGTTTTTAATTGCATAACGTAAAATTGCATAATGTAACATGAAATTTGTCATTTTAGCTATTTTAAGTGTACAATTCAGTAGCATTAACTGCATTCACAATGTTGTGCAGCCATTGTCAGTATCCATTTGTAGAACTTTTTTGTCGGCCCACACGGAAGCTCCGTACTCATTAAACAATAACTCCTCATCCTTTCTCCTCCCAGCCCCTGGTAACCTCTATTCTTCTGTCTCTATGAATTTCCTTATTTTAGGTACCTAATATAAGTGGAATCATATAATATTTGTCCTTCCGTGTCTGACTTATTTCACTGAGCATAATGTTTTCAAGGTTCATCTATGTTGTATCGTGTATCAAAATTTCATTCTTTTGGGGGCCGCCTGGTGGCGCAGCGGTTTAGTCCGTGCTTGGCAGCCCGGGGTTCGCGAGTTCGGATCCCGGGCGCCCGCTGACGCACTGCCTGTCAGCCAAGCCGTGGCGGCGTCCCATTATAAAGTGGAGGAAGATGGGCACGGATGTTAGCCCAGGGCGTCTTCCTCAGCAAAAACGGGAAGATTGGCAACAGATGTTAGCTCAGGGCTGGTCTTCCCCCCACACACAAAAAAATTTCATTCTTTTTAATGACTGAATAATATTCTGTTGTGTGTATATACCATATTTGTTTATCTGTCTGTTGGTTGATGGATATTTGGGTTGTCTCCTCCTTTTGGCTATTGTGAATAATACTGTTATGAACATCAGTGTATGGCATCTGTTTGAAATGTAGTTTTATAATACCCTTAAATATCTAATAGTATTTCCCCTCATTCTTCTCTTTAAATTTTTCCCTAGCTATTCCTGCATGTTTGTCCTTTCTGCTAAATTGGAAAATAATTTGGTTGGTTTCCTCCCTCGAATCTCAAATGCTTTTGGAATTTTTTGGTATCATATTGAACTTATACATTAATTTTGGCAGAATTGATATTATTGCAATATGTAGACTTCCCATTCAAGTGTTATGTCTTATGTCTCTATTGTTTAAGTTTAAATAATTATGCCCTCAGTAGAGTTTTGGGCTTATTAGTATAGCTGTTCTGCTTTTTTTGTTAAGACTGTTCTTAGATATTTTATAATTTTTGTGATTATTTTTAGTGGGATAGTTTCTATTTTATTTTCTACTGCTTATTGTTGGTACATAGGAAAGCCATTAATTCTTGTATGTTAATTTTTGTTACCAAGTACATACTTGAATAATGTGTATATGATAAATTTTAAACTGTTAGTTAATATTTTAAGTTGATAGTGTGCTTGGGATCTTCTCTGCATGGGTTGCTTTTGTGTTTACTAGATACATATTTAACATTTGCATTAAACATTTAAAATTTGCTTTAAAAGATAAAATGGTTGCTGCAGATCCATATTATAGGCAATAGCAGTATTTATCTTAAAGTTAGACAACTCTTTTCTTTAGGAAAACTCTTAGTGGATCTTTTGGTCACAGAATTCCTAGATGGGTGAAGATTGAAAAGGAAAATAAAGCTGTTCTGCCTGGTAAAATAACAGACACATTCCTAAATTCCTCTGCCATCTGAAGAGGAAGGGTGTGGGGAACCCCCAAAGATGAGAAGAGAAGAAACCATGGGGAATAATGGCCTCAGTGGGGAGAGGAGTCCCATGAAAATATAGCTGATAAGAAATTCCTTGTAAAGGGACTGCCGAGGAAAAGTGATATTTGGTAATAAATTGTAAGTTGATTCCTGTCTGCCCTGTTGTGAGTTGTTCTAGAATATAATGTATTAATAGAAAATTTGAGGTGTAGTGAGGCCAACAGATCGGCAAATGATTGCCATTGAAAAGATAGTTTATTACTCACAGTTCCCAAGAGAAGTGGACACCCTATGTCACCTGGGGCCACATGAGGAAGCACCAGGCTTGGTCAAGAAGCAGAGGAAGGGGGAGGAAACATGGGCAAGAGGTTATTGTGGTTTCCTTGGGAAGGAACAGTTGAGGCAAGGTAAACAGGCTTAGATTGCTAGTTTGAATAATTGTAGCAGACCTGAGACATAGGGGCTGTCACTAGTTGTCTGGGGGTGATAAGGGCAGGTGGGTAGTGGCCAGGAGTATGAAAGCCCTATAAAGAGGTGGTTGGGGGTGTGGACTCTGTATTGGTTGATCTGTATTTGAAAAGCATTCTGCCAAGAGGAGGACTTCTTTTAAGGGGGCAGGGGTGATGAGGGAGGCAGGAGGCCAAGGCAAGATGGCTGAAGCATATTATTGAAGCATATTATATTGTTCAGGACAAAGCATATCCAGCATATGGCATGTAGGGCAGATATTAAAGCATCAAGTTTACAGAAGCTAGAAACATGGTTAAGACATGGTCCTTCTCAGCTTTTCTAAACCTCCAGTAAAGTTCTGTTATATGCAACTGTCCTGTGTTAACGGTACTTTGGGGAATAAAAGAAACAGGACTATTTTCCATGTTGCAGATGTTGCTACAGGAAGTGAACATAGTAGGAAATCAGAGTGAAAGGTGACCAGGAGAAATATAAGTGCTCCTCACCAAGAATTCTCAGAAATACTGAGGAGGGCTATGGACATCATGTGGGATGGAGGCTCAAGTCAACTTACTTGGAAAATATATTCTTCAAGAAGGCTAGAGGAGTTGGACACACCCAACAGTAGGTCCTTGGGTTACGATGGTAGGAATTATAAATTCTGGAGGCTTTAGGGAGTGGGTTGAGGGCTGGTCTGTTCCTATAGAAGGGCTCCCTTACAAAAGTGATTCTTAGGGCTTTTAAGGGTCATGGTCATGGATTTTGGGAATCTGATAAAAGTGGTGCACTCTCTGTCCATAAAAATGTACAATATGTTATATATCACTTCAGGAGCTTAACAGAAGCCCTAGAGCCTATCTATAGATGCTGGTCCACGAATCTTGGGTGAAATATCTCCCAATATCACAGATAGAAGTCATAGGAAAAGAAATGAACACTATTTGTTCTCCCTAAGTTGGTCGTGATACACCGGATCCAATTATGCATTTTTGATACCTCCACATGATAACTGAGAATACTACTTTTTCTTTAATCAGCTCTACTGGTTGGGTCCTTACCTTTAATGTAGTGTAAAGTCAGGTTGACTTAGAATGATAAAGATAGGACTTTTATCATAAGTGCCAGGGCAGTTTTTTACTATTTATTATTAAGACATAATTTCTCTCTGCAACCAGTCAGGTTATAAGACTCATTTTTTTACCCTTGTTTCTATCCAAGAGTGTGAATCACGTCAGAAAATCTAGTTATTTTTGTTTCTGAGTAGAAGTGAAGAAATATGATTACCAAAAGGGAGATTTTATCTTTAAGTTATTGAAAAGTTTTCTGAATAGTCCAAAGGAGAAATAAAAATCACATAATGGAATAATGAAAGACTGCTTGACATTTTTCTTAAAATTTTAATAAGAGGTAATTTGATGACTTACTGCTGACTCGTACCTGCCTTGGGACCATGAATTAGCAGTAATTTCACAGGTAAAATGATACCTAGAGGGAATAAAACAAAGCAGTCTATAAGGGTCTCATAAGACACAGTTCAAGGGTCTCCATTTATCTACTTATCTATCTTAAATTGCAGTAAGGAGGTGTTGTATAATAAAAATTTGTCTGGTCTTTGCCCTAGGTTCCTGGGAGATTTTAACCCCTTGGAATTTCCCCAGTGACATAAGTATCTATTATTCATGGAGGGCCCCTCAGACCATGCCTGAGTTTATGCAAATGAGAAGACACATGATGGGGCCCCTAAGTAGTTTCAGGAGGGGGATGGCCACACTGGAAAGACCAACTACATGATTAGAGGGTTGCAGCTGTGATCCAGGTGATGTCAGCCCGACCTCTGGGGAGTGGGGAGGAAATAGAGACTGAATTCAATCACATGGCCAATGCCTCAATCAATCATGCCTACTTAGTGAAACCCCAATAAAAACTCTGGACACCAAGCTCACGTGAGCTTGGTGAGCACATCAATGTGCCAGGAGGATGATGTGTCCTGACTCCACAGGAAGACGACATGGAAGTTCCATGTTTGTGAACTTCCTAGAACTCACTCTACAGATTTCTTCTTTTGTCTGGTCTTGATTTGCATCCTTTAAAATAAAACCATAATAAATATAGCACTTTCCTGAGGCCTATGAATCTTTCTATTAAATTATCAAACCTGAAGGGGCTAGTGGGAACCCCTGAATTTTCAGCCAGTTGGAAAGAAGTGTGGGTGGCCTGAGAACTGCAGAGCTTGTGGCTGGTGTCTGAAGTGAGGGGGTTCTTGTGGATGATTGTGCTCTCAACCTGTGAAGTATGTGCTAACTCTGGGTAGTTGGGTGGTTGGCATCCAAATTGCGTTGCAGAAGGAGTTCAGGTGGACATAAGCAAAACTTCCCTTGATAAGGTGGTTAGACATTGGAACTGGCTACACACTGAATAGGCAATCATCTGCCATGTTCAAAGTGTTGCCTTGACTATATATAAGAGATATGGACTAAATAAACTATCATGAAATTTTACCCAGCTATGTAGTTCTGAGATCTTATAGCCAACTTTTTTTTTTTTTTTGGTGGGCACAGTTAAGGATTTACCATTTTTTGTTGTTAGTTAACGATTATAATAACAATTCAGTATCTAAAATTGGTAATAAATTTATACAAGTATGTCAGATGGACATCTGTAGATCTCTATAATAGGAAGAGAGTTCTACAATAATTTTGAAAGGACTAGAAAGATTGATGAAGTACTTATTAAAAAATACTATGTGGTAAAGTAGAAATACTGTTCTGATCTTAAACATGACAATGTGTTGTCACAGATCTTCTACTATTTACATACTACTTCCTTGATATTTGTCAGTAGTTATTTTAATTTAAAAGTTGCCCTTTAAATATATAGATCCTCTAACCAAAAATTTAAAGATTTGAGTATTTGGGCATTTGAATAGGAAAACAAATATCCAGTTATTCTAGACTCAAAAATAAAGAACTAAGGAACACTTGTATTAAATTCACCTGTAGATAATATCTTCTCCACATAACAAGTAGGAATAAGGATATTACCAGAGATGTTTTCCAACCCCTGAACCACTAATGTTGGGCTGTAAGTCATTACAAAAGTTCCAACATGGAATATTTGTTTAGTGTGCTCAGGTGATGGATAAATACGGAGTACTAAAGAACCACAGAAACAATGGAGCAAACAGAATCTCTAGAGATTGTGATGAGTGCAAAGCCCTCTCTAGACAAATATATGAAGTATGTAAAGTTTGTCTTCAGTGCCATTCCAGGATCTGGTCTTCCCTCCAAGCACCTTCCTCCCTCTTTTCAGTTTCCCAATGCGATCAAGCTATCCAGGCAGACCAGGGCCTCCCACCCAGAACACTCTCTTCTCCTTCCCCTCATCATGAGTAACTCTCAGTCATCACACTGGGAAGGTCTGACTCTTCTTCAGCTGTTACTCACTGATAAGTACAAAATGTTATTCCTCCATAAGACTGTTTCCTCAGTCTCTTATGTGGTGTGAGTTGAGCTGTGACAAGAAATGTTTCCTTTTTACCACCTAAATATATTTCCTGATATATTTCCTCAATCACACAATTAACCTAGTTCCCAGAGTTTTGAAGTTTTTTTGATTTTTAATAGATATCTATTAAAATATACTTTAAAACTCTACCAGTCAAAGCCAGCTAGTTGAAGGGGTGGCAATAGAGTAAGGGATAAAGGCTGGAGGTTGGGGGGCGGGCTGATTGTCAGAAAGTGGGTTTCTGTTTGGCTATGGGGCTTTGGAAGAGCTCTGGAAGAAGAGGTGGAAGACTGCCTTGTTGAATGGAGTTAATTTATAAAACTCTAACATTAGGGCTTAGGCATTGCCATGTGAAAGGAGACCTGGAGAAAAATATACACGTAACTGTGTGACTGTCTCAAGATCACCCAGAGGAAGGTGATCTTGGTCAATGTTCTACAAATGGAAAAGCAGATCAAATTAGCATGTGGTTCAGGAGGAAATGAGACACAGTGGGAAAAGCATGGGCTGCTTCTGGTCTCATGTTTGCCATGGGGCAGCTGTATGAATTTGGTCCAGACATTTAACCTTCCTGGGTCAGTATCTTCAAGGGTGACATAAGGAGGTCAGACTAGATCACTGATTTCTAAAGCATCTTCTGGCTCTCACATTCTCATCAGAAATCCACTTTCTGATAATCTTGAATAGGTTGAATGTGATTCACTCCTTCTTTGTGAGAAGAAAGAACACTACAATACAACACAATACAATACAATGCAATGCAATGCACTAGATTTTGAGCTCCTCCTTCAGTGAAATCTCCCATTTCTTGAAAAAAATCCTATATCTCTGCCTTCTATTGTTCAAGGGCCACAATACTTAGCATATATCATCTTTCTCTTCTACTTTGATAATGATTTTTTTCTTAAGCCTTTCAAATCCCCCTTGTTTTTGGTTTAAAAATTCAGGAATACAGCTTTCATATGTCTTTGGTCTTAGGTCATCTCCCAAGATAAGGTGACTGTGGGCAGCAGTAGATCCTGGAAACAAGGTCGGAAGCAAGACTGAAATAGCAAAGGTGAGTCTAGGGTTTAGCTTGAGAACAGAGCAAGCGATAACCTTGCCTTAGAGATGAAGAGCAAGTTATCAGTCAGGAGCAAGCATTGAATCAGGGAGCAGGAGCAGACAGAAGCAGGATCCATAGAGCGAGGAAGCTCCAAACCACAGAGAATGCCTTATATAATCCCAGATGCAACAGGACCCAGTGGAGGGCTTTTCCAGGGCATGATCAAGCCAAGGTTTAAAAGCTGCTGCTATGTAGACACTGACTACTCTGGACAGATTTTGCTCTACTGAACTTGAGATAGAATTATAGAGGAGATATAATGGACATGTGTTTGTGTGGGAGGGACAGGGAGTGGTGAGTGATTGGCCTAAGAGGTCAACTAGTCTTGAATGCTTGGATATTAAAATATCTTCAAAATCATCCTGGATAGGTAGTTTTTTTTTTTTTATCATGACTATCTTACACTATTTCATCTGCAAAGAAACAGCTTTTATACAGCAGTTTATGTTGAGATTGTGCCAACAGGGACTTTCAAATTTTGCCTAATTGGATTAGGGAACCAACATTATCTCTTGTTATCCCATTTAAGTCTCACAATGATCCCATGAGATAGGTATGGGAATGAGGAAAATGACTTTCAAAGAGGTTAAGTAACTTGTCCAAGACCAATTTGAGGGGACATAATGGACCTGGGATTCAAATACAAACACGTCAGAGCTCCTAAAACCCAAGGAAGCCTTACCACCGTATGTACTGTACTCAGTGTGGAACGGGAGTGGTTTCTCTTTTAGAACATTGTAACTATGGTGGCATGAAAGGTTGAGTTAAGGTTCTCTCCATTTTCTTTTTTTTGCCAGAATTCTCAGATTGTTATATTGGTGGAACTGTGTTACTTTTGGCAAAGGGTGATAAACTAAAATAAAAATAATCTTTATAAAAAATATCCTTAGGGTTTCCCTTACAGTGAAAATAGGTTAGCAAGAAAAGCTTCTGAATACTGAAGCAAGTGTCTGTGTGTCTACCACTCCCCCTCCAAGAGGATGAGCTAGTGAGAACAATAAGTTTTTCAGTGGTAGCCAAGAATAGAGTTAACCACTGGTGTAAAGGGTGCCAGTGTCCTGCCTCCCCTTCCTGAGCTCTGTGTGTGTGTGTGTGTGTGTGTGTGTGTGTGTGTATTTGTCTGAGCATATGCATGTAATAACTTTATACTCCAGATAGGCTAGGAGTGTGTAAGTGCTTTCCCTCCCAAGTAAGGCCTGAGGAGAAATCCAAGCTTTGCAGAGAAGCCCCCTTCCAAAGTCTGGTTTGCCAGTGGCAAATGCCCACAGGGAAGATCTGGGCAAAGAGTGCCTGAGGCTGTGGACCCTGAGGAGTGCAGGGGAACATTAGAAAGTTTCCCATGTTCTCAAGAGAAGGGTAGGATTGGCTGAGAGAAGCCTGATGGATTAGAAGTGGCCTCCAGTCAGAAATAAAGGGAGGTCATGATGAAGGGAAGCAGTCAGCAGATGCAGCATGGACCATTTGAAGGAGAAACCACAGCTGGAATAGATGCTCGCCACTAAAGATCCAGCAAGATGAGATATATCTTTGTGGATGCCTGGACAGAGAACTATCAAGAACCAGACACCTCATCTGCTGAAGCACAGACACTTCCATAAATTCTCCAGCACTTATGCCGCTGGGTAAGAGTGGAATGGGGGTTCCTGGATTTTACTGGGAAAAAAAATTCCTGAAATGACTGACTGAAAACATGGAATGGTTGAGTAATTGTTGATTTGGCTGAGTTTACCTAGAAATTATTAGATTAAACTTTCTGTTATTGGGCAGTATTGGAAGCTCAGGGCAGAAATTAAATTCAGTTATAGCAAGATAAAATACAGTTTTGCATATTTGAGTTTATAACTGTAATAATCTATTCCCCTCTGTGCAATAGTACAAAACAAATCAGAATATTTCCCACCTGCCCCCATGTTTTTCCATTGATTTCTCTCTTATTTCCTCCCACACAGGTTGAATTGCTAGGCTGTCCCTGTCAGCTTTCTTGGATTTAGAGGCCAGGAGCTCCAGGGGACTTGGAAGATGCCAGGTTGTTAGTTATTATTGTAATAACTGTTCAGTTAAATAAAAGCTCTATGAATTTGTATATTGAAAAATTTCAGATAGTTCCTATTTGTTTTAGCTTTCTTCCTTTTGCAATAAAAGCTTTCTATTTAATTATTAATTTGGCTGTTATTTCTGGCAATTCTTGGCTATAAATAAATGTTTTCAAAACATTATCTACAAACCACTAAGGGTCTTTTTTGTAGTGGTAGAGCTGTTATATATGAAATTGTTGACTCTGTAAGTAGTATTTAATCAGAATAAATACTATTAATGTAAATTAAATTTAAATGATAGCTTCTTCATGATTTTGGAAGGACTGGGAACAAAAATACAATTTAGACAAAACTTGTGATGTCTTATTGTGATTGGATAACCAAAGGGATTATGCTATTTGCTAATTATAATGAAAACAGAAGTCATTATTAGAGATTGTGATGGTCAGTTCTGTGGGTCAACTTGGCTAGTCTATGGTACCCAGTTATTCAATCAAACACTAAGTCTTGCCGTGAAGGTATTTTATAAATGTGGCTGACATCTACAATTAGTTGAATTTAAGTAAAAAAGATTATCTCTGGTAATGTGGGTGGACCTCATTCAATCAGTTGAAAATCAATAAGAACAAAACTGAGTTTATCCTGAGGAAGAAGAAATTCTGCCTCCAGACAGCAGCATCAGCTCCTGCCCAAGAGTTTCCAGCCTACCAGCCTGCCCCACAGATTTCACACTTGCCAGCCCCCACCATCTTATAAGCTCATTCCTTGAATTCTCTGTTTCTCTGTCTCAAGTATATATATCACTCTCAGGACCAAAATCTGTATCAGTCAAGGAAAACAGAACCAGTATAACCAGTATAAGTTCTGTATTCCTTGACTGATACAGATTTTGGTCCTGAGAGTGGTTCTAGAGGAACAGAATCTTAAGGATGAGTTTTATGAATTGGTTCTGGGTTTTCTGGAATTGGTTATCTAATATGATTGGACTTAAAGGCACAAATGATTCTATTTTCAGTGGTGAAGGAGGCACTGATAGTCCATGGCATGATTCGGCAATAGAGATATGCAGAATACCACCACTGGATACTCCTAATCAAATAGTTATAAGAGGCAAGGTTCTGGGTGACCATGTATCTGGAACCTTAGAAAACTGTTGTCAAACTAGTGAGATTGGCTGGTTGCTCCTAATTGCACTGGAGAAAGTAGGGAAAGAAAAAAAATGAGCTCAGAGCTTCAAATTCCCAGCTCAAGCTCTACATAAATGACCTGAAACTTTCTATGTCTACCCTGAAAGAAACCCTGATCTCCTGTAGCTTCAGAGCTGAGATTTATGAAAACTAAGCTTTGGGCATTATTCTAGAAGTGGCTGAATTACAATACAAGTTGAATTTCTAACCTTGTAAGATGTCTTCTGTTAAAATGAGGCATTGATTGGGAAGGAATGGGATCCTAAAAATTAGAATGGGACATTTGGGTAGATCCTGATGAAATCCCTAAATTCTGCTGAGTTTTCTTTGCCACCTTGTCTAAGGATGTTAACCCTGCCGTGCCTGAAGAACTTGTAATGGCTTCCCCTGAGGTAGTTGTATTGAAAGACACTGCTGATTCTTCTGAATGATCTTCTAATTTACACAGACAGAAATCTGGAGAAAATATATGGGAATGGATATTAAAGGTGTGGGGTAATGGTGGAAGGAACATAAAGTTGGATCAGGCAGAATTTATTGATATGGGCCCACTAAGTAGAGATTCTGGATTCAGTGTTGTAGCTCAAGGGGTTAGAAAGGACTCTAACAGTTTGTTTGGTTGGTTGGCTGAAACAATGACCAAAAGGTAGCCTACACTAAATGAAGTTGAAATGCCAGAACTGCCTTGGTATACTGTAGAGAAGGGTATCCAAAGGGTTAGGGAGATTGGAATATTAGAGTAGATTTATCATGAAAGACCTGTTTATCTCCCCCAGAGGATGCCCTTTCACCATGGCTATGAGAAACAGCTTTGTGAGCAGAGCCCCAGCATCCTTAAAGTGCTCTGTGATCATTCTTCTCTTTAAATCAGAAATTGTAGTGGGACCTGCTTCCACTGAACTGGAATCCTTAAATGCACTGAAGATAATTGGATCCTGGGGTGGTAGAAGCCAAATGGTAGTACTTAATTGCCAGAGACAAGGTGGGCATGGTTACTGTAAGGGACCTCTAGAATATAACTTCCACAAAATCATGGGTCTTGTCTGTTTTATTTATGGATCCATCTTCAGAACCTAGAAGAGTGTTTGGCACATAGTTGATATTAAAAAATATTTAATGAATGTATTTTCTAGTCTTCATCTGGCTTATGCTGATTTCAATAAGACATTAAATAAGAGCCAATACTTTGGAATCTCCTGTTTCTAGGATTGGCTATATGAATCTTAATAAATATTGACTAAATGAGATAAGATACATGAAATAATAGCGTCCAACACAAGGTACTCAATAAGTGATACTTGTATCTGAAATCTGCAGTGCTGCCGGCATTCTCTTCATTCAGGCAAAATCATTCATTAAGCACCCATTATGTTTCAGGCCCTTGGTCAATGCTGTGGATACATGTATGAATAAGATATGAACATCGGCTTCAGTAAGTTGAAGTTTTTATTTAAGGGGATCAGAGAGGAAAACAAATATTGAAACCCAATGTGATAAGTGCTTTAATAAGGCCTAAGTTTATGGTGATCCCAGAGTTGGTTGCTAAAGTTAGGAAGAATGAGTTCTTAAGGAAGGTTTCATAGAAGGGGAGCTACTTGAGTTGAGGGATGAGTAGAGCATTCTGACAGGGAAACAGCATTTGAAAAAGCAAAGAGATATAAAACTAACTGCTGGGCTTATGGAATTAATAGATTGGGGATTCCTAGTTAGTAGGGTAGGGTGGAAGGAGTCCCATGGTTGAGATGAGTTCTACACTGTCCAATATGGTAGCCACTAGCCTCATGTGGCTGTTGAGTCCTTGAAATGTGGCTAGTTTGAGTTGAGATGTGCTGAGAGTAAAGTACACACTGGATTTTGAAGAGTTAGTAGGAAAAAATGTAAATGATCTCATTAATAATTTTTCATGTCAGTCAAATGTTGAAATGGTAATGTTTTAGATATATTGGGTTAAAATATATACCTAAAATTAATTTTACTTATTTATTTTTACTTTGGAAAATGTGGCTTCTAGAACATTTAAAATTACATATGTGGCTCCCATTTGTGGGTTGCATTAAATTTCTATTAGATATTGCTGGGCTGGATCATGGTTGGATCGGCACGTGCCTTGTCCTATGAGCAATAGGAGTCTTTGAAAGGCCTTAAACAGAGCAGCATCATGACCGTTTGGCTTTGAGCAGCTGATTTAGGAGGTGGTGTGGAGGATGTCATGGAAGGAAGTGGGACTGCAGGAATTGGGAGTGTGTTGCAAGAGCCCAGGTGAAGGATGAAGGGGTCTGAACTGAGGCGGTGGCAGTGTGGATGGTGAAAAGAGGATCTAGCAGGGTATGAGTCAGTTATGGGTTGAGTTGTGTCCCTTGAAAATTTTTATGTTGAAGTTCTAAACCCCAGACAGTGACCATATTTGGAAATAGGGTCATTGCAGATGTAATTAGTTAAGATGAGGTCATACAGGTGTAGGGTGGGCCCTAATCCAATATGACTGGTGTTCTTACAGAAAGGAGAAATGTGGACACAGACACACACACAGGGAGAATGCCGGGTGAACATGAAGGCAGAGATCCAGATGATACGTGTAGAAGCCAAGGAACATCCAAGATTGCCCGCTAACCACCAGAAGCTGAGAGAGAGGCCTGGAATAGATTCTCCCTCACAGCCCTCAGAAGGAACTAACCTTGTTGGCACCTTGATTTGAACTTCTAGCATCCAGAACTGTAGACAATAAATTTCTGTTGTTTAAATCACCTAGTTGTGGTATTGTGTTTGTGGAGCCCTAGAAAACTAATATAGTCTGTCTCAAAATTTCAAGTTTTATTTAGATGGAAAATGAAAATTGCCTAGGGTAGCACATGGGGGTGAGTTCTGCTGTGAAAGGGGCCCTGAGTTTTTCACAGCAGTGGACCGGACTTCAAGGAAATCCTTCTTTCCAGGCTTATAGAGGTCGGAATGGAGAGAGTTAGGCCCTGGGAACCTGGGTCAATCATCTGTACTTTTCCAGTGACTTGTGTACAAGGGGAAGGTGAGAAGTCAGAATGATATTCTCTTTCATGCCAACCTCTCTTTTTGGTCCCCATGATGGATATTTCTCTCAGTGTGTTCTGCTGCTGAATTCAGTATTCAGGCCCTGAATCGGACTGAGAAGCTGCAATTAGCATAACTGTCCCTGGGTCTCAGCTTCCTGGAGCCAGTTACAGGTGACTGTAGAGCTGAGGAAAGTCTGGTGTTCAACAGTGGGTGGTCTTCCTCCCTCTGTACTCATTGTGTTTATGTCATTGAAAGGAGTTAGGTTTTAGGAAACAATTTTTTCCACCCTGTTGGTCCTTCAACTTCAACTACTCCCAACAAAAAGTTAGCCTTGTTTTTATGGATAATCCATATTCATGGCCATGTGGTGTATATTTAACAATTATACACATGCTTCAAGTGATCTCATGATTTAAAAAATACAATAATTTTAATAGTTCTTATTAATTTATTAATCTATAATTTATTACTTTATAACAATATATTATTGTTTTACCTAATTTTGAGCAGGATATGAATATACTTACCAGGTAAAAATGAAACATTTTATTGAGGTATGACTTAAAGTGCACAAAGCTTAAGTTTACAGCTTGATAATTTTTACCTATGTGCAGATTCATGTAACTATCACCCATATTAAGGCATATCACATTTCCAGAAGGCTCCCTCCTGCCCCTACTTGGTCAATTCTCTCCTCTAAAAGTAACCACTATACCTCTGTAATCATAGGTCACTAACAGGTATAATTTTAGTGACTTCGTATGCATTTATAGATTTCTCTGTATCTGGCCACCTGCATGTTTTTATTTCAGAGTGGTGTGGCTTTCATAAAAGCCATTGAAAACAATGAAGTGGCAGTCATAAAAATTTCCTTTATGTACACATGTTCACGTCCTATAAGACCTTGGGGCAAATCTAAAAGAAATCAAATGCAAGTAGAATGACATTTAATTTCTGCATCTTCTATGTATTCTAATTTAATTGTTCATCTACTGAGCAGAATCTGCCATGTGCTATGAAAAAAATGCAAATGAGGACTCTGTATGTGTGTGCATGTGTGTGTATTGTTTGATGTTTGTAACAGAAAGATGTATCTATTCCATTATCTCTATTGTGGGATGGGAAAAGAGAATAACCTAGGTAAAAATCTGCATTTGGAGAGTGCAAATTTTGTAGGCCAAGTAGTCTTTGTAAGCATATTGATTTTTAAGGACGATTTGCAAAGCTGCCCTACCTCACATTCATGCTGCTGGCTTAGGTCAGAGCACAGCAGTCATCCTTGTGAGTGTTGAAGCCTTACCTATTGAACACATTTTCTTTAACTGAGATATTTGTTGGAGGTTTCAAAAAACCCATATTTGTGGCAGTTGTGTGCATCTGCAGATATTGTCCGAGTGAGAGCAGTAATGGAGAAGTAGAGAGGATCTGACTTAAGGAACTGTCTTAGCTCAGGCTGCTGTAACAGAGTACTGTAAACTGTGTGGCTTAAACAGGAGACATTTATTTCTCACAATTCTGATTGCTGGGGAGTCCAAGATCAAGGTGCTGGCAGATTTAGTATCTGCTGAGGGCTCTCTTCCTGGTTTGCAGATGGCTGCCTGCTTGCTGTGTCTTCACATGGCAGAGAGAGAGATCATCTCTCTTGTGTCTGTTCTTATAAGGGCACTAATCCCATTCATGAGAGCTCCACTCTCATGACCTAGTTACTTCCCAAAGGCCTCACCTCCAAATACCATCACACTGGGGATTAGGGCTTCAATGTATAAGTTTTGGTGGGGGGACACAAACATTCAGTCCATAGCAGGAACTCAATAGACAACTTACAAAAATGCATTTTGATTCCACTTATTTTGATTGTAAATTTCTTGATGGCAGAGAGTTTTCACATCTTATGCTTCTTCTCTAGCCCCTTCAACACAGGATGTTAACTGACAAATACTTGCTGATATTTTCATTTTGATTTGGCTTCAGTTGATGTGGTAGAAGTCTACTGACTACAGTTGCACATATAGTGCTAAACTGTTGACCTCAAGACTCCTGTTGCTTTACGTGCCACTGTATGTGGTATTACCATGTTTAGATTTTTATAAAGTTCTGGGTCCCTTTCACTCAAGAGTTGGGATATTTGCTTCACATTTTTGGGGGACTTGCTCCTAAATGTAAAAGTTTGCTCAGCATGAGACTACAGTAAGAGAACAGGTAAAAATCTTTCCTGCTCTAAAATACGTATTTATCCCTATAGTAGAGGCATTTGGTGAGGAAAGACAAACAGTCCTGCCTTCAGAGTGGGGCTGACTTTATAGCATATTATCTTCCACTGAATCCAGAACCTACCTGTCTCCAGGTACTCTGGTGCTCCGCCCTAAAGGTCCTTCTTTTGTTCTCTGCCTATTACTCTGAGTCATGCAGTTTTCCCAAAGAGATTTTATTTATTTAGCAAAACATTTGCCTTCCTGGGACAGCCTTATTTACGAGGTGTCTGTTGTGTGAACCTCTAGGGAATAGCCATCACACGGTGCTGCCCTAGTGGACGTAAACCATACAGACAGCTCTGCACAGATCACTCTGCACACCACGCAATGAGCTGGCGCAGGAGCTCTTTGTTTTAACACACTCGTGAAGCATCATGAGATCGCAAACCATTTACAAAGCATTTGATGGAGTTGCCTTAATACAACAATTGCCTTAATCTATTAGGCCCCGCAGCCACTGCTGTTCAGCATGGTTATTGTGGCTGTCACTTTACCTGGTTCTGTTATGTTTATGTACTCCTGTTCTTTTCAAAGTGCTTCCCAATATGCCTAAAGATATTAATTCTGTGCAGGAATCCTGTGAGGGAGACCAGATTTTATCCCAATTTAAAGATGAATAATGATGGCAAAATGGGAGTTGAGGATGAGGGTGTATGTATAAAACAGGCAGAGGTTTTGTCTGCACATACAGGCAGAGGCAGATTCTCAATTCTTTATGATTAGCTTTACAGCAGTGTATGAGCGGGCTCTTCAGTATTTGCTAGCGTCCTTTGGGAATGATCTGTATCTTTCTTTGGAGGGAGTGATTATACTACCTGTATCAGTTTCCTAGGGCTGCTGTAACAAAGTGCAGTAAACTGGGCAGCTCAGAACAACAGAAATTTATTGTCTCACAGCTCTAGAGGTTAGACGCTCAAGTCAAGGTGTTGGCAGGGCCATCTTCCTGCTGAAACCTGTAGGGAAGGAAACTTTCCTGCCTCTTCCAGCTTCTGGTAGCCCCAGACATTCCTTGGCTTGTGACAGTATCACTCCAGTCTTCACATGGCATTCTCCCTATATGTCTTCACACAATCTTCCCTTTGAGCATATCTATTTCCTCATATTATAAGGACATCACTTATATTAGATGATGGCCCACCCTAATGACCTCATCTTAACTTGACTACATCTGCAAAAACCCTATTTTCAAATAAGGTCACATTCTGAGGTACTGGGGGGTTAGGACTTCAACATATATTTTTTGGAGGACATAATTCAACCCATGATACTGCCTCTTGGAAATTCTGACTAATGGCCTCAAACATGGCACCTGATCAAGCTTGCTTGCTAGACATTGTTCAGTGCTGCTAACAACCAGCCCTGAACCCTGGCACAGAAAGGGTGTACTTTACGGAGGAGAGGTGGGATGAGGAGACACTCATCAGAAGTCTGGACCTTCTTAGTCCCACAATATGTGACAACAGACTTGGATCATAAGCAGCCAGATTCTGAATAAACCACAAGCTAGATGACCCACCTCTGATAATGCAGGCTAAAGTATATTTCCAAGATATAGCTCAATTTCAGTCAGTGCAAATTAATGTTATCAGTAATGACTTACACACACGAAGATTCAATATGTACAGTGGAAACTGCCACTCTTGATGGCTGCATTGCTTGACTCTCCCCTCTGCCATGTTTCTTCTTGCACCTGCCTTTGCTAAGCCTGCTTCCTTGATGTGTTGCCTTGGTTCTATTCTTTCCTATGAGCCAGTTTGCCCGTAGCTTTCCTTCCAAGTGAATGTCATAGATCAGCATGACGAGAAGAATCAAATAGATGCTTAGCTCAGTCTAAGATAAAAGAAATTATAACAAAGAGGAAGTACACATTTATTGGGAATGTGATAAAGGAAATTATGTATTTTATTTAAAAATAAATCTTGTACTTATTTTTCTTATTATAAAAATATATACTATATATTTAAAAAACTTTAAGAAAAAATGGATAAGCATAAAAAGAAAATAAAAAGAATCCCTGATCCCCTCCATAATTCCAACACTGGTGATGAACATGGTTAATGTTTTGGTATATGTCCATCCAGATGCACATGTATAAACATTTTGTTTTTAGAAAATTGGTATTGTATTGTGCATGTGGGTTTATAATCTGCCCTCTCTCTTTCTAACAACATATTGTAAGCATCTTTTCGTGTCATTAAAGATTTTTCTACAATAGAAATTATGTTCCATTGTTGGGATTTACTAAACGAAATTTAATTAGTCCTCTCTTATGGGACATTTTATGGTTGTTTTCAAATGTTCTTTGTTATAATCAATGGTGTTATGAATAGGGTTGTAGTCAATCTTTGGATAGATCCATGTTTATTTCCTGAGCATAAATTCACACAAGTAAAATCAGTAGGTCAAATTTATGCATAATTCAAACTGCCCTCTGGAAAAGTTGGATCAACTTACATGCCTGCCAGCAGTGCTTGAGAGCACATATTTCCTGGCATGTTTGACAATACAGCATAGTAGGATATAAAAAATCATTCCAACTTAGTAAATTAAAAAACAACATTTTAATTTGCATTTGTATTACCATTTATGCTACATAGATCAAAGGAATAAATATAAAGTACATAAGTATAAGGAAATCAAGACTATTAAAGAATTTCCAATGGAAAGAGTAGGATATTGGGACAACTGACTATCCAATTGGTAAAAGACAAATTTTGTGCAATTTATTAGCCATTCATATTTAGTGAATTACCTGTTTCTTTACCAACTTTGCATTTAAGTGTGATTGTCTTCTCTTTATGGATTTTTTAAGTGTTCTTTATATTTTGAAATTTTGAATTTTTCATTTTTCATAACATTTCCCCCAAGTTTTCACATGCCATTTAACTTTATTTGTGGATTTTCTTTTAATACAGAGAAATTTAAAAAATATTTTAGTCAATTTATCAATCTCTTTCTTTTTGGTGTCTTTTAAATCATCAGTCTTAAATTTCTCTTCCAATCTTAAAATTATTTACATATTTTTCTAGGCTTTTTGTGATTTTCTTTTACATTAAAATTTTTAATCCATCTGAATATGTTTGATGTTGTTGTAGGATATGATGTAGCGACCTCATTTTTTTTTCCAAATAGTTAGTTGTCTCATTATTCTGTTCTTTCCATTGGAAATTACATAATAGTGTTTATTTCTTTATATTTATATACTGCATATTTATTCCTTTGATCTGTTATTTCACCAGCACCACGTTTTAATTGCTGAGACTTTATCACATTTTTTAATATCTATGAGTGCAACATTATTCATTACTTATCTCTTTTAAAATGTTCTTAGAAATAATACTTACCCTTCACTTCTTCACTTATTTTAAAACTCAAGAGAAATCAAGAATTATTCAAACCACTGCCTTAAAACTCATACTTTGTTAAATAATCATGTACTTTTATGAAAGTTGATGCTTCTTTCCCCTTTAATAATACTGCTAATTATACAGTAATAACAGGGAGGCCAAACAGGAGAAAGCTACTACTAACTTTGAAAAGGCTAGTCCTGGGTTGGAAACTTGACATCATTAGCCATGTGCCTTGGGAAAGTTAATTCATCTTTTAGAGTCTCAGTTTATCCATCAGTAAAAATAGGAATAATAATACTATATCTACCTCCCAAGGCATTATGAGGATTAAATGGGACAATGTGTGCTAACACAGAGCATGTCACTGCTATCAAGAAGGAGCTCAATAAATGTGAATTTTCCTTCCCTTATACTGGCCTAGGATCTATTGTTTGTAAAACATTTTTATACACATCATCTCATTTGACTCACAAAAGTTATGACTCACTGGCAATCATATGGTTTCTGTGGTATTGAATTACAGGATGATTTAATAAGATATGATGATGATATAATGGCTATTAAATGGTGATCTTATAAAATAATGACTTTTTTAAACTTAAACACATCACTGAAACTTTTGCTACAGTCTTAAGTATGAAATCATTTTAAATAATACCTTGGGATGGCAATATTTTTTACCTTTTCAAGTTGTTGAATGTAAGAATATGTACACTGTTAGTGCACATATTTTTAGCATATCTATTCTATAAAGCAAAGCCCACAAGTATGCAATATGTTTGTAACCAGTTTCTACTGTGTTAATAGCATTGGATTCCTATTACATTAAACACAATTTTTAATTTGAAAATTAATAAAAAAAGAAAACTATTTTCTTCTCAGTTGTGTCAAATCACAGATTAAAGCTCATACTGAATTAGTAATTTGTATTTATAACCACTCTAGAGAAAATAAATGTGTAAACCAATGTAATATACTATGGTCATTAAAACTGTCTTGAGTCATTGAGACTTGAATGTGAATGTCTGTATTATAATGTAGCAACGGTGTGACTTTGGGTAAGTTACCTAACCACTTTGAATCTCAGTTTCTCATCTGTAAAATGGAATAGTGACAGTATCTAGAAAGAAGGCTGTTTGAGGGTAAAGAAAATAACTCTAGACAAATATTTAGCACAGTAAGTTTTCAGTAAACAGTTGTTATTGCTGTTATTAACTGGTGAGTAGCAAAAGCATGCAGCCCCATTGGAAGGAAGAATTTAAAAGAATTTAAAGAAATAATAATGGAAGTTTTCAAATAGTAAACTCATGGCAAATATAACTGTATCCCAAACAGATGTGCACTTTTTAAAAAATCATGGCTGTGTATATTTGGGTAGAGAGAAAGATTAGTTAAAAAGTATTTGAAGAGTTATTATTATTACCACAAAGTGCTAGTAACAAGGATAATGAAAAACAAAGGCTCCAAAATTATTGCAAACAGACCTATATTCACAGGTAGATAAGGCTGAGTCTGAACCCAGAGGACAGAGGTTTGGGATGCTATGAACTTGTAGAGCAATATCCTTTTTTGATTTACACATAAAAACCATGTTTTATTTTGCACACAGATCTTCCAACATTTTCAGAAGCTGTGACAAAAACTCATTTAGGGTGTTGGGTTTCCTAGGTCCTCTCTAAGCTTTTCTTCCTGCACTTAAGCCTTATATGAGCAGAAGATTTAGACTGAAGTAGAGAGAAGACTTTCTTCTCCTTGGCCTTTAAGAGGACATGTTCTGGAAATCTCAGGAGATTTTGGCAGATGCTGCACAGTGAAGTCTGGGATATATACTTTTGTACACAGAAAACTAATGTTCAGAGAACAAGGCCTTAGAAGAGCCACATATGTGAGATAGTTGAAATCACTCAAACCTGCAGCAAAGGTTAGATCCTAGTTTTTGCTTCTTGAGTGTCTGCTTTGTCTTGAAGCAACTGGCAAAATTTCTTGGCCCTGTGAATGTGCAATTCTGTTCTTGAATTAGAGAGAGATGCTTTTGCTCAAGTGGTTTGGAAAGGCTTCTTTTGCTGGTTGTTTTCAGAGTGCGTGAAGCACTAAATTCTGAAGGTCAGAGAAGTCATGATACATTATGGGCAAGCTTGTCAGCTCCTTACTTCATAGTGAGTTCAGAAGGGCATGATGCAGGCAGTCCAGTAAGTGATGGTCATGATGTTCTCTTGCAGAACATTTGGGTTTCCCTACAGGTGTAATCTGTATGAAGTGAGTCATTAGTCATCACATTTTCTGGAAGACTCAGAAGAGAAAAAGTTTAGAGTGAAATTGAATACAGTGTTGTAATTTACTTTTCTTACTCATATGAGAGGATGATGTTTTGCATCAAGCTTGTTCACTGAAAAAGCTTACTATAGCCTGGTTCTTATGCTAAATATTGACTAGAAATGAATAGCATGAGAAGATAAGATGTTTCCAATCTAAATTGGTATTATTTATACTAGGAATGTATGGAGATGCTGTGTGCAAATATGTCCTTTCATAAGGTTAAAAAAAATCGATGGGTGTAGGGGCTGGGGATGCTGGTGGGACAGGGCAATGGGGAGAACCATATAGCCAAAGAAAGGAAAAGTGTACATATGTGCAGGATGAGTAGAGGCCAGAAGGAAAGTAGCGGAAATCTCCTTACCCTAGGGAATTGAGTCTTGTCTGTGCCAGGTATTTGCTAATATTGTTAAGCCATCTGCAAATTGAAGCTCTCAGTAAATATACTAGACATATTCCTCCTGTTTGAATAAAAAACCCACTTTTTCAAGGGCTAAAGAGTGCTTTGAATCTGGTGTTCATTGAGGGTTCAAGGCTTGAAACTTCAGCAAAGACAGATGTGTCAGTGACCAGGAAAAACAACTCAGGGAAGTGTTAGTTTCACTTGTAGCTAGCATTCATCATTTCAGACCAGAAGTTATGTTTTCATATCTGAAGGACAGACGGGATAAAAAGGAGTTGATGCATTAGGGACTTGAAATTCAGAGTCTTTTATTATTTCCAACAAATGTTCCCAAGCAGCCTCTTCTGGGTAGGCCCTGGCTTAGCCAGGGACTGACACCTGCTGTCCCTCTGCCTCACAGAGGACATAGGTAAGACCTTCTATTCTGAAGATTTCCGTGCTGTCACTAGCTTTCCAACTGAACATGGTTCCAATTGCATGCCATTCTTCACTTCCATAGCCTGGAAAGAAACTTAGCTCTCTGGGAACTCTTCTACTTGTCTGTCGAACTTTGGAGGGAAGGGGAGGGGCTGTTGGAAAGTAGACTTGAAATTCCTTTGCGTTATCTGTAAATAGGAATTTCTAACTCTTGGGTCCCTTCTTCGTCCCCTCCCTCTTCTCCCCAAGTCATTTTCAACGATGTATGGCAGATCTGAACGGTTCTCTCTTGCTCTTAACCTCAGTCACCTCAGGAGGATGTGAAAATCCCTTTGGGAGAGAAAGCAGTAAGAACAGGATAAAATTGGAAGTCTCTGCTCCCTTATCCTGCCCCTTCCCAATTCTGCTCTCACTCTATCTCCTCTTCTCCTTTCTCCTTCCACAAAAGGCGCGTTGGTTTAGTGTTCTTTTGATCTTCGGCCCACGCCAGGTCCCTCGCTTTAAGCTAGGTCGGCATCTGCACTTGTAATGAACAAGTCTATACCCGCCGCGGTTCCCTATGCGGCCGGGTCGAGACACCTCGTCAGTGCATTTGGGGTGGCTCCGGGGCTCTCCAGCCCGGCGTTTCCGCCTGATGCGTTCCTCCTCCTCGCCGCTCCCCAAAGCTCCCAGACACGAATGCCTCTGAGAGCAGCGTTAACGCTCGAGTTAGAAGGCTCTTGAGACGAGAAGCAAATTATCACTCTCAGGGGCACTTGGGGTAGTGTTGGTCTTGAGTCGCCCCATATTCCCCTCCATCCAATAGAAAGCAGAAAGGGCCTGCGCTCACACAGGAGGATTTGGCGAGGCAGAGGTACGGCCCCAGACTCTCGCAGTTCTCCAGCCCCATCCTCAGCTTCTAGTCCTCAGCCTTCCCGGCATTTCCTGGCCCAGGGGGCCATGGCCAGAACTTTTGAGAATAGGAAAGCTTCCTGGCCCACGGGACACCAAACTCGCCTAATCAGAGACAGTCAGTGGCAGGAAAGATCTGTGAGACGATCCGTCCGGGGTTCGACTCCCCCAGGCAGTTGTGGGTCCAGGCTGGGCGGGTCTTTAGACTGTGCTGAGCAACGGATGTGTCTCAGAAGCTTGATTTTCTGGAGTCCAATGACCAAGAATCTCAAATTAAATTCTCCGCTTAGTCTTTCACTTCAGTGAATGGGTTCAGGCCTCGAGGCCAATAATTTTGGAGTGCTGGAGTAATTCTTGAGTTCCGCGCTGAGCACCCGTCAGCCGAGAAGAGTGGAGGCGGCGGCGCCTGTATAAACCAGAGGCACAGTTCGGAGTCCCGCGGGGCCGGGGAGCCGGCAGTTGCGTCTTCCTCCCCACAAAGTTAACGGTGTTTGTGGTTTTCCCCCTTTAATAGACCGTGAAGTCAACAAACTCCCCACATGGTGGCTCCCTTTACTAAAGTTGAGTAGTGAATTTGTACAAGGAGTCTTGGAAATTTTCAAATATTTCTACAGATTGAACTCATTTCAGAATTCGCGTGGGAGGAAGGAGTAAAGATTTTAGTCGGGTTCACCTTTGACGTGAAGCAAGGCGGAAGACAGGAATGCCACAGTCGGTAATAGCTTTGGGCGCTTTAGTAAGAAAGACATCTCTGCTTGATTATCCGGTCGTGTTCACCCAGGGCTCTCTGTGTGAGCTTACTCCAGAGGAACACACGCATGTAAAATTTCAACATAAATTAGCGAACATATGCAGTGGAGACAAAGACATACATCCTCATGCAGATGTGGTTTGAAGCTTTACTGCAGGCAGGCAATCTGGAGCATCCCCAGGAATAAACTAAGAGGAAGTGGGCAGTTTCTGGCCATTCATGGCCAGGAATAAGCAAAACTTTGTCTTCTTGGAGGAAGTATTAAATCTTAAATAATAGAGTGGGAAAGGCATTGAGAATGAGAAGCATTATAATTTTGTCTTAGAAAAAGCATGCAGAACTAATATAGCTTATTTAAATGTTAGATCCAAATCATAGTAACAGGAAATACTCCCACTAAATTGCCATTTCCTCTAATTTTTGTTTAAGATCCAAATAATTAAAAAGCACACTAATGGTTATTGATGACTCTATTTCCCATTTAAAAGAAATAGACCCGAGTTCTCTTACTGGAGTAGAAATTTACGAATCTTCTTAAATTACCCAGGGACTTGGAAGCCTCCGGATGGATGTGATCTTCCCTTATTGCTTTCCTCTTCCCACATAATTTTCAGCTAAAAAATCCCTAACCATTCCCAATGGAGGGATTCCCGTTAGGAACCCTCAGCAAGGAAACTTGTATTGGGAATCCTCATGCTTTCCCAGTCTGTCTGTATTTCCCCAAACAGAACTCAAGTTGTAACTAAAGGGAAAAACATATTTCTCTCTCCCAAGTTCTCAAAATTTCAATTTTTGTGGAAAAGAGAATTTCACAATTTCAGTTTTTAAAATCAGTAAGAGCCACAGAAAGTGTGAAGATGTCCAAATAGGCCTTCTGGCAATCCAAAGATCGGTACTAACGGGAGACATAGAATGCTCTTTACTCAAATCTAAGCAGGGGTCAGACTGTTCTCAGCATTAAGGGCATTCATGGACACTGCAGGGGGGAGCATATCTGAACAGCGGGGTGACATGAACAACGAATCGCCACATTAATGGCACCACTCCCAAATCTTCAGATTTAGAGGCTCTGGTGAAAAATTAAACCAGTGGCAATTTTCAACGTTTGTAGGATCTGCGAACAAACAGTTCAGCACTCAGAGCCTGAACAGCTCCACAGGCCGCGCTCCGGACCAGCTTTAGCTCTAATCCATCTACTCAAAGCCAGACTGTCAACGACCTCCAGACTCATCAGCGATTTACTGAAAAATCCTCCAAGATTTCCCCTTAAAAACAAAACGATTTCCACATTTAATTGTCTATCTGAAAGAACATACGCAAGAAATTAGTAGATCTAAATTAAATTTATTAATAGGAGAGCTTGATGGTGCTTAATTCCAGAGACCAGAGCTCAGATTGCTGGGGCTTGATGAAAAGTAGAGACATAGCAGGGACATGACTTTTACCATCCTCGAAATTCTATGAATTCTTTACCCATCTTTGAGAATTGGGTAAAATTGAAAACCATCACAATAATTGGACTTTTAAAAAATTGGATTGTATGAGTGAAAGGTGTTTATGAGAAGTCGATGACTCTGGATCTTATCATCCAAGAGGACAGCACAGAATAGTTAATATGTTCCTTGAGGGACTAGGATGCTGACGTCTTTTTCTGATACCCGATCATTACGTGACTGAAAAAAAAAAAAAAAAGGAAGTCATTCCATGAATAAAAATCGGAGCGCAACAGTGCAACAAAATATTCTGTACTTAAAGGCCATAGGCAGACAGATGTTGACAAGAAAGGCTCTTCTGTAAACATGTTCGGATAGATTTCTGCTAACTGCATATATAAATAGGAGCAGAGGGCCGGTCACCTCTGTAACCACCGGCAGCAGCTGAGGAAGCCGCAGCTTCAGACGCAGCCAGAGGGACCTCAGAGCAGAGAAGGCGCTGCCGACTCGCGCAGCTGCCTGACCGGCGGCTCCCACAGACGCCGGCTGCGCCGCGGCCCTCTCTTTCCTTCCTCTCCTTCTTCGACTTTCCCTCTTATCCTTAATCACTTACTTTCTCCCAGTGGACTTAACGGGCTCTTTGTCCCCCACCCCCACTTTAACCGGTCGCCTCCCTTCTTCCTTCTGCATCTCTCTCCTCACCCCCTTCTCTCGGTGTCACGCTCCCTCCTAGTTCTGCGCGTCTACAAACTTTTGAACAGAATACTGGCCTCAGCAAACAAGTCCTCCAGCTGCTCCTGCTGCTCCTGCTCGTTCCTGCGGCTTCTCCTCAGACACTAACGCCAGATAGTGATGCCTCTTGGGTTGTGACTCCAGAGCAGAAACTTGGAGAAACCCTTTGCCCGCCGTCCTACTTGGCAGCAAACCCTCTCCTAGCAGCGGTAAGAGTTGAATGGTAAGGGGAAAAAAAATCTTACCAAACCAAACGACTCGCTAGACTGCCAATTCTTTCGCAGGCATCGGGGTACGAGTGAGCCTGCCTTCGTCTGGCGAGTTATTGGGCACGGGGGTGTATACATATATGTATTTTTTAACTGTAGCGGGAGGGAAGCGGCCGGGCGCGCGCGGGCTGTCATTAAGTGGCATTCAACACTGGGAGCCAGGGCTCAATCTGTCCCTCTCCCAGCTCGGGGAGTTTCTTGGGGTTGGAGGGTGGAAGGCCAGGGGCGTTCTGACGGCTGTGTGCCCTCTTTCCCGTCCTGCGCAGAATGACCATGTGTAGCGGAGCAAGGCTGGCCCTGCTGCTCTACGGGATAATAATGCACAGCAGCGTCTACTGCTCACCTGCCGCTGCCGGACTCCGGTTCCCTGGAATCAGGTAGGCGCTGGCCGCCGCGGCCGAGCTGAGGTCGGGGTTTCCCTTCCCCGACACCTCCTCGTGGTCGCCTTCCTGCAGTTCCTCGGTCGCGGCTACGACCATCTCCCCACGCGCCCCCAGTGCGCCGCCGCCAGCCCGGGTCGGGCGGCGGGTCCCTGTCCTCAGCGGGAGAGCAGGGTAGCTCCCTGGCAGCTCGGCGCCCCTCCCCCAGCCCGCAGCAGCCGAGGGGCCCGGGTGGAGCGAGAGCGGTTCAGCCGGCTGGAGAAACCTCCCCTCCCCCAGCCCCGCCCGCGGGAGGGGGGCAGGGCAGGGCCCGAGCTTGACTTCTTCTCCCAATTAGCTTGAGTTAGGAGAACTTCGGCTCCCGGAGCCGGGTTGGGGGCTGAGCGCAAAGCTCCCGTGGACTTCGCTTTGTTCCAGCTTGTTCTGGACTATCCGGGCGGGGTCTCCCTCTCTCTTCTCCGCTCTCCCTCTCGCCTCAATTCGAATTCTTTCCCCTTGAAGAGCTTTCTCTCAAGTGATACGTTTTCCAACTGCATTTTGAGTCTCAGACTGTCTTGGGGAGGAAGAGTGTTGGCTGGTTGTGGTTGAGGAAAAGCGATTTGAGAGAAGGAAGAACAAAAATGAGTCGGGGGGGGGGGAGAAGCGGATGAAACGGATGCGAGGAAGCAGGAAGAGAAACCAAGCAGGCAGTCAGGACTAGGAGGAGAGTCCTGCCCATCCCAGGCTGGAGTAATCCTGTCTTTTTCCTTAGCCCCTGGTTTCTAATCGGTCGGCGCTACCCAGGTTCCCTGCCGCAGTCCCAGAGTCCCGGGCGGGTCAGCCGGAGAGTAGAAGCTCGCTTTGCAGCGCAGCGTCCGCACCCCGCGGTGCGCCCGGCTCCAGGCAGCGAGGAGCGCGCGTTCTGCCCGCAAAGTTGCTCCTCCCAGCCGCGCCCAAGAACGTTCGCCTTAGGGGCCACTGACCATTGATTTGGCCAGAGAGATGGGTCCTGGCTCTAGTATTAGGATTCCAGCATCTGGGCACGGAGCAGGGATGGAAGTGACCAGAAAGACCAGGCAGGGATTCCAGGGCCAGGGCAGAGGCACGTCCCCGAGGAAAGGCTGGGTGCTTGCCTTTCTCTTACCTCTCCACGGATGGAGGAAAGGCGAGTGGAGTAACGAAGTGTGACTCTAAACCCTCCCAGAGATCGCTACTTGTTCTGGCCGCTTTCCGAGTCTCTCCAGCGGCCCACAGCGAGGGGATTTTGTGTTATAACCCACCTCTTCCTATCCTATATTAAGGATAGGGGCGGCAGGCAAAGGCGACTGCGAGACCGCTGCGCTCCTGCTGGCTCTCGGTCTCCTGTTGACTCTTTCCCTGAGCCCCACGGTTGAGATGTGGTCCCACCGCCCCGCCATCGCTACCAGATTAGCGCGAACTATTTACTTGTGCATTTAAAAGCCCTATTTCACCCCCAGCTATTTTCAAAGTCCCGAGTGCCTGGCACTTTCCCCGGGCGAGAGGCACCGGAGGGCGCGGACACGCCACAGAATAAGTCGCCGCCAAATCTGCTAAGTTTAGGGGCATCTATTATTCATGTTGCTGCCAGATCCTCTCCCGCCCAAAATAGAAGCCGGAGGTTCTCCGTGACCTACATCTGCGCAGGGAAGGGCTCCCCTGGGCTCGGAAGCTGGGTGGGGGTGGCTGCCGGAGTTGGCCACCGCACACCCCACCCACCCTCCCTCTCTGCTTCGTTCCGGGGGTAGGGCCTACCCCATCGGGTTTTCGCGTTGGCCAGAGTCTCTTTTCCTAGGGCCTTTCTCGTCCCCGCCCGTTGCTGCTTGTTGGGGGAGGCTCAGGCCAGGAGAGGGGCGGGCCTCTTTGGTGGCCAGGTGTGAGAGGTCGGTGGAGTTGCCTCGGCTTCCCAGTGCTCGTTGGGGCCGCGGCCCTGCAGGGCGACTCTTTCCCCGCGAGAAGAGGAATGGGAATTTCTGTTAGGTGTAGTTTTCTCCTTCTTACCTCTACCCCCACCCCTGTCCCGGAAGAAGAGGTACTCCTCCGTGGGGACCCTTAGGAAGAAGAAACATCAGTGCGAGCCCCCTTCTTTGGGTCCTCGCTGATTCGGGGAGGGACTGGTATTGACCACTCCTTCCGCCCCCGGCTACCCCGGCAGACCTGAGGACGAGGCGTACGACGAGGATGGAGCCGCGCTGCTGGACCTCTATGACTCGGACCCGCCGGGCGCAGGGAGCCCCGCCTCCGCGCTGCGCGACGCCTACGCGCTCTACTACCCTACGGAGAAGAGGTACCACCTTGGCCTACGCGCCCGCCCGGGACGGAGGTGGCGGGAGGGGCAGGGTGGTGGCCTACCGAACCGGTTCTTTTTCATAAAAGCCCTCAAGTCTCTCTTCTCCCTGGCGGGTTCCCACGAGAGCGACAGAAAGTAGCGGGCCGGTCCGTGTGGAGACCAAAAGGTCTGTGGCCCAAGGAGTGGCAGTAAATGCTCGCCCGGCCTGCACATCTGCCATACCCGGAGGGCACGAGGAACTCCCGTTCCTGGCCTTCGCTCCCGGGAACATCCCAAGGGAGTTATTCGCGACTCTGGGGTTTCCTCTTCAGCCTCCCGGAGCGCCGAGGGGCGTGCGTGCCCAGTGGGAGGCCTGGGTAGCCACTTGGGGACAGAGTCAGTGACCCTGGGCGCACACTTTGCCTCTCCGTTAGAGATGTCGCCCACGGGATCCTTAACAAGGCGTACCGCAAAGTGCTGGACCAGCTGTCCGCCAGGAAATACCTGCAGACGCTCGTGGCCAAGGGCGTGGGGTAAGAGTTTGCGAAAGAGTTAACCGGCGCTTGACGGCGCGCGTGCGCCGGGGGTGGGTGTCGGCGCTGGGCGCGCGGGGTGGGCGGCTTGGATTCTGCGTCCGTGCGTGCACGTGGGGCGAGGGTGGGATTGCGCCGCTGCAGGGGCTGCGGGGCCAGCCCCGCGCCGCAGGCGAAGGGGTTGAGGCCGCGCCTGAAGTTCGGCGAGAGAGCTCACGTTCCGGGAGAGAAGAGGCGAGGGCAGGAAAATCGGGGAGTTTGATCCGTTTTGAATTAAAAAAAGAGAAATCAAAGAAGCCCCCTCAGCCATTCAAAACCTTCAGGCTTCGCGGGACGACTTGCTATAATTTCTTCTAAGCTTGACTTTTTTTTTTTTTTTTACATTTACTGTAAATTCAAATCGAAACAAACAAATCCTCAAATTTGGACACTTAGGGAAACAGTTTTTTTTTCGTGCCAGACAAACCCAGAGCACAGGGCTTTCGTGGAGCGTCTCTCAGCAGAAGGCAACATTTTAATAAAGCCCATGGGAAAACAGATTACGTTTTTCGCAATGAATAATTCATGCGATGAAAAATATTGCCTACAGCCTGTCGACTTATATTATTATCACGTTTTTCAACTTAGCGTGCGGAAGGAGGAGTTCTCGTGTCTGAGTAGGAATTGCGGGATCGATGTAAACTCCACGGTGGCAGCCAGCGTGGCGTTTAGGGCGCTCTGGCTATTTTCTGTGTATATTGAGGGGTGTGTGTGTGATACGAACAGTTAGGACAATTAGCGCAAACGCACGGATGGTCATTTCTCAAAGGAAAGCTTTTGGAGAAAGGTTAGGCTTAAATCGCGTGCCCTTGGCCCAGATCTCATCCTGGGCCCCTTCGATAAGGACTTAGTGCCCGGAAATCCTCTGTGGGGAGGGAGGAGGGGGCAGTGAGGGGTTTCCATAAAAGCTCTTCCTCCGGTTGCTTACCCGCAGAGGAGGGCGGAGCGGTGGGCAGTGAGAGCCCGTGCCCCCCCGCCCCCCCCGAAGGCTCCCGCGTGGGGTGGGGCCCGCTGCTCCCCGCAGCTATTGAACCTTTGTCTCCCGCCCCGCCACCCTCTTCCCGACCCCTGTCCTTGCAGTGGGAACCTGGGCGGCGGCGTGGAGGACGACTCGGAACCGCTCTCCAAGCGCCACTCGGACGGAATCTTCACGGACAGCTACAGCCGCTACCGGAAACAAATGGCTGTCAAGAAATACTTGGCGGCCGTCCTAGGGAAAAGGTATAAACAAAGGGTTAAAAACAAAGGACGCCGAATAGCGTATTTGTAGCGATGAGTTACCAGCTACCCTGTGTATACAACCCTGATACAATGAAAAGTCGTTTTCCCAACTGACTGAACGGTCATCGCTCATGTGTTCTATCCAAACATGTATTTATGTATGAAGTAAAGCCATTAAATGAATATTTTGATAATAATATTGTTTTTCTTTTTACAAAGCACTAGAGAATGCACAGATATACTTTGTGGACCAACTAATGATATATATATATATAATATATATTAAGAATATATATATAAGTATAATAGAGAGCAGTTCATACAAAGTGTGCACAAGGATTGAAAATCTGCCTGAGCTGTTTATGTTTTTATATAAAATAAATAGAAAAATAGACAATCATTGTTTTGAATATTACTCCTATTTTTGTAAACCAGAATTAAAAGGATAGTATTTTTATCCATGACAGGCCTGAAGATATTAATACTGACCATTTGCTACTGTACATAAACAATGATGCCCTGCTCCAGGGAGATTTTGAGGTAATGATTTGGGAGAATTGCTGAAGGGCATTCTTTCCCAGTGAGTCTCTGGGGGCAGGTGCTTCAGTCCCAGCCCAACTCTACGAGGCCCTGTCCCTCTTGCTGGGTGGCAATTCCAGTATTTCTGCTTTCTTTGATTCTACTTTTATGTGTGTCTCTCTTCAGACTCTCAGCCCAGAAGGAAATTCTCCTGATAAAACAACAGCTCAACCCAAATTGTGCTTCTCCCTAGAATTCACACCACTCCCTGGGGGACGAGTTGGGGGATTGTACTGAGAAGGGAGACTTAGGTAGGAAGCTCCCTTTTCTGTATTTCCAGGGAACCCAATAATCCCAAGATTAGGGCAATTGGAACAAAGTGAAGGAAATGTAGGTATATTAGAAGAGGCAGAGCATAAGGTAGGAGGAGGAGGACCCTGGTTTGGGGCTGCCCCAGGTCTGGGACACTGGGGGCAAGCCGAGTTCCACCGGAGGTCCCCTGCCTGATTGACTTTGGGCACTGGGTATTGGAAATGGATGCAAAGTACAATGTGTTTTTCTCCAGTGCTGTCCATGCTTCTCGTCTTGTGAAATGGCCAGGATCCTCCCCTTTGAACCCTGCTCTGTAAGAGCCACCCTTTTCTTCTGTTGTTTTCTGAAGACCCGTCCTTCCCACCCTCTTGCACTGTTTAAGTACCGTTTACCATTTTTCATTCACTTCTCTTAAACTTGTGAATGCTTCTTATTTTGTTGTTTGATGCAAGCACTTACTGTAAAGTTTAGGAACCCCTGTGTAGTTATCACTAAGTAATTATGCTCTAAATATGAACCTTTTGTTTCTTGTTTATTGAGTTTGTAGGTAAAATGTATTTTTCTACCTTATGGCTTATTGCTTAGTAAAATTTATTTCATAAAACCAACCTTTGTCATATTAGAATGTGTAGTGTTCATATGTTGCTCAGTTTTACTAACTGATAAATCGTTTAAACCTCGTCTTCATATGTATGAGTACTATCTTATATTTGTGGTTAAGAGTGAGGTAAGCAAGCCCCAACAGACCCGGAGAACTCCCCTTGTATCGTTTCTTGGCTACAGAAAGCATGTCTGTCTGTTTCCTCTCAATTCCTTGAACCTGTCTAGTAATCTCTATAAACAAAAGAACCTTCACCCAGCAACCAGATCAAGCAACAACAAGCAAACTAAACAAACTCCCAAATTTCAGGCACAAATTCTTTTGAAAAGAAAAAAGAAGTACAAGAAAAGATTAAACATTAGCTTGTAAAGTTTAAAGGACCTTTCCTTTTCCTTTATGGATTTGATCAGTACGAAGTCATAAATCAAAGAAAACAGAATTGGATTTGCATTCCCAGGCGGGATGGATGCTGCCAGGAGATCACATTGCAAACAGGGAAAGCACAGAGGCATTCGATCTCTGCCTGAGTCCTGTGTGCGGGATCAATCTTCCTCTAATTCTGCAGTCTCCTCAGGCAGTGTGACACGGATGCAGTTTGCAGCGTTAGTGCCTTTCTTCGCCTTTTAAATCGCCACGAATCACAGATGGCTATTTAGTGGCCCTACAATGCTGCAACACATCGGCTTGCATTTTAGTCTTAATTATTTGTTTCTTGGATAATGGGCAGAGTTTTCTGTATTTGTGTTAGCTGTTAGTGGTGAAATCAGGCTCTAGTTAACCTTTTATTTATGAAGCCTAATTTAGTGTTCCCGTGGCTAGTTGCAAGCATTTACAGTGATCACCCAGTTTAATCTTTTGTATACTTTTTAGAATTGCCAAGAGCCTTACTAACCTGGAGCAGATTTATGATTTAGTGTTAATTTAGGTAGATGTTAGTCTTGAAGCTCTTATTTTGTGTGCAACTGATCGTAAAATCATCTTAACCAAGTATTATTACACACATGATATCTATAACTAGGACTTTGATAACTGTTATATAAAGTGTGTAAAATTTGTATGAATAAATTTTTGTAAACAATGCAACTTCGTCTAATGTTTGGAGAAAAAAAGACATTCAGGAAATAACTACTTCAAAATCTCTTAGAGTATTATATTTTCTTTAGCAACCATAAGATTTTTCATGTCTGGAATATATAAGCATCCTAAGTATCTTCATAAACTGTATTTTAGTATCTGCTTGATGGGTTACTGGATTCAACTGAAAATCTAAATTAGCTATTCAGACTGAGATGCCTAAGGAGATATTAAGCTCATAAATAGGCATGGAAGTTGAAACATTTATAGGATGCACAATGTAGATTAATTTCCATCCCCTAGTGTGTATACACATTGCTCAGTATTCGGAGAGTTACCATCCAGTGGTGGGAGACAGTACCTGGGTATTAGTTACGCTTCTAAAATAGCAATCTAATATTGTTCTTTTACAAGTAACTCTGCAGACTAAATTGGTCTTGATAAAATTCTGTATAAAAATGATTTAAATAATCAGTTTTGGAGGTTTTAAAATATGTTTAGAGATCTATAAGCAACTGTCTCTGATTAAAATGCATTGGGTAGAAGGAAAAGAACACGAGTAAGCAGAGGGTTCACTATATACCTTTAACAGAAAGTGTACTTTGAAGCCTGGGACAAAATGTGAAAAGTCCTTTGTTTTATTAGTTCCTATTAACAAACTTTAAAGCAAAGCCTTCATATGCAAGTCCCATAAATTTCACAGGGGTGTTTATTTTGGAGCCTTTGACGATTTCTGGGTTAAAAAAATGTATCGAAAGTTATTTATAGTAAGTCACAAACCATTTAATATAAACTGTCAGATTTCATCCTAAAAATGCAGTCAATTAATAAGTCAATAAATACATCACAATAGTATTAGAGGACCAGCAAAGATCAGCAAGGATTCAAAAATTGTCTTCAGAACTTAGTATTTAAGGCCCAGAATCATATAGGGAGGAGCTTATGATTTAGAGATCCCATTTGTAGTAAATTAAAAAAAATGAATACAGTACAATTCATATTTACACTGGATTTTATTGGATAAGGAGATTTTCTTCTCCATTTTTAACTCTCCCCCCATGGAGTCACTGAGTGTATATTTAGTATGCTAGTGTGGTAAATGGAAGAATGAAGAAAGATAAAGATAATTTACTTGGGGGTAATGACTTGTTGAGAAAGTAGGGCTACACCCCGAACTTGGCTGACTTCAAGTGAAGTTCATGTATTAGCAACTTCTATATTCTCTCATGTGGGATAACTCAAATGATGGCTTTTCCTTGGAAGGCCTGATGTACTTAGGGATCCAAGAAGTCATAAAATGTGCCTTATTGCTGTTAGGGCTGGGTACACATTGATTCAATACAATACATCTAAAATGGACCAGGCACACTGGTTGAGAGAGTTTAACACCTGAGAGTTAAGATAGTATTTTTCCAAAGATATTTTCTGCAACAGGATCACTTGGGGACTTGTTAATAATGCAGATTGCAGGGCTCCACCAGAACCAGTGAATCTGTGTTTTAAATGAAAACCTAGATTAATGGACACTAAAGTTTGAGACTGCCTAGATTTAGAATTTGGTGACATATGTAGGTAGGTGTGTTTTCCATATTAAATAAGCAACAGGTCATTCTACCTGTACGCAGTAATAAATACATCAATAAGCTATATTCTCCCAGGATGGACATTAGGTTCTTCAAAAACTGCAATATTTCCTTAAGTCACTAAGGCCATAGTTAGATTACTTTACTTATCTGTTCTGGTTGGACGTCTCTGTTAAAAGGAACTTCAGGAAGGAGAGTGATTCCCATAAGTCGAGTCCAAGAAATTCAATCACATGACTGAGAGACTAATGAAATAATAGAGAGAACCTGTGCAGCTAGCTGATAGTAATTCTGTGGATCCAGAAGTCAACATCCAATTGCATTATATCCAGATTTGGCTTGAATGTGTCCCCCCCAACTGTTTACAAGATGATTTCGCTTGGATGCCCCACTGGGACCTCAAACTCAACCCTACTGTTCACACTGTTAGAAAATTGGAAACCAAGATCAAGTCTGAGCTCTTCTCTTTCATTTCAGCCCTTCTTTGAAGAAGGGAAATGCCTGCTCCTCTTGCTGCTGCCTATGGCCTCCCCACTGGCTTCCTACATTGGTTTGTAACTGGTCAGCCTGCCCTTGGTCATTCTCCCGTCAACCAGGTAGTTTTAGCTCCTTTTTACTATCCTAAGTCTCTGATCAGATGTTCCAGAGTAGCCTCCATTGTCACAGGGCTCAACGTTCTTCATACTCTGGACCCACTTTGTAGCCAGTCTTACCTTTCACTGTTGCCCAAAATGATCCTTCTTCTCTAGGAGGACAGGTTCTTATCAGTCTTTGAAACACTAATCTTCATTTCCATCTCCTGACAATCCCTCCATGCCCAGAATATCCTTTCTCTACCTACCCAATATAGGTATTCTGTAAGGTCCAACTCAAATGCTCCTTTCCTAGGGATCTTCCTCAGCGTCTCAGACTAACCATATCTTCTCCTTCCCTTCCTCCCACATCCTTGCACTGTTTTCCTGTGACTTTACTCTGTAGCACTATTACTTCTGGTCTTTAATTCCACACTGATCTGCCCTGTTACTTAACTGTTTTGTGAGTGCATGGCTCATCTCCCCAGCTGGATGACCTCCTGGAGGGTGTGGATGATACATTGCACTTTAATGCCCAACATACTTCTGGGAAGATAATAAATATCTCTTTTGAGTGACTGAAATAACCAGAGGATTTGCAGAATTCACTATGACATTTCCCCCTTATTCTAATAGGACAGCTACAGTGTATATATAGGAAGTGAAATTAACTTATTGATTAGATGTTCATCATAAATCAAACTAGATCACCCTCCAGAAAAAGCTACATAGGAAAGAATGCAAAGTTAATTAGGTGTGTTTCTGCCGTGAGATAAAATGAACTTTAAATTCTCATATAGATAAAAGGCTGCAATAGACTCAAGCCACTAGGCCTTTATTTTTTCATTCTGATAAAGAAAAGAAGGATTGTATTTTCAAACTAAAGAGAATTCACCTTATGTCTCAAGACAGTCCTACCTTTTCCTAGAATAAAGGAAAAGGGATTCTTGAAATGCAGACTGGGAACTGGAATGCCCTCAAGGTGGTAATGAACAGAGTAGTTATCTGCAGCTGCCAAAGAAACTTCGGCCATCAACAGAAATGTGATTTGAAACATGAGTTCATAGACAGGAAAAAGGACATAATGAAAAATATTTTTTAACAACAGTGGAACATTATGGTAGGTGATGTCATCTGGTCTAAATTTATTTTCTTCTTAGCCATATCTTTGCTATATATTACAGAATCCTAATTCAGGGAGGAATATTCTCTGTAAACCTAAAAGAAAATAGACAGTATGATGTGTATCTGTGCACATTTCCCCTTTGTTAACTACCCTGAGTTTTGCTCTGTTGACCACACCTCCCTTGTGCAGGATATGGCTTTTATGGGATGTTAACTTCACTTCTAGCTATAACTAATCAGGATAATTATACCCCCTGACCACAGTTCAGGGCTTGGCATATGATCCATTTCAGGATAGTGGGATTAGAGAAGAATTATTTTTGCTGGAAGGTTCTGAGAAAGGAGTTCTTTCTTTCCTTCTGAATGGTGTGGGATGTAATAATGTAACACACCATTTGAGAAGCCAGCCTTACAGTAGAACTGACACCATGAAAGACAGAGAGGAGTGACAGGAAGAAACTTGTCTTTGACAATGTCATGGAGCCCTTCAATCAAACCAGCCCTGAAGCCTGAACTACCACTGGACTTGCCTGTTAAATAAGCCAATTAATCCCCATCATTGCTTAAGTGGAATTTTTTGTTTGTAATATCAGTTAGGACCTGTGTTGCAAGTAATGGAAAACCCAACTGGAACTGGCTTAGTATCTTTTCCTTAGAATATGGAAGAGAGTATTATGACTTGTCTGCAGGGGTTCCAGTGAACAGGGAATGTTATAAATATCAGTGCCCAATGTTCCAAAGACTTCACATCGTCTGCTAAAATTTACTCTAACATTTTAATATTTGAATATTACAAAACACCTAGAAGTGGACCCTAGTAACTGCTTTTAACTATACTAAGAAATATCCTGTGAGGAACTCTTACCATCTTTTGCCATCAACTATGCTACTTCTTTGAACAACTAGCACCTTAGAACTGCTCTGCTCTGAAACTTTTTTGAAATTCTGCTCTGAGTGCAAACTACAGTCCTATCACTGCTGCCTATCACTGCCTACATCCATGAAACTTGTGATAAAACTCAATAGTGTGCCACTTTGGAAGACAGTTTGGCTGTTTCTTACAAAACTAAGCATACTCTTACCATAAGATACAGCAATTGGGCTCCTTGGTATTTATATCCACACAAAAACCTGCACATGGACGTTTAGAGCAGCCTTATTCGTAATTGCCAAAACTTGGGAGCAACCAGGATGTCCTTCACTAGGGGAATGGATAAATAAACTGTGGTGCATCCAGACATTGGAATATTCTTGTTCAGCGTTAGAAAGAAATGTGCTATCAAGCCATGAAAGGACATGGGGGAAACTTAAATGCATACTACTAAGTGAAAGGAGCCAATCTGAAAAGGCCACATACTGTATGATTCTGACTATATGACATTCTGGAAAAGGCAAAACTATGGAAATGGTAAAAAGACCAGTGGTTGCCAGGGGTAGTGAGGGAGGAGAGAGTTGAATAGGCAGAGCACAGAGGATTTTTAGGACAGTGAAAATACTCTGTATGATTTTATAATGATGGATATATGTCATTACTTTTGTCCAAACCCATAGAATGAATAACACTAAGAGTGAACCCTAAAGTAAACTATGGACTTTGGGTGTTTAGTATATGTTAAATTAGGTGCATCCTTGGTAAAAAATGTACCATTCAGGTGAGTGACGTTGATATTGGGAGAGGCTATGCATGTGCAGGGGTAGGAGATATATGGAAAAATCTCTGTAACTTTCTCTCAATTTTGATGTAAGCCTAAAATTGCTCTTAAAAAAAGGTAAAAGTCAATGGAGACTCACTCCAGTCTTCTGACACCTTGTCCTCCTTTCTCCCAGGCTACCTCCTCCTTTCTTCCTTCACTGTTTCCTGACCCATCTTGCATCATTTTAATGATCCTCCCTGGTCCCCTAAATGCTTTCATTTCCTGACCACTTTTGCCACACTCACCTTAACACTTCACAGACTTGGATCATGTGTTTTCTTCTAGATGCCGAAGTCTACTGGAAAAATCTTGGATCTGTTTTGATCCAGCTCTAGTATAAATTTATTATTACCTATGTCTGTTGGATCTGTATTGCATTCACTTCTAACAATGCACTTATGTCTAATCAGTTCTCTTTTCCTGTTCCTATACTTGTCCTCTTCACTCTTCAAGATCCTCAGCCCATCTTGACATCTAACTTCATTAACTTTGCCTCTTATTTTCTGAAAACAAAAACACAACAAAACTCCCTCAGTTTCTTTCCCCCTACTGCCACGTGTTTTTCACCTTAAATTCCCATCTCAATTCCTTGCTGTCTGTCTTTCCTCTAAAACTTTACTGAAATTTCTTCATATTCAATTGTGCTATATTTTCCCGAACCAATATCTTCTCAGTCCCCATCCTATGTTATCTCTTTATAGCATCTCTTTCATTCCTAAAACTTTCTTTTCATTTGGTTCCAGGAACTCTACTGTACTGGCTTCCCCCTCCCCCATACCTTTCTGCTTCTCTTTCCAATCTTTTACATTGCCTCTTCTTCCTTCTTAAATGTAGATGGCCTCAAGTTCTGTCCTTCTCCTTTCTCCTAGGTCTGTACTTTCACCTTAGAAGATCTCCTCTATGATGGCCTGATGACTCCCAATCCCATGGCCCTATGAGTGAGTTCAAATGTCCGATTGACATATTCACCTGGATGTCCAGTGGGTACCTCAAGCTCAACATGTTCCCAAATGAAATCGTTATCCACATTTATTCCTCCTCTTGGTTACTGGCATCACCATCTACCATGCTCCTCAATCTAAATACTTCAGAGTATTCGTCCCTTTCCTCTTCTTTACTCCATTCATTTAATCAGCCACTAAATCTTATGGATTTTCCAATCCTATTTTCTGTAGAACTCCACATCATTCACATAATCCTTTGCTGTTTTTGCAATAGCCTCCTAACACTTCGGCTCTAGTTCCTCTCTCCTAGTCATTCTCCTCTGCCTCCAGAATAATCTATCTAAAATAAGACTCTGATCATGATACCTCCCTGTGCTGGCTTGAAAAGTTTTTATGACTTCCCGTGGCCTATTGGATGGTGTCCAAAGTCTTTAGCCTGTCTTTAATAATTTCCTTCTAATCTACCTTTCTCTTCTAATCTACTACCTTCTATTTGTGGCGCTCTTTCTCTAGACTGCTCTTCTATCCTTTTTTTCCCTGGCAAAATGCTACTAATCTTTCAAGGAAGGACCAGCTCCTTTCTCTGTTTTCCTGTTGCATTTCCTCATACTACTAGTTTGGTACTTAGTTGCATACATGTCTTTGCTGATAGGTTGAGAACCTAAGGATCATAATTATTCAACTTCCAATCCTTAGGGCCTGTAGCTTCTGGCACATAATGGGCACTCAATCACTACTTGTTGAATTGAAATTAATCCCATGGAAGTTGGTGAGCAATTATTCTCCGCATAGACATAGGAAAAAAATAATTTATGACATGAAGGATTTTACTTAGATATTAGGAAGGATTTGGGCAGCAATGTATCTTCTGAACAATTGAGGTGAAGCTTATTTGTTTGAATATCCAAAGTGTTTGTGTGCTGAGGTTATCTGAGAGCTGCAGGATTGTTTTCCTCTCTGTTTTTCTTATCGTTTTCTGACTCAAGCAGATGATAAATCTTATATTGTCAGGTGACAGATGGGAATGGTAACATAGAACTTGCACACAGTAGGTGCTCACTACGAGTTGTAGATAAACTAAATAAATTTGTTTTCTAAGAAAACTAGGCCACCAATTTAAAGCCCAAATTCCTTCGAGTTGTTTAAAGACCCCAAGAATATTTGACCTTGTGCATTGACTTGTGTGTTTCCAAAATTTAAGCTTTGATGAGAAATGAAAAAAAAAAAAAAAAAAAAAAAAAAGAAGGCATTCAAACAATAGACACAAAACTTCCTTGAATGGTTGGGAATTTTCCATCTTGCTTGTAGATGCAGATGTTCTTGGATGATCCCCTGCTAAGATCTCTTCTGGCTATTCCACTTTGAGTATAAATAGGGATCATCAGAGAAAGGTAGTCTGACTTCTTTGCTGTCCTATACTTTCTTGCCTGTGGAAACCAGATGCCCAATCCTACAGTGAGCTGGGGAAATAAATGATGCTTTTAGCATTAATTAGATGGAAGCTATCTTGGGATTGTGATTTTGCAGGGGGCACAACTTGCTCACATAACTTTCATAATTATGGAAGGATCTGATGATCCTATTTACAGATTCTATCTTCTGCTCACAAGATTATTTATTGTGCTTCTGTCAGAGAGAGGGAAGAAGAAACAAAAATGTGAACCAGTTCAACTTGATGATTGCTAGGCATCCTGGTGGAAAGGCTGGTGAAAAGGGATATTGAAACTGCCAAAGCAAGGCCTCTGGATTTCCCATAAATCTAATCAGTGCATGCTTCGCTCTATTGTCATCAGTAATGGAGAGAGGATACTGTCTTTTCTTACTAGGATCTTTGTTTAAGATGTAGTAAGGGAGAACTCCCCCGCCTCTTTTTTTAACAGTTTAAAGTTGACAATTAGTTTATCTTCATGAGTAGCTTATGTCCCTGACACTACTATGAAAGGCATCCTACCATAGCAGGGGAAAAATAAGCAAACTTATGGAGTAAGGGTTTGTCTGAATATACTTTGGAACAAATAATTTTTAGTCCTTCTTAATAAATTATCTCTGTGTAGACTAAAGCTATTTAGACTTTAGGCTTAGTTTTGCTTTTCAGTCAAGTTATATAAAAACTATAGGCAACTTGATCACCCAATTGTTGCAAGGATACTCAAGTCTCTGAAAGTATCTATTCTTTCTGGTTCCTTTAGATGACTCTGAAGAAATCCTTCAGGGAACTGAGCTGGAGACTTGATGAAAATGAGCACTTGGACACCTACATATTCTGGAAGTTACTGTTACTGTGATAAACACAAAGGATCCCTTTTATTGCAAAGGATATCAGAAGATATCAGGTGGGAGGAGGTTTGATGAGCACGGCTTCCCAGGTCTTCCCAGTTTCTCAGGGATGTGCTCAGGTAGGTAGCAATGGTAATTTACCTGCCCAGGGGTAGGTCCTGTCAGGTAGAGGGAAATCTAAAGTCAGGGATTTCCAAATTTCTTTTACTCCCAACTACAATGCCCCCAATCCCCAGCTTAATTACTTTATATTGTTACAAAAACTGCCTTTAGCAAGCCACCTGTGTCTAATATCCTGATAAATTTTCTTATTTTTTTAACCCTTTGCCCCATTGTGCACAAATTGCATGATAATGATTGGACACCACCAATTTACAGTCACATGGAATGAACTATGTAAGGATGACCAGTCTGTGAACAGACACAATCAGTTTTGGGCAGAACCAACTACATAATTTGTGGGACCCAGTGCAAAATGAAAATGTGGGGCCCTTTCTAAAAAAGTTATTAAGAATTTCTTGGCAACAACAGCAGAGTATTAAACCAAGTGCAAACTTGTTCTGAGCTCAGGGCCCAATGCGACTGTTCAGGTTGTATGGCCATTAAGCTGGCCCTGGTTCTAGATCTAGGAGTGCTGAGTATAGTAAGCCTGGCCAGAGCCTACCCCAAAATCCTGTCTTTATTTGTTCTTAAATACTCTGTCCTTATTGTGTGTGTGTGTGTGTGTGCGTGCCAGTGTTTTGTTATGTACATAATTTTATTGTCAATTCAGTTTGCCATTTATAGTGAAGTAGAGGAGAATAGCTTTTTCTAAAAATTGTGGTAAAAAAACACATAACACGAGATCTACCCTTTAAACAAAATTTTAAGTGTACAGTATAGTATTGCTTACTATAGGCACAATGTTATACAGCAGGTCTCTAGAACTTTCATTTTGCATGACTGAGAATCTATACCCATAGAATGGTGACCCACCATTTTCCCCTCCTGCCAGCCCTGGGCAACCACCATTCCACTCTCTGCTTTGGTGTGTTTGACTATTTTAGATACCACATATAAAGAATCACAGTATTTGTCCTTCTGTGACTGGCTTATTCACTTAGTATAATGTCCTCAAGGTTCATACATGTCATAGCATATGACAGGATTTCCTTCTTTTTTTATGGCTGAATGATATTCCATTGTATGTATCTACCACATTTTCTTTATCCATTTATCCATCAATGAACATTTAGGTTGTTTCTGCCTCTTGGCTATTTTGGATAATACTGCAGTGAACATGGGAGTGCAAATCTCTTATCTTCATTGTGTTTTAATTGGCCTAAGTATCACTAATAAATAACAGTACATCCTTTTGGAAATAGACAGTTTAACTATTAAATGAACATAATAGAATAATCTTTCTGGTTTTGCAGGCTGCTCTCTATTGAAATGACCATCTTAGATTACCCAGCTGGCAATGCAGACATCAAGCTAACATTCCAGAGGACTAAACTCATTCTGGGAGAATGTGAGATGGCCCAGGCCCCATGCTGGACACTCTCTGAGGGTCAGTGGCACCTGGTGCTACATCACTGGGCCTTCGCAGGGCTGCGTTTCATCAGCAGAGTAAAGAAAAATACCACTCTGGAAAGGATGCTCTGAGACTGAATAATGTTTGCTGGCAGGGCCTCAGCCCCTCTGGGCAGAGAGGCCTGGGGCATTCAGCTGTGAGGACGTCTCCATTAAGAGCTAAGGCTTGAGGTACGTGTGCTAGCAATGCCTCCAGCAGCATCGGCAGGCTCTTTGCTGATTCTGGAATCTGTTTTCTTGTTTGCCTAAATCTTAGTTGTTGGGGGTTTAGTTCTCATTCTTGATTAGAATGTTTCTGGGCTTTTACTTACACAATCTTGTTTTGCTTCAGGGAGAAAAATGGGAAAGTTCAGGTTGCAGCAGTTTCTCTTTGTGAGGAACAAATAGCTTGGTTTAACATGCAGGTGGAAAGGGAAAAACAAGAGAGAAAACCAGCTAAGTGATTTCTGGCCCTGCGTGATGAATTTTCTAACAAGCTCCAGGTACTTCTGGCCTCCTCTGTTTTGGTCTCTTTGCTGATCAAACCTGTGAGCTGGTGAATGAGGATAATACTTCCCTTTATACGGACAGACCTAAATATGTAAGTCACCTACAAATCCTCTTAGGCTATTTGTACCTGTAGAGGCTTTATTGAGCACCTGTATATATTATGACTTCCTTCTTTCCTGTTGTGGTGTGGTCTCCAGTCACCTGTGACAATGAGACATGGCTACTCTTATCATATTTTAAACTTGTGAGCTGCTGTGGATCTCTCCTCTCTAGCAGTGCTGCTCAGGAAGGGGCAGGATAAGGTATGTGCAGGAGCACTCAACATGGACTCCAGGGATACAGCTGAGGAGGGAGGGCGTGCCACCAGGTGAGGGGTGGCACATGGTGCGCATGGTGAACAAATCACCAAGGCAGTGCTGTTATTTATGAGTCATATTTGGGTGTGAACATGACCCTGGCTTTTATTGTGTGATCATCCTTTGGGAGCTAAGAAACCAGCCTTTTATTGGTCTGTTCCTTAGAGTATTGCATCCAGGGCGCTGTGTTTTGGTCTTCACATTTTAGGGTGTGTGTGATAAAACTGGAAAGGGACCACAGATGAGCAATGGAATTGATTAAAGGCATAAAAAATAGGACTTATGCTTTATGACGAGATATCAAAGGAGTTATGGCTGTTTTCCTGGAGAGGAAATACTGAAGGGATTCTTAATAGGCTTTAAAATATGAAATATATTATTTAAATGGCACTGATGATCTCTTCTTGAGCAGACCTAAGAAAGCTGATGGAAAACATTTAAATTAGATACAAAAGAGCACCTTTTTAATAGGAAAGATGACTGAACATGGGAATGGGTCTCTTAAGGAAATTGAAGAGTGCTACTTTTTCACTGTTATGGATAGGCTGGATGACCACATGGGTTGGATAGGCAGGATGAACCCTAGAGACCTCTCCTGAACTTATATTCTGTGGTCTCAGGTCTTCCTTTGACCCCCAGGAAGATGTTAACAACATGGTCTCCTGGATTGGGGGGTGGGGTGGGATACCTTCCTTACCTATCTCAATATTTGCCTCCTTCTTAAGTTTCTCATTTAGCCATTTGCCCCATGGTTAGAGTTATACTGGGTCCCCTGATATGAGCAGGCTGTTGATTCTTGTGAGGGAGCTTGGGTCAGTTCTCACCACAGTAAGTTGAAACCCAGTAGTGGAGTATAACCACATCTGTGTTTATTGGAGGGGACAGAATCATTTGGCACAGCCACTGCTTGACCTGACACATAGACAAGAAGATATAGCAAGGAGACTTGCTAGATTTTGAAGACCATGGTTTGCAGCCCATTTCTGCCATTTACTAGCTGAGTGGCCTTGGGTGAGCCACTCAGTTTTTCTGAGTCTCACAATATTCTATAAAATGAGGATGAAAATCACAATACCCCAGTTCGCTGGGATTTTTTGAGATTCAAGTGAGATGAGGAAGTTCTCTGTAAACTGAATTTCCATGCAGCAGCCAGCCTTGATCACCTGCCAGAGTTAGCCTATTGCTCATACTTACCTGTCTTCTGGTGTCCCTGTTACTTGCTCCCTTGTGCTTAGGACCCTTGTGTGGCTGCTGGCCTGTCCAGGTTTCTGACTTCCTCCTCCCAAGCAAGGGCTGCTCAAGTCTCTCTGTATGTCGCCTTCCTCTTCCTCATTCTTTCAGGATCCTAATCTCAAAGAGGTGACAATAAGTGGGCGGTATTGGGTTGATCAGATAAACTAGCCTCTCACGTCACTCAGATTTTAAATGGACAGCCTTTGCCAGATAACACAATGTCCTGATCCAGGTAAAATGCATGAGTTCTTCAAAAAGGCCCTTAAAGAGTGAAGGAAAGGTAGATGATGCCTGGAGCCTTAGGCTTCTCTGAGAAGCCTGTAGGGGAGTATTTCTGGTAGGGTGACCCCATTAATCCCCAGATGATACCATGCGGCACCTGCCTGTGTGGCTCAGTGTGAATGGCATTGTCTGAGGAGAAGCTGGGGACAGGGGAGGGCAGGTCTTCCTGTTCCCCGCAACGTGCACACTTACACTCTCATGCACAGTCTCTCTGAGGAGAGCAGTCAATTCATAGAGGTTAGGCCAAGGGCAAGTCAGAGAGCTAAATTCTGAACATTTGTCAGTAAAATAATGCTTCCTCTTAAAATAGCTCAAGGATGTTTCTGTGCAAGGTGCTTTCTGTGGATATTTGCATATATATTAATATTATATATATATATAAACTCTATGCATAAGGTATATCTTTAGCTACAGTATATACAAAAACACATATTCAAGCACATGCCCAAATATAAGTCATGAAACAAAAATGATTGAACTCACATAAGTTACAGTATTTATGTCCTAAGGATGGCTAAACTTAGCTACAACATCTAATTTGCAGTGACGTCTTTCTTTAACAAGTTTTATAAGAAGGATGCTTTAAGTCAAGGAAGAGCAGTGACTCATTCACATGGTGGGCCAGTGGCTGAGCTAAGTTTAGACTGGAAGGGATGCTAGGATCTTCTGGGGCATAGAGTTTTACTGTGAAGTCATTTTGCTTTTCCACACTGTTTTTTAAATCATTCATTTAGGTAAAACCAGGAACTTGTAATGCAACAGCAAAATTCTTGTTTTCCTTATTTAATTAGTTCACTTAGTATAACTCTCCATTTTGGGTTCTATTTTGGGATGCCATTCAAATAGTTTGGGCTTAGCTTGGTTGTTTTGCAATTCATGGTATAAGTTGATTTTTACCTTTAAATTATGACAAGGTAAAGGCCTTCAGTAATTAGATATGGAAATGGAGAGACAACTGGGAAGAGTAAGAAATTATTTTGCCCAAAAGGGAGGAGACAGTAATCTGATTAATACATTGTTCAACATTCATTCAAAAACCTGTCATTTAATACCTGGGCTAGGTACTAGGGCCATAAGGTAGAGAAATTACCCTCAAGGAGCTTACATTATTCTGGGAGGAAGATGGAAATGCAAACAAGTAATTGTGATACAGGGAGAGAAATATAATAGGAGACGTGTAGTTAGAAACATTACTGTGGGAACTGGGAGGAGGGACTGAGATGTTAAAGAGCTGGAGAGGCTGGGATCTAGAAAGCTTTAGAGAGGGGCAGATTGGGGCCTTATGGAGGTCAGGGTAGGGATGGCTATTCCAGGCAGTCACCAACATGTGCAGAGGCTTGGAAACATGGCGTGTGTGGAGCGGCAAGGCCTAAGTGAGTCCCCTTGGATTGTAGTAGATGGGGCTGTTTAAATGTAGAAAGGTTGCCTCCGACTGGAATTGCTCCAAGGGAGGCTGAGTGGATGTTGCAGAGGGAGGGAGTCTGGAGTCCATGACCTTTCAAGGTTCTTTAAATTCCTCTCTAACTGATTCTTAAGATCCTCCAAAGATGAGGATTCAGATACTCTTGCTTCTGGTAAGGTGAAGGGAAGGTCTAGACTTGTGACCTGCACACACCTTTTCACATGCCTCATGCACTGTGGTCTTGAGCAGTGGTTCACAATCTTGACTGTGCTTTTGCAAATCTTAGTGCCCAGACTGTGATCTAGACGAATTAATCAGAATGAGGATTAATCAGGGTGGGGGAGAACCTAGATATCAGCATTTTTAAAGCTCTCCAGATGATTTCAAAGTGGAGCCAAGATTGGGCATCAGTTAGGGCAAAGTGTGGTCCCTGGACCAGCAGCACCAGCATCACTTGGAACTTGTTAGAAATGCAAATTTCCGGTGTTCACCTGAGATCTACTGAATAAGAACTTCTGGATAGGGCCCAACCATCTGTGTTTTAACAAGCTTTCCAAGTGAGCACGCCAAAATTTGAGAATATTTGATCTGAGGAGACCATTTGTTTCAGGAACTTCACTTTCTTAATCGACTCAGCAACTCCAGGCTTCACTGATTTTCTACCTGGGACTGACTGGTGCTACCATTACCTCACCTGGCCATGAAAAGCCTCTTCTTTTCTTGGCTCCCTGGTCTGGATAAGAGTCAACAATTCCTCACTTGTTCCAGCCTGGTCAGATTGGAATTTGCAAAAGGACCTTTACTGAGGGAAAGCAAAAAGGGAACAAGTGATATTTAAAAGCATAAAGGCCATTGCTTATTTAGTATACTGATAACTACAAGTTAACTAAAGTCTATGCTCTTATTTGTTTAATGCATCTGCATTGAATATCAGAGACACAAAGATAAGTTAGAAATATCTCTAATGTGAAGGGGCTCAGGGTTTTAGGGAAAGACAGATATGCAAATAAATGTGTGTAAAGAAGCGTGAGAGGTACCATCATAGAAATCTGGTCTTCTTCATGGAACTCATCAACAGAGGTGGGGCAGGTTTTGTGGGACCCAAAGCTTGTACATTTTTGGGGGCCCGTTTAAGAAAAGAATTCAAGTTATGCAAAAACATTAGGTGTAGGCCTTGAAATGGAGACTGAAGCTGCAGTTTCATTAGCCTACTGGTAAGTGTACCTCTCCTCATCACAGTGTAGATGACACCGTCTTCAGGGCAGGGCCTGTGTTCATCTTTCTTACTGACATCCTCTGAATAGCACCATGCTTTGTAGGGGCTCATTAACTATTTGTTCAAAGAAAGAATGAATTTACACAGATTAAGGAGGAGGCACAAACTAGCTCTGTCTTTACCCAGCCTGAGTAGCCCCCAACTGCGATAACTTTGGTTTGACGTTTCTCCCCTGGAAGGCCTGGAAAGATCTCTTTCATCCAGAGCCCACTCTTTTCTCTGAGGCAGTTCCTGTGAAACCTGGGCTGTCTATACTGACATTATTACCTGGTTCTCTCATTTCCCTCTGAAGCCTGGACCAGTGAGTGAGAATGGTCAACCCTACCCTAGTTTTTTTTTTTTTTTTTTTTGTGAGGAAGACCAGCCCTGAGCTAACATCCGTTGCTAATCTTCCTCTTTTTGCTGAGGAAGACTGGCCCTGGGCTAACATCGTGCCCATCTTCCTCTACTTTATATGGGACGCCGCCACGGCGTGGCTGACAGGCAGTGCGTCGGCAGGCGCCCGGGATCCGAACTTGCGAACCCCGGGCTGCCAAGCGCGGACTAAACCGCTGCGCCACCGGGCTGACCCCAACCCTACCCTAGTTTTAAAAGCCCTACTGTGAGTATTAGGTTTGTGTGTGGGAATCTTATTGATACATCTTTCATCTATCTAGAAGCTTCTTTGCTCTGTCCTCTGAAACTACTCCACTTGTTCTTGATCTAAATCTCAGGGTCATGCTTAATTTAGCTATGCTTGTTCACAAACTGGATGGTAATGGCCAGTTACACCAATTGGTTAAGCTTGGCCTTCTCATTAGTGTCTTTGGGTATAATCTGGCGCGATGTTAAAGTTCACTGTATGATTCAAAATGGTGGACTCCATCTCTTCTCAGCATGGAGGACTTATTTCTATATTTTCTATCCTCAGTCAGACTGCCACCCATATCTGCATCTCCCCTCTGTGAATGCCTATTCACTTTCAACATTTGCTTTAGGGAGTATATCAATTTAGACCTCATTTGCATAACCATGAGGCATGACATGACCGGAGCCGAATTTTTGCTCAGTTCCTTTGCTGCTGTGATTCTCCCAGGTATCCCTCATGAGGCCGACTTGGCACAATTTCCCATTGCCTTGGCTACACCTCCAGGAATACAGCTCTTGGAAGTTTGTGACTGTGGTCTACAGGGATCTTCATATTTACTGCTTTGTTTCATTGCCTTTGGGATTTCTAGATGGCTTTGCTTAAATTGCTTAAAATTAGCCCAGTTTATCCCATCTTAAATTTTTCTCTATTGTTGGACATTAATTTGTTCCCACTTTAAAAAGCTATTATACTCTGGGGTGCTGGTAATAGTCTGCTTCTTTATTTGGGTGATGATTACATGGGTGGGTTCATTTTGTGAAAATATATTGAACTGTAGTCTTCTCTGTAAGTATACTTTAATAAAAATTAGAAAACCTATTAAATATTATCAAAATGTGCATATTTGTACACAAAACATTTTATTTATTTCAGTTTTGTAGGCATAAAACTACTGGATTACAAACTTTTTAAAGGCTCTTGCTAAATTTCTTTCAAAGGAGTATATGAGTTTACATTCGCACCATCAGCTATATCTTCTTTCTTAAAAAAATACTTTGATAATATATAAGCAAAACTGTTTTGTTTTTCTAATTTGTTTCCTTGTGTCCATGCAGTTGAACATGGTCCAATTTAGAAAGTTCAAATTATGAAAGTAATCTCTCTCTTTGTGTATTTACATGTATATACATATATATTTATATACACAGAAAGAGCATATGGATATGCATATCCATATACACATACACGTAAATATATATGTTATATATGTCCGTATATCCATGTGGAAAAACTGGAAATGTAGAACACTAGAAAGAAAAAATTGGTCTAGATGATCTCTAAACTCTGGATGCAATTACCATAATACCAGAAATTTAATATCTAAGGCCATATAGCAAAAGTCGTGATAAAGGAGGCTGGTCTCAAAAGTCATTTCTAATTAGAGCTCCCTTATTTTTTATTCTTAAATAAAAACCTAAGTACATTTTTTTTTTCCTTTTGTGGGGAAGACCAGCCCTGAGCTAACATCCGTGGCCAATCCTCCTCTTTTTGCTGAGGGAGACTGGCCCTGGGCTGACATCCGTGCCCATCTTCCTCCACTTTATGCGGGACGCCGCCACGGCATGGCTGACAGGCAGTGCGTCGGCGGGCGCCCGGGATCCGGGCCCGCGAGCCCCCGGCTGCCAAGCGCGAACTAAACCGCTGCGCCACCGGGCTGGCCCTGAAACCTAAGTATATTTTAATCTCATTAAAAGTCACCCTGAGGGGGCCGCCCGGTGGTGCAGCGGTTTAGTTCGCGCTTGGCAGCCCGGGGTTCGCGGGTTCGGATCCCGGGCGCCCGCCGACGCACTGCCTGTCAGCCATGCCGTGGCGGCGTCCCGCATAAAGTGGAGGAAGATGGGCACGGATGTCAGCCCAGGGCCAGTCTCCCTCAGCAAAAAGAGGAGGATTGGCCACGGATGTTAGCTCAGGGCTGGTCTTCCCCACAAAAGGAAAAAAAAAAAAAAAAAAGTCACCCTGAAATACTGGATGCCATTGTTGCATGTCTACAAGTTGTATCTGCAAACAATGAGCTCTAAGGATAAAGAGATTCTCTGAGATAGAATTTCAGGAAACATTCAAATGATGAGTATTTCACTCCTACTTAGTTGTATTTCATTTAAAAGGTTACAATTTCTTTTTGTAATTTGGGGCACCTAAGAAAGCCTTGCTTATTCTGGCACATTCTAAATTTTGTTTAGGAAACATTTCATTTGGGAACAAGCAACAATGGAAAAAAACAATGCATCACTGTGTTTACACTTCTCAACTCTAATAGTCCTCCATCTTTCATACTGAAGGACAAAATGCCTATTGCTACTCTCTTGAATTCTCAGAGAATACTAAAGCTTGTGTGTCAAGCCTTGCTAAGACTGAAACATTTCTCACCCAAGTGTTGTACTTCTAATCATGCTTTTGAAGCAAGTACTCGGGTCAGTTGACAGTAGCCTTTCTTAGGTTGGTTTCCCAGAAGCAGACACTGAGAAGAGGATTCTCATGAAAGCAATTTATTTATTAGGAAGTGTCCCCTGGTAGGGGGTTGGAAAGTGTGACTTGGAAGGGGAAGAGGCCAAGTGAGGGTGTACTATGAAGCAAGGTCCTGTGAAGGGGATCACTCACTTGAGTTGTCTCCATCAGGTTGCAGAGAAGCAGGGTTTTATCCTCTGCACCTGTCAGTCATGCATGGCTTAAGGCTGTCCCAAGGGGCAGAAATTTGGGTTCAGACAGCTTGAGGGCAGACCATCGGAAAAGAGACACAGGTGTTTGCAGTTGGGAGTGAATGTGCACTGGGAGCCAGTGAGTATGAAAATGGTGAAGGGATTTGAGGACACGCGAGTGGGTCATTGACAGTGTTGGCTGCATTGGCCCACAGATAACACATGAGAGAAAGGAGCTGGGTCAGCATGGGCAGAAGAGGTTGATGTTTTTTCATCCAGCTGAGGTGACACTCCATGGCTTTAGTTCCTTAATCTTTAGAGGCCACCATTTCCCGTTGCCATAGGAGGCCACGTCTGGGAGGACTTTTCGGTGTGGGTGGGAGGGAAATAATGACGATAATAACATAACTGAGAAAACTCATTTATGTTGTGTGCGAGTTCAGCTACATGCTTTACACATGTATTTCTGTATTTGGTGAGGCCCATAGAATTTTAAATCACTTGTCACACAGTTAGGTTGTAGCAGAGCTGGGCTTAAGGGTAGACTGAGAGCAAGTTCATGTTCTTGGTCATTGTGCAAAGCTGTTCCTGAGCACATCATCTCAGGCCTGTGGATCAAGGCTCTGCTTTTGCTTTGCAAGGGAGAGGGTTCCGGAGGGAAGAATTTTTCATAAGGATGAGGACACAGTTCTTTCTTAGGGCACTGTTTCCTTAACAACACTTACCAAGACTTGTAATTATATATATTTTTGCTTGTCTATGGTCAGAATGCCTAAGTGTGTAAGCTACATTGGAGCAAGGACCAAGCTGTCGGTTCACCAAGCTGTCAGTTTACTGACTAGTGTGTCGTAAATCGAATGGGCTGCTCAGCATTCCCTCCACTTCCTGCACTGTGATGGACCACAAGGATAGGCTCCTCTTTTTACCAATGTGAATTTGAAGATTGGATTTTCCTTGATGGCTATGTGAGCCTGGACCCAATGTTAATCTCTTTGAGAGTTGATTTTCCTAGGGAAAAGTGGGGATAATTGCACTTACTTCAAAAAATGGTAAGATGACTAGATCTAATAATTATATAGAGGGTCTAGTGTACAACAGGACTCAAAAATATTGAATGGGATCAGGTGCAAAATACATCTTCTGTGAGGGTGGCTAGGAGAGGGGCTTTGTTATTTTCTCTTTGAGTTATAACTAGGGATTCAGACTCTACAAAGGGTTCTTGGCTATGTCTCCAACAAGACTTAACTGTGGCCATGCCTAAGGTAGGCTGTGCACATGTCTGAGCCCATGCAGAACCAGGGCCTTCTGTGTCCTGGCTGTTGTTGAGAGGTGACAGAGGGCTCCCTGTGAGCCCCACCTGCTGCCTGCCATCAGGTAGAATTGGATTGGATGTGTTGTGCCGTAGCCACATAGCTTAGATCCTGAAGAGAATCAGGTTCCTGAAGACACTGCCATTAACCACTTAATACGCTTGGGAGCCAGTAACACTGGAAGCATCACGCCATCAACAAGAGAGTATTTTTCAAGTAGGTTGAAACATATTTGTTTCCCTACCTTTTCTGTCCATTCAGAGCAGATGCCTGTTGTCATGGTAACAGAAACAAGAGCAAGTAAGAGTTTTTGAGTGCCCTAGATGCTTTTGTACAGGAAGAAGAGTGAGGTTGGACTGAAATGTGGACTTAAAATGAAATATCATTTTCATCTGTCTCTCTCTCTAGAGGGCAGATGTCATGATTGTGCCTCTATCTATTGCCCAAAAGTAAGCATATTCAGTGGGTTGCATTTGAAGATGAAAGAAAAGAGAGAAAGGGAGATGGAGAGAAAAGAGGCTCTCCTCTTGTTCCCTTGCTCCTTCCCAAACTATTTCATCCGGTGACATGCTTCTGGGAACATTTTGCCTCTCTCTTGTGCTCATGGTCTGTAACCCAAACACATATCAGTTTTGAGGAAATTTATAACTTTCCCCTATCCTTGGCCTCTATATTTCAAAAACACATAGGTGAGGTTCTATTTTTTTAAAATATAGATTTGATTTAACTCAACAAACAAACAAGAGTGGATTTGGCTTGGAATTTAATGAAGAAGAGTGAATTTCACTTATTTGTTCTGTCTGACCCAAACTGTGCCCTCTGTCCCAGAGACTCTTCTTTCCTTTGGATGCCCCTTTCCACTTGAGCACGGAGGCTCATGTCTGCATACCTTCTCAGTTCTGTCCTTTTCTGCCCCTTCCTTTTCAAGGTGCAGCAGACACAGCAGACTCCCTCACAGTACACTCCTGGCATCAGGGTGCCCCGTGCACGCCCCATGCTTTGATTTACCACCACCCCCTTTGGAATCTCTGTGACTCAGCTCCAGTTCCCTCATCCCATCACGGGGCATAGGCTGCCTGATTCCCAGGTAAGCCCTAACTCCAGGGTATCTTTCTTTCCTGTGTGTGTGTTGAAAGGCTTCAGTCCCCAAAGTAATCTCTATGTTCAACACAATAAGCAATTATAACTAGAAACCTGAGGTTGGAGGCCTGAGGCCTGACGCCTAGGTGGGACTGGGCAACGGTGAGGATGAGAGGGCCACAGGAAGAGAAGAGGCGGAGACCGAGAGAGGGTCGTGCTGCTGGAGGCGGTGGAGTAAGTGGCAGGGAGGAGGCGCTCTGCCAGCTGCTGGGCTGAGCTGGCATCCAGCATATTGTCCTTTGTGGCTGTGGAAACTTGGACAAGTTATTGAACTTCTCTACACCATAGTTTCCACATCTGTAAGATAAAATAATATAAAAAATGTAATATTTATAATAATATTAAAAACTTTAGAGTTTTGAGGATAGAATGGAATAATGTATGCAAATTACTTGGTGCTGTCCCTGGCAGATGCTAAATGCTCAGTGAACTTTATTATTACTTGTGGATGTCATTACCACCAGAGAGGGACTTTGTTGATGTTCCTGGGCTGCCTCAAGAGAGCGAGCCCACACATCTGGACCAAGCACTTCTGTTGTTAAGTTTGAGAACATAAGAAATCTTAAAGGTTTAAGTGGGCAGGGTCTCCCTTGTGGTACTTAGTTCAGCATATTCAGTATATTTGGATATTTGAAGTTCAAGAACAGAGTTTGAAGAAAGCACTCATAACATTTGAAAAGCCAGGGGCAGGAGTATAAATAGAGGTCCACAAACCATATGTCTAAATTCTGAAAAGTTATACATCAAGCTACCAACTTGCAACTGTTGTTACTTTCCATCTTGACACATTCACTTTCATGGCAACCTGGAAGGCTGCTTTTTTTTTTAAAACAGGATTTTTTTAAAATTCATTTTTTCTTGCAGTAACATTGGTTTATAACATTGTATAAATTTCAGGTGTACCTCATTACACTTCTATTTTTGCATAGATTACATCATGTTCACCACCTGAATACTATTTACAATCCATCACCACACACATGTGCCTAATCATCCTTTTTGCCCTACTCCCTCCTCTCTTCCCCTCTGGTAACCACCAATCCAATCTCTGTCTCTATGTGATTGTTGTTATTTTTATCTTTTACTTATGAGTGACATCATACAGTTTTCGACCTTCTCCCTCTGACTTAAATTTTGCTTAGCATAATACCCTCAATGTCCATCCATGTTGTCACAATTGGCCAGATTTCATCATTTTTTATGGCTGAGTAGTAGTATTCTACTGTGTATATATACCACATCTTCTTTATCCATTCATCCCTTGATGGGCACTTAGGTTGCTTCCAAGTCTTGGTTATTATGAACAATGCTGCAGTGAACACAGGGGTGCATGTATCTTTACGTATGGTGTTTTCGGGTTCTTTGGATAAATACCCAGCTGTGGAATAGCTGGATCATGTGGTAGTTCTAGTCTTAATTTTTTGAAGAATCTCCATACTGTTTTCCACAGTGGCTGCACCAGTTTGCACTCCCACCAGCAGTGTATGAAAGTTCCCTTCTCTCCACATCCTCTCCAACACTTGTTGTTTCCTATGTTGTTAATTATAGCCATTCTGATGGGCGTGAGGTGATATTTCATTGTAGTTTTGATTTGCATTTCCCTGATAGCTAACCATGTTGAGCATCTTTTCATGTGCCTATTGGCCATCTGTATATCTTCTTTGGAGAAATGTCTGTTCAGGTCTTTTGCCCATTTTTAAATTGGGTTGTTAGTTTTTTTGTTGTTGAGATGTATGAGTTCTTTATAAATTTTGGAGATTAACCCCTTATCAGATATATGGTTAGCAAATATCTTCTCCCAATTGGTAGGTTGTCTTTTCATTTTGTTGATGGTTTCCTTTGCTGTGCAGAAGATTTTTAGTTTGACATAGTCCCATTTGTTTATTTTTTCTGTTTCCCTTGCCCAGTCAGACACGGTACTTGAAAATATATTGCTAAGACCAGTGTCGAAGAGCATACTCCCTATATTTTCTTCCAGAAGTTTCATGGTTTCAGGTCTTATATTCAAGTCTTTAATCCATTTTGAGTTAATTTTTGTATATGGTGTAGGATACTTTCATTTTTTTTGCATGTGGCTGTCCAGTTTTCCCAACACCATTTGTTGAAGAGACTTTTTTTCCATTGTATGTTCTTGGCTCCCTTGTCAAAAATTAGCTGTCCATAGGTGTGTGGGCTTATTTCTGGGCTCTTAATTCTATTCCATTGATCTTTGTGTCTGTTTTTGTGCCAGTCCCATGCTGTTTTGGTTACTATAGCTTTGTAGTATATTTTGAAATCAGGGAGTGTGATTCCTCCAGCTTTGTTCTTTTTTCTCAGTAAGCCTTCAGCTATTTGGGGTCTTTTGTTGTTCCATATAAATTTTAGGATTCTTTGTTCTATTTCTGTGAAAAATGTTGTTGGAACTTGAAAGAGATTGCATTGAATCTATAGATTGCTTTAAGAAGTATGGATATTTTAAATATGTTAATTCTTCCAATCCAAGAGCATGGAATATCTTTCCATTTCTTTGTGTCTTCTTCAATTTCCTTCAACAATGTTTTATAGTTTTCAGTGTATAGAAAACCTCTTTGGTTTCACCTCTTTGGTTAAGTTTATTCCTGGGAATTTTATTCTTTTTGTTGCAATTGTAAATGGGATTGTATTCTTAATTTCTCTTTCTGCTACTTCATTGTTAGTGTATAGAAACGTAACTGATTTTAATTTGTATCCTGCAACTTTACCATATTCACTTATTATTTCTAGAAGTTTTTTGGCAGATTCTTTAGGGTTTCCTGTATATATAAAATCATGTCATCTGCAAATAGTGACAGTTTCACTTCTTCCTTTCCAATTTGGATCTCTTTTATTTCTTTTTCTTGCCTGATTGCTCTGGCCAGGACTTCCAATACTATATTAAATAGGAGTGGTGAAAGTGGGCATCCTTGTCTGGTTCCTGTTCTTAGAGGGGTAGCTTTCAGTTTTTCACCATTGAGGATGATATTAGCAGTCAGTTTGTCATACAGGGACTTTATTATGTTGAGGTACTTTCCTTCTATAACCATTTTACTCAGAGTTTTTATCACAAATGGATGCTATGTCTTGTCAAATGCTTTCTCTGCATCTATAGAGATGATCATGTAATTTTTGTTCTTCATTTTATTAATGTGGTGTATCATGTTGATTGATTTGTGGATGTTGAACCATCCCTGCATTCCTGGGATGAATCTCACTTGATCATGGTGTATGATCTTTTTAATGTATTGTTGTATTCTATTTGCTAGTATTTTGTAGAGGATTTTTGCATCAATGTTCATCAGTGATATTGGCCTGTAATTTTCTTTTTTTGTGTTGTCCTTGTCTGGTTTTGGTATCAGGGTAATGTTGGCTTCGTAGAATGAGTTAGAAAGCTTGCCCTCCTCTTCAATTTTTTGGAAGAGTTTGAGAAGGATAGGTATTAAGTCTTCTTTGAATGTTTGGCAGAATTCACCAGGGAAACTGTCTGGTCCTGGACTTCTGTTTTTGGGGAGGTTTTTGATTACTGTTTTGATCTCCTTACTGGTGATTGGTCTATTCAAATAGTCTATTTCTCCCTGATTCAGTTTTGGAAGGTTGCATGATTCTCAGAATTTATCCATTTCTTCTAGATTGTCCAATTTTTGGCATATAGCTTTTCATAGTATTCTCTTATAATCTTTTGTATTTCTGAAGTGTCTGTTGTAATTTCTCCTCTTTCATTTCTGATTTGAGCCTCCTCTCTTTTTTTCTTAGTGAGTCTAGCTAAAGGTTTGTCAATTTTGTTTATCTTTTCAAAGAACCAGCTCTTGGTTTTATTGCGTTTTTTTCTATTGTTTTTTGGTCTCTATTTCATTTATTTCTGCTCTGGTTTTTATTATTTCCCCCCTTCTACTGCTTTTGGGCTTTGTTTGTTCCTCTTTTTCCAGTTCTGTTAGGTGTACTGTTAGATTGTTTATTTGAGATTTTTCTTGTTTGTTGAGATAGGTTTGTATTGCTATAAACTTCCCTTTTAGAACCGCTTTTGCTGTATCCCATAAATTCTGGCATGTCGTATTTTCATTTTCATTTGTCTCCAGGTATTTTTTGATTTCTCCTTTGATTTCTTCATTGACTCAGTCGTTGTTCAGTAGCATTTTGTTCAATCTCCACATATTTGTGGCTTTTCTGATTTTCTTCCTGTAGTTGATTTCTAGTTTCATACCTTTGTGGTCAGAAAAGATGCTTGGTATTATTCAATCTTCTTGAATTTATGGAGTCTTGCTTTGTGGCCTAATATTTGATCAATCCTGGAGAATGTTCCATGAGCATTTGAAAAGAATGTATATTCTTCGATTTTGGGATGGAATATTCTGTATATATCTACTAAGTCCATCTGGCCTAATGTGTTTAAGACTGATGTTTCCTTGTCAATCTTCTGTTTGGATGATCTATCCATTGGTGTAAGTGGAGTGTTAAAGTCCTCTACTATTCCTATGTTACTGTGTATTTCTCCTTTTGTCTGTTAATAATTGCTTTATATATTTAGGTGCTCCTATGTTGGGTGCATAGATATTTACAAGTGTTATATCCTCTTGTAGGATTGTTCTCTTGATCATTATGCAGTGCCCTTCTTTGTCTCTTGTTACAGTTTTTGTTTTAAAGTCTATTTTGTCTGATATAAGTATTGCTACCCCAGCTTTCTTTTCATTGACATTTGCATGGAGTATCTGTTTGCATCCCTTCACTTTCAGTTTGCGGGTATCTTTAGGTCTGAAGTGTGTCTGTATGCAGCATATATGTGGGTCTTGTTTTTTCATCCAATCAGCCACCCTATGCCTTTTGAGTGGAGCATTTAGTCCATTGACATTTAAAGTAGCTATTGATATGTATGTACTTACTGCCATTCTTTTACTTTTCTTCGGGGTGTTTTAGTAGTTCTCTATTCCTTTCTTCTTCTCTTGCTCTCTTCCCCTGTGGTTTGATGGCTTTCTTTGGTATGATGTTTGGGTTCCTTTTGCTTAGTTTTTTTAAAATTTATTATAAGTTTCTGGTTTGTGATTACCATGAGGGCCATATATAATAACCTATGTATATAGCAATCTATATTGAGTTGATGGGCTCTTTATTTTGACCTCTATCTGAAAGCTCTACTCTTTTACTCCTCTCCTCCCATATTTTATGTTTTTGATATCATATGTATCTTTTTTTTGTGCATTTGTACCCATTACCCTCTTATCGTGGAAATAGATAATTTTTTCATATTTCTAGTCTTCTCTTTCCCCCTTAAGTAAGTCCCTTTAGCAATTCCTGTAGGACTGGTTTCTTGGTGATAAACTCCTTTAAGTTTTGCTTGTCTGGGAAACTCTTTATCTCTCCTTCTATTCTGAATGATAACCTTGCTGAGTAGAGTATTCTAGGCTGTAGGATTTTTCCTTTTAGCACTTTAAATATGTCATGCCACTGTCTTCTAGCCTGTAAGGTTTCTGCAGAGAAGTCAGCTGATAGCCTTATGGGGTTTCCTTTGTATGTAACTTGTCTTTCTCTTGTGGCTTTTAGGATTCTCTCTTTATCTTTAACTCTAGACATTTTAGTTATGATGTGTCTTGGTGTGGGTCTCTTTGGGTTTATTTTGTTTGGTGCTCTCAATCCTTCCTGTACCTGGATGTCTGCTTCTTTCCTTAGGTTAGGGAAATTTTCAGCTATTATCTCTTCAAACAGATTTCTGCCCCTTTGTCTCTCTCTTCTCCTTCTGGGACCCCTGTAACATGGATGTTAGAGCTCTTGATGTTGTCCCAGAGGTCCCTTAGACTATCCTCACTCTTTTTAATTCTTTTTTCTTCTATCTGTTCAGCTTGGGTGATTTCCTCTAGTCTTTTGTCCAGCTTGCTTATCCCTTTTTCTATATCCTCTTCTGGTTTTGAGTCCCTCCAGTGAATTTTTCATTTCCAGTCCAATCCTTCTGATTGGTTCTTTTTATATCTTCCATTTCCTTGTTGACGTTCTCACTGAGTTCATCTATTCTTCTCCCAAGATCAGTGAGCATATTTCTGACTCTTTGTTTGAACTCTCTGTCAGGTAGATTGCTAATTTCTGTTTCATTTAGTTCCTTTTCTGGGGTTTTGTCCTGTTCCCTTACTTGGAAAGTATTCCTTTGCCTCCTCATTTTGCCTCTTTCTCTGTGCTTGTTTCTATGTATTAGGTAGGTCAGCTATGTCTCCTGATCTTGGAGAGGTGACCTTATGTAGGTGATGCCTTATGAGGCCCAGCAGTATGCTTTCCTCTTGTCATCAGTTCCAAATGTTCCAAGAGTGACCTGTGTGTGGGCTATCTGTGTCCCTCTGTTGTGGCAGGGTTGCTCTTGCCATCAGTGCCCAGGGAGGCTGAGCTGTCCCCCTGGCCAGCTGGTTGTAATGCTCAGCTGCATGTGGTTGTTGTAGGCCCTTCAGTCTATCAGGTGTGGGGAGCCCCAGCACAGTTGACTGCAATGTCTAATAGCAAATTCCTGTTGCAGTTTTTCTATTAAGTGAGTAGGCCCCCAGCATGGCTGGTTGTTAGGCTCAGGGACTTACAGTTGCTATAAGCCTCTGGCCTATTAGGCTCTTGTCAGCTCTCAGAGGGTTGCAGCTGGGTGGGGCTGGCCCCAGGCACAGGAGCACCCAATTGTTTCAGGCTTTGGAGGGTGGGGCCGATCCCCTATGTGGCTGTTTGAGAAGCACAAGTCTTATGCAGTTGAGAAGCCCCACCACTGATGGGCCTGACACACAGTCGACACAGTCCTGCTCTGTGTGTGTGCCCTGACCCCCTAAAGTGGACCCAGTCGCTCCAAGGCAGGGGCCCCACTCTCTCCACCCACTCCTTGGACTCAACCTGCCCCACAGAGGTGGACCCACTTGCCAGGCTGCAGAGAATCCAAGCAGCTCTCTTAAGCAGGCATGCAAGTTGCCCAAGGGCTTGTTGTTGGGTGGGGCCGGTCCCTAGGGCAGGCTGCTTTCCTTGGCTGAACTGGATTAAATCGGTGCTCTGGTGGGTGGGGCAGATCCTGGCTGGCAGGCTACAGGGAGAACTCCAATGGCATCTGCCAGTGTCTATGTCAGCACGCACACACCAGGTCACAACAGTGGCTGCCACCAATGTCCCAGTCACTCGGGGGATCTCACCTCTCACCGAGATGCACCCAGAGCCTATCAGGTGAATCTCTTTTTACCAAAGGACTGTGTGCCTTTCTTTCTGGTGATTTTATGTTGCTTTCCAAAACAAGTGAATTTGTGCATAGGCCCTTTAAGAGCAGCTTTAATTTCTTTGTGACCCAGTTTTTCAGGGGGTATTCCCCATTGTTGTTAGTAGCCTGCAAAGCCAGATATTATGACACTCGTCTCGGTTGTGCTGGGTCCAAAAAATGCCAATAGTGGTGAAGGGGAGAAAGAGTATTCTCTACCCACTCTGGGTCCTTTCTGGCTGGGTTACAAATTAAATTGACAGGAGGCCAAATAGCAGGAGAAAATCAAACAAAGCTTTATAACATGTATACATGGGAGAGACCCGGGGAAACTGAGTATCTCTCAACAAAATGGTGGAGGTTCTCCTCTTAAATAGAAACACAGTGGAGGATGTTGAGGGTGGGTCAGTTATGGGAGATTATCAGAAAAGCACAGTAAGGTTATTATGCAGATTTAAGGCCTCACCTTCCACACTGACAAGTTTCTAGAGATGAGGTCATCCACCCCTCTTCCCAGTACAGAGAAGGAAATACCTTTACACATGGAGATTTCCCTTACAAAAGTAAATATCTGGTAAACAGAACTTTGATAAGAATGGGTGTAGCAAAGACACTCTCAGTCTATTGATACCCAGAGTTATCCAAGGTGATGGCCTGTCCCAGGGACAGGCCTTCCATTCCAAATCCCTTTAGACAGTTGAGGGGGGAAGGTCGAAGCCTCCTTCAGAGAAAATAAGGTAAAGAGGCATATTTTGAGGTGGCCACTTCTGATCCCCCACAGTGACAGTGCTTCCCAGCTCAGGTCCCCCCTCCCTCCAGGGAAGGCTGTGTATATTTGGATTGCTCCCGGGTGGCTGTGAAGTGTTGTGAGTTGTGAAGGTGGTGTTTTTTCTCACCAGAAGGGAATTTCTGCCTCTTCCACATCAGTTAAGAGTGTTGTTTGTTGCAGGGGTTCCTCTTATCCTGTTTTCAATTCTCTCTGAGGGGTAATTTTTCCAAGATTTGTTGTACATCTGTTGTGTCTGTGGGAGGAGGTGAGTTCAGAGTCTGCCTATGACACCATCTTGCCCTCTCTCCTCAAACAGGATTTTAAAATAGCATATATTGACTGTTTTCCTGGTTACACAATTAGTACATGTGTGTAATAATAATTGTAGTTACAATTATTTTATTGAACATTTATTCTATGTCAGGTGCTTCAAACTTTACATGAATAATCTCATTTAGTCTTTACAAAATGTTGGTGAGGGATATCCTATTATTATCCCCATTTCACAGACATGAAAACTGAGGCAGAAAAATATAAAACACTTAGAAAAAAATCACCCACAATTTCACCCTCCAAAGTTAACCAACATCCTGAAGCAGGTTTTTCTGGTAGTTTAGGAAGGTAGCTTTGAATTTAGAATTCATGGCCTCCTTGGTGGTCTGTGCTGGAATATGGTGACACAGGGCAAGCAAGTCCTGGTCCTTAGCCTGAGGCCAGCCCTCTGTCTCCCCATCCCTGGCTTTATCCTGCATGCACTTATGTGGGCATCCCTCCCTACTGTGTACCCCCACCCTCAGGCTGAGGGGCGAGTACTCTAGGTGTGGTCCAGCCTCTGAAGGAAGGAACCTGGGAAATGGTGTTACACAGGTTCTGGAATGAGGCTTGGGGTTGTTTGACCTGGGAACTCTGTGGTCCTAGATACTCAGAGTGTGGTCTAGGAGAGGGGATGGGGGCTCTGGGTGTGCACATCCCTTTGGTCTTACAGACTCCCCCATTGGCAGGGGTGGGGGGTGCAGCTGGACAAGTGCCAGAGAGGGGATCCAGGATGAGGCCCCTCTTCTCTGGGTTTAAGGGAGGTACATTCTTATGGCTACTAAGGAAAGAGAAATCTGGTAGCTTAAGCATTTAAAAATTTCTGCACAACTTAATGAAGGGCTGTTTAAAGCATATTAATATCTGTATTTAACAAATAAGTCTAGTAATGCATTACTATAATTATATTCTGGTGGCAGAATTACCTTTGTAGTGTCAGTATCTCAGGGCTTGCTTATAGTTTAATAAAACACATTTAGAATCAATACCATATGTTGCTGAATTAATTAAAAATACCATTTGTATTTTTGCTAAAATCTGAGTCACAGATTTCAACAGTTCATTCATTCATGCAACAAATATTTATTGAGTGCCTGCTCAATAGATCCTTGCCAGGTACTGTACTAGGCACTCTAGATACTATTAAAAATTAAATAAAGAATGACTGGATCTGCATTTTTGCAAACAGTTGACACAAGGCAGTAAATTGGAAATTCAGGCTGTGGAAATTAATAAGCAGAAACCTCATTAAAATGGAGTTGGAAGCCAAAAGGGGGAGCTCTCATGCTCTAGACGATTGTAGAGCCCAACAGGAAGAAGAAAGGCTTCGTCTTCTAGACCAGCAAGAAGCTCAGCCAATGAAAGTCTGTCACAATTCAGCCAATGAAAAGCCACTACACTTTGAACTCCCAATCTCCTCCAATGGACTCTTTGTTTACAACAGCCCTCCCAGCTTCCCCTTCTCCTCTATAAAAGAGTTTCTCCTCCCTTTGCTGCTCTGGACTGCTCATGGGTTACTCGCCATGGTTGCAGACCCTGAATTGCAATTCTTTGCTGATCCTGAATAGACGCATTTTTGCTGGAGAAATAACTGGCTATTTGTTTAAAGTCAGTGAGTCTCAGAGAGGGAAAAGTCTAGGAGTTTTCTGGAGAGGATGGGGGCTATATGGTTAGGAAATATTTGTTGATTCATAATATACGCTTGTTTTCCAACACTACTTGATTTCTACTTGCTTAAAAAATGTTAGTTATGGAATTGAGAAACATTCCTCTTAAAAATGGTTCTTCTTTGTGAATACCAAATCTTGCTTATCACTTACCTTATGTCTCTCTGGAGTCATGTTCTAAACAGATAGACCTGGCTTGACTCTCCTATTTGTTCCATGACTAGACTGTGTGATGCTGTGGTCTAAGGGAAGACATATAATGGCAGCCTGATTAAAGGCATTTAGGTGAATGCCAGCATCTCTCTCCAGGTATGAAGGAACTGGGATAGAGCAGTAATTCTGAGGGTGGATCTCAATGCTTTACACTTAGTAGATGCTTAATAAAAGTTGGTTGAGTATTGTAATCCCACACTGTGCCAGAGATTCAATCAAGGTTTGGACCTCTATTAATAGTGGCACCAGACCACCCATGTTCTAATGATCATAAATCGAGCTCCTGCTTTGTTTTTAATTTGTGGTTGTATATGTATGTATGAGACAATGGAAATGGAAAGCAAGAAGTGGTCTTAAAAAGAATGAGTATACAGAGGTGGGAAGGCTGTGAATAACAGACTGTCATTAGAGATCACGGCCATATATTCTAGCTAAGTTAGAATTCTTTCATCATTTATTTGAACATCAGTTTCTGGACAGTATTTTGGTGTGACATTTGAAATATTGTCTGCGTAAATACATACCTGTAATTTATTGAGATCTTGTCAGTCTAGAAATGGGGAAAAAAGGCATGATGATCAAACCACTCAGGGATCAAGGAGCATGACTCACAACCATCATCGTTAAAGCGTCTTCTGGGCACTGTGAGGAGTCAAACCGCAAAGCTCCTGGCATCATGGGCAGTAGCCACCTTCAAGAAGAGATAGTAACATCCCACTTTTCCTCACAGTACTGGAATTCTTTAATCTCTTTGGGCACACAGGCTGAAATCTGTATTTCATCTAGTAGGAATTTATGTGGCTAAATAAGCTCTACTTTTAAAATATGACTACCTTGGAAAACTGATCTTAGAATGAATGCTTTTAGTCCTATTGCTTTCTTTCTATCACTTTGCTGAAGTCAGCCACACCCAGAGTTTGGTGGGAGAAAGAGAGGAATGTTAGTCCTCTTGGTGAGAGGAGGGCCGGCCCGGGACCGTCCTGAATGCAGGCTCCTGAGAGGGACCAGGATGACTTCAGTGACACGAAGAGAGAGAGCGTAGGAAAAAGGGAGGGAAGAGGGCACTAGGAGTTTTCATTTTGTCTCAAAGTGAGTTATCTAAAGGGGTTTAAATCCACTTAATACTTTTTTTCCTAGTGGAGAAAGTATATGAATTAAATAGAAAAATATTACATATTATCAGAAGCAGTCAAACGACAGAGTGTGTATGTATGTATAACTTTTTCTGTCTATAGGTGGCAGTGGTCTTATTTGTTTAATTTCCAGCTTTATTGAGATATAATTGACATAAACATTGTGTAAATTTAAAGTATACAATGTGATGATTTGATATATGTATATATTGCAAAATGATTACCACAAGAGGATTAGTTAACACACCCATTGCCTCATGTAACTACCATTTATTTTTGTGGTGAGAACATTTAAGATCTATTCCCTTAGCAACTTTCAAGTATATAATACAGTATTTTAACTATAGTCACCATGTTGTACATCAAATCCACAGAACTTGTTACCTTGTAACTGGAAGTTTATACCCTTTGACCAGCATCTCCCCATTTTCCCCATCCCAGCCCATGGCAACCACCATTCTACTCTGTTTCCATGAGTTCAGCTTTTTTAGATTCCACATAGTACAAATGAGATCATATAGTATTTGTCTTTCTCTGTCTGGCTTATTTCACTTAGCATAATGCCCTCAAGGTCCATCCATGTTGATGCAAATAGCAGGATTTCTTTCTTTCTCGTGACTGAATAATATTCCATTGTGTGTATATATCACATCTTCTTTATCTATTCATCAGTCAATGGACACTTAGGTTGTTTCCATATCTTGGCTATTGAATAATGCTGCAAATGCATATAGTGCAGATATCTTTTTGATATCCTGTTTTCGTTTCCTTTGGCTATATACCCAGAAGTGAATTTGCTGGATTACATAGTAGTTCTATTTTTAATTTTTTGAGGCTCCTCCATACTGTTTTCCATACTGTAGCAATTTACATTCCCACCATCAGTGCACAAGGGTTCCAATTTCTCCACATCCTCACCAATACTTGTTATCTTTTGTCTTTTTGATAATAGCCATCCTAACAGTGAGGTGATATCTCATTGCAGTTTTGATTTGCATTTCTCTGGTAATTCGTGATGTTGACCACCTTTTCATGTACCTGTTGGTCATCTGTATGTCTTCTTTGGAAAATGTCTGTTCAGGTCCTCTTCCCATTTTAAATCAGATTGTTTTTTGCTATTTAGTGTAAGAGTTCCTCATATATTTTGGATATTAACCCCTTATCAGACAGATAGTTTGCAAATGTTTTCTCCCATTCTGTAGGTCGCCTTTTAGTTTTGTTGATTGTTTCTTTCTTTGCCATTTAAATGGGTTTCCTGGAATGAACAAGGTCAGGGTTTGTGAGTCCTGCGTGTGTGGTTAAGGCAGTGGCTAATGCGCTCTCTTATGATTGAAGAGGATCTTTCAGATACTGAGAGTTCTTTTAAGTCTTTGAGAGGGAGTGGTTCACAAGGAGAGATTTTATTTTTCAACACACATCGTGTGATGAGCCAAGTGCCTCTGTTTACCTCCTACTAAATGAGTAACTTCCAGGAACTGCTGCAAATATTTAACCTTGAAGAGGATTTTGAACTTTGGGAAAGTAATTTTCTAGCTTTCCAAACTATTTTTTGTGTGTAAGACCTCAGGACTAAAGGTTTTTTTTAAACCCCAAATTGCAGTGATTTGCAGCAGGATGTAATGGAAAGAGCATTACAGACCAGGGCGGACAGACCTGGCCTCCGTTCCTTACTTGCTGCATGAGCTTAGGCAAGTCTGTTACACTCTCTGAGCCTCAGCTTCCTCATCTGTAAATGTGGATGGTAATTGCTATCCCGCAGCCTTGTTATAAGAATAGAGATAAGGTATGTGTAATGGACCACGTGTTTGTGTCCCCCAAATTCATATGTTGAAATCATAACCAATGTGATGGTTTAGGAGGTGAGGCCTTTGGGAGATGATTAGGTCATTCATGAGGGTGGAACCCTCTTGAATGGATTAGTGCCCTTATAAAAGGGACCCCAGAGAGCTCTCTCACCCTCTTTCTGCCTTGTGAGGTTACAACAAGAAGTCAGCAGTCTGCCACCCGAAAGAGGGCTCACCAGAACCTGACTGTGCTGATACCCTGATCTTGGACTTCCAGCCTCTAAAACTGTAAGAAATAAATGTCTGTTGCTTATAAGTCACTCAGTCTATGGTACTTTGTTATAGCAGCCTGGACTGACCAAGCAGAGATGTAACTTACATAGCAAGTGCCTGGCACGTAGGAAGTGCTGAACGAGCGTTCGCCCACTCCCCTCCCTTCCCTGTCTCTCCCGGGTGGCTGGATGCAGCACAGAGCACAAGGGAGAGTTTGCAGTTACTCACAAATTTGAGAACTACCCTGTGGATTGGCCCTGCTGAACATTTTTTAAAAAACAACTTTTTTTTTTTTTTTGTGAGGAAGACCAGCCCTGAGCTAACATCCACTGCTGATCCTCCTCTTTTTGCTGAGGAAGACTGGCCCTGGGCTAACATCCGTGCCCATCTTCCTCTACTTTATATGGGACGCCACCACAGCATGGCTGACAAGCAGTGCGTCGGCAGGCACCCGGGATCCGAACCCGCGAACCCCGGGCTGCAGAGCGCGAACTTAACTGCTGCGCCACTGGGTGGCCCCTAAAAAACAACTTTTTAATGAAGCATAACATACATACAGAAAAGTGTGCAAATCATAAGTGTACAGTTCAGTGAATTGTTACCAAGTATTCACACTCATTTTGCCAGTATCAAGATGAAGAAATTACCAGCACCCCAGAGGCCTTCTGCCACTACCTTCTTGCAAAGGTAACGCTATCTGACTTCTAACAAGATAGATTATTTTGTCTGTTTTATTAATATATATATATATATAAATAGAACCACACAGAATGAGCTCATTTGTGTCCATTTTCCTTCCCTCAATATTGAGTTTGTGAGTTTAGTTCATGTTGTCGCATGGAGCAGTGGTTTGTTCTGAATCCTGGAATTTTCAGGCCAGTAGAGTCATAGGGATACTCTCATCTAAAGGGAGAGAAAAGAGAGGTGAGGGCCAGAGGTGATAATGAGCTGCCCAAATTTGCAAAGCTAGTTAATAGCAGAGATACAGTTAGATCCCAAGGCTCCGAATATCCGGCCCAATGTCCCTTCCTGAAGTGTCTGTAGCAGTAGCCTGCACAGTTGACATTCACAGCTCAATCACAAGAGGAGTGGACAACCAGCCTCACCACCTGTGGGCGTGTCCGAATCCTAGAGTTGATGACTCCGCCGTTATCCTTGAATCTGATCCTTTTGTATGTGCTTCCTTTACATGAGAATGTCTAGACTTATCTTTGTTTGCCTGGATGTTCTTAAGGCGTGAACCAAGTGTCCAACTTAGAGTGTCAGGGCCAGGGATGAACAGTGAGAAAAATCTACACCGAAACTTTCCTGTAGTAGTAAGACATTATCCTAATTTCACAAGTTTCTAGAGGAGATTATAATTTCTACTACTTTTATAGTCATGAATTAGATCTGCCCATCTAATTCTGAATCTTCAATGTACATTTTAAGGTTAGTTTACTTTTATTTAAGCCTAAAAGTTCATTGGTGTTACTTTATAATACCATATATTTGCATCCAATTATTACATGGTACACACAACTCAATATCATTCAGGGTGCCCTTAATTGGATGAACAGAACCCTCTGTTCTTAATGCAGCTCCCCAAACCTGCCATGGTGCCTGCAATTCTATAATTACAGTTGTCCCACTAGGTTCCAGCAGTATTTGAAGGTCTCTGTTAAAATGCATATGCATTGGCTGTGAGTGGCATGCTTTGTGTCATCAGTATACTTTGCTGCTGTAACTCAGAGGCAGGACAGATCCATTTTATTGGGATGGAAAAGGGAGGGGAATGCCTGGTTGGAAGCTGCAGTGGGGTAGGGTTAAGATGGTTTTCTCTGAGCAACAAAATAGATTAGACTACATCTCATATAATATGGAATCCTATTCAAAACTAGTATTCCTTCTTTAATCATTGTCATACCTTAACAGAGGAAAGGGTTCAGAGTCCTTGTTCCTTGGAGGGGTTGGGTGAGAAGAAAAGCAGGAGGACCTAAGTTCTTGGTAGTTAAGTGCCAAGACTTTGGAATTTGAATGTTGGTTCTTCCATTTGCTCAGTGTGACCTTCGGCAAGTTATGTAATTCTTTGTGCCTTATTTTCTTCACCCATAAAATGGAGATGATCATAGTATCCTCATAGGATTGTTATGAGGATTAAATAGGTTACTTTATGTAAAGTACTTAAAATAGTGCATTAAATAATAATTATGATTATTACAACTTCTCCTATTACTCTTTTACTTCTCCCATCGAATAGTAGCTTCTCTGCAATTCTTACATCCCTTTAACACCCAAATATTATACTTTTCACATAAAGGAACTCCATCTAAATAAAACTACCCCCTAAAAAGATAGGGGCAGAGGAAGGGAATAGCCCCTGCTAGGCTGTAAATATGTAATTTGATTTACTTTATTACATAGTCAAGTAAAATTGGGTGTTAGTTCTATTTTATCTTCAAGTCTATTAGGCTAGAAACACACCTGCCAGAATCATGAAATGCAATTTTACTATAACAAAATAATAGGGGAGCTCCTTCCAGTGGGATTTTTGTTGGGTTGGGCCTTTCTTTATCTATGTGCTGTTTTCAAGAGGCACTTAGTAGTCATGTACCCTTAGGCAAGTTACTTAACCCCTCTGAATCTCAGTTTCCTCATTTGCAAAACAGCAGTAGTGATATTTACCTTGGAGAGTTCTTACTGGGAATAAGTGGAATGATTTATGCAAAACACTTAATCTAGTTCCAGGCACATAGGAGGTGCTCCTTATATGTCAGTTTCCGTAGTAGATTCTTAATGAATGGATGACATTTTCCTTTATGCATAGATGATGACAGAGTTATTTGTATACATAAAAAATAGTCCTTTCAGCTCTGGGAATTTAGGGAGTCTGTTTGATAATTGTGCATTACTTTTAAGTCTATTAAAGCACAAACCCCTCAGGTACCAAATATCTGTTGAACTTAAACTACATAGACTCGCTTCAACAAGGATTTTACTGATGATGTTGAACATATTAATGTGTGGATGTCTTTAAAATATATCTGTGGATGTATGTAAACATATATTCTAGGTCTGAGTGCAGCTCTAATATTTAAATATTCTACCCTATTGTCTAACTCTAAGCCATCCTTATTTTTAATTTAAAAATCTGTTTTACTATATATGAATTGCTGCTTCATCAAATGACACCTTTATGTTCTCCTCCAGTAATTAGCTCAAACTGTGCTGGGTACATCTTGAACTCTGGGAGATGGGGCTGGGAACAAGAGGCCATTGAGATAGCAACCCAGACTGTGGAAATGCCCCCTGAAGAAATAGCAAGTAAAATATGTATATACGTACACTTAACACACACACTCGAGAGTTATGTAACTGCTTAGAGGAGAGAGCATCTGGGGTATTCCAGCCCATCTGGAATTTACTTTATGGCTCTGGATGATTCTAACTATCATCCTGGGTTTTAGCTCCCCACCTATAATTCAGGGATAAGAATAGAGTTGTTGCAAGGATAAGTGGATAAAGTAAGTGGAGTACTCTATGAACCCAGAGGGAAAGAAGTTGTAAAGCTCAGGGCCCATTAAAAAAAATTACCATAAGAATGCATTGGAGACCAGAAAGGATTTGGACTTTAGGTCTTACCCTAAGAATTATCAAACAGTAGACTTGATAAAAGTAGAAACATTTTGTTACTTTTGTTAATGAGCGGCAAATCACACAGTGCCTTGCTCTGCTTCCCAAATGCTGATGGGTAAGCAAAATGGTCAACACTGGGCTTGGTTCCTGGGCTTCTCCCATGCTGTTGTGCAGGCTCTGAGAGGGGAGAAAGCCCCTTCAGTTAGTAAGGCTAATTAGGCAGGCACATCACTGGGCAAATAAAACAATGCAGTCAAGTGCTTCCACGAACACTTAGGGGGTGGTTCTGGTTGTGTGTGTGTGTGTGTTTGTGTGTGTTTCAGTCCACTTTGGTTCTCGCCTGGCTCCTCCTCTTCCAATAGGGATAAAAAAGGATATTTTCAGAGCTGGGAACTCAGAGATCTTTTCTGTCTCCTACATCTACACCCCTGAATGCTTGTAAACCTAAACTGTAGCCTCTTGCATTCAATTTTGTGTCCTTTGAGATGGGCCCTGTGTTAGTTTGCTGTTGCTTCATAACAATTTGCCCCAAGGTTAGTGGCTGAAGAAAACACACATTTATTATCTTGCAGTTTCCTCAGGTTAGGAGTCCAGGCACAGCTTAGCAGGTCCCCTGCTCAGGACCTCACAAGGCTGGAGTCACGGTGTCCTCTAGGCTGTGTTTTCATCTGGAGGATCGGAGTCCTCTTCTAAGCTCACTGACTGGTGGCAGAATTCAGTTTCTTGGGGTTGTAGAGCTGAGAACTCCAAGAGGCTGCCTGCTCTTCCCTGCCACATGGAACTCTCCAGAACATGGCAGTTTACTTCTTCAAGGCCAATGGGAGCTGTCTGCTGCACTTTGATTCTCTCTGATTTTTAAAAATGGCTCACCTGATTAGGTCAGGCCCACTCAGGATAATCTCTCTAATATAAGGTCAACTCTTAGGGAATTTAATAGGATCTGTAAAATACTTTCACAGAGATACTTAGAAGGTATGTACATCAGGGGGCGGGAATCTTTGGGCCTTCTTAGAATTTGACATACCATAGGCACCTTGTTGAAATCTGCTCCGCCCACAGTGAACCCCTTTCTCTGAGAACTGCTTTGTCACCAGTAGTCATGTTGATGACATCCTTGGCCTCAGATGATTGGATTCCAGACAGTTCAAAGGGTGATCTGCCCCTGAGGTGGTAGGGGAAGGTTACAGGTCTTCACTTTTCTAGGATCACTCCTGTTTCTTTTTACATTTGTATAAACTCTCATTTAAAAGTATTTGGCTCTCTTTGCATGTGAGCACTTACGTTGTTAATTCTATAATTTGAAAAGCTGGAGGATTCCTTTCAGGGTTATTCTGCATTTAAAACCAGCAGTTTACTACTAAGTTGTGCCCCAGTAGCATAGAGGAATAACATCCTCTGTCCAATGGGCACTTTATTCCTAGAAGTAGGTTATGCACCAGAAAAATCTGGTATATCCTCAGAAGCAGCCCAAAATTTTTTAAAGAAAGAGCTGAAGCATCGTTTGTGGCCTCTTTCAATCTCCCTTCAAGGTCCAGGTGACTGGAGCAATTTCTAGACTAGTGGCTGAGAATATTGGCTCTGGAGTCAGCCGACCTCAGTTTCAGCTCTGACTTCCCTGCTTATTTGCTTTGTATCCTTGGGCAAGTTTCCTTAGTTCTGTGGCTCTGTTCCATGTTTATTATATGGGGATAATAATACCAACCTCATGGATTATTGCAAGAATTAAGAGAGATAATATACATAAGTGATTTAGTTAACACCCAATAAATAGTGGCCATTATTATTCGCTCATTCAGAAGGAACTTATTTTATAATGAGCTATCAGTAGTTGGAAGTTGAAAAGTTTTCTGTGTTATTGATAGTGTTACATCAGAAGAACTTTTTTTCTCTCTGAAAATGTAATTTTTATTGATGTCATAATAGTGTATAACATTGTGAAATTTTAATTGTACATTGTTTGTCACTCACCATATAAATGTGTCCCTTCACCCCTTGTGCCCACCGCCCAACCCCCTTCCTCCTGGTAACCACCAAACTTCTCTCTGTCCATGTGTTAGTTTGTCTTCCACACGTGATGAAATCATGTGGTGTTTGTCTTTCTCTGTCTGGCTTATTTCACTTAACATAATACTCTTCAGGTCCATCCATGTTGTTGCAAATGGGACTATTTTGTTGGTTTTTTATGGCTGAGTAGTGTTCCATTGTATGTATATACCACATCTTCTTTCTCCAATCATCAGTTGAGGGACACTTGGGTTGCTTCCACTTCTTGGCTATAGTGAATAACGCTGCAATGAGCATAGGGGTGCATAAGCCTCTTTGGATTGTTGATTTCAGGGTTGTTGGATAGATACCCAATAGTAGGATAGCTGGATCATAAGGTATTTCTATTTTTAATTTTTTGAGGAATCTCCATACTGTTTTCCATAGAGGCTGCCCCAGTTTGCATTCCCACCAGCAGTGAATTAGGGTTCCTGTTTCTCCACAACCTCTCCAACATTTGTTGTTTCTTGTCTTGGTGATTATAGCTATTCTAACGGGTATAAGGTGACATCTTAGTGTAGTTTTCATTTGCATGTCCCTGATGATTAGTGATGTTGAACATCTTTTCATGTGCCTGCTGCCCATCTGTATATCTTCCTTGGAAAAATGTCTGTTCATATCCTCTGCCCATTTTTTGATCAGGTTGTTTGTTTTTTTGTTGTTCCTTTGTGTGAGTTCTTTCTATATCATGGAGATTAACTCCTTGTCGGATAAATGATTTGCAAATATTTTCTCCCAGCTGGTGGGTTGTCTTTTCATTTTGGTCCTGGTTTCATTTGCCTTGCAGAAACTCTTTAACTGATCAAGTCCCACTTGTTTGTTTTTTCTTTTGTTTCCCTTGTCCAAGTGGACATGGAATTCGAAAAGATCCCTCTATGACTAATGTCAAAGAGTGTACTGCCTATGTTTTCTTCCAGGAGTTTGTAGTTTCAGGTCTTACCTTTGAGTCTTTGATCCATTTTGAATTAATTTTTGTGTATGGCAAAAGAAAATACTCTACTTTCATTCTTTTGCATTTGGCTGTCCAGTTTTCCCAGCACTATTTATTGAAGAGACTTTCCTTTCTCCATTGTATGTTCTTAGCTCCTTTGTTGAAGATTAGCTGACTGTGGATGTGTGGTTTTATTTCTGGGCTTTCAATTCTGTTCCATTGATCTGTGTGTCTGTTTTTGTACCAGTAGCATGCTGTTTTAATTATTATAGCTTTGTAGTATATTTTGAAGTCAGGGATTGTGAGGCCTCCAGCTTTTTTCTCAGGATTGCTTTAGCTATTCAGGGTCTTCTGTTGCCCTGTATGAATTTTAGTATTCTTTGTTCTATTTCTGTGAAGAATGTCATAGGGATTCTTATTGGGATTGCATTGAATCTGTAGACTGCTTTAGGTAGTATGGACATTTTAGCTATGTTTATTCTTCCAATCCATGTGCATGGGATATTTTTCCATTTCCTTATGTCATCATCAATTTCTTTCAATAATGTCTTATAGTTTTCATTGTACAGGTCTTTCACCTCCTTGGTTAAATTTATTCCTAGATATTTTATTTTTTTTGTTGCCATTGTAAATGGGATTGCTTCTTGAGTTCTCTTTCTGTTACTTTGTTATTAGAGTATAGAAATGTAACTGATTTTTCTAAGTTGATTTTGTACCCTGCAACTTTGCTGTAGTTGTTGATTATTTGTAATAGTTTCCTCATGGATTCTTTAGGGTTTTCTACATATAAGATCATGTCATCTGCAAATAGTGAGAGTTTCACTTCTTTGTTGTTGATTTGGAGTCCTTTTATTCCTTGTTCTTGCCTAATTGCTCTGGCCAAAACCTGAAATACTATGTTGAATAAGAGTGGCGAGAGTGGGCAACCTTGTCTTGTTCCTGTTCTCAGGGGAATGGTCTTCAGTTTTTCCCTATTGAGTATGATGTTGGCTGTGGGTTTGTCATATATAGCCTTTATTATGTTGAGGTATTTTCCTTCTATACCCGTTTTGTTGAGAGTTTTTTTTTTTTTTTATCATAAATGGATGTTGAATCTTGTCAAATGCTTTCTCTGCATCTATTGAGATGGTCATGTGGTTTTTATTCCTCATTCTGTTAATGTGGTGTATCACATTGATTGATTTGTGGATGTTGAACCATCCCTGGGTCCCTGGTATTGATCTTTTTAATGCATTGCTGTATTCGGTTTGCCGCTATTTTGTTGAGGATTTTTGCATCTATGTTCATCAGTGATATTGGCCTGTAGTTTTCCTTCTTTGTATTGTCCTTGTCTGGCTTTGGTATCAAGGTGATGTTGGCCTCGTAGAATGTGTTAGGAAGTGTTCCGTCTTCCTCTATTTTTTGGAATAGTTTAAGAAGGATAGGTGCTAAATCTTCTTTGAATGTTTGGTAAAATTCTCCGGAGAAGCCATCTGGTCCTGGACTTTTATTTTTTGGGAGGTTTTTGATTACTGTTTTAATCTCTTTTGTTGTGATTGGTCTATTCAGATTCTCTATTTCTTCTTTGTTCAGTTTTGGGAGGTTGTATGAGTCTAAGAATTTATCCATTTCTTCTAGGTTGTCCAATTTGTTGGCGTATAGTTTTTCATAGTATTCCCTTATAATCCCTTGTATTTCTGTGGTATCTGTTGTAATTTCTCCTCTTTCATTTCTTTCTTTTTTTTTCTTTTTGTGAGGAAGACTAGCCCTGAGTTAACATCCATTGCCAATCCTCCTCTTCTTTTTTCTGAGGAAGACTGGCCCTGGGCTAACATCCGTGCCCATCATTCTCTACTTTATATGGGACACTGACACAGCATGGCTTGACAAGCAGTGCGTCTGTCCGTGCCTGGGATCCGAACCTGCAAAACCCTGGGCCGCCAAAGCAGAGCACGCAAACTTAACCGCTATGCCACCGGGCTGGCCCCCCTCTTTCATTTCTAGTTTTGTTTATTTGAGCCTTCTCTCTTTTTTTCTTAGTGAGTCTGGCTAAGGGTTTGGCAATTTTGTTTGTGTTCTCAAAGAACCAGCTCTTTGTTTCCTTGATCCTTTCTACTGTTCTTTTTGGTTCCTATTTCATTTATTTCTGCTCTGATTTTTATTATTTCCCTCCTTCTGCTGATTTGGGGCTTTGTTTGTTCTTTTTCTAATTCTGTTAGGTGTAGTTTAAGGTTATTTATTTGGGACTTTTTTTGTTTGTTAAGGTGGGCTTGTATTGCTATGAATTCCCCTCTCTGGACTGCTTTTGCTGCATCCCATGTTAGTTGGTGTGGTGTATTTTCATTTTCATTTGTTTCCAGATATTTTTTGATTTCTCCTTTAATTTCATCAATGACCCATTGGTTGTTCAGTAGCATGTTGTTTAGTCTCCACATCTTTGTCCCTTTCCCAGTTTTTTTCTTGTAGTTGATTTCTAGTTTTATAGCCTTATAGTTGGAGAAGATGCTTGTTATGATTTCAATCTTCTTAAATTTAATGAGGTTTGCCTTGTTTCCTGACGTATGGTCTATCCTTAAGAATGTTCCATGTGCACTTGAGAAGAATGTGTAATCTGCTGTGTTTGGATGGAGTGCTGTCTAGATATCTATTAAGTCCATCTTGTCTAGTTTTTTGTTTAAGTCCACTATTTCCTCACTGACTTTCGTCGGGATGATCTATCCATTGATGTAAGTGGGGTGTTAAGGTCCTCTACTATTATTGTATTGTTGTTAATATCTCCTTTCAGGTTTGTTAATAGTTGCTTTATGTACTTTGGTGCTCATGTGTTGGGTGTATATATATTTATAAGTGATATGTCTTCTTGGTGGAGTGTCTCTTTTATCATTATATATTGCCCCTCTTTGTCTCTTGTTACCTGTTTTATCTTGAAGTCTACTTCATCTGATATAAGTATGGCAACCCCTGCTTTCTTTTGTTTGCCATTAGCTTAGAGTATGATCTTCTATTCTTTCACTCTGAGCCTGTGTTTGTCTTCAGAACTGAGATGTGTCTCCCTGAGGCAGCATATTGTTGGGTCTTGGTTTTTCATCCATCCCACCACTCTGTGTCTTTTGATGGAGAATTCAATCCATTTACATTTAGAGTGATTATTGATATATGAGGGCTTAATGTTGCTATTTTATCACTCATTTTCCAGTTCTTTTGCATTTCCTTTGTTTCTTGTCCCATGTGTTTTGGACTATCAATTCAGTTTGGTAGTTCTCTATGATGGCTTTCTTAGTTTTCTGTTTGTTTATTGTATGTGTCTCTGTTCTGATTGTTTGTTGAGTAGTTACCATGACGTTTGTATAAAATATCTTGTAGATGAGATTGTCCATTTTCTGATGGCCTCTTATTTCCTTAGTCTAAGCTGATTCCAGCCCTTTCCTCTTCCCCAAGTTATTATTGTCACAACTTATTCCATCTTGTCTTGTGAGTTTGTGTTTAAAGTGATGAGGTTATATTTATTTTTGGTGTTTTCCTTCCCTTAATCTTTGGTGTTATAATTAAGTGTTTGCTTACCTATTCTGATAGAGCACTGCAATTTTTCTTATTTTATCTATCTATTTTTATCCTTGCTCAAAATTTTGTATCCTCTTTCTCTTTTTTTTTTTTTCCAGGCATGAGGGCCTTCTTGAGCATTTCTTGTAGTGGGGGGTCTTGTGGCAATGAGATCCCTTAGCTTTCGTTTATCTGGGATGGTTATTATTTCTCCATCATATCTGAAGGATATTTTTTGCTGGATAGAGTATTCTTAGCTGAAAGTTTTTGTCTTTCAGAATTTTGAATATATTATTCCACTCTCTTCTATCCTGTAAAGTTTCTGCCAAGAAATCGGCTGAGAGCCTGATAGGACTTCCTTTGTATGTTTTTTTTGGTCTTGCTGCCCTTAATATTTTTTCTTTATCATTGACTTTTGCCAGCTTTACTGCTATATGCCTTGGAGAGGGTCTTTTCATGTTGATATTTTTAGGAGATCTATTGATTTCATTCACTTGTATTTCCAGCTCCTTCCCCAGGTTTGGGATGCTCTCAGCTATTATTTCTTTGAACAAGCTCTCTGCTCCTTTTTCTCTCTCCTCTCCCTGTGGAATACCTATAATCCTTATGTTTCATTTCCTAATGAGTAGGATACTTCTCCATTTCTTTTTAGTCTTAGTTCTCGCTCCTCCATCTGGAGCATTTCTGCATTCCTATCCTCAATATTGCTAATTCTTCCCTCCACATTGTCAGCTCTGTTCTTTAAAGATTCCAGGTTTTTCTTTGTCTCCTCCATTGTGTTTTTCATCTCCAACATTTCTGATTGGTTTTTCTTTATAGTTTCAATCTCTTTTGTGAAGAAATTCCTGATTTCATTGAATTGTCTATCTGTATTTTCTTATAGTTCATTGAACTTTTTTATGATAGCTATTTTGAATTGTCTATCATTTAGGTTATAAATTTTTGTGCCTTCAAGATTGATTTCTGGGTGTTTGTCATTTTCCTTCTGGTCTGGAGATTTAATATATTTTTTTCATAGTGCTTGAGGGCGTGGGTTTATTTTTCCTCATTCTGAAGATATCTGGTTGCAACTTCCACCTGCCACCACTGGGTGGGGGTCAAGAGCTGTGTATTCTGAGCCCACCATGATCTGCAGGCTCTCTGGCCGACCAGCTGTGCTGGTGCTCCAGGTGGGGGGAGGGGTCTTTTTTTTACCTACCCCATCCCTGGGGCTTCCTGCTCTTCCCTCACTATCTGCTCTTCTGGGGTGCTAGCTTGATGAAGGTACCCCTGCAACAGTTTAGTGCTCCCATGTGGGAATTTCTCACAGGCTGTGAGAACTTGGAGAGCGACAGTTTTCCCATGGAGGGCCATCCCTCCCCCCTCTCTCTCTGAGAGCTGTGGTGTTCTGGAGGGGAGGGGCTCTTTCTTTCACCTGCCCAATCCTGGGGGCTTCTCATTCTTTCCTTGCTATCTGCTCTCCTGGGATGCTAGCTTGATGAAGACAACCCTGTAACAGTTCAGACTATGGGAATTTCTCACAGGCTGTGAGAGAACTTGGAGAGCAATGGTTCAGAAGGACTTTTGTTTGTGAAGTTAGGTCTTGTCGGGAGCTTTGATCTGAAGTATAAAAGGCATGTGGCTAAATCAGCAACATATTTGTTTAATGTCAAAGTCATCTCTCTTCAGGGGAACAGAATTGGTTCTTAGAAATAAGCCCGGGATTCCTTTTATCCTCACATGTAGCTTTGGGAATACTTTCTAAAGAATATTGAGAGTTCTTATTCCAGGTTGTCAGGCAGAATTCCCTGATATAGGAGAGGACAATTTCTCATTCCTCCAAAAAGAAAAGGGCTAGATCCCCTACAGATTCCTGAATAAAAGCCACTGCTGCCCTGGAGGTTGTTTGCACTTATCTATAGTCTACAACACCTTAAGTAAGTAAACCCAAATAATTAATCACTCCCACTAATCAATTTGATGATTTTTCATTTACTTGTGTGTGTGAAAACTTCAGATGATTTCTGTGTGCCTAGTCCTGTCTTAACATATTTCTTAAGAGTGAAGGAAAGGAACAACAGACAACAACGAGAAATGTCTGGTTGTCACCCAAGTAATGAACCTTAGGGTGATGTACCAGGGATTTGATATAGTGCCTGTCCATAATCATGTAAATGATAGTTGTCACCATGTTAGTATTGACCCCACTAATCTAGAGAAGAACAAATGATCTTCTAGAAAAATCATGCACAGGTACCAGGGCATAGCTGGGCTCCTTTCCTTGAGTTCTGGGGAGGAATCAGTAGCCTTCTCTCCCTCTCATATGGAGTTGCCTAGCAGACTTGTCTATGAGAGATAATATCATGTTGGGGTCATGAAGACCCCCAGGTTCAATGATTCACTAGGAGGATGTGCAGGACTCAGTATAGTAGTACTTAGGATGATGGTTTGTCATAGTGAAGGATACAAAGCCAAATCAGCAAAGAGAAAAGGCACATGGGGTGGAGTCCTGGAGAAACCAGGGGCAAGCTTCCAAGGATCCTCCCCAGAGTCACACAGGATGCGTCTTAATTCCCTCAGTAATGAGTTGTGACAACACATGTGGAAAATGTCCACCGGGGAAGCTCATTAGAGACTCAGCGCCCAGGGTTTTAATGGGTCATGTAGGCAGCCTCTGCTTGTCACATAACAAAACTGTACACTCTAGAAGGAAAGCAGGTGTTCAGTATAAACCATTTTGTTTGCACAAACAATTTAGGCAAAATATGTCGCTCTTATCAGTTCTGGGAATGGTGGGAACCTTCTCAAAATCCAGGTTCCTAGACAACAGCCAAGGGCCAACATTGCAAGCAGGTCTTTCAAAGGTTAACCTCAGGCCTGCTGTGTTAACTCTTTTCTGAACAGTAGTCCATAGGCTGCCACCTCTGGACAACGATTTTCTGTAATGTGAAAACAGTAGTTCTACTGAGTTATTCTCCCCACAGAATTCACAGACTGTTTCCCGTAGTCATGCATATCAGAAAACTGACCTCATCTCTTCCTTAACAACATCTCCCACAGATATAATTGGGGGCCTGTCTGTTCAGACAGGTGGGCTATCCATTTGCACGGAGCCTGAGTTCTGGGTTGAGTGTTATATTAATGGGCTGGTGCCTCTGGTCTCAGTAACTCAGTGGTGAAGAGGAATCTCATGTGAATTACCATCAAAGAGACTGTTCTTGTTCCACAGGAGTATGGAGACCATTTATTAGTGATTAGTTTGAAAGCAGTAATCTTAAATGTCTATATAGGGTAAAAAGTTTTTCATTTTATACCAGTGCTACCCAATAGGACATTTTAGCAATGATGGAAAGGTTCACATTCTGTGCTGTCCATTGTGGTAGCCACTAACCACACGTGGCTATTGATCATTTGAAATATGGCTAGTGTGACTGAGGAACTGAATTTTTAACTTTTTGAATTAATTTTAAATAGCCTTATATGACTGGCTAGTGGCTAGTAGAGTTCTAGATTGTCCATTTTGTGATTAAATGATCTGTTGATAGAAAGGATAAGGGGTGATCGTCAAGATGATAGTACCAATTGAGGTCTTTCTCCACAAAATGTCCTGTATTTCCCAAATCCTGCCTCTCCCCACTGGGCTTAAGTTCCTCCCTTCCTCATGGTCTCATCCTCCATCCAGCAGCTTCCACATTCAAAGCAAGGATGTTGTCCTTGAGTCTTTTCATGGCCTAAATATCAATAACATAATATCAGTAATCAATAAGAGGGACAGGAGGTTTCTTCTAGCATATCATGCTTCGATACTACAGGCCAGGTGGGGACTTTTGGAACTTTTAATTAGAGACTGTCGGGTAAAACAAGTTCCTTGTTATAGAGAAATCTTGAAAATAGCATATGTTATGATAGTAAGTGTGCTCCATAAAATCATATGTTATTATAAATGTTGTATTCTAGCTTCCCTGGGAAGCAGGCTGTGAGATGGATTTGCCTGCAGATGGTTTACTGGGGTGTGGTCTTAGGAACAACACTTACGAGGAACTGTGCAAAGCAGGATTGGGCAAAGGGAGAGGTGAACTGGCATGCGGTTGCAACAGAAGCCTCAGCTGATCCCATGGTGCACTCTGAAGCTGGGATGGCTTTTCAAAGTTGTCCAGAAATTGAGGCAAAAGGACCAGCCCTTTGCATCATCAGCCAGTCACTGGGTGCTGGCTGCAGCCCCTGCTTTGGCTGAGGGACAAAGCTGTGAGCTCTCAGCAGACCTCACTCCCAGCAGCCCTGGAAACAAGCACCTCGGCTGTATCACAGTATCCACTGTGATGGATTTTGTTTTCATCTAGAAAGGAAACCTGCCTGCTTTCCTCAGGCTTTCAGGCTTTGCAGCAGGCAGAACAATGTCATGGTTAAAAGCAGGGCTTTGGAGCTGGTTCAAGCCCTGTGCTCTGTGACCTCGGGCAAGTTACTGACTCTCTTTGGGTCTCAATTTCTTGAACTAGAAATTGAGGACGATGCCACCTATTTGTAAGTCTTGCTGTGGGAACGGAATAATGTGATGTGTGGAAAGTACTTAGCACAAGGCCTGATGCTTGGTAAGCAGTCAATAAATGGTCGCTATTGTTATGATTCTAGGAATTTTATAAGACACAAATTTTGGGTTCAGGTGTCTCCCACCAGGAGGATAGTAGAGTCAAGTGACAGTTTTTGGCAACAGAGAATGAGAAACAGCTGTGCTTCACTGCTCTCTGCCGGGACCCTTCACTTCTCCTGCCTTCCTCTTTGCTCTGGTAGAAGGGCCCAGAACTGGGGTAAGCTAAGTGGGAAAATCCAAAAATAGGAACAAAGCCTCTGCTGTTCCTGGATCCAGAGGGGAGAGAAGCTACTCTGAGAGCTCTTGATCTCTTGCTCAGGAAGAAATATACCCAGGAAATTACAAGAGGCTTGCTCATTGATGTTTAGGTTAATGTCGTAACCCTTTGAGATTTCTTGAAGTGCTTTCTCTGCAGATACACATCCCCTTCAGTTCTAATCACATTTCCTTAATCTTGATGGTATGTGGCATGAACATAACCCTTTACCACCTTCAAGCACTCCACAAATATTAACTAATTAATTCATCTCATAAAAGAAGAATTTTTTGGCTCAGTCTTGGCAGCCCAACTCTCCAGCCTCAATAACAGTTAGTCACAGAGCCAGGGCACAGTCTTTATTCACTTCATTAACACACTTTTTCAAGCTGGAGTTCCAGATATAGGAATAGCTGCTAAACCCAACCCACTTCAACTGACCCCCAGTCAGGGGCTTCCTGCCTTTCTTTTGTGACATTCGTAGACCTCTTCATCTGCTAATCCTGTGAGAGAGGGTATTGTGGTGTAAAGCAGAGCATCCTGGACTTGATTTCATAAACCAGTACATTTTAAAAAGAAAAATCAGTTTTCCAAGTGAGCACATAAAGGTCCCTACTATCTTTTGTCACCATCATCTCATAAAAACGAAGGAAATTTTAACAGAACAAAATAAAGATAGTCTCGGGATAAAGGACGTCTTTTAAAGTTGAGTACGTCCAGCTTCATGGAAACCTACACTGTCTATTTTTCACCTTTTGCCTCCAACAGGTGCAGACCTCCTCCTGGACTGAGCCTGGTCCCAGGGCCAGGAGCGGACCATGATATACACCCTGGTGGTCCTTGTAGCCAGAGTCCTTGAAGGGCAGTGGCTAGGGCTGTTTAGTTTATTACTATACCTGATGCTTAAGACAATGCTTAGCACATAGTAGGGACACAATACATATTTGTTGAATAGAGTAATGAATATGATTGTCTGTCTGTGACCTTGGCTAAGTCACAGTGTTGCTGGGGCTCAGATCTGTCCAATTAGATCTGTGCAATCCAAGCTCTATGATCTGTACAATTGGAAAGTCACGTTGGATGCCTGCCAAGTTCTCTCCATTTAACAAACAAAAACCAAAAGCTAGGAATGGAAAGGAATGGTAGAGTGTTTTCTGTTCCTTTCCTTTTTTTAAAGATAATTAAACTTTTTGGGCCACAATGACTTTTTCAGAGGTTTGTTGTAGTGTTTATGTCCTGAATGAAGGTGTTGATTCTTTATAGGTAAACCCTGCTTCTCAGGGGCCCCAGATGAGGAAAGGACCCTTGCAGACTGAATTATTAATTTATAAACCAAGTGTTGGGGAATGGAGAACCTTGCTGCAATTTTTATTTAGAGGCCCAGATATTAATTTTAGACAACTGTTCTTTGTTTTTTTTTTCTTAGAGAGCATTAAAAAAAAAAAGACCTATTTTTTATACATTTTGTTATTATTATTGTTAATTTAAAATGTTTCATGATCACTATGTGTAATTGATTTTAAAGGTCTGATAAATCTTTGATGAATAATACAGCAGTCACTCTACCTTATACATATTTCAAAGCCAGTTAAATCCCAAAAGAGCTGGCAGCCGGCAGAGGGTTGAATACACATTATGTCTCTCTTTCCACATTCCTACTGAACCCTCTTTCTTTAGGGAAAAGCTTCTTTGTGTCATGATCAGCCAGAGGTGAGGAATGAAGGAGAGACGGATTTTCATTAAGAATAGAGGCTTTGTATGAAATTTCTTCATCTGTCTGAGCATCTGATGGGAGCAGGACTGTAAAAACGATCTCAGATTGAATTGTACATGCATTTTGATTTTGAATGATCCTGAGGTATGTAAGCATTTCCTTGAGTTATGGCAAATGTTCAGCTGAAAAAAGGGTTCTTAAGTCAACATATTAATATGGATTGTCTGCTTCTTAAAACAATAACCATAGTCTGCATCCTGTGTGTTTCTTTCGGAATATAGAGGATTCATTTTTCAATTAGGAAATTTCATATGAGTTTAAAGGATTTTTTTTTCATGAAACTTTCATTGCATTATTTCTAGCTCAAACGTGGCTAGAACATAATGGTACTATTATTTGGCACTAGAAAAGTTAACCAGATATTATGATATCTTCATCCTGTTTTTCATGTGGAGGGGATGTTTATTGAGACACTGACAAATTGAGAGTATGTTTAAAATGTGATATGTCATTTACGGGTGCTATTTCTTTAAAATTGAGTGAGGCTTCCGGGCTGCTAAGAATGCCCAGGCTGTCTCTTTTGTCACCTACTCCAAGAGAAATCTAGCACTACCCTCTGTTGCCCTCACTTTGCCTGGAGCTAGACTACTCCTGGCCACATTTTTCCAGAGCTAGGATGACAACCCAACCTCTATTGATGTCACCGTAGACCCTGATCTTTGGGGTGTTTGTGAATGGGAGGAAGTTAGGAAATCACCACTGGCCTTCCCTTTCTCTCTGCTCAGCTCACCTCCCCCTCACACCTTCCCCTCTGCTCTCAGAGCTTTGTGAGATGATTTGTGAAAGGAAGTGTGAAGACTGGGGTGTTTACGGTTGTGAGAGAGGGCGTTGTGGGTAACAGAAGAGATCTTTGATTCATTTCCCAAAGCAGGTCACACTATTTTCTAGCCATGTAGGCTCAAACAAATTACTTACCTGTTTTTAGCCTCAGTTTTATCATCTGTAAAATGGAGATAAACATACACACTTCATAGGATGGAGATTAGATGGGATAATGTATATAAAGTAACTTCCATGGCATTGGGCACATAGTTTCTTTTTCTGCTTATTTCTATAATCTGGTATCTGAATTAGAAACAGAATCATGTGTGTATTCACTACGCTAAGAAATTCCTTTTCTCACGCTGTTAAGCTAACCTTCAGCTGAAGGTCAGCCTGAAGAGTGTGATTAGCTGGCTCTTAGGGGTCCTGCCGCTGAGAGGACTGAGGGCCAGTAGGACTGCACACTAGAATGAAGATAGCCCAGCCGCAGGACGCGGTTTTAAAAATGCCCGAGGCTATGTCACCCTAATTTCATTTATAGACTGCTCAAGCAATCTGGGGCTTGGAGAAACCTCCTCTTCACAAAAGACTTCCATATTCAATCCATTCTAAAGCAGCAGGAAGGTTCTGCATTATTTTCCCCTTGCTGCAGTGAAGTGGAACACAGTGGGAACAGATCACAGAAACAAGAGCAGGAAAACGCTGTTCTTATGAATGTATAGGAGCAGTTAGGTTTGCTGCATCCCAGCTCTGCCACCTGCCCTGCCACCTCCATGCCTACTCCCCAGCCTCCTTCACCCTCTGGCTGAGCCATGGAGAAGGTCCTGAAGGCGTTAAAGCAGGCAGGTAAGAGAAATAACTTTTTTTAAAGAAAAAAACTAGCTCCAGGTCACATTTTAAGGCTGTGAAATAATTAATTGAAAAGTCTTTGGAATTCCTTTTATGAAAAAATGATTAAAAGGCAAAATTTTCTTCACACATGACCACTTAGATATAGTATTTATCTTTATTTTTGAACTCACACTGGCCATTACTACAGGGAACAAAATACCATGGTGCTAACCCCACGTCCCCAACCTACACCCTCTGTCTGGGTGGCTCTGGCTGGAGCTGGAGCTCTAGGCCTCTCTTGATTGTCCAGGCAGATTCAGTGTTTGAGTCACCAGGGGTTTTAATAGGCTGGTGGCTTAATGAGGGAGAATAACTATTTGATCTTTATGGTGTGCTGGGTGTTGTCTTCTGAGACAAAGTTACGTAGACCACAGTCTATTTTTACATGTAATAAACAACAATAAAAACTACCAGTTTCAATGGAAAGCATAATAATAGCTAATAGAGCTTACTTTGTACCAGGCACCATGCTAAGTGCTGTATAAGCCATTTATAATAATTTGTTACAATGATTCATTTAATTTTTCTAGTAACTCCGCTTTTATCCCCATTTCACAGATGAGAAACCTTAGGCTTGGAGAGGCTAAGTAATTGACATGACCACACAGCCAACAAGGGACCAAGATTTGAGCCCCTGCAGCCTGGTGTTGGGCCTACTTTCTCTACCTACTACTTATGTTTCCAGCTGTTTGCTGTAAGCTGAGTCTTGAATTAATTTTCTCTAAATTTGTTTGAATAATTTTTAGACATACAGCTAAATTTTACTGCATATTCCCCCATATTTTTCCAATGTTCAACCCCCTGGGCTGAAATGTTATTGATATGTGTAGAAGAATGGATCAATACTGATTCAGTCATCCCATTAGACATGTGATTTAAAAAAAAATTTCATCTTGATCCATCTTAAGAGTTACATTTTTACATTATGATCTGGTACACACATACATATGTGTGTAATGGAAACATGACATAGTGCTTGACCTTTATGACATGGGGCATATTCTGGTATTGTCCTATTCTATTCTGTTCTACTCTATTCCATCTCATTCCTTTGTTCTATTTTACTAAAAACGAGCCTCTTGAGATCAACTAAATTTCACTTCTCACTAATGGGTCAGAGCCCACATTTTTGAAAAGCAGTCCTTTGGCTGGATAACTGTTGCTATTCCTTAGAAATACTCTGCACAGTGTTATATATTTCCACATCCCTCTAGAGAATTTTTTGGATTGTGAGGAATAGCCAAGGTGAAATTGGTGTTTGAGGACCCTGAAGAAGGTGGCGTTCTCCCTCTGAAAGAGGTCAAGACGATAAATCCAACTTGTTCTGGAACACTGAAAACTCCAGTCTTAGAAGCTGGGACCCAGCAGGATAATACCCAGCATGGAACAAAGTCCAGCCAGCCAATGAATCAAGACTTGAAAGCCTGACCAGTTTGGGGCAAGGGTTCTTCAAGAGTATTCAAGAGTGCAAGTAATCTTGGATTTTTAATAGTTCCTCAAGCAGAAACACACCTCTCACCCTTCAGCAGCACATTGAGGAGAACTCGAGTGGCTCCTGAAGTTAGCCTGGGCACGCTCGATGACTGAGAAGTGCTGCAGTGTTGACTTGCTGGTCGTCCTGGTGTCATGGGCTACTGATACTAGCAACCACAATGAAAGTCAGGAATAAAAGTGAAAATTAGGGAAAAAATACAATAGTTAGGCACAATCTGTCTATTTTGACAGTCTCAGGCACTAGTTGTTTTATTTCTTATCCCCCTTTTTGGGTGTAACTGATGGGAAAGGGTTTAATGCTAATAATAGTTAGCATTTATCTAGTGTCAGCTCTAGTCTAGGTACTTGCTCAGTGTCCTATGTGGACCAGCTCATTTAGTCCTTACAAAAACCTACTGAGGTAAGTGATTATCTCCCCTGTTTTACCAGTGTGAACACTGAGGTTTGGAAGGCCAAGTAACCTTTCAAAGATTATATAGCCAGTTAGTGGTGAACATGGCATGAAACCAAGGCAATCTGAATCCAAGGTCTGTGCTGTGAGCCACCACATGACAATCTGATGATTCAGCTTCTCTTCTTTGGCACCTGGAGGTCAGTTTCACAGGGAGGGGGCAGATGTCAAGGTGGGAGGTATGTGTGTATAGTGACAGGCGCTCTGTCATTCTTTCAATATGTATGTATTGAGCATCTTCTCTGTATTTGGCACTGTGGGTATGTACTATCTGCTTAGTATAACTTTCAGACTCTGGTTCATCCAGATTCTCAGTGTCTTCGGAAAAGTTGAACATTCTGGATGCTTGTACTCAAGTCCTTGGAACTTAGTACTTTGATGGACTGTCTTGGTGGCTGAGGAAGGTACTGGAGAACAGGCATGGCATTCAGGGTGGCTAGGTCTTTGAGGAGGCATGCCTGGCGGCCAGAGACAGCATATGGTCTGGCTCATCTGGCAGAGCACAGGGACAGGAGCGGTGGGTGACAGGGGATGGAAATACATTGACACCATGAAGACAGTGGGTGGCTTCTGGGAGGGTGAGCCCAGCCTTGGCCTGAGATTCTGGAACTAAACTTTAGTTCCCAGGAGGCCTCAAAAGGCAGAAGAGCATTAGTGATAGAGGAACTGAGTATAATTCCAGCATCAAACCTCAGTCTATTAACCCTTAAATTCCCTATGAATAGTAACAGAATTGGCCAAGAATTAGCCTAAGCTTAGAGATGAAGACTAAGTGGTGAGGTGTGGAAATGGAGAGCTTCAGGGATAGCAAGCCAGGTGGTCATTACGTTAGGAACGGAGACACAAATGACTTTGTCCAAATAAGCATTTCTGCGGGGTGAAAAGCACCAGAAAGCAAGGTTAAATGTTAAAAATTAAAATATTACAATAGAAAAAATCCAATAGTTTCTGTTTTTGATTTTTTCAATGTCCTGGCAGGGACTGGAAGATAATTACGGGTGTGTGTGTAGGAGGATGTAAGGAATGGGAAAGCTGTTAGGAAGCTTTTCCTTAAATGATAGCCTCCAAACCATTTGAAAGTGAGAATAACAATAACTCTGATTTAATAATCATTAATTCTTTTAAGCATATTCAATGGATGCAGAAGATTCAATTATTTTAAGAGATCTAAAATTATTTCAACTGATTTGACTGTTTTGTATTTTATTTTGTGGCACAGGGCAAACTGCTGGTGTAGCTCTTGAAAAGGAAGTAGATGGTCATGAGTTGATGATTGATTCTAAGCTCTTTGACTCACCATTAGAATTATATCTCCAAGTGCTCTCTCCTCCCGCCTGGAGGGAGTTGCTCCTTAGCTTGTTCAGAATCCTGTGGGAGAGATGCTTGATCAAACATTTCTATTATGGAGAAGATTCCATCTATGGTACTTTTCACTTATTCTTTATTTTCTTTTATTTTTTCCCAAGGAGATGGCCACACACAGAGAGAACCATACTTTTAATTCATAGAGGAACATTGTCATCTGATGAAAGATTATATTCTGAAGGCTTAATAAGTGAGTTTTATTTCTAACTTTGCTTGTGACTCACTCTCTCTGAGATGCCTTTTCTACATCTGTAAAATGGAACAATTAATCTCCACCTGTGTCACAGTAGTGTTATGAAAATGAGTTACAAAATGCTTGCAGTATACTTTGAGCTCCTTTCGGGGAAATATAAAATATTACTACTGTGTGATAAATGATAAAGGTTAGTACATGAGTGTACATTTTTATGGCGCTAGAACATGATAAATGGAAATGAAATCGACAAACTTGAATTATAATGTATACTGACATAGCTTCTCTGGATGATAAGATGGTCTCCCAAAGGAAATTTCAAAAATCAAGAACAGCATAAAAATAAATATTTATATACAGCATTAAAAAATTCTCAAATCTTCTTGGTGCTAACTAAAACCCTCAGCAGGCATTTTCCAAACTGTGTTTATAATTTCTTATTTTTATTGTTTATTATGATACATTTCATGAGAAATTAAAAGGTATTCAATGAATAATATGTTCAGTAGTCAAATAAAGAAACGCTATGTTAGGGGCCGCCCGGTGGCGTAGCGGTTTCGTCCGCGCTTGGCAGCCCCGGGTTCGCCGGTTCGGATCCCGGGCGCCCGCCGACGCACTGCCTGTCAGCCATGCTGTGGCGGCATCCCGTATAAAAAAGTGGAGGAAGATGGGCACGGATGTTAGCCCAGGGCCAGTCTTCCTCAGCAAAAAGAGGAGGATTAGCAACGGATGTTAGCTCAGGGCTGGTCTTCCTCACAAAAAAAAAAAAAAAAAAGAAACGCTATGTTAAATGCTAAGTCACACAACTCTCTTTCTGTCCATTGTGCTTCTGCAAAAGAGGAAAATGGTCGGTAGCGTTTCTAAACTACTTTGACCAGGGAATGTAGTTTGGAAAAAGTTGTTATGGGCGAGAAAAAGATTTAAATAAGCATATGTTTAAAATGACTGCTCAGTTTTTGGTTGCTTAAGTGTCCTTGGTAATTAATAATACTCACATAAATTATTTTGCTACTTTTATATACTTGCTAAGTTAAGGGAATTTAAAAATAATACATTAATATCCTTTCTGTGAGATTTTAACAGCCTGCTTATTATATTATATATGTAAGTATACTGAATATATAAATCATGATTCTGTTCTTATGTACATGAATATTTTATATATATACATATGCATATATAAACAGAGTATAATCCTTCTATTTTAGTTCTTTTCTGAGCCTTTTTCCTGTCCAAGTCTGAATTCATCCTTCCTTTCTTTTTTTTGGTGAGTAAGATTAGCCCTGAGCTAACATCCGTTGCCTATCCTCCTCTTTTTGCTGGGGAAGATTGGCCCTGGGCTAACATCCATGCCCATCTTCCTCTACTTTATATGTGGCATGCCTGGCACAGTGTGGCTTGATAAGCTGTGCATAGTTCCACGCCTGGGACCTGAACCTGCGAACCCTGGGCCGCCACAGCAGAGTGTGCGAACTTAACCACTACGTCACTGGGCTGGCCCCCATCCTTCCTTTTTTATGTGTTCATAAACTGTACAGAAATGGAAAATAGATTTTAGAGGAAGAAGCAGTAAGTATTATTAATGAGTGCTTTGTAAGTCATACAAGTTATATGGGTTTCTTAGCTATGAGATATTAAAAGAATCACTTTTTGGCTCCTTGAAAGAAGATTTTTTAAAAAGCCATGATTTGGCTGAAGTAAGGTTGTTTCAAAAAGCAGTAATAGATTTGTCAAGGAATGTCAGGTCCTAAAATATTCTGTCAATAGGTGTTGTCTATATTTGGCAAGGGTTATGAAAATTCTGGCTGGAGAAGAATTTTTTTGACTTGGGTCCCTGGAGACTTGCTGGTTGAAGTAGCTACAACAGTTAATAGTGACCCTGGGAGGCTAGAGTGTGGAGTGTCACTGGCATAATTTTGTTATTGTTTTAAAGTTTTCAGTTAAAGAAAAAAAGCGTTCTTTGGCTGTCTCTTTGCCAGAGACACAAGGTACAGCGGCTCTGTGGAACAGCCCCCAGTTAACTGCTGCTGCTTGAGGTTCTGTCATTCCTTCTTTCCACTGTGTCTTCTCAGGGCACCAGGGACACCACCAAAATGGTTCCATTTGATGATTATGTTGCTCGACTCTCTTGGGCCGTGTAGTGGTTGTTTTGAAGAGGATGAGAAAACTCTTCTTTTCGAACAAACACTGCTTCTTAGAGAAGGTGGTCAACATTTAAAATCTCTCTTGGGGCAGGAACTGGGAAGAAAACATTTTTCTCTGGAGTTTTCTGACTTATCCACCAGGAAGCTACAATGATGTAAAGTGTGGGAGACGCTCAGACATATTACTCCAAAAGCTGTGTCTGAAGTCCTTATTTTGGAGAGACATTTTCTGCCTGTCAGTTTTGGGCTATGCCTGTCTTTTCATTTTGAGGTATGAGATGATAAATGGTTTGCATAAGAGCCACTGCCACTCACCCTGCACAGAACCCTTAATGAAAATGAGTCATGCTATTTTTGGAAACATTTTGGACTCTATTTAAAGGAGATAAATAATAAATTATTTCTCTCCAAACATAATATGTCTCTATTAAAGCCAAGCATCATTTATCCCAAGAAGAAGATGAAGGAAAAAACAATAAAAGTTTTAAATTTAACTGATTTTTTATTATTGGTTTGGGATTTGGGATTTAGATCCTTATAATGGTTGCCCTCTTCTCAGAGTGTAAAAGGCAAGATGCATGGGGTCCTTGCCTGGCTCTGTCACTTACAGTCTGGTAGCCTTGAGAGAATCATTGTGCTCTCTGTGATCTGTAAAATTGGGTAAAAATATCTGTCCAAACTGCATTACAGAATTCCCATATTGTTGAAACAATCAATGAGATAAATCATATGTACTTGGAATATGATAAGAGGCTAAAACGCTGTGAGGTGACGTTGTTATTTTTCCGATGCTTTGTGTGGTGTGGCAGTTGACTTGTTTTCTGGTGTCTTTGGCAACAGCAGTAAGTAGAGTACTGAAAAAGGAGGATTTATACTTTTGGAGATGAGCACGCAGGCAATTTGGAGCTGTGGCCCAGACTAAACTGCCTTTGTGATAAAGGGAGAATTTGCATCCAGCAGGAGAGAAGGACAGGGGGACTATAGGAATATTTTAAAGACCCTCTGATCACTTGCTGGAGGTTGGCACCTTGTCTGAGATGCGCAGATGGACAGAGTTAGATTCAGACCTGGGTAGCCATTGCTGACAGAGAACAGGTACTTGTTTTCAGATGAGTTCGGCGTGGAGACGAAGTGGGGCTTAGTGGCCTTAGAGTGGTCAGAGAGTAGCAGGTTGAGGGTAGGACGGAAAGCCTGCTCTCTGAGAAGCACTGTGGTAGAACTAGTCTCTTCTTTTGCCTCCCAAATACAAGATTGTAAGTGACCAAAAACTGGCTATATTTAAACAATTGTCCTTTGCACAGTACAAAGCATCTTTGGACTTATAGGGCAAGTAAAGGAAAGGAGATTTAAACAATAGCAACAAGTAACTAGATTTCATTGTCTACACGGAATATCTAGTGATGCTGTCTAAGTGAGACACAGTTTAATTCAATTCGACGAGAAGTAGGCAGCTATACAGTAGCTGATTCCTTCCTTGCCTGGCAACGTATTTTACAAGAGACTTTTGTGCTACTGGAATTGTGAAGAGCTTTGTGCAGCCGTTGGTACATATTAAGCCCCCAATAGATGCTTCTCAGCAATATTATTATTATAGGCATTCATTGTTGTCATCAGTGCCTGTAATCCTAAGCAGACAACTAGATCTAGCATATCCAATACCATCTCTCTCATTTCTGCCTCTTTGCCTAGAAGCCTCGTTCTCTCCTACCAGCTGCTTCTCTGCTCAGCTGGGGACATAGCAGCAGGCAGCTCTGTCCTCCCACCTTTGTAGCTTGTGACCAGAGAGATGAAGACATGCTCCCCCACAGTTCAAATTTAAAAAATCCTAAGAAAAGGATCCTGATTTGTGTGGTGCAGCTCATGTGCCCACATTTTGGACCAGTTACCAATCAGTTTTTATTAAACAAGATAATTGATATCACAACATTTTGTAAATTGTGAAGGCATATGGAAACACGTAGTATTATAATTATAAAACATAATTATTGTTTTTGTCATTCCTTCTTTATCTGGCTCATTTCAATGTGTTATTCAAAACTTGATACAGACGTGGCCTTTCAAAGAGACCTCCTTTGACCCTCTCAGGATGGGTTATATGTCCCTTCCTTGTGTTCTGTAGTACCTGGTGCTGTCCCTTGTCCCTGTACTTCCTGTGCTAAATTCACCCCTAGAGTGTGAGCTCTGAGAGAAACCATATCCTATGTCTCTGTCTTCTAGCACACAATGGGTGCTTAATAAGTACTTGTTGAATAAATTATTATTCTGTAGATGAAGAAGAATTGAACTAAATGCCTACCGAACCCAGGATGTCACTTAGAAGTTATTTAAAATAAATCCATGAACAGAGTTTGTTGTCCTGTGATTTGTCTCTGCCATTCTTATGACCATATATTAACTACATTGAAGCAAATTATTTGAAGATAATAGTGAGAGTTAACTTTTGTTGAGCCTTTAACTGTGTGTCAGACACTGTTCTAAGTGTTTTATGTGTATTAACACATAGTTCTTACTATTATTACTGCCATTTTACAGATAAGGAAACTGAGGCACAGAGAAATTAACATGCTTAAGGTCACACAGCTAATAAACAAATGGTGGGAATGGCTTTCACATGGAGATAGTCTGACTCAAGAGCCTGTACTCTGAATTACAGGTTAGTAGTTTGTAGTGTTTTGCTTAAGTGTGTTTTATTCATCTAATATGTTCCTACGAACACAGCTTTTTGTTAGTATTGAGGGAACAAAGAAATTCTCTCTAACCCTTTTCTCCTCTGTTCAATACCAATCACAATCACTCTCCCACACACACACCACCACCAACAGGATCAAAAAACGCCTACTGAGCCAGCCCGTTAAGTGCAGGATACAGTGCTCGGTACAGGGACACGAAAGGTTCATGACACATAGCCTTTGCCTTCAAATAGCTTAAAATCCAGTTAGAAATACAGCCCATACACTTAGGAAGAGAACTCTCATTCCAGATAATCTGGGCTCTGTCCCAAACAAACAGTACAGACAATAAATGCTTTAGAGTAATTAGAGTATTTTAGAAAATAGCAGAACAATCTGAATTTGAAACCCATGAGATGAGGCACACCCTATCGACTGTCACCTCCTTGAGTCTGGGGCAATGTCTCAGTCATCTTGGAGAAACACAGTGCCTGGTGCAGAAGAGACCCTCATCTGTGCTGTGAAGTGACTTTGATCCTAGCTCTGTTTGCTTACAAGGTTGTAAGTGTCCCATCTGTGTCCGTTTGCTCATCTAACTGCCCTTGCTGTGTTACTTAGGAAGGGTCACAAGATGGCCGTGGGAAAGTTGGAAGCAGAGTTTCTAGCACCCAGTTCCTACCCTCACTAAGTGTTTAGGAAGGGGAGATAGCTGTGCACTGGTTCAGATGGTTTTGTGAAGTAATCCTGTAGCCATTTAGAGAGGAACACATTGTTTAGGACTTTGCTTTGGAAGATGAAATACGGCTTAATGGAGTGCGATGTCTCCAGTCACAACTTCTCCATGGGAGCCTCGGAGGCAGTTGCCGACTCAGCTGGGTGTTGCAGGGCCCTGGAGCTGTAAACTGCCGGGATGAACCCAGACTGAGACTCAAAACAAGCCATCACAAGTCAGCTGCTGGTTCTTCACACTTCTCCAGACTGAGCAAAGCATTTCACAGAAAAGTTGGCCCACAAAAAATTTCTGATGAATCCCAACCGGTTCATAATTTGTGTATGCGACTGAAACGAAGAACATTTCATGTCCTCTTACATTCTGTTCCCCAGGCTCCTGCAGATCTGTTTTTCTTGTTCTCACATGTTGAAGCTGCAACACCCACCTCTTTTTACTGCCTGAGATCCTATTCACATCGAGTCCATGGGAGACTGCAGTCATGATCAGTGACAGAAAACAGACTCAGCCGCATCTTTCACTTCCTGCCACTTGGTGGGAAGGCGGCGGGAGGGAAGAATGCTTTCTCTTTGTGGGCTGGAGCCCTCAGGCGATAATTCTGGCACCATGGACCTTAACCTCCCACCATGTTCCACGATCAGGTTCACAGAGAGTCTGGAGCAGTCTCTTCTGGCATATTCTGAAAATGAAGCAACCCAAAGGACCTTAACCCTCATGTTTCTGTTGAAGCTCATGACCTAATTTCTGACATTTCTATTCCAAGCTTAGCAGACTTGCTCTCTTTTCTGCCTCCTCTGTCATTTCGGTTGCAGATAACAGATAAGGATGGAGAGGACCAAGAGTCAGTTTTGAATCTTGGCAAACAGGGCCACTACAGCAAATTTCATCAAAACACTTCAGGTTTTGTCTTCTGGGGAGCACCATTGCACAATGGCGAAACACTAGGGCCGTGGAGCCTGAGGAGGTGAGTTTGAATCCCACCTCCACTTATTAGCAGTACCTCTGTGCCTCAGTTTCCCTATATATAAAATGGTAATATGCTGAAATATATATCTGGTAAAACTTTAATGAGAATTATAAAAGCATTTGAAGGACGCTGTAAAGTGTCTGGAATGTGTAAGCATTGGTATTATTACCTGGTGACAGTACTGAGCCAATAAAATTTAGTTAGAAGTTGGTAAATGGATCACAGCGTTCTGTATCTCTCTTAGGGAGGGTCTGAGCAGACCGATGAAGATGTAGGCTGTTGTTGTTAGTGCCATCGAGTGGATTCTGACGCCTAATGACCCTGTGGAAGCAGAGCTGAGCCCTGCCCGGTCTCTTTGTACCAACCTCACATCTTCCAGCACTGTATCAGCCAATGCGCTGCTGCTATTCATAGGGTTTTCATGGCCAATTTTTTGGAAGTGAGTGGCCAGGTCCTTCTTCCTAGTCTGTCTTAGTCTGGAAGCTCTGCTGAAATCTGTCCACCATGGATGACCCTGCTGGTATTTGAAGTCCCAGTGGCATAGCTTTTAGCATCACAGCAACAAGCAGCTGCCACAGTATGACAACCGACATCCGGGCAGTATGGTTCCTTGACCAGGAAACAAACTGGACCCGTCGGTGAGAGCGCTGAATCTTAACCACTAGACCACCAAGGCTGGCTAAAGATGTAGGAGAAGGATCCAAAGTGGTGGCTGCTGGAAAGCCACCACTTGGTCTTCTTGCTCCAGCTATTTCCTTTGACCTTTCTTAGTGTATGTTGTCGGCCCAGACCACCATCCTACCTCCATCCTTCTTGAAAGGACACACCTGGAGCCTCATCAACACAACAGGCTTACTATAAGGAAGTGACCAGATGCAGGGAATTATTGACAACCTGTAGAACACTGCAACAAGCAGCTTCCTCCTTCCTCTAGAAATACCGAAATATTAAAAAAAGTATAGAAACATTTTAAGGACATTTTAAAGAAAAGCTGTTTTGAGTGTGTGGATTGCAGTCTCCTAGAAGGGTGGAGATTAGGCTTTGGGGCCCTAAGGCTGATCTGTTCATGGAGTGGTTGGCCTGTTCTGCAGGTACAAAGAATGATGATGATGGATTAAATTGGAGCTATTTGGCCTCATCTGTGTCTACACCCTTTCCATTGTCAGGCCTGGATCTATGTATGCATGGACTCAATGGCCTGACCTCACCCACCCCTGATGATTAGACAGAAGCTTCTGATTCTCCTGCTATCATTCTAGGATTAATATCAGACGGGGAGACCTTGCTAGGTTGGCCAACTGTGACACAAATAACAATTGTGGGACACCTTTGTAGCTTCTAGCACTTATTAGTTGGAATAGGAATGACATGATAGCTGATTGAATACATGAAATAGGTAAACTTTGGAATCATAGTCATCTTCCTGAGAAGCGGAGACTTCCTGTGGGTTTTTGTCAGGGAGTGACTGACCCATGTGTGGGAGCATTCTAACACGATGTGTATCTTCTGAATCAGGCCAGACTGAAGTCTCAGATTCACAAGTTGCCATTTTAGGTCCATGACATCATTGTGGACCAAGCTCCCCTGGTTTGAGTGGTGGGCTCTTTTCTTAGCCTTTCTACATTTCTTTATTTTTAATACCAAGATGTTTCAAGATTGAAAGTCGGGGAGAGGAGGAGAGGAGTTCATGGTAGAGAAGAACCAGTTGTCCTCTGTCCTTGAGCCCTGGAGAAGATATGAAGACTAAATCCCAAGAGCTGGAGAATTCCATGCCAATGTGAAATTGCTTTGCTCTCTCCAGGCCTGAGGCCTCTCTTAAAACCAAGACCAAGACCTAAAGGTTCAGAGTGCATGTTTAGTCACTTTACTGTTACAGAAGATAAAGTGATCACATTTCTGATCTGTTCTTGAGGGGCTGGGGATGCAGTAAAATGACAGTAAGGGAAACCCTTGCATCCTTTCTCCCCTGTCCTAGTCTCAGTGAGTGAGAGAAGTCCGGATGTTTTCCTTGTTCCAGAACAACAAATACTGGTTGAACAACTACTATGTGTCGGGCACTATTTTAGACTCAGGGGAGACAAAGACAAATGTGATAGGGCTTCACGAGTTTGTATTTCAGGAGAGAGAGAGGGAAAGGAGAAGAGAAGGGAGGAGAAGGGACCTAGACTAGTTCTTTTCCCAAGGACACAGGATGGAATGATCACCTTCGCCTGAATGTGGCAGTCCACCCTAGCTTCCATTACTTCATCATCACTCCATAGAATAATGGTTTTCCAAGATCCCTCTGGATATAAAAGAGGCATTGCATGTTGTCACAGTAATAAGCCCCTAAGAACATTTCAAAAACTGTAATTTTTCATTCAGGTTATGGCTTCAGCTCTGCCATTTATAAGATATATGACTAATGCAAGTTACTTTAACTCTGTCTAACCTGCAGTTTCCTCATCTATAAAATGAGAGTAATAATACCTAATGGTTTTTGGTAATTAATGTATAAAATGTGCTTAGCACAGGGTTGGCACTCAAAATGTTTGTAGTTTTTATTATATATTCCTTGAGGTGCTCTTGAGTAGAGGCTATTTGCTCAGATTTGATTTATCTTGGGGTTGGACAGTGGGGTAGTTCTCCTCCTTCCTCCCTCATGACACTTTCAGACCATAACAACCCTCTCCTTTTACAAAAATTTCTGGTCCTTTGAGGCTCAAACCATCCAGCTGTAGCACTTTCTCCCCCTCCACTTTGTTGTAATTTACTTTGTAGTGAATAAATCTCTTTGATACTTACTCTCTCTCACCAAAGACTTTAGAACCGTGGCTCTCTATCTTTCTGTCCTCTTCAACTTCCGCCCTCATCCCTGGTAACTTAAGTGTCCACAGTTAAATTTATTCAACATTCCAAATTTTTAGTTTTGGAGTGCTTCATCTACAATGGCTTTCTCCTCCACTCCAATGTTAAGCAACCCTCTCCCATGGCTACACTCTAGTGGCTGTCATCACCAGAGACTCCCACAACTGCAGAATATCTAAATCGCACACCCTGCCCCTGAGAACCACTGTTTGTATCTTCCCTGCTCACTTGCTCCCACCTCTCCTGCATCTCCAGTCCATTGGCCCTTTTGCTTTTGCTCTCCCCATCAGCTCCTCTTGGGTTCACATTCCCTTGGTCTAGCTTAGACTTCATTGTCCATCACGACCATTCCTTTGCTACAAATACCCTCATGTGTCTTTCTCGTTTCTGTCCCACCCACTTGACAAAACTCCAGCTCTGGATGAATCCAGCCATCAACCTTCTCTAGGCCAACTGCCAAATGTCTTGGCGTTGTTGGAGAACATCAAACAACCTGGCAGATGGCACCACTATATATTTACAATAATTGAACGTAACTCATTTCTCCCCACTGCATGGCAAACTTAGTACTGCTCTTTCTAGTAAGCTCCATCCTACTTTCCTCAAGGACTAATTTATACTTTTCCATTCTCTTTAAAATTCTCCACTCTCCCTCAGGCTCAGAGGTGAACTTGCCTCAGAAGATGATTTAAAAGGGAGGGTAGAAGCTCTCAGATGAAACTCCCTCCTATTCCCTTTGCATGGTTTACACAGCAGCCTACGTCTGCACCCTCTTTTCACAAGTTACAATGGAGAACATGCCCCTCTTCTTATCCAAGAAAACTTGCTCCATATGTGGGTTTGAATCCCATTCGCTCTAGCCTTTTCCATCTATCTGGATCTATTTGATCAATGTTAATATATATTGTAGTATTTCCCACCAGGAACAACCGCACAACACCAACAATACAGATGATGATGAGAAACAGCAACAACCACCACCTTTCTTTGACCACAGTCTCTCTTCCTTACTGTGCTTTCATGGCCACAGCCTTGTCTGCTCATGTCCCATGTATTTCCTCACCTCTGACTTTTCAGCCACTCTAGCCTGGCTTCGGCCCTCAAAATTCCATTATGTCAGGACTTCCTAAGGTTACTTGCATGCGTTAGATCCAATGGACTCATTTTAGTTCTTATTTTACTTTATTTGCAGCAACACTCAACATTCCTTTATTGAAATGTTTTCTTCTCTTGACCTCCCTGGTACCCAGCACTCTTGGTTTCCTCCCAAGTTCCTTCCTTCCCAGTCTCCGTGACCGACCTTGAAATGCTGAGCCCTCTTCTCTTCTTCCTTTACATTTTCCATGGGCAATCTCAGCCACTTCTGTGATTTTAATTACTTGTATGCCCGTGTCTTACCAATTTATAGCTTCAGCTCTGACTTCTTTTTTGAGCTCTAGGCATTTATATACGATTGCATTCTAGATACATCCACTTGGGTGGTTGCAGATATTTCAAACTTGAATTGTCCAAAATTAAATTCTTGCTCTTTTCCCCTTGCTCCCTCCCACCCGGACTGCTCTTCTTCTGGTATACTCCATTTAGTGGGTAGTATCACTATCTATCCTGTTGCCTAGGCCACAGCTATTGATTTCAATTTTGTCAGTTCTGCTTTAAAATACATATTAAATCCATCTCCACATCCTAGTGTTAAGTTGACATCCTCTCTTGTAAGAGTTACTGCAATAGTTTCTTAATAGTATCCACACATCCACTTTTATATTTCTGATTCATTCAGTACAATATAGTCAGAGTGATTTTTTAAAAGCAAAGATTTGATTAAGTCATTATTTTTCATTGCATTTAGGATAAATTATAAAGTAAATAACACAGCCAGCAAGACTCTGCCTGGTTTGGTTCCTGCCAACTCTTGCCAGTCTTCCCTTTGCTTACAATATTCCAGCCATTGAGGCCTTGTCCCAGTTCTTAGAATGCTGTTCCCTCTGCTTGGAACTCTCTTTTCCCTACTCTACCTGGTGAATTCCTACACATGCCTCAGGTCTCAGAAATTAGGTTCCTAAGGTTTAAATACTCTCTCATAGTATTTTGTACTTTTCCATCATAGTGCTGATCACAAATCTTATCGTTATTTATGTGATTATTTGTCTGTCTCCCTACTAGACTGTCAGCTCTAGGGAGGCAAGGACTATTCTATCTTCCCACCCCTGTATCATCAGCACCTGGCACATGGTGTGGGCTCAAAAATATATGCTGGATCAATAAATAGTTCATAAAAAACCCTGTGATTATGTCAGGATGTGCTTGTTCATTCATTCGTTCATTCATTCATTCATTCAACAAATACCTAGGTATTTTTAAATCTAAAGGAAGAAATTGCTCTATTCAACTTTCCCTTGAGTCTTTCATGTCTTAATATGCTTTAGCAAGTTGCCTCTAGCTCCTCCGGGACCCAGTCCCTGGCAGGGGCCATATTTGTCGTATTTGCCTGGCTTACTGGTCTTCTCAAGTTCCAGGAGAGCATTTTCTTCTCTCTCTATACTGCACCGCTCTGTTCCTGAATGCCCTGACTGCTCTTAATTCTGCCACAAATAACATAAATTCATTTGCCAAAGGTGAGATCAGGTGTGTCCAGAGGGTCACTTATATCATCTCTGTGTTTTTTAAACAAACATTTACTGGACAACAACTACATGCTAGGCTTTCATAGACTTTTTCTTATTTAATTCTCACAACGACCTCTTATAGTGGGTTTTACTCTTCCTACTTTATAGATGAGGCTCTGGGAATTAAACTGCTCCAAATCATGGAGAGGAAAATGCTTTCTTTTTGTTCTGGTATAATGTTTGCATTTTTCAAAATGATGAATTCATGTTTAAAAATGAGCACAGCCAAATGTTGAATTATGCCTGGTAATTCTTTCAGAGGACTTAAAGACACATTTTAAGGAATTCTGTTTTATAAGAGTAGGATGCTAGTGACCCAGAGATTCTGTAAATTGTCCAGAATCTGGCTGTGCCCTGTGCTTGGGGGGTGGGGGTGGGGGGGGGGAATGCACTTGATTCACTCTGAACCAAGTCAGGCAGAAATATGGTACCGCCCTTCTAGACAGACATCTGTTCAAATATAAATTTCCTGTTTATTGAGGCTTCTGCTCTATTGAAGTAAAGGTCTCGATACGGCTGAACAAGTCAATCATTATAAACCTTGTTAGTGTGACAGCCCCCTGTGTATTGTTGAACTGGAAATGAAACACAAATACACCAAACCCCTGCAGTATCCGCTTCACGGTGCATAAATCTACCGTGCATCATGTCACTTGAAATTTGATGGCAATCTACCAAATGGCAGAAAAGACTTCATCCTCGGAGGGTTATGCAAATGAGTCAGGCTCTGAACAATAAGGTGAAAGGACCCAGCCTGTCCTCGGCTCCCCTCCCCCACATCCTTCCCAGAAAGCATTCCCTAGGGTAATTTCTTAGTGGCAACTGGTGAATTATCCAAATACAAATGACCAGTGTTCATTCAGTTCCACATGCAGATCTGGCTTTAGATGTCCTAAATAGGATTGAAACGTTCTTCCTGCTTTCCACTATCCAAGCTGTATTATTGCTTGCAGCAAAACCTTAGACCCTTATTAAGCCATCTTAATTGCTTTCCTCAGCTTTCTTTCTCTTTTATTCAAATCTCAGAGGTGACGGATAATCTGCTCTTAGTTAGGTGAAGATAAAGATACTCATCTCACCCCCTGCTCATTTGACCCCCTCCCCTACTTTATCACACATCCATGCTGCAGAAAAGCCTGCGTTTTGGAAAGGTCTAAACTAGTCTGCAAGTCTGCTGCTGATAATAGTTCTGGACTGAAGTTTAATTATTTTACCACCAGTCATATTTTCTCTGTTTGGGTTTTAAATGGATAGGACATTTCTTTACCCAGTTCTACTGGGAAGATTTACTCATAAATTGTTAGAATGGAAACTGGAAGTCTCAAGGTATTATCCATTCCGGCTACTAGTCTTGAGCAGATGAAATCATTGAAAATGAGCAGTTGGCTGTTGGACTCAGCCCATCTGGGTCACTGCCAAACCTTGTCAGGGCTGCCCCTGAAGGCAGGGCCCAGGTGTAGGGAGGCTGGGACAAGCCATTGTGGGTCCATTAGCAGTTCATGGGAGGAGCAAGCTGGCTGAAGTCTGGAAAGGTTTGACCCTATGAGAGCACACAAATAGGCATGGCAAACGGAGTGAGCAGAGCAGCAGAAGGCTGGAGAATGAAGCAAGAGTTAGGAAGGGTGGCCACATTATGGAGGGTCTACACCCATAAAGCCATTGTTTACCTCATTAATTCTTTTAGGAGCACCTAAGGGGAGCTGTGAGCCTCTTGAAGGGCTGAACATGTGTGACAGTCTCTTCTATGTTCAATGACTTTCTTGGAAACATTTAATGATCTTTTTTTCCCTTTGTTAAATATAACCTCCCCTTTATCATTAAATACATTTTTGAGGAAAGGAAGAATACATTGAATTTTATAACATGATTTATTCCTATTCTTCCCTAAGAAGATATCAGTGAATGTTTTTTTCTTTTTTTGGCTGAGGAAGAGTTGCCCTGAGCTAACATCTGTTGCCAATCTTCCTCTTCTTTGCTGAGGGAGATTGTCCCTGAGCTAGTATCAGTGCCAGTCTTTCTCTGTTTTGTATGTGGGTTGCTGTCACAGCATGACTGATGAGTGGTGTAGGTCTGTGCCCAGGATTTGAACCCGTGAACTTAGGCTGCTGAAGCTGAGTGCACCAGACTTAACCACTATGCCACAGAGCCATCCCCTCAATGTACCTTTTGATGGGATAAAATGGAAAACCATATTCCATACAACGAGTTGCTTATATTCTAAAGTGTGTTCTTCTGATAAGCTCTTGAAATATCCAAGGAATGTTTGAAAACATTCTTGAACCATTTTAGGGTCAGACGTACCTTATGAGTTAAAAGCAGCAGGCTCTCTCTCTTGTTGATGAAGGAAGAAAATAGCCTCTCTTCGGAAAGCAAATGATTTTTGTCCCAGAGAACATTTTGTTCCTTAGGAAAGCTGTTGGTTTCTCAGAAGAAACAGTTGATTTTCTCATTTCAGGATGAGGAACTTCTTTGGAAAATATTTTATGTGATTCAGAAATAGGTAAGTCTCGGTGGATTTCAAAGCTGTAGTGTTCTATAGGAACATACACATGCCATGTAAACTTACATAATGCCAAGATATTCTATAGACTTAAAAATCTTTCCATTGCTTCTAGGGCCAAAGAATGTGTTGTTTCAAGTGTAAACTGGTTTTCATTAAAGAGAGTGGAGAGCAACACTTAAGCTTTCTGCTTTGGGACCAGAACAAGACACCCCGATCACGGTAATCATTAGTTTACAAGTCTTGCCTCTAATGTTACCCCATTAATTCTTCCTGAGCAGCATCATCACCTATGATTCTCAACCATGCAATTTTCTGGCATTTCTCTTATAGGTGGTCCAGGACACTGGTGTGGGAACTCGGGCAGCCACTGTTGTGTTACCAACAGTTATAGGATACAAAAGAAAAAGAAGACATGGTTTCTGCCCTTAAGAATATTCACCTTTGGCTGGGAAGGCAGAATAGAAGCTCATAAAAGACATGTAAAGACAAATCTACAAAGACAATGTGTTCATCAGCATTTATATACTAGCATATAATAATTATAGCTACCATTTTCAAGTGATTACGACGTACTAGAAACTTTACAGAACATTCTATGGGACATATTACTGTCTCTCTTTCACACATGAGGAAGCTGAGGCTCAGAGAGGTCATATGACCTCCCCAGGACCACCCAGCTAGTAAATGATGGACTCAAGATTGGAATCTAGCTGGGTGTGACTCCCGTGCCTGATGTCTTGCCCACCACTGTATCTCCATAGGCAGCAACTATGTCTGTCTCCTTCACTGCCTTGTCTCAGCACCTCACACAAAGTTTGGCACATAGTAGGTACTCAAGGATGATTTACAGATTGACTAACTACTGCTAAAGTGCACAAAGGAATTATCCTGTTGTAAACCTGTAAGCTTGTCATTGAACTAAATTTGTTTTCTTTGAAATAGGCTTTATATGGTTGAGAGCAAGACTTTTTTTTCTCCATAGGGCATATGGTTCTGCTTTCTCTTTTTAGCTTCTTCATCTGCCTCTGCTTTTAGCAAATCGTGAGGCTGACTTTGGGCTTAGAGAGGGCAGGACTTGGGTGGTACTGGCTGGAGCACCACCCACACAGCTCTGTTGACCCACCAGTTCCTGGCTATGCAGCCAGGAGCTTGGCTGTAGCCGGGGTAGGGGTGCCATTCTCTGAACGGCTGACCTCAGAGGCTCTAGCACGGGGGGAGAGAGAGCAGAAGGGCCCTTTTCTCTGAGCCAGAGAGTTTGCTCTGCTTGTGGCTTCCTAAGTGCAGGCTGGGAAATGCGACTTATTATCCTTGATTAGAAGATCACTCTAATTTACAGACCCTAGAATGAAGTTATGTGCATATGCACTTTTGAACTCATTACTGAGTATATTAAATCATATCGAAATGCAGTTCCTGCAGCAGGTGTGCTGGTGGCTGGGAGCTCAGACAGGGCTTTGGGCATGAAATGTCGGTCTGGCAACATTATTCCCTCTTCTTCTATTGTCACATTCCTTCCACGGTTTGGAACGTCTGTTCATATTTGTATACTGAGCCCTTGGGGCTCACTTAGTCAAAATTGTGCTTAACTTCATGAAATTGCCATTTTAAGGACAGTTTTTTGCCACTCTGCTAAAGGTGAGTGACATGTCATAAAAAAGAACGTGGCTGGGAGGGATTGTGACATTTTAGCCCCTTCACTTGCTGTAGGTGACTAGAGGACACAGAGGACAAATGCTCTTGGGCACTTGTGAGCTCAGGTGCCCTCTGGTGACTGGCTGGACTTTCAATTGGGTTTTCAACTTAGCCCCTGGTGAGGAGGAGTCAGGAGCCAAAAATGACGAGGATAGCATGGTGGACAGTGCTGCTGCTACTGCTGCTGTGGGGCGGTGGGCTGTCTTAGTCGGTCGGCTAAGGCTGCTGTAATGAAGTGCCATGGGTCAGGCGACTTAGACAACAGAAATGGATTGTCTCCCAGTTCTGGAGACCAGAAGTCTGAGATCAAGGTGTCAGCAGGGTTGGTTCCCTCTGTGGGCTGTGCTGGAGAATCTGTTCTTGCCTGTCTCCTCATTTCTGGTGGTGTGCTGGCAGTCTTTGATGTTGGTTGGCTTCTGCTGCATGACCCTGATCTCTGCCTTCATGTCCGCATGGTGTTCTCCTTGTGTATGTGTGTGCCTGTGTCCAAATGTCCCCTGTTTAGGAAGCCAGTCATACTGGATGAGGGGCCTACCCTCATGACCTCATTTTAACTTGATTACTTCTGTAAAGACCTATCTTCAAGTAAGGCCACATTCCGAGATACTGGGGTTAAGACTCAAACATAGCTTTTTTGGAAGGATACAGTTCAACCTGTAACATAGGGGTAGGGGAATGTAAAACAACAACAACAACATTTGTTTGAGAGAGAGAGAGAAAACAAATATAGTATAAGTGCCTACTTTCTGCCCAGCATTGGGTTAGGTCTATAAGTGGAGTGAAGTGCCCTCCATAGACTTTGTTGCCATTATTCTGATTTCTTGGGAATGCTGTTCTTCTGATAATGTCTGCTGTTCTTGCAGGATCTGAAAACTAACACAGACCCTGGCTGTCTCCTCCACTGGTGCTGCATGTCCTGCATCAGCCCGGTGCATGAGCAACGTTGGCCGGCAGTGTTTATATTCACTCAGTTAGGCAATTGGGGTTTGTCAGCCTTGATTGGTTTTCTCCTAAATAACTTCTCTAACAGCTGATAAAACCCAGCACAGAATATCTGAAGTTCACTTCTCTGCCTATCAGGAACAGATTGGCTTCCATCCACAGTAAGCTTTCAATGAAAAGCTTGGCATTTGCTGATTAGCACAGCATCATGTGCAAAGATGTGCTTAATAAATGCTTTGTGAGGGTTTGTTTGTTAACTTATTCACCAGGGATTTGTTGACATTTATTTATTTGTAATTGAGTGTCTGCTTTGCATAGGGCACTAGGGGGTGCCTAACATGATACGGAATATATAAGGTAGTCCAATCTCAAGTGCAATGCAAGAATTCCTCCTGTAGCACTCCTGTCAAGCTTATCTTGAAGAATTCCTGAGATAGGCAGCTCACTACCTGAATGATGAATTTATTTCCATAGGTGAGCATGTCTATTTCTAAAAGTAGAAAGTACTTTTAAAAAATTGAACCAAAATCAACTTTGTAATTTATACTTTGTAATAATATAATGTCCACCCAATAATCCTAATTATTTTTAGGGGTGCTTAAAAAATTGAGGGATAATTCACGTACCATAGAATTCACCTTTTTAAAGTGTACAATTCAGTGGTTTTTAGTGTGTTCACAAAGTTGTGCAACCGTCACTATTATCTAATCCATTATCCCAAAAAGAAACCCTGTACCGGTTAGCAGTTACTCCTCATTACCCACTTCTCCCAGCCCCTGAAAACCACTACTTTCTGTCTCCATGGATTTGCCTATTCTGAACATTTCATATAAATGGAATCATATAATATATGGCCTTTTGTGTTTGGCTTCTTTGACTTAGAATGGGATTTCAGGGTTCATCCATGTTGTAGCATGTAGCAGTACTTCATTTCTTTTTATGGCTGAATAATATTCCATTGTATGGATATACTATATTTTGTTTATCCATTCATCACTTGATGGACATTTGGATTATTTCTACTTTTTGGCTGTTATAAGTAACGCTGCTGTGAACATTAGTGTACTACAAGTTTTTGTGTGAATGTATGTTTTCAGTTCTGTTGGGTATATACCCAGGAGTGGAATTGCTGGGTCATATGGTAATTCTATGTTTAACTTTTTGAGGAACTGCCAAACTGTTTCACAGTGAAATGCGGCGTCATTTTACATTCCCATGAGCAAAATGTGAGGGTTCCAATTTCTCTACATTCTTGCCAACACTTGTTCATCTTTTTGATCACAGCCATCCCAATGAAAGTGAAGTAGTTTCTCATTGTGGTTTTGATTTGCATTTTCCTAATAACTAATGATATTGGGAATCTTTTCAATGTGCTTATCAGCCATTTGAATATCTTCTTTGGATAAATGCAACTATTTTAATTTTTCATTTTGAAAAAACATTTCCTTATTCATTCAGTTAGTAAACATTTATTGAGCACACATTTATGTGCTAGGCATGTGCTGCACACTAGGGACACAAAGGGACATGGAATAAATTTCGGACTGAAAGGTGGAGTTGTCAGGTGTCTATTTGCATGAGTGGTTCATCCTAAAAGCAGATTGTCAAGGCCCTGTGAAGCCTCAGGTGAGAAAGGCTATTCTGAGGAGAGGAGAATGGCTAGGATTCATTTAGCCTCCGGTTTAACTGTCCATGGGTTTGGGTTCTCACAGTGGTCAGGGAGCCACAAATAAGCCTTAGAATAATTTTTCCAAAATTTCAGTGATGAGCTCACAGAAATACTGCCTCTGTAAAGCAAATGACAGTGAAGAGTTCAGTTCTGTTTACTTTTGGAGCTCACTGGACAAAGCCCAGAGCAAATGCTGAGGCTTGAGCAGAGGTCTAGGCCAAAAGGAAGCTATGGCTGGATTGATGCAAAGGCAAGGACATAGGCATTGGCTCCTCTGGTGGATTCTAGAGGTAATTTTTGTGGTGGCTTCTCTGGACAGTGCTGGTGCTGTCAACAGCTTCATGAGAGCGACTGAGCAGTCACAGAAGCACCACTCCTTGAGCTGGGGCTGGATCAAAAGAGAAGGAAAATGGCAGAGAGCACATGGTGACTGGTAGGACTAGCTGAGTGCCCTTAAGGGACTCCTGAGTTAGGGGGAATTTGAAGCGATTTGGAGGATCCCCAAAGAGTGTGTAGGGACAGAGACAGAGAAATACTACTTTTGACTGTTAATTTCACTCTACTTTTGCTCCTACACTGGTGTGGCTTGGGAAAGTATAGGTTACAGACACATAAGACGTGGTCTCTTCCTGAGACAAGCATGCAGAACAGAGGGAGAGATCAAGAGCAAAACATAATTTCAGTACAATGAGATAATTACCAAGAGAGGAATAAATGAAGCGTTCATTAGTTAGTGCCTTGAGTAGCTCCCTCTCTACACATGTCTTAGTCTGCAGTCACCCTCAAAATTGGCTCAACTAATTAATCCAGACTCTGTTCCTACTCTTCATTTCAGATATTGGTTATCTCCTGGTTTCTCCCATTTCCATCCTGTTGATTTTTATCTAAATTCTACCTTTCTGTCTGGTTCCATGGGAGCGAAGTTTCATTTACATAGAGTTTATCTGATTTTTTCGAATCTGGCTTCTGTAGCCTCCTGCGTGGACCCCTCTAGTGCAGCCCATACCTTCCTTGTTCTCCTGCCTGACCCAGGATATTGGAACACTTTATATATGTCACAGTAGGCTGATGTCATTCAGTCTTTTCCATCTGGGAGAGGAGAGCTTTAGGAACTCCAAGGATGGAGGAGACTTTTGAGCAGAAGTTTGAAGGGAACGTTGGGGTTTTTCACATGGATGTGGAATAAGAAGATAGAGAGATGCACAAGCTTGAAACAGTTTGACATGTTTTAAAGAGCCTGCATGTGGTTTGGTATGAGCATGGGGTGCTTGTTGGAAAGTAATGAGATAAGGGTGGAAAGAATGGGCATGGGTCAAACTATGAAGGGTTAAGAATATTGGATTTTACTCTGAAGGATTTTAAGTAGGGGAGGAGTTAGGTCAAATACGTTTTTTGAGAAAGCTCATTTCGGAAGCTGTGCTAGAGAGCAGGGAGACTGGAGGGAGGAAGGTCTGTCAGGAGGCTATTGCAGTGGTCCACGTGAGAGATGGTGGCGGCCAAAGATGTGACATTGGATATGGAGAGAGTTAGAGGAATTTGAGAGACTCTAATAAGATAGAGTCAGAAATCTTTGCAATTTACTGGATATGGGAGTTAGGTGAGGGGAGGGAGCAGTAAAAAATGACTCAGTTTTCTGACACTGGCAATTGGGTGAATGATGTAATTACAGAGACAGAGAATGCAGGAGGAGGAATTTTGTGGCAAAGTAGGGTAGAACATTTTGTTCTCTTGTCTATACTGTATCAAGAACCTTTAAATGTTTGAATTAGCCATCATGATTCCTTTTGTCTTTTATTATGCAGCCTAAAAATAATTCATCTGTTTCCTTAAGGTATATCTTTGTTTACAGTCCTCATCATTTTAGTTGTTAACTTATATTTGACTTTTCCACTGTGCCTCCTAAAATATGATACCCTGACCCAAAGAACACTTACTAAATAGGGTTGAACCAAGAGACTACAGGGTGTTACTACTATTCTCCATGGTACCCCAGTGATATATAATTTAATAATACACAAATATGTACACCAAGACTTTTTTCACCCGTTTTAGAAGCTTCACCAAAGTTTTTTGCCAACAGCAAATTCTTAGGGAATTTTCTTATTCCTTTAGTGTTCACAAATATATCAGTTAGGATGTCCTTAGCTAATAGTGATTTAAATCATAAGGAGATTTATTGTTTACTTAATAAGAAGACTGGAAGAATGTGATCTCAGGCTTGTTTGTCATAAATGATGTCATCAGGGATCCAACATTACTGCCTAAACAAAATCTTTTCTTTTTCTACTTTGTTATTTTCAGAGGATTAGTTTCATCTTCATGTTTGTAACCTCATGGTTTCAAAATGGCTGCCACAGCTCCAAGCATCAGGTTCTCACATCAAAATGTTCTCAGCAGGAATGAAGGGGCAAAAAGAACCTTCTCTTTGTGTATCTTTCTTCTTTCAGGGAGGAAAATCTTTCCCAGAAGTGCCCAGAAGACTTCTTTTTATATCTCATTGGCCAATCACTGGGTCAAATGGATTGAGATTGCTACACTTGGCATAGAACAATCAAGATTCATTGCTTGGAAAATGAAATATTACTGCCTAAACAAAATTGTCATTTTGTTACCAAGGAAAAGGGGGACATGGCTACGGAATGGGCAATCAACAGTGTCTGCTTATAGGAAAACAAAGTAATGTTTGATCAAATAGAGGAACAGAATGTATCCATTTGGAGTGGTCTTAAGTCTTTATGTCTATCTATCTATCTATCTGTCTATCTATCCATCTATCTATCATCAGTCTAGAGACCTGGTTTCTAGTTCTACTAGCTTAAATTCTTATAATTCTATTATCATCTAACTTGCATTTTTCCATCTCATCCAGAAATATTATGGGAGAATTTGTCATATGCTTTATTAACAAAGAAAGTGGGAATAACTTGCCATAATATTATTAGTGAGCTAGCAGTGTTTTTTCCCCCCAAGTTTTACTGAGAAATAATTGACATACATCACTGTATAAGTTTAAGGTGCACAGCATAATGGTTTGACATACATATATTGTGAAATCATTACCACAATAAGTTTAGTTAACATCCATCATCTCATATAGATACAATAAAAAGAAAAAGCAAAAAAAGAAAAAAATTTTTTCCTTCTTAGGATCTGCTCTCTTAACAACTTTCGTATATGTAATACAGCAGTGTTAATTATAGTCATCATGTTGTACATTATATCCCTAGTACTTATTTATGTTATAACTGCAAGTTTGTACCTTTTGACCACCTTCCTGCAATTCTCCCACCGTCCACCTCCTGCTTCTGGTAACCACAAATCTGATGTCTTTTCCTATGAATTTTGGTTTTTTAAAATTTTAGATTCTACATATAAGTGAGCTAATACAGTATTTGTCTCTCTGTCTGACTTATTTCACTTAGCATAATGCCCTCAAGATCCATTCATATTGTCACAAATGGCAAGATTTCCTCTTTTTTTAAAATTGATGTCTTAATAGTTTATAACACTGTGGGGTTCTAGTTGTACATTAGTGTTTGTCTGTCACCATGTGGATGTATCCCTTCACCCCTTGTGCCCACCGCCCACCTCCCTTCCTCTTGGTAACCACCAATCAGTTCTCTCTGTCCGTGTGTTCATTTATATTCCATATATGAGTGAATTCATGCAGTGTCTTTCCTTCTCTCTCTGACTTATTTCACTTAACATAATACCCTCTAGGTCCACCTATGTTGTTGCAAATGGGACAATTCTGTCTTTTCTTATGGCCGAGTAGTATTCCATTGTATGTATATACCACATCTTCTTTAACTAATCATCAGTCGAGGGACACTTGGGTTGCTTCCACTTCTTGGTTATAGTGAATAATGCTGCAGTGAACATAGGGGTGCATATGCCTCTTGTGATGGTTGATTTCACGTCCATTGGGTAGATGCCCAAGAGTGGTATTGCTGGATCATACGGTATTTCTATTTTTAATTTTTTGAGGACTCTCCATACTGTTTTCCATAGAGGCTGCACCAGTTTGCATTCCCACCAGCAGTGAATGAGGGTCCCCGTTTCTCCACAACCTCTCCAGCATTTGTTGTTATTTGTCTTGGTGATTATAGCCATTCTAACCGGTGTAAGGTGATATCTCAGTGTAGTTTTGATTTGCATTTCCCTGATAATTAGTGATGTTGAACATCTTTTCATGTGTCTATTGGCCATCTGTATCTCTTCCTTGGAAAAATGTCTGTTCATATCCTCTGCCCATTTTTTGATCGGGTTGTTTGTTTTTTTGTTGCTCAGTTGTATGAGATCTTTGTATATTACTGAGATTAATCCCTTGTCAGACAAACGATTTGCAAATATTTTCTCCCAGCTGGTGGGTTGTTTATTCATTTTGATCCTGGTTTCATTTGCCTTGTAGAAGCTCTTTAGTCTGATGAGGTCCCACTTGTTTATTTTTTCTTTTGTTTCCCTTGTCTGGGTAGACATGGAATCTGAAAGGATCCCTTTATGTCCAATCGCAATTAGTGTACTGCCTATATTTTCTTCCAGGATTTTTATAGTTTCAGGTCTCATTTTCAGGTCTTTGATCCATTTTGAATTGATTTTTGTATATGGCGATAGGAGATGGTCTACTTTCATTCTTTTGCATGTTGCTGTCCAATTTTCCCAGCACCATTTATTGAAGAGACTTCCCTCTCTCCATTGTATGTTCTTTGCTCCTTTGTCGAAGATTAGCTGTCCATAGGTGTGTGGTTTTATTTCTGGGCTTTCAATTCTGTTCCATTGATCTGTGTGTCTATTCTTGTACCAGTACCATGCTGTTTTGATTACTGTAGCTTTATAGTATATTTTGAAATCAGGGATTGTGATGCCTCCAGCTTTGTTCTTTTTTTTCAGGATTGCTTTAGCTATTCGGGCTCTTTTGTTGCCCCATACGAATTTCAGTAGTTTTTGTTCTATTACCGTGAAGAATGACATTGGGATTCTGATTGGGATTGCATTGAATCTGTAGATTGCTTTAGGTAGAATGGACATTTTAACTATATTTATTCTTCCAATCCATGTGCATGGAATATTTTTCCATTTCTTTATGTCCTCCTCGATTTCTTTCAATAGTGTCTTATAGTTTTCATTGTATAGGTCTTTTACCTCCTTGGTTAAATTTATTCCCAGATATTTTATTCTTTTTGTTGCAATTGTAAATGGGATTGTCTTTTTGAGTTCTCTTTCTGTTAGTTCATCGTTAGTGTATAGAAATGCAACTGATTTTTGTAAGTTGATTTTATACCCTGCCACGTTACTGTAGTTGTTGATTATTTCTAGTAGTTTTCCAATGGAATTTTTTGGGTTTTCTATATATAAGATCATGTCATCTGCAAATAGTGAGAGTTTCACTTCTTCATTGCCTATTTGGAGTCCTTTTATTCCTTTTTCTTGCCTAATTGCTCTGGCCAGAACTTCCAGTACTATGTTGAATAAGAGCGGTGAGAGTGGGCACCCTTGTCTTGTTCCTGTCCTCAAAGAAATGGCTTTCAGTTTTTCCCCATTGAGTAGGATGTTTGCTGTAGGTTTGTCATATATGGCCCTTATTATGTTGAGGTACTTTCCTTCTATACCCATTTTGTTGAGAGTTTTTTATCATAAATGGATGCTGGATCTTGTCGAATGCCTTCTCTGCATCAATTGAGTTGATCATGTGGTTTTTATTCTTCATTTTGTTAATGTGGTGTATCACGTTGATTGATTTGCGGATGTTGAACCATCCCTGTGTCCCTGGTATAAATCCCACTTGATCGTGGTGTATGATCTTTTTGATGTATTGCTGTATTCAGTTTGCCAATATTTTGTTGAGGATTTTTGCGTCTATGTTCATCAGTGATATTGGCCTGTAGTTTTCCTTCTTTGTATTGTCCTTGTCTGGCTTTGGTATCAGGATGATGTTGGCCTCATAGAATGTGTTGGGAAGTATTCCATCTTCCTCTATTTTTTGGAATAGTTTGAGAAGGATAGGTGCTAAATCTTCTTTGAATGTTTGGTAAAATTCTCCAGGGAAGCCATCTGGTCCTGGGCTTTTATTTTTTGGGAGGTTTTTGATTACTGTTTCAATCTCTTTACTTGTGATTGGTCTGTCCAGATTCTCTATTTCTTCTTGATTCAGTTTTGGGAGGTTGTACATGTCCAAGAATTTGTCCATTTCCTTTAAGTTGTCCAATTTCTTGGCGTCAAGTTTTTCATAGTATTCCCTAATCATCTCTTGTATCTCTGTGGTATCTGTTGTAATTTCTGCTCTTTCATTTCTAATTTTATTTATTTGAGTCTTCTCCCTTTTTTTCTTAGTGAGTCTGGCTAAGAGTTTGTCAATTTTATTTATCTTCTCAAAGAACCAGCTCTTTGTTTCATTGATCTTTTCTACTGTTTTTTTGGTTTCAATTTCATTGATTTCTGCTCTGATTTTTATTATTTCCCTCCTTCTGCTGATTCGGGGCTTTGTCTGTTCTTCTTTTTCTAATTCTGTTAGGTGCAGTTTAAGGTTATTTATTTGGGATTTTTCTTGTTTGTTAAGGTGGGCTTGTATTGCTATGAATTTCCCTCTCAGGACCACTTTTGCTCTGTCCCATATGAGTTGGTATGGTGTATTTTCTTTTTCATTTGTCTCCAGGTAGCTTTTGATTTCTCCTTTAATTTCATCAACGACCCATTGGTTGTTCAGTAGCATGTTGTTTAGTCTCCACATCTTTATCCCTTTCCCAGTTTTTTCCTTGCAGTTGATTTCTAGTTTCACAGCATTATGATCAGAAAAGATGCTTGCAATGATTTCAATCTTCTTAAATTTATAGAGGTTTGCCTTGTTTCCTAATATATGGTCTATCCTTGAGAATGTTCCATGTGCACTTGAGAAGAATGTGTACTCTGCTTTTTTTGGGTGGAGTGCTCTGTATATATCTATTATGTCCATTGCGTCTAGTTTTTCATTTAAGTCCATTATTTCCTTATTGACTTTTTGTCTGGATGATCTATCCATTGATGTAAGGGGGGTGTTAAGATCCCCTACTATTCTTGTGTTATTATTAATATCTCCTTTTGGGTTTTTTAGCCGTTGTTTTATGTACTTTGGTGCTCCTGTGTTGGGTGCATAGATATTTATAATTGTTATGTCTTCTTGGTGAAGTGTGCCTTTTATCATTTTATATTACCCTTCTTTGTCTCTTCATTACCTTTTTTATCTTGAAGTCTACTTTGTCTAAGTATGGCAGCTCCTGCTTTCTTTTGTTTGCCATTAGCTTGGAGTATTGTTTTCCATCATTTTATTTTGAGTCTGTGTTTGTCTTTAGAGCTGAGATGTGTTTCCTGGAGGCAGCAAATTGTTGGATCTTGGTTTTTAATCCATCCCGCCACTCTGTGTCTTTTGATTGGAGAATTCAATCCATTTACATTTAGAGTGATTATTGATATATGAGGGTTTACTGTTGCTATTTCATTGTTCATTTTCTGGTTCTTTTGCATTTCCTTCGTTTCTTGTCACTTGTGTTTCGGACTGCCAATTCAGTTTGGTATTTCTGCATGCTCATTCTCTTAGTTTTCTCTTTATTTGTCATGTGTGGTTCTCTTCTGGTTATTTGTTTAGTGGTTACCATGAGGTTTATATAAGAGATCTCCTGGATAAGATATTACATTTTCAGATGCCTCCTGTTTCCTTAGGCTGAGTCGATTCAATCCCTTTCCTGTTCCCCTACTATTTGTTGTTGTCACTACTTATTCCATCTTGTGTCGTGAGTGTGTGTTTACAGTGATGAGCTTGAATTAATTTTTGATGTTATCCAACTGTAGTTTATTCTGGTTTAGTCTCCTGCTTTTCTCCTTGCTGAAATCTTTGTATCCCCTTTATCATTTGTTTTTTTTCAGCCCTAAGGGCCCTCTTGAGCATTTCTTGTAGTGGGGGTCTTGTGGTGATGAACTCTCTTAGCTTTTGTTTATCAGGGAGAGTTATTATTTCTCCTTCATCTTTGAAGGATATTTTTGCTGGATAAAGTATTCTTGGCTGAAGGTTTTTGTCTTTCATGATTTTGAATATATCATTCCAGTCTCTCCTAGCCTGTAGAGTTTCTGTTGAGAAATCAGCTGAGAGCCTGATGGGGTTTCCTTTGTATGTTATTTTGTTTTTTTGTTTAGCTGCCCTTAATATTATTTCCTTGTCACGGAATCTTGTCAACTTTGCTACTATGTGGTGTGATGATTGTTTATTCCTGTTTATATATTTAGGAGATCTATTGAGTTCATTCACTGTTATTTTCATCTCATTCCCTAGGTTGGGGAAGTTCTCAGCTATTATTTCTTTGAACAAACTCTCTGCTTCTTTTTCTTTTTCTTCTCCTTCTGGAATACCTATTATCCTTATGTTGCTTTTCCTCATTGAGTCTGATATTTCTTGAAGAATTTCTTCATTTCCTTTTAGTCTTAGTTCTCTCTCCTCCTCTACCTGGAGCATTTCTGTGTGGCTATCCTTGATAATGGTAATTCGTTCCTCCATATTGTCAGTTCTGCTCTTTAAAGACTCCATTTTTTCCACTATCTCATTCATTTTGTTTTTCATCTCCAATAATTCTGATTGGTTTTTCTTTATGGTTTCAATCTCTTTTGTGATGAAATTCTTGAATTCGTTGATTTGTTTCTGTGTGTTCTCTTCTATTTTGTTAAGTTTGTTTATGATAGCTATTTTGAATTCTCTGTCATTCAGGTTATTGAATTCTGTGCCTTCAGGGTTGGTTTCTGGGTGTTTGTCATTTTCCTTTTGGTCTGTAGACATAACAAACCTTTGCATGCATCCCACGCTTTACTTTTTCCTTTCATCTTGAAGTTGGTCCTGCAGTTTCCACCTGCTGCCACTGGATGGAGATCGTTAGCGGTGTGCTCTGAGCCCGTTGCAGTCCCCGGAGGGATGATGCTGAAACGCAGGGCCTGTGGGGGGAGGATTTCTCTCTTTCTCCTGCTTAACCCAGGAGTTTCCTTTCTGGCTCTCTTGGGGAGTTTGCCACACCCCCGAAACAGTCAGTTGTCGCTTCCCAGTGGGGATCTCTCGGCAGTCTGTGAGAGCACCTGGAGGGTGATAGTTTTCCCTGCAGAGGGCTGCCCCTCCCTGCTCTGTCTGTGAGCTGTGCTGTCTGTCTTTGCTGATCGATTGGGGAGGGGGAGTAAAACTTCTTACCTCTCCTCACGTCCTTTGGGGCTTCCTGTGCCTCCACTGTCCAATGTATGGCAGCAGGGGTTTCTTAAAAGTCCTTTGTAGTGTTTGATTGACCTCTGTTGGAATGCAAATGATGTTTTTGTTGTGTCTTAGGGGGCAGAGATTCAGAAGGGTATCTCACTCCGCCATGATGCTGCCGTCACCCTCCAAGATTTCCTCTTTTTTTATGGCTGAATAATGTCCATTGTATATGTATACATAAAACTTCTTTATCCATTCATCTATTGATGGACACTTGGGTTGTGTCTGTGTCTTGGCTGTTATATATAATGCTGCTATGAACATGGGGTGCAGATGTCTTTTCAAGTTGGTGTTTTTGTTTCCTTTGGATATATTCCGAAAAGTGGAATTGCTAGAGCAAATGGTAATTCTATTTTTAACTTTCTGAGGATTCTCCATACTGTTTTCCATAGTGACTACAGCAGTTTATAATCCCACTAACAGTGCACAAGTTTCCCTTTTCTCCACATCCTTGCCAGCATTTATCTCGTGTCTTTTTGATGATAGCCAATCTAACAGGCATGAGGTGATATCTTGTTGTGGTTTTGATTTGCATTTTCCTAATGACTACTGATGCTGAGCATCTTTTCATGTACCTGTCAGCCATTTGTATATCATGTTTGGAAAAATGTCTATTCAGGTCTTTTGCCCATTTTTAATTGGATTATTATTATTTTTTTGCTATTGAGTTGTAAGAGTTCTATATATATTTTAGAATTAACCCCTTATCAGATACATGGTTTGCAAATATTTTTTTCCCATTCGGTAGGTTGTCTTTTCACTTTGTTGATGGTTTCTTTTGCTGTGCAGAAGCTTTTTAATTTGAGGTAGTCTCATTTGTTTATTTTTGGCTTTGTTGCTTGTGACTTAGGTGTCATATCCAAAAAATCATCATAGTAGTGGTTTTAGACATCACCACACATTATTTTCTGTATATTCATGAATCTATTGTTTCATAAATTGGTCTAAAACATTTCTGGTGTTTCTGGGACCCATCCTTTTCTCCTTTTTGGTAAATTGGAACATGGTCTCTTTTTCTAATTATTCCTCAAAAGATATCTTCGGTGTTTCAGAGGTAAAATCTGGGCATTCTTCCACCCTCTTGGAGTGGAATTTGTTTGCTCCTCAAGGCTTGAACTCATTTAAATTAATAAGTTAACTAGATTTATTACAGTGATCATTTCACAAAATATACAAATATGGAATCATTGTGTTCTACACCTGAAACTAATATGATGTTACATGTCAATTAGATCTCAAAAAATTGTAAAAAAAGAAAAGGACAGTGAAAAGAGCAGGAGATATTTGTAATACATATAACCAACAAAGACTTATATTTAGAATCTATAAAGAACAGCTAATAATAAAAAGACAAAAAACTGAATAGAAAAATGAGCAAAACACTTGAGCTGGCACTTTAGAAAACAGGCTATCCAAATGGCCAGTAAATATAAAAAGGGGCTCATTAGGCATTAGGGAAATTCATTAAAACCACAATGAGATACCAGTGCACACCTATCAGATAGACAAAAGTTGATAAGTCTGATAATACAAAGTATTGGAAAGATGAGGAACAGTGGGAACTTGCATACACTGCTAGTAGGAGTTGTACAGGAGACCACTTTGGGAAACAGTTTGGCAACGCCTAATGCAAAAAAAAGTGATCTGATCCTGCCTTACTTTCTTATTTTGCTTGGGATGCTTGATCGTTCCCCTTCTGGCTAGCTTCTCTCTCTCTCTTTTGCTTTCTCTCTGTCTCATAGATCTCTCTATCTCTATCTACACACATACATGGAATTGTGTACAATAGTTCCTTACGTTACCTATTAATAGTCACTGTTGCTATCTAAGGTATGGACCTATCTTCACCTTGTTCCTCTGGCTTCAGAAGAACATTCTTTAGCCCTAGTCCCTGGTGTGCTCTCTGTGACTATGCCCCCTTTTTCCTAATTGCTGTAATCTTGATATCGCACTGACGGGAGGATCAACAGGGTTAGAATGGACATTTTTGTTCACTGGGAGATGGCGACATTTGAGGTAAAAGACTTCCTGACCCTGCTAGGTAAAATTCCTTGTTTGTGTGTAGACTGGCTGGAGATATTTCCCTTGGTTTCCATTTCAAATCATTATTAAATCTGTTTTTATCTGTGCAATTTTAAGTAATAAGTGCAATCATATCCTAAAGTTTTGTGAAAGGCAAACCTCTGTTCAAGCTGAGTTAAAGAAATGACACCATCATGCTTATTTTTATTTCAAAGCACCTGACTTTTCCCCTTAAAACGATTACTCTACAGACGCTAGATTCAGGATAGTGCTTACCTCTGTGTGGGGGTAAGAGAAGAGGCTACAACTTTCCAACTGCATTGGTAATGCTTTGTTTCTTAAGCAATGGATTATTAGGCACGTGTGGTGTGATGGATTGTAATTAGTCTTTGGGTGGTGAACATGATGTAATCTATACAGAAATCAAAATATAATGATGTACACCTGAAATTTATATAATGTTATAAACCAGTTACCACAATAAAACAAAACAGAACAAAACTAAAAAACAAGACACCAAAAATGTCAATAAAGAAAAGATTCACGAGCTTGAAAAAAAAAAAGATGGGACTTCTAATGTTCATTGTGCTAGTCTTGATACACTTTTGTGTATATTTAATATTGTATAATTAAGAATGATTATGTCTATAAACAGAAAATATTAAAAATAAAAGGAATAAATTGGCTGAGCAATTTTAGTTATTATGTTAAAAAGGTTAAGTTTTAATCAGCTAATCTTGACAGGTTCCTGCATTCTTTTATTCACCTATTCATTCAATACTTACTGAGCACTTACTGTGCTGTGCAATGGAGCTATGAAGTCTGCATTGGGAGCTATGGAAACTATTTATCCTGAGGCCGCAAGGGTTGGTGGCAGAGGAGATCTTAAATGGCATAGGGGACTATGCCTGTTTTCGGGTGCCTGTCTGTGTGCCTCTGAAGCTTCTTTTTTGATGCGTCCTTTTGTAAATTTTTCTCCAGTCCAGGACCAATCAATGCTTTTCCTTAAGGAGGAGGGCTTTATTCAAGTCATATTGGAAGACCATGAGAGGGCAGGAACTGCTGATCAGGATCATGTGAAGAGGGAATATGGGCTTCAGGGATTGATTCCTGCCTTGCTCTGTTTCGATTTTTTCTCCTTTAGTTCAGAAATATAGGAGGGTGGAGGGAAAGGGAAATCAGTCTAGGAATTCAGTTAGACATATCATGCAATTTAGACATGACTTGCCTCCAAAACGTCAACTGGAACATTTTCATTAGAAGAGGTAACACTTGGGTTTTTATAAGTTGAATTTGGTGATGATGAAAGACCTGACTTAGAATCCTGGTGTTAGTTTGTTCCCTAGAGGCAGAGCTGGCCAAAGGGCAGAAGGGAAGGGATAAGTTAAATGGATGAGTGCCCTGGTCCCAAGGTCCCAAGAACTTAATGAATGTCCTCCATATCTTCATAGTTGGGGATTGCATTACAAAATTCACTTCCAAAGAGAGAGGGATGTGGAGGTGAGCTGATCAGAGACTGAATCAGAAAATGTCCTCTCTTACTCCCCCAACACTATTCATGTGTTTTCTCTGGTTTTCATTAGACTGGTGTACTTGCCTACCTACCTAACACTAGAAACATTCCTCATTCCCTTTCTAGTGGTCTCCAGGTTAGAGAGTGGTTTGGGGACCTCATTAAGTGTCTAAGATTGAAGTACGTGAGACATTTGACTAGAATAGTTATGGAGAAGTAAAGCTGGTGGTAATTCAAAACTTTTCCACTGCATAATACTCAGGGCTGATATCTCATTCCTGGAGAGCATTCCAAACATTTCTTAGCTTCTGTTTTTCTTGATCTACTAGTAATTTTCCCAGAAGGACTATCAAGACTATCAGTTTTACTTGACATCTTGTAACTGTCATCAAGTAAGTGATCATTCTTAACAATTTAATTTGATAAGTAGATACATTTTCTCCTCTAAAATTGATGAAACTTGAGCAGCAGTCCCAAATTGTAACTTCACAGTCAAAGTGCAATGAAGTTAAGAGGAAAATAGCTAGGTATTTGAGCAAAAGCAATACTGAGAAAAATCCCTCATTACTTTTCCCTGCTTTTATTCATCCATCCATTAAAGAAACATTTACTAGGTACCTATTATGTACTAAGCGCTGAGTGAAGTGTCAGGGGTAAAATGATGAAAAAACAGAAGGCTTACTCCTATAAAACTTACCTGGTAGGAGAGACAGATATTGAATAAATAACCACCTACATTCATCATTACAAATTATAATAAGTGCTATAAAGAATATGTCTGAGGTACAATGAGAACTTGTAACAAAAAGACTTGGTTTAGCCTGTGAGTCAGAGAAGGGTTCCCTGAGAAAGTGTTTTTTTTTCTTCTTTGGTGAGGAAGATTGGCCCTGAGCTAACATCTGTTGCTAATCTTCCTCTTTTTCCTTGAAGAAGATTGTTCCTGAGCTAACATCTGTGCCCATCTTCCTCTGTTTTGTATGTGGGTTGCTGCCACCACATGGCTTGATGAGTGGTATGGGTCCACACCCCAGATCCAAACCTGTGAACCCAGGTTGCTGCAGCAAAGCATGCAGGACTTAAACACACACCACTGGGCTAGCCCTGAGAAAGTATTTTTTATTATTTTTTTTGGTGAGGAAGAGTCACCCTGAGCTAACATCTGTGCCAGTCTTCCTCTATTTTGTATGTGGGATGCCTGTACAGCATGGCTGATGAGTAGAGTAGATCCATGCCCGGGATTCGAACCGTGAACGTGGGCCACCAAAGTGGAGTGTGCAGAACCTTAACCACCTGACCACAGGGCCAGTCCCCAAGTAAGTGGTTTTTGAGCTGAGATTTGAAGGAAAAGTAGAAGTTAACTAGGCAAAGAAAATGAAGTGTGTTGGGTTGCTGTAACAAATACCACATACTGGGTGGCTTAAACAACAAACATTTATTTCTCACAGTTCCGGAGGCTGGAAAGCCCAAGATCAAGGTGCTGGCAGATTTGGGTCTGGTGAGGGCCCACTTTCAGGTTTGCAGGTGGCCGTTTTCTTGTTGCATCCTCACATGACAGAGAACAGAGAGAGAGAGAGAGAGGAGAGAGAGGAGAGAGAGAGAAAGCTCTCATGTCTCTTCTTATAAAGGCATTAATCCCATTCATGACGGCTCCACCTTCGTGACCTAATCACCTCCCAAAGCCTCCTAAAACTTTTACATTTGGGGTTAGGATTTCAACATATGACTTTTAGGGGGACAGACAGAGTTCTGCAGCTCTGGAACAATATGTGCCAAGGTCCTGAGGTGGGAAGGAGCATGTGCATTTAAGGAACTTAGGCCAGTGTGGCTGGAACTCCAAGAGAGGAGTAAAAGGCTACACTATGAAGCTGGTGAGAAGGGCAAAAGCCAGATCATCCAGGGCCTTGGAGTAAGAGTTAAAGATTTTGTGATTATTCTAAGAGAATAGGGAAATGATTCGAGGGTTTTAAGCAGGGAAATAGCATGATCATATTTGCATTTTGAAACATCACTTATTGTAGTGTGGAGAATGGATATGGGGCAAGAGAGGATGTTGGTCAGCCAGTGAGGAGGCTATTGCCTAGTGCAGGTGACAGATCATCATAGCTTCGATTAGGTGGTAGAAGTAGAGATGGAGACCAGTGGATGATCTGAGTTATTTAGTGATAAATTGAGAGGACTTGATGATAGATTGGGACTAGAAGGTGGAGAGTGTCAAGCCTTATGCCAGTTGTTGTACTTATTAGGTGGATAGTGCTTGTCACTGTGATAAAGATCACGGAAAGAGAATCACATGTGGGGCAAAAGTCCTGAAGCTTGCTTTCCACTGGAGGGAAGCATTTGGGGTGCCTTTGAAATATCTAAATGGATGTGTGGAGCTGACTGGTGTGTATGTAAGTTAAGCTCAGAGGAGAAGTATGGCTGGGAGATGTAAATTTGAATGTTGTTGATATGTAGACTGTTATTGAAGCCATATTTTGGGTGAAATATGGTCTGAGGTTGATGGTACAGTTTAGCTTAACATGACTACATGGAGGTTCATAAAACGTCAGCATTGGATGGAACCTTAGAAATTACCTTTAAAGTTTATTTTTCAAATAGTAAAACCATTTTTATTATTTCCACTATAAAGTAACAGAAGCTTATCATAAAATATTTTTGGAAAAGCTAGCCCCCCCTTCTCTGTGAGCAGATGATGAACGTGAGAACTCAGGAGATGAAGGTGGCTCAACTTTAGCAGCAGATCTAGGCCAAGAACCCTAAACCCCTCAATTACGGTTATTTTATTCCATGATCATAAATTATTTTTAATCTAGGCATTTCTCTGATATGGAGGGGTAAGATCTTGGGAAACAGAGAAGCCACCCATTACTGTTATTTTGATTATGAGCAGGACCATTTCTTAACGTAGCGTCTTTAACACCAGGACATTTGTAGGTCCTGGGTGACGTAAGTAGTATAGCACACTGAGCCATCCTTTTATCTTCCTTCTTTTCTTCCTTAAATTTACTCAGTTACTTAATTTCCTTGACACCGTTTTGATACGGAGAGGGCCAGGTCACACTTGGAACTTTCTGTTATTTTGTACAGATTTGTAGTTTCATATCTAGTTGAATAATGTTTGTCTACCTGAAAATAATTGACTTATATAAATTCATGTAATTCTGGAGTTGGAAAATACAGCAATATTTTCCATCCTCAGTGCCATGTCAGGGGAATGGGGAAGAGAAGAATTAGAGACAATAGTTCTCTTGCCCTTCCTTAGAAATTAAAGGGTGGGAACACTTATGCGAGCTGATGACAACCTAGGTGATAGGAGAGTACTTGGAAGGAAAAAATGAAAGAGGAGGTAGAAGAGAATTCTCTGCCTTCTGTTTTCTTAGGACAGCCAAAATGGGAGATAGTAAAGCAAGGAACTTCAAGAAATCACAAGTGATGATCTGACCCCAAGTATTGCTGCTGAAAACCAGAGAGCCTGGTGATAGAAAGGGCTATCCCACTGGAAGTGTAATTAATCTTTCTGGCAGTTACTTACTTTCAAAACAAGAATGAATCAGGGATTTTATCTGAGGTTGGTAGTGAGTCATCTTTGAAGAAAAAGGTGGACATCTGGGGCCACCTTGGAAGATGGGATTCTGACCCCTTACAGTAAATAGTGTCTCATCAATAGTTACATTTAATAAAAAGAAACTGTGATCAATTCAATTATATTTTTGCTTGTCTGTTAGTAGATGATGATATAGGCAAGTTGGACAATGAATGTATTGGTGTTTATCAAGTACCATTCAAAGGAGAGAACTTATCCGGCAGACAGAACTATTTTTGGTGCCTGTGTTTTGGTTCATATCATAGGTTAATTTCCCTGGGAAGCAGACTCTGAGATGAAGATGAACATTCAGAGATTTATTAGGAAGTGCCCTTGAGATCAACATCTGCAGAAGGGAAGGAAGCAGGACTGGGCAGAAGGAGCGGATGAGCTGTGATGCAGTCTTAGCAGAAGCCTCAGCCAACTCTGTGGGGAGCTTGCAACCTGGGATGTCCCTTCAGAGTTATCTTGAGTTGAGCCAGGGACCAGGCCACTATACTCCTATGTCCATCAGTCATTAGATTCTGGCCATCCTAGGAAGGAGGTGTGATCTTGGGTGAGGTGATTCTCTTCATCTGAGGCAGTCCATTTAGAGGCCTGATAGCTGAGAGCTTCTGCTTTCAGCACTCCCGGAAGCTGGGAGTCAGTTCTTTATTCCTAAAGGGGAGGTCTGGGTAGCATATCCCAGCAGCCACCACAGCCCATCCCTTGAGCCATTTTGATCCACTTCTTTGGATAAGTTCTGGAAGCAACTCTAGGATTCCAGTGGGTTTTTCTCTCACTGATGCAAACTTAGAAGAGAAAGGTAGTTGGACAACTATAGCCCCTACATTTGCAGCTTGCCTTGGGACCACAGCTGATACTCATGGTCACCCTCCTCTACTCTTCATTATAGATTCCTACCACCATTCATTAGCACTTCTGCTGGTCTTAGTGGCTTACTTGTTGGTGTGACCCAGACCCTCGTTTCTGGGATATGTAATCCCTTGATGCGAGGAGCCTAAGGTGCTCAGGTGGAAGCCGCAGCGTGCTGTTCAATAACGTTCTTGCTGTGTCCACTGGAGAAAGCATTCCCTCGTTGGGTATCAGGACCAGTAAAACTACAGAGCCTCAAGTTGCCGGGGCAGGAAGTACAACTTCTCCAAATGGAACCCTGGGAATAATGTTATGTGGAACCACTCCTGCTACTACTTCTTGGTTCTCAGACCCATATATTCTACCTGCTGGGGGCAGAGCACTCACATGAATGTCATTGATTTAAAATGTACACTGCATCCTGGAGCATGGCTCCCTATCCTTGCAAGGTAGTATTACTGAGTTGGCACTTCAGTTGTGCTTTCAACAGGCTGTTCCATCATTCTATCAGCTGTCAGCCTCTGGGTGTTGCAGTATATTATATGAGAAATAGATCCTATGGTCAATGCCCTCTCCTACAGCCTCTTTGCTGTAACATGCATTTCTTGGTCTGATGTGATATTCTCTGGGGTACTTTGCAGTCCATTGAATACTCTGTAAGTCTTTGGAAAGTAATACTGGCTGAGGTCCTATGGTAGGAAAGGCAAACCTTTCCTAGGATATATTTCCCAGAGTATATGTCTGTTCCTATGAAAATGAATAACTATCCCATCTATGGAGGAAGGGTCCAATATAATCAACTTGTCACCATTGGGTAGTTGGTCTCTCCAAGGATGGTGCTGTATTGGGGACTAAGCATTGGTCTTAACTGTTGGCAGGTTAGACATTCAGCAGTCACAATAGCTAAATCACCCGTGGTGGGTGAAAGGTCATCCTTTGAACCCATTCACAGCCTCTGTCCCTGGCACCATGACTACTCCTTTTGTGTGTCCATTGTGTCTGCCATGGGGTGGCTATTGACAGAGGCTGGCTGACATCAGCTGGCTGAGTCATTCTGTTTACTTGGTTGTTCAGTGCCTCTTCTGTGATGGATTATCTCTGATGGGTATTGACATGTGATATAAAGATCTTCATACTTTGTCCCCACTCCTATATGTCCATTCACATGCCTCTACGTTAGATCTCCTTGGCTCTGATCTTATATTCTTTCTTCTTCCAGGCTCTTGACCAACTAGCCAAGCTATTTGCTATTACCCATGAGTCCATGTATAGTTTATCCTTGGGCCACTTCTCTTTTCACAAAGCAGCCACTGCCTAAAGCTCTGCTTGCTGGAAGGATCTTCCCTCACCGCTGTATTTCAAGACCAATCTTGATGAGGGATGTAGTACAGCCACCATCCATTTTTGGCTTTCACCATATACTGAGTTGACCCATCTATGAACCAAGCTCAGGCTTTTTTCCTCCTCTGTCAGTTGGTCAAAAGGGATCACTCATGTGACCATGAGTGTGAACTGTGGGAGAGGCTCTAGCGCAGCAGTGGTGGGTGACGTGGGTCGGGGCTACTTGCTTATGCAACTTGCTTGTGCTGTCTGGCTTTGCTTGTGTTCAGTATCCATATACTGTTTCCATCTTTAAGCTGGACCTGTTTAACCTATGACTCGGTGGTCCTGACATATCTGGTTCACAAGGGAAAGATCTAACTTGGTGTCCCACAGCCAGACACTCCAGCTCTACCAAGGCACAGTAACATGCCAGGATTCATTTCCCAAAAGGTGTGTGATTCTCTGTTATGGGTGGCATGCCCCAGAACCCAGTGGATCTGTGTTTATGATTCACCCATCGGTGCTTGCCATAAATTGCACATGGTATTTCTTTCTCACCGCTGAAACCTCTATTGCCATAGGGTCTGCTGGGATATATGGTCCAAAAGGCAGGGATGCTTGAACTGCACCCTGAACATGTTGCATAGCCCTTTTGTGCTCTGATCCCAGTTAAAAGCTGACAACTTTTCCTACTCCGGACCCCTGCTAAAAGCTGGAAACTTGGTATCTGTGTGGAAGCAATATCCCAGGTATGGAATACGCTGCCTTCATAACCCAAAGATGGCTATCAGGCCTTGCACTTCCTTCTTCGTAGTGGGAAATGCGTATTATATATTTGTTCTTTATTTTGGAAGAGAAGTCCTGGCTTGCTCCAGTCCATTAGACATCTAAAATTTTTACTGATATGTTGGGATCCTAATTCCTCACACGATATATCTCCCATACTCTAGAGTCTGTGTGTCTTATCATGGCCTCCAATGTACCAGCCACATCTTACTTATCTACTTTGGTTAGCATAGGTGTCATCAATATAGTGAGTCACTGTGGTGTTTTTCAAGATGTTCAGTTAGTCCAGGTCTTGATGGATTATATTATGACAGAGGGTGGAAAATTAACATAGTCCTGGGGCAAGACTGTAAATGTTTCCTGTTGTTCATTTCAGGTGAATGCAAACTGTTTCTGATCTTCTTTTCTGGTAGAGATGGAAAAGAATGCATATGCCAGATGAATGCCACATACCATGCACCCAGAGCTGCTCCAGCAAATATTTCACATGTGGTGCAGCAGCTACAAGTGGGGCTGCTACTTGGCTGAATTTGTGGTAATCTCTGTCTAATCTGGAGTACTTCTAGTGTTTGCAGGGACCAGAATAGGGAATGAAATGAATAGAATTTAATTCTTTAAATATGGTACTAATCTCAGCCACTTTCCCTGGGAGGCAGTATTATTTCTGATTTTCTATCTTGGTGGTAGTGGGGGTTTGCAATTTCAGAGGTTACCACTTGGCCTTCCAGTTTTCACCCCGTAGACCAAGAAACCAGGAGTTTCTGGCAACTAGAAGTATGTCCATTCCAATTATACATTTGGAGACCAGGAAAATGACTACCAGGTGGATCAATGGACCTACTGTACCCACTGTGAACTGGGTCTGGGTCAGGACTTGCTTATTACCTGGCCCCATATGCCTTTACTCTAACAAGGAGCCATGACGATACTTCAATTTCTGGATTTCTGTGTCTGGTTGGACCCACTCAGAGGGAGTGGATCTTTACGCCTCATGGGATGCCACAGGAAGGAGGTGTGTGCCTTGGACGAGCAGCTTTCTTCAGGTGAGGCAGTCCCTGGAGAGGCTGGCAGCTGAGGGCTCTCTCCTCGTAGGACTCCTGGCAGCTGGGGAGCAGGTTCTTTGTTCCTGAAGGGGGATCTGGGGAGTGCATTACAGTGTTCACTACAGTGCCCATCTCCCATTACACCTGCTCACCCCCATCCCACTCTCACTCCTGTATTCTGCCAGAGGCACTGGTGAAGCATAAGCTTTAGGGCCCCTTCCAAGACCCTGAACCTAATTGTGTATTCTTTTTTCTTGGAAAGAGCCCCCCCAGCCCCACACACCCCCAGTGTAGAAGTGTCACAAAACTTAAATCTTCCCTTGATTCTGCTTCAGTTACTCTGAGTTTGGGAAGGGGAAGAGAGGAAATTGACATTTGAGTGCCTACTCTGTCCCAAGCATCATGCTTAGTGTTTTGTATGTATTATATCATTTGTTTGGGAACCTTGTTTGCATTTCTCCAGTGTTCACAATCTTTGATTTCTCAGTGTCTTCTTTGCTTTCACTTTTGTCTGGAAGGTCTTTCCTCAGTTTGCTTGTCTGTGGAAGCCTTTCTCAGCCTTTTGGATTTAACTCAGGTACTGTCTTCTCTTGGAGTCCTTCTTGATCCCTGAAGAAGGTCTGGTGCTTCTCACAGCACTTTGTGGTTGTCCCTCAAAGTTCTGCTCACAGATCACACCCGCTATTTACACTGGAGTCTTCCTTGCTCCTCTCTGCATTCTGAAATGGCAGACTCTGTGCTGTTCCCCTTTGCATCCTCTGGGTCTGAACAGTCCGTGTCATAGAGTGGGAGTGCATTAAATGTTGGTTGAGGATTCTCCAGTCTGGAAAAAAGTCTCAGGCTCGTCAAATTCCCTTTCTTTGAAGACTGAGCTCATGAAGCAACTTCTGATAAAAAAACTTGATCTCCTAGTTTCTTAATAACAGGGTGAAAATATTCTTAGAGAAAAGAAACAGGCATTCCTAGTAGCAAAATTTCACTGCGTAGTTTTCACTGTAAAAGAATAAATCAGCATTCTAGTTTGTCAGTCAGACTCTCGAGAATATTTTTACCAGAGTCAATCCCTCAGATCTTGAATGCTTCTAAGTTAATGGATAAAACTGAATTTTAGAAGCTGTAATAAAATGTGGGGAATCTGGACTCTATATGGCGACTCACCAATTTATATATTTACCAGATATTTTTGTTACAAAAATGGGCTTGTCCTGTATATCCTGGTTTGTAAGTTCCATTTCAATCAATAAATAAACATTTATAGCATCATTCTTGATTTGTGAGCAGTATTTCATTATATGAATGTGCCAGAATTTATTTGACCAATCTGCCTAAAAACATTTTTTAGGTTTCTAGTTTTTTTGGCCGTGGTAAACAAAATGTCAGTGAACATCTTTGTGCATGTATCTTTGCCCATGTATCTAATTATTTACTTTAGATAAATTTTGAAAAGTGGAAATCCTTGGTCAAAGAGTATAACTTTAAAAAATTTATGTATATATGTATTTATGTATATACTATTTATTTGTTTATTTATCTACCTTGGCAGAGACAATCTCATGCCCTCATCCGTAGTGTAGATTCATTGCTGGGAAGCAGCTGCTTCCAGCCCCTTTGTATCTTAGTGCGTCCATGTGCCTGATTCTCATCCATGGACTCTGAGCAGAAGTAACTTGTGTCACTTCCTGGTCAAGGCTGTTAAAAAGTAGGTGTGCCTTCTCTGTGGCCTCCCTCTTCTCCTGTCTCTCGGCTGAGTGTCTGTCCCAGGGTGGCCCTGGAAGCCACACTGAGGGTGGTGGAGGCTCTGTTGATCAGGTTCTGTCATCCTGTCTATCAGTGAGAGGAAGAGAGGCCCCTACCACTAATCAGGATTGCCTATTTGAGACCCTAGGTAAGGAAGAACTACTTATTGTGTGAAGCCACTGACATTACGGGTTCATCTGTTACAGCACCTAGTGCTTCCTGGTCTGTTACAGCTGGCTTGTCCTCCAGAAGCATTGTTCCTCCACCAACAGTGTAGGAGAATGCCCCTCCTTGTTCCCTTCAGTCTAACAACACTTCCGTCGCACTTAAAAATTGCCAATTTCATAGCTGTAAAGTGGTAGGGATGTCATTGTCTGATCTTGCAATTTTAAAATTTTATTTGATTGAGGTCACATTGGTATATAACATTATGTAAATTTCAGGAGTACATCATATTTTGGCTTCTGTATAGACTGCATAGTGTTCACCACCCAAAGTGTAGTTTCCATCAGTCACCGTACACATGTGCCGCTTTATCCCTTTTGCCCTCCCCCCAACCCTCTTCCCCTCTGACTCTCCTTATCTGTGTGTGTTTGTTAATCTTGCAATTCTTTGAATCCTTGTAAATTTGACATGCTGATTGACTACTTGTATTTCTTCTTAGCCCAGAGATTTGTGATTTCAAAAAATTCCGGGAAGGCCAAAAAAAAAAAAAAATCTAGTTTTAAAAGTTCTCCTACATGCATATTTGTGAACACTTGGAGATACCATCTTCAAGCCAAAAAACGAGGCTGAATTAAGAGAAATATGAGGATAATTTCAATATAGTTTTTGGGAGCTGCCAACAGCTTCTCAGTGGTGCTGTGAGCCAATCTGATGGGGTGTATATGAGTAGAAGGAACAAAAACTCAATGGAAGTTGTTCAGTTATTTTAATGAGTCTTGAATCCAGTGGACTAAGTGAAGATTCATCTGATTTAATTGAGTGACATTAATTGGTGAAGAGAAGGCAATCAAACAGGCTGTGTAGTGTAGTTATTCAAAGTTCATCTTTTTTTTTTTTCTAATTTACCTCTGATATTTTACCCTTCTTCCTTTGTGATCTGTGGGCAGATTCCAAAAATAGTTTAGTATTTATTGAAATGCACGACAACAGATTAGAGAATGCTCTGTGTACTTGGGTTTGCTTTTATGTTTTTAAACCAAGGGTTAAGATATTTTGTTCCTTGAGTTGGATCACTGCACACAGAAATAGCCTGTGATGCATCATCATGTTTGTTGCTAAAAACCTAAGTCCATAAAAGGATGAGATGGTTTGCAGAGGTAATAGAAGGGAGAGGAGAATGTTTATAAGAAGAAGCAGGGAGAAATATGGGCTTCTACCAGACTGAAGGCATGATTCTCCCCCCTGGGCCTTGCGGGTCCAGAAGCACTGAGGACCCAGGCCCATCTTCATGGTGGTAACTGGTGAGGCAGCAAAATCCCAAAGAGAATGGTGCATGGTGCATAGGAGTGGGACTGACCTCAGGCTTGGGGTTCCCAGCCTTACACATATCTCTCTATCTCTGGCAGAGCCCAGAAGCCACAAGAAACTTCTGGATCTGAAGAGATCGTGTAATCCGGGACAGTGGGTATCTCAGCAATAATTTATGAAAACAGATGACCTCAACATGACCCTGGAGAGAGGGGCATCCCTCACCAAGTTGCAGGATGGGGACTGAGCCAGAAATTAAGTCTATTTATTAAAAAATGGATTATTTCGCACACCTGAGTCAGTGGACAGAGATTAATGTCCACTCTATCCACATTTCCTGGGGCCAAACATCTCAGGTCATTATGTGCTCATGAGGAGCCATAGTTTTATTTAATTGCATTTGTTCATTTACTATAATTTGATAATATTTCCTATGAGCACACATTTAAATAATTATTCAACTAAAACAATGTTTTCAGAGTTGGCCTGGCAAAGGGGCTTTGAAATCAGGAGACTCCAGTAATATATGATCCCTCAGCACGAGGTTTAGATTTGAATTTCATCATGACTTAGCAGAAATCAGAGGAGACTTATGATGTGTTTTTAACTGTTGGTAAAATTATGTGCAGAAAATGCTTCTTAAAATCATAAAAAGTAGTACAAAGTGTCATTGAGCTCTGGTCGTAGGACACTGGATCCCAAATTTTAGAAGGGGACCCCAGAGTTTTCCCCTGTATTTGTATCTTTGCTAGGGATATTAGTTTTCAGTCATTGCATGAAGCATTGAGATACCTTGAAGAAGAAAAGTTAGAGGGATATTCCTGGGAATAGGGACTGTGGCTGGCCCTGGCCTTGGGGCCAAAGCCTTGATTTCGGAAGGCTGGACTCCTTGTCATATGAGCATGGACCTTCCCACCAAGTCATGCACTTGCTTAGTTTGATTCAAGACCTGGAGCCACGCTGGTGATGCCTGGCACCTAGGCACCCACTCTGGGTTCTGAGTTGCTGCTTTCTTTCCCGTGTAGTTGCATTTTAGTTAGTATTTGGGAATCAGTTTTACTAATGCAGCTCACATTGCAGGGCAGGACAAACCAATCCCTGGTCTGTTCCCTATCAACAGTCTGCAACATTTCAGAGTCAGGGTTGGCATAGATGTTGTCTCTAAGTGGCAAAAAACCATGTGATTTCTGTCCATTGAGACTTGCAGTTGCTTGTGAGCCTACTTTGACCAAGTTTCTTCTGCTGCTATTGCTGTTTTTTCTTTTTACCGAGAAGGATTCCCCCTGAGCTAACATCTGTTGCCAGTCTTCTTTTTGTATGTGAGCCACTGCCACAGCATGGCCACTGAGAGATGAGTGGTGTAGGTCTGTGCCCGGGAACCAGGCCTGGGCTGCCAAAGTGGAGTGCACTAAACTTAATCACTAGGCCACTGGGATTGTCCCAGCTGTTGCTGTTTTTGTCAGGTCATGGTTATGCCGAGGTGCTTGAAGCCCTGCTTTGGTATGTTTTTGTTGCTTGTATGAACCATGGTTCCTTCACTTAGATGGCTTCACATCGACTGCAGGGGTGTCATCCACCTTCCATGCAGGTTGAGCTTGGCAGGGCTGGTTGTAGTACACACCCCAGGCCGCACAGAAGGTCATCTTGTTGGTACAGCTTTGTAAGGAGATCTACATGTCTAATGCCTATTTTCTGAGTCCTATAAAGGTCACTTATAAGGTAAGCATGGGTCTGGGAGTTCACCTTTGTGCAGGGAAACAGTGGGAATTCTGTTAATCACCAACGTGAAGGGAGAGACTTAGCTGATATTGTCTTAATCCTGTATTTGCATCTGCTATGAAATAAAGGATTTTGAACAGACCTGGGGGACCTGGGCTGATTTGGAGCAGCCTGGAGCCTCTGTTCTGGTGATTCAACTATGCATTTATTTTAGACGATCACTCTTGCTTCAGAACCTGAATCCAGAATCATAATGTTGGGACCTCTGTTTCTTTTACATTCTTGTTTCTTTGACCTACAGATTGTTAAAATGGGTGTTTAGTCTTAATTTTTTCCAACCTTGTCTTGGTAGATAATATCACAGAGCAGATGATCCAATAATATTTCAGACTCCACTTTTTTGTATTTGCGTGTGAGGAAGATTAGCCCTGAGCTAACATCCTGTGTCAATCCCTCCCCATTTTGCTGACCAAGATTGGCCCTGGGCTAACATCCATGCCCATCTTCCTCTACTTTACATGGGATGCCGCCACAGCATGGCTTGACAAGAGGTGCGTTGGTCTGTGCCTGGGATCCAAACCTGTGAACCCTGGGCTGCCGAAGTGGAGTGTGTGAACTTAACCACCAGGTCACCGGGTCAGCCCCTCAGATGCCACTTTTTAAAGAGGGCTTTGGGGGAGCTGGCCAATGAGAATGAAGCCTCTGTTTCTCATATAACAGTTTTGGCAAGATGCACAGGTAGGAGCAATCCCTCTTCTAACAGTCAGGAACAGGGAGTGGTAGGGTTGGAGAGAGAAAGAGATGAGTCAGAATAGGCTAAACAATGCTCTGGAAACAAATTCACATTGCAGTCTCAGTGGCTTGATGCAGTGAGGAATTATTTCTTTTTTTTTTTTTTTTTTTTTTTATTGATGTCTTAGTTTATAACACTGTGGGGTTTTAGTTGTACATTTTTGTCCGTCACCTTGTGGATGTAACCCTTCACCCCTTGTGCCCCCCCCACCCCCCTTCCCCTTGGTAACCACCAATCAGTTCTCTCTGTCCGTGTGTTCACTTATATTCCATATATGAGTGAGTTCATGCAGTGTCTGTCCTTCTCTCTCTGGCTTATTTCACTTAACATAATACCCTCTAGGTCCTTCCATGTTGTTGCAAATGGGACAATTGTGTCTTTTCTTATGGCTGAGTAGTATTCCATTGTATGTATATACCACATCTTCTTTAACCAATCTTCAGTTGAGGGACACTTGGGTTGCTTCCACTTCTTGGCTATAGTGAATAATGCTGCAATGAACATAGGGGTGCATATGCCTCTTGTGATGGTTGATTTCACGTCCATTGGGTAGATGCCCAAGAGTGGTATTGCTGGATCATACGGTATTTCTATTTTTAATTTTTTGAGGACTCTCCATACTGTTTTCCATAGAGGCTGCACCAGTTTGCATTCCCACCAGCAGTGAATGAGGGTCCCCGTTTCTCCACAACCTCTCCAGCATTTGTTGTTATTTGTCTTGGTGATTATAGCCATTCTAACCGGTGTAAGGTGATATCTCAGTGTAGTTTTGATTTGCATTTCCCTGATAATTAGTGATGTTGAACATCTTTTCATGTGTCTATTGGCCATCTGTATCTCTTCCTTGGAAAAATGTCTGTTCATATCCTCTGCCCATTTTTTGATCGGGTTGTTTGTTTTTTTGTTGCTCAGTTGTATGAGATCTTTGTATATTACTGAGATTAATCCCTTGTCAGACAAACGATTTGCAAATATTTTCTCCCAGCTGGTGGGTTGTTTATTCATTTTGATCCTGGTTTCATTTGCCTTGTAGAAGCTCTTTAGTCTGATGAGGTCCCACTTGTTTATTTTTTCTTTTGTTTCCCTTGTCTGGGTAGACATGGAATCTGAAAGGATCCCTTTATGTCCAATCGCAATTAGTGTACTGCCTATATTTTCTTCCAGGATTTTTATAGTTTCAGGTCTCATTTTCAGGTCTTTGATCCATTTTGAATTGATTTTTGTATATGGCGATAGGAGATGGTCTACTTTCATTCTTTTGCATGTTGCTGTCCAATTTTCCCAGCACCATTTATTGAAGAGACTTCCCTCTCTCCATTGTATGTTCTTTGCTCCTTTGTCGAAGATTAGCTGTCCATAGGTGTGTGGTTTTATTTCTGGGCTTTCAATTCTGTTCCATTGATCTGTGTGTCTATTCTTGTACCAGTACCATGCTGTTTTGATTACTGTAGCTTTATAGTATATTTTGAAATCAGGGATTGTGATGCCTCCAGCTTTGTTCTTTTTTTTCAGGATTGCTTTAGCTATTCGGGCTCTTTTGTTGCCCCATACGAATTTCAGTAGTTTTTGTTCTATTACCGTGAAGAATGACATTGGGATTCTGATTGGGATTGCATTGAATCTGTAGATTGCTTTAGGAATGGACATTTTAACTATATTTATTCTTCCAATCCATGTGCATGGAATATTTTTCCATTTCTTTATGTCCTCCTCGATTTCTTTCAATAGTGTCTTATAGTTTTCATTGTATAGGTCTTTGACCTCCTTGGTTAAATTTATTCCCAGATATTTTATTCTCTTTGTTGCAATTGTAAATGGGATTGTCTTTTTGAGTTCTCTGTCTGTTTTTTCATCGTTAGTGTATAGAAATGCAATTGATTTTTGTAAGTTGATTTTATACCCTGCCACTTTACTGTAGTTGTTGATTGTTTCTAGTAGCTTTCCGATGGAATTTTTGGGGTTTTCTATGTATAGGATCATGTCGTCTGCAAATAGTGAGAGTTTCACTTCTTCATTGCCTATTTGGAGTCCTTTTATTCCTTTTTCTTGCCTAATTGCTCTGGCCAGAACTTCCAGTACTATGTTGAATAGGAGCGGTGAGAGTGGGCACCCTTGTCTTGTTCCTGTCCTCAAAGGAATGGCTTTCAGTTTTTCCCCGTTGAGTAGGATGTTTGCTGTAGGTTTGTCATATATGGCCCTTATTATGTTGAGGTACTTTCCTTCTATACCAATTTTGTTGAGAGTTTTTATCATAAATGGATGCTGGATCTTGTCGAATGCCTTCTCTGCATCGATTGAGATGATCATGTGGTTTTTATTCTTCATTTTGTTAATGTGGTGTATCACGTTGATTGATTTGCGGATGTTAAACGAGGAATTATTTCTTGATCATGCAGTGTATATTGCAGACCCTAATGCTCTGTAGGGCAGCCCTGTCCCAAGAAGCACCTGCTTCTTTCTAACATTTCTGTATGTCAACACATGGATTCCAGTCCACAGTGACAGGGGAAGACAGAGCTAGAGGGTCATGCTGGAGCTTTTTCCTGCCTTTGCCCAGACGGGACACATGGTACTTCTACATAGAGTTCATTGGCCAAAATTAGTCACTCGACCCTGCCTAACTGCAAGGAGGCTGGGAAGAGTAGTCTCCTCCCAGGAATGCGAGTAGGCCCTGCTATTTGTGACCAATAGTGATGTTTACCCAGTGGATGATACACAGTAAAAGGACTAAGGCTCCTGTCAGGAGGCAGGGCTGCTATGGCTGGCATTTTCCTTCAATTTTCTCCCTTCCTCCCCAACAGGGACCATATTGCAGGTTTAGCATTGCTGACACGTGACATCCCCTGTGCATGCATGATCAGCTATGTCTCTCCCTGAGAATTTCTGCCAGGGGGCTCATATTGAGAGAGTGGGGAGCAGGGAGGAGATGAGGGGGAGAGTTGGTGCAATTCTTCATTTGTCTCCTGCACCCAATAAGGTCTTTTCCTATTTCTAAGACTCATTAAAAGTACTCATTTTGCTTAGACCATGTGGGTGGGTATGTAGGATTTTGAAAAGCTGCTGCCGATTCCTCCAGCTCATTTAGGAGCCATCTGGAAGAGGCCTTAGGGCCAAGGCGGACGTGCTGTTTCCCCAGCTGCTGAGAGCTGTCCCTAGGGAGCAAATACACACACACTTAGGCTATAAATCACTTCTCTCATTGATGCTAAATTAACTTTTAAGCCTTCTAAACTCCTGAACCAGCAGATAGCAGGATCCTGGGTGGCATGATGCTGAGCCCTGTGCTTGATTAAATAAAAATTGTATTTATTGCAAGATTTAATGCATGCATTAATAGACGCAGCAGTGGTTCCCAAATGCTGGCCTGTGGACTGGCTGAATCAGAATCACTTAGGACTCCATGTTAAATACAGATTCCCAGGCCCCATTTCAGACCCACTGAATTGGAATCTCCTGGACTGAGGCCCAGGAGTCTTTACTTGAATAAGCTCTTTAGGTCATTTAGATGCACAGCAAGGTTTGGGAATTGCTGATGTGGGAAGAGCTCGGGAAGTTTGAGGGTGTAGCTGGGTTGCAGTCCTGCTCTGAGGCTGTGTGGACTTGAAAAGTAACTTAACCTTTCGGGTCTCAGTTTTGTTATCTCCATAATGATGGGACTGAATCTAGTTTTTCAAATGAAATGTTACCCAGAGCCTCAATATGTAAAGGAGATGAAAGTAGAGTGGGTCTGGTGGAAGCAGTGGTCAATTTATCCTTTGATTCCCAAAATGGCCCCAAAGGCTGCCAAAGAATTCTAGGGATTTCCAGGACACAGTTCTGAACATCGGGTGAGTGGTCATTGTTTCTTTTCAGTCCTGGAAGTCTTTGATTCTTGGTCATAGGCGTGGAGTGGGCATGAAAATCAATGAAAAAGAATAGTCTAGGGAGGATTCATATTCTTCCTCTGCTTCTTTCTCTGTCTCTTTGTTTTTCTCTCTCTCTGTTTCTGTCTCTCTCTCTCTCTCTCTCCCTCTCTGAGAACAGATGAAAGCCCAGAGTATATATATATTTTCCAAGTTCTCAGGTGAAATGTGGTGGGAATTTGTGGGGAGAATATCTGAAACTCATTTGAAGGTGCAAAGTTGTTATTGCCTGTAGATTTGTTTTTTTACCTTTTGTGGAATTTTCAGGTTCAGATCATGATTTTTTTTTTTTTTGCTGGGAAAGATTCTCCCTGAGCTAGCATCTGTTGTCAGTCTTCCTCTCTCTCTCCCTCTTTTTTTCTCCCCAAAGCTCCAGTATATAGTTGTATATTCTAGTTGCAAGTCTCTCTGGTTCTTCCATATGAGCCACCACCACAGCATGGCTGCTGACAGACAAGTGGTGTGGTTCCGCACCAGGGAACCGAACCTGGGCCACCGAAACAGAGTGCAGAACTTTAACTACTAGGCCATCAGGGCTGGTTCCAGATCATGATCTTTTGAAGTTGCATTTATCAACTTACAGGTTTTAACATTTCCTAACATATTTGACAAAAGTCCTGACAGGCAAATCAGGCAAATAGTCAGTAAAAATGTAGGATGTATAGTATAGACTGTATAAGCAGGCTTTTGTTCTATTATTACATTTAACCACTCAAACACCTTCTGGAATCCTGACTATTTTTGGTTTTGGGATGTCAGGTGTTTATTATATTAGAATTATATGAGATTAGGCATGATAGAACTCCTTTTGGAGTAAGAAGCCTTAATTAGGTTCCAAAATTGTCCTGGGTTAGCACCGGACTGGATCCTACAAAATCTGAATTTAGCACATTATTTAACAGTTTTATTTAAAAAATAAAGTCATTATTTCCAGGATCAACAATAATGATAACTACCATGTGACTACTGGATTTTGTAATATTTTCACTCTTAGATACTTTAGCACATAGTTCCTAAGAACAAGGACATTCTAACATACAACCACATAACATTCTAATATATAACAATAATAAAATTTAGAAAAGTTAACAATAATATAACACTATTATCAAATATTCAGTCCATATTCAAATTTTGTTAATTTTTATTCATTTTTTTGATATCAATATGAATTTTCATTTTCAAACGTGAATGTAATAGCCTTATAGTAATAGTATGCATAAAGTGCTATAGGAGAATTAATGTATATATTCATTTATTCATTCAACATTATTAAATAGGGATGTAGAAAAGTAATTTTTAGGGGTATGGATAAAGCATCACTTTACCCTCAAGATCTCACAGTCTGGTGGTGCCCGTGGAAGTAGGCAGAAAATCACAAATAGAAGAACATGTTATGAGAGAGAAAACTGTAGGGTAATATAAAATGAATGGGCACCATTAACAGAAATGGGCAAATCAGAAGAAGGAGATAGTTTGCGGATGCTGAATTAGAGCATGTTTTGGTAGTACACGATACAGGTGGAGACTTCCTGTGGGCCTGTGGAGAGATTAAGATTAAAGACACAGCCTGGGAAATATCAGAGTGAGAACAAAGTTGGAATCTTGGGGGGGGGGGAGATACATTTTTTAAAGGGGAGAATATAAAAAATTGAGGACAGTGAATTGGAAGGAAGATGAAGAGGATCCAGAAAGCCCTAACACGTAGTCTCACATAAGAACTACTTTTTCTCATCAAATATTTTTGTTAGGTTATTTATTAATTAGAGGATTAGGTCATTGCAATTCACATTTTGGTATAAACTCTAAAACTCTGTTATCTATCTTCTGCCTTGGATTAGAGGATTTGAAGAAAACAGTCCATATATAAGTTTAAATAGGAAGTTAAAAATTCACATTGGCCTTTTTCTGTTGAAACGTTGATATGAATCACTATTATTCAAGAAGGTTTTTGCCTAAAATAGGTAGCATCCTGTAGCTTTGCCTCTAACTATTCTATTAATTGAACTGTTGGCATGTTCATGTTTTACGACCTATTCTAGCACTATTAGATTCACCAGATGAAAAACACAAAGACCAGTTCAACCTAGGAGATAATCAATTTTTCATGCTCATTATCATTTAGATGAGTCTCTTATAAGGGAACGGTTGCAGCATGATGCATTTTAATGCTGAGTAACACCTCATTCCTCTAGGTAGCTTATATGCTCCAAGTGAAAATGTAAAGATCTTAAATTTCAGTGTAAAAGAGAAAATCAAGGAAATCTGTGAAAACGAGAGCCAGAGAACCAATAAAATTTATTGCCAGAAAACTTTTCAGTTTCATCGATATTTTTATAGTTGTTTAACCTTCGTCATTCTTCATGTGCCTTCTGACTGTCCTGAAGGAAAAAGAAAAGTCTTTGAAGCTTAAGTGTTTTATTAAATCTTTTATTTTTTGATACCATTTTGGAACCATTTTAATACTTCATAATAAAAAAAAGACATCTCACGTCTCTCTGAAAAATTAAAATGAAAACAGAGTCCCAGTTACACCGTTTAGCAGTCTTGGCTAAATGTTGAGTATTTGACAGTCTCACGACACAGACCTTTAACCTGTGTCAGCAGTGAGTGACCTCAGAGACTTGACTATTGCAAGGGGAGAGAGTCCTATGATTCTGGGTTTTTTTTTTGTCAATTTACTAACATTTCCTAGATCTTACATTTGAAAGTAGGAATATTCCAAGTAATTTCCCCTTCTTTTATTCCAAAATATTTAAGAAAGGTGTTAACACTGCACAGCCCTGCCCCCTAAAGAGTATGATTTACAATGCTACTCCATACTTGTGCTTTCCTTGGCTCTGGCTACCAGGCCTACAAGCTTAAACTCATTCTGCCTCCATTGAACCCACACTTCCCCTTCTCCCGGGGAATTACCCAGGGAGGTGTGTGTGGATGTGTGTGTAGACACACACACTCACATCAGGTGTATATGCCCATGCAAGGGAATATGCGGCAGTAGAAATGACCATTTAGAAATGTGAGGACTGGAATGGGGCCAAGAAACACTGCTGCCTTCCCCTCATATCAGATTGCATTTTTTTTTTAAGTATAGAAACTTTATTCTTTTCACCATAAAAGCCTCTGGCAGTGATAAGTGTGATTTCCAAGACTGTACATAGCACCAGAAGAGCTCCAACTAATGTGCTCGGCTTCAATTTCAGCGTAGCTCATTAGAACAACAGCACAAACCAGCTGTCCCCTGGTGCTTGGAGAAGAAAGATCCAATTAACTGACCGTCATACACCTGGTTCCAGATTTTGTCATTCCCCTTATGAGCCTGTAAGAGCAGCCAGTTTGCATGAATTCTAGTCATTAAATGCAAACCAGGGGGTCAGGGGAGATGGGGAGAATGGGTATTCTTTGAATTGCTGTCGGGGGGAGAAGGTGAAAGGCCATCTAGAGCTTGGATATCTGGAAAGCCGGCAGTGAATTAATTTAGCAGGTATTGACTTTAAAACTATTCCTTATTCTGTGTATGTTGATGTGAAGGCTAGAAATACATGATGTTTCTATGAATGCAAATACAGAACCATTTTGTAATGCATTTGTTTGAATTTTTCTCTTTAGCAGTAGTGACATTTAAAGGGTGAACCACACATCTATATTGTAATTAACCATATACTTATATTGAAATGTTTAAATTTCACTGGAATGTATCATTAAGGTTTTCCTTTGTGGATTTGTCAAAACATCATGATTAACTCAGAAATAAAAGCAATGACTGGAGCCCTTAAGTCATTGTTATTTTATCTTTTGGAGTAAAGCACATAATTGGTATCTGACCATTAAGTCACTGGAATAAAACCTCTAATGATATGGCTCCTGGAAATGTCACAGGTCTACATTTTTCTGGAGTAATATCACATTCTCAATAGAGCTGTCAATAAAACAATCATTTCTCAGCACTGAAGACTGAAAAACCTGTTGTATTACACTTTCCAATCTCTTCAAAATCACATTTAAAAAATCCATTTTGTTGCAAGATGACCAATCTCATCTGATTTATAAGCCATGGCCTCAGAGGAAATATGGAATGCTTGGAGTTGAAGCCAGGCTGGAAGCAGACACTTCCTGCATTTTGAGCAGTTTCCAAGATGTGCTTCAGAATGTGTCAGTTTAGGATTTTTAAGTCATGTGGCAGATGATCATTTACTCGGCAGCCTGAGTGCGATGTTTGTTTTCCATTAAAGGCTTATATTTTGGATTTACATAGACCTACCCTTTCTATCTGGTTAAGAAAACACATATGCAGACGATTATTTTCTAGAAATCTCCTTTCTTACCATTCCATATTATAGAAGAATTTTGTGAATTTTCACTTCTCAAACTATCTTATGACATTAAAATGGTCTCATTTCAAATGGGTTCTTTGCCTTCATCTCTCTCCTAACTCTTAGTAATGATGCAATACGTTTTAGAAAAATACCAAGATTTCTGTGATTTAAAAGTCGTTGCAGCTTGTAATGCACAAGAGATAGAGTGCTTCAGGAAGTACACTTGTGGAATTTCTTTAGATCACTTGAGAGGTGTGTATTTTAATCCCTGTAACGTTTTAAAGTTAGATATTTATATCCTACCCAAGATTAAAAACAAATAACTTGTTGACCTTGGATTTCTATAACCTTGAATAAGAAATTGAATAAAGAAAACAAAGCTCCCCAAACTATAGTCACAGTCTTTTTTTATGTTAATATTTAAAAATTATTCTTCTGGGAGGGGATGTTTATTTGTCATTGTGAATTGATTGGCTAACACTTGATTTGAGAAGGTCTGATCAATACCTTGAATACTTTTTGGTAGTTCTCAAGTTTCCCTTTCCATCCTTTATCACTCAGACCTTTACCATCGGCCTGAAACTTATCCTCTTCTTTCTTTCCTTGGTCTTCTTCAGTGGCCCTGATTTCTTTGGTGTTAACGCTTCTAAAACTATGACTTATTATTATTTTCTTGATGTTTTTAACTCTAGTCACCTTCATATCCACTTTGAGCTTCTCAATAAAAATTACTCTGAACCTGGGCCTTAAAGTCTGAAATTTTCCTTTATGGTAATAGTTTCCTTACCTTTGCAACCACATTTGCTCACTCCTGTTAATTGAGTTATTTCTGCTCATGGTCTGATGTTTTTGTCTGCTCTTACCTGCTCCTGCAGACTTCATTTGTTTCCCTACTGGCCCTGATCCTGTGGTTAGCCATGATAAATAAATGAAAAGCATTGGGATATATTGGAGCATATGAGGAAGCCATTTGGTGTAAAACTAATTCAGCCTGAACTTATTTTTCCAAAAGGGCCTGACATGTCCTGTTGAGCATGCATTATACATCTGCTTTAAGCATTTACTATGTCCCAAAGACAAGAATGATGGCCTTAAGGATAGGGATGTAACCTCCCCCATAATGGCATTTCCTTAAGGATAAGCAACTCTTCCTGGAAACTAAGGATTAACTACTGACCTGCTGTGCTCACCTTGTGACCACTGACCCACTGCCCACCCACCTGCTGTGCCAGCTAAGCATCTCGTGACAGTAGTAAAAGAGATATTTCTGTCATATGTGATGTACACTCTTTGTTCCAAGATGGTATATAACCACTCTCTACACCCTACTTCTTCAGTGCCCTTCCTTCCTTAGGAAGGCCCCAGGCTAGTCCTCAGATCTGGCTCATAATAAACTCACCCCAGTTTTGATTTACAGATTGATTATGGATTACATGTGTCGACAGTCATTACAATGAAGTCCCCATCAGACTCTTAAAATTTCTCAGCTCACTTTACCAACCTTCTGTGTCCTTGTTTTTGCTTGCTGCTTACAAAAAAGTACTAGAAAAAGTCAGGATGTTACACCAAGTAAATCCACACTATTCATATTAGGATAAAGATCCAAATCCCTAATAAGATCTACAAGTCCCTTTGTGAGCTGGCCCAGTCTAGGGTCCCTCTGTCCTTCTGTTAGGCTTCTCTTCCAGCCACTCTGACCTTCTTGTACTTGCTCAAACACATCACTCTTCCCCTTGGTTAGGGGCCTTTGCTTAAACAGTCTCCCCTTTATCTTCTCTTAGTTAACTCTTAACTAGTCATTAGATGTCACTTAAATATCGCTTTTTTAGGGAAAGTGGTAGTTTGGATTAAGCCTCCTCACCACTCTATCATATCATAGACCATGTACCTCTATCACAGTTACAATTTTGCATTTATTTTTGTGATTATACATTTGCTATCACTTTGATGAACACATGGACTAGAAGTATTTCTGCTGTTCCCTGTATATTCAATAACTAGACTGTGTTCAATAAATATCTTCCATGGAGTAAGCACAGCAAATAATGCATAAGTAGCATTTTTATTAGTAGTAACTCCTGAAGCAAATGATATTTAGACATCTCCAACTATTAGAAATGTTTTCTTTATTTAGAGGTGAAATCTCTTTTCCTAATTTTGTTCCTTGGAGTCATACAAAATAAATCAATTTCTAGCTTTGTGTTGTCACATACAGAGTAGTGTGGTAGAGCATTGGTCTAGAGTAAGATATAGTTGAAGCTGCCATAATTGGGGGCTTACTGTGTGCTTGGCACCATGCTCATCTTTAAAGTAGGAATAATAATAATTGCTTTACCCAATTCAGTTTAAAAAACCTTTGCTGAGTATCTATTGTGTTCCACACAGTGCACTGATATTTGGGATAAAAGATGAATGACACATATGCTATATTTGAGGGGTTTACAGTTTGTTGCAGAAGTGCAAGAAAATATCTCGAGTGGGCTTTTTGTTAGGAATGTGGTTTACTGAGGAATTGACTTGATTTTTCCCATTCTCAAAGTAATAATAAACACCCAGGAATTTATTGGGATTCAGATGATTTCCAATTGACTGCCAAGGTGAGCAGACAGGTATTTAGACAGAGCTTCCAGAATAGTTGTGACCCAAGAATGTATAAAGATCCCCTGAGGATGGGGTAGGTGGATGAAATTCTTGGAAGAATCTCAAGTTGTATCATTGGCCACTGGTGGCTTTGTTGGAGCTCATGGCCGTGGAAACCTGCCTGTTTCTCCATCCCCCCACCTAGGATTGCACTGTGCCCTTGTTCTGTGTAGTCTTCTGTGTACAGGTGGTTCTTTTACTTCACATAAACAGACTAATTTTTATCCTTTTCCTGTGTCTAATGATGCCTTTCCATCATTCCTTTCATCCTTGTATCAACCACATAAGGAGATGCACATGTACATTTATCATTTAACTATATGAGGTAGGTGATATAATAGGGAACTCTCGCGTGCTGCAGTGGGAGTATAAATTGGTACAGCCTTTTTGAAAACTGGCATTACCTACCAAAGTTGAAGATATGCATTCCTATGACTCTGCATTTTCATACTTAGCTATATACCCAACAGAAATGGGTCCCTATGTTCACCAAAATATACGTACTAGAATATTCATAGCAGCACTAGTTGTTATAGCCCCAAACTGGAAATTACCCAAATGTCCATCAACAGTAGACTTGATAAATTTCTGTTGTATTCATATAGTATACAGCAATGAGAATGAACAATTTACAACAAACTACAATATGGGTGACTGTCACTTGCATAAAATACAGAACAGGCAAAACAAACCTAGGTGTTAGAAGTCAGGATAGTGACTACCCTTGTTGTGACTGGTTCTTAGAAGAGAGCACAGGATGGCATTCCTGGAGGTGCTGAAATCTGTTTCTTAATCTGAGTGCTAGGTAGTTTGTAAAAATTCATTGAGCTTTACACTTATGATCTGTGCACTTACCTGTATGTGAGTTTATATTTCAATATAACATTTAAAAAGAGTTGGTTCTATTTTTTCTTCTCATTGAATTCAGGCCTCCTAGAAGCAGCTTGGGTTATCAGAGTAAGATATGGAAAATTACCATCTAGGAAAGGAGCTGTCCTGTTACACATTTCAAATTGGCACTTGGTCTGAAAAGCAATTGTCAAGCTCGTAGGGGGCATCTTTGAACCAATGTTCTACAGATGATAATAATTGTCCCAGTAATTGCAGAGCCCTTGAGATGAACTGACTCGGAATCTACTTCCCTATTTTACTCTGGTTATAGTTGCTATTTTTCCTTTAAAGTGGATCTGATAGTCTTAAATATTATATATTTCTGCTTTTATTTTGTAATGTGCTCTTAAAAAATGACAGATTAGCCACAGAATTGGTATTTGTGAAGAAAATTGCTAGCTGCTCCTTGAAAATCCTGTGAAATGAGACAACTTTTAAAAAAATTTTTTAAGAGTTTATTTGAGCAAAAATCAATTCAAATGAGGCAGAGCCAAATTGGAAGTGTTTATTTATTTTCCTTTTAGTTTTTTTTTTGGTGAGGAAGACCAGCCCTGAGCTAACAGCCGTTGCCAATCCTCCTCTTTTTGCTGAGGAAGACTGGCCCTGGGCTAACATGAGTGCCCATCTTCCTCTACTTTATATGGGACGCCGCCACGGCATGGCTGACAAGCAGTGCGTCGGCAGGCACCCGGGATCCGAACCTGCGGACCCCGGGCTGCCAAGCGCGAACTAAACCGCTGGGCCACCGGGCTGGCCCCTCCTTTCAGTTTTATTGAGGTATAATTGACACATAACACTGTATATGTTTAAGGTGTACAGCATAATGACTTGACACATGTATATATTGTGAAAGGATTACCATAATCAGTTTAGTTAACATCTATCATCTCATATAGTTACAAAAATTTTTTTTTCCCTTGTGATGAGAACTTTTAGGATCTACTCTCTTAGCGACTTTCAAATATACCATATGGCATTGTTACTATAGACATCATGTTGTACATTACATCCCCAATACTTATTTATCTTATAACTGGAAGTTTGTACCTTTTGACCACCTTCATCCAATTCTCCAACACCCCAACCCCTGGCCTCTGGCAATCACAAATCTGATCTCTTTTTTGATGAGTTGGTTTTTTTCTTTAGATTCCACATGTAAGATCATACAGTATTTGTCTTTCCCTATCTGACTTATTTCACTGAGTTAACTTTTAACGTAAGAGCTTACATATTAAACTCTAAAGTTTTTGTACTCTCACATTTTTTTGGAGATGGAATATTTAAAAGGTCCATGTAAAATTATGAAATAATGGATATTAAAGACAGCTTTTAAAAACAAATGCATTGACTTTTTTATCACACATTTTCTAAGTCACTGACCTATGGCAGTTTCTTAAAATCTTGTCCTAAAAACTCCAGCAGTCAGCACAGGGCAGGGGATTAACATAGTGGTATAAGCATGAAATGCAAACTATATAGTCTTAGGGAGGTTCAGTATTTCAGTATCTTATCTTATTTGGAAATAATCTAAATATTCAATGACTATTCATTATTTAACTTATCTCAGTATGACTGTAAGGTTTCAAGTTACCAAAAAGATTTTGGAAACTATTTTTAGGTTGATATGCTATAAAGCATAATTATTGTTGAAAAGTTCATTTATAAACTTTTATCATACTTACATCTATTTAATTTACTTGTTCTTAACAATTATGTTTAGATTAGGCATAAAAATTTCACAAGACGTTAAACAGCTAACTGTCATCTTACGTTATCTTTCTTGCTGACAGATTCTGTACCAGATATAACATGAGCTTTTGACTTTTAAGGAACCTAGGTAGAATAAAAGTATTATATTTAATGCTGATAATTCTAAAGACATGTCTGTTTTATTTAAACAACAAACTTAAATTAGCTTTTATTTACTGAAGATTATCCTAGATCATGTGAACTTGAAAAACGTTTGGGTTAGTTTCTATATTTTTGAAAGTATACTTGATTTATATAAATGCTTAATTTTCTTTAAGCCAATTAAATAGAGCACTTTACAAATTAATTTTGGCCATACCATCTGGAGGTAGAAAAATATCACACATCTATAATGTGCATACATAGACATACGTAAACATACAGACAGATACAAACAGAGATCTTATAGCTTTTGTTTTAAAATTTTAGCCATGAGACAGGTACAATAATGCAAAACTCACTGGTTTATAAAAGAACAGTTGGATCCCAATTGTATTTCTGGCAGATGGAGTAAGTTAAAGTTACCTGCTCAGGTGGCTAAAGCTTTTTATTAATATTTGTGGAAGAGCCTTTTAAGATTTTTCATAGGCCTGGTTTTCAAAATAACCTTTCCTTTTTTCCTCTTCTCCTTCTGATAAGAATTACCTTGGTTCCCAGAGAAGACCAGGTAGAATACTTACATCTCAAAAGGCACAGGGAAAGAATGCAAGTTCCACCAAGAAGGGCTTTTGTTTTCTAAGTCCAGATCTTTTCCAACACCTATAGGCCTTTTGAAATGAATAGGGGATTTTTGGGATTGGTAAAAAGGGTGGGTGGGCTTTGAATTGGTTCTAGAGCTGCATTTGTGTTCTTGTGAAGACTGATTTGTAAGACAAATACTCAGTTAGTAAGACAGGGTGCTTTTCATTTCTCACAGAATTGGGTGGCAACTGGAATGATATCAAGGCACTGACCCCCGCCCTCCGACCCAGCTACATTATCCGTGGTTTGCTTCTTCATATTCAGGAGAAGAGCTTCAACCAAGATGGACTCCAAAAGATGCATATGTTCTAGACTTAGAGCTGTGTATCTTTGGAAGGTTTTAGTAAATCCTTCCACAAAGCCTTCAGAATGTTTTTCTTTCCCTCTGGGTACATAGTTCAATTTTAGCTTAGGCGAGAAGGCCTAAAAAAATTCCTATCAGGCTCTGAATATCAGCTTCCAATTTGGCCAACTTCTGACCATAGAGCTATTAAAAAAAATCCTTTCAAATATTTTGTCAGGTTTCAGCTGAGACAAACAGGAAATATTCCTGGTGGTATTGAACAACCCCATGGACACGAGGCATCCCCAAAGAGGGTGCCCTCTCAAGATGCAGAGGCACTCCCAAAATAACCAAAAGAAAGAAAGACTTAGTTCCTCTGAGAGGTGGCAATAGTTGGTAGAACCCTAGCTGCAAATGGACTGCAACCCACATTTCTGTCCGGTTATATTTTTGGGGCCCCAACCTGATGGCTCCCAAGCCTGGTTCCCAGGACACAAAATGAGACAAACAAGAAAGGCAATCCCTGGGAAGGACTGACAACTAACAGGTAGCCAAAAGCAAATTCACAAGTCACAACTCAAGGATCTAATTCTTACGAATATTTTTTGCCTGCCAATCTGAATTTGGAAAGAAAGGGACAATGTGAAATTTTACCCTCCTCTCTCAACCAGGCACCATAGATAGAGACCTGGGATAGCTGGCTGTGGTAAGAATTCTGAGCCTTTGCTGACTTCTGCCAGTTTTCCCAGGATCCCAACTGCAGGCTCTGGAGTGAGTAGGGTGTCCTGGAGTGTCTCATCCTAGTCACTAGAAACTGTAGAGGAGGAAAAATAATTTTCCCTCCCTCCTTTATGGTGAGTCCCTGGCAGAGACCCCTTTTTCTCTAGGGCATCTCATAAATGGATAAGCTTACGTAGGTTAAAAGCTCTCCACTGGGGCCACTGTAATCCAAGATTATCTTTGGTAAGTTTAACCTGCTTTTTCAACCTTAAAACAAAATGTTATTCACCCAGGGCCTCACACTGGACCCAGTCCAGCTTAAGTCAGACCCAGTCTGACCCCAGACCCAGTCCGGTTTCTAAGTCAGATCCAGTCCGACTCTGGCCAGTTTCCAGACCCAGTCTAGAAAAGAGAAATGCTCAAATAAAGTCTGAAAGCTCAAAAGCTGCAGAACTAAGATCACAGAGGGACTTACCCACCACCTCCAGAGGCAGTGAGAAAGCAGTGAGCTCAAGGGGCTGAACAGGTAACTACGCATGGTTGCTCATTGCTCCTGGGAGTTGTGATGGGTCTCCTTTGGCTCTCTCTTCTGACACTAGAATGGTTAAAAGATAAACTGAGGCATATTAAAAAATTTAAGAGTTTATTTGAGCAAAAATCAATTTGAATCAGGCAGCAACCAATCTGGCAGATAGAAAGGAGCTCTGAGGAGCTGTACAAAATGAAAGACTTTTGTAGGCAGAAGGGAGTGGGAACAAGAAAGTTACAGTAGGCAAAAAAGTGGGTTGGTTATTTATTACAAAGTAACTTTCCTTCAGGGGATGGCAGGGGTCCATCAGGCAGATTATCTAACTAGTGCTGATTAGGCAATTCCTGATTGACTGGTTTAGGATTCTATTTCTGGGAGAGCTGAAACTGTAATTAAGTTGAGTCTCAGTTTGGTGATGTGGGGCTTAGCATAAGTGATTCCATTTTGGGCCTGTTGTCTTGTTTCTAACATATTCTTGTCCTGGACCTGACTCATGAACTAAAGGAGAAACACTTTAAAAATTCACATTAATTGTGAATTTTCACAACAAATGTCTATCCTCTTTTAATTACATGGGGAACTTTCATGATTCTAAATGTGTATCTGTGTTGAACTTGTCAACTGAGATTGCAATCTTTGACAGTAGAACTTGGCACAATTAACTGGCCTACTATGTGCATAATCAGTTCTGTTGACCTCATTGGAGAATGGTAAACAGAACTATGTGGCCGATTAGTTCTGGCCAAACAGAACTAACTTCTGGAAATAGATTTTCATTAGATAAGGTTACATAGAGCCTCATACCAAAGGGTTTTCAAGTTAGAGCTGGAAGGGTCTGTCACTCATTGATTTCATTTCATTCATGGAATCCTCATTCAGCAAATATATTGAATGCCTACTCCACACGTGGCACTGGAATCCAATGATGAACAGGACCTCTGGCCTCAAAATGCTCTCAGTATGTTGGGGGAGGTTGTCTAGTGAATAGCATGTTGATTGCTGTCACGAGAATAGACACATCAGGCCAGCAGAGTATTCACTAATTGCTGTGGCTATGTATGCTTCAGAATGTTATGTTCTATGCATCATTCACAAGACTGAGGACACAATATAAAAGTTCTGTGCCGACAACTTGTTAGAGCAGCAGTTACTATTTTAAAGTCCACATTCTGTTTCTTTGGGAACTTCTAGTTCCACATCAGTTGGGCCTTTAATTTGGATCTTACTCTCCATTTCACCAAAAGTTGGGCAACATAATGTTCGGGAAATGCATCCCTTTTTCCACTAATTTCACCTTGTGGTTAAGGTACTTGGATGGTCAGAACAAGCAGATTGCCTCTTTCAGTTTATCAGTGCTTACATTAGTTTCTTAATCTGGAATAATACTTTTAGTTTATCAGTGTTCAAATTAATACTGCTGGTTTATCAGTTTGTTGTTAGTGTCATCGAGTTGATTCTAACTCCTAGCGACCCTGTGTACAGCAGAGCAGAGCCCTTCCCGGTCTTGCTGTGCCATCCTCTCATAGTTCGGCGTTGTATCAGACAATGCTCTGCTGCTATTCATAGGGTTTTCATGGCTAATTTTTTTGGAGTTGGGTGGCCAGGTCTTTCTTCATAGTCTGTCTTAGTCTGGAAGCTCTGCTGAAACCTGTCCACCATGGGTGAACCTGCTGGTATTTGAAATACTGGTGGCAGCTATGTATGTTGGTTGTCATACACACCAACAGGTGGGTGTGTGGTTCCCTGATGGGGAAATGAATCCAGGCTGCAGCGGTGAGAATGCCAAATCTTAACCACTAGACCACCACTTAATACTTATAGACCCTATCATATCTTTTAAATATACAGGTGATAACGTTTTTTACCTTTTACTTGGATATAATACACAGAGAAGTGCATATATCCTAAGTGTACAGTTTGAGGAATTCTCACAAACTGAACACTTCTGTATAACCAGCATCCAGATAGAACATTACCAACACCCTGTATTCCCTTCCAGTCCTTCCTCACCACTTTTCCAAGAGAAAGGGTTGATTTTAACAATATAAATTAGTTTCACATGTTTTCATACTTGGTACAGATAGAGTCACTGTATGTACTCTTTGATGTCTGGCTTCTTTCAGTCAACATTTTGTTTCCGTGATTTATCCATATTGTTGAGAGTGTTTATAGATTGCTTATTCCTATTGCTGTTTTGCATTGCAATATAAGGATATGACACTACTTATCCATTTTATCACTAGTGGACAACTACCTATTTTGAAAGATGTCTCTACATATATTCTATTACACATCTTTTGGTAAACACTTTACACATTTTAGTTGAGCATATATGCAGGAGTAGAATTTCTGGGTTACAGGTTATGTACATGTTCAGTTTTACTGGATACTGCCAAACAATTTTCCACAGATGCACCAATTTATACTCCCTTCTACAGAGTTCTGGTTGCTCTATATCTTCAACAATCCCAAAGTATTTTCTTTTTAAAATTTTTTGTGAGCATTATCTCATTCTTTCTTTTTAGTTTCTGGTGAGTGTTTTCTCATTGTGATTTTAATTTGCATTTCCTTGATGATTACTGTTATTGGGAACATTGTCATATGCTTACAAGCCATGTAGATACCCTCTTCTGTGAAGTGGCTATTCAAGTCTTTTGCCTATTTTTTCTGTTGGCTTGTATGCCTTTTATTTATTAACTTGTAGAAGTTCTTTATGTATTCTGAATATGAGTCTTGTGGCAGTTATATGTATTGTGAATATCTTGGTCTGTGGGTTAGTTTTAACTCTTAATGGTGCTTTTTCATTAATAGAAATTCTCATTTTTAATATACTCCAATATATTGATTTTTTTCATTTTGAGTCTTTTATTTTATAAAAATTAAAAAAATTAATTTAATTTTTTATTGTGGTAACATTGGTTTATAACATTATATAAATTTTGGGTGTACATCATTATATTTAGATTTCTGTGTAGATTACATCATGTTCACCACCCAAAAAATTACAATCCGTCACATACACGTGTGTTTGTTTGTTATTGTTTTTCTCTTCTATTTGTGAGTGAGATCATATGGTATTTGACTTTCTCCCTCTGACTTATTTTGGTAAGCATAATACCCAGTCCATCCATGTTGTCACAAGTGGCTTGATTTCATCCTTTTTTATGGCTGAGTAGTATTCTGTTGTGTGTATATACCACATCTTCTTTATCCATTCATCCCTGAATGGGCACCTAGGTTGCTTCCAAGTCTTGGCTATTGTGAATAATGCTGCAATGAACATAGGGGTGCATATATCTTTATGCATTAGTGTTTTCATGTTCTTTGGATAAATGCCCAGCAGTGGAATAGCTGGATTGTATGGGAGTTCTATTCTTAATTTTTTGATGAATCTTCATACTGTTTTCCGTAGTGGCTGCACCAGTTTACACTTTCATCAGCAGTGCATGCGAGTTCCCTTCTTTCTGCATCCTCTCTAACACTTGTTATTTCTTGTCTTGTTAATTATAGTCATTCTGATGTGCATGAGGTGATATCTCATTGTAGTTTTGATTTGCATTTCCCTGATAATTAGTGATGTTGAACATCTTTTTGTGTGCCTGTTGGCCATCTGTGTATCTTTGGAGAAATGCCTGTTCAGATCTTTTGGCCACTTTTAATTGAGTTGTTAGGTTTTTTTTTTGTTGAGATGTATAAGTTCTTTATATATTTTGGATATTAACCCTTAATCAGATATATGGTTTGCAAATATCTTTTCCCAGTTGTTAGGTTGTCTTTTCACTTTGTTGGTGGTTTGTTCTGCTGTGCAGAATTTTTAGTTTGATGTAGTCCCATTTGTTTATTTTTGTCTGTTGTTTCCCTTGCCTGGTCAGACATGGTACTTGAAAATATGCTACTAAGACTGATGTCAAAGAGCATACTGCCTGTGTTTTCTTCTAGAAGTTCCATGGTTTCAGATCTATGTTCAAGTCTTTAATCCATTTTGAGTTATTTTTTTGTATGGTGTAGGATAATGGTCTACTTTCATTCTTTTGCATGTGGCTGTCCAGTTTTCCCAACACCATTTATTGAAGAGACTTTCTTTTCTCTGTTGTATGTTTGCGTCTCCCTTGTCAAAAATTAGCTGTCCTTAGATATGTGGGTTTATTTCTGGGCTCTCCATTCTGTTCCATTGATCTCTGTGTCTGTTGTTGTGCCAGTACCATGCTGTTTTGATTACTATAGCTTTGTAGTATATTTTGAAATCAGGGAGTGTGATACCTCTAGCTTTGTTCTTTTCTCTCAGGATTCCTTAGGCTATTCAGGGTCTTTTGTTCCATATAAATTTTAGGATTCTTTGTTCTCTTTCTGTGAAAAAATGTCATTAGAACCTTCATAGGGATTGCATTGAATTTGTAGATTGCTTTAGCAAGTATGGACATTTAAACTATGTTAATTCTTTCAATGCAAGAGCCCATAATATCTTTCCTTTTCTTTGTGTCTTCTTCTATTTCTTTCAACAGTGTTTTATAGATTTCAGTGTACAGGTCTTTCACGCTTTGGCTAAGTTTATTTGTAGGTATTTTATTCTTTTTGTTGTGATTGTAAATGGGATTGTATTCTTTTGTTTTTTTGCGAGGAAGACCAGCCCTGAGCTAACATCCACTGCCGATCCTCCCCTTTTTGCTGAGGAAGACTGACCCTGGGCTAACATCCGTACCCATCTTCCTCCACTTTATATGGGACGCCGCCACGGCGTGGCTCACAAGCAGTGCGTCGGCAGGCGCCCGGGATCCGAACCCGCGAACCCCGGGCCGCCAAGCGCGAACTTAACTGCTGCGCCACGGGTCAGGCCCCCGGGATTGTATTCTTAATTTCTCTTTCTGCTACTTTGTTGTCAGTGTATAGTAATGCAACTGATTTTTGACTGTTGATTTTGTGTCCTGCAACTTTACTGTATTCATTTATTATTTCTAAAAGTTTTTTCATGGATTCTTTAGGGTTTTCTCTATATAAAACCATGTCATCTGCAAATAGTGACAGTTTCACTTCTTCCTTTCTGATTTGGATCCCTTTTATTTCTTTTTCTTGCCTGATTGCTCTGGCTAGGACTTCCAATACTGTGTTAAATAAGGGTGGTGAAAGTAGGCATCCTTGTCTGATACCTTGTTCTTAGAGGGATAGCTATCAGTTTTTCATCACTGAGGATGATATTAGCTATGGGTTTGTCATATATGAACTTTATTATGTTGAGGTACTTCCCTTCTATACCCATTGTATTCAGAGTTTTTATCATAAATGGATGCTGTATCTTGTCAAATGCTTTCTCTGCATCTATTGAGATGATCATGTGATTTTTATTCTTCATTTTGTTAATGTGGTGTATCATGTTGATTGATTTGCAGATATTTAATTATCCCTGCATCCCTGGAACAAGTCCCACTTGATCATGGTGTATGATCTTTTTAATGTATTGTTGTATTCAATTTGCTAGTATTTTGTAAAGGATTTTTGCATTGACATTCATCAGTGTAATTGGCCAGTAATTTTCTTTTTTTGTGTTGTCCTTGTCTGGTTTTGGTATCAGGGTAATGTTGGCTTCGTAGAATGAGTTAGGAAGATTGCCCCCCTCTTCAATTTTTTGGAAGAGTTTGAGAAGGATAGTTTTTATGTCTTCTTTGAATGTTTGATAGAATTCACCAGGGAAGCCATCTGGTCCTGGACTTTTATTTTTTGGGAAATTTTTGATTACTGTTTTGATCTCTTTACTGGTGATTTGTCTATTCAAATTCTCTATTTCTTCTTGATTCAGTTTTGGAAGGTTGTATGATTCTAAGAATTTATCCAGTTCTTCTAGATTATCCAATTTGTTGGCGTATAGCTTTTTTTAGTATTCTCTCAATCTTTTGTGTTTCTGAGTTGTCCACTGTAATTTCTCCTCTTTCATTTCTGATTTTACTTATTGACTCTTCTCTCTTTTTTTCTTGGTGAGTCTAGCTAAAGGTTTGTAATTTTTTAAATCTTTTCAAAGAACTAGCTTTCATTTCATTGATTTTTTTCCTATTATTTTTCAGTCTCTATTTCATTTATTTCTATTCTGATTTTTGTTATTTCCTTCCTTCTGCTGATTTTGGGCTTTGTCTGTTCTTTTTCAAGTTCCTTTAGTTGCACTGTTAGATTGTTTATTTGAGATTTTTCTTGAGGTAGGCCTGTATTGCTATAAACTTCCCTCTTAGAACTGCTTTTTCTGTATCCCATAAATTCTGGCATGTCGTATTTCATTTTCATTTGCCTCCAGGTATTTTTTTATTTCTCCTTTGATTTCTTCATTGGCCCAGTTGTTATTCAGTAGCATTGTCTTTAATATCCACGTATTTGTGGCTTTTCCAATTTTCTTCCTGTAGTTGATTTCTAGTTTCATACCATTGTGGTGAGAAGAGATACTTGGTATTATTTCAGTCTTCTTAAATTCATTGAGACTTGTTTTGTGGCCTAATATGTGATCTATCCTGGAGAATGGTCCACGTGCATTTGTAAAGAATGTGTATTCTCCCGTTTTTGGATGGAGTGTTCTGTATATGTCTGCTAAGTCCATCTGGTCTGATGTGTCATTTAAGGCCAATGTTTCCTTATTGATCTTCTCTTTGGATGATCTATCCATGGTGTAAGTGGTGTAAGTTAAAGTCCCTACTATTATTGTGTTACTGTCTCTTTCTCCTTTGATGTCTGTTAATAATTGCTTTCTATATTTAGGTGCTCCTATGTTGGGTGCATAGATATTTATGAGTGTTATATCCTCTTGTTGGATTTTTCCCTTGATCATTATGTAGTGTCCTTCTTTGTCTCTTGTTACAATTTTTGTTTTAAAGTCTATTTTGTCTGACATAAGTAATGCTACCCCAGCTTTCTTTTCATTGCCATTTGCTTGGAGTATCTTTTTCCATCCCTTCGCTTTCAGTCTGTGAGTGCCTTTAGGTGTGAAGTGTGTCTTTTGTATGCAGCATATATATGGGTCTTGTTTTCTTGTCAATTGGCCACCCTATGTCTTTTGATTAGGGCATTTAGTCCATTGACATTTAAAGTAGCTATTGATAAGTATGTACTTACTGCCATTTTGTTACTTTTTTCTGGGTGTTTTAGTAGTTCTTCTCTATTCCTTTCTTCTCCTGCTCTCTTCCCTTGTGGCTTGATGGCTTTCTTTAGTATTATGTTTGGGTTCATTTCTCTTAGTTTTTTGTCTATTTATTGTAGGTTTCTGGTTTGTGATTACCATGAGGTTCATATATAATAACCTATGTATATAGCAATTTATATTAAGTTGATGGTGTCTTTAGTTTGACCTCTTGCTAAAAGCTCTACTCTTTCACTCCCCTTCTCCCAGATTTTATGTTTTTGACATCATATCTAACCTCTTTTTTTATGCATGTGTATTCATTACCCTCTTTTCATGGAAATAGGTAATTTTAGTACTTTTCTCTTTTGACCTTCATATTACCTTCATAGGTAGTTGATCTGCTACCTTTATTGTATATATGCCTTTACCAGTGATTTTTTTTGCTTATTTTTTGGATAATTTTCTTATTTCTATTTGTGGTCTTCTATTTTCCACTTAAATAAGTCTCTTTAACATTTCTTGTAAAGCTGGTTTCTTGGTGATAAGCTCCTTTAGTTTTTGCTTGTCTGGGAAACTCTTTATCTCTCCTTCCGTTCTGAATGATAACCTTGCTGGCATTCTTGGCTGTAGGTTTTTCCCTTTTAGCACTTTAAATATATCGTGCCACTCCCTTCTAGCCTGTAAGGTTTCTGCTGAGAAGTCAGCTGATAGCCACTTGTGGGGTTTCCTTTGTATATAACTTGTTGCCTTTATTTGTGGCTTTTAGGAGTCTCTATCTTTAATTCTTGACATTTTAATTATAATGTGTCTTGGTGTGGGCCTCTTTGGGTTTATCTTATTTGATGTTCTTTATGTTTCCTGTACCTGGGTGTCTGTTTCCTTCCTTAGGTTAGGAAAGTTTTCAGCTATTATTTCTTCAGATAGATTCTCTGCCCCTTTGTCTCTCTCTTCTCCTTCTGGGAGAACTATAACATGGATATTAGTGTGCTTGATGTTGTCCCAGAGGTCCCTTGGATTGTCCTCATTCTTTTTAATTCTTTTTTCTTTTATCTGTTCAGCTTGGGTGATTTCCTCTCATCTTTCATCCAGCTCGCTGATCCATTCTTCTGTATCATCTACTCTGCTATTGAGTCCCTCTAGTGAATTTTTCATTTCCAGTATTGTAGTCTTCGTTTCTCATTGGTTCTCTTTTATATTTTCCAATTCATTGTTGAAGTTCTCACTGAGTTCATCCATTCTTCTCCCAAAATCAATGAGCATCCTTATGACTGTTTGAATTCTTTGTCAGGTAGATTGTTTATTTCTCTTTTGTTTGTTCTTTTTCTGTGGTTTTGCCCTGTTCCCTTACTTGGAGCGTATTACTTTGGCTCCTCATTTTGCCTCTTTCTCTGTGCTTATATCTATGTATTAGATAGGTCAACTATGTCTTTCGATCTTGGAGAGGTGGCCTTAGGTAAAATATGCCTATGATGCCCGGCAGTGTGCTTCCCTCTTGTCACCAGTTCCAAATGTTCCAGGAGTGTCCCCTGTGTGGGCTATGTGTGTCCTTCTGTTGTGGCAGGGTTGCTCTTGCTGCAGGTGCTCAGGGAGGCTAGGCTGTCCCCCTGGCCAACTGGTTGTAATGCTCAGCTATGTGTGGCTGCTCTGGTCCCTTCAGTCACTTTATCAGGTGTGGGGAGCCCCAGCATAGATGGCTGTAAGGTCTAATAGCACATTCTTGTTGCAGTTTGAGTAGGCCCACAGCATGGCTGGTTGCTAGGCTCAGGGGCTTACAATTGCTGTAGGCCTCTGGCCTACAAGGCTGTTGTCAGCTGTCTCAGGATTGCAGCTGAGTGGGGCCAGCCCCAGGGCATGGGAGCACCCAGTTTTTTCAGGCTTTGGAAGGTGGGGCCTCCCCTATGTGTCTGTTTGAGAAGTGCACGTCTGCTGCAGCTGACAAGCCCCACTACCTGCAGGCCCACACACCCCGTCAACACAGTCCTGCCCCATGTGTGTTCCCCAACCCACTGAAGCAGACCCAGTCATCCTGCTGCTGAGACCCCACACACTCCACCAACACAGGCCCACCCCTCACGCATGCCCTGCCCTGCAGAGGCAGATCCACTCACCCGTTGCGTTGCAGAGGTTCCAAGAACCCCGCCTATGCAGGCCCACAAGTTGCCTGAGGGCTTGCTGTTGGGTAGGGCCAGTCCCTAGGGTGGGCTGCCTGTCTTGGCTGAGCTGGATTAAATTGGTGTTCTTGTGGGTAGGGCAGACCCCTGTGCTAACAAGCCAGGGGAAGAACTCCAATGGAGTCTGCCAGTGTCTATGTCAGCACACATGTACTAGGTCACAATAATGGCTGATGCTAATGTCTCAGTCCCTGGGGAGGTCCCATCTCTCACTGAGATGCACCCAGAGCCTATCAAGTGAGTCCCTTTTCACCAAAAGACTGTGCACTTTTCTTTCTGGTGATTTAAGGTTTCTTTCTGAAACAGGTGAATTTGTGCATTGGCCCTTTAAGAGCAGGCTTTTTTTCCCCCCTTATGTCTGATAGCTTTTCTGGGGGTATTCCCTGTTTTAGTTAACAGCTGGCAAAGCCAGATATTATGACACTTGTCTTGGTTGTGCTGAGTCCAAAAGCTGCTTATCGTGGCATAGCTCTCCTGCTCAAATCCCCCACTCCTCAAGGAAAGGCTTTGTACCTTAAGATTGCTCCTGCTTGTGCTGTGAAGCACTGCAGCTTAAAGGTGGCTTTTTCCTCTCCAGAAAGGAATTTCTGCCTCTTCCACCTCAGTCTGCACTGTCTCTTGTTGCAGGGGTTCTTTTTATCCAGTTTTCACTTCTCTCTCAGGGTAATTGTTCCAAAACTAGTTGTAAATTCATTGTGTCCATGGAAGGAGGTGAGTTCAGAGTCTGCCTATGCCACCATCTTGACACTGTCTCTTCTCGATGTTTTCTTATGCTTTAGTGCTTTCTGTATCTTCTTTTCCTCCAAAGGCATGATGATCTATGTTTCTTTTAAAATTTTATTTTTTAACTTTCCATATTTAGATCTGCAATTTTTCTTCTTATATTTTGAACCAACATTTTGTTGGCATTATAAAAATAATTAGAATGTGTTCCCTATTTTTCTATTCTTTGGAAGAAATTTTGCTCAACTGGTGTTTTGTTTCTTGAATGTTTGGAAGAATTCACCAGTAAAACCATTTGGGCTTAGGTATTGTGTGTGTGTTTGTGTGAAAGTTTAAATAATGAATTCAGTTTTGTTAATGAATATAACACTATTCAGATTTTTCTCTTTCTTCTTCTGATAGCTTTCATAAATTGTATTTTTTGAGGAATTTTTCTTTCATCCAGATTGTCAAATTTACTGGCCTGAAGTTTTAATACCATCTTTTATTAGTTTTCATGTCTGTAGGATCTGTGATGCTGCTCCTTTTTTATTCCTGATATTAGTAATTGATGTTTTCTTCCTTGCTCATTCTTAAAGGTTTTCCAACATTATTAATGTTTCAAAGAACTACTTTTGGCTTTGATCATTGTTCATCTTACACATTTGTTTTTATTTTTTTAAAAATTAATTTCATTAATTTCTGCTCTTTATTATCTCTTCCCTTCTACTTTCTTTAGGCTATTTGATTTGTTGTGATTATATATTTTTGATGCAAGTTTTACATCCTTGTGAAAATATTTACAATATATTCCATTTATATATGTACATTTCTCTTTCCAAACTTGGTGTTAGTGAATATCTTTCACAATCTAAAGATAAATGTGGGAGATGCACAAAATGGGATATTTTCTAAAGTCATCACTGAGGAGTCCAGCTTGTGGCCAAAAACCTGTGTGATCTCTCAGTCCCAACCACTGACAATTCTTGTAATTGTAATTACATGGCAGACCTCATGGGGGAAAGCTGCCCTCCTCACACCAGATTTGGTGCACAGTCAGTGCACTGCAGTCTGAGAAAGGAGTTATGGTCAAGGACTCAGGCTCCCCTGGCTGGCCGTGCTCTTACAAATAACTGCATTCATAGCCCAGGTGCCTCCATTTGGAGGCCACTTCATCTTGGGATTTCAGCAGAGGTTTCTTTATGGAGGGGGGTGGGGAAGATCTTAAAGACACTTTCCTCCACTCTGACTCAGTATTTAGTACTTTTCCACTCCTAGTACTTCCCATTTCCTCTATGTCCATAAAACTGCAGAAACTTTTGTTTGGGGCTCCTTTAGCAGTGAAATGACCCTGTCTGTGCTGACTCACCTGACCCTCGACTAGCGACTGGCCATGTTCCATGGAGGAAAATGGAACAGGGGTTGGGAGGAGTTGACACTTTCTCTGGTTTTGCCTCTTGTTTATACTGTCATGCACTGCTTAACCATGGGGATACATTCTGAGATATGTGTCATTAGATGATTTGGTCATTGCGCAAACATCATAGAGTGTACTTCCACAAACCTAGATGGTATAGCCTTCTATACATCTAGGGTTTATGGTATAGCCTATTGCTCCTAGAATACAAATCTGTACAGCATGTTACTGTACTGAATACTGTAGGCAACTGTAGAACAATGGTATGTATTTGTGTATCTACACATAGAGAAGATACAGTAAAAATACAGTATAAAACATAAAAACAGTACACCTGTATAGGGCACTTACCATGCATGGAGCTTGCAGGATGAGAAGTTGCTCTTGGTGAGTCAGTGAGTGAGTGGTGAGTGAGAGCCTAAGACTTTACTACACACTACTGTAGACTTTATAAACACTGTACACTTAGGCTACACTGAATTTATAAAAAATAGTTTTCTTTCTTCAGCAATAAATTAACCTTAGTTTACTGTAACTTTTTAATTTATAAACTCAAATTTTTTAGTTTCTGATTCTTTTGTAAAAACACTTAGCTAAAAACACAAACACATTGTACAGCTGTACAAAAATATTTTCTTTCTTTATATCCTATTCTATAAGCTCTTTTCTGTTTTAAAAATTTTTACTTTTGCATTTTTTGGCATAAACTTTTTTTTTGTTAAAAATTAAGACACAAACACATACATTAGCCTAGGCCTACACAGGGTCAGGATAATCAGTATCACTGTCTTCCACCTCCACCTCTTGTCCCACTGGAAGGTCTTCAGGGGCAATAACACACATGGAGCTGTCATCTCCTTGATAATGATGCCTTCTTCTGGAATAATACCTCCTGAAGGACCTGCCTGAGGCCTCTTCTTGAAGAGGTGTCACTCTTTTTAGAAATATGGCCATGGTAGTTTGTTTCTTTTTTTGTCATAGATTTGCTCATAAGCAGATAATGCACCATGAACATTTTTCTCTATTAATGAAAACCTTTTGGCATTGGGGTCCATGTTTTCAAACCTTTTAAGGAGCTTGTTGAAGTCTACAAAAGCTTCTGCTAAACCCTGCCCTGTGAATTTTCTTGGGGGGTTCTTGTTCTTTTTCTTCTCCTGCAGTTTCCTTTTCTCTTGCCTCTTCTTTAGCTATGTGTTCCAGTTCCAGTTTCAACAACTCCTCAATAATCAATTCCTCAGGAACCATCTCTAGGAGCTTTTCAATGTCATCTCACCCACATCCAGGTTAAAGTTGTTTGCCATCTCAATCACAGCCTTGTTGATCTTTGCAACCTCCTCATCCTTGTCAAGTTTTTTGAAGTCATGGATGACCCTCTTGAGTGTCTTCTTCCAGATGCCATTGATATATCACTCCAATCCCAAGCAAGGTTCTTGATGCAGTCATAGATGTTGGAATCCTTCCAGAATTGCATCAGTATCTTCCTCAGTTGCAGCAATAGCCTGAGCAAAGATCCTCCTCGTGTAGTAGGCCTTAAAAGCTGCTATAACTGCTTGATCCATTGGGTGGATGAAAGAGGTGCTGTTTGGAGAGAGAAACACCACTTTGATATTGGGATGAAGATCACCAATAAAAGGAGGATATCCAGGAGCATTACCAACAAAAAGCAAAATCTTGAAAGGTGTGTTATTCTCCAAACAGTACTCCTTCATTTTGTTGGCATAAGCAATTCAGGGCATCTTGGAATAGGAGCTGGGGTCATCCATGACTTCTTATTGCTCCTTAGTACACTGTCAGCATGTGGTTATTGATATGCTTGAAGGCCCTGGGGTTCTCCCTATGCTAGATCACAAAGGGTATTTTTTTTTTTTTGGTGAGGAAGATTAGCCCTAAGCTATATCCATTGCCAATCCTCCTGTTTTTGCTGAGGAAGATTGGCACTGGCTAACATCTGTGCCCTTCTTCCTCTACTTTATATGGGATGCTGCCCAGCAAGGTTTGACAAGCCATGCATTGGTCCACACCCGGGATCCAAACCTGCGAACCTCAAGCCACCAGAAGCAGAGTGCACGAACTTAACTGCTAAGCCACTGGGCCAGCCCCACAAAGGGTTTTAATTTGTACCTGCAACATTGCCCCCAACCAAGACTGTTACCCTGTCCTTAAAAGCCTTGAAACCTGGCATTGACTTAGCCTTTTTATGGGTAAAATTCCTTTCAGGCATCTGTTTCCAGAATAGGGAGGTGTCATCCATATTGAATATTTGTTTTGGTAAGCAATTTTCCTCCACAATCAGTTTATCTAGAGTTTCCAAAAATTCTTCAGCTGCCTTCACATCAGCTCTTACAGACTCACCACTCACTTTCACATTATGTAACAAATAAAGATTCTTGAATTGTGCTGATTCACCTGACCCTTGACTGGTGACTGGCGATGTTTTGTTAGTCTCGTCTTCAATGAAGCAGATTCTAAAGTAGCTTTCCTCACTTTCTTCTTATTTTTCAAGATCATAGCTATGGTGGAATGGGACATGCCTGATTAGTGAGCAATAACCATCACTGATTTTCTGCCTTCTTAGCCCTTAATCACTTTTAATTTTATTCCCAGGTCAACCACTCAATGTGGCCTCTTACTGGCAACATTAGCATTGGATTTTATATGCTTAGGGGCCATGATGAACAAAACAACATGGGATTAAAACAAGCACAGGAGAAAATGATGCGATCAAGAGATGTAGTAAACAAATAGTATGAGGCTGCTGCCTGTGTAACAAGGCATGATGTTTTACAGTAAACTTTTTTTATAAGTAGAAAGAATATACTCTAAAATGATAAAAAGTATAGCATAGTAAATATATAAACTACTAACATAGTCATTTATTATCAAGTATTATGTACTGTATGTAATTGTATGTGCTATACTTTTATATGACTGGCAGCACAGTAGATTTGTTTACACCAGCATGACCATAGACACATGAGTAATACATTGGGCTATGATGTTATCATGGCTACGATGTCAATAGGTGATAGAAATTTTTCAGCTCCGTTATAATCATATGGAACCACCATTGTACATGTGCCCTGTTATTGACTGAAATCACATTATGCAGCACATGACTGGACTATTGCAGTAAGTGATTAAAGGCTTGACTGCTACTTTCATTTTAGTTTGTTGTCTTAATTGGCTACTCTCACACCTGACAGCTCAGCTCTCTCCAGCTCAGGTCAGGCCATAACAACCAAGCTGATTATTTTGAAATTTTTTGAAACTTTTCATAGCAGACAATCTGAGATCATACTTTGCATTTTGAAAAGTAAGAAGCTGAGGGGCTGGCCTGGTGGAGTGGTGGTTAAGTTTGTACACTCTGCTAGGGTGCCCAGGGTTCACAGGTTTGGATTCTGGGCGTGAACCGATGCACCACTTGTTAAGCCATGTTGTGGTGGCGTCCCATATAAGGTAGAGGAAGATGGGCATGGATGTTAGCCCAGGGCCAATCTTCCTCAGTGAAAACAGGAGGATTGGCAGCGGATGTTAGCTCAGGGCTAATCTTCCTCATTAAAAAAAAAAAAAAAAGAAAAGTAAGACACTGAATAAAACAGAATTTGGTAGAGATTGACAATATTCATCTTGTTCCTTTGATGCAAAGATCAAATTTCCCTCCGGAGGATTTTTCCCCTTCAAATCAAAATATTTTCAGAATCTTTTACCATTCAGACAAAGAATTAAGAATTTTCATTAACTTCTCTCTGCCCCTAAGGAGTGGGAAAGTAAAAAAAAATTTTTTCCCTGTATATTGATTTGGAGTTTTGCTTGAAATGGAAAAATGTCCTGGTTCTCAAACTGTTTAAGATTTAGGTGAAAGAAGTTTGAGATTATGCAGACTTCTGAAGATATCAAGAGACATATTTGACTAAGCTCCTTTATGGTGTTTACATGTTTAATGTAATATAACTGGTCTTTTTAGATTTTCAAGATATACATCTCTAAGTTGGTTGCCACCCTTTGTTTAGTTTCCATCTTTGTTTTGTCATCACAAAATATCAGTATGATAAATGTCAGTAAAAAAATGATCTGATTTGCCTATTGGTTAGGATTTTTATATAGAATTACTATAATTTTTGGATGAAAAATACTGATGGAAAATGGTGCTCCTCTTTTGCCCCCACTTCTGCAACTTTGCTTCATTGTTCAGAGACTTGCCTTATGAACCAGGGTATTGCTGTTCCATCCTGTTCCATTCAACTTCACTAGGGAGGAGCTGGGGAAGGATTTAGGTGAAAAATGGAGGAAAATACCAACACTGCTTTTTGTTCTCTCTGCACAAAGTCTAAACGGAGAGTAACACAAAAGAATGAGTAGTCACAGACCAGAGTTGTGATTATGGCTGATATTTGTTTCTCCTTTCATTTTCTCCCTCTTCTCTCCTGCATTTAGACTTTCTAAATTGGGTTACCTTTAGCTTTGGAGTGATCTTTATTTTAGAGAGCTAACAGAGGAAATAGTGGGACTGTTGTTTTACAAAAAATTTCAGGTCTCCAGGGAGGCAGCCTTTTAGGTTTACTTGTGGTCTCTCCATCAGGGTAGAAAAGGAGGATTCTGGGAGAATCTGTAGGAGTTACGATTGTATGTGTGGTTAAGTGATTCTTTCCTCCAGAGTGCAAGTTAATACATGAATAACGATGAGCTACTGAAAGTAATACAGCAAACTCATATGACTACTTTTCCTTAGTAAATTCTTAAAAGATGTTTTAAAAAAGTTGAAATGTAATGTACTACAGTAAACTACACAGCTCAATGAATTTTTATCTATCTATCTATCATCTATCATCTGCGAGTATCAAGAAACAGATCAAGAAGTCAATCAAGACACAGAGCATTTCCAGCTCTGCAGAAGGCTTTCTCATGACCTTTCCCAACCAATATTTTCGCACCCCGAATTTTCCACTATTCGAATTTCTGTCTGCACAGATTATTTCACTATTCCTGACATTTATGTAATTGGAGTCATAAAATAAGTACTCTTGTGCTGTTTGACTTCTTTCACTTATTATTATGTCTATGAGATTCATCCAAATTTTCCTCTAGTACATTCTTTTTACTCCAATATTTTATTTAAAAAAATTTCAAACATATTGAGACATTGAAAGAATTGTGCCATAAGCACATGCATACTCACCATCCACATTCTACATTGCCATCACTTTGCTACATCATCTATCAGTTTTTGATGCATTTCAAGGTATGTTGCTGGCATCAGTGCCCTTCATCCCAGCCCACTTTAATATGCATGTCTTTCCCTTAGTATATTCTTCATTTCTGAAAAGATTAGAGGACTGTATTAGGAAAATCTGTGTGTATTTCTGAGAGACAAGGTGAAAATTATTGGAACATCGTGCTTGAATTTCAGATTGCCTGTTCTAACATTTCATAGTTTGGGCTTCTCTGTTTTTGTCGATGGGGCAGGAGTTGAGAGAGGAAGTGGTCTTGATTTGTAGCTTGTTTTTATTTTGGGGTTGGGAGAGCAACGAGGGCCCTGCAGATCCCACAGGGAGGAAGTGGGAGGGATTCAGAAAAGAGGAGGATGAGATGCAGGAACTCAGGGAAAAAAGAATGAGGCCTGAGTTGTACTTTCTGATTTCAGAAGGAAAAAGAGAGGGAGCTGCTTCTTCCATTTAACATTTAAGGTTGCTCTGGCTAAGTGCATTTTGTTTAGAGAAAACTCTGCTGAAAGTAGCAGATGTTTAGCCAAACCAAAGCAAATGTGTATACAGAGAGTTGTTGAGAGTGGAATGCTTTCTCTCAATTTTTACTTCCAAGGTGAGTAGGCAAGGTCGTGGACAACATCTCAAGGGAGGAAAATACGCAATGTATTTCTAAAATGAACGACAGATTGAAACGGACTTTAGAGATCATCTAGTTTCAATTCCAATGAGAATGCCTTGGGAAGCTTTTTAAAAGCCACCACGGAGATTCTGATCTACTCCATCTAGGAGAGGCCTGAACATTTGTATTTTAAAAAAGTTCCCCAGGTGATTCTAATGTGCAGCCAATTTGGGAACTTCTGCAGTTCAAAACATTTGGTATCTACCTTTTGCCAATACTCTTAAAGTTCAGATGTAGGAAGCTAAGGTGACACTTGATGCATATTTCTTGGTTAACTAATACACAATTAAGGTCAAGCACAAAGTCAAAAATGTTAGTTACAAATTACTACCTAAAGAGGAACCTCTCCACAAATATTCTGTGCTTAGAGGAATTCTTTCTATAAATGGCTTGTTTTCTGATGTCAGCAAACATGACTGATTTGGAACTTCTTTTCCACATGAATTGAGATATCATATATAGTCTCCATGGGGGTGGATTATACAGAATCCAATAATAGCTGGAGAGGTCCATGTTCTTCCATTTGTTCAGGCTGCCGTCTGTGGTGATATGCTGGTATCATGGCATTAGACAAAAAAAAAACACTCTATGGAGGGGACAGTTGACATATATTTAGTGCCTACGTTGAGAGCTTTAAACTCCACAAACGTTTATGCAATCAGTCACATGGATCATCTCTGGGTCCTTGTGAATCTCGTCTGTAAGCAAGGTGATATTTAACAAGCATGTTTTCAAGTGTTTGCATTTAAATTCCCAAGTCAGTTGTAAACATATATTATGAACTGAGTTGGCTTGATATCTATTGGCATGAAAAAGATTTGAGTTGACCACAAGCTGATAGATTCCAACTGTATAGTGATCCCTCTAGTCCATCCCTTACTGAATAACAATGTGTGGGAGCAAGAAGTCATGCCACATGAGAACAGTAATAAAAATGGGAACATTCTGAAGAGCTTCATTGCCATATAAGAATTATCCAGTGTTTTTCCAGAAAGCCAGACTAAGGTGAATGAATGGGTACCAGTGGGAGAGAAGCTAATTTTACTCTTTGCAATAATTATAGCTAACATTTATTAAACACTTGGTATGGGCCAGCACTGTGCTAAACATTTTACATAGTTTATTTCCTTAAATTCTAACAATAACTCTATGATAGATACTCTAATCTACTTTATAGATAAGTGAGGAGACTGAGGCTTAGAGAGAAACTTTCGTGAGGTCACACATTGATAGAGATGAGTCTCAGACTCAGGCAGTCTGATTCCAAACTTGAGCTTTTCCACTACTGCCTCCCAAGGAAAAACCTTCCACCAAATTTTGTTGATTGCCTCAAAATTTACTGCCTCTCTTTCCTGTTGGTGGGAGCTTGTGCTACTGAAACCCAGCTGTAAGATCCAAAGCTTCACCAGAAATGGACTCTGGGAGATCAGGTTGATAGTGTTGCATCTCGGGGTATGAGTGTGGATTTTGGAGTCAGGAGATTTGGGTTTAGTTCCCAGCTTTATCCCCTCCTGGCAGCCTAGCCTTGAACAACTCAATACCTTTTCAAGTTTTTCTCCCCTCATTTATGAAATAAAGATAAAAATTTCTACCTTTCATTATTGTTGTGGATGTTAGAGATAACTCACATGAAGTGCTATTCGAAAAATAGTTATCATTATTTTTCGACCTAATTTGACATGTGTGTGGTCAGGGACGACCATCACAGATCTGATTATTGTGATCTGGTGGAGGGCTAGTGAGGAAGAAAGAATTTGACTTTTCATTAGGCTTTTGCTAAGCTGGGTCATGAATGAAATTTTACTAGGTTTTCATATCCCTAAATAAATATGAATGGTTGTTTTGGTTTGGGAAAACTTATAAAAAAATCAATCTAGTTACTTTGAAAGTTGCCCTTATTTTTATCGAGAGTATATTTATTATCTGTAACAGAGGTCTTATCTTTTCAGAAAGGGAGCCTGTTAGTCTGCAGATTTCATTCTTTAAAATTGCCCTTTCAGTCAGGAAGCTTGCTCATGAATGTACACTATTGTGGCCACTTTAGGAAAAATAGAAATGTAATGTGTCCCTTAGGTTAGTTTCTAATCATCTGTTAACTTCTTTAAAATCTTCTGTGCGTATACAGGGGCCAGGCCTCCTGCTTTGTAGGTGTAAATGAGGAGCTTCCTAATTATCCAGGGAAAGGAGGTTGCTTAAAGGGTAATTGGTAGATTTTATACCACTGAATTTTTTACCTTTTAAAATGAATTTTCAGTAAGAAGGTTGGATAAATTAGACTTTTTTTTTTGCATGCCATATGGTTATATAAAGTGACAGAAGAATTGCTGGCACTTCTGCCAAGGGTGATATATTTCTTTTGAAGGCATTTTTTTGGTCTCCATTGGGTGTTACTGATTCTTGGAGAAAAAACCAATTGAAAAGCTTTTAAATAGAAGAAAGCAATTTTATCAAGGTTTCAAAAGGAGACCCAGGGGACAAGAAGAGAAGAATAAAGAAAGAGTCGAATAAATGGAGGAAACATGTCAGGCTTGGAGGCAGGTGGATGTGTGACTTGGTAACTGTTGAGTTCCATCATATGTGAGCATTTCAGTCTTGGGAGCTATTATCCTTACAACTGGAATAATCAAATTTTATTCTGTGGAGGGGGAGGTGCTCCATGCCTCCAGACCTGTAATCTAGGGACTTAGCATTCAAGTTAGCACCACTGATGAATTCATAATCCATTAAAGACAAAAAATAAACTCAACCCCACAGCCTGGCCTATAGCCTGTGCCTATGTGTTTGACAATGGATGGCCCACTTTCTTCCCTTTCACCTAGGCTTTGGTCCTCTTTTATTCTTGCTCTATGATGCTATGTAATATTCCTTTCACCACCTAAATGTATTTCATACCCATCTACTTCTCACCATTGTTGCTGCTACTTCTCCAGACATTGCATGTTGCCCGGGTTACTGTAATTGCTTCCTATCAGGTCCTACTCAACTGCATGTGTCATTCTCCAATCAGTTCCTCTCACATGTATCTGGAGTAATCCCTTCTAAACACAAATATTAATTCATGAACCCCTTTACTAAGAAAGTTCCAATGGTAAGCTCCAAGACAAAAACTGTGGTCTATGCAGCTTTATGTTGTCTGTTTGTCTAACTACCTCTTTAGCTTCATCCTCTGCCATGCTCTCCTTCATTCTTGCTCTCTAGTCACACTAGCTTTTTTCCAGCCTCTCTCAAGCATCCTTGTTTCCTCCTGTCCCAGGGCACTGACATGTGTTCTCTCTGCCCGGAATGTTATTATCTTTCTTCTCTTTACCTAGTTAATTCCTGCTAATGGTTCCTGACTCTGCTCAAGAGTCCCTATCACAGGGAAACTGTTTTTTTTTCTTTTGCTGAGGAAGAGTCACAGTGAGCTAACAGCTGTTGCCAATCTTCCCCTTTTCTGCTGAGGAAGATTCACCCTGAGCTAACATCTGTGGCCAATCTTCCTCTATTTCGTATGTGAGCCACCACCGCCACAGCATAGCCACTGACGAGTGATGTAGGTCTGCGCCCGGGAACAGAACCTGGGTTGCCAAAGCAGAGAGCGTGAACGCATCTACAATGCCCCCAGGCTGGCCCTGGGAAATCTTTCTTAATTGCCATTCCCACAAGCTCAAATCTCCAGCTTAAATGTTCTCCTAGCACCAGGCAGCTCTCCTTCATTTCACATTACTGTGCAATTTTACATTTGTTTTATTTGAATAGTGCCTATCTCCCTGTGAGACTCACAGGGTAGGAACGTTGTTCTTGCTCACCATTATATTTCTAGCATCTAGCACCTAGCACAGTGCCTGGTACAAAATAGGCTCCCAAATATCACTTGAATAAATGAAAACTGTCTTATCCTGGTATCATATTCTAGTTCAAGCAAGTGTGTCTTGCAAAACTTATGACTGAGCCAACAACTTGTAGTCCAAGCTAGCCTTTAGTCTCTGTGCTTAAATCCTTGTCTTAGTTCTCTGTCTGGTATCCCAATCCATTCCTGTTTCTCCATCTGGTCATTGCAGGGTCTTAAATCTTGCCTCTTGAAACCCAGTTCCTTTATTTGCTTGCTATCTTCTCTATACCTGGGGGGTTAGCTGTTAATGTTTTCTCCATTCAATCCCATCTGGTCTGTCCAGCTCCCAAGCTCCCACTGCCTTTGTTGTGACATTTACTTTTTTTTTAACAACTCTTTAAAACTATGATTAAATATGTGTAAATAACTGTCATTCACTGCTCTTCAATTTAAAAAAATCATTTGAAACTTTACTGGTCAAGTATTGAAAACTGACTCAAACTGAGTTAAAACATAAAAGAATACTGTCTCACATAACCAGCAGCGCAGAGATCATCCAGGGCACATGCATGTTGAGGTCATGGGCTCAGTAATGACAGCAACATCCAGGGTTCCTTTAGTGTCTGTTCTCTGCCATCCTCAGCATTTTCTTCATCCTAAGCCCAATATCTCTTCTGATTGCAAGATGGCCACCAGTGTCAATCAGAGTTATGTATTTCCTGGTTCATGTCTAGAAAAATTAAGAGAAAGGGACTTTTTTTCCTCAAGCAAAGAATACAAGACTTTTGCTTCAGTTTGATTGTACCAACTTTGGTTACATTCCCACCCCAGACCAATAATAGTCAATAAAATGCATTGGTGGGCTTAGAAATTAATCAAGATGCCCTCTGGAGTTACCTGAATAAAGTCAGGATTCTACTAGGATGGAGGAAGGAGGGAGTGGATGTTGGATGGGCAACGACATATCCACTACAAATAATTGCTATGGGCAAAGGACTGGGCAAGAGGACAATCAGAACTTCTGACAAGTAAATAAATAGGTACAGTAAGAAGTTATGAGTGTCAAATAGAAGTATAAATCATGGGGAGCCCTTTCCTTTTGGGAGCATGGAGGTTAGAGGGGCAGAGAAATCAGTTTTGCTGGTTGTCTTGTAGAGTTCTATTCTGTGGTTTATATACCTTGCTGCTCAGTGGTCCTCAGGGAGGAGGCCGATTAGATGACCACAGTCATCTAATCGGCCATCATTAGATGACCACAGGGGATATTTAACCTTCCCTATCTTGGATACTGCCGCCCCTGCCTTCTCTAATAAACCTGGATGAAAACTACATCTGTAAACCTGGATGAAAATTTCAGCAGTTCTCTACTGAATGGTCCAGTTAATTTTCCAGAGCTATACTGAGTTGGGGAGAAATTCAGCTCTAGCTACATCATTCCCTTACATCCTACAAAATGAGGCCCCACTGCCCAAACCTTGAGGGCTGTCCCACAGGGAGCTCCCCTCTTTCCTAACCCTTCCTCCTCTTTTTTACTTTCTCTTTAACGTGTTCCCTGTAGGTGTCCTCAGTGCCCTTCTGTTCTCCCAGATATGTCTTGGGATATTCCATGCTTCTCCCTTCCATCCTCTCAAATATTTGAGTCTCAATTCATTTATTCTTTCCCTGTGTTTTTCTGATTTCACTGCCTCCATTGTCTAATAAATGCTAGAACTTTCTTTTCTGCTCAGATCTGTTGGCCTTGCAGAGGGCAGGGGTGAGGATGAGTTCATGAACTGGTGGGAATAGGTACAGCATGGGAGTAGGTAGAGAAACCGTAAAGGATTGTTACTCTTTTTGGCAACTGACTTTCACCCCGAGCCTAAAATTGGTGGCTCTTTATCAGAGAATTGATTTTTTCTTCCTCATTAAATAAGGAATTAATATTTTAATTTTAGATAATTATTAATATTTTAAATATTAATAAAATATTTTAAATATTTCTTCCTAATATTTCTCAGGAGTGACTTGGCTTTATTATGCTAAGGCAGCATTTCCTTCTCTAGTCTATAAGGCACCCTCACATAAGCAATTAAAGAATGAAATCACACCCAAATTACTTCTCTTGAATCTTTAGGTTTAGTCCATGACCAGTGAGGAGAAGGATAGGAGTGGGAATGAGAAGGAATGACTTGTGGTCTGGTGCTACAGGAAGTTTCCAGGAAGGAAGTGGCATCTGGACTGGGCTTTAAAGAATGAGATGGGTGGTTAATAAGAGTAGGGGTGAAGATGGGGAGTTCTGGTGCTGAGGGACAAGTTGGATATAAAACATGGAGGCATAAAATTATATATCCTGTGCAAGAAAAGTTATTCTTGAAAGACTGAAATTGCATTTTTATAATTTGGTGATTGTATCCTTAAATCTTTCCTTTTTTATCCTGTGTAAAACACTTCCTGTGAAAATATTTTTAACTGAGTCTAGTAGGGCAGTGTTCCCCAATCTTATTTTTAATTCTTGACTTGCTTGTGTAGGTTGGAGCGACAAATACAATTGGGTTTAATTACATTAATACTTCCAGTTTAAAAATAAAAGTGGGTGATGACATCATATTGTGAATCAAAAATCTCAGAGTGGAGATGGGGATTGGTGGGCGGGAGTTCAAAGTAATTTTTGCTAAGGAGAATTATGGCTAATAAAGGATATTTGATTTTAGTTGTGTCTTAATTCCTCATATGCCAAATTAAAGTTCCAGGCTAAGAAATTAATTTCATATCCTGATGATTTCCCCAAAGTATCAATCATTATATGGTAATTCTCTTAAAATCTGGGAATATAAAACTACAAGTCATCCAAATACTCCATATTAAAATCTGACTCTGGTTCTTGCTGTCTTTTATGGTTTCTCATCTTCTCTCTTGCCTATTTACTACTTTACTGCTAAATGAAATGAAAGGAGATAATAGATACTTTGCCCTTCCATTTCACAGAAAGATCAATTAAAATGCCTTTGGAAAATTTGTTACAACCCTTGGGTAGGTTTGGGGACAGCTGAAAATATGTTCCTCTGGCCTGCGTTTTGATGATAATAGAACATTTGAAAGATATGTACCTAAAATAAAAGTGGACACTTAGCTCAGGATAGTTTCTTGATTCTGTGTTTTGTGCCTGAAGCATCTAGTTGGAGAAGGAGATACTAGAAATAATGTGAAGCCTGTGGGCAGTTGTGGTCAATCAAAGACTGGCCAGTATTGGCTTCACACTCTCTGAGATCTTCAAAGGCCAATTTACCAAATTAGAACAGGGGTCATTTGTTATTCTCTTGACCTTCTAGCTTAAATCTTGTAAAAATGTCTTTATATCCTAACTTCATTGCTAATTACATTAAATGCCTGATCCATCAAATATTATATTTGGAAGGGATCTCAGACATCACTTAGTCTAGCTTCTTTGTTTTACTCATGGGACAGGCTTAGAGAGTTGGAAGGGAATTCCCACTGCATTTTGAGAAATGGATTTACAAGTTAGGAAATAGAATCGTTGATATAAGTTTTCAGTGTAAAGCAGAGTTCTCCTCCAGAGAGGTTTAAATTTGAAAAGTCAAAAGAGGAACGAGTAGACCTGTAGGCTAAGGAAGTCTAAAGGAACATCATCAAAGCTAGTAAATGGTAAATTTCAATTCAGAACATGGCCTTACAGGTGTCAGGTTGGGTAGCTTATGTCCTAATTTGGATGGCTCCAAGAGGTAGCTGGGAGAAAACGGCCAACCATAGTAAATGGGACAAGGGTAAAAGTTAGTTTTCAGAAATATTTCTCTTCCCTATTAATCTGCTGCACTACTGAAATTCAAGAATGCTCAGTACTTCATTTTGAAAAAAGAAGGCCCTATTCAGATGTCTTACTTAATGATACTGACTTGTTTCCCCTCTAAATTGGCTGTAAAACAAATTTCAGATCATGAAATTGTTTTCATCATGACTGACGTAATGGGTGGGAAATATTCTCTCAGGGAAATAATTTAGTCTCAATGAAATGCAAAACAAAACAAGAACTTTATACATAAAATATTCTATTGCCTTTTTGAAACATATACATAGACTTAGAATCATGTAAAATGTTAATGACTTCAAGTCTCAAAATGCAAATGCCCTGCCAGAAATTTAATTCTCAAAGGACTAAATTTATTCAAAGGAAATGCTCATTCAAATGACCCTGCCTGGAAAGTCAGTCTTTAGTGACAGAACAGTATAAAGGGATGTTGCCACTTAACAAATTACTGTAAATTTAGCAGCTTTAAACAACACCCATTCATTATCTGTGTGGGAAGTGGTGTGGTCAGAAGTGGGATGGGCTTCTCTGTGCAGAGTCTCACAAGGCTAAGATCATGATGTCAGCTGGGCTGGGTTCCTCTCTGGAGGCTCTGGGGAAAAATTTGCTTCTAATCTCATTCAGGTTGTTGGCATGATCCAGTTCCTTGAGACTGTAGGTCTGAGGTCCTTGCTGGCTGTCAGCCAGGAGTTGCTCCTTGTTCCTAAAGGCCACTTGCATTCCTTCTCACTTGGTCCCCTCCATCTTCAAAGCCCCAGGGGTGCATCAAGTCCTTCTCACACTTGGACTGTCTCTAACTTCTGTCAGATGGCCGATATCCCTTCTGCCATCATCTAGAGAAAACTCTCCACGTTTAAAGGGCTCGTATGATTAGGTTGGGCCCACCAGATTAATCTCCCTTTTGTTCTACAAGGTAACAAAATCTGAAGTGATATCTTACTATATTCGTGAGTTCCGCCCACACTCAAAGGAGAGGAGATTGTATAGGGATGAGGGTCATTGGAAGATGACCACCTTGGGTTCTGTCCACCAGGAGGGAGAAACTAGGATCCCTATAACCCAAATAAATATTTTCCTTTAAAATCCCAAGGAATGAGCTAAAAATTGGACAAATGTTACTTTCTGTATTGTAGGTATACTTTCTGTATAGCTAAGGTATTTTTAGTAGATTCCCATTTAAAGAGTTTTAAGCTTTTTAATTTTTAGCACAATTTAATTTTTAGTTTAATATATATTGCTTTCTGATTATGACTAGCCTGTAGTCATATATAAATACTTAAATACAGAATATATAAGGAACATAAACAACTATTGTTAATGTTTTGCCATACTTTATTTTAATCTTTTTTCTGTCTGTGTGTGTATCATATTTAAATTTCAGTCATATTTATGGCTACACTATCTGTATTTTTGCATCTTTAGTTTTGTTATTTTTATATCATAACCATTGTTGCATAATAAATACCCATTAATCTGTTTAATTTGTACTTTTCTTTTTCTAGAGCAATATTAACTTAATATTCCATAGAATGGAAAATAGCCACTGTATTTTAAAAATTGATGCTCCTAAATTATTATTTCCATGACAGTGAATTTTTGCATAGTGAGTTTTCTTTAAGTGGATGCATATAACTGTTTTGTCAACCACACATTTGTGCAGAAGGTAGGAAATTCCCAAGTGAAGATTTAAACCTTTCCTTTCAAGTTTTTCATCATTTTTTTTGGAGAATGTTATGCTTAAATATTTAATCAATCTTTGATCTGTCCTTGAATGAAACAGATCCATTCAGTAATAGCACATTAAATATGTGGTTTAAAGTAATCTCTACTTCTATTGCAAACAGAAAAGAAATAAAGGGTCTCTAGAAACAAAATTAATTGCTCTGCATCAAGTTGCATTGTCATTTAAAGCAAATTTATCTTTCTGTTATGATTGTATTCTCCATTATTTGAAAATTTCAAGCATATTTCAGTTTCAGTATTGAGGAGTTTCTATTGTCAAGCTGACTATTATTTGTCATTTGTTGAATCTTAACTTCATTAACCTCGAATAAATGCATTCTTGGTGAAAAAGACCTACTTCTTATAATATCCTTAGGCTTTTATTTTTTTAAAAAGGATTTCTTACGTTCTGTGTTTAATTTTGAAAAAACTGTAACTATATGGCTAATATTATTGATTATTTTGTTAAAATGTTCGTGTTCCGAATTTGGTAATTTAAACATTGTGAATCCTATAGTTGATTCAGAAAATTTTGTAGAATCACAATTTTAATTGAACTGCCTACTCCTCTTCTTATTGAGGTATAATTGACATACAACGTTATATTAGTTCAGGTGTACAACATAATGATTCAATATTTGTATATATTGTGAAGATCACCACAGTAAGTCTAGTTAGCATTGTCACCAGACGTAGTTACAGAATCTTTTTCTTGTGATGAGAACTTTTAAGAGTTACTGTCTTAGCAACTTTCAAATATGCGATACAGTATTATTAGCTATGGTTGCCATGCTGTACATTACATCCCCATGACTTATTTATTTTATAGCTGGAAGTTTCTACCTTTTGACCCTCTTCACCCAAAGGGAGTACCTTTGGACTGCCTACTCTAATGAATTCCATTTTCACTTCAGAGTCTACTTGCTCTGATCTTAAATCAGTAGATAATGAGAACACAAATGTATTTCCAATCCACAGTGACCTCACTCCACAATATAGATTTCCAATGGAAAAGAGGGAGAATGCTGTGTTTCTTTTGTATCTATCTCCTAATTGCTTTTAGGTTCTGCAAAGGTCCTGTTTTGTCCAGGTGATTGTTTTGAAGCATATTGTGCTTTCAGAATCTCTTGAAATATTTACAAATGATGAATCTGCAGCCAAAATACTCAACAAATAGCACCTGCAGAACTTAGACTGTCTAAATTTGGAAGTCAAAACTGTGGACTGGTGGTTTGGATAGGTCCCAGCAATATGACTTTTGGAAGAGAACTTCAGAAATTTGACATAAAAGCTTGAATCATATTTATAACCTAAATAGATTGTAGATTTCTAAATAGATTTCCTAGATTTCTTTTTATATAGCATATTTTGTCATTTTATTATAGTTACAATTGTTTTTTAAATTTAACATGTCAGTTCACCAATCTTTTTGGTAACTAAGAGATTTTGTAAATGTTACAAATTGGCAGAACTGCACCTTTATGTAAACTTGGGACTGAAGGTAAGGTTCCCTTGTATTTATTACCCCGCAGGGTCGGTCTTTGTCTTGGCTCTCATCCTCTATCCAGTGGCTTGCTGGTCAATGTTACAACTGGCTCACCAAAAATAAATAGAGAAAGAAAAGCCCTGATTTGTAGCATTTGCTGATTTCCACATAAAGATGCCCTTCATGGCCGATTTCAAGGTATCAAAGGTTTAACTGCTGGGGGCTGGCCCAGTGGCGCAGTGGTTTAGTTCACACTTGGCAGCCCAAGGTTCGCCAGTTCTGATCCCGGGTGCCTGCCGACACATTGCTTGTCAGCTGTGCTGTGGCGGCGTCCCATATAAAGTAGAGGAAGATGGGCACGGATGTTAGCCCAGGGCCAGTCTTCCTCAGCAAAAAGAGGAGGATTAGCAACGGATGTTAGCTCAGGGCTGGTCTTCTCCCCCCCCCCACCAAAAAAAAAATTAACTGCTGGCTTGCAAAATTTCTGAAAATTTAATGATCTGCTGATGAGCTGGTAAAATGAGCCGGTATAATGGTGAACTGGTATGAGCCTGCTATAGCACACCACTGCCTGAACCTCTATTCCATGCTGATGACACACTCGCCTGTCTCAGGTATCCACAGTTGAAGAATTTTCATCTTTATTTATATATATCTTGGTATTTTTTCCATGTTGTTATTGTGTTGGAGTCATGGAAAAGCTGAAACTTCAGGAAGGTTTTTCTTTTGTAATTTTCAAGCAACAAAATTGCCAATAGCAACTACCTGCTAATGTCTTAGAATGGTTCCTTTGCACTGAGAACATGGAATCCTATTTATAGGGTGGAAATAAAGTTTATTATCCATCCACCACCTCCCACCCCTGAAGAAGTAAATGAATGTGTATGTGTGAGAGAGAAAAGGGAAGAGGAATTTTAAAGATAAAGTTTAGTCTAATGCTATTTATTTCTCTTTATAGCATTTATATTAACTTCTGAAGTGTAGGCATTTTGTTCCTGGCGAAGAGTAGGTTCTCAAAAAAGTTGTTGGAGGAATGAGAAGACTGCTTGCCTAGCCTGAAAGTGGAGAGTCACTTAGGCTCTTCTAGAAGTTACAACCTTCTGAGGATGAAAGGTCTTAAGAGCTTACTGACAGGTCTTAAGATAGTGAAGCAGAATAAGAGAAAGGAAATGATGTGAAAATGGAGTTATCATCCCTCTCTTAGGGCTCTTATAATGAAATTGACCTCTAAGAATTTTGGGGCTTCAGTCCTTAACTGTGGTTAATTAGGACACATCAGCAAAGGAGGTGATGAATAAGTTTTGAGCCTTTTGGTCACTACTGGTTAGGTCAACTAGCAAGAAAGAATGAAGACTACCCAAGTTTCCATTCTCTTGGCTTTACCAACATGTCATTTATTTACAAGTAAGTGGGTGATGGTGATTTAATTCACCTGGGCTCCCAGAGTTACATGATTGTATTGTAATGACCTCTCTAGGAACATTGAGGGATCTTGGTGATCATCAAAGCCATGGCTAATGTTTAAAACAGTGAAAATATGAGCCTCTTTATATTCTCTTAGAAACATAAAGTTATTCTTGGAAGTACAGGTAAGTGAGATGCTTGCTTAAGTTACACTTTCACCACAATTATCTAGTTTCTGTTGAATTAAAATTCAAGGAAAGTGGATTTTTGGGGTGCATTTAGTATAATTGGGGAAACTTGAAGTTATGTTGGCATGAAAAATTTTAGAAATTCTTATCGTTTCCTTATATACAGAAACAGTTGCAGATACTACCCGAATTGGATTGATTCTTGCTTACTGAGAAATGAAAATAGTCTTTGTTAATTTCTCTATTCCTTCAGCATGACTATAGAGTCATCAATTCAAGCCAAAGCAAAGATATTCTAATTAAATCTCAGGGAATAATTAGGTTGAATTGTGACTGAGTAAAGGTTGGAAACAGATGGAGCTTGAACAGCAACCGAATTTAATCATATGGGCGATTGAAGTTGTCAATATATATGTAATATTCTTAAACTTAGAATAAATTTCACATATTTAAAACTCATAAAAATGGATAGTCACTTTTTAACAGCTTTATTGAGATGTAATTGACATGCAATAAAGCACACATATTTAAAGTGTAAAATGTGATACAACCCAGCCGCTGACCCCTGCACTGTCCTCAGGCAACCATTGAGGTTTGAATATTCTTGAATTTTATATAAATCAAATCATACAGTATGTAGTCTTTTTGCCCGCATACTGATGAGTCTTTCACTCATCATGGTAATTTTGAAACCAACCCATGTTTTATTTGTGTGTACCATGGTTCACCACCTTTTTTGCTAAGTAGTACTTCATTGTATGGATATGCCACAGTTCATTTTTCCATTCGCTTGTTGATGGACCTTTGAATTGTTTCTAGTTTTTGGTTATTACAAAACCTGCTATAAATTTTGTGGACAATTTTAGGAATAGAATGGTCATATGATACATATGTGTTGAACTGTTAAAACCGGTTTTCAAAGTGGCTGTGATATTTTACCTTCCTGCTAGCAGAGTGTAAGTGTTCCAGTTGTTCCAAATTCTTATTAACGCTTGGTGTGGTCAATCTTTAATTTTAGCCATTCAGATAGCTGTGTAATGGTACCTTATTGTGGTTTTAATGTGCATTTTCCTAATGACTATTGATGTTGACCGTCTTTTTGTGTGCTTATTGCCATCCTTATATCTTCTTTGATGGAGTGTCTGTTAAAATATTTTACCATTTTTTCCTTTAGATTGGAATGCTTGTTTCTTATTACTGAGTTTTGAGAGTTATTTATATATTCTGGATATAACTCCTTTATCAGATATGTGATTTGCAAATATTTTCTCCCAGTTTGTGGCTTGTCTTTTCATTCTCTTAACAGTGTCTTTCAGAGCAGAAGTCTTTAATTTTGATGAAGCTTAATTTAACAATTTTTCTTTTTGGACCATGATTTTGGTGAAGTATTCAATAAATCTTTGCCTAACTCAAGGTCACAAAGATTTTCTCCTACAATATCTTCTAGAAGTTTTATAATTTTAGATTTATATTAGGTCTATGAATCATTCGAGTTATATTTGTATCACGTGAAGTATGGGTTGAAGTTCATTTTTTATTTTTGCATGTGGACATTCAGTTGTTTCAGTATTGTTTGTTGAATAATAGTATCTTTCTCCACTGAATTGCTTTTGCACTTTCTCAGAAGTCAATTGACCAGATATGTGTGAATCTCTGGACTCTCCATTCTGTTTCATTGATCTGTTTGACTATATGCCAATGCTACATTATCTTAATTACTGTAGCTTTATAATAAGTCTTGAAGTCAAAGAGTACAAGTTCTCCAATTTTATTCTTAATTGTCAAAGTTGTTTTGACTATTCTAGATTCTTTGCATTTACATATGAATTTATTTTTTCCCGGTTTATTGAGGTATAATTGATATCTACAATCATGTGTCGCTTGATGAGGGGGATACATTTTGAGAAATGTGTCAGTGTGTGAACATCATAGAGTGTACTTACACAAACCTAGATGGTATAGCCTACTACACACCTAGGCTATATGGTACTAATCTTATGGGACCACTATTGTATATGCAGTCCATCATTGACTGAAATGTTATGTGGTGCATGACTGTATATGAATTTAGAATCTTCTCAATTTCTACAAAAAAACTGTTAGGATTTTGATTGGAATTGCATTGAATCCATAGAGCAATTTGGGGAGAATTGATATCTTAAAAATATTAACTTTGTAGACCCATGATCATGGTATTTATTTAGATCTTCTTTATTTTCCCTCAGCAATGTTTTGTAGTTTTCAGTGAACAAGTCTTAAATGTCTTCTGTCAGGTTTATCCCTAGGTATTTCACATTTTTGAAGTTGTCATAAGTGGTAGTAAAAAAAGTTTCTGATTATTCCTTTCTAGTATATAAAGAGATAATTGCTTTTTGAATATTATCTTGTATTCTGTAACCTTGCTAAACACACTTATCAGATCTAGTATTCTTTTTGTAGTTGCCATTGAATTGTCTACATAGATCATCTTTTGTCTGTGAATAAAGAGAGCTTTACCATTTTCTTTCCAATCTAGATGTCGTCTATTTCATTTTACTGCCTTATTGTACTGGCTAAAACCTCCTGTACAATGTTTAAGAGAGAGGAAGTCCCATTTACAGTCACAACAAAAAGAATAAAATACCTAGGAATAAATTTAACCAAAGAGGTGAAAGACATGTACATTGAAAACTATAAAACACTGTTGAAAGAAATCAAAGAAGACACAAAGAAATGGAAAGATATTCTGTGCTCATGGATTGGAAGAATTAACATAGTTAAAATGTCCATACTTCTAAAGCAATCTACAGATTCAGTGCAATCCCTATAAAAATCTCAGTGACATTTTTCACAGAAAGAGAACAAAGAATCCTACAATTTATATGGAACAATAAAAGACCCCGAATAGCCTAAGGAATCTGGAGAAAAAAGAACAAAGCTAGAGGTATCACACTCCCTGATTTCAAAATATACTACAAAGCCATAGTAATCAAAACAGCATGATCCTGGCACAAAAATAGACACACACAGATCAATGGAACAGAATTGAGAGCCCAGAAATAAACCCACATATCTGTGGACAGCTAATTTTCGACAAGGGAACCAAGAACATACAACAGAGAAAAGAAAGTCTCTTCAATAAATGGTGTTGAGAAAACTGGACAGGCACATGGAAAAGAATGAAAGTAGACCATTATCTTACACCATACACAAAAATTAATTCAAAATTGATTAAAGACTTGAATGTGAGAACTGAAACCATCAAACTTCTAGAAGAAATCTTAGTAGTATGCTCTTTGACATCAGTCTTAGCATCATCTTTTCGAATACTTTGTCTGACCAGTCAAGGGAAACAAAAGAAAAAATAAAAAAATTGGACTACATCATACTAAAAAGCTTTCTGCACAGCAAAGGAAACCATGAACAAAATGAAAAGACAACCTAACAATTGGGAGAAGATATTTGCAAACCATATATCTGATAAGGAGTTAATATTCAAAATATATAAAGAACTCATACATCTGAACAACAAAGAAACAAACAACCCAATTACAAAATGGGCAGAGGAGGCTGGCCCAGTGGCATAGTGGTTGGGTTCAGGTACTTCACTTCGGTGGCCCAGGATTCATGGATTTGTGTCCTGGGTGCGGACCAACACACTGCTCATGAAGCCATGTTGTGGCAGCGTCCCACATACAAAGTGGAGGAAGATGGACACAGATGTTAGTTCAGGGCCAATCTTCCTCAGTCAAAAGAGGAAGATTGGCAACAGATGTTAGCTCAGGGTCAGTCTTCCTCACCAAAAAAAAAAAAAAAAAAAAAAGAAAAAGAAAAAGGGCAGAGGATCTGAACAGATATTTTTCCAAAGAAGATATACAGATGGCCAACAGGCACATGAAAAGATGTTCAACATGACTAATTATTAGGGAAATGCAAATCAAAACTATAGTGAGATATCACCTTACACCTGTCAGAATGGCTATAACTAACAAAACAAGAAATAACAAGTGTTGGAGGGGATGTGGAGAAAAGGGGACTCTCGTACACTGCTGGTGGGAATGTACACAGGTGCAGGCACTATGGAAAACAGTATGGATATTCCTCAAAAAATTAAGAATAGAACTACCAGATGATCCAGCTATTTCACTGCTGGGTATTTATCCAAAGAACACAAAAATATGAATGCGTAAAGATATTTGCACCCCTATGTTCATTGCAGCATTATTCACAATAGCCAAAACTTGGAAACAACCTAAGTGCCCATCAATGGATGAAGGGATAAAGAAGATGTGGTATATATACATAATGGAATACTACTCACTATAAAAAAGATGAAATCTTGCCATTTGTGACAACATGGAAGGACCATGAGGGTATTATGCTAAGTGAAATAAGTCAGACAGAGAAAGTCAAATACTGTATGATTTCACTCTTAAGTAGAAGATAAAAACAAGCACATAGATACAGAGATTAGATTGGTGGTTACCAGAGGGCAAAGGGGGAGGGAGGAGGGCAAAAAGGGTGACTGGGCACATGTGTACAGTGATGTATGGTAATTAGTCTTTGTGTGGTGAACATGATGTAATCTACCCAGAATTTGACTTATCATGATGTACACCTGAAATGTATATAATATCATAAACCAATGTTACCTCAATAAAAAAAAAAAAAGAAACAATATAAAAAAAGAGAGAGAGCAATCATCCTTCCATTGTTTCTGGTTTTAGATGGAAAGCTTGAAAAGTCCTCCACCTAGTTTTCTGAGAGTTTTTATTAGGAGTGGATATTGATTTTGTCAAATGCTTTCTCTCTATCTGTGAAATAATTACTTGATTTTGCTTTTTTAGCCTGCTATTATGGTAGATTATATTAGTTGACTATGAAAGGTTAAAGCTACTTTGCATTCTAGAGATAAACCCCACTGAGTCTGAGGTATTATCCTTTTTATATATTGTTGGATTCAATTTGCTCAGATTTTAAGAATTTTTGCAGCTGTGTTCATGAAGGATATTGGTAGGTAGTTTTGTTTTCCTTTAATGTCTTTGCTTAGTTCTTCAATAAGAATAATGTTGGCATTATAGAATGAATTGAGAAATATTCCTTTGCCTTCAATTTTCTGGAAGAGTTTGTGTAGAATTGGTAACATTTCTTTCCTAAATACTAGTTAGAATAAACCAGTGAAGTAATCTGGGCCTGGAGTTTTTCTTGTGGGAAGGTTTTTAATTAAAAATGCAATTGCTTTAATGGATAGGGCTATTCAGATTATTTCTTTTTAAATGAGATTTAGTCATTTGTGTTAAAGGAATTTCTATATTTTATCTAAGTTGTTGAATTTATAGGTGTAAAGTTGTGCATAATATTTCCTTATTATACTTTTAATAACTGTTGGATCTATAGTGATGTCACCTTTTTCATTCCTAATATTGGTATTTCGCCTCTTCTCTCTTTTTTTCCTGATCATCCTGGCTAGAGGTTTATCAATTTTATTGATCTTCTCTGCAAACCAGCTTATAGTTTCATTGATTTTTCTCTATTATTTTTCTGTTTATGTCATTGATTTCCACTCTGATCATTCTTTTTTTTTTTTTTAATTCATTAAAATTTTTATTGGGATCACATTAAAGTCATACATTAAGACAGAGAGAATTAAAAAATTGATGATGTTGAGATGTCCTAGAGTGACCATATCTATTCAAGTCTATTTTTGTCTTGAGGAGTGTTTTATAGTTTTCTGCATATTGGCTTTGAACATTTGTGCTTACCTTTATCTCTAAATATTTATCTACCTTGTTGCTTTTATAAATGAGTTCATGGATTCATTTTATCTTCTAGCTAGTTATTATACGTTCATATAAATTCTATTGATTTTTGTCCATTAATTTTATGTGTTGCTAGCTTGCTGGATTCTTTTAGAGTCTGAATTAGTTTTATCATTGGCTCTGTAGGTATGTGATTAGGTCCTCTGCAAATTCCACTCTGATCATTCTTATCTTCTTTCTTCTTACTTTGGTTTTAATTTTTTCTAGCTTCTTAAGCTGAGGTAACTGACTTTTACCTTTATTTTTTAACATGGTCATTTAGTGCTATGGATTTCCTTCCAAGTACTACTTTAGTTGAATTCCACAAATTTTGAAGTACGTTTCTATTTTCATTCACTTTATAATACTTTTTGATTTACCTTTTTATTTTTTCTATTCTATTCTTCTCTGTTCTCTTCTTTTCTTTTCTTGTTTCATTTCCACATATTTGGGAATTTTCCAGGTATCTTTCTGTTATTGATTTTTGATTTAATTCCATTGTAGTCAAAGAACATACTTTGTATGAATTGAATCCTTTTAAGTTTATTTGGGATTTGTTTTAAGGATCAGACTATGGTTTATCTTGGTAAGTGTTCTATGTAAAATTGAAAGGAATGTGTATTTTGTTGTTGGGTTGAGTGTCCTGTGTGTTATGTATCATGTTAATAGTATTAATATGATACATAATTTTCCAATCTTTTACCTTTAACTTATTTGTGTCTTTATATTTGAAGTGGATTTTTAAATAGGTAGCATATTTATGTCTTGCTTTTTAATCTAATTTGATATCTGTCTTTTAATTCTAGTATTTAGACCACTTACATTTATTGTGGTAATTCAGATGTCTGAATTTAGATCTACCATCTTGCAATTTGTCCCTATTTCCCCCCTTTTCCTTTGTTTCCCTTTTCCTCATTTTTTTCTGCATCTTTTGGATTAATTAGGTATTTAAATTTTTTTATTTTACCTCCTTTGTTTGCTTATTAGTTGTAATGATTTATTGTGTTATTTTAATTATTGTTTTAGAGTTTATAGTATACATCTTTAACTTAACACAGTCAACCTCCAAGTGATATTATACTATTTTGCATTCACATATAGTATAAGAATCTCTCCACATTATATTTCCATTTCTCCCCTCCTGCCTGGCCTTTGTGCTGTTGTTGTCATATATTTTTCTACATATGTTACAAATCCCATAATACATTATTATCAATATTGCTTTAAGAAGTTAATTATCTTTTAAAGAAATTTAAATTATTAGAAGAAACCTTTATATTTACCCATGTAGTTAATATTTCCAATGTTCTTTCTTTTGTGTAACAGGTTTCCATGTGGTATTATTTTCCTTTAAGGTTTTCTGCAGTGCATGTCTGCTGGCAATTAATTCTTTCAACTTTTGTAAATCTGAAAAAGTCTTTTTTTAAAAAATAGATTTTTATTTTGGAATTGTTTTAGATATATAGAAAAGTAGCAAAGATAGTAGAGTTATCATATATCCCATCACCTAGTTTCCCCTATTGTTAATGTTTTATATTACTATGGCAAATTTGTCAAAATTTTGAAATGAATATTGGTATATTACTACTAACCAGACTCCAGAATTTATTTGGATTTTACCAGTTTTTCTATTAATATCATTTTTCTGTTCTAGGATCCAATCCAGGGTATCTCACTGCATTTATTTGTCATTTCTCTTTAGTCTCCTCTCATCTGTGACAATTTCTCAATCTTTTATGTTTTCCATTATCTTGACACTTTTGAGGAATTTTGATTAGGTATTTTGTAGGATGTCCCTCAATTGGAGTTGTCTGACATTTTCCTCCTTATTAGACTAGAGTTATGAGTTTTTGGAAAGACTACCATAAAAGTGAAATACACTTCTCATCACATCATATCAGGTGGTACATGATAGTCACATCACAATACAGGTGATATTCCTTACTTGGTTAAGATACTGTTTGCCAGGTTTCTCTACTGTAAAGTTTTATTTTCCCTTTCCATATTCTATTTTTTTGAAGTGAGTCATTAAATCTAGCCTACCTCACTCTGGGCAATATCTGTATATATTATTTGGAAGTCTTCTGTAAGGAATGTTTGTCTGTTTATCTCGATATAGCCTCATGTATATTTATTTTATACTTTGGGTTAAATATAATACCACATTGTTTATTTTGTTGTTCAAATTTTTCCAGCTTTGACCATTGGGGATTCTTTCAGTTTGGCTCCTGTGTCCTTTTGACATGCTTTTAAGAAAAGCACTTTCTTTTTTCTTTTCTCTCTGTTTTTTGGATAAGAATTGCATTGGATCTTTAGATCATGTTGAGTAGTATAGACATTTTAACAATATTATTTCTCCCCATCCATGAATGTGGAATATCTTTCCATTTATTTATATATTCTCCAATTTCTTTCATCAATCTTTTAAAGTTTTCAATGTATAGATATTTCACCTTGGTTAAATTTATTCCTAGGTATTTTATTCTTTTTGATGCAATCAAATGGGATCGTTTTCTGTATTTCTTTTTCAGATATTTTGTTGTTAGTGTGTAGAAAGGCAACTCTTTCTGTATGTTGATTTTGTATCCTGCAACTTTACTGAATTTGTTTATTCTAATAGTTTTTTTGTGAAGTCTTTAGGGTTCTCTATATAAAATATTATGTCATCTGCAAATAGAGACAATTTTTTTTTCATCCTTTCTGATTTGGATGCATTTTATTACTTTTTCTTGCCTAATTTCTCTGGCTAGGACTTTCAGTACTATGTTGGATAAAAGTAGTGAGAGTGGGTTTTGCTCCTAATCTTAGAGGAAAACCTTTCAGCTTTTCATCATTGAGTATGATGTTAGCTGTAGACTTGTCATACATGTCTTTTATTTTGTTGAGGTATGAGGTATGTTCCCTCTATACCCAATTTGTTGAGAGTTTTTTTTTTTTTTTGCGAGGAAGACCAGCCCTGGGCTAACATCTGTGCCCATCTTCCTCTACTTTATATGGGACGCCACCACAGCATGGCTGACAAGCAGTGCATCAGCAGGAGCCCGAGATCCGAACCTACGAACCCCAGGCTGCCAAGCGTGAACTAAACTGCTGAGCCATGAGAGTTTTTATCATGAAAGGATGTTGAATTTTGTCAAATGCTTTTTCTGCAGATTTGTTGACCTATAATTGACAAATAAAACTGTAATTAAATATATTTAAAGTGTACAACATGATGATTTGATATATATAGATAAAAATGTCTATATATCTATATCTATCTGTATATATACATACTGTGAAAGGATTCCCACCGTTGAGTTAACACTTCCATCACTACCTTTTTTTTGGTGTAGAATACTTAAGTTCTACTCTCTTAGCCAATTCAATTATACAATGCAGTGTTATCAATTATAGTCACCAAGTTAAACATTAGATCATCAGACCTAGTCACTGTGTTATACATTCAATTCTCAGACCTTATTCATCTTATAATTGAAAGTTTGTAAGTTTGTACACTTTTACTAACCTCTCCTATTTTTTCCAACCCAACTCCTGCCAGCCACCATTCTATTCTCTGTTTCTATGAGTTTGGCTTTTCTTTTTAGATTCCACATATAAGTGATATCCTAACAGGTATGAGGTGATATCTCATTGTGGTTTTAATTTGCATTTCCCTGATGATTAGTGAGGTTGAGCACTTTTTCATGTACCTGTTGGCCATTTGTAGGTCTTCTTTGCAAAAATGTCTATTCAGGTCCTTTGCCCAGTTTTTAATTGGGTTATTATTATTATTTTGCTATTGAATTGTATGAATTCTTTGTATATTTTGGATATTAACTCTTTACCGGATATATGGTTTGCAAATATTTTCTCCCATTCCATAGGTTACCTTTTCATTTTGTTGAAGTTTCCTTTGCTGTGCAGAAGTGTTTTAGTTTGTTGTAGTCCTACTTATTATTATTATTATTATTTTGCTTTTATTGCCTTTACTTTTGGTGTCAATTCCAAAAAATCATTGTCAAGACCAATGTCAAGAAGCTTGCCCTCTATGTTTTCTTCCAGGAGTTTTATGGTTTTAGGTCTTACATGAAAGTCTTAAATCAATTTTGAGTTGATTTTTGTGTATGGTGTAAGATAGGGGTCTAGTTTCATTCTTTTGAATGTGGATTTCTAGTTTCCTCAACAGTATTTATTGAAGAGACTGCCATAGGCTTATATAAAACATCTTATAGTTATAATTGCCTATTTTAAGCCATTCTCTGTATCAGCTAAATCACTTATTTCTGCTTCATTAAGGTTGGTTTCTGAAGATTTATCTTGTTCTTTTGTTTGGAACATATTCCCTTGTTTCTTATTTTTCTTTTACTCTCTGTGTTGGTTTCTGTGCATTCAATAAAACGGCCACCTCTTCCAGTCTTGAGAGACTGACCTCTTGTAGGAGATGAAACTTGTCAATCAGCTTGGACTGAGCTCCTTGTTGCCTCTCAAACCTTTGTAATTGTCCAAGCTGCTGTCTTTGTTCTTAGTGGGTATTTTTGCCTACTCACTCTGTGCTGAGCCAGAGGGAATAATTGTTACTGGACCAAAGTGGGTCCGCCCCTTGGTGAGTTGAAATCAAAGCCTTCACCAGAAGTAGTTGTCACACAGAGCAAAATTTGATTCACAGCATGTAGCAAACAAAAGGAGACCAAAGGGAATAATTTCACAAAGCTGTGCCCCCCCCAAGCAAGGGGAGGTGGGTGCCTTTTATTTGGCTATGGAATGAATACTCAAAAAGGGAAGTTTCATCATCACATTTAGAGGTGGGTATAAGCTTGTGCATGTGTAGTTTGAAAACACACCTTCACATACATCTCATGTTGTGCTAATAAGGCTTAAGCTCCTCCTGGGGTAGTGATTTTAGCATCATAATGAGGCAAAGGTTACTTTGGTACAATTCTCTGCCCATCTGTACAGGTGTCATTCCTGTGGTTGTCATCTGGACTGGTTCAGGCTGGTTGGTATTTAGATCTTCTTTCTGGAACATAGCTGAGACCAAAGGACATGGAACACCTGCACCCTTCAACAAGACAGGAGAAAGAGGTCAGAGTCCATGGCTGGTGACATAATCACTAGGAGAGCTTGTGCTCCCAAATAGAACAACCTCTTTGTGTGATCCCAGGGGACTTGTGAATGCTGAGCCCCATCAGCTCCCAGAGATAGGTGATTTGGAAGCCAGTCCCTTGGGTGGCAGCCATAACAATTGAGGTCCTAGATATATGGACAGACTCCCTCCAGGGAGAAGTAGAGACTTGGTTATACTGTTTGAGTGAGCTGGCAAAGACAGTAGGGAATGTGCTCATCAGCTCTTTCAGGCTCCCAGTAGGATCCCAGTCAGTTCCCATATGCAGGCTGATTTGAAATTGTAACCTCAGGCAGCAGTCGGGAAAGTATGTAGTTAAATTCCTTCCAGGGAGAAACTGGGAGAAGGCATTTTTTCCAGCTCCCTCTGCACTGTGCCTGGAGGGAAGGGGGATAGCTGCAGGAAGTGGTTATGTGCCCATTTGTAAAGTGCTTTTTAAATTTAATATGGTCCTGTGGGACTCATGAATGATGAGTCCTCCAGACATCTAGAATTGGCTATCAGAATTAGGTGATTTGAAGGCCCATCTCTTGGGTAGCAGCAAAAGTTGGGGAGTTAGATGTGTGGGCAAGCACCTTCCAGGGAGATACTGTGATCTGGTTTTATTGTTGGAGCAAGCCAGAGGGAGAAGGCAGGGGAAGTGCCCTCCATCTCTTTTGGGCTCTGGCGAGCATCACAGTCAGCACCTAGATGCCAGCTAAGTGGAACCCAGACCTCCAGGCAGTAGCTGGTAAAGTATTCAGTCAAACCCCTTCCAGGAAAAAACTGGGAGATTAGTGTTTTTGTCTGTTTCCTCTGCTCTGAGCCCAGGGGTGATAGCCACGGGAAGTGCTCATGTGCCCACTTAACCACTGCTTCTTTGCTTGCTATAGTCCTCTGGGACTTGTGAATGCAAGCCCTGTTGGCTTTCAGAGCTAGATGATTTGGAGGCCTGTTCCTTGGGTGGTAATCTTAAAAATTAGGGTGCTATATGTGTGGTCCAAACACCTTCATTCCTCAGAAGCGGGGAGTTGGGGGTTCCTCTCCAATTGTAAGACACCATGCCAGGGGTGAGGTTTATGGCAAGAGTGTGTCTCAGCCTTTTCTACCCATCTCTATGTGGTATTTTCTCAGTCACCTGATATGTAGGAGTTAGTTTCTGGATTTCTCCCAGAGGAAATTGTTCTGTGTGTATATTTGGTGTATCTGTAGGAGGAGGGAAGTTCAGGAGCCTCCTATGTTGCCATCTTGGTGATGTCCTAGTCTAAAGCACTTTCCTAATTTCTGGTTTTGCAAGATACTCCAGATATCCTAGCCCTGGGAGAACACTATATGAACATGAAGGCAGAGATTGAGGTGATGCCTCTACGAGCCAAGGAATGCCAAAGATTTCCTGTATGGAAGAGATTCCTTCTCACAGCCCTGGAAAGGAATCAATCCTGCTGGCAACCTTGATCTTGAGCTTCCAGCCTCCAGAACTGTAAGGCAATAAATTCCTGTTGTTTAAGCCACTCAGCTTGTGGTACTTTATTATGGCAGTCCTACGAAAATGGTAAAGAACCCAAGATCTAGGTGCCGGGTGTGCTTGTTGCTACTAGGATGTCATTGCTTCTATGCCCTCTCAGTGTACAGGCTAGGTAATATACGTATGTATACTAACCCATTTGTACTCACACATCTATGATTGTTTCTGTATTACCTTTGTTTTTGAAAGATATTTTCAGTGGGCATAGAATTGTAGGTTGACAGTTTCAGCATTAAAGGTATTGCTTACTCTCTTCTGGCTTGCATTGTTTCTGACAAGAGATTTGCTGTAATCTTTATCTTTGTTCTTCTGTATGTAATGTTTCTTTCCTGTGTCCGCTTTTAAGATTTTTCTCTTTATCACTGATTTTAAGCAATTTGATTATGACGTGCCCTGGTATGTTTTTCTTTTTTCATTTTGGTATTTGGGGTTTGTTGAACTATAATTTTCATCAAATTTGGAAACATTTCACCCATTATTTCTTTAATTTTTTCTGCTATATATTTCTCTACTCTTTTAGGGACTCCAACTATAAGTATGTGAGGCCACTTGAAGTTGTCTATTAGTACATCTTCAAGTTTAGTAATATTTTCTTTTGCAATGCCTATTCTGCAATTAATCACATCCAAAATATGTTTTTCATTTCAGATACTTTAGTTTTCAGTTCTAGAAGTTTGATTTGGGTCTTTTAAGTATTTTTGTGTCTAACGTGTGATGTTTTTCTAGCTTTTTGAATATAAAGTAACCATTTTAATATTCTTACCCACTAATTCTATTATCTGTGTCATTTCTAGGTTGGTTTTGATTGGTTAATTTGTTTTTTTTTTTTTTTTTTTGTGGGGAAGACCAGCCCTGAGCTAACATCCGTTGCCAATCCTCCCCTTTTTGCTGAGGAAGACTGGCCCTGGGCTAACATCCGTGCCCATCTTCCTCCACTTTATATAGGAGGCCGCCATGGCATGGCTGACAGGCAGTGTGTCAGTGGGTGCCCGGGATCCGAACCCGCGAACCCCGGGCTGCCAAGCGCGGACTAAACCGCTGCGCCACCAGGCGGCCCCTGGTTAATTTCTTTCTACTCATTATAGGTTATATTTTCCTTGTTTGCATGCCTTGTGGTTTTTGATTGTATGCTACACATTGTGAATTTTACCTTGTTGGATGCTAGGTATTTTTGTATTCCTATCAATATTTTTGCACTGTATTTTGGTATGCCATTAAGTTACTTGGAGGCGGTAACACAGGCTAGGTGGAATCAGAACAGTGTTTAAGTTTAAGTTAAATCAGAACTTGGTCTAAGTTTTCCCCACTGTTTGAGGCAAAATCCTTTGGAGTATTCTACCCAATGTCCTGTAAATGATTAGATTTTCTATTTTAGCTTGTGGAGGCAGGATTTATTCCTGGTTCTGTGTGAGTCCTAGGTACTGGTACTTCTTATGCTTTCGGGTGGTTCTTTCCCCAGCCTCGGACAGTTTCCTCACATGCGTGATCAGTCCTCAGCTGAAGACTAGGAGAGGAACCTCCTTCAGAGAGGAACTTCTGAAGATCTCCGGTGCTGTATCACTGTGCAAGTGTCTCCTCAGTACTCTGGCCTGCAAACCCTAGTCACCTTGTCCTCTCCAGAATCCTAGCTCCATCTTAAGTCTGAATGACTGCTGGGCTCTGCCTTGGTTCCTCCTTTTGTGACATTCCCTAGAAACTCACTCTAGACAGTAATCCTGGCAACCCTAAAACTCCCCTTGTTTCTTATCTCTCAGGAATCACTGTCCTTTTCCTGATGTTTTGAAAACTTTTGTTTCATATATTTTGTCTTTTTGTTTTTTTTTTCCCATGGAGGAATATAAATCTGGTCCCTCCATCTTGGCCAGAAGTGAAAATCATGGTCACTTTTGATCTAATTTGTTCCCACCCACAGCATCTTCCTTGCCCCTGTTGTCCAAGAATCTGTTGCCTTGGAACCATTCCTTCATTGTGGTAACCAGACTCTGAAATAATCCCCAATGATTCCTGCCTTCTTATACTCACACTCTTGTGAATTTACATTGTACTTCACTGGGTGAATGTGACCAATAGCATGTGGCAGAAGGAATGGTAAGTCATTTCTGAGATTAAGCTACAAAAGACTGAACATTCCATCTTGCGTGTTTTGTTGCTTGCCTACTCTCAACTCCCTGGATCACTTACTTTGGAGGAAGCCATGTTGTGAGCATCCCTGTGGAGAAACCCACATTGCAAAGAACAGTAGCCTCCTGCCAACAGCCACTTGAGTGAGATTAAAAGCATAATCTCCATTCACAGTTGAACTTTGAGATGATCGCAGCCCTGGCAGACAGCTTGATTGCAACCTCATCAGAGACTCTGAGCTGTAGGCACTTAGCTAACCCCCCTCCTGGGTTCCTGACACTCAGAAACTCTGTGAAATAGTTAATGTTTGAAGTGTCTAAAGTTTGGGGTAATTAGTTACACAGCAAAAGATAAATAATACATTGATTCAACAAACACATAGTGATGATATGTGCAGGTTGTTGAATGCCCACCATGCCTACAGGGTGAAGTCTAATTTCTCATACACGACACCCGGAGTTCTTTATTATCTGCCTCGTACCACTTCAACCCCTTCTCTCGCTGTACTCAACTATCAGAACTCTGTTTCACTCATCATAACTTGCTGCTATTCCTCAAATATACCATGTAATTTTTGTCTTTGAGTATGTTCTTACCTCTATCTTTATTCTCTTGCTTATTTGCTGAACTTCTGTTCATCTTTTAGGACTCAGATCAACATTACATCATTCTTGACCTTGCTGGGATGATTTGTATCTTTTCCCACTGCTTAAGATTCCCATTTCAAGTCACTAAGCCTGACAGTCTTAACACTCTTTATGATTTAAGACATATTATTTCAAAGGTTACTTCCTTCATGAAACTTATCCCCTAGCCAAAGTACAATTAAACCCTTATAGTCTTGGATACTCATCATACTTTGTACATATTCTATCAGAGCATGTGAGACACACTTTGTTTTTGCATATTTGTTTGCTTGTTTTATGCCTCTATTTATTAGACTTTAATTCCTATGAAGGCATTGAAGATTTCTCAGTCTTTGTGATTTCAAAGCATGGTGCTTGGCATGTAGTAGGGGCCTAATAAATGTTGGTTGAATAAATTTAATGTCCTTAGCTTTGTTATATTTCTTTTTGGATCAAATATTTGTTATTTAAGATCATAGTTTTGTTTTTTAAAAAGGTAATCAGAGTTTTTCATTTAAAATTTATTATTAATTTATAATTTGTGTTATTGTCAGAATGTGTGGCCTGTATGTTTTACCCTTTTAAAAATCTATTGAGTTTTTCTCTGAAACTGATACTGGAATTAAAAAAATAAAATTTCCAGTTTTCAAAATACCATTTAATTTTTATAAACCTTCTAGAGAAATTTGAAAGGATACCGTATTCTTTGTAGGCAATTCAACTTGTATGTGTGTTTAAAACTTTATTAATTGTCCTTATATATTCATTTACTTATAATGCCATAGGCTGACAGGAGTGCATGTGCATCTCCCACAATACTTATGATTCTGTCAATTTCTCCTTGTATTTATATGAGGCTTTGTTTGATATATATATATATATATATTTTTTTTTTTTTGGTAAGGAAGACCAGCCCTGAGCTAACATCCGTTGCTAATCCTCCTCTTTTTGCTGAGGAAGACTGGCCCTGGGCTAACATCCGTGCCCACCTTCCTCCACTTTATATGGGACGCCGCCACGGCATGGCTGACAGGCAGTGCGTCGGCGGGCGTCCGGGATCCGAACCAGCGAACCCCGGGCTGCCAAGCGCGGACTAAACCGCTGCACCACCGGGCCGGCCCCTGTTTGATATATTTTAATGCTATGTTACGTACTGCATGATGATTCATGTCCTTTACCTATTTTTTCCTTTTTTATTGATGTCTTAATAGTTTATAATGTTGTGAAATTTTAGTTGTACATTATTGTTTGTCAGTCACCATATAGATGCATCCCTTCACACCTTCTGCCCACCCCCCATTCCCCTTGCCCCTGGTAACCACCAAACAGTTCTCTCTGTCCTCACATTAGTTTATATTCCACATATGAGTGAAATCATGTGGTATTTGTCTTTCTCTCTCTGGCTTATTTTGCTTAACATCATACCCTCTAGGTACATCCATGTTGTTGCAAATGGGATGATTTTGTCATTTTTTATGGCTGAATAATATTCCATTGTATATATGTATATACACCATATCTTCTTTATCCAGTCATCAGTTGAGGGACACTTGGGTGGCTTCCACTTCTTGGCTATTGTGAATAATGCTGCAATGAACATAGGGATGCATAAGCCTCTTTGGATTGTTGATTTCAGGTTCATTGGGTAGATATCCAGTAGTGGGATAGCTGGGTCATAGGGTATTTCTATTTTTAATTTTTTGAGGAATCTCCATACTGTTTTCCATAGGCTGCACCAGTTTGCATTCCCACCAGCAGTGAATTAAGATTCCCATTTCTCCACAACCTCTCAAACACTTGTTGTTTTTTGTCTTGGTGATTATAGCCATTCTAATGGGTGTAAGGTGGTATCTTAGTGTAGTTTTGATTTGAATTTCCTTGATGATTAGTGATGTTGAACATCTTTTCATGTACCTATTGGCCATCTGTATATCTTCCTTGGAAAAATGTCTGTTCATATCCTCTGCCCATTTTTTGATCGGGTTGTTTGTTGTTTTGTTGTTCAGTTGTGTGAATTCTTTATATATTATAGAGATTAACCCCTTGTTGTGTATATGATTTGCAAATATTTGCTCCCAGCTGGTGGGTTGTCTATTCATTTTGATTCTGGTTTCATTTGTCTTGTAGAAGCTCTCTAATCGGATGAAGTCCCACTTGTTTATGTTTTCTTTTGTTTCCCTTGTTCAAGTAGACCTGGAATTTGAAAAGATCCCTTTATGACCAATGTCAAATAGTGTACTGCCTATATTTTCTTCTAAGAGTTTTATAGTTTCAGGTCTCACTTTCAGGTCTTTGATCCATTTTGAGTTAATTTTTGTGTATGGTGAAAGAATATGGTCTACTTTCATTCTTTTGTTTGTGGCTGTCCAGTTTCCCAGTACAATTTATTGAAGAGACTTTCCTTTCTCCATCGTATGTTCTCAGCTCCTTTGTCAAAGATTAGCTGTCCGAAGGTGTGTGGTTTTATTTCTGGGCTTTCAATTCGGTTCCATTGATCTGTGTGTCTGTTTTTGTACCAGTACCACACTGTTTTGATTACTATGGCTTTGTAGTATATTTTGAAATCAGGGATTGTGATACCTCCAGCTTTGTTCTTTTTTCTCATGATTGCTTTAGCTATTTGGGGTCTTTTGTCACCTCATATGAATTTTAATATTCCTTGTTCTATTTCCATGAAGAGTGTCATTGGGATTCTGCTTGGGATTGCATTGAATCTGTAGGTTGCTTTAGGTAGTGTGGACATTTTAACTATATTTATTTCTTCCAATCCATGTGCGTGGGATATTTTTCCATTTCTTTATGTCATCATCAATTTCTTTCAAAAATATCTTATAGTTTTCATTGTATAGGTCTTTCACCTCTGTGGTCAAATTTATTCCTAGATATTTTATTCTTTTTGTTGAAATTGTACATGGGATTATCTTTTTGAGAGCTCTTTCTGTTAGTTTGTTTTTAGCATATAGAAATGCAACAGATTTTTGTAAGTTGATTTTGTACCCTGCAACTTTGCTATAGCTGTTGATTATTTCTAATAGTTTTCCAATGGATTCTTTAGGGTTTTCTATATATAAAATCATGTCGTCTGCACATAGTGAGAGTTTCACTTCTTTGTTACCTATTTGGAGTCCTTTTATTCCTTTTTCTTGCCTAATTGCTCTGGCCAAAACCTCCAGTACTGTGTTGAATAAGAGTGGGCACCCTTGTCTTGTTCCTGTTCTCAGGGGAATGACTCAGTTTTTCCCTGTTGAATATGATATTGGCTGTGGGTTTGTCGTATATGGCCTTTATTATGTTGAGGTATTTTCCTTCTATACTCATTTTGTTGAGAGTTTTTATCATAAGTGGATGTTGGATCTTGTCAAATGCCTTCTCTGCATCAATTGAGATGATCATGTGGTTTTTATTCTTTGTTTTGTTAATGTGGTGTATCACGTTGATTGACTTGCAGATGTTGAACCATCCCTATGTCCTTGGTATAAATCCGACTTTGTCATGGTGTATGATCTTTTTAACATATTGCTGTATTTGGTTTGCCAAAGTTTTGTTGAGGATTTTTGCATCTATGGTCATCAGCGATATTGGCCTGTAGTTTTCTTTCTTTGTGTTATCCTTGTCTGGCTTTGGTACCAGGGTGATGTTGGCCTTGTAGAATGTGTTGGGAAGTGTTCCATCTTCCTCTATTTTTTGGAAAAGTTTGAGAAGGATGGTATTAAATCTTCTTTGAATATTTGGTAAAATTCTCCAGAGATGCCATCTGGTCCTGGACTTTTATTTTGGGGGAGGTTTTTGATTACTGTTTCAATCTCTTTACTTGTACTTGATGTATTCAGATTCTCTGTTTTTTCTTTTTTTTTTTTTTGTGGGGAAGACCAGCCCTGAGCTAACATCCGTCACCAATCCTCCCCTTTTTTGCTGAGGAAGACTGGCCCTGGGCTAACATCTGTGCCCATCTTCCTCCACTTTATATGGGACGCCGCCACAGCGTGGGTGACAGGCAGTGCATCGGCGGGCGCCCGGGATCCGAACTCGCGAACCCCGGGCTGCCAAGCGCGGACTAAACCGCTGCACCACAGGGCGGCCCCTCTCTGTTTTTTCTTGATTCAGTTTTGGGAGGTTGTATGAGTCTAAGAATTTGTCCATTTCTTCTAGATTGTCCAATTTGTTGGAATACAGTTTTTCATTGTATTCTCTTAAATCCTTTGTATTTCTGTGGTATCTGTTATAATTTCTCCTCTCTCATTTCTAATTTTATTTATTTGAGCTCTCTCTCTTTTTCTTAGTGAGTCTGGCTAAGGGTTTGTCAATTTTGTTTATCTTCTGAAAGAACCAACTCTGTTTCATTGACCCTCTCTACTGTTTTTTTTTGGTTTCAATTTTATTTATTTCTGCTCTAATTTTTATTATTTCCCTCCTTCTGCTCGCTTTGGGCTTTGTTCTTCTATCTCTTTATCAGTATAAATTGACCATCTGATCTTATTTATTTACTGGCTTTTATTTTTTGGCCCAGGACTCATAGTTTTATGTTAATATGATTGTTGACTGCATTTAGGCAAATTACACCTGTACTTGGGTGATAATGAGAAGTTGCCTGAACTTGGAAATAAGATTGGCCTATGAATGCTAAGTTTTAAAATACTCATATTAGTTCAAAGCAATGATACAGAATGTCAACTTCAAGAGAAAATGACTTTCTAGATAGAATATCCTTATTTTTGTGTCCTTAATCTGATTCATCTTTATTATTCTGGAGCACATGTAAAATTGAAGTTTATGAAGCAGTTATATGGGGCAATAATTTGCACTGAAAAAACATGTTTTACTTTAGTAATGCCCCTTCTTGTGTAGTTTTGCATTTTGCAGACCGTTAGCTGCTTGAGTTAACAGTTTAGCAGAGAAGCCTAGAGCTGAATTGTTAGAAAACAATTGATGAATCATTGGAAATGGAATTGAAGCATATCCAAAATTATAATAAATATGTTGGAAAAGATTTTTAATGCACACATAATTTACTTATTACTTGTAGTATATCTCACTGTCATATATGGCAAGGTACGTTTACACCTGATTTAACAAATGGGCTGATGTTTCATTTGGTTGATTTTTGTTCCTATCTATGGTTCTGAACTTAAAAATAAATGCTCATAGAAATGCAATAGTATCACCTTATATTACTTTATAATAGTTCTTTAGAGTATTCTGAATTGTAAAATGCTTTTGATTTAAAGAATGGAATAATCTTTTTTCTTAATTTCAGTAATCTAAGAATAGAAAATGATGGAAATAGATCTGTATTTTCTTTACCATGGGCCAGTAATTTTTATGAGTGCTTTCTCTCAAGTTAGAAACACTAGAATCATAGGAAATGGTCATCTCTGGTTCCACAATGTTCTCCCACTCCTCTAAAAATACTTCTGTGATGTCTCAAAAATTTTTAGTTATACTCTATGGATCAGTTGTTTTTAAAAGGCCAATACTTGTCAAAAAGGAACAAATAAATACAAATAGTTGTAAACAGTATCTAGAAATTAGATTTAATCTACTCCAAATCTGAAATAGAGTCACAATTCTTGGAAAGAATAGGGACAGAAACTATAACCACGTAGGCTGACATAAAGTTCATGCATCAAAGTCTATGTTTTATATATTTGACTCTACAGAGTCTCTCGTCTTTCACTTAGAGTCTGTTTCTGCTTTAGACAAAGCATTAACAAACATTTCAGAAGTTGAAAGAGCTAATAAATAGTATAAAGAGTTTAAAAAAAGGTAGTGGCTAGTTTTACATCAAGGGAAGAGATAGAAACCTAAAAATCTAGATACAGAAATTAAAGGCACATCCGTATGGGCTCTTCAGTCTAGGGCAATGTCCTCTGAGAGCATCATTATATTATTTCACAATATATATTATTTTATGATATAATCATTTATAAAGATTATCCTGAAACATAAAGAAGGAATGATAGGGAAGGATTAAATACAGCTTTAGCATGATCCGGAAAACTTACCTTTGTGAGTTACTTTATTCCATAAGTGAGTCGCTTGAAAAGTGAGTTGCTGCACATGTGCGTTCACATTGTGCCTCTTTCTATGCAATGTATTCTCTACTTGGGTGTCATTCCATTTTGCTATAGTCTGCAAACTTTCCCTCTGCTTTCACCCTTTTGAAGCCCGGTCAGGTGGAAAACAAACTGGGGTTTGATGACTTTATAAATAGAGATAGGTCAATGGATTCCATTAATAGCAGAACTGTCCTAAATCTTTGGCCAGGACTCAGATGAAATCATAGCTTAAGGTCTGTAAATATGGGCAAACTGAAGGGCTAAACTAAAATAGCAAAAACGTATACAACTTTATGCTTCTAATTATAGGAGGAACAGAGAATTTATTTTTTATATCTCATTTGCAAATATATATTTCCTAGTATAAATCTTTGTCCTCTGTATTGATGTTTTACTTTAGGCAAAGTAAACATCTTAGTATATTTTCCTGAACCTCTGAATATGGAACACCACAAACATTTAATTTTGTATTTGAAAGCTGGAGTGACAGGATTTTCAAAATTAGAGAGTAAAATTTCATTAAATTTTATGAAACATTTTAAAACATGATAGGGAGTACTTTAAAATTATATTCATATTTTGTGCTAACCAACAGCATAGAGTGCCATTGTAGTACATTTTATTAATAAAATAAACTCTCTTATTTGATGCCTCAGTTAAGTTTATTACAGAATGTAAACAAGAAAGAATTGTAGGTTTTGCCTCACCCCTTACACACACACTTTTAAAATTGAAACTCAGCATTCTTTTGGATTGCATTGTGTTGGATTTGGGTGTTTTCCTCAGCAATTAACATAGTTAATACCCAGCTCTTACCAAGAGTTCAATAAATATTTGTTAATTGATTTAATTTTTATTCTAGAAAGCACTTGTTTAATGAGATAGGTAAATATTTGAATAGACTGAAGTATTATTTTAAATCACCTAAGCTGGGGTGGAATGTTTTGAGATCTTCTAATTCAACTGCCTCATTTTACAGATGAAAAAACAGAAACACTGAGAGGTCGAGTGACTTATCTCCAGTATAAAGGCCAGTTTGTGGCAAGACAGAACTAAAACCCAAATGTCATGTCTCCTAGCTTCATGGTTTTTTTTTTTTTTCGTGTGTGTGTGAGGAAGACCAGCCCTGAGCTAACATCTATTGCCAATCCTCTTCTTTTTGCTGAGGAAGATTGGCCCTGGGCTAACGTCTGTGCCCATCTTCCTCTACTTTATATGTGGGACGTCTGCCACAGCACAGCTTGATAAGCGGTGTGTAGGTCTGCGCCTGGGATCTGAACCCTTGAACCAGGGGCTGCCGAAGCAGAGCACGCGAACTCAATCACTATGCCACCAGGCCGGCCCCATAGCTTCATGTTTTTTACTCCACTGCACAGTTCTCTGGAGTTTCCACATTTGTCAGGCTGAAATTTGAAGCCCTACTCATAACCATTTATATATTAGAACCATAATGGGTTATGAGTCAAGATGCGATGCAAAAGCCACTTAATGATGCCCTTAGCTGGAGTATCTTCAATTCCATCAAATGAATGCATAGCAATTCATGTTTCTCATGGAAGGTCTGGCAAAAGCGGGAAGGTCATTATGGTTCAGTTCAGGCTATTTTTTTTCTAGTTAATGATGCCTCAAAATTTTCCTATTGTGGGGTGGCTCACATTTATGTAATCAGAAAAATGTAAGGGATTGAGTACCCAGAGGGCAATTGTAACTATTTTACCTTTACCTCTTAAACTTTTGGAACTGGCTATATTTGAACTCTTGCTGGTAATTTTAGCAGAAGGATGATTCTGTGTTATGTGAACATGTCTATACTTCTTTAATGGTATATCCCCTTTGGTGAGTTTGCCACTGATTTGAGAAATTTTAGACTGTCTATGGCAATTTTCTTGACCTTAAAAATGAAGTTTCCTCCAGATGTTGGATTAAGTTATATAACTGAAATAAAGTACTGATTTACATGGGCAGGTTCCCTTCTAAACCTTTTAAAAACATTGACTTTTTCTTTATACCATAGTATAGCAGTAGGTATCCACAAACATTTTTCACAGATATTGTTGAAATCCGAGGAATCATAAGGGTTAATATTTAGTCTGAACATTTTCCCCAACCAATAAAATTCATTTCATTTTCCTGTGCATATCACAATTGCTCTGAGCTCAGCCTGCCTACTAATTGAGTTACTTATTTAAATGGTGAAATGGCTTCTTAATAACTTCTTTAATTATTTAGCTATTTAACAGAGCTCAGTCTTCTTGTCTAGAAAACAATGACATTAAAACTGTTAGCATGTGATCCTAACTGCTGGCATTATTTCTAGTTAATGATAATAACCTAGAATCTCTAGTAATGCTTTCATATTTGTATTTAATTTGTTCTCTTTGTCTTTGTGTTACCTCAGCTCGGAATTCAGAGCCTCAACATGTTGAAATAGGCCATCTTTAACCACTAAAAGCATAGCTTAGCCCCAGACTCATTTATTTTGAATTAGGCAAGGTTGCACCATCCCTGCATACATGAATGGCTTTTGACTAAATTGTGTTGTGTTCTCTTCAATAGGAAACAGCTTTCTTTTTTCCCTGAACAAACACTGTTACTTTTATTACCAATTGTTAATGGTTAGACATGACGCTGGCTGTTCTCTTAACATGACCCTAGTGATTACATATTCATTTACTATATGTGTATAACAAATGGGCTCTGTGTCTGGTCTACTTGTGATTATTTTCAGATAACAATCTGCAGCCAGATTGTTCCTGAACCTTGACCCTATTATATTGCTTGTGTGGTGTCGTCCTGTTTGTTAATTCATTCCTTGATCACATAGCTCTTATGCCTAATACATTTTCATCACACTCTGTAGCAAACTTCTATTATCCTTATAGCCCAGAGCTCATGTATCTACCTTCATCAGAGTCAGTTTGGTAGTGACATCAGCATATTGCAACACAGTAATGAGGCTCTTAAACAGGATGGGGGAAGGAAATGCTGGGTTATATTCTTAATTCTTTACATCCCAGAGATTTGGCAGGGGCTGAATTTATGCCCACCAAATCTGTTCACAGCCAAGTGTTTTTAGAACCTTGGAATTTTCTCTTTTGGAGCTCTTCATACCGTGGATCCATTGGAAAGCTGATAAAACAGATTGCCTGTAAGAGAGTCAATATAAAAATAGCCTGCAAGAATGCATGCCACCATCTGTGTTGTCTTATCTAGAGATTATATCCCTGTATCAGATTGACTTCCAAATTATTATGCTTATAAATATTAATTGGTGGAAAGAAATTAGAAAAAAGTAAAAGTGTATCTGTGAATATTATATATATGTATTTAACACATACACAGCTTTGGATGAGAATTTCTTCTGTCTTGGCAGATACATTCAATTTGAAGTTTCCTCTGAAATATGTACTAATCAAAGTACATATAAGAGTTTAAAAATATTCTCTTTTGTGATAGCAGTTTTGTAAGTTAAAGGTTAATGACAGAGACACACATCAACCATAGCATCCTTGATGACTCACAAAAGCACTTAGAAATGCATTTGCTTCTGGATAATGTATGAATGTGGACATGATATACAGCTACCATCTATCATGACATGAGAATAGAGGGAGAAATTATTTATTAGGCAAAGAAGAAAGAGTAAGGCTGATGTGACATAAAGGAAAAAGCTTTACTTGACCAAAATAAACTAATTTTTGAGGGAAAACAAACAGGTAAATATGATTACATTTGGCCCAAGTTGCTATTCTAGTAAAGTGAGTAATATTTTTCTTTTAACATGCCCTTTTTTTGGGTGAGAAATCAGTAGCAATGCATCCCAGAAATTCTCTTTGGCTTGATTTACTGACATTAAAGCTCCATGCCTGGAGAAAATCTCTCTGCAAACCTAGCTACTTAGTGCTTATTATGAGTTTTCCCATATGTTTTTCTAATTAAAATGGTTTTCTTTAGCATAATATTTGTAGGAGGGAAGTATTTGAAAATGAAGTTTGATAATCTCTTGGTCCTTTCTTCACATAGTTTCATTTCCTACGTTGTGCCAAATACTTTTAATTGGACAACTTTGGAAAGATGGTTCTGGGAGCAGTGGAATGGAGCAATGACACTAGGAGAACATCCACAAAGTTTTCTTCAGGTGTGTGGATGGAAGGAACTGAACCAGATTCAAGGTTACTTTTTTTTCCTTTCTTTGTCTTTCCACTTACTATTATGGTTTTAATGAACAGTTAGGTTACTAGTATTCTTAGCATGGTGTGTAGGTGTCAATAGCTCCCTACTGGGTGTTGATTCAGTTGTGTCAGGAAAGACCACCCATCCAAAAGAAATCTCTCCTGCTTGCATAGAATCCTTTAGAAGGGGGACAAAACCCTTAGTTCCACAATAAGAATAAATCTAAAGAGGCAACGCAGCAAACTCAATACAGACTAGTGTTAAGGTGCATGGTTAAATCACCTCTTAAGAACAGGTTTAGAGAGAAGGGATGTACTGAGAGCATGAAAACCCTGACTACTTGAAGGGGAGCAGTGAAGGGGCCATGGTAGGTAAGCTGTGCCTAAAAGGGAGCCTGAGATACCCTGAGAGCATTTCCATAAATATGTGTATGATTAGCCATTTCTAATATTTTCTGGTCAGAAAAATAAATGAAAAAATTCCACCAAGGAGTTTGATGTAGGAGAAAGTGTATGTGACCCAAGTAGGATGTCTGTGTAAACAGGTTAAGAAAATCCTTCTCCAGACAAGTTGTTCCTCCTGTGTTAAACGCAGGACAAATGACACAACAGGTGGAGCAAGCCACTCAAGAACCTAAAACCCCATCTCTGAACCTCCATCAGCTGGGATCTGTGCCTCATCCACATACACTTGGAGACAGCAGTGTGGCACCAGTGGTAGGAAATGTACCCCATCTCCTATATGGCTGTGTTCAGTCCTGCAGAATAGCCACAGAGTGACCTGTGTAGAAGCTGGAGCCTGGGCCTTGGCCTGCTTTAAGAAGTATCTTTTACCACTGCTCTGTTCTTCCTGAATTACCTTACACCTAATCTTCATCTTGATGGCTGTGGTCACCATGGCAGCAGTCTCCAGCCTGGCTATGTATTAGAATCACCTGAGGAGTTTTCGGAACTGCCAAACTTGGGTCCTACCCCTGACCACTTGAATCAGGGTCTCTGGTGGTGGCCTTGGATTTTGGGTCTTTCAAAAGCTTCACAGTTAAGCCTATTTTGTAGTTAAGTTGAAATCACCATGGATTTTTTCTTTTTAAGTACTGAAGGCATAGGTGAAACTAGTTAATAATATTCAAGGATAGTATCTTGGTTACTAAAAGGAGAAAAAGTATATTAACATCTTGAAATAATGCCTATGAAAGGTATTTTTGTATTTAAAACTTGTTTTTAAATTGTTTAAAATTTTTTTTAAATTGTGGCAACTTTCACTAAAGCAAATAGATAGCTGACAGTTAATTGACTATGAAAGAAAAAAACTATATATATAGCTTTTATATAAGTATTTTATATGGAGATTTATATATAGTAGTTGTAAAGGGAGTAACAATTTTATGTTTTGATTAATTAAAGATGCCGTAGGTTGAATTCATTAAATTTTAGCAGTATTGAAAGCCACTAATTGCCATAAAATTGGTATTTCACTTTATGAATGTGATGTGTGTACAGACTAATGTGTCTAAATGAGATTATTATGTGAAAGAATGTGATATATGTCCAGAAGAAAACTTGCTAAAATTTATTTAAACTTTCTTTTATTCCTATTGCTGGTCAAATGTCTTTAGAAAAAAAATGCTTAAAACTACATTTAATAAAGACTGAAATTTTGTTCTTTAAAAATAATAAGTAGATGCATTCAGTGAAAATATCTATATAAAGTTAAATTTAAATATTCCACCAATATAAAATTTTTGGTGGTATTTGATATGGGGCAATATTGAGGTGATATTTGATATGGGGCAATGAGGTAAAGTGGGCAGGGAATAAATATTCTTATAATTTTATTTTATCTGTTTATTTATTTTTATTTATTTTTGTGTGTGTGAGGGAGACTAGCCCTGAGCTAACATCCATTGCCAATCTTCCTCTTTTTTGCTGAGGAAGACCGGCCCTGGGCTAACATCCGTGCCCATCTTCCTCTACTTTATATGGGATGCCGCCACAGCATGGCTTGACAAGTGGTGCGTCTGTCCGCGCCTGGGATCTGAGCCTGCAAACCCTGGGCCACTGAAGTGGAGCGCACAAACTTAACCACTACACCACAGGGCAGGCCCCATCTTACAATTTTAAATAAAATAAAAAGAAATTTAAAATGTGTCTAATAATGAATGGATTCTTTATGCAGGTCCATATGTAAGAATATCTCCCATTTTATGGGATGCCTTGTTATATCAGAATTGGATGTGAGGTGAGAGAGTCTGCAAATCTTTTGGCAAAAAGAGATGGATAGGAAGGGGAAAAGGAGATCAAAGTAGGTTGGAGACCATTTTCCATGGAATCATGGCAGGAGTGGGAAGGGGTGCAGATCTGACTGAGGTGGCAAGATACAGAATTGACTGCACAGCTCAGCTGAGTTTGAGGCACCCACTGATCCAGGGTTTCTATCTGGAGCCCAGGCTGGGGAATCTAATGTTATCAATCCAGGTTGGAGGAGGACCCAAGAATCTATGGACAGGTGATCAGGTTAGAATTCACAGATGGGGCTCCAGGCTGTTGGAAAGTGAAGACAGGAATTGAGGAATTGAGGCAAAAACCCAGTCGTGGAAACTGTAGCATTTGAGGGTGGGGAGAAGTCTTCCTGTGGAAGTGGTGGAGGTGGGAGGCAAGAACAGCTAAGAGATCCTTATTGGGCAAAAAATGGCCGACAAAGGACACTGGCTGAACAACATTCGGTACTGCATCCAGACTGATGAGCTGAGACAATTAACATTGTGCCTGAAAGTGAGCAGATTGTCTTAGAGGTGCACAGGGTGCAATCTTCATGACCAGAGCACATGTGCCTAGCTGTGAGGAGCTGGAGAGGCAGCAATGAATGGAGGCAGAACTGACATGTCTGTAACCTCAGGCTTTAGGTTCCTTGCTGAAGTTGCTTTTTGCAGCCTGGCACTATTGGCAGCTTTACCCAATGCTGCTCAATGCCTTCCCGCAGGGCCAAATCATTTCTTTGATGCAGGATGCCGGATGAGTCTCTTGCATGTTGTGTTCTCCAGATTTTCACAGACATGCTATGTATTCTTTGAAGAGAGGATGGAGGAATTTTTCTTTCTTTCTTTCTTTTTTTAATAATGGATACTTTCAGGGGCTCATGAGAGACATGAAACCAAATAATGTGAACATTCTTTCATTCAACACGTATATTTAGTAATTACTATTTGCTGCCTCTCAGGCTATAATGGTGAGCAAAAGAGATGTAGTTTCTACCCCCTAGAGAACTTGAAATCTAACAGAGAGACAGACAATTTTCAAATAATCACTCAAGTATATAAGGTTCTTATTATCACTGGTAATTGGTACCAGAAAAGTGACACCTAATGTGAATATGCACTTTGAAATGGGGATTAAAAGTCATAGTCAACAGTAAAAGTATGAGTTTTCTATTGCCGAGCAACAAATTTTCACAAACTTAGTGGCTTTAAAACAACACACATGCATTAATTCATGGTTTCTGTGCATCTAGAGTCTGGGCATGTTTTCTCTGGGTCCTCGGCTCAGGGTCTCACCAGGTTGGTGTCAAGGTGTCACATGGGGCTGTGATCTCATGTGGAGCTTGGAGGCCTCTTCCCAGCTCATTGGTTATTGGCAAAATTCAGTTCCTTGCAGTTATAGGACTAAGGTTCCTGCTTTCTTGATGGCTGTCAACTGGGGGCTGTTCTCTGCTCTAGAGACCACTCTCTGTTCTCTGCCACCTGGCCCTCTTCACAATATGGCAATTTGCTCCTTCAAAGCCAGCAAGAGAATGTCTCTCACAATTCCAATCTCTCCAACATCTTCTAAGGGCTTACCTGATTAAGTCAAGCCCACCTATGATAATTTCCCTTTTGGTGAAGTCAGTGTCAAGTAATTAGAGACCTTAATTAATCTGCAAAAATCCCTTCTGCCATATGGTGTAACTTAACAATGGGGGAACTATCCCATCATATTCAGATACAGGTATGTATAACAGTGGGTAGGAATTTCGAGACCATGTTATATTCTGCCAACCACAGTAGAGAAATAGGTTTGATTGGGACTTAAAAAGTGAAATGAAAATGAAAAAAACATAAACATTATTTCACAATTCATGTTAATTCTACCTATGAGGTCATTCTCAATGAAAAACAAGACATCAGTTGGTTGTTTTAGCTTCACTTTTCTGACAAAATTGTCAGTTGTCATACATCCTTTACTTCTTAAATATTATCATTTATATTCAAATGTTTGAGGGCTTTATCAATTTTCCTAAGGACTAATTTTCCCAGCAAATAAATACGTCCGATAAATAGCTGTGATTGACCAAAAAAGATATTGCCAGAGTGGTCAGACATAATGTTAAGTAGGAAGGAATATTTGGGACACGTTATAAGTGGCCAATTAATAAAGGAATATTTTCATATTTGGATGAATTTTCCTTCTGTCTGCAATCGTGAAGGCCCAGATAATGATTACTTCAATAAAGAATTTTCCTTGTGTTGTTTTGTAATTTTATTTTTGCTCACTTAAATTATGTTTTCTAAGGTTATTAAATATTTTTCAAAAGGATGATTTTAATACCTTTGTAATACTCTGTCATATAAAAGTATCTCTCTTTTATGAGATCAGATATTTTTACTTTTAGTTGTTTTATGATTTTATCTTTAATTTGGATCTTTCTGCAAGTTAGGGAATGTGAGTCTTGAGATAATGATCTTCATTTACTCTTTCCAATGAATACTATTTGTTGATTTCCTCTACCAATTGGTGTGGCCATGTTTTCATGTACAAAAGTTTTATGTAGGCCATAAAAGCGACTAGATTTTTGCATTTTCTTATGTGTTTACACATAATGTGTTTACAGTCATTAATTTGATCCTAACTTCTTATTATAGAGCTAAACTGCAGACTGTTGAATTGTTGTTGTTTTATAATACATTTTAAGATCTGGTGGGATAACTCCATTCTCAGTGCTCTCCTCTTTTTAAAAATTTCTTAGCTATTTTTACTGATTCAAAGTCTTTCGAGGAAGTTTAGAATTCATCTCTTAAGATCTGAAACAATTTCTGCTAATGTTTATATTACAATTGACATAACTCTCTAAACTGATTTAGGAATTTATGTCTTTAGAGTATTAAGTGTATCTCTCAAGAAATATGGCTTCTCTGCATACAAGAGAATTTAAAATTCTTTGGTAAAGTCTAGTAGTTTTCTTCATAGAGGTTTAACAATTTTTTGTTAATTTTATTGCCAGTTATTTTATATATATTTTTGTTTGTATTATGAATGCAATCTTTTCTTCATTGTACTTCTAAATGGTTATTATTGGTATTTAGGAAAACTGTCAGTTCTTTGTATATTGATTAGTTTTCTTTTTCTTTATTTGGTTAATTCTCTTGGATTTTACTAGGTAGATAAAATCACTAGCAAATTGTGATGCGTTTCTGTTTCCTTTCCAAAAGATATACTTAAAGTTTTTATCTTTATTCTGTTGGAACCTTTGGAAGGATCTGTAATAATAGAGGTGAGGGAGAGGATTTTAAACTTGTTCTTGATTTTAATAGGAGTGTGTCCACCGTTTTTTCATGATGTTTTGATTTTGGCTGTTGGATTAAGGTAATCTTCAATTTGTTATCCACTCAGTTGCTAAAGTTAGAAATCTGAGAGTCATTCCTGACTCCTCCTTCCCTTACCCCACCCCGGACTCACTTCTCCCAACTAAATAAAATCCACCAATAAATTCTCTATCCTAGTTGAGGGAGGATAGATAGTAAAACATGTAAAATAAATAAGTTTAGTTACTAAAAATTGCTAAGAAGATACAGTAGTGATTTGGGGGAAGGGCAAGGCCTGCTTTATCTAGGACCTTCATTTTCTGAGGAGGCGGCATTTGAGATGAGAGATATAGAGTCAGACCACCTGAATCCGACCACTGGCTCTGCCATCTGCTAAATGGGTGACCTTCTGCACCTCATTTCCTCATCTACAAATGGAGATAGTAAATTCTTCTTCAGGGTTGTTGGGAAGATTAAAGGATGTGGTCCCTAGGAGAACGTGCCTCTCAGATCTCTGACTGCAGGGAGAGCCATTGATTGACAGCCCCAGCTGCTGCATGCTGATGCCCATTATTGCATTTGTACCGAGACAACACTTCCCATGGGGCTGCGCCCAGCCAATGACAGCATGGCAGAGACACTAAGGTGGACCCATTCCTGGGAGACTTTGGACTCCTCTAATAGGTGATTTTGACTTGAGGAGCCTTGGTGAGCTTTCTAAAGAACTGTGTGGCAATTCAAGATACATCCACACCTCCTCCCTTCTGCCTTCTCTTCTTCACCTGGGATCAGACTGGCATCATGGTCTGGCAGCTCTTCCAGCTTCTCCCTGCTCCCTCCCCATTTCTCACACAGATATGCCTCCTAATAAGTTTCTTACATGTTTAACTCTTTCTTGGCATCTGCTTCTTGAGGGACCCAGACTAACATAAATGAATTAATACATGAGAAGCTCTTAGAATAGGGCTTGGCACATATTAAGTCTCAGTAAATGTGAGATATTATTATTATTAACTTGTGGGAACAGAACATTCCAAGCTGGAGGAACCACAAGTGCCATGGCCCTGACCTGGGGAGGAGCTTGACAGATTTGAGGAAGAGAAAGAAAAAGTACATCTAAATCATAGTGAGAAAAGGAGAGAACAAAATAAAATAAGGACAGAGGAAAGCAGGGGTCAGATCATATAGGTCCTTGTAGTTCATGGCAAAGAAGTTGGACTTTATTCTGCTTTAAATGACCTGAAGAAGATTTTAAGTAGGGGAATAATAGGATCACATAAATGCTTTAGAGAGATCACTCTGGTTGTTGTATGGAGAATGGACTAAGGGTATCAAGAGGAGAGGCAGAGAAACAGCTAGGAGACTGTTTCAGCAGTTCAGGTGAGAAATAATGGTAGCCAGGCCTGGGGCAGAAGAGAGGAGATAATGAGAACCCGTTAGATTCTGCTTGCATTTTAGAGGTTGCTATGATAGAACTTACTGATGAATTGCATTTGGGGTTGAGGAAAGAGGAGTGAAGATAACTTCTAGATTTTTGACTAAGCATCTAGATGGTTGGTGATGCCATATCCTTAGATGGAGAAAGTTTGGAGGTGGGGGTGGGGAGCTGCCTACAAGAGTGGGAATCAGTGGCTCTATTCTGACCAGTTTGCATTTGAGATTCCTGGCAAGTATCTAGATGGAGATAATACCATTGTCTGAGCTAAGATAAAAATTTTAAGAGTTATCCTATCTACAGATGAGGTATTTAAAACCATGGTGTTAGATGGGCTCCCTTAGGCAGAAGCTGTAGATATAGAAATCTGTGTACGGAGGCCTTGGGCACTCTAACAATTAGAAGTCTGGTAGAGGTGAAGACCCATTAAGGGAGATGGAAAGGAATGGCTAGTAAGGGAAGTGGGAAATTGGGCAAGTGTAGTGTTCAAGAGGTAGGGAATGGCCAATTTTGTCAAATGCTGCAAGATAGAAGTCATTGATGACCTTCATACACGCTATTTCAGTGGAGTGATGGGGAGGAAACCCTGATATGAGTAGGTAGAGGACAGAAGAAGTGCTGAGGAAATGGAGACAGTGAATGAAGGTAATTATATCCAGGAGTGTTGCTAGTAAGAGGAAGAGGAAGATGAAGTCGAGGTTGGAAGTGTCTTAGGCTAAGGAATGGTTTCTTTTTTTTTTTATTTTAAAGAAGAGGATATGAAGCCACGCTTATTTGCCAATGGGAATGATGCAATAGAGGGAGAAATTGATGCTAGAAAGAATTGTATGAACAAGGTCCTTGAGAAGCCAGGATGGATCCAGAGTACAAGTGGAGAGGTTGGCCTTGTAACAGACAAGAAGGTGGAATCTGTAAGGAATACAGGTAAGTTGGTGGAATTGATGGTGGAAAAGTACAGATTTCATCTAAATACACTTGTTTTCACCATGAAGTATAAGGTATTAAAATGTGCTAGTAATATTGAGGCAGTTTATAGGAGACAGGGATGTGACATAGATGACAATGGAGAGCATGGAGTTCTGAGGTACAAGCGGTGAGAGGAAGGAAACAGCCTCCACTGGAGAGAGCTGCCAGGAATACAGTATCTTCAGGGTGCAGGAAGGATGGAGTAAGAAGGTGAAGGGAAGGGTTTGGAAAGGCAGGAAGAAGTGGGACATGGGTTTCAACTGGGGATCTACAGAGTCATATGGAGATAGGGTAACAATGGTGGGGCTGGGAAGTTTGTTTCTGAAGGTGAGAAAAGTGAATAGGGATTAGAAGTGTTATGGGATTAATTAGCTTTATAAGTTTGATAGCTATTTAAGGCCTTAGAGTGGCCAGTCTGTCCCACAGTTGGAAATGTTACATATTGTGATATATTGTGAATAATTTTGCCTCTTTCTTACTTGCAGTAATGCATAAGCATTTCTCATTTTATATATTTCTGTATCTATCTATCTGTCATCTATCATCTCTCTCTTTTTCTTTCTATCATCTATCTATTTATCTATCTGTCATCTATCATCTCTCTCTCTTTTTCTTTCTTTCTATCTATCTATCTATCTATCTATCTATCTATCTATCTATCTATCTATCTATCTATCTATCTATCTATCTATCTATCTATCTATCTACATGCCTATATATTTACTTTAAATGGACACATGAGATTCCCTCAGGTAGATTTTACATAACAGTGCCTATCTAGGTAGTTTCCAGTTTCTTGTCATGTGCTATTAGGTTTTTATTTCTGTGTTTAGGATTCTTTCGTAAAAGAAAAACAGGTTTGAGTTTACAGAGTAAAGGCTAAGACATTTTTTAAGAATATTAAAACATGTTGCTAGGTAAACTTCCAAAAAGATTTTCTAATTTACAGTCTTATCAACAGAGTGTAAACAGTCTGTTTTACTTAGGCAACTTCTCTGTGGGCTATGAGACCCAGAGGTGAGGCAGTATAAGGCAGACTGTTTTTGCAGGCTTCATTTAATGGTTCTGCTCTTTACTTTCTTGATAAGGTCCACTCTGCTTGTTGGGGACATTAGAGGAGTTGATGGGCTTCCCTTTATTCACCTTCCAGTTGTGTAGTTTTATTTTAGAATGCAGACTTTTGGTTAGATGTTAATGCTCTTTCTAAATCTTTTTCAGTGAGTGTGAAAGTTTGTGGAAAGTTGTATATGAATCTGGCCCACAGTAAATTTCTATCATTATTTTTGAGAACTGTGTATGTGTGAGGAATTATATATGAACAAGTATATATACACATATATGTTTTTGTAAAATATTTTGTAAAATGTGGAGAAAGGATTTTTGGTGTTTATTCACTCCATTCCATGGAAGTATTTATACTTATCTTCTTAAGTCCTATCATTTTGAAAGGAAAATGTATCTACTTTATTACCACAATCATGGGCTCTGCAAAGCTTATTAATAATAGTTTGCTGGTGCTTAGACATGTTGATAAGTAACTTTTCAACCTGCTTTAAGATAAATTTTTTTGGTAAAGTAGAGTCTAGGTGCATATCAGGTAGCATGTTTTACTTTTCTCAAAGAAAAAGATCTAAGACACTTGTCAGAGCATCCATGGTACTGTATAACCTTTCTGCTGACTCATTTGCATCTCAGTGGCTGGACCTTCATTATTTCTAACTTTAATCACCTCAATCACTTGAAAAATACCTGATCGTTCTTTTTTCTTCATTGTACTTTGTGCATATGTTGAAAATTTAAATCGTCCTTTCCCACATTATTTTGCCTGATGACTATTTTCTTTCTTGAGTGAATGTTTCTAATACTCAACTCCCACACTAGTGGGATTATTTTGATCAGTGTCACTTAACTGGACAGCTTTTTTTTTTTTCTGCTGGGGAAGATTCACCCTGAGCTAACATCTGTGCCAATCTTCCTCTGTTTTGTACTTGTTGGCCATGGATGAGGCTGACGAATGGTGTATGTCCCTGCCGGGGAACCGAACCCGCGAACCCAGGTCGCTGAAGTGGAGTGTGCTGAACTCAATCACTATGTCACCGGGCCAGCCCCTGCACAGCTTTTTGCCCAGCCTCTGTAATGAGCACAATTTTGGCTTTTCTTAACATATGATTCACTGATAGGTTCCTGGTTCCCAAACATCTTTCCTCCATCTGAATCTTTCTTGCATTTTCATAGGCTTGCTGTATTGCAGTATGTCTAACTCTTCTATGCTATTGACCATTACTTTTCTTTGGGATTTATTTTGTTTTTATATATGTATCTCTGAAGAGTGGAAAACTCATCCACTCACAAAAGGGTAGAAACTTTGAATTGTTTTGGCAGCAGAAAAGATAGATTTTTAATATTCTATGTTTTCTTAGTTTCATCTTTTTTGTATCAATGGCATGTATTTGTGAATTGGTGGTTGTGTGTGAAGGCTATGGTTTCAGGGCAATAAAGTTTTCTTAGAATAATAACTCTATGGTGTGGTTTACTCATGATGCTGAAATTCTGGAGTGAATCTAATCTGATCTAGCCTAACATCTAATCTAACAATTCTCTACCTTTCCTGTCACAAGACATTTGGAGGATACACCACAGTCACATCATTAACAGTGGTTCAATTCAGCAGGTCCTGATGGAGGAGAGAAATGGTTTTTGGAAGTAGTCTGAAAAACTCCTGGGGAGATGACAGTCTTATTTCGAATCTCTGCACCAACACTCTCATTTTAGAGTGGAAGGCATTGGGTTCACTAGTCTGTAACCTTTATGCCTATATTGCTTATCATGGTAGCCCTAGTATCTTTCATAGTAGTTACTCAATAAATATCTATTTAGATGATATCAAAGATGATACTGAGGTATAGAACAGTGAATGATTTGAGCAAAGTCAAATGGCTAGTAAGTTTTATGGCTGGGACTTATGATTGCATCCTATGTTCTTTTGGTCAATTCTGTTCTGCTTTATAAAGAGAAGAAACATTAACTCTTCTTGCTGGATAGCCATTCACTTTCTCTCATTTGAAAATTTTCCTTGCTAGCTGAGAACTCTAGTAACAACAACAACAATAGCAATAACAATACAATAGTAACAACAATAACAATACCAGCAGCAGCAGCAACAAATGCTGAAATAGTGCTTCCTGTGTGTTAGGCACTATTCTAATCTTCACAATAATGCTATTACTATTAACAATTGGTTCTGTTATTCCCAGATTATAGCTAATGAAACTAACTGAGACGTAGAGGGATTAAGTCACTTGACTGAGGAGAGGCAGCTAGTAAGTTGCTATGTCTCTTATACTGCCATTGTTACTCCAATAATCAAAGCACATTTGGGGACTCCTCTCTGTATAATTCTTCTTAGACTTGGTCTATATAAACAGTTGAAAGGGAAGAGATTTTCACTCATTTATTAATTTGTTAAACATTTATTGTGTACGTGTTCTTTGCCAGAACTTGAGCTAAGTGCTAGGGGAAAAGAATGAATATGACAACTCCTATTCTTAAGGAAAAGGCAGAATATAAGTGATCATATTAGAACATACATGTTATTATAGAGGTGGTCATTTATTCAAATATTTGAGAGCTTGTGGTGCAGCAGGCACTGTGTTCTAGGTGTTTTTGGAAAATCAGTGATTATTGGAAGATCAATGATTAAGAGACAGTGTCTACCCTCAAGGAAATTTTAGCTAATGAGGTTGTTGGCACATAAGCAGTTAAAACTTAACATAAGACATATTATAATGGTGGTATGCATAAAGTGCATTGGGAACATTAGGATGGTGTACCCAAGTCTTCTGGGAACATTCAAAGCCAATTTATTTGTGGGGGTGGTGTTGAATTCTATCTGAGGGAGAGTTAAAATTTCTAGGTGGATAAATTAAGAAAGGGAATGCCAAGCAGAGGCACAGAACTGTGACAGTATGAGTATTACTGAGGCATGACGCTGAAGAGGCAAATGAGGGTCAGGTCCTAAAGGGTCTTACATACCATGTAAAGGACGTCTTCTGCCTGGGTTACTATTTTTTGCCTCTTGATATCCTACCCTGGGATCTCAATTGTACCCTCCAATTCTTTGGTCTTTGGATTTCTTCTTCCCTTGACTACGCTATCTGCCTATTTCTCTTGGCCTTGGTTGATCTTCTTGATCTTTGCCTCTGACCTGTCTGAAACTTAGTACATTCTGTCCCTTTTCTGCTTGGAGCTCCGAAGTCTGGCCTGGACATCTTGAAATCCTCCAAGAAATAAGAGAGTCACATGCATGGCAACTAGAGGAATTCTTTCCTTATGGAAAGAGTTTATTACCTGGGAATCATGGCGTTTTAGTACACAATGCATTGGCTAGATCACGGTAACTCCTTGGGTGTGCAACAACTCAATGTTCATTTTTTTGCGCCAATTTCTGTTCTTATTTGGTAATTTTCTTGTTTCAAATCAGGCAATAGATATTTGTTTTTGCTGTATTGTTGCAGAGTAGTAATACATACACAGTCACCTCTGGTAATAACTGAACAAGTGATGACCAAACATTCTTATGACAACAAAATTATGATATCCAAATTTCCCCCCCAATATATGATGATTAGAGTATTTATAATGTTCTCTTTTTCCTTTTCTGGATTCTCTGCCACTCACTTTTGCTAATTTCCCACATTTGCCTTCTAGAATTTCCCTTATAAGTTTTGTATATATTTTCATGGTTTTAAAGTATTGTATATATATTTTTTGTAAATGTACGCCTCTCTAATTATCCTTCTCTGTTACTTTGTATAAAAACTAAGGCGTTATTTGCAACAACACGGATGGACCTTGAGGGCGTTATGCTAAGTGAAACAAGTCAGACAGAGAAAGACAAATGCCATATGATCTCGATTATATGTGGAATTTAAAAAAAACCAACTTGAACTCATAGAATGCATATAGAGGACAGATTGGTGGTTGCCAGAGGCTGGGGGTGGGGGGCATATGTGAAATGGGTGAAGATGGTCAAAAGGTACAAACTCCCAGTTATAAAATAAATAAGTTCTGGGGATGTAATATACAGCATGGTGATTATAGTTAATAGTAGTGTATTGTAATTTTGAAAGTCGTTAATAGAGTGGATCTTAAAAGTTCTTATCATGAGAAAAAAAATTTGTAACTATGCGTGGTGATGGATGTTAACTAGACTTATTGTGGTGATTGTTTTGTAATATATGCATGTATCTAATTATGTTGTACACCTGAAACTAATATAATGTTATATGTCAATTATATCTTTAATAAAAAAGGAAAAAAAACTGAGGCATCTAATCTTTTTGCCTCTAAACACTATTAAGTACACTATTAGGCATGTTTTTGTAAAATTCTGTTTTGGCATTTGAAAAGGAAGAGTCTTTGGTGAGAACCCAGAGTAGAGTTTAAAAGGGATAAGTTAGCAAATTCAATAAAATGTAGCTGAGATATAGGTATCTGTGTGCTTAGAATTTGGGGTTTGTGGCTTATGGATCACAGATTATTCTTCCTTACACAATCAAAATTATAAAATCACTTAGCTTTCTGATAAAGTAAAGGTTTCCTAGACTTCCAGTTTCTGGGTGGAGTTAAGGAGTAGAATATGGTTGAAAAATAATGCAAATAGGAAGACAATTCTAAAAATTTCTGTTCCTTTTTAGTAGAAATCAAGAAAGAAAACCAAATATCTTAGTCAAGTTCAGATGCAACATTTAGCGATTGGTTCACTCATAATTACTGTAGAGTTCTTTTTGCTGGATCTACAAAACAATGGCTAACCTTATCTAAAAGACAGCTGGAAATACAAATTCTATATGAAGCAGTACAGTATGGTGGAAAGAGCATTTTATTTGTAGTCAGATGTATTAGGGTCTAGTTCTGCCTGTGTAACCTTGGAAAAGTCCTTTGGTATGTCTGAGACTCCCCTTCTCATCTGTGAAATGAAAGATTACAGTAGATGATCCTTATGGACCTTTCATAGAAAAATTCCACAAATGTATCCTGGAAGGAAAGGGAGGTGTTGGTGGTGGGAGACACCAGGCCTACACTTCTGACCTCCTAAAGGAAAACACAAAGAACATGAGGGAAATATATTCCTTAACTTGGGTTTGGCATCTGAATAATATAATGTTAAAAAAGAGTTTGCCTATTGTCCTTGAGGTTTGGTCAGAAGATGAAATATTTTTCCTCTTAAATTCTCATTTTCTTCATAGAGTTCCTCAAGCTTCTTAAATTCTATATTAAGAACTTAAAATATCCTACACCAGTTTTTGTATTTATATTTTTGCTAACAAGAGCATGCATGTTATTTGCTCACTATTAGTGCCAAACTTTTGTTAAAATGCTAATTATTAGTGCTGAGCTATAGTCATTAGGGTAAACCCATCTGCAGCAAAATACCCAGCTTTGTGACTAGAATAAATTGTTATGTAGTGAGTAGAATGACCATGGGATGACTCCCACAGTGATATCGTCAAAAAAAAAAAAAAAAAGTAAACAATTTAAGGCTATAAATACCTGGTTATCAAGGGGGCTATTTGTTAAATAAATTTTAAAGTATTTATGCATTTGCTAGGGTGATATCATGATGATACATAATTTTTTTTACTAGCTTAACATTTTCTAATTTAAGTTGGAGACCTAGCAAGAATCCTGCTGCAGTGTCACAGTGTATAATTATTGGACAGCCAGCAGCAATTTTTAAAGCAAATTTCACACTATTTCTGAGACTAATGTCATACATTGCTAGTTTAAGTTAGTTTGTGAAAGTTATTTATATATCAGACACTTTAAATTAATGAGAGATAGCACTCCATTAATAAATTAGGCCTGGAATTTTTTTCTTTTTTGCTTGAGGAAGATTGTCGCTGAGGTAACATCTCTGCCAATCTTTCTCCGTTTTTTGTATGTGGGATGCTGCCACAGCATGACTTGATGAGTGATGTGTAGGTCTGTGCCCAGAATATGAACCTGCGAACCCCAGGCTGCCGGGCCACTGAAGTGGAGCATGCGAACTTAACCACTATGACACTGGGCCGGCCCTTACATTTTTATTTTCTTTTGTGACATATCACTTATAATTATTTTCTCCCTTTTGTTTTTTCATTAGGACCTGAAGCTCACCTTCCAATACCCACTGGAAAACAAGTAGTGTGATTTGTGCTTAGTTTTCCTATAGGACCTTCCCTGTTATCTCTTGCTTCTCACCCCAACCCAAGGCAATTCCATCAGTGTCTCCCAAGCCAGTCCTTCCTTCTCACCTCATGACTCCATTTCCCATAGCAGCTTTCAAGTAACACTTGGCTGGGGGCTTTATGTTTACCAGAGGGGATACCCCTTCCTCCATATACCCTAAGCAATATAAGAAGGGACAAATGACAAGGATAATCCTAATATCTCTACTACCGACTATGTAATCTTATTTATATTTTACCTTCTTAAAGAGTACCTTAGAAAAGACAGTGGTAGGCTGATTTGTCAAGAATCCAAACAGAAAATGAAGCTATGGTGGTATCATGGCAGCAGAGGCAGGGCTTAAACAAAATGCACAGTCAGCACGTGGAGATCTGGACAGAGCAAGATTGTAATAGGACTGAAGATAAACAAAGACTTGTTTAGAAGCAGGATCTACAGACAGGGAAGACTGGGGTTTGGTAAGCAGGCAGAATCTGAGTGGAAATATGGAAAAGCAAACTCGAGCCAGGACTCTTCAGTCAGCACCATGAACAGCTCCCAGCGCCGCCTCTGAGCGCAGGTGTTCCCACTGATAGCTGCCTCTGGCAGCACAGTATGGACAGTGGTTGTTCTTGACCCAGTGACTACAGGCTTGCTAACGTGCCGGTAACAGTACCACACTCTGAAGTGAATTTGAAGTTGATCATAATTAGTGAAAGCTTCTTTGTGTGCACTTCAGAAGTACAATAATCAATATACTATAACTTGTGCAAAATTTGCAGTTTTGAAGTTGAACAATTGAGCTTGGCCTCAAGGACTGGAAAGGTATGATAATATCTTGTAGACCTCTATGGAAATTGGGGAGCAGTAAATCATTATGGTTAAGAGTGCAGGCATTTCTGGCTTTGAACATCAGCTTTGCTTAGTTATCTGAGTTACTTAATCTTTCCAAGGCACACTGTTTACATCATGAGCATACTCCATTTATAACACATGGATGGTAATAATAGTACTGACACTAGAGGGTTGTTGAGAGTGTTAGTATTTATTATAATAATAATAAAAATAACAACAATAATAATTGTAGTAGGATATGGTATTTACTATATCATATAATCCTACTTATTCTATCAGACTTTCCAAAACTGGCCACACCATCACACGGGCCTGAGGATCCTGGTGAATATCTTCAGTAAGCCAGGCTTATTTGTATGAAAGGCTTTGCAAAAGTGACTGGATACTACTTACATCAGAGAAGTGTGGTAAAGCCTCTATGCTTTGGCCTGTATGAAACCCACTGTTAAAATATTTTAAATACAAATTAAAAATCAGAACAGCAGATCTAGAGGTATAAATGTGCCTGGATCCTTGAGTGACCAAAGGTAAGATTGGCAGCTTCAACTTAGGGATGTTTACAGTGATCTCAGATTCTCTTCTTTTAGCCTTGGTTGCTTCTTAATCATGTAAGGAAATACCTTAAACAACCCTATTTGAGTCTACTGTACAGTAATACAGTAAAAGTATTTGAGCTGGGTGGAAATAGTAATCAGTTTGCTATAAAAACTCATATTTCAATAACTAGTTGTGTGTGACTATGGGGGTGGGGAGGAGAAATAGAGAGAGAAAGAGAGAGAGAATCATTTTCTTTTCTTGCTTATAAAGAACATGCGATTCACTGATGCTATTTCGGTACACACAATATACAGCCCATTACTTAAGGTGCAGGTACGCCTCAGATATCTCAGGGAGAAAGTATGGTATAGTGAAGAATTGTCAGGGTTGATTTGGAACCAGAATAGCTTAAGTTTGAATTTCAGAACAGAAGCTTACTTCATATTGGGCAAGTCACTGAACTTCCTTGAACCTCTGACCCCTCCTCAATAACATGCAGGTAACATTTATTTTGGGAGTTGTTATGAAAATTAGAGATGGCACATAGTAGGCATTCAATAAATAGCAGCTATCATTATTTTCATTAAATTAATGTACCAATTCAGCCAGTCATTTGCACCAAATTTGTTTATGTTAAAAATTCTCTTCTTTTGTGATTTTGCCAAAGGTTAAAATTATTTTTTAAAAGATCTTCTTTAATGATGGTTTAAACTTTTAAAGTTAAAATGTTTTTGGAATTTAGTTTATCTACTTTAAATATGTTAAAGTGCACATTTTCCAATTTTTTATGATGTTTTTAACTGAAATCTTAATAGCTGCTTTTAGACATTTTCATGAACAATATTCACACTTTATTGCTTTTTCAGATCACACAATAATACATATTTGTATGTTGTAATTGACAAGTCTACATGGCTGTTCAATTTAAACAGACTGTTCTTTTCATTAACTTTTACATTTTATGATTTATTATGTTTAAAATCAACTTCTCCATCATAGGGAAAACACATTTTCCTTGGTGGGATGAATCACTGTTGACTGATTCATCTCCCTCTCACGGCGGAAGCTTAGTCTAGTGGTTCAATCTGTGATGTGTGAGTCAGTTGTTCTGGTTCCATTCCCCTTTTGGCTCTTCAGTAGTTGATTAAATCCCTCGTTCAATGGAGATGGCACCTTCCAATGTGTTGCTCACAGGGGGACTGTCAGAAGTGATGCATTTTCACATGGGAGAGTGGGGAATGGGATGATGGGGAAAAGTGAGAACACATCAGTCCTCATTTAAAGCAACACATTTGGGATTCACCTTTTCCCCTGGATCAGTGTTGACTTCAGAGATTTAGTGGTAAATCAGAAGTGGTTGGATATTGGGACTTCAATTGCAGACCAGAGAAGATAATGACCTTAATAGGCAATGAGGATTGATTGCTAATCTGAAGATAGGAGGCCTATTACAGCTTTTGTTACAGTGGTATATATTTTTTAAACACCATTTAACTGAAGATTTTCTCAGTATGGTTTTATTTTCTGACAGTACAACAATAGCAAACATATTGTTGTACTTTATATTACTCAGTAAGCTTTTAGTTCTAAACAGGCTGTAGATTTTATGTTTAGCATACAGAGCAAGGAGAGCTTTAAGGCAAGCTGCAGTGGTGTCATGTCATTATACAGCTACTTGCAAAAGAATCCATAAAAAGAAGAGATTTTCTTTAAAGACACATCAATAGAATTACAAATTCAATATCAGAATAAGCTAGTCATCTATTTATTAAATAAGGATCTGCCAAAGCACTCTTCTAAGTTTCATGATTTGATTTGTTGTTTACTTAAATGTACAGGCAAAGTGTTAGGAGTCAGTTTGTGTACATCCACTTTTGTGTCATATTATTGTTTAATTTTTCTCCAACTCTGGGCCCCTTGGATGTTAAAATGAATATTTTTTTCTCATGGTATATCTGTGCTGTTTGTGGGGGCACTTTCATCAGAGCCTTGAATTTTTATTGTGTCCTAGTTTGCATTCCTCCGGAAGGAGACCCTAGAATAAGGACTTGAGCACAAGCAGTTTGAGAGATGATTTTAGGGAATAGGGGAAGGAGAAAGGGAGATAGAGAAGCGAGGGAAGCCAACAGTGTGTTATCAAGCAGGTTCCTGCAGTGTGCGACTGCAGCCCGATCTTACTGGGGGTCTCTGGGATATATGCAGAACGTGCCTTGGAGTTCTCCTCAGAGGGGCGAGGAAGCTGAGCTGTTTATTCCAGAGGTGGCTGAGGGCTACTTCCTGGGGCGTTAACTCTCTTACAGGTTGACCATGCCCAGGCAGAGCATGCTCCCATAGCTAGAAAAAACTCTCAGGCAGAGACACAGGTGTTCTAGCAGTCTTCAATCTTTAGAGGTGGCACCAAGGGGAGACGGGCAGGCATTGACACTGTTTATCACATACTCTTTCCTTCATGGTTATTTTTTTCTGGCAGAAATTTCTTCCAGGTCTCTGACAACACATCTATCTTGTTTCTTCCTTTGGAAATATTCCTGTATTGGCTTCTTATTCTCTCTCTTTTAAAAATAATTTGGCGAAATATACATAACATAAAATTTACCATATTAACCATTTTTAAGTGTACAGTTCAGTGGCATTAAGTATATTCACACTGCTGTGCAGCCATCATCATCATCCATCTTTAGAACTTTTTCATCTTCACAAATTGAAACTTTGTGTCCATTAAATAATAACTGCCCATTCCCCTCTCCTCAGCCCCTGGTAACCACTATTCTACTTTCTGTCTCTGTAAATGTTTCTGTTCTAAGAACCTGATATAAGTGGAATCATATATTTGTCCTTTTGTATCTGGCTTATTTTATTTAGCATAATGTCTTCAACTTTTATTCATGTTGTAGCATATATCAGAACTTCATTCCTTTTCAAGGTTGAATAATATTCCACTGTACGTATATGCCACATTTTATCTGTTCATTTGTTGATGGACCCTTGGATTGGTTTCACCTTTGGCTATTGTGAATAATGTTGCTGTGAACACTGGTGTACAAATATCTGTTCAAGTCCCTACTCTAAATTCTTTTGGCTATATACCTAGAAGTAGAATTGCTGAATCATATAGTAATGCTATGTTTAATTTTTGAGGAACCGCCATACTGTTTTCCACAGCAGCTGGACCACTTTACATTCCCAATAATGCACGAGTGTTTCGATTTCTCCACATCCTCATCAACACTTACTATTTTCTATATTTTTAAAATAATAGCCATCTTAATGGGTATGAAGTGTTATTTTCTCTGTTATAATTCACTTTAACCTTAATTTATCTCTGTTCTTTGAATATCTTTGGTGCAGAGCAAGGCACACTTTAAAATATTTATATAAAATTTAGTTGACCTAAAACATTCTTTTAGATAAACATCTACTTTTACTGCAAAATAGACCTGAGGCCTGCCACTGTAATAGTCTAATGGGGAAAGAGACATTAATAAAAAAATCACTGTGATGAATATATAATTGTAAACTAAGAAAAGTTCTGGGAAGAAATAAAAGCATGGTTTTAGGATAGCTTATTAAAAAATGGCCTGACCTAGTCAGGAGTCTTGGAAGTCTTCCTTAGGAAGTGATGTTTGGAGGCATCTAAAGATTGAAGAGGAGTTAACTGGACAAATATTGGGTAAGGGTTGTCATGGAGGAGTACTGTAGGCAGAGGGAACAGTTGTTTTATAATGGAGGAAAGGAGAACATACAATGAGAATATGCAGGAAATAGCACTAAATTCAAGATTGGAGAGCCAGAAAATGATTTATAGGAGGTGAAATATTGAGTTAATTTTTGAAGGAGAAGGAAGATTTCGCTAGGTAGAATTGGAGGAAGGCAGGCATTACACTCCAGGCAGAAGGGGCATTTTAGAAGCTTTATTCAGACTCTTTAGAAGTCTAGTTATCATTTGGTGTACGTATGAAGAAGGTAGCAGTGGTAGGCTAAAATGGAGAAGCAGGCAGAGGCCAGATGATGAAGGATGTCAAAGTCATGAAGAATCTAGACTTTTATCTGTGAACAATGGAGAGCTATTGAGGAAGTCATGGAGGAATATGACCAGATTTTCATTTTTGAAGTAACACTCTGCAGGAAATGTAAGAAATGAATTGGGAGTTAATTTGAGATTAGAAGTAGGGAAACAAATCAGGGGGATAGGGCAATTATTTTGATATTTCTATCAGGAGATGATGAGGACCTGGATTGGAGCTGTGATTGTGAGCAGGATGGAGTTTTGAGAGACAAAGTGGTAGAATGGCTTTGAGTGACCCATGGGATATGGAAGAGGAGGGAGAGAAAAATAGAATAATGTAAGTTTTCTGGCTTGGGTAATTGGAAGGACTGGAAACGTGGAGTAAGTGTGGCCTTATTTCCCCCTCCTTTTGAATGTAGAGGAGGAAATGGAGACAAAGGATTTCAGTTTGGACATATTGACTATAAGGTGGTGAAGGCTATATATGATTTTTTTCTCTTCTCCTCCTCTCAAGGCTAACTCCTTCTTACACTTTGTGTGTCAACTTGAAAGTTACTTCCTCAAAGAGGCTTTCCCCCTCCCTGAGTAAGTTAGGTGCTCTCCTCGCACTCCTTCTAAGCCTGTTGAACCTCAGTGCTCTCCTTAGTGCTTGTCTTCCTGGCATGATCCATGAGGACAGGGACCATGCCTGTCTTATTCCCTTCTGTGTATCTAGTGTCTAGCAGGATACTTGGCACATGGGAGGTACTTAAGTAATATATGTAGATTGATTGATTGAATAAATGAATAAAGAAGATTGTTCAGGAAATGAGCACAGTGAGAAGAAACCTGAGAGTCAAATCAAGGGAAAGATGAAATACGATGAGCATTTAAAGTGTCCTTTAAGAGCCAGTTATTGATCTTGACACTAATGTTTGTTGTATTTCCTTCTGTCTTTTTTTCAGTATGTAGCTAAAAAAAAATTCAACATAGTTATCATTCCAGATATACAAAATTTATTTTCTTTCTCACTTAATATTTTAACACTAGCATTTTCCTCATTATTGAAATGTCTTTGTTTTTTACTTAGACTTTATTTTTTTGTAGGTTAGGTGGTAAGTTTGTAGGTACTCATTTGCTATATCACAGTGTATTTTATTCATACAGGGATGATTTCAGAATTCCTATCACCCTGGTCCTGATGCACTTGCTCATTCACATGGGCATACAATCATTTAACAATGTGAGGTTATATATAAGATTTGGATGCTGACCTCATAGAGCTCATCATAGGATGGAAGAGACAGACGTGCACACAATTAATTATGAAAAGAAAGTAATAAGTACTCTAACAGGTCTGTGCTCAGTACTATGAGCCTGTAGGGAGGGAGCACGCTATAAAAGTTCACTAAAGCTAACTGCCTGCTTCAGGATGATATTTTAAATTAAATGCAATTGTGTTCTCTTCTTAATTTTGTAGAACACAAAAACTCTATTTTTGGATTATTTTTCTTTTCAAGCTTTAGATCACCTGTTTGCTTACTTCTATGCTTAGAGGGAAGAGAAACAGGCATTTATTAATTATTTGATATGTACCTGGCACCGTGCTAGGTGAAATTATTCATATTTACTTTAATCTTCATGCTTTCCTTCAAAATAGCTGTAGTTATCCTTATTTGACAGAAGAGAAAATTGAGGCTCAGAAAAGTTAAATTATCTCCCCTTGATCACATGAGTCGTAAGTAAGGAATTCAGGGAATTAGTATTCAAATCAAGGTCTGCCTAATACCAAAGACCTTGAGCTTTTATTATATTCTAAATATGTAACTCAGTCTGATTCTTAAAGAAAACTAGGACCTTGAAAAGACACTTTTTTGTACGTATAACATCTATGTCTCTATATCATATTTCCATACTGTGTTGTAATATGTTATAGTGCCCAATAAAGTTTTATTTGATTTTCCATGCTAATATGGAAATGTTATGACACAGAAAATGACATTCGGAGATAACCTCATACTTTCTTTTTACCAATAGTTTTACCCTATTCCCCTCCTCTCTGGTTAAGACTTTCCCCAGATCTATTAAATAGGAGAAAAACAACTAACTTCTTTGAGTCCCAGTTCTCTTAAATGCCTTGCGGTAGCAGTAATGATAGACAGTGAATCCCCCTAAAAAATTACTGGTGAAAGGAAGGAAGAACACAGCTATAGGTGAGTAGTGATCTTCAGTTGTTTTCCATATGTACATCTCATCTCCCAGCCAGAGCAGCACTCCTCAGGCAGTGCTCTCTCTCTCTCTTCCTCTCTTCTCTCCTCTGCAGCTTCTCACCAGAGTACTAGGTACAGAGTAAGCCATGATAAATATGTGTTCAGTTGACAGGAGCAGGAGCCAGGGGCTGAGCTGATCTCACACTGTAATGTCAGCTGCTGAATAATTGAGTGTGGTCTGTGTGATTAATGTATTTATGTATTCAACTTGTATTAGTAATATCCTCCCTGCCATCTTTTCACCCTATGCCCCTCATCCCTCGGCCATGCATTTGTAGAAAGGCATTCTATAAAGTGTGCTTGTTAATAAAATAAGCAAGAGGAGCCATGTGCTGGGATAAAGGTGTTAAGGAATTATTTATTTGAAAATGTTTAAACAATTCATGTAAGTGTTCTGTTTCACATGTATACACAGAATGTAGATACAGCCACTCAACAATTTCTCTGTAGCAATATGTGAGATTGAAAAATGATGTATTCATGAGATAGTGACTTTACTAAAGCAGCCAAGGCTAGGTTTTTTTTTTTTTTTTAATGTTTCTTAGGAATGTAACACACAATGTAGTTTTAAAAAGCCTCTATTCAAGGTCATAAATGATGTTTTATTTCATAGAAATGCATCGTATGAAGCAATAAGCAATGATTGCTATTACCTAAAATAATCCAAGCTGAAAAACAACACTAGAGGAAACTATAAGTAACTGTTCTTTAGTTACCAGGAAGAGAGACAAAACATTTTCTGGATGACTTTTCTATCCTTTTTTTTTTAAAAGCCACTTTATTGAGATATGATTGGCATGCAAAGAGCTGTACATATTTAATGTATACAACTCAATGAGTTTGAGGATATGTAAATACCCATGAAACCATCACCACCATCAAGACCATAAACATATCCATCACCTCCCAGTTTCCTCCTGCCTCCTTTATTATTATCATTTTTTTTGTGTGTATGGTAAGAACACTTACATAAGATCTACCCTTTCAGCAAATTTTAATCTTCAATATTTTCAAATCTAGGCAGTGGGAGCAAAGGTAGAGGCAATTAAGATTGTTCAGTTTTTACATGCACACCAATGTAGAAAGGATATTGTTGGTCAGGTCTACTTAGGTTTAGCTATGTTAGGTACAACAATACCTGACAGGATTCTTAAGGCAGTACCTTTTAGCAAAAGGAGTTGTATGAGAATTACTTGATTCACACGATTAGTGGGGGGATATAACTAATGTTTACAAAGTGGACATAGGTATCAACATGTCTTTTACTTACATTGTGAGCTTTCTAGACCATCAAAACCTTTTTCATATGGAAAGTTGGCATCTCTCTATTGGCCAGAAGTAGCCAGTCATGCTTAATGAAGCACATGTTGTTTTGTCGGCTCAGTTCTCTGGAGTCCTGCTTTATCCTGATTTCTAGATCCATTCCACAATGTCTTGATCTATTTCTTCAGAAACTCTGGCTGTTGGCCTCTAGAAAATTGTGGTTCTTGTTGCTAGGCAAATTGTAGGAACTTTAATATTTTCACTGTAGACTCTTTTGGGTCAAACCCAGGGCTTTGCTAGTTGTTAAAGACCTTACACTTTTGGGGTTATAGTGGGGGCTGTCCTTGTCCTTGCTGGTAGCTTTCTACCCTCAGCTGTCTGCTGTGTCCTCTGTCTGTGCACCTTGTGGAATTGGAGAGGTAGTATTTAATTCTCATGGAAAACCAATCATTTTTGCAAGGAAAGTTTTGCTGGAAGCATCGCATAGAAGACTAACTCCTTCAGGAAACACTTCTGACATAGCCTGGTACCTGGGAACAGAGACTCGTAGGTTTATTTACTGTCAAGCAATTCATAGCTATAGCTATGATATGCTTCTAGGATCAAAGGGCCTTCGATCATGCTTTTATTTTAAGCAATATCAGTCAATTGCTAACTACCATGTGTGAATTACACTTTCATTCAGATGTGTTTTATTTAATCTTGTTTATTCTTTCAATTTTAGGATTATAGGTCTAAAGGATTCCTTTTATTTATTTTTTTGGTTACTTCTAGCTCTTTTTTGCAATTTCATTGTTCAACTCAGTATTGAACGGAGATGGACACCTGACCCAAAGCCACTCAATGCATTGAGCTGCTAATGGGCAGTCAGATTTTCCTTCCGGGAATTTGAATGATGAGGGATCCAGACCAGTCATTTGGCGGTGACCTATGGCTCTATATATGGCCATGAAGACTTCAGGCTAGTGGCCTTGTTGGAACTTTGATTGGCTTGACTTTGGTCAAATTCTAACTCTAAACAATCATATGACCAGAAGGGTCTGATACTATGACTGGTACATTAAGGGAGTCATTTCTGCACCAGAAAATGGGGAACAGAAAGCAATAATAAATGTCTCCTCATATTTGCTAATATTTGAGAATTTGCTGTATTATTTACCTGTTTCACTATCTCACTGACTTTTCTTCCCTCTGCTAAATGTTGTGAGCCTAAGAGGCTAAGATTATTTGGATAAGTAAGTAACCTTGGTTATCTAGATACAAGAATCATATGCTCATGCTTAGAAAAATTATAAAGAGGTCTCGAGGTAGGCTAGTTTTAGAACATGCTTAGAAAGAAACTGGACTTGGGGTGGTGGCTATACATGGCATTGTAAGACATTTGCTAAATGTCTTACATTGTAAGACAATTTGCTAAACTCATCTATTGCTCAAGAGAAATGAACTGCAAGACAATGAACAAGCAGTCGGAGTCCTTGAAAGAGCAGGGAGTAGTCCTGTGGAAAAGGAACACCAGGCCAGTTTGAAAGAATGTCATGGGTAGATCACCACTTTTGTTTCATATGTAGATAGTTGGTGGTCTGGCATCCTGTTACTCAGAGAAGAAGGTAAACTCCAGAGGAGTGGGATGCCTCTATTCCCCTAAAAACATGAAGACTTTATTCCTGGAGGCTCTGAACTTAAGTATGGTTAGGTTAAGTAGAGGCAGTAAAACAAAAGCCAGTTGAGACAGCCTCAAAGGGTAGAATTATCTTTTCTATAGGGGAAAATTATGACTGCTACTTATTGTGTGCCAGTATGTGCTGGAAATGGTATTAAGTAATTTAAGATTATTTCTATTCTTATAGTAAACATGAACATAGGTATTATTATTTCTATTTTACAGATGAGGAAATTAATGCTTAGAGAGATTGTCTCATTATTTGCTAGTAAGTGAGATGAAAACCCAGGCCTTCTGATTCCAATGTCAGTCCTGAAAGAACCCTGCTTTGTCATACTCCAGGGAGTTTCTTATATTTTTCAGTAAAACCCAGAACAGAGAGTAGATCATTTACACTTCATTTTTGGACAAATGGAAAAGTGACTGAGACCTTAGATATATCCTAAAACAAACAAACAATAAGAGAAACCCCAAAATACCATATTCTGACCAACTTTCATAACATCTGATTTCGTGATGCTACACTTCAAACCAAAACACTCAGTGAGGGGCCAGCCCGGTGGCACAGCGGTTAAGTTTGCGTGCTCCGCGTTGGTGGCCTGAGGTTCACAGGTTCGGATCCCTGGCTTGGACAGAAGCACCGCTTGTCAAGCCATGCTGTGGCAGCATCCCATACAAAGTAGAGGAAGATGGGCACGGATGTTAGCCCAGGGCCAGTCTTCCTCAGCAAAAAGAGGAGGATTGGCAATGGATGTTAGCTCAGGGCTAATCTTCCTCACACACACACACACACACACACACACACACACACACACACACACAAAGAAACACCAAGAAAACACTCAATGAGTCCCTTATAGGAGGAAATCTATACTATTTAGATTGGCATTCAAAGCTCCTGGCCCGAGTGGTCTCTGAAATTCTCAGTATGAACCAGTCTTATCTTTCTAGACTCCTCCCACTAGAAAACTCATCTTGCCCTGCATCCAGACCTGTCATCCTGCTTTTCTCTTTCCTTTTGCTCACCACCAGCCATCACTGCAGCCTCTACCACTGTCTGTGTGAAACAATCCTCATTTGCTTCATTCCTTGAATTTTTGTTATGTTTTTAGTCTTTATTTCTTAAATGGCTAAACATATTATAGCCTAATGTAATTACTTAAGAATCTCTACTAGAGTCTGTGTATCTGAAAGTAGGGAGCATGTCTTAAATGTCTTTCCTTATACATGGCCACTCAAATATTTTATTCAATGATGATTATAAGCAAGTTAACAGATTCTCACTTGATATGATGATTGGTAATAGTAATACGAATAGCTCCCACTTATTGAGTATGTATTATGTGCTTGACAGTGTTAGCTATTTTATATAAATCATTTATTTCTCAATCTATATACTCTTCCTGGGTAGGAAGGAGTTGAAGTAGCTGGCCTGTGACTTTGTCTTCCCTGATTACTAGGAAAACTCTCCTGGGAAGAAAAAGAGAAGGCAGGTGACACAGTATGATCTCCTTGTAAACATAAAAATATAAACCTCCAGGCAAATAGACTAGTGATATTTTCTAGGAGGATAGTCCTAATCTATGGATGCCTTGAAGAGGATATCCCTGGTTGAGGGTTGCTTATGGTGACAAACCAACAATCTATGGATTTATGAGGCATGACTCCCTGGTGAATGTCATGTATGTCATACAACTATCTAGGAATATAAAATGGATGTTTCATAACTTAAACGCTCCCCACTATGTGGGGTTTCCTTAGAGATCTCATCTATTATTCTGAGCCAGAGGGCACGTGTCCAAAGTAGGAAGGAAGAACCTAGGGAACCAGACAGTGTCTCATACTTTCCTTGCTTTGCCTCTGCCTCTTAATTGTTTGCATCTCCTGGAACCTGTGAATGAATATGTTACATTACATGGCAAAGGGGAATTAAGATTGAAGATAGAATAAAGATGGCTAATCAGCTGACCTTAAAATAGGGAGATTATCCTGGATTATCCAGGTGGGCCCAATGTAATCACAAGGGTCCTTAAATGTGGAAGAGGAGGACGCAGAGTCAGTGTCAGAGTGATACCATGTGAGGAAGACTTGACCAACCATTGCTGGCTTTGAAGATAGAAGTGGCCACAAGAAAAGGAATGCAGGCAGTCTCCAGAAGCTGGAAAAGGCAAGAAAATGATTCTTCCTGGAGCTTCCATAAGGAATGAAGCCCTGACAACACCTTGAATTTAGTCTAGTGAGACCCACTTCAGATTTCTGATCTCCAGAACTGCAAGATGAATTTGTTTTGTCTTAAGTCACTGAGTTTGTGGTGATTTGTTGTAAAAGCAATTGAAAACTAGTACAACAGGATATATCCTATCTGTCTCCATTTGAAGATGACTTGCCCCAGCTGATATGACTATTAAGTTGCACAGCCAACCTTTAAAGCCAGGTTCATCTGACTCCAAAATCTGTGCTCTTCTGCTCTATTTCAGGAGCTCTGTTATTACTGAAGGATTCTCCTGTGGAATTTTCTCTTGGATGATAGCTTCAGTCTTTGGTTTTCTGTTTTTATTTATAACACTATCTTCTGTTGCATTCACGTTTGTTTGCCTAGTGGGAGAAATTGTTTCTACCCACTGTCATGCCTAGCAGAGAGTTTTCCTCAGGTTTTTGGATGGGGCTTAAAAAGTAGAATTAAGATCACGCTGAATATTAATTTGAGCAGTTGGGGTAAGAGTGATTCTGACTCAGAAGTCATATAAATTAAAAATATTTGCAAGTCTTTGAGAAAGAAAAGTGTCTTAACTGCCTAAGTCAAATAAAGTTAAACTTAAGTTATACAAACATACTAGTTTGGTATGGTATGGTTTTAAATAGTGTCTTATGTCAAGAATAAATTTTAATGTTTGTGAGATTAGGTCAGAAGCATTTGGAGTCAGAAAAACTTTTGTTTAAACTCAAGCTTCTGCTTATTTGTGTGGTACTGGAATATTTATCCCTGAACTTTAATTTCCTGATTTTTAAAATGGGGATAACATAACTAAGGTTCAAATGAGAATTCATGTGGAGCACACTGTAATCTATAAAACACTATACAAATATAAGGTGTAATAATTATTGTTATGAGATTTGAGAGAGGATGTATGAGTCTATTTGAATGCAATTCACTTGCTGTATGAAAAGTTTGGCTGATTATCATACCCTTAAGGAATTACTACTGTCAGTTTTGTTTGAACAATTACTGGCTGATAAGGAAAAATTACGAATCAATTTCAATAATACACATTATTATTAGCTTTCCCAAACTAATTTGGAGCACAAAGGTCCCTCAGTGTTCAGAACTCATAACATTTATTGTTTATAACAGACGTTCACAAACTTGACTACACATCAAAATCACAGGGAGAAATTAAAAAGAACATCCTGGGCCCTAGGCTGACATACTCTGATTCCTTGTTTGTTTGTTTATTTAATTTCTGATAATTCTGATTACTATCCAAGTTTGGACACCACTAGTACATGCCAATCTTTTGATAGTCAATAGCCTTATTTAACTTGTTCTAATAGGTAACCTTGCATGTTTTTAAAAATTTTCTCAGTTATGTTGTGAGCTTTGTGTCTCCACATAAGTGGCTTGCACTGAATATTATTGCTGATGATGTTTACATAGGGAAAATTACTGGATGGCTCACAGGCCACAAGTAGTGGTTTATATTTCAATTATTTGGAGAGATAATAGAAAGTTTTTAATTATTCATAACACATGCTTAGAAAACTTGGAACTTAAAAAAACCATAGAAATGATCTTCTTCAATCTCTCTTTTTTTCCCCTTTCCCAAATAAAAAAACTTAGGGCAAGAGAAATTAAAAGGTCCATCTAAGGTGTTTATACCAGCCATCCAGAGTGAGAATTCCCAGGTCTGGCCTTTTTCCTCTATTCATGGTAATTGTAGAAGACATAATTGAAATTCACAAATAGTCAAATCCCTAATCTTAGCAGGAATTCAATCTTCTCTCTTTTGCTAGAATTCGTAATATGTGGCAAAATGTACAGACTATAATTTATTTTTTGTGTTGAATAGTATATGGTTGATGTGCTAAGCAGACGTCTACAAAATTTGAGAAGTAAAGGAAAAACCATCTGAATCAACAAGAGTGTTTGTACCCTCAATTATTTCTTTGTTGTTTTTTCTGCTCACCCATGTATTACCCAGCATGGAAATCCCTGCAATATTAATGTCCTCCAACATCATTAATGGTACTGATTCAAAATAAAGTGAATAAATTGGACATTAAAATGCATAATAAAAATCACATACAGAGGCAAAAGAAAATTTCAACCTTGCTAAATAATGAAGTACTTTTCTGCTTGAGGTTTCATTCATCCAGATGTAGGAAGAAATTCCTCTAAGTTTTTGAAAGGTAGACTGGTTATGTTTCAGGAACTAAACATTTCAGGAAGAAGTTTCCATTTATTCTAAACTCCTGTTTTGTGTGCTTCTGAAGTAGCATAAATGATCTATTTTTTGTTATTCCTACAAAACTCTACACTTTTTAAGACATAGATTGTATCTTATTCATCTTTGACCTTCTAGCACCTACTTCATGGTTGACTGTCAAGAAATATCTGTTCAATTGAACTGATAAGGAAAGAAAACAAAAACCTTGAGAACCAGAGTTAAATAATACTTTTCCAACTTCAAAGCTATTTTTATTTCCAGCAATATTGCAGTGAAAACCTTTTTGTACTAAAATTTGTATAGAAATTTGTTTCTTTGCTTTTTGATCAGATTAATTTTGATTTGGCTTTTCAACAATGAAATATGTAATAATCAAGAGATGCTAATGTTTTGAGTTTTAAGAATTAGAGATTAGATCATTATTTGAAAGAGGTGTATTAAAAACCAGACTGCTAAAATGTAATAATTAGGGAGGGGTAAAATTCACTCTTTTAATCAATACCATGCACTGTCCTAGGTAATGAGGATACAAGAGTAAACAAAAAGAGTTCTAAGTCCGTACCCTCCCCAAGGGGAAGATAGAAGAAGGGCACACATATACTATCAAGTGGTACGTGTTAGGAAGAAAAACAACTGAGTAAAGGGATAAAGGATGATGGGGGAAGGGTGCTCCATTTTGTAAAGTGGTCCCAAGACTTCTCCGAGGAAGTCATATTTAAATCAGCTAAGCACTAAATTACTCAGCATAAGTAATTTTGGGGGTAGTGTACACAGTTAAGTTGTTGACCCCTCACTTTTGTAAGTCTAGAATAACTGAATATTTTTAAAAGTGGAAGACAATTTAAAGCACTTCTCTATTTATTACAAGTCCTCCCATTTAGGCCCGGTTTGAACAAAGATTGCTCAGATCACACAGATTTTTGGTGACTTGCAACTAAAATCTGGTTTCTCAGTCCCCAGGCCAATGATCTTTCCACAATTCCAAGCTCTTCTCCATCAGTTTGCATGGGAAACCTCTTGAAGGGGGATAAAGTTATGCAGTTTTTCCTGGGAGGATGTATGAAATAAGGGAGGGACAATATCATTCCTTTGCAGAGACAGTGAGGAGAGATTATATCATGGAAAAATTCTGTTTATTTGAGCATCAGGTGTGTTTTCTTAGCACAAGCTAGTAGAGCAAGTTTTTTTTTTTTTTTTTACTAGCTGTTTCCTTGAGTTGTTGCCTAGTCATTAGCACCATGGAGCCCCTAAATACTGAGCTTCGAAAAATTCTCTTCATTTACTCTACCCTTGCAGAATGAATGGCTCTGCATCTCAGGCCATTCATCTTTGCTTTTAAGAACATTTAGCTGTTGATAAAAAAAGAAAAAAGAAAAAAAATGATCATGAAACCCAGCAAAGGCCATCATTCAACCAGAGGCTCAGCTGGTTCATATTATCTTAATCGCTCCTCTTCTAATCTTCAGATTTCAATGTACGTGGCACATATGAATCCATGACAACTAATAGGGTAAATCAGACATTTTCACTGCACCACCAATTTACTTCAATTTCTTTGAATGTCATCAATACCAACGTATCATTAAAAGAAAAAAATTAATGCACTCTTAGTCTGTTCGGGCTGCTATAACAAAAATATCATACACTGGGTGGTTTATATAAACATTTATTTTTCACAGTTCTGGAGGCTGGGAAGTCCAAGAGAAGGTGCTGGTAGATTCGATGTCTGATAAGAACCCACTTCCTGGTTCATAGCCGGTCATCTCTCCCTATGTCCTCACATGGCAGAAAGGGCAAGGGAGCAATCTGGGGTCTCATTTATAAGGGCACTAATCCCATTCATGAGGCTTCACCCTCATGACCTACCTGATGATCTTCCAGACCCACCTCCTAATACCATCACATTGGAGAATAGGCTTCAACATACGAATCTGGGGGGACACAAACATTCAGTCTATAGAACACTTGAATAATTTTTGGATCTTATTTGAAAGGTTTGTTAAATCAGAACTAATGAGATCTTGATGATGTAGTTCTTGTCCGCTAAAGTGTCCATAAAAGCATATTTTAATAACTTTACCTATCAGCTATTTAGTATCTAAAAACAATCTACTAGGAAAAAAGAGGACAAGAAATTTTCTCGAAATTGCTTTTGCACAGCAAATATGTTGTTTTACTTTACCCTGTACATTTATTTCACATGGCTCCACACTGTTTTTGTAATAAGCATCTGCTTTTTAAAAAACTAAAAGTCAATATAGTATAGTTATTAATAACATGGTTTCTGGTGCCAGATTATTCAAATCCCAGTTCTGTTGTATCCTAGCTGTTTGACCTTGGGTAAATATCTCAAGTTCTCTGTGCTTCAATTTTATCCATAAAATGGAGGTAACATCAGTATTTATTTTGTACAAGTGTTATAGAGATACAAGAAATTAATATATGTGAAGACTTTAGAGCAGGGCCAATAGAAATATTCTCAATGAATATTGGCTATTTTTATTATGTTTGTTTGGGGTTGTTAGTGAGCTTGCTGTGGGAGGAGAGGACTGGAGTAAAGCTGCCAATTAAGCAACCTTTATCTGGCCACTGTCTGTGCCAGATGAAGATCAAAATCTGTAGGGTGGCCTTTGAGGGAAAATTTGGGACTGGATATGGAAAACAAAACTGAGTATTTTGACCTAGGTAAAAGTGGGACTGGAGAAGGAAGTGAGGACAAAGTGGGAACAGATGAGTATAGTCTCATGTGAGTAAAACACATTAATTGGAGTGAATCTTCTAGATGGATTCTTTAATATTAATTGATACCAAATTACTCCATAAATATAATTTTAAACTTTCTTATCTGCCCTCCAATGTGTGATGCATTACATATGCCATAGTAAGGAAATTGATCTTTTTTTTGCAAAAAGAATTTGGGATTTTGTGCACTGCCAAGCCGTAGGGATTTATATATTTGAGATATGGATATATTAAGGAAAAGAGCTATGGTGCACTTTCGGTAATGTGGTTTTAATTATTGTAAAATGCCCTTCTAATAAGACAGAAGATACTTTTAAAGGTTTTACCTGAATATGGAATATAAAAAGATTCATGGGTATGGTAGTTTTCAGAAGTGCTGCAACTCGTTGGAAAAACACCTAAGTAGAATGTCCTTTTTTACCCCGAAACATAATTCAACTCAGGTTTCGTTTATTTGCTACTGACTCTCATGGTTCTTTTTTAGTGAGGCAAATTAAAAATGTGTGTGTATCCTAAAAATTATTTACCTGGCTATTTTGATTATATGTCTTCAGAAAGGCATTTAACATTCTATGTGGACCACTGAAACTCAGAATTTTGTTGGTCACAATCTATTGCACTTTTCTCGAATAGGCCTGTGTGTCATGTGGTCATAATTGTTCTTTGACATTTCACATTTTTTTTGCCTAAAACCAAATTACAAAAAAACTCATAAGATAGAAATATAAAAATCAGATATATTTTTTTGAATATCCCTTTTTTTGTTAATTGCATCTCATGGAAAGGAGATACGGGCTATGCTTTCTCATTAATTATTTAGATTTGGGATATTAAATAAGAATGACACTTGCAAAGAAAATAATTAATGTAATTGTAAGAGTAATTTTGATGGATATGGGATTGAATGAATAGAGGCCAAATGAAAGACAGAAATCTTGGTAGTAAAGTTTAAAGTAGATAAAGAAACTTGGAAGATCTTTTATCTGCATATGTGTTAAAAGCAGGCCATAATACCTTGATGTCACCAAGGTCTTGTTACTTTGGAAACCAGGTATAGTCCATGGTTTCTTTTTCTCTTGAAGATAGCTTCATGGAGTTGTAGATCAGGAAGAGGCCTGTTAAGTATCTCATCTATCAGTCATCTCCTAGAGGCACTGTATTAGAAATTCTCTCAGAAAACAGAGCCTCTATTATGCTAAAGGTAGAACTTTCCAAATGTGACGCTTAGTAGCTTTTTCTTGTATCTTGTGACTCAAAATGTGGGCAGTTTTCTCGTGTTAGCATTCTGTTATTCAAGTCGTCCTCTCTTTTTCAATTTTCACGGGAAATGGAAAACAGTTTGATATCCTTTTCTAAATTCATGGAGTTACTGCTGACCTTCTGTCTTCTTAAAATCTCCATAGATACTGTAGTTCACTGACCCTCATGAATACTCACGCCTCTCAGGACTTTGGGATTTGGAGAAAGGCAGCTGTGCCAGGTCGTCTGGTTAGAAGTAAATACATGCACATAATCTGCGGATACTCAGTAGAGTTCAGAGATGTTTATAAAGCTCTATCACAACAAACTGTGGCTTTTACATTTGAAGTACAGACCTGCAGACGCATTTCCTGAAAATATAGTGCAGCTAAGGAACTTAAAAATCTATGCCTTATCGCATGTGGAGATAGAGATAAATGTTATATCTTCAGGAACTAGAATTGTTAAGGTTAATACAACTAAGATATGTAAAACTTGTCTACACAGTAGCTAAGAGGTAATGTTATTTGCAGTAAATTTGTCAACATGTAGGCCATGATGCACCACTGGATTGAGTCTTAACTCCAATAATAGCTTGGCCTAGATGGAGTCGAGATTGTGTATTACACTGATTCTTGATGAAAAAGAGACTCTAAACATTCTCAGACTTCTCGTTTGCTTCTATAAACTCTTTTGTTGTAATGGCATGCATTGAAAGGAAAAGTCACCAGAGTTGTTGGACTCCTTTTAATGAAGTAATGAAATGGCCCATTTTCTTTCCCTTTCCCCTTAAGTTGTGTGAATGTGGGTGGGTGGGGGTAATCAGTGGGTTCTCAAATAAGGTGATACTAACCCCCAAGGAGCATTTTATTTGTCACAATGACTTGGGATGTACTGGCATTCACTAGTTGCCAGTCGGGGTTGGGAAACATCCTGGAATGCACCGGACTGTTTTACACAGTGAAGAACTGTCCTGCCTGAAAAGCCAGAGATCAGGATCCTGCTTTGAGGAAGCTGAAGATAATTCTCTAGGGTCTCTGCCAGTTCCATACCCAAATTACACAATTGGTAAGAACAATAGTAGATTAAATAAAAGAGCAAGTTGAATGAATTCAAAACCACAAACAAAAAGAAACACTTCAAATTTTTACAAAAAGCTTGAAGGAAAGGTAGTCTATATGCTTATTTACTAGGAAGGGAAACTGTTCTTTAGTGATGTTTCTGTAGCAGCCATTTTCCCAAATGCAATCACATACATTTTATTGAGAAATTGTTCAGTTTAGGTGTTGCTATCACTCTTTAGCCAATAATGAACCTGAAACTTAGGGAGGGTGAGCAACTTGTCTAAGATCAGACTATAAGTGGCAGAACCAAAATGTTAATTTGAACCCATCTGGCTCCAAACCTGAGGCTCTTTCCCCACCTTATGCTCACTTGAAAATGGAAAATGGAAAGATGAGGGTAGAAAAGTACATGCATATCAGTGATCAGCAGTTACGAACTTTCTTCCAGTCCCTGAATATATAACACTCTTTTGCCTCCAAGCCTTTGCAAAGGCTGCATCCTTCTTTCTGAACTCCTCCTCCACACCTGGCCAACTTCTTTATCCTCAGGTCTTGCTTATGCTTTGCTTCCTCTGGGAAGCTTCCCAGACCACATGGAACCTATTTCAGGAGCCCTGCTTTGTGCTCCAGTGGCCCCCTGCACTTCCTCGATCGTATACTCTCACACTTTAGTGCTGCTGCTTGATTGACTTCCATGCTGGAGATAAGCTTCAGGAGGACAGGGATGCCCCTTTCCACAATTTCTAGCACATTTTGCACCTTACTAAATATTTGTTGAATGAAGGGATGAAAAAAAGTGAATGTAGCCATTTATTTTAAGAAACAAAGTAATATTAATGATGAACATTTTGAATATTTGTTCTGTAACATTAGGATATAATTCATTTTATGTAAATATACAATTTTTATATTACATTTATTCTTTATAGTGTACATTTGTAAAATCCATTCCTCCTACTTATGTTTTCTTTCACTTGTACTTTTACTATTTGATATCTTTGTTTTATGCCTCTTTGTATTTGTTTTTGTTCTTTAGACATGTTGTGTATAAGAGTTAAACATATGAAGCTAATATATCGTGGAGGGCAGAATAGCAGAAGAGCAAGAGCATAGACCGTGGAGCCAGGAGCCTGAGGTTGAGAATCTTGGTTCCACCAGTTACGAGCTGCACGGCTTTTCGCAAGTCACTGGCCTTTCTTCATATGTAAAAAATAAGGAACTAGGACCTCTTGTCCTTTATGAGTGTTTTGAATTATTAAATGAGATAATACATGTAATATATATCATATAAGTAAAACACTTAAGGGGCTTGAGAAAAAGTGCCATATAGTATAAGTGCAATTGTTATTTTTATTTTTTTCTTTAATTAGGACTTTTTAGGTTTTTTTTTTGAAAATGTACATTATGAGAAAGAGGGAAATGATTATACTTATTTCCATTCAAAGGAAATTTAAATAAAGCAATTTTGATTCACAAAACCCAAGGTGATTTATGCCAATCACTACTAGTGCAAAGAAGCAGAAAACATGCTGGTTGTCCTAGGATGAACTTAGGAGGGGAACATGCTAGAAGAGGACATCAGCCATCTGGTGCCATTTCCTTACCACAGTACAGCTTTGCTCTCACCCACCTCCTTTGTGCTCTAACTGTCAAATGTAGGCTCTTCCATTACTTCTTGTTGAAACTGTGAGGTTGAAGGTTGGTAAGCCTAACTAAAAGCAGGTCACTGGGGCTAATTTTAGTGATGGATTTTTGCAGTATGGCTGTATTCAACTTTAATACTCTGAGGAAGTTCCTGAACATTCCTAACGGTAACTCAACAAATGGCTTATATACACTGAAGGATTTAATGCATCACCAAAGCCATTCTCTTTTCTCAGTACTAGACCTAAATTAGGCCTCACAAAAACTAGTTTGACACACATCCAGAACCGAAAATTTAATGTTTCTCACTATTGTTTTAATGTATGGATCACTGTGTATCTCCAGATTGCAACAATTAATAGATGACAGTTATACTATCGTCCTCAATACCATTTCCTGTTATCCTTGGCTTCCCATGCAACTCCCACAAGGACCTGTTTTGAATCATAGCAATAAATCCTAGTTATTCAAGTGTGTATAAAGATTTCCTGAAATGTGAAATACTGGATTAAAAACATGTATATGTTTTTGTATAATTTCTGTCAGACTATAGATGATCTGAGAGGCAAAAAATTTTAGGCTAAGGAGTATTATATTTTTCTCACTTCCGGAAGTCTAGAGAGTTTATATTTTTGTTGTTTGCTAAACTGTGAATAGTCTAAATTGCTATTTTATTATGCTGTAATGTTAAAAGAAAGCTAAGAAAGTCAAAATTATTCAAGACACTGTGTGACAGATTTTGATGCTATGTGACAACAACCAAATCTTACAAGAAAGCCAACATGGTAGGACTAATGACATTCTCCCTTTTTTATTGAGAGAGCTTATTTGCTCCATGGGAGAGCATCTTATATCCTTAAATGGTATGCATATGTGGAAATAAATCAGAAGAAAATGTTCTTTGAAAAGTGACTCATATTGGTAGCAAATACTGGTTGGGTTTTGCTTTAATGCTTACCGAATCAATGTCATTATAAGGCTATATTCATTGGTAATTATCTGGTGGTTATATTTGAGTACTCTTGCTAATTGGGAATTGAGTAAATAAAGTGGGGAAAGATATCTGTGTTCTATATGTGTCTGTGACTGTGTTTTGTGACATCATACATATGCTGAGACTCAGGTGTAGCAGATGCTATGGCTGTCCCATTTGGTCATAACAATTCCAGGAATGTATTGGAACACCTCTTTGCTCCTCAGTGGTTAAGGAGAACTACAACTAAATTAAAAAGGCTGAGAGAAGAAAGGGAGATAGGTATATATTTATAGAGTTAAATTAACCCCTTATTTACTATTTCTGGATCTCTCAATTTCTTCTTATGACTTTGAATTACCATCTGGTGTCATTTTCTTATTCTAATACAACTTTGTTTTTACCAGTCTCTTGTGCTGTTATTGTCAAAAGATACTAAAGAGTATCTTGACTATTTCTTGAAAGGTGAGTCTGCTCACAACAGATTCTCTCAGTTTTTGTCTATCTGGGAATGTTTCTTTCTCCTTTTCTTCTGGTACTCCCATCATGCATATGTTGGTGTACTTAATAGTATCCCACCTTTCTCTGAGACTGTTTATTTTTCTTCATTCTTTTTTTCCTCTGTTTTACAGATTGCATAATCTCTATCAATTTATCTTTAACTTTGCTGATTCTGTCTTCTTCTAGCTCAAATCTACTTCTGAGCCCCTCTAGTGAATTTTTCACTTTTGGTTATTGTATTTTCCAAATTCAGAATTTCCATTTTTTTGTCTTTATAATTTCTGTATCTTTGTTGATATTTTCTATTTGGTGAGACATTGTCATCATATGTTTCTTTAATTCTTTTTAATTGAAGTATAATTGCCATATAACATTATATTAGTTTCAAGTGTACAGCATAATGATTTGATATTTGTGTACATTGGGAAATGATCACCATAGTGAGTCTTGTTACCATCCATCACCATAAAAAGTTACAATTTTTTTTTGATGAAAACTTTCAAGATCTACTCTTCCAGCAACTCTCAGATATTTAATACAATATTATTGACTATGGTCACAATGCTGTATATTACATCCCCATGATTTATTTATTTTATAACTGGAAGTTTGTACGTCTTGATCCCTTTCACCCATTTCATCCGCTCCCCAAACCCCTCCCCTCTGGTAACCACCAATCTGTGCTCTGTATCTATGACTTTTGTTTTGTTTTTTAGATTCCACATATAAGCGAAATGGTATGGTATTGTCTTTCTCTGTATACTTATTTCACTTAGTATAATACCTTCAAGGTCCATCCATGTTGTTGCAGATGGCAATATTTCATTTTTTATGGCTAAGTAGTATTCCATTGTATATGGATATCACATCTTCTTTATCTGTTCACCCATTGATGGATATTTAGGTTGTTTCCACATCTTGGCTATTGTAAATAATGCTGCAATGAACATAGAGGTGCATATATCTTTTCAAATTAGTGTTTTCATTTTCTCTGAGTAAATGCCTAGAAGCCAAATAGCTGGATCATATGGTTCCTCATTTTTTGAAGAACTTCCATACTGTTTTCTGTAGTGGCTGCACCAATTTACATTCCCACCAACAGTGTATGAGGGTTCCCTTTTCTCCACATCCTTGCCAACACTTGTTATTTCTTGATTTTTTGGTAATAGCCATTCTGATAGGTATGAGGTGATATCTCATTGTGGTTTTGATTTGCATTTCTGTGATGATTAGTGATGTTGAGCATTTTTTCATGTGCCTGTTGGCCATCTGTATGTTTTCTTTGGAAAAATGTCTGTGCAGACCCTCTGCCCATTTTTAAATTGGATAGTTTGTTTTTGTTATTGAGTTATATGAGTTCTTTATATATTTTAAATATTAACCCCTTATCGGATATGATTTGCAAATACCTTCTATTAAGTAGATTGTCTCTTCATGTTGTTGATGGTTTCCTTTGTTGTGCAGAAGCTTTTTAGTTTGGTGTAGTCCAATTTGTTTATTTTTGCTTTTGTTTCCCTTGCCTTTGGAGTCAAGCCAAAAAAAATCACTGCTAAGACCTATGTCAAGGAGCTTACTGCGTATGTTTTCTTCTAGGTGTTTTATGGTTTCAGGTCTTACATTCAAGTCTTTAATCCATTTTGAGTTAATTTTTGTGTATGATGTAAGACAGTGGTCTGGTTTCATTCTTTTGCAGGTGGCTGTCCAGTTTTCCCAACACTATTTATTGAAGAGACTGTCTTTCTGCATTGTATATTCTTGCCTCTGTCATAAATTAATTGACCATATATGCATGAGTTTATTCTGAACTCCCTATTCTGTTCCATTGATTAATGCGTCTGTTTTTATGTCCACACCATACTATTCTGATTACTATACCTTTGTAACGTAGTTTGAAATCAGACAGTGTGATGCCTCTAGCTTTGTTCTTCTTTCTCAAGATTGCTTTGGCTATTCAAGATCTTTTTAAAATGCAAATTTTAGAATTGTTTGTTCTATTTCTGTGGAAAATGCCATTGGAATTTTGATAGAGATTGCGTTGAATCTGTAGATTGCTTTGGGTAATATGGACATTTTTTTGTGTGTGTGAGGAAGACCAGCCCTGAGCTAACATCCGCCGCCAATCCTCCCCTTTTTGCCGAGGAAGACCGGCCCTGGGCTAACATCCGTGCCCATCTTCCTCCACTTTATATGGGATGCCGCCACGGCATGGCTGCCAAGCAGTGCGTCGGCGGGCGCCCGGGATCCGAACCCGCGAACCCTGGGCTGCCAAGCGCGGACTAAACCGCTGCGCCACCGGGAGGTCCCTATATGGACATTTTAACAATATTAATTCTTCCAATCCGTGCCCACAGAATATCTTTCCATTTATTTGTGTATTCTTCATTTTCTTTCATCAGTGTCTTATAGTTTTTAGTGTACAGGTTTTTCACCTCCTTGCTTGGTTAAATTTATTCCTAGGTATTTTATTCTTTTTGATGCAATTGTAAATGGAATTGTTTTCTTAATTTCTCTTTCTGATAGTTTATTGTTAGAGTATAAAAATGTAGCAGATTTTTGTATGTTGATTTTGTACCCTGCAACTTTACTGAACTTATTTTTCTAACAGTTTTTTGGTGGAGTCTTTATGGTTTTATATATACAAAAGCATGTCATCTGCAAATAGTGACAGTTTTACTTTTTTCTTTCCAGTTTGGAGGCCTTTTATTATTTTTTTCCTGCCTAATTGCTCTGGCTAGGAATTCCAATACTGTGTTGAATAAAAATGGTGAGAGTAGGAATCTTTGTCTTGTTCCTGATCTTAAAGGAAAAGCTTTCAGCTTTTCACCATTGAGTATGATGTTAAATATGTCCTTTCATATGTGGCCTATATTATGTTAGGTATGTTCCCTCCATACATACTTTGTTGAGAATTTTTATCATAAATGGATGTTGAATTTTGTCAAATGCTTGTTCTGCATCTATTGAGATGATCGTATAATTTTTATCCTTCATTTTGTTAATATAGTGTATCACATTGATTGATTTGTGCATGTTGGACCATCCTTGCATTCCTGGAATAAATCCCACTTGGTCATGGCGTGTGATCCTTTTAATGTGTTGTTGAATTCAGTTTGCTAATATTTTGTTGAGGATTTTTGCATCTATGTTCGTCAGGGATATTGGCCTGTAATTTTCTTTTTTTGTGGTGTCCTTGTCTCATTTTGGGATCAGGGTAATGCTGGCCTGGTAAAATAAGTTTGGAAGCATTCCCTCCTTTTCAATTTTTGGGAGATTCTGAGAAGGATGGGTATTAAGTCTTCTTTGAATGTTTGATAGAATTCATTGATGAAGATTTCCGATTCTGGACTTTTGTTTGTTGGGAGTTTTTTGATTACTGATTCCATCTCCTTACTAGTAATCATTCTATTCAGGTTTTCTATTTCTTCATGATTCAGTCTTGGAACAGTGTATGTTTCTGGGTATTTATCCATTTCTTATAGTTGTTCAATTTGTTGGCATATAATTGTTCATAGTTTCTTATGATCTTTTGTATTTCTTTGGTATCAGTTGTAACTTCTCCTCTTTCGTTTCTGATTTTATTTATTTGAGCCCCCTCTCTTTTTTTCTTAGTGAGTCTAGATAAAGGTTTGTCACTTTTGTTTACCTTTTAAAAGAACCAGCTCTTAGTTTCATTGATCTTTTCTATTGTCTTTTTAGTCTCTATTTCTGCTCTGATCTTTATTATTTCCTTCTTTCTACTAACTTTGGGCTTTGTCTTCCTTTTCTAGTTCCTTTAGGTGTAAAGTTAGATTGTTTATTTGAGATTTTTCTTGTTTCTAGAGGTAGGCCTGTATCACTATAAACTTCCTTCTTAGAACTACTTTCGTTGCCTCCCACAAATTTTGGTAAGTTGTATTTCCACTTTCATGTGTCTCAAGGTATGTTTTTGATTTCTCTTTTGATATCTTTGTTGACCCATTGGTTGTTCAGTAGCACGTATTTAATCTCCACATGTTTTTGATTTTTCCAGTTTTCTCTTTGTAATTGATATCTGGTTTCATACCATTGTGGTCAGAAAAGGTGCTCGATATTATTTTAATATTCTTAAATTTATTGAGACATGTTTTGTGGCCTAACATATGATCAATCCTGGAGAATATTCCATGTGTGCTTGGGAAGAATGTGTATTCTACTGATTTTGGATGGAATGTTGTGTATATATCTATTAAGTCTGTCTGGTGTAATATGTTGTTTAAGACCAATGTTTCCTTGTTGATTTTCTGTCTGGATAATCTATCCGTTGATGTAAGTGGGATATTAAAGTCCCCTACTGTTGTGTTGCTGTTGATTTCTCTCTTTACATCTGTTAATATTTCCTTTATATGTTTAGGTGCTCCTATGTTGAGTGCATGAATATTTACAAATGTTATATCTTCTTGTTGGATTAACTCCTTAATTATTATGCAATGCCCATTGTTGTCTTTTATTACAGTCTTTGTTTTAAAGTCTATTTTGTCTCATAGCTCTCAAGTATAGCTACCCTAGCTTTCTTTTGGTTTCCATTTGCATGAAACATCTTTTTGCATTTCATCACTTGCAGTCTGTATATGTCCTTACATCTGAAGTGAGTCTCTTTTAGGCAGCATATAGATGGGTCTTTTTTTTTTAAATCCATTTGCCACTTTATATGTTTTGATTGGAGAATTTAGTTCATTTATGTTTAAAGTAATTATTGATACATATGTACTTATTGCCATTTTATTAATTGTTTTCTGGCTGTTTTATAGTTCCCCTCTGTTCCTTTCTTCTTCTTTTGCTTTCTTCCCAAGTGGTTTGATGACTTTCTGTAGTGTTATGCTTAGATTCCTTTCTCATTATTTTTTGTGTATCCACTATAGGATTTTGCTTTGTAGTTACCACGAGGCTCACATATAACAGCCTACATATCTAAAACAGCCTACTTTAAGTTAATACAAGTTAAGTTTGAATGCATTCTAAAGTTCTACATTTTTACTCTTCACTCAAGTTTTATGTTTTTGAAGTCATATTTTACATCTTATAATTTTGTGTATCCCTTAACTAATTATTGTAGTTATAGTTTTTACTACTTTTTTCTTTTAACCTTCATACTAGCTTTAAAAGTGATTAATCTACTACCTTTACTATATATTTAATTTTACCAGTGAGATTTTTGCTTTCATATGTTTGCATGTTACTAATTAGTGCCCCTTTTTTTTCAGCTTAAAGAAGTCCCTTTAACATTTCTCGTAAGGCTGGTTTACTGGGAATGTACTCCTTTAGCTTTTGCTTATCTGGAAAAATCTTTCTCTCTCCTTCAATTCTGAATGATAACCTTGCCAGGTAGAGTATTCTTGGTTGGAAGTTGTTTTCTTCCAGCCCTTTGAATATATCATGTCACTCCCTTCTGTCCTGCAAAGGTTCTGCTGAGAAATCTGCTGATAGTCCTGTGGGGGTTTCCTTTTATGTAGCATGTTATCTCTTGTTGCTTTCAAGACTTTTGACATTTTAATTGTGATGTATCTTAGTGTGGGTCTCTTTGAGTTCATCTTGTTTGGAACTCTCTGGGCTTCCTGGATCTGGAGTCCCCCACATTAGGGGATTTTTCGGCCATTATTTCTTCATATAAGTTTTCTGCCCCTTTCTCTCTCTCTTCTCCTTCTGAGACCCCTATAATGTGAATGTTATTCTGCTTGATATTGTCCCATAGTTCTCTTAAGCTATCTTCATGTTTCTGAATTCTTTTTTCTTTTTGCTACTCTGTTTGGGTGAGTTCCACTGCCCTGTCTTCCAGATCACTGATTCTTCCCTCTACTTTATCTAGTCTGATGTTGAACCTTTCTAGTCTAATTTTTCAGTTCAGTTACTGTATTCTTCAGCTCTATGAGCGTGCCAAGACCTGTGAGTATTCCAGAGGGAGGGATCTCAGCCAGCACCTAGTTTCAGGCTGATTGGAAGCTAGACCTTTAGGAGATATTAAGGTGTGCACATATATCCAGTCCTATGGGACTGCAATTGTAAACCCTGCTAGCCTCCAGACCAGGTGATCTGGAGGTGTCCCTTGGCAACAGTTGCAAAAATCAGGGCTCCAGATGAGTGCATGAGTGTTTCTCAGAGGTACCAGCGAGCTGTAGTGAGGCCAAAGGAGAGGGCAAAGATGGCATCCTCTGGCCTACCTTCCTTGAGAGCACTTCTGTAGCCTCTAGATGTGTGGCAAGCCTGAAGCCTGCCCCTCAGGCTGAAGCTTCAGGACAAGTAGTTAGCCTTTTTCATAGGAAGACTGGCGATGTGTTTCAGTCTGCTGTCTGTGCAGTGACCTGGGTATGGTAGACTGCCAAGAACTGTCTCTTTGGTTGTTTCAACCCATGGGGCCAAGAAACACAATCCCCCTTGGTCACCAGAGCCAGGCACCCAAGGAGTATTTTCTGTGTGGGCTCTGTCTGCCTGCCAGCTTTGGCAGAGCTAAAGGAGCAGTACTGGCACTAGCAGGTTGGGGGGATGCAAAAAGGGTGCCCACCAATGCCAGCACTAGCAAGGTAGAGGGAGAATGCAGAAATGGCACCTGCCAGCATCTCCTTCCCCAGAAAGAGTTCCAACAAGCTCCTGCCCCTCCAGCAGATGCTTTAAGATTAGCAAATGAATCTCCTACACATATGGTCTAGGTGCTTTTCAAATTGCTGCTCTTATGTTGGGTCTTAGGGCAAGTGAGTCTGCATGTGAGCCCTTTAAGAGTGGAATCTCTGTTCCCTACACTCCTATGGTGTTCCTGGATGTGAGCCCTGTTGGTTTTCAAAGCCAGATGTTTTGGGGGGTTGTCCCAAGTGTTGGGGTGCCTGATGTGGGGTACAAATCCCTTACTCCTCAGAAAGAAACTTCATGTTTGTGAGATCCCTCCTGATTGTGGGTTGCTGTGCCAGGGGTGGGGCTTTTGGAAAGACTGAATCTCTGCCTCTCCTACCAATCTCAGATATGGCCCTTTTATCCTTTGTTGTGGAGAAGCTGTTCAGCTAGTTTCCAGGTCTTTTTCAGAGGGATTTGTTCCATATGTAGCCTGTTGATTTGTTGTGTCCATGGCAGGAGGTGAGTTCAGGATCTTCCTATGCTGCTATCTTGAACCACCTACCTTCTTTAATTCTTTAAGCATGGTTTCCTTTAGATCTTTGAAAATATTTATAATAGTTGCCTTAAAGTCTTTGTCTGCTAAGTCCAAGATCTGGGTCCCCTCAAATACAATTTCTATTGCCTGTTTTTTCTCTTGTGTATGGGTTTCTGTTTTTTTGAATGTCTCATATATCCCATATATAACATTGTGGAAACTCTGGATACTGATCTCTTTCACTTACAGGCTTATTGTTTGTTTCATTATTTGTTTAGTGCTTTAGCTGGATTAGTTCAGTGAGATCTTCTCCCCTTGAAATGTGCAGCCTTTGATGTCTCCTCTGAGAGGGCATAGCCTTGGGCATGTACACAGCCTTCTTCATTATCAGGGATGATCATGGGTTTAGCCAAGCTCTTTTTGACTTCCTCTATGCATGTCATACCCATCTGTAGCCTCCACTAATTCCTAGATGATTGCTTTATTGTTTTTGGTAATATTAATTGTTCCACATTCTGGTTCAATTACAGTTGAGTCCCTTGGCAGGGACAGGTTGTTGCCAGTCTTTAAGGCTCTTTTGACCCTCTCATGGGCAGAACCTCTGTTCTATGGAGCAGGAACTGGTTGGGGATGGAGAACTCACTCTTCACTTGCTGTCCCACCTGGATTCTTCCTATGGAGACAGTGTTCTGTTTTTGTGTGTGGGTAGGGAGAGGCAAGAACTGGTACCACTCCCTGGCTGTGGCCACTACCTGGTATGGATCTTCTGCTACCCAGCACTGGTGAAGAAGGGAACTGCTGATATTCACTAGCTGCCACATAGTCTCTGTGCTAGAAGCTGGAGCTTCCACTTGGCTTCCAAGCCCACTGTAGCAGCTCAGAGCTGTGTAAGAAAGGGGGACTGCACTCTTTACCAGCTCTCATACCTGGTTCCATCTTAAATAGTGAGAGTTGATATGGCAGAACAGGTGCCACTTGGCTGTCATCAACAGCTCAACATAGGCCCTCTGCAGCACAGAGCTGTAGAAAATGTGATCTGTTGATGTACGCTGGCTGCTGAAACCACAGAATCATTCTCCTATCCCAGGGAGCTGGGGAGATGGGAGCTGCCACTTGGCTGCTGAGATTGCTAGGCCTGCTGAAATGGTTCTGCAAGGCAGAGTTGATGGTGGATGGATACAGTCCTTATCTCAAATACCACAGCCTCCCATTGTTCTTATTGAGTTTCCATAGATTTTGTTGAATAAATGCTTCTCCATTTGTTGTAAGCCCTTTGGTCAATCTCCAGAGGTTTTGAATAATTGTTTTTGTTAACTTTAACCAGCTTAGTAGATATCTCTCCAGGAGAGAAGTTTCACTGCATTACTTACAACATCATTCCAGAAGTCCTGCCTCCTGCAATTAAATTGTAAAACCAGATACCAGAGCTAACATAAGGAAAAGAGCAAGTACTTATAAATGAGGGATTATATTTTCCACAATTTAAAACAACCTGCCTTATTTTTTAAAGCATTTTTACTTATTAAAGAATTTTCCAACTCATTAGCCCTTTTTACCTCTACTAAGGCACAGGGAGATAGGTTGGGAAGCTATCTTTCCTGTTTTTCAGATGGCCGAAGTGAAAGGATTGGAGATATGTGATTTGCCTAAGGATACATAGCTAGTAACTGGCCTAAAGGACACTCAAATTAGATGTTCTTATTTAGGACCAGTTTATTAATGTGCTTAGCCTACACTACTCATAAGAGATCATGGCTAGTTATATTTGACTTTGTTCCAAGAAGCACAAAACTCTAACCACTGGGCCACTCTACTTGTACTTTAAATCTTTAGAAAATCAACTCTATTTCTGATGTCTGCATTCACTTGGGTACTTTATCTTTCCATTTTGAGAAAGACATCCAGAAAAAATCCTCTCTTCATAACATTTTCTTTTTTTCTTAGGAAGTGGTGGCTGACCTCTCTGGTTTTCCTGGGAATGTTGTCTTGGCTACTAGAAACTGAGAGCCCAAGGTGAGCCTGGATCTGTACCTGCAGCAGCAATATTTCCAGCATATGCTGCAGCATCAGCCTTTACTATGGAGTGTGCTGGGGCCAACAGAGGCAGAAGTCCAGTGAAGATTTGGATCTGGGTCTCAGAACTACCATATTATTCCCAGTAGTTAAAGATCTAAGAGTGTTTTCAATAAGATGTTATGGTTAACATCAATTAAAAGAAAAACAAAACTATTTCCCATCACTGTAGCAATTATTTCCACTTTTGTATATTGTTGTTTTGTTCTTGTCCATATGCAATTGATTCTTACATTATTGAAATATTTTTAAAAACTTTGTGTCATAACCATTTCTTTCAGATCCATAGGCTTTTCAGGCTAGAGGTGGAGATGTCAGAAAGCTGTTTCTCACCTTTTTTAAAGAAGGAAACAATTTAATTTTCGTAGTGTAAATAATATTTTTAAGAAATTCATTTTTGTAGTTGATGTAGTTTTGGAACTGGAAGGAAAAGATCATCAATCTAATTATTTAATTTTTATAGAAGAGGAAACAGAGGCCCAGAGAGATTAGGAGATTCCAATTTTTTTTGACTCCTAGGTGCTTGCTTACATTTTTAACAACACACTTTATACTAACGAGAATCTTCAAGAAAAAGCTAAACAAATTTTCAGTTGAACCATTTTTTTCTCCAAAATTGGCGTAGAGCTCACATAGTGACTTTTGGGCTTTAAACATCTGCTCTTTGAAAACCTAACTTTGCACACAGTAAGAATATGAAGATGATTTCTCTTTCTTGGAAATTTTAGGTTGTCTGGGATACAAACGAAAGGGCTGCCAGGTTGCCCAAAGCACATGCTGAAGCATGCTGAGGCAGGCTTCTGATTGGACCCAGCCTTCCGGGTCTCTGTGGGCCTCATTAATTTGATGTGCTTTGCTTCTATGACAATAGAACGTTCGCCTAGTCAATTACATGCACCTGCATTTCTCAGCTTGTCACACTCCCCTTCTCCTTTAGGGTCTGGAAATAACTGGGGAGGAAAATCCTTGTTGAAAGGAGAAAACTCCAGATTTGTTTTCCTCTTGCACACAATAAAAAGATGTAGATTTCCCTCAAATAAGTAAAAGTGAACTTATTCATTTAAAATTTAAAAATTACTTTTATTGCAATATATGAGAACATCCAAGTCTTAAGAACAGGCAAACTCTTTGGTATAATTATCACTCATCTCTCTCTTTGTTTTTTAATGATGGATTTTTGTTGTTGTTTCCATAAGTAAAGATAAGCAATGTTGTTTCTCTAAGTTTAAGAGCATTAGACCAGCAAATACTTCCAATTCCAAAATTTTAAAATAGTTATTGTTTGTACTAGTTTTATTCCAGACTGATGTTAACATTCATATATTTCTTTTTTTTTACAATGCAAGTTGTAACCCCTTGACTTTCATATAGGGAAGGTTATAGAGAAAATAAGGACTAGTGAAAAGTGGACTTTCTATTCTAATATTATGTTATTGGAAAGTCAGAATCTCAATATTTCCTTCAGTCTTATAAAGGGTTTGAGAATCCCTTACATAAGCATTGAATTTGGCTCTATTTTAGTGAAAGACAATTTTCACTGTGAAAAAGTAAAGAATCAGCTGTCCACTTAGTTTTTCTATTCACATGCTATCTATTTAAAACTTAGTGTTTTAGTTTTTAAAAATCCATTATTTTCTTTATTCCTGGTATTTCATAAGTTCAATTCCTTTACCTGTGTTTTTAGTTCTGTTCTCCCTAATCTCCCTGAATTGGCATAACAGATACTTATTGAGTTCAAATTAAGCAAAAACTCGTAACAACACTATAAAAAGTTAAAATTATTCTCTTCCATTTTATAGACAAGGAACTGATCTTGAACAGGTTAAATAGCATGTGCAAAATCTTATGAGGAGTAAGTGATCGAGTTGAGACTTGCACCCAAGATTGACATAAAGGACTAAGCTTCTATCCATCGTGCTAAACAATGAATTATAATTCTTTCCTCATCTCTCTCCATTATATTCTTTTCTCTAACTTCTGAGCATGTGCCAGTGTCTCCTTCCTTGAACCAATAACAGAAATTTCTTCTCCAGATACTACTCAAGTTGTCTTTATTTCTTCCTTCCATTGTTCAACAGCTGGAAAGACTAGTCTATGCACACAGGCTCTACTTCTTAACCTCTATATCCACTCCTCAATTCACTACCACTTGGCTTTTGCCTCTTCCATTTTAAAAACCTCCTTTCATGAGAGTGAAAAAATATTTTAAGTGCTAAATTGTATAAACTTTTCTTTAAAACATTTTAAATTTGAAGTATAAGTGCACAATCTTAAGTGCACAGTTTAATTTTTATATATTTATATCATATTTAGAGCAAGTTATAAAATATTTGCAGTCCTCCGGAAAACTCCCTCATGTTCTTGACAGTCTTACTCTAAACTCCATTCACAGGTGCCCCGTATTCTGACTTCTATCATCACAGATTAAGTTTAGCCTAATCTTGAATATTTTGTAAATAGAATAATATAGTTGTGTCCATTTGTATCTGGTTTTGTCCATTCAACATTATGTCTAGTGGATTTTACAATGTGTTACATCTGGATGTAGCTCATTGTTTAAATTGTTAAGGAGTATACAAGGTATGAATAAGTCACATGTTACTTGTTCATTCTCCTCTTGATGGACATATGGATTATTTCCACTTCTTGCTATTATGAGTCCAGCTGCTAGGAACAATTTTGTACATGACTTCGTGGACATAGCACTCATCTCCCTTGGGTATATACATAGGAGTGGAACTGTTGGCTCATAGACTAGGCATTTATTAAGTTTTAGTAGATACTGCCAAATTGTTTTCAAAGGTGACTTTAGCAATATACACTCCAACCAATAATATATGAAGTTTTAGCTGCTCCACATCCTTCCCACTTGGTATTTTCAGTCTTTAAACTTTTAGGTGGTATTGTTTTTTAAAATTCCATTTTCCAAATGTTCCTTGTTTCTATATAGAAAGATAATTGATTTTTTGTAAAAAAAAAAAAAAAGCTTTATTGAAATATAATTCACATACTATACAATTTACCCACTTTAAGTGCACAATTCAATGGCTTTTCAGAGAGTTGTACAACATCACCACAATAATTTTCATTCCCCAAAAGAAACCACCCCCTTTAGCTATCAGCTCCCAGTCCCCTATTCTCCTTCTCTAACTCCCCCAGCCCTAGGAAACCACTAATCTACCTTTTTTCTCTGTAGATTTACCTATTCTATTTAATATAAATGAAATCATATACTACGTGATCCTTTGTGTCTGGCTTCTTTCACTTAGCATAATGTTTTCCAGGTTCATACATGTTATAGCATGTGTCATCTAATTTTTTTTGTTGTTGCTTTTGTTTTTGGTGTCATATCTAAGAAGCCATTGCCTAATCCAAGGTCATGAAGATTTATGCCTATGTTTTATTCTAAGAGTTTTATAGTTTTAGATCTTAAATGTAGGACTTTGATCCATTTTGAGTTATTTTTATATATGTTATTAGGTAAGGGTTCGATTTCATTCTTTTGCATGTGGATATCCAGTTGTCCCAGCGCCATTTGTTGAAGTAACTATTCTTTCCCCATTGAATTGTCTTGACACTCTTGTCAAAAATCAATTGATCATAAATGTGAGGGTTTATTTTTATTCTGTTGATTCATATGTTATCCTCATGCCAGGACCACATTGTCTCAATTACTGTAGCTTGGAGAAGATTTTGAAATCAATAAGTGTGAATCCTCCAACTTTGTCCTTTTTCAAGATTTGCTACTATGAGTCCCTTGAATTTCCAAATACATTTCAGGATAAGCTTATCAACTTTTCAACAGAAAGGCAGCTGTTGGGATTTTGACAGAGATTGTGTGAAATGTTTAGATTAATTTGGGAAGTAATGACATATTAACAATATTTTCTTATCAAGTCTTCTAATCCTTGAAGACGGATGTATTTCTATTTATTTAGGTATTTAATTTCTTTCAAGGATGTTTTGTAGTTTTCAGAATCTAAGTTATGCTCTCCTTTTATTAAATTTATTCCTAAGGATGTTATTCTTTTCTTTAGCTGTGGTGATAAAACTTAACATGAGATTAACCCTCTTTACCAATTTTTAAGTGTACAATGCAGTTATGTTAATTATAGGCATAATGTTGTACAGCAGATCTCTAAAACTCAATCATCTTGCAGAACTGAAACTTTGTACCTAGTGAATGGCAACTTCCCATTCCCTCCTCTCTCCAACCCCTGGCAACCAGAAGTCATTCTTTTTGATGCTATTACAAATGAAATAGTTTCTTGATTTCATTTTTGTTTGTTCATTGCTACTGTATAGAAATACAATTGGTTATTGTATATTGATCTTGCTACCTGCAACCTTGTTGAAATTTTTCTTAGTTCTAATAGATTTTTAGTGGATTTCTGGGGATTTTCTATATATAAGGTCATGTCATGTGCAAATAGAGATAGTTTTACTTCTTCCTTTCCAATCTGAATGCCTTTATCTCATTTTTCTTGCCTGATTGCCCTGGCTAGCACCTCCAGTATAATTTTGAATAGAAGTTTTGCAGATATTCTCGTCTTCTTTCTGATCTTAGGGGGAAATAATTCAGTCCTTCACCATCATGTATTAGGTTAGCTGTGTATTTTTTGTAGATGCCCTTTATCAGGTTGTGGGAATTCCTTTCTATTTTTAGTTATTTAGTTTTTTCTTTTTCTCATGAGGCATACAGTTGAATTTTGTCAAATGCTGTCTTTGTCTATTTTAAATATCATGTGGTTTTGTTCATTATTCTATTGATAGCATGTATTATTACATTAATTCATTTTTAGATGTTAAACCGACCTTGCATTCCTGGGATAAATCTCATTGGGTCAGGGTACATAGTCCTTTTTATGCATTGCTAGATTTGGTTTTACAGAATTTTGTTGAGGATTTCTATGTCTATATTTGTAAGAGATAATGGTTGTGGTTTACTTGTTTTGTGCCATCTTGATCTAATTTTGGTATTAGGGTAATGCTGGCCTCATAGAATCAGTTAGAAAGTATTGTGTTCTCTTTTATTTTTCGGAAAAGTTTGTGAAGAATATGTATTAATTCTTCTTAAATGTTTGGTAGAATTCAATATTTAAGCCTTTTGGGCCTGGAGTTTACGTCATGGATAGTTTTTTAATTACTAACTTGATTAGGTCTATTCAGATTTTTCCATTTCTTCTTGAGTCAGTTTCTATAGTATATGTCTGTCTAAGTATTTGTCTATTTCATCTAATTTTTGGCATACAGTTGTTTATAGTGTTATCTTATAATCCTTTTCATTTTAGTAAGGTTTATATTAATGTACCCTTTTTAATTCTTGATTTTAGTAATTTGAGTCTTTTTTTTTTCTTGGTCAGTCTTGATGAAGTTTAGTCAAACTGTTGATTTTTAAAAAAAACCAACTTTTGGTTTCATTGATTTTGTTTATTGTTTTGGTATTCTTTAATTCCTTTATTCCTGATATAATCTTTATAATTTCCTTCATTCTTCTTGTTTTGGATATGTTTTCTCTTCTCAATTTCTTAAGGTGCTTACCCTTTAGGTTCTTGATTTAAGATCTTTCTTTGTTTTAACACAGGCATTTACATCTGTAGATTTTCCTTTCAGCATTGCTTTCACTGAATCCCATAAGTTTTGGTGTTTTGTGTTTTCAACTTGATTTTTCTCAAAGTTTTTGTAATTTCCATTGTTATTTATTCTTTGATCCATTAATTATTTAGAGTATTTTTTTTTAACTTTCACATATTTGTGAATTTCTCAAGTTTTCTTCTGTTGAATTATTTTATTCCATTGTGGTTGGAGGACATACTTTGCATAATCTCAATCTTTTGCAATTTATTGAGGCTTGTACCCTGAGAATGGTCTATTCTGGATAATGTTCCAGGTGTGATTGACAAGAATTGTGTATTCTGCTGTTGTTGGGTGGAGTGTTCTGTAGATATCTTTCAGTCCAGTTTTTCAAGTCTTCTATTTTCTTGTTGATCTCTGCCTAGTTTTTCTATCCATTGTTGAAAGTGAGGTATTAAAGTCTCCTATTGGTATTGTTGAAATGTCTATGATTCCCTTTACTTCTGTCAGTTTTATAAGTTCAAGTATTTTGGGCCTCTGTTCATAGGTGCATATATTTTTATAATCATTGTATCTTTCTAATGTATTAACCTTCTTATCATTAACAACAAATTTCTTTGTCTCTAGTTACAATTTTTGTCTTAAAGTCTATTTTGTTTGATGTTAGTATAGCTACTCCAGCTCTTTTTTGGCTAATACTTGCGTGTTATATATTTTTTCATCCTTTATTTTCAACCTAGCTGTGTCTTTGAATCTAAAGTGTATATTTTGTAGCCAACATGTATTCAGGTCACATTTTAAAATTCGTTCTACCAATCTCTGACTTTTGATTAAAGCATTTATTTACATTTGATGTATTTACTGATAAGGTGGGGTTTATGTCTGTCATTTTGGTATTTGTTTTCTATATGTCTTATTTCTTTCTGTTTCCTTATTTATCTATTCCTGCTTTCTATTGTATAAATAGATATTTTATAGTGGATATTTTAAATGATCATATTGCTTCTCTTTCCATATATTTTTTGAGTTATTTTCTTGGTACTTTCCCTGGAGATAACAGTATGTAATTTAAAATAATCTAGTTTGGATTAACACTAACTTAATTTCAGTAATATACCAACACTTAGCTCTAAAACCACAGTTTCCTCCCCCCTTCTTTGTACTTTTATAGTCATACAAACTGCATCTTTATACATTATAAGACCATCAACATAATTTTATAATTATTGCTTTAGGCAATATTCTGTCTTTTAAAACAGATTAGAGAAGAGTTACATACAAAAATTTATTTATACTGTATTTCATAATGTCTACATTTTTACCCTCACTGGTGCTTTTTATTTCTTTGTTTGTGTTTGAGTTACTGTCTTGTGTCCTTTCCTGTCAACCTAAAGAACTCTGTTTAGTATTTCTTGTAGCGAAGGTCTGTTAACAACAAATTCTCCTTTTTTGTTTATCTTGGAAAGTGCTAATTTCTTCATTTTTTGAAGGAGATTGTAGCTGGATATAGAAATCTTGGTTGACAGATTTTTTTCTTTCAACACTTTGAAGATGTCATCCCAGTGTCTTCTGGTGTCACTGTTTCTGATGAGAAGTCAGTTACTAATCTTATTGAGGACCCCATATATGTGATAAAATGTTTTTTTCTTGGTGCTTTCTCTGTCTTTGACTTTCATCAATTTGACTATAATCCATTTAAGGGTAGATCTCTGAGTTTGTGCTCCTGAAATTTGTTGAGCTATTTGAATATATAGATTAATATTTAAAAACCTAATTTGGGAAGATTTTGGCTATGATTTCTTCTAATATTTTCTTGTGTCTTTGTTTGTTTCTTCTTCTTCTGGAACTCCAGTTATGTGCATGTTGGTACACTTGATTGTGTTCATTTTACTTCATGGTGTTTTCTTTCTATTCCTCAGACTGGATAATCTTTATTGTTCTATCTTCAGGTTTGCTAAATTTTCTGTCAGCTCATATCTGCTGTTGAGCCTCTCCAGTGAAGTTTTCATTTCAGTTATTGTACTTTTCAACTCAAGAATTTCTATTTTTTTCCTACAATTTCTATCCCTTTGTTTACATGCTGTATCTGGTGAGACATCATTGTCATACTTTCTCTTAATTCTTGCAATATGGTTTCCTTTAGTTCTTTGAATGTATTTATAATTTGTGATTTAAAGTCTTTTTCTACTAAGTACAATATCTGGAATCTCTCAGGAACATTTTCTGTTGGCTGCATTTTTCCTGTGTATGTGGCATTCTTTCCTGTTTCTTTGCATGTCTCATAAATTTTTGTTGAAAACTGGAAATTTTAGATAATATCTTATAATAGCTCTAGTATCAAATTCCTCTACCCTGTAAGGTTTGTTGCTGTTTTTATTTCTTTTGTTAATGATTGCTTATTTAGCAACATTCCTAGACTAATTCTGTAGATTCTGTATTCTCTGCTACTGAGGCTACTGAGTTCTGTGTTAGCTATTTTTTTAAAGTTTACGTTTTTATTTTTAAGCTTGGATTCCTAGCAGTCACACCCATGTTAGTATAATTTACTGATCATCCAGTCATTGATCAGAGGGTTTCCTTCAATGCCTTGCTTGTGTGTGTTTCACCCTTTGCCAAGGGGATCTTTGTGAGAAGACTTCCTCCAAATTTCAGGCAGTGTACATGAGACCCTTAGCTTTCACTTTCTGTTTTCACAGAGCTCCAAAGTCAGCCAGAGCTGAGTGACTGGTGCCTTCTTCTTTCCCAGGTCCTTCTAGGGTGTGCATACCACCTTATACATGCATGCAACTTTTTAGGGCCCTAGGAATGTGTTTGAGCTTTTCAAAGTTCCCTATGTCATGTAGTTCTCCAAGATTTTCTTTTCAATTCCTGGCCATACTCTTGTTTCCCCAACATCTCAGCTGTTTGCTGTTGTTTGGAGTAAGTAGGTTTTCCGTATTCCACTATTCTGCTGAGCTGAGCTCTGAGGCAAAGCAAATACTACCATCTTCTGAGAATAGAAAATAGAGGTTTTTCAGGGAGTTGCAAGTTCAGAGAAAATATTGACTGTGCTCTGGGGATGGTGCTTTTAATGGAGCTCTTAATGAGGTCAGATCTCCCTGTTGTCTCCAAGTTTTGAGTGTCTTGGGACATTTTTAGCTCTTCTAGTTCCTTCCTTTAATGAAATCCCCAAGTACCTATGGTGGTATTCTCTCAGCTATCTTTTTTTTTTTTTGTGAGGAAGACCAGCCCTGAGCTAATATCTGTCTCCAGTCCTCCTCTTTTTTGCAGAGGAAGACTGGCCCTGGGCTAACATCTGTGCCAGTCTTCCTCTACTTTATATGGGATGCTGCCACGGTTGTGGTTGACGAGCAGTGCCTCGGCGGGAACCTGGGATCCGAACCCGCGAACCCCAGGCTGCCAAGCGTGGACTAAACCACTGCGCCACCGGGCGGCCCCTCAGCTCTCTTTCTGTGTTTTCCCCACCCCACTTTTGGCAGTTTACCCTCAAGTACTCAGTAAAGGCTCATGAGGAAGAATCAGCAGGTAGTTGGAGACTTGCTCTGTGGCTCCTAAGGATTCTAATTTCTCATACCATCACATGTGTAGTTATTAGAAATGTGGTTGGTTTCTCCTTATCTCCTCCACTCTCTGTCCTGCAGGGATAAGAGCAGTGGTAAGTCTTTTCTCTCCTCTGAAGGGTTACTCACTTTGTGGAGTTTAGTTCATTTGAATTTCTTTGGTTCCTCAGTTGTCTAATGTATTTTTAAAAAGCCATGATTTTGCAGCTTATGTGGCTTTTTTATGTTATTCAGGTGAGAGTGACAGTATCTTGTGATTTTCTGCTTCCAAACCAGAAGAGTGAAACCCCCTCTAAGATTTTGAGATACTTTTCATTTTTTACATCGTAGTAGTTCCTTGAAATGTGAGGTGTTTTTATGCCTATTTCATGGGTAAGGAAATGTATACTGTCTGAAGTTCAATGATTTGTCCAGGGCTAGATAGTCCATGGGTATAGTTCTCATTTAAAACTGGGTCTTTTTACCCCAAATCCAGTGCTTTTCCCATTCACTGTATCTTTTGGGGCCAAGAGAGAAGTAAGAATAATTCATACTTCAGAACTGAATTGAGAGAACCATCACTTGGTGTTGGATTGCCAGGTATGTTATTACCAGGAAGTGGAGTTTAAACTGGTCCATCTTAGAGAAAATTGTGAAGCATTCCATGGATTTTTCTGTTTAGAATCTTGATTTTGATCCTGATTTTGCTGCTCTTCTCAGCAGCTGGATAAGTAGACTTCAGCGCTTACTCCAGTCAGTTAAAGAGCAGCTGTTCTGGTGTACTTCACCTCAGGGCCTGGTCTCTGATGTGATTCATTAGCCTATTAGCAGCTGGCTTAGCAGAATTTTTGAACCTGCATTTCTCAGCCAAGATTCCTGAGACCTAGAGAGAAAATGCTCAACTACTGCAATCCAAAGCACAAGTTAACTCCAATTTTGAAGAAGAATTTCTCAGCCATAAAAGTCAGCATAAATGTCATGATATTCCTACAGGATATGTACCTGGCATTCTCAAAATTTTATGTTTTGAGACTTCTAAGGTAATAATTTGTTTGCTGGAGAAAATAATTAACACAATGTGTGCCCTGTTCCATCTTTGAATTTTTAAAATGGAGTCTAATTTTCCAATTTGAGATTAATTTAAAAGAAACAAGCTGATGTGTAGAGTTAAAGGCATCATATCTCCTAAAATCATTTTTGAGCATTCTTTCCCCTTCCCCAATTCCTTTGCTTATTTCCTCCTTTGTGGCTGCACCTGTGCATCATGCTTTGGCTTTAAGCATTTCCTTATGTTAAGTCAAAGGGAAGTATGGTTTTGTCCTGCCTGACTCTTAGATAATCCTACAGTCTGTATGTTAGGAAGAAGCATACTCATGGGGAAGTTCTATCTTCTCCACTTTCTTTTCTCCTTCTCACCTACCTTTCCCTCAGCCCCAACCTCATCAGAGCTTAAATCAAAAAGAAGGAGGCAAGAACATATTTGTTACAACAATATGGGAGTGAAGATTCTTCTGTCTGTGAAGTTAGCATGATATTTCTAAAGTGCAGGTAGTGCAGATTTGAACAGATAATTCTCTTACTGGCAAGTGCCTCAGTGGCTCTTCACTGACCTGAGGAATGAAACTCTCCCTCCTTGCTTGATATATACAGTTCTTTGTGGTCTAATGCAGCTTATTTCTCAAATCACACTCTAGGCTCCAGCCTCACTGTGCTCCTCACCCATCATGGTTTTACTAACCATACTTGGGATAGCAGTTATGTGTTAGATCCTTTATCTTTTTAAATTTCTCTCAAGCATTTAACAAGAATGACCACCCTTTCTTTTGGAAAGACCCTACTCTCTTTTCTTCCATGACAACTTTCCCTTCTGGTGTTCCTCCTAGATCACTTGCCATTCTGTTTCAATGTCAATTTTGGACGTGCTAATTTTGAAATGCACATGAAACAGCCAAGTGAGGATCATAAGTAGGCATTTGGATATATGGGTTTGGAGCTCCTACTGGCCCCTCTTCCTCAGGCTCCTCCTTCAACTGAGCTCCAAATATTGGAGCTCTTAACCTCCTGGTCCCAGGTCCTCCTCTCCCCTCCCTCTTTCTTCTTTCACATTCCCCTTTCCTCCTCCCTTTTCTTCTCTTGGGCAATGACTTTCATAACTTACGGCAATTCCCACACTTACATTTCTAGCCAGTGCTGCTCCTCTGAGCTACAGACTTTCATACTCAAGGCTTTGGAAATGTGTCTGTTTCTCAACCAAAATATGAACTCTGTAGGAACAGGACCTTCTCTTGCTTGTTCATTATTGTATCTGCATTACCTAGAAAGAGAGCTTGAGACTCAATAGATGCTAAAAATCTTCAATTGAATAAATGTCAAACTTTACTAATCTTTGATGTTTTATGTATGTAAGGTCCTGTGAGACTCCTTTAACTGAAGACTAGCAATTTTCTTTTCCCTGGTAGACTTGTGGCTGAGTATGTGGATGGTGCAGTGAGAAAAGATATGTATAAGCCAAGCACAGAGGTCACTGGTAAAAGGGGAGTCATTGTGTGGAAGCTTGCAACAACAAGGTTATAAATATGTCATTAAATTTAATTTAGCTTGCTAAATTGTTGTATGAATATACCACAATTTTATCTATCCATCCTTTGTCAATGGATATTTGGGATGTTTCTACATTTCTGTGATTAAGACCTTTGCTGCTATTCAAATTATTAATAAAGTCCAATTAAGTGAAAACTTCGTAGACAGGTATGGCCATGTAATTTGTGGAAGAATCTACTTTAGTAGACAAAATGTCCTGATGTCCTGGAAATATCATTTGCAAAAAAGTGTCCTTTATTACATATGTTGGTTATAAATCATAGTAGCATAAGGGACATTTATAAACCCACTTCTCAGTCCAAGAACTAGAACAATAAAAACTTTAGCTACCTATTAATTCCTTTCTCTCTACCATCTCCCTGCCTTCCTGGCACCTATGTCACTCTGCCACAAAGGCAACCACTATTCCTAAATTTATATTATTACATTGCTTCTTTAAAATATGTTTTTATAATATGTGTATGCCTAAATATAGTGATTAGCTTTACTTGTTATCGAGCCACCTAAAAATGTATCATACTCTATATAGTTTATTGGTACAAGCTTTTTTTGGCTAAACATTATGTTTTCAAGTTGTACTTATGTCATTGCAGGCAGTCGTAATTCGTATATTTTCATTGTTGTATGACTATGCCACAATTTTATTTATCTGTTCTCTGTCAATGGACATTTGTGATGGCTCTGTTTTTATGCCATTAAGAACTTTACTCATACAAATTTTTAACAAAGTAGTATCTATTTTTTAATAAAGTTTCTATTTACTGTCTTAAAACACATTTAATGCCATTATATTATTTTTTAAATAAGACCTGGCCAATGAAAACTTTACCAGTGTCTGTACTTTTTAGACATGTTGTAAGGAACTAGTATTCTTATAACTTTCTAAAAGCATCTTATTTTCTCTTAACCCCAGGGCCTTTGCATATGCTGTCCCCTCTGTCTTGAAGAATTTTTGCCTCCTTCTCCCTGACTCCCATTTGCCTAAGTACCTCCTATTTATCCTTCAGGTTTTGTCTTGGATGTCACTTTTTCCAGAAAGCCTTTCTGACCACACCAGGCCGTATTGGGTGCCTCCAATCCCTTTTCCCCACTCTCATGCCACTCCATATTTCCCTTTTCAAAACACTTGTTTTACTCATGTGTTTTATATGTTCTGGTTTATGTCTTTGTCTCCACCACTAACATGTATGCTTGGAATGGTAGACATTTTGCCTCATTTTGTGATATATCTCCAGAACCCAGCCCAGGGCTGGCATAAGACAAATATTCAATAAACATTTGTTAAATAAGTAAATGAAAGAATTGCTAATTTCTCACGTTCTGCCCATGAAAATTATCAATAAGGATGCTTTATTTTGTCAATGTCAAAGGACAACTGTTTGTTGGTAAATGGAATATTTAATAATGTTTTCCCTTTGGACTAGGCATTATCAATTTTAATGCTGTCAGCTGTCAAAGATGGAGATCAGCAAAGAACTAAACAAACTATGCCACTATTCACTCCTTGTCTCCCTTGGTCCATGGAGATACGTTCCATGAAGACAGCTATTGATTTCTACCATTAGACTGCCAGGAAAGCCAGCAATAATTGCTTTAGGAATTTTGTCCATGAATATTTCCTGTTAATTTCCCAGGAGTAAGACCAGCTGCTTCCCCTTTTGCAACAAAAAATTAGAGAGCTGGTAGAAATTAACATACTCATAATTTTTTTTTTTTTTGTAGAGAAGTATTATTTACTTGAGTTGGGGTAATGAAGAATAAGAAGCAAAATAACAAAAGTAAAGTTTTCAAAGGATTTTAAACTGTAACATATATAAATCCGTAAAGCAAAGATCAAAGTAGAAAAATATATTTGTTTTATGAAAACACTACCATTCTTATTTTAAAAATATTTAACATCTTTTCAGGGTTTGGTAAACCTGCAAGCTTGCTTGTCATTCTTCTTAATTAGCAGCTATGAGAAGAATCCTAATCACTTCCAAAAATCCTCCCTCTCTTTCATCACCAGTTTTTTCTCTTCATTGCCCACAAATATCTGAAAGTTGAACAAGAAACATTACAGTTGGAATGGAACAGTTATTTGGAAAACTGTACAACCAAGGATCTGCTTTGTTTAAGGTAATGTATGGGTGGCTGTGGTACACATACATTTGTTATTTGACCCTATAAGAAGAGTGTTTCATTGTTGTTGCTTGACCATTCCAGAGGTATATTTTAGGGACATTCAACAACTGATTCACAGGGCCAAGAAATGAGAAACATTTGGATATATTTAGATTAAGGGTAGGGTATATTTTGTTTGTTGGGGTTTACTTTCCTAATTCAGGAGATATGAATTGCCATTTTATTTTCTGTCTCAAAAATAAAGTAAATGTCATCCATTTTGTTGATGTGTGGTATTAGTATGCTGGAGCCAGTTCGTACCCTCTTATGAGAGCTGATTCTTCCCACTTCAGCCTACAGTGATGTCACGTTGGTAGCTTAAAATTGGCTATGATGGGAAGATTTACACCATGGAAATTGGCCAGTGCCACAAACAGGAGCTTTTTTCCTCCTCAAAGATCTGGTTGTTTATCATTCTCCAGCATTCCGTTGCATGTAGAAGCCAACTGTCCTTAAAAAAAATGTAATTGTGTGTCCAGTGTTCCTTCCTTTGAGGAAACACCCTTTCTCAATCAGTGTGATTCTGGTGTGGCTGTCAGACCCAGAGACTCCATCCTTTTACTCACACAGTGTGATTACAGTTTTTATCTGTTCTGTGAACATATCTTTTCGATATGCTTTCATTGTCTCTAGGAGACCTTATTTTACTGCTTACTTTTTCTTTTTTTATAATAATTTTTCACGGAATTTGAGAGATTCAAAAACTATGCTATGGCCACTGCATCTCTCCATAATCATCCTGCTTAATTGTATTTTAAAGAGATCATTCATTCAATAAGAGTTTTATGTACATAGAGTTATAGCAGTTGTTTCCTTGAATTGGTTCAGGTTGATAATAGCTCTTGAAAATACATAATAAAGTTCTCATGTTGCCTCTCCTTGGAGATTCATGCCTTTGTAATTTCTCCTTTTCCAGAAGCTTTTTATTGTATTTACTACAATATCCCTAGATCAGCTTGATAATTTGAGGCTTTCCTTTATTTTGTGTGCTTCTGAACCTATTAGGAATACTAATTCCATTTTTAAACACCTCTAGTTACTTAGTACAAAAAGTTTTTCCCTCATGTCGGAGAAATGTTAAATATCTTTCCCCAAGCTGTATATCTTAGTTAAAATGGGATTGGTCGTATCACAGAATAATATTGATACCTAGAATAACAAAAGAATTTAAGCAGAAAATAAATATTATTTTGAAAACATTTCAACACAGTAAAAGTGATGATTTCCCCTGTCATTTTGTGGACAATTTTAGGCTGCTGTAGGATCTCCTTAGATGTTGTTTAAGGAGAATGCATTGTTTCTGGAGTCTTGATAGCCTCAGGATGTTTTTTTTTTTAATTTGGGAAATATTTACTTTTCAGAGTTTTGTTGTATTTACTTATGTGCTCTTGAATTTTATTATAAAACTAATTTACATGAAAGTACAATGTTTGTCTTTAAAATGTATTTATCTCTTTAAAAAATCCTTTTCCCCCACTCAAAAGACAAATTTAAATCTACATTCTCAGGCTTATACAGAAACAAGATATCTCTGAAGTTTTTGGTTAGTTGAAACTCATGAAATCTTGAAAGGTAAACAAGTATCTTTATTTTTATTCATTCATGATCTAGTAATCCACAGAGAATGAAAATTTCATAGGCCAAATTATTTCCAGTTATATTATTTTAACAGAATTGTGAGTGATTATCAGTTGTGCATATTTGTCTATTTTAAGAGTTCTGTTTATTAATTTTAATCAGATATTTAAAAATGCTACATTGTGATCCTTTACTTATACACCTCAGTGACCTCCTATCTTATTCCACATATTAATGACAACTATATTTTTAAAAATCAATTCTATTGAATGTAGTTATATACAATAAATGCACTCGTTTTAAGTGTTTAGTTTGAAGCATTTTGACAAAACCCTATATCTGTGTCACCATTACCAATTCAAGATTGGCCATCTGTCTATTCTTATGCTTATGTCACACTGCTAGGCTCTACAGACATGGATGAAGTGGTGGCAGATAGCTGGCTGTGTACTCATAAACCTTTTCTTTTTCCTCCTGAACACACATCTAAGCTATCTTCCCAATCCCACTGCACATAGGTGGAACCGTGTAATTGATTCTTGCAAACAGAATGTGTGGGGAAATGATATTTGCCACTTCCAGGACTTTGCCACTTCCAAGACTGTCCTTCATCATCTTGTCTGCTCTTCCACCTTCTCTCTCTTTGCTTCACTAGCTGACCAGATGTGGAAGATCCAGCTGATGACTCTGAGGCCCTGGAGGGAATGCAGAGCCTCTAAATGGAAGGAGGCTGGATTCCTATGCTACTTATCCTGACCGATACAAGTGGCACTTTTTTATTTTTGGTGTGGAAGATTAGCCCTGCGTTAAAATCTGTTGCCAATCCTCCTCTTTTTGAAAAATATGGAATGCTTCACAAATTTGCGTGTCATCCTTGCGCAAGGGTCATGCTAATCTGTATGAGAACAATACAGTTCTAATTTTAGTATATGTGCTGCAGAAACAAGCACCAACTGGCACATTTTTGAAGATTGCAGAGTTATATCCATTGTAAAATCTTTGCAAAATTTTAATGCAATTCATATATATATATAAAAATAACTTATGGCCGTAATTATATGTATCAAGGGTATAAGATTTATTTCTAATTTCTAAGGAGCTCCTGAAGCCTGAAAATCTCCCCATTTGTTTAAAAATTACTTAGGGTGAATTAAAATAGGTATACTTTCAATATTCATTAGGTTCTGGAGAATTTATAAAGCTGTAAGTTAGGTATACAATATCAATCAAGTAATGTAGGCATGAGAAACTTCACCCCTCCACCCAAATTTCTGTCTACTTTTATCTCTTTCTGTCCCATGATATTTCACTATCAGAATCTCATTTATTTGAATGAATGATTATCTCACCTTTTATATTTCTGTTAAAAAATGCAAGCACTTCTCTACTCCCCATTCTGGGGGGTAGGGTGTTAGTTAAGTGTCTTTGGTTATATGCACAGAAACTGATTTTGACTAACTTAAGCAAAGGACATGATATTGTGAGGGAATTGGTGAGTTCACAGGATTGAAGAGAAGACAGAGGTGAACAATTCCTCTGAAAGGGCAGGGAGCTGGGAAGACTTAGGTTGTCAACAGCAGACACTGTGAAATTTCTCCCTGGGTCCTACCATTGAGTGACTTGGCACCAATAGATATTCTGCCCTTTTGAATCTCTGCTCTAGATTCAGATACCTGTGAGAAAGAATCCAGTCAGCTTAATTTAGGCCACTGGCCCACCCTACTGCCTACGAAGGAAGATGTACTGTGGTTGGCAGCCCCACCAGGAACATATGGAAAGGAGAAAGGGAAATTCTTTGAAGAAAGTAAGGATGTTTAATTGGTATAAGAGGGAGAAGTGGTGCATGACAGATTCACAACAAAACACATCCACTACAAAGGGGAGACTGTTAAGCCATTGATACCTAGGTGTAAATAAATCTATTAGATTTCATCTTGTACTTGGTTGAGCAAAGGTGAGTAGTATTGAGTGTTATAATCTGGCCACATGCTATGTATTCATATGAAAATTATCCCATTTAACGGAAAATTATGGCAGTGGAGTCCAGGAGCAGAGATGGTGATGAAAGAGAAGTGCTGTAAAGAGAGAAAATAAGGAAAGACCAGGAGCTCCCTGAAACCACCTTCTCTATACCAGCTTTGTCAAGACATAGGACTCATGTGACTATTGCCTAGCGAGTCTACTCTTCACTTGTTTCTCATCCCTGCAAAGCTTGATTGTATTTAGAAGTTTTGTATTCCCAGTACCAACCCACCAGAGAGTTTGTTAAAAATGAACAACTGTGGATAGAGTTCTCTTGGAATTTTGGATGATTTATTTTGTAGTAGAAATAAATGAGAAGTACCAGTACCAGGTGTCAAGAAAGGAGGGAAAAATCATGAATCAAAAGTTACACACTGTTAAATTAACTTTCAGCCTTGAACAAATGGAATTTCAGGAGAGAAGAAAGTAGAGACGCACAGATGAAGCACAAGTGCACAGAAATTAATTTCTTGGGGAATGGGAGACTAAAAGTATGTTTTTGTATTTCAGTGTGGCACAAACCTGGGAGGTCAGGAAACCTTCACAAGCTTTTGCTTGCAGAGCAGGTACACCTTGCTATAAATAATCTTTGCAGCTGTGACCCTGAAAGCTGACATTAGATGTGTTTAGCTAGATGTCCCCTGATTGTATTCCCTATTGTGTTCACTTCCTTCCCCAGGACTCCCTGACAGGTGGCTCGCTCATTTACCGAAGGTTCTATCTGGCTTGTGATAGCATTCTTAGAGTTGAATTATTTTGGCATTTGAATCTTTAAAGTGAGAATGGATGGTATTCATATGCCTCTAATCTGCTAAAGTTTTGTGTTCCCAAATGTTCCCCCCAAAACAAAACTACATTTTGAATAAAGAAATATAGCTTTGTTTGTTTCTGTCATTAAAAATACTTGAGAATGATTCCATTGTCTGCCAGGTTCCCTTAGGCTATAGGACATTTATTAACCAGGCCCTCTGATTAGGATTTTTTTTTTTGTTGCAAAGTAGAATAATGCCTCATCAATTCAGACTTCTTAAAATGAAAAATTTGTGATTATTTAGAAGGGGCTGACATTTACTTTTATATCATGAGAAAAGAATAATGTAAGCAATATTATTGGGTTATGTTTAACCTGGATATAGCAACCAAACCCTTCAGTCATATTCAAAGCACTATTTAGCGGTCATGGATAAATTACTTTTATCTATTAAGTGTGCCTAAAGGGATTTCAAGCATCTTCCCAACACCCCTGAGGTAGTGTTGGTACTTATTTCTCTTGTATCAGAGGAGAAACTATTTCAGAGAACATTTTTTTGAGAAGCATGATGTTTAAGTGCTTCTAAATCTTACAATAGAAATGAAATGGTAACTGATGATGTTCTATTTAGAACATCCCCAGAGTTGTGCTGAAGCCAAGTATATGCCTACATGGGTGTCATGCACAAATAATACCTGAGGAATACAAGCCATCTTTAGCAACAAGGCTGGTATGACATGCTGAGATAACACAATAGTGGCTTGCTTTCTTGGGTACTGAGGGAGCGTGTTAAGGCGCTGAGTCATTGCCAGGGTTGTAAGGGACCAATAATTCCCCTATCACCGTATGTACAATTGGTGAGAGGAAGTAGTGTTCCCTCAAGATAGACAATATTTAAGAAATTTCTTAGGTCACAGTGAGTAAAATTAAGTTCATCAAATTTGTAGAATTTGTATTCTTTAGTTACTACTGTATATTTATACAGGTAAATGTGGTATAAGACCTGAAAGTAATATTATGTGTTGCTTTGACAGCCAGTGAAATTGGAAGGGCCTTGAGTGGCCTAATCACAAGTTCCCCTCCCCACTTTGCTTCTGCAGATACGATCTCCTAGCCAAACAGCCCTCCATATCAAAGGGACCAAATGTAGTTCCTGCTTATCTCTGAGTGGTGGATTTCATTTCCATAAATTATTTAAATAAGCCAATCACATCCTTTTGTGGGAACCAGGGGGGCACCTCACCCTCTTGATACTACAAAACCTGCCTCCCACAGCCCCTGGTTGTTCACTCTGTCCTGACTCCAAGTGCAACTGCTGTGTGGCCCTGCACGGTGTCCTCTTCCCCTGGGTCATGCGTATACGTGACCAATAACCACTGTTGATCTCATTTGTCCAGTGTCAGTTGTCATGTGACCATCTGCACAACCTAGGGCAGGAATCCTTCCCTCACCAAGGGTGTGAGCAGGAGGCCATTAAAACAGTAAAATACCAATGTAGAAAATGAAAAATATCCCAGTATCCATGTAATCTCAAGATTATTTAAAATGATGCCATTTGTTTTGAGAGAAGAAAAGAGACTCTATCAAAAATGTAGTAAAAAGAATGTATACCTGGAGGAGTTAAACAGCAAAATCCAAGAATTGCTTCAGTTGGTGGAATTAAGACACAGCTTGTATTCTAACTATGAAGTTTCAGCTCATTGAAGGATTAATTTTGAACTCAGAACCCAATCTAAAAGTTAGTATTTCTGCTGCTGTAAATTAAATATAATGTATTTTATCGTGACATTGTGGAGAAAAAGACAAAGAACAGAATGGGGGATCTCACATTAGCCCTGAGCTAACAACTGTTGCTAATCCTCTTCTTTTTGCTGAGGAAGATTGGCCCTGGGCTAACATCTGTGCCCATCTTCCTCTACTTTATATGGGAGGCCACCTCAGCATGGCTTGACAAGAGGTGCATTGGTCCATTCCGGGGATCCGAACCTGTGAACCTCAGGCCGCCAAAGCGGAGTGAGCAAACCTAAGTGCTATGCTAGCGGGCCGGCTCCCAACATGTGTTTTTAAAAGAACATTTCTGGGAAACCAATTTCCTTAAATGTGTAATATATGAATCCTAGATATTTCAGACTAACATTGAGCAATTATGGATTTAGAGATGGAATAATTTTAATAAATAATATTAACAAAGAATCGGCTTGAGAAAGTCCTGTCTCAACTTAGAATATTTTGGTGGACACACAGAAACAGAATAGGAGAAAGTAGACAGTGAACAAAAAGGAAAATCCAGAGACCCAGAATAGACCCTGTTCTCGTAGCTTTGGTTTATTCAAAACAATTGTTTGTGAGAAAATTAATATCTCAATCTTACCATAGCATCCGTAATTTTCATACACATTTGCTTATTTGGTAATTTAACCTCCATTTTGTTCTTGTTTCACGGAAGTCATTTAATTGTTCTCAACACCTCTTTTGCGGACTTCGTATGGTGTTGGTATTGTTACAGATCTATTCTAACTACTTTTTGTAGCCAAGATTCTTGTGCTCAGTGTGGACAAGTCAGGGGAATGGTGTAGACCTTACAGAATGTTGCCTCAGATTTATTTTTCTAAATGTGCATTTCATATTTTGAAAAATTAAATATAAGGTAGTAATAATAATAAATAAGGTTGGAATTAATGAGAATCAATAAATGGGTCTACCAGGTACATAATGTAATCCACAGCTGCTTAGTTTTCTTTTTCATTTGTGTGGCATCTCCTTCTGTGAAAATTTTCATGAATTCCCTAAATTAACTATTTTCACGGCATACTCCTTGATATCATAGCCCCTTTATCAATGCCTGGAGAAAACCTAAAATGTAGATTAATGTTAAGGCATTTAGTTGACAAAAAATACTTTAGGTCATATATCCAACATTAAGTTTGTGGATTGCATTTAGACTCTATTCAGCAAGATTCAAAACCCATTTACTTCACTCACATGAAAAAGCTGGAATTACCCAGCACACAGTTGCTATTTCATGAATTAGGATTACCTCAGACCTTTATCCATTGATTTTTAATCTCTTCTGGGGTTTTACCTGTAAACTATTTCTGATGTCAGCTTCTGTGGATTTATAGAGCATGCTGTCATCAGTGTGTTCACCTACATTAAAAAAAACAGTATCATTTAACTTTTATTGATTCTGTTGAGAAAGATAGATGGGAACGTACACCATTTCCCTGGAGACACCCCTCCTTCCCGTCCCTGTGTTGTTCAGAAGGTAAATTGAGTCCTGTTGAGTTTTCTCTTTTTCCTTGTTAGTTCTCTGAAGCTCTTCCTGTTCTTTGTCCTTTAAACTGACAAATCTCTATGGTGGATTCTTTCTGTGATCACATTACATTTGCTTTACATGGAAATTTGCATTTGGGCTTGGAATGAAACACTGGGAACTCTGAATGTGCTTGCTGTAGGGAAAGACCTGAAGTTAGTGGAAGTGTGTCATAGGGAATGTGTTTTGAGGGATGGGTGAATGCCAATTAAAATGTGCTACAGAGTTGCACATTTCAGAAAATGATTTTCAAAGTTGCAGATATCTATTTACAACTGACATTGAGCAGCTATCCAGATTAATTATTAACTCTTGCATTTCAAGGCTTTTTCTTAGTCACTGAATCTTGTTCCTATTCCTTTGCATAAAAGATCGCACCGGGAACATATTGAGGGGCCGGCCCGGTGGGGTAGCAGGTAAGATCGCTGTTCTGCTTTGGTGGCCTGGGATTTGCCAGTTCTGGTCCTGGGCACAGACCTACACACCGCTCATCAAGCCATGGTGAGGCAGCGTCCCACATAAAGCTACTAGAAGGATGCACAACTATGACATACAACCATCTACTGGGGCTTTAGGGAGAAACAAGCAAAAAAAAAAAAAAAAGAAAGAAAAAAGGAGGAAGATTGGCAATAGAGGTTGGCTCAGGGCCAATCTTCCTCAAAAAAAGAAAAAGCATGTTGACACAGAATGGTAGATAAGCTCATGCAGGGCTGGCACTGTATCTCACCTGTGTGGTGTAGCACCTGGCACACAATTGCACCAGGTGGGCACAGAGTCAGTGCTCTTCGAAAAGATGTGAGGACAACAAAACCTGTTTATTACCTACACATCTCCCGGACCTTGACAAGTTAGAGCACTTAAATAGCAATACCGTAAAAAAAAAAAAAAAAAAAAAAAATTACCATTTAGATCTCAGCTAGTAAGATTTTTTTCCCTCTTGTATTTTATTTTTAAAAATTCATATTTATTTTTGTTACAGAAAGTCACTCCATAGAACACTGCTGTGTAAGTCTCCTGGGTTCTTGGTGTGCTTGTCTCCAATCTAGGGAGGGAAGCTGCAGGCTCACCTTCCATTTTCCTCTAATGGCATCTTTTTGCATGTTGCCTGGGAGCATCCTGCAACTTGTGTACCTCACTTGCTGCCTGTGGTTCCTCTAGATTGTTCAGTCACAGAGAGAATGACTGGAGCTCCCTACAGAATGGGGAGCTTTCATTCACTGGATAACCTGAGTTTGTGAAGCTCCTCTGATCACTAAGGACCAGGGAGGAAGGTGAAAGGAACTATTGACTGGACTTTAGAAGGATTTAGACAAAAGGAACAAATACATCCAAAAGGTCACCCCAGCTACCCCTATCAGATTACTATTGGTTGGGCCATATCTCAAGCAGCATGAAATCTTTGGCAGCTGGGGAGATGCTTGGATACGAGATTGTTTGTAATGTCCCCGTGTCTTTGTATGGGACAACTCTTTTCCTCCCTGTTTCTGGTTGTAGGAAACAGACAGTGCACTTGATTATAGCAGGCACATATCAGGGCAAAGGGCAGAGTAAATAACAGAGTGGATCTTTTGCAGAGAAAAGGCCAAGGTATGTGTGTGCGTGTGTGTGTATGTGTATGTACTAAATAAAGAGATGGGCCTCTCTGCCTGTCCATCCATCACAGTCTCAGTGTGTTCTCAAGTTCTGCTCCAGTGGCAGATTTCTTAGAGCTGTCTTGGATTTATGCAGTTTCCCCCCCTCCCTCTCTGTTCCTTGTTGGAAGTTATATCTTCTGCCTCATCTTCTGTACCAATCACTTTCTTTCAGGGTATTATAATTACTTCTGAACAGTCTTCATCTTCTGTACCGGACTAGGAGATTTGAGGGCAGTGACTGTGTTTCATGTGTCTCTGTATTCCCCCACAACACCAAGCACAGTGCCGTGATAAAATCAGGCTTTTGATAGTTATTAATTGAACAAATGAGTGAGTGAGTGAATGAATGAAAAAATGAAGATCATTGAATGAGTGACAGAAAATGATCAAGAGGAATGGGTAGAACAGATGGACAGATGGAAGGATTAGGATCTTTCAGTATAAAAGGGCAAGTGCTGAGAAGGTGACAGAATGGATCTGAACATATTCTCTAACTGGCAGAAGGGACATTTTAATTAGGGTCAGGATTTAATCTGCTTACCTAAATGTACCAGAGATCCACTTTACCTATGTCTTTCAATGAGTGCATTTAAAAATGTATTGACATTGTGGTTACTATAGTGTGAGCACTAGGTTAGCGTGAGGTTTGCAAAGTGCAGCCCTTCCTAAGCTGAGCAACTGCAAAAGACTTCCATGCAGATATGCCTGCCTGAGTATATCTGGTACTTTACATCCCTATATCTTATGTAGTGGTTGGTGTTTTGTTCTGGGAAATTCTATTGCATACACAGGCCAAACTGCAATTACAATAAAGGATGCTGTAGGAAAGTTTCTACAACCCATTTTGCCTAATTATAATGTTTATTATTGGTGATCGAGGATATCTAATGTCAGGAAGTCTGAGTTCAAGTTCTGTCTCCGCTACTAACTAGCTTGAGATCTTGGGGGCACTTTTAGCCACTGTAACTTCAGGTTTCCTTATTCTGTAAAATGAGGGTGTTGAGTAAGGTCAGGCCTGAGGTTATTCTCTGTTCTGACATCTATCATTCTATATTTGGGTTTGAAAAAATATCAAAAACAACTATTTTCTCAAAAGCTGTCCCCAGTGCTTTCCCTTTGCTTTAAAAAAAGCAGTTTACAAGATTTAAGAGGGTTTTAAAATGAGGAGACTAAAATATATTGTGGTAATAACTACATATACACACGTATATATACATATGTTACCTGTGTAACATATGTACATGCGTGTATATACACATAGATATGTGTTACAAGGAAAGGAAAAATCTGCTACAGAGGATATTTATCACATAGGACTCAACCAGTTGAGGATAGCCTACCTCATATTAAGCAGAGTTGCTACAGAAATGTGTGTATCCTTGGAATAACTATTGCTTGCAAGTCAGTTACAAAATAATTTTGTAAAACAGTTCTACAGTATGGCTCTAATAACAACATTCCACAGACTGTTTTAGGTAGTTCAGAATTCAGAAATATTTAATTATTTTATGACTTTTCTCTTTTATATGTAATTGTTAAAACTCATGCCAGCATGACATTTGACGGTATAAACTTTTAATTATAATGCCTCTTTGGCAATGATGGTGTAAGGTCAACATTTCCACTTATCCTTTTGGAAAACATGTGAAAGCAACACAGAGAATGAGAAAAGAGACAAACTTTAACTTCCACACGCCTTGGAGTCAGTAAAATCTTGAACTGCAAAACAGGTGAAAAGAGGTCCCAAAACAGTAGAAATAAAGCAGATTTGCAGGAGAAATTGTTGAAAGTATGCCCATGGCCACAGTTTGAAAAAAGAGCCTGCAAAGCGTATTTCTCCAAGATGATGCGGTCACCCTAAACTGCAAAACGAAATCCTCTGCTCACAGCTTTAGGGACCCGGTTCATAGGTGAAAGGTGGTAGCCTCTTGTGACTTATTTTGGTTCTGAGGAGCAGTGGAGGAGAGGCTAGTGAAGAATCGCAGAGGTAAGCCCCATTTGTAGGAAATAAAGGCCAAAACAGTAGACATAGTCATGGCCCTGTCCCCACAAAAATCTCTATAAAGTAACAGGTCCAGTAAAAACACACATCATTAAAAATAAGGGATCAAAAAATAAACTAAACTATGATATAACAGAAAAAAAGAGAAAATGGGAACAGAAAAAATTTCATGACTGGAAAACTGCTGAGAAATGTTTCATTGTGAATTACAAAAAAAAGTAATAAAGAAATTTCCTTGATAAATTAGAGCATGAAGTAGAGAGAACAGGAGGAGATGAAATATGAGTGAACAGATCTTAGAAAAAAGAAAAGATAAAAGAGGCTCCATTAGACACACAGATTAGAAACAACACAGCAAGGGACACAGAGAACATCAATGAGGAGACAGAGTTGAATGTGAGTGTAGACATTGGAGCAGACTCAAAGCAAATAAAACATAAGCTTAAATGGAGGCCTGAAGTCATTCAGGGACTTAGGCTTCCTGTTCCACCAAAGGCTACTGATCTATATGCGCAATCAAAGCTATCATCAACCCTTTGCTCTGGTTCACTTAGCTACCATTGTATCCCATAGAAAGGAGTGAAGAACACGGAAGAGTAAATCAAGAAGGTAATTATTGGCTGGGCCTGGAAGTAACACAAATCACTAGCACACATTACTTCCACTATACAGCTTCCAAGGAGGTCATTTCCAAATCTTCACTTCAGATATGGCCATGGATAAGGGGCAAGGAAGAATCTTCTAGAAAGTGGAGCAAGAGGCTATGGAAAACAGCAAATTCCTCATAGAGAGCAGGCTCATGGTATAACTGAGAAACTTCCAACTTTGCTAAGAAATTTCATAATGCTTGACTAGCTGGATTCCATCATAGCTCTGACTATTGTGTGTTTCTGATTCTCCTTTTTTTTGAATAGGGGTTGTTATTGTGGCTATTATGTCTGTACTCCACTATTGTATATTGGATGTGTGTTTTTTTAGTGAGGCAGGTGTTAGATAACTTGTATTTTTAATCTATTGATGGTCAATCCTTAAAGAACCAGAATTGCCCCTGATCTAAGGGATAGAAATCCCACTGAAATTCAGGTGCAATTACTGAATAATATCGGGTTTTTTTTCCCTTGGGAAGGAGTGAATGTCTTGTGTGATCAGTAGGATCTGCACGGCTATGTGGTGGCCATAGGAGCAGACTGGCAGAAATTGTAGTGTCCACTGAAAGCTTTTCTTATTTTTCTTCCTGGACACTCAAACACATTTTCCTGCCACTTTTGTGTCATATGACTGCATTCTAGTCAATGGCATGTGAACAGAAGTTATGTGTCCCACTTTTAGACATGGCCCATAAAACACCCACTGAATGCTTCTTTCTCTTTCCAGTGGGCTGCTATTGTAACCACAATGATCAAAGAAGCCAGAATCAGATGACCATGTGGATTAGAGGCCCTCCAAATCTTAACCTGGAATATTTATCCCCTGAGCAAAAAATCAATTTCTAGTCTTTTTGAGCCATTATATATTAAGTCTATTTGTTACAGCAGTTTAGCCTATATTGAGGCATATTTTAGAAATGTAATGAGACATCAAAGATAAAATCATTTGGGAAGCTAGGCAATAAAAATCAAGTCACTTAGAAATGGAAAAAAAAATCAGCCTGTCCTCAGATTGTTGCATAGCAGCATTTGATGCTAAGGGACAATTCTTACTAGTCCTCAAGGAAAGGAAATGTGACCCAAGAATTGTATATCCAGACAAACTGTCATTCAAGTATAAAGACAACAGGTAAATACATTGAATATGCAAGAGCTTAGGGAATATTCTTCTTATGAATTTTTCTGGAAGAAATTATGAGAGGATGAGATAGATTTATTTGATATATATTGAACTTTGTACCTTAAAAATAGATAATATGCCTTCTTTTCAGCTACCAGTGGGGTAGTCACAAGGAATGACCGTATCATATGCCAAAAGGAGACTTCGATAACTATCATAAAATAAAATAATGTACATAAAATTGTGTGGTATAAATACAATAAATTAGGCGGCTGCCTGGTGTCGCAGCAGTTTAGTGCGCGCTTTGGCAGCCCAGGGTTGGCGGGTTGGATCCCGGGAGCCGGCTGACCCACTGCTTGTAAGCCTTGCTGTGGTGGCGTCCCATATAAAGTGGAGGAAGATGGGCACGGATGTTAGCCCAGGGCCAGTCTTCCTCAGCAAAAAGAGGAGGATTGGCAACAGATGTTAGCTCAGGGCTGGTCTTCCTCACCAAAAAAAAAAAAAAAAAAGAGTACAATAAATTAGAACTTAATAAAAATCAGAGAAGCAAAAAGTCCCACCACACAGAAATTTAGACGTTTGTCTTAAACAACTCACAAACATGAAATAGCAGAGTATATTGACAATGAAAACACCACATAGCAGCACAGAGGGTTTACAGTGAAGGCTGTATTGAGAAGCCTGAGCTGATGTATTGAATTAGAATATGCAGATTATGACTTGCGGAATGAGAGGCACAAGCCACCCACACAGTGGTGGCAGGTCGCTCCCTCAATATGTGAGTTCCCATTTTGGGGAAGTGAAATTCATAGGGTCGTTTTGATTGAAGGTGCAGTTTCAATATACCCACACAAAGGAAACAGTCACAAGATTTATTATTACTTACAGATCCCAGAAGCAAGGGGGCGCAACTGAGCAAGGGGAAAGGGTGGTCCTCCATCCCAGGTTACAAGTGAATAGGCGATAGAGAGCAGGGTAGCAAGCACCCGTTACTTTTAAGGTGTTTGGGGCAGAGGTCACTAACTTTTCGCTTGACTCTAAGTGGTTTTTTTAAAAGGTGCCCTGGGAAAAGTAAAGCAGGAACTTATGGTGGACATCCAAAACTCGAGTCCTTTCCAAATGCCCAGACTCTGGGTATGAACAGGATCATCATACTGTAAAATGCTGAGGCAGCAATTCAGAAAAACAAACGTTTTTCTCAAAATTTGTTTTTCTCATCGCAAAAGCAAAGGTCAGAGGATAAATCATTATGTACTTATATTAATGAAGAGGAAAGCATGATCATAGGGGCTGGCCTGGTGGCCTAGTGGTTACGTTCAGTGAGCTCCACTTCAGCGGCCTGAGTTCGGTTCCTGGGTGTGGACCTATGCCACTCATCAGTGGCCATGCTATGGCAGCGACCCACATACAAAATAGAGGAAGATTGGCACAGATGTTAGCTCAGGATGAATCTTCCTCAGAGAAAAAAAAAGAAAACATGATCATAAATGAATTAAACATGTAATTAAAGGAGTTAGAAAAAGACCAAAAGGAAAACAGAAATAAGGAATTAATAAGGTAAAGTAGAAATCAATAAATTAAAAAAACCCTGAAAAATGGTAAAGCTGTATGTATATCCAAGAGCTGGGTCTTGAAAAATAAACAATATAAGAAATAAATGTCAGTTCACTAGGCAAGAAAAAAGGAAGAAAGCACAAATATACTAAACAAGAAACAAGAGAGAAAATAACAGTTGTGGATGAAATTAAATGAATCACAGGAGGTTGGTTTTCTAAAACCCATGGAAATACATTTTAAATGGATAATTTTCTAGGAAAATAAAATTTGCCAAAACAGATTCCACAAATGGGAGGAAAATTTGAAAGACTAATTAATATAGAAGAAATAAAGCTGTCAAAAGAGTTAATCCTCTGAAAGGGACTCTGTCCAGACAGCTTCAGAGGGGATAAATCCCATCTGTAACCAAGATGAGGAAGGAAGCTTCTAAGTCATCCTGTGAGGTAGGACACATACCATTGTCACCACGGTCCAACAAAGAGTACCACAAAAGACAATATTGTGATGGTTGCACAACTCTGTGACTATACTAAAAGCCACTGAATTGAATAGTATGTGAATTATATCTCAACAAAGTTGTTAAAGAAGTCGATGTATGTTCTTGATTTAAAACTTAAAATATTCTTAACTTGATAATAAGTATATGTGGCTCAACTCCAAAGCTAACATCAATCTTGGTGGAGGAAGCAATAATGTTTCCCCATAAACACTTGGGACAAGGTAAGGATTTCCACTATTGGCACTATCATTTAACACTCTTTAAGGATACCAGCCAATGCGATTAGAGAAAAGGCAGACATTAGAGGCGTAAAATTTGAATAGGATAAAGTGAAATTGTCTTTATTTGCAGCTGCTATTACAGTACACATGGAAAATATAAAACAAGAGAAACATGTAAAAGCAATAACAAAACAGTGAGATGGGTGGATATGAAATTAATGTACGTATATCAATAGCTTTTATCTTTGCAAATTATAGCCACTTAGAATATTTAGTTGAGGAAAGGTCACTATATGTGTTTATAGCAGTCACCAACTCTGTTACCTAAGACAACTTACCTAACTAGCTTCTTTGCACCTCATTTCCTCAGCTCTAAAATGCAGAAAAGCAATCTCTAGCTCTAAGAGTTTTTCTAAGGACTAAATGTAATAACCTTTCAATAAACACTGGTGCTCTGCCCTGCCCTTCCTCTGAGAGTGGGATATATTGCAGTGTCTCTCTGAATTGGTTCACGTGTGGTGGTGGTTGAGGAAGTGCAAACTGATAAACTGATTACTTGGATGTCCATTTCTTCCCTAGAGTCAATGATGACCATATACCATCTCCTGGGAGAGGAAATGAGCTTCATCTTTAATGTCAACTTTAATTTGTTAACAGTGCAAGCTGGTGTTGTGATACTGAGAATAATTGTGAGGCTACCTGTGGACTAAGTGAGAAAAAAATCTATGATCAATTAAGAGTGACTTAGAAGAGAGCATGGCTGCAGAGACACCATGTATTTACAGGACCAGACTACACCAGAATGTGTATTACAGGTTTCTCCTCTTCTCTATTTTCATCACCACAATTTTAGCTAGAATTCTTAAATTATTGGGACCAAAATATAATGGGACGCCAAATATAACGGCATAAATGCATGAGTAGTACTTATTTATGGTCTGAGAATAGCAGACACGTGCTTTTATTAAAATGGCAGTGAAGATTTATTAGGCAAAAAAGGAAATATTTCAAAGGTAAAACCCAGGATAATGTTTGTTATACTGAATAATAAGCCTCTCTTGGTCTTTTTTCTCTCTCATCATCTTTACAATTGTAGTATTATTCTATTAGACTTTGGAGAAGCATTAGTTTAGCATTTGAATTTAACTTGTATTAAAGTCATGAAATCAATAGAATAATATAATTATTAAACATAGTATAATATTTTCTAAAAAACTGAAATACACCAGAACCTTTCCTTTAAATAAATATCATCCCTCAAATTAGTCATATTAGAATGCTAATTACTTATTCCATTGATACTGTTGTTGCTTGAGTCATTTCCCAGGCTCTTCTCTTGAAATTACCATCATAGCCTGTGGCATTTTCTTATGAATATCTTCAATATTGACAAATCTTTGTCCTCTCACAGACAAATCTTTGTCCAGTTTATGTGGAAATAGGTAGAAGTAATTTAGAGACAACTCTTAGGGAAGAAAGTATGTTCACATTGAATTATATTGCTTGGCATTAAAACAATGAAAAACATTAAGTATGACTATAAAGTAATAAGATTGGCTTTTAGTATGTGTCTTATTTAATGTTTTCGGAAATCATTTGTATACAAAAGAAAAAAATCCAAAATATTTTGTGTGATTGCCACCTTGTCAGAGAGGTTCCCCTTGCCACAGTAGGCACATGACAAATCATTTTTGTCCCTTATCTTGCTTTTGATACCTGAATCAGCTTCAGACCAGCAGAAAAAGACTTACTCAAGTTTCTCATGCAGAGTTTCTTGATATACTGAATGCATTGTGGCGTAATGAACTGAGGTCTTACAGATGCAGGTTTCAATCCTGACATCTCTTCTGTGTAATATTCAAGGTAATCTCAGGCAGCTTTGATGTCAGCATCTGTGAAATGGGAATTATAATATATAACGGGTTGTTAGGATAAGTGAGACAATATGCAAAGTACCAAGATTCAGTGCATGATATACGAGTGCTTACCAAGTGTCAGTTCCCAGCTGCTTTACATCAGGTTTGGAATAAGATGGGATATAATAAAATAATAATGATGATATCGTCTAGTTTTTTGTTCTGTCATGGACTCTAGTTGAATAGACTACAGGAGAATAGGACTATAAACTAGTCCTTTATGAATAGACAACCAGCAGTTTGTGAGTATTTTCTATGCCTTGGGCAATTTTCTTTCTGGACATCTTTTCTAATTCAGTCTAAGACATGAGTTAATCTGTGATCGTGGACAGTCAGCCTGAAGAGAGAATCCAGGAGGGCTGGTCACACCTAAAGCTCTACTCAGGGAGGAAGACATCTTCAGAGATCCCGGGGACAGAGCGCTTGAGGGGTCAGCATTAGAACTTAACTCTCGGTCTCATAATTAAGTTTGTAACAATTAGTGCTGACCAAAGACTTCAACATTGAGTGCCGGTGATCTAATTAAGGACAATCATTCTCAGAAAACTGTTCCTAAAGTGGCTTAAGATAAGTATATATTGTGAAGAATTATAGAAGTGGTTATAAGACTTGACTCCTATAGGGACAGAAGAGACTTCATTTTTGACTTGAGTTTTATTCTGTTCTAGACCCGATTTTGTGAATAGGAAGTGATTGATGCCTCTCTCAGGGCCTTATTCTTCTCATTTTCCTTTGAACCTGTAAAAATTTTAATACAGTTTGATATTTGGAAAGCACTAGGTTGTCCACTGTGTGTTTCAGAAACTTTATTTTATACTTAAACATCTCAAAAATTTCCCCTTAAAACAAAAACTATATTCTTCTTCCAGTGGACTGGTTCTTTGGTTAGATCTAAATGGAAAAGAACACAGACACCCTTTGGAAGATCCTGGTTTCTGCTGGTGAATTTATTGGCAGTTTGAAGAAGGTGGATTGTCCACATGGCATGAATTTCTGAGACTCCAGTTTCTGGTGGTGGAATTGATTTTATTCCAAGAAGCTGCTATATGGAGCTGGCTGTAGTGCATGCCAACAAACTATGGAAGAAAAAATAATGTTCCATTATCATCAGGAGTAAATAGCTGGATAAAAAAATTCCCTTGTAAGGACTCAACAACTAAGGGGCCGGCCCGGTGGCGCAGCGGTTTCGTCCGCGCTTGGCAGCCCGGGGTTCGCGGGTTCGGATCCCGGGCGCCCGCCGACGCACTGCCTGTCAGCCATGCCGTGGAGGCGTCCCATATAAAGTAGAGGAAGATGGGCACGATGTTAGCCCAGGGCCAGTCTTCCTCAGCAAAAAGAGGAGGATTAGCAACGGATGTTAGCTCAGGGCTGGTCTTCCTCACCAAAAAAAAAAAAAAAAAAAAAGCTATACTAAGCCTTGGTACCCATTTGAACACAGCAAGACAGAAAATATAATCAAGAGTTTTTCCTAAAAAACCAGAGCTAAACCATTGGAATTAGTCAAAAATTATCCATTAAGATATCTCATTTCTTCAAATATTGCTCTCTTCTCTTTCTCATTTATTATGTATTATTTCATAGAATGTAAATCAACCAACATGTTTTCAGTAAAAAGAAATGCTACTTGAAAAGCTAAATCAGTAGTAAAATCTGAATCAAAATGTTATGCCATTTCATATATCCATGCCTTAAGTTAATCGTAATAAAGGGCCAATATGTTTTAAAAACTGTAACGGTCTTTTCTGGAGGGCAGCTACCCAATTTCTATACTTAGGCTTTAGCGCAGCATTTCTCAGACTGTTGTCTGTGGACCGTGTGCTACAAAACTCCCAGATGTGAATGAAACGGTTGATTCTTGGGCCTTTCCTTCAGACCTACTGAGTTAGAATATCTAGAGGGCATACCTTTAATCAATTTTAATTGTGGATACAGCCCTCATTGGATCAGAAAACGCAGTTCTTATCTGCAAGATAGTGAAGTTGAACGTAAACACTGGACACCATTGAAGATTTTTTGCTGATTAATGTGTTAATTTATTCACTAATCACATATTGAATGCCCACCATGAATCAGACAAGAATAAAGAGGTTAATATGAAAGTGATACTACCACTTAAGGATGAACAGTTAATTTGGGGGAAGACAGATGAATAAACACATCATTTTAATACAATGTGATAAACTGGAACCGGAGGTATATCCACCATTATGCTTGGTGTGGTTGGGAAGGGCTTCACCACTGGAAGAGCAGGGAAGGGTTTGCTCACCAGAGGCTGTGGAAAAGTTGTACTGAGTAGATGATTAGCATAAAGAAGAGACTTAGGTGTACTAGGCAAATTTTGGTTCATTGAGATAGTACAAAGCCGGTTCCAGGGGAAGGGTAAAGAATCAATAAGAAATTATTACCACTGGGGGGAAGATTTCTAGGCTACTCTAAATTAAAAAAAAATTATAGTGAACTATGATAATTATTTTTCAAAACCATGATTACAGGGAATAAAATACACTAATGTGTATCTTTTTTTAACTGAGATATAATTGACATACAACATTATATTAGTTTCAGGTGTACAACATAGTGATTTGATATCTGTATGTATTGCAAAATGATCACCACATTAAGTCCAGTTAACATCCATCATCACACATAGTTACAATTTTTTTTCTTGTGATGAGAACTTTTAAGATCTACTCTCTTAGCAACTTTCAAATATACAATACAGTATTGTTAACTATAGTCATCATGCTGTACATTACTTTCATAGGACTTATTTATTTTATTACTGGAAGCTTGTACCTTTTGACCACCTTCACCCATTTCCCCCAACCCCCCAACCCCCCACCTCTGGCAATCACCAATCTCTTCTCTGTATCTATAGGTTCATTTTTTTTTTTTTAAGATTCTACATATAAGTGAGCAGGCTAGTTTAAAAATTGTAAGCAAAGTTAAAAATATTATTTAGAGATTAGATTAGAGATTGTTCTAGGGATTAGGGCAAAACAGGCTAAATTAGGTAGATTTAGAGATAAACCAAGAAGCATCTTTTTTGTGTGTGTGTGAGGAAGATTAGCCCTGAGCTAATATCCATTGGCAATCCTCTTCTTTTTGCTGAGGAAGACTGGCCCTGGGCTAACATCCATGACCATCTTCCTCTACTTTATATGGGACGTCACCACGGTATGGCTTGATGAGTGGTGTCTTGGTCTGCACCCGGGTCCGAACCTGTGAACCCTAGGCTGCCGAAGTGGAGCGCACGAACTTAACCACTACACAACTGGCCGGCCCCCCAAGAAGCATTTTTAAGCCAGGCATAAACAGATGAGGACTGATCTAAGTGAGGAGCTATGGAAATGAGAAGAGGTTAAACAGAAGTGACGCTTTGAAGCAAGAAATGTTAGCATTTGATGGATCTATTCTGACCTAAAACTCATTCATGAAATTGTCCAGTTTTCTATATATACAGCTCAAGACTCAATCATTATTTTTGAAAGTGTGATTTCATCTCCTTGTATGTATTTTGACTCTGGCAAACACATAATTCTTCTTTGATGTAGTGATTTATTTAAATACTATAATTTTATTAATACTTCCTCAATATGTAGCATATATAGAAATATCCTACCATTAAATTGTTGGTAATGCCATGACAGATTTAGGAAAAATGTATTCTACTGGTAATTATTTTGTGTCCTGTAGCTTCATTAAGTTCCTCATCTAGACTTCAGGAAGACATATGTGCTGCATTCATGGTCTATTGCCTAGTAACAAGAATTTTGAAATGAAGGATGAAATCACCAAGGAATAATTTGTATGAATGATGGGGAAAGTGAGATAATGGAAACGTAGTGTGGGAGCTTCTTTGACACCATGTATCGGTTGAAGATGTGAAAATTAACTTAGTATTAAATGTTTGGAATTCGAATCTTTCACAGAGAATTTCTTTTCCAGTTAGCATTGATGGAATAAAAGTAACGTAGTGTTCTTAAAGAGACACTGCACAAGAGTGATAATATTTTTAATATAGAAGTGAAATGCACAGATGTGAAATTCTTTAGAGATTGTAGAATAGAGGTCAGCAAACCTGCAGGCCTAATCTGGCCCACTGCCTGTTTTTGTAAATAAAGTTTTATTGGAACACAGTCACCTTCATTCATTTACGTATTGTCTGGTGCTAACTTTATGCTGTAACAGCAGGGTTGAATAGTTGCAACAGAGACTTGTGTCCCACAAAGCCTAAAATATTTACTACTTAGCCTTTTAGCAGCCCCTGCTTGACAAATAAAATGTTTGCTGACTCCCTCTCTAGAAAGAAAAATAATCAAAACATTAGGGGAGCACAGAGAAGGTCGGTTTATTCTAGTGCCCTTGAAACTCTACTTTTGCTTTTCCCTATTCCTAGATAGGATGTTAGAAATTATATCCTTCCCTAGTGTTCTTCCTTCCTGTAGACATTAGGGTTGGGCCACTTGTCATTAAATTTGCTCCCTGGCCTCAACTCATTTCCTTCCTCTTTCCTTCTACTCTGAGCCATACTGGCCCTCTTGCTGTTCCTCAAGAATGTCATGTTTGAATTCACTTCTGGACTTTTCAACAACCCGGCACACTGTTCCATTATGTCATCACATGGATGGTTCCTTCTTGTTTTTCAGTTCTTGGCTTAAATGTCATATTTTGGAGAGGGCTTCCTGACTACCCTATTTATAGTATTGTCCTCCTACCCCATCACTCTTTAACTCATTACTCCCTTTTAGTTTTTCATTGTGGGAACCACCATCTGGAATTATTTAGTCTGCTCTTTTACTTATTTATTGTCTGTTTCCTCCACTAGGCTGTGAGCTGTAATACCTAGAGCAGTGTTTGGCACATAAAAGGCCTCAGTCTTCATTGATGGTGGCTGTTGAAATGCTCTGCTGTGAAATAAAGTTGACACAGTAATCCAGAGCAGCAATAGAGCCTAGCTAGATCTAGATTCAGAAATTTATTTATTATTATGTAAATTAATGTGTGAAAAGATTCATAATTTCAAAGACACATAAGGTCTAATTTTAATAACAAAATATCCCAAAATATCCCTCAATAGGCTTCCAATTATAAATGACTGTCAGTATAGTTTTTATAATTCTGAATATTCTATTTTATAAGCAAATATCCAGTACCCTCCTTAGCTCCAAATTCTTATCTGATGCCTGGGTTATTTCAGTAGCCATTTTTAGACATGTCAGTTTTCAGCTATACCACTAACCTGGGAGTGAAAGTAGCATTACATAACAATTGAACAGCCCCCTCAGGTATGACTAACTCTATGTATTGGTCTCATCATTTATATACGCAAGAATGTACATGTGGGAAATTCTAGAGAAACCTAAACTGCCTCCTTTTTAATCCATGGTGTCCTTACTGGGTTTCAAAGTAACCCTCCCAGGGAAAGAAATCTCCGTTACATTTGCTGCTTTAATTTTCAGATAAATTCCATCTACTGTGACATACTGTTCTCATTAGCTAAGCAAATTAGGTTATAAAATCTAGGTGGGTAACTCTTAGTGTCAAAGAAACAGCTATTTGACTCCAATTAAAGAGATATGGCTTGGCAAAGCTCTAGCGCTTTCATGAATTTGATGAGGTAGTTTTGGATATTGTCAGACTTATTAGTACGGTTGAACAGTTGTGTTATACCAGAGAATCAACAAAGAAAAAAATGTATGCCAGCTAGCTTCCCTTGCTCAAGATACTTGAAATGGAGTGCAAGTTACAAAGCAAGTATTCTAGTGAATTTGAACTTTGCCAATGTTCAACTTGCTTCATTCAGGACAAAGCGGTGTTGTTTATGTAGTGTTGTTGACTTATGAGCCATTTGGGGCTTTGTGCACTTCAATGCATTACCTGAGTCACTCTTTAATTAGCAAGATGCTGAACTACTATTTAGTAAGTTACTTCTACAGTGCAGGAAATGATCCCTTTCTGAAGAAAAAACACCCCCCAAATTCTGCATCCTCATATACTTTGTTTATACCTAATTTATGACCAGGGTTAATTTTAGCAATCAAAAAATATAGCCCCTTCTTTCATTTAAAGCTGAAATTATGATGTGTCTTGCTCTGAATGGAGATAACTAGATTTACAATGTCGTCTGCGTAGTTCAGCTCAGTTTCCATGTCTCCTAGTGCCAAATTTGTGACATTGCTTTTAGTCCATACATAGTTCAGTTGTGTTGGATTATTTGGTGTTAACTGGATGTTTCTGTTAAGATGTGTCTCCTAATTATCCAAAATCTCTTTGTTATGGATTGAATTTGTCCCCTTCCAAATTCATATGTTGAGGCCCTAATCCTCAGTGTGATCATCTTTATAGACAGGGCATTTAGGTAGATAATTAAGTTTAAATGAAGTCATGAGGGTGAAGCCCTAATCTGATAGGGCTGCTGTCCTTAGACGAGGAAAAGATATCAGAGATTCTCTCTCTCTCTCTCTCTCTGGGTACACATAGAGAAGAGGTCATATGAGGACATAGTCAGAAGGCAGTTGTCTATGAACCAGAAAGAGAGGCCTCTCTGGAAACCAATTCTGCTAGCATCTTGATCTCAGACTTCTGGCCTCCAGAACTGTGAGAAAATAAATTTTTGTTGTTCAAGCCACCCAGTCTGTGGTATTTTGTTATGGAAGCCCTAGTAGACTAATGCGCTCCTTACTTAAAGAAGGATGTTTTCTATGACATATTCTTGTAAGTGGCTAGTCAGTGATGCTGCAGAGCACTATATAGGAGAAATCATAGTGTAGCCCTCAAGAAACTCAAACCACCATTGAGACACCTGAGAAGCAACACATCAACACCTACAAATAAATGCACATTAGAGCCATATCCTAAAACTTTCCACTACTGATTTGGGTTTGGTAAAAACTTACCTGTTTTAAGCTGCATTCAATATGGTTCAAGTAATAAAATGTCTGAAGATTTTGATTAAGAGCCATAGGATTTACCACTAATGTTAGCAAGAGCTCCCAAGATAATGCCTTAGTGAACTTTCAGTACAATACAAAGTGATTTATAAAGGTGAGGGGGACACTGCAGAGAAATGAAATGCTGAGGCAGATTAGTTCACAAGTTCCTTCTAGGAGATCAGTTCTAGGATGGAATGACTACAGGTTGGGGACCACATTCTGGGATGAAGAAATGTTGGGTGTATGCTGTAGGGTCCCAGGATAGTTGTTCAGTTTCAAGTTAGTTCCCCTCATGATCCTGTGCTCTCTGTTAGAGAGGAATTGCAATTTGGCTGCTTAGACTTTTTCATTAACACTCTCTTAGAGTTTCTTTTCTCTCACATTGATTGTGTTGTAGGTGAAAATCTCCTAGTCTTAGAAACGTAGCTAAGAATGAGTAGGGGGAGTTGCTTTCCCTAAGCACATTCTCCTTCACTGATGACCTTTCAACAGTTTAAAAAACTAGGTTGACTTCCCCATCAACCTGTGCTGGGAGCCTCACCTCTTTGGTGTAACTCACTGATGTTAGACCCTGGAGAGTTGGCCAAGGCTTGATTATGTAGGGGCATGTAGGTCAGGGTGATGAGCTGGGATTTTTTCTCTCTGTAGTAAGAAAGCAGTGCAATGATATTATTTGGTTTACATTTTAAGTAAATGTCTGCAATATTTTGTAGCAGGTCAAGGGTGAAAGCTGGGACACTGGTTAGGCTGCTGCAGTAGAAGAGTGAGAAATCCTGGTGCTGGGATAAAGGTGGTCGTAGTGAGCGTGGAAAACGGTGGGTGGATAAGGGTAATAGCTTGGAGATAGAGCCAGTAGAAGTTGCTGACAAACTGAATGAATGGGTGGTGATACAAGAAAAAAGGCAGATTGAGGACGACATCTGTATCTGGGGCTTCAGTAATTGGGTAGTGGTTTCATGTACAAGAATGGAAAATGCTGTGTAGAGCAGGCTTTCAGGGGAAAATTCAGAATTCTGTTTTGGACATGTTGGTTTTGAGATTCCTATTAAATATCCAGATCAGGTACTTAGACACACTAGTTTGGAGCTCAATGAAGTGGTTCAGGCTAGAGAGACAAATTTGGAAGTCATACACTTAGATGCTAATATACATTCTTTGGCATAATATACATTGGCATTTAAAGTCATGGGAATGGATGAAATCACCTGGGGGAGTAATTAAGGCAGATGCAAGAATGATTAATCCTTGACCCTTGTTCTTAAAGAATGTAGGTGAGAATTTTTATATATAATTTGTATGTCTATATCTATATCTCAGTATGTAAGTGCTTTAATAGAACTCCAAATTTTACCTGCCTCCCTCACCCGTTGCCTCCAAGCTCCATTTTTGGTCTTTCAACTGTGGATAATTTGTTCCTCCATAAGGTAGTTGAATCCATAGCCAAACTTTGGCTTCCCTCCTACTTGCCTTATCTAAATTGGGTTAACTTTGAATTAGCAGGAGTGGTTAAATCTCCTGTTCTCTCAGTGAGAAGAGCTGTAACCATTGCCCCATGAAGCTGTTTTCTGCACATCTCCTAAATATGGTGCAAAAATATATTCCAAAACTGGATTCTCTAAAAGAAAGAATTCTCATCTTGCTGGATTCAGTTAATGAAAATTGAGTTCACATGACAATGAAAAGAGAGGCAGTAGAAGGAGAAATGGCAAGGTAGGAACAGCATTTTATAATTCTCAAGAGAGGGGATAAAGCATCTCATTTAAAAAAATTAAAATGTGCTATTTAGAATAAGATTTCCAAATTCACCTTTAAGATATGATGTCCCTTCACAAAATATGTCTTCCCCCAGTGTTTTCTTCTGTTAAGTTTTATAGTCTCACTATTTAATGTCTCAGAGCTTGAGCTAGATAAGGGAAAAGCGACATTTTTGAGAAAGCTGAATGAGAGCAAGGCTTTTATTTATTTATTTTTACAAGGAAAGGCAAGAGGAAATATGGTAACCGTGGTGCTTATTTGTGCTGTTATTCCTCCTTTCCACCCGCTGGACCCCCAAAGCATCAAGGAAGTGCTAAGTGTCCAAGTGAAGCCTAAAGGGCTATGGCAGGCCACAGTCTACCCAACGGAGGCAGAAAGAAGCTTAGGAATAACAGCACCAGAGGGAACTCCTTGGGACCACCCTCCTTCTTTCCCATTCTGGTGGATAATGGAGAAAAATACATAATTTAAATAACAGAGAAGAAGATTTATATCTGATATTGGCTTTTTGTCACAGGAAGTACATCTGAAAATTTAGTTCAAACTCTCAGAAAAGCAAGCTGGTTCTAGCTAACATTTTGCTCCTAACATCTCACCCCCCCCCAAGTCTATAAAATCTGTGCAAATATCACTGATAAAATGTGCTTTCCTAATAGAACATCCTCTTCCTGAAAATAAGGATGGCCATTGAACTACATAGAGCTTTCCCGAGATAAATACATTTTACCTCCTCTCCAAACCTTGAATTCTGCTACTGATACCTCTTTGAGAAGACCATCAAAGTGGTTCCCGGGCCACCTGAGATCTGGATTACCACACTAATTCCATTCAGACAGACTACTAGAGCAGTCCCATAACTATAATTTGTTATCACCAATGTCCTTGTCTAGACAGGAACACTTGACCCCTAATCTGACTACTAACTTCCTGGAGCCATAAACTGTCTAAAAGTGAGTGAATTTAAAAACATAATTGAATTCATATTTGCCTCTGTTAGTTCATGATAACCAGCCAGAAAGGGCTCCAGAATGCAACTGTGTGTACATTTTAAAAAATTGCTCCTCCTTCGTTACAGACTGTAGATTTGGGATTTATTGAAAGTCTCTATTCATGAGAGAAATGCTAATTTGTCTTCTATTACTCAAGAAGTGTTTTGTTTCCCATACGCACATAGAAATTACAAAACCATTAGTAAAGGGACAAAATATATCAGTTCCAACCCTTATGGTTCATGAGTTGATAGAGTAGAACACTGAGGGAAAACACTAGGGGCTTTTCCCCCCACTATCATGGCATCCAGTTATGTCTTGCAGTGACCCTGAAAGCCCTGCTTGAAATCCTTGTGTCTTAATGCCATGTTTTTCATCACAGAGAAGACAAATAAAAACAATGACCTTTAAAATATATATCTTTCTAATTGTCTGCTGACAGTCTTTCATTGCCAGATACCCTGTTTGTATGAGTAAAACCTGTTGATCAAAAGAAAAAAAAAAAAAACACCTCAAAGTTCAGTTTCCCTGGCACTCTACCAAATAGCTAGCAAAAGTTGCTTTGACATTCTTCAGTCTTGGAGGTTTATATCTTGTACCAAAAGATTATTTGAGATTTATTGAAATCAAATAAGACTTTGTTGGAAGAGATAGAGCTAAAATGACATATCCACGGTATGCCCTGGGAGCAGTACTCATTCCAGTAGAATTGACATCAGGATAAAATTTGGTAACTCACAGACATCGAGTTATGCCATTTTTGACCTTTATTATGCAAAGGTTTTAAGGCAGCCTTTTTGGCTCTAAGTAATGCTCTAAGTCACACAAACCTTGTTGTCTGACACGAATTCCCTTCAGGACACTTTTTAAAATTTATTTGTATTGAGGTAACATTGGTTTATAACATTATATAAATTTCAGGTGTACATCATTATATTTTGACTTTTGTATAGACTACATCAGGTTCACTACGAAAAGTCTAGTTGCCCTCTGTCACTATACAGATGTGCCCTTTATCCTTTTGCCCTCTCCCAACCCTCTTCCCCTCAGGTAACCACCACTCTGTTCTCTGTATTTAGGTGTTTGTTCATTTGTTTACCTTCCACATATGATTAAAACCTTATGGTATTTTGTCTTTCTCTGACTTATTTCTCTTAGCATAATACCCTCGTGGTTCATCCATGTTGTCGCAAATGGCAAAATTTCATCTTTTTTTTAATAGCTGAGTAGGATTCCATTGTGCATAAATATATATCACATCTTTATCCATTCATTCATTGCTGGGCACTAAGGTTGTTTCCAAGTCTTGGCTATTGTGAGTAATGCTGCAATGAAATAAGGGTGCATATATCTTTTCGAATTAATGTTTTTGTGTTCTTTGGATAAATACCCAGAAGTGGAATAGCTGGAACACATGGTAGTTCTATATTTAATTTTTTGAGGACCTCCATATTCTTTTCCATAGTGGCTACACCAATTTACATTTCCACCAGTAGTGTATGAGGGTTCCTTTTTTTCCCACATCCTCTCAAATACTTGTTATTTCTTGTCTTTTTAATTAGTATGTTTATGCCAGGTGTCATCATATATTTTATTTTGTTTCTGTGGTTAGTATAATAAAAATGTGTAGAATGCTACACACAAAAATAGTTACAAAATTATTTCAAATAGGTTATTTTATTTTGGAAACTTACATGTGTTATATTTGAATGGATATATCTTAATGGATTATTTTAACACATTTCCATCAGAAACTGCTTCATTAAGCAGACAAAAATTTAGAAGCTCCAGAATAATTTATTAATACAGTTAACAAGCTTGACCTACTATATGATCAATAAAAGGCACATGTGATCAATAAAAAGGCAATTCATATTCTTTTCAAGAACGTATGGAAAATTTACCAAATTTGATCACAGAATAAGCAAAAAGGAAGTTTCAATGAATTCCCAAGAACACATAACACAAAGAACAACGTATCTGAGAGTCTTGCTATAAAATTAGATGCCAGTGAGGATAATCCAAATCTCTTTACCTTCCCCAAATCATTTGAACCAAGGAGAACAGATAACACTGCATACAACCTACAGAATAAGAGACAGTGAATTCTATAAACCTCAGCTTTCAAGTAAATTTGGAAATGAATGAACACCAGAAGATCCATCTTGGAGTCCTGTCTGGAGTGGAGAGGGGTGGGGACTACATAGAAAAATGGAAAGAACAGCAAGTTCCCAGCATTGCAGAACAAACTGCCTGAAGACGAGGGTCCTTCTCAGAATGGGGAAATACTCAGAGCAGGTCTGATGAGAGCATGGGGCACATGGAAATCAAAATGAGGGGACTTGGCTGGTATGTGGAACTGGAGGCAAAGCCTTGGGAAGGTACCACCATTGGGAGAGAAGGTAACTTAGAAGGAGGACTGTCCTTTGGAGGCTTAGTGCAAAGGTAAAGAAGGCTTCAAATGGTGGAAGAGTCCTAGGAAACCAGATAGCATCACAGAATTGGGCCTCCTTTCCTTCAAAATTTGTACCATTTATTTAAGTCAGGTTTTATTGAGGTATAATTTACATGAAGGGAAATTCACCCTGATTACATGTTAAAGTTTGATGAAAGTTGATAAATATACAGTCATGTGACCACCACCACAATCAACTTATAGAATGTTTCCATTAGCCAAGAAGTTCCCTTCTGCTCCTTTGTGGTCAATTCCCTTCTCACATCCCCAGCTCCTGGCAACTACTTATCTCTTTTCTGTTCCTACAGTTTTGCCCTTTCCTGCATATTATATAAATAGATTATGATATGTAGCTTTTAAAATGTGACATAATGTGTTCACTGAATGCTAAATAGTAATCCATTGTATGGTTATACCACAACTTGTTTATCTACTCACCAGCTGATGAACATTTGGGTTGTTTCCAGTTTTTGACGACTATGAATAAATTACTATAAATAATTACATAAAGTTTTTGGTGTGGACATGTATCTTTATGTTTTTCAGGTAAATGCCTAAGTAAGCGTGATGGTTAATTTTATGTGTCAACTTGACTGGGCCACAGCATGTCCAGATATTTGGTCAAATATTATTCTGGGTATTTCTGTGGAGATGTGTTTGGATGAGATTAACATTTAAATCTCAAAACATTAAATCTTGGTAGACTGAATAAAGCAGATTGCCAGGCGTCATCCAAACAGCTGAAGGCCTGACTAGAACAAAAAGACTGACTTTCCTCAAGTAAAAGAGAATTCCTCCTGCTTATCTGCCTTCAAACTGGGGCATTGGCTTTTCCTACATTAAAAACAAACTAAAATATAATTGACATGTAACATTGTGTAAGTTTAAGGTGTCCATTGTGTTGATTTGATGCACTTATATATTGAAATATCATTACCACTGTAGCATTAGCCAGCACCTCCTTCACGTCACATAATTACCATTTCTTTTTTGTGTTGAGAACATTTAAGAACTAGTCTCTTAGCAACTTTCAAGTATATAGTACAATATTGTTAGCTATAATCACAATGCTGTGCATTAGATCCCTAGAATTTCTTCATCTTCTAACTGCAAGTTTGTACCATTTGACCAACATCCAAACCAAAATGTCAGCTCTTCGTAGGTCTCAAGTCTGTCAACTAATTCAGCAGATCTTGGAACTTATTAGTCTCCACAATTGCATGAGCCGTGTTCTTATAATATCTATATCTGTCTATCTATCTATCTAATTATCTCTCTATTATCTATCTATCTATCTATCTATCTATCTATCTATCTATCTATCTATCTATCTATCTAATCTATCATCTATCATGTATCAATCATCTATCCATCCATCCTATGGGTTCTGTTTCTCTGGAGAATACTAATACAAGTGAACGTTTAACTTTTTAAAAAACTACCAAACTCTTTTCTAAAATCGTTGTATCATTTTTTTCTCTCCAGGACTGAGTAGTGTCAGTATTTTTTTCTTTTTAGCCATTCTATAAAGGAGTGTAGCCATTCATATAGTGTTTTTAGTTTGCATTTCCCAAAGGGTTAGTGATATTGACTATATTTTCATGTGTTTATTTACCATTCATATATCCTCTTTGGTAGTTATATGTTCAAATCTTTTGCCTATTTTTTTGGGAGGAAAGGGTTTGTTTTCTTATTATTGAGTTGTGAGAGTCTTTTATATAATCTTGACACCAGTTCTTTAGTACATATATGTTTTGCAGATATTTTCTCCCGGGATATAACTTGTCTTTAAGAATGTTTTTTGAAGAGTGGAAGTTTTGCATTTTGATAAAGTCCAGTTTATCAAGTTTTGTTTTATGGTTCATAGTTTGTTTTTGTCTGGTCTAAGAAATTGTTGCCTAATTCAAGACCACAAAGATTCTCTTCTATATTTTCTTCTAGGTTAGGCTTTAGATTTAGGTTTTTGGTCCGCTTTGAGTTATTTTTTGTACATGGTACAAAGTATAGTTTAAGCTTCTCTTTTTTGATATGGATATCCAATTGTTCCAATGACATTTGTTGAAAATAATAATATTTCTCCATTGAATGGCCTTGATATTTTAAAAAATAAATCGATCATGTATGTATGGGCTTAATTCTGGACGCTCTAGTCTGTTCCACTGATCCATACGTGTATTTTTTTTTTAACTCAATTGTCTTGATTACGGTAACATTAAGTAGTGAAGTCAAGTAGTGTGGATCCTCCAACTTTTTCTTTTTCAAAAATGTTGTGGCTATTCATGGTTGTTTGGAATATAGTTGGACATACGTTTGGACAAGGTCAGAGGACCCCCAAGACTCCGAGCCTTGCTTGTGTTTCCCAGGTTTTGCTAATAGTATTCAAGATTTTTACTGCCAAAAGTTGAATGTCTGTTGTCCCATAATTAACGACATCCAAACTTCTAAAAAATGATCATTGCTTTTTGTACAGTAAAAAGATATGTCCAGATATTTTTTCCTATTTCTTTTTGAACTTTTTCTACCTATCCTCAGCCCTTGTCCCAGAAAACGTAGGTCAAACATTCCCAAATTTCTATCTTCAGCCTGGAACTCTTCCTGTATAACCAGTTGCTGACTTGCTATGTTTGTGACTCCTTAAAATTCATATGTTGAAATCCTAACCCCCAAAGGAGATGGTATTAGGATGTGGGGTCTTTGGGAGGTGCTTAACTCATGGGGGTGGAGCCCTCACGTATGGATTAGTGTTCTTATAAATGAGATTCTGCAGAGCTCCCTAGCCCCTTATGTCATGTGAGGACACAGCAAGATGTAATATATTTAGTAGTAATAGCACAAAAAGAGGGGAAGAATGGAGCTTTATGAGAGTAAACTTTCTATATTTCCTTGGAATTAAGTTAATATAAATCTGAAGTAAACTCTGCAAAGTTAAATGAATATGGTAAGCCCTACAGAAACCACTAAGATTTTAGCTCAAAAATTATAGTTAAAAATTATTAAAGGAATGAAAATGTTACTAGAAAATATTTACTTACTGCCAAAGAAGGCAATAAAGGACCAATAAAGGACCAAAAAGACATGAGATATATAGAAGACAAAAATCAAAATAGCAGATGTAAGTCCAACTGTATCAATAATAACATGAAGAGTAAATGGATTAAGCAATCCAATCAAAAGGCAGAGATAGACTGGATAAAAGAACAAGAACCAAGTACATGCTTCTAAATATATAAATATATCAATACAAATAAGTTGAAGGTAAAAGGATGAAAAATGATAAAGCATGTAAACAACAACCAGATCAGATAAAATAGACTTTAAAAATGCTAATAGAGATACAGGAGGACATTTCATTGTGATAAAGGGCCAATCCATCAGGAAGAGAACATATTTTGGACATATATGTATCTAATAACACAGCAACCAAATATGAAGCAAATACTAACAAACTTGAAGGGAGGAATAGAAAATTCAACAATAGTGGTTGGAGAATTCAATACTTCAGTTTCAGCAAAACAACTAGACAGAATATAAAAAAAGAAATAGGAAACTTGAACACCACGACAAACAAACTGTACATAACAGACATCTATAAAACATGCTCACAACAGCAGCAGAATATGTATTATTCTTAAGTGCACATGGAATATTCTCTAGGATAAACCACATCTTAGGCCATAAAAAACTCAGTAATTTGAAAAGTATTGAAGTTATACAATGTATGTTATCTGACCTCCAGAATTAAATAAGAAATCAATAACAGAAAGCAATTTGGGAAATTCAAAATATGTGAAAATTAAACACCACACACTTAAATAACTGATGGGTCAAAGAAGATATCACAAAAGAAATTAGAAAACATTTTGAGATGAATGAAAATGAAAACATGCCATACAAAACTTACGGCATGCAACTAAAGCAGTACCCAGAGAAAAATTTGTAGCTATAATAGCTTACATTATAAATGAAGAAATATTTTAAGTTAATAACCTAAATTTCTGTCTTAAAATCTAGAAAAAGAAGAGCAAGCTAAACTGAAAGCAAGTAGAAGGAAAGATATAATAAAGATTAGAGCAGAAATAAACAAAATAGAGAACAGAATAACATTAGCAAAATTGAAAGAAACCAAAAGTTAATCCTTTGGAAAAATAAACAAAATGACAAGCTTTAGCCATTATGAACAAGAGAAAAAGAGAGTAGATTCAAATTACTAGAATCAGGAATGAAAGAGGATATATCACTACCAAGTTTATAGATAGAAAAAAGATTGTAAGTGTATACTATGAACAACTATATGCCAAAAAATTAGATAACTTAGGACAAATTCCTAGAAAGATACACATTACCAAAACTGAAGAAGAAATAAAAATCTAAATAGACCTTTAACATGTAAGGAGATTAAATAAATAATTTAAAACTTTCCCACAAAGAAAAACCCAGCACCAGATTGTTTTACTGATGAATTCTCCCAAATATTCAAATAAGAATGTATACCAATCCTTCACAAACTCTTCCAGAAATAGAGTAGAAAAGAACACTTCCCAACTCATTCTATGAGCCCAGTATTACTCTAATACCAAAACCAGAAAAGACATCACAAGAAAACCACAGAACATTTTTCTTATGGCTAGAGATGCAAAGTCCTCAATAAAATACCAGCGAAATGAAGCCAGCAACATATAAGAAGGATTATACACCAAAACCAAGTGGGATTTATTTCAGAATGCAGATTGGATTAGCATCCCAAAATTAACTGATGCTATACATGATATTAATAGAATCTAACACAACTATCATGTGAGCAACATAATAGACACAGAAAAAACATTTGACAAAAGCCAACAACATTTTATGATAAAAACGTTCAACAAACTAGGAATGGAAGGGAATTTTTAAAACTGGATAAAGGGCGTCTACATAAAACCCAAAGCTAACATAATAGATAATGGTGAAAGACTGAATGGTTTCTCTCTGAGATCAAGAAAAAGACAAGGCTATTCACTCTAGTCACTTCTATTTTAATGTACTGGAGGCTGTAGCCATGGAATTTAGGCAAGAAAAGAAATAAAAGGCATCCAGATTGGAAAAGAAGAAGTAAAATGATCTATATTCATAGATGACATAATCTTATATTTAAAAAGTCTTAAGGAATCCACTAAAAACTATTAGCATTAATAAATGAGCAGCAAGTTTTCAGGATACAAGAACAATATAAAAGGCCATTGTATTTCTATACAGGTGCAATGAACAATCTGAAAATACAGTTAATAAAAGAATTCCATTTATAATGACACCAAAATACCTACCACTTAGGTGTCAACTTAACAAAAAGAGTGCAAGATTTTTACATTAAAAATTACAAAACATTGTTGAAGAAATAAATTATAACTATTAGTTTAAAAAAAAACTACAACTACAATAATTTGTTAAGGGATACACAAGATAAAAAGATGTAATTTGTGACACCAAAAACATAAAATGTGGATGGGGGAGTAAAAATGTAGAGCTCTAGAATGCATTCCAACTTAAGTTGTTACCAACTTAAAATAGATTGTTATAAATATAAGTTGTTTTATGTAAACCTTGTGGTAATCTCAAAGCAAAAACCTATAGCACATGCACAGAAGATAAAGAGAAAGGAATCTAAGCATACCACTAAAGAAAATCATCAAACCACAAAGGAAGAGAGCGAGAGATGAAGAAAGGAACAGAAGAATTACAAAACAGCCAGAAAACAACTAATAAAATGGTAATAAGTACATACCTATCAATAACTTACAATAATGTAAATGGATTAAATTCTCCAATCAAAATACATAGAGTGGCCGAATGGGTAAAAAAACAAGACCCATTTATATGCTGCCTACAAGAGACTCATTTTAGATGGAAGGACACACACAGACTGAAATTAAAGGAATAAAAAAAGATTTTCCGTGCAAATGGAAACCAAAAGAAAGCTGAGATAGCTATACTGATATCAGACAAAATAGGCTTTAAGACAAAGACTGTAATAGGAGACAATGAAGGTCATTATATAATGATAAAGGGGTCAATCCAACAAGGGGACATAACATTTGTAAATATTTATGCACCCACCATAGGAGCACCTAAATACATAAAGCAAATATTAACAGACCTAAAGGGAGAAGGAGACAGCAATACAGTAATAGCAGGGGACTTTAATACCCCACTTTCATCAATGGCTAAATCATCCAGACAGAAAATCAATAAGGAAACATTGGCCTTAAATGATATGTTAGAGCAGATAGACTTAACAGACGTATACAAAACTTTCTTTCCAAAAGCAAATGAATACATATTCTTCTCAAGCACACATGAAACATTCTCCAGGATAGATCATACGTTAGACCACAAAATAAGTATCGATAAATTTAAGAAGATTGAAATCATATCAAGCATCTCTTCTGACCACAATGGTATGAAATTACAAATCAATTACAAGAAGAAAACTGGAAAATCCACAAATATGTGGAGATTAAACAACATGCTGCTGAACAACCAATGGGTCAAAGAAGAAATCAAAAGAGAAATCAAAAGATACCTTGAGACAAACGAAAATGATAAGACAACAAGCCAAAATGTATAGGATGCAGCAAAAGCAATTCTAAGAGGAAAGTTCATAACAATAAATGCCTGCATCAATAAACAAGAAAAATCTCAAATAAGCAATCTGAGTTTACACCTCAAGGAATTAGAAGAAGGACCAATGAACCCCAAAGTTAGTAGAAGGAAGGAAGTAACAAAGATCAGAGTAAGAATAAATGAAATAGAGACTAAAAAAGACAACAGAAAAGATCAATGAAACTAAGAGCTGGTTCTTTGAAAAGATAAAAAAATTGAGACTCTTATGTAGTCTCATGAGAGACAACAATGAACAATTATACACCAACAAATTTGACACACCAGAAGGAATGAATAAATTCCTAGAAACATACTACTTAGTAAGACTGAGTCATGAAGAAACAGAAAATCTGACAGATCAATTACTGGTAAGAAGATTGAATCACTAATCAAAACACTCCCAACAAACAAAAATCCAGGACCAGATGGCTTCACTAGTGAATACTACCAAATATTTAAAGAAGAAATAATGCCAATCCTTCTCAAACTCTTCAAAAAAAATGGAAGAGGAAGGACCACTTCCAAACTCATTTTACAAGGCCAGCATTACCCTGATGCCAGAACCAGACAAGGACACCACAAGGAAAGAAAATTACAGGAGAATATCCCTGATGAACATAGATGCAAAAATCCTCAACAAATTATTAGCAAAAGAATTCAACAACACATTAAAAGGGTCATACACCATGACCAATTGGGACTTACTCCAGGAATGCAAGGATGGTTCAAAATCTGCAAATCAACCAATGTGATACACCACACTAACCAAATGAAGGATAGAAATCATATGATTATCTCAATAGATGCACAAAAAGCATTTGACAAGATCCAGCATCCATTTACGATAAAAATGCTCAACATAGTGAGTATGTAGGGAATGAACCTAACATAATAAAGGCCACATATGAAAAGTACACAGTTAACATCAAACTCAATGGTGAAAAGCTGAAAGATTTACTTCTAAGATCAGGAACAAGACAAGGATGCCCACTCTTGTCACTTTTAATCAACAAGTGGAAATATATTGTACTAAAAAATCTTCTGCACAGCAAGGGAAACCATCAACAAAATGAAAAAGCAACCTACTGAATGGAATAAAATATTTGGAATCATATATCTGATAAGGGGTTAACATCCAAAATACATAAAGAACTCATGCAATTAATAGTAAAAAAAAGAAAAAAAAAAACAAACAAACCCAAAAAAAGCCACAATAGAATTAAAGAATGGACAGAGGTTCTGAAAAGACATTTTTCCAAAGACGTACAGATGGCCAGCAGGTACACAACACGGTGCTCAACATCACTAATCATCAGGGAAATGCAAATCCAAACCACAATGAGCAGTCACCTCATGCCTATTAGGCTATTAGCAAAAAGACAAGAAATAAGTGTTGGTGAGGATGTGGTGAAAAGGGCACCCTTGTGCCCTGCTGGTGGAAATGTAAACCGGTGCAGCCATTATGGGAAACAGTATGGAGGTTCCTCAAAAAATTAAAAATAGAAGTACCATATGATCAAGTAATTCCATTTCTGGGTATATATCTGAAGAAAACAAAAACACTAAATTAAAAGTTATATGCACCCCATGTTCATTGCAGCTTTATTTACAAAGCCAAGACATGGAAGCAACCTAAGTGTCCACCTGTGGATAAATGGATAAAGAAAATGTGGTATATACATATACACAACTGAATATTATTCAGCCGTAAGAAAAACAATGAAGTCATGCCATTTGTGGCAACATGGTTGGACCTACAGGGCATTATGCTAAGTGAAATAAATCAGACAGAGAAAGACAGATACCTTATGATCACGCTTATATGCGGAATCTAAAAAAAAACAAAACAAAACTGAACTCATAGATATAGAGAACAGGTTGGTAGTTGCCAGAGTGGGACGTGGGGGGTGAGGGAAATGGGTGAAGGTAGTCAAAGGGTACAAACTTCCAGTTAAAAGATGAATAAGTTCTGGGTGTTTAATGTACAGCATGATGATTGTAGTTTACAAGTATCATACACTTGAAAGTTACTGAGAGTAAATTTTTTAAAGTTCTCACCACACATACACATAAAAGGTAACTATGTGTGGGATGGATGTACTAACTAACCTAACTTTGGTAATTATTTCACAATGTATAAGCACATTAAACCATCACATTGTACACTTTATACTTACACGTGTTATATGTCAATTATATCTCAATAAAATTGGAAAAAAGTAAAAGTATTTATAAAAAGTAGGAGAAAAGCCAAATTTAAAAGACTACAGAAAGCTAAAAATCAAAAGCAGTTTATGAACCTTGACTGAGCACTGGATTGGAAAATAAATATATAAAAGTCTTTGGGACAATGGAGGAATTTGACTGTGGACTAGATACTAGATGATACCATATCATTGTTAAATTTTTTTAGTTGTGATGTATTATGTTTATGTAAGAGAATATACTTATTTTAAAAAAATGCATACTGAAGTAATTTGGGGTGAAATCATAATGTCTACAATTCCCTTTTAAATAGCTCTTCAAAACAAAGTGAATATTTGCATAGTGAGAGAAAGAGATAAAGAAATATGGTAAAAATATTAAAAATTTTAAATCTATGTGGACAGTATATGGCTGTAATATTCTTTCAACTTTCTCAATATTTGAAAAATTTCAAAATAATAAAGATTGGGAAAAATTTGAAAACACTAAAAATAACATATAAATAAAAATAACAATTACTTGAAAAGTGGTAACTTATGGATTAAAGAGGAAGTACAATGAAAATTATAAAATTTTTAGTATGAATGACAATGAAAGCACGATAGATTAAATGTGGGATGTAGCTAAAATATTACCAAGAGGGACATTTAGATACTTCAATAAATTTATTAAAATGCAAGATAGAATGAAAATATCTGATTTAAGCATTCAGGATAATAATTTAGAAAAAATAACAAAATGAAACAAAAAATATTGAGGGAAGGAAATAATAAAGAGCAGAAATTAGTGAAATAGAAAACGTAAGAAAGAAGTTTTATAAAAAAATAAAATAAATATATCTGATTAAAAACACAAGGGAAGACAATTTAGAGAATAATAAAAATAAGTGTAGGGATTTGAAAGTGACAAAATTATCCTATTTGCAGATAATACACTAATTTATTTAAAAAAAATCAAAGCTGATCCACAAACTATTAGAATTAAAGAGAAATTTCAAACTGTTGTTGAATACAAAAATAAATATACAAAATCAGTGAAAAAGATACAAAATCAATATATTCTTATTCACCAACTATAATTATCTAGAAAAGTTTAGAAAAACTCCATTTATATCATTCACAAAAACTTTAGATATCTAGAAATAGATTTAATGAAAGTTGTTCAAGGGATTTATGGAGAATACTATTGCACAGTGTAGAATGGTTTAAGAAGAAACTTTATGACATGCTGAGTTTTAATGTTTAAGGTAACAAAGAACATCATTAGGATCTTGTTCCTCCCTCCCAAATCTGTAAATTTAATGAAATTCCAATTAAAATCCCAACAGAATTTTTGTGGACTTTGTCCAAATAATTCTAAAATTCACATAGAAGAATAATAGTTTAAGACCACTCATGACAGTATTAAAGGAAGTGTTGAAATAAGAATACAAAGAAATCCTTGCTTTACAGATATCAGATTTATGAAACTCTAGATAGTATGGTATTGGTACAGAAATAGAAAAATTAATATATTAACTAGAATAGTGAGCTCACAAGCAGATTTGTACATAATATAGCATCTTTGTTACATAATAGACCAAAAGGGGCAAAATCAAAACACTAAAACTTTCAGAAGATATGAGAGAATATTGTATGATGTCTAAATAAGGAAGGATTCCTTAAACAAGATACAAAAGTAACCCATAAAAAAACCTTGATAAATTGGGCTTTACTAACATTAAATACTTATCTGCAATAACACCTTAAAAATGTAAAAACAAGTCACTGACTGGGAAAAGATTTGCAACATGAAGTAAAAACCCAAATAACTTAAAATCAATATGAAAAACAGAAACAACATAATAAAAAGTGAGAAAAGAACACCCACATCAGAGGAGGAAGCTCAAATGACCAATAGCCTGAAAACATAACCTCGTATTAGAGAGTTGCATAATACAACAATAATGAGAAACTATTTTATTCTTCCACCCTGGGGTGGCAAAACTAAAAAGTCTGCCAGTACCAAAGATGTTCAGAAATGAAAACTCTCATATACTGTTAGACAATGTGAAAATTGCCACTACGCTTTGGAAAGTATATGTATGCATAGGAGACAGGTATGGGGTAGTTAGATATAGCATTAATTTTTATGTTTAAAACATTGAAAAATAATACAAATCTCTATCAGGAAAGGAACAGATAGTTGTGATATTGTTGTATAATGCAATACTATAGAGCCATTAATGTGAATGAATAAATTCTATAGATACCATTATATGTTTTTACTAAATATATGTTTAAAAATACTACATATAGATACTAATTTATACTTTTACTGAATATATATTTTTAAAAATATTATATAAATTCTTTAAAAAACAGTCTCTGGAGTCGGAGAGAAATGGCACTTAGGAGAGAAAAAAATGAGTGAAGATGATAAAATATTAGTAGCTCTTGATTCTAGGGTGGAGAGGTACCTGAGTTTATCTTATTATCCGTATTTTTAAACTAAAAATAGTGAGAAATGGTAACCTCTGAAATTTCATATATAGCCACTTACTTACTTGTTATCAAGTTTATTGTAGAGTCATCATTGGCAACTAAGACTAAATTTCCATATCATACTGGAAAATTTCCTGACACCTGGCTCTCTCACATCAAAGCTCTACCCTTTGGTATCATGAATATGGTAAACTCCCAAGGCATTGCCAAATCTACAACCTTAGAACAGTTGTCAAAGACTCCAGAAGAGACCTCTATTCTCAGCGGATCCAGAGGAATACTCTCTGGTGATGACAGTCACACTCCAGCTTTGAAACGCTAAGCAATTAAAATTATAGGACACCCATAGTTCTACTTACTGAGAGCGTTTTTGTGACTCTTTCAAAGCTCACTAAGAATGTTCTGATTTAGGTGTAACAGAGTTGTACTTTATCTTTTGTATTTTATCCTCTCAGCAATCCAATTCCTTTTCCTGCAGTCTTTCTAATGTTATGGCTCTACTTGAAGGCCACCTAGAGAAGAAGGAGGATGTGATTTATGGGTAGTTTCTGCTAGATAGGAAAGGGTAGAGAAACACTTCTAGTGCTGAATTGCAAGTGGAAGTATTCAAGGAGAGAGAGACAGGAAGAGAGCTTTCCCCCTTTTAAGCTTTCTTTTGAAACACTTAGGAAGTGGCTGGGGATAGTTAAAATATCCTCATAAATTTGTGATTGTTCACATATGACACTTAAAGCTCTTTCCCACTTCCAAGTGGCCTAGTGAGAAGTGTCATGTTTGGTTGGGGATGCTTCTGCTTCCCTTTTTCACCACTTAGATGCAGTTTATAGGATATTCTAAGCATCCCCTTTGTCCTGGTGGGGGAATGAGGATGTGGTGAGAAATTGAGGAACCTGGGGTCTGATAAGGTGGTGATAGAGTGAAGGCAACTTGCTGTAGGAGTTTGTGGTAAAGGCCAGTGACCTCAGCATCATGTACAGCGTGATGACCAGGAGCAGATCGGGCCACACTTCAGCGAACACCTGCACAGATTGGCCAGAGCCTCAGAAGGGCAGGAAACCTCTTTCTGGATGCTATAATGTCCCGAAGGACAGAATGAAGACCACAAGCCCCTTCTTGGCTGCCATATTTCCCCCTGCATCCAGATCCCAACACACAGAGGCTGAGGGGGATGGGAGGAACTAATGAGATGGTGTGAACTTTTCTCTAAGAAGGATTTTTACTTGTATTTGAGTAAATATGTACTTAAAAGAGACTCTTTTAACTTGGAAGAGACTGAGTTACTTTTAATTGACATTTTTTTTTAATCCCTCTTCCTACTCCATCCCTTACCTGCTGCCGTCATGGGCATAGGAATCCCAAAGCAAGAGAAGATACAGGAAATAAAGTAGTCATTTTTACACATGGATTTGTGATTCTTAAAATTTGACTCCAATGTATATGATAATTCATTCTTACAAGAAAACTATCTTCTATTTTTCAGGGGAAAAAATCCATCAAAGCCCCATTATTCTTATATCCTAAACTCTGTTTTGGGCACCAAGATGAGGCTCCTTCAAACTGGCAATGTTCATAGTATTTTCTTTAAATCCCATGCCAGGGGTGTAGCAAACGTAATCTAGTATATTTCTTCCCTCACAGGATATTTGGTCTATAATTTGGTGGACAGCATTTTCACATTTTCAAAGGCTGTTTTATCTGTGATGTTCAAATCCATAACAGGGTACCTGTTTGAATTGTAATTTTTAGTTTTCTTTACTAATAAATCTGATACTATATGTAATCTTTGCTATGAATAGTAGGAAATCTGATTTTTAAAAATTGCTGTCAGAAGTTCAGTCTAAATCAGTTCAATTTGTTTTGAGTTAGATGCATTCAAGACACTCTTCAAAGCTTTATGGAGTTACAAAAGAGGAACTCAGTGCCCTAGTTCTGTGATCTTAGAAGAACAGGTAGATGCATGACCCTGCCTCCACCTCATGTCTGTCTCTTGATGCCCATACACATGCTTTGTGACAACAGGGCCAATTTATTCAGGCAAATATTGACATGCAATATTGACATTTAAATATATTAACATTTCCATTCCCAGCTGACTCATTTACTGGGAACAAGTTCACATGCCAATCCATAGTAGGCATTTAATAAATATTTGTTGGATGAATAAATGAACATATGGGCTAATTTGCATGAGACCTTAAAAAATGAAGTGTGGCATATATTTGTGATAAAACAAATCATTGTATGAGAAGTTTCTTTTTTTCTCTTCTTGATGTATTCTGGACATTCTGGGTATTATGTTATGAGACTGTGGATCCTATTTAGTCCTTGATTTCTAGTAGGCAGTACTCTTATTGAGGTGTAGCCCCAAGATGCTGGTGAGGGTGTATGTTAAGCTTTCTCCTGGGCCCCGACAATATCACCCTAACAAAAGTGGAGTGCTGACTCACGTTGCTCATTGCAGAAGGGGAGGTTGAAAGTTCAGCAACCACCTTGGCCCCATTGACACTTTCCCAGTAAAAGTGGGGCACTGATTCGCCTCCTGGTTGTTTGCAAGTGGGGGTGCATGATTAGCTTCTGGCTGGGCTCCATTGTCACCAGGGAGTGGGGAAGCATGTGGCTAACTTATATTGCTTTGTTGCTGTAGAGTGAGCACAGCTGCTCAGCTCCCACCGGGCCCCACTGACACTGGGGAAAGGGGGGCTGGAGCCTTGAACATCCCACCTTGAAGCACCTCACTCAGTTTCATTGATGCTGGGTGGCAGTGGGCCTGTCTGACATCAGAAGAGGAGGAAAATGGAGTGCTTTCTCACCTTGATTTGCATGGCCTTGGTCACTTGTGGATGTCAGGTGGAGGTGGAGGCTCCCTACAATCGTGGGAGTGGTGGTGAAGCCCAGTGGCAATGAGCTCTGCCTTGCACCACCTGATTAAGTCTTATAGCTAGTGGGTGGAGATGGAGGCTCAGCGCATCACTGGACCCCACCGACACCACCCTGATGGAGAATTAGATCACCACCTGCTGGAAGCAGGTGAAGAAATGATCAACTCCTTGCTTGTCTTCTCTGAAACTGCTGGGCATGTGTTGTACGGTTTTCCTGTGGGCATTTGGCTAGAGTAGGGCTGGTATTGCCAAAAAGGTTTTCTAGTTATAGGGTAATCTTTCCCATCTCTTTGGCTAGGAGAAACAGGCATTTCTGGAACTCCTTTTTGTCTGTGCCTGTTGGCAGTTCTGGATCAGAGGCTTCTGCAGCACCCTGTCTGGGATACACAGGGAGATAAGGAAACCCGGAGAACTCACCATCATGACATTGCTCAAGGCTGAGGTTCCTTTCTTTCCACTGTTCAGAGCCTTCCTGTACTTGTTTATTGTGTTATGTAGGGTTTTTAAGTTGCAAGGGGGAGGATTACTCCATTTGGGTGGAAGCAGAAGTCTCGACCTTATTTTTTAACCCTATTTTAGTTGATTCTTCTGTTGCTTATAACCCAAATCACCCTAAATGATGCAATTCTAATGTTGAGCAATAGCTTCAAGGCAAAGATGTGTGACCTACATATGTTTTAAAGTTTCAGTAGTTAAAATAGGCACTCCATTGATATCCAGTGATTGGGAATTAAATCACTGGAGTATCAATAGTACTGGAAGCGTAACAGTTTCTCAGAGGCAGGTTTCCTCATCACTTAACTAGGACGTACTCTCCACTTTCATTCCTTCTAGGTGGGAGGAGTTTTGTTCTGATCATCTTAGGTCCTCACTGGAATTGGGGTGTGTGTGTGTGTATTCCTTTTTGCCTTGTTTAGGACTAGACTTGTCCCTTGACACATGTACATGGGAACATTTTTTCCTCCATCACAATACTCCTTCCTCTCAGTTAGGCTTTATCACTGCTACCAACTTTTATCTTTTTTGGCGGCCAAAATTGTTACTTACTGATCCACTGCTGAGACTTAAGATTCTCTCCTCCCATCACTGTAAACTGGCCTTATTAAAACAGCTTTGTTGCCAGAGGATTTGTTTGTTACTACCACCATAGTAACAAAATAATGACAGTATCTGTAATAAAGACTCTGAATCCATTTTTGATGTTTGACTTCTGACAGTGTTCGAGATCCACACCTCTCCCCTTCCTTCTTGTCCCACATCTGGGCAGGAAAAGGTGTGCGCTCCTTTCTTTGATGTGGGTGGGAAGTTCGAACCATGCAAGGCCCTGCCACCTACGGGGACCCTCACTGTTAGTCCCACCCTCTAATCACAATAACAGCCGGGGTCAACTACCCCTCCTTGCTCTCTCAAGCCATTTTCAGACCTACTTGGTCCTGCTCTCCTCATAAAGCCTCATTATGTGAGTAATAAATATCTTCATACCTTCTTGGTGCATTTATGGCCTTGTCAGTCTTGACATCTGAACTAAAGTTTGGGTGGAGGGGATCCATTCCACTTTTGTAGCTTTCCACAAGAATATCCTTATCTTTGTGATACAGATATCACAGTGATGAGATGTTAGGGAATCACGGAAGGATTTTGCCCTCAGTTCCCATCAAGGCAATTTTTCTTCATAAGGAGCAGTGTCAGGAGGTGCTGAGGGTCTTACTGCACTCAGTAGGTGGAAATTCTAGACAGCATATTGGCAGCTCCATGAGGACAGAGGCTGTTATTGTATTGTTCATTGTGTGTCCTTAGCATTTAACATAGTACTGGCACATTATAGATGCCCAGCCAACACTGTTGAAGAAATGAGTGAGTTAAGTCCTACCGTGTTCTGCCAGAAGGGTCTGATCTCCAGGGAGGAGAAGGAAGCCCCCTGTGCAATGTCCTAGTGTCAATGCACCCAGATGTGTGCTCTAGAGCTGTGGACATGATTAATAACCAGCCTGAATAAGATGGAGATGCACAGCTTGTGAACATTTAATACTTTCTTTTGAAAGGTATCATGAATTGCTTGACTAAGCAGAGACACCTCTGAGATTGCATCAATTAGAGTTAAAAATAGTTAAGAACTGTTAAAAAAATGAGGCAGGTAGGTCTGAAGTAGCATACCTAATAGGAAAAAGTAGGAATTAACATTATGAGAATGGGCATATTTATACGATACCAAGTGACTGTGTGAGGAGATTGATCGGGTGTTTGAACATGGGGCTCTGTGATTAATGAATGACTGACAGAAAAATGCCAACTGGAAATCTCTGCTTTATGGTTCTGGTTTCACTCTTCCTCAGACTTTGGGTGATTTGCTCATTCTTTAAAAATTATTCATGTCTCTAATTTATTCCAGGAACAGGCAAATGTAAATTGGTCAGAATCTTTGTTTTGTAGGTGCTGGTAGTTTAGTAGGGGAGACAGACAATTAAGTGATTGTTTGTAATTGGGTGCTATAATAGTGGTATGCATGGAGGGTTAGTGAAGTTTATGATATAGCTCATATGGGGGTCTCAAGGAAGATTTCTTAAAGGATGAGTCGGAGTATGAAAGAGACTTCTATAGTTCACCAAGCTAGTCCTTTCTTTGGTAGTCACACAGTTAAACCACCTTCCCCAGCTACCCCTCCCTGACTCACCCCCAAATATAAGTGAGAACAAGGGATTGAATTCTGGCCAATTAAATGTGGACAGGAAACAAAGAACCCCAAGGTCCTAGACCAGGTGTTGGTCAACTATGGCCTGGAGGTCAAATCTTGCCAGCTGCCTCTTCTGGTAAATTAAGTTTTATTGGAACACAGCCACATCCATTTGTTTACATGTTATCTATGGCTGCTTTAGTGCTCTAACATGAGACCACATGGTTGGCAAAGCCCCAAATATTTATCATCTGGCCCTTTACAGAGAAAAGTTTGCCAACACTGTCCTAGAAGATGGTGGAACCACATGACGGAAGGATCTGGATAGAGAGTCATCCTGAAGAGCCACTTGACCAAGAACAGATATTTTCTCACATTTAACTAAAAAAGAGAGAAATAAACTTTTATTGTGCTAAGGCCCTGACTTTACATACATATATAAAATAGTAGCTAGCATTACTTGCACAATTGTAAGAGGTGAATCAAATTAATGCATAGGGGAAGGAAAGGGCCTTCCAGGTAAAAGAACAGTATCACCAGTATCACAGATACATGAACCTGCAATGTGAATGGGACCCCAGAAGAAAGTGGTATTGCTGGGCTTAACTGGAGAGGTGAAGGTGGTGGCAGTTGAGTCTAGAGAGATAGGAAGAGGCGAGGGCTATTGTAGAAGGCCCAGCCTTACATGGTGTTAATGATGTCTTCAGTAGCACAGGAAAACAGGGTGGAGATGGAGACAAGCATCCACAGAGCAAAAATGGCTGCACTTTTGTACATGTGAATTTGCAAACTTAGGGTTTGAACCATGAACTGATTATTGATAGGAACCAGTTTATTGGGCAAGAAATGTTAGTAAACAACATTCAGAATGATACAAGAGAAAGTGAGCCAAATATAGAAGGAATGTTCATCTTCTAGGGTATAAAGTGGTTAATTTCCTTTGTTCAACTTGGATTTGCTTGTGAAAAGGTGTTTGTCTCTTTAAGTTTCTGTGCTTCGGCTTCTCACATAATCTTTCCCGTTGTAGTCCTCAGCATCTATGGGGTACATCAGTAATTTTGGCGAAAGTCAATAGATACTTGGATCCACTCATACTAATGAACCTCTTTAGATTCACGCAGTCAGATTTAGTTTTTTTTAAAAAACCACTTTATTGAGATATGATTGACATACAGAAAGCTGTATGTATTTAATGTACACAAGCTGATGAGTTTAGATGTTAGTATATGCCCTTGAAACCATCACCACAATCTGACATAAACATATCTTCACCTCCCAAATTCCTCCTGTCCTCTTTATTTGTTATTATTACTGTTGTTATTTTGTGTAGGAACACAACATAAGATCAACCCTCCTAGCAAAATTTTAAGTGTAAAATACAGTATTGTTAACTATAGGCTTTATGCTGCACAGTAGATCTCTAGGACTTAATCACCTTGTATAACTGAAACTTTGTACCCATTGACTAATACCTCCCTGCTTCCCTCTTTCTCCAGACCTTGGCAACCACCACTCTACCCTCTGCTTCTATGCATTTGACTATTTTGGATTTATTATATAAGTGGAGTCATGCAGTGTTTGTTTTTCTGAGACTGGATTATTTCACTTTACATGATGTCCTTCAGGTTCATCCATGTTGTCACAAATGGCAAGATTCTCATTAAGGTTGAATAATATTCCATTGTTTATACTATATACCACATTTTCTTTATTCCATTTATCCACTGATGGACACTTAGGTTGTTTTCATATCTTAGCAATTGTGAATAATGCTGCTATGAACATGGGAGTGCAAACAGCTCTTAGAGATCCTGATTTCAATTCCTTTGGATATATAACCAGAAGTAGGACTGCTGGATCAAGTGGTAGTTCTATTTTTAATATTCTGAGGAGGCTCTGGATTTAGTTTTAATAACTCAGGCAATCAGTAAACATTTTTGAGCATTCAGTACAGGTACAAAGCTGTTTTAAGCGGATAGAGAACCAAAAATTTGAGTTGACTGTGTTCAGTTCTTATTAAGCTTCCAAGCCACTCAGAATACTTATGAAAAAATAAGAGAACAATATTGGACAGAACAACTTAAAGCTATTTTTGGTAAAAATTTTAAAATGTTCCAGTAGTTTAGAGAAGGAAATGCTCAAAATATCTTAATTCGGTTGGTATATTAGTTTCCTATTTGCTGCTGTAGCAGATTACTACAAACTTAGTGCCTTGAAACAACACAGATTTATGGCCTTCAATTTTGGAGGTCAGAAGTCTAACACGGGTCTTACTGGGATAAAATCAGGGTGTCAGCTGGGCTATGTTTCTTTATGGAGGCTCTGGAGGGAGAATACATTTCCTTGCCTCTTCCAGCTTTAGAGGCCATCTGTATTCCTTAGCTCCTGGTTCCTTTCTTCCATCTTCAAAGCCAGCAATGTCAGGTCTAGTCCTTCTCACATTATATCACTGAACAATTCTTCTGCCTACTTCACTTTTAGGGATCCTTGTGATTACATTGGTCCCACTTGGATAATCCAGGACAATCTTCCTATTTTAAGGTCAGCTGATTAGCAACTTTAATTCCATCTGCAGCCTTAATTCTATTTTTCCATGTAAGGTAATATATTCCTGGGTTCCAGGGTTTAAGATGTGGGCATGTTTGGAGAGTCATTATTCTGCCTACCACAATTGGGGAAGGAATTGTCATTCTTAAATAATTTGGAAATATCTCTGTGGGCTCTGTATAAATGCATGAGCCAGAAAAGAAAATGCCAGTATTCTTTTGATATGGACTAGACACTCAATTTTCCATTTCGTGCTTCTCTGTTTCCTTTTTAGAATATTATCCTATCCTATTGTTATCCTTGCAATGAAAGGAAAGTGAAATTTTCTATTCCTTTAGATTTGTTGACTTTGGCTTGAACAAGACCTTTGGAGAGAATCTAATATTGTAAAAATGATAGATTCAGATTATTCTCGTAACAGAGTCAGTAGGCTTGAATACAAACTCTTTTGGTATTTGGAAAAAATAAAACTTTATTGCATGGGGTCCATTTCCTTTTTAAAGAGAAGAATTTGGTCATGGAAGCAATAGAAAAATTGCCTAGAATAATGTATTACTATTGTATATTATTAATATATATTAGGGGAAGATTAATGCTCTTCTTTCTTTAAATAGTTAATAAAAAGATTATTTTATTCTCTCACTAGGCAGTAAGATAAATTTTGAAGAAGCCTTGAAATTTTGTATAGTTACTTTCTGAAACACTTTACAAAGCTTGGGAATCTTGTGTGTATTTGATTACTGAGCTATGGCCTTGATGTAGCCTTAGCTTAGCTATGGCTTAGATCTTTGGACAAGAGAAAACTTAATAATTAAGTAGATAACTGCTCTAATCTGGATCTAGTCTTTATGTCTACTTCCGGCTTCCACTTAATGGGTGTGGAGATATTAGCTAATAGTCATACTACTTGTTCAATCGATATGTGTTGATAAAAACAAATTTTTTTTGTTCTCTTTAGCAAAACGTATTTCAGTCAATGTTTCTCTGGAAATTGTACTTCTTTTATGGTCTCCTTGGTGATGGAATGCCTATAGCATGAAATTCACTGTTGTTTTTCACCTTATGTAATCCATGTAGGCTGCTCTTGCCCATCCTCCATTGCTTTATTTCATTTCATTTCATTATTATTATTGTTTTTAAATAGGGCCCACTTTTGTGTGCATGAAGGACAAGATTATTTTAAGCAGTTGAAGTAAATATTGAAGCCTGGAAAATGGCTTTGATTCTTCAATTCCTGTGCAACAAATTCTCTGGCAAGTAGCTTGGGAATCCAAAGCAGGTATAGAAATCAAGATGAGGCCTCCTGCACAACCTCTCCAGATCTGAAACAGCCCTTGTGAACGCTGATTGCTTGCAAATACAACTGTCTGGGTTACATACAAAATGAACATAATAAGTTTTTATTTCCCATGATGATACACCAATAGCTACATTTGGCTTCTGATAGTTTGCAATTCAGTAATAATAGCTTGGTTCAGTTTAGTTTATTGAAGACATAAAAATACTTGGCAGCCAGATGCTAGAATGCGTGGTTCAAGAGAACAAGATTCCAACAGGGAGCACAGGACCTGTGCATGGAATATGGGTACACTCAGCACTTAGCAACTATGATTTATTCATTTAGTGAAAAGCAGTGTCCCATATACATAATTTATATAATTACTGAGGGGGAATTCGATCTATATTTATATAGAATGATACCTCAGATTTTTGCTGCACACATCTTACCTTTTTAATAGCATTCCTTTGGGCTAAAAATATTTCAGCTTCTCACATTTCTCAGGAGAAAACTCTTCATTTTTATCCTTTGGAAAAAAGAGAAAGAGAAAAACACCAAGTTCCTTTACTCACTAACTGGCTTGAGAGCTTAGGCATTACAGATGTCTACAGTGAAAATAAAGGATTTCCTGAATTCAGCTGAATATCTTAAAACAAGAAGAATTATTTGGGAAGAATTTTTATCGGAAAGGTATTTTCTAGAAGTGACAATTGAAAGCTTCAGATTGGAAAATATTCGTAAAACATGGGATTCCATCATTAGGCCGAAAAAAATGTTAGATAATGTCAGCAGTAAAATCCACTCTATTTGTATTCCTCCTCCACGTTAATGAAATAAAAGAACTCAGGATTTGGACTGAGAAAACCTGGGCACAATGAGTACTATATCCCAACTCAACTCAGCCACACATTTAACTGAATGAGTTTTGGGAAGTCTCTTGGCTTTCCCTAGCTTTGGTTTCTCCATCTACCTAATAAATGGGCATGTTAATGTCTGTCTTATCTGCTACCTCACAGGTGTGTTGTAAAGAACAAATGGGATGATGCATGCAGAAGAGGTAGGTCAACTGTAGAGGACTTTGTGAGCTCTTTATTATTATGGAAAAAGTATGTCAGTGGCCACCAGTAAGATATGTTCTTTGGGGGTGTTCCTTCATTAGAAATAGTGGAATCACAATTCCACACACTTTTGCTGCCAGCCTTCTTTATGGCTAATGATAGTTTGTAAGTAGTGATGAACTGGGGATAAATGTTGTCTGTCACCATAGCTATGAGAGAGAGTGTGGAGGTGGTGCAAAGAATTCTGGGTTAAGGTGGCGGTCTTATGGTGTGAAATCTATAGGTAATCAGTAGGAATTCTTTAAACCTCAGTTATCTCATCTGTAAAATATATGAATAAAACCCACTGACATTGTGTCACAAGATTGTCTTCATCAAAAGAAGCAATATGTATGGAACCTCTTTGGAGACTTAAAACCTACAAATGCAAATTGTTACCATTATTCTTTTGCTTGGACATTTAACCTTTAGCATTGACAAATGAAGCTACATAAAATACAATTATTTCTTGATAAAAACTTAATGCTATACGGGTGAATGAGATAGTACCTCCTGTTTGTTTTCTGTGAGAAATAGCTGTCAATATAATTGCAGTAAATAAAATCTGTAGTGTCTTTATAAATCTTTATTTAGTCAGAACCACATCTATTTCATATAGTGACCTTTTCTTTTGAAAATGATGAGTCTTCTTTGTGAATAAAGACTTTAGGAGCTCACAAACTAACAATTGAAAGCTCAATTTTAAGAAAGCTCAAACAAAATGTTTTCACAACACAAGTGTTTGTTTAAGAAACTCCACGTGTGAAAATTCATAGTTTCAAAATAGACTAGTTGGGGTAGGGGGCAGAAGCATATTGACTTTATAAAATTATTCATTGCTTTTAAGATCTTTAAAGGATTTTTAACATAGTTATATTATCTGATGAAATATGAAATAAGTACTTTGATATAATATAGAGTTAAAACTAAGGGTTGCAGGAAAAACGAAGGGAAAGGAAGTGGCCTTTTTATTTTAGTAAGATGAAAAGCTTTTACATGATGTGAAATCATTTAAATCTACCTAGATATATCGAAATCTTGAATATTGAATCAATGCATGAGTTATTTATTTTCTTTATTTTTGTTATAATAAAATATATATCATAAAATTTATCATTTTAATAATTTTTAAGTGTACAGTTCAGTGGCATTAAGTACATTCACACTGTTGTTCAACCATTACCATTACCCATCTCTAGAACTTTTCCATCATCCCAAACTGAAACTTTGCACCCATTAAATAATTATATTTTGAAGGCTGTCAATATGATCTATTTTACGCTACCATAATATTTACCTTTGGCTTTCAAATATATTTATTATTTTTGAATAGTGATATATTATACTTTTAGCAGTATTTTGAACAAAGAGAAGCTTTTTCAAATAATATATTTATAATGTTAGTCAGGTAAGTTGAATACCATATACTCATATGTTAAAACCTGTTATACTTTTGTTATAAGTTCACTAGTAATTTTGTTTTTGAATATTTATTTGAAATTAGAAATTTTCCAAAGTAGTAATAATATTTGGTTTTGCATTAAGAAAAATTTTCCTGAAAACTTTCCAGTACTTTAGTACATTCCTTTATTTCAGTTATTTTAGCTGTATTGTAATGAATAATATGGAAAGAATTCTACCCCAGATGAATTTTATCCAGATTTTTAGAAATGTGTCTACTGAATAAAGTGAGATGATACCTGTAATATTTGAAAAATTATTTTAGCTGTATAATATTGATATTTTACTCTGTTTTCCATATTGTTAAGGGTATTATACATTGTTACAGCCTCCATAGAGGATTAATTAATAAATATCTATCAAAAGTTTAAAAAGTACATTCTTTGACCCAGCCACTATGTCTCTAAAAATTTATCCTATATTTATAACACATAAGTTCATCAAAGCATATATATAGAGAGAGCAATATATAAAGAACTCTTAAAACACAGTAATAAAAAGGCATACAAGCCAATTAAAAAATGGGCAAAAAAAAGTATAAAAAGACTCTATGAAATACAAGTGGTCAAAAAGCCCAGGAAAAGATGCATAACAATATTAGTTATCAGGGAAATAAAAATTAAAACCACAATGAGATATACTACGCACTCACCAGAATGACTAATTATTAAAAGGAGGACAGTTCTAAAAGTTCATGAGGATGTAGAACAACTGAACTCCCATATGTTGCTGGTGAGAGTGAAAAATAGTACTACCTCTTTGGAAAACACTTTGACAGTTTCTTGTCAAGTTTAGTAAACACTTATCAAACAAGACATATGTGCATACAAAGACTTGTTCACAATTGTTCATAGAAATTTTATTCAAAATAGCCCTCAAATAGGAAAAAACCAAAATGCCCATCAAATGGAGAATAGATAAATGGTGGTATATCCATATCCTGAAATACTACTCAGCAATGAAAAGGGATGAACAAATGACACATGCAAAAACATGGATGAATCTCAGAAGCATTCAGCTGAGAGAAAGAAGGTCGGCACAAAAGAGTACATAATGTATGATTCCACTTATATAATATTCTAGAAGAGGCAAACTCAATGTATTTTGAAAGAAAACAGATTGATGGTTAAGAAGGACTAGGTTGACTGCAAAGGAGTTACCAGGAAACATTTTGAAGTGATGAAAATTTTATGTCTTGATTGGAGTGGTGGTTATGTGGATGTACAAATTCTTAAAAACTCAATTTGTACATTTAAAATGACCACATTTTATTATATGAAAACTATATCTTAAGAAAGTGGATTAAAAATAATGATAGTAGTGGATCAGAACCCATTGAATAAAATAGAAAACCGTGAGCCCACACTGATATAAATGAATACATTAATAGTTTTTGCGGATAGAAATCTTACATAGTTTCAAAGTACTTCCACACAAAATCCTTTATTGCAAAGAGAAAAATTATATGTTTACAATGGAAAAGCCTGACAGACACCACTGTAACCAAGTGATCAAAGTGAGCATCATCAGTAATGGGATAAACCAAAATCAAGTGCCACCTGACAGGATGCAATGAGAGGATCACCTCACTTCTGTGATATTCTAGCCAAAGGCATATTATCAGTATCGAATCATAAGGACACATCAGGCGAATGCAAATTAAAGAACAGCCTGCAAAACAACGAGCCTGGAATCCTCTGAAGTGTCATGGTCATAAAAATCAAGGAAAGATGGAGAAACTACTCCAGACTGATAGACTCTGAGACCCTACAAATAGATACAATATAGGGTTCTGAGCTAGATCCTTTTGTTATAAAGGACATTATTGGGACAATTGGTGAAATGATTGATTTCTGAGGATTCTATGTCAATATTAGATCAATCAGCTTCTTGATTTTTGGTTGTTGTATGGTGATTGTGAAGGAGAAAGTCCTTGTTTGTAGGAAGAACATGCTGTTTTGGGGCTGATGTGGCATCAGGTTGGTAACTTACTCTCAATTACTTGATGAAAAAAGGTTCTTTGTACCGTACTGGAAAATTTTCTATAAATTTGAGATTGAAATAAGACAATAAAAAATTTAGAGAATAAAAGAAAAAACTCCCTTGTTACTTTTCCTCTTTTTAAGGTTATGAAAAAATGTGTGATGTTTTGAGTCAAATGGTTAAAAATGACATTTCCTTAAATCATTTGCCCTCACAGAAGATTAAATGCCTTTTCTCCCTTCCTCATGCAGAATCTACACTTTTAGCTTGTTTTGATTTTCCTTATATTTTTTACTTCAGATATCTAGTAATTTCTTTGACTCTTCTGAATTTCCTCTATTTGTCAGAATTATACACTGCAACAATTTCAGTTAGTGTGTGAGTTGATCTATATCTTTGTGTGTGTGTTGGAAGACCTAGGTATTAGGAAAAATAGAAATGATCTTCAAGTTTTGTAAGAAATAATGTTATTCACTTTGAATCAGTAATAATAGAGAAATAGCTAATAGTTGCCTTTTATAACATTTACTAGTGAAAACCTCAGAGCTATGAGACAATATGTGCTATCTTAGTTCCTTGGGTTATCATCTAAATATCCAAGTATTTACATATTTGATGTTTACTTAAGGAGAAAAAAAAATCCAAATAGATGTGAAGAGTTATGCATATGGCATATGCACGATTTGTTTACAAGTTTTCTAAGTAATATGAGCTCCATATTTCACATGTAGTAATTACCTTTTTGTGACAGGTTACTGTAGAACAAATAATACACTTTTTAAAATTAATAGACTTTAATTTTTAGAACGATTTTGGGTTTACAAAAAATTGAGCAGAGAATTCCCTTAAACTCCATCTTCTCCTTGCTCTCAGATTCCCCTATTATTAACATCTTGCATTGCTGTGGTACATTTGTTACAATTGATGAATCAATATTGATATATTATTACTAACCAAAGCCCGTAGTTTACATTAGAAGTCAATCTTTGTGTTGCACACTTCTATGGATTTTGACAAATGTATAATGTCATGTAGTCACTATTATAGTATGATACAGTTCCACTGTCCACCTATTCATCCCTGCCCACCTATTCATCACCAGCCACCTCTAGCTCCCTCCACACTGCGGAGCCCCTGCAACTGCTGATCTTTTTACCATCTCTATAGTTTCGCCTTTACAGAATGTCATAGCTGAAATCATATGGCAGGTAGTCTTTCAGACTGGCTTCTTTCACTTAGAAATTTATAGTTCTTTCACATCATTTTGTGGCCTAATAACTCATTTCGTTTTATCGCTGAATAATATTTCATTGTGTGGATGTACCACAATTTGTTTATCCACTCACCTTGAAAGACATCTTGGTTGCTTCCAGGTATTGGCAATTATGAAAAAACCTGCTATACACAATCATGTGCAGGTTTTTATGTTAACATAAAATTTCAGCTTATTTGGTTGAATACCTAGGAGCATGATGGCTGGATTGTTTGGTAAGGGTATGACTTGCTTTGTAAGAAACTGCCAAACTGCTCTCCAAAGTGGATGTAACATTTTGCATTTCTATCATCAAAGAATGAGAGTTGTTTTTGCTTGTATCTTAGCTAGCCTTTGATATTGTCAGTTTATGGATTTTAGCCATTCTAATAGGTGTATAGTGCTATCTCATTTAGTTTTAATTTGTATTTCCCTAATAATTCATGAGGGTGAGCATCTTTGCCATCTGTATAATTTGCATATGTATATCTTCTTTGGTGAGGTGACTATTCAGATTACTGGCTATTTTTCTAGTTGAGTTGTTTGTTTTCTTATTGTTGAGTTCTTTGTATATTTTAGATATAAATCCTTCATCAGTTATGTGTTTGAAAAGATTTTTTCCCAGTCTGCTTCTTGTCTTTTTATTCTCTTACCAATGTGTTTGCAGAGCAGAAGTTTTTAATTTGAATGAAGCCCAAACTCTCAATTTTTTCTTTCATAGATTGTGCTTTTGGTGTTGTATCTAAAATGTCATTGCCAAACCCAAGGACACCCAGATTTTCTGCTTTATTATCTTCTAGGAGTCTGTAGTTTTGCATTTTATATTTAGGTCTATGATTCATTTGAGTTAATGTTTGTGAAAGATATAAATTTTGTGTCTAGATTCATTTTGTTACATGTGGATGTCCAGTTGTTTTAGACCATTTGTTGAAAAGACCATCTTTTCTCCATTGAATTACCTTTTCTCCTATGTCAAAGATCAGTTAACTATATTTATATGGTTCTATGTCTGGGCTGTCTATTTCTGTTCCACTGATCTATTTGTCTATTCTTTCACAGATGCCACACTGACATGATTGCTATAGCTTTATAGTAAGTCTTGAAGTTGAGTAGTGTCGGTCCTCCAACTATGTTCTTTTCAGTATTGTGTTGGCTATTCTAGGTCTTTGCCTTTCTATATAAACTTTAGAATTAGTTTGTAAATATCCACAAAATCACTTGCTGGTATTTTGATTGGAATTTCATTGAGTCTATAGATCAAATTGGGAAGAACTGATATCCTCATAATATTGAGTCTTCCTATCCATGAACACGGAATATTTCTCCATTTATTTAATGTCTTTTTGTTGGAGTTTTGTAATTTTCCTATATAGATCTTGTAAATATTTTGGTAGATTTTTACTTAGGCTTTCGTATTTTTGGCACTAAAGTAAATGGTATTATGTTTTTCAATTTCAAATTCCACTTGTTCATTGTTAGTATACAGGAAAGTAATTGGTTTTGAATGTTAACCTTGTATCCTGAAACCTTGCTATAATCACTTATTAGTTCCAGGAATTTTTCTGTTGACTCTTAGATTTTTTTACATAGACAACCACATCATCTGTGAATGAAGATAATTTTATTTCTTCCTTTCCAGTCAGTGTACCTTCATTTCCCTTTCTTGTCTTATTGCATTATCTAGAATTCCCAGGATGATGTTGAATAGGAATGGTGAGAGGGGACATCCTTGCCTTGTTCCTGACTTTAGGGCAGAAGCTTTGAGTTCTCACTATGTATTAACTATGTGCTAACTGTAGGTTTTTTTGCAGATATTCTTTATCAAGTTGAGAATGCTCTCTATTCCTAGTTTACTGAGAGTTTTTGTGTGTGTGTGTGAGGAAGATCAGCCCTAAGCTAACATCTGTTGCCAATCTTCCTCTTTTCACTGAGGAAGATTAGCCCAGAGCTAACGTCTGTGCCCATCTTCCTCTATTTTGTATATGGGATGCTGCAACGGCATGGCTTGATGAGCATTGTGTAGGTCCATGCCCAGGATCTGAACCTGTGAACCCCAGGCTGCTGAAGTGGAGCCTGCTAACCTAACCACTGTGCTACTGAGATGGCCTCATTAGTTTTTTTATCATGAATGGATCTTCGATTTCCCAAAAGCTTTTTCTGTACCTATTGGTATGATCATGCAATTTTTTGTCTTTCGCCTGTTGATATAGTGGAGTACATTAATTGATTTTCTAATGTAGAACCAGACTTGCGCATCTGGGATAAATACCACTTGGTTGTGGTGTGTAATTCTTTTTATGCATTATTGGATTTGATTTGCTAATATTTTGTTGAGTATTTTTGCATCTTTGTTCATGAGAGATATTGGCCTGTAGTTTTCCTTTCTTGTAATGTCTTTATCTGATTTTGTTATTAGGTTAATGCTGGTCTTGCAGAATGAGTTAGGAAGTATGCCCTCTGTTTCTAAAATCTGAAAGAGATTTTAGAGAACTGGTATAATTTCTTCCTTAAATGTTTGGTAGAATTGACCAGTAAAACCATCTGGGTCTAGTGTTTTCTTTTTTGGAAACATATTCAATTTTGACTCAAATTATTCAACAAATATAGGCCTGTTCACACTATCTATTTCTTCTTGTGTGAGTTTTGGTAGGTTGTGCTTTTCAAAGAATTGGTTCATTTCATTTAAGTTATCAAAGTTGTGGTTAGAGAGTTGTTCATATTCCTCATTATCCTTTTAATATCCATGGGATCAGTAGTGATGCCCTTTTTTTCATATCTGACATTAGTAATTTTTGTCTTTTCTCTTTGTTATTAGCATAGATAGAGGTTTTCAATTTTATTGATCTTTTTGAAGAACCAGTGCTCGTATTCATCGGCAATCTCTGTTGTTTTCCTCTTTTCAATTTCATGGAGTTTTTTCCTAATTTTTATTATTTCCTTTCTTCTGCTTGCTTTAGTTTTATATACCTCTTATTTCTTTAGTTCCCCAAGGTGGAAGCATGGATTGTTGATTTTATATCTTTCTTCATTTTTAATATATACATTCAATACTATACATTTCCCTCTAAGCCCTGCTTTCTCGGCATCCCCCAAATTTTGATGCATTGTACTTTCACTTTCATTTAGTTCAAACTATATTTAAATTTTCTCTTAATACCTTTTCTTTGACCCACGTGTGATTTAGAAGTGTATTGTTTAATGTCCAGGTATTTTGTGCTTTCTGACTACCTTCCTGTTATTGGTTTCTAGTTAAATTCAATTGCGGTCTGAGAGTATACTTTGTATGATTTATATTCCTTGAAATTTGTTAAGATGTATTTTATGGCTCAGAATGTAGTTAATCTTGGTGAATGTACAAGTGAGTTTGAGAGGAATGTGTATTCTGCTGTTGTGGGATGATGTATTCTGTAGATGGCAACTTGATCCAGTTGATTGATGGTGCTATTCAATTCAGCTACGTTCTTGCTGATTTTCTGCTTGCTGGCTCTGTTAATTAGTGATGGAGGGGTATTGAAGTCTCTAACTATAACTGGACTTATCTATTTCTCCTCTCAATTCTTTCAGTTTTTGCCTCATGTATTTTGATGCTCTGTTGTTAGATGCATACACATTAAGTATTGCTATGTCTTCTTGGAGAATTGACCCCTTTATTATTATGTAATGTCTGTCTTTATCCCTGATATTTTTCCTTGCTCTGAATTCTGCTTTGTCTAAAATTAATACAGCTACTCCAGTTTCCTTTTGATGAGATATAGCATGGTATATATTTCTCCATCCCTTTACTTTTAATCTATCTGCATCTTTATATTTAAAGTGGGTTCCATGTAAATAACATAGAGTCCATTCTAACAGTCTATCTTTTAACTGGTGTTTTATCTCACAGACATTTGGTGACAATTGATTATTGATTTGGTTGGATTAATATCTATCATATCTGTTACTGTTTTCTATTCACTGTCCTTGTCTTTGTTTCTTTTGTCTTCCAGTATTTTTCTGCCTTTTATAGTTTTAACTGAGCATTTTATGTGATTCCATTTTTTCTTCTCTCTTAGCGTATCAATTACCCTCTTCTCTCTCTCTCTCTTTTTTTAAACTTTCGTTAAGTGGTTGTCCTTGAGTCTGCAGTATACATTTACACTAATCCAAGTCCTCTTTCAAATAATACTATACCATTTCATGGATAGTTAAGTGCTATAACATTCTTGTCATTCATTTCACTTATCCATAAGGTGTAATCACTGAATACATTGTTGCTTTCATTATTTTGAACAAACTCTTACCTACTGGATCAGTTAAGAATAAGAAAAATAAAATATTTCAGTTTAATTTCATTTATTCCTTCTATAATACTCTTCTGGTCTATATTATTTTTCTTCTTTCTGAAGGATTTCTTTTAGCAGTTCTTGGAAGGCAGGTCTACTGATGACAGATTCCTTTCATTTTTGTTTGTTTGAGAAAGTTCTTATTTCTCCTTCAATTTTGAAGGATAATTTCACTGAATACAGAATTATGGGTTGGTGGCTTTTTGTTTCAACGCTTAAATATTTCATTTCACTTATTTCTTGCTTTTATGGTTTCTGAGGAGAAATGCCATATAATTCTTATCCTTGTTTGTCTATAGGTAAGGTTTTTTCTTTTTACCAGAGTTTATTTTTTTGAAAGCAGTTTTAGGTTCATAACAAAAATTAAGGGGAAGGTACAGAGAATTCCCATGTGCCCTCTACTCCCACACATCATAGCCTCTCCATTATCAATATCCCCCACCAGAGTGGTGCATTTGTTGTCATTGATGAAGCTACATTGAGTCGTCATTATCACAGTGTCCATAGTTTACATTAGGGTTCACTCTTGGTGTTGTACATGCTGTGAGTTTGTACAAATTTATAATGACATGTATCTACCATCATAGTATCATACAGAGTAGTTTCACTGCAGTAAAAATTCCCTGTGCTCTTATTCATCCCTTCATCCTCCCTTACCTATCAATCAATGATCATTTCAGTATCTCTGTAGTTTTGCCTTTTTCAGAATGTCATATAATTGAAATCATATAGTATGTGACCTTTTCAGATTGGCTTCTTTCACTAAGTAACATGCATTTAATGTTCCTTCATGTCTTTTCATGACTTGATAGCTCATTTCATTTTAGTTAATAATATTCTTAATAATCATAACAATAATAATTTTTCTTAATGATATTAATCATTAATATTCTTAATAATCTTAATATTTTATTGTCTGTATGTGCCATAGTTTATCGACTCACCTACTGGAGGACATCTTAGTTGCCTCTAAGTTTTGGCAATTATGAATAAAGCTGCTGTAAACATTTGTGTGTAGGTTTTTATGTACATTTAAGTTTCAAGCTCCTTTGGGTACATAACAAGGAGCACAACTGCTGGATCATATGGTAAGAGTATGTTTAGTTTTGTAAGATATTCCCCAACTGTCTTCCAAAGTGACTGTACCATTTTGCATTCCCATCAGCAATGAATGAGAGTTCCTATTGCTCCACATTCTTGCCAGTATTTGGTGTTGTCAGTGTTCTAGATATTGGCCATTCTAATAGGTGTGTAGTGGTATACCATTATTGTTTTAATTTGCATTTCCCTGATGACATATGATGTGGAGCATCTTTTTATTTTTTATTTTTTTTGTGAGGAAGACCAGCCCTGAGCCAACATCCGTTGCTAATCCTCTTCTTTTTGCTGAGGAAGACTGGCCCTGGGCTAACATCCATGCCCATCTTCCTCTACTTTATATGGGATGCCGCCATGGCATGGCTGACAAGCAGTGCATCGGTGGGCACCTGGTATCTGAACCTGCGGACCCCAGGCTGCCGAGCACGGACTAAACCACTGTGCCACCGGGCGGCCCCTGGAGCATCTTTTTATATGTTTCTTTGCCATCTGTATATCTTCTTTGGTGAGGTGTCTGTTAAAGGTTTTGGCCCATTTTTTAATCAGGTAGTTTGTTTTCTTATTGTTGAGTTTTAAGTGTTCTTTATATATTTTGGATAACAGTTCATTATCAGATGTCTTTTGCAAATATTTTCTCCCAGTCTGTTTTCTGTCCTTTCATTCTTTTGACAGTGTCTTTTGCAGAGCAGAAAATTTTATTTTTTAATAAAGTCCAGCTTATCAATTCTTTCTTTCATGGATTGTGCCTATGGGGTTATATCTAAAAAGTCATCACCAAATCCAAGGTCATCTAGTTTTATAGTTTTGCATTTTATATTTAGGTCTGTGATTAATTTTGAGTTAATGTTTGTGAAAGATGTAAATTCTGTGTCTAGATGCACTTTTTTGCGTGTGGATGCCCAGTTGTTGCAGCACCATTTGTTGAAAAGACTTCCATTTCTCCATTGTATTGCCTTTGCTCCTTTGTCAAAGATCAGTTGACTATATTTATGTGCATCTATGTCTGGGCTCTCTGTTCTGTATCATTGATTTATTTGTCTATTCTTTCACTAGTACTACATAGTCTTGGTAATGGTAGCTTTATGGTAAATCTTGAAGTTGGAGCATGTTAGCCCTCCAACTTTGTTCTTCTCTTTCAATATTGTGCCGGCTATTCTGTTTTTATTTTTGTCTTTCTGTATAAACTTTAGAATTATTTTGTCAATATCTGCAAAATAACTTGGTGGGATTTTGATTTGGATTACACTGGTCTAGAGATTATATTGGAAGAACTGGCATCTTGACACTGTTAAATCTTCCTATCCATGAAGATGGAATATTTTTACATTTACTTAGTTATTTGAATTCTTTCATTAGAGTTTTACAGTTTTCTTCATATAGTTCTTGTACATATTTTGTTAGATTTACACTTAAGTACTTCATTTTTGAGGGTGCTAATGTAAATGATGTTTTGTTTTTAATTTCAAGTTCTGCTTGTTCATTGCTGGTATGTAGGAAAATGATTGGCTCTTGTATATCAACCTTGTATGCTGCAACATTACTATAACCATTTATTAGTTCCAGATTTTTGGTTGATTCTTTTGGATTTTCTAGATGATGATCATGCCATTTGTGAACAAAGATAGTTTTATTTCTTCCTTCCTAATCTGTATATCTTTTCTTGTCTTGTCTTGTCTTATTACATTAGCTAGTATTTCTAGTACAATGTTGAAAAGGAGCTGTGAGAGAGGACATCCTTGCCTTTTTCCTGATCTTAGTAGGAAAGCTCTGAGTTTCTCACTATTAAGTGTGATGATAACTGTAGGTTTTTTTGTAGATGTTCTTTATCAAGTTGGGGAAGTTCCTCTCTATTCCTAGTTTATTGAGAGTTTTTATCATGAATAGGTATTAGATTTTGTCAAATGCTTTGCATTTGTTGGTATAATCATGTGATTTTTCTTCTTTAGCCTGTTGATGTGATTTTCAAACGTTGACCCAGACTTGCATAACTGGGATAAATCCCAGTTGGTTGTGGTGTATAATTCTTTTTATACATTGTTAAATTTGATTTGCTAATATTTTGTTGAGGATTTTTGCCCATGTTCATGAGAGATATTGGTCTGTAGTTTTCTTTTCTTGTAATGTCTTTGGTTTTGGTATTAGGGTAATGCTGCTCTCATAGAATGGGTTAGGATGTATTCCCTTTGTTTATTAAATCTGAAAGAGATTGTAGAGAACTGGTATACTTTCTACTTTAAATATTTGGTAGAATTCACCATGGAACCTATCTGGACATGGTGCTTTTGTTTTGAAAGGTTATGAATTATTCAGTTTATTTGATGGATATATGCCTGTTCAGATTGCCTATTTCTTCATGTGTGAAGTTTTGTCAGATTGTGTCTTTCAAAGAATTGCCCCATTTCATTAAATTTTGGGGCATACAGTTGTTTATTGTATTTTTATTATCATTTTAATGTCTGTGGGATGTGTAGTGATGTCCCTTCTTTCATTTTTGATATTAGTAATTTGTGTCCTCTTTTTTTTTCTTTCTTAGCTTTGTTAGATGCTTATCAAATTTATTGATTTTTTTCTAAGAACCAGCTTTTAATTTTGTTGATTTTCTCCATTGATTTCCTGTTGTCAATTTCTTTGATTTCTGCTCTAATTATTGGCTAAGATATTTCCCCCCTTTATGGCTTCTTTCAAGATAATCTCTGGCACAGCCACTATGGAAAACAGTAGAAAGGATCCTCAAAAAGTTAAAAATAGAATTACCATTTGATTCAGCAATTCCACTTCTAGGAATATATCCAAAGAAAACAAAAACATTAACTCAAAAAGATATCTGCACCCCATGTTCATAGCAGTATTATTTCCAATAACCAAGACATGAAAACAACCTAGGTATCCATTGATGGATGAATTGATAAAGAAGTTGTGGTCTCTATATGTATATATACAATGGAATATTATTCAGGCATAAGAAAAGATGAAATCTTACCATTTGTGACAACATGGATGGAACTTTAAGACATTATGCTAAGTACAATAAGTCAGACAGAGAAAGACAAATACTGTATGGTCTCATTTAAATGCAGAATCTAAAAAACCCCCACCCAACAAAACTCATAGAAAAAGAGATCAGACTTGTGGTTACCCAAGGTGGAGGATAGGGGGAAGGGGAATTGGAGGAAGGTGGTCAAAAGGTACAAACTTTCAGTTATAAGATAAATAAGTACTAGGGATATAATGTACAACATGATGACTGTAACTAACACTATAAAGGGAATTTGTTAAGAGAATAAATCCTAAGAGTTCCTATCACAAGGAGAAATTTTTTTCCTTTTTTTCTTTCCTTTCTTTTTATTGTATCTATATGAGAAGAAGGATGTTAGCTGAAACTATTGTGGCAATCATTTCACAATATATGTAAATCAAACCATCACATTGTATGCCTTAAACTTATACAGTGATGTATATCAATTATCTCTCAATAAAACTGAAAAAAAAGATATTCTCTTTGTTTTTTGCTGGTGGTGTTCTTCAGTTTGAAAATGTTATGCATAGATGTAGATTTTTGGTTATTTATTCTGTTTGGTGTCCTCTGAACTTCCTAGATCTGTGGTTTGGTGCCTGTCATTAATTTTGTGAAATTTTCAGTCATTATTACTTCAAGTACTTCTGTTCCTTTCTCTCTTCTCCTTCTGGTGTTTCCATTATGCATATGTCACAGATTTTGTAATTGTCCCTTAGTTCTTCCATATTTTATTTTATCTTTTTTAAATTCTTTTTTGTCTTTGCATTTCCATTTTGGAAGTTTCTATTGACACTTCAAGATTCTTGTTTCTCTCTTCACCTGTGTCCAGTTTATGATGAGGCCATCAAAGGTATTCTTCAATTCTGTTCTAGTGTTTTTCATTTTCAGCATTTCCTTTTGATTCTTTCTTAAAGATTTTATCCCTGATGACATTACCCATATGTTTTCACATGTTGCCCTCTCTTTCCATTAGAGCCCTTACTATATTAATCATACTTGTTTAAAATTCTCAGTCTGATAATTCCAACATCTTTGCCATATATGAGTCTGGTTCTGGTGCTTGTTCTTTCTTTTATGTGTCTTTTGTCTTTTAGTATGCCTTGTAATTTTTTCTTTAAAGCCAGATCTGATGTACTGGGTAAAAAGACCTGTGGTAAATAGGCCTTCAGTGTGAGGTTTTGTGTTTATCTGGCTAAGGCTTAGGCTTTGTTTACTATTTGTTGTAGCTGTAGGTTTCAGAGGCTTAATTTTCCTCTAATGTTCATGTTTTGACCTCCTTTGCTGTTTTAGGGATTCCCTAAAGACTTCTTATGTAAGGTCTGAGATGTGCAGTTCTTCAGTTATATTGCCTTGTTATTTTATAGGAGCTCTACTATGTTGTGGTAAGGTGTGGGCAGAGGGGAAACATTCTATAGAGCTTTGATTAGGTCTCTGGCCTTTAGGGAGTGTTTACCCATGTTCCTGTGACCTTTATAAGTACTTCAAAGTCTCCACTCATCCCTCCTTAGGTGAGACAGGAATGGTAGAAGTGTTCCATCTGGGTATATCTCTTCCCCACATGAAGGGCTAGAGTAGACTGCAGTTGGATATTTACCTTCCCCCAGTTTGGATAAGCTTTGGTAAAAGCCAAGTCAATTAGGCTCTAGTGAAATAGTTTCCTGAGAAGGAAAGCCTTTTTGAGAAGAACAGAATCCTCTGGGCTTTTTCAAAATGGCTATATGTTCCCTTCCCCTGCCAGAAACATATGGAGATTATTCTCCCGTCTTCACTGTGAGAACCTGGTAGGACTTCTGGAGACAAAACTCACAAAAATGTGGGGCCTCCCTAAGACTGGGCCTCCCTGGAGTTCTTAAGTCTCAGACTTGTTCACACTAATCCTCCAGCAACTTTTAAATTATAATTTAGGTTTTCCTACCCCAGTACTGGTTCCTATGGTGGTTTCTGCTCCAGTAAGTTGTGATTATCTGTATCTGCCTGTTTGTGTCTCCAATTATTGGGCAGTGGTTTGCCCTATGATCTCAATTATCTGATGGATCTAAGAAGAGTTGTTGATTTTCAGTTCATTTGACTTTTTCTTGTTGTGTGAATGGGAGTAATTACTTCTAATCTTACGTGCAGGATTGGAAACTGGAAGTTGAGTTCAAGTATTGTTAAAATATATATTAATCAGTTATTTTAAAGTTATTGGTCTGGATTATCAGTGGATCTACAACTGTTGCCTATTTTTCTTTCCATGGTTGGTCATATTGTCTTGCTTATTCACATATTTAATCTTTTTTTTTTGAGGAAGATTGGCCCTGAGCTAACATCTGTTGCCAATCTTCCTCCTTTTCCCCTTTTTATACTCCAAAGCCCCAGTATATAGTTGTATGTCATGTTGTACATCTTTCTAGTTGCTCTATGTGGGATGCCACCTCAGCATGGCTTAATGAGCAGTGTGTAGGTCTGTGCCCAGGATCTTAGCCAGTGAACCCTGGGCCATGGAAGCTGAGTGCACAAACTTAACTGCTGTGCCACTGGGGCCGGTCCCTAATAATTTTTTATTATAGCACAGACACTGTGTATAAAAGAATTATAAAGGCTTAAGATGATGACCTGATTATCAACCTCTCTGGTCTCTGTCTCACTTTCCTCTGACAGGCACTTAGGATTTAGAAGCTGATCACTTCAAGCGTGTCAAGGACTGAACTGGAGTTAAAAGAGATTATAGTTTTAGTAAGGTTCAGCTTACTTCTATTTCTTTCATGTTCTTCAAGGAACCTTCTAAGGCTTTTGATTTAGTGACTTTAAAGTATCTGTGTCTACATTCTTCAAAACATTCAGGAGATTCAACTCTGTTTTTCTGACTTTCCCAGACCAGAGCTCCAGAGTCCAGCCCTACTCAGCTTCAAAATATAGCAAATGTCTTGGGAGGGAACGTGGTGTGTGAATGAGGGAGGCCCTCCCTCCAACACATCTTTGTTTCATCTTTACTATGAGACTGTAACAGATTTACTATTACCTTTGGAAGCTTTCTTCCTAATTCCTTGGCCTCTAACACAGCTCTGAAACTCAGCAAATGTCCTTTGGGAGAAACAGACAGTGCATTTGAGGTCCCTCCTGTTTGGAATCTATTATTCTGGCTCCACAGGGCCACTAAAGTCTTTATGCTTTTCTTTTACCTACAGCAGAGACTTTTTACTTGAGCTAAACCTGATCCTCAACCCCCTCTCAGAACTGGTAAATGCCCACAGGTGATTATAAGCTCATCTAAGAAACATTCTCTCTTCTCTCAAATTTCAGTTTGCTAAAATTTTCTAAGTTGTTTTTGCAGGAGCATTAGTATGCCCTTACTTATTGCATTCATCTTAGATGTAGAAATATCGAACCTCCAGCATTTTGACTGTAGGACATATTGACCAAGATAAAATATGTTCTTATTGAACAATACCATTTTCTTGCCAGCTTCTGTTTTTAGGAATTTTAGTTTCTGAGTCATGGTGATTAGAGGTACTAATGAGGCAAATAAGAAAATGACACTCCTACTAAAATTCCATATAGTAGGGAAACGGTTGATTAACTTCATAATTGGTACATATTTTGTGTTTATAAACAAGGCAATAGTAAATGTAGTATAATGAAAAAATCTTTTACTTATTTTTAAGTGGTCAGAGTACATTGTTTCCAACCTCATAACATTAATGAGCCACTGATTATATCTTCAAGCAAGTTCCATAGACCTAGTAGCTATTAGGAATTACTACCATGTTGCCAAAAGTTCAGTCATTGGCAAAAGATCAAGTATTTTGGGGGGATGGGTTGGAGTTGGTTCATCTCTTTTTCATCACCAATGTGTCAAGGTCCTCTAGCTAGGCATCAGAGCAGGAATACCATATGTTTCTTATTCTCTTTTCCACTATATTCCCATCTTCTGGCATAGTTCTTGGTATAAGGTAGGTTCTTAATAAATGTTTATTGAAAGAATAAATGAAAAAAATGAATTATAGTGTTAGTGACAGAAATAAAAGTTGGTTGTGGCATAGGAGTTGGTGATCTGGTTTTGGGGAATAGGATGAACCACTTTACTGGTAAAAAGAGATCCAATACGGGTTGATGGTGTTTGGAGGCTGTTGCCTTTTCATTGAGTTTGCATTTTTCAACTCCATGTCTTGAGGGAAAAGGATAAGAGCTTTTCCCCCTTGGGTAATTCGTAGGGTTAATATTGTTCTGCATGGCAATATAGAATATTGCAGATTTTAATATTCTGTCCTCTGAGTTTAGAGAGATCCTACGATGATTTAGTTTAAAGTCAGTCATTGTTAAATTAATGATCATTCTCCTACATATCTTGGTCCTAAAGCTCTTATGGAGAATAATTGGAAAAGATTGAATGCAGATATATGCGATTATTTATTTTACTATAGTTTCAACTAAGATCACATATGTATCTTACAGATTATTGGGTATCATCATCTACTGAGAAAAAGTTTCCCAAGTGTATGAACGTAGCAACCCACAGCTGTTTCCATACTGGCTGTTTAAATTGGCTCTTTTTAAGGTAATGACAACAGCTGACAGTTGGTAAGAGATTTATCCTGCTCCTTTTGTCTTTTAGTTTTCCAAAGAGCATGGTTGCTTGGTTCTCACTGTTACTATCTTCCTCACTGCTTTTCACCAGGGACTATGTGTCTGCTGCTGCTGTGCATTCAGCTTTTTTTTTTTTTTTTAAGGAGACTCTTGCTAAACATTATTGTCTACATTTTCTACTTGGGGTTATGGTACCCTGCTTCATACTCTGCTCTAATGTGTCCTTGACTTATGTCTCTCATTCCTTTCTGGTCTACATTTTGTAGGATTGCAAATTATTGAATTGTACACATCAATGTGCTTTGCATGTGTATAGTATTTCTAAGAAATGTAGGAGCCTTCTTGTAGTGGAATTATTACATTATGGACTTGGAAATGATGCCTGTACAATTATCTACCACAGGGGAGGCTTACAGGTATTATTGACCAAGATGAAACAGTTATATTTTGGTCTGGAAGGAGAGCTGTGATATAACCTTAAAAACTAAGGTCTCCAAAAAGGTAATTTTGACTCAGGCAAAGAGAAGAAGAATAAAACTCTTTTTATCATTATCACCATTAAAATTAGTGAAGAGGCAAGTGCAATTAGATAATAACAGCAGACTGCTATTGCCATCAGGGTTTGGTGCAGGAAACATAAATCAATTTCATGTAGAAAGGGACTCAATAAAGGGATTTAAATGGTGTGTATGTGTGTGTGTGTGTGAGGAAGACTAGTCCTGAGCTAACATCCATTGCCAATTCTCTTATTTTTTGCTGAGGAAGACTGGCCCTGGGCTAACATCCATGCCCATCTTCCTCTACTTTATATGGGATGCCGCCACAGCATGGCTTGACAAGCAGTGAGTCTGTCTGCGCCTAGGATCCAAACCTGTGAACCCTGGGCTGCCGAAGTGGAGTGTGCAAACTTAACTGCTATGCCACTGGGCCGGCCTGGGGATTTAAGTGTTTTAAAAGGACTTACAAGGGCAGATCATCATAGTTGTGAACCAAATAGACAGAATTCTGTCAGCCACTGTTGCTTTCACAATTATTGGTCTCACAACTGCCTTCACACTCACAAAACTGGTGACTGGACACAAAGGCACTTATTCCAGTCACCAGAATTGTCTTAACTGTCACGTCACCATGACCTGTTTTACCAGTAACAATATTTTCTATTTTTCAAATCTCATCTGAGGGTATCCAAGTAGTAGAACTTAATTTACATGCAGAACTATAGTTGCAAGGGAGTCTGGTAGTTATATTTATAAGTCTCTAGATTTTTCCAGACAGGAAGTGAGGAAATAAATTGAGACTAATCCACAGTATCTACCAGAATGTTATACCTGGGCAATGTGAATTAAATAATTATTTAGATTGACTACAACCAGATTTAGCCAGAGATACAATAAGTGTGCAATACTGAAGTCATTTGCAAGCACAAAGATGCAATCGAACTCCTTGATGCAAAAATCTAAGCCTATGCTCCTTGTGTTCCTATTCTTCACTCATCATGCATACCTCTCCTACACCTTTCTGCAGGCTTCCTTCAAGGTAGAGTGATATAGACTAGGGGTCTGCAATCTTGTAAAGGGCCAGAAATTAAGTATTTTAGCCCTGTGGGCTACATATGGTCTCCTCCACCTCTTCCTCTTTTTTGTTTTGTTTTTATAACCCTTTAAATATGTAAAACCCATTCTTAGTTTGGGGGCTACACAGAAAGAGTCTATTGCCAATAATTTGCCAGCCCTGATCCAGATTATGCATTGCTCTACCTTTAATTCACAGTTACTTCGTTTGCTTGTCTTTTCTTTTCTTTTTTTTTTTTTGTGAGGAAGACCAGCCCTGAGCTAACATCCGTTGCTAATCCTCCTCTTTTTGCTGAGGAAGACTGGCCCTGGGCTAACATCGTGCCCATCTTCCTCTACTTTATATGGGACACCGCCACAGCGTGGCTGACAGCAGTGCGTCGGCGGGCGCCCGGGATCCGAACCAGCGAACCCCGGGCTGCCAAGCGCGGACTAAACCGCTGCGCCACCGGGCGGCCCCTGCTTGTCTTTTCTTATCATCAAATCCTTATGAGGAGGTGGTGTTGTTGCCAGGGTAACCAAGAATTAGGCCTCTACTGTTTATTGTAAGCCATATTCTCTGCTCCATTGTCAATTTCCAACTTCATTCCTTGCTTACCTCACACGGAGTCAAAAGAAAGTAAATATTTTGCAATCTTCTTGTCCTTAACTGTTTGTTCTTTCAGAATGACATAAAGACTTGTAAATTCACTGGCTTACTACATTCTATTTCAACAAATTAATCCTGATACATCTGTCTCTTTCAATATAAAATATTTATTTTCTGATTAATATTACCCAACATCCTACCCCCCAAATAACCAGGGATAAAAAGAGTCATGGGTTGAGGTTGGATTATTACTATGAATAATGAAATATCTGAATATTGTTACTTAATTTAAACATGGATATGTCAAAAAAGAGAAGATATACATTTATTGTCCCTGAAAATTTGCAAAATAAAATATACTATAATGCAACAAACTATCTGAGTTGTGGTCTGTCTCCTCTGTTGAAACACTATTGCCCATGTTAAAACATGGAACACAATATATAGTTATTGGGGAAAGAGAATGATGTACGTACAGCTTAGATATAAATCAGTCATTGAGGCATCAGTGACTGTAGGCAGCATATGAATTCCTGAAAGTTACAGAATAATCAATACAGCCTATTAAACTCTTATTTCTTAGAATACTGCACACTTGCATGTTTAAACTGACATCTTGAAAAGTTTTATAATGATCAATTTAAACTCACAGCATGATGAATAATCTTTAGGTTTAATGAGGCATCAAGACCTAAACCAGCATGAAGCATATCATCTTAGTTATTTAAGAAGTTATTTTTTCTTTTTCTAACATGATGTAAAAGAATGATTACGATCTTTATTCTCAGACAATCCATAAACTCTGCTCTCCCATCAGATTTTCAAAACTACAGAAACTTGGGGAGTTTTCAATTTATGTTTGGGGTCATGGTGCACCCTCCTATGTGAGGGAGCTTCATTGACTAAACACTTGAGGACATTCCTAGCAGTGTGGGAAGGCACACATTTCTACTGTCTATCTTAGGTATGGAACAATTTTTCCTCTTAAAAGTAACACACTAAACAAATTAGCCTTCCTAAATTGAATTAACCTAATAGCATTCAAAAACTGACAAACATAATCTGCTTGTTTTAAGACAGAAGTGGATTAGTCAACAGAATCATATCTCTAGTCAGGTCTAAATCAAGTTATAAATTCTAACCAAATAGTGAGCGCTGGCATAAGTCACATTATTAGTATGCACAGTCATACTGATCTCAACTGTAAGCAATGTCGGTCTTTTCAGCAGGGAGATATAAAGTTTATAGTTGAAGAATGTCTTTTCGTGTTGTCCTAAAGAGATTGTTTTCCTTCGACGTCCATGGTTCCCTCAAGCCTTAGCTCATTTTGTTACATTTCTTGTTACAAATGAAGGAATAGCTCTCTTCATTTTCTATACTATCTGTTAGACTTGTTATTGTTTAATGCTTTTTTGCCTGCCTACTGCTCATTAGAATGTGTACCAGAGCAAAAGAGAAAACTCAAATACAACAAATGATTTTTCATTAAACAACCTTTTTATTGAAGTATGCAACAGATACTTTTCATTATTTTCTTTATAAAGTTATTTTTTAAAGAAGTAGTGATTGATAATACTGACATAAATGAGGATTGGCGTAGTGATTAAGTTCACACGCTCCACTTCAGCAGCCTGGGGTTTGCAGGTTCGGGTCCCGGGCACAGAACTACACGTTGCTCATCAGGCCATGCTGTGGAGGCACCCCACATACAAAATAGAGGAAGATTGGCACAGATGTTAGTTCAGGGCTAATCTTCTTCAAGCAAAAAGAGGGAGATCGGCAACAGGTGTTTCCTCAGCAAAAAAAAAAAAAAAAAATTATTTATAAATTTTATTTATTTGAATTATTTACAAATACAGAAAATTAAAAGTCAAATACATCTTCATTTATTAATACTAATTATCATTGTGAGACATTGTCCTATAAAATCCATTGAGTTATCTGTCTGTTTGTGTTCTCTGCCAACTCTTTGAGCACCACCCATTTGACATATAACTTAGAATTCAATTAAAATATCACTATGGTTAAACTAACACTATTAGAGATTAGGCTAGCTGGTCTTCATAGATGGCCCACCCTTGAGCCATGCCTCCCAGTACTCATGCTCTTGTGTAGTCCCCTTTCCTTTTATCTGGGATGGCCCTGTGACTTGTTTTTAACAAATAGAATGTGGTGGAAATGATGCCGACCAACTTCCGAGGTAAGGTCATAAGAGGCCTTGCAGCTTTTCACCTAGGTCTTTTGGAACACGTGCTCTGGGAGAAGTCAGCTACCACCATGCTGTGAGCAAATGCCCAAAGATGCCAAGTAGTGAGGCCACATGGAGAAAGAGAGACACATGGACATTCCGTAGCTATTCCAGTCAACCCAGATGAAGTGAAGACACGTGAGTGAAGATGTTATCTTGGATGTCTAGGCCAGTTAAGCCTTCAGATGGCTTCAGCCCAGCTGCTATTTAACTGAATCCAATGAGAGATCCCAAATAAGAAGCACCTGTTGAACCCAATCAGCACACAGGACTATGAGAGATAATACTAAAGTGCTGGTTTAAGCCACTGAGTTTTGGGATGTTTTGTTACACAGCAAAATGTAACAAAACACAGATGTAGTCTGTTTGCTTTCTGGTTTCATTTTTAATTACAACATTGCATTGCTTCTAAATAAATTTTGCATTTAAAATTTTGTGAATTTATAGATATTCCTGCTATCTTTGTTTTGTATGTACAATTCTCCTCTTAGAAAATGTGTTAGTGTGTGTTTCACTCTATTATACAAACAGATCTTGAAGAGCAACTAAATTGGCTTTCTAAGAGAGGGGAAATGCTTCTGAATACTTTAAGTAAATACTTTGATCTGCAACAACTCTGCTATAAATTTGGTAATTTAATATAATTTTGAGACTGCATGCACTGAAACATTTCAAGGTAATAAAGCCAGGCTCTTAAAGAGAACAAAAGGAGCAAAGAAAAGAAAGCTGAAAACAGATCCCATAAGAAAAATAGTTAGCAAGGAGAGAGTTAATGAGAGGGATATTGCCCTGTGGCTAATATTTCTTTAGGCAACTGATGCTTAATGTCACCTCTCAATCAGCAGATATTTTAGACCAGTTAAAAATCTAATTTGTGGGAAGGATGGGAAATTCCTGTGTGTTAGTAAGCCTGACAGGTGTATGGTATGACAGCATGGAGTTATTTCTCTTTTCAAAGTTTTCAGAACTGGAAAAAAACTAAACATTTAGCGTTAACTTCATAAGTACTTGATGTTCATTTAGGGGCTCACCTGGCAAGATGCTCCGGCTATTGAGCTGGGTGTATTAACATGTTATACTTAGAGTGGTCTCCTAGTAAACTGGAAATAAGTTGTACTTGTGTCAGATTTAATTTTTGTTGTTTTAACATTGTGAAGAATTGGATTTAATAACTACTAAATGTCAGTGTCCACATATGGTTAGTAGCTAACATTTCTTGGTTCTTTAAGGAGAAGGGTACAGGTCTTAGAAAAACTCAATGATTCAGTAAGGTATCATTTAGTATTCTCATTGCAAAGTCATTCATTAAAAAAAAAGCTACAGATATCCTAACTGTTTGTTAAGCATTATGATAGGTGTATGAGGCATAGAACAACTAAATTTGCCTGCAGTGTGTAGCAAAGGTGACATCAGAGAAGTTGAGAATTGAGCTTAGTCCTTTAGTGTAGATTACCAGGATGACAAAGGATTATGTGTGTAAAGTAAGGAGTGGAGAATGCATTTCAAGTAGAGGGGATTATCTAGGACAGGGACAAAATGTCTCTCTTATGTGTTGCCACATATTCTATCTGAACATCTAATATAGTACTTATCATATGATGATGTAAAATCAGTTTCTCATTGTCTGCTTCCTTCACTAGATGGTAAGCTTGGAAGGCAAAGACACTACAGTGTCTATGTTTGGGTCTTTACATCTAGTACGGTCTCTGGCCTATAGCAGGCACTTAATAATTACAATAAATAAATGAAGAAATTAATAGTGCAAAAATCTCTGTCTTATAATACTTATTATAACAGTCTGGTTTAGGTGTTTATATGTATTTTAGAATTCCTCATTAAATTGTAAGATCTTTTAGGGAAGGGATCTGACCTTATTTTTCTTCCTTAAATGGTGCTTGACACATAGTTAGAACCCTACAAATATTGATTGAATGGGAAGAAAACTATAGTTCTTTATTTTTTTTAATCAACCAGGGCCTAATTTAAGCCTATAAGCTTATATGAAGTGATGAAATATTACAAGAAATGATCTTAAAACCATCAAGATTCTACATTACAAGTATGAGATTGTCATATTCCTGTCCTTCTGGTTGCCTAGAAACAAAGATGTGAAGTTATATGAGGCTATAAGAGCTTGTACCAATAAGATTATCTATGCAAAGTTCAGCCTGACTCTGGATTTGGAAGGCATCAATTCTGAAGAGCTTCAGACAACAATGTGGTCTTCATAGTTTCAAGTTTGCAAAGTTTGGCCTACTTTCATTGTAGTACCAGCATTTACACTCAGCTAAAGGAAATAATTCTTCGTGTAAAGTAACCACACCAGACCCATAATACAGCTGCTCTATATTTATTGACATATAATAAATATTTTCAGACTTTAAACAATGGCATTAAACATTGATGTATAGAGGTAAGGGAAAAGAATAGGAGAAAGTTGATATTTGGCAAACAAATATTGTCAAGATACAGAATAAAGATGATTTTCACCTCTCGATAAGTAACTAATGGGTGAGTGGAGGTGGTGTGACAATGCTGGGTAGTGGGCTATTTAATTTCTACTTGGAAGTGCCTTTTTTTTCTGCTTTAGTCACCCATGAGTAGATAGATATGCAGTATGACATTACAAGAGTAATGGGCTGGGAGTCAGGAGTCCTGGGCTGTATTTCTGGCCTCAGGCATTTACACACATAAGTAAAGATAATCTGTCCCCTTGGAAGAAAAGGCAATTCTGCTGATATGATCTTGTCTTTTGTAACTGCTGCAGGGGGAGAGGGGGCTAGGAGGAAAAGAGAAGAAGGTCAAAATCAGTTTCTGAAATGAGAGCAGGAAAACTGACGGAATCTGCTCTGGGGAAATCGATGAACATTTAGCAACTGTTTTGGACACAGCTGGGAGCAGCTTCCAGCAAAAGTCTGTTTTCTTCAAGAGCAATTTCTCATGTGTCAACTCGTTTTAACATTCACAACAGTGCCTGAGGTAGTCAGGCTACATGGTATAATACTAGTGTACAACTTGAGGCTCAGTAAGATTAAGTGAGGATGTAATACTGTCATCCAAAGGGTTGGCTTATAAACCAGGTCTCTCCATATCAACCCTACTGCTATTTCCATTAACATTCTGCCGCATCTTAATTATAATTCTCAGGGACAAGTCTAAGGTTGAAGATGGTCATTTGGAACTTATCATGAACTGCATGTTGTGCACCTTTTTGTGTATATTCCACCATATCATAAGGACCTGGAAGGTACTCTTTAGTAGTACTCAGCATTAAGTAGGTGTTTAGTAGAAATTTATTAATTGCTTGATGTGGGCACTAATGCTATACAATCATGGAGTCTTTAAAATAGTTAACAAGAGTTGTCACAGAACCATACCTTTATGACATCATTGGCAGGCAAGGGTTAATCCTTCATACTTTTTAAATGAAAGGCTCCTTGAACGATTGTCTTAGTTATTTCATAAATTTAATGTCAAGATAGTCCACTCTTAGCTTGCCCTGGCTGTGTTTTTTAACTCCTAGATAATAAACAAAGCTTGAAACCCTTTTAATTGTCTTCTGAAATTCTGTTTTTGAGCTAACATGAATGAGTGAACCTCAGGTTCCAGCCTTATATTATTAACTGCACACCAGGAGAAGGAACTTTGTAAGAAAGCTGTCATAAATTTCGATTTCTGGTGCCAGAAACTATACTGAGCCCTTTAAATATTCAATCTCATTTAATTCTCACAACAGTGCTATATCATAGGTAGTATTATCCACCTTTCAGATCTGGATGTTCAGAGAAGTGAAGATGTCTTAAGCTGCATAGCTAGTAAGTTCTGGGATTTATGTGGGTTTGACAGTCTTTTTGACTCCACAATCTGTTTTATGTGTGTGTAACTCTAAAGAAAAACAAAGGATAGTTCTTTGGTATATTTAACATTGAGATTTAATAAGTATTAACATTTGGTCTTTTTCTTCTTCAGAGCTGTCACTTTATTTTTAAAGTTTTTTTTTAAATAAAGTTCTTTGGTCAGCACTGTCCAAATTGCTAAGTAGTATACTATAATTTTTTGATTTATCAGCTTTAGGCATTATATATTGACTTCCTGCTATGATAGAATATAATTTAATTTAGTTATATCAGCCCCTTTTCTCCCAATATTATTATATCATCTTTTCTGTTTTCCCTGATATTATTTTAACTCATTTTAAATAACTTATTGTCTCCATTAAACATTATATTTAAGCCTCCATTTGTTCCTTTAATTATAGTCATAATTCTTGACTTTACAATGTAAGATGATCGTATTAACATCCTACCCTCCCTTCCATTACACATCCCGTTTTCCAACAGCCACCCAACGCCTATCATTTTTACTTTTACCTCACCAACATTTATAATATTTTTACGTTTTGCAGCAATAATTAAACCTTTCATGCTTTGTGTATAGATTGATTCTAAAAGTTTAAGTGATAAGGTTTAAACTATCATGATGATCTATTATTTATTACAGAGCTATTTAATGAGCTATTATTATAATTACCATCTATGTTTCTACTGTAATGCCATTCACTATTTTTGGATATCCAAAGGAGGGTTCTCTTAGTGTCACGCTCAAAGGATGAATCTCTTTTTATATTCAACCAATTGCTTAAAATCATAATATAATTTTTGTTTGCTTCATATTTTAACTATATATCTTCAGTTTTTTTTTAAAAAATTAGTTTTCCTATAATTTCTGACTATCTTTTTCCCCATTGCTGGAAGAAATTTAAGGAAAATTTTTGCAATTCAAATTTATTCTATCTATTGCCTGTAGCCCATCTGATTCCTCTTGACTCTCATAAACTTACTGTTCTACTTTGATGTTTTGCTTCATGTATAAACTAATGTTTATTATAACTTTCTTGCATAGCTCTTGTTTCCTGAAATTGAAGTAGTGTTTTTTTTCTTGCATTTTTTTGGCTTTTATCCCATTCTTGATATTTCTAGTCTACTTTCCTTTGCTTCTGTTACATGATCTTTTTCTATTCTGGGTCAAGTGTCCCTCTGCCTCCCTCTTATAAGGATACATGTGATGGCACTTAGGGCTCACCTGGATAATCCAGGATAATCTCCCCATTTTAAAATGCTTAACATAATCACATCTGCCAAGTCTTTTTCTTTGGCTATATAATGTAACATTTACAGATTACAGGGATTAGGACATGGATATCTTTTGTGGAACCACCATTCAGCCTACCACAACAACCAGTTTGAATCCAGAGTACATTGCCTTTTAAAAACCACTTAAGAGAGTGGGAGAGGGAGAATTAATGTGGCAGTGGTAAGAAATCTCCATGATACATTTACCATGAAATATTTAGACTTTGAAAACTATATTAGTCTTTTTGATTTCAAAAATGATTCTCAAAATCATTTTCCCATGGCCCATGGGCAAAAGAATCCCTTCTGTTGCCATTTGCCACTACAAAAACCTTCCTGGAGACAATGAAGTAATAACCAATTTTCACCAAATAAAACGCTGATGGTTTTATATTATGAACAATTAATCCTATAGTTCTGTTCCCTGTCCTATTCGTTTAGTTCTCTATTATGTATTGTTGTGTGATAGCCCCTGTATTGTTTATCTTCATATTTTGGGTCTCTAAGCTAAAATTGACTACACTTTCTCAACTTCCACCAAATAATTTTCTATATGTGCAGAATGGCCACCATTCTTTCTCTAATAAACATGATAATAGACATAATTAATGGGCTCTTTCTAATTTCCAGTCATTTTATATTCACTATCTACTATGATCCTCATGAACTCTATATGATCATCGTTTATTATTATTGCCATTCACAGACTGAGAAACAGACTGTGGGGTAAGAAGAGACTTGTTCAAAACCATGTAGCTAGTGAATGGCAGACCCAGATTTTAAATTGTCTAACTAGTATCAGAATTGGTAGTGTTTCAATTATGTACCAGTATAGGGACTGTTTGTGAGCTAAAAATGTTATAGATTTGAATCTCTCACAAAACTCAGCTTATTCATGGATGCATTTTAATAATGTAACTATAAACACATTTTATAGCAGCAAAATTTAAAATATGAATCATAAAAAAGCCAAAGAGAATTTGTAAGCTCTTAGACAGTTTCAGCAACCCTTTGATGTGTTAAGTAATTTATAAGATGCCTGTGTTTGGAAAGATTTCATTATTCCTTCTCTGTTTGTTGCAAGCATTTCTCTTCTGTCATAAAGACTCCATTGCTTTGGCAAAATAAGTTAGAATAAAATTTTAAAAGCGTATCTAAAAACATGTTCATCCTGCTGTAGAAAATAAAATTTTAGAAGTTCGACAGTTGGGCATCCAGATTTGAAGAAGAAAAAAAATAGTAAGCATGCCAACATTTCACTTTGAAATAGAAAACATAATCCAAAATTAGGAAAAGGTGACAATTTGGAAAATCACTTATGAGCTGATATATAATAACATGCTTTGAATTCCATTTTTAATATGTAACATTTCGCAGGGTTCTAAGTAAGAATCTGAAATAGACATAATAGTCCAAGTAGTATCCACCCTCCTTGCTAAAAAATATTCTGAACTGGCACATATTTAGCAAATATTTCCAGACAAAATATTTCTGATATGACTGAGGAATTAGAGTATTGATGATTTGAATTGACAAAACTATCAGAGTTTTAGATATACTTTAATATAAAAAAAGAGAAAACACTATTTATGTCCTAGTTAAACTTTGAAAACTTACGTTAATTTTTCCTCCTCCTGGAAGTCTCCTCCTGCTTTTGTTTTTGCCAGTCCAGATCCTTCTCATCCTCTAATTCATCTAATGTTGATCATGTGCCTATCTAATGTCAGACATTACGTTCAGATTCCTCATCTCATTTTATCTTCCAAAGAACTCTCTGGCAGAAGTATTATCCTTTTCCCTTACAGACGAGAAGACCAAGAATCAAGAGATGATTTCTCCAAAATCATATCACTGGAAAGTAGTAGAGGCCAGATTCAAAGCAACATCTGACTACAGGGTTGTATATGGCTTGATTTTTCAGCCACATCAGCATATGATGGTCTTTATCACTGAATTCCTGATATATTTATAGTCTTCTCTATGTGATTTAATCCTGTTTATTAAAGTTATCTTCCCAAACACAGCAAAAACTCCTTAAGGTTAGACACCTTGTATCATGCCTTTATCACATCCCCCACATTGTCATATACAATGATAGACATAGTAGGAGCTCAGAAAATCACTGATTAGTCCTAGATACACTCAAACAGATCCGTGGGTAATGGGAAGTGCTCACCATTTATTGGTGAGTGTGAAGCTCGTTCTTGGAATCATCACTAGCTTTTTCAAACTAATGGAGACAGCACCTGCTCACTGGGTATATTTAGGAATGAGGATCCTGCTAACCACTTCGTGGACTCCATCAGGAAGCCTACGTATAAGTCTCTGGGGATGCCTCACCTGCAGATGCCCCCCAACTGGCCTACAGGCACCTTTAACTTTCTGCACATCTCACCTACCTCCCTATCCCCTACTCTTCCTGTGTGTATTCCTGAAGGCAATGAGTGCAAGGCTATGCAGATGGCTAGTGTGTATGTACAAAAAGTTGGCCCAACACTATGGGATTGAGAGAAAACACACAAACTTAAGCATTTAGCACCACCCTAAGGAAAGCAGATGGGAGGCTTTCAGCTCCCAGACTGACTTTGCAGGATTGAGAGAAGGCAAACAATCTTAAGAATTCCCTCCTAAGAGGGAATAAGAAGTGTGGAGCAAGGGTATCCATAGAAAATATATGAGAAAGCCTCAGAATCTCTAGCAGGGATGACAGAAGGTATTTCTCTCCCAAAACCAGTCAGTAAAGACTGAAGGAGGTGGCTGCTTTTTCAAATGTGAGGACAGCAATGAAGACATCAAGGAACATGAAAAATCAAGGAAGCATGGCACCACTAAAGGAACACAATAATTTTCCAGTAACTGACCCCAAAGAAATGGAGACCTGTGATTTGCATGATATAGACTTCAAAATAGTTGTTTTAATGAAGTTCAGTGATCTACAAGACAACAGAGAAAGATGATTAAGTAAAGTCAGGAAAACAGTACATGAACAAAATGAGAAATTTAACAGAGTGATAGTAATCATAAAAAAAGAACCAAATAGAAACTCTGGAGCTGAAGAATACAATGAATAAAATGAAAAAAAAAATGCAATAGAGAGCATCAACAGCAATCTTGATTAAGCAGAAGGAAGAATCTGTGAAGTCAAAGACAGATCATTTGAAATAACCAGAGGAGAATAAAGACAAAAATGAAAAAGAGTGAAGAAAGCCTATATGGTCTATGGAACATCATCAAGTGAGACAATGTATGCTTTGTTGGAGCCCCAGAAGGAGAAGAGAGGGAGAAAAGAGTTGAAAGCTTATTTAAAGAAATAACAGTTGAGAACTTCCCAAATCTGGGGAAAGATTTGGATATCTAAGTTCATGAAGCTCAATGTCCCCCCCAAATTTCAACCCAAAAGATATTATTCAAGGCACATTATAACAAAACTGTCTAAAATCAAAGGTAAAGAAAAAATTTCAAAAGCAGCAAGTGAAAAAAAGTCTTCACATATAAAGAAACACTCATTAGGCTATCAGCAGATTTCTCAACAGAAATCTTGCAGGAAAAGAGAGAGTAGATGATATATTCAGAATGCTGAAAGACAAAAACTGCCAACCAACCATATTTTACCCAGCCAAGTTGTTCTTTAGAAAGAAAATAAAGACTGTCCCAGAAAAACAAAAACTGAGAGAATTCATCACCACTAGACTTGCCTATGAGAAATACTGAAAGGAATTCTTCAACTTGAAATGAAAGAACACTAATTAGAAACACACCAACATATGAAAATATAACACACTGGTAAAGATAAGTATATAGTTAAATTCAGAATACTTTAATACTGTAATATGATGGTGTGTTAACCAATTAACTCTGTGACAAAAGTTAAGGACAAAAGAATTAAAAATAACTATAGGTACAATAATTTGTTAATAGATATACAACATAAAAAGAAGTAAATTGTGAAATCAAAATTTAAAACGTGTAGAGAGGAGTAAAGGATAGCGTTTTTATATGTAATTGATGTTAAGTCATCATCAGCTTAAAGTAGACTGTTGTAAGTAAAAGATGTTTCATGTCAGCCACAAGGTAATCATAGAGCAAAAACCTACAGTAGATTCACCAAAAAAAGAGAGATGGGAATCAAAACATACCACTATGGAAAATCAATAAATTCACAAAGGAAGGCAGTGAGAGAGGATGAAAGGAACAAGGAAACTACAAGACAGCCAGAAAACAGTTAATAAGATGGCATTATTAAGACTTTATCAATAATAACTCTAAATGTATATGGATTGAAATCTCCAAACAAAATGCATAGAGTGACTGAATGGATAAAAAAGGAAGAGACCCAATGTATGCTGCCTACAAGAGAGTCACTTCAGCTTTTAGGACACATAGGGTCAAAGTGAAAGGATGGAAAAAGATATTCCATGAAAATGGAGAAGAAAATAGAGCAGTAGTAGCTATGCTTATATCAGACAAAATGGACTTTAAGTCGAAAACTATAATAAGAGAAGGTCATTCTATAATGATGAAGAAGTCAATTCACCAAGAGAATATAACAATCATAAATATATACATGCACTCAGCATTGGAGTATCTAAATATATTTAGCGAATACTAACTAACTGATCTGAAGAGAGAAATAGACAGAAGTACAACAACAGTATATAACTTCAATACTCCACTTTCGAGAATGAATAGATCATCCAAAAAGAAAATCAATGTGGAATCATAGTGGATCTACTAGACGCATCCAACAGCAGCCGAATATATTCTTCTCAAACACACACAAAACATTCTCCAGGATAGATCATATGATAGGTCACAAAACAAGCCTTAGTTTTTGAGAAGATTGAAATCATATCAAGTATCTTTCCTGACCACAATGGTATGAAACTGGAAATCAATAAAAGGAAGAAAGCTGAAAAATTCACAAATGTGTTGAAATTAAACCACACACTTCTGAACAGCCAATGAGTCAAAGAAGAAATTAAAAGGGAAATCAAAAAATAAGCAAACAATAAATGGAAACACAATATACCAAAACTTATGTGATGCAGCAGAAACAGTTATAAGAGGGAAGTTTATAGTGATAAACACCTATGTTATGAAAAGAAAGAGCTCAACTAAACAACCTAACTTTATAACTCAAGGAACTAGAAAAAGAACAAACTAAGTCAAAAGTTAGCAGCAGGAAGGAAATAACAAAGATCAGAGCATAAAGAAATGAAATAAAGACTAAAAAGACAATAGAAAATATCAATGAAACTATGAGCTGACATTTTTGAAAAGGTAAACAAAATTGATAAATAATTAGCTAGACAAACTAAGGAAAAAAGAGAGAAGACTCAAATAAAATCAGAAATGAAAGAGGAGACACCATAAATGATTCTGCAGAAATGCAAAGGACCATAAAAGACTATTAGGAACAATTTCATGACTAAAAACAAGATAATCTAGAAGAAATGGATAAATTCTTAGAAACATACAACCTACCAAGATTGAGTCATGAAGAAATAGAAAATCTGAACAGATTGATTACTAGTAAGGAAATTGAATCAGTAATTAAAAACCCCCCAACAAAGCAAAACCTAGTATCAGATGGCTTTACTGGTGAATTCTGCTGAACATTTAATAAAGAGTTAGTAACAATCCTTCTCAAATTCTTCCAAAAAATTTAAGAGGAGGAAGCACTCTCAAACTCATTTTAAGAGGCCAGCATTACGCTGATACCAAAGCCAGACAAGGACACCACAAGAAAATTACAGACCAATGTCCCTGATGAATATAGATGCAAATATCTGCCCCAAAATATAAACAAATAGAACTCAACAGCACATTAAAGGGATAAAACACCATGATCAAGTTGGATTTATCCCTTGGATGCAAGGATGTTTCAACAAACACAAATCAATCAGTGTGATATACCATATTAACAAAACAGAGGATAAAAATCATATGATCATCTCAATAGATGCACAAAAAGCATTTGACAAAATTCAACATCCTCTCATGATGTCGAAATTCTCAACCAATTAGGTATAGAAGGAATGAATCTTCACATATAAAAACTGTATATGACAAGCCCACAGCTAACATTGTACTTAATGGTGAGAGACTGAAAGCTTTTCCTCTAAGATCAAGAACAAGACAAAGATGCCCACTTTCACCACTTCTATTCAACACAGTATTGGAAGTCCTAGCCAAAGCAATTAGACAGGAATAAAAAAATAAAAGTCATCCAAATTGGAAAGGAAGAAGTAAAACTGTCTCTGTTTGCAGATGACATGATCTTATATATAGAAAACTCCAAATCCACCAAAATCTGTTAGAACTAATAAACAAGTTCAGCAAATTTCAGGATACAAAAATCACTTGCATTTCTATACACCTATAATGAGTGATCAGAAAGAGAAATTAAGAAAACAATCCCACTTACAATAGCATCACAAACAATGAAATATTTAGAAATAAATGTAACTAGGGAGGTAAAAGATCTGTACATTGAAAACTAAGACATTGATGAAAGAAATGGAGCAAGGCACAAATAATTTAAAAGATATCTGGCTTCCCTGGATTGGAAGGATTAATATTGTTAAAGTGTCCATACTACCCAAAGTGATCTACAGATTCAACACAGTCCCTATCAAAATTCCATTAGCATTTTTCGCAGAAATAGAAAACACAATCTTGAAATTTTTGTGGAATCATAAAAGATCCAAAATAGCCAAAGCAATCTTGAGAAAGAAAAACAAAGCTGGAGGCATCTCACTTCCTGATTTCAGTCTATATTACAAACATATAGGAATTAAAACAATATGGTATTGGTGTAGAAACAGATACATAGACAAATGAAACAGAATCAAGAGCCCAGAAAGAAACCCATGCATATATGCTTAAGTAATTTTTGATAAGGTTACCAAGAATGAGGAAAGGGCAGTCTCTTCAGTAAATGGTGTTGGGCAAACTGGATGTCCTTGCAAAAGAATGAAACTGGACCTCTATCTCATACCACTCACAAAGATTAACTCAAAATGGATTAAAGACTTAAATGTAAGAATTGAAACTGTAAAACTCATGGAAGAAAACATAGGGAATATCTCCTTGATATTGGTCTTGGCAATGATTTTTTGGATATGACACCAAAAACAAAAGCAACAAAAGCAAAAGTAAACAAGTAGTGCCACATCAAACTAGAAAGCTTCTGCACAGTAAAGGAAGCAATCAACAAAATGAAAGAGCAACCAATGGAATGGAGAAAATATTTGCAAGCTATATATTTGGTAAGCGGCTAATATCTAAAATATATAAAAATCTCATAGAACTCAATAGCAAAAAACCAAATAATCTGATGAAAAACTTGGCAGAGGAACCAAATTGACATTTTTCCAAAGGAGACATATAAATGGCCAACAGGTATGTGAAAAATTGCTCAATATCACTAATCCTCTGGGAAATGCAACCTCACACCTGTTAGGGTGGCTTTTATCTAAAAGACAATAGGTAACAACTGCTGGCAAGGATGTGGTGAGAATGGAACCCTTGAATACTGGTGGTGGGAATTAAAACAGCCATAATGGAAAACAGTATGAGAGTTTCTACAAAAATCAAAAATAGAACTACCAAATGACCTAACAATATCACTTCTGGGTATATATCTGAAGGAAACAAAATCAGTATCTTGAAGAGATATCTGTGCTCCCATGTTCATTGCTGCATTATTCACAATAGCCAAGATATGGAAACAACCTAAGTCTCTGTCAATAGATGAGTGGATAGAGAAGATATGGTATGTATATACAGTGGAATATTATTCAGCCATGAGAAAGAAGGAAGTCCTGTCATTTGCAACAATATGGATGAAGCTAGAGGACATTATGTTAAGTGAAATTAGCCAGACAGAGAAGGATAAATAATGCATGATATTTTTAGACATGGAATCTGAAAAAAAAAGTTGGACTCATAGAAACAGAGAGTAGAATGGTGGTTACCCAGGGCTGGAGGGGTGGGGGAGACAAGGAGATGCTGGCCAAAGGGACAAGCCTACAGTGTTAAGGTGGATAAGCTCTGGGGATCTAGTGTACAGCATGGTGATTATGTTAATAACATTGTGTTTTGTAAATTAAATTAGCTAACAGGGTAGTTCTTCAGCACACATCCGAAGGTAACTATGTGAGGTGATGGGTATGTTAATTAACCAGATTGTGGTGATCATTTCATAAAGCATATGCAAGTCAAATCATCATGTTGTACACTTTAAACATATACAATTTTATTAATCAATTATACTAAAATACAGTGGAAAAAAGATCAATAACATAACCTTGTATCTCAAGGCACTGATAAAAGAACAAACTAAACCTGTGAAAGCAGAAAGAAAGAAATAGTAAAGATTAGAATGGAAATTAATGAAATCAAAAAGAGAAAACGATAAAGATGATCAATAAACCAAAATTGGTTCTTTGAAAAGATAAAAAAAATTGACAAATATTTAACCAAACTTATCAAAAAAAAAAGAGAGAAGACTCACATTACTAAAATCAGGAATAAAGAGAAGACGTTACAACTGACCTTACAGAAATAATAAAAGATTATAAGTTAATACTATGAACAACTACGCCAACAATTTAGAGAATTTAAATGAAATAGATTCCTAGAAGGACACAAACTAGTGAAACTTATACAAGAAGAAACAGAAATCCAAATACACATTCACCAAGCAGAGGTCAAATTTGTAATTAAAAACCTTCCTCCGAAGAAAAGCTCAGCTAAGATTCTCTAGTCAATTTTTACTAAATATTTAAAGAATAATTAAAGCCAATTTTTCAAAAACTCTTCCAAAAAATAGAAGAGGAGGGAATACATTTTGGTTCATTCTATGAGGCCAGTATTACCGTGATACCAAATTAGACAAACATCACAAGAAAAGAAGGATACAGACCAATACCTCTTACAATTGCAGGCAAAAAAATCCTCAATAAAATATTAACAAACCAAACTCAGCAACATTTAAGAAGAATTATACACTCTGTCCAAGTGGGCTATATCCGAGGAATGCAAGGTTGGTTTAGTATCGGAAAATCAATTAATGTAATACACCACATGAATAGAATAAAGAATAAATCACATGATCATCTCAACAGATACAGGAAAAGCATTTGACTAAATCCAATACCCTCTTATGAAAAAACATTTATCATACTAGAAATAGAAGAAAATTTCCTTAACCTGAAAGGGCATTTATGAAAATCCCACAGCTTATACCATGCTTAATGGTGAAATTGAATGTTTTCTGAATAAGATCAGGAACAGTGTATGAATGTCCACATTAACCACTTCTGTTCAACATTGCACTAGAGATCCTAGCCAGGGAAATTAAGCGAGAAAAAAAATATCATTCTACTTGGGAAGAAAGAAGTAAAACTCTCTCTATTTGCAGATGACATGACCTAGTGTAAAGAAAATATTAAAGAATGCATGAAAAAGCTTTAGAATTAATAAATGATTTCAGCAAGTTTCCAGGTATAAGATCAATATACAAAAATACATTGTGTATCTATACACCAGCAATGGACAATTCTAAAATGCAATTAATGCATCAACATTTAAAATAGTATCAAAAAATAAAATACTTAAGAATAAATTTAACCAAGGAGGTACAAAACTTGCAGACTGAAAACTACAAAATATTGCTGCAATAAATTAAAGAAGACCTTCATAAATGGAAGGCATGCCATATTCGTGGTTCATCAATCTTAACATTGTTAAGATGGCAGTGCTTCCCAAATTGACCTACAGATTCCAGATTCATCACAATTCCTATCAAAATTTCAGCTCTACAGCTGGCTTCTTGCAGAAATTGACAAGATGATCCTAAAATTTATACAGAAATGCAAGGTATCCAGAGTAGCCAACACAATGTTGAGAAAGAAGAAAAAAGTTGGAGTCACACTTCCTGATTTCAAAGCTTAGTGCAAAAGTTGAGTAGCCAAGACAGTGTGGTACTGGAGTAAAGATAGACATATAAATCAATGGAATATAAATGAAAGTCCAGAAATAAACCCTTACATTTAAAGTCAATAGATTTTCAACATGGATGCCAAGAATATTTATTGTGGGAAACAGGATATCACAAGCAAAATAACAAAGATGGATCCATTCTTAACATCATACACAAAATTAACTTCAAATGAATCATCGACTTAAATATAAGAGCTAAAAGTATAAAAATATTTAAAGAAAAGAGTGAAGTGAATCTTAGTGATCTTGGGTTAAGCAAACCTTCTGAGATAGGACCCCTAAACCACAAGCAGCAAAAGAAAAAAATGATAACTGGACTACAATAATATTAAAAACTTTTGTACTTCAAAGGAAACCATTAAGAAGGGGAAGAGACAATCCACACAATGAAAGAAAATGTTTGCAAATACTATATCTGGTAAGGGACTTGTAACCACAATATAAAAAGAACTCTTACAATTCTTACATCTCAGTAATAAAAAAAAACACAAAAATGAATATAGGATCTGAAAAGACATTTCTCCAAAGAAGATATACAAATGGCCAATAAGCATCTGAAATGATGCTCAACCTCATTAGCCGTTAGGGAAATGCAAATCAAAATCACATTGTGATGCCACAATAAAATAAAAAAGACAGATAATAGAAAGTGTTGGTGAGTATGGGGAGAAATTGTAACCCTTATAAATTGCTGGTGGGAATGTAAAATGGCGCAGATGCTTGGAGAATAATGCAACGGTTCTCAAAATGTTAAACATAGGATTATCATGTGCTCCAGCAATTCCACTCTTAGGTGTGTTCTCAAGAAAGATGTGGATATGTGTACACAAAAACTTGTTCAAGAATGTTTATAGTAGCATTATTAATAATAACCCAAAGTGGAAACAACCCAGACGTCCATCAACTGATGAATGAATAAATAGAATGTTATGTCTATACTATGGAGTATTATTAAGCAATATAAAGGAACAAAGTTCTCAGACATGCTACAATATGGATGAACTTTGAAAACATGTTAACTGAAAGAAACCTGTCCCAAAAGACCACCTCTTGTAAGATTCCATTTATATGAAAATCCAGAATAGGCAAATCTATAAAAACAGAAAGTAGATTAGTGGTTGCTACGTCTGGGGAAGGGGTGGGTGGGTAGTGAAAGAGTGACTGCTAGTGGGTACATAGGTTTTTTGGGGGGTGATAAATGTTCTAAATTAGATTGTGGTAATAATTGTGCAACTCTGTGAGCATACTAAAAGACACTGAAGTTTATATTTTAAATGGATGAATTGGATGGTATGTGAATAATAGCTCGAAGCTGTTTTTCTAAAAAAAGGCCATACATAAAGGGAAAGTTGGAATTGAAAGTCAAGTTTTTATTCCAAAGGAAATAGTAGTCTAAAGGAGTTAACCAGACAGACTTCAACCAAAGACAATGAAGACAGCATACAGGTTCAGAATAAACCCTAGGGGCCTAAAGAGAGTCCCATAGGAATTGAGCAAAACTGAAGTCCCAAAGAGTAGAAATGTTAGTTAGACACACAGGAAATAGTGAGGGGGCTTACTGAGCACTGACAGTTTTACTAATGATTAGAACAGAAGATAAGTTATGAGCGACAGCATATCTGGGAGGCCTGACTCTTTCAGACACAGATCTATAGAGCTCCTTTTCCCATCCTGAGATGCAGTTTAGTTTTGGGGTGAGTAGTGTTAACTGCATACAGGGCAATTTAGTAGAGGGAAGTCATTGAATTTTGGAGTCTCTTACTTTTTATGCCTTGTTAGCCCATAGCCCTGTCTGGTCAAATGACTAATTTCCATTATTTTTCCCAGGTGTAGCCCCTAAATTGCAGGATAATTTATAATAAATAATCTAGGGAGACCAGGTATATCCAGCTAAAAGCAGTCCTAGGTAAGAAATCATTACAAAGTAACCCATCAGGTCCTTACTCATCCTTTAGCTAGTAAATTCCATCAGCCAGTATTTGCAAAGGGAGCTGGTTAGGATCAAAATTGCCTTAGGCACCCCTGAGGATAAACAGTTAGAGACTCATATTAACCCTTTTCTTCCTCATGGGCATAAGGCCTATTTATTCGGGTGCCTACCACTCTTCTGGTTGGTAAAGAAGAGGTTTGAGCAGTTTAGAGAATTATACAGGATTTACTCTTCTATCAAATCTTTAAATTTTGCACACATATATGTATATCAAATAGTACTCATTAGAGGATCCCTTCATTGAATATATGTTATTAGAAGGTATAAACAAACTTTAAATCTTCAGATGTGAGCAACATGATGACAAGGAAATTCAAAGCCATGACATATGAGGCGAGACTTGAAAAATGGAAGGGTATGTAATCTGGAGTGAAAAAAGTTGGCTTCAGAAGAGGAAATATGGTTGCTAAGGAGAGCACAAGAGATATCTCTCCAAATATCTGCAGGGCCTGTTTATGGAAGAGGGGTCAACCTCTTATGTGTGAATTCCGGAAATAATGGGTAGAACTAACAAGGAATATATTCCAACTGTTGAAAGATCTAAGGTGCTGTCTTGGGAGACAAGGAATTTCCCGTTATGCAGGTAATGAGGTGTAGACTCTTATTTCTGTCTCTTATAATGTTGTAGATGTATTCAGCATTGGACATGTGGTAGAATGACCATACCCCCAGTAAGCCCATGACAGTGGCTGTTTATTCTTTAAATCAGCTGTAATCATTAATGGGGCTCCTTTTGTTCTCAAAAGTGCTCCAGTAAATGATATGGTCACTTACTTAGAACAGTGATTTCTCACCTCTGGTTAAATATTAGAGGAACCTGAATGCTTTCAAAAAGTACCAATGCCTAGACATTGCCCCCACACCAACTAAAGTCAGAGTTCTGAGGAAGAAACACAGGCATCAGTAGTTGCAGAAGCTTCCCAGGTGATTCTAATGTGCAACAGGGTTTGGGGATCCCTTGCCTTCCATTCCAATCTTAACTGAATTCCGTAATTCTATTTTCTGTGAATATATGTTGTATTCCACAAAGAAAGCAAAGCTTGGAACTCTGCTACTATTACAAATGCAGTAGAGAATAAAACAAATAAAAATATAAATTGTCATATGTTTTCAAATTCTGTCTATATGCTTTTATTTTTATTTTTACTTAAAGAGTCCCTTTTCAACTCTTCAAAAAACTTGATAGCATTTTTAAGCTTAGATTTTCTCTTATCAAGTGGAAAATAGATTATATAAAGCTTTTATTTTCCTTGGGAAAACCTGAATTCATGAAGATTTCTAAACTACACTTACACTCCTTTAATGAGGTAATTATTTTGTCAAGTGTTGGGCTAAGAGGTTCACCATGTGTGCAACATTGAATTAAATTGGTGCATAGTAGATATGGCATTCATTTAGCTTTCTTATTAGTTTATTAGATTTGATCCTCTGAAATATTTTACCACTTAGCCATGAGCCTTTGAATTCACTTTAATGAGTCTAGCCCTTTATCAGCTGCTTCTTGAAAATGGTTTCACTTCTTACCCTGGCCATCAAATGATTGTGAGCTACATGCTAATAATGCATTTTTCTTTTGGTAATTTCAGGAAGGAAAAATAAAACCCACTCCAGACAATTGTTTCCATGGAACATTCTTTTAAATGATGTATGATGAAGTTTGGAAAATGTTATGTATAAATCCAAGAAGACATTTTTAGAGATAAAATTCACCCAAGATTTCTGAAAAGTTAACATACAGGAACATATTTCATGAAGTTGATACTACTTCATGTACATTTTATTTATTTTTATTTTTTATTTTTGTGAGGAAGACCAGCCCTGAGCTAGCATGCATTGTCAATCCTCCTCTTTTTTTTTTTTTTTTTTGCTGAGGAAGACTGGCCCTGGGCTAACATCCGTGCCCATCTTCATCTACTTTATATGGGACGCCGCCACAGCATGGCTGACAAGCAGTGTGTTGGCGGGTGCCCGGGATCTGAACCAGCGAACCCGGGGCTGCCAAGTGCGAACTAAACTGCTGTGCCACTGGGCGGCCCCTCACGTATATTTTAAAAGATGTGTAGGGCTTCTCTTTGGCTTCATTACGACACGTTAGAAAGTGGGGGCTAATATTATTGGATTTTAAAAGGAGAAGATTACAAAAAAGAAAAGAAAAGAAGATTAACTATTGTGTCTAGTTCCCCATCACACTCAGGAATCATTGTTCTCTAACCCAGGATCTTGGTCTGAAATGCTGAAAATCCTTCACTTACTACATTTGGCTTGAAGAATGGGTAACTCGCACAGGGAAACCAACTCTGCTTTCAATTTCTGATATGAATTGTTTTTGCCACCAGACATGGCAGGCAGCTGCCATTCCTCATTTTCTTTCTCTTTGTAGTCTAATGTACCTCACTTGTCCCAGAGCCTCAGAAAACTCACAAACAGACTGGACATCATACAGCATAATCATTTAATGAAACAGAACAAAATTAGTCACCGAAACAATTGGCGCTAAATAATAACTTTACACAGGAAACAGGTTTCATCCATATTTATCTTTCAGATGTCTAATCCTTTTCTGGCTCTCTCTGGCTCATCTGATGATAGAGTGGATCTTTTCCTACAAAAGGGACAAACAGAATGAGTAACTGTGTGAAAAAGAGTGAAATAAATCATGTCCACACTAAAATTCTGTCTTGCTGTTTGGTCCAAATCAGCTGCTATAGCTTTTATGCTTAATAGATTTAAGTCAGGTCTTGGTAGAAAAACAAAATTAGCATGACCAGAAAGATCATGTATATTTATGATTATTTCTATTTTAGTTGGTTGAATAATATTATATCAATTTTTTTTATTTCAAGAACCTGAGGCAGGTAATCCAATATATTTTTGTTCAGAAATCTCATAAAGGAGGAAACCCATTCCCTCTGAACTAATCCTGGAATGAGTAATAAATGCCATTCTCCTTTCCTACTGATACAATTCACAACCTTCTCTTAGAATTTGCCCTGACACAGAAACACAGATAAACCATCTTTAACTTTTAGATATTTTCCTTTTCAGCTAACCCTTTGTGTTTATGTATGTGTGTATACATGTATGTATGTATGCATGCATTTATTTAGTGGTTTGGTTATGTATTTGTACCTCCGCCTTATTCTAGAATGGATAAAAGTGGCTTGTGAGAATATAGAAAATACACCAAAATTACAGAAATTAATAATGTTAGTGAAAAAATAAATTTAAAAAAATATGGGCTATAGATTGAAGATTACAATGAGGCCATGACATGCACAACTTAGTAACCTATACACTTGTTAATAAGTGAGATATTAATTTGACCCTACGTAACCAACAACAACAAAAATAAACCTGGTTAGTTATACAATTCACAGGGACTGTAAGATAAAATCAAACTAGTTCCTCAGGAGATACACAATTTACTTTGACACTGAGACCAATCAGTCATTTCCTCTTGGAATTTTTTTTTTTAAAAGTAGATATCATTGATGACTTGCTTGGGTGCAGATTTTGAAGACCTTTTAAATAAAGGTGTAAAGAGTTGGGTTGGCAACATGGCATGGAAAGAGGAGTTTTAAAGGATTAAGAATTCATGTTTGGAGAAGTGCAGGCAGAACATCTATTAGCCTGAAGACTTCAAGGGCATTTATGACAACAGAAATCATGCAGCTTACCAGTTGAAAGGCAACTGGATAGATGCTCCTGGGATAGAAGATTAAACAACTTTCAATTTTAATAAATTTCTGTGAACCATCTGATTGAGTGCACTTATTTCAATTTGATAGGATGAAGGAAGGAGGAAAAATAAGACACATCTTAGTGCTTTATCAATGGTTTTAAGTGGGAATAGAGTAAGCACAAGTCATTAAGATCTCATGTCATTAGTTTCATTAATAATGCAGCCAACTGACATTTTCATGTATATTTTGTGGGGTGTCTTAGGCTTGAATGTGCAATTTATGCTGAAGAATAAACCACAGCCCTTCTTACATTAAAAAAAGTGGATATATGCAATCTAATAAATAACATTCTTGGGACATTACATCCATAGATAAATCTATTTTCTTTACTTCCTGAATCAAGAATTTTTGGGATATTTATTTATAATGTAGTTGTTAATACTGATAACGATGCTTCAACAAACTCTAATAATACTGTTGATGATTGTTATTCATATATTCAGGTGAGGATTAAATGGCCAATATGTAAAGATCAAAGAATGATCAAATATCCTCTCATCCTATCCATATGCTGAAGAGCCCTGGGTAATTTTGCATACCATCTTTATTGATATGGTTAAAAGGCCAATATCTAAGTTTTTGTCATTGGTACTAAAATGATATGCAGTTATGAAAAATCCGTACCTTATTTAACTTTGTTTCTAAGTTTTGGTTTACATCATACTTATGATGTTTAGGAAGGTTCAATCCCCTCCCCAAATTTAAAAAGGAAATGCCAGTGGGATTTCCTGACATGTTAGACATGAGTTATGAGAGAAAAGAGGTGAAGATGACTCACAGTTTTTGAAGTGAGCAATAAGGATGGGATTGCCATTAATGAAAATGGGAAAGATAGTGAAGAGCAGGGAAGAGGAGATTTTGGAGGGAAGATTGAGAGTCAGTTTTGGATAAGTTAAATTTAATACGTCTCTGTGGCATCCAAGTGGAAAACTTGAGAACGCAGTTGGATATGAGAGTCTGGAATTCAGAAGAGTAGTCTGGTCTAGAGTTATAAATTTAATAGTCCAAAAAGTATAAATGGTGTTTAAAACCATAAACTAAATAAGTGAGTGTAAGACAGAAAGAGAGGTGGTCCAAGAGCTGAACCCCGAAGCATTCTACTTTTAGGAGGTTGGAAAAATGAGGACAAATCAGCAAATGGGATTAAGAAATGATCAGTGATGTGAAAGAAAAACCAGAAAAGTAAGATGTCTTGGAAGTCAGATGTTGAAGGTATTTTAGGGAGGAGTAGCAAGTGATCAGCTGCATCAAACATATCTGAAAGGTCAAGTAGGAGAACTGAGAATTAACTGTTAGATTTAGCAAAGTGTAGGTCATTGGTGATATTGGAAAAACAGTTTTGGTAGCGTGGTGGGGAGAAAGCCTGACTGGAGTGAGGATAAGAGAAAATGGGAGAGGAATTTGAGGTGGTAAATATCAACAATCTTGGAGGAAGGTATATTATAGAGGGGAGCAGGATGATGGCATTATAGCTGGAGAGGGAAATGAAGCCAAGAGAAAAACTAATTTAAGATGGGAGAAATCACTGCATATTTTTATGTTGATGGGAATGTTCTGGTACAGAATGACAATTGACAGAGGAGGATTTCTGAAGGCTGTCTTTGAGTAAGTGAGAGGGGATGGAATCTAGTGGAGGTATTGGGCTTAGTGGTATGCAGTCTATGGTATCTATGGAACAGGGAGAGGGTGGAGAAGGGACTGATGCTTGTAAATAAGACGTGATGATGTAGGAAACTAAGTTATCAGCTGAGAGTAAGGATTGGGGAGAAGTTGCATGTTTGGAGACAATAGAAGATGTGTAATAGTTATCTAAGGAATGATTCCCAGATTTCCTTGGGAATTCAATTCAAATTAATACTCACAAATTTCAAGTGACACTAGTCAGAATCTTCGCATGTCTTTCTTCAGCCGTCAGATGTCTAAGTAGGAGATTATGCCATAGAAAGCAGTTATTTTTAACCAGGATTGGGGTTTTTATGTATTTATTATTTTACCTTTAGGATTATCATCTAAAAAAAGTTCAGAAGTGATGTGATCATTTCACATTGTGCTTTGCATGGCGTCAACTTATTCACTCATTCATTAAATGCTAGTGTTAGGCTCCATGGTTAGTAAAACAGACATGATTCCTATCCTTGAGGAATTTACATGTAGTATATACTAAATAAATGTGTTTGGAAGGAAAGGTAATAGGATCAGATGACATAGGTTTGGCATGTGGAAGGCCAGGACAATCTACTTAGACAGGAAAATAAGTAATGTTTGAAAATATGCATCAATACAAAGAAATTATATGGACTCAATTATTACCAATATTTGACGCCAGAGTTCTCAAACTTTGGTCTCAGGATACTTTTATACTCTTAAATAATTATGAAAACCTCACAGAACTTTTGTTTATGTGGTTATATCTATTGATATTTACATATTACAAATTAAAACCAAAACATTAAAAAAATTTATTTAACTCATTTAAAATTAACAATAAACCCATTATGTGCTCACAAATTAACATGTTTCTTATGAGAAATAACTATATTACCTGAACAAAAAATGCTCAGTGTCAAAGTGGCTTTGTTTTACTTGTTTACCAATCAATCTCTGACTTAGTACATACAGCCAGATTATCATATCTGGTTCTGCATTTAATCTGTTGTGATAGCATGTGTCACATAGCTTCTGGAAAACTCCACCATACACTTGTGAAAGAATGAGAGAAAACAAGGGAAATAGTCACTTAGTATTTGTGAACAAAAACTTTTGGTACTCCTCTCCCTGGTCTAACAGGCAATCTAGCAAGCAAGCTGCAAAGGCTTGAAGTCAGTACAAAAATCCATGCTGTATTGTGAAGCAGCCATGAAGGCCATCTTGAGCCCGTGTTAACATGACTCTGCAACCCCGTACCTCCTGATTGAACATGCCAGCTAGACAGATCCACAACAGGAAAAGATAAAGGGTACTCACTCTCACATTTCCCAGTTGCACTTAAAGACTGAGGGAAATAAGTAACAATCCTGGTCCTTGCCTCCCTCCACACATAGATAAGACCAATATTCCAAGCCTTGTTTGAGGTACAATCAAAAAGATCTTGTTTACGTTATCTTTGAAGTATACGACTATTAGATGTGTAAGCCCTTTCCAGCACATACACTGATTTGTTAAAAAACGAAGTATAGAGGGGCCGGCCTGGTGGCATAGTGGTTAAGTTCACAAGCTCAGCTTCGGCAGCCTGGGGTTTACAGGTTCGGATCCTGGGCACAGATCTACACAGGGCTTGTCAAGCCATGCTGTGGCAGGCGTCCCACATATAAAGTGGAGGAAGATGGGCATGGATGTTAGCCCAGGACCAATCTTCCTCAGCAAAAAGAGGAGGATTGGCAATAGATGTTAGCTCAGGGCTAATCTTCCTCACCAAAAGAAACCCACCCACAACCAAAGTACATAAACTGCTTTCAGATCTGCAGACCTCAGAGCAGTTCCTCAGAATACTCTGTTGGACTGTGTCCTGGGACCTGAATTCCTCACTTTGTTTATTGAATAAACACCTTCATTTAACCTTTACCTAGACTCTTTATTTCAGTAGACGTATTTTTATACAAATAATTTTGACCTTGTGGATGCCCTCAAAGGATCTTGGGGGCCACAGGGTCTCAGAAGCACACTTTCACAATGACTACTCTCAGTAATAGCTAATTAAAAACTGAAACAAACATGACCATCAGCTATAAAAGAAGTGTGTGAGTTGCATAGGAAAACAAAATTGGCCAACAATTTAATTAGAGTAAAAAAGCATTGATTGATAATTTGTCTGTTTTTTGGGTTTTATATTGGTTTTTCTTTAGCTAGTGTGTCTCTTAAAAATACAGAGTTGTGGGGCCGGCCGGTGGTGCATAGTAGTTGAGTTCGTGCCCTCTGGTTTGGGGGTCCGGGGTTGGCGGCTTTGGATCTGGGGCATGGACCTACACACTGCTCATCAAACCACGCTGTGGTAGAGTCCCACAAGCAAAACAGAGGAAGATTGGCACAGATGTTAGCTCAGGGTCAATCTTCCTTACCAAAACCCCCCCAAAACACAGAGTTGGTGAAATTTAAGGGAATTTGGAATCCAACGATGCCAATTCTTCACTTTGCAACCCTGGAAGCTGAGATCCAAAGAAGTGACAATCTGTGGTCTCAGTGATGGTTAGGGATAGGTAACTGTTTTAAAATAGAAAACATAAATCCACTAATTTGAGTTGTTGTCGAAACAATTACATGCAATTACTATAAAAACTGAGTACTTCAAATACTGTAATTTATCATCTAGATTTGATCAACTATCCATTCTGAAACAAAATTCTAATTTTTTGTCTGGCCCTTCTACCCACACACAACTAATTATCCAGAGGCAGCTGCTTAGACATGAGGCAGAAGGTCTGGAAGGGATTAGGAAGTTCCTCTTGGGTTTTCTTTTTAATTTCAAATTCCTTTAAGTCACAGAGACACTCATTTATTTACTTGCTTCAAGATTATTTACTTGCTTCAAGAACATCAAAGGCAAAAAGGAAAGAAAAGAAAGGAAAAGAATAGAAAGTCATTACAGAGTTTAGAGTTTTCTAAAACTATTTTCTTTATTATCCATGGCAATAAATACCCTTTTGACAACAAATGTTATTTAATGGGCAACACTTAGAGTTGCTGTGAATCTTCTCTATTCATTGCACACTTTAATTGCAAACTAAGAAACAGCATAAATCCCAAATGTATCTTTAAAAAGAAGTGAAAATTCAGTATGAGTGTTATTAGCCAATACTAGAAGCAGCTGATATATATCTGTATGTCTATGTCTATCTATTTATCTATCTATCTATTTGTTCCCTGCCCCCACATTTCAGAGGTATATCAGGAGGGGGGAGGAAAGATTATCTGCTGTGTTATACAGAAAGGTCATTCATTAATCAGAATATTTTCATGGTGGAGTTAATGTATGCTCAGCAAGCTAGCTAGAAATTTAAAACCTATAAATAGGAATTTAGAAAAAACCAAGACAAACACATCTTCAGTATCCTTTTTCTCCTAACTTTTTAAGACAGGCAACTCATTTTTAATATGATGGTACTTACTTACATGAGCGAGAAAAGGAACAGTCGACTGCACTCAGCCTTGTTCAGCCTTGAGCTCCTTGTCTATTACCAGTTGCTTCTTCCAAGGTACAATGGAGTAACATATCTCATTAAATGACTACCTTTAGTAAGGTTATAGGCTTTCACTAAGGTTAAACAAGGTGAAAGTTGTATATAAATGAAACATTTAGTGGAGCCTTAGAAATGCCTCGTATAACAAACAACATTCATTCAACAAATATTTGAGCACCTAGTACAGTGACTGTCAATCATGGCTGCACAATAACACCACTAGGGAAGATTTTGAACAACACCAACAATGCCCTTGTGGCATCCCAGGCCAATTAAATCAATATCTCTAGGGTAAGGCTCAGCAGTCAGTATTGTTTTTAACTTCCCAGGTAATTCCAGTGTACTAGAAACTGCTTTACTCACTGAAGATGAGTAAAGCATGGTCCTTCTTCAAGGAGCTCACAGACTAATATGGAGGACAAATACCTATGTAGAAAATTGCACTAAAATATCATATGAAATACTTACTATGCATTCTCAAGGTATTACTGTGTTCTGGGAACTATACATACATATATTACTTCTAATCCATAAAACCCTGCAAATTTATCATTATCATAATTTTACAGATGTTGAAATTAAATTTGAAAAAGATTAGTAAGTTGACCAAGGTCACATACTAGTAAATGGCACAATGGATGTTCAGCTATGTTTCTCTGAGTCCAAAGTTTAGACTCTCCACTTGGCATACTTTCTCTGGGAAGGCTTCTGAGAGGTGGTAGCACTTGAGTTGACTCTAGGGATAGTAGACTTGGGTACTTGGGCAAGGAAATGAAGGAATTCCAGATTGGGCCAAAGACACAGAGACATGACAGCATGGCTTGTTTGGAAATTATGCAGCATTAAACGGGACTACCTAGAGTGGTTACTAATATGTTTGGTAAGTGATGGGAGGTCAAACTGTAAAAGTAAGCAAGGATCATATCATGGATGTTAAATTGTCTCATTTAAAGATCAAAATCTTAAGAAGATATGAGGTAAATTTACAGTGACTTGGAGTGGAAGCCCATTGTTTTGTCTTCCCATTAACTTCTTTTGTCCTGAGAACATTCTTCAGCCATTTTGAAGATATGCCCTACTCTCTTCCCCAGCCACGTCATTACATGATTCTTACATGCTTTTATCTGCCATTTCCTGACTCTGATGAGTTGATCTCTCTTTATTGGCTCAAGAATGTACCTATGACAATTAAAGTCCTACCTCAAGGTTTTCTGACCTTGAAGTGAGGGAGAAAGTCAGTCCCCTATAGCTGAGAGATGCTAAGGGATGTGAAGCCCAGAAGCTGCTGGCAACCATTTTGCTGCTGAATGAAGGGAAAGAGAAACATGACCACATTCATGGAAAAGCAGAGATGGGAACTAGACAGAGAGTCCTGATTCTGACTGTCCTTTAAGTCCATCTAATAATTAGGATGGTCTCTGTTTTTTGGTATAACTAACAACTCCCAAATCTCAGTGGGTTAAACAATACAGACTTGTTTCTTGACCATATTCATATCTATCATGAATAAATGGAGGGCTTTGCTCATCACAGGCATATAGGGATCCAAGTTTATGGAGCAGACCCATCTCAAATGATGCTGTTCACCGTATCAGAGGGAAATGAGCTAACTTTGAAGGGTCTCTCACTAATAATTAAATGTTCAAGCCCAGAAATGCCACATATCACTTCCATTCAGAAAATCATTGACCAGGAGTAGTTAGGTTGTACCACCTAACCACAGAGTGGTTGTACAGTACATGCCATATGACCAGATTGGGGGAGAACCAGAAAACAGTTGATCTATCAGCATTAAAGACTGTCAGAGTAATCTTCCTAGAGATTGTTTTTTTCAGTCCTTCACATTGCATGAGACATGCTATTATCCTTCCCATAAATAATGCTTTTAATTTTAATTTAGTATATTAATTTTTACTTTCATAAAGTAATAAATGTCTATAAAGTAAATGATGCTAAAGGCTTTTAAGAAAAGCAAGAGTCCTCCTATCACTCTGGGTCCTGATCCCAAGAGACAATCACTTTAAGTCTTTAAGGTGCTTCTTCTCTTTGCCACGTCAATTACTTTTCTGCTAGCTGTCTTCATTCTGTCCAACACGTACTGATATCTCTTATGTAAAATACTCTCATGTGCCAGGATTTTTCCTTTAGTATAGATATTCCTGGCAACAAATAATGAAAGTTTGTTGTTGTCTTCTTTTCCACTTATATTATTTTTGAGGGTTTGTTAAAAAATTCTTTACTATTTTTTAAAAAAGTTCTTTACTATTGTTTTTATGGGGTTTCAGGAGAAAATAGAAATATGCCATGTATGTTCACATTCTCCATTCTCTGATTTCCCCTAAGTTCTAATTGGGTTTTATTCAATTAAGATTAAAAGAGTCCCAAGAAATGTGGAACTCTTTTAAGTGTATGGATCTTCAAACTGTGCAGCAGTAACATAGTTCTGTGGAATGAAATTTATTTAAAAGTGAATATTACAAAAATTGTTCCCAGGAACTGTGGTGTATTTTCTTGTTGCACTAGAAAAGCCAAACTTGAATTTATAGGTAGAAAATTTGGTTTGGAGAATCTAGGAAGTATTCTCAAATTACACTTCTTTGTAATACATTATTTCCTGGATCCTTTTCACCCAGTTCAAGAATTACAATCTAAAAGCTAACCTAGCATTGAGACTCAATCAAGAGAAATAAGACTTTTAGTCTTGTCAGGTCATTGATTTTATGACACTGATTTATTTTTCCCTAGGTTTCAGAAATCTTTACAACTTTTATCCCTCTTTTCCTCTATTTTGTTTTGAAAATCCTTTTGGGGATTCATATAGATTTTTTTTCAATTAAGTGTTAGAAGCCACTTGAGAATCTTTCCACAGTACATAAGAATGACAGAGTAAAGGACAGAATTTGTTCTCAGAATAGTATACACTCTCTATTGTATATACAAAAACTCTCATTTAGATTTTTATAGCTACTTGTGGATGTTCCACAGATGGTAATTAAGAGAAATGTTATCCTTTTGTGATAGTCACAGTGACTCAGGGAGAAAAAGCCTCCATGACTGACTGTTTTCCCAATTCTCAGGGAAAACTTTATAGGATGGGGAATATATTTTTATGCTTTTACTTAGGAGCTTTGTTATGTTGATATGGTATGTATTCTTTTTCTGTTTACATTAGGAGTATCATATTAATGGTAGACTTGAGGTACCTCAAATGTAAATATTTGGAGTATTCTAGCTTAATAAAATTTACAACATCCTGCATTGAATTATGTGCATACCTACAATTGCACATACAACTTTTTTTAAAGTATTGAGATGCTAGTCTCCTTAAAAATTAAAATAAAATGAATTTAGAGGACCAGAATTTCTTTGGTCATTAGATTAATCTTTCCACCTATTCCTTCTTCAGCACCTTTGTTAGATGCTATTAACCTAGTACTTCATATTAAGAGAGTTAAAGAGATTTCTTAAGAATGATGGAACTACTTTTCTTTTTTTGTTGAGTGAATAAGTCTCAGACATTACAGAAGTGTTATAAGTTTCAAAGTAAAGATATTGCATTTTAGGAAAGGTAAATGTAAGTAGTGATATCCAACATATATTTCTTGTCTTACAAAATCACATTTATCTGTATAAGCAGAGAACAGTTTAATGTGTGCTACTTTGGATCCTTCTATGATTGTCTCCCAAGAAATTGACACCATACTGCAGCAAACTAAAATGGTTTCCTTTTTAAATAAAGGCCTTTTTGTTTGTGTTTTGTAGATAGAAAAGCAAAAATGAAAATTACCCATTCTCTTCTTTTCTCACTCTGGCATGCAAAATAAAATACTTTAGTACTCTTTTAGTATAAGGTTGGTGTCAGGTGTGACCTGCTTTCTCTTGGACCATCACTTGACCTCTGTTGTACCTCCCTCCCCCACTCACCACATGTTTTTGATAGCTTATTTGCTGGGTAAATTATGAAGGTTCAGGTTGGAGATCAGAATGTTAGATGAATGAGCAGATGGACACCATGCTGCCCACCCTTTTCAGAAAATCAGACACATCACAGAGTTCTTCCCACATGCTCACATCCACCAGAAGGATGCCTGACCTTCACTGTTCCATTTTCCCAAATCTGCTATGTCAGATTAGTTGCTTTTTTAAAATCAGTTTATTTGTTATTCAGATCTAGTTGGGATAGTGGATAACTAACTAATATGGGCTCTGTTACTTTAGCCTACTCAGTGTAACAATATTTGGCTAGTAGTTGAGATCAGCATAATTTTCTGGCTAGGTCCTTATGACTAGTTCAAATTTTTCCTGGTTTGTTTATTTCTTTAACAAATATCCACTGAAGGCTGTCAATAAATATTTATCAGTGGTAGGGATTCAGTGCTGAACCGTATTTCTGAACTGGGGATACAGCTCTGAACTAGAGGTGCATTTTAGGTGAGAGAGGCAATAAACAAAGTAATGTGTCAGGAGGTGGTAAATGCTAAGAATAAAAATAGAGCAGAGCAACGGGATCAGATAATGATTCCATGTGTGACCTGGAAAGGTCCCTTTGATAACTTGTCATTTGAGCCAAAACTCAAATGAAGTGAAGAAAAAAGTCATGTAGACAACCGGGGGAAAATGCTTCTAAGAGCGGGAACAGCAAGTGGAAAGGCCTTGAGGTGAGTGTGATTGTTATCATGGAGGTACAACAAGGAGGCCGGTGTGGCTGAAATGGAGAGAGGGAGGGAAAGTGTGATGGATGTGGTAAGGAGAGAAGGGAGGTGGGAAGAGAGCAGGAGGTATAATCATAAAGGCCTTGATAAGGCTTCAGATTTTATTCTGATCATTCACGTGAGATGGGATTGGAGGCTTTTAGATTTGGAAATGTGAGGACTCTAATGCCCTTTATTAAAAAGAATTTGGTGGAGGGGCTGGCCTGGTGATGTAGTGGCTAAGTTCACGTGCTCAGCTTCGGTGGCCTGGGGTTCACTGGTTCAGATCCTGGGGGCGGGCCTGCACATGGCTCATTAAGCCATGCTGTGGAGAGGAAAGAGAGGAAGGTTGGCACAGATGTTAGCTCAGGGACAATCTTCCTCAAGCAAAAAGAGGAAGATTGGCAACAGACGTTAGCTCAGGGACAATCTTTATCACCAAAAAGAAAAAAAGTTCGGTGGAGTAATGAGAAAAGAGATTGATTACAATGGGTTCAAGAGAGAATGGGATGAAACTAAGTAAAGAAAACAAGTATAAACAATGCTTTGGAGGAATTTTGCTATAGAGGAGAGAAGAAAATGTTGATATAGGATAGAGGAAGGATTTGTTTGTTTGTTTATTTAGTTTGAAATGTTTAATTTCAAGATGGGGTTATAACACTTTTGTATGCTGCGGCAAATGAGAATAGAGGGATATATTGTTATTCCAACGGAAAGAAGCCATAATTTCTGGAGCCAGGTTTTTGAGTATGTGAAATGTGGTGGGATTCAGTGACCCAAGTGGAGGGATTTACTTTAGGAGCTAGGAGAGTGTATATCCCATGTAATAAGAGGATGGGCAGAGTATATCAGCATAGATGCAGGTAGGTTACTAGATGTGGTAGTTAGAGCAATTTTCTGGTTCTTAGATACCTGAAAATAGTTGTTCACAATGGAAGGGTTGTTATATAGTCCACCATTGCTATAAGTTCCATGTATATTTTTTAAAGCATACAAGGCAGTGAGAAATTTGGGGATTCAAATCTAGAAGATATGTGGGCCTGGTAAACCTGGACTTTGGTGGCAGATTTTCCCTATGGGGCATCTGCCAATTCCAAAAAACATGGCCAAAGGGCTGAAATGATGAATAGAGTGTTGATAACTTCATGAGACTAGTGGGGGGGAATGGAATGGGAGCTCTTTTAACTGCCCCTGACCCAATTTCCCTTTTGGGTTGGGACTGAAAAACTACACACAATTAGAAAGAGTAACGAGAGAGCTCACATAGGGACTTAGGTATAGTTTCAAGTCACCTCAGTTTCATTCTCTATAGTTGCATTAAGATGCTCTGGGCTTGCCACCTACAAGAATTAAATGTAAATTCTCTGTGGAGAAAGATAACATACTATCATGCCTTAAATTATTTCTACAATGTCATATGAAATGTCTGGCACTCACCCAAAACATCCAGGCATGTGCAAAGATAAAATAACATGGCCAAAAGCGAAGAACAACAATACACAATAGAAAAAGATTCAGAGAGGATCCCAATTACAGTGTTGTCATAGTCAGGCTTTTAAAAAAACTGTGCCAAATATATTTCTTGAAATAAAAAATGTTTGAGAACCCTTGCAGAGGACTGCAAATAGCAAAGATGTGGAAAAAAGATATGTCCAGAATTGTAAAATTTATTATTTGAAATTCAGAATTCAATTGATTAGTTTAACAACAGATTATGCATCACCAGAGAGGGAATTAGTGAACTAAAAGATAGGTCAAAAGAAATAAAGAAATTATCAGTCTGAATCATGGAGAGACAAAAGGATGAAATATACAGAAAAAAGTGTAAGAGATATAGGAAATATTGTGAATAGAGTTCCAGAAACAGTTGAGAGAGTTTAAGCAATACTTGGAAAGTTGATGGTTGGGAATTTTCCAAATATGATCAAGAACATCAAACTACAAATTAAAGAAGCCCTACAAACCCTGGTGGAATGAATAAAAAGAAAACCACACCAAGGGATATCACAGTAAAACTCCAAAAAAAAAAAAAATTAAAAGCAGCCAGAGAGCAAAATTATTACCAGCAAAGTAAAATTATTACCATCAAAGGACAATAAAACTGACTTCTCAAAAGAAACAATGGAAGCCAGTTGACAATTGAATGCTATCTGCAAATTGCTGATAGAAAAGAACTGTCAAGCCTAAATGCAACATTCAGTTAAAATAACTTTCAAAATGATGGTGAAATAAATACATTTTGGGACAAACAAAAACAGAGAAACCATAAACAGCAGACACTCCTCCAAGCTGCTGTGAAGAAGGACATATGTAAGTAAATCTAAGTTCAAATTGATCATATAAACAAAAGAATAACTTCTAAAGTTTTTAGTATATATGGAATTAAAATAAGCTAAAAGAAGTAGAAAGAGAGAGTAAATACAGTTAAAGAGTCCTAAGGCTCATACATTGTCTGAGAAGAGATACAAATATCAGTTTATATAAGACTTGAATAAGTGAAGGATGGGTTTTATAACCTTAATGATAACAGGTAAAAGACCAGTATAACTAAGATAGTGGGGGAGGAATAATAATTATTACAAGAAAAGTCAGAAAAGGAAAAAAAATTAGATGGAACAAATACAAAACAAATAGTAATATAGTAGATTAAAATGTAATGTAATTACATTAAAAGTAAATATAAGGACAAATATTGTCAGACAGGAT